>CANTUS010000013.1:3000000-7800000 GCA_947683365.1 Euphorbia pulcherrima | reverse complement strand
AAAGCCTTTAGGGCCCTGTTTATATACAAGCTCAGTGGATACACGGAGAGCGATGCGGGATTTCAATCCTAACACACCCCCTCATCACGATCGTGCTGATAACGTGTTGGAAATTGACTATATATGCAAGGATATTATAACAATAAAGAGAAGACAAAGAGAGAGAGAGTTTAAGAGAAACGTTTATTTCTTATTTCTGAGATATATGAAAATGAAGAAATTGAATTCCTATTTATACAGAAATCCAACCGTAAGAATGGTAAATAGGTAAGAAACATATTATAGAAAATAATAATGACAGGTAGAAAAGTAGAAAACATATTACATCAAATTATTAAGGACGTGGGCCCGCATTGCTCTCCGTGTATCCACTGAGCTTGTATATAAACAGGGCCCTAAAGGCTTTAACTTGAATGACGCGTTTTAAGGCCATGAGGTTGGCCCTGAAGGCGCTAAAGCGGACAGTATCGTTAGAGCTATTTATAATACGTTATCAGCATGAGCTTGCTCTAACCAACTGAGGATATCACCAAATAAATCCAAAGTAAGGCATAATTATTTTATTTTCTATAAATATATATTATACCTATAATTCTTAATATGTCTAATATCAAAAGTTTAGAATTTACTCTTCTTGATGTATCGGGGAAAAATTATCTTACTTGGGTGCTGGATGCAAAAATGCATCTAGAATCAATGGGTCTTAATAATACTATTATTGAAAGTAATAATCTTCCACCTCAGTATAAGGCAACAACTTTAGTTTTTCTCTGCCGGCACCTTGATGAATCACTTCAATCAGAATATTTGACTGTCAAAGATCCTGGAGATCTTTGGAAACAATTAAAGGAGAGGTTTGAACACCTAAAGAAAATATTTCTACCAAATGCCCAGTATGAATGGATAAACTTAAGGCTACAAGATTTTGAATCTGTCAGTGCATACAATTCTAAACTTTTTTAAATTACATCCACATTAAGATTATGTGGAAAGGAAATAACTGATGAGGATTTACTGGAAAAGACATATTCTACTTTTCATTTGAATAATATGGTATTACAGGAATAATACAGAGCAAAAGACTATAAGAAATCAACTCCTGTTAAAAAACCATGAGCTACGAACTACCGGAACAAATCCATTCCCTGAAGCGAATGCGATAATTCATAATAATTTTAATGGATGCGGCCGCAGAAATGGTCGTGGTCGTGGTCGAGGTAGAGGTCGTGGAAATGGGCGTGGTAGAGGATATAATAATAATAATTTCCACCAGAAGTGGAAATATGTAAATAATAATAGTAATAGCAATAATTTTCACCCGAAGTGGAAAAATACAAATAACCATCAGAAGTGGAATAATCAAATTAAAAGATTTGATAAAAGAAAAAACAGTCAAGATAATGAAAATAAATCCTATAGATGCGGTATGGTTGGTCATTGGTCAAGAACTTGTAGAACCGCTAAACATTTGGTAAATTTATACCAAGCATCTCTCAAGAAATATGCGGAACCAGAAACCAATTTTATATTGGATGATAATACCCCAAATAATGAGCCTATTGATATCCCCAATATGGAGATGGATGATTTTCTGTTACCCATCACCAGTGGCAAGGAAAAATTTGAATAATTAGTTCATATATTTTACTTAATTAATATATTGTAATTTTTATGTTATTATTGGTTTGCTTTTGTTATTACTGCTTAATATACTTTTTATGCAATGTTTATTTATAAATAAATAATAATGCATCTTTCATTTCTTTAATGAAGAAAATGAATTCTTTCCCGGTATTATATGACTTGAAGGAAAATGAAGGAAATTTATGTATTGTAGATAGTGCCACCACCCATACTATTCTCAAAGAGGCAAGATATTTTAATATTCTTAAAAAGGGTGAAACTGTTGTTACCACAATATCGGGACAAATAAAAATGGTTGAAGGCTCCGGAAGAGCTATTATTATATCACAAAGGGGAACAAAACTTATTATAAATAATGCATTATTTTTCCCGAATTCTCACAGAAATTTATTAAGTTTTAAAGATATTCGCAGAAATGGATATCATATTGAAACTGTGAGCGAAGACAATAAAGAATGTCTTTATGTTACAAAATAATTTCAAGTAAGAAATGTATACTTGAAAAATTTTATACTCTTTCATGTGGCTTAAACTACACATATATTAATATGATTGAGGCCAATTTGACTATAAACCAGAAGTTTATAGATTCAGATACTTATAAAATTTGGCATGATCGACTGGGTCATCCTAGTTCGATAATGATGAGAAAAATTATTGAAAATTCATATGGGCATCCATTGAAGGACCAGAAGTTTCTTCAAAATAATGAATTATTTTGTGCTGCTTGTTCGCAAGGAAAATTAATAATAAAGCCTTCCAGAAGTAAGGTTGGAATAGAATTGCCAGCATTTTTAGAGCACATACAATGTGATATTTGTGGACCAATTCATCCACCATGTGGACCATTTAGATATTTTATGGTTCTAATTGACGCCTCAACTAGGTGGCCATATGTATGCTTATTATCTTCACGAAATATGGCATTTGCAAGGTTACTTGCTCAAATTATAAGATTATGGGCACAATTTCCCGATTATCCTATTAAATCAATTCGTCTTGACAATGCTGGGGAATTCACATCCAAATCATTTAATGATTATTATATGTCGATTGGAATAAAAGTTGAACATCCTGTAGCATATGTTCATACATAAAATGATCTAGCAGAATCATTTATTAAACGTCTGTAATTAATTGCAAGACCGCTAATTTTGCGAACAAATTTCCCTACTACAGTTTGGGGTTATGCAATATTGCATGCAGCATCTCTTATACGTTTAAGACCAGTAAGTTATCATGATTATTCTCCATTACAATTAGCTTCTGGTCATGAGTCTAGTATTTCTCATCTTAGAATTTTTGGTTGCGCGGTACATGTGCTTATTGCTCCACCATAAAGGACTAAAATGGGTCCTCAAAGGAGATTAGGAATTTATGTTGGCTATGAATCCCCTTCAATAATTAAATACCTTGAGCCATTAACTGGCGATATGTTTACTGCACGACTTGCAGATTGTCATTTTGATGAAAGCACTTTCCCAAAATTAGGGGGAGAGAATAAGAGCCCAATTTTGGAAAAGAAAATAATATGGAATGCTTCATCACTTTCTCATATGGATCCTAAATCAAATGATTCTGAACTAGAAGTTTAGAGAATAATCCATCTTCAACATTTAGCAAATCGATTGCCTGATGCACTCGCTAATCCTAAAAGAGTAACGAAATCGCATATACCGACAGTAAATGTGCCAACTCGTATTGAGATTCCTGAAGAACAACCTACAGATAATACTCTAACACGCTTGAAGCGTGGACGACCAATTGGTTCAAAGAATAAAAATTCTTAAAAGAGGAGAGTTATTGATAATGATGATATTCCCATTGAGGATATAAATATAAATACACTTTCGGAAGAAGAGCAAGCACCTGCAGTGCAAATACCTGAAGCTATTGAAAATAGAATAAGAGCCCAATTTTGGAAAAGAAAATAATATGGAATGCTTCATCACTTTCTCATATGGATCCTAAAGCAAATGATTCCGAACTAGAAGTTCAGAAAATAATCCATCTTCAACATTTAGCAAATCAATTGCCTGATGCACTCGCTAATCCTAAAAGAGTAACAAAATTGCATATACCAGAAGTAAATGTGCCAATTCGTATTGAGATTCCTGAAGAACAACCTATGGATAATACTCTAACACGCCTGAAGCGTGGACGACCAATTAGTTCAAAGAATAAAAATTCTAAAAAGAGGAGAGTTATTGATAATGATGATATTCCCATTGAGGATATAAATATAAATACACTTCCGAAAGAAGTGCAAGCACCTGCAGTGTAAATACCTAAAGCTATTGAAAATGAAGAAATTCAAATAAATTATATCACTAACGAAAGAAGATGGAATCGCAATAAAATAGTTATAGATCATATTTTTTCATATAATATTGCGATCAATATTAAAAATGAAAATGTGGATTATGAGCCAACATCTATTGAAGAATGCCAAAGTAGAAATGATTGGCAATAATGGAAAGAAGCAATTCAAGCAGAGCTAAATTCTCTTGAAAAACGCAAAGTATTCGGACCAGTAGTTCGAACACCACAGGATGTAAAACCTGTCGGTAATAAATGGGTTTTTGTTAGAAAGAGAAATGAGAAAAATGAAATAATAAGATATAAAGTCAGATTAGTTGCACAAGGTTTTTCCCAAAGACCTGGGATAGACTATGAGGAGACATATTCTCCGGTGGTGGATGCAATAACTTTTAGATATCTTATTAGTTTTGCAGTGCAAGAAAATTTATAGATGCACTTGATGGATGTTATCATAGCTTACCTTTATGGTTCGCTTGATAATGATATTTATATAAAAATCCCTGAAGGATTAAAGCTGCCAGAAAAATATGGCAAACGAGAACTTTACTCGGTAAAGTTACAAAGATCCTTATATGGATTAAAACAATCTGGGCGCATGTGGTATAATCGTCTCAGTGAATATATATTGAAAGAAGGATATAAAAATGATCCGATTTGTCCATGTGTTTTTATAAGAAAATCAGGATCTAATTTTACTATCATCTCAATTTATATTGATGATTTGAATATTATTGGAACTCCAGAAGAGATTTCAAAAGCAGTTAATTCTTTAAAGAAAGAACTTGAGATGAAAGATCTTGGAAAAACAAAATTGTGTCTTGGTTTACAAATTGAGCACCTTGAAAAAGGAATTTTAGTGCGTCAATCAAACTACACAGAAAAGATCCTGAAACGATTTAATATGGACAAAGCACATCCATTGAGTAACCCAATGGTTGTACGATCACTCGATGTGAAAAAGGATGTTTTTCGTCCTTCAGAAAATAATGAAAAAGTTCTCGGTCCTGAAGTACCGTATCTAAGCGCAATAGGTGCTTTAATGTATCTTGCTAATAACATAAGACCGGATATAGCATTCTCTGTTAATTTATTATCAAGATACAGCGCTGCACCTACAAGACGACATTGGAATGGAATTAAACATATAATGCGCTACCTTCGAGGAACTATTGATTTAGGCTTATTTTATTCACATGAATCTAAGCTTAAATTAGTTGGATATGCGGATGTGGGTTATTTATCCGACCCACACAAAGCTCGATCTCAGACGGGCTATTTATTCACATATAGAAGAACAGCTATATCTTGGCGATCGACAAAACAAACAATTACAGCTACTTCCTCAAATCATGCGGAGTTAATAGCTATTCACGAGGCAAGTCCGGAATGTGTGTGGTTGAGATCATTAATTAAGCATATCCAAGAAGCATGTGAAAAAGTTACGGTCAAGGAAGGTCTGGCGACAATATATGAAGATAATGCTGCTTGTATTGCTCAATTGAAGGAAGGCTATATTAAAGGAGACAGAACAAAGCATATTTCACCAAAATTTTTCTTCACTCAAGATCTAGAAAAGAATGGTGAAATCAATATTCAACAAATCCGCTCTTGTAATAATTTAGCAGATTTATTTACCAAGGCTTTACCTTCCTCAACTTTCAAGAAATTGACTTATAACATTGGAATGCGTCGTCTTAAGGATCTCCAGTTAACTCGCGAACTGGGGGGTAAACACTGTACTCTTTTTCCCTTGTCTAAGGTTTTTATCCCTCAGGGTTTTTCCTTAATAAGGTTTTTAACGAGGCAGTGCCCCATTCGCGGCAGATGATACATCAAAAGGGGGAGTGCTAAATTATTTGATGTGACCCATGTCATTAAATTGTTGATGTAGGGCCCACATCCTTAATAATTTGATGTAATATATTTTCTACTTTTCTACATGTCATTATTATTTCTGTAATATGTTTCTTACCTATTTACCATTCTTACCGTTGGATTTCTCTATAAATAGGAATTCAATTTCTTCATTTTCATATATATATAAAAGTTTCTCTCAAACTCTGTCTCTGCCTTCTCTTTATTGTTATAATATCTTTACATATATAGTCAATTTTCAAAAAAAAAAAAAGCAATTACATTTTTTGTTTTATGCTAACTAATTCACATGTTTCTTTGGTCCATTTGCCATGTAGATTTCTTCTGCACTCCTTATTTTTTTTTATGAAATTAAGTTTATTAATAATTCAACATTGGAGACAGCTCAGAAAAATTTGCACACTTGAATTGCTTAGTGTGAAGCATGTTCAATCATATAGGTCAATCAGGGAAGAAAGGTCACAAATCTGATTCGTACAGTCTCTTCTTCTTCAGGAAAGGTATTCAACTTAAGTAGGAGCCTATTTTCTTTAACTTATGGTGTTGTTGCCAGGGCTTCTTTTGGCAAGAAAAGTAAAGACCAGGACAGAATGAAAGTAATTGCAGAGAAACTGATAGAGGCAGCCTGAGGATTCAGTCTAGTCGATTTGTTTCCTTCCATTAAATTTCTTTTTATGATTAGTGGAACCATGTCGAAAATTTTGAGACTGCAAAGGAAGCTGACACAATATTCGGAAACATCACCAATGATCGCAGAGTTAGAAAGAAAGAATTGAAACAAGGCGAAGGGAGAGAAGAAGAAAATATTCTTGATGTTATTTTGAGGCTTCAAGAGCATGGAAACCTTGAAATTCCATTGATAGACGATAACATCAAAGCAGTTGATATAGTTAGTCGTGTTCTATCATAGTATCAGAGGCAGTTGCAAATGCATTCCTGTCACACAGAAACATATGACACTTATGAGCACATTTTCATTATGAACATGGACACCTATTTATATGCTTACTAAGATATGCATCACATAAATTCAAAACCTAACAACTATAATTCAAATTTCTAGATCCAAGAATTATCAACTAAAATGTAATATAATTTTCAAAATATATCTTCCTAGTATCTCTACAACTTTGAAGTCAAATCTCAGCAGATTCTGCCTAAAATTTAACAAAGGTTTCTGAGTATGTTAGTTGATAAATTTCTTTTAGGACATTTTTGTGGCTGGAAGCGACACATCATCGACAACAGTAGATTGGGCAATGACACAAATGCTGCGAAATCCAAGAATAATGCAAAAGCTGCAAGAAGAGGTAAGGCTCGTTTACAGCGAGAAAGGAAATGTAGATGAATCACAACTTCAAGAGCTGAAATACTTGCAACTGTTTATCAAAGAAACACTGTGATTAAACACACCAGCTCCTCTGCTAGTTCCAAGGGAAAACAAAGAGAGAAGTGAGATAAATGGGTACGAAATAACTGCGAAAACAACAGTTATTGTAAACTCATGGGCATTAAGAAGAGACCCGAATCATTGGGAAGAAGCAGAGAAGTTCAATCCAGAGAGATTTATTGACAATGAGATTGATTATAAAGGGAATAATTCTGAATTTATTCCATTCGGAGAGGGATGTGTCCGGGCATTGCATTCGCCATAGCTAATGTTGAGCTTCCACTTGCTCAATTGTCGTTCCATTTCGATTGGAAACTTGCAGAGGGCATGAAGCCGGATGATTTGGATATGAGCGAAATTTTTGGTGCAACAGTTAGAAGAAAAACTGACCTGGAATTGATTCCTATTCCCTGTCCTTGTTAATTTATCACAAAACGTTGCTTAACGGCCTATAGCTTGTTGTAAAATAAAAAGATACCATTGATGGAATAAATGGGTGGGCTAATATGTGATGCATAAGATAACATAGAACAGTGATTTTTATGGGTCAATAGCATATGCTATCCACTCATATTTTATATTGTAAAATTGTCTATGATCCAACTGATTCGCAAAACTTCAAAACAAAATTGAAATATTAGCAACTGAATGCTTCCTAAAACCAATGCATTTGACAATTATGGCACCACTCTCTTCCAACAAAACACTAGATTTGTTCTAATCTCCCAAGACTTCAACCAAGAATACATATAATTATAACAAGATTACATCAATTTGATGTAATCAGTATAGTTAAACTATAATAAAATATACCAATAAGGTGTAGCTCAGTTGGCAATGCATGCTGAGTAAGTTGGTGGATAACAAGGTTCGAATCCTACTAAATACATTTGTTGAGAGGGGTGAGGAGCCTTAACTGTGACTAAGTCCCGAATAAGATTATTTCAATGGAGATACTTGTAAATATAAAAAAAAAACTACAATAAAATATACCAATTTGATAAAATTAGGCAAACTATAAACGGATTTATAAGACACTTGCAATGTTTTGAAAATCCCCGCCTAGCTTCGCCTAGGCGTTATTTTGGAGCTTGCAGCCCAACTTTTCATTTTTCGGACGCTATCAGGCATTGGATTGTTCACATTACCGCCTAGGCACCGCCTAGTTCAATTTTTTCCACCCAGGCACCGTTTAGTCCGATTTTTCCTGCAACTTGTAAGATTCCGATACTTACAATAGTTATAGTTCAATTTTTTCAAATAAAAAAAGGATGCTCGGTTAGTAAAACTAATGTCCATCAAAATATTCTCACCATATAATTCTCATTTTATATCTCAAACTGAGAAATAGCATGTTATAAACCACAAAACATTTATGGGATATGTGTTTTTAAGGAATTGATTTTATTGTTTGTTGGAAATACAGGGATTACTTGGATGAATCTGAAGTCACGAATACGCTATTAGATTGAAAGTTATTTGGTCGGTTCGTCAAACTTTTAATAGGATAAAATCATAAATTGTATCAAGAACAAGAATTATATTTGCTGTGAAGAAAATCAGCCAAAAATTATTTATGTTTTTGCCAATTTCATTTTTGGTGATGTACATAGCCAAAAACGTCAACAGACATGTCTAAAAGACATGTTATTTCGGGTAGCAACTATGTCTAAAAGACATGATTTTTTGGATTTCAGGTGTGTCTTAAGAGACACTATTTTGGGTCCAAAATTTATTTCCGGATGAATTTTTCAAAGTTTATTCATGGACCCCGCCAGGCGCTGCCCCGGGACCCCGCCAGGGTCTGCCGCCCCTCGGACCCTACCTAGGCGCAATGCCCCCAGACCCCCAAATCGTAATAGAACCTGAACAAGCATGTACTCCACACTCTCGTGACTTGTTCGATGAAATGTCACGATCGCATTGGTCAATTAGTCGATCCAATTACACTAAAGAACTAACATTGTTGACGTGTTTTATGTAAAAATTGATGAAGACTTATATTCTCATATACTAAATTATGTTTTTATAATATGTTATTATATTATAATTTATTTTTAGTTAAATTTATACTTTCATCTATTAATAAATAATAAAGATAAAGGAATTATAGATCTGCCCAGCCTCCGCTTACGCGTTCAAAGCCCGGATCGCCCAACTAGCGTCTAACTCTTTTTAAAATATTGGACAATTGTGTATATAATAAGGGCCAAAAGCATCTGTTGCCCCCTAAACTCGGCACGTTTTGTCACAAGCCACCCCCAACTTTCATGTGGTTCACTTTATCCCCTAAAGTTGGCAAAACTAATACAGTGCCCCCATAGTGCTATGTGTCAGTTTCTGGTTGGTTTGACTTTTCAAAGATGTCATTTTTTAGATTTTTCTATCTCTAATCAAAAGTTGACACGTGGCATTGAGGGGGCAAACTGTATTAGTTTTACCAACTTTAAGGGGTAAAGTCAATCACTTGAAAATTGGGGGTGGCATGTGACAAAACGTGCGAAGTTTGGGAGCCAATAAATGTGTTAAGCATATGCATGACATGATAACAAAAATATCTTCCACAAATCACATGTCATTTGTACGTGATAACAAAACAAATAAAGAGTTTTGGATCCCACTTCATTAATGAGAAATGACACCTCTGGAAAAGATCGATGACCTTAATTACGGAATATGTCATGTCTCCTTCTATGTTCTCTATTTATTTTTTAATATATAGGAAGTTTTATTATTATTTGATTATTTTTTAAATTTACTTTCCTACTTTTCATTTTATCTCTCCTACAAACTTGCCACATGTGAAAAAATAAATGGAAGACACGAAAGGTGATACCGAATTGGGGACATATGATAGGCATCCGTGCCTCTATAAATGATATTATTCCACTTTTACCAAAAAAAAATTATGCAAGTTTTACTTGTCAATTTAGCGATTAAGTCATAACTTTTTGCTGGTGCGCCCTAGTTCATATGCATTGGTTCTTAATAATATATGATGACCTGTATATACATTAATTGTGTCACATTGATAAAGGCAATGAACTTACTGCGTTTATATCTTGTGCTATAATGTGAGTAGGCTATCCATTGATTGATAAATCATAAATGTCCCAAGTCTGTTTTAGTCATGAGAATGAATATAATAAGAGACTTGTTTGTTGGTTAGCTTGTTTGAGAAAGGAACTATGAACATAGTGTTGGGAACTGATAGTCAAATTGAACATGCATAAGAGGCATGACGGAAATTCAAAATTTTTGTCCCTGTCCCAGGAACCCCTATTAGTTGCATATAAATTAAATAAAGCCTTAACTAAATAATTCTCTACCTAGGTTAGCATGCTAAAGGACTAGGCATACCATAATTCCAAATTATATCCTAGCATATTTATTTTATACTAAGCATGTTATAACTCTAAGTTATAACCTAAGCATAAAATAAACTAAGCATGCAAAAATAACCTAAGCATAATTATTAAGTCTAAAAACACTTAAAGAAAAAGACTTAATAATTAAAAGAGAAAGAAAAAAAAAACTTACCTGTTGAAGCGTGCTTTTGCAGGACCTTCTTGCACAAGCCTCCAGTCGTAGGATAGCCTCTATCAGTATCCACACGAACCCCACCAACCAAAACCTCCCCAGGAGGAAGAACTAAGAAGCCTCGAGTAGTTGCTAGACCACTCTAGAAGCCTCACCCAAAAATATAAACTAGCGGTGCCCGAATAAATTCAGGCTCCACAAAAATAACTTGCTCAAGTACCCGAGAGATTAATTATCTCACTTAGGATTTATGCTTTGAGCTTGGAACAATTTGAAAGGAAAGAAAATAGCCTATATATAGGCAAAGGGGAGCAAAAATGCTCCCCCTTTCATCGATGTGGGATGAGAGTATTACTCCCATCCCACTAATTAATCAATTAGTATTAATTGATTAATTGAGCCGCCACTTATCATGGGCTGCCTTTGTGCAGCCCATGAATAAGGGCTGTGCAATTTTTGGCAATCGAACTTTGTACAAAATATTTTATACTTTTCGGTTCCAACTTACCAATGCAAAATTCCTTATAAATCCTTTCAGATAAATTTTTATTTTTGACTCTAATAAATTAGTTACCAGTCAAAATAAATAATTTGGTCCAACCAAAATTGATCTAATCAATTATAATTTATTTATGACTCTAATTAATTAGTTATCGGTCAAAATAAATTCCTTGGTCTATCCAAAATTGATCTAATCAATTTTAACCAATTAAACAATAATCTAATTATTATTCGTGTTATATTTTTATAATAGAATAAATCTATTAGTTCTTTACTTAGTCCGATGAAGGTCCAATGTGTGTGACCTTATAGGATCCCGAAGTATTGAGCTGTTAAGGCTTAACCAACCCGTGTTCTAATGGAACCATTGGCTCGATGTTCTAGACCGTGAATAGAACTTGATTACCTTAAACGACTATAGTACGCCTCTAGCAAGGGTCTACCATCCCCCATTACTCGGAACGTCATTTATGCTTATGACTTAATCCCGATTAATGCAATAATTATCCAGTGCGATAAATTCCTTCCATTCTTTAATATTAGTACCATCTGGTTTATTGGGTTCGGTTAAAGTGTTAACCCACTAATAGCAAGGTTGCTCCAAGCTATCCCAGTTATTTACTTGTTACCGAAGTATATTGCCTTTTACCATAGTGTGTTTGACTAGAAACCATTTCTATTAAACACATACTCTGATCAGAGGTTTATGGCAATCATCACTTCAACAAGTGGCCAGGTACAACTCCTTAATATATCCGGAGCGATGGATTCTTTCCGACTACTCAGCCTACCAACGTGCTGTCATCACTATACCCGTAATCACCCGTAGCACCCTAAATTAATGAGTGCATAGCAATGACCCAAAGTATAGCAATAGTACCACACAAGGCAACTAGCATCTCAAGTATGAGGACATTCGCAAAGCTTATTGCATGAAGATAAACACTAACACATTGATATTTATACCAAGTGTTTATCTTGCTGCGGTCTCCAATATATCTCCCAGATATATCCATGTGTCAAGCTTAAGGCACCACCTTCAGTCTTTTGGAGATTAACTGCTTGGACCCTTTCCAAGAAAGTTGACCACATGCTAGTCTTTCCATTTCATCAATATCCTTTCTTGATGACACTGTGACTAGGGACAGTTTAGACATAATCATAATTGCACATGAAGTAGGTTCCACCAAATATAGTCCAACTATAATTTCTCTGACTTCATGCTATGATATGTCAAGGACTTTGGTATACATACATCAATGAATATATTTTAACCAGCTATAATATATATGTATAGAAACACATTGATATAAACAAAAGAACAAGTGCCTTTATTGATTAAATAAATTATTCGTACTATTATATAATTAAGATATATCGCCCTAATTGCCTTAAGGGCATACATCATATCCAACAAACTCCCACTTGCACTAAGGCCAATTAGCCATATGTTTTAATCCATATGCTTTAACATGCTCGTCATGTTTGACTTGAGTGAATGGCTTTGTCAGACCATCCGCGAGGTTCTGATCAGTGGGTACATATTCTAATCTCATTATCTTAGCATCAACAATCTCCCTGATTATGTGATACTTTCTGGATACATGTCTGTTTTTCTGATGAGACTGTGGTTCCTTTGCCTGAGCTATGGCACCATTGTTATCACAATATAAAGTAATTGGATCAATAGCCTCAGGCACCACACCGAGATCACCAATAAATCTCTTCAACCAGACAGCTTCTTTTGCTGCTTCACATGCAGCAATGTATTCAGAGTCCGTGGTTGAATTAGCAGTAGTTTCTTACTTGGAACTCTTCCAGCATACTGCCCCTCCATTTAACACATACACAAAACCTGACTGAGACTTAAAGTCATCCTTGTCAGATTGAAAGCTTGCGTCAGTGTAACCTTTGATAGTGAGATCACCTTCTCCATAAATCAAGACCTCATCCTTAGTCCTTCTCAAGTACTTAAGGATTGCCTTGACGGCCATCCAGTGTTTTTCACTTGGATCTGACTGATATCTGCTCGTAAAGCTCAAAGCCTGAGAGACATTCGGCCTAGTACATATCATAGCATACATGATGGATCCTATCGAGGATGCATAGGGTATATCCTTCATGCGCATTCTCTCTTGAGCTGTCTTAGGACACTCAGCTTTAGATAGGTTAATCCCCTTTATCATTGGGAGATAACCTTTCTTAGAATGCTCAAGGTTAAACCTATTTAACACCTTGTCTATATATGTACTTTGAGAAAGACCTAACAGCCTCTTGGATCTATCCCTGTAGATCTTTATACCTAGTATAAATGCTGCTTTACCAAGGTCTTTCATGGAGAACTTTCTTGACAACCATACTTTAACATTTTGAAGAAGAGAAATGTCATTTCCTATTAGCAGAATGTCATCAACTTACAATACTAGCAAAACGACTGCACTCCCACTAACCTTCTTATAAGCACAATGCTCATTTGCATTTGGGCAGAAATCCAGTTCCCGGATTGTCTGATCAAACCTTATATTCCAACTCCTTGATGCCTGCTTAAGTCCATAAATGGATCTTTGTAGCTTGCATACCTTCGAGCCATTCTGAGATGTAAAACCCTCAGGTTGTGTCATATACACATCCCGGTCTAAATCCCCATTCAGGAATGCTGTTTTTACGTCCATCTGCCAGATCTCATAATCGTAATGAGCAGCAATGGCGAGGAGTATCCTTATAGATTTGAGCATGGCTACCGGTGAGAAGGTTTCATCATAGTCAATACCTTCCCGTTGACTATAACCTTTCGCAACTAACCTTGCTTTATAGGTAATTGCATTACCATCCATGTCTATCTTCTTCTTGAAGACCCATTTGCACCCAATTGGTCTAACCTCTTGCGGTGCATCAACCAAATTCCAAACTTGGTTCTCGTACATGGAATCCATTTCTGATTTCATGGCCTTTTGCCATTTATCAGAATCTGAGCTTTTTATTGCCTCATCATATGTCCTTGGTTCATCATCCTCCATAAGATATAGTTCCTTATCATTAGTGATAATAAACCCATATCTCTTGGGACCCTTATGAACACGACTTGATCTTCTCAATGATTGTGTTTCGATAGTTTGTTCTTGGATCACACTCTCTTGTGTATCTAGAACGGGGTCAATCAGTTGATCACCTATTTCTTCCTGTTGAACTTCTAGTTCAATATTGCTCCCACTGACCTTTTCAAGTAAGTGTTCCTTTTCTAAAAAGTGAGCATTCCGAGACACAAATACCTTTTGTGCTTCGGGTTGGTAAAACAGATATCCAATTGTTTCCTTTGGATATCCAATGAACAGACATTTGTCAGCCTTGGCATTTAGCTTATCTAACGCTATCCTCTTCACCATAGCAGGACAACACCATACTCTTAAGTGATTTAGAGATGGCTTTTTGTTACACCATCTTTCATAAGGTGTAAAATCAACTGATTTAGAGGGCACTCTGTTTAAGATATAAACCGCGCTCTCAAGTGCATATCCCCAAAAGGATTTACTAAGAACTGCATGGCTCATCATGGACCTGACCATATCTAATAAAGTCCGATTCCTCCTTTCTGACACTCCATTATGTTGGGGTGTATAAGGAGGGGTCCACTGGGGAACTATCCTATTTTCCTTTAGATAATCCTGAAACTCCTGACTTAAGTATTCTCCACCTCGATCCGATCGAAGTGTTTTAATACTTTTCTCAAGCTGTTTCTCCACTTCAGCTCTGAATAGTTTGAATTTTTCAAAACTTTCAGACTTGTGCTTCATCAAGTACAAATAACCGTATCGTGAATAATCATTAATAAAGGTTATGAAGTAGGAGTATCCTCCTAGTGCCTGAACACTCATTGGACCACACACATCAGTGTGTATAAGTTCCAATGTACTCGTGGCTCGTTCACCCTTCCCTTTAAAGGGTAACTTTGTCATTTTTCCTTTTAAACAAGGTTCGCAATCACCATAAGACTCTAAGTCTATTGAGCCCAAGTCTCCACACTTATGCAACTTGGTTAAGCGATCTTTGTTTATGTGGCCTAAACGGCAATGCCATAAGTAAAAGGAATTCTCATTATCTAATTTAACTTTCTTCACATTATTTATATTGAAAACTTCTGTTTTAGTATCAAGAATATAAATGCCACCTTTCAACATTCCATAACCATAAAGAATATTATTCAAACGAATCTGACAATTATTATTCGAAAATAAAATTTCAAATCCCTCTGTTGCTAAACACGCAACAGATACAATATTCTTAGTAACACTTGGAATGTAATAACAATTATTCAAAACTAAAACACGTCCACTTGGCAAAACAAGACTAAAGCTCCCTACGGCTAATGCAGCAACTCTGGCTCCATTTCCCATACGTAGGTCCATCTCCCCTTTTGCAAGTTTTCTACAGTTCCTTAGTCCCTGCACAGAAGTACAGATATGAGAACCACAACCAGTATCTAATACCCAAGTGGATTCTTGTGGAAAAGTAGCAAAGTTTTCAATTACAAATATACCTGAAGTAGATGCCTCTGTAGGCTTCTTCTTCAAATGCTCAGAAGCAGGAGCTTTGCAATCCATCTTCCAATGTCCCGATTTCCCACATTGGAAGCAGACATACTTAGATGCCTTCTTTTCATTCTTCTTCTTACTGATTCTTTTCTTGGCACCCAGTGCCTGCTTCTTTTTCTTAGAAGCCTTGCCTTTTTCAACCAAATCTTTCTTGATCTGAGGTTCTACTGTTTTTAGCATGTTAATTAATTCAGGGATAGTTGAATTAATCCTGTTCATGTAATAGTTAGTTACGAAACCTGTGTAACTATCCGTCAAGGACATCAACATAAGGTCGATGCTCAAGTCATGATTCATCTCGAATCCCAATCGATTCAGCTTCTCAAGGTATCCCAAGAGATTCAGTACATGCTGAGAGGCAGAGGTGCCAGCCTGCATCTTGGTCCCGAAAAGTAGCTTAGAGGTCTCATACCTCTCTGTCCTCTCCCACTCCGAAAAGAGTTCTTCAAGATGGAGAACCATATCCTCCAAGGGCATGTTCTCATGTTGTTTCTGAAGCTCAGAATTCATGGACCCCAACATAATACACATGGCAGTCTCACGATCTTTCCTGTGCTTCAACCAGGCATCATGTTCCACATGATCCTCAACATCAGGTTCTACAGGGAAAATTTCACTTAGGACATAGGCAATTCCCTCAGATCTGAGAACTATTCTCACTGCTCGGAACCAATCAGAAAAGTTCGAGCCATTCAATTTGGTGTCAAGTAACATACGGAGATTAAAATTGGAAGCCATTTTCAACCTAAGACATAAGAAAAGAAAAGTGTTTAGATATTAGTTTAAGTACATGTATTTAATATGAGGACTTTTAATTAAATACATTTTCCTACTATTTTCTTCGAAATTTACAATAGCCCATTCTATTTAATTCGTGAATTTTAGCCCAGCTAAATTTCCTAGTAGGTAGCATCTATAACTAGTCTATTACAACCCCCAATTTTATGAGTCAAGTCATAATAGTCAGTCATAGTTGGAATCCAATTCCATTTGCATCGCATGCAATTGCTAATTCATTCAAGTTCCCTAATCCCAAGGGACGTGTGCTCTTATATTAGCATCTCCTTGAATATGTCTCAGATCTGGGCCTAGCCCCCAATTTTATGGTGGACTACCCCAGCTCTGTTAAGGCAGACCCTATCTCAAACTTTACAACCAATCAATGTGGACTAGAAGGAACGCTTTGCGTAGCACTTTATAGCCCAAAAAGACCGTATTATAAATTTGAGTAAGGAAGACTATAACTTGCCTTAATATATTTACTTTGGGATTTTATTGGTGTTAAATGTCTCACCCAATCTAGGATTTTATTAGATGGACAAAATTATAATTACTTGTATTAATTCAGGGAATTTTAGAATTAATTTATAAGGTCTAACCTTAGGTGGGTTCAGCTCTTTATTATAATTATTCCATCAACCTAGATTATATGCAAAATAATTAACGCTTTAATTTGTTATATTTATATTGCATTTCCTTTAAGCTTTTATTCAATAATTTTAATTTTTTACTTTGTTATAGAAACACATATAAGCACCATCTTATATACTAGAAATAAATTAGTTTATATTAATCCCCCGATTGGTCAATTCAAATTGCACCGATATAGGTTCCCAGGTAGGAGAGGTGCCCTATGAGGAGTAGACACCAAGTCCAATCCTTAGCCAGAACAAATATGGGCACAAACTTGAAGACCAATGGATTCTCTTGAACTAATAAATTTCGTTCTTCCAATTCATGTAAATTGGGAGCATCTATAACCCATGTAATTTAAATAAATTATTGACACTCGTATAATTTGAGTAAGTTGAGCAAGCTTATTCAAAATTATTCATAACTAATTTCTAACCTTGAAATGAAAGACAGAAGTTTATATATATTGTTCCAAACAATTAAATAAACAAATCATTTCATTTAGAAAATAATATTTAGTTTGCTTCTAACTTAATTATGCACTAAATAGGCAGGCTCTGATACCACTGTTGGGAACTGACAGTCAAATTGAACATGCATAAGAGGCACGATGGTAATTCAAAATTTTTGTCCCTGTCCCAGGAACCCCTATTAGTTGCATATAAATTAAATAAAGCCTTAACTAAATAATTCTCTACCTAGGTTAGCATGCTAAAGGACTAGGCATACCATAATTCCAAATTATATCCTAACATATTTATTTTATACTAAGCATGTTATAACTCTAAGTTATAACCTAAGCATAAAATAAACTAAGCATGCAAAAATAACCTAAGCATAATTATTAAGTCTAAAAACACTTAAAGAAAAAGACTTAATTATTAAAAGAGAAAGAAAAAAAAAACTTACCAGTTGAAGCGTGCTTTTGCAGGACCTTCTTGCACAAGCCTCCGGTCGTAGGATAGCCTCTATCAGTATCCACACGAACCCCACCAACCAAAACCTCCCCAGGAGGAAGAACTAAGAAGCCTCGAGTAGTTGCTAGACCACTCTAGAAGCCTCACCCAAAAATATAAACTAGCGGTGCCCGAATAAATTCAGGCTCCACAAAAATAACTTGCTCAAGTACCCGAGAGATTAATTATCTGGCTTAGGATTTATGCTTTGAGTTTGGTACAATTTAAAAGGAAAGGAAATAGCCTATATATAGGCAAGGGGGAGCATAAATGCTCCCCCTTTCATCGATGTGGGATGGGAGTATTACTCCCATCCCACTAATTAATCAATTAGTATTAATTGATTAATTGAGCCGCCACTTATCATGGGCTGCCTTTGTGCAGCCCATGAATAAGGGCTGTGCAATTTTTGGCAACCGAACTTTGTACAAAATATTTTATACTTTTCGGTTCCAACTTACAAATGCAAAATTCCTTATAAATCCTTTCAAATAAATTTTTATTTTTGACTCTAATAAATTAGTTACCAGTCAAAATAAATAATTTGGTCCAACCAAAATTGATCTAATCAATTATAATTTATTTATGACTCTAATTAATTATTTATCGGTCAAAATAAATTCCTTGGTCTATCCAAAATTGATCTAATCAATTTTAACCAATTAAACAATAATCCAATTATTATTCATGTTATATTTTTATAATAGAATAAATCTATTAGTTCTTTACTTAGTCCGATGAAGGTCCAATGTGTGTGACCTTATAGGATCCCGAAGTATTGAGCTGTTAAGGCTTAACTAACCCGTGTTCTAATGGAACCATTGGCTCGATGTTCTAGACCGTGAATAGAACTTGATTACCTTAAACGACTGTAGTACGCCTCTAGCAAGGGTCTACCATCCCCCATTACTCGGAACGTCATTTATGCTTATGACTTAATCCCGATTAATGCAATAATTATCCAGTGCGATAAATTCCTTCCATTCTTTAATATTAGTACCATCTGGTTTATTGGGTTCGGTTAAAGTGTTAACCCACTAATAGCAAGGTTGCTCCAAGCTATCCCAGTTATTTACTTGTTACCGAAGTATATTGCCTTTTACCATAGTGTGTTTGACTAGAAACCATTTCTATCAAACACATACTCTGATCAGAGGTTTATGGCAATCATCACTTCAACAAGTGGCCAGGTACAACTCCTTAATATATCCGGAGCGATGGATTCTTTCCGACTACTTAGCCTACCAACGTGCTGTCATCACTATACCCGTAATCACCCGTAGCACCCTAAATTAATGAGTGCATAGCAATGACCCAAAGTATAGCAATAGTACTACACAAGGCAACTAGCATCTCAAGTATGAGGACATTCGCAAAGCTTATTGCATGAAGATAAACACTAACACATTGATATTTATACCAAGTGTTTATCTTGCTGCGGTCTCCAATATATCTCCCAGATATATCCATGTGTCAAGCTTAAGGCACCACCTTCAGTCTTTAGGAGATTAACTGCTTGGACCCTTTCCAAGAAAGTTGACCACATGCTAGTCTTTCCGTTTCATCAATATCCTTTCTTGATGACACTGTGACTAGGGACAGTTTAGACATAATCATAATTGCACATGAAGTAGGTTCCACCAAATATAGTCCAACTATAATTTCTCTGACTTCATGCTATGATATGTCAAGGACTTTTGTATACATACATCAATGAATATATTTTAACCAGCTATAATATATATGTATAGAAACACATTGATATAAACAAAAGAACAAGTGCCTTTATTGATTAAATAAATTATTCGTACTATTACATAATTAAGATATATCGCCCTAATTGCCTTAAGGGCATACATCATATCCAACACATAGGCTCGTGTTGAGAACATAGGCTGGACCGATCCATGCTAAATAGGTCTTGATTACCCTTAGACTTAATTGTAGACTACTACTAATATGGAATTGGGTATGTTGTTGCGTATACCTAACATGTCCTTAAATGTTGGATTCCATATAAGGGTACACCGGTATATTTCATGAACATATTATTAGTAGTGTTGTAGTTTAAGGATTATCGTTTCAATATGAGAAACTTAAAGACATCGCGCCGACGCCGATGGACTGTAATAGAGGGTGATAGTGAGTATGCCTTGTTCACCAGCTAGATGTGGAGAGCAAAAGATTTTGCAAGATAACTATTGAGACCCAAATCATTGAGAAGAAGCGGAGATGTTCAATCCCGAGAGATTTATTGACAATGATGATTGTAAAGGGAATAATTTTGAATTTATTCCATTTGGAGCGGGAAGAAGGATGTGTCCTGGCTTTGCATTCGCCATTGCTAACGTTGAGCTTCCACTTGCGCAATAGTTGTTCCATTTTGATTGGAAACTTCCAGAGGGGATGAAGCCGGAAGATTTGGATATGGGGGAAAATTTTGGTGCAACAGTTAGAAGAAAAACTGATCTGGAATTGATTCCTATTCCCCATTCTTGTTAATTTATCACATAATTGTTGCTTATATGCTCATAGCTTATGGTGTAAAGTAAAAAAAGATGCCATTGATGGAATAAATGGTCTGGGCAAATATGTGATGCATAAGATAATACAGAAACAATGATTTTTATACGATTTAATAGCTTATGCTATCCACTCATATTTTATATTGTAAAATCGTCTATGATCCAACTGATTTGCAAAACTTCAAAACAAAATTGAAATACTGAATGCTTCGTACAACCAAGAGCATTCGACAATTATGGCACCACTTTCTTACAACAAAATACAAGGTTTGCTCCAATCTCCCAAGACTTGAACCAAGAATACATATAATTATAATAAGATTACATCAATTTGATATAATCAATTTAGTTAAACTATATTCAAATACATCAATTTGATAAAATTAAGTAAATTATACTATAAGAAAATTGTGTACTTAATATATGCATGACATGATAACAAAAATATCTTCCACATATCACATGTCAATTGTACGTGATAACAAGACAAATAAAGAGTTTTGGATCCCACTTCATTAATGAGAAATGACACTTCTATAAAAGATAAATGTGACTGATGATGACATCTTGAGTCTTCCTGGAATGGGACCGACTGGAACATTCGATTCGGCTGGAATATTAAGAACGGATACTATCCTCAATCCGGCTGGAGCAATGAGGACGACTCTAGAGCGAGTCTCACCCAAGCATCCAGTTTAGCTTGTGAGACATCACAAGGTCGCCTAGAAGGAAGGACGGATGGATCACCGAATTCCATCCTTAATGAGCACAAGAAAGCTTCAAGCGCTAAGCTTGAAGACATGCTAAGTCAAGGCCACCTCGAGCAACATGGGTGGCTCGGTTGAAACCGGTTCTCATTTTGAATCTTTGATCACAACAAAGATAAAGATGCAAGTGGGCGACGTGATTGGTTAATCCAAGTAGAGAAGCTTCCATTATTATCCTTTTTATCAGAAGTCCAATCACCAATTATCATGTATTATATAATTGGTTCACTTGTAATATTTTATTTTGCAATTTCTTTGTATTTGGCTATAAAAGCCCCACTTTTGTAAGAACTCAACATTATCTTTCAAACCATCAATACAATTTCTGAGATTATTTTCTCTTTTTGGGTTCCAAAACCTTCAAGTTTCAACTTGTCGGCAAGTCTCATCTTGCGAATCTTCTTTCTTATTGCTTTTTTGTTAAAACCCTCACCAAACCTTCTAAATCCTTATCATTTGGTATCAGAGCCGAAAGTTTTCATTTGAAAAATACTCTTGAAACTTTAGTGCAACAAAAAGCAATCCAAGAAGGAGTTGAAGCGTTGGAGACACAAATGGATGAATTTAGGCAAGAGTTTCGAACTGAAACTCAGAATTAGAGGGACACCATTACAAGTGGCTTTGCTGATTTCCACAGAGAACCCCTTGGATATATTCATCCCATTCGAGCAAATCCTCAAGGAGGAAATGGAGGAGACGCCCAGAAGAAAGTACCACAACCTTGAGAACAATCTTATTCAAGGGGCTGAAGATGAAGTTGCTCCACCTATAACACCTGTCCCATCACTTGTTCATAAAAGAAACCCAGTTTTCCAAGTGAGGCATGAAGGTGATCCCACTACACCATAGATTGGCTCTGCCAACATCGAAAAAGTGAGGCCTAATGTCAAAAATGTGTTATGATAAAGGAACTGGCTATACTTTTGTCAAAAAACAAGTTTTTCATATGGTAGTGTGGCCATAGGTCCATATGCAGACATTTTTGGTCATTTATGGCTACATAGTAAAAAGTCTTTTGACGACATTTTCAAATGTTCCACATAAGCGCCGAGGTTGCGCTTTGCTGCGCTTTTGGTCATTTAGAAATTGTATTCCTATCTCTTCTTATGTATAGATGAAAATTCGAAAATGGCGCGTACACAAAGCGAACAAAAAAACCCATAAACTGTGCTTATAGTTCATATGCAATAATCAATATAAAACCTTAATTGGTAAGATATGATAAAACCATGATTGCAAACCTAGCCATAATCTAATTATAGTATAAAAATAAATAAACAACCTGCTTCTCAAAACTAGCATTATATTTAACTAATATAAAATAGAAGGCCTAACCTATATGGAGCCCCTAAAGTTGGCTCAAACCTCCTTTAGCCACTCCAAACTTTCAAGTATGACACTTTTTCCCATAAAGTTAGCAAAACTGATACATTTTACCCCCTCAATGTCACGTGTTAGATTATGGTTGGTTTGACTTTTCAAGGATGCCATTTTTTTTATTTCTTTCTCTAATCAAAAGCTGACACGTGGTATTGAGGGGACAAACTGTTTAGTTTTTCCAACTTTATGGGGTAAAGTGTCACAATTAAAAGTTGGGGGGTGGCCAAGGATGGTTTGAGCCAACTTTAGGGGGCTCTATATATGTTCGGCCAAAATAGAATGATCCAAGTTCTATTTTTATGGGAATATGCCTACATTATGCTTGAATTGCAGGTTGGTCGGTAAAAAGGATAAAAAATGTTTGTGGTGAAAGTGCAAAGCTTAATCGATAATAGCGGCTAAAGTAATACCTTGTCAAATCTATGATATGAACATCAAATTGACATGCTAAACTTGATATTACATGATTTTGGATATCTTCAAAAAAGCATAAAATGAAATAGTACTTACATTGAGTGTTGGAGCAACATCAATGACAAGGCTTGTAAATGCTACACAAGTCTGCAGTTCACTCACATTTATCAACAATCAGATCCGAGATACGAAAAAATCTCACCTTCAATAAGCTGAATTGCAAAACAAAATCATTTCTAACTGATCTAAAATAAAAGCTCTTAAAAACAAATAGTAAATACAATATAACTCATACGAGAAACGATTGCATAAACAAATCCCAAACATCACTAAAGCAGCAAGGCCTTGGTAAATTTGGAGGGACCGAATAAAAAATTTGTCATGGATATGAGCCATTCAAACCCAAACATCAGCTATATAATACTTCGCATCAATAGTCCAATTATTAAATGAAGAAAAGGAACATAAGTAAGTTGCCATAGGAGGGTAGAAATCAAAGTGAAACATGGGGGCCAATGGAAGAATTTTCTAAAGTTAAACATGTTGTTTGAAACTTTTGTATCATGTGAAAGAAAGACGGTAATTGATGATAAGGATTTTCTAAAGTTAAAATTAAACTTTAGAGAACATCGGAGAAAATTTTAGCTCTCCATTCCATTGTACAGGACAAGGATTTTTTGTGCTTTTCACTTCCTCTCACCCTCTCTCTACCTTTTCACTAAAGTTACTTAAAGAATTCTATTCCAAACACAAATATTGTTAGATGGAAGAGGAAAATAATCAAGTAAAAAAAATGCTCAAAACAAAAAAATGAGTAATTCACACTAATTTTATTATAATACACTCATAAACTCTTATTATTTTTTCACTCTCTTACTCTCTTTAAAATTGCAAATTACATTGCCTTATATAGGCATTTGATGAATTCTGCAATGACCCTATCATTTTCTCAATAATTCAATCTATTACAAAATTCAAATTTAGGTTTAACAACTTACTTTAACTTTTCATAAAATCCAACTAGCAAATCCTACAAATACCAATTTTTTTCAATGTCCAATTTAGGTGGCTGGCTATTTTTGACCCTTTTTTTTTATTATTTTTATCAAATTAAGTTTAATAATTTGGACATTCCCCGTAAACTTAATTATCCGTTATTCCCAATAACGCTCGTAATTGATTGAACACGTTATACTTCAGTGGCTTTGTAAAGATGTCCGCTATCTGATCTTGTGTTTTGACATACTTCAATGTGACTTCCTTCTACTCATTACATTCTCAGATGAAATGATACCTCGTATCGATGTGTTTGCTTTGATCATGAAGACAGGATTTTTCGCCAACGCCAACGCTGATTTGTTATCAACAAAAATATCTGTTGGGTCATATTGTGTCATTTGAAGCTCCTTCAACAATCTTCTCAGCCATATTGCATGACACACACATGATGTTATAGCAACATATTCAGCTTCACACTTTGACAACGTCATAACTGGTTGCTTCTTTGAACTCCATGTGAATGCAGTGTCACCAAGAAAAAATACGAATCCGCTAGTGCTTTTCCGGTCATTTTTATCTCCAGCCCAATCACTATCACTGTAGCCAACTAATTTGAATTCGTCAGATTTTGAATAATGCAATCCAAAATTAGTTGTACCTTTAACATAGCGGAGTATTCTTTTCGCTGCATTCCAATGAGACTTCTTCGATTCTTCCATGTATCTGCTCACTAGTCCAATTACATACAGAATATCTGGCCTTGTGCTTGTCAGGTATCTAAGACTCCCGATCAAACTTCAAAAAATTATCGGGTTCACCCTGACTCCATTTTCATCCTTGGTCAATTTCAAACTGCATTCGGCCGGAGTGCTGACAGGGTTGCAATTTTCTATCTTAAATTTCCTCAAGATCTCTTTAGCGAAGCCACTTTGACAAATAAAAATTCCATCATCACTTTGCTTCACTTCAATGCCAAGATAGTACGACATCAGGCCAATATCAGTCATTTCGAATTCACGAGTCATCGTCTTCTTGAAACCATTAAACATTTGAGGATTGTTCCCGATAAATATGAGATCATCCGCATATAAGCAAATAAGCAGTATGTCTCCACCTTTCACTTTCATGTACAAGGCATACTCGTGTGGGCACCTGACAAATCCATTCTGACAAAAGTATTTGGCGATGCGGCTGTTCCAAGCTCTCGGTGCTTGCTTAAGTCCGTACAACGCCTTCTTCAGCTTGAACACTTTTTGTTCATGACCTTTGACAATGTAACCAGGTGGTTGTTGGACATAGATCTCTTCCTCCAAGTATCCATTCAGAAATGCTGACTTTACATCCATTTGGTGGATCTTCCGTCCATTTTGGGCAGCGACTGAGATCATCAGTCTGATAGTCTCCATTCTTGCTACTGGTGCAAATACTTCATCATAGTCAATACCTGCTTTTTGACTATATCCCTTTGCGACTAGCCTCACTTTATGTCGAATGATTTCTCCATTTGCATCCTTCTTTGCCTTGAACACCCATTTGACTCCAATGGGCTTTTTGTCAGATGGAAGTTTGGTCAACTCCCATGTCTTATTTTTCTCAATTGAATTGATATCCTCCTCCATGGCTTTTCTCTATTTCTCATCTTTCATGGCTTCTTCAGCATCAATAGGTTCACTATCAATAAGATGACAGTAAAGAGTCAATTCTTCATTGAGCTCTCTAGTTGCATCATAAAGATCTTCAACAAGATGAAATTTTCTAGGTCTTTCTCTTGGACTTTGACTTTCATCATCATCGTGTCCTGGAGATGCAATTGGAATGGGGCTATATGACGTCAATGCTTTGCCTGGCTCCTCCACATCTCGATCATTGTTTTCATCCATGGTGAAAGGATAAAAACTGTAATTCTTCTGCTTGTCATTATTCCATTCCCAAATTGCTTCCTTGTTAATAGTCACATCCCTAGTGATGATAGTCTTTCCAGTATCAGGATCAAACTTGTAACCTTTGGAAAATTCTGAGTAACCAACGAACAAGTATTTTCTACTTTTGTCATCTAACATTCTTCTTTCTTCATCAGCAACATGAACATGTGCAACACTCCCAAAAACATGAAAATGAGAGATATTAGGTTTTCTCCCACTCCATGCTTCTTGGGGTGTCATATCTGACACACTTGTTGTTAGAGATCGGTTCAAGATGTAGACAACACAATCAACAGCTTCTGCCCACAACTCTTTAGGCAAATTCTTGCTCTTTAACATGCTCCTCACTATATCCATCACGGTTCTATTCTTTTATTCAGCAACACCATTTTGCTGAGGCGATCTCGGGACTGACAAGAAATGATGAATTCCTTGATGCTCGTAGAATCTTTTGAATTCATTTGACGTGAATTCTCCCCCTCTCTCGGATCTTAAAGCTTTGATATAATAGCCACTTTCTTTTTCCACCATAGCTTTAAACTTTTTAAATGCTTTAAAAACTTCTGATTTCTCTTTCAAATAATAAACCCACGTCTTTCTGCTATAATCATCAATGAATAGCAAGAAATATTTGTTACCCCCCAATGATACTGCTGTCATTGGTCCGCAGACATCGGCATGAATAAGCTCAAGGGGAGCCTTTGCTCTTGACATGGACTCTTTTAGAAAACTAGTTCTAGAATGTTTTCCAACAAGACATCCTTCATAAAGCTGATGGGGCTTATTAATCAGCGGAAGACCATGCACCATCTTCTTCTGGCTTAGCAATTTTAACCCTCGAAAATTGAGATGACCGAATCTCAAATGCCAAAGCCAATCAGATTCTTTCACGCAAGCTTTTAAGAATCTTGCTACATCCATCTTGATGTTGAGAGTGAACATTCTATTTTTTTGACATTAGTACACGAGCTAACAGCTCCTTTTTGTTTAACAGTACCAACTTTCCGTTCACTATGTAAATTTGGTAATTTTCCTCCAGCAGCTATGCCAAACTTAAAATGTTGCTTTTCATGTTTGGAACGTAATAAACATTGCTGATGAATTGGTGCTCTTCATTTTTTAAACGAATAAGAATAGTTCCTTTTCCTTGAATAGGAACTCTTGAGGAATCCCCAAAAACAACATCACCACTGAATGACTGGTCCGGCTCTACAAACATTTTCTTGTCTCTACACGTATGGTTACTTGCACCATTATCAAGATACCATATGTTATTTTCTTGACTGTATTCACCTTCACGGGTTAGTAATACCGTGTCGGTTACGTCCTCTTCTTGAATGTTGTTTGCCATTTCCTCTATTTGCTTTGGTGGGCTCCGACATTCTGCTACATGGTGGCCATATCTGGAGCAATTGTAGCATTAAACATTGGACTGGTCATGTCCATCGTTATGCCTCTAGTTTCCTCTTCCTCGTCCACGTCCATGACCACGACCTCTGCCTCGTATGGACTGATTATCTCCATTATTATTTTCACCTCTACCTAATGGTTGATTTCTACCACGTCCTCTTCCTCTTCCATTTCCTCCACAGCCTCTACCACGTCCTCATCCGTAATGGCTAGAATCCTGGCTACTTTCACCTTTGACTGAAACCTTTGCTGCTAAGACTTGTTCTATAGATTATTCTCTTTGTCTGTTTAGTTTCTCCTCACGTGCTTGTAATGAGCCAACTACTTCATCGACGGTCATTTTACTTATATCCCGAGATTCTTCTATTGCCACTACTACGTAGTCAAACTTTGGTAGTAGTGACCTTAGAAGTTTTTCAACAACCCTGGATTCTTCAAGCTTTTCTCTATATTGCCGCATTTGGTTAGCAACAGATTTTAATCGTGAGGAGTAATCTACAATCACTTCTGTCTCCTTTATCTTCATCATGTCGAACTCTCCTCTCAACATTTGGAGCCAAACTTTTTGTACTTTCTCCTCACCTTGAAGAGAAACTCGTAGTATATCCCAAGCTTGCTTGGAGGTGGTCGCTTCTGCCACCTTCTCAAACATAACATCATCTAACCCTTGATGGATGATACTAAGAGCCTTCTGGTCATTACGATGACTCTTATGCAAACTGTCCTTTTCAGCTTGCGACAGTTGTGCATCTGCAGCTGGGACTTCATAGCCTTTTTCAACAATATCCCAAATATCTTGGGATCCTAGAATGGCTTTCATCTTGATACACCAATTTTTGTAATTGGTTTTTGTAAGTTGAGGGAAAATGAAGGAAACACCGTTGATATTCATTTCTGCAGAGGAAAATTTGTTTCAATGAGTACAGGAGTTGTTGCAACGCTTTTGAGTCTATTGCGACACTTTGGTGCGTCGCTATAGCTCCAGACAGATTTTGCAAGGAGAACAGCAAGGGAAAATATTTCCTTGCAATTTTAGATGAACTTTAAAATTTTCCAGAAAGGAAGTACAGAGGCCATTGCAAAGTTTTTTAGTATTAGCGACACTGTATGCTAACTGCGACACTTTCTGCAGTTTTGTTGCACCACTTCTGACAGCCTATTGCAACACTTTCTGGGCTGCTTCTGAAACTCTTTAAACTCGACTTTTTTACTCGGGGATTTTTGGGAAGAGGATTGGATACGAAATGGCTCTGGTACCACTTTGTTGGATGGAAGAGGAAAATAATCAAGTAAAAAAATGCACAAAACAAAAAAATGATTAATTCACACTAATTTTATTACAATACACTCATAAACTCATTATTTTTTTCACTCTCTTACTCTCTTTAAAATAGCAAATTACACTGCCTTATATAGGCATTTGATGAATTCTGCAATGGCCCTATCATTTTCTCAATAATTCAATCTATTACAAAATTCAAATTTAGGTTTAACAACTTACTTTAATTTTTCACAAAATTCAACTAACAATTCCTACAAATACCTTTTTTTTCAAAGTCCAATTTAGGTGGCTGGCTATTTTTGACCATTTTTTTTCATTATTTTTATCAAATTAAGTTTAATAATTTTAACAAATATATATATAGCCAAGTAAATTTCATGTGGACAAAACCACTCAAGGGACCATATTCAGTCCCAATGAGCACATGACAATGAAAGATCATTGAAAATATAATAGAGTTAAGAGTTGCCTACTGATTTGTGTGAGCTTCAAATCAAGGAACCTTTGATCTCAGCTTCTCTGCTTGAGCATATAAGTTATAGTGGAGGTAACTGCGAAGTAGCAGATTGAGAAGTGTTTCCTGAAACAAAAATTATTGAATTATGAGGCATATAGCAACAATATCATAAAAAGCTCATATACCAGAAATTTAGCTGGCGAAGCTCATCATGGCACAATGTTGCAATGCAGTGAAGACCAAGCATGTCACTATAATGAAAAAAAGTGCGAGAGTAAGAAAAAGTAGGAGGTTACTGAGAGTTTTTGGCACGATAATCTTTGCAATTAAGGCTTTGTTATTTTCAAATTATAAATTATAAGTAGAATTACTAAGCTGAGATTAATTTTAGCGTAAACTTATAGCTATGCAATGGTGAACTGAACTAAATAAGAACGGACCTAAAAACCCAACATATAACCACCTCAAGATCATATTCAAGATCTTTATACATGAATATTCCCACAAACAATTAAGAAAAAAGAACCATGCCCAGGATACGCCATAAAATCTGAATTTTTAGATTCTATCGTCCTTAGCTTGCCGACCCCACCTAGCGTGGGATTTAAGGCTTAGTTGGTTGATATCGTCCTTAGCTTCAATATCCAAGTGCTTTAGAGAAATAAGTTATTTCTCCTAACAATGATATCCTGATCAACAAAAATAAATAGACTAATTGAACTTTAAACTCTCTCCATTATTTCATTGTAAAGTAAAGTGTACATAAATCTAGGTGAAAACATTTACAACAACAAATATGAGCATATATCTGCAAGTTTATGTATAAAGAATGATGTAGTACCTAAACATACCTTTTTGATAGAAGGGTTGAGCAATCCATAGCAGCTAGCCTTACACTATTTAATGGATTTTCAAACTGAGAAGGGAAGAGATTCGAGCCCATTGATTCCTCCAATATTTCATTACTGTGGCTTTGAGGATCTCATCGTGGTTGTTCTTCCGAATTCGGGCCCACTCGTACTACCTTTTATCATAATCCTTGCCTTTCTTTATCTTTTGTTTACAACACATATTAAAAACTCGCTTAAACTAGAGCTGCAATGGTAGTCAGTACTTGTATAAATTAAAAGAAACATGATTGGAGCATGATTGAAGCCACTGATTTTGGAAATTGTTTTAAAGGTAAATGTATTTTAGTGAGCGTTATTAAGTAAATTGATGCTACAATGCTTTTTTTTGAAAACCCCCCCCAGAGGAACATTGTGTTCCCCGAGGAGGAAAAAGATTGAGGCAGGTGAAAATTTCGGGGCAGGCGTCCCAACTAGGTTGATGCCCCCGCTTACCTACAAAACACCTACCTCACTTTATTAAAACAAACCAAATTTTGCTCACAAGATGAGAGCATCATTGGATACAAATATAGCCTAAAGGTGATACGGATATGAAATTCGATCCCAAGATACGCCTATTACAATGAAATGCACCAAAAGCTACCAGCTATCTAGTGACAACTGAGTAGTAAGCTCGGAAAATTAAAGACATCAAAAACGATAAAATTAAGGTTCCTCCTCCTATACTTGAAGAAGAACCAACATAGATGAATGCAAGACCCTAGATGATCTTCGGTGCTTAAGACTCCATCGAACACAAACTTATTCCTCCTTTTCCAAATAGCCCACGCGATCATAAACTACAAGCCTGTACCAAACTCGTTGCCAAGTCCCGACGTAAAGTGCGCACGCCATAATAATAGAAAATCAGCCCCCTTCAATGGCATTACCACTGAAATCCCTAGCAGCAGAAAAGCTTGAGCCCATATACGATAGCTACCTAAACAATGGAACAAAGCATGAATGATTGTTTCAGTCTCGTCACAAAACGGACACTTATCATCCACTACTGCTTGACATCCGCGATGAAACAGAAAAACCTTCGTTGGAAGACGTCTGTGAAACAATAACCAGCCGAAGAATTTAACTTTAGGAAGAAGACACGCATTCTAAACCACCATGTAATCCATTTTTGGCATAGTCCACTGAGGCATCATGTAGAACCCCAAACAAAAAGAGGCGGCTAAAAATACATTTTTATCTCCTAGATCCCATCCAAATCTATCTGCCACCCCCTGAAATGCAACATGTAGTTGCTGTCCCAAATTCCCGTCAGCCCCATTACCCACAAAAATCGCGGGGCATGTGTGGAAAATCCAATTTCGAAGCTGGGAGCACTTCTCTCTACTCGAAATCCTCAGACTACGTTTCCAGAAAGGCCTAGAAAATGCTGCTCCATCATAAATTGAATAACACCCGTCCTGAACCAAGCAACTTTTTCTATTACATAAGAGATACAAGTCAGGGAAGAGAATAGATAGCGACACATTTGCCGTCCAATTATCATACCAAAAAGATCCGCAAACCCCATTCCCCACTTTCACCCTCACATTTGATTTAAACAACTCCCAGAAGGTTGAATTCCTTATATAGCAAGATAAAATGTCCTGCCAAATGTATGAAAGGTGTGAACTCTCAACATTTTTGAAAGAATTCCATGAATCGAAGCCATATCTACGAACACACAACTTATACCAAAACGATCCCTGTCCGTCTACTCTAGACCGCCATATCCATTTCAACAATAAGCTACAATTTACTAGTCTGAGATCCCTAAAGTATAGGCCTCATAGACTTTTTGGTAGCATAATTGTCTCCTAACTCACTTTACAGATCCCTCTGGAGTCCGCATTACCTTTCCACAAGAAATTTCGCATAAGTTGCACAATCTTATTATTAATAGAGGTCGGGATCTTATTCAATGATAGCAAATAAATCGGGATAGAAGAGAGAACCGATTTCATAAGGACCACCCTGCCAGCATACGATAAACACTGACCTTTCTAACTTGACAGCCAATTTTGGAACTTATCAATCAACGAGTTCCAATAAGACACCGGGATTCACCTCGTACTGAGAGGGGCGCCTAGATAAGTAATGGGAAATTTCTCAATCTTGCATCCCATAATCTCCGCACAAAGATTCAACATGTCGTCCTGCTCATTAATACCCACAATTGAGCTCTTAATAAAATTAATTCGCAAACCTAAAATCGGCTCAAAACAACACAATAAACGGATAAAGATAGGTAAAAAGGACTTATCTACAGGTAAGAATGGCATCATATCACCCGTAAACTGAAGAATAGATATATCCAACTCTCACCCATCAATACGAAACCCAGGCAAAATGCCCTTCAGGACACTTGCATCAATAAGCTGTTTAAGACCTTCCATAGCTAAGACAAAAATAAACGAAGAAATGGGATCATCTTATTTAACCCCTCTACCCAAGCAGATCAGGTCTATAGGGCTTCCATTGATAAGAATAGATGTTACCGAGTTCTCTCTGCAAGCCGCCATCCATCTAATCCACTTATCAGAGAAACCCATCCTCTTCAAAACTGAATCAATATAAGACCAAGAAACATTATCATATGCTTTATGGAAAACAAGGTTAAGTGCTACTGAGGACTGACCATGATGGTGAATTGATTGGACCACTTCTGAGGCTATAAACAAGCATTTATGGATATTACGGCCTTTAACAAATGCAAACTGATTCTCTGAGATCAGTTGAGGCAACACAACCTGCAACCTCTTCGCGAGCACTTTCGACACAATTTTATATATACCATGGATAAGGGCAATCGGTCTATAGTTTCCCATCAATGATGACCTAGGAACTTTAGGGATCAACACAGTAAATGATGATTTAATTGAATTGGGCAGATGATCATACCTATGAAATTCGCCGAACAGCGCTAGCACATTCGGTTTAAGTTCCCCCTAGAAGCATTTATAAAAGAAAAAATTAAATCCATCCGGATCCGGAGCCTTACTTTCTTGACAAGCGTAAACCACATCCTATACTTCAGCCTCTGAAAATGACTCAACTAGCCGAATATTTGCTGCCTCATCAACCATGCGAAAATTTAGCTCCCTTAAATCATACGGCACCTCCACATTTTTCGAAAATAGCCTGGAATAAAAATTCCATATCGTGGATTTAATAAGTACCGGGTCGGAAGATACAGCCCTATCAATTTCCAGCTGTGAAATTCGATTACCCCTAGACCTCGCCAACGCCATCCTATGAAAAAAACTCATATTATCATCACCCAGCATAGTCCAGTTAACTCGTGATTGTTGATGGTAAATTTGTTCTAGGTTCTGCCTGTAGGTAAGTAATTCCGATCGCACGCTCTAAAGCTCTAAATTACTCTCCGCCTTAATAGGCCAAGACACCGAACTAGATGTCAAGGATATAACACGAGTCTCTAGCTTCTTTATTCTTCCCTCCAACCCGCCAAAATTAGAGAGATGCCAAGGCCGAATATAGCTTCTTAGACGGCACAGCTTAAAATCAATGTCATGCCTCTGAGCTGCCAATGCTATAGCCTGCCACTTCAACTTTAGAAAAGGTAAAAACCCGTCATTCTCCCACCAATAATTCAGAGAGCAAAAAATCTTTTTACCACCCCATACCAATGTGTGGGACCGGTAAATAATTAGAAAGTGATCTGATAAGATCGAATCAACCGTCATCAAACTCTGTCTCGGCCACCTATCGAGAATTTCGCACGACACTAGGACTCGATTGATCCTCGAAAAGGATAGGCCGTTAGACCACGTATAGTCACGACTATGTAATGGAAAATCAAATAGAGCACATTCATTAACAAACTCCTAAAACCTAATTATCGAACTCAACACCGTATTCCCACTTCTACCTCTCTCAGAGCTATGTAACACTTCGTTGAAATCACCACATATCACCAAATTATCCACGTTTTGAATATGGGGCAGTAGATCAAACTAAAATTGATTCCTTTCACTAAAGATAGGGGGACCATGTAAGCATAATAAGTTTACCTCAAGTTGGCTAGATACAATATGTAGCAAGCACCATCTATCTGTGGAAGCAGTAATCGATCCATGAATTAAACTAGAATTCCATAAGAGCAGTAGACCCCCTGACAAACCATGTGAAGGGATACAATGTGATTGAAACTCATTATGGCCCCAAAACTTCTTGATAACTTGATCTGAAACCGACAGAGCCTGAGCCTTTGTCTCAATCAGAATAAAAACCTGAAGCTGCCACTTTCGAACACATGACCGTACCAAAAACTGTTTAGCCCCATTCAATAAGCCCCCACGATAACTCCAACTCATAAAACTCAATGACATAATAATACTAACGATATCCCAGCTCAGACAATAGTCAGCTTAGCGTCGCTGCCCTTCCAAGGCCTCTATAATTAATCCCATATTTTGTTCATTAAACAACTCAAGCTTTTCACCAATTCTGAATGTCATTAGTTCCTCATTAATGCTCAGCTCATTTTCTTCCCTTCGCATGATAATTCTATTTATATTTAAGATGTTCGGGCTCGAGGAGCTTGAATCCTCCATAGCTGGAGCCATTGCATTGTTCCCCTCGATTATCGGACTATCACTAGGAGAATGGTTACTTCCCGGGTTTGTATTATTGTTATCCGCTCCGTTCTCATCATCCTCACTCATTCTAGTCTCAACTTCGTTCCCCGATGATTCCCAGCTACTAGTGTAAGAAGGAATCTCCTCTGACTCACTCAACTCTTCCGATCCGTACTCCTGACAGTGTTGACACCCAAATCCTTGTATAAGATTTGTATAAATCATCACATCCCTATCACCCAATGCCAAGGTCAGATTTCTGCTAGCTGTCCCTAGCAGCACGGAAACAAGGCACGATACTAAGTCCAAACGATCCGGTTTTTGAAAATTACAATCCAATGCAATAATCTGCCTAAACCTCACTGCAAGTTCGCGCACCACAGGTTCATATACGAAAGCTGGTGGAATTCCCATGAGATCCAGATATATAATGCATTCCGAAGGCGCGAAATCTACTGGTAGTGCACAAACCGACTCCATAATATGTTCCATAACCTTCCAATCGCCTTTTATAAAATCCGTAAGAGCCATATATGATATAAATGAAATAATAATGCAATACCCACCAACAGGAGCAACAAACTTAAACTCAAAGCCATGGTCATTCAGTAAATCATGTATATTACGAATGTGAGAAATATTCTTGAGTTTAACCAAATAAGATTTTGATTTCCAGGGTGCAATTTTAACCACTAACTCACTGTTCAGTTGAGGTTCAGCAGGAATAACTAGATCAGATGTTACCTGAATAGGATTGATGGCCGATTCCTCTCGCAAATCTTGATTTGCCACAACAGCCCCAAATGAACGATGATCACGTAGGGAGTTATGGAATGTAGCCTTCTGAACTGGTACCACGGGGTTAGGCCGCACTTTAGGGGCGTTATCGACTTGTCATACTTGGCCTTGAAAGCTTTGAGTCTCACCATACCAATCACTATCATATTCAGAGCTTCCAATGCCTCTTGTAGTCGCATGGTTCCATCGAGTGTGATGAACCCAAAATTAAGGTCCTTAGCATTCCTTTTTCGAGCAATTTAGACCCATCCATTCACTCCATACCTATTGAACATTCTTTTCATTGCTGCTGCATCAAAGTGATTCGAGAAGTTCTTGAAGTATATTTTCGGGGGATTAGGGTCTGAAGTTTGGCGATTGCGAGGAGGCTCGGGGAAGGGGTAATGGTGTTGCAGCTGGCGGCGATTGGTTTCCGATCGGAACAGGGTAGTTGACGGATGGTGGCGATGGCGGCGGCTGAGGAAGGGGGTGGGGAGGGTGCGGGTAGGGTTTCTCTCTATAGGGTGCAGACTTTTTTTATTGTTTGTTGTTTCTCTTTCTGCTACAATGCTAAATGTTCAATAACTTTGGTTCAAGAATTGGATGGCATTGCTACCCTCTTTTTTGACATTTATAATTTTTTGACATTAGCAATTTGATAATAACTTTCTAATATGTGTTCTCTTAAACTTAGTTTAATTCAGTTGCTCAGGATGCACAACCCAAGCACATGCCAAATACACACGAAAGCAACATCTTCAACTACATGTACAATAGGGAAAAAAGATAAATTATATGCTAATTATCAATAAAAAAAGAATTGAATGATCAATAATACATGAATATTTGCATTGTTCAGGTTATTAAAATAGAACAAGTTATTATACTTATTTTCTTATGTGCAAGTTGCAAGTGGCGAGACAACACAGAAAATAAGGTAATTATGGATTTCATTATTCCATTAGACTTTAGTATATCATAATTCTGAGCAAACACTAACACAGCCTATATGGTTTCTCGTTCAAGGTATACGATTAAACATAAACACACCTGACTATAATAAAAAGACATCACAATCAATACTAATCAACACATACTGATATTCAATTGAGTTCGAGAAGATACTAGGCAGCAGCGAGGACAGAATGACGATTTAAATAAAGAAAACAACATTTCAATCAAGATTTAGCACTCACATGCGAGAGAGAAGGAGGAATAGAAGGTCGATTTGGGGTACCTATCCTTTAATACCCATTTGGTAAAATTAGGTTTAGGAATCAAAATCTTTAATGGCATGGTTGCGAGAATGAAGGCGATCGTAGAGCGGTAATCAAGATGAAGCGACGATGATGAAAGACGGTGGGACGACGGCGGAGTATAGAGCGACGACGACGGAAGATGGAGGAGGGAGTGGAGATGAAAGAAAGTGTGAGAATTTTTTAGTAATCAGTGTGAGTGAGATCGATGGTTAGATGGCAGGTGAAATGGTCTTTTCTTTTCAATTTTTTTATTTTTTAATTATTTACCAAAATTTTTGGCACTCAACTTCCCCTTCAAATTCAATAATTTTTTACTATTTTTGCCAACACTTTTGTATATGTACTAAATATGTCACTATTGGTGGGCTTTTATCAACATTGACAAACAAGTGTTGGAACAGGCCCTAAATTGTTCATTACGCTTGCCAACACTTTCGTGCCAACACTTTGATTATTAGTTGGCATAGCCAATATATGGTGTAGTGTCCATGGGCTAATGATGGTGAGAGTAGTGAGGAGGCATATTTTGACTATGCAAGAAGGAATTTGCCTTAACAAAGAGAAGGGAGGTGGAAGTGCCTTTCTATGGAGAGGCAGTTACGTAGCTGAGAGGAGGCCTCGAGGAGATATATTTGAGGATGAGCCACGTGGAAGGAGATTTAGGTAGGATGAATCTTTTAAGATCAAGGTTGACTTGTCCTCATATAGTGGGGACCTTGATATTGAAGGATTTCTGGATTAGCTCACGGAGGTGGAGAGGTTCTTTAACTGTGCTGGTGTGCCGAATCATAGAAAAGTGAAGTTGGTAGCCTACCAGCAAAAAGGAGGAGCATCCATCTTATGGGAACAATGTAATGAGCAAAGGAGGAGGAGTGGAAGGGAACCTATAAGATCTAGCCATGGATGAAGGCAATGTTGAGAGAAAGGTTTCTTCTGCCTGATTATGAGCAATACATTTGTCAGGCTTACAATCGGCGTTGTCAAGGAGGGAGAAGTGTGCATGAGTATAAAGCTTAATTTCTAAGGCTCTCAGCTCAAGTAGGTTTGGCTAAAATAGAGGTGCAAAGAGCATCCTATTACCTTGATGGGTTGCGACCAAACATAAGGAAGAATATTGAAGTAAAAATTATATTGAGTGTGCATGGCGTCCGAAATTTGGTACTCAAGGTGAAGATGGATTTGAGTTATCCTCAAGACACTTACTGACGGATGGCAAGAACAAAACCTAGTTCTTTTAGGAGCTCTTAAAGACTGCCTAAATGAGGTGATAATATAGGAGGTGGAAATGGAAGTAAGCAAGCTGGGGAAAGGCACCAATCATGGAGTCTAGGAGGAATGCCTCCTTGAGCTAAAATCTGCCTATACCTAGCGATCCTTATACCAAGCTGACATGTAATGAGCCTAACCATGGTTCTAATAAGTGCCCCAAAGGGAGAATAACTAACTTGGTGGAGAGGTATGATGGCGAGGAGGAAGGAATTAGGGAAGATGTTGAGGAGGTATATTGTGAGTTGCTTGAAGGAGGAGGCGTGGTTAATGAACATAGTGCCTATATCCTCAGTTAGTTGTTAATGTCTAATCGATCTGATCAAGGATAAAGTAACCAATTATTTAGGACTACCTGTATTGTGCAAGGAAAGAAGTGTAGCCTGATTATTGAAGGAGGTGGCCAAGAGACCAGAACTAGTCAACAAGCAGTGAATAAATTTGCCTTGATTCCTAAGGCTCATCCAAAATCATATGGTATTGACTGGATCAAGAATGTTGGAGAGCTAAGGGTGACTTAAAGGTGTTGTGTGCCAATCACAATTGGGAGGTATATTGATGAGATTTATTGAGATGGATGCAAGTCATATTATATCGGGAAGGCCTTAGCAATTTGATAATGATGCGATGCATTATGGGAGGAAGAATACATATGCTTTCACCGAAGAGAAAGTGAAGTATATGTTAACCCCACTTAAGAACGACCGCCTAGATGGCTCTAAAGGAATAATTACAATCTGTAATAAAAAAAGGTGCCTTCTTAAAGGAGTTTGAAGAGAGTCAACAAATGTTCCTAGTAATAGTCAATAAGCTCAAAAGTGTCGGCTATAGAAATGAATGACGTCTTGACTGAGCTAAAAGAGTTGATTGAGGAGTATGTAGATGTCTTTCTTGATGAACTATCGGCTGGAATACCACCCTTGAGGGATATCCAACATCACATTTATTTGGTGCCAAGCGCCAGCCTGCCTAACTTGCCACACTATGGAATAAGTCCTAAGGAGAATGAGATTTTAAAGGAGCAAGTTGAGGAGTTTTTGAATAAGGGACATATTCGGGAGAGTTTGTGCCCACGTGCCATCCCAGCCTTATTAACACCTAAGAAGGATGGATCTTGGAGAATGCGTGTAGATAGTTGAGCCATTAACAAGATCACCATCCGATACAAATTTCCCATACCATGCCTTGATGATATGTTGGACCAACTTACCAGCTCTGATGTGTTTTTAAAGCTTAATTTAATGAGTGGTTATCATCAGATTAGAATTCTAGTAGATGATGAGTGTAAGACTGCTTTTAACAAAAGAGATGGGTTCTTTGAGTGGCTTGTTATGCCAATCGGTCTCACCAATGCACCAAGTACTTTCATGCGATTGATGAACCAAGTGTTGAAGCCAGTCATTTTGAAGTTTGTGATTATCTACTTTGATGATATCCACATCCGTAGTAAGTCTGATGAGGAACATCGTGTGCATCTTAAGGAGGTGTTTAAGCTTTTGAGGAGGTATTGATAGGAGTAATTTGTACCAAGAAAATACTAGTCATTTAGCCTTGAAATCATCCTAATTATAGGTAAAGTGTGGAATTTATTAGTGTTTTGGTGCAATTTTAGGTTACTCGTAAGTGCAATCATGATTGCTACCAAGGAACTAGAAACTGGGCAGGGTAGTCATAGAGTTGGGTCAGATGCAGAAAAAGAAGCCCAAACCCAAGAAAAAGAGATGATTAACCAGAAAACTACCTTTTAGAACATGCTTTTTGTAAGATGGTGAAGATCCTCCCACTTATGGGCGGTGAAACTTGTTTTTTTGAAATAGAGTACTTAACAAGTGGCTTAACCAATCTTACACAACTCTCATCTTCTAGAAGTTCATTTTGATTAGCTTAAACTCATTTTGAATACTTTATTTAGGCAAGTGGCATCTCTAGAAATATCAACTTGCCACTATATATTTGGTTAAAGGTTCTCATATGAAGCGACGCTTTGTATTGGCTTTACTATTTTGCTTTGTAAACTTTTATGTGTTTTTTTTGTAAACTTTTATGTGTTTGATATTATATTAATCGTATTCATATTTTCTCGAGCTTCATTTCCATTTTTGTGGCAAGCTAAGTCTGAAGCAAGCAAGGCCAGCAAGCATTATAGACTAAATATGGTTTGACTTCTCTTTCTCTTTTATTCCTAACTTTATTCTTAGTTGATTGTTTTGTGTTTGGATTTATTGCTTCATAAGTCTGATCAACTTATAACTGGTGTAACAAGAAGAATCGAGAGGGAGAATTGTTTACACTGAATAAAAATATAGAATATACATCTAGAAGAATTCAGAGGTGCCTAGATAGTGCTAGGAGTTTCTATTTAATAGAATGTTTGCCTACTCTTAATGCTTAAGGAATAACTTACGAAGGGAAACCCATGATTTCAACATTATCGAAACTAAACAAGAAGTGAGAGTTGCGTTTAGCAAGTTAGAGCAAGAAAACTTAGATCCATGTGTTGGTCTAGATTCACAGGTTTGAACATGTAAAGAAGACACGATGGAAATTCAAAATTAAATATAAAGTCCAAGGATCTCCTAAGCATGTCATGATTGACAATATTACTAGTCTAAAATTATTTTAGGTTATAAACACTTATTAAAAGGGCCTAATAATAATTTAACCACTTACCAGTTGAAGCGTGAATCCCGTAGTTGGCAGAAAGACCCCTCAGCTACATGCACAGATGCCAAAGCAGAATCCCTCTATAAATAGTCCACACGAGCACCACCGACCAAAACCTTCTAGAAAGGAAGTACCGATAAATAAGTGAAAGACAACTAGATCTTCCCTACTAATTTATTCTAGAAGAAATTTTCTTAGTTTTCTATTCAAATTAAATGCATCTTTCGACGGATTACTTATGGGAACCAGAACAACTAAGAGAATAAGAGAGTAAGAGGAGTTATGAAATTAAGGATGAAAAATAATGAAGAAGGAGGCTTTTATTTATCGCGGCTAGGAATAAACCAAAAGACAATAAAGTCCCTAACCTCAATTAATTAGAATTAAAATAAAAATGGCAAAAAGGCTAATTAATAACCTTAGTAGAGTTAGGCAACAACCCAGACACTGGGAGCTTGCTTAGGGAGCAAGCTCCCAATTGGATTGGGAGACTGTTGGTCATTCGGCCAGGAGTCCCTTATGGGCTTGTGCAGGAGCACAAGCCCACAAGCTAGCACCATATGTAGCTTGCTCATGAGCCTGCATATGGTGCATAGGCCCACAAGCCAGCACCATGCGCAGATCGTGCATGTTGTGCATGGCCGTGTGGTGCGCAATCCCTTGTGGGCTACGCTCCATACAGTGCAAGCCCTTATGGGTTGTACGGGTGGGTAACCCATTTGGGCTTATGTATGCGCTCATTGCAGGCTGCACTTTGCAGCCCGCTTGCACATGCCCCATGGACCATGTGCAGCACTATTCTAAATAGTGTTTCCATGTGGCCCATACGCAGTCCTATTTATAGACTGTCGGACAATACATTTATAGGCCCACTCGCGCAGATTTATTTAACATCTAATACTAATAAATCTCGCTAAGTTCCAATTCCATATCCCCTTGATTTATTTTAACCACCTTATTATTTAATAGGTTCACTCATCCAACTAGTGAATATTGGTTAAACCATATATCTTTGCCCTTCTAGATTAGACCTAGTCTAATGGTTCTTTACATGGCTCGATCGTAACTCAAAGTGTGTGACCTTATAGGATTCCGTAATATTGAGCTATAAAAAGTTTAACCTAGCTCAATTCCTTTTAGGAATTGACTGGCTCGGATCTCCAGATTGTTGTAGACTCCGATGACTTTGATCGGTCATAGTGGCTCTCTAGTATAGGGCATATGACCCCTTAATATTCAGAATGTCACGTGCAATATGACTTAATCCCAGTTCTACAATAGTATCAATACAATTCACTCCTTCTATCAGTGGTAAGGTACCATCTGGTTTCTAAAACTCGATTTAAGTATTAGTCCACTAGTAGCCTTAATGGCTGCCCCAGCATTTAGTCTTGCTATGAAAGTACACCACTCAACCCTTTTAATATGTTGATTAAGATCTCATCCTATTAACTCATACTCTGAACAGAGGTTTATGAGTGTGCCACTTCCAACAATTGGCCAAGGTACATCTCCTTTATGTTGCTATAATGGAGTGATAGATTCCATCTTGACTACTCAGCTTACCAACGGACAAATATCAACTATACCCACAATCACCCATATCATCCAGTCTATAGAATGCTCAGGTATGAACCAAAGTATAGCAACATCTGAACAAGGTAACTAATATCTCAGATCTAAGGATATTCGTATCGCTATTGCAATAAGATGATAAAACACAAACAGATAATATAAATTACCGAGTGTTGTCTCATAGCGGTCTCCAATGTATTTACCTGAATACATTCATATGTTGACGCAAGGTATCACCCTCTAGCACTAGAGATATGCTATTCTAAATTAGATTTAAGAGGTATGATGACACATGCTAGTCTATATGTATTCATCAATGTCCAGTCTTGATGATACTATGACTAGGGATATTTAGACAAATCATAATTGCACATGAACTAGTTCTCACCAACATAGTCCCACTATGCCTTTACAATACGTGCTATGATTATGTCATGGACTTTTTCAAACACATCAATGAATAAATTTCAAAACCATTCATAATATATTTTCACAGTCATTGATATAATAAAAGAATGCCTTTATTAATATAACTTTGTTGGAACAAATAAAACTAAGATATATCGCCCTAATTGCCTCTAGGGCATATATCATATCTAACACTATATGTTAAAATATGTTAGGATAAAAGAAAAGAAGTTTTGTGCTATACCTGTCCACTTGTTGGTTATGCTTGCCCAGTTATAATATTGTTCACAGAAACCATGGAAAGTAATCATTTTTATTTTCTTACAATCATTTTATTTTTAGTATTTTCTCTAAAATCAACTTATTTAATATTGACATGAAACTCACTAATTTACATCTTGATTTTAAATAATTTCCCTTGGTCCCAGTGGGATACGACCTTGTTCTTGCCCCATACTACTACTGACCGTGACCTAATGCACTTGCTAGATCGCTCTTTTGGAAACCAACAAGTTTTTAGCGCCATTGCCGAGGAGAAACGTGTGAAGTTTTAAAAAATTTTATTTGTAAATTGGTGCACTTAATCTATTTGTTGCCATTTATGGAGGAAATTTTATATTCAGAGAAATCATTGTAGTATGCATATAGCTAGTCTACCACTAATTTCTATAGATCCAGAAATTGAAAGGACTTGTTGTAGAGTAAGTGGAGCGGATAGAAGAAGGCACATGCAATAAATAGTGGTTGATGCAGTGATTCCCCTAGATGCAAATGGTTGTGGTAATGGCAATGGAAACCTAAAGGAGAAGGCGAGGTTCACTAGCCCCCACCAAGGAAAACACTTAAAGAGTACAATAGACCATCAAGTGAGGGACACTCTTCTTGTATTGTGATACATAATGAAGGGAATAACCTCTTTAAGATCAAAGCCTTCATGATCCAAATACTCCAGGCAGCTATAAAATTTGGAGGCTTTTTAGGAGATCATAATGCTCACATCTAGGAGTTTGTGATTGTCTGTGGCACTTTTTGTACAAATAGAGCAATCCCAGATGATGTCATTAGACTCAAGCTTTTTCCTTTCTCTTTGAGGGATAAATCTAAAAATTGGTTGAAAAATCTTCAGCTCGGTTCTTATAAGAACATGGGATCATATGGAACAAGCATTTTTAATAAGGTACTTTTCACTAAGGCAAGCAATTAAGTTGAGAAATGAGGTGACTCATTTCAAGCAAAAACCAAATGAATCTCTTTCCAATGCATGGGAAAGATACAAGGAGATACTAAGGAGAGTGACAAATAACCATATTCCCATGTGGATGCAAATCCAAAACTTTTACAATGGGTTAACTAATACCTATAAAATCAAAGTCGAATTCAGAACTAATGGTGATCCTCAAGAACTTTCCCCTGTAGAGTTCTATGAGCTCATTGAAAAGCTAGTCAACACTAGCTACAAATGGCATTTTGTTAGTGAAGGAGGAATAAGCATGGAGAGTCAGAATCTATTTCCAAAATCTCTGAGAAGGTTGACCTGATCCTTAAGCAACTTGCCAAGCAAAATGTTTCAGCAATATCAAATATGCAAGTTATTTGAGGAGGTAACCATAGAAATATCGATTGTGATACTTCACTCAACCAAAACCAATGTGAGTACATTGGACACACCCAAGGAAAAATCCCTTCTCAAAGATATATTATCCAAGCTAGTGCAACAATCCTAACTTCTCATGGAACAACCATAACAAGCAAAGGCCTTACCAGTAACCAATAGCAACTTTTCACCGCAGCAACCACACCAAAATGTGCAGTAACCAGGCCCATCTCAATAATCAAAGAAGTCTGAGAATTAGGAGATGAAGGAAATGATGATGAAATTCATGAAACAAACAAAAGCTTTAATGAAGAACTTGGAGACATAATTCTAGCAACTTACCACCATTATTACTCCAAATAACAAATGAGTGATGCCGAGTAACACTGAAACTAACCCCAGGGAAGAGTGTAAGATTTCTGAGAATCCTAACTCTATTATTGATGTTAATGCAAATGAAAATGCAGGTAAGAAAGAGGATATGGAAAAGCCCTCAAAAAGTCAAATTTGAGAGCAACAACTATTCTCCTACTGACGAGGAAGCACAACCTACTCATGACTTAGAGAAACCACAATAGATTCAACCAGTAGTTGCCCCTAAGGAATCCACTTTTGAAAAACAACCAATTCTAGCTTATCAACCTAGGATTCCTTACCTCTAAAGGAAAAAACACCATAAGATGGCCATGCAATTTGACAAATTTTTAGAAGTGTTTAAGAAACTACACATTAATATTCCTTTTCCAGAGGCCTTAGCTCAAATGTCAATATATGCAAAGTTCTTAAAATGATTGCTAGCCAATAAGAAGAAGCTAGAAAATGTAGCAATGGTAAATTTGAATAGAGATTGCTCCTCCATTCTCCAAAGTAGGAGACCCTTGCCTAAAAAAAACTAAAAGATCCAGGGAGTTTCTCTATTCCTTTCTCTATTGGTAATTTGAATATTGATAATGCATTATGTGACTTATGAGCAAGTATAAACCTTATGCCATACTATATTTACAAGTAACTAGGCTTAGGTGAACCCTAACCAACCAACCAAGGCATCCATTAAATTGGCTAATAGGACTGTTAGATTCCCAAGAGGTATAGTAGCAGATATCTTAGTAAAGGTTGAAAAGTTTATTTTTCCTATTGATTTCATTGTTATGGATATGGATGAAGCTTTGCATGTACCCATCATTCTAGGTATACAATTTTCAGCTACTGGAAGAGCTTTAATTGATGTATATGATTGCAAATTAATTTTGAAAATCCATGATGAAGAAGTAGTATTTAAGAGGAATAAAGCAATGAAATATTCATCTAATTTGGATGATCAATTGTATTTTCTTGATAATAGTGATGTTAATTTAAACCCTTTCTTGATACAGGAGTTGGAAGAAAATGACTTTGGAGATAAGGATGTTATTACTCAAAAAATAATGGAGCAAGCAGAAATAGAGGAGCAAACAAAATGTATGGAGCAACAAGGCCAAGTAGAAACTATGAACATCAGACAACCAATTAAACCTCAAAATTACACACAATATTTATCTCCCAAAACATCCCTTGAGCAACCCCCTGACCTCGAACTAAAATTGTTACTATTAGTCCCAATGTGTATGTATATAGGTCAGAGGGGGGGTGAATGACCCTTTTTACTAAATTTACAGACTTTAAAAAGTCTTGTGTAGCGTGTTTGTTATGTTCCGGATGTAGTGGATCCGGATTATGCAAATATAAAATAATGTGAAATAAAATAACGAGTTAAAGAGAATCAAACACGATGATTTTATCCTGGTTCAACCCCGCCTACTCTAGTCCCTAGAGTTTCCTTCCTCTGAGTTTACTCCACTAGTGTGATTCCTTTCCAACTGGCAGGAATCAAACCTCACAATTGTCTTTAGAGATTTATTCTGCTCCGGATGTAGGATATACCACTAGAAGCACTAACTCTTACTTGAGTCCTCTTGAGCTTATCTCCGGATGGTGACCCCTCTTCCGGATGTAGGATATACCACTAGAAGAATCAACTCATAGCTGAGTCCTTTCTCTTTAGTATGATATACCACTTAGATGCTACCCAAACCTAAGCTGAGTCCTATAGGTATATACCCCATAAAGCACCAACTCTAAGCTGAGTCCCAATCTCAATACTTACCCAAGTATGAGATTTTACAAATGGTTTTCTTTTTAAATAGGTGTTGAACTCTTCAAGTTCATAGTTTTCACTTGAGAGTTCTCACTTTTGAATTGCTTAGTTCTTGGAGGGATTGTATAACTGATTGTAATCGCGGATTTTCTTGTGTTATACTTTTGTGAATCAATCAGCCACCTTCCCAACTTATGAAGCTTCCCTTTTACAGTCTTTGATCATAAATATAGCCATTGTGTACCGTTGAGGTAGATCTTTAATCTTTATTGTTGATCAGATATGATGTGGCACTTCTGGAGCCATTGATCAATCCATTAGACTAAATAAATGTCCCATTTTAATTTTTGGGATTGTGCTGAAAAGTAGTCAGTGATCGTTTTATTTGTATTTTAGTGAATCACCAACTTTTATGTCATTGTGCTTTTGTGTGAGCTCCACGCACCATTTCTATTGGTCTATGTTAAAAAGGTTGTTACCTTTTTCTCTTTCCTATGCTAGTCCTTTTGTCCTTTTCTAAAATGCGTGCTAGCTGTTAGTTTTTCAATCTTTAAGTCAAAAAGGATCTTTGACTTCAGACCAAAAATGGAGGGAAATATGATTTTCAAATAATTTCCCTTTGTCTTGATAATCGTGTCTTCCGGATGTCTTTAGATTTAACTTATCTGGATTCTCTTCAATTCGAATGCTGTCTTTGAGAGGTTCAAAGTTTGTTTCCTTTTCAAACTCTAACCAGAAGCCTTCCTTATGGACTTAGGTGTTTGAAGTCTTCAATATGTATCCGGATGACTTATCTTGGACTCTTGTGTTTTTGTTTACTCCAATTATGAATACTTGTGTTTTTGTTTTCTTTAAACCTGAGCTGGATATGTTCTTGAATTGGTTCTTTCGGATCATTGTTTCCTAACAGTCTCCCCCATTTGATGGAAAAAAACCTAAGTACATTTAAGAATAAGCATAGGTGTTTTGTGAGCTAAGTATGAATCTTGATACGCAGCCGTTTACAGATTTACTCCCTCATAATTCTAGCATCCTAACTCCTCCAATATTTTTACATTCTAGCTTCTAAGTTTTTGAAGTACAATTGATAGTTGTACTGGGAAGCAATTTTTTTTGTAGAATGGTTCACTATATGTACTTCTGCTGTTAACAATAGTTAACATCAGTGAAGTTTTAGATTACAGATTACAGAGTATATAAGTGAAAAGTTTTCAGAACAAGCTATTAGAAAATTTACAATGTAAAAAGAGCTATTCTATATATGATAATTTACTTCCTCTTCCAAGAATCTTTACCTTCCTTGCTTGTAATCTTCTCTCCCAGTTCAGTGTTCTTCTCCCCCTTTTTGTTTACATCAGTTTAGGGGTCTGTAACTATATATGTTCATTAATCCTAACTCTTTTGCCAAACTCTAGAGTACACAGAATAGTCTACATTTCCTTCAAGACGCTTCTCTATGATTATATCCATAGTCACAGGAAGGAGATGTAGTGGTTTGATGAGCTTCCAAAGCTACGAGTAGGACTTGATAAGATCTAGATGCATCTTAATGGCCTATTGCCAATCTTCTTCTTCTTCTAAGAATGGGAACAGTGCCTTGAGAAGAGTAAGATTGCACTTATACCCAAAGAATCCTGTATCCCCAACGTACTGGATAAGGTTTTGAATGATTGGGAGGAGAAGGCTTTCCGAAATGACAGGTGAAGTTCTAGGTGAAGAAGGAGTAGTGAGCGAGATCTGAGACATACCAGATTTTAGTTGTTCAACCTCTGTGATGATGTCTCAACGAAAATTATAAAGAATTGTATTGAGGTGCAGGAGTTCAGTGTTAAAATTGTCTTTCCAAGTGTTGATAAGATTTTTAGTTCTAGAAAGATGGCACTGGAAGTCATCGCTCACATCATTCAAATGTTTTTCCAGGAGCTTTGGTAGTTCCTTAAGAAAATTATAGAGCATCTCCTGAGATACTTGCTGTTCTTCATTTAGCAAGGTTAGTCCGAAGGAGACATCCTTTGATGATTATGTGATGCCAGTGGGAAGGAATTTTTTCAAGTTTTCAAACTTGCTGTCTATGTACTCCTTCAGTTATACTTTTATATCAGTAGATGAGGAAGTGATTTGACATAGGATTGAGGCACAATTATCCTTTGCTCCGGTTGTAGCTTGAGTTGTTATTCTATTAGCATTGGTGATTACAAAGGTAAGTTAGGTCAATGTTAGAGAAATTATGGAGAGAGAAGTGTCAGCGACTTGCTCAGCTTTGAGGAATAGAGCGACCTGTTTGTCAATGCTTTTTACAGTAGTTTTTATCCCTCCCAACTCTTCTTAGAGATCTGGAGTGATAGATTTATCTTACATAAGCTTCTCCACTGATATCAATCTTCAACATAAGTCTAGGAGAATTTTCTTGATCTCATCTTCTCTATACCCTTCAATGGTAGCTTGCTCTAACAAACTCAGGGCCATTCTTATCTTCTCAACTCTAGTGGGCTTAGGATTTATGGTTTTCCCTTTTACCTCACTATCTGATGAAGATTCTTCTTTAAATTTAGAGTTGCTTCTGGTTTCAGTCTCCTCGATGCTTAAGGATTCCTATTATTGAGGCTTCTTAGGTTCTTCAACTCTTTGTTCCACCCTATCCGCGGGAGTAGTCTCACCCTGTTAGTCCACTATATTAGCTTTCTAAGTGGATCTCAGGCCATCTCCCTCCTCTGAAGCATCACACTCTGGGCTATACTCAATATCCTTAGATGCATTTTGAGTTACATCTAGTTGCCTTGTTGTACTTCAATATTTTCAATTTCATGAGCAGCAATATAAGAGTAAAAAATATAGGTTACCTTAATGCTCTGTTGTTCAATAGGGTCTACAAACTTATCTACTTCTCCATCTACCCTAATATTATCTTTTGGAAGATCAGAATTATCCTCAATCTCTGCTTCAGTTGCCTTTTCAAAACTTCTGGTGTGTACTACATATGTTTGGTCCAGAATGCTAGTATTGTCATCAACATTTTCTCCAGTTGCCTTATTAGGACTTTCTACAGTAGTTGCTTGAACTTCTGGAATTAGGTGAGAATTAGGAAGGGGGTCTGTGTTAGGCTTGAAGATGAATAAGTCTTCTTAACTGTTTCCCTCTCGGAGAGCTTGTAAATTGAAAGGAGCAATTAGAATTGAAAGAACGGAAGTGTCAAGAAGAGTGGTTGCCTTGATTACACTGGATGAATCTTCGGGTCCTTCTTTGGTAAGCTGGTTTTCCTTCAGATTATCCCTGACTGCATCCATTATCTCATCAAACTGTGGATCCTCCAGATTAATACTATCTAGAATAACAGGCTTGGTAGTGAAAGCTACTTGATTCCCCTTTGATTTTTTACCTTGAGCCATTTGCTCTATTCTAGACGGTTTTGAAGCTGGCTCCTGAATGCTAATTCCTGGAGCAGGCTTCTTGGGTGTCAACTTAGGTCTTTTTTCCTTAAGAGCTTCACTGAATGTAGGTCCCTTCTTTTATAGCTGTTTTCTCTTTGGGATAGCTCTTCATCCTTAGTAGCACTGCTCTCAATGGCACTGTCCTCAAGAATTTCTTCTAGGGTTTTTCTTTCTCTTTTTCTTCTAGCCAGCATTACAGTTGCAACTTTTGGAGTTTCGTCCTCAATCATCATCTCCGGAGTTTCTATATTTCTGCCTTTCTTTACCGCAGCTTTGATAAGCCTCCCTCTAGGCTTCTTGACAGGTGTTTGCTTCAGTTTTTAGGTGAGAGTCATGGCATCTTCATCTAACTCCCCTTCAACCATAGGCACGAGGTTTATCTTTCTCTCTACCTTGGGCTAGTTCTTTCTTGCCCTGTTCGCTATCGATGCAGTCTCAAATGTTCCTCTGGCCTTTCAGACCTTGCTTTTTTCCTGCCTTTCTTTCCTCTATCTTATAGCTTTCTCTTCATCCCAGGTTTCATCAGAGGTCAATTTCTTAAAATTCTTCTCCAAAATTTCCTTCCCTTGAACTGACTTGACTCCAGACAGATTTATCCCATTTTCAAAGAGAATTTTAGTAATGAGCGCACCATTGGTTTACTTATGCTGCTTCATAAAGTGCATGATCAAATAATGCATGTTTAAGACTCTTCTCTTCATCCAATGCTGAAGAACACAGTGTTGAAATGAAGATGTAGTGGTGAGAGAGCCTTTCTAGATCTAAACAAACTTTGCCAGGATATATTGTGGTAACATGGGGGTTTCTGGCCAATAAGTGGAGAATTTATCTCCGAAGTACCATTTTGGAAGCCATAGTTTGGGATCATACTTGACCTTGAGCTCGTTACGATCATTTCTTAGAAGAACCCCTTCATTTTTCATGTGGAAGTGAGTCTCAAAGAACTCGGGAGTGATTGTTATGAATTTTCCTTGCACTTTCATCCGGAGGGCATCAAAATAGTAGTGGGCCATAAGGTTAACATAAAATTCCCTTACAAGATCCAGATAGGTAGGGTTGTTCATCATGAGGAAGACCTCAAGATGTTGGTATTTTAGAAGTTAGTGCTGAATAAGAAATTATTGCCCAAATAGTCAGAGGTAATTACTGTATCCGAGCTTTTAAGTTTGAGAGAGATAAAATCCCCATTCTTAAGAGCAGTATCTTTAAAGATGTGTCTAGGAGGAGGAATGGTTTGGTTTGGGTAGTTACTGTATGAGAGTTTGAAAAAGGATTTAGGAATTTTAGGGTTTGTGGAAATAAAATAGTAGAGTAACTATAGATTCGTTGCTCGCCTTAAGATGAAGAAGGATTTTGGGGGCTTTTTATAGAGTTTTCAAGTTGAGGGTAGAATTATGATGTGTAGAGGAGAGAGGTAAATGGTGTTTAAACTGGAGAATTGGAATGATTTAATTTTAGAACTATAATGTTTTTTTACCACGCTTGTACTCCCAATAATGTTTGAAATTCAAAACATCTATAGTTACCTCTTTACGCCTTGAACTGCCATGTGTCACTCTTATTTGCTGATCTGGCAATGTTCCTTTCGGATCTCGAGTCAAATAACTTTTCTTTAGGCTTCTTCTCTTATTGGCTTTATCTCTCTAAGGATAACTCTTGAGCCAGAAGATTACCAATGAGTTTATCATAACTGTAAAAATTTAAGTCGTGAGCTTCCTCAGTGGCAGTCTTTTTATTGTCCTATTCCTTGGTGAGACTCAGAGAACTTTCTTTACCATCTCTACTTATGTTATCTCCTTTCCAAGCCTCTTCATCTCATTTACTAGATTGGTGTATCTATTTTTCATGCTGCTGATGGATTCTTTGGGCCCTATCTTAAAAGATTCCAGCTTTTGTTGTAGGAGATCAATTCCTGCATCTTTGACCTGGTTTGTTCCTTCATAGGTCAGTTCGAGTATTTGCCAAATCTCTTATGTAGTCTCACATTCTAATATCCTGTTAAATTCTACTGACTAAGAGCACAATAAAACATGTTAATAGCATTAGCATTTTCATTCAACTTTTTATAATCATTTTCATCCCATTGATTTGAGGGCTTCTGGGTAGTTATACCCTCTACTTCGTAAGTAGGAACAAATGGGCCATCCTTAATGGCCATCCATGCTAACATGCTTTAAGCCTGAATGAAATTCTTCATCCGATTTTTCCAGAATGTATAGTGTTCACCGATTAAGTGTGGAGGACGGGTAATGGACATACCATCTAGAAGAAGTTGTGAGTTATTAAAACTCAGATTGATTTATGAATCAAAATATGGACCTTTAGCTCGAGATTGTTAGGTCTCTAGTTTTGAGCACTAGCTCTAATACCACTTGTTAGTCCCTGTGCATATGTATACAAGGTCAAACTGGGGTGAATGACCCTTTTTACAAAATTTACAGGCTTTAAAAAGTCTTGTGTAGCGTGTTTGATATGTTCCAAATGTAGTGGATCCAGATGATGCAAATATGAAATAATGTGCAATAAAATAAAGAGTTAAAGAGAATCAAACACGATGATTTTATCCTGGTTCAGCCTCGTCTACTCCAGTCCCCAGAGTTTCCTTCCTCTGAGCTTTGTCCACTAGTGTGATTCCTTTCCAACTGGCAGGAGAAAGCCTCACAATTGTCTCTGGAGATTTAATCTCCTCCGGATGTAGGATATACCATTAGAAGCACTAACTCCTAGCTGAGTCCTCTTATGCTTGTCTCTGGATGGTGACCCATCTTCTGGATGTAGGATATACGACTAGAAGCACCAGCTCCTAGCTAAGTCCTTTCTCTTTAGTAGGATATACCACTTAGATTCTACCCAAACCTAAGCTGAGTCCTACAGGGATATACCACTTAAAGCACCAACTCTAAGCTGAGTCTTAATCTCAATACTTACCTAAGTATGAGATTTTACAGATGGTTTTCTTTTTGAAAAGGTTTCCAAATCTTCAAGTTTATACTTTTCACTTGAGAGTTCTTACAAACTATTTTTGAATTGCTTGGTTCTTGGAGGGATAGTATAACTGATTGTAATCGCGGATTTTCTTGTGTTATGCTTTTGTGAATCAATCAGCCACCTTCTCAACTAGTGAAGCTTCCCTTTTATAGAATTTGATCATAAATGTAGCTGTTGTATACAGTTGAGGTAGATATTTAGTATTCACCATTGATCAGGTCTGATGTGGCGCTTCCGGAGCCACTAATCTGAAACACCCTTATCATATAATAACTATAGAAAAATACCATAAATTTTTTTTCTTACAAAAATATTTATATATTAACACAACCATTAATATTTCACATTAACTCTTATAGCATTCGTTTATATTACAAATCATAATTATGTTTGATTAGCAAAACCCAAACCCAACCATTTTCTATTCTATATGCTTGTCATGTGAGGAGAGAGAGCGAGATGGACACAGCAGACAGACCTTTCTTCCATGATAGCTACGGGTGAGGACCTTCTAGTACAATACTTTATCTACAACTTCAACAATTGAAAAATATAGCGATTTATATGAGTCATCACTCAGTGAATATAAACAATCAATGAATTTAACAATCACATACAGTCACACCTTCAAAATAAACATACAGTCATTCATATATACTATTGGATGATTCATTTATTTAATTATTATGACATTTCCGTCCAAACTATTGCCCCGGGATACATGTAACATTTATAACAGATAACAATTGATTTGCTAGCCAGCTATATAAATATTGGTTGACCTTTCGGTCCAGATAAACAATTGGTTGACCTTTCTGTCCATTTGTCAGATATTGCAATTGGTTTACCACGTAGGTCCAGATAATAGAACATGTATTGCAATGATTGATCGGCTATGTCACAACGTCTCTCTTTATTTCATTTTTTCCTATACAATTGCGTACATCATGTATAATTCAATTAACTCATGTTTCACCAAATAAACATAGGTGCATATAATTCAAATTTCCCAAATAACATTTAATCATTCAGTTCACAATAATTCACCAAGCATTCAAATATCACATATCAAAATATTTCACCCATAAATTCATTTCATGTTTATACTCACAGATGGAATGCTAATTTCCATGAAATCGACTTGTTTCCTCCTCTTGAACACCCTCACAACTTCATGTTCCTATAAGCATAAATTCATATTAATACACTTCACCTTGTTTCGTTTTCTATTTATAAAGTTTTCATAACTTAGACTATTGTTACTTGTATACTTGTTCATATGACCTTGCTCTACTTAAAAATTCATAACTTTCAATTCACTTCACCAAATGATCTGATTCTTATTTTATTATATCTCTAATACACAAACCAATAACATAATAAAACCTCAAATATTTTAGAGTCTTATACGATTTATAGGGAATTTTCCTTCAAAACCAGTTTCAGTCCGGCTTAACATAGACAGCAGTGTAATAAAATGAGCATAACTCTCTCTACACAACATGAATCGACCTGATTCTTATTCCAACTTAAACTCTATATATAAGGGAATAATATATCAAAAACTTAAAATTTTATAAGAAGTATAATAATCTCAGATTAATTTCAAAACTCAACCTATCTCTCTGATCATCCAATTCTGCACACTTCATCTTATAAAAATCATAGCTATTGATCTACTCGTCTAAAAATCCCCAAATTTTGTAGTATGAACTTTAACATAAAGAGAAACAATTCATCTTCTTACTAAAACTATTAAGTATAACTTTAACCTAACAAAAATCGCAGTACAAAGTTACTAAAATACCTTATTCCTTCCTTCTAGCTCTCTTCTTCTCTTCTTCCTTATACTTTGTTCTTTGCTTTGTTTTTGGGAGATGAAGAACTAATCTAATTCTTATCAGGCCATACAAAAATCTAAGGGGCAAAAGACCAATTTTCCCTCAAATTCTTTATTTAGTACAAATACTAACTATACTAAATACATATACGTATATTTGTACCATACTGATACTAATACTAATTATAATACCAATGCTTATACTTAAATCCTTATGATATATCACAACTTTATTCAACTTCATATTTTCAAATAATCATTTTATATCTATTACATAACTATACTCCACTAATTTCGTAAAATTCTATAGCTATATAATTTGGTACCTAGATATTAAATATTGTATTTTGTTTGGTTAAAATAACTATTATTTTAACTAACCAATCTTAATAAATATAACATGTAAAATATTAAATATAATGACATGTAACAGATGTGGACAAATGCAAATATAATGCATGAAATGGGATATTATAATTCTCCCCCTCTTAAAGAGTTTCGTCCTCGAAATTAAATACCTAAATCAGAAAGCAAATAAGGATAATTCTTTCTCGTTCGATCTTCTATTTCCCAAGTGGCTTCTTCTACTGAATGAGTTTTCCAAAGTACTTTTACCAATGGTATTTCTTTATTTCGCAATCGTTTGGTCTTATACTCGATAATTGTTACTGGTTCTTCTATATAGCTCAAATTATGAGCAATCTCTATCTCTTGGTCCTTCAATACATGTGTAGGGTCTGACCGACACTTCCTTAGCATGTTCACATGAAATACATTGTGAATTTGAGCTAACTCTGGTGGTAATGCTGAATTATAAGCAAGTAGACCAATTCTTTCAAGAATTTTATAAGGTGCTATGTACCGCGGACTAAGCTTCCCTTTCTTCTTAAACCTTAACACACCTTTCCAAGGTGATACATGAAGAAAAATTTTATCCCCTACATCGTATTCCATTTCCCTTCTATGTTGATCAGCATAACTTTTCTGTCTATCCTGTAATGCCTTGAGTCTTTCTAGTACTATCTTCACCTTTTCAACTGTGTCTTATACTATTTCTAGACCCTCTAAAACTCTCATCCCTTCTTCATCCCAACAAATAGGACTTCTACACTTTCTACCATAAAGAGCCTCCTACGGTGCCATTCTAATACTACTATAATAGTGATTATTATAAGCAAATTCCATTAGAGCAATATATTCATCCCACGCGCCTTTGAATTCCATAGCACAAGCTCAAAACATTTCTTCCAAAGTCTAAATTGTTCTTTCTGATTGACCATCTGTTTCAAGATGAAAAGAAGTACTAAAGTTCAATTTCATGCCCAATGCCTGTTGTAAACTTCTCTAAAATTGAGATGTAAATCGAGGATCCCCTATCTAATACAATAGATATAGGTATTCCATGTAACCTGACAATTTCATTCACATACTTCTTTGCTAAATTCTCCAATGAACAACCCCAATGTATGGGCAAAAAGTGGGCTAATTTTGTCAATCTATCAATAATAACCCAAATAACATCATTCTATCTTAGAGTTTTTGGAAACTCGTACACAAAATCTATAGTAACCATCTCCCATTTCCAAACTAGTATAGGCAATGGTCGTAATTTCCCTGCTGGAGCTTGATATTTAATCTTTACTTATTGACATATCAAACACTTTGAAATGTATTCAGCAATATTCTTCTTCATTCCAGACCACCAAAAAGGAGAGCGCAAGGTATGATACATTTTTGCCATTCTTGGATGCATATCATATGGAGCAGTATGAGCTTCTTCTAATATTTCCTTCTTCAAATTATCAACATCAGGCACACAAATTCTTTGTTCCAACATCAAAGTATCATTTTCTACTATAAAATCAGTGCTCTTTTATTGCTTGACATTTTCCATAATCTCTTTTAATTGAGGATCTCAAACCTGAGGTTCCTTAATTCTATCATGTAACACTGGTCTTACCTTGAAGTTAGCTAATAATGCACCATTTTTGCCCAATTTAAAGTCAACATTCATTGCTCGCAATTGAACTAAGTATGGTATTTTAGAAACTTGAACAGTAGCCATTACACTACTGGATTTTCTACTTAAGGCATCAGCTACAACATTCGCTCTTCCCAGATGATATTCTATCATGAAATCATAATCTTTCAACAATTCTAGCCATCTCCTCTGCCTCATATTCAATTCTTTCTAACTCGACAAACATTTCAAACTCTTATGATCACTGAAAATCTAAAAAGTTTCTCCATACAAATAATGCCTCCAAATTTTCAAAGCAAGCACAATAGCAGCCAGTTCTAAATCATTCACTGGATAAGAAAATTCACATGGTTTTAATTGTCTAGATGCATACACAATTACCTTCCCGTGTTGCATTAGAACACAACCCAAACCTTGGTGAGAACCATCACTATAAACAACAAATCCACCAATGCTAGTCAGAATTGTCAAAATCGGAGCTGTAGTCAATCATTTCTTTAATTCATCAAAACTTTTTCGGCAATTATCTATCTACTGGAACTGTACATTCTTTCATAGTAATTTTGTCATTGGAGCAGCAATAAGAGAAAATCCATCAACAAATCGTCGATAATATCCTGCTAATCCCAAAAAAATTTCTTACTTCTGCTACATTTTTTGGAGCTTCCCATTGAACCACATCTTCGATCTTTTTAGGATCAACTTGAATGCCTTAACCAGAAACCACATATCCTAAAAATAAAACATGATCCAACCAGAATTCACATTTGCTAAACTTTGCATACAACTGTTTTTCCCTCAAAATCTGAAGCACAATTCTCAAATGTTGCTTGTGTTCTTCATTGCTTTTTGAATACAGAAGTATGTCATCAATGAAAACAACAACAAACTTGTCAAGATACTATTGAAATACCTTGTTCATCAAAGCCATGAAAGCTATAAGTGCATTCATCAAACCAAACGGCATCACCAAAAATTTATAATGTCTATATCGAGTTCTAAAAGCTATTTTTTGGAACATCTTGCGCTTAAATTCCGAGTTGATAAAACCCTGACCTCAAATCAATTTTAGAAAATACACGTGTTCATTTCAATTGATCGAATAAATCATCAATACAAGGTAAAGGATATTTATTCTTCACAATTACCCGATTCAACTGTCTGTAATCAATGCAAAGTTGTATAGTGCCATCTTTTTTCTTAACAAACAATACCGGAGCGCCCCAAGGAGATACACTAGGTCTAATAAATCCCTTATGAAGTAACGCTTGCTTCCACTGGAGCCATTGTATATGGAGAAATAGAAATTGGTGCAGTTCCTGGAACTAAATTAATGGTAAATTCAGCTTCTCTATCAGGTGGCAATCCCGGCAAGTCAGCAAGAAATTCATCAGGAAATTCTTTGACAATAGGAATATCATCAAGTGATACATCTAATACTTTAATGTCAATAACATGTGCTAAATATGCCTCACATCCTCCCTTGATTAATCGAAAAGTACTAATTATAGAAATTAAACAAGTCAGCACTATCTGACATTCACCGTGAAAAATGACTTATAGCTAATCTAATGTCTCTAAAATAACTTCCTTGGTGAAACAATTTACTACTGCATGATGTTTTTCCAACCAATCCATACCCAAAATCATATCAAACTCTCTAATAGTCAATCTAATCAAATCCGCACTTAATATAACTTTGACAATTTGAATCAAACAATTTCGGTACACATGATTTGCAATCACCAATTCACCCAAAAGAGTTCCCACATATAGATCAAATACCAAAGGTTCATAAGCCATATGCAATTGTGATGCCAAGTTTGACGATATAAATGAATGAGTTGATCCAGGATCAATTAATGCACAAACATCCATGTTGTAAATAGAAATCTTATTGGTAACTGTGCATCAATAGCTTCTTGTCAAGTCATGGCAAAAATGCGAGCCTGTGTTGGAGGCCTAGAACTCTGAGCCTCAGATCTACCAATATTACTTATTGTTGTTCCTCCACCCCTACCTCTACCTACTACTACACCAACTCCTCTACCTCTGGTATTCTGAACTGTAGACTCTGATTGAGCTCTTTCAATTGCTTTTATTCATTTTGGACAATCACGTATTAAATGTTCAAAAGTGCCACTTAAGAAACAGGCTCCAGTCAGTTTCCTGCATTCGCCTTTATGCAATTTACCATATAGCATACACTGAGGATTTTGTCCCGAGCTTTGTCCCTGACTTTGTCTCGAATGAGTTTGCGTATTCGTTCTTACTTCTCTATTCCCAAAATATACTCCTCTAGCTATAAACTGTGACGGAGATGAATTTGTTTGATGTTTAGCAGACTTTTTACTTTGGTCAATACTAAAATCACTATAACCTCTTCCAGCTTTATAATTTGCTTTCTCTTTTTCTAGTCTTTCAGCCCTAACGGCAGCATTTTTCAACTTTAGGCAACTTTCAAGTTCAAATGATGATATCTTGGTTTGAATTTCATATCTAAGCCCATCCTCAAATTTCTTGCATCTATCTTTTTCAGTCGCTACTAATGTTGGTATATAACTAGATAGCTGATTGAACTTAACTTCATACTCGGCAACTGTCATCCTCCCTTGTCTCAGTTCAAAATTGTCTTCTTTTGTCATCAATGTACACATCTGGCATGTAATTACATTTGAATTCTCGCACAAAATCATCCCAAGTCAAGATAGAAGGCTGAACAATGCTCCCCAGGATAGTCTCCCACCAGTCATAAGCAAAATACCGCATAATCGAACTTCTCAATAGGACTACAATGCATCATATGTTGGATATGATGTATGCCCTTAAGGCAATTAGGGCGATATATCTTAATTATGTAGTAGTAAGAATAATTTATTTAATCAATAAAGGCATTTGTTCTTTTGTTTATATCAATGTGTTTCTATACATATATATTATAGCTGGTTAAAATATATTCATTGATGTATGTATACAAAAGTCAATACAAAAGTCCTTGACATATCATAGCATGAAGTCAGAGAAATTATAGTTGGACTATATTTGGTGGAACCTACTTCATGTGCAATTATGATTATGTCTAAACTATCCCTAGTCACAGTGTCATCAAGAAAGGATATTGATGAAACGGAAAGACTAGCATTTGGTCAACTTTCTTGGAAAGGGTCCAAGCAGTTAATATCCTAAAGACTGAAGGTGGTGCCTTAAGCTTGACACATGGATATATCTGGGAGATATATTGGAGACCGCAGCAAGATAAACACTTGGTATAAATATCAATGTGTTAGTGTTTATCTTCATACAATAAGCTTTGTGAATGTCCTCATACTTGAGATGCTAGTTGCCTTGTGTGGTACTATTGCTATACTTTGGGTCATTGCTATGCACTCATTAATTTAGGGTGCTACAAGTGATTACGGGTATAGTGATGACAACACGTTGGTAGGCAAAGTAGTCGGAAAGAATCCATCGCTCCGGATATATTAAGGAGTTGTACCTGGCCACTTATTGAAGTGATGATTGCCATAAACCTCTGATCAGAGTATGTGTTTGATAGAAATGGTTTCTAGTCGAACACACTATGGTAAAAGGCAATATACTTCGGTAACAAGTATATAACTGGGATAGCTTGGAGCAACCTTGCTATTAGTGGGTTAACACTTTAACCGAACCCAATAAACCAGATGGTACTAATATTAAAGAATGGAAGGAATTTATCGCACTGGATAATTATTGCATTAACCGGGATTAAGTCATAAGCATAAATGACGTTCCGAGTAATGGGGGATGGTAGACCCTTGCTAGAGGCGTACTACAGTCGTTTAAGGTAATCAAGTTCTATTCACGGTCTAGAACATCGAGCCAATGGTTCCATTAGAACATGGGTTGGTTAAGCCTTAACAGCTCAATACTTCGGGATCCTATAAGGTCACACACATTGGACCTTCATCGGACTAAGTAAAGAACTAATAGATTTATTCTATTACAAAAATATAACATGAATAATAATTGGATTATTGTTTAATTGGTTAAAATTGATTAGATCAATTTTGGATAGACCAAGGAATTTATTTTGACCGATAACTAATTAATTACAGTCATAAATAAATTATAATTGATTAGATCAATTTTGGTTGGACCAAATTATTTATTTTGACTGGTGACTAATTTATTAGAGTCAAAAATAAAAATTTATTTGAAAGGATTTATAAGGAATTTTGCATTGGTAAGTTGGAACCGAAAAGTATAAAATATTTTGTACAAAGTTCGATTGTCGAAAAATGCGCAACCCTTATTCATGGGCTGCACAAAGGCAGCCCATCAAAAGTGGCGGTGTGTGATGTGAATTAACATATATATATATATATATATATATATATATATATATATTCAGATTAAGGTTATATTTCTTCGTTCTGAAGAAAAAGCCTTTTTCTGGAGCAAAGATCTCAATACAAAAGATATACTATAATTCAGTTATACCAGAATTCAGTTATACTTTTGAATCATTTGTTTGTATAAATTTTGTTTTGATTATAATTCTAGACTATGTTTGTAATAATTTTGCTATAATTTGACTCTAAGTTTGTTTTTTATAAAAAAACGTTCATACATTCTTGTTGGCTTGGTCTTAATTTTTAATTTACTGAAAGATTTCGTAAAACTTAATAAAATTAAACAAAGAATAGCAATAGGCCTTGGGAAATTTTCTGGGCAAAAGTTGTAAGTCCCTTTTTTCAAAGAGTACCAGTTGGATGAGCTAATTATAAAATTTTCTTAAGCTTGAAAGAATCTGGAAGTAAGAATAACATCTGGTTTTAATTGATATTCTGGATTTTGGAAAGAAAAATTTATGATTGGAAAGTAAATTCCTTATTAAAAAATCTCTTAGCAGATTATCTGGTAAATCCAGGTTAGGTTTTTTCAATATAAAATTTTCTTGCAAATCCATTAATCATCTAAAATACAGCGAGGTTTTTAAGCTAATAAAATGATAATAATTAAGTCAAAATTCATAACTGAGATAAAATATACTTAAAGAAATAATAATTATACTCGAAAAACAAAGAAATAAACAATAATACACCTAAGACGTAAGCAATGACGTCTTAGCCGACATAATTATTAAACGCTGAGTCATACTTGCACTAATACCTATCTAAGACGTAAGCAGTGACGTCATAAAAAGATCCGGTCACTAGCAAGTAACCGGTATACAACACCTTTTCTCAGCTATAAATAAGGATGGCCTCTCTGCATTATATTCAAAAACACTTTTCAAACTCACAAATATTTCTATAAGCAGAAGCAATCCAACATAGAGAGATATAAGCTGAAGAGGTATAATTTAAATACTTTGTTCATTAATATCTTGATTTATACTTTATTCACATAAGTATCCTCTCCTTTTTGGATTGCGCTATAAGTGATCTTTCCAGATAAGTGACGAGAAATTTGTTAATAAAGTTATCATGAATAGAATTTTAGAAATTAAAAATGAGCTAGAAAGAAAAGAAATAGAATTAAATAGAAGAAGAATTTTAATACGATTTTATACTGATAGGATAAACTTATATACTGAAGAATTAAGAGCAGAAAATACTAGTTTAAGGAGAGCTGGACTTCATAGACATATCTATACATTATTAGGATGGAAAGCTCGGCTTATAACTAGATATACTGAAGAACTAAATCGTTATACTAGAGAATTATCAGTTTTAGAAAGAGAAATACAAGAACTAAATCTGGAATTAACTTCTTTAGTTCTATCTGAGAGCGAGGATATACCCTTTAGAATTTTTTAATGAATAGAATTTTAGAACTTAAAAATAAGTTAGAATTAATTACAGAGAAATTAATAAGAATAAATTATAATCTTAAATTTTATCAGAATAGCTTAGAATTTTGTAATAACGATCTTATAAATTATAAAGGATGTTTTGACTTATATAATTGGCATAGAAAAAATATAAAAGAATATACTAATAAAATAATTCATCTTAGAATTAATAAAGAAAGGTTAGAGTCTGAAATAAAAGTTTATAATCTTAAATTAACTTCAATTATTTTATCAGAATCTGATAATTTTAAAATACGTTTTTAATTGAAGCGATAATTCAGGACCCCAGCCCAATCCTGGATACCTGTTCCCAAGTTTTATAAATTCCCGGTTGAGGGCCTGTGTATACTACGTATGCAATGTTGTTAATATTTCTCTGGGTAAAGTATAGGCTAAAACCGTTTATGGCTGCTATAGCATGTTTATCATCTTTTCTCTTTACAGCCACCCAAAGGTTATCTAGTAGTATTCTCTCTGTATCATTGAGTAGGGTTCCTTTAGGGTAATTGAAAGCCCATGAAGTCTCCCCGAAGTCTGAAAAGTTTAATTTCTCTGAAAAAACCAATGCTTTTGGCTTTGGCTGGTTTCTGTTTATCATAGTTATGTCTTCTGGTAATATTCTATCTCCTGAAGTATTTGGGGTACTTATCAGGTCGTCTATTGTAGGTCTAGAGGAGGTATTTCCTTGGTATCTTGTTAACTTTCCTCTTCCTCGGTCTGATGCTCTCATGGTTCTGGGTTCTTCTTCTTTGTTTATGTATTTCCTGCAAAATTATCAAATTGTAAGAGTCTAGATAATATATCAGCAATTTTATTTTGTTCACCCTGTATATGTTCTAACAAAGGTTTATATCCTTTCTGTAGTAAAAGTGATGTAAGTTTATACCATCTTTTATAAGAAGATCTTTTCTTTTCTTTCTTTAAATTATTGTAGTATTTAACAATAGCAATGCAGTCTGTTCTAATTGTGAATTCAGTCTTACCAATTATAAAGAATTCAAATGATTCTAAGGCATAGTATATTGCTAGTAATTCGGAATCTATGGTACTAATTTCTCCCTTTTCCTTAAAGGATCCACTAGTGTATCTACATATTCTTTCTTCAGTTTATTAGAAGTCTTATGGGGTTTACTTATCAAAACAGCTCCCCATCCAGATGCTGATCCATCTGTTTCTATTATTAAATAATCTGTGTCTAATGGTATTTCTAATTTTGGTAAATTCTTTACCCTTGCTTTAAGGTTTCTAATTATTTCATGGTCTTTATAATTTAATTTCTCAAAAATTTCTTTATCAGTTTTTAAATATAATGGTTTTAAGTATTTAGATAAGTCTTTTATAAAAGGTCTAGCGTAATTCAACAATCCTAAAAATTGCTGAAGTTGCTTCTTTTCTTTTATGTTCTCTGGAAAGTCTAGTATCTTAGTAGTTATATGAGATTGTAATTCTATTTGTCCTTCTCCAATTACAACTCCTAAAAAGTTTATTTTCGTTCTTCCCAATTCTATCTTTTTCTTAGATATTATTAATCCATTCTCTTCAAATTTCTTAAAAACTTCTTTAAGATGTCTATTATGATCTTTAGCTGTTTTACTAAAGACTAGTATATCATCTATGTATACTGCAGTAAAGTCTGTAAATTTCTCAAAAATTTTATCCATTCTTTTCTAAAAAACTGCAGGTGCGTTCTTAAGTCCTAACGGCATCACTGTCCATTCCCAGTGTCCTATAGGGTTTAGGCAAATAAATGCAGTCCATTCTATTGAGTCTTTATGCATTCTTATTTGATAGTATCCTGACTTCAGATCAAATTTACTCATGAATTTTGACCCTTGTATTTTATTTATAAGCATTTCTTTATTAGGTATATCATATCCATTATTTTCAGTATTGTCATTCAATTGTTTATAATTTATAACCATTCTAGGTTTTCCTCGTTTCTTTTCTGCATTATTATTAACAAAGAAACTAGGTGACCTATGTCTAGATTCTGAACGTCTAATAAATTTATTTTTTATGAGTTCTTCTAATGCTTCTTTATACCATTCTAACTCTTGATTATTAGCTGGTATTGCTTTTGCTCGTATAGTGATATCAAGGTTTATAATTTCTAGTTTATATTCAGTAGGGTTTCTATTCCAGTGTTTCTGAGGATTTTCTCCTATTATTTCTAGCTTCTCAAGTCTAGATTGGTATTGTAATATCTCATTGTCTAAAATTATATTATTCAATTGATTTGAATATATATAGTCTGATTCTATTTCGTGGAAATCTAGATATTCTTCATCAATATAATTCTGTTTATTTGTACTATGTATAGGTATCTTGTCTTCTAATCCTTTACTCCCTTCGAAAAAAGTTTTAGGAGTAATGGGTATAGAAAAGTTATTAAAACTAAAACTTATATAGTCTTTTGTTATTACCGCCATTCTATTGTCATGTATAAGATAGTCTAGTCCTAAAATGGCTAAATATCCCAGTTGGTATAAGTTTTGTATTGGAATATTTGTTATAGTAGTTATTAATTTATCTTTGTTTATATCTATTATTTCGACTAGTATTTCTGGTATATATTGTGAACATGTAGTTATACTACCATCCATTTGTCTTCCAATAGTAGGTTTGTCTAAGTTATGTTTATATTTTGAAGGAATTAGTTTATCATCTATTTTTTATGTTGAACATCCCGAGTCTATTAACGCTAATCCTTGTATTTTAAAATCTTGTATAATACATGTTATTTTAATAGTATAACTCGTATATGATGCTTCATAAGGCTGTCTATTAATTCGGTGGTAGTGAAATCTTTTTTCATATAAGTCTAATAAGATTTCATTGGTTATGTCTAATTCTAATAATTCTAAAATATTCTGCTGACTATTATTTTGTATATACTGGTCTAGTCCTTCTTCCTCTAATTGACTAACTCTGTTTTCTAAGTTAGCAATTCTATCTTCCATTAGTCTAAATCTTTCTCTCCAAGTTCTTTGTTCTAAATTATCTGCAAAAGTATAAGAGTTTCTAGCTTCTGTTGTTAATGTTGGCCATTCTGAATTATTATATTCTTCCCAACAGAATTTACAAATTTCAGTATAACAGTTATTACATTGAGCTCTTAGTTCTATAATCGGGTATAAATGACATTTATAACATTCTTTATCATCATTTCCTTTTCTAAAATTCCAAGTATGATCTATACATTCTATTCTATCCATAAATTCTATTTTTATATTTTTATATCTATCCATTACTTCTAATAAGTCTGTTGGTTCATTATCATCTTCTTCTTCAGAAATATATTCTTCTGTATCACTTACTATTGAGTATATTGTTTCAGTATCACTGACTTCTTCGGTTATTGCTAGTTAGTCTAAATTAATATTTTCTACTAACCTTGATTCTCTAGTATGTATATTATGTTTATTAGGACATTTGGTTGATAAATGACCTATTTCTCCACATGCATAGCATGTAATGGTATCTCTATATTGTCTTTTATCATTAAACCTTCTAACATGTCTTCTAGGATTCAAAAAAGGTTTCTTAGCATTAGTCTTAGATTTTCTAATATAGTATGCTTTTCTTATTCTATTATAGGGTTTTCCCCTTTTATTATATTGAGTATTTTTGTTTCTAGGTTTTCTATTACAAGAAGTACAAGCTTCTTGTCCATATTGTTGTGGTGTATAAATATTATTACAAAATCCATAATTGTCTTTCATCTGTCTTTGTATACTTATTTGTGTACATTTCTTTTCTAAGTGCTTCATTATTTGATATACTAAAGTATTTATATTTAAAGTATAGTTATTTTCCTTTTCTAAGAACTTATTTCCTTCCTCTTGTATTTCTTGTCCTAATGGTCCAGGTAATTTGAGGAGTAATTTCTTCATAAATTCTTTATTATAAGTATTTTGGCTTTTGGCTATAAAATGTATGTAATCGTTTAAAAACGGTACAACATATTTCCAGTCATTAAGCTTTAATTGTTCTAAGTTTCTTACTGCTTCTTTCTGTTGTATAATTGATCCTATATTAGGGTCTGTAGCAGTCAATAGATTGCTTATAGTATTACAAAAATTCCATGGGTTATTTCCTACATTTATTAATTTAGTATATTCTAATGGATAGTTGATTTTAAAATCATCCCATGCTCTCTTTGCAGTATTTCCTAATGTAGTTTCAAGGAAACTATACATTTGTTCTGGAGTATGATTGAAATTCTTTTCTAAGTAATTCTTAACAGTTAAGCTTTTCCATTGCTGTATAACCTCAGGCCATACTTGAGGCGAGTATTTTTCTAATTGCAATAGACTTTCTTCTTTGTATATTCCTATTGGAAATCTATTTCCTCTAGATTTATATTTTCCATTATCAGATTGGTATTCAGAGTACTGTCTTGGTGGTATATTTCCTCTATTATAATTTATAAAAGTAGGTCTATTTCTTGGAGGTTCTAAAGGTGTTTCTACTTTAGTTCCTGAAACTCCTTCCATTAGTTCTTTTAGTAGATTATTAAAGAATTCTTCCATTTCTTCTACATCCATTAAGTTTCTAGTATGATTGCTTTGAGTTTCTTCATCTTCTAAGACTTTTATAGTTTCTTCTAAGTATATTCTTTTCTCAAAAATATCTATTATTTCTTGGGGCCTTCTATTTTCGTATGCTTGCTTAATCCATTCTATTCTTTCTTCTAATGTCTGATTTATAAATTGTATAACAATATTATTATAATTTTCTCTAGTCTTAAAATACTCCTCATTATATAATTCAAAGAATATTATTTCCAAAGGGTCTAATTTTATATCTACTAAGTCTATATTCTGATTATTAAAAGTCTGGTCATTAATAGCCCAAGAGCTATTACATTGAGTATCAGCTTCTAAATTTTTATAATTATCAAATCTTATACTAATTCTTCCTCTATTATCTTCAAAGATCTGACTTTGGTCTGGTATTAGTTTTGTCTTATTTTCTTCGAATAGTCTGGTTATATTCCATTCAATTCCAGCATGAGTTTCTGCTGAAAATTTTGGTGGTTTTATAAATCTAACACCCTTTGATACTAGGGCTTGTATTATATCTTCCACTTTACATTTATATTTTATATTAGTTGAATTAATTGATTTACCGATTAATCCAACCGTTATAACAAGATTATTTCTATTTATTAAACCATAACCTTTAGTCATGATTCCTATTTTTATTTGATGTAAGTCTTTCGATTCTAAGAAAAATTCTGGAACACAATAGAATAATCCTCTATTGTCATTCATGTCTATATCCATTATGCTTATAAGTTTCTTACTTTCTTCTTGTATAGAGTCATCGTATATAGTTATTATAGTATGAGCTCCTAAATCTTGTCTAGTCATGCCTTTTATTCCTATTATAATAAGGCCTAAGTGAGTATATTTATATCCATCTTTAGCTATTTGCTTAGCTATTGACTTCTCAAGAAGGGGTATTCTAACTATGTCTTCATCCCCACATTTTATGGATTTTTCTTCTGTTTTTCTAAGAAGTCTATATTTTTCTGTCCAATTTCCCTTCTTATAAAGTATTTTTGGGTTTAATAATTTCTTTTCATTTTGTTTATAGTTTTCTAAGTCTTTTTCAATGTCTATTACTTCTGTTAAATTTATTTCCTCATTATGTTCTTTTGGCTTTATTCCAAAAATTCTTTTTATTTTATTCTCACTTTGTATTTCTGTAGTAGTAGTAGCATTGCTACTGCTGCCTCTTAGAGTATAACTTCTTCCAAAAAATTTATTATTCATTATTTGGAGGATTATAAGTTATAAATCTGTCTGTTATAACTGGGTTTAATCTAAGTCCTTGGTCTCCTATTCCCTTTATTATATTATTCTGATTGCTTATTATTATATTTGATAGGTTATCTAAACCTTCGTTCTTATTTTTAGCGTCGTTATATATATTTTCTAATAAATTTTCTAAAGTCTTTAACTGTGGTTCTAAATTATCAGGTATCTATGAGTCTTTAGGTATTAATTCGAGTTTAGTATTTATTTCTTCTAATTTTATTAAATTTTCTCTAAAAAGGTTATTAGTATCTAAAATTAATTTTTGTATTTCATCTATCTTTTTATTTAATTCTATTAATAGTATAGAATTATTAGGTTGTATTTCTTGATTATGAATCGTTCTATCTACCTTAGTATTAATTGATTCTAATGCTCTTTGTATTATTTGTTTTTCAGCTTTAGCTTCTAAGTGTAGTTCATTAATAGTATGAGTTAGTAATTGTATCTGATTGTCTAGTTCTGAGAATCCTATAGTTCCGAGTGCTATAAGATTATTGAGTTGACTAGTCTGTATTCTGTCTTGTTTAGTAGCAAATTGACTACTATTTATCAATCCGTCTGGGTTCTCTTGATTATATTCTAAAGTAGCTTGCTTAGCCTTGTTATATAGTATTATTTGTTTATTATTCATTCACCAATATAAGTATTTTTAAATTCTAAGATTTGTTTTTGTATCTGATCTATCTTTTCTTTTATTTCTTTTCTTATTTCTCCTAAGATTCTCTGAGTTTGTATTTCTAATTGTTATGGTAGTATAAGTAATTCTCTTATTTCTTTCTTATTAGGGAATTTATCAGCTTTATTCAGAGTTTTTTCAACTCTATTTCTAAGAGTTTCTATCTGATTCTTAAGATATTCCTGATTATCTATATTCTGACTCTTAATAAGAGAGGTTAATAATTCTATTATTACTTTATCAGTTTTATGTAGATTTTCTAACAAGTTTATAATTATATCTACAACAGTATTTAACTGGTATGTTAAGGTATTTTCTTCCGTATTATGATATATATGTCTATATGAACTATTAAAGTTGCAAGTATTTGAAGTATTAGATTTATATGGTATTTCTAAATTTAGGTATTCTAATTTTCTGTATTTTTCCAGCGTATCTACTACCGTTGCTCTGATACCAGGATTGGGTTGGGGTCCTGAATTATCGCTTCAATTAAAAACGTATTTTAAAATTATCAGATTCTGATAAAATAATTGAAGTTAATTCAAGATTATAAACTTTTATTTCAGACTCTAACCTTTCTTTATTAATTCTAAGATGAATTATTTTATTAGTATATTCTTTTATATTTTTTCTATGCCAATTATATAAGTCAAAACATCCTTTATAATTTATAAGATCGTTATTACAAAATTCTAAGCTATTCTGACAAAATTTAAGATTATAATTTATTCTTATTAATTTCTCTGTAATTAATTCTAACTTATTTTTAAGTTCTAAAATTCTATTCATTAAAAAATTCTAAAGGGTATATCCTCGCTCTCAGATAGAACTAAAGAAGTTAATTCCAGATTTAGTTCTTGTATTTCTCTTTCTAAAACTGATAATTCTCTAGTATAACGATTTAGTTCTTCAGTATATCTAGTTATAAGCCGAGCTTTCCATCCTAATAATGTATAGATGTGTCTATGAAGTCCAGCTCTCCTTAAACTAGTATTTTCTGCTCTTAATTCTTCAGTATATAAGTTTATCCTATCAGTATAAAATCGTATTAAAATTCTTCTTCTATTTAATTCTATTTCTTTTCTTTCTAGCTCATTTTTAATTTCTAAAATTCTATTCATGATAACTTTATTAACAAATTTCTCGTCACTTATCTGGAAAGATCACTTATAGCGCAATCTAGAAAGGAGAGGATACTTATGTGAATAAAGTATAAATCAAGATATTAATGAACAAAGTATTTAAATTATACCTCTTCAGCTTATATCTCTCTATGTTGGATTGCTTCTGCTTATAGAAATATTTGTGAGTTTGAAAAGTGTTTTTGAATATAATGCAGAGAGGCCATCCTTATTTATAGCTGAGAAAAGGTGTTGTATACCGGTTACTTGCTAGTGACCGGATCTTTTTATGACGTCACTGCTTACGTCTTAGATAGGTATTAGTGCAAGTATGACTCAGCGTTTAATAATTATGTCGGCTAAGACGTCATTGCTTACGTCTTAGGTGTATTATTGTTTATTTCTTTGTTTTTCGAGTATAATTATTATTTCTTTAAGTATATTTTATCTCAGTTATGAATTTTGACTCAATTATTATCATTTTATTAGCTTAAAAACCTCGCTGTATTTTAGATGATTAATGGATTTGCAAGAAAATTTTATATTGAAAAAACCTAACCTGGATTTACCAGATAATCTGCTAAGAGATTTTTTAATAAGGAATTTACTTTCCAATCATAAATTTTTCTTTCCAAAATCCAGAATATCAATTAAAACCAGATGTTATTCTTACTTCCAGATTCTTTCAAGCTTAAGAAAATTTTATAATTAGCTCATCCAACTGGTACTCTTTGAAAAAAGGGACTTACAACTTTTGCCCAGAAAATTTTCCAAGGCCTATTGCTATTCTTTGTTTAATTTTATTAAGTTTTACGAAATCTTTCAGTAAATTAAAATTTAAGACCAAGCCAACAAGAATGTATGAACGTTTTTTTTATACAAAAAAAAAACTTAGAGTCAAATTATAGCAAAATTATTACAAACATAGTCTAGAATTATAATCAAAACAAAATTTATACAAACAAATGATTCAAAAGTATAACTGAATTCTGGTATAACTGAATTATAGTATATCTTTTGTATTGAGATCTAATATATATATATATATATATATATATATATATATATATATATATGTGTGTGTTAATTAATGGGATGGGAGTAATACTCCCATCCCACATCGATGAAAGGGGGAGCATTTTTGCTCCCCCAAGCCTATATATAGGCTATTTCCTTTCCTTTCAAATTGTACCAAGCTCAAAGCATAAATCCTAAGCGAGATAATTAATCTCTCGGGTACTTGAGTAAGTTATTTTTATGGAGCCTGAATTTATTCGGGCACCGCTAGTTTATATTTTTGGGTAAGGCTTCTAGAGTGGTCTAGCAACTACTCGAGGCTTCTTAGTTCTTCCTCCTGGGGAGGTTTTGGTTGGTGGGGTTCGTGTGGATACTGATAGAGGCTATCCTACGACTGGAGGCTTATGCAAGAAGGTCCTACAAAAGCACGCTTCAACTGGTAAGTTCTTTTTCTTTCTCTTTTAATTATTAACTCTTTTTCTTTAAGTGTTTTTAGACTTAATAATTATGCTTAGGTTATTTTTGCATGCTTAGTTTATTTTAAGCTTAGGTTATAACTTAGAGTTATAACATGCTTAGTATAAAATAAATATGCTAGGATATAATTTGGAATTATGGTATGCCTAGTCCTTTAGCATGCTAACCTAGGTAGAGAATTATTTAGTTAAGGCTTTATTTAATTTATATGCAAATAATAGGAGTTCCTGGGACAGGGACAAAATTTTTAATTTCCGTCATGCCTCTTATGCATGTTCAATTTGACTGTCAGTTCCCAACAGTGGTATCAGAGCCTGCCTATTTAGTGCATAATTAAGTTAGAAGCAAACTAAATATTATTTTCTAAATGAAATGTTTTGTTTATTTAATTGTTTGGAACAATTTATATAAACTTCTGCCTTTCATTTCAAGGTTAGAAATTAGTTATGAATAATTTTGAATAAGCTTGCTCAACTTACTCAAATTATACAAGTGTCAATAATTTATTCAAATTACATGGATTATAGATGCTCTCAATTTACATGAATTGAAAGAACGAAATTTATTAGTTCAAGAGAATCCATTGGTCTTCAAGTTTGTGCCCGTATTTGTTCTGGCTAAGGATTGGACTTGGTGTCTACTCCTTATAGGGCACCTCTCCTACCTGGAAACCTATATCGGTGCAATTTGAATTGACCAATCGGGGGATTAATATGAACTAATTTATTTCTAGTATATAAGATGGTGCTTATATATGTTTCTATAACAAAGTAAAAAATTAAAATTATTGAATAAAAGCTTAAAGGAAATGCAATATAAATATAACAAATAAAAGCGTTAATTATTTTGCATATAATATAGGTTGATGGAATAATTATAATAAAGAGCTGAACCCACCTAAGGTTAGACCTTATAAATTAATTCTAAAATTCCCTGAATTAATACAAGTCATTATAATTTTATCCATCTAATAAAATCCGAGATTGGGTGAGACGTTTAACACCAATAAAATCCCAAAGTAAATATATTAAGGCAAGTTATAGTCTTCCTTACTCAAATTTATAATACGGTCTTTTTGGGCTATCAAAGTGCTACTCAAAGCGTTCCTTCTAGTCCACATTGATTGGTTGTAAAGTTTGAGATAGGGTCTGCCTTAACAGAGCTGGGGTAGTCCACCATAAAATTGGGGGCTAGGCCTAAATCTGAGACATATTCAAGGAGATGCTAATATAAGAGCACACGTCCCTTGGGATTAGGGAACTTGAATGAATTAGCAATTGCATGTGATGCAAATGGAATTGGATTCCAACTATGACTGACTATTATGACTTGACTCATAAAATTGGGGGTTGTAATAGACTAGTTATAGATGCTACCTACTAGGAAATTTAGCTGGGCTAAAATTCACGAATTCAATAGAATGGGCTATTGTAAATTTCAAAGAAAATAGTAGGAAAATGTATTTAATTAAAAGTCCTCATATTAAATACATGTACTTAAACTAATATCTAAACACTTTTCTTTTCTTATGTCTTAGGTTGAAAATGGCTTCTAATTTTAATCTCCGTATGTTACTTGACACCAAATTGAATGGCTCGAACTTTTCTGATTGGTTCCGAGCAGTGAGAATAGTTCTCAGATCTGAGGGAATTGCCAATGTCCTAAGTGAAATTTTCCCTGTTGAACCTGATGTTGAGGATCATGTGGAACATGATGCCTGGTTGAAGCACAGGAAAGATCGTGAGACTGCCATGTGTATTATGTTGGGGTCCATGAATTCTGAGCTTCAGAAACAACATGAGAACATGCCCTTGGAGGATATGGTTCTCCATCTTGAAGAACTCTTTTCGGAGAGGGAGAGGACAAAGAGGTATGAGGCCTCTAAGCTCCTTCTCGGGACCAAGATGCAGGCTGGCACCTCTGCCTCTCAGCATGTACTGAAACTCTTGGGATACCTTAAGAAGCTGAATCGATCGGGATATGAGATGAATCATGACTTGAGAATTGACCTTGTGTTGATGTCCTTGACAGATAGTTACTCAGGCTTCGTAACTAACTATTATATGAACATGATTAATTCAACTATCCCTGAATTAATTAAAATGTTGAAAACAGTAGAACCTCAGATCAAGAAAGATCAAAAACCTCTACTGTTGGTTGAAAAAGGCAAGGCTTCTAAGAAAAAGAAGCAGGCACTGGGTGCCGAGAAAAGAATCAGTAAGAAGAAGAATGAAAAGAAGGCATCTAAGTATGTCTGCTTCCAATGTGGGAAACCGGGACATTGGAAGAGGGATTGCAAAGCTCCTGCTTCTGAGCATTTGAAGAAGAAGCCTACAGAGGCATCTACTTCAGGTATATTTGTAATTGAAAACTTTGCTACTTTTCCGCAAGAATCCACTTGGGTATTAGAAACTGGTTGTGGTTCTCATATCTGTACTCCTGTGCAGGGACTAAGGAACTGTTGAAAACTTGCAAAAGGGGAGATGGACCTATGCGTGGGAAATGGAGCCAGAGTTGCTGCATTAGCCATACGAAGCTTTAGTCTTGTTTTGCCAAGTGGACTTGTTTTAGTTTTGAATAATTGTTATTACATTCCAAGTGTTACTAAGAATATTATATCTGTTGCTTGTTTAGCAACAGAGGGATTTGAAATTTTATTTTCGAATAATAATTGTCAGATTCGTTTGAATAATATTCTTCATGTTTATAGAATGTTGAAAGGTGGCATTTATATTCTTGATACTAAAACATAAGTTTTCAATAAAAATAATATGAAGAAAGTTAAATTAGGTAATGAGAATTCCTTCTACTTATGGCATTGCCGTTTAGGACACATAAACAAAGATCGCTTAACCAAGTTGCATAAGCGTGGAGACTTGGGCCCAATAGACTTGAAGTCTTATGGTGATTGCGAACCTTGTTTAAAAGGAAAAATGACAAAGTTAACCTTTAAAGGAAAGGCTGAACGAGCCACGAGTACATTGGAACTTATACACACTGATGTGTGTGGTCCAATGAGTGTTAAGGCACTAGGAGGATACTCCTACTTCATAACCTTTATTGATGATTACTCACGATACGGTTATCTGTACTTGATGAAGCACAAGTCTGAAAGTTTTGAAAAATTCAAACTATTTAGAGCTGAAGTAGAGAAATAGCTTGAGAAAAGTATTAAAACACTTTGATCAGATCGAGGTGGAGAATACTTAAGTCAGGAGTTTCAGGATTATCTAAAGGAAAATGGGATAGTTCCCCAGTGGACCCCTCCTTATACACCCCAACACAATGAAGTGTCAGAAAGGAGGAATCGGACTTTATTAGATATGGTCAGGTCTATGATGAGCCATGCAGTTCTTAGTAAATCCTTTTGGGGATATACACTTGAGAGTGCGGTTTATGTCTTAAACAGAGTGCCCTCTAAATCAGTTGATTTTACACCTTATGAAAGATGGTGTAACAAAAAGCCATCTCTAAATCACTTAAGAGTATGGGGTTGTCCTGCTATGGTAAAGAGGATAGCGTCAGATAAGCTAAATGCCAAGGCTGATAAATGTCTATTCATTGGATATCCAAAAGAAACAATTGGATATCTGATTTACCAACCCGAAGCACAAAAGGTATTTATGTCTCGCAATGCTCACTTTTTGGAAAAGGAACACTTACTTGAAAAGGTCAGTGGGAGCAATATTGAACTGGAAGTTCAAGAGGAAGAAATAGACGATCAATTGATTAACCCCATTCTAGATACACAAGAGAGTGTGATCTAATAACAAACTGTCGAAACACAATCATTGCGAAGATCAGGTCGTGTTCATAAGGGTCCCGATAGATATGGGTTTATTATCACTAATGATAAGGAACTATATCTTGTGGAGGATGATGAACCAAGGACATATGATGAGGCAATGAAAAGCTCAGATTCTGATAAATGGCAAAAGGCCATGAAATCAGAAATGGATTCCATGTACGAGAACCAAGTTTGGAATTTGGTTGATGCACCGCAAGAGGTTAGACCAATTAGGTGCAAATGGGTCTTCAAGAAGTAGACAGACATGGATGGTAATATAATTACCTATAAAGCAAGGTTGGTTGCGAAAGGTTATAGTCAACGGAAAGGTATTGACTATGATGAAACCTTCTCACCGGTAGCCATGCTCAAATCCATAAGGATACTCCTCACCATTGCTGCTCATTACGATTATGAGATCTGGCAGATGGATGTAAAAACAGCATTCCTGAATGGGGATTTAGACCGGGATGTGTATATAACACAACCTGAGGGTTTTACATCTCAGAATGGCTCGAAGGTATGCAAGCTACAAAGATCCATTTATGGACTTAAGCAGGCATCCAGGAGTTGGAATATAAGGTTTGATCAGACAATACGGGAACTGGATTTCTGCCCAAATGCAAATGAGCCTTGTGTTTACAAGAAGGTTAGTGGGAGTGTAGTCGTTTTTCTAGTATTGTATGTTGATGACATTCTGCTAATAGGAAATGACATTTCTCTTCTTCAAAATGTTAAAGTATGGTTGTCAAGAAAGTTCTCCATGAAAGACCTTGGTGAGGCAGCATTTATACTAGGTATAAAGATCTATAGGGATAGATCCAAAAGGCTGTTAGGTCTTTCTCAAAGTACATATATAGACAAGGTGTTGAATAAGTTCAACCTTGAGCATTCAAAGAAAGGTTATCTCCCGATGGCAAAGGGGATTAACCTATCTAAAGCTGAGTGTCCGAAAACAGCTCAAGAGAGAATGCGCATGAAGGATATACCCTATGCATCCGTGATAGGATCCATCATATATGCTATGATATGTACTAGGCCGGATGTCTCTCAGGCTTTGAGCTTTACGAGCAGATATCAGTCAGATCCAGGTGAAAAACACTGGATGGCCATCAAGGCAATCCTTAAGTACTTGAGAAGGACTAAGGATGAGTTCTTGATTTATGGAGAAGGTGATCTCACTATCAATGGTTACACTGACGCAAGCTTTCAATCTGACAAGGATGACTTTAAGTCTCAGTCAGGTTTTGTGTATGTGTTAAATGGAGGGGCAGTATGCTGGAAGAGTTCCAAGCAAGAAACTACTGCTGATTCAACCACGGAATCTGAATACATTGCTGCATGCGAAGCAGCAAAAAAAGCTGTCTGGTTGAAGGGATTTATTGGTGATCTCGGTGTGGTGCCTAAGGCTATTGATCCAATTACTTTATATTGTGATAACAATGGTGCATAGCTCAGGCAAAGGAACCACGGTCTCATCATAAAAACAGACATGTATCCAGAAAGTATCATATAATCAGGGAGATTGTTGATGCTAAGATAATAAGATTAGAATATGTACCCACTGATCAGAACCTCGCGGATGGTCTGACAAAGCCGTTCACTCAAGTCAAACATGACCAGCATGTTAAAGCATATGGATTAAAACATATGGCTAATTGGCCTTAGTGCAAGTGGGAGTTTGTTGGATATGATGTATGCCCTTAAGGCAATTACGGTGATATATCTTAATTATGTAAGAGTACGAATAATTTATTTAATCAATAAAGGCATTTGTTCTTTTGTTTATATCAATGTGTTTCTATACATATATATTATAGCTGGTTAAAATATATTCATTGATGTATGTATACAAAAGTCCTTGACATATCGTAGCATGAAGTCAGAGAAATTATAGTTGGACTATATTTGGTGGAACCTACTTCATGTACAATTATGATTATATCTAAGTTGTCCCTAGTCACAGTGTCATCAAGAAAGGATATTGATGAAATGGAAAGACTAGCATGTGGTCAACTTTCTTGGAAATGGTCCAAGCAGTTAATCTCCTAAAGACTGAAGGTGGTGCCTTAAGCTTGACACATGGATATATCTGGGAGATATATTAGAGACCGCAGCAAGATAAACATTTGGTATAAATATCAACGTGTTAGTGTTTATCTTCATGCAATAAGCTTTGCGAATGTCCTTATACTTGAGATGCTAGTTGCCTTGTGTGGTAATATTGCTATACTTTGGGTCATTGCTATGCACTCATTAATTTAGGGTGCTACGGGTGATTACGGGTATAGTGATGTCAGCACGTTGGTAGGCTGAGTAGTCGGAAAGAATCCATCGCTCCGGATATATTAAGGAGTTGTACCTGGCCACTTGTTGAAGTGATGATTGCCATAAACCTCTGATCAGAGTATGTGTTTGATAGAAATGGTTTCTAGTCAAACACACTATGGTAAAAGGCAATATACTTCGGTAACAAGTAAATAACTGGGATAGCTTGGAGCAACCTTGCTATTAGTGGGTTAACACTTTAACCGAACCTAATAAACCAGATGGTACTAATATTAAAGAATGGAAGGAATTTATCGCACTGGATAATTATTGAATTAACCGGGATTAAGTCGTAAGCATAAATGACGTTCCGAGTAATGGGGGGATGGTAGACCCTTGCTAGAGGCGTACTACAGTCGTTTAAGGTAATCAAGTTCTATTCACGGTCTAGAACATCGAGCCAATGGTTCCATTAGAACACGGATTGGTTAAGCCTTAACAGCTCAATACTTCGGGATCCTATAAGGTCACACACATTGGACCTTCATCGGACTAAGTAAAGAACTAATAGATTTATTCTATTACAAAAATATAACATGAATAATAATTGGATTATTGTTTAATTGGTTAAAATTGATTAGATCAATTTTGGATAGACCAAGGAATTTATTTTGACCGATAACTAATTAATTAGAGTCATAAATAAATTATAATTGATTAGATCAATTTTGGTTGGACCAAATTATTTATTTTGACTGGTGACTAATTTATTAGAGTCAAAAATAAAAACTTATTTGAAAGGATTTATAAGGAATTTTGCATTGGTAAGTTGGAACCAAAAAGTATAAAATATTTTGTACAAAGTTCGGTTGTCGAAAAATGCGCAACCCTTATTCATGGGCTGCATAAAGGTAGCCCATGAAAAGTGGCGGTGTGTGATGTGAATTAACATATATATATATATATATATATATATATATATATATATATATATATATATATGTTAATTAATGGGATGGGAGTAATACTCCCATCCCACATCGATGAAAGGGGTAGCATTTTTGCTCCCCCAAGCCTATATGTAGGCTATTTCCTTTCCTTTCAAATTGTACCAAGCTCAAAGCATAAATCCTAAGCGAGATAATTAATCTCTCGGGTACTTGAGTAAGTTATTTTTATGGAGCCTGAATTTATTCGGGCACCGCTAGTTTATATTTTTGGGTGAGGCTTCTAGAGTGGTCTAGCAACTACTTGAGGCTTCTTAGTTCTTCCTCCTGGGGAGGTTTTGGTTGGTGGGGTTCGTGTGGATACTGATAGAGGCTATCCTACGGCTGGAGGCTTGTGCAAGAAGGTCCTGCAAAAGCACGCTTCAACTGGTAAGTTCTTTTTCTTTTTCTTTTAATTATTAAGTCTTTTTCTTTAAGTGTTTTTAGACTTAATAATTATGCTTAGGTTATTTTTGCATGCTTAGTTTATTTTATGCTTAGGTTATAACTTAGAGTTATAACATGCTTAGTATAAAATAAATATGCTAGGATATAATTTGGAATTATGGTATGCCTAGTCCTTTAGCATGCTAACCTAGGTAGAGAATTATTTAGTTAAGGCTTTATTTAATTTATATGCAACTAATAGGAGTTCCTGGGACAAGGACAAAATTTTGAATTTCCGTCATGCCTCTTATGCATGTTCAATTTGACTGTCAGTTCCCAACATCATATTGATAACTCTTTCCCTCCTTTTTAACCATCTTTCCGCTATTGTAGGATCTGTAGTTCCCTTGAATTCTTCTGCGCCTTATTTCTTTAATTTATCGAACCTTCTTTCTCTTTGTATAAATGTTGCAGGTGCTTGTGCCACAGGTATTTCCTAATGATGCTGCAAATTTGATACATGAGAATGCATAGGTGATGCAGATGCAATAGGTTGGATTTCTACAAGTTGATTTACGGCTGGTCCCTCTCTCCTCGGGTTAACATTTTGGTTCTCATAAGCCCTATATGAATATGATATCATGTTATAAGATAACATACACTAATCTCATATTATGTATGCACTTGTATGTGTCCCTATGACCATATCCCTACTTTTATACCAACTGGAACACCCTTTTCATATAATAACTATTGAAAAATACTAAAAAAAAAAATTTCTTACAAAAATATTCATATATTGACACAACCATTAAAATTTCACATTGACTCTAATATCATTCATTTTTATTACAAACCATAATTATGTTTGATTAGCAAAACCAAAGCCTGACCACTTTCTATTCTATATGCTTGTCATGTGAGGAGAGGGAGCAAGATGGACATAGCTGGCAGACCTTTCTTCCATGACAGCTACGGGTAAGGACCTTCTAGTACAATACTTTATCTATAACTTTAACAATTGAAAAATATAGTGATTTATATGAGTCGCCACTTAGTGAATATAAACAATCCATGAATTTAATAATCACATACAGTCACACCTTCAAAATAAACATATAGTCATTCATATATACTAATGGATAATTCATTTATTTAATTGTTGTGACATTTCCGTCCAAACTATTTCAGTCCCGCTTAACCTGGACAACAGTATAATAAAACGAGCATAACTCTCTCTACACAACACGAATCGACCTGATTATTTTTCCTACTTAAACTATACATATAAGGGAGTAACATATCAAAAAGTTAGAATTGTCAAAGTAGTATAACAATCCCAGATTAATTTCAGAACTCACTGTATCTCTTTGAACATCCAATTTTGCATACTTTATCTTATAAACATCATAGCTATTGATATACTCCTCTAAAAATCCCCAAATTTTTTAGGATGAACGTTAACATAAAGAGAAACAATTCATCTTCTTACTAAAACTGCTAATTCTAACTTTAACATAACCAAAATCGCACTAGAAAATTACTAAAATACCTGATTCCTTCCTTCTAGCTCTCTTCTTCTCTTCTTCCTTATACTTTGTTCTTTGCTTTGTTTTTGGGAGATGAAGAACTAATCTAATTCTTATCAGGCCATACAAAATTCTAAGGGGCAAAAGACCAATTTGCCCTTAAATTCTTTATTTAATACAAATACTAACTATACTAAATACATATACGTATATCTATACCATACTAATACTAATTCTAATACTAATGCTTATACTTAAATCCTTATGACATATCAGAATTTTATCCTTATGATATATCACAATTTTATTCAACTTCATATTTTCAAATAATCATTTTATATCTATTACATAACTATACTCCACTTATTCCTTAAAATTCTGTAGCTATATAATTCGGTACCTAGATATTAAATATCGTATTTTTCATGGTTAAATAACTATTATTTTAACTAACCTATTTTGATAAATATAAAATGTAAAATATTAAATATAATGACGTGTAACAGATGTGGACAAATGCAAATATAATGCACGAAATGGGATATTATAGATCGATCTGTTAGACTGAATAAATATACCATTTGAATTTTTAGGATTGAAGCTGAAAAGTTGTCAGTGATCATTTTGTTTGTATTTTAGTGAATCACCAACTTTTATGCCATTGTGCTTTTGTGTGTACTCCACGCGCCATTCCCATTGGTCTATGTTAAAAAGGTTGTTACCTTTTTCTCTTTCCTATGCTAGTCCTTTTCTAAAATGCATGCTAGCTGTTACTTTTTCAATCTTTAAGTTAAAACGGATCTTTGACTTCAGACCAGAAGTGGAGGGAAATATGATTTTCAAATAATTTCCCTTTGTCTTGATAATTAAGTCTTCTAGATGTCTTTAGACTCTACTTGTCTGGATGCACTTTAATCAGTCTTTCTGCGGATGTTGTCTTTAAGAGGTTAGAAGTTTGTTTCCGTTTCAAACTCTAACTGGATGCCTTCCTTATGGACTTAGGTGTTTGAAGTCTTTAATATGTGTCCAGATGACTTATCTTGGACTCTTGTGTTTTTTCTTACTCCAATTGTGAATACTTGTGTTTTTGTTTTCTTCAAACCTGATCTGGATATGTTCTTGAATTAGTTCTTCCGGATCATTGTTTCCCAACAGTTACCACCCCATTTGGAGTATAAATTTCTTGATCCCCCAAACAAGTTGCCTATAATATTCTCCTCCAAACTCACCCCAAACCAAAATGCTCAATTGATTGATGTATTAAGGAAGAATAAAGAGGCCCTAGCATGGATAATTGCTACATAAAGGGGATAACTGCTTCTATATGTGTATATTAAATTTTGATGGAGGACAATCATAAGCCAGTGGTGCAACCATAGAGGAGATTGAATCCTAACATAAAAGAGGTTGTCAGGAAGGAAGTAATTATGGTTCTTGATGCTGGAATCATTTATCTAATCATAGATAGTGTTTGGACTAGCCTAGTTTAAGTGGTGTCAAAGAAGGGAGGAATGACAGTGGTGCAAAATGAAAAAATTGAGCTCATTCCTACAAGAACAGTAACTAGATGGCGTGTTTGCATTGACTATTGCAAACTCAATCAAGCAACTAGAAAGGATCATTTTCCACTTCCTTTCATAGATCAAATGTTGGAGAGATTGGCTGGTTACAAGTTTTATTGCTTTCTTGATGACTATTCAAGGTATAATCAAATTGTGGTCCATCCATTGAATCAAGAGAAGACAGCTTTCATTTACCCCTATGGTATTTTTGCATATAGGACGATGCCATTTAGACTTTGCAATGCCCCAACAACTTTTCAGTGGCGCATGATGGCTATCTTCCATGACATGGTGGAGAAAATAGTGGAAATCTTCATGGATGACTTTTCAATCTATGGAGAAACCTTTTAATCTTGCCTGAGCAACCTTAAAGCTCTTTTTCTTCATTACAAAGAAACCAATCTAGTCATAAAATGGGAAAAATGCCACTTCATGGTCAATGAAGATATTGTTCTTGGTCACAAAATTTCTGAAAAAGGGCATAGAAGTTGATCAAGCCAAGGTTGAGATAATTACGAAGCTTGTTGCCCCAAAATCAGTCAAGGAAGTCAGAAGCTTTCTTGGACATGCTGGATTTTATAGAAGATTCATCAACGACTCTTCCAAGACAGCTCAACCATTGACAAAACTTCTCCATAAGGAAACTGAATTCAAATTTGATGAGGCATGTTTGAAATTATTCAATGAGCTTAAAGGAAAGCTTGTTAATGCACCCATTTTGATTGTTCCAAATTGGGAGCAATAATTCAAGCTGATGTGCAATGAAGTGATACTTGCATTAGAGCAGTCTTAGGCGAAAGGATCGATAAGCATTTTTTGCCCATTTACAATGCAAGCAAGACCTTAACTAAAACACAACAAAAATACACTATCAAGGAGAAAGAAGTGCTTGATATGGTGTATGCTTTTGACAAGTTCAGATCCTACTTAATATGATCAAAAGGGATTGTTTTCACTGACCATGTAGCCTTAAAATACTTGTTAACAAAGAAGGATGAAAAACCAAGGCTAATTAGATGGTTACTCCTCCTATAAGAATTTGATTTGGAGATCCAAGTGAAGAAAGGCTCAGAAAATGTTGCGGCTGATCATTCATGAAGAATCCATAGGGTCAACCATCTGGTGCAACTAGAGATCACTGACTATTTCATCATGAACAACTGTTTTGGGTTAGATCTTTCCCTTGGGTTACTGACTTTGCTAATTACCTTTCATGGGGTGTTAAACTGGTTCATCTATCTTATTGCCAATAATTCCTTTTTAAACTGTGTACAGATCAAATCATAAGGAGATGTGTTCCCAAGGAGGAAACCCAAGCAATTATAACCATGTGTCATAGCAAAGAAGTTATTGGACACTTTGGAGCAAGTAGAATCACGGCGAAAGTACTTAAATGTGAGTTTTATTGGCCAACAATCTTTAAGGACTGCTAAAAGTTTGTTCGAGAGTGTAATGAGGGCCAAAGGACAAGTAACATCTCTGCTAGAAATGCAATGCCCTTGAATAACATTGTTGTTTGAAAAAAAATTTATGTATGGGGCATTGACTTCATAGGCCCGTTCCCAAACTCACATGGTAATAAATATATCCTTCTTGATGTTGATTATGTGAGTAAGGCCCTGTTCTTTTGGACTATAACTCAATGTAGTTCAGTTCAGTTTGCAGTTCAGTTTAATTTAGCTATGCGTAGTTATGAATTTACAATGAAATAAGTTCAGTTCAGTTCAGTTCAACTTTTAGAAGTTGAAAAGAATAGAGTCTAAGTGGGTAGAAGCCATTGCTAGCCTTACAAATGATGCTAAGATAGTTGTAAAATTCCTTAAAAAGCTTTTTACTCATTTTGGAGTACCTAGGGAAATTATTAGTGATAAGGGGACACACTTTTGCAATAACCAATTTGAAAGATTGCTAAACAAATATGTGGTAACATATAGAATTGCCACCCCCTATCACCCACGAATAAGTGGGGCAGGTTGAAATTTCTAATAGGAAAATCAAGAAAATACTTGAGAAAACCGTTAGCAACTCTAGGAAGGATTGGGCAATTTTGCTTTTACAATGCTTTGTGGGCTTATAGGACTACATATAAAACACCCATAGGAATGTCACCATTTATGTTGCTCTATGGAAAGGCGTGCCATCTGCCAATAGAACTAGAATTGAAGGCATTATGGGAACTAATTTGGTTAAACTTTGATAGGAATGCAGTTGGAGAAAGAAGGGGATTGTAGCTTAGCGAGCTAGATGAATTAGGTTGTTCAGTTATGAGAATGCCATTGACTACAAGGAAAAGACAAAAAAAATGGCATTAAAAAAGAATTCAAAACAAGGAATTCCAACCAAGACATCATGTACTGCTATATGAATCCAGGTTGACATTATTCCCGGGTAAGCTAAAGTCAAGATGGACATGCCCATACACAATTCACAAGGTTTTTCCCCATCTGTAGAGCTTTGTGGTCACAAAGGGAAAAAATTCAGGGCTAATGGTCAAAGGCTCAAGCCTTACATGTCCAATGAACAAACAAAATTTTTTGCTGAAACACAACAACTACACCCACCATAGAGCAACCACTCAAGTACGAGTGTCCACTACAAACACCAATTGGAGCAACTTCATTGAGCCAAGCTCAATCCTCAACTTTGTAAATATTTAGTTCTTTATCTATTTTAGTGTTGTTTTGATATCCCCTTTCATTTTTTTTAGGTGCCAATCAATCAAGTATGAGAAGGCAAAATCAAGCACCCAATCATACCTCTTCTTGTTGTCTCCCATACTTAAATCTGTTTTTTTGTAAAATCATTTTCAATTCTGGTCATTTTCTAAATTAGGGACGATTTGACACTTTTGCAAATTTTTGAAATATCTCATTTACCCTTGAATGTTTTGGGGCGTGATTGCCCCAACTATTTTCTCTCTCCAAATTTGTTCAAAAAGAAATAAATAGTAAGTTTTTAGGAGAAATTATCCCTAGACGCAAGGAATTTACATGTACAAATGGAAAAAAGTAGGTGATGAGTTGCATTGAGAAGACAAAAGGTGCTCTCATTACTCCTATTTCTCCTACATATATGCGTGAAATTCTATTGGACAAAACCCATTTTTTTTATTAAATAAAAATTGCCCAAAAATAGTCTGTCTCTCTTGAAGTGGAGGTTTAGAAAAAGCAATTATTTTTCAAAATTCAAGTTCACTTTCTCAAATTCCCCACTCTCTATCTCTCACTTCACCGATTTCACTTCCTCTCTTCTTCTCTTTGTTTTTCGTCATCCTCTTCTGCCAATTTCTGCACAAATTCACCATCAACAACGGTTTCGACAAGAAAAAACGAGCTTGATCCTCAACACCGGTGAAATAATCAACGACAGTGTCAATCTATGTTTCCGACGACGTTCCAAAATCCATCTCTGAACAAATTTTGGGCAAAATGAAGGGAATTGAAGGCAACTATGAAATTGAGCGCTACCAATTCTTCAAGGACCAAGAGATGGTTCCATCAAGAGCATTTAACTGGGAATCCCTCTAAACCTTGGGGTTACTCACCGAGATCATGCAACTCTTACAAGCCGGAGGACTAGAGGAATTTGCTAAGAATGAGGATCCCACATATAGAGAGTTGACGATGGGATTTTTGTGCACTTTCTTAGAGAATGAAAAAGCGGAACTCGCCGATGACCCCTGAAAGTATGTGTTTTGCCCCTTTGGCAGAAAGAGAGGATTATCTCTTGATGATTTTAACAAATGTCTGTGAATTCCGAAAGTGACCTTGTTGACTAATGACTACAAGAATGCCCACCGAACCTTTCCAGAAGATTTTGATAGGGAGAAATTTTGGTCGGAACTCACAGGATGGAGGAATTACAAAGACAATTGCTTAAGCTACTTGAGGAAACACGGGCACAAAATTTTTGGCTAGCAGTCTTTTTGGTTGAACCAACCAATCAAGTGTCTCAGAGGATGATTTTTTCGCATTATACTGTATGGAAAGGGGTAAAAACTCAATGTTGGGTGCTTTCTTGCTGAGTACATCCTTGAGCTTCCAAACAAAACCAACAAATCCATTTTTATAGGCACGTATGTCACCAAGATAACGAAGAACTTGATCACTTCCTTTTCTGCCCATGGACTGACCCTAGTTTGTTATCCGGAACCTATGGAGTTCTACCACATAAACAAGTTCGGAATTTGCAAGAAGCCCGAGAAGAATTGGTTGTTATGGCATGAGGCAATGGCCTTGGAAGCAAAAAAGAACAAAAGGAAAGCTAAAGAGGAGGAAACACCCACTCCTGCTTCAAAAAAGAGAAAGACAACATCAAAGATTTCAGTCTCAAGCTTGGGAAAAAGATTGGCAGAAGAAGACAAGATGGAATTTCTGGATAAATGTGCTAGCATGTCTATGAAAGAATTGATACCTATTATTGATGAACTTGTAGAAGAGAGAAATGAGTACCGGGTATGGAAGATTGAAGTTTAGAGGAGATTAAGTAGGTTGGAGGATGAGGGATTAAGTTTTGTCCCTGAATTTGTGAAAAACACTCCTACTGATGAGCTTGCAGCAAGACCCAATGACATAAGCACAATTGCACAGATTTTCCAAAAATTTTGTTGAAATTATTGAACATATATACTTTCATTTTACATGGGCTCATATTTCATTTTTTTTTCAGGGCCCCGGAAATTTCTGAGACAGCCCTGCCTATGAGCCCTACTCACTAGCATTCTTCTCCTTCAAAATAAACTCTACTCCATTCGTCGGAAACCATCGCCATTGACGTCGCCTGTCAGCTGCCGTTGTCGTCCCTCACTTTGGGACTTTGCATCTGGTAAGGTTAGTTTTACTTTGTTTTGTTTCAAATATGTGAAATTGGATTTTAGAGTTAATTATACAATTTCATTTTAATGTATAAAATTTTGAAAATATATGTAAATTGAAACAAGAATCAGCTAAATATAGTTTTATATTTTTGAATTCATATATTTATTATATGTTCAATTGAATTTAGTGAAATTATGAAATTTTTGAATATGGTTATTTTTAGTAGATTAGTATTAAATCTGAAATCATGTGTAGTGAAATCGAAATTGTTAGTTTGAAAATTAAATTGTTTCGTTAGTGTGTTATTGTCTTTTAGGGAATATAATTATCGATTAGAGACATGGAAAAATTTATAGCTAAATCGAAAGAATCATAACCCGAACCACCATCAAGTAGTAAAATTTAAATGTGTGTATATATTTTAAGATTGCTACATTGTCCACTTTTATATTGTTTCATTTATTCTTAGTCGAATCAAATTTTTTATACATAATTGTACCCCACCGAACTTGAAATCATGGCTACGCCACTGAATATAGGGAGGTTAAAATTTTATTGATAAAACTTAGGGAGGTAGTAGTGTAATAGTGTAAAACTCAGGGAGCTTATAATTATTTACCCTTTCTAATCTTTCGGCCAGTTTGGCGTTGCTTTTTAAGCTGCTGTCAAAATAACTTGCCCTCACAAACTTTTAATAGAACTACATATTTTGGCTTTGAACAACATATTTTGATCTTTAATACTAATTAATTTGGAACTGTCTAATTTATTTTTTCCAAAATAAAATCTACAGCTTTCAAAAAAATCTTGAAAATAGAGCTTTTCAGAAAAACTGTTGAAAACAAGATGCAAAAACTCATAGCCAAACTTGCGTTACAATTAAAGGTCAAAATATCACGAGCACTATTAAACTATCAAGGAAAAATATACATTTATATATAATTTTAAATAGAATCTTGATATAATTTAATTTGATAAATAATATTTTAAGTTTTTGGTAAATGAAATTCTGAAATACATAATCCCTTCCTTCCCAATTTTCTTTTCATTCTCTCCCTTCATTTTCATGTTATATATTATCAGCAGAAAAAATTCAAAACGCAGCTAAAAAAAGCATCCCCCGGGGCAATTAAAGCTACCTATAATAGGAAACTTGCACAATCTCATCGACGGTTAGCCCCATCACAGCCTCTACAAACTCTCCAAAAAATACGGCCCTCTTATGCATCTCGAAAGTAGATGGGAAAACCCAAGGGAAACCTAGCCGCCGTCTTTAATCTTTTCCGGCCAATCTTGATCGATTCTTGATCGATTTTGACCGGCTTTCCTCTTGATTTTCTTCTTTTAGATGGATGCATCCTATCTTCATTCTATTGCAATAGTAAAGACAAAACCCCTTTGGTTCGGCGGTCGAATGATGCAGTTAAAAACCCTAACCGAGTTTTGTCGATGTTCTTGAAGGGCCAGATGCTCCTGTTCTAGATTCGGCAGTTCAGGCTACATCAACCGCACAGATAATAAAAAAGCAGCCATGAATGCGGAAAAAAACCCAAAACCTTCCTTCGTCGGGGCTGTTAGGGGGACGAACTCGATTCGATCAAGTGGTTTGAATTCCAAGATCTTGGAATCTGTAGAAGTTTCAACAAAGGGTGGATTCACTTCAATAAAAATTCCTCAATCTCTACTTGAGAAAAGGATTGTGATGTGTTCGAATTCTCTTATTGGAAATCTGATCTTGCAGGTAGGAGATGCTCTATACAAATTACTGAAACTCAAGAAAACCCTAACTAAAATTTAGGGTATCAAGGAGCAGTGGAGACTGATTTCCTTAGGTAAGGGTTGCTATCACATATTTTCTAATTCTCTGGACATTAAGCAACGAATGTGGAACAAGGGACCAATTGGTCTAAAGCCTGGAATGATGCGGCTTCAGGCATGGCAGCAGGATTTCGACCCGACAGCTCAGAAAATGACTAAAGCTTTAGTCTGGGTTAAATTACATGGTCTACCTTGGGAATATTGGGATGCAGGAATCCTTGCTTGCATCGCCAAAGGAATTGGCCAGTTCTCAAGAGCTGATAATGCTACCCTTGATGGTGACTTTGGGCATTTTGCTCGTGTTTTGATTGATGTTGATTTGGCAGGAAGTCTCCCTACGACTATTGGGGTGGAGAAAGTAGGTAAGCAATTATGGATTGATGTTGAATATGAAAACATACCGGATTTTTGCGAAATATGTTCTAATATAGGACATTCATAGAAGGAGTGTCGTCAAAATTCAATGGCCAAGTCTGATTAAGTGGTTAAAAATCCAGCAAGTGTTGTTCCGGAGAAAGTTGTTGGTAGGAAAGCTAGCTCTTCTGCCCCTAGGCGGATAGATAAACCTATGGTATCTAGGGATGTCCCTATTACGAATGTTGACAAAATTGATATTGAAACATTGGTTACTGAGGCGATTGAGGATGCGGCTAATGTAGTTATTGAGGCTGCGGCTAATGAGGTGTTTGAAAAGGAGCTAGGAAATTCTGAGGCAGCTCCTGAGTCGGCTAATCATCATAGCTATGAATTGGGGAATGCTAATAACTTGGTAGTTGCGGTTCAAATTAATACTTTGGAGGCAGCTAACTTAGTTGCGGATCTCGGAGATAAGGGATCTGAAGTTCATAAGTCGATCGATGGCCATTTTACTGATTTTTTGATGATGCTTCGAATGAGGTCGAACTAGAGGACTTTGCCTCAGATTATTCACAACCTGAGAGAGGTTTCCCGGGCTCTTGGGTGGACTTTGCGGAACGTAAAGAGGCAAGAATAAAAAGCAAGGCCAAGCAGTTGACACCTGTTAAGCAAGGTTTTTCGTTCTCTTCCAGTTATGACAGTTTTTGGCGTGATATTGATGTGGGAGACGATATATTCCCAAGGAAACAAAGGGTATCGGCCACCGCTAAGGAACAGGCTAAACAAGAGCGCAAGGAGCTTGCTAAACGAGAGCGCAAGGATCTGGCTAAACGGGAGCGTAAACCTCCACAGAAGTTTTCTCCTTCGTAGATAGAATTTTGTTTTATGCAGTAATGGTTGTTTGACTTTCTTTTATTTTTTTGTTTTTTTTCTTTCCTTTAATAATACTTGCCTAGGGGAGGGTTTTTAATGGCGGTGGGGTGTAAAACCTCCGCTTGCCGTTCCCTCTCACTGGGTCAAATTTAATTAAAAAAAGCTCAGAAAAATCAACACCATGGTAGTTTCCTGTCCAGACACCGCTAAACATGCTCTCAAAGCCCACGATCTCGCCTTCTCTAATCGACCTTTTACCCTTGTAGCAGACATCATTTCCTACAGCTCAACTGACCTTGTTTTTGCTAGGTATGGCGTACTAAATAATTGTAGAGATTCAGTGGGCCCTAAGAGTGTTGGGCTTGATAGGTGAGTGAGTATACAAATGGGGTTGAGCTCATCTAACACAAAACCAATTAGCTTATGTTATAAGGCCAATCCACAACGCTTATATTTCACTCCTTACTCTTGTTCATTTCCCATATGGGATAATCCAACATCTCCAACACTCCCCCTTAAGTGCAAATAGGCCTGAACAGTTGCCACTTGCCAAACATTCCTTGGCCTATCTCCTCTGAGGCTCAAGGTCAACACCGGGTCTAGCATTTTTCTGCTAGCCCAAACTCACCAGAACTTTAAGACGAACCCAGGATCACTGGCCGTCAAGCCTTTCCCCGCTCTGACACCATGTAGAGATTCCGTGGGCCCTAAAAGTGTTGGGCTCGATAGGTGAGTGAGAATACAAGTGGGGTTGAGCTCATCTAACACAAAACCAATTGGCTTGTGTTAAAATCCAATCCACACCGCTTATATTTCACTCCTTACTCTTTTTCATTTCCATATGGGATAATCCAACATCTCCAACAAAAAGTTCAATATTTTCGGTCCATTCGGGAAGAAGAGGTGCTGAATATTGTGAAACGAATTTCGGATAGCGAAGAACTGTGATTAATTTGAGTAGGATTTTGTTTAAGTACGTGAATGCTGTAACTTCTAGGGCTGTTTTTGGTGAAGTGAGGAGAGAACATGAAGCTTTCTTTCCTCGTGTGAAGGAGATAATTGAGCTTTCTGCAGGATTTAATCTTGCGGATGTAATTCCTTCTTTTAAATTTTTGCAGAGGATCGGAGGGTCGAAAGCTAAGATGGAAAGGATTCATCATCAAGCCGATGAGATTCTTGTAGAAATTATTAATGATCATAAAGCGAGAAAACCAAGAGATGATGATGATCGGACGATTGGTAATGATGATGATGATGATCTTGTTGATGTTCTTCTCAGATATGAGATCAGGGAAACGCTGACCAATTCTCTCTCGATATTTACAGCATCAAGGCTGTCATCCTGGTATGGACTTAATTTACTTGTTTTTACTTCTTTGAATATTTTATGAACTTTTGACAGGATACAGTTAGTTGCTTTTACTTATCATATATACTTTGGAAACTTTTTGCTATTGCTTCTTGCAAGCTTTTGTTTATTTTTTGCTTTCGTTTTTTTTTTCTTTCTTTTTTTTGTTTGTTTTCTTTTTTAATTTAATAATATTTGTGAGCCTCAGCTTCATTCAAAAATAAATGCTACGGAAATATTTTTCATATAAAAGTATTAAATTGCTTATTTGTGAGTTTATAAAATTTGTTTTATAAATTTAAAGATAAACTAGATAGCTAGATGTAAGAGTGAGGGTATTATAGTAAAAGAATGATCTTGAAGCTCAGTCCAAATAACTAACTCAAATCTTGAAGGAATTGACTCTTCAATTATACAATGTTTCCAAACATGAGAAATGGAGAACAAGAATTCAAATGAATTGAATTTCAGGGTTAATGAAACTTTTATTAATCGGTGTTAGGATGTTTTCGTTGGTGGAAGTGAGACTTCATCTACGGCCACAGAATGGACAATGGCAGAGATGAAGAAGAGTCCGAGAGTTTTGGAAAAGGCACAAGCAGAGGTAAGACGAGTTTTTAAGGGAAAAGAATATGTCGAGGAAGCCGGACTTGAACAACTTAACTACTTCAAAATGACCATTAAAGAGGCTTTGAGGTTACATCCTCCGGTTCCATTGTTAGTACCAAGAGAATCTCTAGATGAATGTGAGATTAATGGATATCAAATTCCTAAATATACAGATTTATTGGTTAATGCATGGGCACTAGAAAGAGACCCGAAATATTGGAATGAACCTGAGAAGTTCATTCCTTAAGGATTCTCTAATGGGTTAGTCGATTACAAGGATCGAATTTCGAGTTTATTCCGTTTGGTGCTGGAAGGAGAATTTGTCCCAGAATGGCATTTGGTATGGCGAATGTTGAGCTTCCTCTTGCAAATTTGCTCTATCATTTTGATTGGAAACTACCAAATGGAAAGAAAGCTGAAGATTTAGACATGGATGAGGCTCATGGGATTTCTGTTAAAAGAAAACATGATTTGAATTTAATTCCTCTTATCTCATCCTTCAGCTGTTGTGTAAAATTTTTTAGTATAACTTGATTTCCATTTTCAATACGGACGTACTTGTAAGAGGATTTAAATAAGATTGCTTATATAAGACTTGATGAATCAATAGGTTCCTAAACTTGTCTCAAAAAATCTATTGCCTCAATAAACTTTCAAAGTGACCTGTAGCTTCCTCAAGTTTTAAAAGTGTACCACTTTACTATCTGAATGTCACATGTCAGCTTTTGATTGGTTTGACATTTCAAAGATTTCATAATCTTCTGATTTTCTCTCTCCAATCAGAAAGTGCTGCACTTTGCGATAGTTGAGGGAGCTACGAGGTCACTTTGAAAGTTCAAAGGAGATAGTAAGTTTTTTTAGACAAGTTTAGGTACCTATTGATGCATTAAGCCTTTATATAATGGGAATCCATCTATAATTGTTTTGAAAAAGGCCTAATACATCCAACCACCCTCCCTCCCCCCACTTGGCATAAAGTTATAGGTGTCGCCCTCAACTTTCGACAGACACTACTAACACCCTAAACTTGGCAAAAATGTTCACCGTAGCCCCCTTAGTGCCACGTGCCACGTGCCACCTTCTGATTGGAGAGCAAAAAATATAAAATTTGACATCTTTGAGGACTCAAACCAATCACAAGGTGACACGTGGCACTGAGGGGGCTGAGGTGAACATTTTTGCAAAGTTCAAGGTGTTAGTAATGACCTTGTAAAGTTGAGGGCGGCACCTGTAATTTCGTGCGAAGTTGGGGGGGCTTTTAATGTATTAGGCCTTTTGAAAAAGTTCTTTTTGCAAGCATTCATGAGAAACAGAATTAGGTCATGTTCTTTTCAACTTATAAGTAGCAGTACTGAACTGAACTGAACTTATTTTAGTGTAAATTTATATGTATGCAGTACTGAACTGAACTGGACTGAATACAAGTTAAAAAGAACATGGCCTAGAAAGAGTGTCCATCTATAATGGGAATATTCTAACAATTTTTTCGAGGAAAAGAGTTGCCTTTTCCTCTATTACAACATTTTTAGCACTTTTAGCATGGGAGTGGCAACAAACCATATTTGGGGTAGTGATAGAAAGTAATGACTTATGGTAATTTGTTTCTTGCTAATAGCTAGGGAAATTATTTTTATAAGTTGACCCTTATTTTTCTGCCCAGCCTAACACCTTGATGTTGTAGTTTTACCAACAAGCTAGCTTCACCCACCTCTTTCTAAAGTCAATTTGTAATAAAAGTATTTTTTTTCCAATCGTTTTACTATATATTGTTGGTATTTTAGTGTAATTAGATCAACTACTTGACCAATGTGATCGTAATATTTCATCGAACAAGTCAGGAGAGTGAGAAGTTTACACTTGTTCGAGCTCTATCACGATACGTAGCTTACGAGGCTCCGAGAGCTACCTTTAGCAACACTTCTATTTCGAAACTTTGCGATTGCTCGAAGAGACACGATTTTTCGCAACGTATTAGTTTTGAACAGTTGCGACTGCTCGAATGGACACGACTTTTCGCAACCCTTATGTGTTGAAGTGTTGCAACTACTCATTTCAGGCTTATAAAAACCTGGTATTGACAACGTTTTCTGCAATTTTTTTGTTGCAATCTGGTTCACTTTTCTTCCCAACAAAAATTCATTCTAAGTTCTTGATATTAATTCTAATTTTATCCGATTGATCTATTTGGTAGAACCGCCAAATAAGATTCAATCTGAAAGTGCAAGTCACAACTTCAGAATTATCCAGGCTTCATTTTACAGGAATTGCCCAACAAAGGTTAAATCTTATTTTAGCTTGAAGCCTGACTTTTAATGAGCCATAAGATAAGGTATGCTTCCGTGTTTAAGTTTTATCGACATGAATCGATCCTGACTTCTTCGGTTTTAGAAAATTTCTATTGATTGGTATCCGAGCGACTCATGTTTGATTTATCGAGAATGCAAGTACAATTATTGTTTTGATTTTGTCGCAATTCGTTGTTCAAGTTTTGGCGAAAGTTGAAGTAATGGGGAATTAATCAAATTTTTTCGTAAAATTCAGAAATATAATTTTGGGGTAATACTTTTTCTTTATATAACTAGTAATTGATTCCATAATTCAGTGTTTATTCAAATTTGTGTTGGGTAAATCTGATTTTTGTTTGTTGTTGCAAATTTGCAATTACTGGAAATATGGAATTGATTACTAGTCTTCTGGATTTGCGCAAGTTTATTTATTTGTTATCAATCTTTACGATTTAGATATGAATCTAAATCGTGAATTTATGCACAATTGCGAAATGCATATTATGATTATATTGAATGTTGCGTTTCGTTCAGTGAAGGTGATAATTAGTTTCTGTTAATTAATTTGTTTTTCACCATTATTAACAAATGGTTCCAGTATACTGATTGTTGTATTTAAGAATATACAATTTAATGGTAAAAAGAAACATAAAAATGGAACGAGGAATATTTTGCGCTTTGACTACAAATTCTGTAGTCCGTTGATTTCCATGATTGCAACAGATATTATGAATAATATTTCATTGATCTCACTCAATTTTATGGATTCAATTTTCCCAGAATATTTTGTGGTGGCATACTGATATATAGTTTGGTTTATGATAACATTTGTTATTCTTTGAAATAAATTTTGGCTTGTGTTCAACTCACCAGATTTGGAGACATGACAATATATCACTAATTTCCTTAATTTTTTTTTGTTAGCCCATTATCATGATTAAGAAAGTGATTTTGCATGAACGATTCAGAAAAACGCTCTGCTAGGGTTTGCTGTGCGATTGGGTTTTCTCCTTCGTCCCTGCTTTGATCGCCGGCCATAATCACGGCTGCCGGTCATCTGGTGACTTCAAAACCGCCGGAAATCTTTGATGGCAATATTGCTGGCTTATTTAGTAGAGAAAGTTTTCTTAAGGCTGCTACTATGGAATCAAGAAAAGAAAATCCTAACCCTAATGCGGGAAATTCAGCTCATGGACAGGTTAGTTTCACAACTATTGTTAAAGGGAAGGATAATTCATCTGTTTTTGCTGCTGCGGCTGCGGCTGCGGCAGAGGTGTCGACTAAAGGTGGTTTTACGTCAATCAAGATTCCACAAGAACTTCTTGACAAACGAATCGCGATGTGTTCTGACTCTCTCATTGGTAGACTGATTTTGCAACGAGGAGACTCTCCCTATAGGCTGTCGGTGTTGAAGGAGAATCTTGCATCTATTTGGGGCCTAAAAGAGGCATGGAGATTGATCTCCTTAGGCAAGGGATACTACCACATCTTTCTTGGATCAAAAGAGGCGAAACAACGAATCTTGATGAAGGGAACTATTGGTGTAAATGGCAACCAGATTTTAATCCTACAGATCAAAAGACAACCAAAGCCCTTGTGCTGGGTTAAACTGTAAGGATTGCCATGGGAATACTGGGACACAGTTAATTTGACATGTATTGCCAAATGTATAGGGGGTTTCTCAAGGGTTGACAGGAACACAATTGAAGGAGATTTTGGCCATTATGCTAGGGTTCTGATTGATGTGGACCTGGCCACTACTTTGCCAATGACCTTGGGTGTTGAGAAAGAGGTTAAACAGATTTGCGTGGGCGTTGAATACGAAAATACGCCCGATTTTCGATAAGATATGTTCTTCCATAGGCCATTCTTATAGGGATTGTCGTCATAATAAGCAATTGAGGGAAACGAAGAGGAAAAGTGGCAAGCGGGTTACCACAGACAAAATTGCGGTTACTACTCATGCTATAAAGACTCAACCTACTATAGGTGCGGCTTCAGGGAAACATACAGAGGTTAATCCCGGTGCAGCAATAGCATTGAATCAGGTTCAAGAACGTATTCATACAGATTTAGAACCAAATAAGGAATTGGACAATAATTTCGAGGCAAACAAAATTGGTGCTAATGAAGTGGGGTTACAGGATATGAATGTGGGTGTTCTGATCATTGAGGATCAACCATTGTCCCCTATTATCGAGAACCAGACAGAGGAGAATCGGGTGGAAACAAATGCCCTAATCTCTAATTTATATGGGGTAGATTTAGTGGTGGATCTTTCTGCAAATCTTGAGAATAGAATTGATGGAAAGCTAAGCGATGTTAGCAAGGCCAATAAGTCTGGTTCAAAAGCTCTTGATTCACCTCATGATGGAACTCAGTTGGGTAAAAAATTTAGGGGTGATTTAGATCCTAAAGATGAACATGCTTCAAAACCGGCCACAAAGTGTGGCACGCACACTCAACCAGGTTCATCCTCTAAGGAAGAATAGTGGCACGTGCAGAGTAGTAAGCGTGGTGCAAAAACTTAGGGCGCTATTAGGGGGAGGGGACAGGCTAATAGGGGCATGGGAATTGAAAATCCCCCTCGTAAGCTTAAATAAGGGTTCTTTATTGGAACTGTAGAGGTATAGCTAATGCTTGTACTAAGCAGTCTTTACTTAATGTTTGGGATGTTTCTTGTCGTGATTGGGTGATGAATGGCTACAATTTTGTTGCTACTAATACGTGTGTTTTACCGTCTTTATTTGTTTTTTCTCGGAATAACCTTAATCCTTCTAACTTGTTGATGGATGAGCAGTTTGTCAATTTAGAGGTGTCTATTGAAGGGGAAAATTACTATCTTTCTTTTATTTATGATAATAATTCTACAGTCAAGAGATGCAGTCTTTGGGGAGAGCTATTACGATATGTTCCGCAGTACCATTGGTTGGTGAATGGTGACTTTAATTCAGTAAGGGGTGCGTATGAGAAACAAGGCGGAGCTGTCAATAAGACCTCTTATCAGGATTTTAATTTGTTTTTCGGATGGGGCTGATCTCATTGATCTCCCAATGACAGGGGCATAATTTACCTAGACTAATGGACGTAGGGGTGTTCAGAATATTTAGTGTCGATTAGACTGAGCTATGGTGAATGTAGATTTTCTTGGTGGTTGGGGTAATGTTTGATATAGGGCCCTTATTCACCATCATTCGGATCATAATCCGATTTTAGTTGAATGTTCTTCAGGGATTGTGAACTTTTCCCGGTTTTGTTTCTAAATTATGTGGCTCACTCACCCGGGTTTCTAAGATTTTATCAATGATTCCTTGCTAAATGTTGTAAACATGATGCCTATATTTGCCTTTACACATATGTTGTGCTTAATTAGACAACTGATTAGGCTTTGCAATAAAGACTTCTTTGGGCATGTTCACACTCGTATTGGAGATTATCAACAGGCCTTAAAACAAGTTCAATTCGATATTGAAGAAGGGGGTTTTTCAAAAGAGTTAGTGAGTAAGGAGCTAAGCTTCACTCGGATTTGGATACTGTTTTAAAATAAGAAGAAATCTTTCTTCGTGAGAAGGGTCGTTTGAATTAGTTGCAAGCAGGTGATAGGAATTCTAAATTCTTTCATCGACATGCAACCATATGGAAAGCAGGAGCAGGTTTAGGATATTTGAAAACCAATGGGACCTTAACTTTGGATCCGGAGGAAATATCACAACATGTAACGACTTTCTACAAAAATCTTTTTTTAGATATGTGCGACGTGCACTCTAACTGTGTTCGCATTAGTGAGATTATTCTGCATTTAGTTACAGATCATAAAAATCTGGCTTTGACTTCTAGGGCTACAGCTAAGGGAATTCACGATGTAATTTTCAATATGGATAGGGATAGTGCCATTGGTCCAGATGGTTTTACAAGCAAATTCTATCCATCTTTTTAGGATGCGATTGGGTAAGATGTATGCCGGTGTGTTCGGTGGTTCTTCGATAAAGGAAATCTAACGAATGGAATTAATTCTAGTGTTATGGTTTTAACCCCAAAGGTTGAGGATGCCGATGTTATTGAGCAATTTAGGCCAATTGCCTACTCCAATTTTATTGTACAAATCATCACTAGGATGATAGCTTCGAGGTTGGGGGAGGTGGCGGCTAGGATTATTTTGAAGCAACAATTTGGTTTTGTGAAGGGAAGGAGTAGTCATAGTATTGCTTTGGTTTCGGAAGGTATTAATGTATTAGATAAAAAATCATTCGGTGGTCGTATGGCTCCAAAAATAGATATCAGAAAGGCATTTGATACTCTCGACTAGGGTTTCTTGATGGATGTTCTTGATTCTTTCGGCTTTTCAAAAAAATTGAGAGAATGGATTTTTGAGATTTTATCTTCTTGAAGAGTCTCTTTGTTAATCAATGGTAAGCCTACTGGATACTTTGATTGTTCTAGGGGCGTTCGGTAAGGAGACCCATTGTCCCCTTTACTTTTCTATCTTGTGGAAGAATTCCTGAGCCGATCTTTATCTAGGCTTGTAACTGAGGGTTCCTTCTCTGCCTTCAGGTACAACTCTATTACTTATTTTCCTTCTCACTTACTGTATGCGGATGATGTGGTCATATTTGGGGCAACCACTACTAAGAATTTCAAGGCGATAAAAAAAGTTTGATGAATATGGCGTATTGTCGGGTCAAGTTGTGAACTGGGGGAAGACTGCTATTTATTTTGGCAAGGGTGTTTCTTCAACGCGTGTAAGAGCCTTATCTTCTCTGTTGGGTGTCCGAGTCCTAGACAAGCCATTTCATTATCTTGGGGTCCCTTTATTTTGGGGGGCTCCCAGACGTGTATTTCTAAAAGCTATTGCGGATAAAATATTGAGTAAATTTTCAGGTTGGAAGGGGAGCACTTTATCAATGGCTGGACGGGTATATTTGGTTAATTCTATAATTCAGAGTTCATTTATTCATTATTTTTCTATTTATAAGTGGCCTATTAGTCTTCTTAAAGATATGGAACCTGCAATCCGGAATTTTATTTGGAAAGGGTCGATAGTTCATAGGAAACTCTTAAAGACTCCGTGGAGTATTTGTTGCTAAACCATTCAGAGTGGTGGTTTGGGAGTGAAGAGTTTATGGCACTTGAATAAAGATTTGCTTGGCAAATTGAGTTGGGAAATTTTGGAAGGTAAAGCCTTTGTCCTAGGTATATTAAAATCGAATTTTCTGCAAAAACAGGGGATGTGAAAAGGAACCGTTTCTCGTCTTCAATTTGGTGCTCATCAAAGATCTTTTCTTGTTCATTAGAAATAACACAAGATGGCTGATTGGTAGGGGAGATAGCGTTAGTTTTTGGTTCGATGATTGGCTGGGGGAAGCCTTGGTTTCTCGATTACAGATTACGGATCATGATAGGACTTATCTTACTGGTTTGGTTTCTGATTACAAGCGAGGGGCTGGTTGGTTTTTTCCAACTCAAATCCAGGATGAGGGGATTAGGGCTGAGATCATGAATCAAAAATGTTTGCTTTCAGATACGGACTTATGTGTTTGGAAACCTGTGGTTAATGGAAAATTTACGGTAAAAGGGGACTATTCACTTTTTACTAAATTCTTTGGACGTGGTCCCTTGGCATTCATTTTATTTGGAATGCTTTCTTGCCCCCCCTCACGATCCACTGCATGTTGGAGACTTTTGCATGGTCTTGTTCTGATGGATGATATCTTACAATCCAAGAGAATCATGGCGGTGTCAAGATGTTCCCTATGTGGGCAGTTCAACAAAACACTTGGCCATTTATTTTTGACTTGTGCATTTATGAGGGTGCTACGGAAAGCAATTTAAATTTTTTTTGGGAAACAAATTTATATTAATGGAAGTGTTATGGATCAGATTATAAGTGCCTTATATCGATGGTGTGGGAGTCAACTTTATGCGGTTTGGATCGTTGCCATTCTTACTTGCTTTTGGATGGTCTGGCGGAGTAGGAACTTAGCTCAATTTGAAAATAAAGTCCCTGACATTGGCGAGTGTCTAAGGCCTCTGCGGAAGGCTACGAAGGAAGTGGAATTTTTTCGCGTAGCAAACACCAAGTCAATGGCTGATTTTAGAGTGTTGAAACAACTTGGTTTTGGTGTTTTGTCTAGTAGGGCAGAAAGTATTATTCCGGTAACTTGGCTGCCACCTTCTCCCACCTTTATGAAATTCAACGTTGATGGATCAGCTTTAGGGAATCTGGGAGTTGCTGGATTCGGTGGCCTATTTCGTAATGCTAGAGGAATTCCACATGGAGCCTTTACGGGAAGAATTGATATGGCTTTTGCATTCAAAGTAGAATTGCTTACGGCAATTGTTGCTATCGAAAAGGCTATGATTTTGGGATGGGTTAATTTATGGTTGGAATCAGATTCGGCTTATATTGTGCACATGTTGAAAACCAGGTCTAGATCAGTACCATGGAGGTTACAGTTGCTTTGGGATGATACATTGAAGAGATTGGAAGGGATGAGCTTTCTCGCATCTCACATCTACACAGAAGGCAATGAGGCCGCTGATTCATTAGCCAGTCACAGAGTTACAAATGGTGAAAACTGGTGGCATTCATACCCCGAGTTCATCAATCGGTTTGTCACTGATGATTATACACATCACATATAGTATAGATTTGTTAGATGATTTTCTTGTTTTCCTTAACCAAGATATTCGGTTTGTTGTCCTATTTCTCCGAATGTTTGTTGTATTTTTTATCTTTATTAATAAAAATCCTTAGGAGAGGGTTTTTAATGGGGTGGAAATCCTTTCCACCTGCCTTTTCCCTCTCTAGGGTAATTTTAAGAAAAAAAAAGTGATTTTTCATTTTGAATGCAAATGTGGTGTTCTAGTTTTAATCATAATTTTATATATTTGGCAACGCTTTGGCAAAAATTTCAGAAAGTTGCTGTAGGTGTCAGTAGACGCGTCCATTGGATTTTCCTAGCCATAATTTAAACCGTCGCCAGGTAAGGGGACACGTTCTTTGGGGTTTCTGGCAATAGTTTAATAGCAAAGCGTCGCCATTGCACCTAAACACCTTTTAAATTTTATTTAGTTCGTAATTTTGGTACTAACCAAAGTCAAGTTGATAAAATTTAGAAAATTTTTGATCATCTAGTTGTGAGATGAAGGATATGGGGAAGGCTGAAGTGATTCTTGGTACAAGAATCAAGAGAAAGAACAATGTTATTTCATTTTCTCAATATCAATATATTGAGAAGATTTTGAATAAATTTAACTTCAAGGATTATTCTACTGTTAGCAGTCCAATGATTTCCTTCGGTTTTTGAAGGTTATTCAGATGCAAGTTGTATTTCTAATGAAGAAGATAGTTCTTCCACAATTGGATGGGTATTTCTTCTTGGGGGAGGTGCTATCTCTTGGGCGTCAGAGAAACATACTTGTATGGGTGATTCGATAATGAAATTTGAGTTTGTAAAAATGAGTGTAATTTAGTCGATCATTTAACCAAAAGGTTAAGAAAAAATCTTGTGCACAAGTCGGCTATGGGGATGGAACCAAAGTCCACCTAAAATCTCTCATGTTAAGATACCCAACTCCCACCTAATATAATGTTAGGTGCTGAATTCAATGAGGAAAGCTTAACATCTAGACATTCGAACACATGATTAAAACATCCTAAGGTGTGTGTTCAGACCTACAAAATAAGGAGGTTGAAGTTTAACTTCTTAATAGTTCTTTTGAAAAATTGCATATGCTGGTACAAGAGTAATAGAGCTACCTAGATAAGCATGAAGTTTAGTCGCTTCAAGAAGTTTTGGACTTGAGTTTAATATGCTTTTGAAGGATAGGGACACGAGGCTAGTAAAAGATAGTGTCAAGTAAGAACATGTTAGAATGTTGTCTTATGTGTATATTATCTTCGAGTATTGAAGATGGATAACAAAGGTTCAATCCATAGTGACACCTTTGGTATTCGAATATTTGCAATGAGTAATATACTAAGATGAAATTCAATCGTCACGATATTTCATTTAAGCATAATTTGTTATTTGTTGTGATTTTGTTTAGTTAATCACGGATTACACTAAAATGGGGGAGAATTGTTGGTATTTTAGTGTAATTAGATCAACTAGTTGACCAATGTGATCGTAATATTTCATCGAACAAGTCAGTTGAGTGCGAAGTGCATGCTTGTTCGAGCTCTATCATTATTCGTAGCTTGTGAGGGTCCGGGAGTTACCTTTAGCAACGGTTCTATTTTGAAACTGTTGTGATTGCTCGAAGGGACACGACTTTTCGCAACGCATTTGTTTTGAACAGTTGTGACTGATTGAACGGACACGACTTTTCACAACCCTTCTGTTTTGAAGTGTTGCAATTGCTTGTTTCAGGCTTATAAAAACCTAGCATTGGCCACGTTTTTTGCAATTTTTTGATTGCAATCTGGTTCACTTCTCTTCACAACAAAAATTCATTCTAAGTTCTTGATATTAATTCTGATTTTATCCGATTAACCTATTTGGTAGAACCGCTAAATAAGATTCAATCTGAAAATGCAAGTTATGACTTCAGAATTATCCATGCTTCATTCTAGAGGAATTCTCCAACATATATTAATATTATTTTCTATCAACTCGGTGGTATTTTTATATGGTGAACTATAATAAAATATTAGTTATTTAATATCACTGAAAATAATTAATCTTGTAAAGAGCTGGAATTTTTGTTTGATTGAACTTGAATATATAGTTGATGTTTTGAGATGGAAGTCAATATGCATATATAATTATATAATTTCATTAAATATATAAATGACATTGTAAGCAAGTTGAATGGAAAGACTAGATAAATGAATAAATTTTATAATAATTCATTTTGTCAGATTATAGTGTAATATTATAAGCCTCCAATCTCCATCAGTTTTCATATTCTATGACAAAAAAATATTATTTATATTTTTTAAAAACATAAAAAAAAGACTGAAAAATTTGGGCCCCTTCCGAGTTTGGGCACTGGATGGTGACACCCGTTGCACCACCCTTAGGGCCGGCACTGACCGCGGTACGTGATGAGGATAGATCTCTATTAGCACTCTTAACAGAGTATACACCACTAACTTCCAAAGCCCTAAACACATTATCCCTCACCGACGGGTTTGTCAAAGGGATCGTCAAAATTCGTTTTGCTTCTGCGTCTTTGAAATAGTCCTGAATCAGAGGGATATTCCACCTCGCATTGTCTATAAAACTTGCTACGGTTCTTCCGTGCACCTCATGTCTGTCGATCCCTTCAAGAATAACTCGCTCACGCAAATTAACCCGTGCATCTCTCGTTGCCATAATCGATAACCCATCACCCACTATCCATAGAATATTGTTGGAAATATGGCATATTAGATAATGTTGTGCATTGTCTACTTTAGGCTAAATTATAATATGTAAAAGTTATGATTTGAATAACATGAAATATTACATTTTTATGTTTATAGCAATGTCCTAAATATGTTACATAAGGGTGTTAAAGCATTGGTACACACACCAATGACAAGAATTTTTTCAGATGGTTGCTAGAGATCATAAAAAAAAATTCCCAGATGGACTTTTTAAAACAAAGAAAATACATAGGAGTTTCCTACTACTCTGTGACAACAAAGTTACATAGAAATACTTTTGGGGTGTTGCCAGTCATCCTCTTAACCACTGAGTTATCAGAACTAAAGTAAGATACTATTATGAGAAATAGTACCTATATTTGTATTTGTTCTTTATATACTTCACAGAATTTAGGAAAATGAAACATAGCTTGACCTTTGGATGTGTTATGATTTAGTATAAGATATTTAATGCAGTCATGTGTTAAATAAGATCAAATACATGGCTAGACTTACCCAGTGAGTATGATACAATGAAAATATGAAACCATATGCGAAGTTTGTGTACTACATCTTTATTAATTAAGGAAGAAAAATTTGACGCTTAATGCACACTTAGCCCTCCAAGCTTGATACTTCATATCAGGTGGCGCTTCCAACTTCTAAAAGTATCCACTATCTCCCTTAAACTTGGCAATAGTGTTCTCTGCAGCCCCAAGAAGTCAACCACAAGGTGACACATGGCACTAATGTGGCTACAGTGAACACTTTTGCTAAGTTAGAGGGTTGTTAAAAACTTTTGAAAGTCGAAAGCTCCACCTGATATAAAGTGTCATGTTTGGGGGTTAAGTATGAATTTGGTCATATTTTAAATATAAACTTCATGTCATTTCAATATTAGTTTTAGTATATGTTTGGTATTATTTTTCAAGCTGTTGTCTCAATAAGTTACCCTCACAAACTTTTAATAGAACTACATATTTTGGCTTTGAACAACACATTTTGATCCTTCATACTATTTAATTAGGAACTGTCTTATTTGTTTTTTCCAAAATCAAATCAACTACTTTTCGGAAAAGCTTGAAAATGAAGCTTTTAAAAAAATCAAGTGAAATAAGCACAACCGTATTAGCTCTTATTCTCTAAATTTGGCAACTTTTACTGGATGTCACCCAAATTTTCAAAGTTTCAATGGACTCTTTGAACATGACAGAAGTGCACTGGTTTACCCATGAACGCCAAGTGTCAACTTCTGATAGGTTTGGCTTTTAAAAGATGCCATTTTTATTTTTCTTTCTCAAACCAGAAGCTGACTTTAACATGTGGCACTGAAGGAGCAAATTGATGCACTTTTACCAAGTTAAGTAGGTAACTAGAGCAATGAAAATTGAGAGGGTGACATCCGACGAAAGTTACTAAATTTAAGAGGGTCTAGACGCATTTGACCTTAGTTCTACGTTATTCCATAGTTAGATCAGATCTCCTAAATCATATTAACCCTCTAATGTAAATTAGAAAACGAGGGATATTAGCATATATCTTTCCATTCAAGCTTATTTCGGGGTGACTTTTTTTTTCTTACTTTTACCTTATTATTACTATTGGATTAAATTTTACCCCATTAATCTAATAAAGTGTAATAAAACTTTTACTTTACAAAAAAACAAAGTAACTATAGCATTTCCCTTCAATTCATCATGTTAGCTAGGGGTGAGCAAATGTCGGTTCGGTCTAAAAACCAACCCGAACCGATCCGAACCAAAACCCGAATTAGTAAAACTATAAGAACCGAACCCGAACCGAATATAGTTCAGTTCGGTGTAAACCGAACCGAATATAATTCAGTTCCGATTCGATTCGGTTCGATTATAACCGAATTGCTCAACTCTATAATTTATAAATAATTTGTAATTTATTTTTTCGTTTTAATATTATATGAGAGAGACTTAAAGTAATTTCATCTTGATATGTGTTAAATTTGATGGTATTTAGACTTTGAAATTTATATTTACAACAATAAATATAAATACTGATACATAAAAAATATTAATTCAAGTGGTACGACATGTATAAAATGAATTATTGAATGACTTATATTCCTAAAGTTGTAAAGTAAAATAATTTTTTCCAACTTAGGACTACCTAAGTTAAACTCTCATATTCGTTATTATTGTTTACTAATTAGTGTATTATATATCGTTAATATTGATTAGGATATTAGATATAATATGAATAGATATTAAAATATAATATTTATTAATTTATACGGTTCGGTTCGGTTTTATTTCGGTTTTTTATGGCGAAAACCGAAACCGAACCGAAACCTGAATTTTAAGAATTTTAAAAACCGAAACTGAACCGAAATAAATTTGATTCAATTCAGTTCGGTTATTTTTATTCGATTTCGGTTTGAGTTCGGATTCCGGTTCAGTTTTGTACACTCCTAATGTTAGCGATATGCTAAATAGAAATTAGGAAATGCCAAGTGAAGAAATAAGGTGTTTTTTTTTGTTTTTTATAAATTGATTATTAATATTACTTCCTAAAAATATTATTGGTATTAATTACTTTTCTTTTATAACCTGTATACATCTCATCTAATAATGACAATGATAGTCAAAAATATTTCCAAAACTAATGTCTATGTATTCAAAAATTAGTAAAACAAGTATCATCAATATAAAATGGTGTTACAAATAAAATTTTACATGTAAGTCTTGCAAGTTAATTGATAATATTAGAATAATGATAAGGTTCGAAAATTCTGATAAGTATGAAATATTTTTTAAAATTAAAAAATTATGATAAATTTTAAAATTTCAACAATCCCAAAATTATTTAACTTTGTAACATCATTGAAAAAAAAATATGTTTCTCATCGTATTTTTTACAAATTTTTTTATTACTATATTGAATTCCTTGCATATCTTATAGGGCAAGTTACAAAAAAAAGGCTGATTGAGGATTAATTTCAATCCAACTTTTGGATCCTAATTTATTTGACCCAATTAAGATTCATATTTACAGATTATATATTCTAGTTACTTTTCTGTCCTCCCTTATCTATTGCATGTTTTTCTTTTTATTTTCTTATCTTATTTTGTCATTATCTCTTAAACTATTTATTTTTTTGAAGTACCTCTTTAGAATTTATTGTTTATCTCATTTTTATCTTCGAAGCATCATCCCAATAATTGTGATATATTTTTTCAAAAACTTTTTTTCGACCGTTCGATATGTGGTTGGTAACTGGTAGATATTTGGTAGGAACCTGCTAGAAATCTTAAATTTCATTAGAAGTTTGTTCAATCCTTCAAGTTTATGTTTGTAACAGATTTCTACCATATTTCATATATTTACTAGCATTCTAGCAGGTACCTACCAGATACATTCAAAAACTTTTTTTCCAACTATTCAATATCTAGTATGAAGCTTATATTTTGTTGAAAGTTTGTTCAATCCATCGAGTTTATGTTTGTAACTGGTTTCTACTATATTTCATGAATTTACTAGCTTTCTATCAAATACCTACCAGGTACGTACCAGATACATTCAAAAACTTTTTTCAACTGTTCAGTATCTAGTAGGAACCTTATATTTCATTGGAAGTTTGTTCAATCTAACAAGTTTATGTTTGTGACAGGTTTGCATTATATTTCATGAACTTACCAACATTCTACCAGGGACCTACCAAATACATTCAAAAACATTTTTTTTCACCTCTTCAATATCTGGTAAAAACCTGGTATGAACCTTATTTTCATTGAAAGTTTATTCAATCTACCAATTTCATGTTTGTAATAGGTTTCTACGATATTTCATGAATTTACTATTATTCTACCATATTCTTACCATGTACCTATAGGATACATTCAAAGTTGAATCCAATCAAAGCTTGATCGATTTGAAAGAAAAACTCCAACAACTTTATATCCAACAAACTTCAAATCCTCAATCAAAAATCCAAAACGATGCAGCAAAACTAGGAGACTTTTAGAATGGTTGAATCAAAACAGAAATTTAAACTTCTAATTGCAACAAATCAATTGCAAAATCAAATCAAACTAAACACAATTTGATTAAAAAAACCGCAAAAACCTAATCAGATTTAGGTATGATACAACCGAGTAGAGAACAACGTAGAACAAAAAGAATTCAAAAAGAGGAAGATTTGAGAGAAATCGAAATAGAGATTGAAGCATAGAATCAAGGAAGAAGAATTTCAAAAATCAGAGTAAATTTGAACGAAGAGAAAGAAGGCAACAACGTGATTTCAACAGAAGAGATGAGCATATTATATTGTAATTGAAGAGTTTAAAAAGGATACAAAATGCAAATAGGAAACAAGGAATATATGAATGTAAATATTTTAGGCAAACTAGTCATTTTTAACAATTTCCTGTTCATGGTTGTAACAGGTTTCTATTATATTTCATGGATTTACTAGCATTCTACCAGGTTCCTACCAGATAACTACTAGATACATTCAAAAACTTTTTCAACTGTTAAATATCTTCCTAGTAGGAACCTTATATTTCATTGAAAGTTTGTTCAATCCACCAAGCTCATGTTTGTAATAGGTTTATACAATATTTCTTGAATTTACAATTGTTCTACCATATTCCTACTAGGTACCTGCCAAATATCTTCAAAAAAATTCAATTGTTAAATATCCGGTAGGTACCTGGTAGGAACCATATATTTTATTATTATCATTCAAAATACAAATTCAAAAGTTATAAACAAACAAAATTGTGAATTCAGAAAACTACCAGCTTCCTACCATATACCTACTAGACAACTACCAGATACGCCAAAAAACAAAAATGCAAAATTAAATACAGATCTGATAAAAGCACATCCATATCTTTGATTGTTATGATTCAAAACATAATTTATAAAGCTATAATCAAACAAATAAGTTGCGAATCTAATCAAAGCTTGATGAACTTGAAAGGAAAACTCCAACAACTTTGTATCCAACAAACTTCAAATCATCAGTCAAAGATCAAAAACAATGCAACAAAACTAGAAGACCTTGAATGCATTGCAACTGCAACCTCAGTGATATATTGGATTTGGCCTTAACAATGTCATTTCACTTCATAATCTTTTCATCTTCATATTGTAAAGCATTACAGATAACTCTCCTTACATCAACAAAGTTATATTCCTTTTCAACTGGTATAACAATGGTGCATTTCTCTCACCAAACCTTTGCTCTAACTCCTTCCACAGTTTCCTAGTTGTTTTCGCATATAGGAAATCTTCACTTAGCTTTTTAGACATAGAATTCAAGATCTAAGAAGATACAAGGCAGTCAGCTTTCTCCCATCTTCTAAATTCAATAGAGTTCTCATTTTCTGGTTTTAGTTCATATGTGATATACTTCAGCTTTTATTTAGCGATCAATTCTTTCTTGATGGCCTTGCTCCAAGGTAAGTAATTCTCTCTTGTTGATAATGCATTAACCAGAGTTAATCCTGGATTATTAGCATTGTAATGAATCTGCACATTATCAGTCTGTATTCTTCTTTCTTCACTGTTTGATGGCTCTTCTGCTTCTTCTCTTGTGTTTAAATGAAATTGAAATTGATTATTGTTCTTTCTTGCCATTGAGTAGCTATGATACCATGAAATTATATTAGATCTTAAAGAGAATCAAAATATCTTCATTATGAGTTCGTAATTGATATCAGCATCGCAAATTGCTATTTATATAGAGTGAATGGTAGCTGCCATGCAGAGTAGGAAAGAGAACGTACAAGTTAGTTATAACAGAAAATGAGAAGTGATTGAGCTTATTGAACCTAACACAAGTTTGGACTGACTCAATGGCTAACTCAGTTGTGCTTAAAGTTTTGATCATGTCAAATTAGCTTAGGTTTAGTTAATTAAATAAATAATGATGTTAAATCAGTTACACTAAGCCGATTAGCTAAAAGGTAGAGTAATATGTTTTGGCTGACTTAGTCTTATGGTTTAACTCTAAGTGATTTGAGCTGAACTATTTTCTTACTCCACTAAGTACTATTCACTCGGTGCTTGTTATTTAGATTTATTTTCAGCAGTGCTTATTTGTTAATATTTTGGCTGAGTTACTTAGTTTATGGTATTGCACTGACCTTTCCATTTGAGTAAAAATAGAATCTTGCTTTTTGTGCAACCTTTAATAGAAATTAATGTTGCACAACATACAAAAGACAAAAGGAATTAATGATGCAACAAAGGATGAAACCGCAATGCTGAATAAGATAAAACTTGTTCGAAGAAAAGCTGAAAGAACACAAATTCAAAATTAGATTGTAGCAGTGCATTTCTCATGCTATTACGCTCCTGTACAAGTTTGTTAGATTACTAAAAGGAATGGAAAGATGAGACATGGTAAGGCAGTGCAGAATCTCTGCAATTGATTTCCAAAATCAAGAGACAAGAAATTCAAATTTATAACTTGGATTCAATCTTATCTCACAACAAATTGATTTCTATCTCAAAACGGTGTGATTCTGTCTCCCAACCAATTGATTTGAAGAAGCAACGGGTGGATAGCTGAGCTATCAAATTGCAGAAGATGGCAAGGCAAGTTCAATAGCTACTTTCTTAATTTTACCTATGAAAAGAAGCAAGAAGATAAGCGTTAGAACATGGTGAATACACCTAAATTTCTAATAAGCTAAAACTCTATCAAAATCATAGCATCAAAGAAATTCACTCAAGGAAGCAACTACTTAGCCGTAATCTGCTTTAGTTGAAGAGAGAATAAAATAGATCAATTTTTTAATTGTAAATCTAATATTCTGTAACTGGATCAATGTTCTACAAGTTGAATCCTTATGCTTGTTGAACTCTATTGAGTTTGCTAATAGAAGAGGGTATTCTAATCAGCGGTTGAGTGATTATAATTTGGAGGGTACTTGCTATAATTGGGAAACTCTTGTGAAAGGATTCTACGCTTAAGGTAAAGGAGTTGAGATTAATGGATCAAAGCCAAGACACTCTCTTGGGACTGGAGGTAGGCACAAGTTGTTGAACTAGTTTATATTTCTATCTTCTTTACTTTGAAGTTAAAGTTTTTCATTGTATCTACTCAGCCAGCTGACCCACTTAGCAGAGATTCCTTTAATTGCAAAAAAGTTTATTATTTTATTCAAGCTAGTAATTCACCCCCTTTGACTCATTAAGTTATACGCATATGGCCCAATAAGTGGTATTAGATCAAGTTCTCATTGTAAAGATTTAACAGTATTAGGATAAAGACCATGGCATAAAAAGGAGGAGAATCTAGTGGAAAAGCTCAGCCTTACATCCTTCCTAAAGGAATGTTTGTCACTAGGCCTCCTATGTTTAATGAAGAACACTACACTTATTGGAAGGGTAGGAAGAAGAATTTCATTCAGTCTCAAAGTATGATTGCCTGGTTGACTATTGAAGATAGCCTTTATGTTCCTACTAGTGTTAATAATGAAGTAATAGTGAAAAAATACACCAGTGAATGGGATGCAACTGACCTTATCAAGTTGAAGGAAATGTTGTTGTTATTTACTATCTTCACTGTGCTATTAATGCAACTAAGTTCAACATAGTCTCAGGTTGTGAAACTGCTCAAGAAATCTGGAAGAAGTTAGAAGTGACTTATGAAGGGACTAATAAAGTCAAGGAGTCAAGAGTCAAAGATCAACATTCTCATAAAAGATTATGTGATGTTCCAGATGCAATCCAAAGAAGGCATCTCAAACATGAACACTAGATTCATGAATATAGTAAATGAACTCAAGAGACTTAGCAAGACTTTCACTGAAGAAGAAATTGTCAAGAAGATTATGAGAAGTCTCACTCTTGACTGGGATGCTAAGAAGAGTACTATTGAATAGGCTCATGATCTCAAGACTTATAAGTTTGATGAGCTCATTAGAACTCTACTGACTCATGAGGTGTCACTCAAACAATGCGAGGATAAGTATAAGAGGTTCAAGAATAAGGAGAAAGAAAGAGGTAGCAGAGTTATTGTCCTAAAAGTTGATGATTCCTCTGATGAAGAATATTTAGAGGAGATGAAGGAATAGATGGCACTGACCACAAGGATCTTTAAGAGGTTTCTGAAGAAAGATAAGAACTATCAGAAGTTCAACTATTGGAACCCCAGCCGGTATAAGAAGGGTGTTGATGAAAGACCACGCAAAGAGCATAGCAAAGAAATCAAGTGTTTTGAGTGTGGTGAGAAAGGGCATATCCAGTCTAGCTGTCCTAGAGCTAAGAAAGACAAATTCAAGAAGTAAAGAAATAAGAAGGCATTTGTTGCTACTTGGAGTGACTCAGAGTAGGATTCATCTTCTTCTTATGAGGAGTCACAAGACTCAACCAATGTGTGTCTCATGGCTATTGATGATCAGCCCAATGATAGAATCAGTTGACTAACCAACTACTTTTGCTGCTAACCAGTCAGCTGATTGGAGGAAAGACAAAGGAAAGTAACCTGAGGTAAATTCTATACCCCCTTTGTGAGCTAATGAACTTGATGCAATACTTAATAATGTTATTAGTATGACTAAGAAGTTAGCAAAGTACTCTAGAGGAGGTGTGATGAGCTAAAGGACTGCAATTCCTCTATGTCATGTGACATCCTATACCTTTAGGAAAAAGCTGAGTAATATGATGGTTATAATAGCAAGTTCATTAAGTAAATGAATGGGTGAATTGATGAAATAGTAGCTTTGAAAATGAAAATCCTACATTTTCTTTCCTATTATGTCCACGTACTCTATACCGTATCTATCGTATAATAACATTATTAGTTGATGCTATGTTATTCAACCAAGTGGAACCTATTAACATGTCAATTTTTTTTCTATAAAAATCTTTAAACTTTTTCTTTGTACGACAAACTAAAAGATATGACAATTCCATTTCTAATCCTTGTAATCACAATACTCGATGCTCATATGAACTAGTGGTTAAGTACTAATTTTTGTTGTAACTTAACTAGTTAGTTCTTGCATACCTATAAAACAAGAAATGAATTTTCAATACGTACGATAACTGATCTACCGATCAAAATAATTAGATAATTCGTGTTGTTTACCATATACAATTATGAGATCTTGAAACCTTGTAAACATGCTTTCCTATAGTTATAACTATATGTGATTAATGTACATAAACAATATTTAACTAACTAATTATGAGGCCTAATTTTGGTTACAAATGATAATGTATTCTCAATTACATAATGATGCTGGACATAATACTTCTATAAAACAATCTATAAATATATTTCATATTAACTCAATTCATATAAAACATATTTACATATTCAGTTGATATCTATACATATATAAATGTTAATGAATGAGTCATTTAATATTTATTGTGACATTATCGGCCAAACAATTGCTCCAAGATACATATATCATTTATAACAGATAACAATTGATTTGTTGGCCAACCATATGAACAATTGGGTGACTTTTTAGTCCATATATTAGAACATGACCTTTCAGTTCATGTAACAATTCATATAATAGAACATGACCTTTCGATTCATGTAAGAATTGATCGACCATTTAGGTCCAAATAACAGAACATGTATTGCAATAGTTGGGCAGATATGTCACAACGCTTCCTTTTATATTTTATATACCTGTGTACTAATACAATTGCCATATAAAAATCACATTTGAATGCACAATTATCCTATGTAGTCACTCAACTCATAATCCATTTACACATATCCACCATTTTCACGCATTTAAACAAACTAGAGACATCAATTATTCACATATCACATTTTAACACAATCCACATACAAATTCATATCTAATTTACAGTCACACTTTAATACATTCATAACCAGTCAAATCAATATAAAGTTCCTTTCATGTTTATACTTACGTATTAACTTCTACCTCTTTCAATCATTTGCTAATATCATATATAATATATTAAGTTATAAAACTAATTATTTTTAATCTCCAATTTATATCATTAAGTAGTAACACTATAACTGAAAGATTGGTCAAATATGGGGTTCCTTCAGCCAACCTTCATAGAAAGAGAGGGGGGCCTGCCTTTACCGGAGATGGTGGCTGTAAGATAGAAAAAAGAGTCAAAGTGACTAGCCGTGTGAATGGCATAGCCTCTCCGATGCTTAAGTCAGCGATGGTAATAAAGAGGAGGCAAGTAAGTAAACGAGTTCTAGGGTTTTGAATGTGATACCTGAGTATGGGGGTGACCCCATATTTATAGTTAATGGTGTCCTTGTTTCATCAGGAGTGTATTTCCTCTATTGGAGGTGAGGAGTCCTTATTAGCTAAGGATCCTATTTAGGCGTGATTTCCTTTATAAGCGATTTCTTCTTGATTATCCGTTTAGGAAAGGATAATCTCCCTATTTATCTGTTTAGGAAGAGGAGTTATGACCTAACTCTATCTCATATTAAGGCCAGTGAGACCATGACTCTTCACTCGGCTAGCCAGATGGTGATCCATTTGTGAGGCTGACTGGCAATGTGGTACCTTGCTGGTCTTCCACCTGGTATCTATAAAATACTGAGTTAAAAGAAGTCCTCCCTGAGTGTTTTATTAAATTCTTCAGAATTTATTCCGTTCGTGTGAGCATTTGGTCAGACTCTTCATCTTCTATTTTGGATCCCTATGCCGAATAAGCACTTAGCTCCAACTCTTCATCTTCGCCTATGGTCAGCTTATGACAGCTAATTCATTATTAACTTTTTATCGGGGATGTGCATGGAGGAAGTGATACATGGATGTGACCAATGGCTAAATTTGAAGAGTTATCTTTTTCAACTACTTTAAATGGCGCATTTCTACTCATTTTACAATTTTTACACTTCCATCTTCTTCTTCAATATTTCTGCTCTCTCGTTTGCTCAGCAACTTTCGGTGGAATGTTAAGCAAGTCCCTCTTACCGTAGTCTTCTCTTTAACTTTGGTGAGTCTCTAATTTCCTCTTTTTCATTTTGAAATATGCTTTGTATTTCATAAAATATGCTCTAATTTTTCCCTTTTATTTCAAGGATTTTGCTTGCTATGTGTTTGTTTCAATTTGCTTTATATGCTTAGAATCTCCGGAGTGTTCTTGTGCTTTTGATTTCATCTCTGCCATGTACGCTATTTTCAAATTTATGCTTTTATTCCTTGCCTGATTTGTATGCGTTGTTTTGGTGATTTGAATTTTTCTGGGAAACTCGCGCATTACTCGTGTTCATCATTTAGTGCCCTTAGGTTTTTAAATTTACTAGAAATCAGGAAATGGTGTGATGAGTCTTCATCTGGTAGTAGTTATGATAGTAAGGAATCCTATAAATTGCACTATAGAACGGCCAATTGTTATCTAGGTTGTACCCCCCCTTTTTAAATTGATAAGTCTAATTACCATCCCACCCCTAAGGTTAAGCATACCGCTAGGAGGAAGATGAGTAACTCAGATGCATCCAACCGGGTCCATCTGGTGGATAATCTGAGCGCAGAGTACATAAGTGATATGAGCCTTGAACCAGATTCCTCTAAGGTGATGGAGGATGTGGAGAATTATTAGGATGAGGAGGGTGCAGACCTAGTCGAGGAAGTGAGCACGAGTGGCTGAGTGGAGGCCAATGAAGAGGAGGATGTTGGAGAGGAGAGGAATATGACTCCTTTAGTGGTTGACATGATTACATGCATCCCTGAGGATCATATTGAGAAGAAGGCCAGGGTGTATCCATAGCTAAGGGATTATCACGTCCTTCTTCTGAGTGTCGATCAATGGGTGAACGCTCCTCTGGCTGGGTATTTCAGCATGTATTTAGACGTGATCAGAGGCAGTTTTAGGTATCATCTTCCTACATCCGTGGCCAACCTGCTAAAGGTGTGGGGGTTATGTCCAGCTGAGTTACATCGGAATGCCTGGGTAGTGATGATGGGGCATCACCATATTTATCTTGATTTAGGCATGGCTTTTGACACCAACTTTTTTTGCAAAATTTGCTCTATCAATCGGAACAAGGATGATGACAATTATTAGTTAGTGAGAAAGAATGGAATGTACCATTTCTCCAATCGTCCTTTTTCCATTCACCATTACAAAGATTTTTAGTTCTACATCCGGGTGAATGTGGACTACCCTTCTTTCCCTACAACCTGGTCAATCGCTATTCCATCCAAGAGGAGTTGTAAGGCCAACGATCTAGACCCCGGCTATAAGTTTTTCGTTCCCTGGAGCAATGTAAATGGAGTTTTAACTCGGCCGCCTGGCCTCTATTTTTGGATACCATCTTCTTGCTCGCTCACCGACTGGGATAATCTATCTTTCTAAGCCGATTGTAGCAGCTGATATATTGCTTTTCTTACTTATATTTTTTATATTTCAGGTAAACATGTTTGATATTGACTCTGCCAATGCTCTATTAGTGGCCAAGAAGTCGCAGAGAAAGAATAACCGTACTCATGCGGTAGCTGTAAGCGGGGGTAAGAGGAAGTCCACCCAATTTCAAGGTTCCAGCAAGAGGCCAACTATGATTCTTCTAGACATGTCCTCCACATTGAATGTGCCCGCTCCCCGTCCTAAGGTATGTTTGAAATTTAATTTAAGTTTTTTTAATTTGTCTGGCTCTAATGATTTATTCTCTTATGTAGGCTTTGCATCCAGGCCTAGGGATAGATGATGGGTCCACCTCTCCTCGCCCTCCTCCTCAACCAGTGTTAGCCAAGTTCTTCGAGCAATACTTCCCTAACCTCCCTTGCATAGATGTGGCCATGCAAGGTGCTTTGAAGGGAGCCTTTCCCCTTCGTGTTGATGCGGAGGGCTATAAGGAGGAGCCTAATGCCTTGCTTTCTTCCCTCTTTTTCCAAGATCTTATTCAGGTATTCTTATATCTTTCTATGCTCATCCAAAGGGCCTGGGGTAAGAGTGAGACAAAGCTAAAGCTGAAGGAGAAAGAGCTTACCAATACCAAGCAAAACCTAACGTTGGCCCAGAAGAGTGTCTTCAAGCTCGAGGGTGAAAGGGGTGAGGGTGAAGCTCCAAGCGGAGAGCGACCGAGTTAAAGTTGAGGTGAAGGCCCGGGTGGTTGCTTTGAAAGAGCTAACAATCGCTAGAGAGGAGACAACTAAAGCCAAAGGGACGACCGAAATGATTACCGACCAGCTTGGTGATTATGGCTTTCTCTATGGCAAGCTGGTCTTTTAGGCTTGCCAACGCATTCACCTGAATATCTCTTGGGATGACTTGACTATGTGGATTTCTCATCTTATGATGACTTGTCCTCTCACAAGGCTGCTTAAGTGGAGGCAGTCAAGGAAGGTGGAGGGGACTTCGGTTCGGAGGATCCGGGTGTTTACGGAGCTAAGAATGCTAAGGCGGTAGGGGAGATTGCCAATAATTAAACTGGGATAGTTCTTGGAAATGACCTGGATGTTTAAGTAGAAGATGTCATCCCTCCAGCCGAGTGACTTTTAATTTTCTTATTTATTCTTATTTTTGGATCTTTAACTTTGTAGCATTTGTTCAATTGCCCTTTGTGGCCTTTATTTGTAATATATTTGTTATTTTCCTCTTTATTCATACGGCTGCCGATTGATTTTACTTGCATTTTGCTTTGAATATTTCTGCTATGCTTGTTTACCTCCCAAATCCATTAGGATGAATGAATGTTTACATTCGGTCATGAGGATAGTTATTGCAGATTTTCTCTTAGCATTTGATGAAGCTTCATTCAGTCTTAGAGATGAATGCTTTATGTTTATTTTTTTTTCTATGAATTCTTTTGGCTTCATTGGTCATAAGTATACTACACTCGGTCTCAGGGATGAATGGTTCAACTTAAGATTACGTTGTGCCTTCTTCCATTCGGTCTTTGTGATGAATGTAATGTCTTAAGTAATTTTGTGTAGTGCCGTAAGCCTCATTTTTTGCTTAGGTCATTTAATATGCCTAAGGGCTTAAGTGTGGCATAGGTCTTACTAGATATGCCTGCGGGCTTACGAATGGCCTAGGAATTTTATTTCCCTAATCGCTTATAGGGTTTAGGACTTTTGTTATGCTTATGGTCTTATAAGTTTAGCGTAGGACTTTTAATATGCCTGAGAGCTCAAGTGTAGTCTAGGACTTTTCATTATGCCTGAGGGCTTTAAGTGGCCTAGGACTTTTTGTAGATTTAGATGTGTGTTGCCGGTCTAATGTCGACTCTGTGGTCAAGTGAAGTGCTAAGAGAGTTTGATCAAAACTTCTAAGATGCACAGATGTGTAAGAAAAATTGAATCTTTATTTATTACGAAAATAGAAAGATTACAATGTCCGGGCTTATAGTATGATGCCGAAAAAAAGTTCACTTAAGGAGTGCTGGCTCGTTAAAAAACTTGCCATAGAAAAAACCCAATGGTAAAAATTCTATGGTAAGGGAAAAAGAGTGCAGACACTTGGTCCCTAAGGGTTTATTGCTATATAGTACTTCCTAAGGCTAGCTATGTTCTAGGTCCTAGGGAGTTCTTTTCCATCCATCCTCCTATCTCGGTAGGTGGCAGGTCCCATAACTCAAATGACTTTGTAAGGTCCTTCCCAGTTGGCTCCTAGCTTGCCTTTTCCTTCTTTGTTTTGTGATGCTGTCGTGTCCCTAAGCACTAGAGCGCCTTCTTTGAGCCTTACCTCCTTAACCTTCTTATCATGGTATTTGGTAATTCTGGATTTATAAGCGGCCATCAGGATGTAAGCTCTATCTCGGTGCTCTTCTAAACTATCCAAGTGGTACCTTAGGTTGATGTCATTCTCTTCTTTCGTAAAGTAGACCACTCGTTCTGAGGGGGCTCCAATCTCTACATGTACAACTACTTCCACTCCGTGGACTAAGGAAAACGGAGTTTCTCCAGTTGGTCATCATGGAGTCATTTTATACCACCATAGGACATTGTTCAAATCTTCTGGCCATGCACCTTTCTTTCCCTCCAGCCACTTCCTCAATCCTTCCCTAAGCGTCTTATTAGTTCTTTCCATCTGCCTGTTCGTATGTGGATGTGCTACAGATGCAAATCGATTTTAAATCTTTAGACCTTCACAAAACTTGTGAAACCTCTCAAAGATAAAGTGTGACCTACTGTCTGAGGCAATCTCTTTTGGCACTCCGAAATGGATGATAATCTGGTCCCCAATGAAATCAATTACTTTTTCTGGGTTGATAGTTCTAACTGCCATTGCTTCCACCCATTTTGAGAAGTGATCAATTTCTACAATGATGAACTTCTTCTATCTGATGGCTTCAGGCATTAGACTGGCAATGTCAATTCCCTAAGTAGCAAATGGCCACCCGGTTAGTAGAGGCTTTTGCATTGCATGCAGTATGTATGACTTTTCTGTATGGATGTGGTATTGGTGACAAGACTGTACATAATCAGTTGAGAGTGCTTCTATAGTTGGTCGGTAGTATCCCAGTTGCTTGGCTCTTCGAGTAATGGTAGAGGCCGCTTGTGGGAGCTCTAATTCCCTTTACGTATCTCCTGGATCATATACTTGCCATCTTTTAGGGTAATGCATTTTAATACTGTCCGAGTATGAGCGTTTGTATAGTGTTCTGTTAATGACAAAGTACCTTGATGACTTTTTCACAATTCTAGATGCCTCAATCTTATCCTTTGAAAGGATGTCTTTGTCTAAATAGTCAATCAATGAATGCATCCATTCAGGTTCTTTTTGCTTTATCAACATTAGGTTTTGTTCCTCTATCGTTGAGGCATTTATAACCTCAAACGGGCAGCTAAGATTATTCCATCGGTCTATGCTTGCTGTGTCTTTGGCCAGCTCATCTGTTTTCTCATTTTCCTTCCTGGGGATGTGTTGAAGTGCCCATATGGTGCATTTTGACTCGAGTTCCTTCAGCATCATTTCTACTTTGGCCAAGTACTTCACCATTCCATCCTCCTTTATTGCGTAATTCTTGTTGATTTGATTGGAGACCAACTTTGAGTCACTTTAGATGCTTACTCTATCTAGAGCAATTTCTTTGGCTAGTTCCAATCCTTTGATCTACCAAGACTAGTACTTTTAACACCTTTCTTCCTTCAAAGCGTATGTCAAATTCTCCTAGCCATGTAGCCCATCAGGATAACCGTTTGGAGGTTTCTGGCCTCTACAATACTTTCTTGAAAGGGAAATTAGTTCTGACAATGACCGTATGGGCTTGGAAGTAGGGTCAAAGCCTTTTTACTGCCGAGACTAAGGCTAAAGCCAACTTCTCAATCTTTGGGTATCTAATATCGGTGTTTTTCAGTACTTTACTCATATAGTAAACTAGGTGTTGGTTCTCGTATACTTCTCTAATGAACACTGATCTTACTGCCACATCCATAGCCGCTAGATATATGATTAATTCTTCATCATTCTATAATCCGGATCTGCTTTCTTTAGTGATCCCCTTCACGAATTGTGAAAGTTTCCCTTATTCAATTAGGGCATGAATTTCATCTGCTAGGACAAGGCATTCATCCGTGTCATGGCCTCTAGACTTGGAATTCACAATACTTATTCGTGTCTTTCCTAACAATCTATTTAGGCGTCATCCTTGGATATTTGATGGATTTCCTATCATCGCTTTTTTGCACGGCTAGCAAGATTTCTCGTAAAGGAGTGTTCAACTTTGGTCGGTATCTACTTTGGGTGGAGGAATGCTCACAGTAGTTCCCTCCTTCTTCTTAGTCCTCCGGTCTTCAGGCCGAGTTCTATCATATGTCATGTATGGTCTATTGACCTCATCTACTTCAATCAAGTTCTTTATAATGGTGATCATCTGATCCAGCTCCTTTGGTTACCTTTGAATGAGCTCTGTATGGATTCTTTCATTCCTCGTGCCTCTAATGATAGCTTCCCTAGCGGTGCTAAAATCCAGATCTCATATTTGTAGGCAGGCTTTATTGAACCGCTCTATGTAAGAGTGAAGTGATTCATCCATCCTCTGAGTGATTTTGTTGAGAGTACGAGTGGTGGTTCCTGCTAGAATGGAGTCGATGAACTATGTACAGAACTTCTACCTCAAGTCATCCTATGAATCTATGGACTTGACTGGCAACGAGTTGAACCAGTAAGCTGTCAAACTGATTAGTGTGTTGGGGCAGGTCCTGCAGGCGTGTGCTTCCGAGGCGTATGGTAAGTCCATCTTATTCTTATATGTTCGGACATGGGTTTGAAGGATTATGTCTCATTGTAGTTGTCGATGAATGGTCGCTTAACCTGGGGGTTAAGCTATTTTGCAAAGATCTCTTCGCTATGGGGAGTCAAAAATTTCCAGTAGGGGTTCTTGTAGAGAAACAGCATAGCCATTGAGGCCTTCTTTAAACATCTTCTAAAACTCTGGGTCATCCCAATATCTGAACTTCTTAGGCTTTGACTATAAACCTAGTGGTGGTGGTGGAGGAAGATGAGTGGAGTGTGTTAGACCTTGATATGGACCGCCATGGTGGAAGAAGCCTGTGGAGTAGGTCCTCATGGGTAATGCGCACCGTATGCAGGTTCATTTACCGCAGGCCATTCTGCTTGTCTTGACTTTGACATACCAATCAGATCCCTCCATGAGGGGACTTCTATGCTTCTATCCATAAAGGACGCATCAAGATTGGCATTATATTGAGTCGGTTTGGTGCCACTTCCTATAACATTAGGACTCGAATGAGCATTATGTGGGCCCGCCTAGTGAGTGTTGAGAGATCCATACTGTTGGGAGTTGTGTGGCCCTTCGGGAAGAGCCTTGTGTGGCTTACCCTGATTGGTGTTTAAGGATCCTCCCAGGTGAGCGTTATAAGGCCCGACCTAGTGAGCGATAGGGATGATGAGAGCTTTCGCGCTGTATAGAGGTCCGCTTATTGTGTGCCCATCCATTCCCTCCTTCATTATTCTGAATAGATTCCTTCATAGTTGTTTTGGTCTTTGAGGGAAACTTGATAGCGCTGAGCGAAAATTTTGAAGAACGCCATTTCGGTTGTGGAGTTTGCCAGTGGCGTTATAGCAGAATCCATGGCTGGGATTGTGGAGGAGAGGGGTGCCGCTGCAGTTGATTAGGAGTTGATCTATGTCCTTGAGTCATTGGCATTGTTATTGGCTATTTGGTCAAGGTTTTGGCTGTCATCCATCTGGTTGGATTTTATGTTCTTTGGAAGACCAAATTCTCGCTAGAGCAAGTAAGTTTGTCCACGCTCACCGCACCACTGAAAGATTGGTTAAATATGGGGTTCCTTGAGCCAACCTTCATAAAAAGAGAGAGGGGCCTTCCTTTGTTAGAGATGGTGGCTGCAAGATAGAAAAGAGTGTCAAAGTGACTAGCCGTGTGAACGACGTAGCCTCTCCGATGCTTAAGTCAGCGACGGTAATAAAGAGGAGGCAAGTAAGTAAACGAGTGCAAGGGATTTGAATGGGATACCTGAGTATGGGGTGACCCCATATTTATAGTGAATGGTGTCCTTGTTTCATCAAGAGTGTATTTCCTCTATTGGCGGTGAGGAGTCCTTATTAGCTCATGATCCTATTTAGTCGCGATTTCCTTTATAAGAGATTTCTTCTAGATTATCCGTATAGGAAAGGATAATCTCCCTATTTATCTGTTAAGGAAGAGGAGTTATGACGTGACTCTATCTCCTATTTAGGCTAGTGAGACCGGGACTCTTCACTCGGCTAGCCGGATGGTGATCCACCTGTGAGGCCGACTGGCCATGTGGCACCTTACTGGTCTTCCACCCGGTATCTGTAAAATAATAAGTCAACAACAGCCAAACCAATGATTCTATCTTTTTAAACTATCTAAGTTAATATCTTTATTTGGCTTGGACTTGAAATGAACTTATTATCATTTATCAAGCTTCCTACACATCCCGATAATTTTAATTTGGGAATTAAAGTCACATAGTTGTTCATAACCAAAACTATTATTGATTATAGATAAGTTTTCATGACCTTACTGTATTCACAAATTCATATCTCTCAACCCACTTAACTCAATTCCATGACTCTTATTTCATTTTACTCCTAACACAGAAGGGTATAACCTATTAAAATCTAATAATCTTCATAGGCTCATACAATTTACAGTGAATTATACTTCAAGGCCATGATTCTGTCCTGATGTACATGCACAACTTCTATGAAAACATTCATAACTTTTCCTACACACAAGATATTAAGCTAATTCGTGTCTCTACTTAAACTAGACATAAAATAGAGAAACATATCCAAAAAAGCAGAATTTTTGAAGTAGTATAACAATTTCAGTTTAGCTTCAAACCTAACTCTATCTCTTGATCATTCGATTCTGACCACTTCCACTTTTAAAATTCATATAGATCAATCTAACCACTCAAAAATTCCCAAATTTTATAGAGAGCTTCTTAACTCATAGGTGAACAAATCAAATGTTTACCATATCTCCTAATTCGGTCCCTAAAATCATGAAAACCATATTACAAAATCATAAACTTACCTGATTTCTTCTTTCTCTTTATCGATTTCTCTTCTCTTGTTCTGTATCCCTCTCTTCAGCGTGTTGTTTGTTTTTTGTTGAGAAGAAAACTGATCTAGTCCCTTCCATATCTCATTCATACATATCTAGAGAGGCAATTGACCAATTTGCCCTCCTTCTATTATTTAATGACAACTATACTAACAATAATAATCCTTTTCTTATTCAATGACAATAATAATAATAATAATAATAATAATAATAATGACAACAACAACTAATTATTAAGTAATTACTCTTATATCAAATATCCCAATATAACATATAATAAAATTAATCTCTAATTCTTATAGTTGTAAATTCTAATTAACACTTGGAATCTTATCGTACTTTTATGTACTCAAATAAATATTAGTTCATTTAATCAACTTCATGTATACATATGCCATGTATAATACAAAATATATTTTATTCAATTTAAATCAAAGACATTAACTAAATGAGCACAAATACAAATATAATATATAAATGGAATGTTACAATTCTCCCACTCTTTCAAAAAATTTTGTCCTCCAAAGTTATATGAAAATCAAAATAGAATCTAAGATTTTGGTACTAAATCTCATGTTAGAAATTTATTCTAATCCAAAACACAAATATTCATTTACCTTTTTCCATTTTCAATGCATTCTATTTTTTTGTGCCGTATAAATTTTAACTTCATTTTTTAAAAATTACATTATGTCTATAGTCGTACACTCCATGTACTTGTACCCCACTAACCTTCATGGTCATTATTTTATTATTTATATGTACATGTGTTATTTTAAATCATATTCAAATTTTCGTATTCATGTATTCATGCTTGTATCTAAACTTTCTTCTATATTTCATACTATATTTGAACCATAAATTCTATCACAAAAATCTTAGTATTAATATTGTTAAATTGTTATCTAATAATAAACATTTAACAATAAACTTCTAAAGTATGATAACAATATCAACACCTAGAAGGTATACGCATTCTATCTAGGTTCATCTCTAGTGATATATTTCATGTGAATTCTAATTTCAAAAAGCCTAGTTTACAAAAGAATTTTTTTTTCATATATACTTTACAGTCACCTTTCAAACTTGACATAAAGTTTCAAGAAACAAATACAACGCATAAAAAATATTATTATATTATAAATGTAAACAAATAGTCTAAATGAATTCTAGTAGTGGCGACTTCTCTAGTAAACTCATTTGTTACACTCGTCACATGATAACCATATAACACATACATATAGAATTTCATATTAGAGTAAGGCTCTGTTCTTTTCAACTTCTATAAGCTGAACTGAACTGAACTGAACTGGAGTTGGCTGAACTGAACTAAGCTGAACTGAAGTGAGCTTACCTGAACTGAGCTAAACTTATTTCAGTGTAAATTTATAACTATGCATAGGTGAACTGAATTAAACTATACTGAACTGTACGGAACTAAACTAAACTACACTGAACTGAACTGAACTACATTGAATTGTAGTCCAAAAGAATAGGGCCTAAGTAGAACATCTTGAAAATTACATCACATATTATTCTTGTAATGCCATGTTATTAATATTCATATCGATGTATATATTTCGGTTTAATTACTATTAACACAGCCTTCTCATTCCATGAATATACACACATATAGCGTACACATACATATACATAGATACGTCCCACGAGGTCATATCCCTACTCTGATACAAAATAAAATATCCTAAATTTTCTTTCTTATTACGTCGACATACTCTACACCGTATCTATCATATAATAACATTATTAGTTTTTTTTAATCAAAATAACATTATTAGTTGATGCTATGTTATTCAACCAAGAGGAACCTACTAACATGTCAATTTTTTTCTATAAAAATTTTTGAACTTTTTCTTTGTACTACAAGCTAAAAGATATAACAATTCTATTTTAATCCATGTAATCACAATACTCGATGCTCATGTGAACTAGTGGTTACCTATTAATTTTTGTTGTAACTTAACTAGTTAGTTCTTGCATACCTATAAAACAAGAAATGAATTTTCAATCCGTACGATGACTTTACAACTATAGTTGATCTACCGATCAAAATAATTAGATAATTCGCTTTGTTTACCATACACAATTATAAGATTTTGAAACCCTGAAAACATGCTTAACTATAGTTATAGCTATATTTGATTAATGTACATAAACAATATTTAACTAACTAATTATAAGGCCTAATTTTGGTTACAAATGATAATGTATTCCCAATTACATAATGATGCTGGATATAATACTTGTGTAAAACAATCTATAAATATATTTCATATTAACTCAATTCATATAAAACATATTTACATAATATCACTTATTCATATATTCAGTTGATATCTATACATATATAAATGTTAATGAATGAGTCATTTATTATTTGTTGTGACATTATCGACCAAACTATTGCCCCGGGATACATGTTACATTTATAACAGATAATAATTGATTTGCTGGCCAACCATATGAACAATTGGGTGACTTTTCAGTCCATATAACAGAACATGACCTTTCGGTTCATGTAATAATTCATATAACAAAACATGACCCTTTGGTTCATGTAACAATTGATCGACCATTTAGGTCCAAATAACAGAACATGTATTGCAATAGTCGGGCATATATGTCACAACGCCTCCTTTTATATTTTATATGCCCATGTACAAATACAATTGCTATATAAAAATCACATTTGAATGCACAATTATCCTATACAGTTAATCAACTCATAATTTATTTACACATATCCGCCACTTTCACGCATTTAAACAAACTAGAGACATCAATTATTCATATATCACATTTTAACACAATCCACATACAAATTCATATCTAATTTACAATCACACTTCAATATATTTCATAACCAGTCAAATCAATATCAAGTTCCGTTCATGTTTATACTTATATATTAACCTCTAGTTCTTTCAATCGTTTGCTAATATCATATATAATATATTAAGTTATGAAACAAATTATTTTTTTATCTCCAATTTATATCATCAAGTAGTAGCACTACAACCAAGTTAATGATTCTATCTTTTTAACTATCTAAGTAAATATCTTTATTTAGTTTGTACTTGAAATGAACTTATTATCATTTTCAAACTTATTACTTTTAAACAAGTCAATGAACTTATTACTTTTAAACTTTTTTTATCAACGACTTTTCATTATTTATTAAATTCAGCTCTTAAGTGAGAAAAATGTTGCAAATCGAAGCAAGCAAAAAATGCTATCTTGTACCGGCACAAAGTCTATTGCTAGAATTGCAACAGAAATGGTAAGAACATATTGTAAAATCTGTTTCAGTACTATTATTGTTATTCCCTTACACTTATGACAAAGTTGTATTCATCATTTGTAGTGCACAAGTATTGAGCAAGAAAATACCGAAGAACCATATTACTTGAAGTTGTTTATCAAGGAACGACAACAAAAAATGGAAAATGGGTTGACGATGAAGCTGAGGAAGCATGCAAAGAGCTCCTAAAACTATATGAAGAAAAAATAGAAGAACACGGTGTTGATAATCTTACTCTTAAAGAAGCATACACAAAGGTTTTGGGGCATAGATCAGCATATGTGAGAGGCATGGGTGAAGGACCTCTTCCACTCAAAAGAACCAAGATTGTGATTGAACAAAGTCGTAGTTCATAGTTGACTAAATCTGTAATCAAAGCTTCAATTCAAGCTGAAGTTGAAAAGAGATTGCTGGAAGAATCTATTGCTAATGAAGCTGAATACCAAGCTAGAATGGAGGCTGACTACAAAGCTAGGCTAGAGACTGAACAAACATCTTTCAAACAGAGAGAAGCTGAACTGAAGAAAATAATTGAAGAACAACAAAACAATTTTCATCAACAATTGAAATTGCAATTCCGCGCTTTGCTAAAGGAAGAGATGGCCTCTTTACATTACCCAAAAAATTATGTTGGTGATGAGGAGTTTGTTTTTAGTCTTGTTTTGTTATCATAGACTTATTAGATATGCTACTAACTGAAATAATTTCATTTTGCTGCCTATGAATGCATCTTCAAGTAATATCAAAGATTTAAGCAATGAAAGTTCGAATGTAGAACAAGTTGATGAAGGAAACAACAATCTTGTGGTACTTGTTCATATCTAAAATGCTATAACATAATCTTTACTTTTTTTTTTGAAAAACCCTTGGTGAGACAGTGTATCTCTCCAACGGCTAAAAGATTGGAATGGGTGAAAATTTCGGGGCAGAGTACCCAACTAGGTTGGTTCCTCTGCTTACCTACAAAACACCCACCCCGCTTTTATTAATAATGGTTCTCGAAACAAGAACCAAAAGTACATCAAGGTTACATAATAAGAATCCTCGGGTTCGTAAACAAATCAGAAACCGAAAAGCTAACATTGCGCTTATAGGAATGAAAAAGAAACCAACAAAAATTGATACTCGCAATTAAAATATCCCCATCGTCAGTTTCATCTCGAAAAATCTTCTTGTTGCGGCGCTTCCAGAGATTCCATGATATAATGAACCAGAGAGACCTACCAAATTCACGGGAGATTCCAGGTTTGAAGAATGTGCACCATAACAAAAGGAAGTTGTAACTATCATTCGGCATCACAACCTGAATGTCCAGCCACCGGAATGCATCTCTCCAAATCTGATAGTTCGCGTGACATAAAAAGAGGCTATGTTCCAAGGATTCGGGTAGTGGACAGAACGGACAACCGGCGCTAGTTAACATACGATATCCCCTCTGGAAAAGGAACTCACGTGTCGGTAACCTATTGTGAAAGACCAACCAGCCAAAAAATTTTATCTTGGGGAGCATGTGGGAGGACCAAATGAGTGTAAAGTCTCTCAATGGATTCGGCCATAATCGTTGTTGATAATATCCATGATAAAAGGACGCTGCTGAATATTTTTTCTGAACTCCAATGTCCCATAGGAAGCAATCTCTTCTCGGGAAGAAGGTGGGGCTGTTTACGGTTTCCTGGTCTTGGAAGAGCGTTGGGCATGAAATTGATATCCAGGTTTTCAGTTCATTGCATCGTTGTTGGTTCGTAATGCGGAGGCTTCTTTTCCAAAAGGGGCGGGTTTGGGAATGATTGGAAAAAATATGACTGCACCCTTCGAAAATGGTTGAGAATTTCCTGTTGCAAATCACAAATAAGTCGGGGAAGAGTGATTTGATTGGAGTGTTCGAGGTCCAATTATCGTGCCAGAACAACCCATTTTGACCATCTCCCACTTGAACATGCACCTGTGATGAGAAGAAGGACCAAATTCTCTCCTTTTTAAAGCAACATTTTATAATTCCACGCCATAATGGAGAAACAAGCTTGGAGTCGAGAAGAGTCATTTCATGCCACGAACTAATCCCGTAACGCCGAACACAGTACATTGACCACAAGGAGTCATCATTGCGGTCTCCCATTTTCCAAATCCATTTAAAGAGTAGGCTGGAGTTAACAAGATTTAGATCCCGAATTGCCAATCCCCCAAGGTGATATGGTAAATTGATCGTAACCCAGCTTACTTTGCATATGCCATTGATCGAAGAGTCGCCTCGCCACAAAAAATTGCGCATTAATTGATTTAGTGTAGAAGATACAGAGCAAGGCATGTAGAAGATTGACATTAAATAAATGGGAAGGGAAGAAAGTACCGTTTTGATAAGCATGGTGCGTCCAGCATATGATAGACAATTTCCTTTCCAATTTGCCAAACGAGACTTGAACTTGGCGATCAAAGGATCCCAATCGGAGATATGTGGCTGTTTAATACATAGTGGTGTACCTAAGTATTTTATCGGAAAGTTGTCCACTCGGCATCCCAATTGAGCTGCATAGGAGGCCAAGGAGGCTTCATTGACGTGGATTCCCATAATCGCACTCTTGTGGTAGTTGATACGCAATCCTGAGATTAGTTCGAAACACCTTAGGATCCGAATGAAATTGGGAATTATGGATTCTTCTGCTGGAAGGAAGCAAATCGTATCATCAGCGAACTGTAACAAAGAGATATCTGGAAGGGATTCCTCCAAACGAAATCCAGGTAGAATGCCTATTTGAATGCTACGATCTATAAGCTGTTTTAGGCCCTCCACTGCTAACACAAAAATAAATGGCGATAAGGGGTCTCCTTGTTTGACCCCCCTTCGGATGTGAATAGGAGGGCTTGGTGAGCCATTAATTAGAATCGAAGTAGTGGATTTTTTCCTGCTATTTGACAACCATGAAATCCATTTCTGATCAAAACCCATCCTTTGGAGAACCGAGTCAATATAGGTCCAAGAAATGCTATCAAAAGCTTTGTGAAAGTCTAGTTTCAGCACCACACATGGTTTCCTTTTAATGTGGAGGTCATGAATTACCTCGGAAGCCACAAAAGAACATTCATGAATGCTTCTACCTTTGATGAAAGCAAACTGGTTGTTTGAGATAAGAGACGGTAGAACAGCCTGAAGACGAATCGATAGCAATTTCGCAACAATTTTATAGATACCATGGATGAGCGAGATAGGTCTAAAGTTGTTCAGAGAACAAGAACCTGGGATTTTAGGTATTAGCACCGTGAAGGATGTCTTGACCGAATCAGGTAGCTGAGATGTAGCATAAAAACGATCCAAAACTTGCAGTAATTCGGGTTTTAAGTCATCCCAGAACCTTTTGTAGAAGAAAAAATTGAAGCCATCTGGTCCCGGTGCTTTATTCTCCCCACACGCACATATACTGTTCCAAATTTCCTCATCCCGAAAAGGGGCGATAAGAGCTGCATTTTGTTGCAAAGTAACAGTGTTGAAACGTAACTTTCTAAGAGAGAATGGCGTTATAGGGGCAGCCTTGAATAATTGGGCGTAATAGCTGCAAATAGTATCTGAAATGACCTTCAAGTCCGTAACAATTACTCCCTCGATGTCCAGTTGCGATATACGGTTGTTGCGAGATCGGGCTGAAGCGGTACGGTGGAAAAACGATGTATTATTATCACCCAATAGCGTCCAATTCACCCTTGATTGTTGGTGCCGTAATTTTTCCAAAGAAGCCCTCTTTTCCTGAAGGAGGGAGCGATTACGATTTAGTACTGAATTTTGAGTTGAGGTGAGCGGTCGAGGAACACTACTTGATGTAAGGGCCAATATAGTTTCCTCTAAATCACCAATCTTTCTCTGTAGATTTCCAAAATTTTCCGAGTGCCAAGGCCTGATTGCACGACCCAACTTTGTCAATTTATAAGATAAGTCTTTGTGAGCATAGGATTGACAAATGAGGTGCCATTTATTACGAATGAAAGGCAAAAAATCTGCCATATCCCACCACATGTTTAACGATCTAAAGGGTCTTGGGCCGGCTGAGTGAGCAACGAAGGAGCGTAATAAAATCGGTAAATGATCGGATAGGGTGGTGTCCACCGTTGATATAGATAAGTTAGGCCATAACTGCAGTAACCCATTCGAGGCTAGAACACGATCAATACGAGAGAATGAAACTCTATTAGACCAAGTATAATCACGGCCGTGTAGGGGTAGATCATGTAGTTCAGATTGCAATACAAAGTCTTGAAAAGCCGACATGGAAGGGTAGGAGCGATCGTTTGCCCTTTCCGACACATGTAATACCTCATTAAAATCACCACAAATCAAGATCATCTGAAAGTCTCGAATAATCGGGATAAGTTCCTGCCATAAATCATATCTATCCATATGATTTGTTGGGGCGTATAGACTAAGAACGTGCAAATCTTGCTGCTGAAGGGGAAATTTAACTAACACCCATCGGGAAGTAGACTGGAGAACCGAAACCGAAAGCAACGAGGAGTTCCAAGAAAATAGGATGCCACCCGAAAGACCATTAGAGGGGATATGGTGATAAGCAAAGTCATTGTGCCCCCAGAACCGTTTTACCACTTGCTCAGAGATACTTTCTATCTTTGTTTCTAACATGACAAAAAATTGGAGATTGTGTTTACGAATGCAAGAAGAGACAAATTGCTGCTTTGCCCTGTTATTAACACCTCCTCTACAATTCCAACATAAAAAATCCATCGACATAATAGAAGAAAATAAATACCTTGATGAATGTGAACTAATCAGTTCACCAAATTATCCATAGCTGTCAGAACAGCTTGCTTATTTTTCTCCGAGAATATTCCTAGTTTTTTCCCCATTTCCATAGTCAGCTCTTTTTCGAGGGTCGGAGATGTCCTTGACTGAGATAAAATGATCACCCGATTCATATTAGAAATGTCAGGTCCTGACGAAGCTGAAGTAACAGGCTGGTTGGCTTCCGACTGTGGTAGCCTTACAGGTTGTTCGGCCTCCATTAAAACTTCATGTATAGCTGGGTTTGATTCCGGGACAACACTCAAATTATCATTTGATTGATTTGGGAGGGGGATAATTCGGAGATCCGGGCTAATATAATCTGCAGTTTCCACTTCCTGGCAGCCGGAGCTACGCGAGTCGTTGGAAGTGTCAAAAGAAGCATCGGATGGGATATTGGACGGGGCATCGGAAATTTCGGAATCATCATCTTGGTAATGTTCACAGCCAACACCTTGTCTTAGATTAGTGTGAATGAGCACTTCTTTAGTATTCACCAACAGTTTGAAGGAGCGATTGGTTGTCCCAAAGGGGACCGAAACCAGACAGGAAACCACATCCAGACGATCCGGGAAATCAAAATTGAAGTCGACAGAAATAACATTGCCAAAGGAGCTCGCTAAGTGTCTGATCAGCTCCTCTCGAATCAGAGTGGGGGGAATTCCCATAAAGTCCAGGTACATGATGCATTCTGTCGGTATAAAATCAGCCGGCAACAACTGTACATCCTTAAAAATATGCAACAAGACCTTCCATTCACCACCTACAAAATTTTTCATAGCCAGTATTGAATTAAACGAGACAATAACATTATCCTTGCCTACAGGGGCAGCAAAAGAAACATCAAAACCACGTTCATGCAATAAATCAAAGGTGAGCCGAATATTCGAGATATTGAGTAGAGTGACTAAGCATGACTTATCTTTCCAAGGGGCCACATTTGTAATAAAATCATGGCCCCTGGGTGAGTTCGCTGAGATTGAATTATGAGTGGCAAAAGAAGCCTCGTTTGGAACTTGTGATTCTGCCACAACTTTTGCATACGATCTGTCTCCACGTAGTGATTCCCGGAAATTAACCCGTCGTTTAGGTATTTGGCCTGCTGATTAGCTTTACTTATTAGCTGCTTAGTTGAGTTCACTTCCTTATAGATGTGTTGATTATATATATTCCCGCATGTAATATTGAAGTTTGTTCTCGATATATTGGTATATAATACTAAGTGAATAAGTTAATTTTTAAGCTTGTCAAACCATCTTCAAATCCTAGTAACAAGGAGCCCATCCATCCAACACAAGAGATCAAACTACGTTGTGTAAACTTGACTTTGAGGATACCCAAAAATATATGGAACTGTGGAGCCGAACCTATGTAATTTTGAAATCATGACGATGATTTCATATGTAATTAATTCGATTTCTTAAATTAACATTTTCATTCATGCTTTTTAGATAAAAAGCTTATGGCATCCTTACGTAAGAAGAATTTAGCAGTAAATGGATGCATTAAGCCAATGATCAGGTAAATTTCAAGTATATTACTCTTGTATTACTTAGTACAAAAAGCTTATTTATTAATGTTGATCCTTGCCTCCGTCAATATTGGAGCTTCATACACACCCATGCCTCTGCCAATGTTATTCGTGCAGCTCAGATACTTTCTTATGTATTGTAACTGCTTATAGATTCAGGTTTACTGGTTTAATGTGTATGAAATGTGTTGCTGCATAGGTTCTTTAGTTTATGATAAATTTTTTAGTACATGTTTTACCATATTGATTATTATTCACTACTATTATTTGATAGAAAATTCCTGAATCCGAAATAACCTAGGATCAATTTATGTTAATTCATCGAGAAGAAAACTAAAAAAGGAAGCGTACCTTAACCATAAAATCATGATTTGAATGGATTTTGATTGACGTTAGGATCGAATGGTCCTCCAAAAGATCCGATCGAAAACCGAAGGTAACCGTTGTATTGAAAGGTAATGATCGTTCTTCTGGGTGCCAACCCCAATTTATAGATTTATGAATTGGCAAATTTCTATTTTGGCCCGTCAACAAAATAGAATTTACTGAACAGCCCTACACTTTCTTCCTTTGACCAAATTGACACCTTAATAGTCAATATTTCTGTATTTGACCACAAACTTATTTTGACTATTTATTATGACTACCATACACATTTAATATTTACATATTTAGCCCACACTTTATGAATTATTTAAAAATAATTCCGACAATCTCCCACTTGGGCTAACATATGTTACTTGAGGAAATGTGTAAAACCTTATGCGCTAAAAAATGTAGTCATAGACAAGGTATCCCGAACAATCGCTTCCATTACTTATATTGATGAAGAACTGAAGAGATATTCGTCTCAGTCTTTGTGAGTCAACCCACCATCAATCACATGCATTAATACTTCTAAATGACATAGATCAATCATAGGAGTGTAGTGTTGAACTACATGTAATGTGATCTATCATGTCTATTTTTAACTGGTCCTCTTTATTGAGATCAAATGTATATCAAGCATAATATATATGTTAGACAAAGTGTGTATACAACTTATTACCTTATTTCCTACAGAAACTGAATTATAACATAATTCTATCCATACTAAATAGAGCATCAACATATCATAATCAAACTCCCACTGAAACAGAATATACTAAAATAGTGTAACACAAAATGAGCTATACGCTCCTAAAAAGGCCTTTACAAAACTATTTTATTAAGCGGATCCGCAATCATGGAGTTGCACTAATATGCTCCGTGGATATTCTTCCACTCTGTAATTTCTCCTTCGCAATCAGAAACTTTATTTCAATATGATATTAATCAATAAGAATTTATGTGGTATTGGAGAGCTTGACCGTAGAATTATTGTCACAATAAAATTGTATTTGGTCTTCAATGCCATTTAGAAACCCTAAATATGTGACAAAATCCCTTAACTACAGTCTCAAATATGATGCACCGTAAGACACTACAAATTCTGCTTCCATAATGGAGGTCACCATGAGAGTTTGTTTAGAACTCTTTCTGTATATAGAACCCATGCCAAATGAAAATGTAGTTTGATGTGGATTTCGTACTGTTTACTCATCTAGTAAAGTCAGAATCGAAATACCGAATGATCTCCAAATGATCTGACTTCCCATATGTGAGCATACAGTCTTGATAAAACTTAAATACCATTAACGGTATACCTTCTTGAGTCCATAAATGGATTTCCTTAATTTCATAAGCTGTTGAGGTTATTGAGTTTGATCTTGATGAAGAATAACTTCTTTAACCTAATGAGAAAGTTCTTCAATATTGCCTTATATTAAAACAGAAATTATTTTAAACATCATCTTCCCCCAAACTCAATATCCTGTAAAAAAAATTTTATTAGCAGTGACTTGTACGCTCACAATCCACATCACAATAATAATGCATATCTCTCATATAAATCAAGATAACTTGCACAACATTAACCTTTTAATCTTTGGATAGAAATAAATTAACTTGTAATTGGTACCCTGTTGTAGTAATCAAATATTAACAATAAGTCATGTCAAATAATAAATCTTCGTTTGGACCGATTTATTATCAACATGGATAAACTAAATAATTGTCATATTTATTACCACATGTATATTTATTATTTAGCCAAGTAGAAACTTTCCTTCGAGCCGATTACCAATTGCATAAATAATAAATACACAAAACAAATAATTTGATAAGTTAAAATTAATTTCCACTAGAGAGCTCACTTTGGCGGGATGTTGTCTCAATTAATTTTACTTGAGAAAATAATTATTCAAACATATATGAGAGATAACCTAAACATTTGTCGTTAGATTTAACAACAAAAATAAATTTATGGCAAATTAATGCATTATTATAAAAGTACCTCAAATTCTTTATTTTGAAACAACAATTAATTTAGAAACCATAAAATTAATTCGGGTCCAAAGAACTCCTGAAAAGAACTAAAAGAAAAAAAAACATAAAGGAGTTCAGGTGCTTTTGCGACTGTTTATAAGACAAGCGTCGCCAAAACACTAAAGTGTCGCACCTGCTGTTTCTAGCGATGCCTAAAAGCGTTGCCTAGTTTCCTGAAGGACGCGTCTCCTGACACCAATTGCGACGTTTTAGAAAACGTCGCTAAACATCACCTCATCCGAAATGACCATTGGGAACAGTTAGACCAGAAAACCGTCCCAAAGATTAGAAAAAGGAAAAAATTGCAAAATTCCCTACGAATTTCCGGCCACAATACCCAGAAACATGTTTTCTTTCAATTTTCTCCGGATTTTCAAAACCTGAAACACAGCGAATAAAACAAAATACATTCCAACCATTGCATAAACAGGGTATATAAACTTTATGATTTTGTTTTAATTCTTTCAAGTTTGAAACCAAAAGGAAAGTCACCAAAATCGAAAATCCAGAAAATTCATCAATCAAAATAATAATAATATTTCATAGATTTTGAATGAATTTGTCGATATAACCTTACAAAATTCAACAATCTATGAAACATGCCGTTATTAAAACAAAATTTTTCACACATTCATAGATTTAAACCATAAAACTTTAAAAACAATCTATGAAAATAATCAATGAAAATTGAAATTTCCAATAATTAAGCAAGAACAACATATACCATACTTATGCCGAAGAACAACATATGTTGTATTAGGCATAACCGAACCCTTATGTTATGAAAATAATAAATCAAAATTCTCTTTCGGCTATCAAAAATTCTTTTGCAAACAAAAGAAATCAATTTCAATGAAACGAAGAGAGAAATAAAATTACAAAACACTTATAATGATTATAAGAAAGGCTGGTGAAAGAGAATAAACTCTAAATTAAGCCTTAGAATTTGATTAGTATCATAATGAATTATTTCCATCCCTAAAAAAAACGATTTCGGGAGACGAAATCAATTGATGGCAAAACATAACCTGATTATTATTTCAATCAACAGATGGCCGTAGGGGAAAAATGAACTTGAAGCACATCACATAATGATTTCCGTTTTTCTTTAACAAAAATCATGCCAAACTTCCAATGGGAAATCAACCGAATGTGATATACTTTCATATGGAAATAAAAACTTCAAACTGAAATCCCCTATGCGTGTAATCATGACCATAATGATTACTCTCAATTTACAATTAGCACAATGCCTATTATACATGGGAATTAATCACAAAAAAAACGTATTTCAAGAAATCAAATTAGGCAGAAGGTTTTAACTGTTCACAGCATAATTTATCGCATGATTTCTTGAAAAAAAAAAATATAAGTCAACCCAAAACTAAAAATTGAATCAAACATCAAATCTCAATGAATCAAACATGTGTCGCTCTGATACCATTTGATAGAAAATACCTGAATCCGAAATAACCCAGGATCAATTAATGCTAATTCATCGAGAAGAAACTAAAAACGGAAGCGTACCTTAACCATAAAATCATGATTTGAATGGATTTTGATTGACGTTAGGATCGAATGGTCCTCCAGAAGATCCATCAAAAACCGAAGGGAAGCGTTGTATCAAAAGGTGACGATCGTTCTTCTGGGGACCAACCCCTATTTATAGATTTACGAATTGACAAATTTCTGTTTTGGCCCTTCAACAAAAAAGAATTTACTCAACGGACCTACACTTTCTTCCTGCGACCAAATTGACACCTTAATAGTCAATATTTCTAAATTTGATCACAAACTTATTTTAACTATTTATTATGACTACCATACACATTTAATATTTACATATTTAGCCCGCACTTTATGAATTATTTAAAAATAATTCCAACATTATTTTAATGTGTTACCATATTAATTCATTTTTACTTTCGTAGGAAAGTAAAGAAAGAAAAGAGCGCTAATAGGTTACGAAGGTATGTACTTGATTCTTTACTCTATTACAAGTAAAATAGTGAATAAGTTAAATTACCTATAAATGTGTAAATTTATTGAGAGGCATTTGTAGTCTTTTTTGCGATGTCTACTTGATGATTTAAATATTGTTGTGGCTGAAGTCTTTATCTTTCTGTAATAAGCAGAAAGTGAGTGTAGAGAATTGGTTCTGAAACTATCAACATGCATAAGAATTGGTTGTGGATTTTCCTTTAAGGAATATGATTTTTATTATAAAAACAAATAGATTTCTTCACTGCTTCATACTTTTGATAGGAATGACCAATTTGTGTATAAATTGCTAACTTCTCTTTGAAAGCCATTCTTACGAAAACTTGAACAAAGAGAATAAGTGCACTTGCTTTTAGGGCTTCTTGATTAGGAACAGGTGAACGTGAGAGACCTTCGATTATGAAGTGATTTTTTGCATTTTTTCAATTTATTATCGTTTTTTCCCATTATACTGATTCATTGTCAAATTTAATCTATCTATTGATTCATTGCTATTTTGCTTTGCTTTTGACAGGTAAGACTCGAGCAACTAACAACAACAACAACAACAACAACAACAACAACAACAACAACAACAGCAACAGAGAAATTGAAATGAACAAATTTTGTATACTCAAGTAATTTAAAAACTTGTGACATATTTATTCATTTTGTAATTTTGTCATTTTTTGAAACAATGTTATGACATATTTTATCAATTTCTCAACTATGTTGTTATTTTGATATTGATAAATGGTAACCTTTATTGTCAATATAATCAAATTATTAAAATTATATGTTTTCTCTTATTTGATATTAAATAATATTGTATTGTCAATAAGATATTCATAGTATTACTAAAAAAAAAACAAAATAGCTGGGAATATAATTTGCACCAAATGATATTTTGCCACTGAAATTCAATATGTATTTGTGGGGAAAAACTATCGCCACAATTGTTTCCTTTTAGTGGCGAAAGAGATCCCCACTATATTCACTGATTTTGTGGCGATTTTAGTCACCATTATTGATTCTAACTAGTGGCGAAATAATCCACCACTGTTGCTTGATTTTTTAGTGGGGATTTCTATTTTGCCACATAAAGTCTTTCTTTAGAGGAGAACAGTATTTTGCCCCACAAAACCTTTTAGAGGCACAGCAACAACCGCGACTTGATTTTTCGCCACTAAATCTTTTAGTTGCGAAAAAATTGCTTTTAGTGGGGAAAATCTTCCCCACTAAAAATTAATTTTCTTGTAGTGTTATTATAATTTATCAAGCTTCCTACATATCCCGATAATTTTAATTTGGCAATCAAAGCCACGTAGTTCTTCATAAGCAAAACTATTATTGATTATAGATAAATTTTCTTGACCATACTATATTCATAAATTCATATCTCTCAACCCACCTAACTAAATTCCATGACTCTTATTTCATTTTACTCCCAACACATAAGGGTATAACCTATTAAAATCTAATAATTTTCAGAGCCTCATACAATTTACAGTGAATTATACTTCAAGGCCATGATTCTGTCTTGATGTACATGCCCAACTTCTAGTAAAACATTCATAACTTTTCCTACACACAAGTTATTGTGATAATTTGTGTCTCTACCTAAAGTAGACATATAATTGAGGAACATATCCAAAAATCAAAATTTTTGAAGTAGTATAATGATTTCAGTTTAGCTTCAAACCAAAATCTATCTCTTGATCATTCGATTCTGACCACTTCCACTTTTAAAATTCATATAGATCAATGTAACCACTTAAAAATTCCCAAATTTTACATAGAGCTTCATAACTCATAGGTGAACAAATCGAATGTTTACCATATCTCCTAATTCGGTCTCTAAGATCATGAAAACCATATTACAAAACCATAAACGTACCTGATTTCTTCTTTCTCTTTATCAATTTCTCTTCTCTTGTTCTGTATCCCTCTCTTCAGTGTGTTCCTTTTTTTGTTGAGAAGAAAACTGATCTAGTCCATTTCATATCTAATTCATACATATCTAGATAGGCAATTGATCAATTTGCCCTCCTCTTATTTAATGACAACTATACTAATAATAATAATCCTTTTCTTATTCAATGACAATAATAATAATAATAATAATAATAATAAAAATAATGACAACAACAACTAATTATTAAGTAATTACTCTTATATCAAATATCCCAAAATAACATATAATAAAAATATTCTCTAATTCTTATAGTTGTAAATTCTAATTAACACTTAGAATCTTATCGTACTTTCGTGTAGTCAAATAAATATCAGTTCATCTAATCACTTCATGTATACATATGCAATGTATAATACAAAATATATTTTGTCCAATTTAATTCAAAGACATTAACTGAATGAGCACAAATATAAATATAATGTATAAAATGGGATGTTACATAAAAAGTTGCAGGTCCCTCCTCAAACCAATAGGATTACTCAGAGTAACTGCACTCATAACACTGAGAAGGTTTCTCAAAAGAGTAAAGTAAGCAGGCCTATTCCTAAGGCCACATGTAGCTTTTGTGGAAAAGCGGGACATGCCACAGTCACGTGTAGCCATAAAAATGGTTACTATGATGAGTATGACTGGTCTAGGATGATCACCATTAAAAAGGGAGGATCCAGCAAATGAAAGACATGGGTACCTAAGAAAACTTAATTGTTTTGCATGTGAGCCTGAGATCCACTAATGATAGTAGAATGTGGTATTTGGATAGTTGATGCTTGAGCCATATGACATGTGATGATAGTTAATTCATCACATTAGAGCGTAAAAGGAATGGAAGTGTCAGCTTTGAAGACAATCAAAAAGTGAAATTTTTTTTCAGTGGCACTGTAGGAGTCAAGCCTTCAATTGAGAATGTGTCTCTTATATAAGGCATAAAGTTTAACTTGCTAAGGGTAGCTCAGCTATGTGACAAAGGCAAGAAAGTGATATTTGACTCACTACGCTGCTCATTCATTGATGGTAACTCTGACCATACTATTCTATATGCTCCTAGAATTGATAATGTTTATATGATTGATTTATCCCCTAGCTCCAATTATATATACTTAGTCTCTAAGGGGGAAAACTCATGGCTATGACACATAAGGTTATAACATATCAATATGACCAATCTGTCCAAATTAGCCTGAAATGAACTTGTTGAGGGTTTACCTAGTCTTACCTTTGAAAAAGATAGACTCTGCTCAGCATGTCAACTTGGGAAACAATTTAGGAAGACCTTTAGCTCTTTAAAAAATATCTCTTCTTCTCGTCCCCTTGATCTTCTACACACAGATTTGTTTGGGCCTATTCAACAAACAAGTCTAGGTGGAAAGAGGTTCACCCTAGTTGTTGTAGATGATCTAACTAAATTCACTTAGGTAATCCGGCTAGGAAATAAGGATAAAACCTTTGAATCATTCTTTAGGTTGGCTACTTGGAATATGAATGAAAAAGGACTCAAAATCAACAGAATCTGCAGTGGCCATGGAAGAGAATTTGAAAACTAGCAGTTTGAGGAATTATGTTCTAAGCATGATATTAACCATAATTTTTCTGCTCCTCACACACCTCAGCAGAATGGGGTATTTGAGAGGAAGAACTGCACTATTGTAGAGATGGGTCATTCTATGCTGAGTGATAATAACCTACCAAAGTATTTTTGGGGAGAAGTTGTTAACACAACTCGTTATATCTTAAACATGGTTTTAATTTGCCCAATTTTGGACAAGACTCCTATGAACTTTGGAAGAGGCGCAAGCCTAAGGTTGGTCATCTCAAGGCCCTTGGTTGTAAATGCTTCATATTAAATTCTAAACACCAATTGGTAAAATTTGATTCTAATGCTGATGAAGGAATCTTTCTGTGTTACTTAACATATAGTAGGGCATGCAGAGTGTATGTCAAGAAAATTGGCATTTTAGAGGAGTCCATGCATGAAGATTTTGATGAAACTAACAATATAGGTAAAGAAGCCAGTAAAGCTGAGGAAGAACAAGTTCCAGTTAGTGGATCACTCAATCAGCCAATAATCATTCCTGACCAATCATTAAAAAGAGAAGATTATGAAGCTGATCTTGATTAGTCAATCTTCTTTGGATATGAAGATGAAGCTCAACCTAGAATGGAGACTCAACGAGCTGATCCAGATCTACCTAAGGAAGTGGGAATAAGAAGAGACCACCCAATTGATAAAATCCATGACTGTGTGCAAAATCTAGTGCTAACCAAAGTTCAGCTGAATAGAATGATTAGTCATTCAACATTTGTCTTATTGGTTTAACCCAAGAAGTTTGAAGATGTTGAATTTGATGACAACTAGATGATTTCAATGCACGAAGAGCTAGATCAATTTAGATGTAATGCAGTATGGGATTTGGTGGAAAAACCCAAGTGCAAGTCAATCAATGGCACCTAAATGGTTTTCAAGAACCAGCTGAATGAAGTAGGAAATGTTATCAGAAACAAGGCCAGACTTGTTGCTCAAGGATACAATCAACAAGAAGGCACTGACTATGGTGAAACATTTGCACCGGTAGCAAGACTTAAAGCCATAAGAATTCTTTATACTTTTGCATCTCATATGAATTTCAAACTATTTCAAATGGATGTTAAGAATGTTGGTCTAGATTCATATGTTTGAACATGCAAAACAGGCATGGTGGAATTTTAAAATTTAATCTAAGTCCAAGGATCTCCTAAGCATGGCATGACCGACAATATAACTAGTCTAAATTTATTCTAAGTCCTAAAAACTTATTAAAAGGACCTAATAATAATTTAACCATGTACTAGTTAAAGCGTGAATCACAAATGTCAGTGGAATGACCCCTTAGCTACATGCATAAACTCCAAAGTAAAGCCCTCTATAGTTGATCCACAAGAGCACCACCGACCAAAACCTTCTAGAAAGGAAGTACCGAAAAATAAGTTGAAGACAACTAGATCTTCCCTATGAATTTATTCTAGTAGAAATTCTCTTAGTTTTCTATTCAAAGTGAATAAGTTTTTCGACCGATTACTTATGAGAACCATAACAACTAATAGAGGAATAGAGAGGAAAAAAATGAACAAAAAATAATGAATGAGGAAGGTCCTATTTATAATGGTTAGGAAAATTTAATTGAACAATTATCAACCAATAGGAATTAAAATAAAAAGGACAGAATAGTATTTAAATTTAAAATAGGAAGTAGATGTAAACACTAACACTGGGGAGCAAGCTACCCACATGCACCTAAACACTGTTGGTCGGCTGCCAGCAGTGTAGTTAGGCCTGTGCTAAGCCTATATAGTGGCCTGTGCAATAGCTCAGGGCATGCGAGCTTGCACAGCCCTCTAGTGGGTTGTGCACAGTGCAACCCACTAGTGGGCCGTGCAGGCCCAAGTCCTGTGTGTCCTATGCATCCCATGCAAGCACACAAGTGGGTTGCACGCCTGTGTAGTGCATGCCGTAGGCTTTCAAAGGCAACACACTTGCACTTGCCCAACGAGTCTTTGCACAGCACTACACACATAGTGCTGCCTTGGCCCGCACACAAACTTTGCACATGTAGTGTCCAATGATACATGTGCAAGTACACTTGTAAGGGTTCCTAGAACCCTACTTTAATTAATGTTTCAACTTCCCCCTTATTTTTTAACCTCCTTATTATTTATCAGGCTCACTGGTCCAACTAGTGAATATTGGTCTAACTAATAAAATTGTCTAACCGTAATTTATCTCTTCTAAATTAGACCCAATCTAACAGTTCTTTACATGGCTCAGTCGTAACTCAAAATGTATAACCTTATATGATCCTTTAATATTGACTCGTCAAAGTTTAACTGATAAGGATCGTGAAGGCAATGTTGAAGGTTTTTTCCTAAACACCAATAAAGGATAAATTCGCAAGCTGCATTTGCCAAAAAATAGATTTTCCTAATGAATTCTCAAGCTAGAACTTGAAGGTTAGAAACCCAATTTGAGAGAAAACTCTATAAGATACTATTTGATTGATAAAAGTGAATGAATGCTTACAAATGACAAATGGATCTCTATTTATAGGCTTCTCTCTAAAGAACATAAAGGAAATGTAATAAGTATTGTAATAAATATTTCTTTGAGTAGGGATCAAGTTATTCTAATTAAGCTTATTTCTTGGAGTGGGGAGAAAGAAATAATCAATTGGAATATGTCTAGGAGTGGGGAGCAAGTATAATTTTATAAGAAATATTATAATTTATTTTAGTATAAAAATGATTATGATTATTTTCCAATTAATCATGACCTTGGGCCAGTTGTACTTGGGCCAGATATTTAGATGTCCCCATCACTCTCCCCTTCTTCAAAAGAGTTGAACCCTAACAAAAATGTAAGATATGAAAGTTGAGGACGGGTGGTTAGCAAACAAATGCATGATCTGGTGGACGACCGTGCGAGCGAATGTATGGGTGAGCAAACACTAAGCGAATGAATATGTAATCAGGCGGATGACCGTACGGGTGAATGTATGGGCAGACAATCACTAAGTGGATGAATGTGTAATTGGATGGTCGATCGAGCGAGCGGATGTATGAGCGGACGGTTAACCATGCAAACGGACTTATGAACGAGCTACTTTTCCTGAGGGAGACATTAACTCCTAGTGAACTTTTACAAAATGCTTGATATTTCCTTATGCTTAACATGTAGAACTTTCTTGGCCTGTAGATATTTGGTCGATTTTCCTTGGGCTGGCATTTGTTTGGTAGACTAATAGATTTCTCCACTACCCTTGCACTTTCCATTTTGGTTGGCCCTCTGATATACGGTTGCTTAATGAATTTGAAAGAACCAAACTTCTTAGGTCAAGGTTTATGCTTTGATCTATTTCCCCTATATGATGCCTTCATCCTTGACCAAGATCTTGTAGGTTCTCTTCCTCCTCTCCTTCTTACTTTTTATATTGCTTCCACCAAATATATGTTCCACCATTTTGTTGATGGACTATTAGTTTCACCTTCCGGTGGTATAGCTCTCCAATATATTTATTGAACATCTTAACGACATCTAGGTCTCCACTATAAAATGACAACTCCTCCTTATTTCGATAAACTCCCAAGTTTTCAATTTTTATTCCACATGGATCTACCTCATATCTACCAATACATGGTAGTAGGAGTTCCACTCCTCCATATCCATAAATATTCCTTTTCTCAATTCTTTCACATTTAAAGTAAATTTTTCCTTTCATTGAAAAGGAAAGAACCATGTAGAGATACCTCTTGCAAGTTAAAATTTGTAGAATTTTGTGTATGAACTTGCATTAATGGTGGCGATGGTGGGATTCTTTCTTCCTCCACTACGAGATTTGAATGTTCTACTTCCTCTTGTGATGGTGACACTAAGATTTGAACTATGTTAGCTTCTTATGAGGATACTTCTTCTAGGTGGATAGCTGCAATAGTTTCATGAATACCTTGTTGGAAGTTTTCAAATTCAGTTCAAAATTCTAGCTGAAACTCTTCCATCTTTTTCTCAATAAAATCCAATAGTGCGTGTATTTTTCTTGATTCGACCATGGGGTCGAGAGGGTTTTCCAAAGGGAAATTTTTGCCTCAGATACTAAACTGAATAAATTCGCAAGCCGCACTTGCCGAAAAATAGATTTTCCTAATGAATTCTCAAGATAATTTAAGAGAAAACTTTATAAGATATTATTTGATTGATGAAAGTGATTAAATGATTATAAATGAAAAATGAAGCTCTATTTGTAGGCTTGTCTCTAAAGAACATAAAGGAAATGTAAAAATAGTGTAATAATATTTCTTTAAGCGGAGATCAAGTTATTCCAATTAAGCTTATTTCTTGGAGTGGGGAGAAATAAATAATTAATTGGAATATGTCTGGGAGTGGGGAGCAAGTATTGTTTTGTAGGAAATATTATAATTTATTTTTGTATAAAAATAATTATAATTTATTTTCCAATTAATCATGTCCTTGGGCTAGTTGTACTTGGTCCAGATATTTGGATGTCCCCATCATTAACCTAACTCAATTCCCTTTTCAGGAATTGACTGGCTCAGAGCTCTACACTGTTGTGGACTCCGATGACTTTGATCGGTCATAGTAGTTCTCTAGAAAAGGGCATATGACCCCCCCAATATTCGAAAGTCACGTGCATGTAACTTAATCCCAGTTTTGTAATAATATCAATAAAATTCACTCCTTATATCCACGGTTAAGTAACATCTGGTTTCTAGGACTCAGTTTAAGTGTTAGTCCACTAGAAGCCTTAATGGCTACCCCAGTATTTAGTCTTGCTATAAAAGTACTCCACTCAACATTATTAATGTGTTGATTAGGATCTCATCCTATCAACTCATACTCTAATTCGAGGTCTATGAGTGTGTCAATTCCAACAAGTGGCCAAGGTACATCTCCCTTATATTGCTATAATGGAGTGATAGATTCCATCTTGACTACTTAGCTTACCAACGAACATACATCAACTATACCTGTAATCACCCATATCACCCAGTCTATAGGATGCTTAGGTATTATCCAAAGTATAACAACATCTGAACAAGGTAACTAGTATCTCAGGTCTAAGGATACTGGTATTGCTATTGCAATGAGATGAAAAACACTAATACATAATATAGATTATCGAGTGTTGTCTTATAGCAGTCTCTAATGTATTTCCCTCAGTCTTGATGATATTATGACTAGGGGTATTTAGACATGTCATAATTTCACACAAACTAGTTCTCACCTATATAGTCCCACTATGCCCTTGTCATCCGTGCTATATTTATATCAAGGACTTTTGCAAATACATCAATGAATATATATTCTTAACCAATCATAATATACTTTTCACAGTCATTGATATAACAAAAGAATGCCTTTATTAATATAATTTGTTCGTACAAACAAAACTAACTAAGATATATCACCATAATTGCCTCTAGGGTATACTCCATATCTAACAAAGAGTGCATTGCTTAATGGTTATATTCAAGGGGAAGTTTATATCAGATAGCCCTCTGGCTTTGAAGATCCAAAGTTTCTAGATCATGTCTTCAAGTTGAAGAAGGCTCTATATGGATTAAAGCAAGCTCCAAGAGCTTGGTATGAAAGACTGACTAACTTTTTACTCAGAAAGGTTATGTTAGAAGAAAGGCAGATACAACCTTGTTCCTTAAGAGAAAGAACCATGATGTATTGTTAGTCCAAATCTATATAGATGACATCATATTTGGAGCAATTGATGAGAAGCTATGCAAGGAGTTCAGCCTCCAAATGAAGAAAGAGTTTGAAATGTCGATGATGGGAGAGCTTAATTTCTTTCTTGGTCTAGAAATCAAGCAAGTTGATTATGGAATCTTCATTAGCCAAGCTAAGTATGCCAAGGAGGTACACAAGAAGTTTTACATGGATAAAGTAAAGCCAATGTCAACACCCACGGCTATTGACATAATTCTAAGTAAAGATGAGAAAGGCAAACTTGTAGATAGTAAGCTCTATAGAGGTATCATTGGTTCTCTACTTTACTTGACTGCTAATAGGCCTGACATTCAATATATTGTATATTATTGCACAAGATATCAAGCTGATCCCAGAAAATCTCATTTAGTTGATGTTAAGAGGATTCTCAGGTACTTGCTAGGCTATATTAATGCAGGTTTATGGTATCCAAGTAATGCAGATTTCCCCTTAAGAGAATATACTGATACTGATTATGGAAAAGACAGTTAGAGAGGAAGAGCACCACTAGTGGATATCACTTCCTTGGAGATTACCTTGTAATATGGTATAGAAGAAGCAAACTTATATTGCACTACTTACTACTATGGCTGAGTACATGGCTGCAGGAAGTTGTGTAGCACAACTTCCATAGATTAAGTAGCAATTGGAGGATTATGGTATAATATCTAAGTGCCTTAAAGTCACGTGTGACAACTGTTAGCACAAGTCCTTTCCAATCTGATGAGGAATTATGCCTATTTCATTCAGTGATTAGACAAAAGAGCCAAAAAGGACCAAATTATCATCCAAAATCCGAAATTGAAAAATCCACATCCCAGGGAAGCTTTGTTGTCTGCTAAATAAATGTGATCTAGCAAGTGCACTAGGTCATGATCAATAGTAAATGGTAAGTATAAGATCGTATTCCACAAGGAGCAAGAGAAATACTTTAAATTGAAATGCAAATCAATGAGTCTAAGTTCAATGTTAAATGAGTTGATTTTAATGAATAGACTAAGAATAAAATAAAAGGGGGAAAACAAAAATGATCACTATAAATGATTACTACCAACAAATTTATCACGAGGCAAGCATAACTAGTAAGCACGTAGATACATGAATGATCACCCTTCCTATATTTTAACATACTCGCATCTAAGGATCTAGGTTTCTTGCATGTTTTATGTATTAGCCATAGTTTTCCTTTGTCTAGTTCTTTAAAGCTTACTTGTGTGATTTCTCTGTGCAAGTAAAACTCTAAGCATTATAAATCATGCTAGCATTCTTATTAAAGAATCCACCTAGCATATCTAATTAACCCTTAGTTCCTCTTAGACATGTGTTTTGTGTTTCAATCAGAGTTTCAATTCACCTTTCAGTTCCTTTTGTTACACTCAATATAAGCTAAACCTTACTTAGTTTTAGTGTACAATTCACCTTTTAGTTCCTCTTGTTACACTTTAACATAAATTAGGCCTTACTTATAAGAATAAAGTTTAACACGAAGCAATCCACAATAAATCATGCTAAAATAAAGGAGTTGGGAAGATCATACCATGAAATCTACTTCCTTTACTAACAAGGCTTGCTAAGAACTTAGTTACACATAAAAATGGAGGAAAAACCCAAAGAAATTTTGGAGAAGATAATATATATTATACTAATAAAGTTTTTATAGAAAAGTTGGCCAATGGAAAGGCTTGACCGTAGTTGGTGTCTCAAAAGAGAGATTTTTGTCCAATATATAGTGTAAGGTGGAAGATCTAGATGTGCCACCTTGCACTTCAAAAATAAATCAAAATAATAATCCAACCAATCACAAAATAGCTTCAATAAATAAGAGTTCAATTAATTAAGTAAATTGCAATTTGAGGGGCTAGGTGTTGCGTGTATAATTGCTCCATCGTCCAAAGATGCTTTTCACCATCATCTACTTGCACTTCTTTACTGACTCAAGCAAAAGTCTTCTAGAAGGATGGTTCTCAGGTCATTTTTCCTCCACTTGCTGGTTTGAGTGTCTTTATCTTCATGCAATCCAGTCTTCTGCTCACTCTGCTCCGCTTTCTTCTCACTCTGCTCCGCTTTCTTCTCACTCTGCTCCGTTTTCTGCTTGCTCTCTAGTTCTTTGGCATAAAATTCATAAAAACAACACTAAGTCGCACAAATCTATCACAAATGTAGGGATTTTTAGGTTGATTGACTAGTGTTTACATGTTACAAATACCACTTATCAAATTCCCCCACACTTAGACAATTGCTTGTCCTCAAGCAAAAACACAAGGATGCCAAAAAAAAAAAATTATAACAAGTTAAAAGGAGAAGAAAAGAGAACAGAACCAAAACAAAGGTGGCAATTAAAAATTAATTCTACCTTAGGAATTTTAATAGTATATTTAAAATTCAAAGTTTAAGGTTAATGATGCATACCCCCATATTTAGCATGTAACTTAATCTCAAAAATAGGTTAAGACAATAATTCAAAGCTATTTTTGTCAACAACTAATTTCGAAATCAACCTTCCTCTACAAAGTTGTCACTCAATTCACACAGAGTATATAAGGGGTGAGTTTTGAGAAATCACTCATCAGCTACACATAGCAAACATTAAGTCCATAGGCTTGGTTATCGGTCTCATCTACAACACTTAAAACTATTGATCACAACATAATCAAAAGGTATTTAATTGGGTTGTAATATGGGCTCAGGGTTGAGGGTGTGTTGGTGAAAGGCTTTTTGTGTGTAAATGGATTCTACCAAGTGAGCATGATGATTATACAACAAGATGCATGGTCACTACTTGTATTGGAAAATGATGTTCATATCTCAAAGGAATCAATGGAAGATTAGAGCAATCATGTAGCAAGTAAGGTAATCGTTCCAGCACAGAGGATTGAGTAAATAAGCAAGCATTCAATTATGAGAATTAAGAAAATTCAGCTTGGTTTTGATCAGACTTCTTTTATTTTTTTCTTTCCTTTTTCTCTTTTTATCTTTTTTTCTATTTATTTTCTTAGTTTTCTTTCTTCTGTAAAGCACAAGGGTGGAATAGAACTTTTGAAGACAGGCCACTGAAGTTTTTCTTTGAGATCAATTTGGAAAACAAGTTAACAACCAGTAGTAGGTTGAGTTTGCTGTTTTGAAAAATTCTTGGTAAAGTCAGGGGTGAAATATAGGGAAAGTAAAAAAAAGGTTGAGGGGTTTAGACTATTGTGTGTATGAAATAAAAGGTTAAGGCTCAAAGGGCATAACTAGGGGCTAAGGTGGCTTTTTGGTTAAAGAGAGTGTAATCTTAGTGCCTAAATCATCTCATGTAGTGATCAATGATGTGGTCTCAATAAGTGCTATATCCAAATTCTCCCAAAACAAGTTCTAGCCTTTAGTTGCTAATGTAAGTCCTCTCTCAAGAGTTTCAAAACATTTTACTTTAAGAGGGAAAATGATTTTAGACTTTGATTAAGTAGAGAGTGATTTTGAAAATTAAGCACTTTGTGTATCAAGAATAGATTAGACATTTGAAAACAGATACAAGCATTGATTTAGTGAATGACAAATCAAGAAAAATTTAGACTCAAGTCCTCACTAAACAATGGGTTTTATTTAGTTGATTATTCTAGTCTTATTTATTGAAAAAAGTTTCAAATTGTGTCTAACTTACTTAATCAGTCGTGTTAACATGCAAATTGTAGTTTTACCATCATTAATCAAACCCTAAGTATTTTACCTAGACTACTAATTCTCAAAAGATAGTTTCTCATGCTAATTACCAAAATAGAAGACAAAATCATAGAAAAGTTAAAGATTTAAACAAATAGAGAAGAGAATCTACTTACAAACAACATGATTAAAAATAGAAAACATCAAGAACAAAATCAATGCTCAAAGTTAAACAAGTGTCTTAAGCAAGGGAGCAATCATAAGTGGTAATTTAAACCATAGTAAACATATCATCAATCAACAATATCAAGAAGTGATCATGAACCTGCAGTTATAAAAGCAATGAACATGTAAAGGACAGTTCTAACTTACTCCTCCCCTACACTTACTCAATGCTTTATCCTCAAAGCATAAACTAATTAAAAGCAAAGCAAAAGAGTAAGTGTAAGATAATACCTTATCGATGGCACATAAATATGGAAAGCAAAAGAGTAGAAGAAATTTACTCAAAAGTCCTTGGTGGAATTTGATCTACCACTTCCTCTTAATGTTCCTTGCTCTCAATTGGATCCTCCTACGATGTTGAAGCTGAAATCACTAGTATGTTGAGTCTAGCAGCAATCTCATCAGTTGAGGTACTTTTGATATACTTAGGGACAAAACTAAATCCTTCATCCTCTAATCTTCTGAACCTTCTCTCAACTTCATCCTTCCAATCAAGGTAAGCATTTCTCTCCTCAACTAACCCATCAATGATAGGCAAGAGAGTTTGTATAGACATTCTAGCACATTTGTCCGAGAATTCTATCTTCTCATCATTAGCCAATTTCTTCCTTAAGCTTGCAACTAAAGTGATCTTCCTCCTTTTAGAAGTAGGAATAGGTGTTTCCTCCTTCACAGCCTTCCTTTTCAGCTTCTTGGCTACTAAAATATCTACCTCATGCCATAACATCTATTTCTTGTTCCAAATCCTGCAGATCCTAAATTTATTCATGTTGTAGAACTCCATTGGCTTGGGATAACTAGCCCTTGTCAGTCTATGGGCAGAATAAGAGGTGAGCATGTTCTTGGCAATTTGGTGATATAAGACCCCACCAAAATGTGCTTGTTTCCCTTGTTTGTAAGGCCAAGAATGTAATCAGCAAAGAAACTACCAACATTGATCATTTCTCCTCTTTCCATGCAATACAACACAAAAAGTTCATCTCCAGTCAAGGTGGACTGATTGAAGCGGCCAAATATGGTGCTTGCCAAGAATTTGTGGACGATCTTGTGCGTGTATTTCTTGAGATGCTTAGAACACTTTTCCTTCTCATATGACCTTCCAGTGAGTTACATCCAAAACTTATCCTTGTCAAAATCCTCTGGAATTCATCAGTGGGCATTCTAATACTCATTGGTTAGGAAGGTCTCCTCTGGAATACCGAGGAACCTATTGAGGTCATCAAGAGACATCCCTCTTTTTCTTCCAAACAAGTGCACGATATACTTGTTGAAATCATCAATCTTCAAATCCCCCTCTTTCTCATCAAGAGTACATAGAAATTCCATTGTCAGCTCCTTGTAAAAATGCTCTTTATTCTTTGCAAAATCCTCCAATCCAGCCTTTATGAGCATGAGTGAGATCTTATTGGCTAGTTTGAGTTCTTTTAGGCTCTCCCAACTGAAAGCTCTTGAAAGATAGAACTCATTAAATTTGAAGAACTCATAGCAACCTTGCTCATAATTGTCTTCAAAATCCTTTATTTTCTATAAAATTAGGTCAGAATTAGGCCGAGAAGTATCGTTAGAGATGTTGATTGACACCGACGGTGAAGATTATGCTAGAGTATTGAAGGCTCTCTATTTATTAGTGAAAACCAAGGTGATTTGCAAAAATTGAAAGGGAAGAAGATGAACAGCGGGTGGTTTGAAGTCAGTGAAATTTTTGAAGAGAGAAGAAGTGGGTTTGAAATTTGAAAGGTTTTTGTAAAAATTAAGTAAAAATCCCCTTTCACAAACCGTCACTTTTGAAAGAATGAGCGAGAAATTGGGTTAATTGAATGGGTTTTAAAATTTGAAAAAGGAGTTTGAAACACCTAATAGGAATTCATGCATGTATGTATAGTAATGATGAAAAAAAGGTATATGTTAACTTTTTAGGATTCAATTCATCCATTACTTTTTACCAATGCTTGACATGTCATTTGTACATGCAAAAGCCCATTTTTACTTGTTTTTATTTCTGTTAGAAAATTGAAAGAGAGAGAAAAAATTGTGGTGATCAAAAGACAAATACTCTTGGTGATCATTCTTAGAACAATTTTTCACAAATTGAAATTTTTGAAAATATAACCATATTACTTAAATCGTTGGGTGGTAAAATGACCATAAATGGAAAGAATATCACAAAAAGAAAGAATAAAGCATAAGTAGGATAAACAACAAGAAGGTAAACGATTGGTCACTTGGTGTTGCCTTCCCCTACTTAGTCAAGTTGGTCCTGCAAAACAGAATAAAAGAAACATCAAACATGTACAAATACAAAAGAGAAATAAGCAAATATGTGCAAAGTTAAGAAATTGAGCTTGTGCTCAATGGTTGCTCCAATTGGTGTTTGGAGCGGACACTAATAGTGATTGTCATCAAGATAGGTGTAATTGCTATGTTTCCACAATAAAGCTTCCCCCAGAAAAGTAGGGTTTCAGTCTTTGCCCATTGACTTTAGATATTCCCCCTGCCCGATTCATGATTTCAACTACACTGTGGGGGCAAACATTGTGAACAACAAATAGTCCTATCCATCTTGATTTCAACTTTCCCGGGAATAATTTTAATCTTGAGTTAAACAAAACTACTTACTGCCTAAGTTGAGAGTTCTTATTTTGGATTCTTTGGTCATGCCATTTCTTGGTCTTTTCTTTATAATTCATCACATTCTCATAACTAAACAACCTAAATTCTTCTAGTTCATTGAGTTGCAACCTTTTTTGCTCTCCAACTGCATTCTTATCAAAATTTAACAAAGCTAATGCCCACAATGCTTTAAATTCCAATTCAACAGGTAGGTGGCAAGCTTTAACATAGAGCAATCTAAATGGGGACATTCCTATGGGAGTTTTATAGGCAGTTCTATAAGCCCTTAATGCATTGTCAAGCTTATTTGTCCAATCCTTTCTAGCATTATTGACAGTTTTCTCTAGGATTCTTTTGATTTCCCTATTGGAAATTTCAGCTTGCCCACTTGTTTAGGTGGTAAGGAGTGGCAGTTCTATGAGTTACCCCATATTTGTTAAGTAACCTTTCAAACTGATTATTGTAAAAATGAGTTCCTTGGTCACTAATGATTGCCCTAGGTACTCCAAAATGAGTAACCAACATTTTTAAGAATTTGATCACTACCCTAGCATCATTTGTAGGACTAGCAATGGATTCTACCCATTTACTCATATAATTAATAGCAAGAAGAACATATTTGTTACCATACGAGTTTGGAAATGGGCCCATGCAATCAATGCCTCATACATAAAAAATTTCACACACAATAATGTTATTCAAGGGCATGACATTCTTGTCTAGATATTACCTATCCTTTGACACTCATTATATTCCATAATAAACGTTTGGCAATCTTTAAAGATGGTTGGTCAATAAAAGCTACAATCAAGCACCTTTGCTACTATTGTGTTTGCTCTAAAATGCCCACCTGCTTCCTTGCTATGACATATGCTTACGATTGCAGGGACTTCCTTAGGAACACACTTTCTTATGATTTGATCTACACATAGCTTAAAAAGAAATGGTTCTTCCCAAAAATAGTATTTTAAGTCAACAAAGAACTTTTACTTTTGAGCATAAGGTAAAAGAGGTTTAACTCTACAAGCAAGAAAGTTAGCAAAATCAGCAAACTAAGGGAGTGATCTTACGACGAGTAAATGTTCATTAGGAAAAGATTTAATGATTTCTATTTGCTTCGAATGATTGCCTTCAGGAATTCTTGACAAGTGATCAGCTGCAATATTCTCTGAACCCGTTTTATCTTGGATTTCCAAATCAAGTTCTTATAGGAGGAGTAACCATCTGATCAGCCTTAGTTTGGCATCTTTCTTTGCTAGCAAGTATTTCAAGGCTGCATGATCAGTGAATATAGTGACCTTGGACAAGACCAAGTAGGATCTAAACTTATCAAAAGAATATACTACAGCAAGCAACTCCTTTTCGATAATAGTGTAGTTTTATTGAGTTTCAGTCAAGGTTTTGCTTGCATAGTATATGACCCATAAATACTTATCTGTCCTTTAGCCTAGAACAACTCCAATGCAAGCATCACTTGCATCACACATCAGGTCAAATGGTTTTTCCCAGTTAGGGGCAATCAAAATGGGCGCTTTAATTAATCTTGCCTTGAGTTCATTGAATGCCTTCAAGCATGCTTCATCAAATTTGAACTCAATATCCTTATAGAGAAGTGCTGTCAAGGGTTAAGCTATCTTGGAGAAGTCTTTTATGAATGTCTGATAAAATCTAGCATGTCCAAGAAAGCTTCCTACTTTTTTGGCAGATTTTAGGGTAGCAAGCTTCTCAATGATCTCTAGCTTTGCTTGATCTACTTCGATGCCTTTCTCTGAAATTTTATGGCCATGAACAATACCTTCACTACCCATAAAGTGACATTTTTCCTAATTCAAGACTAGATTGGTCTCTTTGCATCTCATTAAAACAGCTTCTAGGTTACTTAGGCAAGAGTGAAAGGTTGCTCCATAAACTGAAAGTCATCCATGAAGATCTAACTATTTTCTCCACCATGTAATGAAAGATATCCATCATGCATCTTTGGAAAGTTTTTGGCGCATTGCAAAGTCCAAATGGCATCCTTCTATAAGCAAAGACACCATAGGGGCAAGTGAAAGCTGTTTTCTCCTGATCCAAAGGATGGATCACAATTTGATTATACCCTGAATAGCCATCAAGGAAATAATAGAACTTATAACTAGCCAATCTTTCCAACATTTGATCAATGAAAGGAAGTGGAAAGTGATCTTTTTTTGTTGCCTCATTTAGCTTGTGGTAATCAATGAAAACTCTCTACCCAGTCACTGTTCTTGTTAGAATGAGTTCATTCTTCTCATATGCACCACTATCATGCCTCCCTTCTTTGGAACCCCTTGGATAGGACTTGTCTAAACACTATCTAAAATGGGATAAATGATTTATGCATCAAGGAGTTTGATCACCTCCTTCCTCACCACCTCTTTCATGTTGGGATTAAGTCTCATCTGGGGTTGCACCACTGGTTTGTGGTTATCCTCCATAAGAATTCTGTAAACACAAATGAAGGCATTGATCCCCTTTATGTTAGCAATTGTCCATCCTAATGCTTCTTTATTCTTCCTTAACATTGCAATCAATTGGGATTTTTGTTTAGGGGTATGGTTGGAAGAGATTATCACAGATAATTTGTTAGGTGGGTCAGGGAAAGCACACTCTAAGTGAGGATGTAACGGTTTCAGCTCAAGATCAAGGGCTTCTTTAAGTGATATTTTGAGAGATAAGTTTGGTGCATGATTTAAGGGTTCAACAGTGTGTATTCTGTATGTAGGTCACGGATAGTTTGGTTGCTGCGACTGTTTTGGTTGTTCCTCTGGCAGGTTTGGTTGCTGCATCAAAATTTCCTCTTGGGTAATCATTTCCGCTTGCTCCAGCAAACTTTCCTCTTCTTTCTCGTGATCAAATTTTTCAAGTTCGTGCGAAATAAAAGGATTTAAGTGCAAATCTGTGGTATTAAGAAAATAATATTGATCATCAAGTGAAGAAGGTTGTTTCATTGCTTCATTCATTTTAAATGTTACTTCCTCATCAAGAATTTTAAAAATCAGTTTGCCATTATTCACATCAATAATAGCTCTTCTGGTAGCAAGGAATGGTCTACCTAAAATGATAGGAACATGAAAATCTTCATCCATATCCATGATAATGAAGTCAACAAGCAAAATAAAGATTCAAACTTTTACTAAAACATCTTCTGCAATGCCTCTAGGATACCTAATAGTTCTATCAGCAAGTTGTATAGACATTTTAGTTGGTTGTGGTTCTTCTAAGGCTAGTTGCTCCCAATGTAATCACACTGCTCTTGGTCAAGAGGAGTATCACAATCAATTTTTTTGTGGTTGCCACCACAAAAATCACAAGCAGCTTGTGTATTTGAGATTGCCGAAACATTTTGCTTGGCAAGTTGCTTCAAGATTAGGTCCATCTTCTCAGAGAGCTTCGGAATAGATTCTGACTCCTTACTCTTACTTCTTTCTTCCTGAACTGAGTGCCATTTAGAGCTGGTGTTTACCAACCTTTCAATGAGCTCATAAGGCTCTTTAGGGGTAAGCTCTTCAGGAACACCATTTGCTGCGGATTTAATTTGGATCCTGTGTTGATCATGTAATCCATTGTAAAAATTTTGCATTTTCATCTAGAGTAGGATTTTATGATTCGCCACCCTTCTAAGTAGCTCTTTGTATCTTTCTAGTGCCTCAGACAAAGATTCATCTGGTTGTTATGAGAAACGAGTCACCTCATTTCTAAGTTTGATTGCTTCCCTTGATGGGAAGTATTTACTTAGAAATGCTTGTGCCAATTGATCCCATATTCTTATGGATCTAGGCTGAAGATTTTTCAGCTAATTTTTAGCCGTGTCCCTTAAAAAGAAAAGGAAAAGCTTGAGTCTGATCACATCATCCGAGATTGCTCTTTTTGTGCGAAAGGTATCACATATAGTCACAAATTCTTGGATATAAGAATTAGGATCTTCTCATGGCAAGCCTTCAAATTGAACAGCTACCTGGAGCATTTAGATTATAAAGGCTTTGATCTCAAAGAGGTTGTTCCCTTCATTGGGCATCATAATGCAAGAAGATTGTCCCTCAGTTGATGGTCTACTATAATCTTTGAGTGTTTGCCTTGGCGAGGGTAAGTTAACCTCGCCTTCTCCTTCTGGGGGTCCATCACCATTTGGTGGATTGGTTGCATCAGCCATCCTTTGTTGCCTACGTCTTCTTCTGGCTACTCCAATTAATCTACGGTAAGTCTATTCTATTTTAGGATCTACTGGGATTAGGGGGCGACCAGCTCTACGCATACAACAATGATTGCTACTAATACAAGAATTCCTTCACAAATGGCCACAAACGGATTAAACGCACCAATTAACAAGAAAAATTAAAATACTTCACACATTGCTCCCCGGCAATGGCGCCAGAAACTTGTTGTCTGCCAAATAAATGTGATCTAGCAAGTGCACTAGGTCGTGATCAATAGTAAGTGGCAAGTACAAGGTCGTATACTTTAAATTGAAATGCAAATAAGTGAGTCTAAGTTAAATGTTAAATGAGTTGATTTTAATGGACAAACTAAGAAGTAAAATAAAAGTGGGAAAGCAAAAATGATCACTATGAATGATTACTACCAACAAATTTATAACGAAGCAACCATAACCAGTAAGCATGCAAATACATGAATGATAACCCTTCCTTTATTTTAACATATTCGCACCTAAGGATCTAGGTTTCTTGCATGCCTTATGCACTAGCTATAGTTTCCCTTTGTCTAGTTCTTTAAAGCTTACTTGTGTGATTTCTCCGTGAAAGTAAAACTCTAAGCATTATGAATCATGCAAGTGTTCTTTTTACAGAAACTTTCTAGCATATCTAATTCACCTTTCAGTTCCTCTTAGACATGTGTTTTGTGTTTCAGTTAGTGTTACAATTCACCTTTCAGTTCCTCTTGTTACACTCAATATAAGCTAAACCTTACTTAGTTTTAGTGTAAAATTCACCTTTCAATTCCTCTTGTTGCACTTTAACATAAATTAGGCCTTACTTATAAGAATCAAGTTAAACACAAAGCAATCCACAATAAATCATGCTAAAATAAAGGAGTTGGGAAGATCATATCATGAAATCTATATGCTTCACTGGCTAGGCTTGCTAAGAACTTAGTTACACATAAAAATGGAGGAAAAACCCAAAGAAATTCTAGAGAAGATAAACATAATGCAAATATATATTATACTAATAAAGTTTTTATAGATAAGTTGGCCAATGGAAAGGCTTGATCGTAGTTGGTGTCTCAAAAGAAAGATTTTTGTCCAATATATAGTGTAAGGTGGAAGGAGCTAGATGTGCCTCCTTGCACTTCAAAAATAAATCAAAATAATAATTCGACCAATCACAAAATAGCTTCTAGAAGATAAGAGTTGAGTTAATTAAGTAAATTGCAACTTGAGAGGCTATGTGTTGCATGTGTCATTCCTCCACTGCCCAAAGATGTTATTCACTGTCATCTACTTGCACTTCTTTACTGACTCAAGCAAAAGTCTTCTAGAAGGGTGGTTCACAGGTCATTTTTCCTCCACTTGCTAGGTTTGAGTGTCTTTGACTTTTTGATTTTTTAGTAGAAAATGGTAAATCGAAGCTTGAGAAGTGGTATTTGTACCATATAAACACTAGTCAATAAACCCTGATATCACCATATTTGTGATAGATTTGTGCCACTTATTGTTGTTTTTAATGAATTTTTAGATCACTACTAGATGCAGCAATGGTCACTGCCAAAGAACTAGAGAACGAGCAAAAAATGGAGCAGAGTGTGCGGAAAGCTGAGTAGAGTAAGCAGAAGACTGGATCACATGATCTGGTAAGGATTTACGGGATTTAAAGTAAAATCTTGTTAGATAGGTAAGTAGCCTGTCGGCTAATTACCTCCCTTCTATAAATAAGGGTCACCCCCCTCATTTTCAATAGACAGAAGAAGAGAAAAAAAATAGTTTCGTCCCCTTTTATTCCGGGAGTCCTAAAAGCCCCAAAACTCTATTAAAACACTTCCAAATCCGAGCTTTATCACCGACATTTGGTATAAACTCATTTTCTGGTCTTTTTAGATCAAGATCTCACCATAATCTTTGGTGTAAAAACGATCCAATTTCTCAAAACCCCGCATTTTCTTTAGGAATAATCCACGATTATAGCCATAACTTGGGTTAAACCTATTTTCAAACCAAATCACAATCTCTAAAAACTTCGATCCTACACCGGCCATCAAGTCATCTAAGACATACCAAAAGGTAAACTGAGGGTAATTGGCTCTAAGCCCAACTTTAAAATTCATCTCCATTACTTTTATTATCACATAGTTCATTGCATTCCTCTGGTTAAGTGAGCCACTGCTGCCACTTAAACTATAATATGTATAAATAAGCTCGCAAGTACGGACAAACATCCAGAATATGAAGAAGCACTATCCGAGTTTGTGGACCAAAGCCCAAGTGACGCCGTTGCTCTATCAAAATTTCGGTAGAAAATATCAATTTATTATTCCATTATGATGCCTATTTTATTTCTTGAATTTGTTTCTCAAATAAAGCCGTCGTAATGAAGAAATTATCACAAATTCCAAAGTTTCAAAATTAATCTTAACAATTTGAACAATATGAGCACCTATTACGTCCAAACTCATAATCTCACTTTCTTTTCGGTATAAAAATCCCATTTTGGATCATTATACCACAATTTCCGATGGAGCTGAACCGTGTGGCAACTCTATTTTATTTTTGAATAAAAATGCTTTATTTTAAAAATATTTTCTTTATTAAATGTGTAAATGTATTTCTCAATATAATCACATTTTTGGCTTATATAAAGTCACTACATTTAAGCAAACCAGATTTTCTCAAATCGAACTAGAAACACCCTGAGCACCGCACCCCACGTGCTTACCATAAGTCAAAAACTCGCCGGCTCACAATGGCGACTCCACTGGGGAAATTTTTTTTTATAAAAACCCAATTTTTATAAAAATTCTCTTTTGACACAATATTTAAAATATTGTTCAAATTAAATTTTAGAATCATGGAATATGTGGTAATTTTGACATTACACAATTTTATGATTGCATAGCATCTGTATTCTTTATCCTAAACCAATTTAGGTGAGTTTTGGTGAAGTATCTTCAAGTTTGGTTAAGGCTCGAGGGGTATAATTCTGATCACACCCCTTGCGTAACGTACGAGGGCCTTGCTCGCTTAAGGGCAAGACTACCCGAGCATATTATATGTGGAAAAGTTTCCTTTGGTTTGCTTAGGGCCACTGGGACTCGGTACACAAATGCGCAAACCCACATGTAGATGAACCGTAGACACTTACCAACAGGTTTTCCCAAAAACCTTGAGTGCACGCTAGCAGACTTTGCTAAGTCTCCCGTTGGCTTTAAAGCGAAGTAACCCAATGGAGTTAAAAGGGCCATAGGCGCGATCTAAACATTTGCTATGTGTGCAGGTTTATTAAATATAAATAAACTATAAATGGGCATCATGAGCATCACAATTGTGTGTAAACTAACCACACCTTTGTATAGCCATAGCATTTATGTGTGGCATCTTATTTTATTTCCTTAGCCATAGAAACCTAAGGTAACGAAGACCAATGAGTCCACCTAGGCTCAACCCATGAGTCGAAATAAGAGAGACCAGTTAGTCCACCTAGGTTCTACCCATGAGCCAAAATACGTCAATCACTGAGTGACCAGCAAGTTAGCTCACATTTGACTATTGAGTCATCCCTCGAGTGACCATCGAGTTAGCTCACCTAGGACCATAGAGTTAGCCATCGAGTGACCAGCGAGTCAGCTCACCTTTGACCATAGAATCAACCCCTAAGTGACCAGAGAGGTAGCTTACCTTAGACCATAGAGTCAGCCCTCGAGTGACCAGCGAGTCAGCTCACCTTGGACATAGAGTCAGCCCTAGAGTGACCATCGAGTCAGCACACCTTAGTCATCCCTTGAGTGACCATCTAGTCAACTCAACTTTAACCATAAAGTCAGCCTTTGAGTGACCATTGAGTTAGCTCACATTGGACTATAGAGTCAGCCATCGAGTGACCAACAAGTCAGCTCACATTTGACCATAAAGTCAACCCTCGAGTGACCATCGAGTTAACTTGCCTTTGACGATAGAGTCAACCCCCGAATGACTAGCGAGTCAGCTCACCTTAAACTATAAAGTTGATCCCTAGGTAACAAGCGAGTCAGTTCACCCACGACCATCAAGTCAAACCAGATTCAAACCTTAATCTTTAAGCCACCTTTTTGTAGTATTCTATGAATAGTACAAGCTACCCTTGCTAATTGTTTGATGAACAGTCGGCATGCACCCACTCCCCGTAATTTGTACATATTCATCCATTTATTCATTCACCCATTCATTCATTCATTCATTCATTCATTCACCCATTCATTCCGATAAGCGAGGTAAGTAAGGCTCAGAGCCACACCCGATACACTTACAAACACTTGATCTCTTACATTTTTAGGTTGGAAGTAGAGAGAAGGAGGTTAAGACGTATCAAGAGTAGCCCAAAAGTTTGACCCCTACCACCAATCGAATCTCTGGCCAAATTTTTCTCCTATCGAGAACTTAAAACCATAATGGTAGATGATGATGCAGTTGCACAATCCCTTAAAAGGATTCTGGATGCTCCGAAATTTTATGATGTTTGGGATAGGCTGAGCTCTTCTAATGCTTAGAAAGCTTAAGAGCAAGAGGTAAAAATAGCAGCGTTGAAGGCAAAGATGGCAGACATGGAGAAGTTGCCCATGAAAAAAGACAAGACTATTGCTCCCTCCATCAAGTAATATATAGACATTGATCGGTTCTTGCCAAGGGAATCGGAAGCCCTCTCGGCTAACTTTGTGATGCCTTATATAGCCCTATATACTGGCATTGGGCCTCCTCATACGCCTGTGGAGTGTTATCTTTGAATCATGACTAGTATGAACATCCCTAAGGTTCATATAGTCAATCTATTTCAAGCTACTCTGCGTGGACCGACTTCTGATTGGCACATGAGGATGCCAATCGATGTGATATCCAACTAGAAGAAGCTATGTTCTGCATTTCTAGAGAATTATGCTTTCAATTTGAAGGTCAAAACTACTCTGCAAGATCTTAAAAGGGTTAAGCAACACCCGAACGAATCCTTTGAAGAATACTACCTAAGATGGATGGTTGTCCGTGTACTTGTGATTGGGGTGTTGGATATGATATATGCCCTTAAGGCAATTAGGGCGATATGTCTGAATTATGTAATAAGTATGAATAATTTATTTAATCAATAAAGGCATTTAATCTTTTGCTTATATCAATGTATTTGTATATATATATATATATATATATATATATATATATATATATATATATATATATTAAAGCTAGTTAAATATATATTCGTTGATGTATGTATGCAAAAAGTTCATGACATATCATAGCATGAAGTCAGAGAAATTATAGTTGGACTATATTTGGTGGAACCTACATCATGTGCAATTATGACTATGTCTGAACTATCCTTAGTCATAGTTTCATCAAGAAAGGATACTGATGAAACGAAAAGACGAGCATGTGGTCAACTTTCTTGGAAAGTGTCCAAGCAGTCAATCTCCTAAGGACTGAAGGTGGTGCCTTAAGTTTGACACATGGATATTTCTGGGAGATATATTGGAGATAGCAGTAAGATAAACACTTGGTATATATATATCAATGTGTTAGTGTTTATCTTTATGCAATAAGCTTTGCGAATGTCCTCATACTTAAGATGCTAGTTACATTGCGTGGTACTATTGCTATACTTTTGGTCTTTACTACACACTAATTAATTTAGGGTGGTACAGGGTGATTACAGGTATAGTGATGACAGCACGTTGGTAAGCTAAGTAGGCGAAAAGAATCCATTTCTCCGGATATATTAAGGAGTTGTACCTGACCACTTGTTAAAGTGATGATTGCCATAAACCTCTGATCAAAGTATGTGTTTAATAGAAATGGTTTCTAGCCAAACACACTATGGTAAAAGGCAATATACTTTAGTAACAAGTAAATAACTGGGATAGCTTGGAACGTCGCTATTAGTTGGTACTAATATTAAAGAATGGAAGGAATTTATCGCACTAGATAACTATTGCATTAACCGGGATTAAGTGATATGCATAAATGACGTTCTGAGTAATGGGGGATGGTAGACCCTTGCTAGAGGCGTACTATAGTCGTTTAAGGTAACCGAGTTCTATTCACGGTCTAGAGCATTGAGCCACTGGTTCCATTAGAACAAGAGTTGGTTAAGCCTTAACAGCTCAATACTTTGGGATCCGATAAGGACACACACATTGGACCTTCATCAGACTAAGTAAAGAACTAATAGATTTATTCTATTATAAAAATATAACTTAAATAATAATTGGATTTTTATTTGATTGGTTAAAATTGATTAGATCAATTTTGGATAGACCAAGGAATTTATTTTGACTGGTAACTAATTAATTAGAGTTATGAATAAATTATAATTGATTAGATCAATTTTGGTTGGACTAAGAAATTTATTTTGACTAGTAACTAATTTATTAGGGTCAAAAATAAATATTTATTTGAAATTATTTAAAGGGGATTTTGCATTGGTGAGTTAAAACCAAAAAGTATGAAACATTTTGTACATAGTTCGGTTGTGCAGAGTACACCAAAAGGTGCGTGAACACTGCTAAGCAGTGTCCGCGGCAGCCCTTGTTCATGGGCTGCACAAAGGCAGCCTATGAAAAAGGGCAGTGTGAGCTGGGCTCGCGGCATGGGATGTGAGGCCCAGCCCACGTTGCCACAGCAGCGTGCATGCTGCATGTATATATGGGATGGGAGTAATTACTCCCATCCTAAATCGCCCACAGGGGGGGCATTTTTGCTCCCCCAAGCCTATATATAGGCTGTCCCCTTTCCTTTCAAATTGTACCAAGCTCAAAGCATAAATACTAAGCGAGATAATTAATCTCTCGGGTAATTGACCAAGTTATTTTTTAGGAGCCTAAATTTATTCGGGCACCTCTAGTTTATATTTTTAGGTGAGGCTTCTGGAGTGGTCTAGCAACTACTCAAGGCTTCTTAGTTCTTCCTCCCAGGGTGGTTTTGGTTAGTGGGGTTCAAGTGGATACTGATAGAGGCTATCCTACAATTGGGGGCTTGTGCAAGAAGGTTCTGCAAAAGCACGCTTCAACTGGTAAGTTCTTTTTCTTTCTCTTTTAATTATTAAGTCTTTTTCCTTAAGTGTTTTTAGACTTAATAATTATGCTTAGGTTATTTTGCATGCTTAGTTTATTATATGCTTAGGTTATAACTTAGAGTTATAACATGCTCAGTATAAAATAAATATGCTAGGATATAATTTGTAATTATGGTATGCCTAGTCCTTTAGCATGCTAACCTAGGTAGAGAATTATTTAGTTACGGCTTTATTTAATTTATATGCAACTAATAGGAGTTCCTGGTGACAGGGACAAAATTTTGAATTTTCGCCATGCCTCTTATGCATGTTCAATCTAATTGTCAGTTCCCAACTGTGGTACCAGAGCCTGCCTATTTAGTGCATAATTAAGCTAGAAGCAAACTAAATATTATTTTCTAAATGAAATGATTTGTTTATTTAATTATTTGGAACAATATATATAAACTTGTGCCTTTTATTTCAAGGTTAGAAAATAGTTATGAATAATTTTGAATAAGCCTGCTCAACTTACTCAAATTATACAAGTGTCAATAATTTATTTAAATTACATGGGTTATAGATGCTCTCAATTTCCATGAATTGGAAGAACGAAATTTATTAGTTCAAGAGAATCAATTGGTCTTCAAGTTTGTGCTCGTATTTGTTCTGGCTAAGGATTGGACTTGATGTCTACTCCTCATAGGGCACCTCTCCTACCTGGGAACCTATATTCGTCCAATTTGAATTGACCAACCGGGGGATTAATATGAACTAATTTATTTCTAGTATATAAGATGGTGCTTATATATGTTTCTATAACAAAGTAAAAAATTAAATTTTTTGAATAAAAGCTTAAAGGAAATGCAATATAATAACAAATAAAAGTGTTAATTATTTTGCATATAATCTAGGTTGATGGAATAATTATAATAAAGAGTTGAACCCACCTAAGGTTAGACCTTATAAATTAATTCTAAAATTCCCTTAATTAATACAAGTTCTTATACTTTTGTCCATCTGATAAATCCCAGATTTGGGTGAGACGTTTAACCCCAATAAAATCCTAAAGTAAATATATTAAGGCAAGTTGTAGTCTTCCTTACTCAAATTTGTAATACGGTCTCTTTGGGCTATGAAAGTGATATGCAAAGCATTCCTTCTAGTCCACATTGATTGGTTGTAAAGTTTGAGATAGGGTCTGCCTTAATAGAGCTCGGGTAGTCCACCATAAAATTAGGGGCTAGGCCCAGATCCGAGACATATTCAAGGAGATGCTAATATATAGGGAACTTGAATGAATTAGCAATTGCATGCGATGCAAATGGAATGGGATTGGACTTGATGTTAACTCCTCGTAGGGCACCTCTCCTACCTGGGAACCTATATTGGTCCAATTTGAATTGACCAACCGGGGGATTAATATGAACTAATTTATTTCTAGTATATAAGATGGTGCTTATATATGTTACTATAACAAAGCAAAAAATTAAATTTGTTGAATAAAAGCTTAAAGGAAATGCAGTATAATAACAAATAAAAGTGTTAATTATTTTGCATATAATCTAGGTTGATGGAATAATTATAATAAGGAGTTGAACCCACCTAAGGTTAGACCTTATAAATTAATTCTAAAATTCCCTTAATTAATACAAGTTCTTATAATTTTGTCCATCTGATAAATCCTAGATTTGGGTGAGACGTTTAAGCCCAATAAAATCCCAAAGTAAATATATTAAGGCAAGTTGTAGTCTTCCTTACTCAAATTTGTAATACGGTCTCTTTGGGCTATCAAAGTGATATGCAAAGCATTCCTTCTAGTCCACATTGATTGGTTGTAAAGTTTGAGATAGGGTCTGCCTTAACAGAGCTAGGGTAGTCCACCATAAAATTAGGGCTAGGCCCAGATCCGAGACATATTCAAGGAGATGCTAATATACAGGGAACTTGAATGAATTAGCAATTGCATGCGATGCAAATGGAATGGGATTGGACTTGATGTCTACTCCTCATAGGGCACCTCTCCTACCTGGGAACCTATATTGGTCCAATTTGAATTGACCAACCGGGGGATTAATATGAACTAATTTATTTCTAGTATATAAGATGGTGCTTATATATGTTTCTATAACAAAGTAAAAAATTAAATTTGTTGAATAAAAGCTTAAAGGAAATGCAATATAATAACAAATAAAAGTGTTAATTATTTTGCATATAATCTAGGTTGATGGAATAATTATAATAAAGAGTTGAACCTACCTAAGGTTAGACCTTATAAATTAATTCTAAAATTCCCTTAATTAATACAAGTTATTATAATTTTGTCCATTTGATTAAATACTAGATTTGGGTGAGACGTTTAACACCAATAAAATCCCAAAGTAAATATATTAAGGCAAGTTGTTGTCTTCATTACTCAAATTTATAGTACGGTCTCTTTGGGCTATCAAAGTGCTACGCAAAGCGTTCCTTCTAGTCCAAATTGATTAGTTGAAAAGTTTGAGATAGGGTCTACCTTAACAGAGCTGGGGTAGTCCACCATAAAATTGGGGGCTAGGCCCAGATCTGAGACATATTCAAGGAGATGCTAATATAAGAGCATACGTCCCTTGGGATTAGGGAACTTGAATGAATTAGCAATTGCATGGGTTGCAAATGGAATGGGATTCAAACTATGACTTACTATTATGACTTGACTCATAAAATTAGCGGTTGAATAGACTAGTTATAGATGCTACCTACTAGGAAATTTAGCAGGACTAAAATTCACTAATTCAACAGAATGAGATATTGTAAATTTTGAAGAAAATAGTAGGATAATGTATCTAATTAAAAGGCCTCATATTAAATACATGTACTTAAACTAATATTTAAACACTTTTCTTTTCTTATATCTAAGGTTGAAAATGGCTTCCAATTTTTATCTTTGTATGTTACTTCACACCAAATTGAATAGCTCAAACTTTTCTGATTAGTTTCGAGCTGTGAGAATAGTTCTCAGATTCGAGGGAATTGCCTATATCCTAATTGTAATTTTCCCTATAGAACCTGATGTTGAGGATCATGTGGAACATGATGCTTGGTTGAAGCTCAGGAAAGATCTTGTATGTATTCTATTGGGGTCCATGAATCATGAGTTTTAGAAACAACATGAGAACATGCCCTTGGAGGATATGGTTCTCCATCTTGAAGAACTCTTTTCAAAGAGGGAGAGGATAAAGAGGTATAAGACCTCCAAGCTCCTTTTTGGGACCAAGATGCAGGCTGGCAACTCTGCCTCTCAACATGTACTAAAACTCTTAGGAAACCTTGAGAAACTGAATCGATTAGGATTCGAGATGAATCATGAATTGAGCATTGACCTTGTGTTGATGTCCTTGATAGATAGTTAATCAGGCTTTATGACTAGCTATTACATGAATAGGATTAATTCTGCTATCCCTGAATTAATCAATATGCTGAAAACAGTAGAACCTCAGATAAAAAAGGACCAGAAATCTCTACTATTGGTTAAAAAAGGCAAGACTTCTAAGAAGAAGAAGCAGGCACTGGGTGCTAAGAAAACAATAGTAAGAAGAAGAATGAAAAGAAGGCATCTAAGTATGTCAGCCTTAAATGTGGGAAATCAGGACATTAAAAGAGGGATTGTAAAGCTCCTGCTTATGAACATTTGTAGAAGAAGCCTATAGAGGAATCTACTTCAAGAATGTTTGTATTTGAAAACTTTGCTACTTTTTCGCAAGAATCCACTTAGGTATTAGATACTGGTTATGGTTCTTATATATATACTTCTGTGTAGGGACTAAAGAACCGTAGAAAACTTGCAAAAGGGGAGATGTGCCTATACGTGGGAAATTGAGCCAGAGTTGCTGCATTAGCCATAGGGAGCTTTAGTCTTGTTTTACCAAGTGGACTTGTTTTAGTATTGAATAATTGTTACTACATTCTAAGTGTTACTAAGAATATTGTATCTATTGCATGTTTAGCAGTAGAGGGATTTGAAATTTTATTTTCGAATAATAATTGTCAGATTCATTTTAATAATATTCTCTATAGTTATGGAATGTTGCAAAGTGGCATTTATGTTCTTGATACTAAAACAGAAGTTTTCAATATAAACAATGTGAAGAAAGATAAATTAGATAATGAGAATTCCTTCTACTTATTGCCCTGCCGTTTCGGCTACAAAAATAAAGATCGCTTAACCAAGTTGCATATGCATGGAGACTTGGGCCTAATAGACTTGGAGTGTTATGGTGATTGCGAACCTTATTTAAAAGGAAAAATGACAAAGTTACCCTTTCAATGAAAGGGTGAGCGGGCCACAAGTACATTGGAACTTATACATACTAATGTGTATGGTCCAACGAGTGTTCAGGTACTAGGAGGATACTCCTACTTCATAACCTTTATTGCTGATTACTCACGATACGGTTATTTATACTTGATGAAGCACAAATCTGAAAGTTTTGAAAAATTCAAACTATTTAGAGCTGAAGTAGAGAAATAGCTTGAGAAAAGTATTAAAACACTTCAATCAGATCGAGGTGGAATCCTTAATTCAGGAGTTTCAAGATTATCTAAAAGAAAATAGGATAGTTCCCCAATGGACCCCTCCTTATACATCCCAACACAATGAAGTGTCAGAAAGGAGGGATCGGACTTTATTAGATATGGTCAGGTCTATGATAAGCCATGTAGTTCTTAGTATATCCTTTTGGGGATATGCACTGGAGAGCGCGGTTTATATCTTAAATAGAGTGCCCTCTAATTCAGTTGATTTTACTCTTTAAGAAAGATGGTGTAACAAAAAGCAATCTCTATATCATTTAAGAGTATGGAGCTGTCTTGTTATGATAAAGAGGATAGCGTCAGATAAGCTAAATGCTAAGGCTGCCAAATCTCTGTTCATTCGATATCCAGAGGAAATAATTGGATATCTATTTTACCGACCCGAAGCACAAAAGGTATTTATGTCTCAGCATGCTCACTTTTTGGAATAGGAACACTTACTTGCAAAAGTCAGTGGGAGCAATATTGAATTGGAAGTTCAAGAGAAAGAAACAGATAATCAACTGATTGACCCCGTTCTAGATACACAAGAGAGTGTGATCCAAGAATAACCTATCGAAACACAATCATTACGAAGCTCAGGTCGTGTTCATAATAGTCCCGACAGATATGGGTTTATCATCACTAACGATAAGGAACTATATCTTATGGAGGACGATGAACCAAAGACATATGATGAGGCAATGAAAAGCTTATATTCGGATAAATGGCAAAAGGCCATAAAATCAGAAATGGATTCCATGTACAAGAACCAAGTTTGAAATTTGGCTGATGCAACGCAAGAGGTTATACTAATTGGGTACAAATGGGTCTTTAAGAAGAAGAGAGACATGGACGGTAATGTAATTACCTATAAAGCAAGGTTGGTTGCGAAAGGTTATAGTCAACAGGGAAGGTATTGACTATGATAAAACCTTCTCACCGGTAGCCATGCTCAAATCCATAAGGATACTCCTCACCATTTCTGCTCATTATGATTGCAAGATCTGGCAGATGGATGTAAAAATAGCATTCCTGAATGGGGATTTAGACCGGGATGTGTATATGACAGAACCTGAGGATTTTACATCTCAGAATGGCTCGAAGGTATACAAGCTACAAAGATCCATTTATAGACTTAAGCAGGCATCTAGGAGTTGCAATATAAGGTTTGATTAGACAATCCAGGAACTGGATTTCTGCCTAAATGCGAAAGAGCCTTGTGTTTACAAGAAGGTTAGTGGGAGTGTAGTCGTTTTTCAAGTATGTATATTGATGACATTCTGCTAATAGGAAACGATATTTCTCTTCTTTAAAACATTAAAGTATGGTTGTCAAGAAAGTTCTCCATGAAAGACTTTGGTGAAACAGCATTTATACTAGGTATAAAGATCTACAAAGATAGATCCAAGAGGTAATTAGGTCTTTCTCAAGGTACGTATATAGATAAGGTGTTGAATAGGTTTAACCTTAAGCATTCTAAGAAAGGTTATCTCCCGTTGACAAAGGGGATTAACCTATCTAAGGTTAAGTGTCCGAAGATAGCTCAGGAGAGAATGCACATGAAGGATATACCCTATGTATCCGTGATAGGATCCATCATGTATGCTATGATATGTACTAGGTCGGATATCACTCAGGCTTTGAGCTCTACGAGAAGATATCAGTCAGATCTAGGTAAAAAGCACTAGATGGCCTTCAATGCAATCCTTAAGTACTTGAGAAGGACTAAGTATGAGTTCTTATTTTGTGAAAAAGGTGACCTCACAATCAAAGGTTACACTTACTCGAGTTTTCAATCTTACAAGGAAGACTTTAAGTCTTAGTTAGGTTTTATGTATGTGTTAAATGGAGGGGCAGTATGCTAGAAGAGTTCCAAGCAAGAAACTACTGCTGATTCAACCACGGAATCTGAATACATTACTGCATGCGAAGCAGCAAAAGAAGCTGTATGGTTAAAGGGATTTATTGGTGATCTCGGTGTGGTGCCTCAGGCTGTTGATCCAATTACTTTACATTGTGATAACAATGGTGCTATAGCTCAGGCAAAGGAACCACGGTCTCATAAAAAAATAGACATGTATTCAGAAAGTGTCATATAATCAGGGAGATTGTTGATGGTAAGATAATAAGATTAGAATATGTACCCACTAACAAGAACCTCGCGGATGGTCTGACAAAGCTATTGACTCAAGTCGAACATGACCAGCATGTTAAAACATATGGATTAAGACGTATGGCAAATTAGCCTTAGTGCAAGTGGGAGTCTGTTGGATATGATGTATGCCCTTAAGGCGATTAGGGCGGTATATCTTAATTATGTAATAAGTATGAATAATTTATTCAATCAATAAAGGCATTTAATCTTTTGCTTATATCAATGTGCTTGTACATATATATATATATATATATATATATATATATATATATATATATATATATATATATATATATATTAAAGCTGGTTAAATATATGTTCATTGATGTATGTATGCAAAAAGTCCTTGACTTATCATAGCAAGAAGTTAGAGAAATTATAGTCGGACTATATTTGGAGGAACCTGCTTCATGTGCAATTATGATTATGTCTAAACTATGCCTAGTCATAGTTTCATCAAGAAAGGTTATTGATGAAATGTAAAGCCTAGCATGTGGTCAACTTTCTTGGAAAGGGCCCAAGCAGTGGATCTCCTAAGGACTAAGGTGGTGAATTGAGTTTGACACATGGATATATTTGGGAGATATATTGGAGATCGCAGTAAGATAAACACTTGGCATATCTCAATGTGTTAGTGTATATCTTTATGCAATAAGCTTTGCGAATGTCCTCGTACTTGAGATGCTAGTTACCTTGTGTGGTACTATTACTATACTTTAGGTCATTACTATACACTAATTAATTTAGGGTGCTATAGGGTGATTACGGGTATAGTGATGACAACACATTGGTAAGCTAAGTGGTCGAAAAGAATCCATCGCTCCAGATATATTAAGGAGTTGTACTTGGCCACTTGTTGAAGTGATGATTGCCACAAACCTTTGAACATAGTACGTGTTTAATAGTAATGGTTTCTAGTCAAATACACTATGGTAAAAGGCAATATACTTCGGTAATAAGTAAATAATTGGGATAGCTTAGAGCAACCTCACTTTTAGTGGGTTAACACTTTAACCGAACCTTACAAACCAAGTGGTGCTAATAATAAAGAATGGAAGGAATTTATCGCACTAGATAACTATTGCATTAACCGGGATTAAGTCATAAGCATAAATGATGTTCTGAGTAATGGGGGATGGAAGACCCTTGCTAGAGGCATACTACAGTCGTTTGAGGTAATCGAGTTCTATTCTCGATCTAGAGCATCGAGCCAATGGTTCCATTTGAACAAGGGTTGGTTAAGACTTAACAGCTCAATACTTCGGGATCCGATAAGGTCACACACATTAGACCTTCATCAGACTAAGAAAAGAACTAATAGATTTATTCTATTACAAAAATATAACTTATATAATAATTGGATTATTATTTGATTGGTTAAAATTGATTAGACAAATTTTGGATAGACCAAGGAATTTATTTTGACCGGTAACTAATTAATTAGAGTCATAAATAAATTATAATTGATTAGATCTATTTTGGTTGGACCAAGAAATTTATTTTGACTGGTAACTAATTTATTAGAGTCAAAAATAAATATTTATTCGATAGGATTTAAAGGGTATTTTGCATTAGCGAGTTAAAACTAAAAAGTATGAAATATTTTGTACATAGTTCGGTTGCGCGGAGTACACCGAAAGGTGCGCAACACTGCTAGGCATTGTTCACGGTAGCCCTTATTCATGGGTTGCACAAAGGCAGCCCATGAAAAAGGGCAGCGCGAGCTGGGCTCTTGGCATGGGCCGCGAGGCCCAACCCGCGTGCAAGGCAAGCCCACTTGCTACATGCAGCGTCCTATGCACGCCGCATGTATATATGGGATGGGAGTAATTACTCCCATCCCACATCGCCCACAGGGGGAGCAATTTTGCTCCACCAAACCTATATATAGGCTATCCCCTTTCCTTTTAAATTGTACCAAGCTCTAAGCATAAATCCTAAGTGAAATAATTAATCTCTCAAGTCATTGAGCAAGTTATTTTTGAGGAGCCTGAATTTATTCGAGCACCTCTACTTTATATTTTTGGGTGAGGCTTCTAAAGTGGTCTAGCAACTACTCAAGGCTTCTTAGTTCTTCCTCCCCAGGAGGTTTTGATTGGTGGGGTTTGTGTGGATACCGATAGAGGCTATCCTACGATTGGAGGCTTGTGCAAGAAGGGTCTGCAAAAGCACGCTTCAACTGGTAAGTTCTTTTTCTTTCTCTTTTAATTGTTAAGTCTTTTTCTTTAAGTGTTTTTAGACTTAATAATTATGCTTAGGTTATTTTGCATGCTTAGTTTAATTTATGCTTAGGTTATAACTTAGAGTTATAACATGCTTAGTATAAAATAAATATGCTAGGATATAATTTGTAATTAAGGTATGCCTAGTCCTTTAGCATGCTAACCTAGGTAGAGAATTATTTAGTTAAGACTTTATTTAATTTATATGCAACTAATAGGAGTTCCTGGGGACCGGGACAAAATTTTGAATTTCCGCCATGCCTCTTATGCATGTCCAATCTGACTGTCAGTTCCCAAGTATCAGAGCCTGCCTATTTAGTGCATAATTAAGTTAGAAGCAAACTAAATATTATTTTCTAAATGAAATGATTTGTTTATTTAATTCCTTGGAACAATATATATGAACTTATGTCTTTCATTTCAAGGATAGAAAATGGTTACGAATAATTTTGAATAAGCCTGATCAACTTACTCAAATTATACAAGTGTCAATAATTTATTTAAATTACATGGGTTACAGATGCTCCCAATTTACATGAATTGGAAGAACGAAATTTATTAGTTCAAGAGAATCCGTTGGTCTTCAAGTTTGTGCCCGTATTTGTTCTGGCTAAGGATTAGACTTGGTGTCTACTCCTCATAGGGCACCTCTCCTAGCTGGGAACCTATATCGGTGCAATTTGAATTGACCAACCAGGGGATTAATATGAACTTATTTATTTCTAGTATATATGATGGTGCTTATATATGTTTCTATAACAAAGTAAAAAATTAAATTTATTGAATAAAAGCTTAAAGGAAATGCAATATAAATATAACAAATAAAAGTGTTAATTATTTTGCATATAATCTCGGTTGGTGGAATAATTATAATAAGGAGCTGAACCCACCTAAAGTTAGACCTTATAAATTAATTCTAAAATTCCCTGAATTAATACAAGATCTTATAATTTTGTCCATCTGATAAATCCTAGATTTGGGTGAGACGTTTAACCCTAATAAAATCCCAAAGTAAATATATTAAGGCAAGTTGTAGTCTTCCTTACTCAAATTTGTAATACGGTCTCTTTGGGCTATCAAAGTGCTATGCAAAGCATTCCTTCTAGTCCACATTGATTGGTTGTAAAGTTTGAGATAGGGTCTGCCTTAACAGAGCTAGGGTAGTCCACCATAAAATTAGGGGGTAGGCCCAGATCTGAGACATATTCAAGGAGATGCTAATATATAGGGAACTTGAATGAATTAGCAATTGCATGCGATGCAAATGGAATGGGATTCCAACTATGACTTACTATTATGACTTGACTCGTAAAATTGGGGTTGTAATAGACTAGTTATAGATGGTTCCTACTAGGAAATTTAGCTGGGCTAAAATTCACGAATTCAATAGAATAGGATATTGTAAATTTCTATTTAATTAAAAGTCCTAATATTAAATACATGTACTTAAACTAATATCTAAACACTTTTCTTTTCTTATATCATAGGTTGAATCTCCGTATGTTACTTGACACCAAATTGAATGGCTGGAACTTTTCTGATTGGTTCTGAGCCATGAGAATAGTTCTCAAATCCAAGGGAATTGCCTATGTCCTAAGTGAAATTTTCCCTTTAGAACCTGATGTTGGGGATCATGTGGAACATGATGCCTAGTTGAAGCACAGGAAAGATCGTATGTGTATTATGTTGGGGTCTATGAATACAGAGCTTCAGAAATAACTTGAGAACATGCCCTTGGAGGATATGGTTCTCCATCTTGAAGAATTCTTTTCGGAGTGGGAGAGGACAAAGAGGTATGAGACCTCCAAGCTCCTTTTCGGGACCAAGATGCAGGCTGGCACCTCTGCCTCTCAGCATGTACTACTACTCTTGGGATACCTTGAGAAACTGAATCGATTGGGATTTGAGATGAATCATGACTTGGGCATTGACCTTGTGTTGATGTCCTTGATATATAGTTACTCAAGCTTCATGACTAACTATTACATGAACAGGATTAATTCTACTATCCCTGAATTAATCAACATGCTGATAATAGTAGAACCTAGGATAAAAAATGATCAGAAACCTCTACTGTTGGTTGAAAAAGGCAAGGCTTCTAAGAAGAAGAAGCAGTCATTGGGTGCTAAGAAAAGAATCAGTAAGAAGAAGAATGAAAAGAAGGCATTTAAGTATGTCTGCTTCCAATGTGGGAAACCGAGACATTGGAAAAGCTCCTACTTCTGAGGATTTGAAGAAGAAGCCTGTAAAGGCATCTACTTCCGGTTTGTTTGTAATTGAAAACTTTGCTACTTTTCTGCGAGAATCCACTTGGGTATTAGATACTGGTTGTGGTTCTCATAACTATACTTCTGTGCAAGGACTAAGGAACTGAAGAAAATTTGCAAAAAGGGAGATGGACCTACACGTGGGAAACAGAGCCAGAGTTGCTGCATTAGCTGTAGGGAGCTTTTATCTTGTTTTGCCAAGTGGACTTGTTTTAGTTTTGAATAATTATTACTACATTCCCAGTGTTACTAAGAATATTGTATCTGTTACATGTTTAGCAGCAGAGGGATTTGAAATTTTATTTTCGAATAATAATTGTTCGATTCGTTTGAATAATATTCTTTATGGTTATGGAATGTTGAAAAGTGGCATTTATGTTCTTAATACTAAAACATAAGTTTTCAATATAAACAATGTGAAGAAAGTTAAAGTAGATAATGAGAATTTCGTCTATGGCACTGCTGTTTAGGCCACATAAACAAAGATCGCTTAACCAAGTTGCATATGTGTGGAGACTTAGGCCCTATAGATTTGGAGTCTTACGGTGATTGCGAACCTTGTTCAAAAGGAAAATGACAAAGTTACCCTTTCAAGGAAAGGGTGAGCGGGCCATAAGTACATCTGAACTTATACATACTGATGTGTGTGGTCCGGTGAGTGTTTAGGCACTAGGAGGATACTCCTACTTCATAACCTTTATTGATGATTACTCACGATACGGTTATTTGTACTTGATGAAGCACAAATCTGAAAGTTTTGAAAAATTCAAACTATTCAGAGCTAAAGTAGAGAAATAGCTTGAGAAAAGTATTAAAACACTTCGATCAGATTGAGGTGGAGAATACTTAAGTCAGGAGTTTTAAGATTATGTGAAGGAAAATGGCATAGTTCCCCAGTGGACCCCTCCTTATACACCCCAACACAATGGAGTGTAAGGAAGGAGGAATCAGACTTTATTAGATATGGTTAGGTCTATAATAAGCCATGCAGTTCTTAGTAAATCCTTTTTGGGATATGCACTGGAGAGCGCGGTTTATGTCTTAAACAGAGTGCCCTCTAAATCAGTTGATTTTACACCTTATGAAAGATGGTGTAACAAAAAGCCATCTCTAAGTCACTTAAGAGTATAGGGCTATCCTACTATGGTAAAGAGGATAGCGTCATATAAGCTAAATGCCAAGGTTGACAAATGTCTATTCATTGGATATCTAAAGGAAATAATTTGATATATATTTTACCAACTCGAAGTATAAATTGTATTTGTGTCTCGAAATGCTCACTTTTTGGAAAAGGAACACTTACTTGCAAAAGTCAGTGGGAGCAATATTAAAGTGGAAGTTCAAGAGAAAGAAACGGATAATCAACTGATTGACCTTGTTCTAGATACACAAGAGAGTGTGATCCAAGAACAACCTGTCAAAACACAATAATTGTGAAGATCAGGTCATGTTCATAAGGGTCCCGATAGATATGGGTTTATCATCACTTATGATAAGGAACTTTATCTTATAGAGGATGATGAACCAAAGACATATGATGAGGCAATAAAAAGCTCAGATTCTGATAAAAGGAAAAAGGCCATGAAATCAGAAATGGATTCCATGTATGAGAACCAAGTTTGGTATTTGGTTGATGCACCACAAGAGGCTAGACCAATTGGGTGCAAATGGGTCTTCAAGAAGAAGACAGACGTGGATAGTGATGTAATTACCTATAAAGAAAGGTTGGTTGCGAAAGGTTATAGTCAACAGAAAGGTATTGACTATAATGAAACCTTCTCACCGGTAGCCAAGCTCAAATCCATGAGGATACTCCTCACCATTGCTGCTCATTATGATTATAAGATCTGGCAGATGGATGTAAAAATGACATTCCTAAATGGGGATTTGGACCAAGATGCGTATATGACACAATATGAGGGTTTTACATCTTAGAATGGCTCGAAGGTATGCTAGCTATAAAGATCCATTTATGGACTTAAGTAGGCATCCAGGAGTTGGAATATAAGGTTTGATCAGACAATCCGGGAACTGGATTTCTATCCAAATGCAAATGAGCCTTGTGTTTACAAGAAGGTTAGTGGGAGTGCAGTCGTTTTTCTAGTATGTATGTTGATGACATTCTGCTAATAGGAAACGGCATTTCTCTCTTCAAAACCTTAAAGTATGGTTGTTAAGAAAGTTCTCCATGAAAGACCTTGGTGAAGCAGCATTCATACTAGGTATAAAGATCTACAAGGATAGATCTAAAAGGCTGTTAGGTCTTTCTCAAAGTACATATATAGACAAGGTGTTAGTTTATGGAGAAGGTGACCTCGTAATGAAAGGTTACATGATGCGAGTTTTCAATTTGACAAGGTTGACTTTAAGTCTTAGTCAGGTTTTGCGTATGTGTTAAATGGAGGGACAGTATGCTAAAAGAGTTCCAAACAAGAAACTATTGCCGATTCAACCATGGAATCTGAATATAGTGCTGCATGCGAAGCAATAAAAGAAGCTGTCTGGTTAAAGGGATTTATTGGTAATCTCAGTGTAGTGCCTGAGGCTGTTGATCCAATTACTTTGTATTGTGATAACAATGGTGCCATAGGTCAGGCAAAGGAACCACAGTCTCATTAGAAAAACAAACATGTATCTAGAAAGTATCATATAATCAAGGAGATTGTTGATGCTAAGATAATAAGATTAGAATATATACCCACTGACCAGAACCTCGTGGATGGTCTGACAAGGCTATTGACTCAAGTCAAACATGACCAGCATGTTAAAGGATATGGATTAAGACATATGGCTAATTGGCCTTAGTGCAAGTGGGAGTTTGTTGGATACAATGTATGCCCTTAAGGCAATTAGGGAGATATATCTTAATTATGTAATAAATACGAATAATTTATTTAATCAATAAAGGCATTTAATCTTTTGCTTATATCAATGTGCTTGTATATATATGTATTAAAGCTGGTTAAATATATATTCATTGATGTATGTATGCAAAAAGTCCTTGACATATCATAGCCTAAAGTCAGAGAAATTATAGTTAGACCATATTTGGTGGAACCAGCTTAATGTGCAATTATGATTTTGTCTAAACTATCCCTAGTCATGGTTTCATCAAGAAAGGATTTTGATGAAACAAAAAGACTAGCATGTGGTCAACTTTCTCGGAAAGGGTCGAAGCAGTCAACCTCTTAAGGACTGAAGGCGGTGCCCTAAGTTTGACACATGGATATATTTGGGAGATAAATTGGAGACCGCGGTAAGATACACTTGGTATATATATCAATGTGTTAGTGTTTATCTTTATGCAATAAGCTTTATGAATGTCCTCATACTTGAGATGCTAGTTACCTTGTATGGTACTATTGCTATACTTTGGGTCATTACTATACACTAATTAGTTTAGGGTGCTACGGGTGATTATGGGCATAGTGATGACAGCACGTTGGTAAGCTAAGTAGTTGGAAAGAATCCATTGCTCAGGAAATATTAAGGAGTTGTACTTGGCAACTTGTTGAAGTGATGATTGCCATAAAACTCTGATCAGAGTATGTGTTTGATAGAAATGGTTTCTAGTCAAACACAATATGGCAAAAGGCAATATACTTCGTTAACAAGTAAATGACTGGGATAACTTGGAGCAACCTCGCTATTAGTGGGTTAATACTTTAACCGAACGCTATACACCAGATGGTACTAATATTAAAGAATGGAAGGAATTTATCGCACTAGATAACTATTGCATTAACCAGGATTAAGTCGTAAGCATAAATGACATTCAGAATAATGGGGGATGGTAGACCCTTGCTAGAGGCGTACTACAGTCGTTAAAGGTAATCGAGTTCTATTCACGGTCTAGAGCATCGAGCCAATGGTTCCATTAGAACAAGGGTTGGTTAAGCCTTAACAGCTCAATACTTCGGGATCCGACAAGGTCACACACATTGGACCTTCATCGGACTAAGTAAAGAACTAATAGATTTATTCTATTACAAAAATATAACCTAAATTATAATTGGATTATTATTTTATTGGTTAAAATTGATTAGATCAATCTTGGATAGACTGAGGAATTTATTTTGACCGGTAACTAATTAATTAGAGTCATAAATAAATTATAATTGATTAGATCAATTTTGGTTGGACCAAGAAATTTATTTTGACTGGTAACTAATTTATTAGAGTAAAAAATAAATATTTATTTGAAAGGATTTAAAGGAGATTTTACATTGGCGAGTTAAAACCGAAAAGTATAAAATATTTTGCACATAGTTTAGTTGTACAGAGTACACCGAAAGGTACACGAACACTGCTAGACAGTGTTCGCGGTAGCCCTTGTTTATGGGCTGTACAAAGACAGCCCATGAAAAAGGGCAGCGCGAGCTGGGCTCGCGGCCTGGGCCGCGAGGCCTAGCCCTCGTTCAAGGCAAGCCCACTTGGCACATGCAGCGTGCTATGCACGCTTCATGTATATATGGGATAAGAGTAATTACTCCCATCCCACATCACCCACAGCGGGAGCGTTTTTACTCCCCCAAGCCTATATATAGGCTTTCCCCTTTCCTTTCAAATTATACCAAGCTCAAAGTATAAATCCTAAGCGAGATAATTAATCTCTCAGGTAATTGAGGAAGTTATTGTTGAGGAGCCTAAATTTATTCGGGCACCTCTAGTTTATATTTATGGGTCAGGCTTCTAAAGTGGTCTAGCAACTACTCAAGGCTTCTTAGTTCTTCCTCTCGGGTGGTTTTGGTTGGTGGGGTTCGTGTGGATACTGATAGAGGCTATCCTACGATTGGTGGCTTGTGCAAGAAGGTTCTGCAAAAGCACGCTTCAACAGGTAAGTTCTTTTTCTTTCTCTTTTAATTATTAAGTCTTTTTCTTTAAGTGTTTTTAGACTTAATAATTATGCTTAGGTTATTTTACATGCTTAGTTTGTTTTATGCTTAGGTTATAACTTAGAGTTATAACATGCTTAGTATAAAATAAATATGCTAGGATATAATTTAGAATTATGGTATGTCTAGTCCTTTAGCATGCTAGCCTAGGTAGAGAATTATTTAGTTAAGGCTTTATTTAATTTATATGCAAGTAATAGGAGTTCCTAGGGACAGGGACAAAATTTTAAATTTCCGCTATGCCTTTTATGCATGTTCAATCTGACTGTCAGTTCCTAACATGGGGAACTTGGCCAAGAAGCATTGATAGTAAAGCTTGTCGAAGGATCTAGCCAGAGGTATCCAGATGACATGAAGATGAAAAGGTTCGATGCCTTTAACAACGTGGTAGACTATGCTAAAAGACTAGAAAAGTATGAGGAGGAAGATCAAACAAAGAAGTAAGAACAGCAGGCTTACACTAAACCTAAATATTGGGAAAAGGTGGGTCTTTTAAACAAGGCAACTCCGAGTCCTCAAAAGCTTTATATAAAGTTGTAGCTGCCACTCAGGTGTAGACTCATCAATCTATCTCCCTATGGGTAGAGTCACTGTCATAGATATTTACTAAGCTGAGGAAGTCCGACAAGCTTCAAAGCATCAAGCCATTCATTCCATCCACTGCGGCAGACAAAGATATCTTTTGTGCCTATCATATGACCAAAGGGCATTACACTAGCAATTACACTCGACAACTGAAAGATATACATTAGATGATAACCAATGAGAGGATGAAAGAGCCTGAGAATAAACTGAGCACACAGACTAATCCCCTGTCGAACTTTGAGGCTATGGTAAATGCCATCGATGTTTAAGTAGAGGCCGACAAGTATGGTATTGATGTGACAGATAACTTCCTGCATGATCTAGGATGGGGAGATAATATGATTTTCAATAATATGGACATCACCTACATGGTTGATCAATATGTCTTAAGAATGTGGAGAGAAGGGCTAGACCAGTATCGAGTGCTAACACACCTCATATTTCGAGGGGATTTCAACCCAAATAAGCATGTAGAAGAATTTGTCTGATTCATGCATGAATGAGAGATTGCTATGATGGGGTTTGCACCTCAATTCCTCCATTTCTTGGAAGGTCCAGCCATGGACTGGTACAACGTAATGCCGCTTAAAGGATGTTAAAACTGGTACTTTATGGAGAGATCTTTCCTCCACTACTTTATAGCTTCTCAACCATACTTAGATATGCTTTGCTGGTGGTTGGCACCTCAAGTAGATCAACATAACGCTGGTTGGCCGGATGTTCGGCCTCCACAGCCCCCCATGTATACTCCTCTAGATTATATGAGTCCCAACTACGTTAGGACAATTCTATTCGAATTTGGGAGCTCTTTCAGGATGGCACGCGAGGGAATCAAGAGCTGTATGATCATGAACAAGCCTGGAGTGATCACAGGGACTAGTAAAGGTATCTTGGCATTAACCTGAATGAGGTGGCACAAGACCCATTTGTCAAAGTCCGTCCAAATATGGCATTGGAAATGAATCGTAGAAACCAAGTGAACATCGAACTGTGCGACCTGTTTGAAGGGGTCCATGTAAACATTACAGCATATGATGCCCATATAAAGGAGACATTTGCTAGTATGTAAGGCATGATCTCTAACCTTTGCACAGCCATCACAGGAGTTAAGGCCAGAGTAGATGTAATAGGGAAAATAATAGAAGAAGATCCTGATGAAGATCCCAAAGAAGTTCTTAAGGAAGATCCTAAGAAAGATCCCAAGGAAGACCCTGAGGAAGATCCTGAGGAAGATCCCGAGGAAGGCTCTAAGAAAGATCAGGAGGAAGATTCTGATAATGATGTGCCAATTGAACATGCACTAAATTAGGTCTGCAAACCACAACCTTTTGACAAATTAGATGAAGAAGTTGAAGAATTCGAGGGCTCCGACGAGTTAAATCATGAAGATGAAAGTGAGGTGGATAATCTGGGGTACGTACCTGGGATCTTTTTAGATGATGAGTTGAACTAGTTACCCAGGGATTTAGAGTATGAAGCTCCTTTTCCTAATGGCATGACGGTCGACTATGATGGTGCTGAGAGGTATGCCTCATCTTTAGAACATGACTCCCCAAGCACCTTATGGTCTGTGGAAAGTGCTGATTCATGAGACTTTATAGACTTTGACTCTGGTAGTGAACACTTCATTAATATGATCTGAGATGAGGGTAAGAACCTTCTCTGGAGTATATCATGGAGAGGATCTGTGCAAAAAATGAATTAGCTCAAGCAAGTTATCGGATCCAAAGTCGGGACTTGAGGGAAGTTTATCCCATATTCTACAAAGGAAACACAAGGCCACACCCTCACATCCTTGAATTCATGCTGATGATGAATGATGGGTACATTCACTATGCCCATTAGCCTGAGAGGTTCCACCTTACCCTCCGAGAGAAAGTAGTCGTCTGGTATGAGGGGTTGATATTCTACAAAAAGTCATTCTAGAATACTTTGGCTAGACAATTCATCGATTACTTAATGGGTAGGCCCATCAGAGGGTACAACTGCTAAGATATAGAAACCCGATGTTATATTAGGAATGGAAAGCAACTAATGCAGTCTGCCCAACATCGATGAAATCTACCAAAGAATATCCTTGGTACATGAATAAGCACCCTGGTGATCTAGAAGAATCGATCGCATGCGAACATGGTCAAGATCCAGCAGATGGAGCTTCCTCATCCATTCACATGAATGGGCCAAACTCCAATCCCATTCTATGCTAAATCCTATAAGAGAACCCATGTGTTCTGGAAAGACAGCTTAAAAAGGCTCACTTTATGCAATGGCCTTTTGCCACCAAAGCACCATCTTCCGTGAATAAGCCGATTGACCTGGGCGAAATACCACTTGATGAAGATTTCGATGAATTCAAAGTCTTTGAAACAGCAAACTCACCAACCTAGGTCGTCAGTCCTGTCACCAGAGGAGGGAAAATCACTGGGTTAATAGCCCTTACTATGCTAAGAATGGAGCCTCCGGCACCTCCTACATTTGTTAAGTCCTCAGAACAGATAGGAATTTCAATTATAGATTAGTTAAAGGCTACCACTAGCAAGATAAGCATTTAGGGCATGTTCCCCGGCTCCCTAGATCATAAGCTTGCTATTGTGAAAGAGCTAATGGGAATCAAAACATCTCTCCTAGTATCACCGAAACAAGTTTGTGCGCTACTTAACGCTGAAACTAGCACTATTAACCCCGATCTTATTTTCTCAAGCTTGAATTTAACCGACGAAGTCATTCGCCACAATAAGGCTCTCTACTTGAAGGCATGTATTTTTTGGCGTATCAACCCATGTATAATGGTTGACGACGGCTCATCACTAAATGTCTATCCTAAGGATATTCTGTCAATCCTAGGACTAACCAAGAGGGACTTGAATAGATCCACAATGGTTATAAAGGCCTATGACAATTCTAAGAGAACCGTCACCGGTACATTTGATGTCGAAGTCACTATTAGAGAAATCTTGTCTATCATGCTGTTTATAGCCATAGACTTTATAGTGACTTTCTCTATGCTGCTCAGACGCCCATGGTTTCATGCTCTGGGGGGCTCCTTCTACTCTTTACTAGAAAATCAAGATCCCATTCCATTGAAACATCATCACTTTAGAGGTTGATGAAGCATTAGTAGTGGCAGCACTAAAGATGGAAGAAAGCTATATGAAAGGGTTTACTACAGCCGCTATTAGTCAAGGATCAGACAAGCAACTAGAAGTACATTGGGGCCCTTAGATTAAGGGTTGCACGCAGAAAAATCTTACTACTAGTAGAGGACTAGGTGCTAGAAGAATCACCAATAAGATGGTCTTTTAGAAGAAATTAGAGCAACCCTGCAATGGAACCCCTGAACCTATTACTCACTAGGGAAAGACGGTTCCGAGATTTGAGATTTTCTCAGATATAGTCGACTATAGCAAGCATAGTAAAAGCTCCATTACTTTTATGATGAAAAAAGTATGTCATCAGCTAGATGATGACGCAATTCCCGATCAGACCAAGCCTGATGAACAGGTACACCAAGAGAAAATCAAGGAGCTGATTAAAGAAGAGGAAATCCCCGATATTCTAACCAAACACCTCCAAGCACAATTCAAATAGTGAAGGAAACAAGGAGCGAGGGAGGTTGCTTGAGCCAGGTTGTCATGGAGATGGTCAAAACCATGGAAGGCAAGGCAAAGGCAAAAGAGGAAGACAATGAGGACATCCTGCTGAAGCTAGCTGCCATGGAAGAATCATTTACTGTAAATGTAGACCTTGCTGATCAGGATGAATCTTTCATTTCCATTTCCAATATGTTTAAAATGAATAATGTATTTTATAATGATAATAAGATGAAGAACTTTGCTTATGTGGATTGTGTTTCTGATTATGATTCCATGCATCCATTCCAGCATTCATCTAGCATCTTTAGCATTAATAATGATATTATAAAAGAAATGAACTTAAATACGGAAGATGATACAAAAATGGTATACATTTCCAATCACTTGCCCATCGAACAAGAGAGAGAATTAATAAAGTGCTAAAAAATCACATTTTAGCCTTCGCTTGGTCTCATGAGGACTTGCTAAGACTCAATCAGCACATCACTGAGAATAAGATTCCCACGGACCTAAAGCTACATCCAGTAAAGTAAAAGATAAGAAGAACGTGTCCAGAATGGGCAGAAAAGGTCAAAGTAGAAGTAGCCGAATAGATCAAGGCTAACTTTGTAGAGGTCGTCGAGTATCCCACTTGGCTATCCAATGTAGTTCCTGTGCCCAAGAAAAATGGCGATGTTACAGTATGTGTTAACTTCAGGGACTTGAATAAGGCTACCCCTAAGGACAATTTTTCGTTGCCAGACATTGATGTTTTAGTAGATAGCACTGCAAGAGCAGCCATGTATTCCTTCATGGATAGGTTCTGTAGCTACCACTAGATCCTCATGAATGTAATAGACAAGTTTAAGAATGTGTTCATCTTAGAATGGGGAACGTATTATTTAAGTGTACTACCTTTTGGACTCAAGAATGCAGGGGCAACCTACCAGCGAGCAGTCACCACATTACTACATAACTTGATCTATAAAGAAGTAAAAGTCTACGTGGATGACATGCTTGTAAAGTCCATCACGCCGAAAGAACACCTAGTGGTATTAGAATGATTCCTCACAAGAATTGAGAAGTACAATCTCTGTCTCAACTCGAAGAAGTGTATATTCGGTGTCACATTAAGCAAATTGCTGGGGCATGTGGTTAGCAAGAGGGGTTTAAAGATCGATCCCGATAAAGCTAATGCCATAAGGAAGATGCCCATACTAATGATCGAGAAAGAAGTAAGGAGCTTCTTAGGGTCCATATAGCATGTCAGTTGCTTTATAGCACAGTTAACCACCACATGCGAGCCTATATTTAAACTCCTGAGAAAGTAGTAACCAATAGAATGGAACGACCAATGTCAGAAAGCCTTCAATAGGATCAAGGCCTACCTAATGAACCCGCCTGTACTAAAGCCACCGATCCTCAGAAAGCCACTCATTCTCTATTTAGCAGTAGAAGAAACATCTGTAGGTGCAGTGTTGGTTTTGGAGCATGAAGATAAGAAGGAACACACAGTCTATTATCTCAGCAAGAAATTACTAGAGTACGAGACTTGGTATACCATGGTGGAAAAAAATTTACTGCTATAGACTGGCTCACCAAGATACTCAGACATTACTTCCAATCTTAATGAATCCAACCGGTCACCAAGGTGGATCTAATGAAGTACTTGTGCCAGGTTCCCTCACTGACTAAAAAACTAGCAAGATGGCTCTTATTGCTAACAGAATTCGATATCGAGTATGTCACTAAGAAGACCAGCAGAGGAAGAGTAGTGCCTGAATTCCTAGTGAATCAATCACTCGAGGAAGGAGAACTTGAAAACCTGTAATTCCCTGATGAATGCTTTATAACGACTACTGAAAACCCCAGAAAATAGACTATGTTCTTCGATGGTGCTGTTAACAAGCGAGGATCTAGCTTGGGGGTTATCATCATCACACCAGATGGAGCACTCATACCTCTATCAAAGTGATTAGAATTTCTCACCATAAATAATAGGGTGGAATATGAAGCCTGCTTATTTAGAATGTCTGCTCTGGTCACTCTTAAAGTAGATAAAGTGAAAATCGTCGGTGACTTGGCTTTGGTCATCAAGCATGTCACGGGAGACTGGAAACTGAAGATGAAATCTCTCAATCCTTACCTAGAGGCTATATGGAGGAAAGCCACAATGTTCAGCGAATGCGAATTTTGTCATACACCCCAAGAGGAGAACCAGATGGCGGATGCATTGGCCATTGCAGCTTCCATGTGGGAAGGGCCTCAAAGACAACCAATCAAACCCCACGTTATAGAGATAACCCAATCCCTATACTACGTCTATATGATGGGAGATGTCATGAATAGGGAAGAGCCCTGGTACTCTGACATCATCAAGTTCCTTGAAAATGGTGAATTCTTGACCGAAGGCATGAATTTTGACTGGAATACACTGAGTAAACTCGTTGTACAATTCTGCCTAATTAAGGGGGATATATTTAAGAGGTCGTTAGACAATGTTTTATTAAAATTTTTGACTCAACTAGAAGCAGAAAAGGTGATAAAAGAAGTCCATTCATGAGACTACGATCCACATATGAACGACATCATGATGGCTAAGAAAATTTAAAAATGGGATACTTTTGCTTAACTATACTAGCTAACTGTATTCAAGAAGCAAAGACTTGCCATGCCTATCAGATATATGGAGATGTAAGTCACTTGCCCCAAACGATCTTAAAAAATTTGATGACGCCTTGGCCATTCTCGGCCTAGGGCATCAAAATCATCGGCGAGATAAGACCATCTTCGACCGACGGCCTTCGCTTCATAATAGTGGCAGTTGATTACTCTTCCTAATGGGTTAAAGCAGAATCGTATACTAGCATCATGGCTAAGAAAATGGCTAGGTTTATTTAATGATATATCTTTACCAAATACAACATCCCTCATCATATAGTGAATGACAATTGTGTGCAGTTCCAGGGGGATACAGTCAATCTTATTGAGAAGCACGGAATTGAACATCATCGCTCTTCACTATATCACCCTCAAGCCAATGGAGCTGTAGAAGCAGCTAATAAAGCTATTAAAAAGATCCTCTCCAAAATGATCGCTAACTACCAAGATTGGGCCAACCATTTGCCTTATGCCTTATGGGGATACAGAACCAGCATCAAAACTCCTACAGGTCAGACTCCTTTTTTTCTCGTCTACGGGATGGAGGCAGAATCGCCCATCAAAATTGAGATCAATTCCTTATTCGTAGACCTCAAATAAAGACTTCCTCAAGATTAATGCGTAAAGGCAAGGCATGAAGAATTGACTTTGATTGACAAGAAATGATTAACTGCATTAGAGAATCTACTGTTATACCAACAATGCATGGCCAGAGCTTATAATCGTAAAATCAAAAGGCAAGATCAACCCCTAAGAATAGGTGATCTGGTCTTAAAAAAATCTCGTAAGACGTACACAGATGATCGAGGCAAATCCCAACCAAACTTGGAATGACCATACATAATGAAAAAGACTCTCAGTAAATGGGAAGTGTTATCTTAGATTTGGATGGCAATGAATTTGTGAATTCAGTAAATCACGACAAGCTGAAGCACTATCTTGTGTAAAAAGAAGAAAAAAAAAGAAATAATAAAGGTCTGTCAAGAGCTAGTAAGGGCTCTTGAGCAAAAATAAAGACCAAAAATGAAAAGAGTGAGGCCTTAGGTAAAATCCATTCGGAACCTTAGGAAACGATGGGCATTTCTTGGGAATAAGTACCTTTTGTCCCTCCTATTTAAGTAATATCTTTTATAATAATGTATTGATGTTAAAAATACTGTATGAGTTAATTAAATGAAAGCTGTAAATTATTTAACGAAACACACATTCAAATAGCATCTTTTCACCTTTATTACACATAAAATGCATTACAAATAGGAAATGGAAACGAAAATGGCAAACAACGAAAAAGCCTTTATTCTCCTATGAAGATGACAGACACGTAATGGCAAGCTCAATGATCTCTAAAGAAATTACGGAGTCTCTTAGTCTCGGTAAGCCTCTCCTCAAGAGTGGCTAGCCCGCGAGTACTTGCAACCCAGAAGCGATAAGGATGGATGTCAAAAGGTATGGAATAGTTCCCCTCTACTCGAGAGTGATTGATCCACCTCACATCATAATGATAAACCCAAGTATAAGAAAGCCTAAAGTTGATAAGCCTGCACAAGGATGCTGAGAACCCTTGTAGGCGACCATACGGCCTGTATAAGCAGCTTGAAGAGTAGGTAATAACCTCAGAACGACCAATGAGTACCACAGCATCTCTAGAAACATCGGTAGTAGCATGCGTGATTCCCCACCAAGGGTAAACCTAATAGATATCCTCGATGGCTTGACCCCCTCATGAATTCATCCCACTCCTCGATACTAAAGTCTTATTGAGAATGGTCGTCAATGAGAACTATAGAATCCCGCACCCATTAAGCCTTCGGATAATAATCCATGATTATGGGAACAGACAATACAGAAAGCTTGTTCCAAAGCCAAAGCTATAAAAGCAACACAAAAAGAAAAAAATAAGAAAAAAAGAGAAAAAGAAAAAAAGAGAGAGGCATGTTGGATTGAGAAGCTGAAAAGGCAGTCCAGAAAAAAATTAAGGCAAGTCTGATGAATCGAAAACCTGAAAGGGCAGTTCATGCAAAAAGAAAGGCTCAAATAGAATTTACTTGAAGAAGAAGTCTGCTACCCTTGTAGTAGCTTAGTCCTATTTCAGTAAGAGCGCATAAAGATCAGTGTCTCGGCTAAGCTCACTGCAACAGGATATTTCCCCTTTAACATCTGAATAACGATGGTCAAGAAGGCAAAGCTACAAAGCAAAGTTGGAGCCTTACAAAGAAAGACCCCTAGCAAAAGTAAGCAAATAAGTGGTAGCCAACTCGCAGTATTAAGAGAAAGACTCTTAACTGTGTTGAATGCCACATCCAACTTCAAGCCCTCATTGCAAATCATTCAATGCCTATTGAATCATTGAAATTGGAAATGATTCATCAATGGATCAGAAAACTCTAGGTGATGCATCGGAATAGCTAGAGGTATATTAGCTGAAGATATCAGAAGCCCATAGAATTCCTCATACAAGGGGCACAGCTCGTGATATCTAAACTAGATCACATTGGCAATAGGATCCCAGAACCTGATAGCAGCCTTGTCCTTAACAAAGATGCTATAATATTCCTTCATATGCGATAAACCGCAGACCCTAAGATGGTCCCAACCATCAGAGTTTTTCATATACACATTGAAATCTGCACGAAAACGGATGTAGCTCTCCATGGCGAAATTTTAAAGGGTAACAATTTGCTATACGTAGTTTATGGGGAAATCTGCCAATATCTGGCAGATTACCCCGATAAACTCAATTATCAATAAAAGAAAGGAATCATGAAGTGCAAGAATAATGCAAAATTCTTTCATGAATAAAAAAATAAAATGAGTTCATACAAAATACGGCTCTGCAAACGGCCTACAAAAAGAGAAAAATAAAAAACAAAAAAAGAAAGCCTATTTACTGTGCACTACTGGAACTCAGATGACTGGGATCAAGAGATGACGGAGAAGGAGGATAGCCGCCTTGTGGAAAGAACCACAAAAGGTCACCCTAGCTGAGCTGAGGCTGTTACTGCTAGTCATCCACCTGAATCGTCCCTAATTGAGCCTAAAGCCACCGGATCTCCAACTGCCACATTTTAACGTGAATCATTCATATGCTTTTCATGACATATCGTGCATCATCATTAAAACCCTAAAATAATAAACATACCGTCATCTCAGAATTTTAGTTCATCATGAATCGTTACTGCCCTTGGATGTATCCCCAGTCAGAGATACTATCAGCAGTGGGCACCTGTAAAGAAAAATAAGGGATCAAGATAAGTCAGAATCGGCATAATTTAAGAAAATAAGAAAAGCACAAAGAACGTACATGAGTGTAGCTGGTAAGGTGGAAAGTCACCGAATGATCAAGGTCCAGGTATGGCTGAATCACTGTGTATAAGTACTCAGGTCAAGGCGGTACATCATGAACATAGAAGGCTGGTATAGAAACCCTTGATGTCCCTCCATCATCGTTGGACTCTAAGGAGTAACCAAAGAAGCCGAAGAGCTCCCAACTTGGGTGGAAGTGGATGCAGGCCTTTTCCTACCTTGGTGATCCTACAGAAACATCAACGGAAGGGTAAAATTAGGCTAACTAAGCATCAAAATAGAAAGACAAGGAAAAAATTTGAGTCAATAATCTACCGTAATCCAGATAGTCCCCGGCGAACCTAATCTAGCTCAATCGCTAGGGGTAGAAGTTGAAGAAGCATCACCCTCAGAGGGGTTGTGAATGTCTGACTGAGGCGCAATAGGAATAGGGGCTATCTCTGGCCTTCTGAGTAGCTGCAAATGGCAAAACTCCTCGTACCCCCCAATTCGCTCTAAGAAGGCACTCGGTAAGCCATCGAAAGCCAGTTGGGTGAGCTACGAGGCTAAAAGATCCATCAAGGTACATCAGCATAGGTGGAATGCCATCTGGGAGGAAGATGCCAACCCCAGATATGCTCCCTAAGGTACCACTCTAAAGAGAAGGGAGTCTCTAAAATTAACCAAGTATGCATGGCCTCCCTAGCTAATATCATGGCCTCCTTATGATTGTGTTGATCTGAAAGAAAGAAAAGAAACCAAACATTCACACAACAATCATAGCAGATGTAGTAATTAAAGAAAGTCAAAAAATGCTAAGAAGCGTACCTGCTCCATAGATAGAATACGGAGGCGGGTAGAAAGAGCAGAATGAGACTAGATCTCCCGACCGCGCCAGCAGTATGGCAAACAAGGATAGAATAGATAACCACTATTCTGTACTAGCTTTGTCCTAGGAAGGATCTGCATCTCGTAAAACATGATCTAAAAGATCAGAATGATAAAAAGATAAGTGAAAACGCCCATAAAAAGAAAAGAGGGAGTCAGGTCCTCACCCAGACAATCTGAAGACAAGACTTGAACTTGTCGATCATGTTCCTCACACACTGATCGAGGACCCAATACAAATGGTCGAATCGATCAAAGTGGGCAGAATTTGGAGATTCACGATCGAACCCCCGATAGGAAAAAACAACCAGGACAAAGTAGTAGCCATAACAGCTCTAGCCTCGTATGTATGAGTCAGGTGCCTTCTATCCCCAGTGGTCCAAAAGGTCATGATTTTCTTGCAAGAAACTCACTCGGGCTTATCCCTAATATATCTAATCAAAGGCTCTACGGTGTCCACATTAAAGCTTTCGTAAGTAAAACAAGCATTGAAATGGATCACATTACTGTGGAAAGGAAGACCTATAATGGCGTAGTAATCTAGTGAAATGATAGTGTACTCCCCACAATGAAAGTGAAAAGTGTGGGTAGTGTCGGACCATTTGCTCAAAATATGGGTAGAATTACCGATCGAGATGTACGGATACTTGTAGGACCTCACATACTTGCAGTTTCTCACCATCCTCCCCAAAGATGTCTTGTCAACAATGGTCTTAGTGCCAAGAGATAGCACCTTGTACCACTTGTAAAAGTGGGAAATGTTGCAGCCCTCATGGCCAGTGACCTGTGAAAAAATAATGCATGTACACCAATCACACACCAATTTTTGATAAATCACATAATTATTGAAAAGTCATTGTACTTAATAAATTCATGCCATAATCAAAAAGCAATCAAATAAATATGTGGCAATAAGATGAATAAATGGCAAACGGAAGCATGATAAAAGCATGATCAAAATAATAAAAAATAATAATGAAATAAAGATGGTGATAAGGCTTACCAAAATCCGAGAAAGGTGATCGGAAGGTTTCAAAGTAGGTGGAATAAATCTCTCGGAGCAATCCTGTGATGGATCCAAGTCGACGGAAGCCCGTACACCGCCTCAGTAGGAACCTCAGAAAGTTCTAGCTATTGGCCATCGATAACCATATTGTCAGTGGTCTCTTGAACGGCCGGTAAATCCAAGCAGACATTGTAAAGCTTGTACCATATTGAGACCCCGCAAAGTCGAAGCAGAAGGGGCAAAAAAGGAAAAAAGATGAGAGAAATCATTGTCAAAAATAGCTAGGAGGCAAAAAAAATTTAAGCAAATAAGCAAAATTCGTAAAAAGAGGAAGAAGAGAATTATTGGTGTTAAGAAAATGGTAGGCAGGCTCCTGATTTTATAGTCTGCAGGTAATTAGCCCACCGAACGCATCAAACGTGTAATAGCTGGCTAGGTAATTAGCCGGGCTAATTACGCATGTAATTACCTATACATAGGTAACTAGCCCGCCGGCTAATTACGTGTATTTTTAAAATTCTTGCAATTTTGCATATTTCATCCATTTTCTGCATTGTTTATAAAATGAGCGGACCTTTACACAATCACCCACACATTAAGCACCTAAAAATATTTATTCCAACCCTCGGTCAATTTTAATTTCGTGCAACTCATTAACAAATTTTTAATCGAAGAGGCAAAATATATTTTATTTCAAAATTTATCGAGTAAAAATATTTTAACTCATTGCATTCCACACACATCTTGTTTTGTTTTTTTGCATACGATAAATTACTAGCAAAAAATTTATGTATGCGAGGGGCAAACTGTTAGCACAGGTCCGTTGGAGCCCGATGAGGAATTATGCATATTTTTCTTAGTGATCAGACAGAAGAGCAAAAAAAGACCAAATTGTCATTCAAAATCCATAATTCAAAAATCCACACTCCATGGAAGCTTCGATTTAGCATTTTCTACTGAAAAATCAAAATGTCAAAATTTGGTCAAACATTGGTAATCAGTCTACCGGCTAATTACCCATCTATAGTAAAAAAATTAAATCTTACCGAGATCTGGTAAGGATTTATAGGATTTAAAGTTAAATCTTGTCAGATAGGTAATTAAACCGCCGGCTAATTACCTTCCTTTTATAAATAAGGGCTCACCCCCCTCATTTTCAATAGACGGAAGAAGAGAAAAAATAGTTTCATCCCATTTTGTTTTGGGAGTCCTAAAAGCCCCAAAACTCTATTAAAACACTTACAAATCCAAGCTTTATCACAAACATTCGGTATAAACTCATTTTATTGTCTCTTTAGATCAAGATCTCACAGTGATCTTTGGTCCAAAAATGACCCAATTTCTCAAAAACCCTGCATTTTCTTTAAGAATAATCCAAGATTATAGCCATAACTTGGGTTAAACCTATTTTCCAACCAAATCACAATATCTAACAACTTCGGTCCAGCACCGGCTCTCAAGTCATCCTGGACATACAAAAAGGTAAACTGAGGGTAATTGGCTCTAACCCCAACTTTAAAATTCATCGCCATTACTTTTGTTATCACATAGTGCATTTCATTTCTCTGGTTAAGTGAACCACTAGTGCCACTTAAATTATAATATGTGTAAATATGCTCTCATGTACAGACAAACATCCAGAATGTGAAGAAACTCTATCCGAGTTTTCGGGCCAAAACCCAATTGTTGTCGTTGCTCTGCCGAAATTTTGGAAGAAAATATCAATTTATTATGCCGTTATAATGTCTGTTTTATTTCTTGTATTTATTTCTCAAATAAAGCCGTCGTAATGCAGAAATTACCCCAAATTCCAAAGTTCCAAAATTAATCCAAACAATTTGAACAATATGAGTACCTATTATGTCTGAACTCATAATCTCACTTTCTTTTCGGTATAAAAATCCCATTTTGGATAATTATACCACAATTCTCGGTGCAGCTGAACTGGGTGGCGACACTATTTTATTTTGAATAAAGTAAAAATATTTTATTTTAAAAATATTTTCTTTATTAAAATGTGTGAATGTATTTCTCAATATAGTCACATTTTTTTGCTTTTATAAAGTCACTGCATTTAAGCAAATCAGATTTTCTCAAACCGAACCATACGCGCCCCAAGCACCGCATCCCGCATCCTTCCCAAAAGTCAAAACCTTGCCTGCTCACAATGGCAACTCTGCTGGGGAAATTTATTTTTTATAAAAACCCGATTTTTATAAAAAGATCTTTTTTGACACAATAATTAATATATTATTCAAATTAAATTTTAGAATTTTGGAATATGTGGTAAGACATTACACAATTTTAGGATTGCATAGCATCTGTGTTCTTTACCCCTAAACCAATTTAGGTGTCTATTGGGGAAGTATCTCCAAGTTTGCTTAGGGCTTAAGGGGTATGGAAGTTATCACACCCCATTGCGTAACGTATGAGGGCCTTTCTCGCTTAAGGCTAAGACTATCCGAGTATATTATATGTTGAAAAGTTTCCTTTGATTTGCTTAGGGCCATTAGGACTCGGCACACAAAGGTGCAGGGTACCAGTCGCACCCAATCCTGAGACCGAAACCCACATATAGATGAATCGTAGACACTTCCCCATAGGTTTGTCCAAAAACCTTGAGTGTACGTAAGCAGACTTCGCTAATTCCCCCGTTGGCTTTAAAGCAAAGTAACCCAATGGAGTTAAAAGGGCGATATGCGCGATCTAACTATTTGCTATGTGTGCAGGTTTATTAAATATAGATAAATTAAAAATGAACATCATGAGCATCACGGTTGTGTGTAAACTAACCACATCTTTATGCAGCCATAGCATTTGTATGTGGCATCTCGTTTTATTTCCATAGCCGTAGAAACCTAAAGTAACCAAGACTAGTGAGTCCATCTAGGCTCAGCCCATGAGCCAAAATAATACAAAATATCAATATATTATGCCTTTATAATGCCTGCTTTATTTCTTGAATTTATTTCTCAAATAAAGCCGTCGTAATGCAAAAATTACCACTAACTCCAAAGTTCTAAAATCAATCCAAATAATTTGAACAATATGAGTACCTATTATGTTCGAACTTAGAATCTCACTTTCTTGTCGGTATAAAAATCCTATTTTGTATCAGTATACCATAATTCCAAGTGGAGCTGAACCGGGTAGCGACTGTATTTTATTTTTGAATAAGGTAAAAATGCTTTCTTTTAAAAATATTTTCTTTATTAAAATGTGTAAATGTATTTCTCAATATAATCATATTTTTGGCTTATACAAAGTCACTACATTTAAGCGAACCAGATTTTCTCAAACCAAACTAGACGTGTCCCGCGCACTGCACCTCGCATGCTTTCCATAAGTCAAAACCTCGGCATCTCACAATAACAAGAGTGCAATTGACCTATCCATGAATCCAATTCAACATAGCAGGATGAGGCATGTTAATATTACACATCACTTCATAAGGGATCACGTGCTTAAAGGAGAAGTAAAGTTAACCTACATCCCAACTAAAGAACAATGAATTGACATATTCGCTAACCCTGTTGGAAAGGATCAATTGAATAATCTAAGAGAGTTAGTTGCAATGTCCAATCCAATTTGAAGTTTAATTGCTCTCGCTGACTACTTCTATAGCTAACCTACATTCTTACTCTAAGATATCTATAAATTAGGTCAAGTATTTCTAACTCGCGCTTGAATTTTGGACACGTTATTAAAACTGTCACTAGTTTCTTTTCAAATTCAAACTTGATAAAAATATTAGCAAGTCTTAAAATGTTCCACATTCAACCGTTTACACTCTATAATTATTGCCATCATTGATTTTATAGTAACTATTGTTCAATCTTACCATTGATTTTTTATCACTATTTATTAGTCATCCACATAGCTTTGCAGGTGTACATCGAAGGGTTTTTGCTATTTAAGGAGAAGGAAAGAAGGAAGAAACCTTTACCCTTACAAATTCTTTCTGCAAATCTTCTCAAATCCCTAATTTCCTATTTTCTCAAAGCTATTTCAATGTCAAGTTCTTCAAGCAAATCTCTGAAACCTCAAGTCATTGAGACCCATGACAAACTCTTTGTTCAAAGAGAGGACAAATCATGGTATACAACTTATGATCATGTTGTTAGATTTGTTTCCAGTTTCAAGGAAAGTGAGGATGTGTTCATACCATAAGGAATCGACTACACTATCGAAATCCCATACTTAAAATAGAGTCACCACCCAGTTCAGCTCAACCGGGAAATTTTTGGTTCGATTTTCTCACCGGGTGGTTGGACCATACCTTAAGTAGAGATTCCAAGCTCGGATGATGTTACCTATTTTTCATTAGGCCAAGCTAAGATACTTCATTCTTTCTTAATCAGTTTGACCCATCCAATTTATTTATGTTTTTAGTTATTTTGTTATTTTCACATTTATCAAGCAATTGAAGCGATAAATAAAATATTTACAGTCATTCAAAAATAAGTGCAGAAAATAAAATTATTACAATTCTTCCAAGTCCTTTACATTTTTCTATGCAATAAATAAAATACATGAATGTCTGATATACATCTACCTGCAAAAGATGGTTAGCACGGATATGGCATGTTTTATTCACAATATTATAAAGCCCGGTTGGATGGCAAAAATGAGATTTGCACTGCATTTACGGGGAAATTCCATTTTCAACCAAATTTCAGATTCAATCATTATTTTAACCAGATTATTAGTGAAGATGCCACTCGTTATGGGTTAGAGTATGTTTACAGGGGGTTTTGAACCTCCATCGCTGCACTATATGTCCTAGCTTTAGAAAATAATCTAGTCTGGGAACAGACGAAAATAAAACTGTTGTCCAGAAAGTCATGCCGTCGATGACATAGATGATACTGCTGGCGACATGATTGATGTCGCTGGTGGCATGGATGATGCCACCGGCGATATCAATGATGTCGCTGGTGACATCAGTATGCAGGCAGGTTACATGGCTTTTTGAGTACTATAAAGAAAGGGTCCTACAAGAAAGTGAAGTCCTTGGGGAATGTGATGCCACCGGTGGTATCAGCAATGTCTCTCGCAACATGGGTGATACTGCCGGTGACATCACATGTCTCTAGCGACCTTAATTTCTTGTACCAGCAACAGGGAACAGTGAAAAAAAATCGAGAACCCTAAAAATGAACAAAAATCAACACAAATCAGTGATATTAATGCCAAAGAGCTATGAGACTCAGAATTTTTACCTCGGGATCCTGAATCCACCTCTTCGTGAACCAAAAAGAAACTTATTACGATGATTTAGTAGTAAATTTAAGTGTTTTGGGTTTCTAAATCCAATTAAGTTGATTTTAACTGTAGGATTTACTAATTTTAAGCTCACAATCAGAGAGTTCAAAGAAGAAAAACCAGGAAAAAATGGATTAGAATCCCTTTTTTTGCCTTATCTAATTCTTATCTCACTAGAATCTTTTTTCTCACTTTAACATTAAACCTCTAACCGTAAATGGTTCCCCCTCTCTCTTATTGCAGCTCAAGGTGTGTTTTTATAGGTGAAATGGGGTGGTTTTCGAGACCTTTTTAACTAATTTCATCAAAAGTAGCCCAGAGACTGTCTATGCGGGGACCCACTTTGGGTCATGTCGCCAGTAACGTAGCAATGCTCCCGGCGGTATGGTGATATTGGCGGTGGCATGGCGATAGCTAGCTGGCCTAAGAGCCTAAAAAATTCGCCTAAAGTGGTTAATAGTGGGTGAAAAGGCATCTTTTTTATTTTTAATGATATTTTAATGGGTATTTTTTTAATTTGGGTGTAAATCTTCGGTTCAAGCTCCTACTGGATGTGTTACCGACCACGCCGAACTAAATTTTACCAAGTATAAAATTCACAAGGAATATTATTTTGGTAATAAAAATTCTAAAGAGAACTTTTATTTTAAGGCATTAAAATCGGGCACACATCATCATCGTCTCACGAGAGGGACTGTAAAATCCCGTGCTCACAGGCTGCCCCTCATTGGATCATTGCTGCCACAGGTCTGTATGATCCCATAAAAGAGCAAGGGATGGGAATGATACCTAGCGAGTGACTGGTTTACCCCTTGGTCGGACTTGTGCTTTATGGAAAGGATGCTCCTTGGTCGGACTTGATCCTTGCGGAGAGATTGCCCCTTGGTCGGACTTGTGCTTTATAGATTAGTTATCCTTTAGTCAGACTTATGTTTTATGGATTGGTTGCCCCTTGGTCGGGCTTACGTTATATGGAGGGTTTATCCTTTGGTCAGACTTGAGCTTTGTGGAAAGTTTGTCCTTTGGTCGGACTTGAGCTTTGTGTGGAGATTACCATTAGATTAGGCTTGTGCTTTGAGGAGTGATTGCCCTTTGATCAGACTTGTGCTTTATGGAGGGACTGTGCCTTGGTAGGACTTATGCTTTGTGGTGAGGTTGTCCTTTGGTTGGACTTATGTTTTGTGGATTGGTTGCCCCTTGGTCGGGCTTGTACTTTATGGAGGGTTTATGCTTTGGACGGACTTACATTTTATGGAGAAATTATCCTTTGGTCAGACTTGAGCTTTGTGGAGAGGTTGCCCCTTGGCTCGACTTATGCTTTATGGATTAGTTGCCCTTGGTCAGACTTTCGCTTTATGGAGGGTTTATCCTTTGGTCGGACTTATGTTTTGTAGATTGGTTGCCCCTTAGTCCGGCTTGTGCTTTGTTGAGGGTTTGTCCTTTCGTCGAACTTGCATTTTATCGAGAAATTATCCTTTAGTCGGACTTAAGATTTGTAGAGAGGTTGCCCCCTAGTTGGACTTGTGCTTTGTGGATTGGTAGAGTGTAGTTCCAGGATGTCAGGGCTGGAACCAAGATTTTACCGCCGGTGACCTGGATGATGTCGCTGATGATACAGAATGATGTTGTAGGTGGCATGAGTGCCATGTGGCAGTTTTAACTGGTCAAACAATTTCAAAATTTGAATTGGAGGGGGCGATGTCGCCGGCGGTATGGCGTGATACCACCGGTGGCATTGATAGACAGTTTCAGATAAATTAAAACTCCTCGAATTCTACGCAGTAGTTTAAAAGGAAGTAAAACTCATTTCTTCCTCATTCTTCAGAAATTGTACCTCCTTTCGTTCTCTTCTCTGAATCTTTTGATTTTCTCCATCATTCAATCATGAAGAGAACTGCCAAGGCTTTTAGGGGGAAATCTGCTAGGGCTAGGAGGAATCTGCTTGATTCCTTCATTGAGGGGCTAAATATCCTCTCAATTCCTACTGCTTATGGCCTGAAGGAGACAACCAAGATGTATGGCTATGGGATCAATTCCCTCAACACTAATCTAACCCTAGAGAAGGAAAAGCACCTCTGCTACATCCAGGTAATTACGCAAAACCTGAAAATCTTCTTTTTGGGTTGAGTTTTGATTTGTCCTTAGGCTTGAAATCGTGCCATGATAGTAGTGAAATAGTTGATTAAAACTGATATTGCATGCTTTAGGTTTGATTTTCACTATTTTTAGGCTTACTGTTTGATTGATTGCAATTTTTTGTCATTTTGGCATGATGGGTACGATTTTGGGGAAAACAAGTTCTGCCCCGTAGGTAATGATGTCGCCGGTGACATAAGTGATGTTGCTGGCGGCGTTACACCTTGGAAAAGAGCCTAAGGAGGTCTGATGTCACTTCTGTTTAAGGTGATGCCACCGGTGGCATCGTCTATGCCGCTAGTGGTACAGAGTGATGCCACCGGCGATATTGCTTCTAGCAGAAGTGATATCAGCAGCCTTTCATCAGGTTCCAGTGATGAGAAAATAAATAGGACTTATCTGTTTTGTTTTTGATTTTTGCAGCCGCATGAACTGACTTATACTGGGGCGATGGGCACCATCGACGAGTGGTGGCACCATATTTTTTAGAAGGAACCTGAGCTTGTGCTTGCCATTAATGAGATAGGATTTGGGGACTTGGCCCGAATTATCCCCATGCTAATGCCCAAGCTCTCTCACTCAGCCGTGACAATGCTTACCGAGAGGTGGTCTGAAACCACCCATACTTTTCACTTCTCGTTTGGGGAAGTGATAATTGCACCTTTCAATGTCGTAGCTTTAACCGGGCTTCCCTCGATGGACGAGATCATTCACTTCGATGCTTATATGGATAAATACCATATCGAGTGGCCCGTGGTGAGGCGGGTAAAGGAGCTATTTGGTTTGAAGCCCATCTCAGGGCGGCTATCTTATGGTGAGTTACACCAATACTGGACCCGGGTAGATGTGGTGCCTAAGGATGAGAGAGAGGCTTGCGTCTCCTCTTTTGTGATTTCCTTGCTCACTGTGCTATTTTTTTCGATCTCGGGGAGCAAGATTAATTACTGGCTAATATCCGCCGTGGAGGATGTGGCGGGCATTAAGAAGAAGAATTGGCCAAGGGCCATCTTGGCGCAGATATACCACGGGCTGGATGTGGGAGCCCGTAATAAGGTGAAAGCCCTTTGCCTCTACCATCTACTACTCCAGGTATATCTGCTCGGAAGCATTTTTCATAATTGTGCACGTCTCATTTATTGCTGATGCTTTTTGAACTAATTGATTGTTATTTATGCAGGCTTAGGCTTTTGAGCACCAGATTCTCCCGCCGGTCAAGTTTAAGAAGACCGTGCCACCGGGCTCCCATTTTCTCGTCCACAAATGCGGGGGCATTAGCAGGAAGGCCAAGTATCCCACCAAGTACAGTGAGGTCCTGAGGAGCGTATAATTGAGCTCGGTACACAATCTTTGATTTAGTCCTTTATCTTTACACTTAGAACCAAACAAAAAGCGTTTATGAATTTATACCGGTTGTTTTGGTTTATTATTGGTGTAGCTTGTCTTGGACCCATTTGATCGGGTGGAGAATCTATCGAAAGTCGTAAGGGTTAGGAGGGATATGGATGACCGCTAGTTCATTATAGAGTGCCGTTTATCCCAGCAGTGGTATTTAGGGGAGTGCATTTGAGGTTAGAGGTTCGGCTCGGTCGCTGATAGACCGGTGCCTACCAATCCTTCTAGGGGCTTATGGTAGCCCCATCTGGTGATTACATCCAAGGCCGACCAAGCAAACTATATCGACGGGAATGATCGAGTGATCCCTAGCGCCTCTAGCCTCTATGAGCAGCACCAGCAATGCCTTCTCCCTTTGTGTCCTCACATCCATCTAAATGATATGATTGAGTATTATAATGAGCAAATACTAGAGGAGGAGAGAAGGCTCCTCAAAGGTATTGTGGATGTAGAGGAGGAAGAAGAGGAGGAAGAATAGGAGGAGCTTAAAGGTGATGTTGGGATCGAGCCCGAGGGGGAGGATGAGGCGGGCGCAGATGTCGCTGGCAGGAGTGTGCGAATGTCCCAAGGGGGGTAGCATTCTTTTGAGGTATGATTGTGTTTATGTGTATAATTTGCAATTGTTTAGGAACGTTGCTGATGTGTGTCTTTTGCATTTTTTTCAGGAACCCGCGAGGGAGAAAGGTCGAGATAACTAGAGTGGGATGCGGTACTATAGTGTATCGGAGGGTATAAACTTTGTGGAGGGGTGTCTGGTCAACCCAATGGAAACCCAATTCCTGCTGATGAATTATTAGGGCTAGTTCCTCCCTAGGAATATATGCTCGAGACAGCATGCTCCAATCTTCATGCCAGAAAACACCACTTACGTAAGGCCTGATAATTGCTTTCTTGTTCACCCTTGGATGTGTGTGCTTAACGATTTGCCTTTTTAGATTTTTCAAGTGGCACAAAATCATGTGGAGTAGGTTATAGAGAATAATTTTGCTCTCTAGGACACGCTTATCGGGCAATTTCTCCTCGTTTAGGTTCATTCCTTGTTTATGCATATGTTAAAATAAGATAAGATGCATGTATGGATGCTTTAAATGATGTGCATTATTGATTTTTTCCTTGGCTTGCAGTATTTCTTGGCCCTTTCTTTTTCAGATGCCGATGCAGCCCAGCAAAGATATGAGGAGGAGACTACAGGACTCTGGTGTTGTGTGAGTGACCTTGAGGGTCAACTGGCAGCTACCGTTCAGGAATGGAGGAGCAAGCAAAATCTGGACCGTACGCACCCCGATAGCACCAGTCGTAGGGGAGTCAAGATGTCCGCCAACCGATCCCCATTTATTATGGCTAAGGAGTCCAGCAGTGTCCCAATGACTTAGGGAAGAGAAGATGACGATGAGGTTGGTGATTGGCTTGTAAGCCCCGAGGACATTTCATCCCGCCCGACCGGCAGTGGCGGGCATGCCTAGCTTTATTTTCTTTCATTTTGCTTTTTATCTCGAATTTTGGCTTGTACCCTTGATATAATGGGGTTGGAATAATTCGGATTTGATGTTTGATTTTGCTTTGGTAGTCTAGATATTCAGGATTTTTTAATGGTTTACACCTTCTGGCTTTTTTTTACTTCGAATAAAATGGATTGCATTTGAAGAAGTATTGGAAATGGGTTACGGGATTGTTTATAGATTTTGTATAGGTGTGTAATGAAAAACTACTTATGATGTCACTAAAAAGTTAACTCTATACCGCCGGTGGCATGACCTATATCGCCCACACTCAACCAACTAAAATAATATATACAGGGGTGTCTTAAAGCTCGTATCGCCGGCAGCATCAGTTGATACCGCCCAATTTGATTCATATCGCCGGCGGTATCACTTAAATCGCTGGCAGCATCATTCATATCGCCAGTGACATCACTCCTCCATGAATCTAATTTTAGCCATTCTATGGATTCCTGTCATGGCAACCCATAACCAACAGCTATGGGGTTTTTTGCAAAGTCTTGGAAATGCGAACTGGAAGAAGCTTGAAAAATTTAGGCTTTGGGGGTTTTGATATGTCGCGGCATGGCCTGTAAGCCGCAAGTTCCTTCGAGCGGCACTGTCTTTTTGGGATCCAATGGACCACATCTTTTAATTTTCATCTTTCGAGCTGTGCCCCTTGCTTGAAGAGTTCCACGCTATTTTGGGGGCACCATATTCTAAACCCGTGACCCTAGCACTGCCGGAGTTTCATTTTGGCACGGATGGAATTCCTCGAAGGTTATGGAATGTGGATTTTGTTGACCCATTTCTTTCCTGGTTATCTGACAGACCTGGGTTTTAGATCGGAGTTGTTTTAGAGTAGTGCCGTAAGGCGCCCCAATTGCATCTTGTCAGGCCATCTATGGTGGCATTGTTACTCATGGCGAAGTTTATGTGTAGAGTGAGCACGATTGCTCCCCTCAAGCTGATTTCACTGAGAAGCCCCATGTTGACAGGGGCTTCTCCCTTGGCTGTGGGGTTGGCTGATGTTTTGCTGAACATGGATGATGCTTCCATTGACCCGTCACTTATCAGAGAGCAGCTCATTTTACTGTAGGTACCTTTTGTTCTTCTCAATTTTGCCATTTTATTTCTTGATCCTCACCTGGATTCAAATTATAGGTATGGTTGATGGAGAAACTAAGGTTGTGGGAAGCACCACGAGGGAATTCGAAGAGGTACCTACCCGTTCATCTGAGGGAGAGGGGTCTTATGAGGGCCGATTTTGATCAGCTGACATATGATGATTGGGTGCCTATTTTAGGGTGGTATACCGATACACAGGTTCAGTGGGTTAGTCCATGGTGGAGGATCTAGGATGTGGTTGTAGAATCCTGGGGCCTTGTGTTTAGCTGATAGGTCTGGAGAGATGTTTATTCTACACCCCTTATCGATTTGTGTCGTCAATATGGAAAAAGGTAAAGGATCCTAATCAAGCTGCCCCATAACCAGATCAAAATGTACAAGGCTAGGTGGGTCAACCATATCCGTAAAAAGTGGTCCACGGAAGCTATTTTTGAGATTCTAGACTATGATCATGTGGACACCATCGAGATCGACACATATTACAGAGGATGGCTCGCTGAGATAAGATGCTTGACGACCCATCGTAAGTAGTCGCGGGCCCGCCTCGAGGGGGAGCGAGCAGAGTAGGGGGAGTAGCCCCTCTTTACTATGCCATCGAGGTGGATCTCTAGGTACTATGATGATGATGCGGGAAGCTCGATTTAAGATGTGCTTTTATCAGAACTATCAGACCTTCTTTTTTTTATTGCATTTGATATGGAATAAAATGAACCTTGTCCAAAGCTTGCTGAAGTTGTCTTAATCCTATGAATACAGGATTCACATAAGCATAAGCATTTAGAATTCAATAAAAGAGATACTTTCGTTAATTGAGATAAAATAAAGTACATGATGTTTGGTTGACATTCCCATTGATTTAACTCCTGGTGCCAACTAGCCTAGACCGATTTTCTAGAAAGCACTCGCTCTTTGCTCACGTACCCTAACTTTTGCCTAGATCGCCCTTTTCGGGTTTTTGATCTAGTGTGTTTGTCTCATCCCTTAATTTTTACACGGTTGGTTTGCAGGATACCAATTAGCGGGTGCCACTCTAATTTTTGCCCGATCAGTAAAAGACCGAATGGCGGGTAATTATCACGTATATATTTTTTAGTGTACCGCTTTTCCGATTTGTTTCTTTTGAATTAAATATGATAAGGTTTAAGTCTTTCTTAGTTCACGGGATTCACAAACTCGTTCCCATCCATGTCTATAAGCTTAACTGCCCCTTTGCTAAGTAGCTTCTTTATTACATATGGTCCTTCCCAGTTTGGCCTGAATTTACCCCGCGCATCAGTGGTAGAATGTTTCAGTTGTTTAAGGATCATATCACTAGCCTTCAGGGGGAACTTCTGATGTCTTACCCGACTGTTATATGCTCGAGCCATACGTTGCTGGTACATTTGGAGGTTGTTAAGGGCCTTTAACCTCTGCTCATCCATCATGTTCAACCGTTCAAATCTTGCCTGAGTCCATTTAAATTCTTTTAATTTAGCCTCTAGAGTGACTCTTAAGGAGGTCACCTGAGTTTTAACTGGCAAGATCGCTTCTATCCCGTAGACCAGAGAGAACAGAGTTTGGCCTGTCGGGGTGCGAATGCTAGTGCTATATCCCTAAAAAGCAAAATGTAGCTTATCTGCCCAATCCCTATAACCGGCTATCATCTTAGAAAGTATTGCCTTTATCGATTTGTTAGCTGCCTCAATAGCTCCATTAGTTTGCGGTCTGTATGGGGAAGATCTATGGTGCTCGATCCCATATTTCTTAATTAGAGAAGCAGTTGGCCCTTGGAATTGTACCCCATTGTCTAAGACCATATGATGTAGGAGTCCATACCGGGCAAAGATGTGCTTCTCCATGAATTTGGCCATCTGCTTGGCGGTGACGTTGGTGAAGGCTTCGGCTTCTACCCACTTTAAGAAGTAATCTACTGCTACCACAATGAATCTGTGGCTGTTTGCTGAAGAAGGACGGATTTCACCAATTATGTCTATCCCCCATACCAAGAATGGCCAAGGGTTGGATAAATGATGGAGTTCAGTGGGCGACAGATGCTCCATATCCCTATAAACCTGGCATTAGGGCCATTGTTTGACCTGGGCGATGCAATCAGCTATGAGAGTGAGCCAAAAATACCCCAATCAGTGGATTTTCTTTGTAAGAGCAAGACCGTTCATGTGAGGGCCATAATCACCGGCATAGACTTGGGTCATCATGTTCTGGGCCTCAAAATCAGTGAGGCAACAGAGAAGTAGGCCATTGCTGGTGCTTTTAAATAGATCGTTGTCCATAATACAAAACTGGATAGTGAGCCACTGTAGGGTGGTAAGGTCTGAGTCAGAGGAATCTGCGAGATATTGGCCAGTGTAAAGGAATAGGATAATCTCATAATACCAATAAGGATCGGATGAGATGGCGAGGATCGGAGGAGCAGATTGAACCTGGTATAGGATCTTGGTGGACAACATAACCAATGGATGGATAGGTCACTACTGAGGTCCTTCTCATATGGGCACAAGAGTGGTGAGAGCATCGGCCATTTGATTCTCGTCCTGAGGGACATGTCGGTACAAGCATGAGGTAAATTTCTCAGAAAATTCGCGAATAGCCTCAACTTAAGGATGGAGAGATTTCTCTCTAATTTTCTAATCTTCGACAACTTGATAGACAACTAAAGCCGAATCCTCGATGATAGAAATGTGAGTGGCCTAAACCTGAAGAAGAGCCTCAAGGCTGAACAGACAAGCTTCATACTCAGTGCCGTTGTTGGTGATGTTGAATTCTAAGCGATTAGACAATGGGATTATCTCATTATCTTGCGTGATGATGATGACCCCAAGACCTGCTCCCCTGCAGTTCATAGTGCCATCAAAGTACATTGTGCAGACATTGTCAAAGATTGTAATAGAGGCAAATTGTTCATCAAGAAACTCTAAATTTTCCTTATAGTCAGAGCTGAGGGGTTGATTAGCTAGGAATTCAGCTACAGCCCACGCTTTAATGACTTTTTGGGTTATGTATTCAATGTCGAACTCAGAAAGGAGAAGTAACCATCAGGATAATTTGCTAGCTAGAGTAGGCGATTGACAAAGAAACTTCATTGGATCAATCTTGGCCATGGCTTGGACAAGATAAGATTGAAAATAATGTCGCAACTTCTTAGTGAGCCAAACTATAGTAGTGCAGGTCTTTTCCATAATCAAATATCAGGTTTCATAATCTAATAACTTCTTACTCAAGTAGTAGATGGGATGTTCACGCTTATTATCATGTTCCTGGACAAGCATGGCCCCGACAGAGGTTTCCTTAATAGACAGATAAAGGATGAGTGGTTTCCATAGGATGGGGGGTGTCAAAACGGGTGGATCAATAAGATACGCCTTCATTATGTCAAATGCCACTTGGCAGTGATCGTTCCATACTATGGGTTGCTCCTTTCTTAATAGCTTAAAGATGGGTTTATAAATAGTAGTGAAGCGAGCAATGAACCGACTAACCTACTGCAAGGACCCTAAAAACGATTGAACTTCTTTCTCTGACTTAGGTGGAGGCATGTCCCTGATGGCTATGGGTTTGTCTAGATCCATTTCAATTCCTTTCTAGCTAACAATGTGCCCTAACAGTTTATCGGAGGTAATCCTAAACAAGAACTTCTTTCGATTTAGGTGGAGGTTATACTTTTCAATACGAGTCATGAACCTGTCAAGGATAGTAGGGTGCTCTTCTCGAGTAGCGGACTTCACAATCATATCGTCAACATACACTTTCACTTCTTTACGGATCATGTCATGTAAAAGGGCAGTTACGGCACACTAATAAGTAGCCCCAACATTTTTCAACCCGAACGGCATTACCTTGTAGCAATACACCCCCCCATTCAGTGATAAACACTGTTTTGACTTTGTCGACAATATTAACCAGAATCTGATTATACCTTGAGAAACCCATCTATGAATGAATACATAGTTGCCCTTACGCTGCTATCAATTAGGACATTAATGTGCGGGAGCGGGAAGTCGTCCTTTGACGAGGCCTTATTGAGATCTCAAAAATCCACATAGACCCATACCCTGCCATCCTACTTCATAACTGGGATGATGTTGGACAACCAAGTTAGGTAATCCACCACTTTAATGAATCGAGCTTCAATCAACCTTGAAACCTCTGCCTTAACCTGATCTGCCCATTCTGGCCTTAACCGACAGAGTTTTTACTTGACAGGCCAAAATTTAGGATCAGTTGGGATTCTATGTTCAGTAATTTGTCAATCAACTCCAGGCATCTCTTTATATGACCGGGGAAAAGCGTTAACATTATCTTTAAGCACTTTTATAATCTCACCTTTTTCCTCGGGAGTTAAATATTTGGAAATGGTCACCAGTTTAGGATTGTCATCGGTACCTAAGTTTATTTAACTTAATGATGTATCACTAATGCCAAAAACATTATGCGTATTGTTATTTGAATGCATGGATCCATCAGGAAAGACATCAAACAAGTAAGCAGAATAAGAGTTATTCGTTGCATTAAAATCCTCGTAAGCAGCATTATTCGCATCAAACACATTAGAAATGTTAAGAATTACATCGTCTATATCCTCCTCCACAGGCAGAGGCCCTTTAGTAGCAGTATCAATGGGAGGAGCATCCTCTGCATTTTCTATCAAAATAGGACTCAGGTCATGCTCTAGAGCGGTCTTTAGGGCAATGGTGAGTGATGGCCCCCCAGACAGGTCGGCTTTCTCGATGAGAGCCCTAGCAAGTTTCCCTACTATCGCTGTCATAGCATCTTCTTCCCCAATTCTCTCACCCTTCTAGCCTTTCTTCATCAGTAGTGCCATAGCTTCAGCTACGGTTGCCACAACATTTTCAATTTCTGGATCGGTAGACTCTTCGCTAGTCCCCTCAGGCTCGTCTTCGGGATGCATCTTACCTTTTCCCTTAGCCTTATTAGAAACCACATTGATAGGTGTATCAAGCTCAGCGGGCTTGGGTTTAGACGAAATTATCATGCGACCGGTCTCGAAGTCATACACATATTTAAAGATCTTAAAGCCGGTCCATATTTTTCCGCCATACTCGATCGGCTCAAGCTCTCCCTTACAAGGCCTCTTGCCTTGGATTTTACAGATAGTGACTATATGGTAGTAGCAGTAGGGGAAGCGGAGGTAGGCTTTTCTAGGCTTATATCCTAATCCAGCTCGATGGGCAAGGATTTTTTGCTCCAATGCTTCAATAATTCCTTGCTCGTGTATTCCTCCACCTCTGCCAGGCTTGTAACTAGATTTCTTCATCAGCTTACCCATACCCGCATGAAGGTAGCTGTGTCGAAGGGGGGAAGACTTCTGAGCTTTGCTAATCATGGCAATCTGAAGGCCTTTTTCTAAACTAGCTTCAGCTTCCATAACAGCCATAACGGAGGTGGGATCAGCCTCTATAGTCACGATTTAGTCTTCATGAATAAGTTTGATTTTCTGGTGTAGTGTAGAGGGAATAACTCCTAAAGCATGAAGCCAAGGACGACCAAGCAATAAAGAATAGGTAATAGGAATCTCAAGTACAGTGAAGCGCACATTGCTTGCCACACCTTCTACAGTGACTTCTGCCTCAAAGGTCCCAATTATATTATGCTTTAAATCATCATACACTCTAATAACAGTGCTAGATTTTTCTAGCATCTCCTCTGACAGTCCTAGATGAGGAAGGATTTTTAGAAGGCACAGATTTAGAGTGGAGTCATCATCCACTATGACACATAGGATAACTATACCGAGGACCTAGATTCGGATGAACAAGGCCCTATTATGATCCCTACCCTTGAATGTTAGATCAAAACGGTCGAACACAATCTGGGGTCCCTTTCTCGGAGGAATGCCTTCCCTAACCGTGGCGCACATCTCAGTGACTAAGGAGGCCGGATTAGCTTCTAAATCAAGGATGTTCAGAATTGATTACTAGTTGCTAAATATTGTATCGGGCTTGGGTGTTTTTCAGCTGAGTAATGAGAGGGTCAACCTCAAGACTGGTCGAGATAGGGGGAGGTGGAGAAGTGGGTCTCACTATAGTTCCGACCCTACTAGGAACTGGGTCTTTGCTTAAGCGGAGATATCGATCTTCAGGTTGATATACACGGCCACTCCAAGTAATGTTAAGGACATCATCGAGCAAGACTCTCTTAGTGGCTCATATTTTAAATACATACTGTTGTTCCTCAGAGTTGAATCTGGGTTTTGCAGTTCATACTTATCCACACTAAAAAGGTTATTTTGATCATCCTTGAATAATTCGGTGCTTGCGGCCTTGGTCCCTTGAGCCACTTCCTTATCACCGTCGGAGTAGTCCTCCTTCGAAACGAAGGAATCTATGCTGAATAGTGTTTTTTTTCTTAACTTTCATTCATTTTGCCATAAATGGCTGAGACCTGCTGCTCTCTTGCTTTGGCTGATTTGGATTAACTTCCATCCCATTGACAAAGTTGACCCTTGGGTTGGCTTGATTAATTAGATCAAATATCGACTAAGATGGGAGACCCAAACCGATGACCAGGATAGATTTTTTACTGTCTGGCCACCAAGCAAGGAGATTGAAGATTGTGGTTTCAGATAAGCCAGACTGGACCATGCCAACTTTGTCCCTAAAATTTGGCAAAGGGTTATTTATAGTGCTAGGTATTCTGTCTGGCTCAGCGATCTTTATTTCGCTAACCAAGCACTGAATTGCCGAGAGTAGGGCTTTGCAAATATTTGTTTGGTGTCCTACCTGAACATGATAGTTATAAAAGTTATTCTTATCCTCAGGTCTAGGTGGCTTATATTCTTGAAGGGACTGTATGAAACCTGCCTCCCTTAAACATTGGAAGATGACTCGTAGGGGCAGTTTATAAGGGTTAGCCAAAATAAAGGGGGGGCAAGGAGGCTGAATTATAGCAATCACCGATGGAGCCGGCGTGATTGCTAGGGGTGCAGCTGGGGTTTGAGAAACAACTATAAGTGTAGTCAGTGCTTTAGGCTTTACTGGCGCCAGGGCTAAGGGTTGGGCTTAATTTTTTCTACACCACGGTTTCCCCACTCTTTTGGCCTTTCCACACTCTGCCTCACGCTCGATTTTCTCGGCTTTCTCGAACACAGCCTTGTAGGATAGAAAAGAATCGGTAGCCATTTCTTTGTGAAATAGGGGGAGAGACCCTTTGAGGAGTTTGACAATCATTTCCTCAAGGCTTAGCTTAGATTTCATTAAGACCTGGGTTGACATCAACCGATTAAAGTATTGCTTAAAAGTTTCATTGGGCATTTGATGGACCCTCTCAAGATGTTGGAGGGTTGTTTCCATCATAGTATTAAAACCATAATGTACTTTCAATGCCTTAGATAAAAGATTCTAGTCGGTGATAATATGCTGCGGTATGGTGTAATACCAATCGAGGGCAGGGCCCCGAAGGGAGCAAGGAAACATTTTAGCAAGCACCTAATCACTTAATTTTTCACGCGTATTATTCTTTCATACATTATAATGTGAGAGGCAGGTTCTCTAGAACTGTCCTAATGAGCCATACTTGATATAGTAAAATTATCGGGGACCTAGTCTTCGTCTATTTCAGATTTCTTGGTGGTGATGACGTGGTTGATGTAAGCTTGGATCTCAGGCGTCATGTTTGGAGGTTGCGTGACCTGGTTGCTGATCGGTTTATGAGGGATAGCTAGGGCCTTAGGTGTCACGCCCGAAGAATAAGCGACCTGGTCGTTGACAGTTTGAGAAGCTATCATTTATCGGATAAAAGCAGCTACCTTAGGTGTCACGCCCTTCGGTTGCATGACCTGGTCATTGAGTGTCGGAGATAGCGGAGGGCGAATGGTCAATTGGTTGGCAAAAGGATTTTGGGGGTAGGTGGTGCCCTTGGGAGTTACAATGAACTGCGGAGGAGTGAAAGAGGGCACTGGCTGAGAAGCTAGGCACTGGCGAGTAAATAATGGAGGGGTAGAACTTTGAGCGAAGGGTCTTAGATTAAAAGGCACAACTGATGGAATAGTCAAAGTTCATAGGAAAGCCGAAGCTTGCCCGAACTAGAATGTGCTTGCCATAGGTTGGGTTGTTTAAAAAATAGGTGCGACAGATCTTGTCCCTACCAGATTGGTCAACATCTGTGCTAAACCATTCTGGGCCTGAATATCAGATGCCGATACTAGATTAAAATTTTTATCTTCGAGAGCTTGCTTAAAAGTAGCTTGAACAGTGGTTTGGATAGAAGCCTAAAAAGCTCTGAATTTAGGAATTGTACCATAGCATTGGCAAAGTCAAAGCTAAGCGGTGGCTGGGATCTCATTCCCGAGCTGGAAGTAGGGTCGGAGGGTTCTTTGATAGGAGGGGTCCCTTCATTTCTTGGAAAAGACGTGGCTGGTTGAGAAGGGTTCGGGCTTAAATTAACTTATTTCAAATCTGACTCCTCGCTGGAATAAGTGTGTGGAATCCCTTTGACATCCGTGGTGACAATCGGGGTGAGGGGGCGATGAATCAGGTGGTGTTGTATCCTCTTTCAAACCGAGGTGCGATGATCAGTCTGCCTCCTCCTAGCTGAAATGGTAGGCGGTGGATCAGATCATGAATGGGTTCATGAGTGGTATGGATGGTATGCATGCCTTTTATTGTCGTATGGCTGCACATAGATGTGGTTAGAGATGATGCAATGGCTTATCCCTCCAACATACATAGGACATTTGTATCTCACATCAAACGTAATGATATGTGGTCACGCAATGGAGGTACAAGAGAAGTCCTATGTGTGTTGCTAAACTTCTTCCACAAGTGAAAGTAGTAAGGGTAAGTTGATTCCTTTTTAGCTCTTACAGCCGATGCATGGGGGTGCATAATTATGGAGTATGTAGCATGAAAATTATCCCTCTTCCAACCTTATGACTCCCGTGTGACGCCTCTTTGGAAGGATGGATTTTGGCTTCTTCACCGGTAATGGCAAAAGAAGGGCGTCCTAAGTATTTTATTTCTTCAGGTGGCCCTAAAGGAATGTTGTGCTAAGGCTTTTTCTAGTGCGGCTTTGGTATAGGATTGTTGATGTAGAAGGTTCTCATTTACCTTGATTCCATGTTACTCAACCACTCCCAAATAGGTGTGATCATAGGAGTTTACGTGTTGGTTAAAATGAGTGATCCACCCACTAGGCATCCTCAATTCCAATAGGGCATGAGTGATACTTTATGAGCTACTCGGGTAAAATGGGGCACCTAAAAATTACCGAACTATCTACATGCGTGAGGATAAAATGTCAAAAAAAGAATGAAGTTTTAATTTGGCCAATGATTTCAATACATCATCAAAATCTTTTAAACTTTACGAAAAGTTAAGTTCAAGAGATAAATCCTGAGCAGAGTTGCCACTGTGAGCAGACGACATTTTAAACGGCAGCTACGGTGCCGGGCTGGTATCTTTAAAAAGATTGAGGGACATGAGTGATGTTATTGGAAATGGTTTTGCGCATTTTAATGCTCAAAAGATACAAGATCGAAATCTCGTACTTAAAATAGAGTCGCCACCTAGTTCAGCTCAATCGGGAAATTTTTGGTACGATTTTCCCATCAGGTGGTTGGACCATACCTTAAGTAGAGATTCTGAGCTCGGATGATGTTATCTATTTTTCATTAGGCCAAGTTAAGATACTTCATTCTTTCTTAATCAGTTTAATCCATCCTATTTATTTATATTTTCAGTTATTTTGTTATTTTTGCATTTATTAAGCAATTAAAGCGTTGAATAAAATATTTGTAGTCATTCAAAACTAAGTGTAGAAAATAAAATAATTACAAGTCTTGTACATTTCTGTATGTAATAAATAAAATACCTAAATGTCTGATATACATCTACCTGCAGAAGATGGTTAGCATAGATTTGGCGTGTTTTATTTACAATATTATAAAGTCCGGTTGGATGGCAAAAATGAGATTTGCATGTCGTTTAACGGGGAAATTCCATTTTTAACCAAATTTTAGATTCAATCGTTATTTTAACTGGATTATTAGTGAAGATGCCACACATTAGTGGGTGGAGTCTATTTATAGGGGGTTGAACCTCCATTGTTGCACTATATGTCCTAGCTTTGGAAAATAATCTAGTCTGGGAACAGATGAAAATAAAACTGATGTCTAGAAAGTCATGCCGTCGACGACGCAGATGATGCCGCTGGCAACATGGTTGATGTCGCTGGCGGCATAGATGATGCCATCGATGACATCAATGATGTTGCTAGTGACATCAGTATGCAGGTAGGTTACATGGCTTTCTGAGTACTATAAAGAAAGGGTCCTACAAGAAAGTGAAATCCCTAGGGCATGTGATGCCACCGGTGGTATCAGCGATGTCTATGGCTACATGGGTGATACCGTCGGTGACATCACATGTCTTCAGTGACCTTAATTTCTTGCCGCAGCAGCACGGAACAGTAAAAAAAGATTGAGAACCCTAAAAGTGAACAAAAATCAACACAAATTAGTGATATTAATGCCTAAGAGCTATGAGACTCAGAATTTTTACCTCGGGGTCCTGAATCCACCTCTTCATGAACCGAAAAGAAATGCCTTCGGGGAGCTTGTTACGATGATTTAGTTGTAAATTTAAGCATTTTGGGTTTCTAAATCCATTTAAGTTGATTTTAACTATAGGATTTACTGATTTTAAGCTCACAATCAGAGAGTTCAAAGAAGAAAAACCAGGAAAAAAGGATTAGAATCCCTTTTATTTGCCTTATATTATTCTTATCTCACTAAAATCTATTTTCTCACTCTAACATTAAACCTCTAACCTTAGATGGTTCCCCCTCTCTCTTATTGCAGCTCAAGGTGTGTTTTTATAGGTGAAATGGGGTAGTTTTCGAGAACTTTTTGACTAATTCTGCCGAAAGTGGCTAAAACGCTATCTGTGTAGGGACCCACTTTGGGTCATGCCGTCGGCGATATGGCGATGCCACCGGCGGTATGGATGATGCTACCGACAACATGGTGATATCACTGGCGGCATGGCCGATGCCGCTAGTGGCATCAATCTCTGGCATACAAACAGCGAGCGGGCCTTGGAGCCTGATAAAGTCGCCTAAAGCGGTTAATAGTGGGTGAAAAGGCATCTTTTTTATCGTTAATGATATTTTAATGGGTATTTTTTCCATTTGGGAGTAAATCATCGGTTCAAGCTCCTGCCGGCTGCGTTATCGGCCACGCCGAACTGAATTCTACCAAGTAAAAAATTCGCGAGGAATATTATTTTGGTAATAAAAATTCTAAAGAGAACTTTTATTTTGAGGCATTAAAATAGGGTACACATCATCATCGCCTCGCAAGAGGGACTGCAAAATCCCGTGCTCATAATAGCGGCTTGTCTTTCTGTCTTCTCAGCCTTTATGTAAATATCAGTATAGTTCTCATACTCATCTAAGGCCATCTGATCTTAGTACCATGGTAGTGCAGCATCTATCATTTTCATAATCAGTTTGGGTAAACCGGGCTTGCTACCCAATAATGCTTGAGTGGACATCTAACGCTTATAGTAAGATCAGAAGGTTTCCCTCTCTTTCTGCTTGACCTGTCCTAGGTTCTAGAAGGTGGTTTTCAGTTTGAAATCGAACTCGTAGTGCTTTTTGAAGGATTTGGAAAGATTATCCCATCCTCGGCGGATATCATTGGGTTGAGTGGTAAACCTCTCCATGACTGTCCCAGTTAAGGTACATGAGTACATCTGGGCTAGCTGATTGTTAGAAAACCCCTTCCTTCTCATCACATTCTCATAATTCTTAGTATGAACTAATGGTGGGCCGATTCCCTTGTAAGGAGGAAGGGACAGCATGTTAAAACCAGGTGGTAATAGCTCAACTCCATCTACAACTGAGGTTTTGCTTGCCTCATCTCCTATAGAAAGCAATTGCTTGAGCATAACACGGATTTCAATAGTACCTCCACTAGTTCCAGGACCACCATTCTGATCATCCTTCTCAACCTCTTTTCCGACTTCCTTCTCTAGCTCTTTATTGGGATTCTTTCCCAAGCCCTTATTGGTTACCACTTTTAAGGCATCTTTCACAGATAACTGAACCTAATCATTAATGGTGTTCTTGGAGTGATCAAACTAGAGAAAATTAGTGAATGCAACATTCATCTCTTGCACAAAGGCCTCGGTATTGGAAGGGGAAGCCATATTGGTGATCTCGGGAGAGCTCGAAATAAACATAGAACTGAGTTGCTCGGACTACCCCAAACTGACTCAGAACCCAAAATCGAAATAGAACTCGCGATGATTTCACCCCCTTAATAAGAGAACTCAATAGTGCAAAGTAGATGATCGTCACCCCTCTTCCAAGATGAGATATAACCATCATCCGTTTAGTCCATGCATGGGTTTAAGCATGGATAGGGGATGATGTGAGCAATAGGATTTATATTTTAGGTTTATTTATGCAAATATGGCTGTAAACGATGTGGTTAATATGCATGGTTTGGCACGGACTTGTGTGTGGTGTGCTTGCAAAGAAAACTCGTTAGTTTACAGAACAAAGCAAGAGTAAACCCAAGATTCCCACCAGAGACTAGGGTAGGCTAGATATAAGGTATGACATAAGCTATAGGTTCGACAAAGGTTAGACACCTAGACGGGTATGTTTGACATGGCGTAGATTGACATAGTTTTACACGGTTAAGGTGACGAGGTGTCCCTCAGGCCTTAGCGAAATGGGATCGAGACATGGGTTGGACATGACATGTGCAATATTGATGGGATATCGCTACATAGTGTCTTACTTGCTAAGGTTCGAGCTAACTTATGATATGGCATGGTTGGACATGACTCAGGTGAGCACTTGACATGGTTGAACTCGGATGACACATGACATGTTTGAACATGTATAGGGCAGCATGACATAGTTAATTGAGACATCAATATGACATCTATAGGGTTTGGATGGCAACATAGCGTGAAGGAAAGTCGAGATACCATTGGGACATCTCTAAATGCTGACAATATAATGGCGCATCGTGGATACAAAGGGATAATGGTTAATCCAGACATCAAAGTGATATCTCTAAAGGCGGACGACACAATATTGCTATTAGCACGGTCCGCTCAGCCCAAAGAGGATTTATACCTATTTTAATCAGCAATTAGACAAGGAGCCAAGAAGGACCGAATTATCATAAAAAAATCCAAAGATTCGAAAAATTCCCGTTCGTCATAATATTCTAAGTTGCATCCTCGAAGTCCATTTCAGAATAATTAACACAATAAAAAATGTCAACCAATGAAACGGTAAAACTATCTTGAAAACACCAAAAGTGCCATTTTGAGGGCTTAAACGATCAAATTTGGCTAAAATAAGGCAAAGTAGAGGCCTAAAGGCCTCTTGTTTTAACTGTTGGGCCATTTTAGTCGAAATATGGTCAAATAGGTAATTAGCTGGCCATCTAATTACCACTGAACAGTAAAAAATCAAATATTATCGAGATTCACCTTGATTTTTAGAGATTTCGGATAAGATTTTGTTAGGTAGGTAATTAGCCCATCGGCTAATTACCTATGTAGTTAGCCCACCGGCTAATTACCTCCTCTCTATAAATAGAGGAGTCCCCCCCTCATTTTTGATAGATCCAAATGGACCTAAAATCCTATTACGCCATTTTTGTGTTTCAGGAGTCCTAAAAACCCCAAAACTGTCCCAAAACACTTCCATATCCGAGCTTTACTACCGACATGAGGTATAAACTCAATTTCTAGTCTTTTTAAATTTGGATCTCACAGTGATATTGGTCAAAAATGACTCAATCTCTCAAAACCCCTCCATTTTCTTTAGATTTAATCCAAGATTATAGTCACGACTTGGGTTACATCTATTTTCCAACCAAATCACAATCTTAGACAACTTCGGTCCCTTACTGGCTCTTACATCATCCAGTACAAATGGAAAGGTAAATGAGGGTAATTGGCTCTAAGCCCAACTTTAAAATTCATTTCTATTATTTATTATTATTGCACATTTCATTTCATTTCTCTAGCTAAGTGAGCCATTGGTACCACTTAAACTGTAATATGTGTAAATAAGCTCACTGGTACGGATAAACATCTAGAATGTAAGGAAACTCTATCCGAGTTTTTGGGCCAAAACCCAAGTGTTGCCATTACTCAACCAAAATTTTGGTAGAAATATCAATTTATTATGCCGTTATAATGCCCGTTTCATTTCTTTAATTTATTTCTAAAATAAAGCCATTGTAATTCCGAAATTACCATGTAAAAAAAATTTCCAAAATTAATTCAAACAATTTGACCAATGAGTAACTATTATGTCTGAACTCAGAATCTCACTTCTTTTAGTATAAAAATCCCATCTTGGATCAGTGTGCCACAATTCCTGGTGGAGCTGAATCAGGGTGGTGACTCTATTCATTTTTATTTGAAATAAGCAAAATATCTTTATTTGAAATCTTTTTACGGAAATAATATATTTCTCGGTAAAATTACATTTTATTGGCATATTTTGAACCCAATGAAATTTCTTAAAATAAATCCTTCCGTAATAAAACACAATCTTTCAATTATAAATCAAACAGTGATCAGACTTTATTCAAAATCAATGATCACGAGGGACCCACTCCCGCCTAGTAAAACCTTGCCCTCTCATAGGCACATCGGTAATACAATGGGATAATGGTTAATCGAGACATTAAGTGATATCTCTAAGGGCAGACGACATAATGACACAGAGACAACATCGAGGATATTGCCTTATAGGGATGTGACTCCTAGGGGGTAACTATGGGATGTGTCATGGGAATCTTAAAGGAAAATTAAGACTCAACATAAAGACAAGATCATGAGGCAAGTAGCATGGCAACACGTAGCATGGCAAGATAGTGGATTTAGTTAACATGTAGATGGCAAACAAATTCTTCAAACCTTACACCTCCCATCTCCTTAATACTCCGCGCGAAGGGCAAAGCTTCTAAAAATAAGCTTAGCTCTAATCCTTGAAATCTATAGTAGACAACAAGGTTCGACCGCAGCTATTAAATGTGAGTTTGGTAAGTCCTAAGTGGAAGTTGCTAGGGTTTACTATATGCAGGCTCACAGTTGGGTTGCGGATGCAGAAGGTTCTCACAGCACTAGGTGCATCCCAATCCCATGGAGGATTATGGAGATACGATATTGCTATGAGTGGTACCCACTAGGTGTCTCAAGGTCCCATAGAGAATGTTAGAAGATACTTTTGCGAAGTAACCGGCTGATAATTAAGGCATCCTTTCCTAAAATGCAAAATAATCTAACTACTACACATGAATAATCGCATTAAATAAATTAATGTTGGACAATGGCTAAGCACTTTCGATGTTCGTTGAATCTTTTTAAAACCTTTTAAAAATAAGATCCCCAGTAGAGTCACCACTGTGAGCGGGTGAGTCTTTTCGAGTTGGGTTGATCAGGTCGAATTCGGGTCCAAGCTACTTGTGGGTCATAAATCGAGGCATTACAATCCACTAGAGTTTTTATGATTTTATGAAAACAAATTTAAAAGGATTCAAGAAAATAAATCCCTTTATTGTAACTCAGAGTCGCCACCTGGATCAACTCTTTCAAGGAATTCAGAATAGTGTTATCTCCAAGAAAACAACACCAAACCATAATACAGAGATCCGGGTCCGGACGAACCATCTATTCATTACTTAGCCGACTAAACACATGTTCCACTACCAACTTTAATTTATTCAATAACAATTATTACCCATGATTCATTTTTAAGAAAAGGGGACGAGAAAAAGACTTGATTTAATGCAAAACATACCGCCTCAATATGATCATGGCATCACGAAAATATAATTTAAACATATTGTACATGGTATAAAATATTTACAGAATATATGACAAACAGTTCTAAGAATAGAATACCCTTTCGAACCTGTAAATAAATGCGTTAGGATAAAATATGAGATTTCAGGTATTCTGTCTAGAGTGGGATCATGTCACCATTATGGGGATCACGGTATTGTGATCTGTCAATCAGGGTACCATGATCGAAAAAACAGATCACAAAGTACAATGAAAATGTAGTCTTCAAATTTGGTAAAATAAAATGAGACGTTTTAGAAAGCATACATGGGTGCCAGCTTTCCAATCACCATAAAAGAGCTCTTACCTGCTCAAAATATAATAAATAAAAAATTGAATTTAAATAGGATTTAGTCTCAGGTTATTACCTTGTGGAGTAGGATTCTTGTTTTTCGGTTTAGGAGCAATCTTGAAGAAGAGAACCTCAAACAATTGGTAATTGAAAAGAATACTCTTAAATGATAGTAAATAATAAAATGATAAATCGAACAAGTTGATTCATCTCATTGTTATAAACTAGAATGAATAAAAGTTGAAAACTTTGTAGGACTTTGCTGATTCACCAAAGAATTTTTAAGTATGTTGAGTTGTATTTATTGGAAAAATTGAAATTTTATGTTACTTTCAAAAGAATATATTGTGATATTTTTGTTGAGAAAAATATCTTTGGTCAAAATATTTATGAAGACCGTTATTGGTTTTATTTCTTCACAAAATCAGTTTTAATTGTGTTTAATTCTCTAACAGCTATATTTTAACTAAGTGTTTGTAACTGCCGTCGGTTATGGTTTTAAAGGCTTTTAATTCATTGTTTTATAACAACTCTTTTGATATACTATGAAAAGATTAGTGGGTTTTCTTTTGTGAAGAATCCAATTTTACATACTCTCTTCTTCCTCTATTTTCTAGATATATACACACATTTTTTATTCCTGTACCCAAACTCAAATCGTGTTTGAAGGAGTTGTTTAATCTTGGGATGAACTACAAAGTATGCTTCAAGGACAGAGTCTCCTACTCGACTCAACTCATCCTAACGCTTATAAATTTGTTCTTGATGTTTCAAGTAATTAAAATCGTTATCTAACAGCTTCTGACAATCACTATCAATTTTAGTAAAAAGTGTTGCCTATTCCTAGTAAAGAGTTGTCTAAGCTGTGCATCCGAATCTATCGAAAGACTTTGGATATATTGCAATATATTCTATTCACAGAAAGCATTGCCTAAGTCATGCATCATGATTTATCAGGTGCCTTCGGATCTACTGCGACAGATTCTGAACAACAAAGCATTACCTTTGATCTAGTTCTTGAGCTACTGCAATAGTTGTTATAAAAGCGTTGTCTTTCTACCAAGTTTTCCTCCAGATTAGTTTGTATCCGGATCAGTTTTCTTTCAGAAGTGGTGCCTCTAATCAAGTTTTTGACCTTCTACAATAGTTTTCATAAAAGTGTTGCCTTTGTCCGGAAGCAACTCCGGAACTAAGCTTAAAGAGAAAATTTTCCAACAATCTTAAAGGATATTCTGTAATAGAAAATTATGCTTCTCTTATGAGACTCAATTCTTTGAGACTATATGAATAGTCATTCCTCCACTAACTACTCCAATATGATATGTCGTTTCATGATATTACAAAAATTGAGATTACTGCTATATTTCGAAAGTCGAAGCTAATGAGATTTGAGAATCTTTGAGTTCCAAATACAATTATGAGGATGCTCGTAAGCAAAAGTTGACATTGGGCTAAAGAAAGTCGATTGAAAGGAGATCAGAATTACTAAAGGGATGGAGATAGTCTCGAAAGTAAACATTACTGGGAGCAATCCTCACTAAGGATAAAGGTACGAATTTCTCTATGGTTATAAGCTCAAAAGTAATAAAACCTTCAATAATATAAAAGGGAAAAATTTATACATGGGACCACCATCCTCCTTAATGGAGGAAAGGAGTTATGAAATATTACAATCCTACTCAACTTATAGTTAAGTAGATGATATGATATTATGTAGTCATTTCATAAGTAAACATGGTGATTTATATGAATGAGTGGGTTATTGACTATGGAGTAATGAGGCACGTTTGTGAGAGTAAATAAAAATTCTCCATAGTCATGTACACCCAAGTTGAAAGAAGAGAATAGAGGTTCTCCCCAAGCTAACATCTTTAGCATATAATGAGGTGCTACTTGTTCCCAATGTTTAAACCAAATTGGTTTTAGTGAGCTTTTTAGGCAAAAATGGAGTGAAGGTAACTTTGGAGTCCGACAAGGTTTTAATAGCCAAAGATAGTGTGTTGTCGGAATGAGCTATATGAACTGTAGAATATTTTTGAGATTATTAATTTATATGTTTGCTCTTCTTTGCCAATTTGGTTGAATGGTGAGACTTTCCATGTGTTAGTTAAGGCTTATGAATTTGAGTAGTTTTATTTCATAAGTTCATATTTCAAAGTTTTGAAAATTGTATTGAATCAAAGTATTTATATATTGAGAAATACATGAGGTTTTGATATGTTTTATGTGAATCAATGTGTTTCGAATTAAGTTGTTTTGAGACATCTTGATTTCATGTTTATTGGAGTTTGTTGATAGCCTATTTGTGATAAAACTTGTGTCTTATGTTTACTCGAAATTTTTCATTTTTTAACACTCTTGATTGTTTACGAGTTCTCTTGAGATTTACAACTCCATTTTGAGTGATTCTTTTTTCTATGGTTTCATGGAACATAGATTAAGATATGTTTATAAGGGATATTTTTCAAATTCTTTCATTTTGTAGTTTTAAAATTTTTTTGAAGTTGAGATAATAATCTCGATTTTCTAGAATTTCAGCTTTGAGCATAGCTGATTATTTGTGACATAACTTGAGATAAACTAATTGGTTTTATGTGTTTTCAGTGGGGTTGGAAACTTAAGACATATATGTTAATATGAGTAGAAGAAAGTTTTGTCATATAACCTCTTTTACATCTTCAAATTTTGAGTCAAAGAGGACTCATGAAATCTGAATTTGTGCAGATTTCATATGTGAAAAATTGTTAACCTTGTGTTGTTATATGAGTATAATTTTGGTCCGTTTACCTTCAAATTTGATGGTTAATAATTTCTACTAAACTTGAGGCACATGAGAACATGTTATGCATTATTCAGTATATATATGAGTTTCATATTTAATTATGTTAGATATTTACTTAAGATATTTGTTGGTGGAACTATTTGTTATGTTTTCTATACAAATAGAATTTCACATGAGAAGCCGATAAGACACCATATGAAAAATGAGAGGATTATCATCCTAATTTTAAATATTCAAAATTGTGGGGGTTTCTTATTAAGGTTATTATTCTTGAATCTATATAACGAGAGATAGGTACAAAGTTTGCATGTTTGTATGTTCATAGATTTTGTTGAACATATTGGTGTGCTTGAAAATAATATCTTGGAGACAAAGAACACAAATTCTTTGTGAATGTTTTCAATAAAGACTAGAGAGATTTCCATCTTTAAATTTGTTCCGGATGTTGACCCGGTTGCATATATTTTTAAATTGAGTTTGAAAATGATAATTTGAGGAAAGCCAAGAGAATTTTGAAAAGAAAGTTTTGGTGAAAATTTTTATAAGTGTTTGATTGAAGATGAACTTTTATAGTTGCAAAACTATTTCATCTTTTGAATAAAAGGTTTTGAATAAAGCTTCTTATTGTTTGAGTTTGTTTCTATTCTTTGGAATATAGAACTTGTGTTTTAGTTTATGATTCTTCTATATTTTTGCTATAGCTTCTTTTTACAATTGAGTTCACCACATACGTGTTAAAATTGCCTTTTAAAATAAAGCTTTTTTATATGGTGCAACTTGAGGGGTATGTAGAGCCTGGATATGGATGGAAAGGTTATTAAGTTTTTTGTGTGTTTTATTGACAAACACCTAAGAAATGAGTTAATAAGTTTGATCTTTTGAGGTGGACATATGTATATACACTAAAGTGATTAATGATATATGTGTGATTATATATAGATGATATGACTATCTTTATTCCGAGTATTTATGTGGTCAATAGAATAATAATCTTAGTATCAATATTTGTCATGAAAGAAATAAGAGAGTCCAATGTGATATTGAGTACGAGAATCATAAGGATGAATGAGAGTGTCTTGTTAACACAAGAATACTATATTGAGAAACTTCTTAATAAGTTTGAGTTTTATGATGTAAATCATGTGAATATCTCTTATGATTCGATACTTAATAAGAGGAAGATAATGATGATCAAGTGGCTAAATCCAAGTATGCATTTGTACTTGATGAGTTCCACACATCGAGACATAGCATATGTTATGTGAGCAAGTATACACATAATATAATCATTAATTATAGACACTATACCAAATCAGTTAATATGTGACAACAATTTACTTGTCACAATATTGTTGTCACGAAAAGACTATTATTTGTTACAATAAAATTTTTACCATCACAAAAATTAGTTTTTTGCAATTTTGATGTAAAATTGTCACATATAATAGATGTTTTGTGACCATTACTTAAGGTTGTAACTAATTTTTTTTCATTACAACTTAAGTTGTAACCTATAAAATGGAAATTGTTACAATAAAATTTTTATTGTCACGAAAACTATTTATGTGACAATATAAAAAAAACTTGTTATAAAAAATACTTCTGTTACAACTAATAGTTGTCGATAAAATTTTATATGTGACAATTTTTTATTGTCATAAAAATAATATATGTTTACATGTTATTTAAAGGGTTATATAAAAGGTCCATAAATAATTAATCTTAATATTGAATTAATTTTTAAATAATTAAATGTATATAATCATTAATAATAGTAGTTTATTAAAAAAAGTTTATTATGATATACATGTTTGCCCCCTTTAACTTGGCAACTTTCATCAAATTCCCCGTTCAACTTTAACTTATTCTTAGTAGTCCCTTGAACTTGTAGAAAATGTACGACAAACTTAAGAGTTATGTATCCTATAGAAGTTATATAAAAGCTATATGACATGTATTGAAAAATCTCAATTTTAAATTATGTCATAACGATGAGTTATCTTGTTCATTTTCATCCGAAATTTTGTGGATATGTAATAAAAACTAAATACAAAACATTGATAATTTTTGAAATTTATTGTAGTACAAATATTTCTTACATTAAATATTATGATAAAGTTTAAAAAATCATAAAAATGGAAAAAAAATCTTCAAAACTTATTTAAATTGTGATGTATAATTTTTAAATAATAAAGTTTTTTTAAAAACCCCCGAAGGAACATTGTGTCCCCCCAAAAGCTAAAAGTTTGGAGCAGGTGAAAATTTTGGGACGGAGTCCCCAGCTAGGCTGGTTTCCCCGCTTACCTAGAAAACACCTACCCCTCTTTTATTAAATAAAAATCAACTCACGGTCTCAAGGCGAGAACATGAGTAAATCAATTAAACGAGAGTAGCAAGTTCGGAAAATTAAATACATCAGAAGTTACAAAATTAACACCATGCCTCCTACTTTTAAGGACGAACCAACATAAATGAATGCATGATCCAATAATGTCTTCTGAACCCAACCTGCCTTCGAAAAAATTTTTTTTCCTTCGTTTCCATAGTGCCCAAGCAATTAAGAACCATAGCGCTGTTCCGAACTCTTTACCTCTTCCATCAGTAAAGAAGCCGCGCCACATGGCCAAGAAATCCACCGCCTTCCACGGTATAGGCAGCGAGATACCGAGCAATCTCATCACCTGAGTCCACAGCTTATAGCTGTTGATGCAATGGAGCAGGTCGTGATCCACAGTCTCCTCCGAATCAAAAAATGTGCATTGACCGTCCACTACAGGTTGGCAGCCATGGAGGAATTATGAGAATGCTGAATTGATTAAAAAATTTTCTATAAGATCGCAATTGTAAATAAAAATATATTTTTATTCTTTTTTTGCCAATTATGTTTGTTTACCATTGACCCTATTTTGCAAAAGAAAATTCTCTAAACCCGTTTTGTAAATGACTGAAAATACATATTACTTTTTTTAAGTAAACCCTAAAAATTATATTAATTTAACCTTAACCTTAACCCTTGACCCTTTACCCTTAACCCGAACCCTAAAACCATAAACTCTAAACAACAAACCTCAAATCCTTATAATAAATATATTAATTAACTACAATAATTAATCTATCATTTTTATAAATATTTTCTTAACCTTTACAGAATAATATTATTTCCGTCCTTAAGTCATATCAAATTATTTCACAATTAATCAAAAATATAAATGTTTACCTTACTCTATCTATCTATATATATATATATATATATATATATATATATATATATATATGAATAGAATAATAATAATATTATTTTAATTATTATTATTCTTATTATTGTTATTATTATTAGAATTATTTTGAAGAGATAATAATAATATAAAATGATCACTATATTAATTATGAAATATAATTTTATTTTTATTATTAGTATTATTAAAATAGGGAGGGATGATATCCTTCCCTTGATTTGGGAAATTTTCTTCTTGACCTCAGTTCTTGTTGAAACGCGATTCCCCTTTTGAACGTCTCCCTTTTCGTTATCTCTCTCATTTCTCATCGGATTTCTCACTAGATTGCTTTTGATTATCATCCAAAACAATAGGTACCATCACCATTGAGGTCCTCAACTGCTTGCTAGTCGCTCTATCACCAGGTGACAACTAGTCATTCCGTCTCCAGCTGCTTCCATCTAGGGTTTATGGTGGAAACTTCAAATTATAATACATGTGAGTTTCCCCTAGGCTTAATCACTGCCAACCGCCATAGTGAGGTAAGAGAAGCTAAAACCCTAAGTCTGTAATTTCAGAATCAGAGAAAATGAAATACTATTGATTTAGCTTAGGGTTCATTTGTGTCGTTCCCTATTTAGAGTTTTTCAGTTGAAGTATTTAATAAAGGAAATCTCGATTATCTTTCCTAGTGAATGGTTGATGTTTATGCTTTTTATGAATCCTAGATACTGTATCATTACCTAATTGCAAGTTTTGGTTGATTTAATGAGTACTATGATTTTAGGATTCCTTAAATGCAAATTTTAAATAATCTTGTAGTTCAATGGCATGCTATTACTAATGGTCAACAACTTGTCCTTTCTATGTTCTAGAAGTAATTTTACCATTAAGTTTGTATACAATTGTGTTTGGGTAATAATACACGGCTGATTGGGTGAATTGATTTGTGTTTATTATCAAACATAAAATTTTCTGACTTCTATAGGCTGACAAACTCTAGGAAAAAATAGAATAAGAATTTAAAGCAGAAAGAATCTCATTTGTTTTGTTTTCATATTCTAATTAAATATCTAACTTTCTATTTTGATTTTAGACTAACTTGAATTCTAATTGAGAAATAAATAAGAAATAGAAAGGAGAAAATCACTCATTTATTCTGATTACCTACGACTTTGATTTCCTATTCAGATTTAAGGCTAACTTAAACCCTAATAAGGAAAGAAATAAGAATTAGAAAGGAGAAAATCTCTCATTTGTTGTGTTCTCAAATTTTATTCAAAACATTTGTGGGCTGACTTGATTTTTAGAAGGAAAGAAATAAGAAATGGAAAGGAGAAAACCTCTCATTTTTTCATTTGTTCTGTTTTCTTATTCTAATCAATTATCTGACTTTCTACTTTGATTTTAGGTGGACTTGATTTCTAATAGGGAAAGAAATAAGAATTAGAATGGAGAAAATCAATCATTTATTTGGATTGCCTATAACTTTGATTTCCTATTCTGATTTCAGGCTAACATGAACTCTAATAAGGAAAGAAATAAGAATTAGAAAAGAGAAAATCTCCCATTTGTTTTAATCTCAATTTCTATTCGAAACATTTGTGGCCTGACTTGTATTTTTAGAAGGGTTGAAATAAGAAATGGAAAGGAGAAAATCTCTCATTTAGTCATTTGTTCTAATTCTATATCTGACGTCCTATCCTATTAAAAAACTTTGTTACTTTTTCACTCTTTGTTCTTGTTCTTAAGGCATTGTTAGGTCCCATATTGTGGACTAAAAGTATTAACTTGGATGGTGATTGAATCTTTTATCTTGCATGTGTTGTTTGCGCGTGGAACTACTAAAATCCAGCAGTAAACTGAAATTCCATATTGAAATCTCGCATGTGCTGTTTATACTTAGATTTATTTCAGTAAGTTATAATGGTAACATCAACATCCTGTAATATTTCTATTTCATCATTTTCCATTATCCTAATTTTGTCCTTGTGGAATGTGAGTCTTGATGTGAAACTTAATTGTTTAATTTCCTAACAATTCAATATCATTCTGATACTAATTATATTTCAATTTCTTCCTGATTAGATTGTTACGAGCGTGGTTGCATTGAAAGAAAGCTGTCTCACTATATCTAAGTTTGCTAGTTTCCTATTTGGAATTGGATTAGATTTTTGAATTTTTTCTTGCTTTATTTCCTGAACTTTTTGGTTCTGAATTTGGAATCCTTCAACCTAGCATTACTTGATGCAGATTAGGGCTCCGAGACTGAAGCTATTCTCCAATCTTGGCTATTTTGTAATATGAGGTACTCTTATATTCTACTAGTGTACTCTTTAACTATATAACTTCTACATAACTTACGTTATTACTCTTATGTATATAATGCCACAATAGAATTATCAATTCTCAAATCCAATCCTCTATTACTCTATTATTTTTCTTTTAGAATTTAAATTCTAGTTAGCAAAAAACCTTCTTGGTCCATTTTTTATTGACTTGAAATATTTAGTCCTTAACTAATTGTAGCTAACCAGAAGATGATTGAGGTGTGAATGTGTGACAGGTATTCTATATGTTAGCTTTTTATACTTTTTTATGCATCTATTACTTTTAATCCTACGTATAACATATATATATACATATATTTTTGCTGCAATGTATGTACTTGTGCTATAATGTATGTTACTGATTTTCAGTTTGTGCTTTTGAACTTTATTCTTTATTTGGCTCATGGTTCATTAGAGTACAATATGGTTCTGATTTAAAATCTCTTGTTTGGTTGTATGATTCTTGTAGTTGTATGGTTCTTTCACGATTCAGAACCATGAAATTAGAACCACATGGTTCTGTGTTTACTCCTCTTTTCCTTTTTGTTTCTTTGCCCTTAATTTTTCATTTGCATCTTCATGTACTAGGTAAATAACATTTTAAAGATCGGTTAATTTTTCATAATTAGATGGGTATGTATGATTTGGTTAATCAAAGCTTTTTTCTTGATCATATTACAATGTTTAGTCGAGTAAAAATGGCAAAGTTTGAAATCAACAAATCAATATTATAGTAGATTTTCTTGGTTGAAGTTTACGAATGATTTTTCTGGAACTAGACAATTTTGTTTGTTTAAATAGGTAGGAATCAAATTCTTAGCATCGGTGGTTAATTTTTCCCTTCATAGAGGTGTTTAGAGCCATTAAATGTGGAAAATGACTAGTTAGTTGCCAATCAAAGCATTAGTGGGTTCTATGATGTACTTAAAGCAAGCATTAGTGGGTTGAGTGGCGAAGCAAAGCCTCGTACTAGTTTGCTTGCTCTTTTATAGTTTTGTTGTCACTGTGAGTGCCTAGGGACCAAGTCTTTCTTTACTTGCTTTTGTTACTCAGATCTTTTGTTAGTTATGTAATAGAGAGTGAATTAAGCACCAATCTTTGTGCTTATTTCTTCAGTTTTGTGAGATTTAGATTTCCAAATAACTTAGGTTTGAAGACATGGTTTCTGTAGCTTTCATTCTAAAATAAATGGCTGCATGTTTTGACTATTTAAGCATTCTCTGTTTCTTTTTATGCAGATAACTAATTTTCAAACCAATGGTCACTGTCACCCACCCATTGAAAACATTTCTTTTCACAGTTAAGGTTCTAATCTCCGTCTATACGTCTGCAGAATTAAGATTTTAGATTATTCCTTGTTCTCTGGGTCCTCATCTAAGTGAATACTCCCTCCACTCCATTTTAAATTACTCTTTAGCCTTTTTATGTTGTCCCATTTTATTTGTAAAGTTAGATAATTAATGCATTTTGTTACCATGGTTTCTCTAATTTACCCTTTAGTCTTTTATTGAATATCTTTGTTTTTAAGCTTATTAATTTAAGTATAATTGCACAAAATAATTGCAGTTAGTTGTCACAAAAAAATGTTGTCCCAAAAACACATTACTATTTGTGACAACATTTTCATGAAATATTATTATTGTTACATAGTGTTATATGTGACAACTTCTTGCTTTTTGTGACAATATTTGTTGTCACAAAAAACTTGATTTCTTGTAGTGAGAGAAGCCCTATTGAGGCTTAAGAAATATTTGACAGGAACCATCAAATATGATATTCCATATAATGAATTTTCCATTGTTCTTGAGAGGAACAATGTTGTTGAATCAATCTTTGATTCGTATGAGAAGTTCATTACTGAATTTCCCATTATTCTTGAGGGGAACAATGACGTTGAGTGAATTTTTAATTCACATGGGAATAATTTCATTAGTGGTTATTTTCTCACATTTGGTGGTAGAACAATAACCTGAAAACCAACTATGCAAGCTATGTTAAGAGTTAGCTGCTTAAGAGTTTGAATATAATGAGACTAAGTGGTTGGAAACACCTCCTTAGTAAGAATTGTTTTAACATATTTAACGTATATACATTGAGATTGCAAAAATGGAATATATACTCAGAAATAAGACCTATATTGGCAAAAATAAAACGTATACGTTTGAGACACATTATTGAGATGGAATTTTATCCATTTAAGTCTAGAGTGATTCTGATTAAATCATCTAGCTAATATTTGAGAAATAGATTTTTGAGAAAGAAATCTATTTTGATACATCAGAGAGGATGAGACTTAAGCCAATTTGAAATTAATGAAGGGTGAGAACCCAACCTATATGAGTGTAGATCCCATGGAATAGGTTCATATGGGAACTAACAAGCCTTCCATTAGTTCTGCTAGCACTATAAAAATATTGTCCCAATCCTAGATGTGAGGAAAGTGCTATGTTGCATATCTTGAGAGGTTGAGTTTAAAGGACTCTTAATGAGATTTCGTAGCTCTTATGAGTGGTGTATAAAGTGCAATATACACTTGATGATATCACCTATATAAGTGTGAAGTGGGCCCGATTCTATGAGATATAATATTGGCAATATCCCTAGAGCACCCATCAAAGACCACGCACGCGTACGACCTATTTGTACAAAACCACGATGAAAAATAATGTACTTGATGTAATGCGATATGGAAAAATCCTTATACTACAATAGTGCTTATTTGGTTCATAGAAACTATTTGTCTCACTAAATATTCCGTAAGTTAAATTTCATCTATCAAGTTGTGGTTCATAGTCCACAAGACACAAGTTCCATGCATTTTATGTCAAACTAGAGATATCCAGAAATTTCTTTTTAAATCTTCTTTCAAAAGTTGTGGGGGATTATTGGAAAAACGAGAATTTTATGTTACTTTCAAAAGAATATTTTGTGATATTTTTGTTGAGAAAAATATCTTTGGTCAAAATATTTATGAAAATGGTTATTGGTTTTATTTTCTTCATAAAATCTGTTTTAATTGTGTTTAATTCTCCAACTGTTATATTTTAATTAAATATTTGTAACTACCACTAGTTATGGTTCTAAAGGCTTTTAATTCATTATTTTATAACAACTCTTTCGATATACTATAAAAAGATTAGCGGGTTTTCTTTTGTGAAGAATCCAATTTTACATACTCTCTTCTTCCTCTATTTTCTGGATATATACACACATTTCTGATACCTGTACCCATAATTCTGATACCTGTACCTAAACACAAATCGAGTTTGAAGGAGTTGTTTAATGCTGTGAGGAACTATAAAGTATCCTTTAAGGATAAAGTCTCCTACTCAACTCAACTCAACTCATCCTAAGGCTTATAAATTTGTTCTTGATGTTTCAGTGATGTTCCAAATAATTAAAATCATTATCTATCAGCTTGTGAAAATCATTATCAACTTCAGCCAAAAGTGTTGCCTATTCTGAGTAAATCATTCCCTAAGTTGTGCATCCAAATCTATCAAAAGACTCCAGATCTACTGCAACAGATTTTATTCATAGAAAGTGTTGCCTAAATCGTGCATCAGTATTTATTAGGTGCCTCCGGATTAACTGCAACAGATTGTGAATAACAACGCGTTGCCTTTGATCTAGCTGTTGAGCTACTGCAATAGTTGTTATAAAAGCATAGCCTTTTTACCAAGTTTGCGTCCAGATTAATTTTCATCTAGATTAGTTTTCATCCAGAACAATTTTGCCTCCGAAAGTGTGGCCTATGATCCAGTTTTTGAGCTTCTTCAAAAGTTTTCATAAAAGAATTGCCTTTGTCCAGAAGCAACTCCGAAATTAAGCTTAAAGAGAAAATTTTCCAATAGTATTTTTTCTGCCATTTGGGGCTTTATCTGTAGAGTTCTTTGCCACTAAAATAGGTAAAAACTGAATCTCAACTAAAGAGGAAAAGGAATTTAATTTAGAAAATATTTTTCCTAAAGGATCTATCACGGTACCCCAATGGGGATCACGAAATCGTGATTTATAGGTTTTAGAACAGGAAATTTGGAACTGAGGCGGTGAACTAAATTGGAAAAGAATTGATCATGGTACCCCAATCATAGATCACGGTACCCCAATCGATTGGGGCAAAGTTCAAAAACTCACTTTTGGCTCTTTTAAAAGGATTTGATTTTCGTTCTTCGAGGCCTACTTTTGTAAATTAACTCATGAACCTAAAATGCAAGAATATCCAAGGCAAAATATAAACCTTTCATCATCGATTAATGGGTCATCGAAATTTTGTGCTAACACTCTCCTAATCATGTTCACAATGAAGAGAGGCCCCTCACCCACTCATAATAGCCTCCATGAAGCAATTGAAATTTCAAATCCTATATGTTTAGCTATCTTTCTCGTAAGATTACCCATCAACAACACTGAGTGACAGTTATAAAAGAGTTTAAATTATTTATTGCCAAATGTATTTAAATTTCAAAAGACATGTAAATTTCACATGAGCAGTAAATCGAGAAAAACGGTTCCCTTTTTCACTGTCAATCATGCCATGAAATTACTGATAAGTTTTAAAACTACACTTATCATGGGGCTAAACACTACTATATTGTAAGCATTTCTTCAGTTTTATTATTGCATTTTTAAGATTTCACGTGGTATGTTGTTGTTTTGGATGCATTTTCAAGAATTAGGAGAGTCTTATAAGGAATTTGCTCTGAAATGAGTTTTGGACTAAAAATATGGAAAGATTGAGACAATGGACTTATTTCGATGCAAATTTGGCTAATTGTTGGATGCATGGAATGAAATCAAAGTCAACATAAATATTCACGCAAAATAATTGTTTGTGGGCACAACACATCTTTCAAATCATGGTTGAGCAACACCAAAGAGAGATTGTTTTACAAGATCAAGACACGAAAGCGACAAATTATCACGGTCGCCACACACCCAAATTCTTGGCTACCCTGATTTTCTTCCAATGGCCATGTAACTGCCCTAACTACCGAATGGATATGACACCTTCTCATCAACCAAACAAATAAAGAGATGAAGCTTTTTAAACTTAATAAATAGTTAATTTCATCTAAAGCAAGAGGGGGGGTGTTTGATTCATAATTGTCAGCCACTTAGTCATAGATAGAACGAAAAATCAGAGAGAGAAATCTACATTGTTCCTAGGTTTTTATGTTATTCTTGAGAGTGTTGTTTTAAAGTGTACCTACAAAATACTTATGAATAAAATTCATTGTTCTTCATCAATTATTCTATTCTATTATCAATAATTTGTTCTATTCAAAAGATTAGTGCATTTGGAGATTGAAGTAGAAGAAGGGCCACTATCAAGGATTGACAACCCATCTAAGGAGGTAGTTTGATCTAACTTAATTCTTTAATTACATTTACTGCATCATTCTTAATTCTTAATTTCATTCATATCACCTTTCCTCTCTACTCGTGGTTAATAAGTTTTATGATTGAAGTTTATGATATGTGTGCTTGTTATTTTGAGTTTGTTTCTTATCATGTTTATGAATTCGAGTAAAATTTATCGTGTTTGTCTTGCATCAAAAGCGGGGGAAATCTATTCCAAATTTATATTCTCTAAATCGGTGCATAGTCACAATCTTGACCTATTTAGCGTGCCTATAGACTTATCTGGATATAATCGCCTATTTCTTACGTGATTATTTTTTATGTGAGGGCTATCCTTACTAAGCATAAATCATATGGCATTTAGGTTTGCATGCACAATAGTACATTGACTCTAGATCATAAAATAAACTATATGATAAATTTGCACACGTTAATAAAACAAATAAAGGTTTGGAACCATAATAACATATTTTTGTAATTGCGTTGTAATCCTCTAGTCGTCATTGTTTTCTACTCTAATCTATCCCCAAAACCAACCAATAATTTATCTATTTTGTCCACCCAAATTTTGGTAGAATCAAGTTTGCTCCTATCCTCGTGGGATCGATAATCTTTTAAAACTACATCGCAACTGTATACTAGTGGTTTCCTCTTTTCCGCTTTTGCACTAGCGGCATTGATAACACCTATTTATTCAAAGAACTTATTTGTAGTGTGTAGAAAAGTGCGAACAATTACTCATCAAAACTCAAAAGTTTATTCTTAAACCGTCACAAAAAGACTCTTTTATCCTAAGATTTGATAAATAAGTCTTTAAAAACACCAAAATCTTCATCTTCAACCTTACACTTTACAAACCTCACAAAAGCAAAACCCTGAAAAAATTCTCATTCAAACTCAACCTTTCCAAACTCAAATGGCTCCCAAGAACTCCACTCAAGCCACAACCACCTCTAGAAAAGATGACTCTTCGCCTAAATTTTGAAAAGTTAATTTTAAGGATCAATCTGGAAAGATTAACCTGCGACCCATATTTGTATATCACTATCTAATAGGCACTACACAGGGCTTGTGAGAGAATTCTGTGCTAATTTAGAATCACTAGGTTATGAATTGAAGATAATTGTTAAAGGGGTAAGCATAACTATCACTCCAAAATTGCTCGGAGAAATCCTTCAACTGCCAGTAATAGAGCTGGCACTAAGAAATCAGCGGGATGTGAAGAAGAAGGATATTGAATATAATGAGGCATATGGAATGCCAAAAGAGTACAAGGGGGAGAATATCTCTACTTACATGGGAGTAGACCATAGGAGGATTCACTATGCAATAGCTCTATCTTTACTACTCAAGCTTAATGCTCCTAACTCCATGTCTGATCTCGAACACTTTCTAGTAAAGTACATGGTGAACAAATGGCCCATCAATTTCCCATTGATCCTCATCAATCACATGATAAAACATCTATGGAGTCTGGGTGGCTTCATAAATCTTATTTTGAAGAGTACAAAGGTTGAAATTGAAGATAATGAGCATCTGAAAGCTCCTAAAATCACGACGAAAACATTCTTGAACCTTCAACATGATAGAACCTATGATGAGGAAATTGTTGAAAAAGAGGGCCGCTATGAAAAGAGCTACAGAGCAGGAAAGGAGAGCCAAAAAAGAAAGCCACCACAGTCATCAAGAGAAAGGTGGACTCTGAGCTGCCCAAAAAAGTGGCAAAGAAAGAGAAGAATGAGAAGCCAAAAGTAGCAGTAGAAAAAGCAGATTTCGAGCATGAAAAAATTGCCAAGCCACCTTAGAAGAAGAGAATAAAAAAGGCTTGGAAGGGGGGAAGGATGAATCTGCCAAGTTTGACATTAGAGAGCTCAGACCTAATTATGAGGAACATTTTCTAAGAATTTCCTCATCCTCAACTACCACTAAATCCACAGCTACTATCACCACAACCACCGCTCTAACTCCTTAAAACACCACTCCGACCATCTCTGTTATCCCACCAAACATCTCCAATACCTAAAACATTACAGCCACTCCTTCCTCACCACTAAAAACCAAAACCCCTTCACCATCCAAAATAAACATTCCTTAATCATCACCACTAAAATCACCCACCAAGCCATCTGTAGAGGATGTTCAATTCCCATCCAATGATGAAACTGCTACTAATCAACAGGAAGCCAATGAAGCCTATGAGGGAGCCGAGTCTCACACTTTTGAGAAGGTTAATGATGTCATATTAGCTGAGACATGTATTACTGAAATAGCTAGTGACTTAATAGTGCTAGCTATTGAGGAGGGAAAAAACAAAGACAACTTGGGTGGTGAGAAATCTCCATTAAAAGAAGTTAAAAAAGAATAGTAATAGTCAACTTCTAATAACCCACAAACCTCTGAGTAGGATGAAGAGGCTATTCAGAGCAACACCTTATGAATTCCAATGATAAAGGCTTAGAAGACCCTTTTGGGGGTGACGATGATAAGGAGAAATCCTCATAAGAGTCTTTTATAGAGTCTAGACACAACAAAGATCACATGGGTATTAACTTTGAGATAAAAAAGAAGACTTCTTCTTAGAAGCCAAAGCAAGCTCACAAGGGATCTCAAACTTACTTGTAAGGCTTTAGGATAGAATAAGAAGTTGATGGGGCCTTAAACAATGTGCGTAGACAATATATAGAGATAATTAAGATTCTTTAAAAGATAAATAACTCTATCTCTCCATCAAGCACATCCCAAGTGGCAGTTCGATTGGCTTAAAATTTCTTAAGCCTAACTAACCAACCCAATGCCATTAAAGCCTCAACTTGCATGATTTAAAGTTCCTTAACAATTGTATAAGATTTGAAGAACACTACCTTGCCATTAATGGAAGATAGATTGATTAAAAATAAGGAATTTACCTCTACGCTAGTTAATTTGAACAAGAAGATTTTGGAGAATGAGGAGATGCTGGGGGAGAATCAGAAGGCAATTATTGTCAACCTTCAAAAGCTTTTTGAGCAATAGGGTTAGATTCTCAAAACCTTGGGATCCTCCTCAAAAAAATTTGGCTACTTTGAAGGATGATCTTATAAAGAAAATAAAGGAAATTGTTGATGTTGTGGCACAACACAATAAGGGTGAAGTAGAAGAGTGCAAGGCCACTACATAAAGCATATAGGCTCTAGAAAAATCATTATGACTTTGTAACTTGAATAATTAGAGCTTTGGAGAAGCTCAAGAAGGACATGAAGAAGGAATCCATATAAGCTTACAAGAACCATCTGGTGGATGTATCAATAGATGTTGAGAAGGAAATAAAGAGAGCGGTTTAGAGCCTTACTAAGCTCATCAATACCTCTGAGTTCCCACTCATCTCTACCTCCAACATCAACACCTAAAAGCTATCAACTCTGATAGAAAAACTTCTTTAACAACTTCATGGTTTATCTATGGACTCTGATACTTTATTCGTCCATGAGTAAGTGGTGGTCCCTTACCTAAAACAAATGAAAAATGTGATTGCTCATAATTTTATTTGGGGATAGGGTGACATCGTTGTTTTATGCAAAAGTCTGTATAAATATGTGTTAGAGGAATGTGTAAAACATATACAACAAGTCATTACAACATTAGAGGCATTCATTGAAGCGATCCAACACTTTATTGAGCGTTTTGCTCGATCCTTACAAATTATTCAATCAAATGGACAAGCTCAGAAGGAAGGAAAATCTATAACTCTAAGCTATATGAAGGCTTGGGCTCATCAAATACTCTAGTTGCCTGCTCCTATGGAAAAAGACCCCCTATTCTAATGCTAATAGAAAAGAGGGAGAACAAGGATGAAGATGATGATAGTGCCACAATCACTCAGATTCTCAGTGTGAAGAAGCCAAGACTCTAGTAGTGATTACTAGTTATATAAATTTGTAACTAGTTATATCTATTTTTAGGCTTTGAATTTTTGCTATATTCTTCAATGTATCTATAATCTGAACTTCATAGAAGTTAACACATTGTTAACACTTAAAGATATATAGTGAAAAATTTACCTCGGTGATTCTAATTAGAGTGATTAATTATACAAATTTTATTACTCAAAATCAACATGAATTATGGGGGAGATAACCTTCAAAACTCAGAAGCCAAGTTTTAAAGATAATGAAAAATCAGAAAATATGCACTCGAAAGATAAATACACTCAGAAGACATATAAACTCAAAATCAAGAGGATTAAAAGATGACTTAAAGTAAATTCACAAGGCAAGCTAATTAATCTCAAAAGACTATCCAACCATACAAGATAAGGAAAGTATCTTCTATATTCAAGCTCAAATCCCTATGCAAGAACTCACGTGAAGACAAGCACTAAAAATAGACCTCCAATTTTTATGATCCAAAAAGATAGATGATCAGCCTAACATAAAGAGTGGTAAGAAGATTTTCAAAAAGTGAGTGTGATCACCTGACAAACTGACACAAATAATTTGTATAGGAGTAAAAGGTGCAAAATACTGATAACTTATATAAGTTGGTAGAGTTAACTCCCGCCAATAAGTCTAATAGGAAAGAAGATGGGTCTAATGGAAGATCCAACGACTCTTATAGAAAAGAGATATTGTGAGACAATGACAAGATTTAGACTCTAAAGCACTTTCACAACGATAAGATTTGAAGACTTCCTATATAAAGGCCTCTACCACCAAGATCAAATTATCCAAGGTTTTATTAACAATGCAATCTCCTTCTCAATATGAAAAATCATAAACAAGCAAACAACAAGTTCTCACATATGTTTGTCATCATCTCATAAGCTAATAACAACTAAAACTTCCAATATGTTGTAAAGTGATTCATGAAAACAAAGCACAAGATCTCTAAATCTCTTTCAATCCACTTGTAATCAAAGATTAAGCAACGTGTTTATTGAGTTCCTCAATTCTAGATATATGTTGGGGATAAGGTGGGATTTAGAAGAACTCAAGAGTAGGGTACTCTTTTATTAGAGAATTAGAGACAAGAAGAGGAAGTACTCTTGGTTGTGAGAATACCAAACTATAAAGGTTTCTCCACCTTGAAATGAGTTGAACAATAGTGGATTAAAGTTCAGAAGTGGATGCTTTGTGGAACTGGAGTTGGCAAGGTCTGAACCAAAATAAAATCGTTGCATTTGATTATCTTATTTACATTGTGAAACTTTATTTAGCTGTGTTTTTATACTCTCAGAAACATCTTTTTATTAATATGATTTAATCTCTAACACTAGCAAAAAGGAGTCAATCTCCCCCTTTGACTCCTAATCACCCCAAGGGGGACCAACACATTCAAATGTCTATGTGTAGGTGCAGAATTGTATATTGATAAAAAAATTAATCGGAAATGTTATATAATGCCTTGTATTACTGACCAGTGCACTAGTGTACTTATTGCACTAAGATATGATACTTAAGAATAATGAACTTCTTCAATGTTTGCTCGAGGACGATAATTATCTCTTTTCATATCTTGTGATCGTACAACCATTATATTACTCAATGAATTCACTTTGTCCACATTAAAATGTTTCAGAACCTTCTGTGTATAGTTTTTTTATGTACCAAAATTCCTTTATTAAGGTGATCAATTTACTGACCACGACAAAAAAATTTTACAAGATCCTTCATGTCATATTCTTCCTTTGAAGAATTTGACTGCTTTTGAAATCTCTTCTGGAGTTTTGATTATATTTAAATCATCATCATATATTGAATCGGATCATGGTTTCTGTATAAAAACACATGGACAAATTGGATCATTTTTATAGTATTCTTTCAACTATTATACACTAGGACAGTTATACCGCATACACCCAGATTGTTTCAATCCGTACAAGGATCTTTACAACTTTATCGAAGAAGTTCTTGTTTGCCATACTTGTCCGTCAATTTAAATCCTTTAAAGATTTACATGCAAATATTATAATCAAGCGAGCCATATATAAGCTGTAACAACAATCATCAAATGCATGTTAAATTTTTATTGCACTGACAAATTAATAAGATAAAAAAATCATACCTCCCCCATAACAGAATATCTCCACGTAATAAATATAGAAAATTTAACAAATGCTAATATAGGAAAAAGATTTTGACAAAATAAGTAGTATGAAAGTTTCTTCTAATTTGAATATTTTAATTTTAATTCTCTCTATCACTCTAGGTTTGACATTTCTCAAACATACTATAGTTCATAATCTATATTCACATTCTGAAAATTCATTGCCACATATGGAGTAAAAAATGGTATACAACCAATATATCTATATTCCATCTTTTTTGATACTAATATAAAATATTTATATTTCTTTATTTTCAACACTCCAAGTGTTTGCACTTCAAATGCATTCACTTCAAGTGCTGGTACTTCTATAAGAAGTATGATTATATTAGCAAGCTTACCCTAAATGAGGTTATCTCCACTATTGTCAATTTTAAAGGATTTTATCCTTTAAATCAATTGGTTACCTATGCTTCAGGCGTGTAATAATGGTATTTTAATATATCCTTAAAAAATTTAAATACGAATTTGGGGCATTTATTACTAGTATATATGACTCTGTTACTCATTTTGAACTTCTAGTTCAAAATCTTTTCACTTATGATCAATATGAGATAATGATAAAATATTTCGTATGATTATCTTTTCCAAATTGGCTTTTTTCTTTCTCTCCCCAAATTAGGAAAAATGCTTTCATATCTTCTCTTTTGAATGCTCAAGATACTTAACTATTTATGGAGATCCATACCTAACATAAATTTATTATCTCCTTTAAGGACCCATTTTTGTCCATTGTAATTAGGCTATAGGCACATAAATTACATAACTATAGACTCTTAGATGAGAAAATTTGGTTCATGACCAAGGCTAACTATAGGGGAAACAACAAAAAAAGTAACTTATTGGTCATAAAGAAATTATTTCTTGCAATGTTACACATCTTAACATAAAGATAGGAAGATTTATTAAATGGTCTTACCATAACATTTGAGTATGAACATATACTACAAGATGTTCAATTTTAATTTTAATTTACATACATGGGATATATGGGCTTAAACAGATGAATTGGTCCACATATATCACAAGATATGTGTTTTAAATGTGACAGATTCAATTCAGACCTACTTTAGGACAGTTTTATTATCAAATTCCCTTACGAATAAGAAACACAAAATAATTCAATATTACATCGAAGATGTCCATGCGATTTTTTAGTAATTCTTCCCATTAACATCGAACAAAGACAGTCTAGTGGATTGTACCAAATTTCATAAGTATCTGAATTGATAAATTTATGGTTTATAATTAAATTGGCCTAGAAATATGTTTGTACCATGAAGACATTCTTTAATATTATGCTCACAGTTTCAATGTAATATTCATTTTGGCAAATATTTTCAACTTTTATAAAGCTTTCATGAGGATATGGGAGAAATAATGCATTTTTTTTATTATCTTAATTTCCTTTGGAAAATTATTACTGGCTCTTCCGAACCATTTAAAATTTTTTTCCTGTGATACATATTAATACTAGCTCTTCTGGAGAAGTCAGCAATTTTTGTCCTTTTGGTACATTTTGTTGTCTCTTCTGGAGCATTTAAAATTTGTTTCCCCTTAATACATTAATATTTTCTCTTCTAAACCCTTCAATAATTTTCGTGTTTACCCAATGTCATGGTAACATTTTTCATTCATTTTAAAGTATAATAATATAAAAGTATAAATTTCAAATTATACATTTCCTAGAAGTTATGATCCTAGAGGTCACATGTTTAAGTCCACACTCGGGCGGGGTTGGATATGGTTTTCCTTTGTTATTATTTTAAGCCCATATGAGGCAATTTTTTTAAAAAAATCTTTTATATTATTACCCAAAGATAATTGATATGTGGAAATTTGACTATCTAAATCATGCATTTTGAGCTAACAAATTATTGGAAGAAGATCAATTTCAATAGAGATCTGTACAGATTTACAAGTTTTTGCTGAAGGAAGAGTTCTCCATCTTATTGCTAGCAAAAGAACGAAAACCGACACAAAAACCCAGCTAATGATGGTGATTACTGTTGTAGCGTGGTGAAAGGTGGCTGATTTGACTTACATTATAGAGAGATAGAGAAAAGTAGGATTTTGACTTCTTTATATTTTTCTGATTTTGCCCTTTTCTAGCAGCATTTTGCCCAAGTGGAGATTAGTTTATTAATGACTTAGCTAATTATATAGACATATTGGGTTATTTTGTAATATTTTATTTTGGTTATTTTTCTCTTACCTTTTTAGGATTGGGGCCTTTACTATAGGCATCATCATCATTGGTGAGAGAGTTAGGATTTCTACCCTAAAAACTTCTATAATTTTCTTTCCTTTCAATGGAGTTTATTTTTCTTAAAAGCATGAATGAGTAGTCCTCTTCCCAGTGAGTCTGCTTAGGCAGATAATCGAACAAGAACTCCTCAGCAACAATGCAATGCATTAATTTTCTTAAGCTTTATAATCTTGTTGTGTTTGCATGCTAAATCCTTAGGAGTCGAGGGCCCAACTCATATCGATTTATATGAATGAGTTTGAGAAGAGATTTCATGCAATGGACCTAAGCACACACAAGTAGGGCATGAGTCCGAGAGGAGATTGATCACATGCCTAAGGTTTTAGATTTGTCAAAATGCTCAAATAATTAATGCACTGTTACTTGCCTATTAAGTCTGAGAATAGATTCAAGTTAAGTAACTTTAGTGTTTGAGATGGTCGAGGGGAATGTTTAGGCTACCTTGATTGAGATGCTTAGGAGATGCTTATATTGCTTGATGATTTTGCATTATATGTTTGCTGGTAGGAGAACTTTATGACTATTAAATTAGGTATACAGTCCTGGATTCTTTAATATTGTTAACTTTATCATTTACTTTATGCTTATTAAATTAACTTTTATAAGAAAACTTTTCAGCCCGTTTACTAGGGAGAACTTTAGGCATTTTACATGCTCCTTGTGATTATGACACTTGTTCTTTCCATTGTATATAATATAGACCCTAGTACTCTTGCTAGGTAACACACATTTAGCCCAACAAGTTTTTGGCACCATTGCTTGGGAGCAACACTGAAAGAGCCTTAGATTTTTTTTACTGTAAATAGGTGCTTTCCACTCCTCTTTTGTCTATTGTGTGTTTTAAGAATAGGTCATTTTAAGAAAAACTCTTTGAATGCGAGGAAGAGTTAGGTTGCCCCCTGCCTTTCCTCTAAATCAAGAAACTGAGAGAACATGTAGATGAATAAGTAAGGCAGCAAGAAGAGCTTGCGCTACAGAAGAAATGGAAAAAACTAGACCTCCTAACCCTCATATAGAGGATGAAGAAAATCATCTCCAAGGACCTGAACATAATGATAACCACAATGGAGAAGAGGGGGATGAAGTCAACCTACCAAGGAGGAGAACTCTCCATACATACTATCAATCCAACACTGAGGTGAACGTATCATGTACAGTGATATCTCAGAATAGAGACAATATGTTTGAGGTGAAGCCTTCTATGGTCCACATGCTCCAAGCATCAGTCCAATTTAAAGGACTAGACATAGAGGACCCCATCGCACATATCCAGGATTTTGTCAGTATGTGCAACACGTTTAGAACTAACAAAGGTGTCTCTTATGATGTTATTTGATTGAAGCCATTCCCATTCCTTAAGAGACAAGGAAAAATTTTGTTTGAAGACCTTGCGGCCAGGTCCTACCATAACATTAAGTGAAATGGCTAAGACTTTTCTCAACAAGTACTTCCCTCCCAAACAAGCTCTTTGTCTCAGAAATGAGATCACTAGATTTGCACAGCTACCCAATGAGTCACTTTCTAAATGTTGGGAAAGATTTAAGGAGATGCTTAAAAAAGTTCCAAGTGATGGAATTTCAGTATAGCTTTAAGTCTAAGACTTTTACAATGGTGTCACAAATTCTCATGAAATGCAAATTGAGTCCATTACTAATGGGGATATCAAAGATTATGCCCCTAAAGAGATCTTTAAAATTATTGAAAGATTAGTCAATACAAGCTCTAAGTGATATTCTATTCAAGAAGAACTCCATAAGAGCTCTGATTCTTATGATGTTGTGGAGCTCTCTAACAAAGTGGATTTTCTCTTGCAGCACTTCAGTAAGAAAAATGTGTCTACCATAATAAGTCCTTTACCAAGTTATTGTGAATTATTTAGAGGCAATCATAAAGGTCGAGATTGTGACATGACTCTTACAAAAGAGCAATGCAATTTCTTACAAGGAAATCACAGAGGTCCGTCCAAATCCTTTCTTTAATACTTACAATCTAGGATGGAGATCTCATCCAAATTTTTCGTGGAGACCTCCTTAAACACAAAATATATTTCAACAAACCTAGTAATTCCAACAACCCCAACACAACCAAGGGAACCAACAAGCAAGTTCTTCACAATCCTCCAAGATATCTGAAATGGAAGAGATGCTAGATATAATGACCCAATACATAAAGCAAAATCAGGCTCACTTGAATAGCTTGGAAATCTTAATTGGTCAACTTTCCCGAATTGTGGCCCTACCTAACAAGAGAGCCCTTCCAAGCAATACTGAGAAGAACCTTAAAGAAGAGTACAAGACCATATCCATCAGAAATGGTAAAATGAATGATTCTACTAACCTAAAACCTCTTGATATTGATGGTAATTGTTAGCACAATTAGCTCCAGCCTGATGATTATATAAACCTTATTCATCACAACGATCAAACAAAGAGTCGGGAAAGGAACCAAAGTTGAAAATTCTTTTTCCCTAGCTCTAAAAATCTCTCATATTCCTCAATATGATGTTCTAGATTGTAAGATTCTTATTTATCTTCCCTGTGCCAAAATTCCATAAATTTTGAAGTTTCCAGGATCCTTGAGATGTCTTAAAAAGCTCAAATATTCCAAGGACACTTTAGAATTCAGTAAAGCTAAATTCAAAAGCTTTCATCTTTGAATTTAGGGTTTTCATTGCTCTAAAAATTTTAACTGTGGAAGCTACCTGATCGGGTAGTTTCCCTCTAGGGGTAATTACCCATTTAAGTAATTTACGAACACTATTCTGGATTAGGAAGAAATTAGCCGACCGAGTACTTTCCCTAGGAAATTATCCGACCAGGTATTTTCTCAATTTACTATTCCAGATAAACAAATCAGGCAAGAAAATACCCAATCGCGTACTTTACCTTAGAAATTGCCCGATTGGGTATTTTCTACAGGCTATAAAAAGGCACCTTTACCTCCTCGCTTGAGACAACTACAACAACCATTCCACTTATACTATAGATAATTTTAGAGAGAGAAAGAAGGCCTTTTAGCCCTTCACCCCCATTCATCTATACCTTATCCATACTCGATATAGAAATCTCCAAAATACGATGAAATTTTATCAAAATCACTCAATCCATTTGAGGTTTTCCCAAAATACCTATTATACTTGAAGCTCCTTGAAACTCTGCACATGGACTGACACTTAGGTTTCTCAAACTAAGTGCCCTATCAAATCTCTGTAAAAAATTTGAAAATATACTAAATACCCTGAAAGTCTGCCCAAATAACTCAAATAATTTAAGATTTCCCCAAAAATTTGACACTTTAGTTCCTTGAACTAGGTGCTCTTCAAAACTATGCTCATGGACTGACACTTTAGTTCCTCGAACTAAGTGCCCCCTCAGATCTCTGCAGAAATTTCACACTTTAGTCCTGTAGACTAAGTGCCCTCTCGGTACTTTACTGAAATTCTCATTTCATTAAAAATCAAAACTCCCCAATAACAATCTTATTCACAACTATAGTTCTTAATTGGCTCTCACGTCATCCTAAACAAACAAAAAGGTAAACTGAGGGTAATATCGCTGAAAAGCCAACTTTCACTCATTTTATGTTATTCACTCTCATCTATGTTATTTTTATTTTAATTTTCTGTTTATTATTTTCATTTTAGTTTATTTATTTGCACATTTCCATTAAGCTGCATTAACATAACGATCAAGCTTGCAGGAAAGTAAGCTGGGTTATGCCGGTACTATTAAAGCTCAGAAACCCGCTGTAAAGTATTTCTATCTTTTCTATTTACTTTATTTCAATTAAACCACATGATTCACATATCAAATTTAATTTAGTCTTCAAATAAAAAGTGCGATTAGTAACTATATTGTCCAAACCCTGAATCTCATCCTTGGTATTAAAATCCCATTTCGAATCGGTATACCACAATTCCTAGTGCAGCTGTACCGAGTGGCGACTCTATTTTTCTTTTAAAGGAATAATTATATTTCTATTTTAAAAAATGAATATTATTATTATCCATATAATTATTTATATAATTATATTTTGCTATATGATAGCATTATTTTTAGAATCAAGATTTAGTAAAATCCTACATATTTTGGTGATTATTTTATCTTTCTATTTATGAAAAGAAATCACTACACATTTTCTACACTTAATTCTCATAGACCAACATTTTCTAGTAAACTTAATATTTTCTATATTTACCCAAAAAATATGAAAAAAGCCCACTCCGCACAGTAATGAAGGTACAATTGCTGGTAAGGTGAAAATCTTTAAGGAGAAATCTAAGGAGATCTCTACAAAGACTCACCTGGGGAAACCCTATCAGAACCAAGAGCTGAGAATTCTGAAGAACCTATGAAAAAGGAGGAGGACTCTAACCAGGATAAGAAAAACACCTTATCATATCCATAAAAATCCTCTATCCACATGGAGCAAAGGACTATAATATAGCTAAGTAGTTTGATAAGTTTCTTGAAATATTTTAAAAATTGCATATTAATATTCCTTTTGCAGGAGCTCTTGCTCATATACCTCTCTATGTAAAATTCTTGAAAGAGTTGTTGACAAACAAGACCATGTAAGAGAATATGTCTATGATCCAACTGAATCAAGAACGCTCTTCCATCTTACAGAGTAGGAGACCTCTTCCACCAAAGCTCAAGGATCGATAGAGTTCTTTGATTCCTTGTTCAATTTGAAGTCTTTACATTGACAATGCATTATGTAACCTTAGGGCCAACATAAACCTAATGCCTTATTATTTATATGCCAAATTAGGTTTAGGAGAACGCCGGTCCACTAGAGTAGCCATCCGGCTTGTAGATACAATAGTGAGATACCCCAGAGGAATAATGGAAGATGTCCTTGTTAAGATAGACAAATTTATTTCACATGTTGACTTTCTAATCATGGATATGGATGAAGACACACATACACACACACCTATCATTTTAGGAATACCATGTTTAGGTACAGGTAGAGCCCTCAAAGATGTGCATGCTAGAGAACTCGTATTTAGAATCCATGATGACACAATCACTTTTAAAATGAATGAGAATGAGAGAACTCTTCCTATAGAAAACCACTGTAACATTATCGATGTGACTAATGTGAACCTGATCCTATACTTTTTATAGGAACTCCACCAGAAGGAATGGAAGGGGAAGTATAAGATCAACAAGAAGCACGAAGAGATTACTAATGAAAATCAAGAGCACACTTTGAAAGAGTCACAAAAACTTTGCCCAGATAAAGAACTTCACAAAACCCTTAAAGAACCCGAGCCTTCGTCTAGCTTAAGAAGAATAGAGGAGTGTTAGGAAGAGAACTTCTGACTGAAAATATTCCATCTCAGAGAACAAGTACTCATATTCAATTACAACAAAGAAAACTCCCCAAGACATGTCTAGGCACTTTGGACTGGCCCTTAATATTGGGAGCTGACAGTCACTTTGAACATGTCTAACAAGCATGGCGAAAATTCAAAATTGTGTCCCTTGTCCTAGGAACTCCTGTTAGGTACATATAAATTAATTAAAGCCTTAACTAAATAAATTCTCCACTTAGATTAGCATGCATAGACTAGGCATATCATAATTCTAAATTATATCCTAGCATAAATATTTTATATTAAACATGATAAGTTATAATTTGAGCATAAAATAAATTAAGCATGCATGATAACCTAAGCATAATAATTATTAAGTCTTAAAACACTTAATAAAAGGACTTAATAATCAAAAGAGAATTAGAGGACTTACCAGTTGATGCATTGTGAGCCGATGACCCCCGATCCCCCCACCCTCACAGTAAGCTATAATGCTCTTCGATGTGGGGCGGAGAAACAACGAGCGTTGTGAAGCGTACTAAGGGATGATCCTTATTTTAGCGTGATAAAAATGGGTAATGGAAGCGATGTTGAAGTTGAAATTTTTAGCGTGATGAAAATGGGTAATGGAAGCGATGTTGAAGTTGAAATTTACTCTGATTAATGTGTTAAGGGATACGAGACTTCGAATCTCATATTTTAAGATAGAGTCGCCACCCGGTTAAGCTCCACCGGGAATTTGGGTACGATATTCCCACCGGGTTTTTAAATCAAGCCGATTATGTTTTAATAAACGTGACCTTAGTTCTTATGTGATCTAATCTAGTTATTGTTTGGTGTTTATGGTTTGTATGCCATACATCACACGGAAAGCAATAAATAAACAAAGCAAGAAGATATAATCATTACAAGGCTTTACGAATACCTATATATTTTTCTAATACAAGAAAATAAATAAGGCGATAAATAAATGAACGGGCAAAACTAGGTTTTAACCGAGCTTACCGACACAGGCCCGGCTCCAAATGAGGCAATAGATATACGGGAACAATCATAAATGAAGCAAGAATAAATAAATGCGGAAAATAAACACATAGCATGAAGAAAACGTATTTTTGGATTTTTTGGGATAAAAACTTAATTTTCGGGCATTAATTAATTATCTAACAATCTAAAAAGGGAGAAATAAATTAACTAAACATCCTAAAATCAATTTAATATATTCAGAGCACATTAAATCAAATTAAAAAATTAAATAAAATCTAAAAATGGAATAAAACAAATAAAAAATAGTTTTAGATTATTCATAATTTTTTGGAAATTTTTTGGGTTTAAAACGGGGTCAAAAACGCAAGAAAAAGACGAAAAGGGCTAAAAATAGCTTTTGGCGACAAAGAGCTTTGGTGACATCCTTAACCGCCACTGCTATAGCCTTGGCTGCTATAGTGGCAGTAGTGAAGGCTATACCGGTGGTGGTCAAGGCTGTCACTGTAGCTTTTGCCGCGCCAAACCATTTTTGGGGGGAAACCGTTGTTTTTGCATCCATAAACTCAAAATCATTGAAGTTTTAAGTGTTAATCAACTACAATTCAATAGATCTGGACTTAAAACACTCAAATAATGTTGATTTTATGGTTTTGGGTAAGAAAATACCCAAAAATCGTAAGAAATAACGCGACCTCTATAGGGGTAGAGTTGACCTCCATAGCTATAGCATTCATGGCTATAATAGTAGCGGCCATGGCTATAGTGGTAGAGGTGAAGGCTATCCCTGTAGAGGTCGGATTATTTTCCGACGGTTTTCTAAGTACATGAAGGAAAAAACCAAGGAACAATACCAAAAGAAGCAAAAACAGCAACAAAAGACAATAAATGAAATAAAAGATTAAGGGAACTCAATTCTGATACCTATAGGCCGTCAATCTAATTCGGGAGACTCGAATCGGACGTTTGGCAAGCTTTTGATGATTTTTCGACAGAAATAGTGACAAAAAGAGCAATAGAAATAGTGACAGATTATTTAGGTGGTATTTGGGGAAAAGTCTCTAAAACCTAATTTTAGTGTTTAAGCTACGAGATCAAGCCTAAGAACAACTAAGAATCAAGATTAGAGAGGATTAAACCCGGATTCTAGCTTTTCTTAAGCTTTCTCTCTCTTGTTCTTCCTTTTTCTCTCTAAAATGATTTCCAAATTCTAAAATCTGGAGAAAAGTCCCTCTCTCTCTCTTGGATTGGTTTAAATACTCTCACACACAAAAATCCACCGACTTAGGTAAATTTTTGGAAAAAATACATGGCCAAATTGTGAGAGAAGAGAGAAATGAAACGCCACCGTCACAGTGGTGACCGCCATAGGGGTGGTGATCACCGCCATGACAGTAGCCTCCACCGTCATAACAATCACGGTGGTGGCTACCAAAATGGTAAGGGTGGCCAAAATGGGGGTGGCCACCTTGGTGGCATTCACTGCCATAAAGGGTGCTGGTGAACGCCACCATGGCGATGGTGGCTGCCACAAGAGTGGTGGCCACCGTCGCCGGAGGGCAGGCTACCACCGCCGCCGTCGTTGGTAGTGGTGGGAGTAAAAGGGAGCTACTAGGTTTAGGTAATTAGGGTTAGGGTTTGGATTAGGTTAATTAGGGTTTAGGTAGGGTTTTGGCTAATTAGGGTTTAGGTAGGGTTTCATTAGGACATATTTAGGGTCTTGGTTTTTAACGCCTATATCTTCTACTACGGTTATCCGATTAAGGCGATTCTTGACATTCCGGAAAGCTCAGAGAGTTAACAATCCAAAAATGTAAGCAAGACTTGCTGAAAATGTTTGGATCTTAAAGAAAATTGCAAAACAAATTACTACACACGAGCGAAAGGAAACGGCTAATCCTAAATGCATGCGAATAATATTTAAGCGCTGGCAAAGGTCTAAAATCAACAAAAATGTACTTGCAAAATGTGATTCAATCTTCCAAGAATAGAACAAATAGAATGTACGAGGTCAGAGCAATAAGTCATCATCATTCCAAGGGTCACCGAAAAGCCCGTGCTCACAGGCTGCTTGGCGAGCCAAGTGTGATCTTATGAAAGAGCAAGGGATAGCGGGTTACACCTGAGGCACAGATTCTTGAACTAGTTATCTATTGGGGTTGCCATCAATAGACTTATAAAGAACAAGATTCTGACTTGGATGATTTGATTCGGTATACCTGTCAATAGAGACTCGAGTTTTGCAAAGCGCGGGCTTGGGCTTTTAAGGTTTGCCAAGCATGGGCTTAGGCTTTTAAGGTTCGCCAAGCATGGGCTTAGGCTTGTGACGGATTGCAAAGCATGGGCTTGGGCTTTTGAGGGGCTTTGCCAAGCATGGGCTTAAGCGTTTAAGGTTTAGCCAAGCATGGGCTTGGGCTTTTCAGGGGATTGCCAAGCATGGGCTTGGGCTCTTGACGGATTACCAAGCACGGGCTTGGCTTTTGAGGGATTGCCAAGCAAGGGCTTAGGCTTTTGAGGCTTTGCTAAGTATAGGCTTGGGATTTTTTTTTGGAAGTTTTGCCAAGCATAGGCTTGGGCTTTTGAGGGATTGCCAAGCATGTGCTTGGGCTTTTGAGGCTTTGCCAAGCATGGGCTTGGGATTTTTGAGATTTTGCCAAGCACGGGCGTGGGCTTTTGAGGTTTTGGCATACGGGCTTTGCCAAGCATGGGCTTGGGCTTTTGAGATTTTACCAAGCATGGGCTTGGGGCTTTTTAGAGTTTTTCCAAGCACGGGCTTGGGCTTTTGAGATTTTGCCAAGCATGGGCTTAGGCTTTTGAAGGATTGGATTCTTGGATTGTTAGGCTACATTGAGGTGCCCCTAGAGATTTGGGCGGTTATGGTGAGATGCTATAAAAGGATCACCGTACAGCGTACTTATTAAGGTTGAATTGAAGCATTAGTATGCCAAATAAATTGCATTTTTATTGCTTAATTGATTTTGTGGAACAAAAATTTTTGTCCCTTCAATTAAGCATTAAAAAGAATATGAAACATAAATTAAGTTCAAGGATATCCGGGGTTCGAAAAGGAATAACCGATCGGAGAGCCTTGCCCCTTGCAAAAAGGAATATTCCAAAGAATAAAAGACAAAAAGGAATATATTCCTTGTCTTTTCTTTCTTTTACTTTTTTGTTTCCTTTCCTTTTTCTTTTCATTTCTGCAACTTCTTCATTTCCATTTTCATTCTTTCCCTATGCATTCTTTTCTTTCCCTTTCTATACAACCTGAACGGGCAGGGTTTCTTTGAGTTGTCGAGCTAAAATGATTAAGAAGGGATCTGGTGGGATTGACCATAGCTCCTTGTGTGTGACTAGCCACGGTTTGCGCGCTCTTTCAGTTGCCCAAGTATATGGACTTTATCGAGAAGACAAGTATTTGAGGAATACTCCTTACTCACAACCCCGAATGTACCTGGATTTGAGTGGGCATGCCTCGAATCTTCAGGTAATAACCCAAAACTCGATCAAAATTTTAGATTTTACACGTTATGCTCATGGCCTAACTTTGAAATCTTAGGCTTTTAGGCTTGGATTTTTGATGAAATTATTGATGAAAAGGGTTTAGAACAGCTTTAAGGACTGATTTGGCTTGATTTGGACTGAGATTTGGGTGAAATTTTGGATTTTTGGGAGAAGGGACATCGGGGGACGGCTTGAGGCCAATGTCACCACCACCGCTATAGAGGCAGTGGTCACCGCTATCGCTATAGAGGTGGATGCTATTATGGAAGCGGTGAACGCTATCGTGATAGTGGCGGAGGTGGTAAGGGAGGAGTCTTAGTCGGCACCGATAGTGGTAGCAGTGGCAGTGGAGGCGTCGCCGGCGAGCTTGGAAAAAAAGGGAGGGGGCTACCCAAGCAGATTTTTGCCCTAAAGCTGATTTTGATGTTAAAATTCAGTTCTGAGGTGGTCTAGAGGCTAAAAATTGGCTTTCTTCACTTAATTTGCATAATTAACTTCTGTTTTGCCTTTTTTATGCTAATTCTTGACATTTAAAATTTTGCAGACCCGTCATTGCAAGATGATAGGGTCTATGAGCCAGTGCGCCAAGTGGTGGTTAAGATAAAAGCTAAGGCGCGAGCAACCTAAGACTTTTCATTGGTCAAGGCTATTACGAATACGGGCTTGGTGCCATTCCTTGAGGCTTTGCCAATGGGGCATAATCCCATGAGCCAGACCGTCATTGCTTGCTTGGTTAAGAGGTGGAGCGAGAACACCCATACATTTCATTTACCGGTCGGGGAGCTGACTATCACCCCTTCCTATGTAACAGCGATGACGGGGCTCCGATAGGGAGGGAAAGTTATTCATTTTGACTTATATCTCGACCGCTTCTATGACCGGCCAGCTTCTCAGGCTTTAGTAGAGGCTCTCATTGAGGTCTCTCCCCTAAGGAAAGAGAGGCTCAAGTATGCCACACTTGAGGCGTATTGGACCTAGGAGACTGATATTAGTGGCGATCGGCTAATTTAGTATTTATGATCCTTTATCATCACCTTGCTCACCACCCTATTCTTCCCTACTTCCTCGAGCATGGTTACCATGGCTTACTTAGCGCTTTTGAGGACATGACCACTCTTCAGGAGTGGAATTAGCCTCGAGCCATACTTAGACAGATGTATTTTGCCCTTGACTGCTCGACTCATGGAGACATTGGGTAGTTCAAGGCTGGGGCCTTTTGGATTTAGGTTAGGAATTCCACCCACCGGAAAATCTGAAATAATTACGCTGGCTGTGCACTAACTTTGTCATTCTTTTTGTAGGTATGGGCATATGCCTATAGAGTTGTCCAGCCCGATGGCAGGATAAGGGCACCCATGGGCATGCCTAGTACAGAGATTTTCTGAGGTAGCTTCGCCGACACTGGGTAATAAGATCTATTCCTACACATTTAATTTGAGCATTTAGTCAGAAACTATATAGGCAAAAGGAGAGATACTTACAGTGATTTGTTGTTATTTTTTAGCTCATTGTGGAGGCATGGAGGAGCCTGCCATACTATGACCACATTAGAGAGATCTAGGTAGGAGCTGGCGGCCGATGCGGGGTTGATGGCTGCCGCTTCATATTAGAGTGCCCCCGGAGTCTGGAGTGGTACTTTAGGGAGGATATACAGAGGTGGAGGACTAGCATTACCCTATAGAGGAGAGTCTCGCTTGATGTGGCATTAGGTATATTCTAGCCCCACCTTATGCATGGGAGAGATCAGGCGAGATACATGGACGGCGACCAAGAGAGAGTGTCCTCACTTGGATGAGACTATGCTGCTCACCTCGATCGGCTTATTCCTGCCTGTCTGAGATTGAACCCAGATGATGAGCATGAGGATTTTGGAGACAATGGCATGGTGACCAAGGGTAGCGATGGCTATGGTAGGGCTGATGACAATGATGATGCGCCTCCCTCAAATGGCAAGGGTGGTGGCATAGCCATAGATTAGGATGGCGTGCCTTTTGATGCTGAGGATCTCATCAATCCCGGAGTTTTCTTACCCCGATAGAAAAAGGTACAACTTGACTACCGAGGATGCACTTTGACTTTCTACTGTCTCACTGCTTGACTAACATTTGGCTTTCTCATTTTTAGATTTCCCATAAGAAGAGGAGAGGGACCAGCGGCGTCGGTTGCAGTGGCCTGGGTGACACTTCACAGGGGCCATAGCTTCGGGCCAAGATGGCTTCCATGGAGATACCTTACACTATAGGGATTCCACCCCACGAATTTATCCAGGAGGTCCTAGGGAATGTCATGGAGTGAGAGCTACGGGTTTTGAGCCGGCCAGTGGTGTGCGAGGTCAAGCGCATCGAGAAGACTACTATACCCATTCTCTTCACTCCTGATACCACACATGTAAGCACTTTTCTGATTACAATATACTATTGTTTGGCTGTGGTGATCGGTCTAATTTTATCTCTGACTTGCAGGTGCTTCCCTCTGACGCCGAGCGTATAGCTCAAGGATATTTTTTAGTGAGGGACATGGTCTTAGGCCAGGATTCCATTTTTAAGGTAATTGATTTCTTTCATCATTTCCTGCAAGAAAAAAATACAATAACATATATAAATATTATGAATGTATGCATGATGCATGATTTATCGGAGCTGATCATTTTCACGGTTGCTGATGAGCAGGCTCTTATTGCTATGGAGCAAGAACGTGTTTGGTCTAGCAAGGAGGGATGAGTGTACACTGAGTGGGAGCTAGTAGAGTATCAGGGCCAAATGGTGGAATATCAGGGCCAAATGGCAAAACGTTAGGGCTAGATGATGTTCGAGAGAGCTCAGTATGCAGAGGAAAGGGCATTGCATGCTCGGGATATGGCGTGAATCAACGACCAGGTTTGGAGGTTATGGATTCAGAGGGATAATCTTGAGGCCCAGCTTAGGGGGAAGGCCCGGGTGAGGGTGTGGATATAGGAGCAGATGGCCAGGGTTTCATGGCTGATGCGAGGTGATTCGGATCCTCAGGACATACTTACGGTGCTATGAGGATGAGGAAGATATCTTTCATGCGGTCTGCAGCTTGCACTGAGTTTCCATCTGAGCCCTCATCATCTCGCACTCTTACGAGGGACATTATAGAGGGTGAGCATACCGAGGATGATGACGGGATAGGATACATCCGATCTGATTATAAAGAGGATTGACAGATGCTGGACTGATACACTTCTCCACTCTCTCGCTACCCTTCAGATACCTTATCTTTTCTTTTCTCGTTGTATTTTGGCATTCACCTAAGACATTGGGGATTTAATACTTTGGTTGCTTTATTTGGTTTGGCTGATGAGATTGCTTTCTTGCATTGATTACTTTGGCTGCTTTATTTATTCGCTAGATGGAAGCTAGGCGCGATAGATATTTAACCAGGGAAAAGAATGCACGGAAGTGCCTCGCGGTATAGGCAAAATAAGAATGCCCCTAGTGGAAGATTATCATTTTCCTACACACCCTCTTGCTTGCATGAACGATTATCGACTTGAGAGAATCAGAGACAGGTGGGAGCATGAAGTGAATTTTAAGGTTAAGGATGACAAACGGCTAGACGCTATCACTACCAATGAATTCTACCAAGGATGGTTTCGACTGATTAGGATACTGTGGAATCAAGATGCTCGATTATGGTCAAGAATTAAGCGGACACTATTGGAGGACAAATCTGAGTCCTTTAAATCTATTAGACTGGCAAACATAATCATGCTTTCTGATGCTGGCGGCAATGATGCAGTTATCTTAATGTGATCGATGGCAATCGGTAATCTTTATTCTAATTGTCTTAGTTTTTGCATAGACCCAGACATTGTGCTAGGCCCATCAAACTTGTTCATTTTGCTTTTATGTCCTAACTTTTGCCTGGATCGCTCTTCTTAGTTTTTCAATCCAGCGGACTTTCCCAGCTTTTGTATAGACCTCAATTCTTTTCAGTCTATCAGGATTTTTGCCTTTTATCTTTGATTTTGCTTCTTTTGATAAATTGGGTTGACTGCACAGAACCTCACGTTCGACTTACTTGCAATATTTTGCCTTTAGGGTCCAATAAATTCATTCAAGTAAAAACATAAAGAATTCAGTAAAAGTGGCATTTCCATTAGTTAAATTAAGTTTGAGTACATGATGATGATAATCATTTCTATTGACCCAAACTCTGGTGCTGACTAGCCTATGAAGGTTTTCTAGCCAACATACTCTCTTGGCTCACTTTACCCTAATTTTTGCCTAGACCGCCCTTTTTAGGGTTTTGGTCTAGCGGGTTATTCTTGCACCCTAACTTTTGCCTGACCAGTTTGTAGAATATCGATTAGTGGGATACACTATAATTTTTGCCCGAGTAGTAAAGGACCACTCGTCGGGTGATTGATATATGCTTGTTATATGCCGCTTTTCTGAATTTGATTCTTTTAGTTAGCTATGATAACGCTTCAACATGATTTGATTAATAGGGTTTACAAACTCGTTACCATTGATAATTATGCCCCTTGGATCGAGCATATTCCTGAACACACGAAGTCCTACCCAATCTGGTTGGAACTTCCCCCTTGCTATGTTCTTTTGATGTATCTAAAAACCGTTTAAGCTACTCAGGCTGCGCCTTAGTCCATGGGGGTCTCTTTGACATTAGGTTCAATACGACTATCAATTTCAGTTGCCCACTAGCTCGTGGGCAGTGCAGTGAAGATCTGTGGGGCTTGGACCTAAATTTTCGATCAATGAGGGGGTGCCCCTTGGGATTCAAACCCCAATAACTGGGATGATGCGACGGGGTAGGCTACACCGAGCAAGGATGCATTTCTTGAGGAACTTCTCGATGATATTGGCAGTGAAAAGGGTCGGCTTCCCCCTTGGCTGATGAGGGTCGAATCTTGCCGATCATATGCGTACCCCTCTCCGAGAATTGCCAAGGAGGAGAGAAACAGGGAAGGTGTGGAGCGGTGGAAGAGATAGGGTATTAGGAAAAGGCAATGTTGTGTGGGGGTGGGAAATTTGAGAATGGGTTAGCGAAGAAAAGATAAGCCATAATTCTATCGAAGATGATCCGACGATGTTCTTCCTCCATAATTGGCTGACACTTCTTCGATAGCTTGAAAATTGGTTTGTATATAGTCACGAGGCTGGCGATGGACCAATTGACATATTGGATCTATCCTAGGAAGGACTGAGCTTCTTTTGCTGTTTCAGGCATGGAGATGAGATGCTCGGGAATCCGATGACAAACCCAGGGTGCCTAGGAGGACTAGGTGAAAGCATTATCATGATCTTTAAGCACTCGTTATCTCTCATTATCTTTGAAAGGTTAGGTTATTAAAAAGTGGTTACCATTTTAGATTATCATCTCTACTCAAACTTAATTCAGTTAAAGAAAAGTCATGAATACTGAACCATTATGCTTGTGAAGAAATGAATGCATGGACCCATCGGGCGAAACATCGAACAGATAAGTGAAAAGAGAGAGTCTTTCATTAAATTAAAGTTCCTTAAAGGCATAATTATTCATATCTGGGTGCTAGAAAAAAGAAAATCACATAATAGATAGATATGCAACCTCCACAAGTAGAGGGTCTTAAGCTGCGGTGCTGGTAGATTAAGCACCCTCAGTAGGTTTCATTAGCGTGTCACCCATGTTTAAATCCAAAACTTCCATGCGCTCGGCTGATGACTTGTCTTCTTCATCCATTGGAGACCTCTTGGGATTCTTGCCTTTGGAAAAGATGGCTCTAATGATATCTTACGGATCCCAAGCTCCCTTTGGTGAGCCAAAAAGCGGAGGTGAATCCTGACAGTTCAATGCTTTCTCGGGCTTAACAATCTTTCCTTCCCTTACTAAACAGTAGACGTCTTGAATCAACCTCTGACATTCATCAGTGCTGTGGCCTCTTTTGAGATGATATGCATAAAATTTATACTTCTCCTCCTCCTGAGGGGGCCTATGCTTGCGAAGGGTTCTGAGGAGGCCGCGCTCCCTTAAGGTGGCTAAGCTTACACTGAGGGGTAATTTCCATGGATTGGTTACATTCTCTGGGTTATCATCGGGAGCTACTATAATTGGTGCCTGATCAATCATCCGATCTTGAGGGGATGGCTTGAGATTTGACTTGCTGGCTTACAAAAGCTTCTTCTTCACCTCGGTCAGCGATGGGATAGCACGAGGTCCTTCACACTCTTTGAGCTTTTCTTTTCGACTCTTTTCGGAGCTTAAGAGTAGGAACTTATGCAGTAGAGCCTCTATTTTAGGTGTCATACCCGGGGATTGCACTACCTAGTTGCTAGATGAATGGGGCGCTAGCTGATGTGCGGGAGCTTTAATTTTGGGTGTCATGCCCGGAGGTTGCATAATCTGGTCGCTAGAGGGACAGGGTGCGCGAAACTAGAATGGTGAAGCAATAGATGAGGGTTTGACTGGAGAGTTAAGTTGCAGATTGGTTTTGAAAGGGTTTTGTGGGTGAGTAGCCCCTCTCGGAGCAATAATAAACTGAGGAGTAGGAGGAAAAGACTTTAGAGGCATTTGAGGTCAAGACAGATTCTGATCTAGTTAGAAAAGACCGGGTCAGGACTGGATAGGAGAAATTGACCGAGCGGGCTGAAACTAATCTGGGGTTATTGGGGTTAGCGGAAGCTGGCTTGTACTGGTGCAAAAACCAGGCTTAAAGGTATGGTCCTGAGCTTGGATTGGATAAGCAAATACGGGTGATTGAGATTGCATGATATCCCGACCAAACTAAAATAGGATAGGCGGAGGTCGAGTAGGCTATTGCACACACTCAATTGGTTGAATTGGTTGAATAGAAGACTGAGCCTGGAATGGCAGAACCTGAACTGACCCACTTTGAGCGGTCTCTGGTTATCCCTAAGCTTGAATACCAATCATTAGAATCCGTTGGACACTTCTTTTCTCTTCCAACATTGCATGGACTGAATCTTGGATCTGCCCCTGAATTGCATCTCGGAATTGATAGGATTCGAGCAATGCTGATAAAGCATTAGCAATCTCGAAACTTAAAGGAGACTAACCCAGGACAGGCAAGAGGAAGAAGGAGAAGAAGAACCCGTAGATGGAACCCTATCCACTGGTGGCAAATCAGACATAGTGAAAAGAATAGATTTTGGAACTGAGCTTAAAACTAAACTAGATGATCATCGAATCTGACGGGAGCTGTGCCTTGGCCTAACTGAGAAGGCCGAAAATGATCAGCCCATAACGAACCATGAATGAAATGGATGATCACATAATAACCCGAATGATGAATGCCATATATACATGTTGCTTAGAGAGGTAAAGAGGAGAAGAGCTTATGATGCGAATCTTAACCCCAAAATACGTGAGACGTTAAATTCCTCGCTATTCCTAGCGAACTAGGTTCAGGTTGTCGGGACGCAAATGATCTCAGGCATTTTATTAAATTCCCCCTTCAAGCGAGGGGAGAATAGGGGTAAGCAAAAACCGAAAATAAAGGTTGGCCATAGGCGGCCTATGCGTGAGGTGCGTATGCATGACCACAACACAAGTAGCACACAAAAGCAAATAAACCTCTTCCAACCTTATGACTCCCATGTAACGCCAATTTGTAGTCTAGGGTTAACTCTAGCGCCAGGAAATGGCAAGAGGGTATATGACCTAAATCTAGATTTATTCCAGTGAGCCTACAAGGAAGTTGCTATGGCTAGTTTTATCGTGGTTCATAGTCTCAAATTGCTGGTGTCGTGAACGACACTGTAGAAGGGTCTTGTTTAACTTGATTCCATGTAACTCAACCACTCCTCAAATGAGTGCAATCGCGGGAATTATACGTTGCTTAAAATGAGTGTGCCACCCACAAATATCCCTAATTGCTGGTTGGAATGAGGTATACAAGAGAGCTTCACAGGGGTGATAAAGATGGCACTATAAAACTTAGAATCTAACTAAGAGGTAGATCAAAAGGCATAAGAAATAAAGCGTTGATTTAAAAATGATTTAGGCACATCATCAAAATCCTTTAACCAAAGTTTTAAAATGAGAGCGATTTGCAAATTTTAAGTTAAATGAAGATCCCCAGCGGAGTCGCCACTGTGAGCCAATGACCCTCGATCCCCCCGCCCTCTTGGTAAGCTTTAACGCTCTTCGGCTTAGGGCGGAGAAACAACGAGTGCTGTGAAGCGTGCTAAGGGATGATCATTATTTTAGGATGATGAAAATGGATAATGAAAGTGATGTCAAAGTTGAAATTTAGTCCGATTAATGTGTTAAGGGATACAAGAGTTAGAATCCCGTATTTTAAGATAGAGTCGCCACCCGGTTAAACTTCACCGAGAAATTGGGTATGATATTCCCACCGGGTGGTTGGACCGTACCTTAAAACAGAGAATCTAGGTTTGGATGATGTTGCTTACTTTTCAATTTTTAAATCAAGTCAATTATGTTTTAATAACGTGACCTTAGTTCTTATGCGATTTAATCCGATTATTGTTTGGTGTTTTCGGTTTATATGCCATACATAACACGGAAAGCGATAAATAAACAAAGCAACAAGATATAATTGTTACTAGGCTTTACGAATACCTACCAATTTTTCTAATGTAAGAAAATAAATAAAAGCGATAAATAAATGACCGGGCGAAACCGGGTTTTAATCGAGCTTACTGACTCAGGCCCGGCTCCAAACGAGGCAATAGATATACGGGAATAATCATAAATGAAGCAACAATAAATAAATGAGGAAAATAAACACATAGCACGAAGAAAACGTATTTTTAAATTTTTCGAGACAAAAACGTAATTTTCGGGCATTAATTAATTATCTAACAACCTAAAAAGGGCAAAATAAATTAACTAAACATCCTAAAATCAATTTAATATATTCAGAATATTTTTGGAATTTTTAGTTGGTGGAGAACGATTTATTTAGATTTATTTAGCAAAAAGGGCTAAAACCAACTTTTGGCGATAAAGAGCTTTGGTGACAACCTTAACCGCCACTACTATAGCCTTGGCCGCTATAGTGGCAGCAGTGAAGGCTATAGCACCGACGTGAAGGCTGTCACTATTGCCTTTGCCATGCCAAACCATTTTTAGGGGGGGAATCGGTGTTTTGGCATCCATAAACTCAAAATCATTGAAGTTTTAAGTCGTAATCAACTACATTTCAATATATCTAGACTTAAAACACTCAAATAATGTTGATTTTATGGATTTAGGTAAGAAAATGCCCAAAATTTGTAAGAAATAATAGGACCTCTATAGGGGTAGAGTTCACCTCCAAAGCTATAGCCTTCACCGCTATAATAGTAGCGACCAAGGCTATAGGGGTAGAGTTGAAGGCTATCCCTATAGAGGTCAGATTATTTTCTGACGGTTTTCCAAGAACACCAAGGAAAAAACCAAGAAACAACACCGAAAGTAGCAAAAACAGCAACAAAAGACAATAAATGAAATAAAAGATTAAGGGAACTCAGTTTTGTTACCTGTAGGCCGTGAATCTAACTCGGGAGACTCATATCGGACGTTTGGCAAGCTTTTGATGATTTCCCGATGGAAATAGCGATGAAAATAGCAACAGAAATAGTGACAGATTATTTGGGTGGTTTTTGGGGAAAAGTCTCTAAAGCCTTATTTAATCTATTTTAACCTATGATATCTAACTAATTTTAGTGTTTAAGTTACGAGATCAAGCCTAAGAACAACTAAGAATCAAGATTAGAGAGGATTAAACCTGGATTCTAGCTTTTCTTAAGCTTTCTCTCTCTAGTTCTTCCCTTTCTCTCTCTTATTCTTCCTTTTTCTCTCTAAAATGATTTCTAAATTCTTAAATCTGGAGAAAACTCCTCTCTCTCTCTTGGATTGAGTTAAATACTCTCACACATAAAAATCCACCAACTTAGGTAAATTTTCGGGAAAAACACGAGGCCAAATCACGAGAGGAGAGAGAAATAAAGTGGCATGGCCTAAAATAGGGCATGCTAAGCCCACCGCCACTGTCAAGGCAGTGACCGCCATAGGGGTGGCGGTCACCGCCATGATAGCAGCCACCACGCCATAACAGTGGCGGTGGTGGTTGCCAAAATGGCAGGGGTGGCCACAACGAGGGTGGCCACCCCAGTGGCGTTCACCGCCATTGTTATGTGGCTGTGAATGCCACCATGGCGGCGGTGGCTGCCATAAGAGTGGCGGCCACCATCACCGGAGGGCAAGCTGCCGCCCCCGCCCCCGCCGGCAATGGTGGTAGCAAAAGGGGGCTGCTAGGTTTAGGCCATTAGGGTTAGGGTTTGGTTTAGGTTAATTAGGGTTTAGGTAGGGTTTTGGCTAATTAGGGTTTAGGTAGGGTTTTGGGTAATTAGGGTTTAGGTAGGGTTTCATTAGGGTAGATTTAGGGTCTTAGCTTCCAACGCCTATATCTTCCACTACGGTTATCCGATTAAGGCGATTCTTGACATTCCGAAAAGCTTGGAGAGTCAAGAATCCAACGGTATAAATAAGACTCGCTAAAAATGTTTGAATCTGATAGAAAATCGTGAAACAAATCACTGCATTCGAGCAAAACGAAATGGCTAATCCTAAATGCATGCGAATGATATTTAAGCACCGCCAAAGGTCTGAAATCATAAAAAATGTACTTGCTAAATGTGATTCGATCTCCCAAGAATAGAAAAACTAGATCGTATGAGGTCAGAGCAATAAGTCATCATTGTTCCAAGGGTCACCGAAAAGCCTGTGCTCACAAGCGTGCTTTAGCAGAACCTTCTTACACAAGCCTCCAAGTATAGGATAGCCTCTATGAGTATCCATACAAACCCCACCAACCGAAACCTCTCAATGAGGAAGAACCACAGAGTTTTGAGTAGTTGCTAGACCACTCTAAAACACACCTGAAAAATTAACCAAAGGGACTCCTTAATTTTATTTTTTAAATTGACATTGAGAAAATGTGTTAGAATCTCAAGTCAGAGCTCAAAGAAAGATATGGTGCAAGAAATGAAGAAGATGAACTAGCTTTATATAAGGGAAGCAAAGGCTCCCCGAATTTAATGCGTATTTAATGCGGGATTAAATGTGGATTAAATGCGAATTTAATATGACATTAAATTTAATCCTCATTTCTTTTAATTTAATTTATTACCCTAATAAAATTATTTCCCGGTCAAAATAAATTCTAGGCTTAACCATAAACTGATTTAATCATTTTAATCAACACTTTAATTTATTTATGACCCTAATAAAATTAGTTATTAGTCAAAATAAATTCCTGGCTTCACCTTAAAATGATCTAATCATTTTAATCAATATTTTAATTTATTTATGACCCTAATAAAATTAGTTACTAGTCAAAATAAATTCATGGCTTAACTATAAAGTGATCTAATCATTTCAATCAACACTTTAATTTATTTATGACCCTAATAAAATTAGTTATTGGTCAATAAATAAAATCTCTGGTCAAATAAGGTAATAGTTCAACCATCCCTTTAATATTTTTATAATAGATCAAGTCTTTTCATTCTTTACTCAATCCGTAAAAGTTCCATGTATGTGACCTTATAGGAACCCCTAGTATTGAGATGTTAAGGTTTGACCAATCTTTGTTCTATAGGAACTATTAGCTCGATGTTCTAGATTGTGAACAAAACTTGATTACCTTAAACGACTATAGTATGACTCTAGCAAGGGTCCACCATACCCCATTATTTGGAATGCCATTTATGCTTATGACTTAACCCTCGTTTATGCAATAGTTGTCCAATGCGATGAACTCCTTCCATTCTTTAATCTTATTACCATCTGGTTTGTTGGGTTATATTAAAGTGTAAAGCAACCAATAGCGAGGTTGCTGCAAGCTATCTCAGTTATTTTCTTATTACTGAAGTTTATTACTTTTTACCATAATGTGTTTGATTAGAAACTATTTCTATCAACCACATACTCTGATAAGAGGTTTGTAGTTATCATCACTTAAACAAGCGGCCAGGTAAAAACTCCTTAATATATTTGGAGCGATGGATTCTTTCTGACTACATAACTTACCAATGTGTTGTCATTACTATACCCGTAATCACATGTGGCACCCTAAATTAATGAGTGAATAGGTATGACCCAAAGTATAGAAATAGTACTACACAAGGTAACTGATATCTTAAGTATGAGGATATCCACAAAGCTTCTACATGAAGATAAACACTAAGACATTGATATATATACCAAATGTTTATCTTACTGCTGTGTCCAATATATCTTCTAGATATATCCATGTGTCAAAATCAAGGCACTGCCTTCAGTCTTAGGAGGTTAACTGCTTAGACCCTTTCCAAGAGAGTTGACCACATGCTAGTCTTACTGCTCCACCAATGTCCTTTATTGATTAAACTGCGGCTAGAGATAGTTTATACATAATCATAATTGCACATGAAGCAGGTATCACTACATATAGTCCCACTATAATGTCTCTTACTTCATGCTATTTATCATGTCAAGTACCTTTGTATAAAGATATCAATGAATATATATTTTAACTAGTCACAACATATATGAACACATTGATATAGATAAAAGACTAAATGCCTTTATTAACTAAACAAATTGTTCATACCAATATATAATTAGGATATATCGTCCTAATTGCCTTAAGGGCATACATCATATCTATCAAACTCCCACTTGCACTATGGCCAATTAGCCATATGTCTTTCTCCATATGCTTTCACATACTGGTTATGTTTGACTTGCATCAATGGCTTTGTCAAACCATCTACGAGGTTCTGATCAGTAGGGACATATTCTAATCTTGTTATCTTAGCATTAATAACCTCCCCGATTATATGATACTTTCTAAGTACATGTCTGCTTTTCTGCCCGAGCTATATCACCAATGTTATCACAATACAAAGTAATTGGATTAGCAATCTTAGGCACCATATAGAGATCACCAATAAATCCTTTCAACTAGATAGCTTCTTTTGCTGCTTCACAGGCATCAATGTACTCAGACTCCGTGGTTGAATCCACAGTAGTTTCCTACTTGGAAGTTTTCTAGCATATTGCCCCTCCATTAAACACATATATAAAACCTAACTGAGACTTAAAGTCATCCTTGTTAGATTGAAAAATTGCATCGCTGTAACCTCTAATTTTGAGATCACCATCTCCATATATCAAGAACTCATCTTTAGTCCTTATCAAGTACTTAAGAATTGCCTTGACGGCTATCTAGTGCTTTTAACCTAGATTCGATTGATATCTACTCATAAAGCTGAAAACTTAAGAGACATCTAGCCTAGCACATATCGTAGCATACATGATGGATCCTATCATAGATGCATAGGGTATATCCTTCATGGGCATTCTTTCCTGAGCTATCTTTGGACACTCAGTCTCAGAAAGGTTTATTCCTTTTATCAGCGGGAGATAGCATTTCTCCAAATGCTTAACGATGAACCTATTCAATACCTTCTCTAAATATGTACTTTAAGAAAGAGCTAACAGCCTCTTAGATCTATTTCTATAGATCTTTATACCTAGTATAAATGTTGCTTCTCCAAGGTCTTTCATGGAGAACTTCCTTGACAACCATATTTTAATACTTTGAAGAAGAGAAATGACGTTTCCATTAGCATAAAGTCATCAACATATAACACTAAGAAAATGACTGCACTCCTAATAACCTTCTTGTAAACACAAGGCTCATTTATGTTTGGACAGAAACTGAGTTCATAGATTGTCTGATCAAACCTAATATTCCAACTCCTGGATGCTTGCTTAAGTCCATAAATAGACCTTTGCAATTTGCATACCTTCAAGCCATTTTGAGATGTAAAACCCTCAAGCTGTGTCAAATACACATCCTGGTCTAAATCCCCATTCAGGAATATTGTTTTAACATCTATCTACTAGATCTCATAATCATGATGAGCAATATTGTTGAGGAGTATTCTGATGGATTTAAGCATGGCTATCGGTGATAAAGTTGCGTTATAGTCAATACCTTCATGTTGACTATAACCTTTCATAACTAACCTTGCCTGATAAGTAATTACATTACTGTCCATGTCAGTCTTCTTCTTGAAGAACCATTTGCACCCAATAGGTCTAACCTCTTTTGGTGTATTGACCAATTTTCAAACTTGGTTTTCATACATGGAATCCATTTCCAATTTCATGGCTTGAAGACATTTATTAGAATCTGAGGTTTTCATTGCTTCATCAAAGGTTCTTGGTACATCATCCTTCATGAGATATAGTTCTCTATCATTTGTGATGACAAAACCATATCTTTCAGTACCTAAATGAACATGACCTGATGTTCGCAATGATTGTGTTTCGACAGGTTATTCTTAGATCCTTTATATGTAACTAGAATGGGGTCAATTAGCTGATTGTCTTTTTCTTCCTCTTGAACCTCTAGTTCAATACTGATCCTACTAACTTTTGCAAGTAAGTGTTCCTTTTCCAAAAAGTGAGCACTCCGAGACGCAAACACCTTTTATGCTTCGGGTTGGTAAAATAAATATACAATAGTTTCCTTTTGATATCTAATGAACAGACACATGTCAAACTTAGCATCCAGCTTACCTGAGGTTAACCTCTTTACCATAGCAGGACAGTCCCATACTCTTAGGTGACTTAGAGATGGTCTTTTATTACACCATCTTTTGTAACGTGTAAAGTCAACTGATTTAGAGAGCACTCTGTTGAATAAATATACTGCGCTTTTTAGTGCCTATCTGCAAAAGGATTTACTGAGATCTGCTTGGCTCATCATCAGCCAAACCATATCTAATAAAGTCTGATTTCTCCTTTTAGACACTGTATTGTGTTGGGGTGTATAAGGAGGGGTCCCCTAGGGAACTATCCTATTTTCTTTTAGATAATCCTGAAACTCTTGACTTAAGTATTCTCCACCTTGATTAGATCAAAGTGCTTTAATATTTTGTTGAAGCTATTTCTCTACTTTATTTCTGAATATTTGGAACTTCTCAAAACTTTCAGACTTGTGCTTCATTAAGTACAGATAAACATATCGTGAATAATCATCAATAAGGGTTGTGATGTAGGAGTATACTCCTAGTGCCTTAACACTCATTGGACCACACACATATGTATAATTTCCAATATACTAGTGGCTCGTTCACCCTTAACCTTAAGGGTAACTTCATCAGTTGTCATTTTAAATAAGGTTTATAATCACCATAAGACTCGAAGTCTATTGGGCCCAAGTCTCAAATTTTTATGACTTAGTTAAGCAATCTTTGTTTATATGGCCTAAACGACAATGCCATAAGTAGAGACACTTCTCATTATCTAAGTTTCTCTTAGGATCATTTATATTGAGAATATGGTTTTTGCAATTATGAAATATCATTTGTCATTTTAAGATAAAATATCTTTCACAACTTTGATAATACCTTTTATCAAATTGGAATAAAATTCCATTTGCTGTGAAGTAGGAACAAATATTTTATAATGACAATTGAATACCATTTCTTCATATTACAAATTTAGTAAAAATGAGATTTTAAGTTCCTATATCAATAGCAGCCAAACAACTTTAACGATTTTTCATAGGTACAACTCTCATTTTTTGAAACCCTTACTTCTCATTAATATCTATACCTTCATATGGATATGTGATTCTCATTAGGTATTCCATAGCAATTTAGAATTCCCTTGAGATGTAGAGTTTCTCAATATCAAACATCTTGAAGTGGAAGCTTCAGGCCTCCTCTTCTCATGCTATAAGACTAGCCATTTTGATCTTATTTCTAATGTCCCATATAGAAATGAAGATCTTGTTTCCAATATTTCAAATTGAAAACAATCATTTTGTCTACATTCTCAACATTCTTCTTATTTTTCTCTTCACTCTGCTCTATCTTGCTTCAAAACTAGACACCATATATCCCTTTACTACTTTGAGTTGTGAACCATTTAAATTTCTGACTAATTAGTCCACTAATTTTCCATCAAAAATATTTTGGTTCAAATTGTCTACCATAGGAAATCCTTTCTCCAAGCTGTAAAGACATAGACTTTCAAGTCCATGATTTTATGATGCCCCTTACAGCTAAGGTAACATGGATCCTAACATTTGACTAGATGTTTATCCTTGTCTCTTGCCAACTACTTACATAAGGTAACAAGGATATTAAAAACCTCCAAGGTGTTGTATCCTAGTTTCCTTTATGTACTTTATGCATATCTTTTCTAAGAAGAATTGCTTGCATCATGTTGTTTAGATTCATGCTCAAACAATATACATGCCAAGCCAAAGGCTTTAATGATTGTCCTCACATTTCTAAATAAACCCTTGAAGCTAGAGCTAATCAAAATCAGTCATCAATTCGAACGTTTGTATTTAAACAAAAATTTCAACCAAGATATAAGAAAAGAAAAAAAATTGTTTAGACTTTAGTATATAGTATATGTATTTAATATAAGGACTTTTAATCATATACTTTTATCCTACCATTTTTCGAAATTTACGATTTCCCATTCTATTGAATCAGAGAAGTCTAGCCTAGCTAAATTTCCATGTAGGTAGCATCTAAAACCACTCTGATATGACCCCCAATTTTATGAGTCAAGCCATATTAGTAAGTTGCAGTTGGAATCCGATCCCATTTGCATTGTATGCAATTGATAATTTATCCAAGTTCCCTAATTCCATGGGACATGTGCTCTTATATTACCATCTCCTTGTACGTGTCTCCGTCCTGTGGCTAGCCCCCAATTTTATGGTAGACTACCCATTCATGTTAAGGCATACCCTAACTCAATTTTTTATAACCAGTCGATGTAGATGAAAGGAATGCTATGCGTAACTCTTTATAGCCGAAAAAGATCGTATCATAAATTAGAGTAAGGAAGACTTATAACTTACCTTAATATATTTACTTATGGATTTTATTAGTGTTAAACATCTCACCCAATCTAGGATTTATTAGATGGACATACTTACAATTTATATTAATTTAGGGAATTTTAGAATTAATTTATAAGGTCTAACCTTAGGTGGGTTCAAGCTCTTTATTATAATCATTCCATAAACCTAGATTATATGCAAAATAATTAACATTTTTATTTGTTATATTTATATTACATTTCCTTTAAACTTTTATTCAATAATTTAATATTTACTTTGTTATAGAAACGTATATAAGAACCATCTTATATACTAGAAATAAATAAGTCCATATTTAATCCCCTCTTTGTTAACTCAAGCTGCACCGATATGTATTCCCAGGTAGGAGAGCTGCCCTATGGAAAGTAGACACCTTGTCCTGTCCTTGCCCGAACATATACGGGCACAAGCTTGAATAACATAGATTCTCTTGGACTAATAAATTTCGTTCTTTTAGTTCATGTAAATTGAAAACATCTATAACCCATGTAATTTATATAATTTATTGATTCTTTGATAAGTTTAAGTAAGTTGAGCCGGCTTATTCAAAATTATCTAATCCATTTTCTAACCTTTGAAATAAAAGTCTAAGTTCATCTATTGTTCCAAACAATTTAATAAACTTTAAATTATTTCATATAGAAAATTAAATTCATTTTTCTTTTAACTTAATTATGCGCTAAAGAGGCAGACACGTGATACCACTGTTGGGAAATGACAGTTACTTTGAACATGTATAACAAGTATGGTGGAAATTCAAAAAATTTTCCGTTGTCCCAAGAACTCCTATTAGTTGCTTATAAATTAATTAAAGCCTTAACTAAATAAATTCTCTACTTAGATTAGCATGCATAGACTAGGCATACTATAATTCTAAATTATATCGTGGCATAAATATTTTATATTGATCATGTTATAACTCTAAGTTATAATTTTAATATAAAATAAATTAAGCATGCATAATAACCTAGGCATAATAATTTTAAGTCTTAAAATGATTAATAAAAGGAGTTTTTTTGACTGAAGACACCCTAAACACAGCCATTGTGGCTGGTCCGGGCATTTATTAAATAAATATTGTTAATCACAAGGTGTGATCAACATAATCAGTTACACGAGAGTAACAATAGCGAGTAAGTAAATACATCAGAAATAACAAAGCCCACATTGCGCCGCTTACAAGTAAATAAAAACCAGCTATAGTAGATGCTTGCAACGAGTATATCCTCCAGCGGGGAGACTCCCTCAAAGATCACGTTGTTTCTTCGTTTCCAAATAGACCATGAAGTTACAAACCATAATGCAATAGCAACGTCACGTTTTGGGCCTGCAGTGAAATAAGAACTCTATAGTTCCAAAAACTCCTATGGCGAAGACGGGACATTTAGCGGAATCTCAAATAAATGAAAAAGCTGCTACCAAATACTGAGACTACGCGGACAGAAAATTATAGCATGTGCTATTGTCTCACTATTTATGCAAAATGGACATTCATCAATCTCCATAGCCCTGCTACCCCTCCTAAGCAACATTGTTTTCGTTGGTAAGCTGTCATAGAACAACAGCCAACAAAAAAATTGGATCTTCGTTAATATGGTTGCCTTCCAAATTCGTATAAATTTCGACAAGGGTGCATCCCATCTTGGTGAACAATAATATGTCGGACAAAATGATCTCGCTGAATAACCATTATGTGCCTCACACACCCATGTAAGCCTATCCGCCACCCATGGAAAGTTACACACCATGCTGACTTCTCCTATTAGACTTGAACTAATTACTCAAAAAAGAGATGGACATGCCTCATAAATCCATATTTTTAATTGTTGACAATGATCTGTAGCTGTAATTCGTAGATTCCTTTTTTAAAATGATCTACCGAACAAATCTGACCCAAGTAAGTACTCACAACCTTGTTGCACCATGCAAGATTTTTTATTGCACGAAGGATATATATCTGAAAATAGAAAATAAAGAGGATGGTCCGAGGTCCAGTTATCGTGCCAAAAGGATGCCATAGTCCTATTGACCATAATTACCCTTGTGTTATTTTTGAAGAGAGTCTAAAACAATCCCTCCTAAATGCACACCAAATACACTCCTTTCCAGATAGGGGGTATATTTCTCAAGTCAGCCCTTTTAAAAGCCATCCATGAATCAAAATCGTAACGCTGTACACACACATCATACCATAACGAATATTGGTTCAACTCTCATAGTCTCCAAAGCCAACACCAACACATAGAAAAAGGGCTGAAGAAACCAGTCAATCTTCACTTTACGCCACGCCGACTCATTTCAATAGCAAACTGCAGCTAATAAGCCTCAAGTCCCTGATATATAGACCACCTTATTCTTTAGGCAACACAACTGTACTCCAAGCAACCTTACACAGGCCATGCGTATTCACATCTCCCTTCCACACAAAGTTCCTCATTAAGCAAGTTAGCCTGTCAATAATAGATCTGGGCATTTTATACAAGGCTAATAGATAAATTGGAGGTGATGCTAACACTAACTTAATCAAAACAACTCAGCCCCTATATGATAAACAATTCCCCTTCCAACCCCCGAGTCTATTCTGAAATTTCACCACTAGAGGGTTCCAAGATGAGACTAGTAGTTTCTTCTAACTGATAGCAGCCCCCAAATATGTAATTAGAAACTTCTCTACTTTACAACCAACAAAATTAGCACATGACTGTAACACATGTTCCCGGATGTTGACCCCCATTATCAAACTCTTAGTATAGTTAATCCATAGTCCTGAGATTATTTTGAAGCATCGCAGTACTCTATTGAACACAAGCAAGATATCTACGTCAGAGGGCAAGAAACATATAATGTAATCGATAAACTGCAATATTGAAATATCCCTTGATGATCCGTCAATCCTAAACCCAGGAAGTAGGCTATCCCTAATGCTCGCGTCTAGCAGCTGCTTCAAGCCCTCAACAGCTCACACGAAAATAAAAGGAGATAGTGGGTCCCCTTGTTCAACTATTCTCCGAATACTAATCTGATCAGTCGGCACCCCATTAACTAAAATCGAAGTAGATGACTGTTTCCTATAGTTCCTCAGCCACGAAATCCACTTAGCATCAAACCTCATTCTTTTCATTACCTCATCAATATATGTCAAGGATACGCTATCATAAGCTTTGTGAAAGTACAATTTGAAAACAACGCAAGATTGCCTTCGATAATGAATCGTGTGTAACACTTTTCAGGCAATAAAAGAGGACTCGTGTATGTTCGGTTCCTTGATAAAGCCAAATTATGGTTCCGATATGAGTTCCATCAAGTAGGGTTGTAGTCGGCTAATTAGCACTTTCGCTACAAGGTTATACATCCCATGAATCAACACAATTGGCCTATAATTAGTCAATGAACATAACCCGGGTACTTTTGGAATTAGCACCATGTACGACATTTTAATAGCTTCAGGCAGCCTGTTCGTCGTGTAACAATTCTCAAACAAGTGCAATATATCCATTGTAAGATCAGCCCAAAACCTCTTATAAAAATAAAAGTTAAACCCCTCTGGTCCCTGAGCCTTATTTTCATTACATGAACAAAGCGCAACCCAAATCTCCCCTTCTAAAAAAGCCGCCGTCAAACGAGTGTTCAAAGCAATATCAATCGATCTAAAGTTTAATGACCCCAACAAAAATTGTAACACCTAAATTTCATTAAATAAATCAAAATAAAAGCCCCTAATTTTATTCCCGATCGCTCCCGGGTCACTCACCATTTCCCCATCCACTTTAAGTTGAGTGATAACATTATTTCTATCTCATGCCGAAGCGATCCTATAGAAATATCCCGTGTTTTTATCACCCAATAATGCCCATGAGACTCTTGATTGTTGATGTTTTATGTTATCTAAATTCTTCCTCAGATTACGTAAATTAGCCCTTACCACCTATAAATCCGAGCCTACCATCCCATCCACTGGCTGAGCAACCGTACACGAAGTAAGGCTAATTACACATCCTTTAAGTTCCCGAATTCTCTCTTCTACCCGTCCAAAATTTTTAGTATGCCAAGGGCAAATGAATTCTTTCAACTTACTCAATTTGAAATGAATGCTACGGTTTGGGAAAGTTGAACTAAGTAGGGGCCATTTTTGTCTTAAGAATGGCAAGAAGGAACTATTTTCCCACCATACATTAAGAGATCGGAATGGTCTCATCCTCCCAACTCCAGTTGGGTTTGACGTGAAAATGATTGGAAAATGATCTAAAAATGTCGAATCCACCATAGAGATGTGCATATACGGGCGGAGATCTAATATCACGCAAGAAATAAGAACCTGGTCTATTCTCGAAAAGGTTATAGAATTCGTCCAAGTTTAATCTCTCCCATGAAGAGAAAAATCAGAAAGAGTGCAGTTATCTACAAATCTCAAAATTCCATGATTGAGTTTGTTGGCTCCCCCCCATACCTCTTAAAAGCATGTAAAACCTCATTAAAGTCCCCACATAGAATAACCAAACTCAAATCCATGATACTAGCAGCTAGATCCTACCATAATTATCTCCTATTTTCCTGATTATTATGAGCGTAAACACAAATAAGATTGACTTCAATCTGAGATGAACACAATCGAATAACAACCCATCTCTCGGACTGCTATATAACTATGCCTTGAAATAATAATGAATTCCATAACACTATAATACCCCCGAAAGGCCAATGGCCAAAACACAATGGGAACCAAAATCGTTATATCCCTAGAACTGCCTAATTACCTGATCTTACACCCCTACAGATTTTGTCTCTAATAAAGCAAACTCATGCAGATTCCACTTTCTAGCCAATGATTTTACAAACATCTATTTCCACCCATTATGAAGGCCCGTCAATAATTCCATCTCAAAAAATTAAACGATATTAATAACAATAAAATACCTTGGATCGAGACCATTTAAACCTTGCGTGATTCCAAAGCCCATAGGATAACCTTGGTGTGCTTGTCTTTAAAAACCCCTAACTTCTTCCCTACCTTAAAAGTCTCCTTACTTTTTGATATACTCAAAGGTTTTGCTCTTGAACGGATAATAACCCTAATTCTATTAGCTATATCTGGGCCTAAGGTATCCGAACTCACAGTCGTTCTTGAGGTTATTCCTTGCTTATTCAACACGCCTATAGGTCTAAAAATATTCACGGGAAAATCCTGACTTGCACAATTCTCCAGACTCACCATACCCCCATTAAAATCTGACCCTGTAGACTTCTCTAAGCTAGAATTAACTGTTCCCCTATATAATTATGGATGGAAGTGCTTGAAATAGTAGCCTATAAAGGACCCTATCAGTTCTCCTTTCTAGTCTGAATACCCTGATTACCCTAATGAGACGATGTTCTTAGAAGGCTAAAACTTTCAGCAACTTCCTCCCTCAAAACCGAAATCCGAGAGTCTGAGCTAGAAATCTCAGCTGAATTATGTATTCCAAGAGAAGGATTGTTGGGGACACTGTCAGTTAACCCATTTTCCCCAATATTAGAACCCGTGTTCTCAATATGATGGACAGAAATTTCAGCCTTCTGCCCCACCCCCACGGGAAGAGCACTGGGGGAACTGTCAGTCAACCCAATCATACCACCACCCTGGTCTATGAAAGAAATTTTAACTCCACCATCTCTAGGAGGAAAGGAGCTACGGACATTGTCAGTCAACCTAATAAAACCTGGCCCATACTATTGGACAGAAATTTCACCTCCATCGTTCTTTTGAGGAATAGAACTGGGGACACTATCAATCGACCTAATAAAACCTGGCCCACATTGTTGGATAAAAATTTTAGCTCCATCATTCTTCTGAGGAACGAAATTGGGGACACTGTCAGTCAACCCAATATAACCAAGACTATACTATTGGATAAAAATTTCAGCATCGTCTTTCTTACGCAGAAAGGAGCTAGGGACACTGTCAGTCAATCCTATAGAACCCAGACCGAATTATTGGATACAAATTTTAGCTCTATCTTTCCTGGACCTGGGGACACTGTCAGTCAACCCAATAAACATCCTAGATTAATGTTTGATAGAAATTTCAGCATCATCCTTTCTAGAAGGAGGATGAGAGCTGGGGACACTGTCAGTCAATCCAAAACCATCTTGTCATGTAGAATTAGTCTCATAAGGCAGCAGATCATTCCTAGACGAATCCAAAGTCGAATTCCTATTGCAAGTAATGGCTTGTCTTAAATTGATATTAAGCACATACTCCTTGTCACCCCACATCAGCGAGACCTTTTGACTAGAACTATCAATTGGCATGGATACTAAACAAGATACCACATCCAGATGATCAGGGCAAAAGTAGTTAAAATCATGTGCCACAAGTGAACCAAACTTAGTAGTGAGCTTGGTGAAGAGTTGTTCTAAAATTAGTGATGGAGGTAGCCCCAAAAAATCAATATATAAGAGACATTCGGTTGGAACAAAATTAACAAGGAAATCCATACAATCTAAAAAGATATCTTGTAAGTGGACCCTGTCCCCCTCTAGGAAAGCTATCTTTGCATCAAATGAGAGGAATTACATAACCACCTGATTACCACCAATTGGAGCGATGAAATCAAAAGCAAAATTCCTGTTCGATACAATTTCCATCAAGTCTAAAACAAGCAAAATATCCCTTACCCGGAGGAGACACGTAAAACTAGCCCACATCGATAACGGTAAGTCATCAACAATCTTAGGGTTATTTGAATCTGAGGCAGGAGCTACTACATTTACATATGATCTATTATCCCTAGCAGAATCCTTAAAAATCGGTCTTTGCTTGGCTTGTGAATGAGGGGGTAGTCGAGGAGGGATAAACTGCTTACCTGAAGAACGATATTTAGCTTTAAAAGCACACATCCTGATATAGCCAATCTTAACTGCATTTAATCTGTAAATGGCATCATACATAGGGATAGACCCATCAATAGAAATTAAACCAAAATTATGATTCTTTGCATTCTTTCTCCTTACAAAGAAAACCTCTCTTGGAACCCCATATTTCGAAAAAACACTTTTCAATGCCGCTGCGTCATCGCTGTTTGGAAATTTTTTAAAGTAAATCCGTTACTCGGGATGATCATGAACTTGTCTATTTCAATGAGTGCTCAAAAGATTTGATGAGTGAGCCATATCAAAAAATTGAAAACCAAATTGCACCAATGGAACTGAAAACCAAACAAAACCGAAAACAAGAAAACAAAAATGAACGAAGCTGCCAGATGGTCTTGAGAAGAAAAAGTAATCACCGGCGAGTCCAATCAGAGATGAGATGGTGGCCGGAGCAGTAATAATTAAAGGGCGACATGGTTCGGCGCCGGCTAAGGTTTGGTTCTTTTGAATATTAATAAAAGGACTTAATAAATATAAGAAAATTAGAGTACTTACCAGTTGAAGCGTGCTTTAGCAGAACCTTCTTATACAAGCCACCAAGTATCGCACAACCTCTATGAGTATCCACACGAACCCCACCAACCAAAACCTCCCAATGAGGAAGAATCGCAGAGTTTTGATTAGCTGCTAGAGCACTCCAAAACCCACCCAAAATACTAACCAAAGGGACTCCTTAACTTTATCTTTTAAGTTGACATTGAGAAAATGTGTTAGAATCTCAAGTCAAAGCTCATAGAAGATATGGTGCAAGAAATGCAGAAGAGGAGCTAGCTCTATATAGGGGAAGCAAAGGCTCTCCGAATTTTATGTAGGATTAAATACGGATTTAATGCGGGATTAAATGCGAGATTAAATGAGGATTAAATGCGAATTTAGCATGAGATTAAATTTAATCCTTATTTCTTTTAATTTATTTTATAATCCTAATAAAATTAGTTACTGGTTGTTAGAGAAGATCCGTTCCGGCCCGATGAGGAATAATGCCTATTTCATTCAGCCATCAGACAAAAGAGCCATAAAGGACCGAATTGTCATCCAAAATTAAAAATTCAAAAATCTGCATTCTAGGGAAGCTCTGATTTAGCATTTCCTATAGAAAAATCAAAAGTCAAAGTTTGATCAAAAATAGGTAATTAGCCTGCCGATTAATTACCCATTGTTGCTTCCAAAATGGACTACCTAGCAAGTGCACTAGGTTCAATTTAGAGTGGTAAGCACAAGGTCGTATCCCACAAGGAGCAATCTTAAAATAGTTCGAGATCTCCCTCTTAGACTAGTTTAGAAAGGTTGTCTTATAATTTAAAGTTGGTTGGTTGCAAAAGCATATAAATAAAAGCAATAAAATAAAGGTTGAAAACAATAATAAAAAGGCACAAGTTTCACCTACCCACAAGCAACATAAATTTCCTCCTAGGAAGACCTGTAAAACTACTTGAATTAAGTGCATAGATCTAAGGTTTCTTAATCGTATTTCCCCAAGCTTACCCCTAGGAATCACTTGGTTTCTAAGATTACTAATTTAAGTCTCCCCTAGGTAGTTGTTAAATCAGTAATCCTGCATTAAGATTAGTTAAGCATTTAACCGACATGAAAACCCTTAGCATATACCCAATCCCCCCAAGGTTTCTTATAATATATGTGTGCGTTTGTGATTCTAATTATAATAAGTCTCCCCTAGGTACTTGTTGCTATAGCATGTATGAGTCCGACCGAAACCCAATAAGATGATGTTACTCAAACACAACAATCAACAAAAGATACAAAATAAGAATATTACGAGGTTGCGTCGGAGGAAGATCTTACACTGCCTGCTTGGGCAGGAGATTACTCACTCATAATGAAAGAAAACTAAACTTTATTAGTAAGTAAGAAAGAATGGAATCCCCCATAGGGGCACACCTCTAGCAATGGTGAAGAAGGCTATAAATAGCCACCAAGTGATAAAGATGAAAGAAAATACTAAAAATAACTATCCTATTTAGTTTTTATCTAAAAGAGAAAACAAACTCTAAACAAGAAAGAACTCTTAAGGTAATTGATAAACTTGGAAATATTAAAAGATAAAATCTCTCTTTTTTCTTCTTTAGTTCACACCACATCAACCTCCTAATCATGTGGTCCAACTCTTTCATGATTCTTTTACTTTTTGTCCTCTTTTTGCTGAGATTTCCTACTTTAAGTGTCTGCTGACGAGATCTTCCTAATCTGGCAGAAAACCTAAGATTGTGCCAAAAATCAATAAAAAATTATTTTATTTAAAATAATTAAGCACAATAATGACAAAATATTTCACTAATTAATTTCACTTATCAAATTCCACCACACTTGAACATTTGCTTATCCTCAAGCAATTTACTTTAGACAAAGAAAGTAACACAAACTTCATAACAAAACTGGGAAAGTCTCCTATAATTTGGAAAGTCAAAGAGTTTTAAACCAATTCAGAACTCAATTTCAACACAAGGAAAACCTTAGTAGAGAAATCTCATATTTCCACATAAACATGCAAAGAAAGAGAAATTAGACTTCTTACTTCAATGAAATAGCAACAAAATTAAGATACCCCACCAAAGGATGCACTCACTCAAACGTGTTTAGGGTGATTTTAAGAATTCCCTCATTCCGCAAAATCATAAAATTTATAGACCATAAGCTTGCCAATTGGTCACATATCCACCACAAAGTATTGAATGCCTATATCATCAAAAGGTCTTTGAAGGGTTGTAATGTTAGGCTTAGGTAAGGGTATGGAAAAAGGGTATTTTGTGTGTAATGAGTTTCCAAAAGAAATTATGTTGATGAACATGCAACTTCATATAAGATAGGAAAACCTTATTCAGAACTAGATTGTCTTGGAGCACATGAAACCTTTATACATTGTTGTTCACAGAAGTTTTCCTCATAAGCACATTTCTTCGAAGTATAGTAACCTTGAGAAACTTTTATTCATGCCTCAAACATAAGTAAAAACTCAAAAACATAAACATCTCTTTTCATTTTTTTTAATTTTTTTTTCAACTTTTTATTTTTTTGTGAATCAATACAAACAAAAGATAAAGAAGCAGTTTAAAGTTATATTGATATTCAAGGTCTTCTAGTTTTAACAGTTTTATTGATGAGATGTTATGAGTCGGGAAGGTCTTCCTTGATTGATATTGTTGTTGCATTGAGTGATGATAATCTCTTTAGAAAACTCAGGGTGTTTTGGGAAACAAAAGTGAAGGTTGTTAGGTTTGTAAGGTGTGTAAGAAAGAAAAGGCTAAGGCTCAAAGGGGGTGGTCTAAGGATAAAATGTTGAAAAGGGTAGGCTTTTTGGCTAGAGAGGGTAAATCCTAATGCCTTAATCATTTGATACAAGCATTCAATGGTGGTCTTGATAAGTACTAGCACTCGATAACAAGTACAAGCATGCATTTCCATGGCAAGTTCTAGCTAAAAATAGAAAGGTCACCTATAAGGGTTGTGTATCATATTTAGACTATAAAATTAAAGTAAAAATTAAAATTTCATATACTTAAACACGTTGATGGGTCCTACAAGATCACTGTAGTAATTTTTTTAAAGTCCTTAAATTTTGTTCTGAATCTTTGCTAAAAACTATCCAATTTCCACTTTACATAGACTTCATAAGTTTCATCATTCAGTAAGGTAATCCATCAATGAACACAAAGCAAATTCAATTAAACATGCAAAGTTCAAGAAGGGCAATCTTAAGGTTTTTCATAAACAGTTAAGCATAGGTAGTGATAATCAAAAATCAAAAGTTGAAAAATCATGTATGAATCTTAATCCCTCCCCCACACTTAAATTATGCTTTGCCCTCAAAGCATTAACGAATGAAATATAAATAGGGTATGGAAAGACTTTCCTATGATGAGAAAATAAGAAAAGAAGAGAGATTGAGAAAACCTTAAGGTTTCCTCTAGAATTGATTCACTTGGTGTGTGGAACAAGCACAGCTACAAGACTTCCTCTAAGTTCTGCAAGGAGGAAGAATTCCTCCACTACTTGAAGTTGTCATTTACTATTCCTAAGAAAAGCAAACAAAACATAAGAACTAAAAAAACTAAAAAGAAAAAAAACTAAGAATGCATAAGTAAGAAAAGTTAGGGTTTTCCCAACAAATTGCTTCAATTGGTGTTGAAGCGAACAACAAATTTGAGATTGCTCAAGGAGGCTCATATATAAAGATTGAGAATTGTGGATTAATGTATTGATGTTTTTGTTAAAGTGCATCCACAACTCTCCTTGACTTTAATGGATCTTTAATCAAAGGTTGTTTGAGGAAAGTTTCAACAACCTTTTCCTCATCGTTCGAGATTTCTAGAACCATTACTTCTAGGGTAATCATCTCTGGTTCTAAAGTTGGGGCAGTCTCAGATTGCTCTTAAGGTTGCTTACCATTTAGCACAATCTGGTCATGGTATTGATTAGAAAAGTTCAAGTTGTGATCAGGTTGCTTTATCAAAACTTCAGATTGCCCACCTCCATAATAAAAATCATCCACAACCGTATTATTAGAATAATCAACAACCTCACCATCCCTTTAAGATTCCTCCATGGAGTTCATCAATTTATTGCTTGGAGAGATCTTCTCATCCTTTAAAATCACCATATTGGTTATTTGCTCAACTTTAGTCTCCAAGTTCTTAATTAATGCTTGTGTTTGCTTCATAAACTCCATCATCACGTCTTTCAAGCTAGGTTACATTGGTTTGCATGGTGGGGAAACCTACATGGAAGAGATGTTGAGGTTACTGGAATGAGAATTGAGGTTGCCAATGTTCATTGATAGCACTTTAAGGTTGGGGTAATATGAACTGAGGTTGTTAAAATGACATTATAGATTATTGGGAAGGAAACTAAGGTTGCCTTGGTAATGGTGAAGGTCTCCCTAAAAATTGCTGGGTAACCTCAAATTTGGAAGAATGTAAGCTTTTCTCTGAATGCCACTTGTAACATGCGTTCACCACTTTCTCAATCAGGTCAAAGGCTTCTTCGGGCTCCAAATCTTCTGGGTCACCTTCTACAAGAGTTTTCAGTCAAAATTTGTTCTCGTCGGTTATCCCATTGTAAAAGATTTGAATTTGCATCCACTTTGGTATACCATGGTTTGATACTCTTCTCAATAAGTCCTTGAATCTTTCCCAAGCTTCATGGAAAGACTCATTATCAAATTAGGAAAACCTAAAGATTTCATTCCTAAGTCGGACAACCTTGGAAGGTGGAAAGTATTTTGTCAAGAAAGTCTCGGCCATCTACTTCCAAGTTATGATTGAACCAGGTTGTAGCGACTTAAATAAAGATTTTGCCTTATCCTGCAAACAGAAAGGAAACAACTTTAACCTAACCACATCATAAGATACACCACAATCAGATTTGAAAAGATTGCATATATCAAGAAAGTGATAAATATGGTCATTGGGGTCCTCTTTAGGCAATCCTTTAAATTGAACATTTGGTTGCACAAGTTTAATGATGGATGCCTTAATTTAAACTAGATCTTCTCCTTCTTCCGGTATCATGATGCATGACATGTGTCCCAATAAAGAATGTCTTTCATGCTCCTTGAGAGTTTTCTATGGCAGGAAATCTTCAAAATCTGCCATTGAGAAAACCATAGGTTGCTTTACTCGTCATGTTGCTTGCTTAAGAGATTACTTGAAGGTCTTCCAACTTTCTGCCTTCGTCATTAGGTTGCCAAGAACAAAACAACTACACAATCTTAACAGACAAGGTTAAAACCACCAATCTACAGTTAAATTAATCAAACTATTTAAATGTTGCTCCCCGAAAATGGAGCCAAAAACTTGTTGCTTCCAAAATGGACTACCTAGCAAGTGCACTAGGGTCAATATAGAGTGGTAAGCACAAGGTCGTATCCTGAAAGGAGAAATCTTAAAATAGTTCGAGATCTCCCTCGTAGACTGGTTCAGAAAGGTTTTCTTACAATTTGAAGTTGGTTGGTTGCAAAAGCATACAAACAAAAAGCAATAAAATAAAGGTTGCAAACAATAATAAAAAGGCAAAAGCTTCACCTACCCACCAGCAATGTAAGATTTCCTCCTAGGAAGACCTGTAAAACTACTTGATTAAGTGCACAGATCTAAATTTTCTTAACCATATTTCCCCAAGCTTACCCCTAGGCATCACTTGTTTCTAAGATTACTAATTTTAGTCTCCCCTATGTACTTGTTAAATCAGTAAACTTGCATTAAGATTACTTAAGCATTTAATCAAAATCAAAACCATTAACACATACACAATCCCCCCTATGTTTCTTGTAATATGTATGTGTGTTTGTGGTTCTAACTATAACAAATCTCCCCTAGGTACTTATTGCTATAGCATGTATTAGTCTGGCCAAAACCCAATAAGATGATATTACTCAAACACAACAATCAACAAAAATTTAAAATAAGAATATTACAAGGTTGCATTGGAGGAAGATCTTACGCTGCCTGCTTGGGTAGGATTGGCTTACAAGGAGATTACTCACTCATAATAACAGAAATCTAAACTTTATTAGTAAGAAGAAGGCTATAAATATCCACCAAGTGATTAAGATGAAAGAATATACTAAAAGATAACTATCCTATTTAGTTTTTATCTAAAAGAGAAAACAAACTCTAAACAAAAAGAACTCTTAAGGTAATTGATGAACTTGGAAATATTAAAGGATAAAATCTCTCTTTTTTCTTCTTTAGTTCATGCCACATCATCCTCCTAATTAAGTAGTCTAACTCTTCCATGATTCTTTTCCTTTCTGTCCACTTTTTGTTGGGATTTCCTACTTTGAGTGTCTGCTGGCTAGATCTTCCTAATCCGACAGAAAACCTAAGATTGCGCAAAAATCAATAATAACTTATTTTATTTAAAACAATTAAGCACATTAATGACACAATATTTCACTAGTAAATTTCAATTATCACCCATATACAGTAAAAAAATCAAATCTTACCGTGATTTGGCAAGATTTTACAAGATCTAATGTAAAATCTTGTCAGATAGGTAATTAGCCAGCCGGATAATTACCCATGTAATTAGCCCCCCGGCTAATTAACTCCCCATTATAAATACGAGTCCCCCCATTTTGTATAGACAAAAATTTTATATAAATCTCAAAATTCCCTTTGTGTCCCCTTTCAGTTCCGGAGTCTTAAAAGCCCCAAAACTTTGTCAAAACACTTCCAAATTCGAGCTTTACCACTGACACTCGGTATAAACTAAGTTTCCTATCTTTTTAGATCAAGATGTCACAGTGATCTTTGGTCTAAAAATGACTTGAACCCTATATTACCTTTAGGAATAATCCAAGATTATAGCCATAACTTGGGTTAAGCCCGTTTTCTAATAAAATCACAACCTCTAACAACTTAGGTCCTGCACCGGCTCATAAGTCATCCTGGACAGATGAAAAGGTAAATTGAGGGTAACTGGCTCTAAGCCCATTCATTTATATTATTTAATATTGCACATTGCATTCCACTTTTCTAGTTAAGTGAGCCACTAGACCCACTTAAACTATAATATGTGTAAATAAGCTAGCAATTACGGATGAAACGTCCGGAACGTGAGGAAACTCTATCCAAGTTTTCAGGCCAAAACCCAAACGCTGTAGTTACTATGCCGAAAATTTTGAAGCAAATTTCTATTTATTTATGCCATTATAATGCATGTTTTATTTCTTGAATTTAATTCTTAAGTAAAGCCGTTATAATGCAGAAATTTCCATAAATTCCAAAGTTCCAAAATTAATCTGAACAATTTGAACAATAGGAGTACCTATCATGTCCGAACTCAGAATCTCATTTTCTCTTCGGTACAAAAATCCCACTTTGGATCAGTATACCACAATTCCCGGTGGTGATGAACTGGGTGGCGACTATACTATATTTTTAAATAATGTAAAAATGCTTTATTTTAAAAATATCTTTTCCTAACAAAATGTTAAAATATATTTCTCAAAATAATCACATTTTTTTCTTATAAAGCCATCGCATTTAAGTGAATTGGATTTCCTAAAAAATAAAACCAAACACCGAGGTTTCCTCAAGCTGCACTAATCTGCACCACGCTTTCATAGCATTCCTGACAAAACGTCCATCCGCTGACAGTGGCGACTCCGCTGGGGACCTCGTTTTTATAAAAACCTGATTTTCATAAAAATTCTTTTTTGACATGATAATTAAAATATTGTTCAAATTAAATTTTAGAACTATAGAATATGTGGTAGTTTTAACACTACGCAATTTTAGGATTGCATAGCATCTGCATTCTTTACCCCTAAACCAATTTAGGTGTCCTTTGGTTAAGTATCTCCAAGTTCGCTTTGGGCTTGAGGGGTATGGATCTGATCACACCCCTTGCATAACGTACGAGGGCATTGCTCGCTTAAGGGCAAGACTACCTGAGTATATTATATGAGGAAAAGTTTCCTTTGGTTCACTTAAGGCCACTGGGACTCGGTACACAAAGGTGTAGGGTACCAAATCGCACCTGATCTTGTGACCAAAACCTACATATAGATGAACCATAGACACTTTCCCATAGGTTTACCCAAAAAACCTTGAGTGCACTCCAGCAGACTTCGCTAAGTCCCCCATTGGCTCTAAAATGAAGTAACCCATTGGAGTTAAAAGGGAGGTTGGCGCGATCTAACGATTTGCTACATGTGTAGGTTTATTAAATATAAATAACCCTAAAACTAAAAAAACGAACATCATAAGCATCATGATTGTGTGAAAACTAACCACATCTTTATGCAACCATGACATTGATGTATCACATACCATTTTATTTCCTTAAGCTATAGGAACTTAAAATAAATGAAGACCAGTGAGTCCACCTAGGCTCAACCCATGAGCTGAAAGACATAAACCCCTTTTGAGTGACCAGCAAGTCAGCTCACCCTCGGACCAATGAGTCAACCCCTTCGAGTGACCAGTGACTAGCTCACCCTTGGGCCAGTGAGTCTAACCCTTTTGAGTGACTAGAGAGTCAGCTCACCCTTGGACCAAAGTGTCTACCTATTTGAGTGACCAGCGAGTCAGCTCACCCCTGGATGAATGAGCAACCCCTTTGAGTGACCAACGAGTCAGCTCACCCTTGGACCAATGAGTTAACCACTTTCAAGGGACCAGCGAGTCGGCTCACCCTTGGACCAATGAGTCAACTCTTTTGAGTGACCAGTGAGTCAGCTCACTCTTAGACTAATGAGTCAACCCCTTTAAGTGACCAGCGAGTCATCTCACCCTGGGACTAATGAGTCAACCCTTTTCTAGTGACCAGTGAGTCAGCTTGCCCTTGGACCAATGAGTCAACCCCTTCTCGAGTTACCAGCGAGTCAGCTCGCCCTTGGACCAATGAGTCAACCCCTTCTTAAGTGAGTAAACTCACCCTCAACTATTGAGTCAAATCAAAGATGGATTCACCCCCTTGGTCTTTGAACCGTGCGTTTGTGATATTCCATGAATATTACAGACTCCCCTATCAAATTGCTCCTCGAACAATTGGCATGCATCCTCCGCCCTTTTAATTGGTCATATCCTTTCGTTCATTCATCCGCACAGTCATTCATTCATGCATCCTAATAGGCCATGGTAAGAAAGGTTCAGAGCCACATCTGATACACTTACTAACACTTGATATCTTGCATTTTTAGGTTGGAAGTGAGAGAAAAGGAGGTAAAGACGCATCATGGGAAGTCCAAAAGTCACACCCCCACCATGAGTAGAATCTCTGGCGAGATCTTTCTTTGATCCAAAACCTGAAACCATAATGGCAGATGATGATGTAGTTGGACAATCCCTTAGAAGAATTCTTGATGCTCCGGAATTTTGGGATGTTTGGGAAAGGTTGAGCGCTTCTAGTGCTCAAAAAGCCTAAGAGCAAGAGGTCGAGATAGCAGCATTAAAGGGAAAGATGGCAAATATGGAGAAGCTATCCCCCACCAAAGACAAGTCTGTTGCTCCATCCATCGAGCAGTAATGTGGATATTGACCAATTCTTGCCAAAGGAATCAAAAGCCCTTCCGGCTAACTTTTTGATGCCCTATATAGCCCCATATGCCGCTACTGGGCCCGCTCATGCTCATGTGGAAGGTTTTCTTCATATTATGACTAGCATGAACATCCTTAAGGTTTATATAGTCGATTTGTTCTAAGCTAATCTACGAGGACCTGCCTCTGAGTGGTACATGAGGATGCCAACGGATGGGAAATCTGAATGGAGGAAGTTATGCTCCGCATTTCTATAAAATTATGCCTTAAACCTGAAGGTCAAAACTACTTTGCTAGACCTTAAAAGTATCAAACAACGGTCAAACGAGTCCTTTGAAGAATTTTACCTAAGATAGATAGCCGTCTGTGTATTTATGACTGGAGTGCCTTACTAGGGTGCCCTAATAGTGAAGCTTATCGAAGGATCTAGCCCGAAATACCGGGAGAGATGAAGATGAAAAGATTGAACACTTTTAACGATGTGGTGGACTATGCTGAGAGACTAGAAACGTATGAGGAAGAAGATTGAGCAAAGAAGCAAGAACAATGAGCTTATACTAAACCTCGATATTAGGAAAAGGGTGGATCCTCCAAATAGGGCAGTTCTGAATCAGGTGGAGGCAGACGAATACGGTATCAAAGTGATAGATAACTTTCAACATGACCCAAGATAGGGAGACAATATGATTTTTGACAACATGGACATCATCTATATGGTCGATCATTGTCTAGAGGATGAGGAGGGAAGGACTCGATTAATACCAAGTGCCACCACACCTCATATACCAAGGAGACTCTGACTCGAATGAGCATATAGAAGAATTTGTCGTATTTATTCGCGAACAAAGGATAGCCATGATGGGTTTTGCAACTCAATTCCCCAGGTTCTTAGATAGACCATCCATAGACTAGTATGACAGAATGCTAATGAAAGGTCGATGGAACTGGTGCTTTATAGGGAGGTCTTTCCTCCACTACTTTAGGGCATCTCAACCGTACTCGGATATGCATTACTGGTGGTTGGCACCCCAAGTAGACCAATGCAATACTAGTTGGAAAGATTTTCCTCCTTCACAACCCCTCATGTATACTCCCCCGAATTACATGAGTTTGAATTACATCAAAACAAGTTCGTTTGAATTTCGAAGCTCTTTCGGAGCAGCATGACCAGAAAATTAGGAGTTGTATGACCCTGAATAGGCTTAGAATGATCATAGGGACCAGTAAATGTACTTTGGCATTAACCTAAATGAAGTGACACTGGACCCACTTGCCGAACTTTGTGCAAATGTAGCATCCAAAATGAACAGTAGAAACCAAGTGAGCATCGAATTGAGAGATCCATTTGAAGGGATTCATACTGACATTTCAACATATGGTGCCCATGTAGAGGAAACATTTGCCAGTATACTAGGCATGGTCTTTGACTTTCATGTGCCTATCGCAGGTGTCGAGGTTGAAATAAAGGAAGAAGATCCTGAGGAAGACCCCGAGGAAGTTCTTGAGGAAGATTCTGAGGAAGATCTCATAGAAGACCCCAAGGAAGATACCGAGTAAGATCCCAAAGAAGATCCTATGGAGGATCTAGTAGAAGATTCTGATGATGATATCCCAGCTCAGCACGCACCAAATAGGGTCTTTAAACCATGGAATGGGAAATAACCTTTTGAGGATTTAGATGAGGAAGTAGAAGAATTTACGGACTCCAGTAAATCAGAACACGAAGATGAAAGTGAGGTGGATAACTTGGGGTATGAATTGGAGACTTTTTCAGGCGATGAGATAAATCATTTACTGGGAGATTTAAAATACGAGGCTCCCTTACCCAATGGTATGATGGTCGATTACGATGGAGCTAAGAGCTATGCCTCATCTTTAGAGCATGACTCCCCAGGTGCCTTATGGTCTGCAGCAAGTGATGATTTCGAAGACTTTATAGACTTCAACTCAGATAGAGAGCACATTATAAATATGATTTGAGATGAGGGCTACGAGCTTGAGAATACATCATGGAGAGGATTCATGCAGAAAATAAATTGGCTTGAGCTAGTTATTTGATCTGAAGTCCGAACTTGAGGGAAGTTTATCCTATATTCTATAATAGAAACAAAAGGCCACGCCCCCATATCCGTGAATTTGTCTAAATGATGAATGATGGGTACCTTTGCTACACCTATTGGCCAGAAAGGTTCCGTCTGACTCTCCGATTAAAAGTAATTGTCTAGTATGAGGGGATAAAGTTCTACCAAAAGTCATTCTAGAACACTTTAACCAAACAATTCGTAGATTACTTCACATCAATGGACCCACCGGAAGGCACGACCTCTGAGCTAGATAGACACGGGAACCCCTTGCTATACTAGCAATGGGAAGCGACCAATGCTATCTACCAAACATCAATAGAATCGACCAGGGAATACCCGTGGTAGATAAATAAATATGGCAATGGGGAAATCACCTACGACAACACACCGGATATCCTCAATAATCAAGATCCAACTAATAGAGCTTCCTTGTCCATCCATACGATCAAATAGGAATCCAATCCTATCCTATGCCATATCCTACAAGAAAACCCCATTTTCCAGAAAGACAACCTGAAAAGGTTCCCTTCATGGAATGGTCCTTCACCACCAAAGCATTGTTTTCTTTAAACAAGCTGATTGACTTGGGAGAGATACCTCTCGATGAAGATTTTATCAAATTTGAGGTCTTCTAAACAAAAACTCGCCAACCCAAGTTATCAGTCCTGTCACCAGAGGAGAGAAAAGCATTGAATCAATAGCCCCAACTGCGCCAAGATCTAAGCCTCCAGCACCTTCTACTTTTGTTAAATCGTTAGCACAGATAGAAAGTCCAATTATGGATCAGTCGAAGGATACCACTACCAAGATGAGCATTTGGTACCTCCTCCTTGGTTCTCAAGATCACTGGCTTGCTATCGTTAAAAAGCTAATAGAGATCGAAACGTCTCCCCTAGCATCGCCAGAACAAGTCTGCACGCTGCTTAATAATGAGACTAGCACTGTCATCCCTGACATTGTATTCTCAAGGTTGGATCTACCCGACCAGGGCATTTGCCACAATAAGGCTCTCTACTTGAAGGCAAGTATTTTTGGGCCCATCATGTCGGGTATACTGGTTCACTACGATTCATCACTGAATGTCTGTCCTAAGGATATTCTACCAATCCTAGGACTAACTGAGAAGGAGAGATCCACAATGGTCATCAAGGACTACGACAACTCTAAAAGGATTGTCATTAGTATATTTAAAGCTGAAGTTACCATCTGTGAAACCTCATCTATAGTACTTTTTATAGTCATAGATATCCTAGTAACCTTCTCTATGCTACTTGGACGGCCATGGTTCCATGCTCTGGCAAGAGTTCCATCAACTCTTTACCAGAAAATCAAAATCTCATTCCACGGAAAGATCGTTACTCTAGAGGCTGACGAGGTGTACGTGGCAGCAGCACTAAAAATGGCAGAGAGCCATATGAAAGGATTTACCATAGCCACGATTGGCAAGAATCAAACAAGCAACCAAAGGTGCACTAGGGCCCTTGGATTCAGGGTTACATGCAGAAATACCACATTCTTGGAAAAGGACTAGGTGCCCATGAATAGGGAATGCCGACCTTCAATATAGGGGGGAGTGGGAGCCCGCAGGATTCGGTTATACAGCCTCTAGAAGGATCGACCATAAAATGATCTGTTAAAAGAAGTTGTAGCAGGCCTACAATGGAACCCCAGAGCCTATTACTCACCAAGAGAAAACAGTTCCAGGATTTAAGATCTTCTCAGATGTAGTCACCTACGGCAAGTACGGCAAAGGCTCCATATCTTGTATATCGAAGGAAGCAATTCATCAGCTAGATATTGGAGCAATTCTGGATCAAACCAAGCTTGATGAATAAGTACACCCAAAGAAGGTCAAGAACCCAAGTAAAGAGGAGGAAATCCTTGACACTCTAACCAATCACCTTCAAGCACAGCTCAAGATAGTGGATGAAGCAAAGAGTAGGGGGCGGTAGCTTGATCCAAGCCACCATGGACATGGTCAAGACCATTAAAGGCAAGGCAAAGGTACAAGAAGATGATGATGATGACATCCTATTAAAGTCGGTTCCCACAGGAGAATCATTCGTCTCAAAGCCAGACCCCACTGATCAGGATGAGTCTTTTATTCCATTTCTAGCTTGTTTGAAATGAATAATGTATTATATGATGATAATAAGATGAAGAACTTTGCTTATTTGGATTGCATTTCTGATTACGATTCCGTGCATCCATTCCAGCATTCATCTAGCATCTTTAACTTTAGTATTGAAATTACAAAAGAAATTAACTTAAATACGGAAGATGATCCAAAAATGGTATACATTTCCAATAAATTGCCCATCGAACAAAAGGGAGGATTAAAAAAAGGATTAAAAAATCTTGTTTTAGCCTTTACTTGGTCTCATGAAGACATGCCGAGACTCGATCGGCCCATAGCCAAACATAAGATGCCCACGGACCCAAAAATTTGGTCAGTAAAGCAAAAGATGAGAAGAATGCATCCTGAATGGGCTAAAAAGGTCAAAGCAGAAGTGGCCAAATAGATCAAGGCCAATTTCGTTGAGGTCGTCGAGTATCCTACCTGGTTATCCAATGTAGTTTAAATACCCAAGAAGAATTGTGATGTCAGAGTTTGTGTCGACTTTAGAGATTTGAATAAGGCCACCCTTAAGGATGACTTCCCGCTACCACACATTGATGTTCTGGTAGACAGCGCAGTAAGAGCAGCCATGTATTCCTTTATAGATGGGTTCTCGGGATATCACTGGATCCTCATGAACATAATAGACAAGTTCAAAACTGCATTCATCTCAGAGTGAGGAACCTATTGTTTCAGGGTGATGACTTTCAGACTTAAAAATGCAGGGGCAACCTACTATTGAGCAGTCACGACATTGCTACATGACTTGATCCACAAAGAAGTTGAAGTCCATGTGGATAACATGCTTATAAAGTCCGCCACACTAGAAGAACACCCAGCAGTGTCAGAGCGATTCCTCACAAGAATAGAGAAATACAATCTCCATTTCAACCCAAAGAAGTGTATATTCGCTGTCATGTCAGGAAAATAACTGGGACACGTGGTTAGCAAGAGAGTTATAGAGATGGATCCCGACAAAGCTAATGCTATTAGGAAAAGGCCAATGCCAAAGACCGAGAAAGAAGTAAGGAGCTTCTTGGGGTCCATACAATATGCCAGTCGCTTCATAGCATGGTTGACCACCACATGCAAGCCTATCTTCAAGCTCTTGAGGAAGTAGCAACCAATAGAATGGAACGACCAATGTCAGGAAGCCTTCAACAGAATTAAAGCTTACCTAATGAACCCTCCAGTGCTAAAGCCGCCAATTCTTAAAAAGCCACTCATTCTCTATTTAGCAATAACGGATACATATGTCAGGGCTATGATAGTCAGGATCACGAAGATAAGAAGGAACACACAGTTTATCACTCAATAAGAAATTCCTAGAGCATGAAACTCGATACACCACCATACAAAAAACTAGTGCCCCCATGGCCTAGCTTACCAATAAACTCAGGCAGTACTTCAAATCTTACAGAATCTAAGCAGCCATAAAAGTTGATCTTGTAAAGAACTTATGCCAGATTCTCTCGCTAACTAGAAAACTGGCAAGGTGGCTCTTGTTACTATCAGAATTTGATATCAAGTATGTCACTAAGAAGACCATCAAGGGAAGGGCAGTAGCAAAATTTCTAGCAAATCAACCACCCGAGGAAGGAGAATAGGAGAACCTTGAATTTCCTGACGAATGTTTTGCAACCACTATAGAGAGTCCTAGAAAATAGACCATGTTTTTTTATGGCGCCGTTAATAATCGGGGAGCTGGTTTGGGAGCCATCATTATTATGCTAGATGGAGCACTCATAACTCTATCAAAATGATTAGAATTCCTCACCATGAATAACGGGGGATAATATCAAGCTTGTCTATTTGAAATGTCTGCCATGATCACTCTTAGAGCAGACAAGGTGATGATTATTGGTGACTTGACTTTAGTCATCAAGCACATTACAGGAGACTGGGAACTAAAAGAAGAATCCCTCAGGCCTTACCTAGAGGCTATATAGAGGAAAGCCACAATGTTTAATGAATGCGAGTTTTGTCACACGCCTAGAGAGGAAAATCAGGTTACGGATACGTTGGCCACTTTAGCCTCCATATAGGAAGGGCCCCAAAAGCAGCCAATGAGACAACTCAATTTTGGTACTATATCCACACAATAAATGACACTATAGATAAAGAAGAACCCAAGTACTCTAACATTGTCAAGCTCCTTAAAAATAGTGAATTTCTAGCCAAGGCTACAGATTTCGACAGAAATATGCTAAGGAAGCTCACTATATAGTTCTTCCTGATTAAAGGAGATCTATTTAAGAGATCCTCTTATGGCCTGCTATTAAAGTGCCTAACCCAACAAGAAGTTAAAAATGTAATGAATGAGGTACATTCAAGAGACTGCAGTCTGCACATGATTAGCGTCATGATGGCAAAGAAAATCCTAAGGATGGGATACATTTCATTGACTATGCTAGCCGACTATGTTCAAGAAGCAAAGACTTGCCATGCTTGTCAGATATACGAAGATGTGAGCCACTTACCCCTGACAATATTGCAGAGTTTGACAATGCCTTGGCCGTTCTAGGCCGGGGGCATCGAAATCATCAGTGAGGTAAGACCGTCTTCGACTAACGGTCATTGCTTCATTATAGTAGCCGTCAACTACATTTCCAAATCATTTAAAGCAGAATCATACATGACCATCATGACCGAGAAGATGGCGCAGCTCATTCAGCGACATATCTTTGCCAGATACGGCATTCCTCGTCATATAGTAAGTGATAATGATGTATAATTCCGAGTGGAGACAATCGATCTTATTGAGAAGAATGGGATTGAGCATCATCGCTCTTTACCCTATTGCCCTCAGGCCAATAGAGCTATAGAAGCGGCCAATAAAGCAATTAAGAATATGTTCTCCAAGATGATCTCCAACTATCGAGATTGGACCGATCATTTACCCTATGCCTTATGGGGACACAGGACTAGTGTCACGACTCCTATAGGTTAAACACCTTTTTCTCTCGTCTATGGAATGAAGGCAGTTTTGCCCATTGAAATAGAGGTCAAATCTTTCCATGTAGCCCTTGAAGCAAGATTGCCGGAAGATGATTGGGCAAAAGCAAGATAAAAGGAACTGACTTTGATTAATAAAAACAATTAGCCGCGTTGGAGAATCTACAGTTATACCAACAACGCATGGCCAGGGCTTACAACAGTAAGGTCATGGGGCAAGACCAGCCTCTAAGAATGGGCGATCTGGTCTTGAAGCAATCTTGTAAAATGCACACAGATGCTTGAGGGAAGTTCCAGCCAATTTGGGAAGGTCCATATATAGTGAGAAAGACTCTCAGTAAAGGGGTGTAAAAATCTCAGCCCTGGATGGCAACGAATTTATGAATCCAGTAAATTGTGATAAGCTGAAGTGCTATTTCGTGTAAAAAAATAATAAAAATAATTATAAAGGTCTTTCAAGAGCTAGTAACGGCTATTGGGCAAAAATAAAGACCCCAAAATACAAGAGTATAGCCTTGGGTAAAATCCATTTGGAACCTTAGGCGATGATAGGCATTTCTTGGAAATAAATACGATTTATCCTTCCTATTTAAGTGATATCTTCTGTAGTAGCTTACTCTTGTTAAATATACTAAATGAGTGCATTAAATAGAAACTATGAATTTTTTTGCTAAAACACACATTCAAATGACCTTTCTTTTCATCTTTATTACACATAGAGTATGTTATAAACTAGAAACAGGAATGACAAAAACGAGCAAGGAGGCCTAAAGCCTTTATTTTCCTACAGAAATAAAAGACACACGATGATAAGCTCATGACCCCTAAGGAAATTATGGAGTCTCTACATCTCGATGAGCCTTTCTCTAAGGTTATGGAGCCCACGAACACTGGCAGCCCAAACACGATAAACCTCAGAAGGATGGATGTCGAAAGGCACAGAATAGTTCATCTCCACCTGAGTGCGACTAATCCACCTCACATCATTATTGTAAAATCGAGTATAAGAAAGCTCAGAGCCAATCAAAGTACACAAGGACGCCGGAAACCCTTGAGGACGACCATACTACTAGCATAAGCGACCAAAAGAGTAGGTGAAGATCTTGAAAATGCCAATGAGGACCCCAACATCTCTAGCAACATCAGTAGTAACATGCGTGATTCCCCACCAAGGGAAAACCCAACAAATATCATCGACAGCTCGACTCCCCATAAACTCAACCCACTCCTCAATGGTAAAATCTCTATAAGGACGATTGTCAATGCAAACTGTGGAACCCCGTGCCCAATAGGCCTTTGGATAATAATCTATGCTCATAGGGATGGACAGCACAAGAAGCTTGTCCTAAAGCCAAAGCTGTGAAAGTAACACAAAAGCACAAGAAGAACTAATAAGAAAAGAAAAAAAGAAAAAAAGAAAAAAATAAGAAAAGTAAAAAAAATAAAAAAAGAGAGAAAAGAAAAGGAAGATAGCCTGCTGGATTGAAAACCTGAAGAGGCGATCTAGAAAAAAATTAAGGCAACCCTGATGAATCGAAAACCTAAAAGGGCGGCTCATGCAAAAAATGGCTCAAATAAAATTTACCTGAAGAAGAAGCCTGCTACCCCTGGTAGTAGCTTTAGTCCCATTCCGAGAAGAGCGCACAAAGATCAGTGTCTTAGCCAAACTCACTGTGACAGAGGATTTTCCCTCTAACATCTTGTCAATGGGAGTTTAGAAGGCAAAGCTGCAAACCATAGAGGCATCCTCATAAAGGAAGACCCCCAGTAAGAGTAAGAAAATGACTGGAAGCCAGCTCACATTGTTAGGAGAAAGGTTCTGTGAGCACAGGATTTTACAGTCCCTCTCGCGAGACGATGATGGCGTATGCCCGATTTTATATCTCATGATGGAATTTTTATTACTGATATAAAATTCTCTATGAATTTTATTTTCGAAAAAATTCAGTTTGGCGTGTCCGGTAACGTGTTCGATGGTAGCTCAAATAGATAATTTTCACCTAAAAAATAATTTAGTCTAAAGTACCTATAAAAAGTCAAAAATAAACCCCAATGTTTCAGTTTTTCCATCAAAATCCCCTTTTGCAGGATTTCTTCTCCTTTTCCCCGATTTTAGGCATGAATTGTGCTAGCTTTTCAGACCTGTCAGGAAGGTGAGGCCGTCGGCGGCCTCACCCATACCACCGACAGTAACATCAATGCCGCCGGCAGCATGACCTTTTGCTATAGAACAACTGTGTGCCTTTTTGCTTAATATCCAACGGATGATTGATCCAAGACAATTTCTGACAAATTTTAGCCCATATAAAGGCCATTTCTCAGCCAAAACAAGGGTTGGCAATTACGCACTTGAATCTTAGGGAGATTTTGATTACTTTTGGTGAGATAAGGCGAAGAAAAGGTAAGAAAAGAGGAATCACTCTATCTTTTCTTGGTTTTTGTTCATTGAACTCTCTGATATTAGCTTAAAATCAGTAGACTTTAGGATTGAAAATCAATTTAATAGGTTTCAGACCCTTGATACCCCATTTACTACCCCAATCATCATTTAAGCTCCCTGGAGGTGTCATTCGGATTAAAAAGAGGTGGCTTCACGGCCCCGAGGTAAAAAATCTGAGTCCCAAAGCTCTTGGGCTTTTATTTTACTTGTTTGTTGTGTTTTGGTTGCTATTTGTGCTTAGTTTTGGGTTTTTTTTTTGCATTTCGGCCAAAAACAGCTGCTGTAAGAAATTAAAGACGCCATAGGCACTTAAAGCCACTGGCGGTATCAACCGTGCCGCTAACGGCATGGTTGATACCGCCTGTGGCCTAATTTGCCCCTAATGGCCTCATTTTCTTGCAGGACTCTTTCTTTATGGTATCCAAAATGTCATATAGCCTACATATATAACTGAGATTGCTGGCAACATTAGTGATACCGCCGGCCTCAGTCATACTACCGGCGGTATCGAGTTCTAGACAGCAGTTTATTTTTTTATTTATTTTTGATCTAGTTTACTTTCTAAAACTAGGATGTACAGTATCACGACGGGAATCTAGAACTCCCTGAAAATGGTCCAAACCCTATAACATATGGAATTTTCACTAATAATTTGGTTAAAATAACGATTGTGTCCAAAATGGACATTTCCCTAACATTCGTTCAGAAAATAATTTTTTTAAAGGGAACTTATATGCTAAAATCAAAAATTTTTGAGCTAGCCTGGTAGCTCAACCCCAGCTTGGGGCTCTGCCCCAGAACCACTCGGACCCCATCAGGGGCGCTGCCCCTCCACCCCGCTGCGAGTGGTGCCTCTATGTGTGATATATCTCGTATAACGTGTTGTATTTGTGCTAACCATTTTCGTGCTAGTAGATTTAGCTTAAACATATGCTAGGCCTTCGGGTATTTTATTTATCGTATTAAAAAATGTATAGGATTTGGAAAGCCAAGTAAATATTATTTTATTTTCTGCATTTATTTTTTGGATAACTATAATAATTATTTATTTACCGCCTTAAATTCTTGATAAAGGCGAAAATAACATATGAACTGAAAACACGATAAATAGGGTAGATTAAAATCAATTAAGAAAGAATGAAATCTTTTAATTTGGCCTAATATAAAATAGATTACATCATCTAAACTTGGAATCTCTTTTAATGTACAGTCTAACCACTTGGTGGGAATATTATACTCACATTCCCGGCGGAGCTTAACCGGGTGGCGGCTCTATTTTAAAATAATGGATTTCAAGTCTTGTATCCCTTAACATGCAAATTGGACTTATATTCAACACCAACATCAATTTTATCAATCCATCTTTTATCATGCTAAAAATTAGGATCAATTCCTTGGCTTGCTTCACAGCGCTCGTTATTTCCCCTCGTGCTACGGATCTCATGTGGTCCTTGCAGGAAAAAGGTTGTCCGCTTAGAGTGGTGACTCTGTCGGGGATTTGTCCTTTTAAACTTGAACTTAAAATTTTCAAGAATTTTAAAGATTTGATGAGGTATTGAAATCATTGGCCAAATTAAAACTTCATTCTTTTTCATGACATTTTATCACTCATGCCCTGTTTGGAATTGAGGATGCCTAGCAGGTGGATCACTCGTTTTAACCAACACTTAAACTCCTGCGATCGCACCTATTTGGGGAGTGGTTGAGTAACGTGGAATCAAGGTAAATGGGAACCTTCTACATCAACAACCATACCAAAGCCGTGCTAGAAAAAGCCTAAGCACTTCATCCCCTTAAGATTACCAAAATAATGAAAATAATTGGGACGTGCTTCTTTTTTGCCATTACCGGCGAAGAAGCCAAAACTCTATCCTTTCCACTGAGGTGTAACACGGGAGCCATAATGTCGGAAGAGGGACGCATTGTGTGCTATGTGCTACGTACTCATGCATCACCCATGCATTGGCTTTAAGGGCCAAAAACTCAATCAACTTACCCTTACCAATCTCTATTTGTGGAAGAGGTTTAGCAACATCAGTAAGACTTCTTTTGTACCCCGGTTGAGTCATGACATACACTATACGTGATAAGGAGTACAAGCATCCCATACATGTTGGAGGGATAAGCCATCACATCATCGCTAACCATAACTATGTGCAGCCATACATATCATGCATCGCTTCCCGAAACCAAAAGCATGCATACCATCCATACCATTCATAAACTACTCCTTGTCTTACCTTCGATTCATGATCCAAAAAGTCTTCCTCCTAATTCTGAACCTTCATAACCAGCCATGTCTCTTACTCACAATGGTGAAAACACCACCCTGCCCAAAGAATAGACCAGTCTTACCCCTGCCTTGATAGTGGCTCATCCTCTGTCTCTCAGGTCAGAAATCACCACCGCCCTCATCCAGTTTCTAAGCTCAGATCAATTTCAAAACATTATTTAGGAACTAATTCAGACAACCGTAAGCAAGCCCTTGAAAACTAGAACTCCAACTAGGTCATGCAATCTCTAGGCATGACATTCAAGGCTGTGGCTACCCTACAACAGTCATCTATCCCCCGAGCCAATGACCAGGTCATATGACCTCCGGGCATGACACCCGTTGATGAAATACTCTTGTAATCATTATTATCGGCTTACTAGTGGCAAAGGGAAGGAGCCCCAAGTCCAATTCCCTCGATGTTTATGCTACCTGCAACCTCAAAACCTCCTCAATATAACCAGGTCATGCAATCTTCGGGCATGACACCTGAGGTCCAGACCCTCTTGCACTGGTTGATGGTAGCTAATTATGATAAAAAAGAGTAGGTTTCCAAGAACTCTGACATGCACTCATTGACTGGCAATGGTAAAACAAGTGCATCCCCCTTTCAGATAGGCAAAAAGGCCTCTCAAAAGCCAACCCTAACTGCCACTACCCAGCCAAGTAGCAGTCCTACAAGTAGCATGAGGCCGTGGATTTTACCTCTCAATGCAATATTTTTCGAGTTTAGAAAGGACGGTCTACTCAAATCTCTCCGTGAGTACAAACCCCCCATGAGAGATAAGAGGAAGAACTTTTATGGATATCATATCTTGCTAGGTCACCACACTAATGAATGTAAGTCTCTACTCAATGCCATACAACTTTTGATAAGGGATAAGAAGTTTATGGAACCCGAAAGGGCGCATAGCAATGTAAATAGCACTCTATCGGAGTCCAACAACCAGACAAGAATGACCAATTCTAACTTACCTAAATAAGGGAATGGGCCGCAAGAGCTCATCAAGGCCATCTGCTCCAAAGGCAAGGGAAAGTTGTGCTCCCATAGCGAGGATAAGGAGTCAAGCGATGAAGAGGCCAAAGAGATTATAGCCACTATGATCAAAGCCCTGGCAATTTTACCAAAGAAGCACGGTTAAAGCAAAGCGAGTAACCCGATTATCAAGGCCAAGAGGCAGTTCACAGAGGCCCTCATCAGGGAGTCAAGCTAGGTAAAGGATATCTCGCCAAGTACCAAGCAGAATGAGACTTGGCTTGCTGGCTGCATCAACAACGAAGACACTCCTCCTGTGGAGGATGAAAAGCCTTGATTTGTAGTCTTTAGATTTCTTTATACTTTCATTTTGAACAATTTCATGTTTGTAACTCTCAGCTTAATGAGCAACTTTCTATATTGTTACTTATTTCGTGTTTCGCCCAATTGACCCACGCATTTATATGAACAAATGTATGATGCTTCTAGTATTCAAGATACTTTACTGCATCAAATTAATTTGAGTACAAATGGAATCTCCCGAGTGGTAATCATTGCCAATAATTTAACTCCTACTAAAACACATGTGAGATAACAAAGTGATTAAACACCATGATAACGCTTTTGCCTAGTTACGCTCACAAGATATGCCCAAGATCGATAGTCAGATTGCCAAACATCTTGGGAAGAAGAGACCAGTCTCTTTTGGAATTAACTCAGCAGCCTTACGACTATGCGTAAACCCACACCAATGTTACCGCCTGAAAAAGAAGCCGAATCTTACACCAACGTCACCGCCAAGGAAATGACCAAACTCGCAGAGACACACACCTCCACCTAACACAAATTTACCCGCATCATGCCCCTTGAGCAATAAAGATCAGTTCCAAGGGGGCAACCACCGCCAAGAACAATAAAGCATGATAGCAAGTATCTTTACCCCACAACCCACAGGCCAATCATATAATAGAAGTCATAAAATAGCCTGTCAAGCAAACGAGCTAAATGAGCTACCATTTGCCCTTTTGAAGGCACCAAGTAAAAGCCCCCCGAACCAAACCTCACTTGGTTTATAGGAACAAGATATAGTTAAAACCCTCCACCATTGGTGCAGTTGGAAAATTCAACCCTAACTAGGAAGGACCGTACAAACCATCGACTAAAGGAGCAACCAGAACGACAATCAAACCAATCGAGAAGGCACTTTTTAAGTACCAAAACTCCCACAAACCAAACTCCTTGCAATGTGGCCAATTGAAATTGAAGGTTACCTAATGTAACTTTGAAGGTTAGAATGAATCAAATAATCTAGTGTGATAGCCGAATGGACACTAAGAGCCTTAGATAATCTGCAAAGGAGCAGCCGAGCGCACAATAGCAAGGCAGATACCTAATACCCTCGCCAAAAGTCCTAAACTCGGCATTAAGGCATCTGTAACTTTCCAATACCAATGTTGAGGAGAAGTTCAGATCAAGTTGGGAAAACCATCGTGTGGTCAAAGACGGTACCGAATGAATGGAGCAATCAAGGCCATAAGCACGTGCCATATCAAATTCACCGACCTAATCAACAAGGATAGTCTTAAGCATTATCATACCTAATTAAAAGAAATAAATCAAAAAAAGCAGCATAAAAAAAATACATATAATAAATCGCCTGCCTTTTGGTCCTTTACTGATTGGGTAAAAATTAGGGTGACACCCGACGGTCGGTATTCTGCAAACTAGCCATAATCTATTCAGCATTTTGTCCCAGAGAAGCATTCATTTCCGTAAAACTGCAACATGTCTAGATTTCAGCAATTGCACAACAAAGTTAGAATTCAATTCAAGTCAAAGGTTCATCCAACCTAATTCTGTAGCCTTTTCAATAGCAGTAATTGCCGCAAACAACTCAGCTTCAAACACAAATGCAAGCTCAATTCTTCCCAAAAAAAGCACCATGAGGGAAACCTCTGGGGTTCCTAAATATTCCACCATAACCAGCAATTCCTGGAGATCCCAAGGCTAACCCATCCACATTAACTTTGAAGAAATTAAGAGGAGGGGGTAGCCACGTAACAAGGATAATTCTCTCCGCCCTGCCAGCCAAAATATTGAATCCAAGCTGTTTAAGCACTCTAAAATTATCTACCAACTTAGTGTAACCAATCCTAAAAAATTCTGCCTCCTTCATGAGCTTCCACAATTGCTTGAGACAATTTCCAATAGCTGGTATTTTGTTCTCAAATCTGGCTAGGTTCCTAGTGTTCTAAATCACCCACAAGTATAGCCACGTTCCAAACCGCATATAGCTGACTGCCTTACCATCTCTTCAATACTCTCACAATTAAGTCCTCAACGTTGCCACTCATATAAATACTTTTCCCAAACAGATTTTCCATAGCTTGCCATATAATTATGGAAAAAGGACTAGTCAAAAACAAATGAGAAATAGACTCACTAATACGCCTATATAAGGAACACCATAAAGTAGTATAAATCCCTTTAAATTGCAAAATGTCATCAGTTGGTATATGACCATGGATAAACCTCCAACATAAAGTAGAACTAGAAGGAGGCAGGAATGCTTTCCAAACAAATTTATACCATGGCACATCAGTATTCGAATTGAGCAAGAGGGAATATGCACCCTTCACCGAGAATTTTTGATCAAGTTATGGCTTCCAAATTCATAGATCTAGATTAGAGTTTAGCTGTTTCAACCCTTCAAGTTGAGCCATGGAAATCGTATCCTAAATTTGAGATAGAACTCTCCAACCATCCTTAAGGAGATAGTCCGAAATTGAACCTTCAAGAGCCGTCCAGTCATGATCTGCAATATTTAGCCGTGAAACCAGATCTTCACTGAGCCAATCATTAAACCAGAAACTAGCATTATTCCCATTTCCAATCACCATCGGGTGTTAGCTCTAATGAATGGGAATATGTCCTTGATAGATCCCCAAATGGATGAGGAGAAAGGCAGCCTTCTAATGTCTCTCGATTTGCGTAAAAAAATTATTTTAAGCAGCCCAGTGATGAAATCATTACCGCATAAAATTTCCCAACTCGACTTACCCAACAAAGCTTTATTAAGGTGTCAAAGGCTCTTAACTCCCAAGCCACCACTTTGAATACTCCTACAATAAATATTCCAAGGAACTATGACAAGTTTCCTATGCATGACGGACCCCTTCCAGATAAAGTTTCTAATGGCACGTTCCATTTCTTTGATTAGACTAATAGTCCACTTGTAAATAGAGAATGAATTCATAAAAGAGCTTTGAATAATAGATTTGACCAAGCAAACTTGGCACCCATAGATAAGGAGCTACCTTTCCAGCCTGAAAATTAACTAAAAAATTTATCCGCAATAATACACAAAGAGCAACTCCTTGGATTACGCTAGAAAAGAGGCACACCAAGGTAAGAAAAAGGCTTGTCCAAAATATTAACACCCAATAAATCAGATAGAGATCTAACACGGGAAGGGGAAATCCTTATCTGAAAAAATAGTTATTTTCCCCCAATTTACAATCTAACCCGAAAGAGCGGCATAATCATCGAATAGCTTCCTAATGGCTTTAAAATTCTTGGCAGTTGCAGCCCCAAAAATTACGACATCATCCATATAAAGTAAATGTGACGGAAAAAAAATTACTAGAATTGTACCTCATGGCCGCGAAAGAACCCTCCTGAACCAGTCTTGTTATGGAATGGCTTAAAAAATCTTCTACAAGGCAGAAAAGAAGAGGGGATAAGGGGTCTCCTTGTCTAACTCCCCTCGAGTAGGCAACATAACTAGTTGGTTTATCGTTAAGCAATAAGGAGATGCGGCAAGTAGAGAGAATCTCTATAATCCACTCCTTGAACTTCTTAGAAAAACCAAAGGAATGAGGAACTGCCATGAGAAAACCCCAATCAAGAGTGTCAAAGGATTTTTGAATATCCACTTTCAATGCCATTCGACCCCTAAAGGAAACTTATCTAGCACATTAATACCCTCAGAAGCTAATGAAATACTGTGGCTAATTCTCCTTCCCTTAATAGAACCAAATTGTTGTTTGGAAATTATCCTGGCAAAAATATCCCCCAGCCTAGTTGCAATAATCCTGGCAATGATTTTTAGAATGAAGTTAAAGCAAGCAATTGGTCTGAACTGCTCAATAATGTCTGCATCATCAACGTTTGGAATCAAAACCATGATACTGGAATTGACTCCACTAGTAAGCTTCCCCTTGTCAAAGAACCACCAAGCACAACTACAGACTTCTGAACCAATAACATCCCAAAAAGACTGATAAAATTTACTAGTGAAATCATCTGGATCGGGTGCACTGTTACCATTCATTCCATAAACAACATCCCGAATCTCCTCAGCAGAGGGTCTGGAAGTTAGGAGCCGATTCTCCTCTTTAGTGACCAAACTATGAATGATTTGGCCAATTCGGCCAATATCTGTACCAATATCACTAGCATCGGAGAAAAGATTTTGATAAAAATTTGTAACATGGTCTGAAATCTCTCTCAATTTCGATGTGGGTATTCCATTGATTTTTAATGAAGATAAACCAGCATTGGCTTTCCAAATATTGGCATATCGGTGAAAGAATTTAGAATTCCTATCCCCAGCATGCAACTATTTTAGCCGACCTTTCTCACATAAAAAAATCTCCTCCTTATTCATACCAATATCCAATTCAGAATGAAGCTTTAATTCTCTGTTGGCAAGATCATCAGAAAACCCCCTCTCCTCAATCTCAGACTGTACCTGCTGTAAAGCCAATTGGCAATCAGCCATATGTTGGTGAACATTACCAAATGTCTCCTTGTTCCAAACCCTAACGTGTTGCCTAAGTAACCGAAGCTTATGAGTGAAAGCAAACATAGGGTTCATATTCCCTACATTCGGCCAGACATATTTAAAAAAAATCATTTAATCCCAGGTGAGTGAGCCACATACTCATGAGACACTCCACAAGAATAGGGTTATGGTCAGAATGATGCCGAGCTAAGGCCCTACACCGAACACTACCCCATGTACGAAGAAACTCATCATTGACTATAGCTTGATCCAAACGGCACTGAATATTATGAATGCCCCTTCTACCATTGGTCTAGGTAAATTATGCTCCAATAGACGAGAGATCATTAAGATCCCCCTATCAGAAAAAGAGTTAAAATCCATACAAGAAGTCGTATTAACAATTCCCCCCTGCTTCTCATGCGCTCCCCAAACAGTATTAAAGTCGCCAATAACAAGCCAAGGTCCTTGAGGAGAATATCGCAATAATTCCTCCCAAAGCTAACGCCTCTCACCCAAAGAGTTACTTCTATAAACAAAGGAACCTTACACCGACACTTCCGTATTAACGAACTGATCCCCCACTACTAAATTGGCAGTGGTACAATGATTACTAGTGAAAATCCAAATTGAAGGCAAAGCACGATTATTTATAGCCATAAACCTATAGCCTAACAACACTAAACGAAAACATGAATCATCCCATGGAACCATAGGTTCTGCAAGACAAACATGATCTGATCTCGTAGACTTGCAAACATTAAAAAGTAGGATTTTGACTTGTTTGCATTATTCCAATTTCCCATTTCTAGAATCTTTTTGGACAGGTGGGATTAGTTTATTATTAACTTAGCTAAGTATCTAGATATTTTTTATTATTTTGTAATATTTTATTTTGGTTATTTTTCTCTTTCCTTTGAGGATTGAGGCATATATTATGGGCATCATCTTTATTGGCAAGAGAGTTAGAATTTCTACCCAAAAAACTTCTGTAATTTTCTTTCCCTTGAATGGAGTTTCTTTTTCATAAAAGCATGATTGAGTAGTCCTCTTCCCGATGAGTCTGCCTAGGCAGATAGTCGAAGGAGAACTCTTCAACAATAATGTAATTTATCAATTTCTTTAAGCTTTATAATCTTGTTGTGTTTGAATGCTAAATCCTTATGAGTCAAGGACCTAACTCATATTGAGTTACATGAATGAGTCTGAGAAGAGATTTCATGTAATGGACCAAAGCACACATATGTGGGGCATGAGTCTGAGAGGAGATTGATCACATGCCTAAGGTTTTAGATTCATCTAAATGCTCAATTAAACTTAATTGATTGTTACTTGGCTAATGAGTCTGAGAAGAGATTAAGGTTAAGTAACTTTAGTGTTTGAGATGGCTAAGGGGAATGCTTAAACTACCTTAATTGTGATACTTAAGAAATCCTTATATTATTTGATGATTTTGCATGTTATATTTGTTTTTATGAGAATCTATGACTATTGAATTGGGGATACAAGCCTGGATTCTTTAATATTATTAACTGAATGATTTACTTTATGCTCTTTAAATTCTCTTTTGTAAGATCTCCACCCTAAATTACAGAAACCTTTTAGCCGGTTTTCCATGGAGAGTCCGAGGCATTTTACATGTTCTTTACGGATACGACACTTGTTCTTGCCACTGTACACAATATAGACCCTAGTACACTTGCTAGGTAACATGCATTTGGCCCAACAATAATCAAGGTAAACAATGAAAAAGTAAATAAATTACAATAAAATACTAATAAATAAACATGTAAATTAAATAATAAAACACCATAAACATTTATCCACTTTGTGTGGTAATAATTACCAAATTGTATTTCCACTTTGTGTAGTTTTTATTTTATATTTGTGAGCACAAATATTTTTGTTATATAGTCCACGATTAATAAAATTTACATGATGATATTATATTCAATTCACTTCAGGGAATGAATTTAATCTAATGGTATATGTTCATGACTTTTTAATAAAAGCTCTTATTTTGGTCAATAAAATACAATTATTATATTCACCATATTTTATGCTACAGAAGCATGTGTTGTTTTGGGAGCATTTTTCATACATACATAAAGTTTGTATAAATAAATTTTCATCTATGACTTTCTTTCCACATATTATGGTCATACATTTGTAAAGATCTTCAGGATCTCTTAGAGTCAACAATTCTGACGATGCGGTATTTGGAAATAATATCGTGTCATCAATTTGTAATAATAGGAAATAATTTCATGTAATTAATGATATTATACTAATTTTTACTAACTTACAATATTAAGAAAAATATATGCACTAAACTTGCCATTGAAAAAAGGATTTGGATTCTCTAATGGCTTGCTTGGGAGAAAGTTTATTGTGGAAGCAAGGGGATGGTGAGTTGATTACCATGCTTGGGACGAAGCTTTAAAAAATGGGCATGATTTGGAGAAAATTAAATTCCATCCACGTTAGCATTTTCATCCACTTTTAATTCCACGAGAATGGTGGGATTTGAAGGAATGGGGAACTTACGTATAATTCCTTTATAGAGTCTAGCTATGTAATTTTACATATATTTTACTTTATAACTACATCCATTCCTCTCAAACATTATTTTATAAAAATTATTTCATTCCTTTAAAAATTCTACCATTTGTTTTCCTTTCCATTCCATTCTGTTCCTTTAATATTCTCCACTACTTTGCTCCCAAGCACAACCTAAAGTTAAGGGATGATAAAGTTGTACATTTCATAATTACATTCTTATATTATATAAGTTTATTTCTAAAAACAAATTAACCAACTTTATATTGCCGCACCTATGGAAAGAAACCCTACCCGCACCCTACCCGCACCCTTCCCCAGCCGCCGCCTACGCCACCGACCGTCAACCACCCTGAACCGATCGGCAAACACCCACAGCCAGCCACAATACCGAAACCCTCTACCCCCCCGCAATCGCCATACCCAAATCCCTAACCCCCCGAAAACTTACTTTGAGAATTTCCCAAACCGCTTTGATGCAGCGGCTATGAAAAGAATGTTCAATAGGTATGGAGTGTATGGATGGGTCTATATTGCCCGGAAAAGGAATGCGAAGAACCTTAATTTTAGGTTCATCACACTCGATGGATCTATGCGGATACAAGAGGCATTGGAAGCGCTAAATATGATAGCGATTGGTGTGACAAGACTCAAAGCTTTCAGAGCCATGTATGACAAATCGAAAACAGCCCCTCAAGCACGGTCTAAGCCCGCGGTTCCAGTCCGGAAGGCGACGTTCCGTAACTCCCCTCGGGATCATCGGTCCTTTGCGGATGTTGTGGTGAATCAAGCACCACGAGAAGAGTCGACCATTAACCTGATCCAGGTGGCATCCTCTCCTATTATCCCTGCTGAACCTGTACAGAATAGTGAGGCAGTGGTTAAAACCGCACCTTGGAAATTAAAATCTTGTTTGGTTAAACTCAACAATATTTCTAACATCCATAATATACATGATCTTCTGAGCGATCACGGTTTTGAGTTTGAATTTGCTGCTCCTGTTGGTGGATATTATGTGATTATTTCGTTTGTAACAAATGTGGTTCTTATGGACTTTATGAATGGTGATTGGAAGGTTATGGAACATATTGTGGAGTCAGTTTGTGCACTTCCAGTAGATTTTACGCCGTCGGAATGTATTATGTATCTGGATCTCATGGGAATTCCGCCAGCTCTTGTTTGTGAATCTGTGGTGCGGGAATTAGCAGTGAGATTTAGGCAAATTGTTACGATAGATTGTAATTTCAAAAAACCGGATCGATTGGACGTAGTATCGTGCCTTGTTTCTGTACCGCTTGGGACTGTCAGTAGGAATCTGACGTTGGCAGTAGGGTATAGGGATATAATGATATACACGACCCTTAGACAAGGAATTGGGTGTCAACACAGTCAAGAATACGGGTACGGATCGGAAGAGTGGAGTGAACCAGATGAGGACCCTTCGGACAGGAGTAGTGGTGAATCATTAGGGAACGAAGCTGAAATTAGATCGGGCGAGGATGATGAGATAGTTGCGGACAGCAATAACACAAGTCCGGGAAGTAACCAACCACCCGGCGACAGCCCGTTAATTGGGGGAAATAATGCGTTGGTTCCAGATACGGAGGTTTCAAGTTCTTCGGGCCCAAACATCCCAAATATGAATAGAATTATCATCCGTAGGGAAGGAAATGAGCCAACTGTCAGTGAGGAATTAATGACTTTCCGAATTGGAGAAAAGCTTGAGTTGTTTAATGAACAAAACATGGGTTTGATTATAGAGGCATTGGAAGGACAACGACGTTGAGAGGGCTGCTGTCCGAACTGGGATATTGTGAGTATTATCATGTCTTTGAGTTTTATGAGTTGGAATTATCGTGGGGGCCTATTGAATGGGGCCAAACAGTTTTTGGTGCGATCATGTGTTCGGAAGCGGCAGCTTCAGGTTTTCATTCTAATTGAGACAAAGTCCCTATCGGTTTCAGATCAGGTTGTTAGGAAGTTTTGGGGCCATAACGACTTTCAATTTCATTGTATCCCGTCGCATGGTTTGTCAGGGGGTCTACTGATTTTATGGAATTCTAATTTAATTCTTGGCTCGATCACTGCTTCTACAGATAGATGGTGCTTGCTACATATTGTGTCTAGTCAACTTGAGGTAAACTTACTAAACTTATATGGTCCCCCTATCCCCAGGGATAGGAATCAATTTTGGTTTGATCTGCTGCCCCATATTCAAAACATAGATAACTTGGTGCTATGTGGTGATTTTAACGAAGTGTTACATAGTTCTGAGCGAGGTAGAAGTGGGAACACGGGGTTGAGTTCGATGATTAGGTTCCAGGAATTTGTTAATGAATGTGCTCTCTTTGATTTGCTATTACATGGCCGTGACTATACGTGGTCTAATATCCTATCCTTCTCGAGGATTGATCGTGTCTTGTGTCGTGCAATATTCTTGATAGGTGGCCGGGTCAGAATTTGAGGACGGTTGACTCGACGTTATCAGATCACTTTCCGATTATATACCGGTCCCACGCATCGATATCGGATGGCAAAAAGGTGTTTCGATCCTTGAACTGTTGGTGGGAGAAGGACGGGTTTCTACTTTTTCTAAGATCGAAGTGGGAGGCTATAGAATTGGCAGATCCGATGCGCGACATTGATTATAAATTATGCCGATTACGGAGATTTATTCGGCCTTGGCATCTATCTAATTTTGGCGGGTTAGAGGGAAGAATAAGGAAGCTAGAGGCTTGTGTTATATTTTTGACATCCAGTTCGGTGTCTCGACCTTTGGAGGAGGAGAGTAGTTTGGAGCTTCAGTGCGTGAGATCGGAATTACTTACCTGTAGACGGAACCTTGAACAAATTCGTCATAAACAATCACGAGTTAACTGGACTATACTGGGTGATGATAATAGAAGTTTTTTCATAGGATGGCATTAGCGAGGGCTAGGGGGAATCGGATTTCACAGCTGGAAATTGATGGGGATGTATCTTCTAACCCGGGTACTTATTAAATCCACGATACGGAATTTTTATTCCAGGCTGTTTTCAAAATAAGTGGAGGTGCCTTATTCTTTGGGCGAGCTAAAATTCTGAATGGTTGATGAGACAGCTAACTTTCGGCTTGTTAAACCTTTTTCTGAGGCTGAAGTGTGGGATGCAGTGTGTGCTTGTCAAGAAGGTAAGGCTCCGGGGCCGGACGGATTTAATTTTTTCTTCTATAAACGCTTCTGGGAGGAAATGAAACCGGAGGTGTTAGCTATGTTTGGCGAATTGTATAGGTGTGATCAGCTGCCAAATTCTATTAAGTCATCCTTTATCGTATTGATTCCTAAAGTTCCGGGGTCGTCGTCCTTGGGGAACTATAGACCGATTGCCCTTATCCATGGCATATATAAAATTGTGTCGAAAGTACTCGCGAAAAGATTACAGGCGGTGTTGCCTCAGCTGATCTCTGACAATCAGTTTGCTTTTGTTAAAGGACGTAATATTCATGAATGCTCATTTATAGCCTCAGAAGTGATCCAATCAATCCACCGCGGTGGTCAGTCGTCTGTGGCACTCAAGCTTGATTTCCATAAAGCATACGATAGCGTTTCTTGGACTTATATTGACTCAGTTTTAAAGAGGATGGGTTTCTCTGATAAGTGGATTAGATGGATGGTGAATTGTAGAGCGAACTCAGTAACGTCTATTCTCATCAATGGTAGCGCTACAGATCCGATCTATTTGGGTAGAGGGGTTAAACAAGGTGACCCCATTTCTCCATTTCTTTTTGTCTTAGCAGTGGAAGGTCTTAAACAGCTCATTGACGCAAGTGTCCTGAAGGGTATTTTACCTGGGTTTCGTATTCATGGGTCAGAGAAGGATATATCTATTCTTCAGTTTGCGGATGATACGATGTGCTTCTTACCTGCAGATGAGTCCCTCTTACCTACTTTTATCTGTTTATTACGTTGTTTTGAGTTGATCTCAAGTCTACGAATTAATTTTGTTAAGAGCTCAATCATGGGTATTAACGTGCGGGATGACATGTTGAACCGATGTGCGGAGATTATGGGTTGTAAGATCGAAAAATTCCCCATTACTTATCTAGGCGCCCCTCTCAGTACGAGACGCATCCCGGTGTCTTATTAGAACGTGTTGATTAGTAAGTTCCAAAATAGGCTGGCAAATTGGAAAGGTCAGTGTTTATCGTATGCTGGCAGGGTGGTCCTTATAAAATCGGTTCTCTCATCCATCCTGATTTATTTACTATCATTGAATAAGATGCCGGCCTCTATTAATAATAAGCTTGTACAACTGATGCGTAATTTCTTGTGGAAAGGTAAAGCAGATTCTAGCGGGATCTGTAAAGTGAGTTGGGAGACAATTATGCTACCGAAAAATCTAGGTGGCCTATATGTTAGGGATCTCAGACTAGTCAATTGTAGTTTATTGTTGAAATGGATATGGCGGTCTAGAGTAGACGGACAGGGATCGTTGGGGTATGAGCTGTGTGTCCGTAGATATGGATTCGATTCATGGAACTCGTTTGAAAACGTTGATAGTTCCCGCATTTCGTATGTTTGGCGAGGCATTTTATCTTGCTGTGTAAAGAACTCAACCTTCTGGGAGTTGTTTAAATCGAATGGGAGAGTGAAAGTGGGGAACGGGGCTTGCGGATCTTTTTGGTATGGTAATTGGACTGCAAATGTGTCATTATCTATTCTTTTCACTGACCTGTATTTATTATGTAATAGGAAAAGCTGCTTGATTCGGGATGGGTGTCTGTCTATTTCTGAGGGAGCAGCACTATCTAGGCCTTTTTGGAAACGTAGTCTAAGGATTACAAGTAGGGAGAGATGCCTCCAGCTGCGGAATTGGATTTCCCAGACATGCCCTGCTGTTTTCGGGGGGAATGGGCTGTCGGCAGTAGGGGGCAGCAGCTACACGTTGGGTTTCAGGTGGCGGAAGATAGATTTGAATGGGATCTGGAAGCTAATAAGGTATTTTCAGCTGCATCTTTTTGTTTAGGGTTCTATAGGACGCCTCTAAGGACTACGCCGGAAATGGATTTTATGGTGGTTTGGAATGCGTGTCTTCTCCCTAAAGTTAAATTCTTTGGCTGGTTATTGTTATATAGACGTCTCCCAACGAAAGTCTTTTTGGTTTGTCGCGGGTGCCAAGCAGTAATGAATGATAAGTGTCCATTTTGTGATGAGTCTGAAACAATTGATCATGCTCTGTTTCAGTGTTTGGGTAGATATCGTATATGGGTTCAAGCTTTTCTGGTGCTAGGGATTTCAGTAACAATGCCATTCAAGGGGGCTGATTTTCTAATAGTATGGCGAGCGCATTTTTCCTTCGAGATCGGACAGGAGTTTGGTACGGCTTTATGGTTTATGATTGCGTGGGCTATTTGGAAAAGGCGGAATAAGTTCGTGTTCGAGGGTGTCTTAAGCACAGATGATCATTTGGGGTCAAGCATTCATCTATGCTGGTTCTTTTTCAAGTATCGAAGGCGGAATCTTAATTTTGTCGTTTCTGATGTATTTACTTGTCCAGATTTATTTCTAAGCTGTAATTAGTTTGATGGCATTCTTTGGCTTCATTCATTGTATAGGCATGTCTCGGGATCGGATTTCATATCTGTATCACCATTAGGCTGTATCTTTGTTCACTGACGCTCTCATCTTGTGAGCGGTCTTTGGATTTCGTTAATAAAGAGAGGTAGGTGTTTTGTAGGTAAGCGGGGGCATCAACCTAGTTGGGACGCCCGCCCCGAAATTTTCACCTATCTCGATCTTTTTCCTTCTAGGGGAACACAATGTTCCTCCGGGGGGTTTTAAAAAAAAAAGTTCATTTCTTAAATTTGACTATAAAAAATCATTTTCACGTACCACTTCGGGTAGTTATATTATCATAAATATAATCTTTGAACTTCTTGTGGTTATAATTATTACTAATTTCATGATCCACTTCACGTGGCAGTAATATCAATGATGACGAATATTTCCTCAATCACTTCCACAATTATCAAAACTATTACTATGATATCGTATTCACTTTGGGCAACGCATTTGCTTTCTTATCAATAGTACATAATTTTTACTCTAACCAATTAATTTATTCATCATGAAACATTTTCATTCACAGTGCTGCTATAGTAGCACAATATATTCATAAAGAAATTTCTTAATACATTCTGATAAATAATGTACTTTTCATTTAAAATGAGTCATTGATTGATATGTTTTTCGTGGTCAGACATTTACTTTCAACGATCTTCAGGTATTTTATAATCAAATATATATGGTCTTTTCCTTATTGCACTGTAACATCATTATACAAAGATCTGTAGGATCTTAATAAATATGTAAATATATATCTCAATAATTATAGAATAATATCTGTCCCTGATCAAAAATTTGTTCTTTCCACTTATGCAGTAATTATAAACTCATTAATCATGTATAAAATATGAACGAAAGATAAATTGAGAAATTGTATATTGTATTTTTGAGTTGTAAATAATCAACTATATGTACATTTATTTGTAGTATACAAAACTACCTATAAGAAAAGGAAACAAGCAAATAAACATAAATATAATTAATTTAAGTCATCTTCCTAATCGACATTAATCCTAATTTTTGATATTATTTCTAATTTAGACTAATTAAGAATAATCTCATATAGGAAAATGTTAATGTAGGATTCTTAACACTCCCCCTCAAGTTGGTGAGTGAATATTCCAAACTTCCAACTTGTGTCGCAGTACTAAGAACTGATCCTTCCCTAGTGGCTTTGTAAAAATATCAGCAAGTTGGTGACGAGTGGGAACATATAAAGGACTGATTATTTCTGCCTACAACTTCTCTCGCACAATGAAACACGGGGTTTACGGTAATGTGTAGTGCTGCCTGATTATCGTAAAATAGTAGTGTAGGAACATCACACAAGACTTTCAAATCTTGCAATATATAATGTAGCCATACTAGCTCCAAACATGCATTAGCCATTGCACAATATTCTGCTTCTGCTGATAATCTTGATACATTGGTATGTTTATTCTACTTCCATGAAATAAGACAAGAACCGAGGAAGATGCAATAACCTAAAATTAATCTTTGAGTTATTCGACAAATCGCCCAATCTGAATCACAATATGCCTTAAGTGTGAGATCATTTTTGGATGGAAATAACAAGCCTTGTCCTGGAGATCCTTAATCCTTTTATGAATTTAAGGATACGAATTACAGCAGCCTAATGTGGTTTGCATGGAGATTGCTTGAATTCATTTAATGTTCAAATTGCAAACACTATGTCAGGTCTAGTGACTGTGAGGCATATTAACCTTCCTACAAGTCATCTATACTTGGATGGATCTTTCGAGAGCTCTCCATCATCTGCAGTTAACTTTGAATGCTACTCTACTAGAAATTTTCTGGACGAGCACCTGTGAGCCCTGTATCCTAAAAAATATGAAGTGCATATTTTCTTTGGGAAATGTATATTCAAGTTTTGGAATAAGAAAACTCAATCCCTAAGAAATATTTCAAATCTCCAAGATCTTTAATGCAAAAACGACGAAGTAAGCAAACTTTGAGGCGTTGCATTTCTTTTAGATCATTTTCGGTCAAAAGGATATCATCTACGTAGACTAAAATGGTAGTGAATGAGGACCCTTCATGCTTTATGAATAAAGAATAGTCTGCTTTGAACTATTGGTAACCCGCTAATTAAATCACATTGGAAAATGTAGAGAACCAATTTCAAGAGGCTTGCTTGAGGCCTTATAATGATTTGTTGAGCCAACACACCTAATTCTCCCCCTATCGGTAAAGACCAAGAGGAGGATCCGTATGAACCACCTCATGTAAATCACCATGTAAAAACACATTTTGTACATCTAATCGATATGTGAACCAATTATGAGCTATAGCGATGCTTAAGAGACACTATAATGTGGTAAGTTTGGCAGTTGGAGAGAATGTTTCATTGTAATCAAGACCTTCAATTTGTATATATCCTTTAGCAACCAGTCGTACCTTATAGCACTCAATACTCCTATTAGAATGGTATTTGATTTTGTAGACCCATCGACATCCAATAGGTTTATGACAGGTAGGAAGTGATACAATGCTCCAAGTATTGTTCTCTTCTAATGCATTTAATTCTACAACCATGGCTTTTGCCAGTGAGGGTCAAGGTTGGCCTATTAGAAAGAGGGTATTTTGTACCTTTAGAGGACACTGGGATGATGATGGACTGATTGGCTTGAGTAGGAACAAAGTAATCTTTATGCCACACAGGAGCTTGGCGATTTCGGAAAGATTGTCAAATTGAAGGTGGAAAAGGAAGTTGGTTGACAGGATGTGACTGATCAACATATTGTGACTAATCGATATTATACGATTGATCGATAGGATGTGACTCAGTAGAGGGAAATTTTTTTAGGGCTCATTATTAAGATTTGGTGAAGGAGAAAGATCAAGAGCCAAATTTGGTGAAATAGGTAAAGGAGAAAGATCAAGATCTAAATTTGGCAAAAGTGGAGATGTAGGTGAAGGATGGTGATGTTGATATGGAAATGTAGTTTCACGAAAAATAATAGCTCGACTAATGATGAAAGTGGAAGAAGCAATGTCATATAACTTATAACCTTTATGAGTAGATGGATAACTAACAAAAATGCATTGACGAGCTCTAGGGTCAAACTTTTGCTTAGGTTGTACAATGGTGGAATAACATAGGCACCCAAATACTCGAAGATGGTCATATGAGGGAAACTTACTATACAAACATTCATAAGGAGATTTGCCAGAAAGAAGTATGGGTAATCTATTTATGAGGTGTACTGCAGTGAGAATAGTTTTGCCCTAAAACTAAAGTGGTAGTCCTGATTGAAATAATAAGGAACGAGCAACAATAATGATATGATGGTGTTTTCGTTGAACAACACCATTTTGTTGGGGTGTGTAAACATAAGAAAACTAGCACTCGATAACTTTTTCTTCAAAAAATTGGTGCATTGTAATAAATTCAGGACAATTATCAGATCAAATCTTTTTAACAGATTTATCAAATTTTGTAGATATAAGGTAATGAATGATTTGACAAAATGTTGTGTTTCTGATTTATGTTGCGTAAGAAAAATCCACGTACACCGAGAAAATCATCGACAATTGTTAAAAAAATATATATCATTGTAATGGGTTGCAATTTTGTGTGGCTCCCAAATGTCGCAATGTATAAGATCAAAAGGAGAATTAGTTTTTATTAAACTAGATGAAAAAGGAGGTATAGATTGTTTAGGCATAGGAAAAATGTTACAATTATTATGAAATGACATTTTTATTATTGGATGAAAGTAACGAAGAAGTTATTTTTAGGCATTTTAAAGATGGATGTCCATGGCGCATGTGCCATAAATCGAAAGAATTAAAAGTTTGTGAGGGGTTTATTATTGGAATGGAAGGTGACATGTAATATAGACCACCTCATTGCTCACATGAACCAATCATCCTCCCCGTAACCAAGTCCTGAAAGATACAACTATTAGGTAAGAGAATAATACGACAATTGAGAGATTTAGTCAATTTAATAGCGGAAATAAGGTTTAAATTAAAGGATGGAATGCATAATACATGTTCTAAACAAATATCATGATTAACTTGGATAGTGCTTATAAATGTGATAGGAGCGGTAGCACCTTTGGGTAAATTTACTGAGGTAAGTGAAGGTGTACATTTTTTTGTGGAATATTTAGGATCAGAAACAATGTAGTCAGTGGTACCACTATCAAGAATCCATGGCTTTGCAAAAACTGAATTAATTATTGCAATATGAGAAAACAAATCTGATGCATTAGAATATATGTCATTATTACTAGTTGGACATGGGTTAGTCAAATAAGCCAAGCTATTGATATAGTCAATCGACCATCTTTAAGACTAAGAACCTGACTGTCTCAAATAAGTCATGATGTTGATATAGACGATCAGTGATCTTTAAGAGTAAGAACATGGCTGAGTAAAATAAACCATGATGATTGATGATCTTTGTTTTTACATATTTTTGTCCATATGCATTGGATGAAAAATATGAGCAGAAGACTGTAATTTTGAGTCACCGAGAACGATGCTCTGCTACCATGTTAAAAATATGAACAAAAGATAAATTGAGAAATTGTATATTGTATTTCTGAGTTGTAAATAATCAACTATATGTACATGTATTTATAGTATACAAAACCTCCTATGGGAAAAGGAAACAAATAAATCAACATAAATTAAATTAACTATAAATAATCTTCCCAATCAACATTAATCCTAATTATTGATATTATTCCTAATTTAGACTGATTAAGAATAATCTCATATAGGAAAATGTTAATATAGGATTCTTAATAAATCATGTAAAATCTTAGAATAATTACAAATATATTCTTCAAGAATATACATGTCGAAATTATTTTGTCATATCCTTCGGAAATACAGTCATATATATTCTTCAAGAATATACAAACTAAAAATTATTTGATATATCAACAAGGATATAATTTATACATACATACATACATACATACATACATACATATATATATATATATATATATATATGTGTGTGTGTGTGTTTTTCAAGAATAAATAAATTAAAATTATTTATTATATCCTCATTTTAGAGGTGTGAGAAGATCAGTGAAGCGAGCCTAAGGATTAATCCTCATTTTAGAGGTGTGAGAAGATCATTAGTTAAATGATGTTGAAGTTGATATTTAAATCCAATTTAATTGTTAAAAAGACGTGAGATCGGAATCCCGCATTTTAAGACAGAGTCGCCACCCAGTTAACCTCTACCGGGAATTTGGGTATGATTTTCTCACCGGGTGGTTAGACCGTACCTTAAAATAGAGATTTCGAGTTTGGATGATGATACCTACTCTTTATTACTAATCAAATCAAATCATTTTTTTTTAAATAAAAGTATCACTTCATTCTTATGCAATTTAAATCCACCATTTTAGAATTTTCGGTTAATGATTATCCATCACATAGCATGGCATGTATAAGCAGTAAATAAAACAGATAAATAATTATTAAAGTCATCCCAAATAAATAAGAGAAAGAAAAAATTAATTATTACATTGTCTTACAAAAACCTATACATTTTTCTAATGTAGAAAAATAAATAACGAGAGACCGAAAACGGACTTCAACCGAACTTACCATAACTGCAAAAGCTCCAAACATGATAAGCCACCCAAGCACATCACAAATAATGCACAAATATATTTCGGGCAGAAAACAAATTTTAATTATGGAAAAACATTTTTTTTGGAATTTTTAGAGTTAAAAACGCAGTTTTTAGGCATAAAATAGTGCTTTAACCAATTAAATAATTAATAAATTAAACCAACCAGAATAAAAAAAATTTTGTTCCATAATATTTGACATTTTCAGAAAAGTTTTTGGGTGTTAAATGAAATTAAAAAATGCAATAAAATAGTAAAACAAGGCCAAAAATGCAAAATAAAACACACATTGACCACTTAGGCATTTTTTACTAGTAGACCGCTCAAGTGGTGTGGCTGGCCACTTGAATGACATGGTGGCCACCCCAGTAGGCGCGACTTGAGTGTCGTTCGAGCAGCCAACCATCCACCTTAGTGGCCAACCGGAAAAAATGTTAAAATGGGGGAAATTTGGCATTTTTGCACCCAATAGCTCAAGATTATCGGCATTTTAAATCACTTCCCACATTATTTCAGTTGATTTGGACTTAAAATAGCAAAATAATGTTGATTTTTTTACTCGGGGGGAAAAGCCCTAAAAATTTTGGCGAAAAGGGGATTGGCCACTCGAGCAACGAACAAGTAGCTCGAGTGGCACGGTTGCTGTGCTAGGTAGCACGGCCTGAGTGCCTCTCAGGCGGCCTGCCGGTCGCTAGAGCGCCCAGCCATGATCTCACTAAAAGGTCACAAAACGATAAAAAACTAAGGCCAAACGCCCCAAATCCAAGCAAAAAAATCAGCAAAAGCAAGGCAATAATTAAGATTGGAACTCAGAAATTATACCTTTAGGCCGTGAATCCACCTCAAGACTCGAATAAACCTTTGGAGAGTTCTTTTGATGATTTTGTGACGAACAGCGATGAAATAGTGACGATTAGCGATGAATATAGTTACGGATTTTAGTGATTTATGAGAAAAAGACTCTAAATCCTATTTAAATTCGTTTTAAACTTAAGTCAAGATCAATTTTAAGTGTTTAAACCTGAAAGATTGAGCTTAAGAATAGTTAGGAATCTGAATAATGTGTATTAAATCGGATTTCCACCTTGTTTTTTTGCTTTCTCTCTCTAGAAAGTAAGACCTAAAAGTTTAATTTCCAAATTTAAATAGCCAAAAGTCTATTAACAATTATTTCAGGGGTTTATATAGACTAAGTCTATGAAAATAATCCATTTAGTCCCTTGAAATTATGAATTTTACAAAAAAATCGGGTAAAAATGGATATTTTAGAGAGAGAAAGGGGTCTTGAACTCACAAATTCAGTCCCCTAAGCAAGGCCGTGCCATATAGTGCGGCCAAGGCCAGGCCGCGCCATGTGGCCCGGCCTGGCCCAACGCAACCTAGCATGGCCTTGCGCCATATGGCACAAGGCACACATATAAGGCTGTCCGCGGCATATGGATCCGCCAGCCGCCGGCGAGGCCTATATATTTTTTTTATTACTTTTTAACTTTCTAATTAATTTGATTTTATTTTTTTTTAATGTTAGGGTGAATTTTAGGTTCAACGCAGGTCCAAAATCATCAAAGAGAAGCTTTCCAAACGTGAATTGAGCAAGGGAAATAGAATGACATATCTATAAAAGGTTAGAGCAACTTCCATCATCATTTTGCGAGGACATCAAAAAGCCTGTGCACACAAGCATCCCCTCAGGAGATTACCACTTCACATGCCAAGTGTGATCTTATGAAAGAGCAAGGGATAAAAGGTTATACCTTAGATTGGGATTCTTGAATTGGTTGTTTACTGGGGTTGCCATCAATAGACCTATTGAGAATAAAATTCTGACTGGGAAATTTGAATCTGTATCACCTTAGACCCCCTAACAGATTTGAGATAGACTGTTGGTTTCCTCAATGTTTGCCGAGAGTGTCTAAGGAGACCATTGGACTGTAAGGATATACCGATAATGTCTGAAAAGACCCTTGGACTTTAAAGATATGCTGAGGGTGTCTAAAGAGATCCTTAGACTGTAAAGGTTGTCGAGAGCATCTGAAGAGATCCTTAGACTGCAAAGATATATTAAGAACATTTAAAGAGGTCCTTGGACTGAGAAGATATGCCGAGAGTGTCTGAAGAGATCCTTGGACTATAAAGATATGTTGAGAACATCTGAAGAGACCCTTGGACTGTAATGATTGCCGATAACATCTGAAGAGAACCTTGGACTGCAAAGATATATCGAGAACATCTGAAGAGGTCCTTAGACTAAGAAGATATGTCGAGAGCATTAGAAGAGACCCTTGGACTTCAAAGATATGCCAAGAACTTCTGAAGAGACCCTTAGACTGAGAAGATATACCTAAAATGTCTAAAGAGACCCTTAGACTATTAAGATATACCGAGAACATCTGAAGAGATCCTTGGACTGAGAAGATATATCAAGAGCATCTGAATAGATCCTTGGACTATAAAGATATGCTATAAGTGTCTGAAGAGACCCTTGGACTACAAAGATATGCCTAGTGTGTCTAAAGAGATTGTTAGACTGTAAAGATATGCTGAGAGTGTCAGATCCTTTGACTATAAATATATGCCGAGAACGTCTAAAGAGACCCTTGGACTATAAAAATATACCTAGAACATCTGAAGAGACCCTTGGACTATAAAGATTGGTCCTAACAAGAAAATTTTGAGATATAAAATTAAATTGTTATAAATTGCATTTTTATCACTTAATTGATTTTGTTAAGACAAAATATCTCGCCCCTTCAATTAATTGATAAAAATGGAAGGTTGATAAAAATTGAGTCAAGATTTCCGGGAGTCCGGAGAAGCTACTGAGGTGTCCATCGGGCCTAGCTGATATGCTCCTTGAACGCAACTTAGAATATATGTTGGGATTCCTCTGATGATTATATCAAGGTGCCCCTAGGAGAAACTTCTAAGTTTTGAATTTAACATTCTAGGGTTGGTTGTCCAACGGGATTCCGATATGGTGAACCTGTCAAGGAAATTTTGAGACATTAGTAAGTGACATAAGTTGCATTTTCATTGCTTAATTGCTTTTCTGGAAACAAAAATATTTTTGCCCCTTCAACTAAGCAATAAAAATGGAAGTATGAAATATAAGTTGATTTAAGATTTCTGAGAGTTCGAAAAGGCTACCGAGGTTGAGCTTTAGTTTGAGGATACCTTTTTGAGCATTATTTCCTGTAGAATTCAGTATAGACTAATACACAAGATATTCATCAATATGATGTAGGTATGCATGAATGCATAAGCTGCCCGAGATGATCATCTTTCTGGATGACTTGATTTCTCTGTTGATTTGATTTCATGCTAGAAGAGAGACTATACAGAACTGCATTGCCACACAAATCAGGTGGGTATTTCCCTGGTGGAAGATAAGACATGTTGTGGCACATACATGGGGTTCGTGTGTCCGAATATTGAGGTTGCGGATGGGTTACTTTCCTGACCGTTGGGTCAAGTGTATCAAAGATAAATAGGTGTGTGAAGTGAAGTTTTAGATTCTGGATAACAGACAACTTGATGCTATCACTACCAATGAATTCTACCAAGGACGGTTACAGAGGATTTGGAACTTACGGAATCAAGATGCTCGGTCGTGGTCAAGATTAGAGTGGACGTAATGGAGGATGGATTTGAGCTCTTTGAGTCCATTAGGTTACAGAGGATATCCAAGCATTATGATTCTGATGATAATGATGCCGGTACCTCGATGTGATTAGGGCAGTCATTTGCCTTTGTCTTTGTTTGTCTTAATTTTTGTACAGACCCGAACAGTGTGATGGGCCTATTAGACTTACTTATATTATTTTAATTTTATGTCCTAATTTTTTCCTAGACCCGCTTTTCAGGTTTTCAATCCAGTGGACTTTTCCTAGCTTTTTCATAGACCTCGCTTCTTTGTAGTCTCTCAAGATTTTTGCCTTTTATTGTTATTTTGATTTCTTTTGAGGAATTAGGTTGACTGCACGGAATCCTACATTTAACTTACTTGCAACATTTGGCCTCTTAGACCTAATATATTCATTCAAGCATAAACATAAGGAATTCAGTAAAAGTGACATTTCCATTAAATGTATTAAGTTTGAGTACATAATGATGATGACCATTTCTATTGACCCAAACTTTGGTGTTAACTAGCCTCTGTAGGTTTTCTAGCCAACATACTCTCTTAGCTCACTTTTACCCTAACTTTTTCCTAGATCGCTCTTTTCGGGTTTTCAATCTAGCGAGCAATTCTTGCACCTTAACTTTTGCCTGAATGGTTTGTACAATACTAATCAGTGGGTTGCACCCTAATTTTTGCCCAAGCAGTAGTTGGCCACTCGACGAATGATTCATTTTAATTATTTTTTATGTGCCACTTTTCTGGATTTGATTCTTTTTTGTTAGACATGATAACGCTTCAACCTTTCTTGACCGATAGGGTTTACGAACTTGTTACCATCCATGATCCTAATCTTCATGCCTCTTGTAATGAGCACCTCTTTGATTACATAAGGTCTTTCCAAATTTAGTCAGAACTTTCCCCCTTAGGTCAGCATTAGTAGGCTTCACTTGCTTTAACATTAGATCATTAGCCTTTGACGGACATTCCCGATGTTTGACTCGGTTGTTTGTAGTTCTTAGCTATGCATAGAATGTAGTTTGAGGCTTCCATACGTTGCTTATCCATGTTATTGGTTTGTTTAAATGTCACTTTCATCCATTTAGATTCTTCTAATTTTGATTCCAGCATGGCTCTTACAGATTTCATCTCAGTTTTGGTTGGTATCGCGGCTTTAATACCATGAACCAAGAAGAGTAGCGTTTGATCTAGGGGAGCTTTCACACTTACTCAATGTCCCTAAAGGGATAACAATAGCTTATCGGCCCAATTTCGGTATCTAGTGATAGTCTTGGAAAGAATTTTCTTGATAGATGGTTTGTGGCTCTAGTTGCCCCATTAGCTTGTGGTCTGTAGGGTGAATCCCTATGGCGCTCAATCCCATATTTCTTAATAAAATTAGTGGTTGCCCCTTAGAACTTAATCCCATCGATGAGATGATGTGATGAGGTAGGCCATACCGAGCTAAGATATGTTCCTTTATGAACTTGGACATCTTCTCAGCAGTAATATTGGTGTAGGGCTCGGCTTCTCCCCATTTTGAGAAGTAACCTGCCCTTATGATGATAAAGTAGTGTGCCCAATCATATTTATCCCCCCACGTCAAGAATGGCTAATGAGGAGAGGAAGTGTGAAGTTGGGTAATTGTAAGGGAATGGATATTGGTAAGGATTAATGGTTTATTGAGGGTGGGAAATTTGAGAATGGGTGGGCAAAAGAGGTAACCCTTAATTTTGTCGAAGGTATTCTGGAGACATTCCTTCCACACAATAGGTTGACGCTTCTTTGGTGGCTTAAAAATAGGTTTGCACATGATAGTGAGGCATATGATTAGCTGACAAAAGTGCCGAACCAATCCAAGAAGAGACCAAACTTTTTTCCCTATTTTAGGTGCGGTGATGCGATGCTTGATAATCTAACGATCAACCCTAGGCATATCTAGGTACGACCAGGTGACAGTGTTATCATGATCTTTAAGCACTTTTACTATCTCCCTTTTTCTTTAAGAGGTTAGGTCATTAGAAATGGTTACCATTTTAGATTATCATTTGTACTCAAATTTATTTTAGTTAAAGAAATGTCATGAATACTGAAAACATTATGCTTATGATAAAATGAATGCATAGATCCATCGGGTGAAACATCAAACAAATAAATCATAATAAGGGTCTTTTATAAAATTAAATGCCTTGAAGGCAGAATTGTTCACATATACTAGAAAAATAAAATTATATCAATTGATAGTCATCCTCCAAAGACGGAGGGTCATGATTGATAGTGCTCGTAGATTCGGCATACTTAGTAGCTTTCATTGGCATGTCATCCAGGTCGAGTCCCAGAACTTTCATTTGTTCAACTAAAAATTTGTCTTCTTCACTCACTAGAGATCTCATGATATTCTTGTCAGCTTTAGGAATAGACAGGACTTCTTCTCGAGCAATGAGCTGAATTGTGGGTGACTTACCCTTCGCAGATGTGGGGGCAATCTCAAAGGTCTCATAGTCAGTATTGATGATTCCCATCTGATCATTAAATCATGGTAAGGCGGTTTCGATCGAGTTATGCTTTCGTGCGGGTTCTTCTATTTCCCCTTCCTTCACCATACGAGTGATAATGGAAGCCAAAGTCTACTACTGATCAATCTTATGCCCTCTCTGAACATGATACTTGCAGAAGTCCCCTTTCTCTTCAATAGTGGGGGATCTATACTCACGCATAGTATTGGAACTGACAGTCAACTTGAACTTGCACAACAAGCATGGTGGAAATTCAAAATTTTATCCCTTGTCCCTAGGAACTCCTATCAGTTGCATATAAATTAAATAAAGCCTTAACTAAATAATTCTCTACCTAGGTTAGCATGCATAGGCTAGGCATACCATAATTCTAAATTATAGCCTAGCATAAATATTTTATATTAAACATGTTATAACTCTTAAGTCATAATTTAAATAAAAAATAAATTGAGCATGCGTTATAACCTAAGCATAATTATTAAGTCCAAAAATGCTTAAGAAAAATACTTAATAATTTAAAGAGAAAACAAGTAGACTTACAAGTTGAAGCGTGCTTTAGCAGAGCCTCCTTGCATAAGCCTCTAAGTGTAGGATAGCCTCTATGAGTATCCATATAAACCGCACCAACCGAAACCTCTCAATGAGAAAGAACCGAAGAAGCTTGAGTAGCTACTAGGCCACCCCAAAATCCCACCCGCAAATATATTGTTCTAGTTTACCTTACTCATAGGATTCACAACTTGAATTTGGTGTAATATAGAAAGGAGGAGTGAAGCTCTATTTATAGGGGAAGCAAAGGCTCCCCGGATTTAATATAGAATTAATGTTGATTTAATGCGAGATTAAATGTGTGATTAAATGCCCATTTAAACACAAGATTTAATTGCTCAATTAAATCCAATTTAAATACATGTATTATATTCAATTTAAATACATGATTTAATTGTTGTATTATATCCAATTTAAATACATATTTTAAATCCAATTTAAATACATAATTTAACTGCTGCATTATATCCAATTTAAATATATGTATTGAATCCTATTTAAATACATAATTTATTTGATGCATTAAATCCAATTTAAATGTATAATTTAACTGCTGCATTATATCCAATTTAAATATATGTATTAAATCTAGTTTAAATACATAATTTAATTGCTGCATTATATCCAATTTAAACATATGTATTAAATCCAATTTAAATACATAGTTTAATTATTTCTCCTCACTTTTAATTTATTTTATGACCCTAATAAAATTAGTTACCAGTCAAAATAAATTCTTGGCTCAGCCATAGTAATAATCTAATTATTATCATGTTATATTTCCATAATAGAATAAATCTATTAATTCCTTACTCAGTACGATGAATGTCTAATGTGTGTGACCTTATAGGTTCCTGAAGTATTGAGCTGTTAAGGCTTAACCAACCCTTGTTCAAATGGAACCATTGGCTCGAAGTTCTAGATCATGAATAGAACTTGATTACCTTAAATGACTGTGGTACGCCTCTAGCAAGGGTCTACCATCCCCCATTACTCAGAACGTCATTTATGCTTATGACTTAATCTCGGTTAATGCAATAGTTGTCCAATATGATGAATTCCTTCCATTCTTTAATATTAGTACCATCTGGTTTATTGGGTTCGATCAAATTGTTAACCCGCTAATAGTGAGGTTGCTCCAAGCTATCCTAGTTATTTACTTGTTATTGAAGTATATTGCCTTTTACTATAATGTGTTTGAATAGAAACTATTTCTATCAAACACATACTTTGGTCAGAGGTTTATAGCAATCATCACTTCAATAAGTGGCCAGGTATAATTACTTAATATATCCGGAGTGATAGATTCTTTCCAACTACATAGCTTACCAACGTGTTGTCATTACTATACCCGTAATCACCCGTAACACCCTAAATCAATGAGTGTGTGGGAAAGTATAGCAATAGTACCACACAAGGTAACTAGTATCTCAAGTATGAGGATATTCCCAAAACTTATTGCATGGAGATAAACACTAACACATTGATATATATACCAAGTGTTTACCTTACCGCGGTCTCCAATATGTCTCCTAGATATACACATATGTCAAACTTAAGGCACCACCTTCAGTCCTTAGGAGATTGACTGCTTGAACCCTTTCCAAGAAAATTTACCACATGCTAGTCTTTCTGCTTCATCAATATCCTTTCTTGATGAAACTATGACTAGGGGTAGGTTAGACATAATCATAATTGTACATGAAGCAGGTCTCACTAAATATAGTCCAACTGTAATGTCTCTGACTCCATGCTATGATACGTCAAGGACTTTTGTATTCATACATCAATGAATATATTTTAACCAGTCATAATATATTTATGTACATATCGATATAAAAAAAGATCAAATGCCTTTTTTAATTAAACAAATTATTCGTACTATTAAGTAATTCTAATTGCCTTAAGTGCATATATCATATCTAACAAACTCCCACTTACACTAAGGCCAACTAGCCATATGTCTTAATCCATATGCTTTAACATACTGGTCATGTTCGACTTGAGTCAATGGCTTTGTCAGACCATCTGCGAGGTTTTGATCAGTGGGTATATATTCTAGTCTTATAATCTTAGCATCAATAATCTCCTAGATTATATGATACTTTCTGGATACATGTCTGTTCTTCTAGTGAGACCGTGGTTCCTTTGCCTGAGCTATAGCACCATTGTTATCACAATACAAAGTAATTGGATCAATAGTCTCAAGCACCACACCAAGATCACAATAAATCCCTTCAACTAGATAGCTTTTTTTGCTGCTTCATACACAGCAATGTATTCAAATTCCGTGGTTGAATCAGCACTAGTTTCTTGCTTGGAACTCTTCAAGCATACCGCCCCTCCATTTAACATATACACAAAACCCGATTGAGACTTAAAATCATCCTTGTTAGATTGAAAAGTCACATTAGTGTGACCTCTAATTGTGAGGTCGCCATCTCCATATATCAAGAACTCATCTTTAGTCCATCTCAAATACTTAAGAATTTCCTTGACGGTCATCCAATGCTTTCCACCTAGATCTGACTGATATCTGCTCGTAAAGCTCAAAGCCTGAGAGACATCCAGCCTAGTACATATCATATCATACATGATGGATCCTATTGCGGATGCGTAGGGAATATCCTTTATGCACATTCTTTCTTGAGCTGTCTTCGGACACTCAGCCTTAGATAAGTTAATCCCTTTTGTCATCGGGAGATAACCTTTCTTCGAACGCTCAAGGTTAAACCTACTCATTACCTTGTCTATATATGTACTTTGAGAAAGACCTAACAGCCTCTTGGATCTATCCGTATAGATCTTTATACCTAGTATAAATGTTGCTTCACCAAGGTCTTTCATGGAGAACTTTCTTGATAGCCATACTTTAACATTTTGAAGAAGAGAAATATCATTTCCTATTAGTAGAATGTCATCGACATATAATACTAAGAAAACAACTACACTCCCACTAACCTTCTTGTAAATACAAGGCTCATTAATGTTTGGACAGAAATCTAGTTCATGGATTGTCTAATCAAACCTTATATTTCAACTTTTAGATGCCTACTTAAGTCTATAAATGGATCTTCGCAGCTTGCATACATTCGAGCAATTCTGAGAAGTAATACCCTTGGGCTGTGTCATATATACATCTCGGTCTAAATCCCCATTTAGGAATGTTGTTTTAACATCCATCTGCCAGATCTCATAATCGAAATGAGCAGCAATGGTGAGGATTATTCTTATGGATTTAAGCATGGCTACTGGTGAGAAAGTTTCGTCATAGTCAATACCTTCACGTTGTCCATAACCTTTTGTAACCAAACTTGCTTTATAGGTAATTACAATACCGTCCATGTCAGTCTTCTTCTTGAAGACCTATTTGCACTCGGTTGGTCTAACCTCTTGCGGTGCATCAACCAAATTCCAAACTTGGCTCTCATATATGGAACCCAATTCTGATTTTATGGCATTTAGCCATTTATCAAAATCTAAGCTTTTCATTGCTTTATCATAGGTCCTTGGTTCATTATCCTCCATGAGATATAGTTCCTTATCATCAGCGATGATAAAACCATATCTATCAGGACCTTTATGAACACGAGTTGATCTTTGCCATGATTGTGTTTCAACAGGTTATTCTTGGATCACACTTTCTTGTGTATTTAGAATGGGGTCAATCAACTAGTTATCTATTTCTTCCTGTTAAACCTCTAGTTCAATATTGCTCCCACTATCTTTTGCAAGTAAGTGTTCCTTTTCCAAAAAGTGAGCACTCCGAGACATGAATACCTTTTATGCTTCAAGTTGGTAGAATAAAAATCCAATAATTTCCTTTGGATATCCAATGAACAGACACTTGTATGAGTGGACGACCTTTTTCTCACAAGGACAGTGTGAGATGCATAGCGCAAGGGGAAATAACGAGCGCTGTGAAGCAAGCCGAGGGATTGATCCTCGTTTTAGCGTGGTAGAAGAATTGACAAAATTGATGTTAACATTGAATCTAAGTCCAATTTGCATGTTAAGGGAAATGAGACTTGAAATCCCGTATTTTAAAAAAGAGTTGCCACCCAGTTAAGCTCCACCGGGAATTTGGGTATGATATTCCCACCGGGTGTTTAGACCATACCTTAAGGCAGAGATTCCAAGTTCGGATGATGTTATCTATTTTACATGGGGCAAAGTTAAAGGATTTCATTTTTTCTTAATCGGTTTTATTCCACCCTATTTGTTGTGTTTTTGGCTTTATATGTTGTTATCGCGTTTTCAAGCATTCAAAGCAGTGAATAAATAATTATTACAGCTATCCAAAAATCAATGTGAAAAATAAAATAATAATTACATGGCTTTCTAAATCCAATACATTTTTCAATACAATAAGTAAAATACCCTGAAGGCCTAGCATTCATCTACCTACACAAAACAATTAGCACAAATACGGTACATTGTACAGGATATATCATATAACATGCATAGTTAGTAAAAAAAACAAGACCCGAGTTAGTGTGAACATGACATATTTTATTTATAGAGCCCGGGGGGATGGCCAAAAATGCGATTTAAATGGCGTTCGCGGGAAAATTCTGTTATATCCATATTTTAGAGTTGATTATTATTTTAAATGGAATATTAGTAAAAATGCCACATGGTTTAGGGTGCGGTCTAATTTCAGCAGGTTCTGGACCTTCGTCCTTTCACTGTACATCCTAGCCTCAGAAATTTAAACTAGGTCAGAAGATAAATGAAATGAAACTATTATCTAGAAGGCCAAGCTATGGGTGATATGACTGAGGCCGCCGACAGCATGGATGATGCCGCTGGCAATCTCAACTATGCAGGCTGGCTACATGACTTTCTATATACCATAAAGAAAGGGTCTTATAATAAAATGGGGCCACTAGGGGTAAATGGATCCACTGGTGGTATCAATGATGTCGTTGGTGCCATGGTTGATACCGCCGGTGGCTTCAAATGCCTTCAGCGGCTTCAGTTTCTTCTAGCAACTATTTTTGGTCGAAAAGTGACCAAAAACCCAAAACTAAGCACAAACAGCAACTAAAATACAATAAATGAGTAAAATGAAAGCCAAAGAGCCATGACACTCGAAATTTTAACCTCAGGGCTGTGAATCCACCTCTTCGGGATTCGTATGACACCTCTGGGAGCTCAAATGATGATTTTGGAAAGTAAGGGGTGATTTAGTCTCTAAATCCTAATTTTGGTGATTTCTAAACTTAAAATGCACCTAGATATCAGACGGTTTAGTAGAGAAAAATAAAGAAAAGATGAATTGAATCCTCTTTTCTTACCTTTTCTAAACTTTATCCCATCAAAGCTAGCTAAGATACTCAAAATTTGCTTGAAACTTTGAGTTAAGGGAGAGTCGAACCCTTAAAATGGCAGTAAAATGGTGCTTATATTGGCTAAAATCCATTGGAAATTGGGTTGGATCGATTATTCGATAGATATCGAGCAAAAAGGCATACAATTGTTCTGCAGCTGAAAGCCATGCCGCCGACGGCATGGATGATACCACCGGCGATATCAATGAGGCCGCCGGCAGCCTCACTCTCCTATCAGATCTAAAAAGCTTGCACGATTTAAGCCCGAAATTGGGAAAAGGGAGAGGAAATCCGGCAAAATGTGATTTTGACAGAAAAACTAATATATTTGGGCGTATTTTTTACTTTTAATGGATATTTTGAACTAAATTATTTTTTAGGTATAAATCATCGTCTGAGCTACCATCGGACGTGTTACCGGACATGCTGAACTGAATTTTTTTAAAAATAAAATTCGTAGAGAATTTTACATCGGTAATAAAAATTCTAAAAAAGAATTTTTATTATGAGGATTAAAATCAGGCATATATCATCATCATCTCACGAGAGGGACTATAATATCCCATGCTCCCAGGCTGCCCCTCAGGTGATCATTGTACCACATGTCAGTATGATCACACGAAAGAGCAAGGGTTGGAAATTATACCTGAAGGATGACCAGTTTGCCCCTTGGTCGGGCTTGAGCTTTGAGGTTGATTTGCCCCTTGGTCGGGCTTGATCTTTGAGGTTGAGTTGCCCCTTGGTGGGGCTTGAGCTTTATGATTTGCTAAGTGAACTTAGAAATTGAGATTGATTTGCCCCTTGGTCGGGGTTGAGCTTTGTGATTTGCCAAGCAGACTTGGGCTTTAAGATTGATTTCCCCCTTGGTCGGGCTTGAGCTTTGAGATTTGCCAAGCAGACTTGGACTTTGAGATCAATTTCCCCTTGCGGACTTGGGCTTTGACATTGATTTGAGGTAGGGTACGTTGTTCCGAAGACAAGCAACAAGTAAACAAGATTAGATTGGTTTTAAGCTGATGTTTTTACTGCTTGATCGATTTTGTGAAACAAAAATATTTTTGCCCCTTTGATCAATAGTAAAAACATAATAATTAAAAGCATAAGGGTTTCAGAAGTCCTAGGATATTGGGGCTAGAGCCGGGATTCCACTGGATTTTATAAAAAAATGCAGGGGAAAACCTTGATGTCACCGGCGGCTTAGCTGATACCATCGGTGATCTAGGGCAATACCGCTGGTGATAGGGGTGCCATATGGCATCTTTGGCCAATAAAAAATAATTCAAAGTTCAAATTAGGGGGCAGCTGAGACCACCGGCAGCATGGGCGATGTCGCTGGTAGTTTAAACTGATGCTGCCGGTGGCATGGATGGGCAGTTTAAGATTAATTTAAACTCCTCAAATTCCGCACGGGTGTTTAATATGGGATTAAACTCTTCCTTTGCCTATCCCTGTACTTTTAGAAACCAAAACTCCTCTCTTTTCTCTTTAATCTTTTTCAAACAATACTAAACGTCTTCGCTTTCAATCTCCAACCATGAAGAAGATCTTTGGCCAAAAATCTAGTAGTTCTAAGTCCCTTAGGTTGCCTGATTCTCCCATCGAAGGGCTAAAACTTTGCCCGGTTCCCATTGCATATGGTTTGAAGGTAACTAACAAGATGTATGGCTATAAAATCGATTCTCCCATCACTGATTTGATTCTTGAGAAGGAGAAACACCTCTGCTATGTCCAGGTAATCCTACAAAACTCGAATCTACTTTTTTAGGTTAAGATTTGATCTCGGCTTTAGGCTCAAAATGTTGCCATGATAGGGGTTATATATATGAAATTGATTGTATAGAAACTAATATTGCATGCAATAGGTTTGATTTTTACTGCCTTTATGCTCGGAGTTCAATTAATTGTGTTTTTGTGATTTTGGGGAGATTTGGTTCAATTTTTTGGGCAAAATGAGGTTCCGCCCGCAGGGTTTGATGTCGTCGATGGCATAAGCAATGCCACCAATGGCATCATGCCTTGTAGAAAGGCCTCGGGAAATGTGATGTTGCTATTGTTTACACTAATGTTAGTGACATCGTCCATACCATCGACGGTATGGCTGTTGCCGCTTGCGGCAATGCTGCTTATAGAAGCGGCATTAGCAGCTTTCTAGAAGGTAAAAGGGGGAGAAAAATGATCAAGATACTTATCTATTTTACTTCTGATTTTGCAGCCGCAAGAACTAACCAGTACCGGAGGTATGGGAATGATTGGCGCATGGTGATTGCCATTAATGACGCATGTAACACCCCCTTTATAGGGAGTGCCACAGTAACTACAGTCACCCAATAAACAACTCTACTCCACTATATAAAGTTCAAAACTTATAGATTTAATATATACAAATACAAATACAAATATAATGTTTCAAACTCCAAATTATTCTCCAAATATTTCCCAATTTTATTCTACATTTCTCACACTATCTAGTACATGCCATTATTCTACAAACCATAATATTACATTAAAATACAAATCCACCTCGAGTCTTTCCTTATATGCTCTTCAAGCTGATCCACTTATACCACTTTGGTCCAAGCTACCTACAAATCTCCACCTATGTGTAGAAAAATAACTACACGCTAAGCAAATTGCTTAGTGGTGTACATAAAAGAAATACAATAACTTTGAACATTTTTAACACTTTAAAATAGAAACAAAGTATGTTCATAAGTAAAAAACAAATTAAATAACTTTATAAAACCAAAATACAAACTTATATTATAAACCTTTTAAAGTACAATCAAATTTATATCCAATTTTTCCATACACATTAACCATATATTGCCCAAAGTAAACAAGTCATGAATAATGGTAAAATGGATACGGGAGCGGACAAGCCCGAAGTCGAAGCTTTAATATCATTGTATCGGTCAAGCCCGAAGCCGAAGCATCAAAATTAATATATCGGTCAAGCCTGAAGCCAAAGCTACAATATAAATATATTTTTATCAGAATACCGGCCGAAGCCCGAAGCCAAAGCTCCTATATCATATCACATAATACCGGCTGAAGCCCGAAGCCAAAGCTTCAATTGTTTGTACAATACTGTACCCCCATTTATTGGCGCCAATCTACCCTGACCCGCATTCTACTCATTTGATAAGGGCAATAAATCAAAGTAACATCTGAAAAATTTAAGTATAAACCGTTAAATGTAATTCAACATAACTTCAGTAATTAAGAAATTCAAATCCTAAATTTTAAAGCATCAAACTTCAACTAAAACACAATAAAATCAACACTCATATTTTCCAGAAATTTCTAGATTTTGTGACCTGACTTCCCCTGCATTTTTCACTATTAAAACATAATCCAATTGAGGAGGTTTCCTACAAACATAACTAGCCACATGTCTCAGCTTTCCAAATCCACTAGAATCACAGAAATCCAAATTGCATAACCAAAGTTATGATCAAAATACTAAACAGTATACAAAGCTGAGATTTTCCGAAAACAGATTTCATGACTCAACTTCAAACGAAAATTTCACATTGAAAACAAATGAAATTCAACAAGGTTTCTTCTAAACAGATATTCCTTAGTTTCTTTAGATATCAATATAATTAAAAATCATTCAAATTAGATTTATATAGCAAGAGAAAACATTAAAACAAAACAGGGATACAAATCTGGAAATTTTCCGAAAAACCGAGAAACTGAAATTAGATACACAAACCTTTTCCTAAACTCGTTCTAGCTCTCTTCTACCTCTTTTGCCTTTGATTTGCTTCCACTAGCTTCCTCTATGATAGCCATATATAATTCTATCAAGATATTGTATAAATAAACTTCCTAATACCATAAATATGCTGAATCTACCATAAATTCTACTAATTAAGCTTTAATTCCATCAAAAATCACTCACCTCAAATTCGGTTACTATTTATACGAACCTTAAAAACTGAAATCCTCTTCTTCTAACCTTGATTCACTGAAATTGATGATGATAGAGGGCTTAAGGATCAATTTCTAACAAGAATTTAAAGTTAAATTGAAGAAATCAAAAGTTTTTAGATTAGGAAATTTTTTTGATAAGGTATAAGGAAGAATGAAGAAAATGAAGATGAAGGGGATGAAGGGGAGGAGATACGTATAGGATTATAGGAAATTTTTTTTCAAATTCTAATAATGCACTTGAACAAATAATTAAATGCCTAAATCATCCCTATAACTTAATTAACTTATTTCCTCGCGTCTTATATTCAATAATAATACTAATAATTATAAAAAAATAATTTTCATGATATTTTAATACCATAATAATTTATTATAAATAAATTTTAAAATTTCAGGTCATTACAATTCTCCCCCTCTTATGATTTTTCATCCTCGAAAATTACCTGAAAATAGTTGCGGATATTGAGTTTTCATTGTATCCTCCGGTTCCCAAGTTGCTTCTTCAACCTTATGATTCCTCCAAAGTACTTTTACCAATGGAATATACTTGTTTCTCAATTGATTAACTTCTCTCGCCAAGATTTGCACCGGTTCCTCTTTGTACATCAGATCGGGTTCAATTTCTACGACATCAGGAGATAAGATATGTGATAGATCTGATTTGTATCTCCTTAACATTGACACATGGAACATATTATGAATTTGGTCGGGTGTCGGGGGTAGTTCCAACCGATAAGCTACCGGTCCAACCTTCTCTATAACCTCATATGGGCTAATGTATCTCGGACTAAGCTTGCCTTTCTTACCAAATCGCAGGACTTTCTTCCAAGGAGATACTTTGAGAAATACTTTATCCCCCACTTCATAAGTAATGTCTTTTCTTTTTAGATCAGCATAAGATTTTTGTCTATCCGTTGCAGCCTTCAATCTCTCTTGAATAAGTTTTACCTTCTCCTTTTGTCTCGTGAATCAAATCCACTCGCACAATCTTGTTTTCACTAAGCTCGGTCCAATATAATGGAGTTCGACATTTTCTTCCATGCAATGCTTCGTATGGCCTAATTTGTATGCTTGACTGTTAGTTGTTACTATAGGAAAACTCCATGAGGGACAAATACTTAGCCCAACAACCCTTAAATTCAATGATACAACTTCTCATCATGTCTTCTAACACCTAAGGCTTCTTGCAACTTCTTCCAAAATCTCGAAGTAAATCTTGGATCTCGGTCAGAAATGATTGAAATAGGCACTCCATGTAGCCGTATTATCTCAGCTACATATAACTGAGCCAACCTATTAAGTGAACAATCCATCCTAATACAATAACCCACACTGCATCATGTTTCTTCTGTGTAAGTGGTAACGACATCACGAAGTCCATTGTGATTCTTTCCCATTTCCATTCTGGAATTGTTATTGGTTGCAACAATCTAGAAGGAATTTGATGTTTGGCTTTCATCTGTTGACAAGTTAGACATTGAGTAATATAGTTAGTAATGTCTTTCTTCATCCTATTCTACTAATAATGGCTCTTCAAATTTTGGTACATCTTGTTTGCTCCTAGATGCATCACATAAGGACTACTATACACCTCATGTAAGATATAGACACCCATCTATTCGAACCATATAATTGTCTATGATACCCACTTGTGTCCTTGCTTGAATGAACTTCAAGTCATCATCTTTATTTTGTGCATACTTAACTTGTTGTAGTAGTATAGGTTAAATCTTCAATTCTGTAGTTAAGGCTCCACCACTAGTAAGAGCCAACCCCGTATTCATAGCCCTTAGTGCCATCATTGTCTTTCTACTGAGAGCATCTACCACTACATTAGCCTTTCCTGGATGGTAATCAATAAGATAATCGTAATCTTTAATGAATTCCATCCACCTTCGCTGCCTTAAATTTAACTCCTTCTGTGTCGGCAAATATTTCAAGCTTTTGTGATCTATATAAATATAACATTTTCTTCATAAAGATAGTGTTGCCAAATTTTTAAGGCAAAGACTATTGCAGCCATTTCCAAATTATGAGTAGCATAATTCCTTTCATGATTCTTCAATTGCTTGGAAGCATAGGCAATCACTTTCCCTTCTTGCATCAAAACACACCCAAGACCACTATGTGAAGCATCACTATAGATTACAAAGTCTTTTCCAGGCTCCAGTTGAGTAAGGAGGGGTGCTTTTGTCAACATTGCCTTCAACTCCTCAAAACTTTCTTGGCACTAGTCATTCCACTCAAATTTTGCATTCTTTTAAAGTAGTTTTGTCATCGGGGTAGCAATGACTCAAAATCCCTTCACAAATCTTCTACAATACCCTGCTAAGCCAAGGAAACTTCTGAATTCCGTAGGGTTCTTTGGTGGCTTCCTTTCGACAACTGCTTTTATCTTTTTAGGATCCACTTTAATTCCTGCTGCAGAAACAACATGGCCCAAGAAAGAAACTTCTTCAAGCCAAAAATCACATTTGCTAAGTTTGGCATATAATTTATTTTCCCTCAAAGTTTGGAAGACTATCCGCAAATATTGATCATGCTCTTTCCGTGACTTAGAATACACCAAAATATCATCAATGAAAACTACTATAAACCTGTCTAAATATAAGTAAAAGACATGGTTCATAAGGTCCATAAATGTTGCTGGTGCATTAGTTAGACCAAATAGCATCACCCAAAATTCATAGTGCCCATATCTGGTTCAAAAAGCTGTCTTTACAATATCATCATCTTTCACTCTCATCTGATAGTAACCTGATCTCAAATCAATCTTGGAGAAGTATTTGGCACCCTTGAGTTGATCAAATAAGTCTTCAATCCTTGGCAATGGATACTTGCTCTTCACTGTTAATTTATTCAACTCCCGGTAATCAATACATAATCAGAGCGAGCCATCTTTCTTCTTAACAAACAACACTGGTGCACCCCACGGGGATATACTCGGGCATATGAATCCTTTGTCTAACAATTCTTGCAACTGGATCTTCAACTCTTTCAGTTCATTCGGCGCTATTCTGTATGATGCTTTAGATACTGGTGTGGTACCTGGCAACACATCAATTGCGAATTCTACCTCTCTCTTTAGTGGCAACCCTGATAATTCTTCGAGAAATACATCAAGAAAACAATATACCATAGGAATGTTCTATAATTCTAACTCACCTTTCTTTGATTTTAGTGCAAAGATTGGGTAGGCCTGACATCCCTTCCTAACCAGCCTTTTAGTCTTCACAAAAGAAATTATGTTACAGAGATAATCTGATCTTTCCCCCACGATAACTATTTCTTCTCCATCAGAAACTTGAAGTGACATTCTTTTGTTTTTGCAATCCACCACAGCTTGATGTTCCAATAATCAATCCATTCCCAAGATAACATCGTAATCTTGAAAAGGTAACTCAATTAAATTTGCAAGGAAAAGTTGATGTTGAATCATAATAGGGAAATTCATATACACTTTATTTACTGTCACACTATGTCCTAAAGGATTAGTCAGTTCAATATTTTCTCCTAATTCTTCTACATGTAACCCTTTCTCTTGTGCTAATGCTGTATATGTATATGAATGAGATGAACCAGAATCTATCAAAGCATAAACATCATGATTAAAGAATGAAAATTTATCGACAATAACTTCAGTAGATTCCCAAGTCTCAGGCCCTCAGATTGCATAACTTCGCACCATTCCTCCCGGTCTACCACTATGCGGTGCTTGTTGAGCCACATCATATCCACTTGAACCACTAGAATTTCCTCTTCCCCTTCCTCTTCCACCTTGCATTGTAGGAGTAGGAACTACTGCAGGTGCAGATGTACTTATCTGTTTATGAGGATAATTTGCAATCAAATGTTCCTTCGAGCCACATTTAAAGCAGACTCTACCTTTTCCCCAACATTTGCCTATATGTATCCTTCCACAATTAGAACATTCTTGAATATTTCCTCTCCCTTGACCTGAAGGTACACTAGCCGCTGACCCCGTACTTATGGTTTATCTTAGTGAAAACCCTCTGAAATGAGACTGTGTTTGTTTTGATGTTCCCTTATATTTCTTATATAGAGATTCTGAACTAACTGGACCCTGTGACCCCTTTTGAAATCCAGATCTTTTAGCCATTCTTTGTTGCCTATCTGAATTGATCTTCTTAATGCCCATAGCAGCATCAACCAAGTCATTGAACACCCTAATCTTTTATGCAAGTAAATGCACTCTAATTTCATCATTTAGCCCATCCTCAAATCTCTTACATCGTTTTACTTCATTATCAATGATATCACTAGCATACCTCTCGAGTTTGAGGAATTGAATTTCATATTCTAATACAGTCATTCATCCCTGTCTCAAAGATAAGAACAATTTCCTATGCTCATCTTTGAATCATTCGTTAACGTACTTCTTATCAAATTATTCCAAGAAAAGTGTCCAAGTGATTTCTTGGGGGCATCTCTCTCTCACAATACTATGCCACCACCTCCTAGCTTATTCTTTGAGTAGACCTTGCACACAATCTAGTCTTTCTTCATCTGTAAAATGAAGCCTAGTCATACACCGTATTGTATGATCAAGCCAATCTTCTGTAAATGCAGGATTCACTGTGTCCCCTTTAAAGTCATCAGTTGGAAGCTTCTTGATTCTTCCAAGAGGAGTTCTCTCCTCTCTTCTTTCAACGTGGGGTACTACAAAAACTTGAGGGATTGGTATATTTTGAAGCACTTGTGTGATTACTTCAGTAGTCATATACTGAAGTAAAGCAGCTTGTGTTGGAGTAGGCTGTAAGGGAAAGCCGTGAACTAGTGGAGGTTCACGTCTTTCTTCATCCCCTTATCTAATACGGACTACACTCTCAGCATCCTCTTCCTCATTCTAGTTGTGACTACTGCTAACCACTCTTATTCCTAAAAATGGGACCAAAGTGGATCAAACAACAAACATAACATATTTATAACCTAAATGGCATGTACATCTAGTCCTAGAATCGCCTAAACCTCACTTTCATACCAACAAATGTAACACCCCCTTTATAGTGAGTGCTACAGTAACTATAATTACCCAATAAACAACTCTACTCCACTATATAAAGTTCAATACTTATAGATTTAATATGTACAAGCACAAATATAATGTTTCAAACTCCAAATTATTCTCCAAATATTTCTCAATTCCATTTTCCATTTCTCACACTATCTAGTACATGTCATTATTCTACAAACAATAACATTACATTAAAATATAAATCCACCTCGAGTCTATCCTTATATGCTCTTCAAGCTAATCCACTTATACTACTTTGGTCCAAGCTATCTACAAATCTCCACCTATGTGTAGAAAAATAACTACACACTAAGCAATTTGCTTAGTGGTGTACATAAAAGAAAGACAACAACTTAGAACATTTTTAACACTTTAAAATAGAAACAAAGTATGTTCACAAGTAAAAAATAAATTAAACAACTTTATAAAATCAAAATACGAACTTATATTATAAACCTTTCAAAGTACAATCAAATTTATATCCAATTTTTCCAAACACATGAACCATATATTGCCTAAAGTAAACAAGCTATGAATAACGGTAAAATGGATTCGGGAGCGGACAAGCCCGAAGCCGAAGCTTCTATATCATTGTATCGGTCAGGCCTAAAGCCGAAGCTTCAAAATAATATATCGGTCAAGCCCAAAGCCAAAGCTTCAATATCAATATATTTTTATCAGAATACCAGCTGAAGCCCGAATCTGAAGCTCCTATATCATATCACATAATACTGGCCGAAGCCCAAAGCTTCAACTTTTTGTACAGTACTGTACCCCCCTTTATTGGCACCAATCTACCCTGACCCGTATTCTACTCATTTGATAAAGGCAATAAATAAAAGTAACATCTTAAAATTTCAGTATAAACCATCAAACATAATTCAACATAACTTCAGTAATTAAGAAATTCAAATCCTAAATTTTAAAGCATCAAACTTCAATTAAAACACAATAAAATCAACATTCATATTTTATAGAAATTTCCAGATTTTGTGACCTGACTTCCCCTACATTTGTCACTATTAAAACATCATCCAATCGAAGAAGTTTCTTGCAGACATAATTAGCCACATGTCTCAGCTTTCTAAATCCACTAGAATCACAGAAATCCAAATTGTATAACCAAAGTTATGATTAAAATACTAAACAGTATACAAAGCTGAGATTTTCCAAAAACAGATTTTATGACTCCAATTCAAATAAAAATTTCACATTGAAAATGAACGAAATTCAATAAGGTTTCTTCTAAACATATATTCCTTAGTTTCTTTACATATCAATAAAATCAAGAATCATTCAAATTGGATTTTTATAACAAGAGAAAGCATTAAAACAAAATAGGGATACAAATCTGGAAATTTTCTAAAAAATCGAGAAATTGAAATTAGAGACACAAACCTTTTCCTAAACTCGTTGTAGCTCTCTTATACCTCTTTTGCCTTTGATTTGCTTGCACTAGCATCCTCTGCAATGGCCATATATAATTCTATCAAGATATTGTATAAATAAACTTCCTAATACCATAAATATGCTTAATCTACCATAAATTCCACTAATTAAGCTTTATTTTCATCAAAAATCACTCACCTCAAATTTGGCTTACTATTTATCTAAACCTTAAAAACTGAAATCCTCTTCTTGTAACCTTGATTCATTGAAATTGATGATGATAGAGGGCTTAAGTATTGATTTCTAACAAGAATTTGAAGTTAAATCGAAGAAATCGGAAGTTTTTAGATTAGGAAATTTTTTTGATAAGGTATAAGGAAGAATGAAGAAAATGAAGATGAAGGGGATGAAGGGGAGGATATACGTATAGGATTACTGGATTTTTTTGGCCGAATTTCAATAATGCCCTTGAACAAATAATTAAATACCTAAATCATCCCTCTAACTTAATTAACTTATTTCCTCACATCTTATATTCAATAATAATAATAATAAGAATTACAAAAAAACAATTTTCATGATATTTTAATACCATAATAATTTATTATAAGTAAATTTTGAAATTTCAGGTCGTTAAAATGCGGGCTTTGGGTATTTGGCCAACATCATGCCCCTACTAATGCCAAAACTCTCCCACTCAGCCTTGACTGCTTTGATAGAGAAGCGGTATGAAACCATGTACACTTTCCATTTCTTGTTCGGGGAGGTAACCATTACTCTTTTCGATGTTGTGGCCATGACTGGGCTTTGCTAGACAGATCAGGTTATCCAATTTGATGTGTACGTAGAAAAGTATTACCTTGAGAAACCCGTGATAAGGCGGGTGACTAAGCTATTTAGCTTGAAGCCTGTCTTAGGGCGATTGTCATATGGAGAGTTATACAAGCATTGGGTAGAAGTCGGGGTGGTTCCCGAGATGAATTGAGATGCTTGTGTTCTCTCTTTTGTGATTTCCTTGCTTACCATGCTATTTGTTCCAGTTTCAGGGAGCAAGATTAACTATAGACTGATATATGCCCTTGAGGACATAGCAAGCATCAAGGAAAAGAATTGACCTAGGGCCATTTTGGCACAAATTTATCGCAGGCTGCATGCGGGTGCCGGAAAGAAAAGGAAGGCCCTTTGGGTTAGCCATTTGCTCGTGCAAGTATACATTTTCCAAAAAGCATTTATATTTTGCTTGATTAGCCTATTTTCCTTCACTTTGGATGTTTTGGACTGATTAATTGCTTCTTTGTGCAGGCATGGGCTTTTAAGCATCAGATTCTCCCGCTTGTCCAGTTCAAAGTCACTGTGCCGACTGGTTCTCACTTCCTTGCCAGATGGTGTGGTGGTATTGGAGGAAAGAGGAAGTACCCTACCAGCTATATGGAGTCTTTGAGGCGTATGCGTTTGTGGTTGGTATGAAATTTTTTTATTTTTTTCCCTATTTCACACTCAAACAAAACAATAGTAGACAAAATGCATTCATGAATTCACATTGTGCTTACATTGATTGCTTGCTCAGTTGTTTTGTTAGGTTATCCGCAATCCCTTTCAAAAGGTATTGAACCTTATGGAAGTAGTTAAGGTCCGAAAAGAGGTGGACGATCTCTGATTTATGATGGAATGCCCCTTGTCCTTAAAGTGGTACATAAGGGAGCGTGTATGGAGTTGGAGGTTTGTTGCCACTTTCGCTAGGCTAGTGCCCATGGACCCCCCTACAGGCTTATGGTGGACACACCAGGTGATTACTTATAAGGCTAATAAAGCCACCTATCTTGAGGCAAATGGCTAGGTCAGGGCAAGCATCCCGGGTTCATATGAGCAACACTAGCAACGCGTACTTCCCATATGCCTTCGTATCCACATGAATGACACAATCAAGTACCATATGGAGAAGAGGAGGGAGGAGGAGAAGAGGTGACTTAAAGGCATAGTGAGTGATGATGAGGAGGAATAGGCCGGCGAGGGCGAACCTGAGGGAGAGGCGAGGTAGGCGCGGATGTGGTCAGCGGGGGTGAGCCTATGCTTTATGAGGAGCATTACTCTTTTGAGGTATGATTGTGATTATTTACATGTATGTCAATTATCTGGGTTGGAGAATGGTTACTAATGCTTGCTTTTTATGTTGTCTTTATTTCAGGAGCCTTCGAAGAAGCAGAGTAGGCCTGAGATCAGCGGAGTGCGAGGCCGGGGAAGACCCGAGGGGCCTAAATTCACAGAGGGGAGACTCAGGATTGCCTTAGAGACCTCTTTTCTCACTTATGAAATCAAAGGATGAATTCCATACTAGAAATATAAACTCGAGGACCCATTCTTTGGAGTTCTTCCTGAGTGACACCACACATGTAAGTCTTGGCTGAATTCATATGTATGCAATAACTCTTGTGTGGATCCTTTCCTAATTGCTTTTTTGGATTTTACAGGTTGCTCATAGCGTGGCAGAGTGGTTAGCCAGAAATGCCTTCACTCTCAGGGATACGCTCATCGGTCAATCCTTGCTGGTTCAGGTATATTCCCTATTTTGATATGTTAAAATAAAATGAAATGCATGTATGGATGTTACAAATGATATGGGTTTCTATTGCTCCTTTTGTCTACAGGATTTCTTGGTTCTTTCCTTATCGGACGCCACTGCATTTCAATAGTGGTACCAGGAGGAGACGGAAGTGCTTTGATGCATTGTGAATGAGCTGGAGCAGCAGTTAGATGCTATCGTGCATAAAAGAAGGAGTAAACATAACCTTAATTGAGCAAACCCTAGCGAGCCGAGTTGTAGAGGAGTAAAGATGGCGGCCGGCCACGGTCCTTCTGCCTTAGCCGCTGAATCTAGCAGCATCCCGATGATAGAGGATAGAGAAGAAGATGAGGATGAGGTCGATGATTGGCTTCTTGGCGAGGAAGATGTCTCTTCTCACCCGCCCGGTGGTGGCAACCAGTCCTATATCCATATGCCGATTTTATTTCTTTTGCATTATTTTGATTGGTTTTGGACATGGGTTTTGATTTGTATGTCTTTGGTACATTGGGCTTGAATGTTTCGATTTCGGATGATTTTGGTTTTATTTAGGCTTAGTGTTTGGATGTTTGCATGGTTTGCACCTTCGGGCCTTTGGTTTGAATAAGATTTGAATTTTGTTCTTGCATATCTTCGGGAAATAGATTGTAGGGTTTTTACAGGTTTTATATAGGTTTAAACTAATTAAAATAGATCTAAAATTCACCAAAAATAATGTAATGCCATCGGTGGCAACATTGATATTGCCATTCATCTGATCTATTAAATAATATAGACAAACTCGCCTATAGGCCATACCACCGGCGGCATCACCTGATATTGCCCCATACTTCTCTACACCGCCAGCGGCATCGGCTATATCACCGGCGACATCATCAGTTGAGAAACCTAGATTCGGCCATTTCTACAAACTCAACCATGGAAAATGACAACCAGCAGCTACTACGATTCCTGCAGAGCCTAGGAAATGTAGAATCGAAGAAGCTAGAAAATTTTGGGCTATAGGGCTTTTAATATGTCCCGGAATGGTCCATTAGTCCCGAATTCCTTCACGTGGCATTGGGTTATTGGGATCAGATGGAGCATGTATTCCAATTTTCCACATTTGATCTATGCCCCTTGCTTGAAGAGTTTCATGCCATATTAGGGGTGCCATGCCCTAAGTGCGTGCCTCTGGCACTCTTGGATTCCCATTTTGGTACGGACGATATTCCCCAAGGGCTATGGAATGTGGAGTTCACAGACCCATTACTATCCTGATTTCCTGGTAAACCTAGATTTTAGCTCAGCGCAGTTTTAGAGTGGCATAGTCGCTCTGTTCAGACTGATCTCACATATTGGTCCCATATTGATAGGGGCTTCTCCCATATCTGTAGGACTAGATGAGATCCTGCTCAATACAGACACTGCTTCCACTAACCCGACTCTTATCGGTGACCATCTTGTGCTGCTACATGTATTCATTTTCCCATTTTACAAATTGTTCATCTCTTTTTGACCTTATCTGAAATTGACTTATAGGTATGGCTAATGGAGAAACTGAAACTAAAGAAGGCACCACGGGGGAACCCGAAGAAGTACTTATTCATCTGAGTGAGATGGGGCTTAGGCGGGCTAAATTTGACCAGTTAACATTCAATAACTAGATGCCTATTCTGCGGGGGTATACAGATTCACAAATTTAGTAGGCTAGCCCACGGTGGAGGATCCGAGATGTGGCTGTGGAGTCTGAGGGATCTTGTGTTCAGCTGATAGGTCTATAGAGGTCTTTGTTCTATACCCCTTATTGGTTATGCTATCATTATGGAAAGTGGCAGAGACTCCTGACCAAGCTACCTCATAACTAAATCGTTGTCCACAAGGCCAGATGGGTGAACCATATCCGGGAGAAGTGGGCTAGGGAAGCCATATTCGAGACTCTGGACTATGATCACGTGGAGACCATTGAGACTGATATACACTATAGAGGATGGCTTGCTGAGATTAGACTTATGCTGACCTGATTTGAGCGATCATGGGCCCGTTTTAAGGGAGAGCGAGTAGATGAGGGACACGAGCCCTTTTCTACTACCACTTTATAGAGGATTTCTCGATATTTGACAAGGATGCAAGGAGTTTTGCTTGAGTCGCTCTTTCTTTTAGTTATAACTTTTGCATAGGCTAGTCAGGGTGACAGACCTATCAAACTTTATTTATTATATGTCTTTTATTTGGTTCTAATTTTTGCATAGACTGCCTCCTAGGGTTTTCAATCTATCAAACCTTGTCATAATTCTTCCCTGGATCACCCTTTTTGGGTTTTCAATCCAGTAGACTTATTCTGACTTTTGAACAGACCTTGCTCTTTTTACCCTATCAGAATAATTTTTATTTGTCGCACATTTTATTTGGAGTAACGTGAACTCTGCATTAGGCTTACTTGAGCTTTTTTGACCGTATGGATACAAAATTCATATAAGCATGAGCATTCAGGATTTAACAAAAGAGATACTTTCATTGATTGAAGTAAAACAAAGTACACGATGTTTGGTTAACATTTCCATTGATTTAACTCCCGGTGTCAACTAGCTTGGATCGGTTTTCTAGAAGGCACTCTCTCTTTGCTTACTCTAATTTTTGCCTAGATTGCCCTTTTTGGGTTTTCAATGTAGTGGGTTTACTACATCCCCTAATTTTTGCACGGCTAGCTTGCAGAATACCAACTGTTGGATGTCACCCTGATTTTTTTTCCTGATCAGTAAAAGATCGAAAGGCGGGTGATTTATTTCATCTATTTTTTCACATGCTGCTTTTTCTGATTTGTTTCTTTCGATTTAGATGTGATAATGCTTAAGCCTGTCTTGGTTTATGGGGTTCACAAACTCATTCTCGTCCATACCCATAAGCTTAATCGCCCCTTTACTAAGCATCTTCTTTATCACATACGGTCCTTCCCAATTTGGCCTGAATTTGCCCCGTGTATCAGTAGTGGAAGGATTCAGCTGCTTAAGGGCCAGAACACCAGCTTTCAGGGGGACTTCTAGTGCCTTACCCGACTATTATAGGCTAGAGCCATGTGCTGCTGATTATCTAGGGTCCTTAACCTCTGCTCATACAATCATATTCCGCTGTTCAAACCTTGCCTGAGTCCATTCAGATTCTTTCAGTTTGGCTTCTAAAGCGATGCTCAGTGAGGTTACCTGAGTTTCAACCGGCAAAACTGCTTCCATTCCATAGACCAGGGAGAATAGAGTTTAACTAGTCAGGGTATGGATGCTCATGCGATATCCCCAAATAGCAAAGGGTAGCTTATCTGCCCAATCCCTATAACAGGCTATCATCTTAGAAAGAATCTTCTTTATGAACTTATTAGCTGCCTCAATAGCACCATTCGCTTGCGGTCTATAAGGAGAAGATCTATGATGCTCAATCCCGTATTTCTCAATCAGATCAGTGGTTGCTCCTTCAAACTGTACCCCGTTGTCTGAAACTATATGATGCGAAAATCTATACTACGCAAAGATATGCTTCTCAATAAACTAGGCCATCATCTTGGCGATGACATAGGTGTAGGACTCGGCCTTTACCCACTTCGAGAAGTAATCCACTACTACCATGATGAACTTGCGCCCGTTTGTTGATGAAGGATGAATTTCACAAATTATGTCTATCCCTCACACCGATAATGGCTAAGAAGTAGATAAATGATGAAGCTCGGTGGGTGGTAGATGTTGCATATCCACTTAAATCTAGCATTGGTGGCACTTTTTGACTTGGATGATACAATTGGCCGTTAGCGTGAGCCAAAAAGAATCCTAACCGCTGAATTTTCTTTATGAGAGCAAGACCATTCATAAGAGGGCCACAATCGCCGGCATGGACCTGATCAATCACTTGCTGAGCCTCGAAATTAGTTAAGCAACAAAGTAGCAAACTGTCACTAGTGTGCTTGAATAGATCATTATCAATAATCCAAAATTGGATATCAAGCTGCCTTAGGGTGGTGCGGTCTGAGTTAGAGGAATCCGGGGGGTATTTTTCGGTTTAGAGGAATAGGATAATGTTAAAATACCAATAGGGGTCAGTTGAGACGGTGAGGACCTGGTGAAACTATTGAGCGTGGTAGGGTAGCTTGGTTGACAATAGAGCTAGAGGGCAGAAAGGCTGTGTTTGGGGTCCTTCCCATAAGGAGGCCAAGTTGGCTAGAGAGTCAGCCATTTGATTTTCATCCCGGGGGACGTGGTGACACAAATAGGAGGTAAACTTCTTGGACAAGCTGCGGACTGCCTCAATATAAGGACGGAGAGATTCTTCTTTGATTTCCCAATCCCTGACAACCTGATGGATCACAAGAGTCGAATCATCGATTATTAATACCATGTGGGTCCTAACCTAGAGGAGGGCCTCAAGCTCGAATAGACATGCTTCGTACTCAGCGCCATTATTAGTGATAGTGAATTCCAAGCATTTTAACAATAAGATGATTTCATTATCCAGTGTGACTATAATAACTCTGACGCCTTCTCCCCATCAATTTACAGCACCGTTCAAGTACATAGTCCACTCACACCCGAGAATTTTGATGGAGGTGAGTTACTTGTCGGGAAAGTCTAAGTTCTCAACATAATCAAAGTCTAGAGGTTGGTTAGCTAGGAATTCTGCCATTTCCCGCCCCTTAATAACTTTATTTGCCACATAATCAATGTCAAACTCAAATAGGAGAAGCAACCATCAGGATAATTTACCGGCTAAAGTGGTGGATTGACAAAGATACTTCATGGGGTCAATCTTAGCCACAGCTTGGACACGATAGGACTGGAAGTAATGGTGCAACTTCTTAGTGAGCTAAACCATGGCAGTGCAAGTTTTATCCACAATTGAATACCTAGTTTTATTGTCTAATAACTTTTTACCAGAGTACTAGATCGTGTATTCCCACTTCGTCATGTTCTTAGACAAGCATTGCCCCTACAGAAGACTCTTTGATAGCCAGGTAGAGGATTAAAGGTTTCTCAGGGATGGGGGGTTTCAAACGGGTCAATCAATAAGATAACCCTTGATTCTTTCAAAAGCCACTTGGCAGTAAGCATTCTATACCACTAGTTGTTGCTTTCTTAACAGCTTAAAGATAGGTTCCCACATGGTACTAAGGCAGGCGATGAACCGACTGACATACTACAAGGACCCTAGAAATGATCGGACTTCTTTCTCTATCTTTGGTAGGGGCATGTCCCTAATGGCTTTGGCCTTGTTAGGATCCATCTCAATTCCTTTCTGACTAACCACATGTCCTAGTAACTTGCTGAAGTAACCCCAAATACACATTTCTTTAGATTCAGGCGGAGATTGTACTTCTCTATACTAGTCATGAATATGTCAAGAATAGCAGGGTGCTCTTCTGGGGTGGCAGACTTCACAATCATATCATCCATATACACCTCCACCTCCTTATGGGTCATGTCATGCAGGAGAGTGGCTATAACACACTAATAAGTGGCCCCAGCATTCTTTCACCCAAATGGCATTACTTTGTAGCAGTAAACCTATTATTCGGTAATGAACGCCATTTTGTCCTTATCAATGATATCCACCAAAATCTGATTATAACCTAAGAATCCATCCATATATGAGTACATAGCTACTCTAGAGGCATTGTCAATTAGGAAATCGATGTGCGAGAGTGGGAAATCATCCTTAGGCGAAGCCTTGTTGAGATCTCAGAAGTCAACACAAACTCGGACCCTACCATCTTTCTTCAGAACTGGGACTATATTGGACAACCAAGTCGGATATTCCATAACTTCGATGAATCAAGCTTCAATCAACCTCAAAACATCTACCTTAACCTGATCAGCCCATTCTGGTCTTAATCAATGAAGCTTCTACTTGACATGCCTGAACTTAGGATCAATTAGAATTCTGTGCTCGACGATTTGACGATCTACCTCGGGCATATCTTTGTATGACCATGCAAAAGCGTTAATAAGATCTTTAATCACCTTTATAATCTCACTTTTTTGCTTGAGAGTTTAATAATTTGAAATGGTTACCATTTTAGGATTATCATCAGTACTTAGGTTTATTTCACTTAAAGATGTATCACTAATGCTAAAAATGTCATCTGTATTATTATGTGAATGCATGGATCCATCAGGAAAAACATCAAACCAGTAAGCAAAATGAGAGTCATTCATTGCATTAAAAGCCTTGTAGGCAACATTGTTCGCATCAAAAACATCAAAAATATTGAAAATTACATCATCCATATCCTCCTCCATAGGCAGAGGTGCTTCATAAGAGGTAGTAGCAACAGGAGGAGCATCATCTACAGTCTTCATCAGAATGTTGTCCAGGTCATAGCCCAGAGCCACTTCTTAGTCGACGGTGAGGGATGGTTCCCCAGACAGGTTGGCTTTCTTAGCTAGGGTCCTGGCGAGCATCCTTATGATCTCCATTATGGCATCCTCTTCCCCAGTTCTCTCACTCATCCAACCTTTCTTCATCAGCATTGTTGTTGCCCTGGTCATTATAGCCATAACATCTTCAATCTATCGACCAACGGACTCTTCATTGCTTCCCCCTAGACTCATTCTTAGGATACATCTTAGCCTTCCCCATAGCCTTAACAGATATAATGTTGATAGGTGTAATAGGCTCAGTGGGTTCGGGTTCAGCAGAGACAACCATGCAGTCGGCTTTAAAGTCATAGACATCCTTGAAGATCTCAAAACTAGGCCACATTTTTCCTTCATGCTCAACAGGTTCAGGATCTTCCTTATAAGGCCTCTTGCCTTGAATCTCATAAATAGTGACCATGCGGCAATAATAGAAAGGAACACGGTGATATGCTTTTCTAGGCTTGTACCTTAACCCCACTTGGCGGACTAGCACTTTCAATTCCAGGGCTTCAACAATCCCCTACTCTAGCATTCCATAACCTTGGCCAGGCTTATACCCAGATTTCTTCATCAGCTTTCCCATACCAGAGTGGAGATAACTGTGCCAAAGGGGAGGAGATTTCTCAGTCTTACTAACCACAGCAATCTAAAGACCTTCCTTCAATTTAGCTACGGCTTCCATAACAGCTACAATGGAAGTAGGATCGGCCTTAATGGTTACTAGTTTATCCTTGTGAATGAACTTGATTTGCTGATAGAGGGTAGAGCGAATTGTGCCTAAGGTGTGGAGCCAAGGTCGGCCGAGCAACAGAGAGTAAGTAATAGGAATGTTGAGTACGGTGAACCGCACTATGCTCATAGCACCTCTGATAGTGACTTCTGCCTCCAAGGCCCTAATTATACTATGCTTCAAATCATCATAAGCTCAGATAATAGTATTAGACTTTTCAAGTAATTCCTCCAACCATGGCATACATCTCAACAACCGAAGTGGAAGGATTAGCTTCCAAATCGAGCAATTGCTTAATCAATCCCCTACGATGCCCTTTGGAATCGATTACCAACTATCAGATGCTGTAACAAGCTTGAGTGTTTTTTAGCTGAGTAATCAGAGGATCAACCTCGAGATTGGTTGGGATAGGTGAAGGTGGAAAAGGAGGCCTGGCAGTGGTGCCTATCCCCCTAGGGACTGGGTCCTTATTTAGATGGAGATGATGATCCTCGGGCTGATACACACAGCCACTCCGAGTAACATTAAGAACATTATCGATCATGACATATTGAGTGGCTCGTGTTTTAAATAGATACTGCTATTACTCAGAGTCAGAATCTAGGTCTTATAACTCATATGTATCCACATTGCTCATTCTGATCAACCTTGAATAATCCCTTTGACTTCTCATTAATGGGCGAATCGACCCTAAACAGTTCTGTTCATATAGCCTCGGCTACCTCGACTACTCCCTCTTCTTTATCGGAATAGTCATCCTTCAAAACAAAGGCATCTACGTTGAAGAGAGGCTTTTCCTCAGCTTTCATTCTCTTGGCCACAAATGGTTGAACCTTGTGGCTTTCTTACTTAGGCAGATTTGGGTCAACATCATTACCCTAAACCAAATTGACTCCTAGATTAGCTTGACTAATTAGCTCAAAAACTGAGTTAGATGGGATACCAAAACCGATAACAATAATAGATTTACTACTACCGGGACCCTGGGTGATTAGTTTAAAGATTGTGGCTTCAGATAAGTCATACTACATCATTCCTACCTTGCTCCTAAAAGTTGACAGAGGGTTGTTAGTGGCGCTTAGGGTTTTATCAGGTTCGTCAATCTTTCCTTCACTAACCAGACGCTGAATAGTCAAGAGTGGGGCCTTGTAATTGTTAGTTTAGTGTCCCACCTAAACGTGGTAATTACAGAAATTGTTCTTATACTCGGGTTTAGGCAGTTTGTACTCTTGAAGGGACTGGGTGAAATCTACTTCCCTTAACCGCTTAAAGATGACTCAAACAGGCAACTTGTATGGATTAGCTAAAACGAATAGAGGATGAAAGGGCTAAACTATGGCAACTATCGGTAGAGCTGGAGCAATTGCCAAGGGTGCAGCAGGGGCTTGAGAAAATGCCTAAACTGCAGCTGGGGCTTTAGGCTTAGCAGGTGTCAAAGTTGAGGGTTGAGCAACATTATTCTTTCTAAACAAGGGTTTCCCCGCCTTTTCTACCTTTTCACACTCTGCCTCACGCTCAATTTTCTCAGCTTTTTCAAATACAGCCTTGTAAGATAGGAATAAATCAGTAGCCATTTCTTTACGGAATAGGGGAAGATATCCCTCTACGAGTTTCAATCGATACACACCAGTTTAAATAATGCTTAAAGGTTTCATTGGGCATTTGGCGAACTCCCTCAAGGTGTTAGAGGGTTATTGCCATCATAGTATTAAAACCATAATGCACTTTTAGCACCTCAAAAAGAAGTTTCTAATCAGTGACAATATGTTGTGGCAAAGTATGATACCATTCAAGAGTAGGGCCCCGAAGGGAATAAGGAAACATTTCAGTAAGCACTTTATCACTTATTCTTAACACGCATGACTCTTTCATACATAATAATATAGGAAGTACGTGCACCATAACCATTATAATATGTTATATTCGGCATAGTAAAATTATCAAGGACCCAATCTTCATTCCTCTTAGGTTCCTTCACAGCTACGAGATGGTTGATGTAGGCTTAAATTTTTGGTGTGACGCCCAGAGGCTACGTGACCTAGTCATTGAGCAGCTAAGAGATAGATGTGGCCTTGGGTGTCGTGCCCAAAGAATGCGTGACCTGGTCATTGATCTGAGAGGCCATCATCTGGTGAACAAACATAGCTACTTTAGGTGTCACGCCCGAAGGCTGCGTGACCTTATTATTGACTGGAGGAGATGGTGGAGGGTGAACAATCAGCTAGTTGCTGAAAGGATTCTAGGGGTAAGCAGTGCCCTTGGGAGTCATAATAAACTCTAGAGGAGTAAAGGTTGGTTGCTAGATCAACCCGTAGGAAGAAGCTGACAAGTAATGAGTGAACATTGGAGGAAATGAGCTTTGAGTAAAAGGTCTTCGGTTGAAAGGAACAATCAATGGAGTAGTCAAGGTTGGCAGAAAAGCAGAGGCTTGCCCGAATTGAAATAAGCTTACTATTGGCTGAGTTGAGGGAACTGGGTTGAAAATAGGTGCGATGGGTCTTGCCCCTACTAGACCGGTTAAAATCTGTGCTGAACCATTCTAGGCTTGCATAACGGACTCAGAGACTTAGTCAAATCGAGGGCTTACTTAATAGCCACATGGGTAGTGTTTTGGACAGAAGCTTGGAATGTATCTGAATTCAGAAACTATGCAATAGCACTAGCGAAATAAAAACCAGGAGGGGGTGAGAGGCTGCTCCCAAGGTGGGAGTAGGACCGACTAGCTCCTTAGGTAGAGGAGGGTTTCTATAAATGCTCAAAAGAGACATAGCTGACTGAAAGAAATCTTGACCCAACTGAACTTGATCTGAATCTGACTTCCAGCTGGAATCGGTATACGGAACTCCTTTAACTTTTATGATGACAACCGGGGTGAGAGAACTATGAATCAGATGGTGATATGGCCTTTTCCAAATTAGGGTGCGATAATAATTTTGCCTCCTCCTAGCTGAAATGGTAGGTAGCGGGTTAGATCATGAATGGATTGTGTGGCGCCATGGATGGGATGAATGGTCTTTATTTAATAAATGATGTATGAAATGTATGGTTTCACTTAGACGTGGTAAGTGATGATGCAGCAGCTTATCCCTCCAACATCTGTGGAACGTTCATACCCATTGTCATGCATAGTGATATGCCGTGACTCAACGGGGGTACAAAAGAAGTCCTATGGATGTTGCTAAACCTCTTCCATGAATGGAGATCGGTAAAGGTAACTTAAACTTTGGCTCTTGAAGCCAATGCATGGGGGATGCATGATCACGTAGCATATAGCACACAAAGTGCCCCTCTTCCAACCTTATGACTCCCGCATAACACCTTTTTGGAAGGATAGAGGTTAGCTTCTTCACCAAAGTTTGTCCTAATTTATTTTCATTATTTTGGTAGTCCTAGAGGATTGAGGTGCTAAGGATTTTCTAGCATGGTTTTATTTGGTTATTGATGTTGAAGGTTCTCGTTTACCTTGATTCTACGTTAATCAACCACTCCCCCAGTAGGTGCGATCGCAGGAGATTACATGTTAGTTTAAATGAGTGATCCACCCACTAGGCATCCTCAATTCCAAACAGGGCATGAGTGATACATTCACGGGCTTCTCGGGTAAAAAATGGGGCACCTAAAAAATACCAAACTATCTATACTCGTAAGGATAAAATGTCATGAAAAAGAATAAAGTTTTAACTTGGCCAATGATTTCAATACATCATTGGAATCCTTTAAACTTATTGAAAATTTTAAGATCAAGTTTAAAGAGATAAATCCTCAGCAGAGTTGCCACTGTGAGGGGATGACCTTTTTCCCGCAAGGACCGCTTGAGATGTGTAGCGAGAGGGGAAATAACAAGCACTGTGAAGTGAGTTGAGGGATTGATCCTCATTTTAGCGTGATAGACAAATTGATAAAATTGATGTTAACGTTGAATTTAAGTCCAATTTGCATGTTAAGGGATGCGAGACTTGAAACCTGTATTTTAAAATTGAGTCACCACCCGGTAAAGCTCCATCGGGAATTTGTGAGCGATATTCCCACCAAGTGGTTAGACCGTACCTTAAAACAGAGATACCAAGTTCAGATGATGTTATCTATTTCACATGGGGCCAAGTTAAAGGATTTCATTATCTATTTTACATGGGGCTAAGTTGAAGGATTTTATACTTTCTTAATTAGTTTTATTCCACCCTATTTATTGTATTTTCGATTTTATATGTTGTTATCACATATATCAAGCATTTAAAGTGGTGAATAAATAATTATTACAGTTATCTAAAAATAAATGCGAAAAAAAAATAATAATTACATGGCTTTCCAAATTCTGTACATTTTTCTATACAATAAGTAAAATACCCGAAGGCCTAACATCCATCTACCTGCAAAAAATGGTTAGCACAACGACGGCACATTATACGGGATATATCACATAACATGTATAGTTAGTAAACAAAACAAGACCCAAGTTCGTGTGAACATGGCATATTTTATTTATGGAGCCCGATTGGATGGCCAAAAATGAGATTTAAACGGCGTTCATGGGAAAATTCCGCTGTATCCATATATTAGACTCGATTATTACTTTAACAAGATTATTAGTGAAAATGCCACATGGTATGGGGTGGGGTATGTTTTCAGAAGGTTTTGGACCTTCGTTGTTGCACTGTACATCCTAGCCTCAGAAATTTAAACTAGGTCGGAAGATAAATGAAATGAAACTACAATCTAGAAAGCCATGGCGCTGGTGGCATGACTAAGGCCGCCGGTGGCATGGATGATGCTGCTGGGGATCTTAACTATGCAGGCAGGCTACATGACTTTCCAGATACTATAAAGAAAGGGTCCTACAAGAAAATGGGGGCATTGGGGGTAAATGAGGCAATTGGCGGGATCAACGATGCCGCTGGCGGCATGGTTGATACCGTCGGTGGTTTTAAATGCCTCCAGCGGCTTGAATTTTTTGTAGCAGCTGTTTTTGGTCAAAAAGCGACCAAAAACCCAAAACTAAGCACAAACAGCAACTAAAACACAATAAATGAGTAAAATGAAGGCTAAATTGTTGTGAGACTCAGAATTTTTGCCTCAGGGCTACAAATCCACCACTTTGTGATCCGTATGACACCTCCCGGGAGCTCAAATGGTGATTTGGGAAAGTAAGGGGTGATTTAGTCTCTAAATCCTAATTTTGGTGATTTCTAAACTTAAAATGCACCTAGATATCAGAGAGTTCAATTGAGAAATACAAAGAAAAGATGAATCAAATCCTCTTTTCCTACCGTTTCTAAACTTTATTCCACTAAAGCTAGCTAAGATACTCAAAATTTGCTTGAAACTTTGAGTTGAGGAAGAGTCAAACCCTTAAAATGACTGTAAAATGGTGCTTATATAGGCTAAAATCTATTAGAAATTGGGTTGGATTGATTATCAGACAGATATCGAGCAAAAAGGCATACAGCTGTTCTGCAGCCTAACCGGTGGTATCAATGATGCCGCCGGCAGCCTCTCTCTTGTGATAGATCTGAAAATCTTGCACGATTTAAGCCCAAAATCAGGAAAAGGGAGAGGAAATCCGGCAAAATATGATTTTGACGGAAAAACTAATATATTTGGGTGTATTTTTTACTTTTAATGGGTATTTTGGACTAAATTATTTTTTAGGTGTAAATCATTAGTCTGAGCTACCACCGAATGTGTTACCGGACACGCCGAACTGAATTTTTCTAAAAATAAAATTCATATAGAATTTTACATTGGTAATAAAAATTCTAAAAAAGAATTTTTGTTATGAGGAATAAAATCGGGAATACGTCATCATCGTCTCGTGAGAGGGACTGTAAAATCTCGTGCTCAGAAATTATCAGATTTGGCGCTTAGCTTATCTGACGTTATCCTCTTTACCATCACAGGATAGCTCCATACTCTAAGGTGACTTAGAGATGGTTTTTTATTACCACCATCTTTCGTAAGGTGTAAAATCAACTGATTTAGAGGGCACTCTGTTTAATACATAAACTACGCATTCTAGTACATATCACCAAAAGGACTTACTGAGATTTGCATGGCTCATCATGGGCCAAACCATATCTAATAAAGTCTAATTCCTCCTTTCTGACACTCCATTGTGTTAGGACATATAAGGAGGGGTCCACCAGGGAACTATCCCATTTTCCTTTAGATAAACCTGAAACTCCTGACTTAAGTATTCTCCTCCTCGATCCGATCGAAGTGCTTTAATACTTTTCTCAAGCTATTTTTCTACTCCAGTTCAGTTCTGAATAGTTTGAACTCTTCAAAACTTTTAGACTTGTGCTTCACTAAGTACAAATAACAGTATCATGAATAATCATCAATAAAGGTTATGAACTAGGAGTATCTTCCTAGTGCCTGAACACTCATTAGACCACACACATCGGTATGTATAAGTTCCAATGTACTTGTGGCTCATTCACCCTTTCCTTAAAAGGGCAACTTTGTCATTTTTCCTTTTAAACAAGGTTCGCAATCACTATAAGACTCTATGTCTATTGGGCCTAAGTCTCCCCGCTTATACAGCTTGGTTAAGGGATCTTTGTTTATGTGGCCTAAACGACAATGCCATAAGTAGAAAGAATTCTCATTATCTAATTTTTCTCTTAGCAATGTTTGTATTTGAGAATATGATTTTGTAATTACAAAATATCATTTATCATACAACAATAAAATATCATTCATAACTTTGATAATACCTTTTATCAAATTAGAATAAAATTCCATTTGATGTGTAGTAGGAAATAATATTTTATAATGACAATTGATTATCACTTTTTCTCATTACAAATTTAGCCAAATGGAGATTTTAAGTTCCTACATCATTAGTAGCCTCCAAGCTCGAATGATTTTCCGTAGGTATAACTCTCCTTTTGCCAAACCTATACTTCTCATTTATATCTATTCCTTCGTATGTTCTCATTAGGTATTCCATACTAATTTTGAATTCCCTTGAGATATAGAAATTCTCAATATTAAACATCTTAAAGTGGAAGCTTCCAAGCCTCCTCTTCTCATGCTTTGAGACTTGAACCATTTTGTTCTTGTTTCCAATATTTCATATAGAAAACAATCATTTTATCACCAAGACAAAATGTTCAGTATTCCTTTTGCTTTTTCTCATCACTTTGTTCTATGCTACTTCAATACTATTTACTTCTTTGAGATATGAACCATTTAAATTTCTGACTAATTGGTCCACCGATTTTCCATCAAAAATATTTAGTTCAAATTTTCCACCATGGAAAATCCTTTCTCCAAGATGTAAAGACATAGACTTTCAAGTCCATGTTTTTATGATGCCCTTGTAGCTAAGGTAACATGGTTCCTAACATCTGACTTGATGTTTAACCTTGTCTCCTTCCAGCTACTTACATAAGGTAACATGGATGTTAACAACCTCCAAGGTGTTATTGTTGGTCCTTGTGAGAGTATTTTTAAGAGCAGAGGTTTTTCACAGAATTTACAGACTTAGAAAAGTCTTAGTGTAGCGTGTTTGATTATGATCTAAAAGATGGATCTAGATGATGCAATAAAGTAAAAGAGAAAGAAAATCAAACACAAGTATTTTATACTTGTTCAGCCCCTCCTACGTCCAATCCCCGGAGTTTCCTTCCTTCAAGCTTATCCATTAGTGGATTCCTTTCCAACTGGCAGGAATTAAGCCTTACAAATTTATCTCCAGATGGTAACCCCTTTCGGAAGTAGGATATACCACTAGAAGCCCCAACTCTTAGCTGAGTCCTTTTATCTTTAGTAGGATATACCACTTAGCCTTCTACCTTGAATCTAAGCTGAGTCCTACAAGGAGATCTCACTCAAAGCACCTACTTCAAGCTATGTCCCAATCTCCTAACTTACCCAAGTTGAAGATCTTTACACTTTGATCCTTGACAAAGGGTTGGTTTTTGGAGTTCCTTAAGTTTATAGTTTTACTTGGGAGTGCTTACAAATAGATTTGGAATCGAGGGTTCTTGGACAGATTGTATCAACTGATTGAGTAAGTATTGCTTTGTTACTTATTTTTATAAATCAACCAATTGACCTTCTCATTTGTTGAAGAGCTCCTTTTATAGGATTTGATCATAAATGTAGTCATTTGTGGTTGGTGAGCTTTCATTCAATCTTCACCCTTAATCAGGTTGTGATGTGGAGCTTTTAGATCCGTTGATCAATCTGTTTCTAATCTTAGGATTGAGGCTAGAAAGTTATCAGTGATCGTTTTGTTTGTCATTTTGTGAGGCACCAACTTTCATACCAATTGCTTTATGATGTGAGCTCTATAGACATCTTTATTGGTCTAGGAGAAAAAGGTAGTTAGTTTTTCTCTGTCCGGTGTCGGGCCCTTTTGACTTTTCTCTAAAATATACAAGCTATCATTTTGTCTTTGTCTGGGGGAAAGGATTTTTGACTTTCATAGACCAAAAAAAAGGTAAAGGGAAAGTTATATTAGAAACTTTCCCTATATTTAAAATATAGGTCTTCCGGATGTCATTTAGACCTATATGCTCCGGATCTTTCTTCCGGAGATGGCTTCAATCAGTTCTCCCAGATGCTGGTCTTGAAGGATAGAAGTTTGTTTCCTTTCCAAACTTTGTCCATATGATTTCCTCTAGTGCTTAGGTTTTTAATTTTTTCAATGGATAATTTGTATCTTGATCTTTGTCTAGATTTTTCCATTTGGATTTGGGAGAACTACATACATTGTTTTTGTTTCTTTCAAACTTGATCCGGATATGTTTTTAGATTTTTATTCGGATCATTGTTTCCCACCAATTGTAACCTAGTTTCCTTCTAGCATTACCAACATTCTTACACAAAGTAGAAGTGGTTGCATCAAGTTGCTTAATGTTGGGCTCATACAGTGTATGGGCTAAGCGTTATACTTTGAGAAAGATCCTGACATTTCTAAACAAAACCTTGAAGCTAGAGCCAATCAAAATTAGTCAGAAACGCGAATGTTTGTAAAAAAAAAGATTTCAACCAAGATATAAGAAAAGAATTATGGTTTAGATTTTAGTAAATAGTACATGTATTTAATATAAGGACTTTTAATTAAATACATTTGTCCTACTATTTTCTTCGAAATTTACAATAGGCCATTCTATTGAATTCGGGAAGTTTAGCCTAGCTAAATTTCCAAGTATGTAGCATCTATAACTAGTCTAATACAGCTCCCAATTTTATGAGTCAAGCCATATTAGTAAGTCATAGTTGGAATCTCATTCCATTTGCATCGTATGCAATTGCTAATACATTCAAGTTCCCAATCCCAAGGGATGTGTTCTCTTATTCTAGCATCTCCTTGAATATGCCTCAGTCCTGCGGCTAGCCCCCAATTTTATGGTGGACTACCCAGTCCTGTTAAGGCAAACCCTATCTCAATTTTTATAACCGATCAATGTGGACTAAAAGGAACACTTTGCGTAGTACTTTGATAGCCCAAAGAGACCGTATTATAAATTTGAGTAAGGAAGACTATAACTTGCCTTAATATATTTACTTTGAGATTTTATTGGTGTTAAACGTCTCATCCAATCTAGGATTTTATGAGATGGACATATTTATAATAATTAATGTTAATTCAGTGAATTTTAGAATTAATTTATAAGGTCCAACCTTAGGTGGGTTCGACCTCTTAATTATAATTATTCCATCAACCTAGATTATACGCAAAGTAATTAACACTTTTATTTGCTATATTTATATTGTATTTCCTTTAAGCTTTTATTCAATAAATTTAATTTTTACTTTGTTATAGAAACATATATAAGCACCATCTTATATACTAGAAATAAATTAGTCCATTTTAATCTCCCAAGTCAATTCGAGTTGCACCAATATAGGTTTTCAGGTAGGAGAGGTGCCCTTGAATTGAGTAGACACCAAGTCCAATCCTTAGCTAGAACAAATACGAGCATAAACTTGAAGACCAATAGATCCTCTTAAACTAATTAATTTCATTCTTTCAATTCATACAAATTGGAAGCATCTATAACCCTTGTAACTTATATAATTTTTTGAGTCTTATATATTTTGAGTAAGTTGAGCAGGCTTATTCAAAATTATTCATAACCATTTTCTAACCTTGAAATGAAAGCGCAAGTTCATCTATTGATCCAAACAATTAATGAAACTTAAAACATTTCATATAGAAAATAAAATTCAGTTCGCTTCTAACTTAATTATGCACTAAATAGGCAGGCTCATGATACCACTATTTAAACTGACAGTCAATTTGAACATTCACAACAGGCATGGTGGAAATTAAAAAATTTTTCCCTTGTCCCTAGGAACTCCTATCAGTTTCTTATAAATTAAATAAAACCTTAACTAAATAATTCTCTACCAAGGTTAGCACGCATAGGCTAGGCATACCATAATTCTAAATTATGGCCTAACATAAATATTTTATATTAAATATGTTATAACTCTAAGTCATAATTTAAATATAAAATAAATTGAGCATGCGTTATAACCTAATCATAATTATTAAGTCTAAAAACGTTTAAGAAAATGACTTAATAAATAAAACAAAAAACAAGAAGACTTACCAGTTGAAGTGCACTTTAGTAGAACCTCCTTGTACAGGCCTCCAAGTGTAGTATAGCCTCTATGAGTATCTACACTAACCCCACCAACCGAAACATCCCAATGAGGAAGAACCGAAGAACCTTGAGTAGCTGTTAGGCCACCCCAAAATCCCACCCGAAAATATATTGTTCAAGTTTACCTTACTCATTGGATTCAAAACTTGAATTTGGTACAATATAGAAAGGAGAAATGGAGCTCTATTTATAGGGGAAGTAAAGGCTCTCCGGATTTAATGCAGAATTAATGGTGATTTAATGCGAGATTAAATGCATGATTAAATGCCAATTTAAACACAAGATTTAATTGCTGAATTAAATCCAATTTAAATACATGTATTAAATCCAATTTAAATATATGATTTAATTGATGTATTATATCCAATTTAAATACATAATTTAATTATTGCATTATATCCAATTTAAATATATGTATTAAATCTAATTTAAATACATAATTTAACTGCTGCATCATATCCAATTTAAATATATGTTTTAAATCCAATTTAAATATATGTTTTAAATCCAATTTAAATACATAATTTAATTGTTGCATTATATCCGATTTAAATATATGTATTAAATCCAATTTAAACACATAATTTAATTGATTCTCCTCACTTTTAATTTATTTTAAGACCCTAATAAAATTAGTTACAGGTCAAAATAAATTCTTGGCTCAACCATAATAATAATCTAATTATTATCATGTTATATTTTCGTAATAGAATAAACCTATTAATTCCTTACTCAGCCCGATGAAGGTCCAATGTGTGACCTTAGAGGATCCCGAAGTATTGAGCTGTTAAGGCTTAACCAACACTTATTTAAATGGAACCATTGGTTCAAAGTTCTAGACCGTGAATAGAACTCGATTACCTTAAATGACAGTAGTACGCCTCTAGCAAAGGTCCACCATCCCTCATTACTCAGAATGTCATTTGTGCTTATGACTTAATCCCGGTTAATGCAATAGTTGTCCAATGCGATGAATTCCTTCCATTCTTAAATATTAGTACCGTCTGGTTTATTGGGTTCGGTCAAAGTGTTAACCCACTAATAGCGAGGTTGCTCCAAGCTATCCCAGTTATTTACTTGTTACTGAAGTATATTGCCTTTTACTATAGTGTGTTTGACTAGAAACTATTTCTATTAAACACATACTCTGGTTAGAGGTTTATAGCAATCATCACTTCAACAAGTGGCTAGGCACAACTACTTAATATATCCGGAGCGATGGATTTTTCTGACTATATAGCATACCAACGTATTGTGATTACTATACCCGTAATCACTCGTAACACCCTAAATTAATGAGTGTGTGGGAATGACCCAAAGTATAGCAATAGTACAACACAAGGTAACTAGTATCTCAAGTATGAGGATATTCGCAAAACTTATTGCATGAAGATAAACACTAACACATTGATATATATACTAAGTGTTTACCTTACTGCAGTCTCCAATATATCTCCCAGATATATCCATATGTCAAACTTAAGGCACCTCCTTCAGTCCTGAGGAGATTGATAGCTTGGACCATTTCCAAGAAAATTGACCACATGCTAGTCTTTCTGCTTCATCAATATCCTATCTTGATGAAACTATGACCATGGATAGTTTAGATATAATCATATTTACTGATGAAGCAGGCCTTACTAAATGTAGTCCAACTATAATTTCTTTGACTCCATCCTATGATACGTCAAGGACTTTTATATGTTTACATCAATGAATATATTTTAATCAGTTATAATATATTTATAAACACATCGATATAAATAAAAGATCAAATGCCTTTACTAATTAAACAAATTATTTGTACTATTATATAATTAAGATATGTCACCCTAATTTCCTTAAGGGCATACATCATATCTAATACATAGGGTTAAGCTTTCCTGCTTCTATCGACTTGGTGAAGATAATGCTGAGAGGTAGTTCCTATAGAGACATAAAATTACCCTTACAGGGTGCAATGTGAGCAGTTGAAACATTCTCTGGAGGAACAACTTGAGCTATTAGAGTTTTTCCCTAGGAATATATGGCCCTATCTCGTGGCCCACTACTTCCTTTCAGTGAGACAAGAGGTGAGGGTGAAACCATGGGGTTAGGTGTTTTTTTATGCTCATTTATCTTCCCTTCTTTTACCAAACAGTCGACGGTTCGAATCAAAGTCCAACATTCATCAGTGCATTGATTTGGTTGGACATGATATTCACAAAGCTTATCCCTCTCACCGAGTATGGGAGGTCCCCATGCTCGTAATGGTCAAATCTTACCTTCTTTTCTTAACTTCGTGTATATGCTCCTCAATGATGCTTTCCACAGATACATGCCATATTTTGGTTTGGTTTCTTTACGGGCACTTGATCGATAATCTGAACTTGATTGGGGGGCATGCGATCTAACTTCTTCGCTTGTACAGGCCACTTTTTCATTTTAGCCCGAGATGGGAGAGCATGTGGTTTACCGATTCCTTCACTTCCCTTAGGCCTTTCTTTCAGTCCTCCCTTGGGACTAAAGAGTAAGAAATTACATAAAATGGCCTCCATTTCGGGTGTCATTCCTGGAGATTGCATGACCTAGTCGTAGGATGGAGGAGCTGCACCAAACTAGAATGGTAAAGTAAGTGATGACGTCTCAACTTGAGAAATGACTCATAGATTAGGATCAAAGGTGTTTTGAGGGTAATTAGTTCCTCTCAAACTAACAACAAATCGAATAGGAGTAGGAGTAAAGGATATAGGGGGCATTAATGTTGACATGAACCTGCTAGAATGTGCAGTCATGTGAGGTGTAAGGTCACCCGAGGAGGAAGGAGAGATCGAACCTTGAGTCACTGGATTTGAGCCTCGGGTTGATAAAGCAAAGCTCGAGGGAGCAAAAGTTGATTATGGTTGAGCTAAATTCTGGCTAAGTTAGAACGGGGCCGATTGGGACTAGATGGGTAAAATTGATTGAGGTGGCTGAAATTGATCGGGTTATTGGGGTCAACTATAGTTGATTCACATTAGTAAGAAATCAATTTTGGAGGTAAACATGGGTGGCCGAGATCGTGTAAAGTCCTAGCCAAAATGAAATAGGCTCAGCCGAGGCTGAATGGGCTTCTACACAAACTAAACTAGCTAAATCATCTGAATAGTAGACTGAATTTAAATTGGTGGAACCTAAACTGACCCATTTTGAGTGACCTCTGACTGTCCCTAAGCTTGAACCCCAGACCCTGACAGTTTATAAACATTCCTTTCCTCCTCCAAAACTGTGTGAAATGAATCTTGAACTTGCCTCTAAATTATATGTCAGAACTGATCAGATTGGAGAAATAATGTCATAGCATTGGCAATCTCGGAATTGACGGATTGCTGATATGGAATAGCCAAAGAAGGAGACACATAAAGAGGTGGATCCTTGCTTGAAGTATCATCAGAAGGAAACCATGACATGATCGACTTATCGGATTCAGAAACTGATCTTGTATCCAAAGAACAGCAAACCAAATTATGGTAGAGCAAAATTGGATTAAGATGGTAGCGATTCCTCGACCTAGCTTTTAAAATTGGAAGCTAGTTAGCCTAAAAAAAACTATGAATGAAATGAATGGTTTGTACAATTTATTCGAGTGATGAATGGTGGTTTAGATAGAGGGAGAATAGAAAGGCTTTATGATGCAAAGCTTATCCCTAAAATACATAAGATGCATGAATCCCTTGCTATTACTTAGCGAACTAGGTATGGTTCATCAAGACCCAAACGATCTTAGTTATTTTGTTAAATTCCGCCTTCAAGTGAAGGGAGAGTATAGGTAAGCAAAATAATAAAAAGGGCGGGCACACGCGGCCTATGCATGGATGTTGCATGAATGAGCACAACACAAATAGCATACGATAAATGATACCACTTCTAACCTTATGGCTCCCATGCAACACCGTTCAAAAATCTGGGGCTAACTCTAATGCCAACAAATGGCAAGAGAGTATGCGACCTAATTCTAAAACATGCGTGTTTTAGTAATTCTTAAGGGGAAGGTTCTAAGGCTTATCTAACATGGTCATGGTCTCAAACTGGTATTGATGTAGATGGCTCTCACTTACCTTGATTCCATATCACTTGACCACTCCTCAAATGAGTGTTATCGTAGGAGTTGACATGTTGGATGAAATGAGTGATGCACTCATAATGTATCCCCAATTCCTAGCAGGGCATTAGTGATACATGTGAGCTTTATGGATGAATAATGGGCAACCTAACCTAGTATTCTAATCTACACGATGGATAAAAAAGGCATAAGAATGAAGAGAAGTTTTATTTCGATAACGATTTCGATACATCATCAAATCCTTTAACAAAATTTGAAAAGAATAGAATTTTCAAATATTAGTTAAAAGTACAATCCCCAGCAAAGTCACCATTTTAAGCGGGCGACCTTTTTCCCGACCCCCTTTTTAAAGTCGGGGAGAGGAAAAAATCAGCGTGGTGAAGCGATCCGAAGGATTAATCCTCATTTTAGACGTGTGATAAAATCATTAGTTAAATGATGTTTCAGTTGATATTTAAGTCTAATTTAATTGTTAAAAAGACGCAAGATCAGAATCCCGCATTTTAAGATAGAGTTGCCACCCGTTAAGCTCTACCAGGAATTTGGGTGTGATATTCCCATCGGATGGTTTGACCGTACCTTAAAACAGAGATTCTGAGTTCAGATGATGTTACCTACTATTCATTATTAACCGAATGAAATCATTTATTTTTCAATAAAAGTATCAATTCATTCTTATGCGATATAAATCCCCTACTTTAGAATTTTCAGTTAATGATTATCCATCACATAGCGTGGCACGCAAAAGTAGTAAATAAAATAAATAAATAATTATCCTAATCATCCCAAATAAATAAGAGCGAGAAAAAAAACAATTATTACTAAGGCCTTACAAATCCTATACATTTTTCTAATACAGAAAATAAATACCGAGAGACCGAAATCAGGCCTCAACCAAACTCACCATAACCGTGAAAGCTCCAAACACAATAAACCCTCGCAACACATAACAAATACTGCACAAATATATTCCACGCAGAAAAAAAAATTTAATATGGAGAAAACATTTTTTTGGGAATTTTTAGAGTTGAAAACGCATTTTTTAGGGATCAAATAGTGATTTTACCAGTTATATAATTAACTAATAGGCCAACTAGATTAAAAAAATTTATTTAGTTCCAAAATATACGATATTTTCAATCAAAATTTTGAGTGTTAAACGGAGTTAAAAAATGCAATAAAATAATAAAACAAGGCTGAAAACATAAAATAAAACACATAGGGACCATTTGGACTTTTTTATGGTAGGCCACTTAAGTGACGTGGCTGGCCGCTCGAACAACATGGTGCCTGCCCCAGTTGGCATGGCTTGAGTGTCGTTCGAGTGGCCATCTGCCCACTGGAGTGGCAACCAAAAAAAATGTTCAAACGGGGGAAATTTGGCATTTTTGCACCCAAAAACTCAAGATTATCGGCATTTTAAATCATTTCCCACATTATTTCAGTAGATTTGGACTTAAAACGGAAAAATAATGTTGATTTTTCTACTCGAGGGGTAAAATCCTAAAAAATTCTGACGAAAAGTAGACTGGCCACTAGAGCGACGAGCAGGCCGCTCGAGTGGCACGGTGGCTGTGCCAGGTGGCGCGGCCTTAGTGCCACTTGGGTGGCCTGCCAATCGCTAGAGTGGCCAGCCGAAATCACGCTGGAAAATCACAAAAACGACCAAAAACTAAGGCCTAATGCCCCCCAAACCAGGAAAAAAAAACCAGCAAAAGCAAGGAAATAATTGAAGAAATAGATTGGAACTCAGAAATTATACCTTTACGCCGTGAAGCCACCTCGAGACTCGAATCAACCTTTGGCGAGTTCTTTTGATGATTTTGTGAAGAATAGCGATGATACAGTGACGGTTAGCGATGAATTTAGCTGCGGATTTAAGTAATTTTGTGAGAAAAAGTGTCTACATATGATTTAGATTCGTTTTAAACTTAAATCTTGATCGATTTTAAGTGTTTAAACCTATAAAGATCAGGCTTAAGAATAATTAGGAATCCGAAATAATGTGTATTAAATCGAATTTCCACCTTGTTCTTATGCTTTCTCTCTGTAAAATACTAAGAACTCTAAAAGTTTAATTTCCATATTCAAATGCCCACCATTAACAGATGATTATGGGGGTTCATATAGACTCAATTCTGTGAAAATAATCCATTTAATCCCTTAAAATTATGAATTTTTCATAAAATCGGGTAAAAATGAATTTTTTAGAGAGAGAAAGGGGTCTTGAACGTGCAAGGTCAGTCCCCGGAGCCAGACCACGCCGGCGCCGGTGAGGCCCATATATATATATATATATTTTTTTTTTTTACTTTTTAATTACTTTATTTTATTTTTTGGTTAATGTTTGGGTGACTTTTAGGGTCAACGCATGTCCAAAATTGTCAAAGAGAAGCTTTTCAAACGCGATTCGAGCTAGAGAAATAGAACGACATGTCTACAAAAGGTCAGAACAATTTTTCTTATCATTCCGCGGGAACACCGAAACGCCCATGCTCACAAACATGTTGTAAATCAAAGAATAATATCAAAAGAATGAAAGCAAATAAATATAACATTTTCTTATTATTCACAAATGAACAAAAGTACGTCAATTTAGAGGAAATAAAAATCACATAAACCATAATATTTATTAGAATAATTAGTCTTTCAATTAATATATTTAATGATACATTTATAACATTAATAAGTCCTTCTGATAATTTGATCATCCGGAAGCTAACTTAGATTGACATTAGATGTTGCTTTTTGAGTAAATCCTAATACCGCCATGATGCAACATTGCACTTGTCACTCTTAAATTGTGTAAAAATTTCTAAAAATGGAAAAGAAATGTACATTAGGGGATTCCGGTAGAATGAAGCCTTGAATGTCTGTAAAAAACGTCTCTCAATCTTTATTGAAGAAATTTGATAAAATGATGCATGGATAATTCTGAAGTCGTGACAAACACTTTCAAATTGAATCTTATTTGGCGGTTCTACTAAATAGATCAATCGGATAAAATCAGAAATGACAAGAACTTAGAATGAATTTTTGCTGTGAAGAAAAGTGAACCAAATTTTACAGAAATCATTGTAAAAAAACTCTTTCTGTAAGTGTTGCCAATGCCATGTTTTATAGACCTGATACGAAAAGTTGTAACTCTTCAGAATAGAAGTGTTGCGAAAAAACGTGTCCATTAGAGCAACTACAACAGTTCATAACAGAAGTGTTGTGAAAGGTAGGTCCTGGACCCTCGTAAGCTAAGTATCGTAATAGAACTCGAACAAGCGTGCACTCCGCACTCTCCTAACTTGTTCGATAAAATATTACGACGGCATTGGTCAACTAGTTGATCCAATTATACTAAAATACCAACAATCCTCCCCCATTTTAGTGTAATCCATGATTAACTAAAAAAATCACAACAAATAACAAACTTATGCATAAATGAAATATCATGACGATTGAATTTCATCTTAGTATATTACACATTCCAAATATTCAAATACCAAAGGTGTCACTATAGATTGAACCTTGGCTATCCATCTTGAAAACGCGAAGTTAATATACACATACGTCAACATTCTAAGATGTTCTTACTTGACACTATCTTTTACTAGCCTTGTGTCCTTAAACTTCATAAGCATATCAAAGCCAAGTCCAAGCTTCTGGAAGCGGCTAAACTTCATGCTTATCTAGGTAGACTTTTTACTCTTGCACCTGCGTATGCAATTTTTTCAAAAAGGCTATTAAGAAGTTAAACTTCAACCTCCTTTACTTGCAGGTCTGAACACACAACTTGGGATGTTTTAATCAGTGTATTCCAATCTCTAGATGTTAAGCTTTCCTCATTAAATTCAGCACTTAACGTCATATTAGGTGGGAATTGGGTATCTTAACATGAGAGATTTCAAATGGACTTTAATTTCATCCCCATAGCCGACTATTGAACAAGATCTTTCCTTAACCCTTTGGTTATATGATCGTCTAAATTATGCTCAGTTTTTACAAACTCAGATTCCATTGTTGAATCACTCATACAAGTTTGTTTCTTAGACACCCAAGAAGTAGCACCTCCCCCAAGAAGAAACACTCATCCACTTGTGGAAGAACTATCCTCCTCATAAGAAAAATAACTTGTATTCGACGAACCTTAAAAAACCGAAGGAAGCCATTAGAAACACGCCATGTGGCATTACGTTGACCGATCGACTTTGACTTTTAACTGACACGTGTCATTCAACCATTGACATGTCAACCCCAAAAGTTAAACCAATGCCACATTAGCTGACGGTTAAATTTGGATAAGGATAAGTTTTTGGCAACGCCTAATTTCACTAAAGTGTTGCCAAAACCGCTTCACTTACATTCTTTCTAGCGACACAAAAAAAAATCTGGCAACGCTCTAAAAATCGTTACCATATCAACCAGTAGCCTTATTTCTGGCAACACTTCTAAAAGCGTCACAATATATCACAAAAGCGTTGCCAAAAATGCTACACGAAGCATCACCATAGATCATGAACCATCACAAACGGTTGTCATAAAAACTAACCGTCCTGACTTTTCATTTTGTGACGGAATTTCTGATGGACGTAGAATCCCTCATAAATAACCTAACAGTCGCATTCAGAAACCGTCAAAATAAACCATCCATTGACTTTTCCTTTTATGGCAGAATCTCTAAAGGAATTAGAATCCCTCACAAACTGTCATAATGAATAATGAACTGCTGTGAAAAATAGTTGTCGCAAATGAACCATCACAACTTTTCATTCTACAACAAATATTGCAACGGATTCAGAATCCCTTGCAAATTGCAGAAAAACGAATTCAGATTTTAAATCATTTCAAAATCAATTCTGGCCACTGACAAAACCCCTCCTTATGTTTTTTGACATCCCGAGTCCAATGGCACTATTCTTTTTACAAAATAATTAACCTAAATAAGTCATTTACACAAAACGACTTGAGAATCAAGAAATTTTTTTTGAGAAAACGAACGTTTATACCTCCATGAACAACCCGAAAACAAAAATGGCCATAAAAAACAATCCAACATAATGTCAATAATTAAAAAAATTCAAATCCTAAATTTTAAAGCATCAAACTTGAATTAAAACACAATAAAATCAACATTCATATTTTTCGGAATTTTCCAGATTTCATGACCTAACTTCCTCTGCATTTTTCTCCATTAAACATAATCAAATGGAAAAAATTTCTTCTAAACATAATTAGCCACATGTCTCAGCTTTTCAAATCCACTAGAATCAAAGAAATCCAAATTGTATAACCAAAGTTATGATCGAAACACTAAACAGTGTACAAAGCTGAGATTTTCATAAAACAGATTTCACAACTCAACTTCAACCAAAATTTTCACATTGAAAACGAATGATATTAAATAAGGTTTCTTCTAAACATATATTCCTTAGATTCTGTATATATCAACAGAATCAAGAATCATTCAAATCGGATTTATATAACAAGAGAAAACATCAAAACAAAACAGGGGCAAAATCTAGAAGTTTTCTGAAAAATCGAGAAATCGAAGTTAGAGACACAAACAATCATAGCAACAGAACGGATCGAATTCGTACCTTTTAGGATTCAAGTGACAAAATAAGATTCAATCTTTGTTGGGGGATTCTGGTAGAATGAAGCCTTGAATGCCTGTAAAAAACATCTCTCAATCTTTATTGAAGAAATCTGATAAAATGATGCATGGATAATTCTGAAGTCGTGACGAACACTTTCAGATTGAATCTTATTTGGCGGTTCTACCAAATAGATCAATCGGATAAAATCAGAAACAACAAGAACTTAGAATGAATTTTTGTTGTGAACAAAAGTGAACCAAAAATTATAGAAATCGTTGCAAAAAACTCGTTCTGTAAGTGTTGCCAATGCCATGTTTTATAGACCTGATACGAACAGTCGCAACTCTTCAGAACAGAAGTGTTGCAAAAAAACACGTCCATTCGAGCAGCTGCAATAGTTCATAATAGAAGTGTTGCAAAAGGTAACTCTCGGACCCTCATAAGCTATATATCGTAATAGAACTCGAACAAGCGTGCACTACGCACTCTCCTAACTTGTTCGATGAAATATTACAACTGCATTGGTCAACTAGTTGATCCAATTACACTAAAATACCAACAATGTACAACATATCTTAGCAAAAAGGAAAAGAAATATCATCTGCATTTTTTATTGCATCCATATTATAAAAAAGCAGTTGACCATGTAGATTTTGCTTTATATTAAAAAGATTTGGGTATATCACATATGTTGCCAAAATGATGTAAGGATCTAATCATCACTTTGATTGACGAAGTCAAAGCCGATTTACTTTATAAAAAATACTTTTACTAATTATATTTTACATTTAAATCAACCAACTAACTAAGCCTTAAATCTCACACTAGGTGGGGTCAGCTATATGGATCTTCTTATGCCATGAAGCTCTATAAAATGTCGAACATTCATCTATACCTAGCAAACGCATATCTTTCAAAATAGTTTCTCTCCAAGTAATTTTAGGTCTACCTCTCCATCTATTCTTACTCTCTATCCTTAAGTCCTCATATTTCCTAAGTGGAGCATCTATTGGTCTATGTAACACATGTTCATACCACATTAGTTGTCCTTCTCTCACTTTATCCTCAGTATGTGCCACACCAGTCATTTGGCGCATCACTCATTTCTAATTCGATCCATCCTTGTATGACTACTCATCGACCTAAGCATCCTCATTTCGGACACATTCATTCTTTGAGTATGTTGCATCTTAATAGCCCGACATTCACTGCCATATGTCATGGTCGGCCTAACCACAGTTCCGTAGATTTTACCTTTTACTTTTAAAGGTATCTTTTTGTCACATAAGACTCTGGTAGCACTTCTCCATTTCATCCATCCTACATTAATTCTATGAGTTACATCAACATCAACCATCCCATCCTCGTGAAAGATAGAGCCAAAATACCTAAATTGTTTACATTTTAGCACGATCATATCTCCTAGTTTTACTTCTCCCTCGTCTCCCTTTTCCAGGGTAAACTTGTTGTTCAAGTACTCCGTCTTACTTCTACTTAACTTAAAACCTTTACTCTTGAACGTGTTTCGCCACACCTCAAGCTTCTTGTTAACTCATGCTCTTATTTCATCAATCAACACAATGTCATTCGCAAACAATATACACCCTGACATGTCGTCTTGTATTTTAATGGTCAACTCAGCTATAACTAGAGCAAACAAGATTGAACTTAGAGATGATCCTTTATGTAAACCAATTTTGATAGAGGAGTGATGTTAATTCGGCTACGAGAAACGCAACCCAAACTCAAGAATTTTCCTGACCATGAATTGGGATTTAAAGACATAAATTAACAAGATTAAATTTTACGAATTAGAAAATAAATAATGATAGAATAAATAGTAATAGCACAACCAATCCTAGCAAATAAAATGAACAATCACGCTAGCATTTAGTTAACGCAACCTTTGGAATTGGATGAATGAACCTGATATGGGGTTGACTCTCAATTGCCTAGCCACAAAAATAGATCACGATTAAAATAATATTTCAAGAACAAGATCCCGATCACTCGCAGTCAAAGAAAGCTAAATTTTTACAAAGCAAAAATCGTGGTTTTTATTAATATCTGAAATCTCTGTCCTATGTATAGTAGGAAACTCTCTACTTGTAGTACTCCTAACCATAGACCATGAAAATGGTATTATTATCCTAAAAGGCAAAGAATAAAGTCCTATTTATCTTTAGGAAAGAAGTCCAAAAGTATAAGGAAAGAGATTCTACTAAATTGTAATATGAAACTAAATGAGAAACAAAATTTCCTAATAAGCATAAGGAAAGAGATTTTACTAAATGAGAAACAAAATATCTTAAATAAGAGATAATAAGTGAACCTAATTAAATTAAATAAAAATCCTATTCATATATGCAACCCATTTATGGTCTTCCACAATTGACCTAATAAAAACTAACTAAGATCCCAATGGGTTAACATGTGTTATACAGATGTGTGTCCAAAGCTCATTTAAGCTAATTCAAATTAGACCAAGTCATGAATCACTCTTCAATCACTTGAATCAAAGTTAATGATTCTTCGTCCTTGCTCAAGCCCACATTAGTAGATTGCATCATGAAAATCTCTTTGACAAGTCCATTTAGAGTGTCTTGAGTTCTCTTTGACATAGACCTTACAGTCGGAATATGTAAAGGATCCTTTCCCATAAGCTCTGTACCTTTATTTCTTCCATGCTCTAGACTCGTTGTTCCTTAATTTGCATCATTCCCTCCCTCTTCAAAAGGATTCGTCCTTGAACCAGCATCACCTACATCAAACAATGATAAGTCAGAAACATTAAAAGTAGCATTCACATTATACTTGATGGGTTGTTCAAGCTTGTAGGCATTGTTTCCAATTCTTTCCACAACTTGAAAGGGTCCATCACCCCTTGGATGTAAGTTTGTTTGCATTTGAGCTGGAAATCTTTCCTTTCACATTTGCAACCAAACCCAATCGCTCGGGTTAAAAACCATCTTTGTACTATTCTTTTTTCCTTGGTTTGTATAATTTTCATTTTTCTTCTTGATTTGATGCTTCACTTATTAATGCAATTTCATCACCATATCAGCCTTACATTTTCCATCTAAAATTTTCCTCTCATCAATAGGTAAAGGAATTAAATCCAAAGGAGTAAGTGGATTAAAACCATCCACAATTTCAAAAGGTGAGAAGTTAGTAGAAGAATGAACAGCCCTATTATATGCAAATTCAATAAATGGAATGCACTCTTCCCATGATTTCAAATTTCTTTTAATTACAGCCCTAAGCAACTGACCAAATGTCCTATTTACCACTTCAGTTTGTCCATCAGTTGAGGATGACAAGATGTCAAAAATAATAACTTAGTCCCCAATTTTCCCCATAATATCTCCAAAAATAACTTAAGAACTTAGAATCATGATCACTAACTATACTTTCAGGTATCCCATGTAAACGAACAATCTCCCTAAAGAATAAATCAACAATATGAGAAGCATCAATAGTTTTATGACATGGTATAAAAATAAAACCTCTTAGGGAATCTACATACCACCACAAATATAGAATCATTACCTCGTCTAGACCTAGGAAAACATAATACAAAATCCATCGAGATATCTACCCAAGGTTCACTAAGGTACAGGTAGAGGAGTATACAAACCATAAGGCATAACTCTAGACTTAGCTTGCTTACAATTAACATAATTAGCTCATACCTTCTCTACGTATTGCTTCATGTATGGCCAAAAGAAATGCTGGGACATGTCTAAAGTCTTAAGTACACCAAAATGTCCCATGAACACTTAGGCAAACATAGTCTATTATCTCATTCCATGTATTAAAACATAGTCTATTTTCTCTTAGCCTATGATGAAAATCAAGGAACAACGAGTCTAGAGCATGGAAGAAATAAAGGTATGAAGCGTATGGGGAAGGATCCTTTACATATTCCGATTACGAAGTCTATGTCAAAGAGAACTCAAGACACTCTAAATGGACTTCTCAAAGAGATTTTCATGATGCAATCTACTGATGTGGGCTTGAGCAAGGACGAAGAACCATCAACTTTGATTCAAGTGATTGAAGAGTGATTCAAGACTTGCTCTAATTTGAATTAGCTTAAGTGAGCTTTGGACACGCATGTGTATAACACATGTTAAACCATTGGGATCTTAGTTGATTTTTATTGGGCCAACTGTGGAAGACCATAAATGGGCTGCGTATATGAATAAGAATTTTATTTAATTTAATTAGGTTCATTTATTTTCTCTTATTTAAGATATTTTGTTTCTCATTTAGTATAATCTCTTTCCTTATGCTTTTTAGGATATTTTGTTTCTCATTTAGTTTCATATTACAATTTAGTAGAATCTCTTTCTTTATGCTTTGGACTTCTTTCCTAAAGATAACTAGGACTTTATTATTTGCCTTTTAGGGTAATAATACCATTTTGATGGTCTATGGTTATGAGTACTATAAATAGAGAGTTTTCTACTATGTATGAGACAGAATAAAAACCAAGATTTTTCCTTTGTGAAAATTCATCTTTCTTTAAGTACGAGTGATCGAGATCTTGTTCTTGAAGTATTATTTTGATTGTGATCAATTTTTATGGCAAGGCAATTGAGCGTCAACCCCATAACCGGTTATTTCATTCAATTCAAAAGGCTGTGTAAACTAAATGCTAGCGTGATTGTTCATTTCATTTGCTAGGATTGGTTGTGCTATTGCCATTTATTCTATCATTATTGATTTTCTAATTCATAAAATTTAATCTTCTTTGTTTTTTTAAATCTTAATTCGAGGTGAGAGAAATTCTTGAGTTCGGATTACGTTTCTCGTAGCCAGATTCACATCAAGGAGTTCTCATACCAACTTAATTATATGCATTTCTTCTTTGAATCAATATAAATAAGATTTGATAAGTCGATCATATGGCATGAGTTATTTATTATAGTTGACCGAAGACATGATTTGAAAATGATTTCAAGAAAATGTAGAAGAAATTGTTTATATATATTCCTTTAAAAAATTGTTTATATATTGAATTAGCTTTTCTTTATGACCGAGAGAATTTATAGCTTTCTAAAGATCAAAATCTATCAAAAAAAAGCTCATGGGATAAACTACTTGAGACATAAACTATCGAGAGGCTTGAAAACAATGTCAAACTGATGGAGAGAATTATTGATCCCTTAGGAGAGAGATTAGGAGTTATTGAGGGTGATAGACTTCTTTTTGCCAATGTGTATGATACTACTTAAAATAATTAGTCAAATAAATAGATAAAAATGGGTTAAGGAAAGAGAAAAGCAAACAAGCATTTTATCTTGACTCAACAGTCCTACCCACATTTAGTCCTCAGAGTACCCTCCTCTAAACTTTGAGCTGCTAGTTTAACTTCTTTCGAGGTGGAGAAACCTTCATAATAGATTCTTACAAAATGATAAGCGTTGGCTATAACCCTACCAAACTTTATGATTGTTTGACATACAAAAGAAGTTTTGAGATTCTGGAACTTTGTTTCAGGAATCTATTACAACATATTTAAATTTTGGTCCTCTTAAGCTATCAAGGGATATGCAAACAATTAATGAACAATTGTTTTCTTTTAGAGGGGTTGTTGATTCATAAAAAATTTGCACTTAGTTGAAAGCTTATCTCTAAATTCTTTAACGGTGGTAGAGTTTAATATATAGCATGTCTTCATTTGTGGCCATTGTATCCAATATTGACAGTTATCTCACACTAGTTGTTTACCTTTAGATTTATTGGATATTTTGTTAGACTCATCCATCTTTCCTTTAGATATATCAACGAGAGTCAACTCCACCGCCTCTGTCCTATCTGACAACTTTCAGTCCTTACTTGCCAAGTTTTTGGTCCTACAAGTTGGCACATGTTAGGTGGTAGGTGGCTAATAGTAGACTTTATCTCCAAGTTATCAACTCACTTTTGGAGAGTCTTATCCCTTTTTGTGATTGTCAGATCTCCTATCTTTTTGGATCACAAGGATCAAACTATACTTTTAACTACTTATCTTCACATGGTTACTTAGGGATCTTCCCTTCTCTATACTAGCTAGATGTCCTTCCTTCTGAATCTTTGGAATAAGATTCTTCATGCTGATGTAGTTCTTTTAATTTTAGAATCTCTCTCTTGATATTGACCTATAAGCGTCTGATGCTCTGATGTTCTTCTGAACCTTCGACATTGACCAGCCTTTGTTGATTCTAAACACTAGGTATTGATATGCCTCTGAATGTGATTTCTTCTTCTGACGTGAGACCCTTGTTAGCTATCTTTGGAGTTAGTCTGCATGTTCCTCCTTCTAAGAGACTTTTGCTAATGCAATAGGCATTGGCTTTTGACGTACACTTGACTTCCGAAACTTAAGTGAAAAAACCCTCTTCTAAAATCATCTTTCAAGAAAGGGGTTCAACAAGAATTCTATGAATTAATCAGAGTCAATTATATCAAATCGAAATTGCACCATGTAAAACATAAATTTAGATTATAAATTAGCATGATTTGATCTATTTAATGAAAGGAAAGTTAATGCATAAACTAGGGAAGAGTGACTTAGAGAATTCCATCCAACAACGAAAGCATAAAAAACTTTCAAAATTTTTTTTAGGAAAATTGGTGTTTTAGTATTAAGAAAGTAGATGTGCAATATAACGAGGTGGTGTAGATAACCAAACACCCGTTACCTCATCTAAGTGAACAGCTCGAGCTAAGTTATGTGCATGCATATTAACATTTCGAGGTACTAAGCTAAACACACAAGACGAGAAAGAATGTACCATCTCTTTACAACTCGAGACAATAGATGCAAAATATAAAAGACCACTATCATTGCTTGCTAAAGCATCGAACAAGACACTATTATCCATTTTCATAATCATATTGGAATATCCAATCTCCTTAGGCCATGAGAGGGCTTCATGCACCGAAAAAGCTTCGGCCTCTTTAATTGATATGAACGGCTCAAGTCTTCCAGCTTTTTCTCCAATAAAGTTATATCCTGCATTACGCATAATTGATCCATAGCCCATAGACTCACCATCGTTAAAAATCACCGCATCAGAATTGCATTTGACATAAGGTATTCATGGTGGCTCCCATGATATTATTCCCTCATCTTGTTATTGGCCTGCTATACCAAAAAAATGTTGATGTCCTTGCCTTGAAATATTGGTTTGCTGCTGCCCAGAAATTTGAAATTATCGCCGTGGAGCATCCATCACCGTTGGTATTGGCGATTTCGGGTAAGACCATTGCGCATAGGCTGACAAATAGCTTCAAGCCATCGCTCAAGGAGATGTATGTATTGACTTCCCCATAAGCTTGTTTCGAGCTCACCAAATCGACCAAAGCAAGTAAAAAACCCGCTGCAAAAATTCTATAGGTTTAGAACATAGCCAGTCATAAAAAAACATCATTCACATCATCTTGTGCATGAAAAATAACACTTCTATCAAATAAGGACCACATCATGCAGGCAAAAACACAATAAAAAACACATGAGACATAGTCTCGGCATGGAGATGACAAAACAGGCAAGCATTAGACTCCACTGCATGACGTTGAAGTAATTTGGTACACACAGGGAGGATGTCCATCAAGATTTGCCAAACAAATATTCTCAACTTAGATGATAAAAGAAGGCCCCAAAGCCTATTCCGATGCATCAAAGAAATCGGCAGATTTGTCGTTCTACTACATGAAAGAACTTGATATGCACTCTTCACCATAAATAATCCTTTCATTTCTGAAGGCCAAAATGGATCATCAACAACTGATACATGCTACAACGATGTCCGTAAGATTAATTATGCCTTATCATCATTAAGACACTGTTGAAATTTTGCTACATCCCATGTATTATTACTGATAAAGCTTGACACACTCATGTTACTCAACTCTAGGTCATCGCTCCGATGAAGCAGAATACGCTCTAAAGTATTTAACCAAGCATCCTTCGTAACATTTATTTAAGAGCAATCGCAAAATTGCCATTTGAACCATCACAGAGAAGATGCTTTTCCAAACATGACTGAGGAAGAAGACAATTTTATCGATAAAACCCCCCCATCAATAGAGTATCTCAAGCTAAAAATATGGCTTACTAAAGAGTTTGGATACAGTAGAAAATGCCACAGTTGCTTACCTAAGAGGGCTGTATTAAAGTCCGTAAGGTGAGAAAAACCCATACCATCATGCTTTTTAGGACGATAAAGAAACTCCCACCTCTGCTAATGAATCCCTCTCCTGTCACCATTATTAGATGCCCACCAAAAACAATTGAGCATTTTAGGCATAGCATCAAATAAAGCATTTGGGCATCGAAACAAGGATATAAGATAGGATGGGATCGATTGGAGAACTGACTTTGTAAGAGTTTCTCATCCTCCCCAACTCAAGAACTTTATTTTCCATGAAGAAATTAATTTCCATATACTGTCGTGAATAAAACCAAAACTCATAATCTTGCTTCTTCCTATCACTATTGGCGTACCCAAGTACATAGATGAATACACGGATTGAGAAGTTCTGAGAAAATCATAAAGAAATTATCGATATTCATCATTTAAATTTTTACTAAAGGAGACAGACGATTTATGAAAATTCACCAATTGAGCTGAAGCTTTTGCATATGCATCAAGATAGTTTTTAATCTACCTACATTCCTCCAAATGTGCTCGAAAGAACAAATAGTTGTCATCTGTAAAGAAAAGGTGAGAAACTGAAGGTGCATTTAGCGAGACCCGATAACCATGAATCAACCCGTTAGTCTCCAATCTAGATATAGTAGTTGATAATCCTTGAGCACAAGGGATGAATAAATAAGGGGATAATGGATCCCCTTGATGTAGTCCGATTTTGGAATAATCTATTGGAAAATTTTCTCTTTAAACTTAGTCCCGGAGTTGCTTCCGGAAAGGGGCAACGTTTTTCTAAAAATTATCGCAGAAGCTCAAAACTAGATCAGATTTGGATCAGTTTCACCTCTAGAAGTGTTACCTCTAAGTAAATCGTTGCTTGAGCTATGCATCCGGATCTACTTCAACAAATTTTGTCCATATAAAGCATTGCTCGAGTCATGCCTCTGGACCTATTAGTTGCCTCCATATCTATTGTAACAGATTCTAATCAGAAAAGCGTTGCCTTGATCCAGTTTCTGAGTTACTACAATAGTTATTATAATAGCATTGCCCCTCCACCAAGTTTACCTCCGGATTAGTTTGCATCCGGATCTAATCTAGATCAGTTTTGCCTCCGGAAGTATTGCCTCTAAAAGTGTTACCTTTGATCCAGTTTTGAGCTTTTGTGACAATTTTCAGAAAAGCATTGCCTCTATCTGGTAGCAACTCCGGAACTAAGTTTAAAGAGCAAATTTTCCAACAATCTTAAAGGATATACCGTAATGGAAAATTATGTTTCTCCTAGGAGGACTCAATTCTTTCGAGACTATGAGAATAATTGTTCCTCCACTAGCTATACCATTGTAAGCGAAGTCATTTTTTGAGAAAATTGAGATATTCAATGGTGGAAATTTCACAAGGTGATGCTAAAAAAATTTTGGGACCTTTGATTTTAAAATATAATAATAAGGTTATTGGTGAGAAAAAGTTTGTCATTGACCTAGAAGATGTTAATTGGAAAGAGAACAAAATGACCAAAGGGAAGGAGATTGTTTCAAAGGCAAACATCATGGAGACCAATACTCATCAAGGAAGAAGTATGAATTTGGCTATGGTTATATGCTCAAAAGTAATAAAACCTTTAATAATATAAAAAGGGGAAATTTTAAACATGTGACCACCATGCTCCTAAATGGAGGAAAAGATTTGTGAAATGTTATAATCCTATTCAACTTATAGGTAAGTAGATGATAGTTAATTTTGTAGTCATTTCACAAGTAAATATGTTGATTGATGTGAATGAGTGGGTTATTAACTATGGAGTAACGAAGCACGTTTGTGAGAATAAATAAAAATGCTCCCTAGTCATATACACCCAAGTTGAAAGTGGAGGATAAAGGTTCTCCTTAAGCTCATATCTTTAGCATATAATTTGGTGCTACTTGTTCCCAATGTTTAAACCGAATCGGTTTCAGTGAGCCTTTTAGGCAAAAATGTAGTGAATGTAACTGTTGAGTCCGACAAGGTTTTAATAACCAAAGATAGTGTGTTGTCGGAATGAGCTATATGAACCATAGAACTTCCTAGATGTTTTTGACATTATGAATTGTAATGCTTGCTCTTATTTTGACTATTTGTTTTGATCATGAGATTTGCCATGTGATAATTAAGGTATATGAGTAGTTTTATTTCATAAGTTCAAACTTTCAAGTTTTAAAACTTGTGTTGAATCAAAATGTTTATTTGTTGAGAAATAAATGAGGTTTAGATATGTTTTATGTGAATCAATATGTTTCAAATTAAGTTGTTTTGAGACATCTTGATTTTAAGTTTATTGGAGTTTGTTGGTAGCCTATTTGTGATACAACTTTTATTTTATGTTTGCTGGAAATTTTTCAGTTTTGAACACTCTTGATTATTTACGCGTTTTCTTGAGATTTACAACTCTGTTTTGAGTGATTCTTGTATGTATGGTTTCATGAGACATAGATGAAGATATGTTTATAAGGGGTTTTTTTAAAATCTTTTCGTTTAGTAGTTTGAAAAATTTGTTGAAGTTGAGATAATAATCTCAATTTTTTAGAATTTCAGATTTGAGCACAGCTGATTGTTTATGACATAACTTGAGATGTATAAAGTTTTATATGTTTTCAATGGCATTGAAAACTTAAGACATATATTTTCTTATGTTTAGAATAAAGTTTTGCTAAATAACTTCGTTTACATGTTCAAAATTTGAGTTGAAATGGACTCACAAAATCTTGATCTCAGCAGATTTCAGTTTTGCAAAGTTGTTAGTAGTTATGTGTGTTTAAATGGATGTATTTTGGTGCGTTTACCTTGAAATTTGATGGTTTATAATTTCTAGTGAACTTGAGGAACGTGAGAACATGTTGTGCATTATTATTAAGTATATATATATGAGTTTCATATTTAATATGTTAGATATATACTTGCAGTATTTGTTATGTTTTTCTACACAAATAGAATTTCACATGAGAAACAAATAAGACACCATATAAGAATTGTGATCATTATCATCTTAATTTGAAATATTCAAAAGTGTGGGGGTGTCTTATTGAGGTTATCATTCTTGAACCTATAAAAAGAGAAATAGGTACAAAATGTATATTTGTATGTTTATAAATTTTGTTCAACATATTGATGTGCTAGGATATGTGAACCTTGAGACAAAGAATACAAATTCTTTGTGAATGTTTTTAATAAAGACTAGAGAAATTTTGATTTTTAAGTATTGTTCAGGATGTTGACCCGGTTGCACCTATTTTTCAAATTGAGTTTGAAAATGATATTTGAGGAGAAAGGCAAGAGAACTTTGAAAAGAAAGTTTTGGTGAAAAATTCTCTAAGTGTTTGATTGAAGATGAACTTTTATTGTTGGCAAAACTATTTCATCTTTTGAATCAAAGTTTTTGAATGAAGCTTATTATTGTTCGAGCATGTTTTTATTTTTGTAAGAATGGAACTTGTGTTTTTTTTCATTTGCCCCGAAACAATATTGGTTGGATAAATGCGATTTTACAAAAGAGAACCTTTCGTTTTTAATGCCCTAGTATAAATGATTCTTTTATGCATTTTTTTGTTTGGTATATCTCTTGTTTACAAACTATTTTCACCATATGAGTGTATAATATGCTTTTCAAAATTAAGGGTTTTTTATATATGGTGCAACTTGAGGGGTATGTAAAGCCTGGACATGGATGGAAAGGTGATTATGTTCTTGTGTGTTTTATTGACAAGCACCTAAATAATAAGTTGATAAGTTTGATCTTTGAGGTAGATATATGTGTATATACTAAAGTGATTAATGGTATATATGTGATTACATTTGTATGATATAACTATCTTTATTCTGAGTATTGATATTGTCAATAGAATAAAGATAATCTTGTTATCAATATTTATCGTGAAAGACATAAGAGAAGCCAATGTGATATTGAGTATGAGAATCATAATGATGAATGAGAGTATCTTGTTAACACAAGAAAACTATGTTGAGAACCTTCTTGAGAAGTTTGAATTTTATGATGTAAATCATGTGAGTATCCCTTATGATTTCAAAACTTAAGGGAAGATAATAGTGATCTAGTGGCTAAATCCAAGTATGTATTTGTACTTGATGAATTTCACACTTTGAGATAGAGCATATGCTATATGAGCAAGTATACACATAATCTAATCATTGATTATAGAGAAGCCATATTGAGGCTTAAAAAATATTTAAGAGGAACCATTAAATATGGTATTCTATATAATGAATTTCCCCTTATTCTTGAGAGGAACAATGATATTGAGTGAATCTTTGATTCATATGAGAAGAAATTCATTAGTGAACTTCCTATGGTTCTTTAGGGAAATAATAATGTTGAGTAAATTTTTAATTCATACGAGAATAATTTCATTAGTGGTTATGTTCTCACATTTAGTGGTAGAACAATAACATGAAAACCAACTAAGCAAGCTATGTTAAGAGTTATTTGCTTGAGAGTTTGAATAAAATGAGACCAAGTGGTTGGAAAAACCTTTGAGTAAGTGTAACTTTAAAGTTAACACATTCTATGTGTATACATTATTATTATTGCAAAATGGCAATATATATTGAGATATAAGACCTATAATGGCAAAAATAAAACGTATACATTTGAGATATATTATTGAGATGAAATTTTATCCATTTAAGTCTAGAGTGATTCTGATCAAATCATCTGACTACTTTTTTAAGAAATAAATTTTTGAAAAAGAAATTTATTTTGATACATCCGAGAGGATGGGACTTAAGCCAATTTGAAGTTAATGAAGGATGGGAACTCAACCAAGATGAGTGGAGATCCCACGGAATAGATCCATATGGGTGATAACAAGCCTTTCATTAGTTTTGCTAGCACTATAAAATATTGTCCCAATCCTAGATGTGAGAAAAGTGCTATGTTGCATATCTTGAGAGGTTGAGTCCAAAGCATTCTTAACGAGATTTCATAGCTCTTATGAGTAGTGTATGAAGTGCAATATACACCTGATGATATCACCTATATGAGTATGAAGTGTGGCCGCTTCTAAGAGATATAATATTGGCAATATCTCTAAAGCAGTTATGAAAGATAAGGCACACGCATGGCCTATTTGTACAAAACTGCGATGAACAGAAACGTACTTGGTATAATGCGATATGGTAAAATCCCTATCTTACAATAGCGCTTATTTGGTTTATAGAAACTATATTTTCATCGAATATTCTATAAGTTAAATTTTATCTATCAAGTTCTGATTCATAGTCCACAAGACACCAGTTCCATGCATTATATGTCGAAGTTGAGATATCCAGAAAATTATTTTTATTAAAACTTCTTTTGAAAGTTGTGGGAGATTGTTGGAAAAATAAGAGATTATATTTCTTCGATAAAAAATAAGAGATTTTATTACTTTCAAAAGGAGTAGTTTTATAATATTTTTATTGAGAAAATATCTTTAGTCAAAATATTTCATTGTGACTGTTATTGGTTTAAACTCTTTCATAAAAGAGAATTTTAATTATGATTAATTCTATAACTACTATATTTTGATTAAATGTTTGTAACTCCTTGCGGTTACAATTTTAATGTCACCATTCTAATTATTTTACAACAACTATATTTCTTGCCTATATAAAGGTTGACCGATTTTTCTATTTAAGATATATATCCAATTTTTACTCTCCTCTCCCTCCCTCTTTTCTGGATATAATAAACATTTCTAATTCATTTACCCAAACTCAAATCAAGTTTGAAGAAGTTGTTTAATCCTGGAAGGAACTACGAAGTATCCTTGAAGGACAGAGTGTCCTACTTGACTCAACTCATCCTAACATTTTTAACTTTGTTCTTGACATTTCAGTGATGTTCCAAGTAATTAAAATCGTTATTTATAACTTCTAAAGATCATTATCAATTTAGCAGAAAGTATTGCCTCTCCTGAGTAAATCGTTGCCTAAGTTGTGCATCTGGATCTATCAGATGACTCCGGATCTACTATAAAAGATTTTATCCACAGAAAGCATTGCCTAAGTTGTGCCTCCAGATTTATCAGGTGCCTCCGATTCTACTGCAGTAGATTCTGATAAAAAAAGTGTTTCCTTGATCCAATTTCTGAGCTACTACAATAGTTATTATTAAAGAGTTGCCTCTCCACAAAGTTTGCCTCTGGATCAGATCCGGATCAATTTTTCCTCCGGAAGTGTTACCTCTGATCTAGTTTTGAGCTTCTGTGACAGTTTTCAGAAAAGCATTGCCTCTGTCCGAAAGAAAGTTTAGAACTATGTTTAAAGAGAAACTTTTCCAACATAATCAAGCCAAATCTCCTTCCACTACTACATATAGAATAACAAACAAAAGAGATTCACATATTCATCCATCTAATCCACCGGTTAGAGAATCCCATTCGACCATGAACCGCCTAGATATGAGGCCACTTTATCCAATCATAAGCTTTTGCCATATCTAATTTTAAAGCAACCAGACCATTAAATCCCTTTTTCTTACGACGCAACATATGTCCAACCTCATATGCAATATGAACATTATCCGTAATTAATTGATCCGGGATAAAGGCGCTTTGATTTTCAGACACAATACCATCAAGAACAAACTTCAGCCTATTATCCAACACTTTAGTAAAGGAAAAATGATAAAATAAGACACATATAACTAGCCTATTCAATGGTCAGGCGGTGTTGGGTCAGGTTGCAGCAAAAAAAATATTGATATACTTAGGTAAACCCAACCCACATAAAATAATAAATAATTTTAAATACATATATATTATTTAAAAACTAATTGTGTATATATTCATACCAGACCGGACCATGCTTGAGTTTTTAAGCAAAACCCAAGTCCAACGGAATATATCGTCATGCCTCTACAGGCCTGACCGTGTTGGGCATCTATCAAAATAAATTTGCCCTAGCCCAACATATTAGATATGGGCCTTGGCGGGCTATGCCTTAGGTCAATTGGACATGTCTTTTTTGTCAAACTAGACATGTTCAATTGACATGCAGCCTGCCTAGCTCACCCAGGCCCTCTCTCTGTGAACTAGGCTTATGCAAATATATTATATTAAAAGCCCGATCCAGGCCCGCAAAGGTATGAATATCTATTATGTTGGACTTGAATTTTTTTGTGAAAATTCAAGTATGGCCCGTTTCGGATATATAAATTTTAACAATATATAATATTTATTAATCATTAGTATATATATAATTATTAATTTTCTAACAATATGAAAATTATTTATTGATTAGTAGGGGAGAGCATTGGTCGGTTCGATCCAAGAACCGATCCAAACCAAATTAACAAATATCTAATAATAAGAATTTTAGGAACCTAACACCGAACCTAATAGAATATAGTCTAGTTCGGACCAAACCTAAATATTTAGGTTCGATTCAGTTCTCTAAAAAACTAAAATTTATCTTTTGACAACAAAAATAGAATGTTTAAAACTCATCAACAACTTATTAAAGATGTTTCCTATATAATAAATATTATAAAAAATAGTAACAATTGATGGGGAAAGTCTAACATTCGAATATGATTAGCTAATTAACTATAAAATCTATATATAAGTGTGAATAGACAAAAATTCTTATGCCGCGAAGCGGGGTCCACTCGGGGGTTTCAAATGGCGATGATGGTAAAAATTAATTTATGGTGAAAACCATTATGTTTATCCAAATTTAGAGAATAAAAGAATCGACTCCCAAATCTTGATACAAAAGAGAGCCGCCACCCAAGTTTCTACATGGGAAAATATTGGTATGGTTTCCATTGGGCAGGAGACTCATACCTTTTGAATCAGATATTCAAGTATCAGATGCGTCACTTATTTCTCATTTAGTATTTTCAAAATTACATTCAAGAAGTAAAACCCCCTCTTTTCGTTATTCAGTGAGGTATGACATAAGCCTATAACTAACTCTCTTTCACACTCGGATCATGCAATTAAACAGTTTATATATATTATCAGACAATGGGGAGTAAAATATTTACAATCGAGGATAGTACGAGGGGACCTGTTACATTTGTTCTAAGCTATAAAATGAAATGAAATAGATTTTCTTGCATCCACAAATGTTAGCACAATTATTACGCCCATAAAATGTTAATATTTTTATAAAGGAAATGTGATTATGTTATCTTGGCAGTTTTACGATTGATAGTGCGCGGATGGCTTCTAGGATGGAAAGGAAATAATGTGTCTTCAACGTATATTATTATGAAAACACATTTTAACTTTCGTGAGTTATTTTGCCAGATTATTAGTGAAAATTATTTTATGGAAAATGGTAAAGTTAGGTTATTTATACCCGGCTAGGTAGGACCTATACGGCCCCTGAGGACCGTACTGGTGGTGAAATTGGACTCGTATGGGTCTAGACTAGACCCAAACAGATTATAAAAATTCCCAAGATAAAAGAATCAGATTAAAGGCAACACAATAAATGGGATTTCCTCCCCCTTTGGTATGGCAGACCTGTACAGCCACAAGTGACCATACAGGTTCCAAAGCAAGGCCCGTACGGGTCTGGACTAGACTTGAAAATAGTTTTGAGATCGATTCATACTAAAGGTATTAAAATGAATGAAAATAAAACGAAAGTGAGTCTCTTTGATACTTAGTAGCGAACCTCTACGCATTGTATCCACTTTGAAGTTATCCCAATGTCGATAGGAAGCTTAGCCATAGCCGAATGTGGTTTATAAAAATAAGTGACTGGATATTGTTTAGTGATTAGAGTCTCCCCAATCCTATATGTAGCTAGATTGGTATGAAATGTGGACAAAACACTTCAGACAAAGTTTTCTCCTTATTTTATTCTCTCTAAACCACTTCTGTCCCCTTTCTATACTATGAAAATAATGTTAGAAACTGAAATTTAATTCGGGTGAAATAGCTAAATTCTCTAAAAATCTTAATCCTAATCTACTTCCCCTAAAATGTGATGCGAAGGGCTCTATTTATGAGCAGAATTGAATCAGAATTACAATAGTTGCTGATTTAAGCTTAATAAGGAATAATCGCATTTAATCATCCCAGATCTTCCACGATACGCACCCATACAGGTGGGGAGGACCCATACGAGTCTTATCTAGGACCCCGTACTACTATAGGTTACCCACACTAGTCCTGATGACTGATACCCTAAATGGTGACCTTTATAGGTCCCCTAAAGTCTATCTAGGTCATAAACTTTGACAAAACTTGATGGGTGTCGAGACCACTAAAAATAAATCCCTGCATAAAACAAACTAGTAGTTAGTAGCAAAGCAAGGGGGTCGATCCCACGAGGAACGAAAACTAAATATAATCACTTTGAATTACCTTACCATGACCTCAGCAGGTCTCAATGAAAAGAAGGCTAAAAACTAAAGCAAGGAAAGTAAAACAAACCATAAAGACTGAACCGACATCTAATAATGATAGAGTGACTTAACCAAAGGAGGCAAACCAAACTCTATAGTCATCATGGGACCAAAGATGAACTGCACTGAGACCCAGACACCGTTTAACACCAGCAATACATCCTTACTTTGTACAGCAATCGGACTTCGCGCCACAACCACCTTCTTACTCACCGTGACCCACGACGTTGCGCCAAAGAGCTCGCCTGGAAATAGCATTTTCGTCTAGAAAGACCCAAGTCCCAACCGATAAGTAGTGAAGCACTCCTAATAGCCATTGGATCAAATCGCTCTCACGATCTCATGGAGACCACTGTTACTTCGTCCTTCATCAAACACAATTAAGGATGCAAGATTAGAACTAACTATAGATCATAAAGACTTACCAATTGGTTAGCCAAACAAACAGTGAGACAAAGAGATCTTCCATCAAAACCTTTTGTGTACTGAGACTGAAGAATAAGTCGTTGCTAGCATGGTCCGCTCGACCCGATGAGGATTTATACCTATTTCAATCAGCGATTAGACAAGGAGCCAAGAAGGACCAAATTGTCATAAAAAATCCCAAAATCCCAAAAATTCTCAATTTTCATAATGTTCCAAGTTGCATCCTTGAAGTCCATTTTGAAATAATTAACACACTCAAAACAGTCAACCAGTCAAATAGTAAAATTGTCCTGAAAACACAAAAACGTCATTTTGAGGGCTTAAACGATCGAATTTGGCCAACATAAGGTGGGGCTAGAGGTCGAAGGGTACTAGTTTTGCTCATTAGGCATTTCAGTCAAAAAATGGTCAAATAGGTAATTAGTCGGCCAGCTAATTACCTATAAATAGTAAAAAATTGTATCAGGCCGAGATTTTGTAAGATTTGCAGTGATTTTGATAAGATTTTGTCATATAGGTAATTAGCTCACTGGCTAATTACCTAGGTAATTATCCCACCGGCTACTTACCTACCTTCTATAAATAAGGGTGCTCCCCTCTCATTTTTCACAAATCAGAAATCGCCTAAAAATCCTATTTCGCCACTTTTTCATTCTGGTAGTCCTAAAAGCCCCAAAACTCTGCCAAAACACTTCCAAATCCGAGCTCTATCACCGTCATTCAGTATAAGCTCATTTTCTAGTTTTTTTAGATCAAGATCTCACAGTGTTCTTCGGTCTAAAAAAGACCCAATTTCTTAAAAACCCCGCATTTTCTCTTAGGAATAATCCAAGATTATAACCATAACTTAGGTTGAACCTATTTTCCACACAAATCACAATCTCTTTTGACAACTTCGGTCCCGCACCGGCTCTCACATCATCATGTACAAACAAAAAGGTAACTGAGGGTAATTGGCTCTAAGCCCAGCTTTAAAATTCGTTAAATTTTATTTTTATAACTTTATTATTGCACATTGCATTTTCATTTATTTGGTCAAGTGAGCCACTGGGGGCCACTTATATTATAATTGGTGCAAATAATCCCACAGGTACATGTAAAACACCCAGAATGTGGCCAAAACCCAAGTGATTTTGTTACTCTGCCAAAATTTCGGCAAAAAATATTAATTTATTAAGCTGTTATAATGCCCATTTTATTTCTTGAATTTATTTCCTAATTATGTCGTTGTAATGCTAAAATTGCCACATAAAACATAATTCCAAAATTACTTAAATCCAATTTGAACAATATGAGTAACTATCATGTTCGAACTCAGAATCTCGTTGGCAACTCTCTTTTATTTTTAAATAAAGTAAAAATGCCTTATTTTAAAAATATCTTTTCTTAATAAAATGTGTAAATATATTTGTCAATACAATCACATTTTTTGCTTATAAAAAGTCATATTTTCACATTCAATAAGTTTACGTGAAAAATAATAAAAACAACTTTTCTCTTTAATAAAATTCAGCATTTTATACTAGAAGAGGCACACGCATATTAAATGCAACGCCGTTGTTTCGTCAAACTGCACCAAACCAAAACACGCCCCGCGCATCGCACCCTGCGTGCTCCCGTCAAAACCTCGCCCACTCACAGTGGTGACTCTACTGGGGATATAATCATTTTTATAAAAACTCAATTTTTATAAAAATTCTTTTTTTGACATGATAATTAAAATATTGTTCAAATTAAATTTTGGAATTATGGAATATATGGTAATTTCAGGCATTACACAATTCTAGGGTTGCATAGCATATGCATTCTTCACCCTTAAACCAATTTAGATGTCTTTTGGTGAAGTATCTCCAAATTTGCTTAGGGCTTGAGGGCTATGGATCTAATCACACCCCTTGTACAACATACGAGGACCTTGCTCGCTTAAGGGCAAGACTTCCCAATTATATTATACGTGGAAAAGCTTCCTTTGGTTCGCTTAGAGCCACTGGAACTCGGTACACAAAGGCACAGGGTACCCAATCACACCCAATCCTAAGACCAAAACCCGCATATAGATGAACCGTAGACACTTTCCTATAGGTTTACCCAAAAACCATGAGTGCATGCTAGCAGACTCTGCTAAGTCCCCCGTTGACTTTAAAGCGAAGTAACCAAATGGAGTTAAAAGGGCAATAGGCATGATCTAATCAATTGCAACACGTATAGGTTTATTTAAATATAAATAAACTAAAAACCGACATCATAAGCATCATGATTGTGTGAAAACTAACCACATCTTAATGCAGCCATAACATTTGTGTGTGGCATCCCATTATATTTCCTTAGCCATAGGAACCTAAAACCGACTGGGAGTAGTGAGTCCACCTAGGCTCAACCCGCAAGCCAAAACTAACTGAGACTAGTAAGTCCACCCAGGCTCAACCCATGAGCCAAAATAATCAAGATCAGAGAGTCCACCTAGGCTCAACACATGAGCTAAAATGGCCTGAGACTAGTGAGTCAACCTAGGCTCAACCCATGAGCAGAAATAATTGAGACCAGTGAGTCCACCTAGGCTCAACCCATGAGCTGAAATAACCCATACTAGAGAGTCTACCTTGGGTCAACCCATGAGCCGAAATAAATCAAGACCAGTGTCTCTACCTAAGCCCAACCCATGAGTTGAAATAATCGAGACTAGTAAGTCCACCTAGCTTCAGCCCACGAGCCATAAGAAATCTAGACCAGTGAGTCCATTTAAGCTCAACCCATGACCCAAAATAATCGAGACCAATGAGTCCACCTAGGCTCAGCCCATGAGCCAAAACAAATCTAGGCTAGTGAGTCCATTTAGGCTTAACCCATGAGCCAAATAATCCAAGACCAGTGAATCTACCTAGGCTCAATAAATGAGCCAAAATATGCAAACCATCGAGTGACCAACGAGCTAACTCACCTTCGACTAGCGAGTCAACCCTTGAGTGACCAATGAGTCAACTCACCCTTGACCATCGAGTCAGCCTTCAAATGATTAGTGAGTTAACTCACCTTTAACCAAAGAGTCAACCCTTTAAGTGACCAACGAGTCAACTCACCTCAGACCATGGAGTCAACCCTTCGAGTGACCAGCTAGCCAACTCACCTTTGACCATAGAGTCAACTCTTTGAGTGACCAGCGAGTCAATGCACCTTTGACCACTGAGTCAACCCTTGAGTGACTAGCAAGTCAACTCACCTTTGACCACCGAGTCAGCCCCTAAGTGACCAACGAGTCAACTCACCTTTGACCACCAAGTTAACCCTGAGTGACCAGTGAGTCAACTCACCTTTAACCACTGAGTCAGCCTTTGAGTGACCAGCTAGTCAACCCACCCTCGACCATAGAGTCAACCTTCGAGTGACCAACGAGTCAACTCACCTTTGACCACAGAGTCACCCTTTGAGTGACCATCGAGTCACCTTACCTTGGACCAAAGAGTCAACCATCGAGTTGCCATCAAGTCATCTCACCTTGGACCAATGATTCAAGCATCGAGTGACTATTAGAGTCAGCTTAAAGACCTAACTAGTGAGTCACCTGACTATTAAAGTCATTGTAAAAACCTGACCAATGAGTCACTCGACTATTAGAGTCATCTCAAAACCTGACCAGTGAGTCACCCGACTATTGGAGTCACCTCAAAAACCTGACCAGTGAGTCACCTAACTATTAAAGTCATCTCTGACTAATAAGTCACCCGACTACTAAAGTAACCCCCAACTAGTAAGTCACCTGACTACCTAAGTCATCATCGACAACCGAGTCAATCGACTAGTAAGTCACCTGTCTAATAAAGTCACCTTCAACCCCTGAGTCAATTGAAACTCGACCAATGAGTTGACAAAAATTAGACTAGTAACTCATTTGACCCCGACTAGCGAGTCATCTAATCCTGACCAGCGAGTCATCCAATCGCAACCACCGAGTGGTCTTTAACCCGACTGCGAGGCCCAAACCTTTTGGCATTCCTTAAATGACCAAGGTTTTTCCAAGAATTAAGGCGATATAGTGATTACCAAATTAATGTCCAACGAGATACAATAGCTAAGTCAATCCTATAATGACTTGATCGAAATACCTAGGGGCATTCTGCATGGCCCCAACTTTTGTGCGTTCCTATAATGACACACTTTTTGAGTTATACTTTCCATGAAAGAAAACTTAACCAAACATTAACACTTAAAGTGATCATTTGACCAAGCTTGATATTCCACGAGTATCAAAGACTTACCCCTTTTGTTACGCATTTCTCGAATGCTTAACCTTTATAAAAAATTCTAAGAATATTTAACCCCTAGGTAACCCGATGATTGATGAAATGATACCCGTCGAGGTACAAACCTTTTTGACGCTCCTCAAATGACCAAATCGTACCCAAACTAAGGCAATATAGCGATTGCTAAATCAATGTCCAGTGATACACACCCTTTTCAGCATTCCCCAAATGACCAAAACTTTACCAACTCCAAGGCAACATAGCGATTGATGAATCAATGTCCAATGGGACACACCCTTTTTAGCATTCCTTGAATGACTGAAACAAGTCCTACTCTAGGGGCATCCTAGATAATCCCGATCTTAGCGTATTCCTTGAATGACACTTCCTTGAGTTGCACTTTCCCTGAAAGACACTCGAATTTATGCATTCCATGAATGTGGCAAATAATCCAATTAAACCCCATCATTATACGTGACCACCCAATCTCATTTGATATTCCTTAAATATTGAGATTTATAACCCTATTTGGTATCCCTGAATACTTGAACTTTGTCAAATATTCCACGAATGTTTGACTCTCTCTTAAAACAAAACCTATTCAATATTCCATAAATATTGAATTTCACTTATACATTCATTCATGTATGTACATATCATTCATACATTTATAACATCACTTATACATTCATTCATGTATGTACATATCATTCATACATTTATAACATCCATTCATTCAATCATTAGAAAAAAACCATTAGGATCCTTGTAACGTGGGAAGCCTTAATTTTACTTTTTATGAAAAGGTTAGAAACGAGAAAGAAGCAGGCTGACACATAACTCAAGCACTCTAAAGGTTATACCCCTGTCACTAGTTGAGTCACTCACCAGATTTTTATCCAATTCTAAACTTGAGAAGAAGATGACGGATGATGATGCTATTATCTACTCCCTCAAGAGAATCTTGGATGCTCCAGAATTCTGCAATATCTTGGAGAACTTGAACTCTTAAAAGTTGCAAGAATAAGAGGCTGAATTGGTAGCACTAAAGGCAAAGATCAGTGAGCTAGAGAACTCTTCCTTGGAGATAGTGAAATCCACTACTTCTTCAATCGTCTAATATGTGGATATTGGTAAGTTCGCGCCCAGTAAGTCTTATAATTCCATATTTAGCTACATAGAATGGCATAGGATCCCCACATGCACATGTCATGGGATATCTCTAAATCATGACCAATATGCCATTCCCAAAGTTCATATCATCAATCTATTCCAAGCCACTCTCTGTAGTTCGGCTTCTAAATGGTATATGAGGATGCTAATAGATGTAAAGTCTAATTAGAAGAAGTTATATTTTGCCTTCATAGAGAACTACGCCTTCAATCTAAAGGTAAAGACCACTCTGCAAGACCTTGAAAGGATAAATCAAGGTCCAAACGAGTCCTTTGAGGATTACTATTTGAGATAAATGTCAGTCTAAGTGCTAGTAAGTGGGGAACCTAACCAGGAAGCCTTGATTGTGAAACTAGTGAAGGGTTCCATTTAAAGGTACAAAGATGAGATATAGATGGAGAGGTTCAACACCTTCAATGATATGGTAGATTATGCCAAGAATCTGGAGTAGTATGATGAAGAAGATCAGCTGAAAGAAGATGAGATCCTTAGGATGATGTAAAATGAAAACCCAGATTATGAACAAATTGATCTTGAGGACCCAGAGTTCGAATATCATTCAGATGAAGAAATTCTAGAAGACCAAAATGAAAGAGTGACTGAAGAGATATTAGGTTGGCCCCAATCCTATTTTGGTATACCCCTGGAGTGGCTTGACTATTGGGGGGAAAATAGCCCATGAGTGGCTTAACTGCCTAGGAGCAAGTCTTTCAGATGACTTGGATTGCTAGGGGGTGCCCCCTAAAAAGAGGAACTTAGCTATTGGGGGGTGCTCTTGGAAATTGCCTTGGGTGCTTGACTGATTAGGGGGATGCCCCTTGGATGGTCTGCTTGCTAGGGAAATGATCCCTCTAACAGTCTATTTGTTAGGAATACTTCTTAGGAAGATACCCCTTAGCTCATGCCCCTCAGATGGCACCTTTGTTGGGTATGTCCTTTGAGTGGTGCCCTTAGAGGGCAGTGTGTCTGGGAGAATTCCTTTTTTTCCCACGGACACTTCTCCTTAGGTTTCTACACATGATAATAGAACTGGTCAGTAAAACTTTTATATATATGGATTAGGACTTGCCTCAATTAAAAGACTGAGTTTAGTAATGTTGGGTTGGTCCCAACTTGAACCGGGGTGCCCCTGATATGCCCCTTCTACTGGCTGGCACCACTTGGGAGTGCCCCTAGAGTGTTTGATAAGGGGGAATTCCCCTTAACTATGTCACTTTGGGGAGTGCTTCTAGGGTGGATGCCCCTGTAGTGTTAGATAATGGGGGGATGCCCCTAAATCTGTTAGGGAATGGAGGGATGCCCCCCAATTTATTTCTTTGCTGGGGAGGTGTCTTCCTAGATGACTTTTTCTACTGGGGATTTCTTCTAGGATAACATTTCCTTGGTTTGGGCAAGAATCTCTTATCTCATGGGGATTGTTGCTCCTTAGTATTTTGACCGCTTAAGAATCCTTCCCTTGAATGAACCTGCACGTGAAAAAGTGTTCACATTAGTAGTTATTCTAAAATGGCTTTCCTTGATTCTTGATTGGTTTTGTGTAGACAAAAAAATGTTTGCCCTTTCAATCAAGGATCAAGGTGAGCTAGTGGTTTAGCCCCTAATTAGCTGAAAGAAAGGTGTTTGAGAAGTGGGGTTTGCCCTAATTTGGATCTGACGTGCCCTTGCTACTGAGGAGTTCTGGTTTTGCTTGGAAAACCATTCTAAAATAGGAGGAGAACTCATATGGCTAGGTAGAAGCCGTACACCTGATATTAACACGTAATGCTGAGGATGGGATTCTTGCATCTACTGGGGACCCATATGGCTAAGGAGAGGTTTTAAGTAGAACTCGAGTTGGACTAGTGTGCCCCTATAATGGCATTTGTGACATTGTTGTGCTTCACCCTTGTGAGAACTTTATCTTGAATCTAAAAAGAGCACTCGTACGCCTTTCATGAACTCGCACAAGTATGGATGGATAATGTATGCCCAAATGAGGCTTATGCTTCCTCCTGGTGATGGATCTGATGTTGGTTCAGGATACCCTTGTGGTGAGTTCAAACATGCAAAACTCAGAGCTAAATAATGCATAATGATGTGTGAACATTTACATATATGTATTGATCCCCTAGTTTTTATTGTAGAGTTTATTCGCTATGGAGCGTGGTAAGTTTGCGTAGGATTTGAATGCCTCTAAGAAGTGAACTAGGTTCTTGGAGGAGCAGTTGTGAGTAGCCACTAGTAAGGCCGACTAGGTTAGGCCACTAGAGGAGGAGTTAGAGAGGGCTAGAGCAGAGATTGCTCGGTCAAGGGCCAAAGTTGAGGTGTTGTGGATCCAGCTCGCCTAGATGATCGAGGGTGAGCAGATACCTGAGCCATTCGATTCTTTGTTGAAGGAGGATAGTTCAGCTTGTTAGGTGGTGCCGATGGTCACTCTGGTGGTGGGAACTGAGCAGGAGGTAGAGCAACTGGTAGAGGAGATCAGTATTGTCGCTAGGACTATAGTAGGAGCTTTAGAGACCAAGGTTCCTGATCTACCTGCTACGGATGCTGGTGGGGAAGAGGATCATGTGATGATAGAAAGGGATGACCTTCTGGCGGATGCATAGGACCAGACCTAGTAGCTTAGATTAGGCTATGCTTTTCTCACTTATTTATACCCTTGATTGATCCTTTTCCTCGAGGATATTGTTATCTTTTCCTTCTTTGATAAAGGCTTAAATTATAGGTTAATCATCTAGTAACCAAACTTTTGAAGCTCTAGATTACTGAAAGACTGGCCCGACTGAGACCGATGAGTACTACCAAGATTTGGATGAGATCCGTATGCCTGTTGTAGACTTGTACAGGCTTATATGAATGCCTATACTTCTTTGCACTCGTCATTTAATCAGATGAGATTCATTCTTTGCACATTAGGGGGGTTCATCTTTGAGGTGTCCAAATTGTAACATGGTGCAAGCTGGATGATGCTAAGGAAAGCACTTGGCTCTTTTAATTTGAGTTCTAACTTTTGCATAGATCGCTTGATGTGACGACCTATCAAACAATTTTTTGTATTTTTCTTTATTTCTTATCTTAACTTTTGCCTGAACCTCCCTTTCGATTTTTGATAGAGCAGACTTTTCTTTCTTTGTCTTAATTTTTGCTAGGACCGCCCTTTCAGTTTTTAAATCCAGTAGGCTTTTCTTTCTTGTCTTAACTTTTGCCTGAACTATCTTTAGTGACTTAGTTTAGCAGACTTCCTTTCTTTTCACGTCTTAGTGGTGTCCACACTATAGCATGGTGCAAGCTGGATGATGTTAATGGAAGCACTTGGAACTTCGAATGATGTGTGCTATCGAGTATTTTCACAGTTAGAAAACTAAACTTGAGGGATCCCAACAGTGAAACATTGCTATTACAAATGATGCTTGAAGAAAAAAAGCAAGTGCAAGATACTGGCGTTTTTTATTTGAGTTCTCACTTTTTTATAGACCGCTTGATGTGATGCGATTCATCAAACTGATTTTGTATTTTTCTTGTTCTAATTTTTGCCTGAATTGTCCTTGGCCGTTTAACCCAGCGGACTTTTCGTTCTTGTCTTAACTTTTGCCTGAACTATCCTTGGTGGCTTAGTTTAGCAGACTTCTTCTGACTTTTGCATAAGCCTTATTTTTTGTTTATTTTTTTATTTTTTAGCAGCTTATCAGTATTTTGTCTTTTGTTGAATGATATGCGCAGCACAGATAATAATAAAGACCATAAAATGTAGAGAAAACTGATGTTCATATACTTGAGATCATTTCATCTAAAGACATGCATGCATTCATAAGACAAGGATTCCTCGCAAATCATAACATGTTCATCAATGAAATTAAATTTGAGTGCATAGGCAATGGTAATAGTTTCCAATGGTTAACCCTTACCCTCTTTTTGGTCCTTTTATAGATTTTCCAAAAAGCAGCTGATGTTTTTCCCACCCTTTTTAGGATTTCAACTTAGCGAGCTTTATTTTTGTTAGAGTACCATAACTTTTGCCTGACCGATTTATGGAACACCGATCAACGAGTTGCACCCTAATTTTTTCTCGCACAGTAGAGGACCACTCGCCGGGTGATTTATTCTTTATTTATTTTTTTATTTATGCTGCTTTTTGTGCTTTATTTCTTTTAACCTAGACATGATAGCGCTTAACCCAGTCTTAATTCACTGGATTCACGAACTCATTTCCGCCTATATCCCTGAGCTTAATTCCTCCCTTACCCTGAATTTTCTCAATCACGAACGGTCTTTCCTAATTAGGCCTGAACTTGCCCCTAGCATTAGTGTTAACTTGGTGTAGCTGTTTGAGAACTAGATCACCCGCCTTGAGGGGTTGTTTCGGGTAAGCTTGGGACATTTAGTATAGGAATAAACATGTTTTCCTCTTTTATGAAACGAGGTCATGTTATTATGGAGGCTTGGGATCATCATGTAGGATGAAGGATCTTTTTTTATTTTGAGCAAACAGAGAAAGCATTTTTTGAGGGATATTTTGATGGGAATATAGGTCCAAGGGAGGCACCTACATTGATAAGAAATGCCTAATTTTTGGATGTGATGGTTTATCTTTTTAAAAGTTTTGGAAGAGCATTAGATTTGAGCTTACCTTGATTTTGGATTTGTGTTGTAAGATCTTTTATTTCAATGGTGCTTTTGATGTGAAGTATGTCTTCCCCTTTTTTTCTTTTTTTGGGCTCTTGGCTTTCTTTCTTAGTGATGTGTATCTTCTTCCCCCCTTAGAGAAAAAGATGAGCTAAGACCTAAGGCTATCATGTTTGCTAAGCACTTTTTATCTCTCTCTTTTTTTGGGGTTAGTTTTAACCATTGGAACCTTATACCATTGCGATGTACTCAAATTGAATTTCTTTAATAAACATGATGAAAATTTTAAGAATGTTTATTTTATAAGTGCATGATGTCTTTAAGAATGAAATGCTTAAACATAATGTGAATGCATCAATTTATTTATGATGTGCTTTATAAGTTCATTGTTCATCAGCAACGTTAAAAGGTTACCTCATCCTCGAAAACATCCTGTCGATGTGGAGGGTCTTCATCATTAATTTCGGTAGGATCCATCGGTGAATCAGTAGTCTCCCAATACTGAGCTTCTACTTGTTTTGGCACTAGTCCTCTTTCTGCTTCATTGATGTACTCCAATTCCGCAAATATTTCCCACTTTTCATCCTTTTTAGGGAACCAATCTTCCCCTCTTATGGCTTAGACTGTAGGTGAAGGTTGTTTAGCATTAGTAGTCTCACCAAAGGGTAGACCTATTGGATAATGGAAGGTTGTCCCCTTCGGTGTGGCTACACAATTAGGACCTTAGCTAGATCCCCCAAACTGAAACACTAATAGCATAAATCCTTAGCTCGGCTGAATAGATCGACTGACGGCTAGCGGAACTATTGTACCTTTTGACCATACAGACCAACTAAACCTAACTGTCGAAGCTTATTTGACGATGGATTACTAGGAGATGGAGGCGGAGATTTAACCCTTAAATTAACTGAATTTGGTTTCATAGAAACTGGAATTCAGACCAAATGAACTTGAGATGGTTGCCAAGCTTTGACTCTTGCTTAGGTGGGAACCAAATGATCAATACAAGCATCTGTTTAATTATGTATGCATAAATTACAACGATGCATGGTTGGTTAATTACAAGGGAATGTAACACAACACATGCGAATCTATTGATTTCATCCTTATTTCTCCCGCTGGTTCTAATGGTATACTTCCTTAGTCTAATCTTATACAGAAATGGGTTCCTAGAAGGTAAAGTTCTAAGGCTTTCGATAAGAAGGGTGTAGGGACATATTGAAAGTTCGATGTAGATGGTTCCCATCACATCAAGCCTCTCTTAGAGGGAGATGACAATAAGTGCTCCACCCACTAGAGTGTCCTCAATTCCTAACAAGGCATGAGTGACACTTTCATGAGTTTTGCAGAAAAAAGAGGCACCTTAACCTGGCGCTAGAAGAAGAGCGCATCTAACTAAAGAGAGAAGGAGGTGAGAAGGTAAAGTTTGATAATTTTCCCAAATGATGAAAAAGAAAAAGGGTTGAACCAAGGAAAATGATTTTTGGTGCTCATCTTAATCTTTTAAGCTTTAAAAAACCTAAAATTTTGCAAGTTAAGAGATTATTCTCCCCAGTAGAGTCGCCACTGTGAGGTGTCGATGACATGTGCATCTCCCTTGGCACCTGTTTGAGAGGCATGGCCTACTGGGGGTTGGTTGGATTTAGACGTGATGAAACCTTTTTAGTTCAAGTTTGCACAATTAGCCAATTTTAATGAATAAAAGAATCAAGACCCAAATCTCGATATAAATGATAGAGTTGCCACCCAAGTTGTCTACTTGGGAAAGAGTTTTGGTATGCTGGAGACTCATACCTATTGGATCAAAGATTCGGGTATCGGATGAGTCACTTATTTCTCATTTAGTTAATTTAAAATTACATTCACAATGTAAAATCATTTTGTTTTCATCATTTGGGGAATTATCATAGAAATCTATTTATCTACAGTCTTTCATGCATGATATAATTTATAATAAAGCACAAGCAATAAAAGGGGGAATAAAATTACAACCGGGGGAAAAATGGGGACTGCTAAAGAACCTATACATTTGTTCTAAGTTATAAAACAAAATTAAATAAATTCTCCTACATCCACAAAGATTAGCACAGTTTATAGCATATCATAAGTCCACATTTTATTAGGAAAAATGTGATTATGTTAGAGTAGTGGTTTTACGATCGATAGTGCCGGGACGGCTTTAGGATCAGAGAGAAATAACTGGTCTTTAGCGTATTTTTTTATGAAAACACATTTTAACTTTTGTGGTTTGATTTGCCAGATTATTAGTGAAAGTGATCGCATGGTAAATGGTGAGTTGGATTGATTTTAACCAGTTAAAATGGAATTCCAGGTTCTGCCTGGGAGTCGGTACCCATACGGGTGGGGTGGGACTTGTACGGCTATCGGGAAGGACCCGTACGGGCCCTGTCTGGTCTCGGGCAGAAACTTAGTTCAATTTGATGAGCAGATTAATGGAGAATAAACAAAATAAAAATGGGATTTCCTTCCGTATGAGTATGGAGCACCAGTTTAATATCCCTAAGGACATAAGGTGCCAACAAGGCTCATATGGGTTAGGAACAGACCCAAAACAAGAATAAAAGAATAGATAGAATAGAAGAGGCAAAGAATAACAATAAAATAACTAAGATGTGAGTGTCTTTGAAACTCAAGAGCGCACCTTATGCGGTTAATCCACTTTAGCGCGATTCCAATGCCGAATGGAATCTTTGTCAAAGTAGATTGTGAAATGATAGATTTAGAATTGTTTAGGTTAGTATTTAAGTGGACAAAATCTCCCCCAATCCTAAATATGAAGTTAGAAAGGAATAAAATGTGGGCAAAACCAATGTGTAATGGTTTTCCCCTTATTTAATAACTTTTATACCACTTCTATACCCATGCTATAACCTCAAGAATTTGCTAGAACTATTTCTAGTATTTGCTTTCTATTATTATTTCTTAGTTGTATCTGTTGTCCTTCTTTGAAATGAGGAAAATGGCCTCTATTTATAGGGGAAAAAAGGTCTGAACGCATTAAATGGATGATTTTAAGCGTTTATGGCAGATTATATTCTTTTATGTCAAATTATATTCATTTCTGGCAAATCATATTTGCTTATGGCAAATTATATTTGCTACATGGCACATTATATTACTATGTCGAATTATATTCTTTTATGGCCGAATATATTCGCTTATGGCAAATTATATTTGTGACATCGAATTATATTCTGTTATCGCAAAATATATTCGCTTATGACAAACTATATTTGCTTATGGAAAATTATATTTGTTATATGGCAAATTATATTTGCTATATAGAATCATATTCTTTTATGGAAGAATATATTCATTTATGGCAAATTTGGGCACTAAATTGACTGTTTGGGCGTCTGGGGGACTGGTACGGGTGGCTTGGGCCCGTACGGTCCCCGTTGGTACCTAATTGGGTAATTCGGGAAGTTTTCGGACCGGTACGGATGGGATGGACCCGTACGAGTCTGGGGGACCCATACGGGTCCAACCAATCCACCCGTACGGATTTAGGTTGATTGGTATGGATCGGTCCGATTAGTTTTGCTTGAAACTTCCCATAACTACCTGAAATTGACCGATTTTCATTAGTTTTGACCGATTTTGACCATATTAGACCTTCTAGGGCTTAGGTGCTAGTTTTCAGAGGTTAAGGTTTGACAAAGCTTGGCCAAAGTGCATTGAAATCACTCCAAGTAGATAACACCTGTGGAAGGATGCATGATATAGCTCTCATCATCATTTCATGAGAAGGACCGTTAAAATCCAGTGCTCACAACCAACAAATGCAACATAATGCAAAATTAGCTCAAACACTTTCTAAGATTAAGAGGCATTTGAGAAAATACTTCAAAAATCAAAACACAGTAGTACTAGACTCAGAAGTCACCAAAATATTGGCTACCCAATGACATAGATAACAAATCAATCATTCAAGACAAATCCGACAGTTCTCAAAAGAGAGAATTGATCACCAAATTCGACCGTTCTCCTCCCAGTAGAGAGGACTAATAACCAAATTCAATAGTTCTCCTCTCAATAGAGAGAATTAATCACCAAATTCTATAGTACTCCTCCGAGTAGAGAGGACTAATCATCAAATTCAACAGTTCTCCTCTCAATAAAGAGAATTGATAGCCAAATTCGATCGTTCTCCTCCCAAAAGAGAGAACTGATCACCGAATTCAACAGTTCTCCTCCAAAAGAGAGAATTGATCACCAAATTTGATAGTTCTCCTCCTAGTCGAGAGAACTGATTACCAAATTCAACAACTCTCCTCCTAATAGAGAGAACTAATCACCCTATTTGACAGTACTTCCTCCTATATGAGAAGGCTGGTCACCATATTCGACATTTCCTCAATAGGGAAAAGCTACTGAGTGATGCATCCTCCTAATTTAGATAGGGGCAAATGCCAACTTAATGCATCATGCACTTGCACAACTCATCATACATCAATAAATGTACTAAATCACATGCATAATTAAACAAGAATGCATAAAACCCTTCCAAAATACTAAGCTTCATCATCCCGATGGTGGTAGATAGTGCCCATCTACTCAGTGGTGGTAGATAGTGCCCAACTCGATAATGAGACAAACTGCTCAATAGCGGCAGACAGTGCCCAACTCCATAGTGAGAAAAACTATTCAATGGTGGTAGACAGTACCCAACTCAATGGTGAGACAAACTGCTCAATAGCGGTAGATAGTGCCCAAGTCCCTAGAGAGAAAAACTGCTCAATGGTAGCAGACAGTGCCCCAAAGCAACAAACTACTCAATGGTGGCAGAAAGTGCCTAACTCCCTAGTGAGAAAAACTACTCAATGGTGGCAGATAGTACCCAACTCCCTTGTGAGACAAACTCCTTAATGGCAGTAGACAGTGCCCAACTCCCCGGTGAGAAAAATTGGTCAATGGGGGCAGATAATGTCCAACTCCTTGATGAGGCAAACTAGTCAATGGCTGCTTATAGTGCCCAACACCCTAATGAGAAAAACTGCTCAGTGGTGGCAGACAGTGCCCAACTCCCTAGTGAGACAAACGGCTTAATGGCGGTAGACAATGCCTAATTCCCTATAAGGTAAACTACTCAATGGCAACAGACAGTGCCCAACTCCCCAATGAGAAAAATTAGTCCATGCCGGCAGACAATGCCTAACTCCTTGATGAGGCAAACTACTCAATTGTGGCTGATAGTGCCACACTGCCCGAGGAGAAAACTGCTCGATGATAGCCGACAATACTTCTCCCAAATGAGAGATTGATCACCAAATCTGATAATACTTCCATCATATGAGAAGGCTAATCACCATATTTGACATTTCCTTAGTAGAGAAAACTGATCTAGATGTGGCTGACAGTGCCATTTTCCCAGAAGAGAAAACTGATCAACGAATGAAACACCGCAGGTAAGTATGATCTTTCACTTATCTTCTGCATCATGCAAAACCCTGTTTTAAATTGGACCAAAATTTTCTATGCCCCGTTAAGGACAGGAAGTTTTTTCAACCTATCTTTTCTTGTATCCCTAACATCTTTTCTTTTTACATTTACTCCCTAGTGGATTTTTGTTTAAAGATTTTCATCAACATTCTTAATCGAAGGGGCAAAAATTTTAGTTTTTCAAAATTATTGATTAAGAAATGTTGATTCTTTCTAAAATGTTTTCATGTCCTTATCACATAAGAACACTGATTTTGATTGTCGCTCTCTCATCTGCTTACGTGCAATTTTACCTTCATGTTAAAAGTTTTGTACGTGAGGGGCAAACTGTTAGCACAGTCCGCTCGTCCCTATGAGGATTTATACCAATTTCAATCAGTGATTAGACAATGAGCCAAGAAGGACCAAATTGTCATAAAAAATCCCAAAATCCTAAAAATTCTCATTTGTCATAATGTTCCAAGTTGCATCCTTAAAGTCCATTTCGAAATAATTAACACAGTCAAAACAGTCAACTAATCAAGGAGTAAAACTGACCTAAAAATACAAAAAATGCCTTTTTTTTTTGCTTAAACGATCGAATTTGGCCAAACTAAGGTGGGGCTACAGGCCAAAAGCTAGTAGTTTTGCTCCTTGGGATGTTTTAGTCAAAAAATGGTCAAATAGGTAATTAGCTGGCTAGCTAATTACCTATGAACAGTAAAAAATCGTATATGACCAAGATTTTGCAAGATTTGCGGAGATATTGATAAGATTTTGTCAGATAGGTAATTAGCCCGCCGGCTAATTTCCTACCTTGTATAAATAAGGGTGCTCCCCTCTCATTTTTCACAGATAAGAAATCGCCCAAAAATCCTATTTCTCCACTTTTTCATTCTGGGAGTCCTAAAAGCCCCGAAACTCTGCCAAAACACTTCTAAATCCGATCTCTATCCCTAACATTCGGTATAAGCTCATTTTTTGGTTTTTTTAGATCAAGATCTGACAGTGATCTTCGGTCTAAAAATGACCCAATTTCTCAAAAATCCCGCATTTTCTCTTAGGGATAATCCAATATTATAGCCAAAACTTGGGTTGAACCTATTTTCCACACATATCACAATCTCTTTTGACAACTTCGGTCCCACACCGGCTCTCACATCATCCTATACAAACGAAAAGGTAACTGATGGTAATTGGCTCTAAGCCCAGCTTTAAAATTCATTGAAATTTATTTCTATAACTTTATTATTGTACGTTGCATTTTCATTTATCTGGTCAAGTGAGCCGCTGGGGCCACTTATATTATAATTGGTGTAAATAAGCTCGCAGGTATAAGTAAAGCTCCCAAAATGTGAGAAAACTCTATTCGAGTTTTCGGGCCAAAACCCAAGTGTCGTTGTTACTCTACCAAAATTTTGGCAGAAAATATTAATTTATTCAGATGTTATAATGCCCATTTTATGTCTTGAATTTATTTCCTAATTAAGCCGTTGTAATGCCAAAATTACCACATAAAACATAATTCCAAAATTAATTAAATTCAATTTCACCAATATGAGTAACTATCATGGCCGAACTCAGAATCTCATTTTTCTTTTCGGTATAAAAATCTCATCATGGATCAGTATACCACAATTCCCGGTGGGCTGAACCGGGTGGGGACTCTCTTTTATTTTTAAATAAAGTAAAAATGATTTATTTAAAAAATATCTTTTCTTAATAAAATGTGTAAATATATTTCTTAATATAATCACATTTTTGGCTTATAAAAAGCCACGTTTTCACATTCAATAAGTTTACTTGAAAAATAATAAAAATAACTTTTCTCTTTGATAAAATCCAACATTTTATACCAGAAAAGGCACACGCATATTAAATGCAATGCCGCGGTTTCCTCAAACTGCACCAAACTAAAATGCGCCCTGCACACCGTACCCTGCGTGCTCCCGTAATATCTCTCCCGCTCATAGTCGTGATGCAAATTTAAGTCCTGACACCATAAGAATTAAGTCTCTTTACTCCATGGCTTAAGTCACAATGATAACGAGCAACTCATGGTAAAAGTAAAATGTAAATAAAATATAAAGAGACTAAAAGTAAATTGCATAAAAGTAAAACTGCGATCAAATTAAACTAAAGCATGCAAAGAACAAAATATGAAACAATAAAGTAAATCTAAATTTAATTAGTTCTCTCTACTTTTTTCTACTCTAATTGTAATCTCTATATAAATGTAACATTGAAGAATGATTTGAATGTGTTCTTCCAATGGTATTTATAGAGTTCCCACCTCCTCAATTCTTTCCTTCTCAAATTAGAATTATGACTCATTATTAATGCTTTCTTGAATAGGTTTTCGTCCTTATTAGTCCCCTTCCTTAATTAGAATTCCTTCTTGATTAGTCTCTTTAGGAAGTCTCTTTGAATGACGCAGGGTACGGTGTGCAGGGCGCATTTTGGTTCGGTGCAGTTTGAGGAAACCGCGGCATTGCATTTAATATGCGTATGCCTCTTCTGGTATAAAATGTTGGATTTTATCAAAGAGAAAAGTTATTTTTATTATTTTTCAAGTAAACTTATTGAATGTGAAAACGTGGCTTTTTATAAGCCAAAAATGTGATTATATTAAGAAATATATTTACACATTTTATTAAGAAAAGATATTTTTTAAATAAATCATTTTTACTTTATTTGGTCAACTTTAGCATCTTCAAATTTTAGAATTCTGGAAATATCTTTTGACTTTATGCTTGAGAATATTGCCACATCATTAAGACCTCGTCAATCGCGGTGAACACACCATGATCTCGGAGATTGTTAACTTTTTAGCGAGACTTCCTCTTTTCATTTCTTCTTACGTTCTAGAAGGCTTCTAGGTCACTAGGACCAGACTAGTCTAGGTGCATCCATCGGGAGTCTCCTTAATTGCTTGTTTCTGCCAAGAAATGCATCTTTTCTCCAAATTGCCTTGAAAACCTGAAAAGATAGAAAAGGAAGTAATATCGTCCAAAGAGACTAAACACATGGTCTCAATTATATTCAAATGAGCACAAATACATGTTGGATTTACAACCTATCTAATATCCCCACACTTATTCCATGCTTGCCCTATCAGTAAGAAGAGAAATTTAAACTACGCAAATGACCCTAAATAATTTCATAGAGACTGCCTTCTTTCACCGAGACTTGCATTGAGACTCCTTATTAATTTTTGAAGTTCCAACTAAAGACCTCCTTGAGAAAGCATGAGGACCTTGCTCGAAACTTATCCGGGAGTATTTACCAAATTATAAGTACAAGCACATGATCAAAAAATTGTTAAATTTCAAAATTACCCTGATTTGAAATCCAGCAGGTCCCCGGAAAACATAAGATGACTTTATTTTGATACTTATAAAATTAATGCATATTCTCACTTGGTGGGGTCCCTAATACTTCTAGCCACGTATATTTTTTTTCTTTTCATTTACTTTTTTTATTTTTTATGTTTTATTATTTTTTTGAATTGTGAAAAATAAACACCTCTGAGATAGTCAAGTCCCAGTTGTTAGCCGAGCCTTGCTCCCTCTTGTAGCCACTATGAAATAGTCACCACCCGGTTACGAGCTGAGTAGTGCTCTTTCTTCTAGCCAATAAGAAAATAAAAGCCAAAAATAACCACCAAGATCAAAGTCAAGAATAGAATAAGGTCTCGATGAAGATCCTATGATACAGAAAGACTAACTAAATACAAACCAAGTCCATGTTAAAGCACACAAATAACTTAATCATGTTACACTTTTCTGTACTCATTGGGACTACAAATCTAAAAAAGTGACTTTCAGATATCAATAATTTGGAATAACAATACTCAAATTAGGTCTCAATGACAAGTTACAGTTAATCGAAGTAGTCCTGTTAGTTATCTAATTAGTCATTTACATAATATTTCCTATCTTATTTATCCTTATTGCTTTATAACAATTTAGATTACAAAGCAGGTCAGTGAGGGAGTAAGATAAGCAAAAACAAGTCATGATAAATTTTAAAGGAAAGAAGAAGAGTAAAAATAAAGGAAAACACATAAATACCAAACACCCTCCCCATACTTAAATCAAGCATTGCCCTTAATGATTGTAAAACCAAAAAAATAAAGATAAAGAGTGGGCAAAAAGAAAGTTACTGGATGAGTTAGAGGAAGAGAAGATTAACTTCATTCATCATGACTCCTGGTGCACTATAGTGGCCTCTGTGCACTAGAGTGGTCTCTGCGTTCATATCGATCATGCTATCGAACAACCCCATATGTTTCCACTCTATCCTCATGTGATTCAGCTCTAAATCTATAGGTGTTGATGGTCATGTTGTTGTTGCTTGGCTCTTTTACTACTCCTTTTGATGCTTGGAAGTAGTTGCTCTACTCAAGGGGACCATGAGAGTGCATCTAAGATGTGTCCCATATGGTTTCCATCATCAGCATATCATAGAGAGTCGTAATATCCAGACAAGGTGTATCGGGACCATTTGTGTACAGGGAAAAATCAATGTGATCATGCCAAGATAAATCATTAAGATCACGATGCCTTGGATTGGTCATGGTATAACGGATCTCCTTTGCTAGCCATGCTCCTAAGTGGAGCTTCTTCTTGTGTAGTATACACCATAAAATGTTGACTTCCTTCTCATTGAGAATCCTAGTACTTGCATGGAGACTAGATAGATGGAAGGAAAGAAGTCTCTATGCATAGCGTAGGTGGGCATCTTTGATTGAGGAGGTCTTGATGGCACCAAAATGTTAGAAGGTGACTCTCAAATATATGGAGTAGAATATCTCTTCACCATTGTAGTTGCATCAAATAGATAATCATTGGAGTCACACTCGAGAATATGTTTGTTCCACATTTGGATCCCATTGATGTCATTAAGACTTCAATTGATGTCTTGGTCATAGATTCTAAACTATAGGATTCATGGTGATTTGTAGGACTAACTAATCCCGTTGAAAAAGTTATGTGTGGACGGAGTGCTCCTTATCTCTATATTTCTTCTAAGCTCCAATATTGCGCAATGATCTTCCCCACACTTGATTTTTGATATTTACTAGGATCTGCTTTCTCATGGAGACTGTCCAACTTATTTTATCCTATAAAGAGACACATATCAGTAGAGATAAATAGAGATGGAGAGAGAGAGAACACAATAAAATAAAAAAAGATACAAGAAAAGGACAGAAAATCGCTGAGAACACAGCAAGCTTGGGCTGCCTCCCAATAGCATATTGTTTTATCATCGCTTGCCCGATATTGCATCATGGTCATAGTGTATGGTAATGAGCCTCCTTGAGACTTAGTTCATTCGAGCAAGCTTTGAATCCCTTATAATATGGCTTCAAGTGAGGACCGTTGACTTTGGACGTGTAATTGGTCTTCATGCTTTGTACCTTGGCTGCTTCCTGAGGTAACACCTTAGTCAAGATGGACTAGTCTTTCCACTGAGGCCGATGTTGTTCTACAAATAACTTGACATGAGATTAAGACATCAGGACTTGTGGTTTTGCACGGGAGGTCTTCCTGAAGTCATGAAGGTCACTCTACCCTTCCATGGAGTCTTCTTATACACCTTGCACATTGGATTTGCCCTTATAGCTGTCATCTTTGATACCCCTAGTTAGTTTCAGCTCATGTTATCTTAAGACTTGAAGCATCAGGAGTTTCATTCAAACATGAATCATTACTCAATACGATCGCAACATGATCCTTATGCTCCTTCTCAAAGACCTGCTTAGTCTCTATAGGTGTGACATTCCTATCAGGATAAGCTAACAAAGATGTGATCACTACTTCCTATTTTAAGCTCTCAGTGTCTTTTATTTCTTTTATCGAGACCTTCTGGTCACTCTGTGTAGGTCTCGATGATGGCACGTAGATTGCACTGACATTATTGATCGGGTAGCTCTCTAACTGAGAAGGTTTTCTCTCCATGGATTCAATCTTGGTAAGAAAATTTACAATTTCGTTCATCTACCTTTCGATTATTTGCATGCTCCCTTGCATCCCATGAATTATGACATCCATGCAACTTAAGCGCTTGTGGGTTCTATCAGCAAGATCAGCTATAAAATCAGCAAGAGGACCTTGGTCTTGATATCCTTTGAAGTGATATTAAGGTCTCTGCATGCTCTAAAGTGGTTAAGGCTTCCTCTTATTATCTCTTCCCCAACTAAGAGATGGATGATCCCTCTAATTCTCATTGAAGTCACATTGATCTAGGGAAAATTTATGCCTCTCCTCATGGATTCGTCCAACATTTCCTCCATTAGTCGTTCTATTGCTTGTTCTTTCATCAGGACTTCTAAATTGTTGAGCATTATTGGCCATGGTCTTGATTAAATCCCAAGCTTGAGTGAGTGTCTCTTCAAATAGAGAACCTCCGCTTGCTGCATTTATCAAGTCTCTCTATATGGGTTGGAGACCTTCATAGAAAAATTGTATCAAAGAAGGTCATGTAAACCCATGTGGTGGATAAAAAGACAAAAGGTGTTGAAATATTTCATGATACTCATATAGACTCTCCATGTCCTTCTGATAGATGGTGCAAATCTATCTCCTTAGTGCGGTAGCTCTAGATGGTGGGAAGTATTTGTCTAAAAAAGCTTTGGTCAACTCACTCCAGGTTGTGATAGATCCTGGTTCAAGATAACAAAACCAATCTCTAGCTTTTTCCTTAAGAGAGAAAGGAAAATCTTTCATCTTAACAATTACCAAAGAGACTCCATGTGGATTCCTTACGGTGTAAGTCATGTTGAATAATCGCCAATGCATGTAAGAATCGTCGGTTGTGCTCCTGGTGAATTTAGGTAGGCTTCTAATAAACCCAGTCTTCATCTCAAAAACATTTTGCTCATTCTCCTTAGGATACATGATGCATAAGGATGGTGGTTAATCTACTGAGACTCAGATGAGGTCTCTTATAGTCTGCTCTCTCTGATTTTCTCTACTAGCCATGGTCATGATGACTATAGGATTGTGAAATAAGTCTTAAAATTAGAGGGAGTTGGAGTCAATCAACGTGAAAATAAATCAGTTGCAACCGTTCCATGGCAACGATGCCAAAATTTAATAGGTGTTAAGACCACCAAAAATAAATCCCTGCATATAATAAACTAGTATTAAGTAGCAAGCAAAGGTCGATCCCTCGAGGAACGAAAACTAGATATAATCACTTTAAATGACCTTACCGTTACCTGAGCAGTTCTCAATGACAAAAAGGATAAAAACTAAAGCAGGAAAAGTAAAAGAAAGCATAAAGACTAAAATAACTCCTAATGAGAACAGAGTGACTTAACAAAAGGAGGGAAACCAATCTCTATAGTGATCATGGGACCAAAGATGAACCACATTAAGACCTAGACTTAGTTATACTAATGTTCCACACCGTTGAACACCAACAATACTTCTTTACTTTATACAGTGATCGGACTTTGCACCACGACCACCTTCTTACTCACAGTGATCCTTAATGCTATGCCAAAGAGCTCAGTGGGAAATAGCATTACCATCTAGAAAGACCCAAGTCCAAACCAACAAGTAGTGAAGCACTCCTAACAGGCATAGGATTAAATCGCTCTCACGATCTCATGGAGACCGCCGTTACTTCATCCTTTATCAAACACAATTACGGATGCAAGATTAGAACTAACTATAGATCACAAAGACTTACCAATTGGTTGGCCAAACCAACAGCGAGAGAAAGAGATCTTCCTTCAAAACCCTTTATGTACTGAGACCGATGAATAAGTCATGATGAAAATTTCAGTCCTTACACTATAACAATTAAGTCTCTTTACTCCATGGCTTAGGTCATAATGATAACTAGCAACTCATGGTAAATGTAAATTGCAAATAGAATATAAAGAGACTGAAAGTAAATTGCATAAAATCAAAAGACTAGATATAAGAATAGAAATTGAATTAAACTAAAGCATGCGAAGAACAAAATATGAAATAATAAAGCAAATCTAAATCTAATTTGCTCTCTCTAATTTTCTCTACTCTAATTGTAATCTCTATGTGAATGTAATATAGAATGTATTGATAGAATGATTTAAATGTGTTCTTCCAATGGTATTTATTAAGTGTTCCACCTCCTTAATTCTTTCCTTCTCCAATTAGAATTATGACACATGACTACTCCTTTCTTGAATAGGCTTTCTTCCTTATTAGTCTCCTTCCTTGATTAGGATTCCTTCTTGATTAGTCTCTTTAGGAAGTCTCTTTGAATGACAATGTCTCCTTTTTAGAATTATAAAAGAAATTAATCAACAATATCCACGGCACTTCCTTTATTGGGCTTTAGTCAACTTTGGCATCTTTGAATTTTGGAATTCTGGAAATATCTTTTAACTTTCTCCTCAAGAATTTTGCCACATCATCAGGGCCTCATCAGTCGTGGTAAACATGCCATGATATCGGTTACTGGTAACCTTTCAGCGAGACTTCCTCTTTTCATTTCTTCTTACATTTTAGAAGGCTTTTAGGTCACTAGGACCAGACTAGTCTCGGTGCATTCATCAAAAGTCTCCTTAATTGCTCGTTTTCTGCCCAGAAATGCATCTTTTCTCCAAATTGCCTTGAAAACCTGAAAAGATAGAAAAGGAAGTAATATTATCCAAAGAGACTAAAAACATGGTCTCAATGATATGGAAACGAGCACAAATACATGTTGGATTTACAACCTATCAAAACTTGGCTAGGCGTCACTAGAAATACTTAACATGGACAACACCTGTAGAAATATGGATTATATAGCTCTCATCATCGTTTCGTGAAAAGGATTTGTTAAAATCTAGTGCTTATAAACTACCTATCATGGAATCACTATAGATACAGATATGTATGACCACATGATATAACCGAGCGTTTAGAAATTATACTTGATGGATTATTATGGAATTCTTATGGTTAATGATCTGGTGAGTTCCTTTCCTGAGGTGGACATCTCTCCTTCAAGTCCCTTTCTTGAGATAGATGATTCTCTTTCGTATCCCTTTCTTGAGGAAGACAAACCATCTTTGTGTCCCTTTCAGATGACTTTCCTTAGTGTCCCTTTCTTGAGGCGGACGACTCTCCTTTATCCCTCTTTCTTAAGGTGGATGACTCTATTAGTGTCCCTTTCTTGAGGTGAATGACTCTCTTTTGTATCCCTTTCTTAAGGTGGATGACTTCCTAGGTATCCCTTTCTTAAAGCAGATGACTTTCCTATGTATCCCTTTCCTAAGCTAGATAACTTTCTTGACTGTCCCTTTCTTGAGGCAGTTAGTTCTCCTTTGTACCCCTTTCTTAAGGCGAATGACTCTCTTAGTGTCCCTTTCTTGAGGCAAATGACTCTTCTTTGTATCCTTTTCCTAAGGCGGATGACTTTTCCTGGGTGTCCCTTTCTTGAGGCAGATGACTCTTCTTTCTACCCATTTCTTAAAGTGGATGACTCCCCTTGTTTCCCTTTCTTAAGGTAGATAGCTCTCCTTTGTATCCCTTTCCTAAGGCAGATGACTTTCTTGGTGTCTCTTTCTTAATATGGACGGCTCTCCTTTATATCCCTTTCTTAATGTGGATGACTTTCCTACATATCCCTTTCCTTAGGTGGATGGCTTTCCTGGTGTCCCATTCTTGAGGTGGACAACTCTCCTTTATATCATTTTTCTAAGGTGGATGACTTTCCTGTGTGTTCCTTTCTTAAGGTGAATGACCCTCTAGTGTATCCCTTTTCTAAGGTGGATGACTCTCCTCGGGATCTGAATGACCTATTAGAAGACCATAAAAACGTTGAGTTAGGTACTGTCTTCGATTACATATCTTAATTCTTGATTGACTTTGTCGTAAACAAACATTTTTCCCCTTCAGTCAAAGTTTAAGATATTTGGGTTAGGATTGGTCCCGATGAACCATAAACTAAGTTTAGAATTGTTAGGTTGGACCTAACACGAACTAGTATGCCCCTTGAGTCGCTTGACGTCTTAGGAAAGATGCCCCTTGCACGACTTGGCCGCAGGAGAGAATGGCCCTGGAATGATTTAACTGCTAGAGGCGCCCCTTGGATGGTTATCATTGTATGTGATCCTTCCTTTGGCGGACCTGCACAAGATAAAATGTTATATTAGTGAATTTTTCTAAAAGGGTACACCTTGATTCTTGATTGACTTTGTGGTAAATAAATATTTTTTCCCCTTTAATCAAGGATCAAGATGTGCTGGTGGGGTTTTTCCCCTAGTTAACTAAAAAATTAAGTTTTAGAAATGTTGGGTTGGTCCCAACTTTAATGGTGATGCCCCTTGATTGGTCTAGTCATTAGGGAGATGACCCTTGAGTAGCTTGGCTGCTTAAGGGTATGCCCCTTGAACGACCTTACAACTAGGGGATGCCCCTTGAATGGCCTGGCTACTGGGGAGATGCTCCTTGAGTGGCCTGATTGCTGGGGGATGACCCTTAGGTGGCCTGACTACTGAGGGATGACCCTTGGATGGCCTGACTACTGGGGGATGTCCCTTGATATCCCCCTTGAGTGACTCGATGGTTGGGGGATGACCCTCCTTCCTATAGATACCTCTCCTCGGGTTCTTGATTTGAAAACAAAATGAAGGACCCATATGACTGCTGGGGACCCATGTGACTGGGTAAGATGCTGAACCTGGATCTATACGTCTGTTGGGAACTCATTGTGTTTTATAACTGGTGTGCCCCTGGAATGGATTTTCTAATATTTTTATGCTCAACCCTTATGGAAACCTTGTCTTAAATCTGTAAGAAAGACGTGTACGTCTTCTATAGACCTGTACAGGTATGGGTGGACATTGTATGCCCAAATGAGACTCGTAATTCTTCTTAGTGTTGGATAAGATGTTGGCATAGGATACCCCTGTTGTGGTATGTAACTACCTATAAAACTTAAAAATCAAACTATGAATGATGCATGAACATTATTATTTATACTGATGTTTGGTTCTATCTGCTGAATCTGCTCATGAGCCATCGAACTATGACCTGAATGTTTCAAAGAATCAAGTCCATTTCTTAGAGATGTTTCCCATGCTTGTGCATGATCAACACCTTGACCTTTCTTATAAGTACATGGCTTCTAGAAGGCATCCCGTACTTCTAAGCATTACATCTATTGACTTCCTAGTCTAGTTCTGTCTTCCTAGACTCATACGGCTCCTCCTTATATCAATCTTGACTCAAAGAAAAATGGAACAATTTGGCTTGTGGGGACTCAATTCGTAGCTCACTTCCCGGCTAGTAGTGTCTTCTCACATGATAAACCATGGGAACCCTTTAGACTACATATTACAATCCTCAAGATAAGAATTAGGCCCCATATTCGAAGAAATCGATGATACATTTGGTATTCGATGCCCTAAGTTGTTTGCATTGCTGTCTCATCCTTCTTCAATTTGGATAAAGGCTAAATTTCTAATAACCAAACTTTCGAAGCTCTAGATTACTAAAACATTGACCTCACTCAGACCAACGAATACTATCAAGATTTATTAGATGAGATTCTCACTTTGCATACTTCGGGAGTGCGTATTCAAGGTATTTTGAAGTTAGAGATCAAGGTTTGAGGTACCCCAACTGTAAAGTGATGCAAGTTGTATGATGTTGTTGGAAGCACTTGATACTGACACTTTTACTTTGCAATTCTAACATTTGGATAGACCGTTTGATGTTATACGATCTATCAAACCGATTTTTGTCTTTTCGTTTTTTCTCTTCTTTCTTTCTATGTTTGTCTTTACTTTTGCCTTAATTGGCCTTTCAGATTTTCAATCCAGCAGACCTTTACCAACTTTTGCATAAACCTTATTTTTTTCAGTTTATTTGTTTCTATTTGTCTTTTATTGAATTATTCGTGCGCGATAATCAAGAGTCTAGATTCGTAATGGAAAAATTGACATAAGCCATACTTGCGATTATTTCACTAATAACATATGCATACATTCATAAGACCACTATTCTTAGCATACTTGAGCACATAGGCAATGGTAACAATTTCCAATGGTTAACTCCTACTACCTACTAGTCCTTTTACAGATTTTCTAGAAAGCAACTGACATTTTTCCCCTGGTGCCTTAACATTTTCCTAAGCCACCCTTTTTGGGTTTTCAACTTAACATGCTATTTTTTTTGCGTTGGGGTACCCTAATTTTTTCTCGGTTGACACAATGATCGCTAAACCAATGAGTACATTTTATTATCTATTTTTACGCTGCTTTTCAATGATTTTGTTCTTTTCCTAATTGTGGTAACGCTTAAGCTTGTCTTGCCTGACCAAGTTCACAAACTCATTCCCATCCATATCCATAATCTTGATACTCCTTTTCCATATATCTTGTTTACTATGAATGGACCTTCCAAATTGGGTAGGACTTGCCCCTTTCATCAGTGTTGACTACCCTGTTGACTACCCTAAGCTATTTGAGAGCCAAGTTACCTTCTTTGAGAGGCTAGTTCTGGTGTATGACCTTGTTGTTGTAGGCTCAAGCTATACATTGCTAATACATTTGTCAATGATCGAGATCCTTGAGCTGCTTCTTATCGATTACATTTGACCATTCAAATCTAGCCTTTGCCCACTTAGACTCTTTCAACCGTGCTTCTAATGCAACTTTGAGTGAGCTTACTTCCATCTCAACTGTTAGAGCCACTTTTATCCTATATATTAAAGACAATGGCGTGTAGTATGTGGAGGTTCTTACATTGGAGCTATATCCCTAAATTGCATGGGATGTTCATTGCCCCACTCTTGATAAGTTTCCACCATTTTGGATAAAATCTTCTTGGCTTGTGGTTGATTTAGGGAAGACCGACAATATTCTTATTTTGTATTCTTCCTATAGCTTGGTCGTTGCCTCTTGGAACCGTACTCCATTATCAGCAACTATATGATGAAAGATACCGCGTAAAAGTATGCTTTTCTTATGAACTTAGCCTTTCTCTTAATGGTAATGTTGGCATATGAGTCGGCTTCGACTCATTTGGAGAAGTATCTATGATGAATTGATTCTCATTGGTCGAAGGTGATAGATTTTGCCAATTATGCAAAGAGAGGTCAAGGAGTTGATGAATTGTGAAAATTTGTTTGGGTTAAGCATTACTACAACTTTAAGCACTCTTTTTCTCACCCCTTTTTTTTAGATTTTAACCATTGGAAACTTTTATCATCGTAGGTCAATGTACTCAAGGTAATTTCTTGTAATGGAAATAGCATGTGGGCTAAAACATAGTTGTGGTCAAATGAATGCATGGTGTTTTATGAGTGAAACATCAAACAAATATGAAATACCAATCTCATTATTTAATTGAAATATGCCTTATAAGTGGCATTGTTTGCATCAAAACACTAGCAACATTAAAGTATTATACCATCCTTGAAATCGTCCTCCACATGAGGAGGGTGTTCATTTTCAATCTTGGTGGGATCCATCGGTGAATTAGTAGTCTCACAACCTTGAGCTTCTACTTGTATTGGTACTAGTCCTCTTTGTGCTTCATCGCTTATAGCCATCACCTCAATTCTTTCCCACTTTTTGACCTTTTCAAAGATTTCCATATATATTTCAAAGTTGCCCATACCCATGGCCTTTCGATACACCGGAAGAGCTCCATCCATGAGTTTCACTATCATCTCGGGTAAACTGAGGTGATCTTTTAATAAGATTTGGGTGGCCATCCATCTCTTAAAGTAGCTTGAACTTTTCATTGGGGGCTTGCTTGATAGCCTTCAAGTGTTGCATAGTGATCTTGATAGTGCATTGAACCTGTATTGCTAGATGAAAGCCTCAGATAAGGCCTTCCAATTAATAGTTACCTCCTCGGACAAGGTATTATACCACTCAATCGATGGTCCCTCCAAAGTACACAGAAACATATGGCTAGGATCTTATCACTCAACTTCTTACCCTCATCACCTTTTGATAGGTAGTGACATGCAATTAAGGTAGACTGGTTCCCTTAGACTTTGCTGTGCTAGGCATACTAAAGCTTTCAAGGACCCAATCTTCCTCCCTCATGACTTGAATGGAAGGGGAAGATTGTAGAGTTATAACATTGGGGGTGAGAAACTTTTATAGCAAGTCTTTCACTTCTAAGGACAAAAGGGGAGTTCCTTAGTTCGCAGTGATACCGAAGGGTAGACCCGTTGATTAAGGAAAGGTTGTCCTCTTAGGCGTACCTATAAAATTTGGGACCTAGCTTGGCCCTCTAAATTGAACGGTTGTTGGCGTAGACCCTTGGGTGAATTGACTTACTGACCCATGGCAGTAAAAAAAGTCAGACCCAGCAGTTAAACTGACTAGTTGAACTGATCCATCTGACCAACTAAAGGTTGGGAACTGACAGTCAATTTGAACATGCATAACAGGCACAGCAGAAATTCAAAATTTTATCCCTGTCCCCAGGAAATCCTATTAGTTGCTTATTAAATAAAGCCTTAGCTAAATAATTCTCTACCTAGGTTAGCATGCATAGGCTAGGGACACCATAATTCTAAATTATATCCTAGCATATATATTTTATACTAAGCATGTTATAACTCTAAGCTATAACCTAAATATGTTATAACTCTAAGCTATAACCTAAGCATAAAATAAACTAAGCATGCAAAATAACCTAAGTATAATTGTTAAGTCTAAAAACGGTTCAAGAAAAAGACCCAATAATTAAAAGAGAAAGAAAGAAAACTTACCTATTGAAGCATGCTTTAGCAAAACCTCCTTGCACAAGCCTCCAAGTGTAGGATAGCCTCTATGAGTATCCACATGAACCCCACCAACCAAAACCTCCCCGAGAGGAAGAACTAAGGAGCCTTGAGAAATCGCTAGACCACTCCAAAAGCCCCACATGAAAATATAAACTAGAGGTGCTCGAATAAATTCAAGCTCCTCAAAAGGAACTTGCTCAATTGACCTGAGAGATTTTTCTTTTTGAATCTCGCTTAGGATTTATGCTATTGAGATATGGTGTAATTTGAAAGAGGGCATGGAGAAGCCTATTATAGGCTTGGGGGAGCAAAATTGTTCCCCCTATTTCGATGTTGCATATCCCACTCGCGGGTTTAACCTGAGCCGGGCTTGCGAGATTTCTCAAGCTGGACTTTGCCCAACTCGGCCTAAGGCAGCGGCACTTGCTAGCCCACGGTGTGGGATTTTGCACACCGAACATGTTGCAAATCCCGCAGTCCATTTTGCTGTTTAAAATTGTCTAACAATTTTTATTGGGTTCTACCCATTCGGAAAAATTCTCTTTTAAACCATTTTAAATATTTATTTTATGACCCTAACAAAATAGTTACCAGTTAAAATAAATACCTTGATTTATCCAAAATGATCTAATCTTTTTTAACCAATTAAATAATAATCCAATTATTATTATGTTATATTTCCATAATAGAATAAATCCATTAATTCTTTACTTAGTCCGATGAAGGTCTGATGTTTGTGACCTTATAGGATCTCGAAGTATTCAGCTGTTAAGGCTTAACCAACCCTTGTTCTAATGGAACCATTGGCTTGAGGTTCTAGACCATTAATAGAACTCGATTACCTTAAACGACTGTAGTAGACCTCTAGCAAGGGTCTACCGTCCCCCAATACTTGGAACGTCATTTGTGCTTATAACTTAATCTATGTTAATGCAATAGTTTTCCAATGCGATGAACTCCTTCCATTCTTTAATATTAGTACCATCTAGTTTATAGGGTTTGGTTAAAGTGTTAACCCACTAATAGCAAGGTTGCTCCAAGCTATCCCAGTTATTAACTTGTTACCGAAGTATATTGCCTTTTACCATAGTGTGTTTGACTAGAAACTATTTCTATCAAATATATACTCTGATCAGAGGTTTATAGCAATCATCATTTTAACAAAGCAGTCAGGTACAACTCCTTAATATATCCAGAGTGATGGATTCTTTCTGACTACATAGCTTACCAACGTGCTGTCATCACTATATCCGTAACCACCTGTGACACCCTAAATTAATGAGTGTATGGGAATGGCCCAAAGTATATTGATGGTACCACACAAGATAACTAGCATCTCAAGTATGAGGATATTCGCAAAACTTATTGCATGAAGATAAACACTAGCACATTGATATATACACCAAGTGTTTACCTTACTGCGGTCTCCAATATATCTCCCAGATATATTCATGTATCAAACTTAAGGCACCACCTTCAGTCCTTAAGAGATTGACTGCTTGAACCCTTTCCAAGAAAGTTAACCACATGCTAGTCTATTTGCTTGATCAATATCCTTTCTTGATGAAACTATAACTAGGGATAGTTTAGACCTAATCATATTTGCACATGAAGCAGGTCTCACTAAATATAGTCCAACTATAATTTCTCTGACTTCATGCTATGATACATCAAGAACTTTTGTATACATACACCAATGAATATATTTTAACCAGCCATAATATATATTTACAAGCACATCGATATAAACAAAAGATTAAATGCCTTTGTTAATTAAACAAATTATTCCTACTTTTACATAATTTAGATACATCGCCCTAATTGCCTTAGGGGCATACATCATATCTAACAAACTCCCACTTGCACTAAGGCTAATTAGTCATATGTCTTAATCCATATGCTTTAACATGCTAGTCATGTTTGACTTGAGTCAATGGCTTCGTCAGACCATTCATGAGGTTCTGATCAGTGGGTACATATTCTAGTCTTATTATCTTAGCCTCAACAATCCCCCTGATTATATGATATTTTTTGGATACAGGTCTATTTTATTGGTGAGACTGTGGTTCCTTTACTAGAGCTATAGCACCATTATTATCCCAATACAAAGTAATTGGATCAAGAGTCTCAGGCACTATATCGAGATCACCAATAAATACCTTTAACTAGATAGCTTCTTTTGCTGATTTGCACGCAGCAATGTATTCAGATCCATGGTCAAATCAGTAGTAGTTTCTTACTTGGAACTCTTCTAGCATATCGCCTCTCCATTTAACACATAGACGAAACCTGACTAAGACTTAAAGTCATCCTTGTCAAATTGAAAACTCGCGTTGGTGTAACCTCTAATTGTTAGATCACCATCTCCATATATCAAGAACTCGTCTTTAGTCCTTTTTAAGTACTTAAGAATTGCCTTGAAGGCCATCTAGTGCTTTTCACCTAGATCTGACTGATATCTGCTCATAAAGCTCAAAGCTTGAGAGACATCTGGCCTAGTACATATCATAGCATACATGATGGATCCTATTATGGATGCATAGGGAGTATCTTTCATGCACATTCTTTCTTGAGCTATCTTCGGACACTCAGCCTTAGATAGGTTAATCCCTGTTGTCATCAGGAGACAACCTTTCTTTGAATCCTCAAGGTTGAACCTATTCATAACCTTGTCTATATATGTACTTTGAGAAAGACCTAATAACCTCTTGGATCTATCCCTATAGATGTTTATACCTAGTATACATGCTGCTTCACCAAGGACTTTCATGGATAACTTTCTTAACAACCATGCTTTAATTTTTTGAAGAAGAGAAATGTCATTTCCTATTAGTAAGATGTCATCGACATATAGTACTAAGAAAATGACTGCACTCCCACTAAACTTCTTATAAACACAAGGATCATTAATGTTTGGATAGAAATCCAGTTCACGGATTGTCTGATCAAACCTTATATTCCAACTCCTAGATTCCTACTTGAGTCCATAAATGGATTTTTGAAGCTTAGATACCTTCAAGCCATTCTGAGATGTAAAACCCTTAGGCTGTGTCATATACATATCCTAGTCTGAATCCCTATTTAAGAATGTTATTTTAAGATCCATCTGTCAGATCTCATAATCATAATGAGCAGCAATGGCTAGGAGTATACTTATGGATTTAACCATGGCTACCGGTGAGAAAGTTTCATCATAGTCGATTCCTTCACCTTAACTATAACCTTTTACCATCAACCTTGCTTTTAAAGGTAATTACATTACCATCTATGTCAATCTTCCTCTTGAAGACCCACTTACACCTGATTGGTCTAACCTCTTGTGGTCCATCGACCAAATTCCAAACTTGATTTTCATATATGGAATCCATTTCTGATTTCATGGCTTTTCATTGTTTCATCATAGGTTCTTGGTTCTTCATCCACTATAAGATATAGTTCCTTATCATCAGTGATGATAAAACCATACCAATCGGGACCTTTATGAACATGACTTGATCTTCACAATGCTTGTGTTTCGACAGGTTATTCTTGGATCACACTTTCTTGTTTATCTAGAACGGGGTCAATCAGTTGACTATCTATTTCTTCCTCTTGAACCTCCAATTCAATATTGCTCTTAGTGACTTTTGCAAGTAAGTGTTCCTTTTCCAAAAAAGTGAGCACTCCGAGATACAAATACCTTCTGTGCTTCAGGTTGGTAAAATATATATCCAATAGTTTCCTTTGGATATCCAATGAATAGACACTTATCAGATTTATCACTTACCTTATCTAATGTTATCCTCTTTACCATCGCAGGATAGCCCCATACTCTAAGGTGACTTAGAGATGGCCTTTTATTACATTATCTTTCGTAAGGTGTAAAATCAACTGATTTAGAGGGCACTCTATTTAATAAACAAACCGCGCTCTCTAGTGCATATCCCTAAAAGGATTACTGAGATCTGCTTGGCTCATCATGGACCAATCCGTATCTAATAAAGTCTGATTCCTCCTTTTAGACACTCCATTATATTGGGGCCTGTAAAGAGGGGTCCACTGGGGAACTATCCTGTTTTCTATTGGATAATCCTGAAACTCCTGACTTAAGTATTCTCCACCTCAATCAGATCAAAGTGCTTTAATACTTTTCTCAAGCTATTTCTCTACTTCAGTTCTGAATATTTTGAACTTTTCAAAACTCTCAGACTTGTGCTTCATTAAGTACATATAACTGTATTGTGAATAATCATCAATAAAAATTATGAAGTAAGAGTATCCTCGTAGAGCCTAAACACTTATTAGACCACACACATCAGTATGTATAAGTTCCAATGTACTCGTGGCTCATTCACCCTTTCCTTTAAAGGGAAACTTTGTAATCTTTCCTCTTAAACAAGGTTTGCAATCACTATAAGACTCCAAGTCTATTGGACTCAAGTCACCTCACTTATGTAGCTTAGTTAAGTGATCTTTGTTTATGTGGCCTAAATGACAGTGCCATAAGTAGGAGGAATTCTCATTATCTAATTTAAATTTAGTCATTTCGATCTTATTTCCAATATCCCATATTTAAAACAATCATTTTGTCTCCTAGACAAAATTCTCAGTATTCCTTTTACTCTTCTCTTCACTCTACTCTATCCTGCTTCAAAACTAGACACCATGTGTGTCCCTTTACTTCTTTGAGATATGAACCATTTAAATTTTTGATTAATTGGTCCCAGTAATTTCTATCAAAATATTTTTGTTTAAATTTTTCACCATGGAAAATCCTTTCTCTAAGATGTAAAGACATAGACTTTCAAGTCCATGATTTTATGATACCCTTGTAGCTAAGGTAATATGGATCCTAACATCTGACTTATTGTTTAACCTTGTCTCCTACCAGCTACTTACATAAGGTAACATGGACGTTAACAACCTCTAAGGTGTTGTATCCTAGTTTCCTTCATGTATTTCATGCATATCTGTTTTAAGCAGAATTGCTTGCATTATATTGTTTAGATTCGGGCTTATACAATGTACATGCCAAGCCCAATGCCTTGCGGACTATCCTCACATTTCTAAACAAACCCTTTGAAGCTAGAGCCAATCAAAATTAGTTATCAATGCAAACGTTTGTATTTAAATAAAGATTTCAACCGAGATATAAGAAAAGAATTAGTATTCAAATATTAGTTTTAGCACATGTATTTAATATAAGGTCTTTTAATTAAATACATTTGTCCTACTATTTTCTTTAAAATTTTCAATAGCTCATTCTATTAAATTCAGGAATTTTAGTCCAGCTAAATTTCCTAGTAGGTAGCATCTAAACTAGTCTATTATGACCCTCAATTTTATAAGTCACGTCATATTAGTAAGTTATAGTTGGAATACCATTCCATTTGCATCGTATGCAATTGCTAATTCATTCAAGTTCCCTAATCCCAAGGGACGTGTGCTCTTATTTTAGCATCTTCTTGAATATATCTCAGTCCAGCGGCTAGCCCCCAATTTTATGGTGGACTACCCAGTTCTATTAAGGCAGACCCTGTCCTGAATTTTGTAATCGGTCAATATGGACTAAAAGGAACACTAAAAGGAACTCTTTGCACAGCACTTTGATAACCCAAAGAGACCGTATTATAAAGTTGAGTAAGGAAGACTATAACTCGCTTTAATATATTTACTTTAGGATTTTATTGGTATTAAGCATCTCACCCAATCTAGGATTTTATCAGATGGACATATTTATAATAATTTATATTAATTCAACGAATTTTAGAATTAATTTTAAGGTCCAACCTTATGTGGGTTCAAGCTCTTTATTATAATTATTCCATCAACCTAGATTATATGCAAAATAATTAACACTTTTATTTGTTATATTTATGTTGCATTTCCTTTAAGCTTTTATTCAATAAATTTAATTTTTACTTTGTTATAGAAACATATATAAGCACCATCTTATATATTAGAAATAAATTTGTTCATTTTAATCTCCTAAGTCAATTCGAGTTGCACCGATATAGGTTCCCAGGTAGGAGAGGTGCCCTTGAAGTGAGTAGACACTAAGTCCAATCCTTGGCCAGAACAAATACGGGCACAAACTCGAAGACCAATGGATCCTTTTGAACTAATAAATTTCGTTCTTTCAATTCATGTAAATTGGAAGCAACTATAACCCATGTAACTTATATAATTTATTGAGTCTTATATAATTTGAGTAAGTTGAGCAAGCTTATTCAAAATAATTCGTAACCATTTTCTAACCTTGAAGTGAAAACCCATGTCCATATATATTGTTCCAAACAATTAAATAAACAACAAATCATTTCATATAGAAAATAAAATTTAGTTTGCTTCTAACTTAATTATACACTAAACAGGCAGGCTCTGAAATCATTGTTGGGAACTAACAGTCAATTTGAACAGGCATGGCAGAAATTCAAAATTTTGTCCCTGTCCCCAGGAACTCCTATTAGTTGCTTACTAAATAAAGCTTTAGCTAAATAATTCTCTACCTAGGTTAGCATGCATAGGCTACGCATATCATAATTCTAAATTATATCCTAGCGTATATAGTTTATACTAAGCATGTAATAACTCTAAGCTATAACCTAAATATGTTATAACTCTAAGCTATAACCTAAGCATAAAATAAACTAAGCATACAAAATAACCTAAGCATAATTATTAAGTCTAAAAACGGTTAAAGAAAAAGACCCAATAATTAAAAGAGAAAGAAAGAAAACTTACCAGTTGAAGCATGCTTTAGCAAAACCTCCTTGCACAAGCCTCCAAGTGTAGGATAGCCTCTATGAGTATCCACGCGAACCCCACCAACAAAAACCTCCCCGAGAGGAAGAACTAAGGAGCCTTAAGAAATTGCTAGACACTCTGAAAGCCCTACCCGAAAATATAAACTAGAGGTGCTCGAATAAATTCAAGCTCCTCAAAAAAGAACTTACTCAATTGACCCGAGAGATTTTTCTTTTCAAATCTCGCTTAGGGTTTATGCTATTAAGCTATGGTAAAATCGGAAAGGGGGAATGGAAAAGGCCATTTATAGGCTTGGGGGAGCAAAATTACTAACCCTTTTTCGATGTGGGATCCCACTCGCAGGTTTGACCCGCGGGGCTCCAGTGTGCTCCGCACACTGTGCTTCTCACAAGCCTAGCCTGCGAGATTTCTCGCAAGCCCAGCTTGAGAGATTTCTCGCACAAGGCTTTGCCCAGCGCTACCCTGGCAAGCCGAGCCTCATGGGCTTTTACAAGTACTACATTGCGGCACTTGAAAGCCAAGGTGCGGGATTTTGCGCACCGAACGTATCGCAAATCCCGCATCCCATTTTGTTGTTCAAAATTGTCTAACAATTTTTAATGGGTCCTACCCATTTGGAAAAATTCTCTTTTAAACCCTTTCAAATATTTATTTTATGACCCTAATAAAATAGTTACCGGTCAAAATAAATACCTTGGTTTATCTAAAATGATCTAATCATTTTTAACCAATTAAATAATAATCCAATTATTACTATGTTATATCTACGTAATAGAATAAATATAGTAATTCTTCACTTAGTCCAATGAAGGTCTAATGTGTGTGAGCTTATAGGATCCCGAAGTATTGAGCTGTTAAGGCTTAACCAACCCTTGTTCTAATGGAACCATTGGCTCGAGGTTCTAGACTGTTAATAGAACTTGATTACCTTAAACGACTGTATTACACCTCTAGCAAGGGTCTACCATCCCCCATTACTTGGAATATCAATTGTGCTTATGACTTCATCCCAGTTAATACAATAGTTATCCAATGCATTAAACCCCTTCCATTCTTTAATATTAGTACCATGTAGTTTATAGGGTTCGGTTAAAGTGTTAACCCACTATGGCAAGGTTGCTCCAAGCTATCCCGGTTATTAACTTGTTACCGAAGTATATTGCCTTTTACCATAGTTTGTTTGACTAGAAACTATTTCTATCAAATATATACTCTGATCATAGGTCTATAGAAATCATCACTTTAACAAGCGGCCAGGTACAACTCCTTAATATATCTGGAGTGATGGATTCTTTCTGACTATATAGCTTACCAACGTTCTATCATCACTATACCCATAAACACCCGTGACACCATAAATTAATGAGTGTATGGGAATGGCCCAAAGTATGGAGATGGTACCACACAAGATAACTAGCATCTCAAGTATGAGGATATTCGCAAAACTTATTGTATGAAGATAAACACTAATACATTGATATATACACCAAGTGTTCACCTTACTACGGTCTCTAATATATCTCCCAGACATATCCATGTGTCAAACTTAAGGCACCACCTTCAGTCCTTAGGAGATTGACTGCTTGGACTCTTTCCAAGAAAGTTGACCACATGCTAGTCTATCTACTTCATCAATATCCTTTCTTGATGAAACTATGACTAGGGATAGTTTAGACATAATCAAAATTTCACATGAAGCAGGTCTCACTAAATATAGTCTAACTATAATTTCTCTAACTTCATGCTATGATACATCAAGGACTTTTGTATACATATATCAAAGAATATATTTTGACCAGCTATAATATATATTTACAAGCACATCGATATAAATAAAAGATTAAATGCCTTTATTAATTAAACAAATTATTCGTACTATTATATAATTAAGATATATCGCCCTAATGGCCTTAAGGGCATACATCATATCTAACACTAAGCGCAACTGACCAAACTGGCTAGACAATCCCCCGTGAAGTTGGATCGGTGGAAGCTGCAACTGAGTGAATTGGGCTAAGAATAAGGGGTTGTGGGAAACCCTAGATGGGGTAGGCTTCTCACTAACCACTGCTCGAACTAATAGAACTGTAGTTGTCATAACTTGAGAAGTATTTCTATCCTCTCTTCGGCCAAAATTTCCCTTATCAAATCCAATATCTTATCATTCACACAGTTGAGAAACTGATTACTTCATAAGAACTATGAGATGACATTTGTAATCTCTAGCCTAATATCGGCCTTCGATGCATTTATCTCCTCCTCAAGAGTAGTATCCTCAACCTCAACATCTACAAGGCCATCACGGGTTAAAATATGGGTCATCTATTCAAGCTGGTGTGTAGTATCAGGATCAAATAGACCAAACTGACTGCTATTTGAATCATTTAAATACGGAGACAAAGACTCAACCCTCAATTGAACTGAAGTTGGTGGAATAGAAATCAAAATATAAACTAAATAGCCTTGAGAGCATTGCTAAGCTTTGGCTCTAGCTAAGGTGGAAACTAAACTATCAGTGCATGCATGAGGCTATAAATGCATAGGTGTATGTATACACGTAGCTATACAACATGTTAGATATGATGTATGCCCTTAAGGCAATTAGGGCGATATATCTTAATTATGTAATAGTACGAATAATTTATTTAATCAATAAAGGCATTTGCTCTTTTGTTTATATCAATGTGTTTTTATACATATATATTATAGCTGGTTAAAATATATTCATTGATGTATGTATACAAATGTCCTTGACATATCATAGCATGAAGTCAGAGATATTATAGTTGGACTATATTTGGGGGAACCTACTTCATATGCAATTATGATTATGTCTAAACTGTCCATAGTCACAGTGTCATCAAGAAAGGATATTGATGAAACGGAAAGACTAGCATGTGGTCAACTTTCTTGGAAAGGGTCTAAGCAGTTAATCTCCTAAAGACTGAAGGTGGTGCCTTAAGCTTGACACATGGATATATCTGGGAGATATATTGGAGACCGCAGCAAGATAAACACTTAGTATAAATATCAATGTGTTAGTGTTTATCTTCATGCAATAAGCTTTGCAAATGTCCTCATACTTGAGATGCTAGTTGCCTTGTGTGGTACTATTGCTATACTTTGGGTCATTGCTATGCACTCATTAATTTAGGGTGCTACGGGTGATTACGGGAATAGTGATGACAGCACGTTGGTAGGCTGAGTAGTCGGAAAGAATCCATCGCTCTGAATATATTAAGGAGTTGTACCTAGCCACTTGTTGAAGTGATGATTGCCATAAACCTCTGATCAAAGTATGTGTTTGATAGAAATGGTTTCTAGTCAAACACACTATGGTAAAAGGCAATATACTTCGATAATAAGTAAATAACTGGGATAGCTTGGAGCAACCTTGCTATTAGTGGGTTAACACTTTAACCGAACCCAATAAACCAGATGGTACTAATATTAAAGAATGGAAGGAATTTATCGCACTGGATAACTATTGCATTAACCGGGATTAAGTCATAAGCATAAATGGCATTTCGAGTAATAGGGGATGGTAGACCCTTGCTAGAGGCGTACTACAGTCGTTTAAGGTAATCAAGTTCTATTCACGGTCTAGAACATCGAGCCAATGGTTCCATTAGAACAAGGGTTGGTTAAGCCTTAACAGCTCAATACTTTGGGATCGTATAAGGTCACACACATTGGACCTTCATCGGACTAAGTAAAGAGCTAATAGATTTATTCTATTACAAAATATAACATAAATAATAATTGGATTATTATTTGATTGGTTAAAATTGATTAGATCAATTTTGGATAGACCAAGGAATTTATTTTGACCGGTAACTAATCAATTAGAGTCATAAATAAATTATAATTGATTAGATCAATTTTGGTTGGACCAAGAAATTTATTTTGAATGATGACTAATTTATTAGGGTCAGAAAATAAATAATTGAAAAGGGATTAAAAAGGGGAATTTTGCACTGGCGAGTTTAATTGGACCGAGAGTATAAAAATATTTTGTACAGACTCGAGTGCGCGGGAGTATACCGAAAGGTGTGCAAGCAATGCTGGGCATTGCTCGCGGTAGCCCATAAAAATGGGCTGCACATGCACAGCCTAAAAGCAAGGCAAAGCCTACAAGGGCTTTGCCTTGCCACACGCTGTGCATATGGGATGGGAGTAATTACTCCCATCCCACATCGCTTAGAAGGGGGAGCAAAATGCTCCCCCCAAGCCTATATATAGGCTTTTCCCTTTCCTTTCAAATTGTACCAAGCTCCAAGCATAAATCCTAAGCGAGATAATTAATCTCTCGGGTACTTGAGCAAGTTATTTTTGTGGAGCCTGAATTTATTCGGGCACCACTAGTTTATATTTTGGGTGAGGCTTCTAGAGTGGTCTAGCTACTACTCGAGGCTTCTTAGTTTTTCCTCCTGGGAAGGTTTTGGTTTGTGGGGTTCGTGTGGATACTAATAGAGGCTATCCTATGACTGGAGGCTTTTGCAAGAAGGTCCTGCAAAAGCACGCTTCAACTGGTAAGTTCTTTTCTGTTCTCTTTTAATTATTAAGTCTTTTTCTTTAAGTGTTTTTAGACTTAATAATTATGCTTAGGTTATTTTTGCATGCTTAGTTTATTTTATGCTTAGGTTATAACTTAGAGTTATAATATGCTTAGTATAAAATAAATATGCTAGGATATAATTTGGAATTATGGTATGCCTAGTCCTTTAGCATGCTAACCTAGGTAGAGAATTATTTAGTTAAGGCTTTATTTAATGTATATGCAACTAATAGGAGTTCCTGGGACAGGGACAAAATTTTGAATTTCCGTCATGACTCTTATACATGTTTAATTTGACTGTCAATTCCTAACAGTGGTATCAGAGCCTACCTATTTAGTGCATAATTAAGTTAGAAGCAAACTAAATATTATTTTCTAAATGAAATGATTTGTTTATTTAATTGTTTGGAATAATATATATAAACTTCTGCCTTTCATTTCAGGGTTAGAAATTAGTTACGAATAATTTTGGATAAGCTTGCTCAACTTACTTAAATTATACAAGTGTCAATAATTTATTTAAATTACATGGGTTATAGATGCTCCCAATTTACGTGAATTGGAAGAACGAAATTTATTAGTTCAAGAGAATCCATTGGTCTTCAAGTTTGTGCCCGTATTTGTTCTGGCTAAGGATTGGACTAGGTGTCTACTCCTCATAGGGCACCTCTCCTACCTGGGAACCTATATCGGTGCAATTTGAATTGACCAATCGGGGGATTAATATGAACTAATTTATTTCTAGTATATAAGATGGTGCTTATATATGTTTCTATAACAAAGTAAAAAATTAAAATTATTGAATAAAAACTTAAAGGAAATGCAATATAAATATAACAAATAAAAGCGTTAATTATTTTGCATATAATCTAGGTTGATGGAATAATTATAATAAAGAGCTGAACCCACCTAAGGTTAGACCTTATAAATTAATTCTAAAATTCCCTGAATTAATACAAGTCATTATAATTTTGTCCATCTGATAAAATCCTAGATTGGGTGAGACATTTAACACCAATAAAATCCCAAAGTAAATATATTAATCAAAGTGCTACGCAAAGCATTCCTTCTAGTCCACATTGATTGGTTGTAAAGTTTGAGATAGGGTCTGCCTTAACAGAGTTGGGGTAGTCCACCATAAAATTAGGGGCTAGGCCCAGATCTGAGACATATTTAAGGAGATGCTAATATAAGAGCACACGTCCCTTGGGATTAGGGGACTTGAATGAATTAGCAATTGCATGCGATGCAAATGTAATTGGATTCCAACTATGACTGACTATTATGACTTGACTCATAAAATTGGGGGTTGTAATAGACTAGTTATAGATGCTACCTACTAAGAAATTTAGCTGGGCTAAAATTCACGAATTCAATAGAATGGGCTATTATAAATTTCGAAGAAAATAGTAGGAAAATGTATTTAATTAAAAGTCCTTATATTAAATACATGTACTTAAACTAATATCTAAACACTTTTCTTTTCTTATGTCTTAGGTTGAAAATGGCTTCCAATTTTAATCTCCGTATGTTACTTGACACCAAATTAAATGGCTCAAACTTTTCTGTATGGTTCCGAGCAGTGAGAATAGTTCTCAGATTTGAGGGAATTGCCTATGTCCTAAGTAAAATTTTCCCTGTAGAACTTGATGTTGAGGATCATGTGGAACATGATGCCTGGTTGAAGCACAGGAAAGATCGTGAGACTGCTATGTGTATTATGTTGGGGTCCATGAATCCTGAGCTTCAGAAATAACATGAGAACATGCCCTTGGAGGATATGGTTCTCCATCTTGAAGAACTCTTTTCGGAGAGGGAGAGGACAGAGAGGTATGAGACCTCCAAGCTCCTTTTCGGGACCAAGATATAGGCTGGCACCTCTGCCTCTCAGCATGTACTGAAACTCTTGGGATACCTTGAGAAGCTGAATTGATTGGGATTTGAGATGAATCATGACTTGAGCATTGACCTTGTGTTGATGTCCTTGACAGATAGTTACTCAGGCTTTGTAACTAACTATTACATGAACAGGATTAATTCAACTATCCCTGAATTAATTAACATGCTAAAAACAGTAGAACCTCAGATCAAGAAAGATCAGAAACCTCTACTGTTGGTTGAAAAAGGCAAGGCTTCTAAGAAGAAGAAGCAGGCACTGGGTGCCAAGAAAAGAATCAGTAAGAAGAAGAATGAAAAGAAGGCATCTAATTATGTCTGCTTCCAATGTAGGAAACCGGGACATTGGAAGAGGGATTGCAAAACTCCTACTTCTGAGCATTTGAAGAAGAAGCCTATAGAGGCATCTACTTCAGGTATATTTGTAATTGAAAACTTTGCTACTTTTTCGCAAGAATCCACTTGGGTATTAGATACTGGTTGTGGTTCTCATATCTGTACTTCTGTGTAGGGACTAAGGAACTGTAGAAAACTTGCAAAAGGTGAGATGGACCTACGCGTGGGAAATGGAGCCAGAGTTACTGCATTAGCCGTAGGAAGCTTTAGTCTTGTTTTGCCAAGTGGACTTGTTTTAGTTTTGAATAATTGTTATTACATTCCAAGTGTTACTAAGAATATTGTATCTGTTGCGTGTTTAGCAACAGAGGGATTTGAAATTTTATTTTCGAATAATAATTGTCAGATTCGTTTGAATAATATTCTTTATGGTTATAGAATGTTGAAAGGTGGCATTTATATTCTTGATACTAAAACAGAAGTTTTCAATATAAATAATGTGAAGAAAGTCAAATTAGGTAATGAGAATTCCTTCTACTTATGGCATTGCCGTTTAGGCCACATAAACAAAGATCGCTTAACCAAGTTGCGTAAGCGTGGAGACTTAGGCCCAATAGACTTGGAGTCTTATGGTAATTGCGAACCTTGTTTAAAAGGAAAAATGACAAAGTTACCCTTTAAAGGAAAGGGTGACGAGTACATTGGAACTTATACACACTGATGTGTGTGGTCCAATGAGTGTTCAGGCACTAGGAGGATACTCCTACTTCATAACCTTTATTGATGATTACTCACGATATGGTTATTTATACTTGATGAAGTACAAGTCTGAAAGTTTTGAAAAATTCAAACTATTCAGAGCTAAAGTAGAGAAATAGCTTGAGAAAAGTATTAAAATAGTTCAATCGGATCGAGGTGGAGAATACTTAAGTCAGGAGTTTCAGGATTATCTAAAGGAAAATGGGATAGTTCCCTAGTGGACCCCTCCTTATACACCCCAACATAATAGAGTGTCAGAGAGGAGGAATCGAACTTTATTAGATATAGTCAGGTCCATGATGAGCCATACAGTTCTTAGTAAATCCTTTTGGGGATATGCACTTGAGAGCGCGGTTTATGTCTTAAACAGAGTGCCCTCTAAATTAGTTGATTTTACACCTTATGAAAGATGGTATAACAAAAAGCCATCTCTAAATCACTTAAGAGTATGGGGTTGTCCTGCTATGGTAAAGAGGATAGCGTCAGATAAGCTAAATGCCAAGGCTGACAAATGTCTGTTCATTGGATATCTAAAGGAAACAATTGGATATCTGTTTTACCAACCCGAAGCACAAAAGGTATTTGTATCTCGGAATGCTCACTTTTTGGAAAAGGAACACTTACTTAAAAAGGTCAGTGGGAGCAATATTGAACTGGAAGTTTAAGAGAAAGAAACAGACGATCAACTGATTGACCCCGATCTAGATATACAAGAGAGTGTGATCTAAGAACAAACTGTCGAAACACAATCATTGTGAAGATCAGGTCATATTCATAAGGGTCCCGATAGATATGGGTTTATCATCACTAATGATAAGGAACTATATCTTATGGAGGATGATGAACCAAGGACATATGATGAGGCAATGAAAAGCTCAGATTCTGATAAATGGAAAAAGGCCATAAAATCAGAAATGGATTCCATGTACGAGAACCAAGTTTGGAATTTGGTTGATGCACCGCAAGAGGTTAGACCAATTGGGTGCAAATGGGTCTTCAAGAAGAAGACAGACATGGACGATAATGTAATTACCTATAAAGCAAGGTTGGTTACGAAAGGTTATAGTCAACGAGAAGGTATTGACTATGATGAAACCTTCTCACCGGTAGCCATGCTCAAATCTATAAGGATACTCCTCGCCATTGCTGCTCATTACGATTATGAGATCTGGCAGATGGATGTAAAAACAGCATTCCTGAATGGGGATTTAGACCGGGATGTGTATATGACATAACCTAAGGGTTTTACATCTCAGAATGGCTCGAAGGTATACAAGCTACAAAGATCCATTTATGGACTTAAGCAAGCATTCTGGAGTTGGAATATAAGGTTTGATCAGAAAATCCGGGAACTGGATTTCTGCCCAAATGCAAATGAGCCTTGTGTTTACAAGAAGGTTAGTGGGAGTGCAGTCATTTTTCTAGTATTGTATGTTGATGACATTCTGCTAATAGGAAATGACATTTCTCTTCTTCAAAACGTTAAAGTATGGTTGTCAAGAAAGTTCTCCATGAAAGACCTTGGTGAGGCAGCATTTATACTAGGTATAAAGATCTACAGGGATAGATCCAAAAGGCTGTTAGGTCTTTCTCAAAGTACATATATAGACAAGGTGTTAAATAGGTTCAACCTTGAGCATTCTAAGAAAGGTTATCTCCCGATGACAAAGGGGATTAACCTATCTAAAGCTGAGTGTCCGAAGACAGCTCAAGAGAGAATGCGTATAAAAGATATACCCTATGCATCCGCAATAGGATCCATCATATATGCTATGATATGTACTAGGCCGGATGTCTCTCAGGCTTTGAGCTTTACGAGCAGATATCAGTCAAATCCAAGTGAAAAGCACTGGATGGCCGTCAAGGCAATCCTTAAGTACTTGAGAAGGACTAAGGATGAGTTCTTGATTTTATAGAGAAGGTGATCTCATTATCAAAGGTTACACTGATGCAAGCTTTAAATCTGACAAGGATGACTTTAAGTCTCAGTCAGGTTTTGTGTATGTGTTAAATGGAGGGGCAGTATGCTGGAAGAGTTCCAAGCAAGAAACTACTACTGATTCAACCGTGAAATCTGAATACATTGCTGCATGCGAAGCAGCAAAAGAAGCTGTCTGGTTAAAGGGATTTATTGGTGATGTCGATGTGGTGCCTGAGGCTATTGATCCAATTACTTTATATTATGATAACAATGGTACCATAGCTTAGGCAAAGGAACCACGATCTCATCAGAAAAATAGACATGTATCCAGAAAGTATCATATAATTAGGGAGATTGTTGATGCTAAGACAATAAGATTAGAATATATACCTACGGATCAGAACCTCGCGGATGGTCTGACAAAGCCATTGACTCAAGTCAAACAAGACCAGCATGTTAAAGCATATGGATTAAAACATATGGCTAATTGGCCTTAGTGCAAGTGGGAGTTTGTTAGATATGATGTATGCCCTTAAGGCAATTAGGGCGATATATCTTAATTATGTAATAGTATGAATAATTTATTTAATCAATAAAGGCATTTGTTCTTTTGTTTATATCAATGTGTTTTTATACATATATATTATAGCTGGTTAAAATATATTCATTGATGTATGTATACAAAAGTCCTTGACATATCATAGCATGAAGTCAGAGATATTATAGTTGGACTATATTTGGTGGAACCTACTTCATGTGTAATTATGATTATGTCTAAACTGTCCCTAGTCACAGTGTCATCAAGAAAGGATATTGATAAAATGGAAAGACTAGTATGTGGTCAACTTTCTTGGAAAGGGTCTAAGCAGTTAATCTCCTAAAGACTGAAGGTGGTGCCTTAAGCTTGACACATGGATATATCTGGGAGATATATTGGAGATCACAGCAAAATAAACACTTGGTATAAATATCAATGTGTTAGTGTTTATCTCCATGCAATAAGCTTTGCGAATGTCCTCATACTTGAGATGCTAGTTGCCTTGTGTGGTACTATTGTTATACTTTGGGTCATTGCTATGCACTCATTAATTTAGGGTGCTACGGGTGATTACGGGTATAGTGATGACAGCACGTTGGTAGGCTGAGTAGTCAGAAAGAATCCATCGCTCCGGATATATTAAGGAGTTGTACCTGGCCACTTGTTGAAGTGATGATTGCCATAAACCTCCGATCAGAGTATGTGTTTGGTAGAAATGGTTTCTAGTCAAACACACTATGGTAAAAGGCAATATACTTCGGTAATAAGTAAATAACTGGGATAGCTTGGAGCAACCTTGCTATTAGTGGGTTAACACTTTAATCGAACCCAATAAACTAGATGGTACTAATATTAAAGAATGGAAGGAATTTATCGCACTGGATAACTATTACATTAACCGGGATTAAGTCATAAGCATAAATGGCATTTCGAGTAATAGGGGATGGTAGACCCTTGCTAGAGGCGTACTACAGTCGTTTAAGGTAATCAAGTTCTATTCACGGTCTAGAACATCGAGCCAATGGTTCCATTAGAACAAGGGTTGGTTAAGCCTTAACAGCTCAATACTTCGGGATCCTATAAGGTCACACACATTGGACCTTCATCGGACTAAGTAAAGAACTAATAGATTTATTCTATTACAAAATATAACATAAATAATAATTGGATTATTATTTGATTGGTTAAAATTGATTAGATCAATTTTGGATAGACCAAGGAATTTATTTTGACCGGTAACTAATTAATTAGAGTCATAAATAAATTATAATTGATTAGATCAATTTTTGTTGGACCAAGAAATTTATTTTGAATGATGACTAATTTATTAGGGTCAGAAAATAAATAATTGAAAAGGGATTAAAAAGGGGAATTTTGCACTGGCAAGTTTAATTGGACCGAGAGTATAAAATATTTTGTACAGACTCGAGTGTGCGGGAGTATACCGAAAGGTGTGCAAGCAAAGCCGGGCATTGCTCATGGCAGCCCATAAAAATGGGCTGCACATGCGCAGCCCAAAAGTAAGGCAAAGCCCACAAGGGCTTTGCCTTGCCATATGCACAGCGTGTGACACGCTGTGCATATGGGATGGGAGTAATTACTCCCATCCCACATCGCTTTGAAGGGGGAGCAAAATGCTCCCCCAAAGCCTATATATAGGCTTTTCCCTTTCCTCTCAAATTGTACCAAGCTCAAAGCATAAATCCTAAGCGAGATAATTAATCTCTCCGGTACTTGAGCAAGTTATTTTTATGGAGCCTGAATTTATTCGGGCACCGCTAGTTTATATTTTGGGTGAGGCTTCTAGAGTGGTCTAGCAACTACTCGAGGCTTCTTAGTTTTTCCTCCTGAGGAGGTTTTGGTTTGTGGGGTTCGTGTGGATACTGATATAGGCTATCCTACGACTGGAGGCTTGTGCAAGAAGGTCCTGCAAAAGCACGCTTCAACTGGTAAGATCTTTTCTTTTCTCTTTTAATTATTAAGTCTTTTTCATTAAGTGTTTTTAGACTTAATAATTATGCTTAGGTTATTTTTGCATGCTTAGGTTATTTTATGCTTAGGTTATAACTTAGAGTTATAACATGCTTAGTATAAAATAAATATGCTAAGATATAATTTGGAATTATGGTATGCCTAGTCCTTTAGCATGCTAACCTAGGTAGAGAATTATTTAGTTAAGGCTTTATTTAATTTATATGCAACTAATAGGAGTTCCTGGGACAAGGACAAAATTTTGAATTTCCGTCATGCCTCTTATGCATGTTCAATTTGACTGTCAGTTCCCAACACAACATGGGTGCTTTTATGGCTACAAAACAAAGGTTAGTGTGTGCATCGTCTTGATGGCACACAAAAATGGCGAGGTTAGCAGACATGAACATATGTCACAACACATGCGAAGGGCTTTCTTCCGACCTTATTCCTCCCGCTAAGTCTGAAAGTATTTTCCTTTAAATATCAGAGAGATAACAAAGGGTGACCTAAACTATACACACATGAAAGGTACATAAAGAGATAATTCTAAAGCTTTCAATAAGAAGGGTGTAAGCACGTAGTGGAAGTTGATGTAGATGGTTACCACAGTACTAAAGATATGCTCTAAGCCTTATAGAGGGAGGGCATGTGATAGCACAATGAGTGCTCCACCCACTAAGGCATCATCAATTCCGATGGGGGTATGAGTGATACCTTCGCGAGCTTTGCGGAAAAATTGGAAATCCTATCCTAGTGCTTTAGAAGAAGAGCACTCTAGCTAGAGAGAAAGGGGTCGAGAAGATAGTGTGTAACAACTTTCCTAAATAACAAAGAGAGACAAGTTGAATTAACTAAGTGATTTTCGCTGCTCATCTTAATCTTTTAAACTTTAAAAAAAACAAAATTTGCAAGTCGAAAGATGATATCTCCAGTAGAGTCACCTCTATGAACGAATGAAAATTCCCACACCGTGAGGTGGGATCCACTTAGGGAGGTTTTAAATGGTGATGATGCTAAAAATCAATTTATGTTGAACGCCGTTATGTTTATCCAATTTTAGAGAATAAAAGAATCGAGACTCAAATCTCGATACAAAAGACATAGTCGCCACCCAGGTTTATACTTGGGAAAATATTGGTACGATTCCCTTTAGGCGGGAGACTCATACCTTTTGGATCATAGATTCGGGTATCGGATGACTCGCTTATTTCTCATTTAGTTAATTCAAAATTACATTCAAGAAAGTAAAACCACTCTTTTTGTTATTCATGGAAGTATTACAGACACCTATAACTAACTCTCTTTCACACTCGATTCATGCGATTAAATAGTTTATAAATATTCTCAGACAAAGGGGAAATAAAATAATTACAGTTGAGGATAAATAGTGCGAGGGGACCTATTACATCTAAGTTATAAAAAAATTGGTCTGCATCCACAAAGGTTAGCACAATTACGAAACCCATAAATGTTAATAGTTTTACAATGCAAATGTGATTATGTTAGTGTGGCGGTTTTGCGATCGATAGTGCCCGGTCAGCTTCTAGGATCGAAAGGAAATAATGGGTCTTCAACGTATTTTGTTATGAAAAAACATTTTAACTTTCATGAGTTGTTTTACCGGATTATGAATGAAAATGATTGCATGGAAAATTGTAAAGTTAAATTCATTTTATACATTTTTACATTATTTACACGAAACATGCATTCTGTCAAGGATTATTGGACCCGTACGGCCAGGTAGGACCTGTACGACCCCTGAGGACCATACTGGTGGTGAAATTGGACTCGTATGGGTCTAGACTAGACCCAAAAAGAATATCAAAATTTCCAAGTTAGAAGAAACATATTAAAGGCAACATAGTAAATGAGATTTCCTCCCCATATGGGTATGGTGCACTCGTATGACCACAAGTGACCATAAGGGTGCCAAAGCAAGGCCCGTAGTTTTGAGATCGATTCATAATAAAGGTATTAAAATGACAGAAAATAAAAAGAAAGTGAATCTCTTTAAAACTCAAGAGCGAAACTTTACATAGTGTATCCACTTTAAAGTGATCCCAATGCCAATAGAAAGCTTTTGACAACGCCGGATGTGATTTTTATAAATGAGTGATTGGATATTTTTTAGTGATTAGAGTCCCCCCCACCTCCCAAATCCTAAATGTAGCTAGAATGGTATAAAATGTGGACAAAACACTTTAGACATGATTTTCTGCTTATTTTGTCCTCTCTAAACCACTTCTATCCCCTTTTCTATACTATGAAAATAATGCTAGAAACTGAAATTTAATTCTGGTGAAATAGCTAAAATCTCATAAAAATCTTAGGGCAAGCTTTAAAAAAGTATCTTGTGGTTTCACACATTTGCAAAATGGGGTCTGGGGAATTTTTTTTATAAAATGGGGTCTGTTGTTTCAAAAAATTTATAAAAGGAGGCATATGGATTTAGAAGAGTGGTGTTATATTGAATATTTTTAACAATTCAACGTTCTAATAATTTAACCTTATTATTTAAAAGTTGGTTAACTTCAAACCCCCCCTGTGGTTTCACTCGTTTTCAAAAAGGCCCTTGTGTTATTTTTTTTTTCAAAAGTGGTCCTTGTGGTATCAAAAGTTAGAAAAAACAGATCTTCTCTCAACAAAGTTAATTGTTTTTAGTTGCCAAATGGTATTTTCATAAAACCCCAAAAATATGATAATTCACCTTGCCAACTCAACATAATTAACTTTGTTATGAAAAAAACTTTTAATTGCTAACATTTGATACACAAGGTCCTTTTGAAAAAAAATAACACAAAGCCTTTTCGAAAATGAGTGAAACCATACGGGGCTTTTGAAGTCAACCCTTTAAAAATTATACATCATTATTTAAGTAATTTTTGAAAATTTTTTATTTTTGATGAATTTTTAAAGTTTGTTATCATAATTTAATTTAGAAAGTATTTGCACCATTCAAAATTTTTCACTGATCTATATTATATTTTTTATGACTATCCCTGCAAAAATTCAGATAAAAACGAACAAGATTACTCATTTTTGTAAAATAATTTAATGTTGAATATCCTTTATTTGCAAATTTTTTAAACTACATACCCTGTTTTGTAAAAAAAAGTTCCTCAAACCCCGTTTTGTAAATGAGTGAAACCATATGATACTTTTTTTGAAGTTTACCCAAAATCTTAATTACAATCTCCCTCCTCTAAAATGTGAGGTAAAGGCCTCTATTTATAGGCAGATCAAATGAACCCGAATAGCAATAGTTGTTGATTTAGACTTAATCAGGAATAATCGCATTTAATTAGCCCTAATCTTCCGCACTACGCGCCCGTACGAGGGAGGACCCGTGGAACCGTACCACTATGGGTGACCCGTACTAGTCCCGATGACCCGTAAGGGGATAACAGATGACCCATACCCCTAATGGTGATCCGTACGAGTCCCCTAAAGTCTGTCTAGGTGACAAAACTTGGCTAGGCAACATTGGAAACACCTCATGTAGACAACACCGGTAAAAAATGCATTATATAGCTCTCATCATCGTTTTATGAGAAGGAGCGTTAAAATCCAATGCTCACAATAAGAAATCATAAACTCGCTTTATGGAACTATTGTCATCCAAAAGCAGAATGATAAAGCATTTACTCTTCACATTTGACTGAAATTCCAACTAATCAATCAAAGGCGAATCTAAAAATTAAGGACAAATAATCAATTAGATTTTATCGTTATATAACAATATAGAAGCGTATATCAGTTACAACAACAATATAGAAGCTTAGGGTTATTTTAATTTTTAAAATTTATTTGTACATAACCTAATTAGGTTCAATTTTTGGTCTATTTATTTTTTTTTTAAGAACCGAAAACCAAACCTAAAACAATATTGAAACAAAAATAATAAGAATGGTTCAGCCCGATTCGGTTCTTTGATTCGGTTTGGCCCGTTAGATTTTTTGCTCTTCCCTATTGATTTAATGGACCGAATTTGATTGGATTTAAAAATAAAGTTCTAAATTTAAAGTTAATTTGACCAATTATTTAAATCTAAGTCTAGCCGATCTAAATATATATATATTTTAATAATCTATAATATTTATTAATTATCAATATGTATAATTATTAATTTTATAATAATATAAAAATTATTTATTAATTAATCGACGAACTGAATTGAATTTGATAATGAAATTCTAAATTTAGGCTTAACTCTGATCTATATATACCGTTGATATAGGGTAAGTTAAATATAGAAATAGCAAAATTTTTGTTAAACTCAAGTCCAACTCACCAAGACAATTAAATAGTACCTCTCAAACACTATGTAGCTTATCAGTCCGACCCAGCCAGACAATTAAATAGTGTCTCTCAATCACACAATTAAAGCTGGAATAAAATATCCTAACAGTTCTCTTCACCATCCGCATGTTTCTTATCTCACTTTCAATTCTCTTTTCTTCCCTACCAAACATAACTTGATTGACAAATGTGTCTTCTCTATTATTTAAATCAGTTCGTTTCTTTTGTTCTTTTCTTCTCTATTATTTAAATCTGTCTCTCATTTTGTTAGATGTGTCTCCGCTTCCATGTGCTCTGCAATTAACATTTAAGTCTGGAACTTAACAATTAAAATAATGTTTGTTATATATATAAACTTAATTTATACATTAAAATATGGGGCCCATGACATTTTAAACTAATCTCAATCCCATTCTATATAATTTAGGTGCTTTAACAAATTTTAATCAAACCGAATGAAGTTTAAAAAATCATTTTCTAAATCCCATAAATACATCACTTTTTTGAGTGGGCAGCAAGGCCCACAATAGGTTAACATCTAAAGAGTAGAATTTTTATTTGTTTTTAATTAGTCCTTATTTGATACAGGGCCATCTCTGAAAATTTTTTAACTCCGAGTAGAAATTGAAATATATGCCCCATAAAATATAAGTATTTACACAAAATTTCAACACCACATTTGCTGTTTCATTAAAAACTATCAATCTTTGGTTTGATAAATAAATATGGATTCAAATTTGTTGTCCTTAAATTAGTGCCTCTTTTCATGTCTCTCTTCAATTGTTGTTTTTATTATTATTTTAGATACATATATGCCACATGTCAAAAGATAAATAGATGGATATGAAAGGAGACAATAATTTAAGGACAACATATTTTATTCCTATAAAAACTATCAATCTTTGATAAATATCCATCATCCAAGTATTTATTGAAGTGAATTCATCAATCAAATCTTCACATTGAACCTAATCTAAAACCTCATTTTCGATTGTCAACAAAACTGGTTCAATAAACATTTTTTATGACATAAAACTAAGTAGGAGTTAACAAATTTAATTTAAATCTTTTCTTGCAATTGTCACCAGAATTGTTTGCAATATTTTACGTGCAATAATTGCACGACAAAAACAAACAATAAGCTTCTCGAGAATTTCAAATATCAAATTCCACCAAGTACTCATATATATATATATATATATATATATATATATATATATATATATATATATATATATATATATATATATATATATATATTGTAAAGAAAAAGATTTAAAAAATACTTTGATTACAAATAGTGACAGTAAAGGCTTTAGATGGGTGGAGTTTGATTCATAAAAATTGATGAAAACATGTATAATGACAATTAGGAAAAATAAAATGCCAGAAACTAATAAAATTGATAAAATATAATGGGAACAAACGGATTAAATCAATTAAAGAGATTAGTTGATAAAAATTGAACAAAAATGGTTTTTGGAGAAAAAGAATAGAGAAAAGAAATAAAATAATAAAATGAAGCTATTAAAAGAGAAATGAAAAATCCAATGATTAAACTGAGATGAAAAAATAAAACAAAAATGATTCACGTTTTAGATAAAGGGTAATGTTATAATAATACACAAGAACTAATATTTATTAACGCTAGCATTGCCTTCATTCTTAAATTTTTTTATTTAATTAGATAAATAATAGAAATTAATTAGATATTATAGAATATTAATATTTAAATATTAATATAATATTATTTTTAAATAAAAGGATGAAATGAAAGGAAAATAATTTTTTAAAATATGTTTAGAGTAAAATTAAAAAAAAATAAAAATAAAAAAATTAAATAAAAAATTTTATTAAGAGTTATATAATTAATGTTAGCGTTAACTAATTGTTTGTCCTAATTCCAAGTGAAAATATCAGTTACAAAAACTTTACTGCTTTCCATATTGTGAGAAATGAAACAAATATTATTTTATTTAAAGGGCTCCACAAACTTAATTAAAGGACCAAAGGAAAGGGCCCTTTCTTCCTCATCTTCTGTTATTTATTTTCCAGGAACAAAAACAACATCAAGCACATCCTGATCTCAAATTTGAGCACCACCATTGCCGGAGTCTGACCGGAAAATTTGGGGCCCTTGATTTTTTGGGGCACTGAGCGGTCGCTCACCCTGCTCCTGTCTATGGCCGGTTCTGGTTTGATATCAAAATTATTATTATGTCGGAGGTGATCCTGGATGGATCCCAACCGTAGGCCGCACTTTTAAGTCATGTTCACATTTAAACTAATCCCCGATTGCTAATTTCAACCCTAGTGAATGTTTAAGAATGAACTAATCCCTACTACTAAATCACGCCCTTTGATTTAATATATCAAGTATTTAAAACTCAACAATATAACTGCGAAAACACATACCATAAGCTACCCGAAAATATCTTCATTTCTTCCCAACTTCCTAATGGAACTGATCCAGATCCCTTCTTTCCCATTGCTTTTCACTTCGATATTCTTCATTTTCCTAGTATTAACGATCCTAAGAAACAAAAACTCAACCAAGAAAAATCTACCACCAGGACCATGGAAACTAGCACTTATTGGCAGTATCCACCACTTAATCGGCTCGCTGCCCCATCGTCGCCTCAAGGACTTAGCCGAAATTTATGGACCTATTATGCACTTTCAACTCGGCGAACTTACAACTATTGTAATTTCTTCACCCGAAACAGCTAATGAGGTCTTGAAAACCCATGACCTCACCTTTGCTCAAAGGCCCCAACTCCTCGGTGTGGCTATTATGACCTATAACTATACAGACATAGCGTTCGCCCCTCATGGAGACTACTGGAGATAAATGCAAAAACTGTGCACACTGGAGCTTCTTTCGACAAAACGAGTGGAATCCTTTAGACTTTGTTGGAAATTAAAACACTCAAACAAACAACTTTTATTAAACTCAAAAATATTACAAGAACACTCTCACTCAAAATACAATACTACAACTCACTCTTTACTTCTTTTCTCTCTAAAGAAGTTCTTATTTTTGTTGATGAAAAACAACTAAAGAACTCCCCTATTTATAGGTGAATTATACAACTCCCAACTCCCAACTCCCACAATTAATAACCACAATTCTTAACTAACACAATTACTTACCACCACCTCCAACTAATACAATTAATAGCCAACTTATTTAGTTAATTTAATGGCCTCCAAATTGGTTGTAGTTAATAGCCTCCAATTTGGCTATCACACACAAAAATCTACATACTTAAAATACCTAAATAAATTTACTATATTTTGGATATGTGGGCTTGGACTCCAATTGATTGGATTTGGATTTTGGGTTTCCATTGATATGGATCAAGTTTATAATCCAACACCCCCCCCCCTTAAACTTGATCTTGTCATTCCGAGTGAGCTTCTCAATCTGACGTAGTTTTCGCTTGAGAGCGGCTTAGTGAATATATCCGCAATTTGATCTTGTGTCTTCACGTATTCAACTTGTACTTCCTTTCTTGCAACACACTCTCTTATGTAATGATAGCGGATGTCAATGTGTTTGCTTCGATCATGGAATACAGGATTCTTTGCTAAGGCAATGGCTGACTTGTTGTCAACACGGATCTCAGTCGGCTCCTCTTGCATTAACCCAATCTCCTTCAATAAATTTCTAAGCCAAATTGCATGACATACGCACGAGGTTGCTGCAACATATTCTGCTTTACATGTAGACAAAGTTACAATCGGTTGTTTCTTTGACATCCATGTGAAAGCAGTGTCTCCCATGAAAAACACGAATCCACTAGTGCTTCTTCGGTTATCTACGTCTCCACCCCAATCGCTATCGCTATATCCAACAAGCTTGTAATCATTAGATACCGAATAAAACAAGCCAAAGTCTGTTGTACCTTTCAAATAGCGAAGAATTCTCTTAGCGGCTTTGAAATGGGTGGTTGTTGGTGACTCCATATAGCGGCTTACTAATCCGACTGAATGAAGGATATCTGGCCTCGTGCATGTAAGATAGCGTAGACTTCCAACCAAACTTTTGAAAAATGTTGGATCTACACTTTCCCCTTCTTCATGTTTGGACATCTTAATCCCGTACTCCACCGGTGTGCTTATCGGCTTGCAGTTATCCATCTTGAACTTTTTCAAGATCTCCTTCGCATAGCTTTCTTGTGAAATGAATATTCCATCCTTTTGTTGCTTTACTTCTATGCCGAGGTAGTGCGCCATGAGCCCCATGTCTGTCATCTCAAACTCCTTTGTCATCACTTTCTTGAATTCATCGAACATTCTTTGGTTGCTTCTAGTGAATATCAAATCGTCCACGTAGAGGCATACGATCAAAATATCTCCATCTTTGATCTTAATGTACAAAGCGTGCTCAAAGGGGCATTTGTTGAAGCCATTTTCTCGGAAGTACTTATCAATTCTGCTATTCCATGCCCTTGGTGCTTGTTTTAGCCCATAAAGGGCCTTCTTCAATTTCAACACCTTGTCGTCATGGCCTTTGACTTCATAACCTGGTGGTTGCTGGATGTAAACTTCTTCTTCAAGAACTCCATTTAGGAACGCCGATTTTACATCCATTTAATGAATACTCCACTTGTTTTGAGCTGCTAAAGAAATTATTAGTCTGATAGTTTCCAATCGAGCAACTGGAGCGAATACCTCATCGTAGTCAATTCCAGCCTTTTGACTATAGCCTTTTGCAACAAGCCTTGCCTTGTGTCTTTCGATCTCTCCCTTGGCATTCCGCTTTGTTTTGTACACCCATTTGACACCTATGCCTTGTGTCCTTTAGGAAGTGAAGTGAGTTCCCATGTATCATTCTTCTCAATGGCCTTGATTTCTTCGTCCATAGCATCTCTCCACTTTTTCTCTTTTGCAGCTTCTTGAAATGTCACTGGCTCGCAGTCAACAAATAGACAAAATAATGTAAGATTGTCTAGTTGTTCAGTCACCTCATAGAGTTCTCGAAGACTTCTCGTACGATGCACTTCTCTTTCATCTTCAGTCTCGCTTGAGGATGGGGATGATGATGATGATGATGATGATGATGATGATGATGACCTATCTCTATGAGTAGGAGAAGTTGGTGGAGTTGTGAGGCCTTGCTGAAGTTATCTTGGTTGCTCAAGCGTTGTCGGCTCATATTCCTCAAATGGAGAAAAGTTGAAGTCTTCCATTTGAGAATTAAAGTTCCATTCTCCTTCTTCATCAAATATCACATCTCGGCTGATCATAAATTTCTTCTCATTCGGATTGTATAGCTTATAGCCTTTTGAGCTTGAGTCATAACCGATGAAAATAAAACTTTTGCTTTTATCATCAAGCTTGGTTCGATTCTCATCTGGTACATGAACATGAGCTACACTCCCGAAGACTCGAAGATAGGAAATTCCGGGCTTTCTTCCACTCCATGCTTCTTGTGGTGTCTTTCCCCACACGCTTCTTGTAGGAGAACGATTTAATAGGTAGACTGCACATGCCACTGCTTCCGCCCAAAACTCCTTGGGTAGTTTCTTGCTTTTGAGCATACTCCGTGCCATGTCAAGAATTGTTCTATTCTTTCTTTCTGCCACACCATTTTGTTGGGGGGATCTAGGAACCGTTAAGGGTCGACGGATTCCATGTGCTGCACAAAACTCGTTGAATTCATTGGATGTGAATTCTCCTCCTCGATCAGATCTCATGGCTTTGATCTTATGACCACTCTCCTTTTCCACAGCTGCTTTGAACTTCTGAAACACTCCAAAGACTTTTGATTTCTGCTTCAAGAAATATACCCATGTTTTTCTTGAGTAATCATCAATGAAAAGAAGGAAGTAGTTACTATTAGCGAGAGAACTTGGCTTGATAGGACCACACACGTCGGTATGGATGAGTTCGAGCGGTTTCTTGGCTCTATAGTCTGACTCCTTTGGAAAGCTTCTTCTGAATTGCTTCCCTTGTAAACATCCTTCGCACAATTGATCAGGATTGTTGATACATGGTAAGCCTCTAACCATTCCTTTCTTCGATAGTAGCTCTAATCCTCCGAAGTTGAGATGACCAAATCGAAGATGCCATAGCCACGATGCGTCTTTGTAACACGCCTTCGAACACTTCGCAACATCATGTTGAATGTTTAAAGGAAGCATTCGATTCTTTGACATTTGTACTTTAGCAATCAGATCTCCTTTGCCATCTCTTATTAAAAGACTACAATCTTTCATGTGAATATCATAGCCTTTTTCTAAGAGTTGGCCCAAACTTAGAATGTTGCACTTCATATTAGGCACATAGTAGACATTTGAAATTAATTGGTGGCTACCATCTTTAGCACGAAAGAGGATGTTACCTTTCCCCTTCACCGATATCTTGCTGTCATCTCCAAATGAGACATCACCACTTACTTCTTCAGTCAGCTCCACGAATAAGCTTCTTTTTCCGCACATGTGGTTGCTTGCACCGGTGTCAAGATACCATGTGTTGTCTTGATGATCACTATTGTTGTTGTATGCTAATAATAGCGTTTCTTTCTCCTCAATCTTCTCCTCCACGAAATTTGCCTTCTCTACAACTTGATTATTTTGAGCTCTACATTCTGAAGCGTAATGCCCAAACTTTTGACAATTATAGCATCGGACTTGAGATTTGTCATACCTCGAGTTCGAATTTCCTTTTCCATGACCTTGCGTGGAGCTTTCTCCTTTCTCATAGTTGTTGTTGGAATTGTTATTGTAATTCTAACTCCGTCCATAACCACGGCTTCCTCCTCATCCGCGGCCTCGCCCTCTGCCTCTGCCTCTGCCTCTGCCATGGTTGTTTCTACCATTGCCTTGGTCTTCACTCGTATCCTTAAGTTGTAACTTGAGGAGTTGCTCAGAGATACCTTGTTTCTTCTTATGCTTTTCTTCATAGGCTTGTAGTGATCCTTGGAGTTCTTCAATCATCATCTCCTCCAAGTCTTTGGTTTCTTCAATCGTCACCACGATGTGCTCAAATTTGTGAGCCAACGAGCGGAGTATCTTCTCTATTATTCTTACATCTTCTAACTTCTCACCGTTTCTTTTCAATTGATTAGAAACGACTGCTACTCTTGAAAAGTAGTTGGAGATAGACTCGGATGGTTTCATGTGCAAGGATTCAAACTCACCTCTTAGTGTTTGGAGACGTACCTTCTTCACCTTTTCGGCTCCTTTGTAAGAGATTTGTAGCTTCTCCCATGCTTGCTTGGCGGAAGTTGCACTTGAAATCTTTTCAAAACCGTCATCATCTAATGCTTGATAGATGAGGAAGAGAGCTTTCTTGTCTCTCTTTCAGGAATCCTTCAAAGTTGTAGCTTGATCTGGCGTGAGAGAGGCTTCATTTTCGGGCTCCTTGAATCCTTTCTCTACGATATCCCAAACATCATGAGCACCGAGAAGAGCCTTCATCTTGATACTCCAATTGTCGTAGTTGTTGTTGTTGAGTGTTGGAACTTGAAAGGATGCCATGTTATTCGCCATCTTACTCAAATAGCTTTTCTAGACGTACAGGAGCTATTGCGACACTTTCTGGAGTCTGCTGCCACACTTCTGGATTCTACTGCGACACTTCTGGAGTCTTTTGCAACACACTGGACGTATTGCAACGCTTTTGGCAATCTATTGCGACACTTTCTGGGCTTTTTAGCTACTGCAACGCCTGGGCAGTTTCAACTCGATTTTTCCGCACTCGGGAAAAAAAATTCTTTTCGGGAGGAGGACTCGAGCTTTCAACCTAGCTCTGATACCACTTTGTTGGAAATTAAAACACTCAAACAAACAACTTTTATTAAACTCAAAAATATTACAAGAACACTCTCACTCAAAATACAATACTACAACTCACTCTTTACTTCTTTTCTCTCTAAAGAAGTTCTTATTTTTGTTGATGAAAAACAACTAAAGAACTCTCCTATTTATAGGTGAATTATACAACTCCCAACTCCCAACTCCCACAATTAATAACTACAATTCTTAACTAACACAATTACTTACCACCACCTCCAACTAATACAATTAATAGCCAACTTATTTAGTTAATTTAATGGCCTCCAAATTGGTTGTAGTTAATAGCCTCCAATTTGGCTATCACACACAAAAATCTACATACTTAAAATACCTAAATAAATTTACTATATTTTGGATATGTGGGCTTGGACTCCAATTGATTGGATTTGGATTTTGGGTTTCCATTGATATGGATCAAGTTTATAATCCAACAGATTTATCAGGGAAGAACAAGTGTCGCAACTCGTTAGAAACGTGTTGTCTAGTGTTGTTGGTGGATCGAAATCGCCTATAAACATTAGCAAGATGGTTAAATCGGCGGCATATAGTATCGTTTCAAGAACAGCATTTGGTAAGATATGGGAAGGAGAAGAGTTAGTTATTGCAGCTGTTAAAGATTTAACAGAAATTGCTGGAGGTTTCAGTCTTGCTGATTTGTTTCCTTCTGTTAAAGTTTTTAAATTGTTAAACCGAATGGATTCGAAAATGGGGAGGCATCAGAAAAATATTGATAAAATATTTCAAAGGATTATTGATGAACATAGAAGCAGAAGAGCAAATGAGGAATACAGGCCAAGAGATAAAGAAGATCTTGTAGATGTGCTATTGAATTTTCAGGAAGGAGGAGACCTTCAATGCCCTTTAACAGATGACCATATCAAAGCAGTCATATTGGTAAGTACGGTAAATATAAACTTATAAGCAACTTAAAAAAAATATTCGAAGTGTTTCTTAAAGTTAATTTTTAACTGGCTTATAAGCAGATGAATTTATAGAAACTATCTTATAAAAATTTATAAATTAATAAGATTTAGCTTATAAGTTGTAGAACTGCTAAGGGACTAAAAAAATGCATGTGCGCACAAACTTTTTCTTAATTAAAAAACAGAGGCCGGAGAACCGGGCTCGTATAAACTTAAATTGTTGTACATTTGTCTTTTATTTAACACACAAGCTGTTATAAGTTAAAATATTAGCAATAGTAAGCATTACACAAAAGTGGTGGCAAAGGCTTGCTCTAGTGGTTGGTCTAGTGGTTGAGCCTTGAAAATGTGATCCTAGAGGTCGCAGGTTCGAGTCCACACTCGAGCGGGGTGGGATAAGGTTTTCCTTTATTATTATTGTAAGCCCATATAAGGAAAAAAAATTTTAAAAAAAGCTTTTCAGGGAAGTGTTTATAAGTTAAAAAGTTTTTATATCCTAGTTTGATCAGCTGATAAAGCAATGACAAGCATTCCGACCCATTTGCTGCATATTTTTTTTTCTATCAGAGAACCATTACACAACAATTTTAGCTAATATTGTAGATAAGATTTTAAGACTAGTTGTGCACATGCGTGTTCTGACTCTGCCAACCGATTTATGGATCAGTATGGAGACTCTTTTTTTATAAACAATATTGCGCAATTATACTTACATTAAATAAAAGAAAAATCCCATCCATCCCAGATGTGGTGTGGAGTTTTAAGACTCAAAGATGCAAAACTCGTTGGTTTTGTTGTTAATAATAACAATAGTCTCCCTTTATTGTATTCAAGGTGATACTTCATATATTAATAAACATATATTAATAAACATTATATCTGAAAAAGAGGGGGATATAATCCCACTTGCCTCTATTGTATGTACATCACTATTTTCACCTAAGTTAATAATCTACTGCAGGACATGTTTGGTGCTGGTACTGATACATCATCTACTACTATAGAATGGGTGATGTCCGAGCTGATGAAAAATCCAACCGCAATGGAAAAGGCGCAAAATGAGGTGAGGCAAATTTTCGGCGCACAAGGAAATGTGGATGAGTCACGCCTGCATGAACTCAAATACTTAAAGCTTGTCATCAAGGAAGCTCTAAGAATGCACCCACCTCTACCATTGTTGATACCAAGAGAATGTACAGAGAATTGCTTGATTTATGAGTATGAAATTCCTGTTAAATCCAAAGTCATTTTGAATGCATGGGCAATAGGAAGGGATCCTAAGTACTGGAATGAACCTGAAAAATTTATCCCTGAGAGATTCGTAGATAGCTCGATAGATTATAGAGGCGCTAATTTTGAATATATACCATTTGGTGGAGGAAGAAGGATGTGCCCTGGATTAACATATGGTATAGCTAATGTCGAGTTTCCATTGGCACAACTGCTGTTTCATTTCGATTGGAAGCTACCTACAGGAATTACAGCAGAAAACCTTGACATGGTTGAGATTTTTGGTGCTTCTGTAAAGAGGAAAAATGATTTACACCTACTTCCCATTCCTTATTATCATTAGCTTGTTAAGTGGATTTTAAGAGCTTGTTTAATAAGTCTTGTCTATCAAACAAAAGCATGAGATTTGAAAGCTTTTGTTTCTTCTGTTTGTCTGATATGTGATGCCATATAATGTTCAATAATTCGTATATCAATAATTATGTACCATAGCTGGGTTGTTTGTATCTATGCGTCTATGAGACATTTTCGGGCCCTGTGCAAAATAATTTATGAGGCATATATATTTTGTCGTTTTAATAAAAAAAATGGTTGAATTATGTAGTTCTTTGTAAAAAATTTTGGAATAATTGTTCACAATATTCCTACTAATATATTATTGAATATATATATATATAATTAATGAAAATTAATTATATCCAATTGGTTTAGGAAAATTGAATTAATTTTTTTTTAAAAAAGTTATTTCGTATGGGCTTATAATAATAACAAAGAAAAACCTTATCCCACCCCACCCGAGTGTGGACTCGAACTAGCGATCTCTAGGATTACAGCTTCAAGACTCAACCACTAGACCAAGTATTTGCCACAAATTGAATTAAAAAACTAAATGAGTCAAACCACTCAAAAGTTTAATTCATGTTATTATGTTATGTTCAGGGATCAATTCATGACTCCTGCAAAAACTCTTATAATTTCAAAAAAAAATTAGAGTTTTCTATTGAAAAACAACAACAAAAATTATTTTTATTTATACATAAATTTTTAAAAATAACTAATAAATTTATGTCTCTTTTAATTATAGGTCCTAGGCGATGGCACCCATTCCACCACCCTCAGGGTCGGCCCTGTTAGTGTCATAGTTTTAAAACTATAGCACTAAAACTTTTTGCAGAAAAAATAGTTGTTTGTAAAACTAAATGACATTAACAGAAGTGGTATATCTTTCAAAACGCCATGAATACAAATTGATATCCACATATATAATCAAGCACGGTGCCAAAACCCAAAATAGGGCGTTGCACAACATCGGGACCGGCAATAAAAAAGAAAAGTTATAAACATAATTTAAATTAGTAAAAGGAGTATTAAAAAACAAAATAATGTTTAAATTATAAAAACACAAGGAACAAAATTATTAATGAAATAAAAATAATCATAACTTTTTAAAATATCCATAGCGTGCGTTAAATTGTCAAAAACTAAAAAAAAGGTGTCGAAATATGATTAAATTTGTATTAATTTGATTCAGGCTATATTAGATATAAATTCTGTTACCAATCTAAATTTAATAGAATCATGTTGGAGTAATAAGCTGATTATAATATAGATTAATATTTATATAAAAAAAATATAAATTAATAAAAAAAATATAAACAAATAAATGTATGTGACCTATTTTTAATAAGTAAATGAATGTTTTAAATGTTAAAAATAAGTGGGACCCAAAAAAAAGTAAAAACTCTATTTAATGCTCTAGTATTCTGATGTGAATTTGTGCCCAACCTATAAAGTAGAATGAATTAATAACTTATGGGGACCTAACTTGAATAAGTTTAAACATATAGTATAATGTGTTTAGTTTGTATAAATACATATCAGAATGTCAGGACCATGGTATAAAATCCCCTATTTATCTTCTTTTTCTTACATTTCCTTATTTCACATGATCATGTCCTCTAATTTTTGAGGATGATTTATTGACAATGAAAGTATTGTATTTCCGATGGTTGGGGTGTGATCAGTGCCACACCAAACCACACCATGTCGCCCGTCCCCATATATAATAGTGGTTTTTTAAAGTATTTTGCATTATGGATACCAGTTTGACCATGAGAGTAATGGATTTGAAAATTAAGTGGGTACATAAGTTGAATGAAGTGTACTTAACAGAAAAAGTTTGTGTGAAGATCCCATTTACTCCACTAATAATATATTTCTTTTAATCTTATTTATTTTTTATGTGTCATTTCCAACAACTTTGACAGATCATACTAATTTACGTCGCCTAATTTTCAAGCCCTTCTATAGAGTTTGATATCATAAATTAAAACATCTCTGATAATAATATCTTGATGCACAATATATGGTTTCAAATAGACATATTTATGGGTCGGGGTACCCATCTGGCCGACCCTGGGTCCGCTCCAACATCATTGACAGATTGTACCATGGTTTTGACACCCGAACCTGACTGTATTCAATGGGAATTGGTGGCTCCTGTCCGATTTCATCTGGGTTTAGAGAAAAGTCAAGAACCAACGGTTGATCAGTTCAACCGATCCGATTCTTGACTTTGATTTTATATAAAAGTTAAGTTTTACTTTTGCGTGCTGATCCTTGTACCTTTCACTTAAACACCACATTGCCTTACCAATTGAGCCAATGTCTCCATTTGGTTTCTAATTGTATTTTATATTTTTTTATAATATAAGATATTAAATTGTTAAATTATTTTAAATGAACCTAAACTTTTATTTTAAGAAAATCTACTATGTATTTATATAGTGTATCTACTTTATAAAATATGATTTAATCTGAACTAAATTTATTTTGTTAATGTATTTTAGTTCTTTCATCAAATTATATTGATTATTATTTGTGTTTTAAAAATTTGGATAAATTTCAAAAACATATCACATGGATTCAACTATTTTCAAAAAGATCATAAAAGTTTTATTTTTGAAACAATGATTTTGGTTGAAAATGTTAGCAAAAATCATTTTTTCATGACGCCTCAAAATCGGTGAGGTGGCGAGGGGCATTTTTGGTAACATAAAACCTGATCCAAACAATTTGGGTCAACTCCTTCCCGATACTGACAATGAATCCTAAAAATTCAAAGCCTGAAAAATCAATTGAAATCAAAATCCAAATACTTCTGATAACTGAACGATGTAAAGATCATTTCACCTAGAGATGGCAATGGATTGGATATGGAGCGGATTTGGGTTGATCCATTCTAAATCCATTTTTATTAATCCATGTCCATATCCGCTCCACATCCAATGGATTTTAAATTTTGACATCCTTATTCATATCCTAAGATATGGATTCTAAACGGGTACTTATTTTTAATATCATTATTACGTTTTGGTGAAAATACGTTTCGGGGTTGGTTACGTAAAAAATCTAAAACTCCCAAAAAATTATAGAAAATAAAGAAAATAAATATGGTGCAAGAAATTTTAAAAAAATATTTTTTGAATGGCCGGCAAACGTGAAAATACATTTCGGACCCGGTTTTCGTAAAAAATGGAAAATTCTAAAAAAATTGTGGAAAATCTGAAAAATAAATGTGGTGCAAGAATTTTTCAGAAAATGTTTTTGGAAGGGCCCGAAAATGTGAAAATACATTCAGGACCCGGTTTCGTAAAAAATTAAAAACTCCCCGAAAATTCTGAAAAATAAAGAAAATAAATATGCAACTACAAGAAACTTGATTTTTAGTGGGGAAGATTTTCCCCATTAAAAGCCATATTTTCACCACTATAAGCTTTAGTGACGAAGAATAGAGTCGCGGTTGTTGCTGCACCTCTAAAAGGTTTAGTGGGGAAAAAAGTTCGCCACCAAAAAAGAAGATACAGTAGCAAAAATATTTTCGCCACAAAATAACATACTTTTTCTGGCTAAACGATTGGCCACTAAACACAATAAATTAGTGGTGATATAATTCGCCTAAATAGAGTATATTTGGTGGCAAATTTATTCGCCACTAAAGCCTAAGCTTTTGTGGGGAAATATATTTTCCCACTGAAAAATTTATCTTTTTGTGAGGAAATTTTTCCCCACAAATAGATTATATATAAAATTTTATAGATATTATCCAACAAAACATAGTAATTTAACAAAAAAGATATAAATTCATAATATTTGGATTGAAGGGAGCTACTAATTTGTTATCATCATCATTGGGTACTCTTTTAGAATTTGTTTCACCTGCAATCAAATTAATCATCGCCTCATAAGTATATCCCACACCCTTGTTTCATTGACACCAAACCAAAATACATATTAACGAGTACACTCTTTCACTCTCATTTCAAGTAACAATAAGTTAGATTTAAGCAGAATTACTATAATGTCTATCATTTTTTAATCAAATACCCTCTTGTTGATCTAAACTAAGGCTCGAAAGAATCCTAAAAAATAGTAAAGCTCACCAAATGGATGTTTGTGCTAAATAAAAAATAAATTCCATTACCTAACTTGATAGAAAGAATTCATAAGTTGCTCCAAACCAAAAACTTATTTGTTACACCATAAAACTAATATTACGAGAACAAGTATGCTAACTATATATAGCAGTCAATTAATCTAATTAACTTATTACCTGCTATATACCTAAGTACTATATATATCAAGTAAAACCTAGAATTGAAGCTTTTCAATAAAACAAACATGTTAAGAATCTTACATTCTCAATCAAATAAAGGGACACCACATATGACCTTAAATTAAAATTAGAAATGCATGAGGTAAGTGCATAGATTGTCAGGTATCAAGGACGAGGAGGAAGTAATCTAATCTGATTGTTATTTAGTTTATTAGCTTTGATTAAGTAAGTTGATTATGGAGTTAATTAGTAGCTAAATTAGGTAATTTAGTCTAGAATATTCCTAAAGGTGATAAGGCCTATCCTAGTCATGGTACCAGGTAGTACATTCGGTTATTTCCTATTTTGTCTTTTAGCAGCTAGCATAGAATAGTGTCTGGTTATAAGAATGAGAATATAATCATTTTCTAATCATCAATCAAAATATCATCAGAAATATTCTCTTTCAATTCCTTAGTCATTTCCTTTTCTACTTTACATTTCCTGCATTTCTTTACAATTTTTCTGCTATTCTATTTATTGCATTTATTCATTCCTGTTTTCTTCTTCCTTAAACCCTTATTTCTGCTAATTACCTAGTCCCCTAAATCCTGATATTCCTAGCCAGTTAGGAGAACCCTAACATAGATGAAAGAAATACTAACCTGCTTGCATTCCATTTCAGAAGTATTGAAATACATGATTGTGTGAAAAGATTGTTCAATTACTGAAGCTGTTTTTTCTTATAGGATTTTGAACATCCAGAGTTCCAAATATGTACCTACAATATAAGGTGTCATGATTGTGGACCGAAATGTAGCTCATAGCTAGTAAATACCAAATCCAAGTTGCAACTCAGGCAATACAGAAATTATGACATCTAGATTGGACTACAATAAATTTCAACTTTTATTGCTGAACAACTACATTGAGAAAATTAACTCACCCAATCTACCTACTCCAACATAGTGATAACGTACATTGAGAATGGTAGCATCACAACCAACAAGTATTATCTAAATGTTTAACGATTTATACTTGCAATATCAGATATCATGTCTAACAAGGACCCTAACACGAAAAATGGCACGTTTGACCCCTGTTTAAGGCCATGAAGCACATCAAGTACATCTTAATTAATTATGCAACTAGTGCAATTCAAGCCTGCTATAACACTTTTCCAAATTTAATCAACTCACATATTCAAACTGAGGATTATGTTTGTTTATAAATTGGGACATAGTGCATATTTTATACTACATATAGCAAAAAGAATTTACATCTAAAATATAAGAATATATCAAGATAAAACAAAGAATACTACCTCAGTGCCTTAAGGCAGAGTTTTAAAGAGGTGGGAGTTCTTGCTTCCAATTTGGGCATTTCCTATACCTTTATATTTTGGTTAAATAATTGATCACAAATACGAAAGGCCACTCATAAAATATAAACACTAATTTAAACTTAAGTTCTAATGACATGTATAATACATATACACCATTACACCGATTATATATACTGGTGAAAGCAATATTACAGCCATGGTTAAACAAAACCATAAATCAATACATTCTAATTTGTGATATATTTGGACCAAACTAAACAAATAATGGTAGATAGAGGCAGTAAAATAATTAACTACATGCTAATACAAAGTGGCAAATCAGTCTATTTATTAACAACTAAATAAGCCAGAGGGTAGCATACAAAACGAAACCAAGTTAAAGCTTCCATAAATGATATGGGTTGAATACCAAATTAAAAAATTTGAAAAAAACTGTAAGCAATTCAATTCTTGTAGCAATCAATGAAATCTCTATATGGAAACTGATATTATAACTACTTTACTAGAAAAAAAATCCAGCTACCGAAATGTAAAATGAACCCCGTGTTCAACGATTTGACCTCTTATTTACTAAATTCAGATTCACCAATGTAACACTAGCACATTAATCAGCCCCAAATTAAGCCATCTAAAAGTTCAAAGTGGTGGACAGGGCACAAGATAGTAAAAAGGGGAACAACCAAATACCTGATGAGTTTTTTCTTAAACCGTAAGTTGAAGAACTGAAGCAGAGGAAATTGAGTGGAGGCTCAAACCGTGAGGTATTAACTTTGAGAGGAGGGATCTCAACATGGACGCTTACGAACGGCATTCGTTGACGGAATACATAGTTGAACCCGTGAGAAGAAGAGGAATGGCTTTGTTGTGGGCGGCGACTGTGTTTTGAAGCAAAGAGTGAGGTTAGGGTTAGACAGATCTGAACAAGATGAATATATAATATGCATTTGGGTTGGATCCGAGATCTATACCCATTTTTAATCCCACATCTTTTATATTTTTTTCTTTATACATTTTTAAGAATTAAAAAACATATAAACTAATACTTCAAACTTGAATATTTTTTTTGTGAATTTAATTTCTCTAGAAGGTGCATTCATATTCTTAATTATGTATTATTTCTTAAAATATTGCTGACAAACAGAAAAAAAAATTCATAATAAATAATATATTTTATACAACAGTTTTACGAAAGTTAAATTATCATCACATATATTCTAGACAATGTTTATATAAAATATTAAAATTAATTCAAATCTAAAGTAGGATTTAATAAGGTTTAGAACTTCAACCACAAATTTATCTGAAATTATGCCATAAAAATTTATTACAATTTTACTTTATGTCTTTTATAATAAAGAATAATTTACAAAATATAATTACATGATTAAGTTCTACCATACTTTTATTATCAAATATACTATCTTTCGTGATTTAAAATGATGGGGATTAATATAAGTTTTTAGTGATAAAATTTGTAGCCAAACTCATATTTCACCACTTTGCATGTTTTAGTGGCAAGTTTTCAAATCCCCACTATATTACTTATCAAATTTGGATGCTATAGTGGCGAGTTTGTAATTCGCCAGTATACAATGAATCTACTGTGGCGGTAATCAAAATGTTTGCCACTAAAATTTATTTTTTGTGGGGAAATGGCATTTCGCCACTGTTGAGCTATCAATAGTGGCGAACTATCAGTTAGCCACTAATTCACTGTATTTAGTGGCAAATATAATTTCGCCACTAAATTTTCCCCACTAAAAGTGCAATTTCTAGTAGTTAAGAATTTTTCAGAAAATGTTTTTGGCAGCGCCCGAAAATGTGAAAATATTCCGGGGCTCGGTTTCTTAAAAAATTAAAAACTCCCAAAAAAATTAAGGAAAATAAAGAAAATAAATGTGGTGCAAGAAATTTTCAGAAAATGTTTTTGGAAGGGCCCGGAAATGTGAAAATATGTTTTGGGGCCTGGTTTCACAAAAAATCAAAAATTCTGAAAAAATTATGGAAAATCCGGAAACTAAAGAAAATAAATGTGGTGTAAGAGATTTTCAAAAAATATTTTTGGAAGGGCCCGAAAATATGAAAATACATTTCGGGGCCTAATTTCGTAAAAAATTAAAAACTCCCAAAAAATTATGGAAAATCCGGAAAATAAAAAATAAATGTGTTGCAAGAAGTTTGTAGAAAATATTTTTGGAATGGCCAGAAAATGTAAAAATACGTTTTGGGGCTCAGTTTTGTAAAAAATTGAAAACTCTAAAAAAATTATGAACTCTCCGGAAAATAAATAAAATAAACGTGGTCAAGAAATTTTCAAAAAAAAATTAAATTAGGCAAAGTAATTAGGTTTGGTATAAATAAGCTAAAATCCAAATCAAAAACCGTATCCATTATTATATTTAAATCCAAACCAAATCCATTTTGTTAAATTCAAATCCAATTCATATCCTATGAATTTGAAAACAAAAAGGATTTAGATATTGTAAAATGAAATTGGATTTAAGGATACGGATAGGATTCAATATCCATTGTCATATCTAATTTCACCTTCTCTTCTTCCATTTCATTAATCTCTCTTCCCATTTTAGTAGAAATTGAATCTGAACAAATTTCACTTCATCTCTCTCACTTCCGCATTCTCATCTCACCCCAAATTCAATTTTTTGCATAATCAGTGAAAAGACCATAGGAGACACTCAAATTTTTCAAAAAAATTCACTGAATGTTCCTCAGATTTGAAGATCGTGCTCCGACGGCATTACGCCGCCATTCACAGTCCGGTGAAGGAGTTGGGAATGTACAAACCTATTTGGAGATGAACATCGCCATTGTTGGTTTCCTCTATCGCTAGAAACCAAATTCTTGCTTATTTGAAAGTCATAAATTTCACCGAAAGAAGCAATAATAGGATATGGTTGTTTATTTGAACTTTTTATATGTTGAATTTAAGAATTTTTTACCGGATGGAGCTCTTTTTTGGGTGTTTCTTCAAACTTATGACTTATGACTTAAAAAGATACTGTTAAGAAGATTTTAATCTAAAAGTCATACAATAAAGTGTTTCTCATTTCTTTATTTTTCACTTAAAAACTTCTTATAAGAAACTTTTAAATAAGAAACTTTTAAGTAATAAGTTGAAAATAGAAACACCCAGTGTTATAATTTTGGTACAGTTTCGAAATTCAAAAATTATATGGTACACCGCTATGTACTGTAAGTTTATCCAAAAACATTTAATAACTTACCAATTAACTCTAATTAAATTTAAAAAACATTTAATTTTATTAATTATATTTATATTTAATAATAGTAAAGAAGATAAAATATCTTTTTCATTCTTCCTAATTCGATTTTATATACTTACCTTAAGTAAATTTTTCTCCATATTTTCTTCTCAATTTGATTTTTTAATTATTTTTTTCAAATTTAATCTTACTTACTTAATTATTTCTTTTCAAAATTTTAGTATTTTATGTTTTATAATATTTATTTAAATTTAAAACATAGACTCTAGACCTTGATAAAATTAATTATTTTAAACTCAATTCCTAAATATTTAACAATGTAATATACTTTTCAAATCTTTTTGTAAATTTCTTATTTTTAGGATTTAATTTTCAAAATTCACCACAATATACAACAGTAACTTCAACCCATAAACTATAAACAATATGCAGAGTAATTTGGACTAAGGCTATCAAATTCACAAAATTAGAAAAAAATATCATGGAAAATTACAAATTACATTACAACATTAGCGATGCATATATTTTACTCGTTCGACTATTTTCGATAAAAATCTACTACAACAACTATAACTTCAAACTTTTCTGCCATTTCAAAAACGTCATATATTAACATATACATAACCAAACATGTAAAAATTATTTAAAATAATATAATTTGTTATATTTAAGGTTTGTGATTTAAATTTATGCTCAAATACTAATTTTAAAAATATGAATAGCTTTTTATTTCACTATTTAATATTTTACACATGATGCACTCTCATAAAAGACAAAAATGCGATTTCGACACGTTCCTTCCATGACGAGGGCATGATTTGGGCACATCACTCATAAAAATATGAAAAAAAATTAATGTTATTTTTAGGTTTTAAAGTTTATAAGTAGATCAATAAAAATAATTATATCAATATAAAACTTATAAACTAAAAAAATAAAACTATGTGTAATACATTAAGGGAAAGGGTCAAAGGTTGTGAGTTTGTGTTACATAATAGGGTGTATTTTGTAAAATAATTCAAAAATACGAAGAAGAAAAATATATTAAACTGTCAAATTTTTAGGATTTGAATTTAAATATAATTAATTTTATTAAGGTTTAGGGTTATATTTGAAATTACAATAAAAATTGTAAAACAAAAAATAATACAATTTTGAAAAAGAAAAATTAATTAAGCGGAACAATTAAATTTGAAAAAAAATAGTTAAATCAAATTAAATTGAAAAGAAAATATAGAGAATAATTGTACTTAAGGTAAGTATATAAAATTTGAATTAGGAAAAAGGATAAATATATTTATTTCCTTTCCTTTTATTAACTATAAATATAACTAATACCTTTAAATGTTTTTAAATATAATTAGAGTTAATATTATGGTATTGGATTCCTTTTAGGTAGGATATAATATGAAATTAGAAATTCGGAAAATAGATTACATATTAAATACTTTTAAGATAAATTTACGATACATGACGGTACTTATTATGTACCGAATAATCACCGTTTAAAATTAGAGATATGTGAGTTTATAAAATGATAGAAAGAGTTCTTAATAGTTTCAAATCACTGTTGAATTAGTGAAAGACTTAATAAAATGTTTAAATGAGAATGAAAGAGGAAATCATATGGATCATTGTTGCCTTTCATATTGGGGAAAAAAGTGATTTCCAACTTTACCCCTCGCCACGTCAGCGATTTTGACGGGGTCATGAAAAAAATCTATTTTTGTTAACGTTTTTAACTATTGTCCTCGTTTTCAAAACAAAAATTTTATGATCCTCTTTTTGAAAATCGTTGAAACCACAAGGTATGTTTTTGAAATTTATCATTTAATTTTATATAGTAAGAATTTTTAATTAAGAATTATTAACATTAAATGTTATTAAGTGTTTGCATTGGATAACTCATAATATATGTTTAATATCAAATTATTAAAAATATTAATATTTTATATTTTAAGAAAATCCGGTTAGACCACTGATTAAATTCGGTTGAACTTTAAATTCATGACCCTATCCCTTCACCAGTTTGTTGGCCGGTCCGAATCTAACAACCATAGATTGTACTAATTTATCGCATGGTTTTCAATCTCTCCCTTTGAATTTCATATCTTGAACTGAAACGAATCTAATAATTATATGGTTTTAAATAGACATGTTTATGAGTCTGGGTACCCGTTAAGCCCAGTCGGGCCCGATCAAACGGATTGAGCTCGGGCACTCATTATTTACAAAGCCCAAACCGAATCCGAACTCGCTAAAGCCTGAAGTTCAATTTATGGATCGGGCTTCACTTTTATATAAATGCCCAAGCAAAGCCTGAACTGCTCAACGAATAATAATTTTATTTATTATATATTTATATAATTAATATAATAGTTGTTTTGGATTTTTATATCTTAATATATTGAACTTTTATAGTATATCTCACTTATTATTAAATTATTCAAGTAACAAAATGTAATTATATATAGGAATAAGACATATTTGTATAATTTTATCTTTTTCACTCCTAGTTAACCCAATAATTTAAAAGAAAAACTAGTAATGGACTTTCGGCTGGGCATGAGAATGACCTCCAAAACCCAGCCCGGACGCAAAGTTTTAAAGTATCGTTGGACCAAAGTTGGTTAATGTTTTTATCAATAAGTTCAGCGAGGACCGGACCAGCACGATGAACCTGACTATTTCAAACACTTATTTTAAAGGGAATTTATTAAGATTGATCCCTTTTTCCAAAATAACTACTATTTTATCATACCAGCTAAACATTTTTCAATTAATTTTTTTTAACAAAATATCTACATATATAGGTTATATATAAGCGTTCTTTTTTTTTACACTAATTGTTTCTTCTCCTTTTTGTGATATGAGTTTCTCTCTTTGCAATCTAGCCTTCTATTCCTCTACGATCTTCATCTTCTCTCTTAGGTACTGAGTTCTACATTCTTCTTCTTCGTCCTTTTGATTTTCCATGCATTGATTGATTTGTATTCTCGGTAAGTTACACTTTTGTTTCTGTTTTGATTCCATTTTGAGCTCACTCTTTTGATTTCGAGATTTTGTAGTTCATTCTTTTGTAGTTCATTCGTTTTTATTTTTGTTCTTCAAATCCTAAATTGAAGCTATTTCATGATTTTCTTATTTCATTTTTAGCTCATTCTTTTAATTTTGTGATTTAAACTGGTTTTTGTGACTTTAAACGTGCTACAATGGAGAGTTTGATGTTATATGAGTAGAAATTGAAGTGCACACTATGTGTTTGATAAAATACTAAGATAGTTTTTTTGTTATTAATGACGAATTTGATTAGGTTGTTAGTGGAGCAATAATTTTCTGTGTATGAAAGGTGCGTTTGTATTCCAAATTAAGGCTGAGATTGTTGTTGGTTAGTGACGTAAATTATAATCATGTTGGTTTTGAATCTGCTAGACATCTGATAGATATCAAGTAGACATTTGATAGATATCCAATAGATATATAATATACCTTAGTTTTGGCAGTTTTTTATGAAATCGTTTTATTGAAATTGAAGTGCACATTATGTGTTTGATAAAATGAATGCTAAGCTAGTTATTTTGTTATTAATGGTCAATCTAATTAGGTTGCTGGTGGATCAAGAAATTTTGGTGTTGAAAGGTGTGATTGTATTCCAAATTAAGGCTGAGATCGGTGTTTTTTAGTGACCTAAATTATGACCATGTTGGTTTGGAATCTGTTAGACATCTGATAAATTTCCAATAGACATCTGATAGATACCCAATAGATATTTGGTATGATAATTTTTTATGGAATTGTTTTGCTGAAATTGAAGTGCACATTATGTGTTTGAAAAAATGCAAGTAATTGTTATGTTATTAATGACTAATTCAATTAGGCTTTTGGTGGAGCAAGCACTTTTTATGTTGAAAAGTGTGCTTGTATTCTAAATTAAGGCTGAGATCACTGTTGGTTAGTGATATAAATTATAATCATGTTGGTTTGGAATCTGTTAGACATCTAATAGATTTCCAAACAACATCTTGTAGATATCCAATACATAGGTGATATATCTTAGTTTTGGTAGTTTTTGTATCGAATCATTATTTTAATTTATGTTGTTGTTTCTTTTGGATGATCTAATGCTGCTTTTATGTTTCAAGTGTGAGATTTTGCTCTGTTTTTTGCTCAGATTGAGAAGTTTTGATTGTTGTTCTTCATTTGTGTATTTCAAATGTAGCTCTAAATCTTCTGTTGATGAAGATTCTGCACTAATCCTGGATAATTTGAAGCAAACCAGCTATAGAAGATCATACAACATCGGCTTATCTTTATTTGGGAATTTAGCAATTTAACCTGAGGCATCTATTGAATATCTATTGGTCGTCTATTAGGCATATATTAGACATTTATTGGATATTATTGACTGGAAGAACGCTACAACTCTATTTGAGTCTCAACATATATGATATGACATTCAATTACATCACAAATAGTTTTGATGATTGATTGCAAATATTGGCTATCTGTTTTACTGTTTATTCCCATGGTGAATTAGTTTCTACTATTTCAATTAGGCTTGAATCTTAGAAACCAACATCGTGATATGTGATTCATTCATTTTTGTTGATATATGGTATGGATGAATTTTATTTTGCAGCAATGTTTGCGTCGTTAGCAGCAGCATCGATTGTTGGTCTTCTAAGATGGGCTTTTCAGGCAGTGGACATCTATCGGATATCTATTGGACATCTATCAGATATTTATTGGACATCTACTAAAATTGTATTACAAAATCTGTTTTGAAATTAACATTAGACATATGTAGAAATATATTTTAACTTTCAATTGTCACTTGTTTTGAAGTTGATATTAGAAATTTGTACAAGTAAATGTAATTGACTTGTGTATTTTTAATTAGAGTTTCAATAGATTTCTAATAGATTGTTATCTGGTATTTTGTATATTGAATATTGATCATTTTTAGTTACTATTTCTTTTTTCTTTTGAATAAGTGATATACATTGGTTGTCTATTAGATATCTATTAGAAAACACAATAACATAACTATTAAAATTCAACTATGTTCAAATAAACATCAATTCCAACTACTTAGATCCCCAATTACACAAGATTTCGAGAATTCAAACATAATTGATCATCAAAACTATCTCTATTGACTGTCTATTGTGTCGATATATTGCTCGTGGCTCTCAAGTTTGTTTTTAGATATTTCCTTCCATGTCTGTATAAGCTCAAAGCTAGCCAACCGTGTTCTATGGATTTGGCCATCAAACTGATCTAGGATTGGTTTCTACTCAATCATGTACTCCAAAAAGCCGCAATTGTTGCATTTTTTTTGAAACGGAATATTAATATTATAATAAGATATTTTGATAAAGAAGATGTAATAAATCTATTAAAAACTGCTTTAATTAGAATTACAAAAGACTTAATGACAAGTTATACTGTGCTTCTAAACAGGACAATTCTTAGACTACTAACATTGACCTAATTAGAAGATACTTGTCCTAATATGTGATTAACGAAGTCCAATATAATTACAATGAGTGCTTATTTGAACTCAAAGAGTAGCCTACCTGCTTGTTTTCCACGGCCATGGAAAGCACCAATAGGTACAAGATCTAGCGAGTCTCCTATACTTCAGAGTATATTTCCATAGTTAATAACAATATGGATTATTTAACCAAACAAAACAATTTGCAATCGCATAAGGAATTTAGATTAGCATTAAGTGCATACATAATGACTACAGTAAGAACCATTTAGAGCATGAAACATATGGTAAACCCCATATAGCCAAATTAGAAGGGAAAATTAATCTAATTAGAGTTCAATCGAAAGATTAAGAGTCGGGTAAACACTAATCAACCAGTAGAAACCAATAGAACAATTACAATAATCTCAAATCCTCTTGAATAAAATCAATCATTTCAATAAATAAAATAACACAATATTGACATACATGAAGAAATTCATTAAAATATCTACTCATATTCAGGATTGAATTGAGCAAACTCAGCTTAAAATCAGAAGACCTAAATAGTGAAGAGAAAAAAATAAAATCACAATTTACCAACTGTAAAGATTTATCAGATATTCAAGACATTGTAAATTGTAAGAACATAAAAATCCTAAGAACAAAGTTAGGTTTTCGGTTTTTCTTATGTTCTTCTTCTTTGGTTCTAAACGGAAATTCTGAGCAAGTAATTCGAGCAAGGAAGAGTTTCTCTTCTATCTGAAATTGAGCCAACTGGCGTTGTAGATGATTCGAGCAGTTTTTGAAGATTTGTTGAACAGGAAGTGGTTTTTGAATTTGATTTTCGTTTCAAAACGCGTGAGAGGAAGAGGAAGTAGAGGAGCAGGTTGGGATTTCTTTTTCACTGTAACGTATATGTGGTATTAATTTCCCCTATTTTGTTTATATTTGTTATTTATTATTTTTTGGACGAAATATTTTTGTTTTTTTACCCCATTTATGCAAAGAGCCATATTTTAAATGTTTCTCGTGACTTAAATTTTAGGGAATTTGTTAAAATGGTTCACCATTTCTAAAATATTTACAATTTTACCATGTCAATTAAATATTCCTCAGTTAATTTTACCTAATTATCTACATTAATACGTTGTATATAACTTCCTTCTTTAGGTTGCAACTATTCTTTTTCATTTTGTGATCTTCCTTCTTTTTGCGATGGAGCTTCTGTTTCTCTCTGATCCTCATTTCTTTTCTTTTTTTTGCATGATTGAGCTTCTGTTTATTCCTTGATTCTTCTTCTTCTTCCTTTTTTTTCTTTTTCGTCATTTTGATTCACCGTTATTCTGATTAGTCAGGCGCTTCTTCTTGTCAGGTTCATTGATTTGTTAATTGGAGCTGTTTTGGTTTTTTTTTCATTTTCTGGAATTTTATTCTGATTTATTGGTCTTCTTTTTTTTTTTTTATTTCTAGCATTGTTGACTGTTATTTTTTGGTATTTGTGACTCTATTGTTTTTGTTCTTCGAATCACAAATTCAAGATGTTTTTGTGATATTATGTTTTTGTTTTAGCTGATTTGTTTGATTTCAAGATTTTTAGTTCATTATGTTTTCTCTAATGGAGGATTTAAAGTTCATTATATATTTTTTTAACATTCTATCTGTTGAAATTGAAGTGTACACCATATGTTTGATAAAAAGCTAAGCTGGTTGTTTTATTGTTAATGACCAATTTAATTAGGCTGCTGGTGGATCAAACACTTTTATTGTTGAAAGGTGTGTTTGTATTCCAAATTAAGGTTGAGATTGTTGTTTGTTAGTGACCTAAATAATATTCATGTTGGTTTGGAATATGTTGGACATATGATTAATATCCAATTGGCATCTTGTAGATCTCCAATATATAGGTGATATGTCTTAGTTTTGGTAGTTTTTGTAAGGAATCATTATTTAGTTTGTGTTGCTATTTCTTTTGACCGATCTGGTGCTGCTTTAGGTTTCAGGTGTGAGATTTTGCTCTATTTGTTGCTTCAATTGAGAAGTTTTGATTGTTGTTCTTTATTTGTGCATTCTGAGTTTAGCTCTAAATCTTGTGCTGATGAATATTTTGCACTAATGCTTGATAATTTGAAGCAAACCAGTTGCAGAAGATCATACAATATTGACATATCTTTATTTGGGAATTTAACGATTTAACCTTAGGCGATTGAACATCTATTGAATATCTATTGGATATCTATTGGACATCTATTGAATATTATTGGACTTTAGTCTAATTTTGGTTTCAAGCGAAGAATCCCTTAATCAGTGCTTATTAATGGTATGCTTTTGACTTAAATGGAAGAATGCTACAATTCTATTTGAGTCTCAACAAATATGATATGGCATTCAAAATGGTTTTGGTGATTGATTGCAATGATAGCTTGTATAGTTTAGTGTTTGTTCTCCTAGTGAATTATTTGCTACTTTTTCAATTAGGCTTGAATCTTAGAAACCAACAACGTGATCTGTAATTCATTCATTTTTGCTAATATATGGTTTGCTTCAATTTTATTTGCAGCAATGTTTGTGTCACTATCAGCAGCATCAGTTACTGGTGTTTTAAGATGGGCTTTTCAAGTAGTGGTTAACATCATTAAGTTAGCTCAAAAGAAAATTTTAGAGTATCTACTGGACATCTATCAGACATATATCGGACATCTATCAAACATCTACTAGAATTCTATTAGAAAATCTATTTTGAAATTGATATTAGACATATGTACAAGTATATTTTAATTTTCAACTGTCACTTGTTTTAAAGTTAATATTTGTCATTTGTACAAATATATGTAATTGACTTATGTGTTTTCAATTGGAGTTTCAATATATTTCTAATAGACTATTATCTGATATTTTATATATTGAATATTGATCTTTTTAGCTACTATTTCTTTTTTTCGTTGGAATAATTGATATACATTGGTTGTCTATTGGATAACTGTTGGTTGTTTATGATATTTTGTTAGGTTATTCTGAATGTTTCATCAGTTGTCTATTGCATTTTTATCAAATGTTTATTGGTAATCTATTAAATGTCTGATGGATACACACATTATTAGTTTGTTGCTTTTTTATTTATGGGTTAACTTAAAAAACATACCTTGTGGTTTCACTCATTTTCAAAAAGGGGCTTGTGGAATTTTTTTTTTCAAGAGGGGGCTTGTGGTTTCATTCCATTAGCAAAATAAGGATTATATGCTCACGCCGTAAAAAATGATGACGTGGCAAGGGACAAATTTGTAAATTGCCACACTATCCATGATCCCTAATTTCTAAACCTATTTCTCTGCAACAAAAATGGCCGCCGCCTCTTCCAACCCCGACTAACCACCGAACTTCAAGAATCAGACAGTACTCCCACTGGCTGCACGATCTTCACCTGAATTCGTCTCGCAACCGTTTGTTGTCCCCCAAATCCACAAGCTCAGCCACCAAAGTTCATCTTCGAGCAGCCCACTATACGCCTCATTTTCCAGCGATGGTAATTATCTTTTCTCAACTTTATACGCAGTCTATGAACCACCAAAAATGCTCCTTTAACACCGTGATCTTGCTGTTATTGATGTTTTAATTCTCTTTTTCTTTATGTCCCATAGCTCTTGTTGATTTATTGTTGAATCTGGTTTTGATTTTGTATTTTTTTGGTTTCTTGTTTACAATTTATTTCAGATTTCTATTTGCCCTTCTAGTTTTGAAATTTTGGGTTTCTTATTTTAGGTTTAATCAACGATTTGTATGGTTGATGTTGGGTTGATGGTGAATTTCATATATTAGGTGAAAAGAAGAAAATGGTGGATTTTAGGGTTACTGAGATTTACACAAATGGAGAAGGAGGAGAAGAAAAGTTAATTTAGTATATTGTCCCTTGTCACGTCATTCAAATTGGCGGTGTTAAGAAAAAAATCCTTCATTTGCTAACGGAATGAAACCACAGGCCCCCTTTTAAAAAAAACTTCCACAAGCCCCTTTTTGAAAATGAGTGAAACTACATGGTATATTTTTGAAGTTAACGCTTTATTTATTAATTGTTGTTATGTACTTAATTCATGGAAGTTTTTGTAATTAGTTTTTTTATTATTTTAATATTTTTTATTTGTTTTTGTATTATTGTTTGTAGAATATGCCTAATATAAGTGTCATAGTCCTCCAATGCAGTTATAAAATAAATAATATATTATGATAAAAGATAAAAGATTTTTTTATTAGCAAACACAATATCATAACTATTAAAATTCAAGTATGTTTAAACACACATTGATTCCAACTACTTAGATCCCTAACTATAAAAGATTTTCAAAATTCAAACATGGTTGATCATTAAAACTATCTCTATTGACTGTCTATTGTGTCGATATAATGCTCGTGGCTCTCAAGTTTATTTTCTAGATATTCGCTTTCATGCCTGTATAAGGTTGTTGCTTCCTAAATGGACTACCTATCAAGTGCACTAGGGTCAAAGTAGTGTGGTAAGCACAAGGTTGTATCCTACAAGGAGCAATGTAAAACAGTTTAAGGTTTCCCTAGTAGACTGGTTTAGGGGAAGTCTTGTCAATTACGAGTTGGTTGTTGGTTTAAAAAGACATCAAAAAAGCAATAAAATAAAAGAAGTAAACAATAATAAAAAGGCACAAGCTTCACCTACCTAAAACGGTGTAAGGTTTCCCTCCTAGAAAGACATGTAAAACTACTTGGTTGTGCATATAGATCTAAGGCATCTTAACCATATTTCCACAAGCTTACCCCTCGGCCTCACTTGGTTTCTAAGATTACTAATTTAAGTCTCCCCTCGGTACTTGTTATATCAGTAAACTTGCATTAAGAATAGTTAAGCGTTCATCGAAATTAAAACCCTTAACACATACACAATCCCCCCTGGGTTTCTTGTAATATGTGTGTGTTTGTGATTCTAACTATAACAAATCTCCCCTCGGTACTTATTGCTATAGCACGTATGAGCCGGCCGAACCCCAATTAAATATTCCTCAAACACATCAATCATCAAATGATTCAAAATAAGGTTTTACATACTTATATCGGAGGAAGTCTTACTCTGCCTGGGACAGGCTCAGCTTGCAGATATACTACTTGCATATAATGAAGAGAATACTAATCTTTATTTATGAGAAAGTAATTACAATGGAACTACCCCAAAGGGGCACACCTTTATCACTAGTAAAGAGGGGTATGAATACCTACTAAGCAATAAATATCAAATAATAAAAGATAGGTAAAAAGCTATTTAGTTCTAATCTAAAAAGGAAAACAAATCCTAAACAATAAAGGACTATAATTGAGCTTGTCCAACAAGAAAAACTATCTACGAATAAATAAATGATAAAATCTCTTCTTTTCTTACATAAATCACGTCGACATCAGCTCCTAATTAGGTGGTTAACTTTAATTATGATTCTTCTCCTTTTTAATCTCGTTTTCCTCAAATTTCCAATTTAGCATAGTCTGCTAGGAAAGTCTCCCTAGTTTTGACCATAACCTGAAATTATACCAAAAATAAATAAATAAAAATTTAATTTAGGGAAATTAAACACATAAAAAGCATAATAAATCACTACAATATTTCACTTATCAAATTCCCCCACACTTGAACATTTGCTTGTCCTCAAGCGATTTACTTTGGACAAAGAGAAAAACATAAACTTCATACTAAAATAGGGAAAGTCTCCTGCAATTTGAAAAGTCAAATAGCTTTAAACAAGTTCAGAACTTAATTCCAACATAAGGAAAACCTTAGCAGAGAAATCTCATATTTCCACATAAAGTATGCTAAGAAAAAGATATTAGACTTCTTACTTCAATGGAATAATAACAAAATCAGAATACCTCACCAATGGATGCAATCACTCCTATGTGTGTAGGTTGATTTTAAGCATTCCCTCATTCAGCGAAACATCACTACCTTTAGACCATATGCTTGCCAATCGGTCAAATCTGTGTATGGAGTTTCCAAAAGAAATTAAGTTGATGAGCAATCAATTTCTTATAAGACAACAAAACCATGTTCAGAATCAGACTGTCTTCAAGCACAGGAAACCTTTGACATTGTCTTTCATAGAAGCTTTTCCTTTAAGCGCATTTCTTCTAAGTACAACAACCTTGAGAAACTTTTTTTTATTCATGCCTCAAACACAAGCAAAACATAAACATTTTTTTCTTTTTCATTTTTCCTTTTTCATTTTTTATGAAAATGCGAACAAAAGATAAGGAAGCTTTCTCAGGTTGTGCTGATATTTGAGGTTGTCTTCTAGTTCCAGACAGTTTTATCGAGAATATCTTTTGAGTTGGGAAAGTCTTCCTTGGTTGATATTGTTGTTGCATTGAGTGATGATAATCTCTTTAGAAACTCAGGGTGTTTTGGGAAATCAAAGTGAAGGTTGTTTGGTTTGTAATGTGTGTAAGAAAGAAAAGACTTAGGCTCAAAGGGGGTAATCTAAGGATAAAATGTTGAAAAGGGTAGGCTTTTTGGCTAGAGAGGGTAAATCCTAATGCCTTAATCATTTAATACAAGCATTCAATGGTGGTCTTGATAATTACTAGCACACAATAATAAGTATAAGCATGCATTTTCCATGGCAAGTTCTAGCTAAAAACGGAAGGGTCGCTTATAAGGGTTGTGTATCTGATTTAGGCTATAAAATTGAAGTAAAAATTAAAATTTCATAAACTTAAACATGCTTACGGGTCCTACAAGATCAACTCTACTAAATTTTTCAAAGTCTTTAAATTTCATTCTGAATCTGTGCTAAAAACTATCCAATTTCCACTTTACATAGACTTCACAAGTTTTTTTTATTTAGCAGGGTAATCTAACAATGAACACAAAACAAATTCAATTAGACATGCAAAGTCAAGCAGAGACAATCTTAAGGTTTTCCTGCAATAATTAAGCATAGGTAGTGGAAATCTAAAAGTCAAGAGTTGAAAAATTATGCATGAAAATCTTAATCCCTCCTCCACACTTAAATCATGCTTTGTCCTCAAAGCATTAAAGAATGAAATACAAAAAGAGTAAGGAAATACTTTCCTGAGATAACTAGATAAGAAGAGGGTAGATGTTACTGTTCATAATTGACAAAAAAGTGAGATTGAGAAACCTTGAGGTTTCCCCTAAAGTTGCTTCGCTTGGTGTGTGAAACAGGCACAACTACCATATTGTCTCAAGGTTGTTCAAGGAGGAAGACTTCCTCTACAGCTTCAAGTTATCCTTTATTATTCCTACAAAGCCAAAAGAGCCTAGGAACTAATAATAAAAAAACTAACTAAGAAAGAATAAGAAAGAAAAGTTAGGGTTTTTCGAACAAGTTGCTTCAATTGGTGTTTGAAGGGGACACCAAATAAGAGGTTGCTCAAGGAGGCTCATATATGAATGTTGAAACTTGTGGATTGATGTATTGATATTGTTGTTGAAGCGGATTCACATATCTCCATGACTTTAATGGATCTTCAATTAAAGGTTGTGTAAGGACAGTCTCAACAAGATTTTCTTCATCTTTCAAGATTTTTGGAACCTTTACTTCTGGGGAAGTCCTCTCTAGTTCTGAAGTTGGGGCAATCTTAGATTGCTCTTAAGGTTGCTCACCGTTAAGCACAATCTCGTCATGGTGTTGAGTAGAAAAGTTTAGGTTTTGATTAGGTTGCTCAATCAAAATCTCAAATTGCCCACCAACATAATAAAAATCATCCACAACCATATTTTTAGAATAATCAATAACCTTACCATCCCTTTAAGATTCCTCTATAGAGTCCATCATAATGTTGCTTGGAGAGACCTCCTCATCCTTTGAAATTACCATACTGGTTATTTGCTAACCTTTGGTCTCTAAGTTCTTAAGTGATGCTTGTGTTTGCTTCATGAACTCCATCATCACCTCTTTCAAGCTAGGTTTCATTGGTTCACATGATGGGGAAACCTGCTGGAAGAGATGTTGAGGTTGTTGGAATGGTTGATGAGGTTGCTGGAATAAGAATTGAGGTTGTCAATGTTTAGTGATAGCACTTTGAGGTAGCGGACAATCAAACCAAGGTTGTTGGAAAAGGGACTGAGGTTATTTCAATGGCATTTGAGACCGTTGAGGTCAGAAACTATGGTTTTCTGAAAGATGGTTGAGTTTGTCCTAAAAATTGTTGGACAACCTCAGATCCAGAATAGTGTAAGCTTTTCTCTAAATTCCACTTGTAACTTGTGGTCACAACTTTCTCAATTAGGGAAAAGGCTTCTTCGAGTGCCATATCTTTGAGGTCTCCATTTGCAAGAGTTTCTAGTCAAAATTTATGCTTATCCGTTATACCATTGTAAAAGATTTGAATTTGCATCCACTTGGGTAAACCATGGTTTGGTACTCTTGTCAAAAAGCCCTTGAATCTTTCCCAAGCTCACTAGAAAGGATTCTTCTCAAATTGGGAAAACCTGAAAATTTCATTCCTGAGTTGGACAACCTTGGAAGGTGGAAAGTATTTTGTCAAGAAAGTCTCGGCCATCTGCTTCCAAGTTGTGATTGAACCAGGTTGAAATGACTTGAACCAAGATTTTGCCATATCCTGCAAAGAGAAAGGGAACAACTTCAACATAAACACATCACAAGATACACCACAATCTGATTTAAAAAGATTTCATATATCAACAAAGTCATAAAGATGATCATTTGGGTCATCGTCAAGTAATCATTTGAATTGAACATTTGATTGCATAAGTTGTATCGTGGAAGCCTTAATTTCAACACAATCTTCTCCTTCTTTCGGTATCACAATGCATAACATTTGTACCGATAAAGAAGGTATTCTATACTCCTTGAGAGTTTTCCATGGCAGGAAGGCTTCACTATTTGCCATCGGGAAAGCCTGTGCTTGCTCTACTTGTCAGATGGCTTGCTCAAGAGATTACTGGAAAGTCTTCCAGCTTTCTGCCTTTGTCTTCAAGTTGTCAAGAACAAAAAAACTGCACAAGCTAAACAAAAAAGGTCAAAAGCACCAACCTACAGTTAAATTAATCAAACTATTTAAATGGTGCTCCTCGGCAACGGCGCCAAAAACTTGTTGCTTCCTAAATGGACTACCTAGCAAGTGCACTAGGGTTAAAGTAGTGTGGTAAGTACAAGATTGTATCCCAGAAGGAGCAGTGTAAAATAGTTTGAGGTTTCCCTAGTAGACTGGTTTAGGGGAAGTCTTATCAATTATGAAAGTTGGTTGTTGGTTTGAAAAGAAATAAAAAGCAATAAAATAAAAGAAGTAAACAATAATAAAAAGGCACAAGCTTTACCTACCCAAAATAGTGTAAGGTTTACCTCCTAGAAAGACATGTAAAACTACTTGGTTGTGCGCATAGATCTAAGGTATCTTAACTAGATTTCCCCAAGCTTACCCCTCGGCCTCACTTGGTTTCTAAGATTACCAATGTAAGTTTCCCCTCAGTACTTGTTAAATCAGTAAACTTGCATTAAGAGTAGTTAAGCATTTAATCAAAATTAAAACCCTTTGCACATACACAATCCCCCCTCGGGTTCTTATAATATATGTGTGTGTTTGTGATTCTAACTATATCAAATCTCCCCTCGGTACTTATTATTATAGCATGTATGAGACGGTCAAACCCAATTAAATATTCCTCAAACACATCAATCATCAAATGATTCAAAATAAGGTTTTAAAAACTTACATTGGAGGAAGTCTTACTCTGCCTGGGACAGGCTCGACTTGCAGACATGCTACTTGCACATAATGAAGAAAATACTAATCTTTATTTATGAGAAAGTAATTGCAATGGAACTCCCCCACATGGGCACACCTTTATCATTGGTAAAGAGGGGGTATAAATACCCACTAAGTGATAAATATCAAATAATAAAAGATAACTAAAAACTTATTTAGTTCTAATCTAAAAAGGAAAACAAATCCTAAACAATAAAGGACTCTAAATAAGCTTGTCCAACAAGAAAAACTATATAGGAATAAATAAATGATAAAATCTTTTCTTTTCTGGCATAAATCACGTCCACATCCGCTCCTAATTAGGTGGTTAATGTGAATTATGATTCTTCTCCTTTTTAATCTCGATTTCCTCAAATTTCCAATTTAGCACAGTCTGCTGGGAAAGTCTTCCCAGTTTCGGCTACAACATGAAGTTATGCCAAAAATAAATAAATAATGATTTAATTTAAGGAAATTAAACATTTAAAAAGCATAATAAATCACTACAATATTTCACTTATTAAGCTCAAAGCTAGCCAACCGTGTTATGTGGATTTAGATATCAAGCTAATCTGGGATTGGTTTTCTGCTCAATCATGTACTCTAAAAAGCTCAGCATAAAGATACCGTAATCACTGCAATTTATTTCAAAATAGAATATTAGTATTTTAATAAGATATTTTGATGAAGAATATGTAATAAATCTATCCAAATATTGCTTTAATTAGGCAAAATGCATAAAAACCTCCCGTACTTGGCTCAAATAGCCTATTGCCCCCCTAAACTTTCAAAAGGACCTATTACCTCCATGAACTTAGCAATTATGCACCTATTTACCGCCTCAACTCAGTTAAACCAATCACACCTAAGAGACTGCACAACACTCTCTGCCATATGTCAATGTTTGAAAAGTCAAACTAATAGTAAGCTCACACGTGGCTTGTTTTATTAAAAATTCATTAACTTGAATATTGCAATTTCATTTAAATCCTTTAAACATTTTTCACTTCAAAATGACCCATTTTCCATTTCATCTCTCATTCTCTTCAAACACAACCTGCAAATAAAATTCTACATATGCAGATAATTTGCAAATTTCACAATTTCAGATATCATCACAAATATAAATACATACATTTTCAATTTAAATCAATCATTCATACTTAAAATTTACACCAATCCTGTAAACAAATAAAAGAAAAATAAAGATGAATAAGGGGATCAGAACAGTAATCAATTGATTTTTTTCTCATGTACCAAATAGAGAAAATCAACAAATGTTCTTCCCCTTTCAAATAGAGAAAATCGAGAGTTGCGAAATCAAAGTTCATGAGGGGCTTATAGATGTGCAATAGCCGATGGTAAGAAAAGTAAGAGAGGTGGATTTCATTGCAAGTGAAGGATGAATGAAGCCTTACAACAAAAGAAAGTGGCATAAAATATGGAAGAATCAATTTAGGGTTAATGAAATCAAAATAACCATCGTGGAAAGGGGAAGAACATGGGGAAATGACGGTTAATGTGGGATGGGGTTTCAAAGATGGATTTTGATTTATTTTGTTTGATTATTAGTTTTTTTTGTTATTCTACATAATGGATTTTCAGAAGAAAATTTTTTTTTCCATTGATGAATGAATGAGGGAGGAAGATACCCGAAGAAAGAGAGAAAGCTTTTAGTTTTTTTTTCAATTTTTCGTTCAATCTCTTGAAAAGTGAATTGAAGTCAACTCAGCTGACAACTCAATAAAAGGTGGCAAATAGGTGTGTAGTTGCCAAGTTCAGGGAGGTAATATATCCTTTTGAAAGTTGATGGGGGCAATAGGATAATTGAGCCAAGTACGAGCGGTTTTTTTATGTGTTTGGCCTTTTAATTATAATTATGAAATGAAGGGATTTGTCAATGAAATTCAATTACAAAGGCGGAAAAATAATTGAATTTCTCAAACCCGCCGAGGATCGTTATTCGAATACCATACAATGGTTTTAAAAAACATGAGATTAAAACATTAAAAACTCACATGCAATGTCTCTGAAAGGAGTTGAAGTCGGTGAGGCTCACAAGCGCAAGCCCTCCACGATCGCATGTATGAACCCCTCTCGAATCGGGATCGGTGCTAGCCTAAGAGATGAAGAATACGAAGAACTCAAGAACTCTCTTTTTTTGGTGTAGATCTATTTTCATACTATAAAACTATATATTTCTTTTGGTTAATTAGTCTTATATAATGGTACTAAGAATTAGATTCAAATTAGAATTTTTATTTAATTATACATTAGTTCTAAATCGAATATGTTTAATAGTTAAATCCATATATTTAATTCCTTAAATAGTTCAATTTACCAACTTTATAATTTCCTATTCTCTTTATAAATTGGCATTCTAATTAAATTTATTTAATTATTAAATCAATTAGACTTAATATCTTAAACACAATCTAATTACAAACTTTATAATTTTCTATTCTCTTTATGAATTGACATTTTTTTGTTGCTCATCTAGTTCACCAGAGCTTTGCTCAGACTACGTCCAGATCCGACCCGGGTCGCGCATCTGGCTGTGGTGGGTGAGTCTCCCAATAATGATTTTTTTGCATTCACTAGGACTCGAACTCGAGACCTTGCTTAAGGGATACTAAGTCGCTTACCACTTGGAATAACCCTTCTTGGTTTATGAATTGAAATTTTAATTAAATGTATATAATTATTAAATCTTAGACTTAATACCTTAAACACAATCTAATTACAAACTTTATAATTAGGATTAATTATAAATTAATTTCAAATCAAATATGTTTAATAATTAAACCCATAGATTTAATTCCTTAAATAATTTAATTTGTCAATTTTATAATTAGGATTTTATTTAATTATAAATTAATTTAAAATCAAATATGTTTAATAATTAAATCCATATATTTAATTTACTAATTTAATAATTAGAATTTTATTTAATTATAAATTAATTTTAAATCAAATATGTTTAATAATTAATTTATATATTTGATTCCTTAAACAATTCAATTTATCAAATTTATAATTATTTCAAATTAAATTCATAAACTAATTAAGCTTTATACTTTAATTCAATTTAATGAATAATATAAATAACTTTGTATTATGTCATTAGAATTAAATTAAATTCTCTTGAGTTATAAAGATTATTCAATTAAATTGACTTGACATGTCAATTAATTAATAATCACTTCTTCATCACAACTTGTAACATTACATGTACAAGAAATCCTGAATCAGTGATTCAAAGTGCATGATCCTTTGAGTCTGTCCATATGTTGGCAGTAGGCACTACCCTACAGACTATAAGAGGATTCTAGCAAACATTTACAGCCCCTAATCGGGACAGAATACAGTTGTCTAATCTAAATACCGAACCCAGTAGTTATCTCACAAAATTCTTGGCTCTCGACATCTAACTGATGAACAAGGCATGATAACTATCACCCTTTGTTACAGTCCATCAACGCCGGCGTGATGTCTTTCAATTTCACAAATTGAAATGGCAATCCTGAAACTACAACACTACTAATAACATGTTCATGAAATATACCGGATGTACCTGTACTTGAAATCAAAATTTTAAGGACCCATTAGGTATACGCAACAACATACCCAATTCCATATTAGTAGTATGTTGCAATTAAGTCTGAGGATAATCAAGAGCTACTTAGCATAGATTGGTCCAGCCCTATATCACCCAACATGTGCCCATGGTCAAGATCTGCTTACCAAGCGATACAGTGAACTCATTACTATAGATCAGCTAACATATAAGTCTTTAGGTCTAATCATTCCCATGACTAAATAGACTTGGGACATTTTATGATTTATAATCAATGAACCCTACTCATATTATAGCACAAGAAATAAATGCAGTAGGTTCTTCTCCTTTATTAATGTGACACAATTAATGAATATACAACTCATCATACATTATTAAGAACCAATGCCTATGAACTAGGGCACACCAACAATCTCCCACTTGAACCAGTTCACAGTAGGAATTTCCTTATTCTTTATAGATTCGCAACAACCTTTCAAAACTCCATCCATGATGTTATTTTTGGTCAAATGATCAACAACATTATTCCTATGTCAACCACTCTTATATGACATGTCTTTGACATATTATTATCTTATCTTGATAATATGTCATTTAGACATTCTGAACACGTGTTCGGATTCAGTGACCAGATCCCTTTGCTTATGCTATGCCACTCATTTTGTCATGAAAAACATTAAGTAAGCCTATGATAGCTTTCCCAATCCTACCTCACTTATGAATTTCCTAATTCTTATAACACACTTTATAGCATTACATGCTATCATGTGCTCAACATCTATTACAACTAACAATGATATTTAATATAGAGCTCTCAGCTCTTTATATAATTTTCAGCTATTATGACAGAACTAAACTAGATTTGGTTATTAGGTGAAAATCAAGAAGATCTACCTCGTAGATCACGACATCCATGATCAAATCTATTGCTATAGAATTTCCATCACTTGGATTCTATGATTTGATCTATCTCTTAGATCACAATCACATGGATGAAGTCTATCTCATTAAGATTTCGTTCACGAGTCATTCTATTGGATCCGATCTAGTCAAGGTAATTTGTATCCAATCAGACTGTAATGGTTCCCCTAAACTTAGCATTCCAAAGTGTTTACTAAGACTTTAGTAAACTACTTTCAATCTTTCTCCAATCATTTTACTAGTATCACAATACAATTCTTGAACACAAAACATTACATTTACACATTATCTACATTTCAACTGCATACTATCACCTAACACCCACATGTGGGTCAATCAGGTTACTAACTAGATTGTGGTGTATAGATTGCATTTCAACTTAATTCCGTTAAGCAAAGTAAGCAATTTAAAAAAGCCATTCAATGGGTTCTCAAAACTCTACCTCATAAAAAGATTCATCATTTTTCATGAGAAAAAACATTTCCATGATTTATGATTGAACCGACATGCTTTCTTAGATCAATTATGCCTTACAACTTACTAGTTAAACCTTGCTCCCACTACTTCTCTTAAAGAACGACATTCTCTAGAAAACACCCTATAATGACTTAAACTCTTTATTTAAGGCAAGGTTTTAGGTGCTTTATCCTTGTACTTTGAAAGGATAAATCACAAGTAGGCTCAAGAGATTTTTCTTTGAACTAATCTTACTTCAATCTCATGACATATACTTTAAGTCCTATGCTAAATAGTTGACTTAGATTCTATATAGCCAAAATCTTATGAAAGACGCATTAGGCCGTAGGCCAACCATATTTCATATGGTGCTCTTAGAGCATGATATAAATGACCAATGGTTAGAAGACATATGTCTTCAATCTTGATCTTGGGAGATTTGAATTATCAATGGATACCATGTTTCGCATGATTTTGTACTCCTATTAATTTCTCCATAATTATGGTGTAATTCAATAGCATGAGCTGTGAATCCATCTCACACTTAAATCACAATGATTTAAATATTAGGTTTATATATAATTGCTTTCTTGGTTGCACAAAAAATCTTGATATCATAACCTCTACTTTTCTCTACTTTGTCCTCTAGATCCTTTACTTATCCAAGGTCTATGGATCAAATTTCATTAGCAAAGCTCAATGAAATTTATCCAAAAGAACAATAGAGAAAAATATCTATCTCCAATTATTGGGAAACAATGATCCGGAAGAATTAATTCAAGAACAATCCGGATCAAGTTTGAAGAAAACAAAAATTATAGAAACAAAATCTTAAGGAGCAAAACATGTAATCTCCTTAATCCAAAGTGGAAACATCCGGTCCAAAACAAGTCATCCGGACATATATTGAAGACTACAAATACTTAAGCACATAATGGAAGCATCCGGTTAAAGTTTGAAAATGAAACAAACTTTAAACCGCCTAAGAACAACATCGGGAATAAGAAATGGTTGAAATAGCATCCGGATACAACAAGACAAATTCATCCATAAGATACAGTTATCAAGGCAAAGGGAAAAGTTTCAAAAATAACTTTTCCCTCCACCTTTTGGTCTGAAAGTCAAAGATCCTTTTCCCTTATACAAGACTAAAATGACGGCTAGCACACTTTTCAGAAAAGGATAGAAGGACTGACACATCCGGATTTCTAGCATAAAAGTTGGTGGATCACTAAAATATAAGGAAAACGATCACTAGAAAATTTTCACCCTCAATCCCAAGGATTCAAAGGGATAATTAATAAGTCTAGCAGATTGATCAACGGATCCAAAAGCGCCATATATTACCTGATCAATGGTGAAGATCTAATTCAACTTCAACAACTCACAACGGCTATATTTATGATAGAAGCCTATAAAAGAGAAACTTCACAAGTTGAGAAGGTGCTGGTTATTTTGAGAAAGCATACACTAGAGAATTCGCTATTATAATCAGTGACATAATCCCTCCAAGAACCAAACCATTTTAAATCAGTTTGTAAGGATTCGCAAGTGAGTTATAAACTTGAGGAAATCTAAAACCAAAATCTTTGGGAAAAACAAAGTGTAATATCTCATAATTGGGTGAGTATTGTGATTGGGATCTAGCTTAAAGTTGGTGCTTTAAGTGGAACTCCCTGTAGGACTCAGCTTAGGTTTGGGTAGCAATTTAAGTGGTATATCCTGCTAAAGATAAGAGGACTCAGCTAGGAGTAGGTGTTTCTAGTTGTATATACTACATCCTGAAGGGGTTACCATTCGGAGACAAATTGTAAGGCTTGATTCCTATAAGTTAGAAAGGAATTCACTAGTGAAAAAGCTCAGAGGAAGGAGACTTCGGGGACTAGATTAGACGGGGCAGCACCAGGATAAAATTACTGTGTTTGATTTTCTAACCCTTTATATTATTTCATTACATTTCATATTTGCATCATCCAGATCCATCATATCTGGAACATAATCAAACACGCTACATAAGACTTTTTAAAGTCTGCTTATTTCCATGAAAAGGGTCATTCACCCCCCTCTGACCTTATTTAGACCCTTACAAGGACCAAAAAGTGGTATTAGAGCTAGTGCTAAAAAACTAGAGGTCTAACAATCTTGAGCTAAAGATCCAATTTTGATCCAAGAATCAAAAAGAGTTTTCAAAACTCATAACTCCTTCCTGAGGATATGTGTATTACCCGTCCTTCACTCTTCATCGGTGAAGACTACAAGTTTTAGAAGAACCGAATGAAGAACTTCATTCAAGCATAAACCATGATGGCATGGATGGCCATTGAAGATGGCCCATATAATCCTACTCACGAAGTAGAGGGTATAACTACCTGAAAGCCCTCAAGGTTATGGGATGATAATGATTACAAAAAATTGCGTGAAAACTCAAATGCTAATAATATGCTTCATTGTGGTCTTAGTGCAGCTGAAATCAATATAATATCTAGATACGAGACTGCGCAAGAAATCTGGCAGAAGCTGGAAGTGACATATGAAGGAACAAATAAGGTCAAAGAAGCCAAAATCGATCTACTATAGCAAAAGCTAGAATCCTTCAAGATGGAGCCCAAATAATCCATTAGCAACATGAATACTAGATACACTAATCTATAAATAAGATGATGAGGCTTGGGAAGAGGATCTTAGAAGCAGATATGGTCAAGAAAATACTCTGGAGTTTCACTAAGGAACGGGCTAACTAGAGACTACCCTTGAGGAAGCTCATGACTTTAAATTCTATAGTTATGATGAACTCATTGATAATCTCCTAACTCAAGAGTTATCCTTGGAGAAAAAGCCTGAAGAAAGGAAGAAGGCCATTACTCAAGGCAGGTTCTGCTGGATCAGCCTCCTCCAAATTAGATAAACTACCAAAGGAATCTGATTACAACAAAGAAGATCTGGCTATACTGGCCAAATATTTTGATAGATTCCTAATAAAGAAAGATAGAAGGAGATCTAGGAGGTATGAATCAAAAAGATAAAAGGAAAGCACTTCGAGAAGGGACAAGCCAAGAAAGGCTCCGAAAGAAAAGAAAGATCCGTAGAAAGATGCTATGTGCTTTGAATGTGGAGAAAAAAGTCACTTTAGAACCAAATGCCCTAACTTAAAAGAGACAAGAAAAATAAGAAGAAAGCTATAGTGGCCATATGGAGAAACAGTGAATAAAGTAGCAATCCATCTTCCACAGAGGAAGAAGAAACAACTAACTGTGCATTCATGGCTCTAACAGGTCTGGAAGGAGATCAATCCGAAAGAAATCCATCTAAGTAAGATACTAAGCAAATTGAGGAATCAAAATCAGAGACAGCCACCACTAAGTTAAATTCTCACTCTAATTCTATTTCTAACCTTTATCTTGCTAGAGCTTTAGGGGTGGTGATTCACAATGTGAGGAAAAACACTAAAGCCATAAAATCCATACAAAGACAAGTTTTAGAGCTAGCTAAAGCAATGACACAAGATATCAATCTGATAAGGACCATAAAGCATATGGATGCGGTTAAGGAGAATTTCCTAAGGAGTCAAGTGCAGATCTTAAGTGCAAACTTGACAGGGCTAGATAGGGAGCTAACCCTAATAAAGGAGGCATCCGGAAGGAAATCGAATCCTTCACAAAGAAGGGAAAATCAAAAAGGCAAGTAGCACCAAGAAATTTAAATTGAAAGAATCCAGTGCCCCCAAATCAAAAAGAAAAGAAAGTTAGTAGGAAACCTCAAGCACAGAGATTCACAGCTGCTTAAAAGGGAAAAGCTAAGGCTGTATCAGATGAGTAACCTATCAAGCAAAGAAAGAATCATAGAGCAGAGATTGCACCTCGAACCAACTTCCAGATACACATTGGATAGATAAGTATACAAAAAGCTGGATACATTGGAAATTATGGAAAGTAGTATCTTAAAAATATCCAGAAGAAGAATGAGCAAAGCAGACCCATCTCTGGGTGCAGGTTTTATGGGACAAACAATCATATTACTAAATTATGTAGATTGAAATGGTTATTATAATTATGAGGTATCGATGACATGTAGATCTTCCCTGGCACGTGTGTGAGAGGCAGGGCCAGCTGGGGGTTGGTTGGATTTAGGCGTGACAAAACATTTTTAGTTCAAGTTTGCATAATAAGCTAATTTTAATGAATAAAAGAATGGAGACCCAAAACTCGATACAAATGATAGAGTCACCACCCAAGATGTTGACTTGGGAAAGAGTTTTACTATGGTTCCCTCTAGGCAAAAGACTCATACCTATTAGATTAGAGATTCGGGTATCGGATGAGTCACTTATTTCTCATTTAGTTGATTCAAATTACATTCACCACGTAAAATCATGTTCATTTTCATCATTTGGGAAATTATCATAGAAATCCTATTTTTCTACACTCTTTTACACTCATTACATGCGTTTTCATATTACAATAAAGCACAAGTAGTAAATTGAGGAATAAAAATTATAATCGGGGGAATATGAGGGAATTGCAAGAAAACCTATACATTTGTTCTAAGTTATAAAACAAAATAAAAATAAATTCCCCTGCATCCACAAAGATTAGCACAGTTTATAGCACATCATAGGTCAACATTTCATTAGAAAAATGTGATTATGTTAGCATGGCAGTTTTACAATCAATAGTGCCCCAGGCGGCTTCTAGGAGTGGAGAGAAATAACGGATCTTCAACATCTTTTTTTTATGAAAACACATTTTAACTTTTGTGGGTTGATTTACTGGATTATTAGTGAAAGTGATCGCATGGAAAATGGTGAGTTGGATTGATTTTTAACCAGTTTAAAATGAGTTCTGGTTTTTACCTGGGGCAAGTACCCCGTACGGGTAGGTAGGACCCTTACGGCTACCAGGGAGGACCGGTACGGTTATGGTGTACCCATATGGGTCTTGTCTGGTCCAGGCAGAAACTTTGTTCAATTTAGTTTACAGTTTAACAGGTTAATAGATTGGTGGAAGAAAAATAAAATAAAAAGGGATTTCCTTTCGAATGAGTATGGCGCACCAATCTAATAACTGGATGATATAAGGTGCCAACAAGGCTCATACGGGTAAGGACCAGACCCAAAATAAGAAATAGAAAGAACATATAATAGAAGAGGCAGAAAGTAACATCAATAATAAAGCTGACATGTGAGTCTCTTTAAAACTCAGGAGCGTTACCTTTGCAGTGTGAATCCACTTTAAGGTGATCCCTTTACTGTTAAGAGAGTCCGACCAAAGTAGATGGTGAAATAGTACTATTTAGGTGAGGATTTATGTGGGTAGAACCTCCCCTAAATCCTAATAAATGAAGTTAGGAATGAATAAAATGTGGATAAAACCTCAAGGAATGGATTTTCTCCCTATTTTATACCTCATCTACCTCCAGTATACCTTTTCTATACCTATAGAAACTACTAGATCTTTTTTTATAATTTTTCTATAATTTTCTTCTAATATGAATGTGTGTTATGAAATGAGGGGAAAAGGCCTTATTTATGGGGCCTTATTTATAGATCTTTCTTAAGGAGGATTGACTTTCTTGACTAATGTATCCCTTTCTTAAGGCATATTGACTTTCCAGACCAGTGATGTATCCTTTTCTTAAGGCGGATTGACTTTCCTGGTTGGTGTATCCCTTTCTTAAGGTGGATTGACTTTCGTGGCTAATATTACATTCCTTTCCTAAGGCAGATGATTCTCCTGACTAACGTATCCCTTTCTTAAGGCGGATGACTTTCCTGACGGGTGGTGTATCCTTTTCCTACGGCGGATGACTTTTCTTTTGGGGAATTCAAATAACCTGAAAAAGAAACAATAATCAAACACCGAGTTAGTCATTGTCTAAATAGACACATTCTTTATTCTTAATTGACTTTTGTGGAAACAAAATTATTTTTGCCCCTTTAATTTAGAATAAAGATGTGTGGATGGGGGCTAGCCCCTAAAATAAACTGAAAACAAAGTGCAAGAAATGCTGGGTTTGGCCCAATTTTTGCCGTTTCCTCTACTGGGAAATGCCTTTGGGGTTTATGCCCTTAGGGTTTTTGATGATGGGGGTGTTCCCCTTGGCCGATTCTACCACTAGAGGATGGGGGTATACCCCTGGATTGGTAGGGGAATGCCCCTTGATTGGTGGGGGGATTTGCCTTGATTGACTGCTTCCACTACTGGGGAATGGAGGGAATGCACCTGGATTAGTGGGGTGATGCCTCTTGAATGATTCTCTATTGAGAGACAGGGGATATGCCCCTTGACTGATTCTACTATTAGGAAATAGGGGATATGCCCCTTGGTTGGCTGATTCTGGTGCTGGAGAGTAGAGTGATATCCTTTGGTAAAACTTCTTCTATTAGGGAAGTCCTTTCTGATAGGGTTTGTATGCTGGGGAAGAACTCCTATGCTAGGATGGTCTTGTACACAAAAAGTTTCCTTAATAGTGATCAATTCAAAAAATGGCTTACCTTGATTCTTGATTGACTTTTGTGAAAACAAAAATATTTTTGCCCCTTCAATCAAGGATCAAGGTGAGCATAGGGACTTGTCCCAGATATAAGTAAAATATAGGGGTAAAGAAGACCGGGGTTGGCCTCGAGCTTGGACTGGATGAATTTCTGGTGCTTTGTGAAACACTGGTTCAAAAATCAACCCCTGGATGGCAAGAGAGGGCCTGTATGGGTTAGCTAGGACCCATACGAGTAGGGTGCTCAAACATTGGGGCCCGTACGGGTGGGGTGAGACCCATACTTGTCCTCAACCGGGTGGTTCAAAAGTCTGATCAGTCCCCTCATATCCCGCCATATACTAAAACTTCCCTTTTTGCAACTCCGGTGATTTTCTTCCTAAAATAAACTAAAGATGCATAAGAAGATCCCACAGGCCGGCCGCTTTTCCTTAAACTTGAGGACTTGCCCCTGGTGGGCTATTTAGGACTTTGAGAATGCCCAGTTTCCATCAAGTACACTTTTCATGAGGGAGACTCGTTTCTGGGGCTCACTCATGCCTCTAAAATGCCACTGATCCCTCCTCCTATGACCCACGCTTTAAAACTCCAGGTAATATTGCTCGATTCTCCATTTTCCATTTTCAAACCATTGAAAATTTCTTAGATTTTGGCATGAATTAGGGTGTTTTAGACGTTGGAATAGAGCCTGATGTATGTAACTTTAGCCTCAGATGCTTTTAGGATAGCTTTGGATGAGCTTTAGATGAATTTGGATTTTTGGGAGATTTGTCCGCGGAGGGACTACTTGTAGGGGACCCGTACGGGTGAGGGGGGACCCGTACGGGTCTCATTTTTTATACGAGCACCACTTGTGGACCCGTACGGGTCCTCTCCTTAGGGACAAAATGCTGGTTACTTTAATTTCTGTAGTCCTTTTCTAATTTTTGACTTGTCTGCTGTATTTTAGCCCGGCTGAACTATAATTCTGTCTTTGCAGTTTTAATACAAGACTATGAGGACCCTAAGCTTCTGTAGGAAATGGTATGGGGAGATTCATGATATGAGGGATACGGAGTTGCTAACCCGTATCAATTCTTTTAGATTCAGTGACATTATATGGGCCATTCCTCCGGCTCCAAAGACGCTGGCCTCGGGTACCGTTTCAGCTTTGATAGAGAGGTGGTCGGAGACAACCCATACTTTTCACTTACTTATTAGGGAGGTCACTATCACTCCTTTGGATGTGTGTGCTATGACGGGGCTTGGAGTGGAGCGGGGATATAGTCCATTTCAATGTTTATGTCGACCGATGGCATTCTTAGCCTGAGGTGAAGGCCTACATTGTAAGACTACTTGGGCTTTGTTTTGACGGGATAAAAAAGCTCAAGTATGGGGACCTACATGCTTATTGGATCAGGCATCCTAGTCTTGTTGCAGCTGATAGGAGAGATTAGTATGCTCGTTCTTTTCTATTGAAATTTCTTACCACTGTCTTCTTTCCTGTCTAATCGAGCAACCTCAACTATGGCTTGCTCTCTACTATAGAGAGCCTTGTCGCTATGCCAGGAAAGAACTGGTTTCGGGCCATTTTGGCACAGTTATACTATAGGCTGGACATTAAAGTCCGGGGTGAGTAGTCTGAGCTCAAGATCTGCTACCTGATACTACAGGTAAAACCCAAATTGATCTCTTAAGCTTTGACCTTTCACTCAGATTGTGTTGTGACTGATCCTTATTTTATTTCACAGATTTGGGCTTTTAAGCACCGATTCATCCCCAAGTTGGGTTTGCCCATACAGCCCGAGACACCGCATATCATTTTTAGTTGGATGTGGCTCTAGTAGGGGTAGTCCTTGACTATAGTGTAGTACTAAGAGTTCCTACACCAGCTGCGCTAAGATCTGGTAAACTTCTTCCCTACTAAACTTGCATTTTACATTTTGAAAAACCATTAGTCGAAATTGTATTTACAAGGTTGCGATACTCATAGTGCGTTCATTTTGTACAAGTTATTCGAGACCCGTGGGATAGATTGGCCACGCATGGGGCTATTAAGCGAATGCAGGTTGGCATGGATGACCGTCGCTTCGACTTAGAGTCACCACTCTCCTACGAGTGGTATTTTGGTAAGCGGGTCCGAGGGTGGAGGACCATTGCTATAGTGGAGAGACCGATCCCTCCCTCGATCCTAATGGGCACCTTTTAGCCTCATCTTATGTCGGGGACGAACCAGGGGTTGTACTTATTACGCGAGGGGGATCGCGTGCTGCCTGTAGAGGGCTCGTATGTTGAGTTCATCGATTCCTCACTTCTTCATCCCTGTAAGAGGATCCACCATGAGGATATCCCTCTCGAGTTTCACTGGATCGATGGTAAGGATGATGACAATGATAACGAGGATGATAAGGCGGAGGGTGGACCAAGGGGTGACCGCAGGGGTCCATCCATAATTCAGGGCACTAGGGGCTCTGCTAGGTCTGCTACCCCTTCTTCTCAGGTATGCCTCTAACTTAGCCTTTGTGAATATTTCGTTGCTTTCTATAATTAGTGGTGATCTCGAGTCGGATTTTTTTATTGCTACAGCCTTCCACTTCCACGCAGAAGAGGCCTATCACTGCTGCTGCTGCTGCCCCTGAGCCATCGGTGAAGCGATCTCTGGCTTTTAGATCTGTGAGGGAGGGGATCCTTTGATCTGAGCTAGATACTTTCTTTCGGCTCCTCGACCATTCGGGGAAGTGAGCTGTCAAGGAGCTCGAGGAGTTGGTCCAGCCTATCGGTTTCACTCCTTTTAGCTAAACTGATATAAGGAATTTCTGGCCTTAATCTTTACACATTATTATAATTGCTTAGAATGTCCCATCCTAATGTGACCTTTCCCTTTTAGGTGACTATCTTTGAGGCTAAGAGGATTGCCAGGGGCTAGTTTTCAGTGCAGGATTTGCTATTGCCCCAGGATGCCCTAGCTTTGGTAAGTTTCTTTTTCCTGTAAAATTTAACAAATTATGCATGCATGCTACGACATTTATTTATGTATACTGATATTATGATTTCTATTACAGACCCTGCTGGCCATAGAGTGCAGTAATTCCACCCAGGACTTGGATGCTTCGAAGGAGAGAGCCCAGTTCTTAGAGGAGCAACTACGGGCAGCTACTATTAAGGCTGGCCGGGCTGACCAGCTGGCTAGGATGACTAAGGATAGGAAGACGCCGGCTCCTTCTAATGATGAGTCGGAGGTTATTCTTCTGATGATGAGTCTGAGGTTGATCTTTCTGCATATTGACTGACTCAAAGGGATGGAGATCGGTCTGTTGAGGGTGCTGATGCTGCTGGGGCTGCTGCAGGGACTTTAAAGACTAGCGCCACCGCTCAGCCAGCTGCTGATACTAATGAGGCTGAGGATTACATGACTATAGACATAGATTATCTACTAGCGAATACTCAGGACTAGACTCAAGAGGGCCGCCTGGGACAGGATACCCCGGTAGGTTAGATTATGATTACTTTCTGAATTGTTGATACTTTTGGGCCCTGCATGGCTTATTTTGATTGTAAACTTTGGATTGGTGCTTTTGACATTAAAATTTTATGCATGCTAACTTTCCTTGGACTGAGAGCATTGAGTATTGCTTTCTTGCAAATCCGTATCTCATCCAGAGATTTCATAGTAAGGGGACCGAGTGATGTTCTAATTTTTGCATAGGCCATTTGATGTGAGATGACCTATCAAACATTTATTTTATTTCTTTTTTATCCTAATTTTTGCCTGAACTGTCCTTGGCGGCTTAGTCCAGTGGACATTTTTGTTTTAGCTTTAATTTTTGCCTAGACCGCCCTTTTAGGTTTTCAACCTAGCAAGCTTTTTCTTTACTTTTTGCCTTAATTTATGCTGACACCTCCCTTTCAGATTTTCAATCCCATAGGATTTTCTTTTATTTCGTCTTAATTTTTGCCTAGACCGCCTCTCGGGTTTTCAATCCAGCAGATTGTCTTAATTTTTGCCTGAATTATCCTTGGCGGCTTAATCCATCATACTTTTTTTGAACTTACATACGCCTGATTTCTTTAGAACTTTTATTTATGTTGAATTACATGTGAAAGGAATAAATAATAATGATGCGTAACATGTAGAGAAAAATTGATGTTCACACACCTGTGATTATTTCACCTAAAGACATGCATGCATTCATAAGACCAAGATTCTTAGCAAAATCATAACATGTTCATTGATGAGATTAATTTAAGTACATAGGAAATGGTAATAATTTCCAATGGTTAACCCCTATTGCCAACTGGTCTTTTACAGATTTTTTAGAAGGCAACTGACATTTTTCACTCGATGCCCTAACTTTTGCCTAAGCCGCCTTTTCTGGTTTTCAGCTTAGCAGGGTTTATTTGCCTTTGAGTGCCCTAATTTTTGCCCGACTGATTTGCGTAATACAAATTCGCGAACTATACCCTAATTTTTGCTTGAGCAGTAGAGGACTGCTCGTCAGGTGATTTATTCTTTATTTCTTTTATTCTTTGTGCTGCTTTTTTATGATTTAATTCTTTTAACCTAGAGATGATAACGCTTAAGCCTATCCTGATTTACTGGATTCACGAACTCATTTCCATCCATATCTATAAGCTTCATTCCCCCTATGCAAGGACTTTCTTTATCACGAATAGTCTTTGCCAATTAGGTCTGAACCCGCCCCTAGCGTCAGTATTGACCTAGCATAGCTGCTTGAGAACTAAATCAGCCACTTTGAGAGGTTGTTTCAATGTCTGACCCTATTGTTGTAAGCTCGAGCCATGCGCTACTGATACATCTATAGGTGGTCAAGTGCCTTGAGTCACTTTTCATCTATTGCATTTAATTTCTTATACTTGGCCCTTGCCCAATCTGATAGTTTTAATTGACCTTCGAGTGCCACTCTTAGAGAGCTTACTTCTATTTTAACTAGTAGTATAGCTTCCATTCCATATACCAAGGAGAATGGCGTCTGATCAGTGGGAGTTCTTATACTAGTTCTATACCCCTAAACTATGAATAGGAGTTTATCAGCCCAGTCCCTGTAAGTAGTTACCATTTTGGCCAAAATTTTCCTGATTTATTAATGATTGGCTTCCCTGTAAGCGGACGACGGTTGCAAAGCCGGGCTAGCGGATGAGTCTCCAGAAAATAATAGCGATGTGATCGTAGAAAATGGTTTTGCATATTTTTAGTGTTTAAAAGATATAAGATCAAAATCCCGCACTTAAAATAGAGTCGCCACCCGGTTCAGCTCAACTAGGAAATTTTGGTATAATTTTCCCATTGGGTGGTAGACCATACCTTAAGTAGAGATTCCGAGTCCGGATGATGTTATCTATTTTACATTGGCCAAGTTAAAAGATTTCATTCTTTCTTCATTAGTTTTATTCCATCCTATTTATTGTGTTTTCAATTATTTATTGTTATCGCATTATCAAGCATTCAAACAGGTAAATAAATTATTACAGTCATCCAAAAATAAATGCAGAAATTAAAATTATTATAGGGCTTTCGAATCCTATACATTTATCTATACACTAAATAAAATACCAGAAGGCCTAATATACATCTAACCTAAATCTACCTACACAAAACAGTTATCATAGATACATCAAGTACACAGGGTATATCACACAGAACGGCGCCCCCGACGGGGTTGAGGGGGATTAGCCCCTTGCGGGGTCACGGGGCAGCGCCTCAGGCAGGGTCTGGGGGTAGAGCCCCCGGCTGGGGTCGATCTACCAAGTTAGCTCAAAAATTTTTGATTTTAGAATGTAGTTCCCTTTGAAAAATTCATTTTCCGAACAAATTTTAGGGAAAAGTCCATTTTGGACACGATCATTATTTTAACCAAATTATTAGTGAAAATGCCACATATTATAGGGTATGGACCGTTTTCGGGGAATTCTAGACTCCCATTGTTGCACTGTACATCCTAGCTTCAGAAATTAAACTAAATCGAAAATAAAATGAAAATGAAACTGCTATTCAGAACTCCATACCGCCGACAGTATGAACGAGGCTGCGATCTCATTTACACAGGCAAGCTGTATGACATTCTGGATACCATAAAGAAAGGGTTTTACAAGAAAATGAGGCCATTAGGGGCAAATGAGGCCACTAGCGGTATTAATGAAGCCGCTGGCGGCATGGTTGATACCGCCGATAGCTCCAAATGCCTTTGGTGGCTTCAGTTTCTTGCAGCAGCTATTTTTGGCCAAAAAGTGACCAAAAACCTAAAACTAAGCACAAACAATAACTAAAACACAACAAACAAGTAAAATGAAAGCCAAAGAGCTATGAGACTCAGAATTTTTACTTCGGGGCCATAAATCCACCTCTTCATGATCTGTATGACACCTCTAGGGAGCTCAAATGATGATTTTGGGAAGTAAGGGGTGATTTTGGTCTCTAAATCCTATTTTCACTGATTCTAAACCTGAAAATCTACTTAATATCAGAAAGTTTAGTACAGAAAAACTAAGAAAAGATGGATTGAATCCCCTTTTCTTACCTTTTCTGAACTTTATCCCACTAAATCTAGCTAAATACTCAAAATCTCTATGTGATTTCAAGTCTCAAGTGTTGAACCTTTTCAAATGGCTGAGAAAGGATGCTTATATAGGCTAAAATTTGTTGGAAATCTCCTTTGATCAATTATCCATTGAATATCGTGCAAAAAAGGCAGACTGCTATTTTATAGAGGAAATCATGCCGCCGGCGGTATCGATGAGGCCATCAGCGACCTCACCTTCCTGACAGGTCTATAAAGCGAGAACGATTCATGCCCGAAATCGGGGAAAGGGAGAGAAAATTCAGCAAAAGGTGATTTTAATGGAAAACTAAATTATTGGGGTTTATTTTTGACTTTTTATGGTATTTTGGACTAAATTTTTATTTAGCTGCAAATCATCGGTCTGAGCTACCACCGGACGTGCTACCAGACATGACGAACTGAATTTTTCCAAAGATAAAATTCATAGAGAATTTTTTTATCGGTAATAAAAATTTAAAAAAAAAAGAATTTTTATCATGAGGAATAAAATTGGGTATATATCATCATCGTTTCGCGAGAGGGACTGTAAAATCCCATGCTCACATTCCCTTTAGAGCTTTTGAAGGATTTTAGGCATCTTCTGTGACCCAATATGTGCTTCCAGGGCCAACCTGCTATTGATATTCTCATGAGTCTTTGTGGTCTTCTTTCTTGGCTAAATGTACCTTTGTACCCCTTCCCTCTTCATGAAGAGAGATGAACTAAGACTTATTGTTATCATGTTTGCTAAGCTCATTTATTACCTCTCTGTTATTTGGCAGGTTTTAACCATTGGATATTTATATCATTGTGCTGTATTCAAGGTGAGCTTCATTAATGAATATGATGATATTTTAAAAACATTACTGTTATGAATAATGTAATCAGAATGAAATACTCGAGTGTAATGTGAATGAGAGATGCATCAATTTATTCATGACATGCTAAAAAGTACTTATGTTACAACTTATCCATGATATGCCTTATAAGCGGCATTGTTTGCATAAAAAATATTTGCAACATTAAAAATTACATAATTTGAATCATCCTCCGCAGGTGGAGGGCCTTGTTGGTCAATCTGATTAATACTGATAGTTGAACTGGTAGCTTTGGTGTGCATGTTTGCATGTGCTTCTTTGGCTACTGCTTTTGCTAAGTCTTTGATAGCCTTACTGATGGGATTTCCCTTTTCAATTCCCTTCCAATTCTTCCTCATAAGTACTACTAGTGCCTTGGTGATGGACTAGATTGGTTCTTTCATTTCATCTTCTTTAGCATTCCCACACAATCATGTAGCCTTTCTCGAAATCATATGCATCATTAAAGATCTTAAAACTAGGGACCCTTTGGCCCCATACCTCAACAAGTTCTTCCTCCCCTGTGAATATCTTCTACTTAACCTCAGCCTCTATCATGAAGTAGGACTAGGGTTTAGATTTCTTAGCACCTGTGCGATTCCCCAAACCAAGTCTGAATGGCCATGGAAGAGGCAAAATAGGTTCCAGCATACCCTGCAGATTCTTACTGATTCCCTTACCTTTCACATAACCTTTCTCATTATGATCTTTTTGATTTTAAGCAATATATACCCCCTAATTAAAAATTTTGTAACCTGGTGAGCTACAGCCACCCTGGATTCCTTTTCTTTGGCCTCTATAGCTGCAATAACAAATGGTTCATCAGCTTCAATGTTACAAACTTGTCATTGTGTATAAGCTTAACTTTCTGATGGACCGTGGAAGGGATGACTCCTAATGCATGGAGGCAAGGTCGACCCAATAATAACGAGTAGGTAACGGAATGTCGAGAATCATGAATAAGACTTTGGATTTCACTCCCCCAACTATAACTTCAGCTTCAAATACCCAATGAAACTCCTCTTGGTATCATTATATCCCCTTATAACAGTATTGTATTTTTCCAACATGGATTCATCCAGCTCTAAGTGAGGAAGGATCTTGGCAGGGCAGAGATTGAAGGCGGAACCATCATCCACCATAACACATAGGATAGAACGATCAAAGATTTGCACCTTAATGAAAATTGCCTTATTATGCTTATCCCCTTCGGCCGGGAGGTCTGATGGATAAAACTTAATGGTTCAACTTGATCAAGAGAGGATCCCTGAATAACCGAAAACCCCTCAACTATAGTGGCAGATGGTATAGCCTCCATGCTTAATAAGTTTTCTATTAGGCCCTTGCGATGATCTTCAGAGTCAATGAGAAGCTGCCAAATGTTGTACTTAGTAGGGGTGACTTGCAACTGCTGGATGAGAGGGGTGACTTTCTTTTCAGTATCGGCTAGAGTTTGAGTCCTAATAGTAGGCATAAAGATCGGACCCTGATTGATATTTAGAATAAACTAGATATCCACATCTCTGCCCTTTCTTCTTTTTGGAAGAGGATCAGGAGGAATTCTCCCACTTCAGGTAACATGCAGCACCCCATTTTTCATATAACTTCTCCCTTTGGAGGTTTCCACTAACAAGGTGAGTCCTTTAAGCTCATCACTTTCTAATACATAAGCATCGATATCAATTGGCTCTGGTTGAACCAACATAGCTTCCTCATCAGGAATTCCTTCCAACTCAAATGCATTGATGATAATGGGAACCGGTTCATCAGGTAAAGGAACTACTGAGTGAACCATAGGATTAGCCCACGAGATCATATTAAAGACATGGTAGGAGGGTAACCCTGACTCTACAGCTGTAACCTGTTTCTCAAAATTTGGCAGGGGGATATTCATGGCGCTAGGCTTAAGTTCAGGTTCTTGTATGTACTTGTCCCTAATCAAAACATGAATAGCCTCAAGTAGGTCTCTACAGGCACCAGTGCAATGCCCCTTACTGATGTGATAAGCATAAAACTGATCCCTGTCCTCAGGCTTGGGCGGAACATGAGTCTTAATACTCTGAAGAAGGCCAAGCGCCCTTAACTTAATGAAGATGGCGGGTAGAGATGCTTTCCAAGGGGAGATGCTATCTTCGTTGGTATGGACTGCAACCACTTCTTCTTGCACTACCGCTGTTTTAGGATCAGAACTAGACTTTGCCTTAGAAGCCTGGGCTGAGGCTGAAGGGTCATTCTTTTTGAACCAAGGTTTGGCCGATACACTCACAGGCTTTAATGCCTCTATTCTTTCCCATTTCTCAGCTTTTTCAAAGACCTGAACATAGCTAGAGAATTTATCCATACCAAGAACCTTACGATAAGCAGGCGGGGCACTATCCATCAGCTTCACAATCATCTTGGGGAGACTTAGCCTATCATTCAACATTACTTGAGTGGCCATCCATCTTTCAAAATAGGGCCTGAATTTCTCATTAGGAGCTTGCTTGATTGCCTCCAAATTTTGAATGGCAGTTTTAATGGTGGCATTGAAACCATACTACTCAATGAAAGCTTTCGGACAAAGCTTTCCAACTTTCGATCACCTCATCTGATAGAGTACTGTACCATTCGATAGTAGGACCTTTCAGGGTGCAAGGGAACATTTCAGCTAGGACTTTATCACTTAACTTTCTGATTCTCATAACCCTCTGATAGGTGGTGATGTGAGATCGAGGTGGACCAGTTCCCTTATACATCGCTATGCTAGGCATATGGCAAGTGTCGAATTCGCCAACTTTAATAAACCTGTTAAAATTTTGCGCTAGTGGAAGTAGGGTCGATCCTACAGGGAGTGCTAAAACTTTATAAAACCTTTTTGCTGAATGGAAACTACAAGAAAATAAATTAGGGGGGTTTTGAATGTTTTGGTGAAAATAATAAAAACACAAAACTGAAAACTAATTAAAAACAAAAGTAAAAATGCATCCAATCAAAGACATATTCCAATCTCGTTCCTTTATTCGATCCTCGGTTCAAAAATAGTTCTGAATCAAATTTTGCTAAACCAATTATAGTTACCGAAGACGCTTCTAAATAACCAATTTTCGCTTATTTTTAAACTAGCCATGGGACGCTCTATGACTAATCCTAACTAAATCATAGTACTTCGAAAAAGGTTTCCTTAGTTTAACTTGGTAATTGCGTTACAAACTAGGAAAACCCGATTCAAGCCAATTTGTCAAAACGTTTGACACGTTTAAGCTAGATTGTTTATTTCTTAAGGCTGAGATACCTTAATTTGATACTATACAAACCAATAGGACAATTACAGATCAAATCGATTTTTATGCCAACTTTGAATTCATCCAATTAAAACAAAGCGCTCTTTTTGAAATAAGTAAATGAACCAAAAGAACATTTAGAAACCGAAATGAACAAATAGCAAATTAATAAAAAAAAAATGAAGCGAATTTAAACCTCACGAATAAAAAGAACTAAAAATTAAATTACCCTTCAATAGAATTAAATAATATAAAAGCTACAAAGCTAATACAGTAATCTACTATTTTTTTTTTCCATCTGCCAAATGTATGTCTGAAACAAATCAATGGACAAAGTGTCCTTAAATAAGCAAAATAAAGAGTTAATTAACAATTTCAATGTCTCCACTATCTGCTTGCCACGTAGCCACGTTAAAAGCCCAATTCGGTTTTTGTTAAGGTCCAGGTCAAGTAGTTGTAGCAGTGGAATATGGAATTTGTCATGTACAGTGGCTACGTCATCCAATTGAAGAGCTGAGACTATTGGAGTCAATTAGATGGTTGATTTTCTTGATTTTATACGAGATTTACTCCAACAGCTTCAAAGTAATTGAATCCAACCAAATAACTACTCTTATTCTCCATCTATATTTTGACTTTTTTTTTTCTATCAAAATCATAAATATGCACATCTTAAGCAATTTCTCAAAAATAATGAATAAATCAAACATAGGATAAGATAAATAAAATGCATAAAATGCATTCTAAGAGCATACTAAAGTTTTCAGGGACCCAGTCCTCCTCTCTAGCGGTTTGAACTGATAGTGACGACGGCTGAGAGCTAGGATTGGCAGCCAGTAATTTATGAAGAAGATCATGCAATTCTACGGACTAGGATGACCCCTCTAATAGAGTAACCGCACCCAAGGGTAGACGTGTTGATTGAGGAAAGGTTGCCCCTTAGGTGTGACCACAAAATTAGGGGTTGGGTCAGATGCACCAAACTAAAATGGAGGCGGCACAAACCCCTGACTAGGTTGAGCAAACTGGCTGACGGCTGGTGGAACCGCTATACCCACTGACTGGAATGACTGGCTAACTGAACCAAATGGACCCATGGAACCCAACTAATGAAACTGATTGGAAGAATTCCCGCGAGTCCGCATAGGTGGCAACTAAAACTAAGTGAATGTATTATGAGTAACCCTCAGCACTTAACCACTAATCACTACATTCACTACTAGAGCACTGACAAGTGCGCTATGAGGAGCATTGCCATCCTCTCTTCGGCCATGATCTCCCTGATGGAGGACAACATCTTATCATTCATTCGGTCTAAGAACTGATCACTTCCCAAGTACTGTGAGACGACATTTGTGATCTCCGACCTAACCTCGGCCCTCGATGCATTTGCCTCCTCACCAGTAGCAACTTTCTCAACCTTAACATCAATCTAGCCCTCTGGGGTCAGGATACGAGACATTTCCTCAGGATGGTAGACAGAAAGATCAACCGGACTAAATTGACTACTGGACAAAATACCCGAAGATGGAAGCGGAGCAACCCTTAAGTGAGCTAGAAGAGGAGGAGGAGGAGGAGTAGGAATTCGAACCAAACGGACCTGAGAACGCCGCCAAGTTTTAACCCTTTGAGCTTTGGCTAAGGTGATAACCAAAAGATCAGTACATGCATGGGATGCGTTATGCATGCACAAAATACGACGATGCATGGTGGGGTTAATTACAAGGGTATGTAACACAACATGCAAAGCGAACGATTCTATCCTTATTTCTCCCACCAAGTTTGAGGGTATTCTTCCTTAATCTAATCTCAAACAGAAATTAGGGTACCTATAAGGTAAAATTCTAAGGCTTTCTATAAGAATGGTGTAGGGACATATCGGAAGTTTGATGTAAAAGGTTCCCATCGTATCAAGCCTCTTTTGGAGGGAGATAGCAATGAGTGCTCCACCCACTAGAGTATACCCAATTCCTGGTGGGTATGGGTAACACTTTCGTGAGTGTCGTGAAAATATTAGGGCACCTTAACCTAGCGCTATAAGAAGAGCGCATCTAACTTAAGAGAGAAGGAGGTAAGAAGATAGAGTGTGATAATTTTTCCAAATGATGAAAAAGAAAATGGGTTGAATCAAATAAATGATTTTTGATGCTCATCTTAATCTTTTAAGCTTTTAAAATAAACCAAAATTTTGCAAGTTAAAAGATTAATTCCCAGTGAAGTCGCCACTGTGAGGTGTCAATGACATATGGGTCTTCCTTAGCGCCTGTGTGAGAGGTGGGGCCCACGGGGGTTGTTTGGATTTAGGTGTGATAAAATATTTTTAGTTCAAGTTTGCACAATAAGCCAATTTTAATGAATAAAAGAATTGAGACCCAAATCTTAATACAAATGATAGAGTCGTTAACCAAGTTGTCTACTTGGGAAAGAGTTTTGGTACGCTTCCCTCTAGGTGGGAGACTCATACCTATTGGATCAGAGATTCAGGTATCGGATGAATCACTTATTTCACATTTAGTTGATTCAAAATTACATTCACCGTATAAAACCGTGTTCGTTTTCGTCATTTGGGGAATTATCATAGAAATCCTATTTTTCTACAGTCTTTCACACTCATTACATGCATTTACATATTACAATAAAGCACAAGCGATAAATGGGGGAATAAAAATAACAACCAGCGGAAAATGGGGGAATTGCAAGAGAACCTATACATTTGTTCTAAGTTATGAAACAAAATAAAAATAAATTCCCCTACATCAACAAAGATTAGCACAATTTATAGCACATCATAAGTCAACATTTCATGGGGAAAAATGTGATTATGTTGCGTAGCTGTTTTGTGATCGATAGTGCCTAGGCAGCTTCTAGGATCAGATAGAAATAACGGGTCTTCAACGTCTTTTGTTATGAAAACACATTTTAACTTTTGTGGGTTGGTTTACCAGATTATTAGTGAAAGTGATCGCATGGCAAATTGTGAGTTGGATTGATTTTTATCCAGTTTAAAATGAGTTCTGAATTCTGCCTAGGGCCGGTACCGTATGGGTAGGTGGGACCCGTATAGCTACTAGGTAGGACTGGTATGGGTATGGTGTACCCATACGGGTCCTGTCCGATCCAGGAAGAAACTTTGTTCAATTTAGTTTGTAGATTAACAGATTAATGGATTGGTGGAAGAAAAATAAAATAAAAAGGGATTTCCTTCCGTATGAGTGTGGTGCACCGATCTAATATCTCGACAATACAAGGTGCCAACAAGGCTCATATAGGTTAGGACCCGACCCGAAATAAGAAATAGAAAGAGCAGATATAATAGAAGAGGCAAAAGGTAAAAACAATAATAAAACTGAGATGTGAGTCTCTTTGAAACTCAGGAGCATTACATTTGCGGCATGAATCCACTTTAAGGTGATACCTTTACTGCTTAGAGAGTTTGGCCAAAGTAGATGGTGAAATATGACTATTTAGGTGAGTATTTGTGTGGACAGAACCTCCCCTAAATCCTAATAAACAAAGTTAGGAATGAATAAAATGTGGACAAAACCTTAAGGAATGGGTTTTCTCCCTATTTTATACCTCCTATACCTCCACCATACCTTTTCTATACCTATAGAAACTGCTAGAACTTTTACTATAATTTTTCTATAGTTTTCTTCTAATATGAATGCGTGTTGAGAAATGAGGGGGAAATGCCCTATTTATATGGTGAAAGTTGGGTCTGAATGCAATAAACTGCATTCAAGATCTGCCTTTTTCCCGAAAATGGTAAGAGATTACTTTTGAAAGAGGCTGATTAGGCAATCAGAGGACCCAAACGGGTGGGGCCCCACCTGTATAGGTACTAGGGGACCCATACGGATCCCCTCCACACGTATGGAAGGAATCACCTGTATGGCTCTATAAGTGGATCCGTACCACTAAATAGAACCCGTACCGGGTACCTAAGGGCAGACTAGTTCTTTGGACTTCGGCCAAACTCAACTCTGCAGCAGTAGGAATACCTCTGATGGACAACACCTAAAAGACATTTCATCATATAGCTCTTATCATCATTTTGTGAGAATGCTCGTTAAAATCCAGTGCTCACAATGATGTTTACCCTTGGCCTGAAATGGTTGATAACTCGAGAGGACCCAAATCTGATTGGATACCCAAACCCGCTTGATCTATTTTATAGGTATGCCTTAGGTCTATAGTAGATCAACATACATGGTACATTGATAGTGGAGTCTCAAGGCACATTACTGGTGATAAGAAAGCCTTCATCACTTTAATCCGGAAGAGAGGTGGAAAAATAAGCTTTGAAGATAACCAAAAGGGACAGATCATTGGTCATGGGACCATTGGATCTGAAATAAAGATAGAAGATGTATCCCTAGTTGGTGGACTGAAGTTCAACTTGCTAAGTGTAGCACAACTTTGGGATAAAGAAAGGAAAGTCACCTTTGGTTCCGGAGGATGCTCAATCTATGGTAGTAAGTCAAATCAACTCATTCTTTATGCACCTAGAGTAAATAATGTTTATTGTGTTAACATTAAAAATGAAAAAAAGAATATATGCTTGGTGTCTAAAGAAGAAGAATCATGGCTATGGCACAGGAGGTTGGGATATGTAAGCATGAACCTCGTGTCCAAATTACCCAAAAAGGAATTGGTTGTGGATTTGCCTAAGGTAGCTTTTGATAAGGATCACATATGCACTGCATGCCAATTGGGTAAACAACATAGAAAAAGCTTCCCTTCTATCTCATACATACCTTTCAAAAGAGTTCTTGAACTCTTACATATTGATATCTTTGGTCCAATTAAACCAATGAGTCTAGGTAGAAGAGAATACACCATGGTCATAGTGGATTATTCTTGCTATACCTGGGTTACTTTGCTAGCTAGAAAAGGTGAAGCTTTTGACCAATTCTTAAAAATATTCATCCAGATATAAGTAGAACAGGGCATAAGCGTTGCACACACCCAGAGTGATAATGGAGGAAAGTTCAAAAATAGGCACCTTGCTGAATTTTGTGACTCCAAGGGCATTGAGCATAAATTCTCTACTGTTTATACACCTAAAAAAAGGGGGTTGTTGAAAGGAAAAATAGAACCTTAGTTGAGATGGCTTGGACAATGCTAAGTGAGAACAATTTGCCTAAGTATTTTTGGGGAGAGGCCGTAAATACAGCATGCTATATCATAAATAGACCTTCAATTAGGAAGAACATAGAAAAGATCCCATATGAAATCTAGAAGGGAAGGAAACCCAAAATTGGGTACGTCAAAGCCTTTGGATGTAGATGCTACACCCTGAATGATAGAGAACAACTATGAAAATTTGATCCTTAATCTGATGAAGCAATTTTTCTTGGCTACTCAACACATAGCAAAGCCTACAGAGTCTATAACAAACGAACCCAAATAGTGGTAGAGTCCATGCATGTAGATTTATATGAGACTAACCATGCAGGGAAAAGAAGCTCAAATCCAGAAGATTTAACTTTGGAAATAAAAAATGCTGAAAAAAGAGGAAGTACAGATTCAGGAATCCTTCCAAATCAAGAAATATGAAGAAGAAGAAGATGAAGGAATCAATCTCAATATAGTAACACCACAAGGAAATCTCAATCAACCTGAGATTAACTTCATGGATGATCAAGAAGTGGAAATTGAAGCCAAAGAGGAACAAGTTCCAGTACAATATGAAGATTTAAAAAGAGAGATCCAGACTCACAGGGATCATCTGGTTGAAGCCATTTTGGACAATGTTCAAAATTTAGTCAGAACAAGAGAAAAACTCAACAGGATGATGAGCCATGTTACTTTTGTATCCCTCATTGAGCTAAAGAAATTTCAAGAGGCAGAAGGAGATAAAAGCTGGATGATGGCAATGCAAGAAGAACTGGATCAGTTCACTAGAAATAATGTTTGGGATTTAGTGCCACTTTCAGAAGGAAAGTCAATCATTGGTACTAAGTGGGTATTCTAGAATAAGCTAGATGAATCCAGAGTGGTGGTGAGAAACAAGGCGAGATTGGTTGCCCAAGGCTACAATCAACAAGAAGGCATTGACTTTGAAGAAACTTTTGCACCAGTAGCAAGATTAGAGGCAATCCGGATTCAATGTGCTTTTGCATCATTTATAGGATTCACATTGTTCCAAATGGATGTTAAAAGTGCATTTCTCAATGGAGTTATTCAGGAAGAGGTCTATGTCAAGCAGCCACCTAGATTAGAAGACTTAAAACATCCGGATCATGTGTACAAGCTGAAGAAAGCCCTATATGGATTGAAGCAAGCACCAAGAGCTTGATATGAGAGACTCACTACATTTCTCACTTCCAAGGGATATATCCAGGGCAAGGTAGATACAACCCTTTTTATCAAGAAGAAGAAGGGTGGTGTTATTCTAGTCCAGATCTATTTAGATGACATAATCTTTATAGCAATAGATGAAAAGATGTGTAAAGAGTTCAAAACTCAAATGCAGAAGGAATTTGAGATGTCCATGATGGGAAAAGTGAATTTCTTCCTTGTTTTGCAAATCAAGCATAGTCCAGATGGGATTTTCATCGACCAATCCAAGTATAACAAGGAAATTCTAAAGAAGTTAGAAATTGACAGGAGCAAACCTATGTCCACTCCAATGGGATCAGATACAGTTCTCTCAAAGGATTGTGAAGGAGAAGATGTAGATCAGAAGCTTTATAGAGGAATGATTGGTTCACTTTTATACTTGATAGCTAGCAAACCTGACATATACTAATCAGTTTGCTACTATGCAAGATATCAATCCAATCCTAAGGATTCACATCTCAAAGTAGTAAAGAGAATCCTTAGATATCGCCTAGGAACCACTGAAGTTGGGTTATGGTATCCTAGTAATGGAAACTTCATATTCCAAGGCTTCACTGATGTAGATTATGGCAGAGACACTCTTCAAAGAAAGAGTACATCCAGAGGATGCCACTTCTTTGGAGATTGCTTGGTATCATGGTATAGTAAGAAGCAAACATTAGTTGCCTTATCCACCATAGAAGCAGAGTATATGGCACCGAGAAGTTGTGTTGCTCAACTCTTATAGATCAAGCAACAGTTGGAAGACTATAGAGTTTAATCCGGATGTGTGGATGTTATGTGTGATAATAAAAGTGCAATTGATGTGTCAAAGAATCCAGTGCTACATAGCAGGATGAAGCATGTCAACATTAGGCATCATTTTATCCGAGATCATGTAATGAAGAAGGATGTTGCACTAGTCTACATTCCAATAAATGAGCAAAGGGCAAATATCTTTACTAAGCCATTAAGTAAAGATCAATTCAACAGGCTACAAGAGTCAATAGGAATGTCTAATCCAATTTGAAGAAGACTCCAGAAGATAATCAGGGACTAGTTTGGCTTTTATAAGTCAAGAAATCAGGAAGATAAGAAGAAGTAAAGTTGATTCTGGATTAGGAGAGAAGATTACCAGCTCATCAGATAGAAAAGACCAATGGCAGTAAAAGCGCAAAAAAAGTAATTGTACACATTTTGAATTTCAAACGTTTATTAGGTCTCACGCGCGCGGCAAAAACAACTATTATTTTGTAAAATAAACTGTTCCAATTCTCTGGTTAAAAGCTATCTACCTCTTTCCTCAAAATTAACTGCCACCTCATCAATCTGATTAAATTTATTTTTATCTGGATTACCCTTATACCCTCACTTTGAGAATTCTATAAAAATCCCCCAAAATCCCTCTTCTTCTTCAAGCAAGTAATTCTCTACTGTGACTCTGCAAATTTCTTTCCAGAAAACCTAGAAACTCAAATCTTTTAAAAAAGTTCTCCCAAATGGCATCAAATTAAATCACTCCTCCTCCTCCTGGATACATCTTTAACGAGTCTGACCTTAAAGATGAAGATTTTACCCCTCTAAAATTGAAAAATCCTGACTCTGTAGTTCCAACAGACTACTTATAAGATAAATTTCTATTTGACACGAAACCCTACCCACAGCTTATAAAGGATCAACACCTTATAGATCTCTTAAAAATCAACTGTCCCACCTATCCGGATTATGTCAAAAATTCTATGAAAACTTGAGAGTACATTCCTATTATGATACTCTCACAACCACTATTCAGGGAAAACTTATCACTGTAATGCCTAAATTCTTTGTAGGATATCTCAACATAAAGAATGACGGAGTTTAATTGAGGAATGATGGAGATGAACTCTTTGTCAAGTATTATCCAAAGAAGTGGCTCCCTTCCCACTACTTTGGAGATAAATTCTCCACCTACTGGCCACAAACACCCAGAATACTCTAGCATATGTTGGCTAAATTGGTCCTTATCTAGAAAGGATTTATAACAACTGCCTCTTCCTTTCAACACTGTATCCTACAGTACTATGTTAAAAGCAGGGTTGTGAATATGCCAGTCTTGATCATCCATTTCCTGAGACAGTACAGGAACTCCCATGGCGTTCTTACCACCAGATCCTCCTAGTAAATGGAGTTAATTTATCTAGAGCCCAATCCATTCAAGGAAAGGAGATCCTTGAAAAGAACTTTAAGAAGTTAAGCTTTAGAGAAACATGGGATGAAGAAAAGGCAATCAGGCTGAGGGAAGAAAGAAAGGAGAAGAGTAGAGTCCGAAAGGCCGGAGTTGAAATTGCTCTAGAGGCCAAGAGAGCCAGAACAACTAAGTCCAATGCTCAAAGAAAGATAAACCTCAAGCCAATTGTTGAGGAAGTTTATGAGGATAGACTACCCCTTACACAACTAATGAAAACCACACCTGACAAACCTAAAAGAAGAGGAAGGCTCATCATAGCAGCAGATAAAAAGAAAAAGCAAATTTATGAATTGAAGGTAAATGAGAAAATTGAAGTACCTGCTGCTGTAATTAGAGAGGGATGGAAGAAGGGGCAGAAAAGAAGTACAAAAAATATCCTACCAGAGGATCATAGTTCAGATAGCGAGGAAATCGGAGATGGGGAGCCCTTACCCAAGAAGCGATTAACCTGGAAGGGACTAGCCCTCAATGAGGCTCTCAAGGAACAAAGAGCTAAGTTAGCTGTCAAGAAGCCCTCTGTTGGAATCTCTATCAAAGAACCATCTCCAAAAGCCTCTACACCAGTAGATCTTAACAAGGGCAAGGAACTGGTTGTGTTCACTAAGAAACTAGTTCTTATGGATAATATCTTTTTAGAGGATCCTCGGTATGAGGAAATGATGTCAGTGGTCTGGGACAATCTTAAACTAAATAAACTGACTAAGGAGGGACCTGGAGGCTCATTCGAAGTAGCAACCACTGATAGCCCTTTAGTCCTGACTGCCTCAACAAATTTAGTACTTCTCAAGGAGCCCAAGTATTCGGATAAGGACTTATTACTTCAAAGATAGATCATAGCCTCTTTCGGTAACTTATTGAATGTAGAAGCAAAAGTGGTTGAGCTAGAAAGTCCTGAAAAGGCAACAATAGGGGATGGTAAGGACAATTCCACCATTCCAAAGAATGAGATAGTGGTTGTTGCAAGTCCTATCCAGGCAATTGGAGGGAATGATGAGGAAAATACCATCATTCCGAATATAGAAGAGAGTATTGTCAGTCCTATCAAGGCAATAGTAGGGGAGACTGAGGATCGTTCTAGTCTTTCAGATACTGGATTGGTGGAGCAAAATGTAGAATAGCAAATAGATGAAGAGGCCAATAAACACTAAGGGAATATTCAGGTAATCCCTATATCTACTACTACTGATATTCTGGCTGGTGATGTCATTGAAATATAGGACAAATCAGGTGTAGACACCTAAACTATATCTAAGGACACCCAGTCCATCTTAGAACACAATGTTCCGGAGGAGGGAACTAGTTTGGGACTCAATGAGCACACTTCTCAAGTGGACTCTAAGAGCGAGGCTAGTCCAAAGGATAAGCTGGAAGAGCAAGAGAAAGAAAGCAATGACTCTACTAAGAAAGCAATGACTCTACTAAGAAAGAGACAATTAAAGAGGATTCATCTGGATCTGAGGAGCTAGAAAGCTATTCTAGATTAGAAGAATCATCGTCATCCGGTGGAAAAAAGAAGCAAATTAAGCCTAAATCATTTATGGACTACAGTGTCTCCAGAAATGAGAAGACCCGTATGGGATTGACATTGTTAGAACATGCGGCTTTATAAGGACAGAAGGATGATGAATTCAAGCCTCTACTCTAGAACATCTACGAGCAACTGAGATCGGTTGAAAGCTTGGTGAAAAATAAATCAATGACTCCTGATCTTAAAGCTGAATTTAGGGAAATAAAGGGCAGTGTCCAGAATATAGAAAAGAAGGTTGAAGCTTTCCCAACTGCAGAACAAGTAGCTGAAACCTTATTATCCGAGATCTCTCTGGTGCTAGAACAGATGAATGAAAGCATAGCCGGAGTAAATTGCTCTACTGATCAGGCACTCACCGGAGGAGACAATAATTGTGGAACTCTTATAGGATAGATCACCTCTTCCTCCATAGAACTGTTGAATGAGCTGAAAGAGTATATTAACCAGAAGTTTGACAACTTAGAAAAATTCATTCATGGAGCAATTATTGAAGGAGGGCAAGGAATTACATCCGGATTAACATTCTTGAATGAAGAGCACCAGGCTGCCCAAGAAATGTTAACAAATTTTCTCAATGAAGGACTGACCAAACTCCTTCCTAAACATATGAGCAACATAAGTACTGAGTTTGCAAGCCAGATTAATAGAACAGACACCTTAATAAATAATTTAAAGGAGGAATTTCACAAGGATCTCTCCATACTCAATTCTGGTGTCCACAACGTTCGGAGGGACATTTGCAAGGATATAGATCTACTAAAGTCAGGTATGGCTAATCTATCAATCTCCCTTTTCGGATCTTCACCTTCTACTTCGGATAGTCTTCTTATTCCGATTAACAACGACTTGGTCAAACACATTGGTGACACTGGCTCCTTTGGATACAAGTGTGGTTTGACCCTCTTAAAGCCGCTTTTCCCGTACTTTGATAAGGAGGACCAAGCTTATGCCGTAAAAATGATCCTCGAAATGACCAGATCCCACAAAGAGCTCCGGAATCTACTTTGACCAGTTCAACTCCTTCCGACAATAGTTGAGACAATTACTGAGAAGCGCTTAAAAGGAAAAGAAATATCATCTGCACTTTTTATTGCATCCATATTGTAAAAAAGCAGTTGACCATGTAGATTTTGCTTTATATTAAAAAGATTTGGGTATATCACATATGTTGCCAAAATGATGTAAGGATCTAATCATCACTTTGATTGACGAAGTCAAAGCCGATTTACTTTATAAAAAATACTTTTACTAATTATATTTTACATTTAAATCAACCAACTAACTAAGCCTTAAATCTCACACTAGGTGTGGTCGGCTATATGGATCTTCTTATGCCATGAAGCTCTATCAAATGTCGAACATTCATCTATACCTAGCAAACGCATATCTTTCGAAATAGTTTCTCTCCAAGTAATTTTAGGTCTACCTCTCCATCTATTCTTACTCTCTATCCTTAAGGCCTCACATTTCCTAAGTGGAGCATCTATTGGTCTATGTAACACATGGTTATACCAAATTAGTTGTCCTTCTCTCACTTTATCCTCAATATGTGCCACACCAGTCATTTGGCGCATGCACTCATTTCTAATTCGATCCATCCTTGTATGACTACTCATCGACCTAAGCATCCTCATTTCGGCCACATTCATTCTTTGAGTATATTGCGTCTTAATAGCCCAACATTCGCTCCCATATGTCATGGTCAGCCTAACCACAGTTCTGTAGAATTTACCTATTACTTTCAAAGGTATCTTTTTATCACTTAAGACTCTGGTAGCACTTCTCCATTTCATCCATCCTACATTAATTCTATGAGTTACATCAACATCAACCATCCCATCCTCGTGAAAGATAGAGCCTAAATACCTAAATTGTTTACATTTTAGCACGATTATATCTCCTAGTTTTACTTCTCCCTCATCTCCCTTTTCCACGCTAAACTTGTTGTTCAAGTACTCCGTCTTACTTCTACTTAACTTAAAACCTTTACTCTCGAACGTGTTTCTCCACACCTCAATCTTCTTGTTAACTCATGCTCTTGTTTCATCAATCAACACAGTGTCATCCGCAAACAACATACACCCTGACAAGTAGTCTTGTATTTTATTGGTCAACTCAGCTATAACTAGAGCAAACAAGATTGAACTTAGAGATAATCCTTTATGTAAACCAATTTTAATAGAGGAGTGATGTTAATTCGGCTATGAGAAATGCAACCCAAACTCAAGAATTTTCCTGACCATGAATTAGGATTTAAAGACATAAATTAACAAGATTAAATTTTACGAATTAGAAAATAAATAATAATAGAATAAATAGCAATAGCACAACCAATCCTAGCAAATAAAATGAATAATCACGCTAGCATTTAGTTAACGCAACTTTGGAATTGGATGAATGAACCTGATATGGGGTTGACTCTCAATTGCCTAGCTATAAAAATAGATCACGATCAAAATAATACTTCAAAAACAAGATCCCGATCACTCGCAGTCAAAGAAAGCTGAATTTTTACAAAGCAAAAATCGTGGTTTTTATTAATATCTGAAATCTCTGTCTCATACATAGTAGGAAACTCTCTACTTGTAGTACTCCTAACCATAGACCATGAAAATGGTATTATTATCCTAAAAGGCAAAGAATAAAGTCCTATTTATCTTTAGGAAAGAAGTCCAAAAGTATAAGGAAAGAGATTCTACTAAATTGTAATATGAAACTAAATAAGAAACAAAATTTCCTAATAAGTATAAGGAAAGAGATTCTACTAAATGAGAAACAAAATATCTTAAATAAGAGATAATAAATGAACCTAATTAAATTAAATAAAATTCCTATTCATATATGCAACCCATTTATGGTCTTCCACAATTGACCTAATAAAAACTAACTAAGATCCCAATGGGTTAACATGTGCTATACACATGTGTGTCCAAAGCTCATTTAAGCTAATTCAAATTAGACCAAGTCATGAATCACTCTTCAATCACTTGAATCAAAGTTAATGATTCTTCGTCCTTTCTCAAGCCCACATCAGTAGATTGCATCATGAAAATCTCTTTGACAAGTCCATTTAGAGTCTCCTGAGTTCTCTTTGACATAAACCTTGCAGTCGGAGTATGTAAAGGATCCTTCCCCATAAACTCTGTACCTTTATTTCTTCCATGCTCCAGACTCGTTGTTCCTTGATTTGCATCATTCCCTCCCTCTTCAAAAGGATTCGTCCTCGAATCAGCATCACCTACATCAAACAATGATAAGTCAGAAACATTAAAAGTAGCATTCACATTATACTCAATGGGTTTTTCAAGCTTGTAGGCATTGTTTCCAATTCTTTCCACAACTTGAAAGGGTCCATCACCCCTTGGATGTAACTTTGTTTGCGTTTGAGCTAGAAATCTTTCCTTTCACATTTGCAACCAAACCCAATCGCTCGGGTTAAACACCATCTTTGTACTATGCTTATTTCCTTGGTTTGCATAATTTTCATTTTTCTTCTTGATTTGACGCTTCACTTGTCAATGCAATTTCATCACCATATCAGCCTTACATTTTCCATCTAAAATTTTCCTCTCATCAACAGGTAAAGGAATTAAATCCAAAGGAGTAAGTGGATTAAAACCATCTATAATTTCAAAAGGTGAGAAGTTAGTAGAAGAATGAACAGCCCTATTATATGCCAATTCAACAAATGGAATGCACTCTTCCCATGATTTCAAATTGCTTTTAATTACAGCCCTAAGCAACTGACCAAATGTCCTATTTACCACTTCAGTTTGTCCATCAGTTTGGGGATGACAAGATGTCAAAAATAATAACTTAGTCCCTAATTTTCCCCATAATATCTCCAAAAATAACTTAAGAACTTAGAATCACGATCACTAACTATACTTTTAGGTATCCCATGTAAACGAACAATCTCCGTAAAGAATAAATCAACAATATGAGAAGCATCAATAGTTTTATGACATGGTATAAAAATAAAACATCTTAGGGAATCTACATACCACCACAAATATAGAATCATTACCTCGTCTAGACCTAGGCAAACCTAATACAAAATCCATCGAGATATCTACCCAAGGTTCACTAGGGTACAGGTAGAGGAGTATACAAACCATAAGGCATAACTCTAGACTTAGCTTGCTTACAATTAACATAATTAGCACATACCTTCTCTACGTCTTGCTTCATGTATGGCCAAAACAAATGCTCGGACAACATGTCTAAAGTCTTAAGTACACCAAAATGTCCCGTGAACACTTAGGCAAACATAGTCTATTATCTCATTCCATGTATTAAAACATAGTCTATTTTCTCTTAGACTATGATGAAAATCAAGGAACAACGAGTTTAGAGAATGGAAGAAATAAAGGTACGAAGCGTATGGGGAAGGATCCTTTACATATTCCAATTATAAGGTCTATGTCAAAGAGAACTCAAGACACTCTAAATGGACTTCTCAAAGAGATTTTCATGAAGCAATCTACTAATGTGGGCTTGAGCAAGGACGAAGAATCATCAACTTTGATTCAAGTGATTGAAGAGTGATTCAAGACTTGCTCTAATTTGAATTAGCTTAAGTGAGCTTTGGACACGCATGTGTATAACACATGTTAAACCATTGGGATCTTAGTTGATTTTTATTAGGCCAACTGTGGAAGACCATAAATGGGTTGCGTATATGAATAAGAATTTTATTTAATTTAATTAGGTTCATTTATTTTCTCTTATTTAAGATATTTTGTTTCTCATTTAGTATAATCTCTTTCCTTATGCTTTTTAGGATATTTTGTTTCTCATTTAGTTTCATATTACAATTTAGTAGAATCTCTTTCTTTATGCTTTTGGACTTCTTTCCTAAAGATAACTAGGACTTTATTATTTGCCTTTTAGGGTAATAATACCATTTTGATGGTCTATGGTTATGAGTACTATAAATAGAGAGTTTTCTACTATGTATGAGACAGAATAAAAACCAAGATTTTTCCTTTGTGAAAATTCATCTTTCTTTGAGTACGAGTGATCGAGATCTTGTTCTTGAAGTATTATTTTGATTGTGATCAATTTTTATGGCTAGGCAATTGAGCGTCAACCCTATAACCGGTTCTTTCATTCAATTCGAAAGGTTGCGTAAACTAAATGCTAGCGTGATTGTTCATTTTATTTGCTAGGATTGGTTATGCTATTGCCATTTATTCTGTCATTATTTATTTTCTAATTCATAAAATTTAATCTTCTTTGTTTTTTTAAATCTCAATTCACGGTGGGAGAAATTCTTGAGTTCGGATTACGTTTCTCGTAGCCAGATTCACATCAAGGAGTTCTCATACCAACTTAATTATATGCATTTCTTCTTTGAATCAATATAGATAAGATTTGATAAGTCAATCACATGATGCGAGTTATTTATTATAGTTGACAGAAGACATGATTTGAAAATGATTTCAAGAAAATGTAGATGAAATTGTTTATATATATTCCTTTAAAAAATTGTTTATATATTAATTAGCTTTCTTTGTGACCGGGAGAATTTATAGCTTTCTAAAGATCAAAATCTATCATAAAAAAACCTCGTGGGATAAACTACTTGAGACATAAACTATTGAGAGGATTGAAAATAATGTCAAACTGATGGAGAGAATTATTGATCCCTTAGGAGAGAGATTAGGAGTTATTGAGGGTGATAGACTTCTTTTTGCCAATGTGTATGATACTACTTAAAATAATTAGTCAAATAAATAGATAAAAGTGGGTTAAGGAAAGAGAAAAGCAAACAAGCATTTTATCTTGACTCAACAGTCCTACCCACATTTAGTCCTCAGAGTACCCTCCTCTGAACTTTGAGCCGCTAGTTTAACTTCTTTCGAGGTGGAGAAACCTTCATAATAGATTCTTACAAAATGATAAGCGTTGGCTATAACCCTACCAAACTTTATGATTGTTTGACATACAAAAGAAGTTTTGAGATTCTTGAACTTTGTTTCAGGAATCTATTACAACATATTTAAATTTTGGTCCTCTTAAGCTATCAAGGGATATGCATACAATTACGGAACAATTGTTTTCTTTTAGAGGGGTTGTTGATTCATAAAATATTTGCACTTAGTTGAAAGCTTATCTCTAAATTCTTTAACGGTGGTAGAGTTTAATATATAGCATGTCTTGATTTGTGGCCGTTGTATCCAAGATTGATAGTTATCTCACACTAGCTATTTACCTTTAGATTTGTTGGATATTTTGTTAGACTCATCCATCTCTCCTTTAAATATATCAACGAGAGTTAACTCCACCGCCTCTGTCCTTTCTGACAACTTTCAGTCCTTACTTGCCAACTTTTTGATCCTACAAGTTGGCACTGTTAGGTGGTAGGTGGCTAATAGTAGACTTTGTCTCCAAGTTATCAACTCACTTTTGGAGAGAGTCTTATCCCTTTTTGTGATTGTCAGATCTCCTATCTTTTTGGATCACAAGGATCAAACTATACTTTTAACTACTTGTCTTCACATGGTTGCTTAGGGATCTTCCCTTCACTATACTAGCTAGATGTCCTTCCTTCTGAATCTTTGGAATAAGATTCTTCATGCTGATGTAGTTCTTTTAATTTTAGAATCTCTCTCTTGATATTGACCTATAAGCGTCTGATGCTCTGATGTTCTTCTGAACCTTTGACATTGACCAGCCTTTGTTGATTCTAAACACTAGGTCTTGAAATGCTTCTGAATGTGATTTCTTCTACTGACGTGAGACCCTTGTTAGCTATCTTTGGAGTTAGTCTGCATGTTCCTCCTTCTAAGAGACTTTTGCTAATGCAATAGGCGTTGGCTTTTGACGTACACTTGACTTCCAAAACTCAAGTGAAAAAACCCTCTTCCAAAACCCTCTTTCAAGAAAGGGGTTCAACAAGAATTCTATGAATTAATCAGAGTCAATTATATCAAATCAAAATTGCGCCAGGTAAAACTTAAATTTAGATTATAAATTTGCATGATTTGATCTATTTAATGAAAGGAAAGTTAATGCATAAACTAGGGAAGAGTGACTTAGAGAATTCCATCCAACAACGAAAGCATAAAAAACTTTTAAAATTTTTTTTAGGAAAATTGGTGTTTTAGTATTAAGAAAGTAGATGTGCAATATAATGAGGTGGTGTAGATAACCAAACACCCGTTACCTCATCTAAGTGAACAGCTCGAGCTAAGTTATATGCATGCACATTAACATTTCGAGGTACTAAGCTAAACACACAAGACAAGAAAGAATGTACCATCTCTTTACAACCCGAAACAATAGATGCAAAATATGAAAGACCACTATCATTGCTTGCTAAAGCATCGAACAAGACACTATTATCCATTTTCACAATCACATTGGAATATCCAATCTCCTTAAGACATGAGAGGGCTTCATGCACCGAAAAGCTTCAGCCTCTTCAATTGATATGAATGGCTCAAGTCTCCCAGCTTTTTCTCCTACAAAGTTATATCCCGCATTACGCACAATTAATCCATAGCCCATAGACTCGCCATCGTTAAAAATCGCCGCATCAGAATTGTATTTGACATAAGGTATATAAGGTGGCTCCCAAGATATTATTCCCTCATCTTGTTATTGGCCTGCTATACCAAAAAAATGTTGCTGTCCTTGCCTTGAAATATTGGTTTGCTGCTGCCCAGAAATTTGAAATTATCGCCGTGGAGCATCCATCACCATTGGTATTGGCGATTTCATGCAAGACCATTGCGCATAGGCTGACAAATAGCTTCAAGCCACCGCCCAAGGAGATGTATGTATTGACTTCCACATAAGCTTGTTTCGAGCTCACCAAATTGACCAAAGCAAGTAAAAAACCCGCTGCAAAAATTCTATAGGTTTAGAACATAGCCAGTCATAAAAAAAACATCATTCACATCATCTTGTGCGTGAAAAATAACACTTCTATCAAATAAGGACCACACCATGCAGGCAAAAACACAATAAAAAAACACATGAGACATAGTCTCGGCATGGAGATGACAAAACAGGCAAGCATTAGACTCCACTGCTTGACGTTGAAGTAATTTGGTACACACAGGGAGGATGTCCATCAAGATTCGCCAAACAAATATTCTCAACTTAGATGATAAAAGAAGGCCCCAAAGCCTATTCCGATGCATCAAAGAAATCGGCAGATTTGTCCTTCTACTACATGAAAGAACTCGATATGCACCCTTCACCATAAATAAACCTTTCATTTCTAAAGGCCAAAATGGATCATCAACAACTGATACATGCTACAGTGATGTCCGTAAGATTAATTACGCCTTATCGTCATTAAGACACTATTGAAATTTTGCTACATCCCATGTATTATTACTGATAAGGCTTGACATACTCATGTTACTCAACTCTAGGTCATCGTTCCCATGAAGTAGAATACGATCTAAAGTATTTACCCAAGCATTCTTCGTAACATTTATTTAAGAGCAATCGCAAACCCGCCATTTAAACCATCACCGAGAAGATGCTTTTCCAAACATAACTGGGGAAGAAGACAATTTTATCGATAAAACCCCCCCATCCTTAGAGTATCTCAAGCTAAAAATATGGCTTACTAAAGAGTTTGGATACAGTAGAAAATGCTATAGTTGCTTACCTAAGAGGGCTGTATTAAAGTCCATAAGGTGATAAAAACCCATACCAGCATGCTTTTTAGGACGATAAGGAAACTCCCACCCCTGCCAATGAATCCCTCTCCTATCACCATTATTAGATGCCCACCAAAAAGAATTGAGCATTTTATGCATAGCATCAAATAAAGCTTTTGGGCATCGAAACAAGGATATAAGATAGGATGGGATCGATTGGAGAACTGACTTTATAAGAGTTTCTCATCCTCCCCAGCTCAAGAACTATATTTTCTATGAAGAAATTAATTTCCATATACTGTCCCGAATAAAACCAAAACTCATAATCTGGCTTCTTCCTATCACTATTGGCATTCCCAGGTATATAGATGAATACACGGATTGAGAAGCTCTAAGAAAATCACAAAGAAATTATCGATGTTCATCATTTAAATTTTTACTAAAGGAGATAGACGATTTATGAAAATTCACCAATGGAGCTGAAGCTTTCGCATATGCATCAAGATAGTTTTAAATCGGCCTATATTCCTTCAAATGTGCTCGAAAGAACAAATAGTTATCATCTGCAAAGAAAAGGTGAGAAACTGAAGGTGCATTTTGTGAGACCCGATAACCATGAATTAACCCGTTAGTCTTCAATCTAGATACAGTAGTTGATAATCCTTGAGCACAAGGGATGAATAAATAAGGGGATAATGGATCCCCTTGATGTAGTCCAGTTTTGGAATAATCTATTGGAAAATTTTCTCTTTAAACTTAGTTCCGGAGCTGCTTTCGAAAAGAGGCAACGCTTTTCTAAAAATTATCGCAGAAGCTCAAAACTAGATCAAATTTGGATCAGTTTCACCTCTGGAAGTGTTACCTCTAAGTAAATCATTGCTTAAGCTATGCATCCGGATCTACTTCAATAAATTCTGTCCATATGAAGCATTGCTCGAGTCATGCCTCTGGACCTATCAGTTGCCTCCGTATCTATTGTAACAGATTCTGATCAGAAAAGCATTGCCTTGATCCAGTTTCTGAGTTACTACAACAGTTGTTATAATAGCATTGCCCCTCCACCAAGTTTGCCTCCAGATCAGTTTGCATCTGGAACTAATCTAGATCAGTTTTACCTCCGGAAGTATTGCCTCTAAAAGTGTTACCTCTGATTCAGTTTTGAGCTTTTGTGACAGCTTTCAGAAAAGCATTGCCTCTATCTGGTAGCAACTCCGGAACTAAGTTTCAAGAGCGAATTTTCCAACAATCTTAAAGGATATACCGTAATGGAAAATTATGTTTCTCCTAGGAGGACTCAATTCTTTCGAGACTATGAGAATAATTGTTCCTCCACTAGCAATACCATTGTAAGCGAAGTCATTTTTTGAGAAAATTGAGATATTCAATGGTGGGAATTTCACAAGGTGAAGCTAAAAAAAATTTGGGACCTTTGATTTTAAAATATAATAATATGGTTATTGGTGAGAAAAAGTTTGTCATTGAGCTAGAAGATGTTAATTAGAAAGAGAACAAAATGACCAAAGGGAAGGAGATCGTTTCAAAGGCAAACATCATGGAGACCAATACTCATCAAGGAAAAAGTACAAATTTGGCTATGGTTATATGCTCAAAAGTAATAAAACCTTTAATAATATAAAAAGGGGAAATTTTAAACATGTGACCACCATGCTCCTAAATGGAGGAAAAGATTTGTGAAATTTTATAATCCTACTCAACTTATAGGTAAGTAGATGATATTATTTTTGTAGTCATTTCACAAGTAAATATGTTGGTTGATGTGAATGAGTGGGTTATTGACTATGGAGTAACGAAGCACGTTTGTGAGAATAAAAAAAAATGCTCCCTAGTCATATACACCCAAGTTGAAAGTGGAGGATAAAGGTTCTCCTTAAGCTCATATCTTTAGCATATAATTCGGTGCTACTTGTTCCCAATGTTTAAACCGAATCAGTTTCAGTGAGCCTTTTAGGTAAAAATGTAGTGAATGTAACTGTTGAGTCCGACAACGTTTTAATAACCAAAGATAGTGTGTTATCGGAATGAGCTATATGAACCATAGAACTTCCTAGATGTTTTTGACATTATGAATTGTAATGCTTGCTCTTATTTTGACTATTTGTTTTAATCATGAGATTTGCTATGTGATAATTAAGGTATATGAGTAGTTTTATTTCATAAGTTCAAACTTTCAAGTTTTGAAACTTGTGTTGAATCAAAATATTTATTTGTTGAGAAATAAATGAGGTTTAGATATGTTTTATGTGAATCAATATGTTTCGAATTAAGTTGTTTTGAGACATCTTGATTTCAAGTTTATTGGAGTTTGTTGGTAGCCTATTTGTTATAAAACTTTTGTTTTATGTTTGCTGGAAATTTTTCAGTTTTGAACACTCTTGATTATTTGCGAGTTTTCTTGAGATTTACAACTCTGTTTTGAGTGATTCTAGTATCTATGGTTTCATGAGACATAAATGAAGATATGTTTATAAGGAGTTTTTTTAAAATCTTTTCGTTTAGTAGTTTGAAAAATTTGTTGAAGTTGAGATAATAATCTCGATTTTCTGGAATTTCAGATTTGAGCACAGCTGAATGTTTATGACATAACTTGAGATGTATAAAGTTTTATGTGTTTTCAATGGCATTGGAAACTTAAGACATATATTTTCTTATGTTTAGAATAAAGTTTTGCTAAATAACTTCGTTTACATGTTCAAAATTTGAGTTGAAATGGACTCACGAAATCTTGATCTCAGCAGATTTCAGTTTTGCAAAGTTGTTAGTAATTATGTGTGTTTAAATGGATGTATTTTGGTGCGTTTACCTTGAAATTTGATGGTTTATAATTTCTAGTAAACTTAAGGAATGTGAGAACATGTTGTGAGTTATTATTAAGTATATATATATGAGTTTCATATTTAATATGTTAGATATATACTTGAAGTATTTGTTATGTTTTTCTACACAAATAGAATTTCACATGAGAAACCAATAAGACACCATATGAGAAATGTGATTATTATCATCTTAATTTGAAATATTCAAAAGTGTGGGGTGTCTTATTGAGGTTATCATTCTTGAACCTATAAAAAGAGAAATAGGTACAAAATGTATGTTTGTATGTTCATAAATTTTGTTCAACATATTGATGTGCTAGGATATGTTAACCTTGAGACAAAGAATACAAATTCTTTGTGAATATTTTTAATAAAGACTAGAGAAATTTTGATTTTTAAGTATTGTTCAGGATGTTGACCCGGTTGCATCTATTTTTCAAATTGAGTTTGAAAATGATATTTGAGGAAAGGCAAGAGAACTTTGAAAAGAAAGTTTTGGTGAAAAATTCTCTAAGTGTTTGATTGAAGATGAACTTTTATTGTTGGCAAAACTATTTCATCTTTTTAATCAAAGTTTTTGAATGAAGCTTCTTATTGTTCGAGCATGTTTTTATTTTTGTAAGAATGGAACTTGTGTTTTTTTTCATTTGCCCCGAAACAATATTGGTTGGATAAATGCAATTTTACAAAAGAGAACCTTTCGTTTTTAATGCCCTAGTATGAATGATTCTTTTATGCATTTTTTTGTTTGCTATAGCTCTTGTTTACAAACTATTTTCACCATATGAGTGTATAATATGCTTTTCAAAATTAAGGTTTTTTTTATATATGGTGCAACTTGAGGGGTATGTAAAGCTTGGACATGGATGGAAAGGTGATTAAGTTCTTGTGTGTTTTATTGACAAGCACCTAAATAATAAGTTGATAAGTTTGATCTTTGAGGTGGATATATATGTATATACTAAAGTGATTAATGGTATATATGTGATTACATGTGGATGATATGACTATCTTATTCTGAGTATTGATATTGTCAATAGAATAAAGATAATCTTATTATCAATATTTGTCGTGAAAGACATAAGAGAAGTCAATGTGATATTGAGTATGAGAATCATAATGATGAATGAGAGTGTCTTGTTAACCCAAGAAAACTATGTTGAGAACCTTCTTGAGAAGTTTGAATTTTATGATGTAAATCATGTGAGTATCCCTTATGATTTCAAAACTTAAGGGAAGATAATAGTGATCTAGTGGCTAAATCCAAGTATGTATTTGTACTTGATGAATTTCACACTTTGAGATAGAGCATATGCTATATAAGCAAGTATACACATAATCTAATCATTGATGATAGAGAAGCCATATTGAGGCTTAAAAAATATTTAAGAGGAACCATTAAATATGGTATTCTATATAATGAATTTCCCCTTATTCTTGAGAGGAACAATGATATTGAGTGAATCTTTGATTCATATGAGAAGAAATTCATTAGTGAACTTCCTATGGTTCTTTAGGGAAATAATGATGTTGAGTGAATTTTTAATTCATACGAGAATAATTTTATTAGTGGTTATGTTCTCACATTTAGTGGTAGAACAATAACATGAAAACCAACTAAGCAAGCTACGTTAAGAGTTATTTGCTTGAGAGTTGGAATAAAATGAGACCAAGTTGTTGGAAAAACCTTTGAGTAAGTGTAACTTTAAAGTTAACACATTCAATGTGTATACATTATTATTATTGTAAAATGGCAATATATATTGAGATATAAGACCTATAATGGTAAAAATAAAATGTATACATTTGAGATATATTATTGACATGGAATTTTATCCATTTAAGTCTAGAGTAGTTCTGATCAAATCATCTGACTACTTTTTTAAGAAATAAATTTTTGAAAAAGAAATTTATTTTGATACATCCGAGAGGATAGGACTTAAGCCAATTTGAAGTTAATGAAGCATGGGAACTCAACCTAGATGAGTGGAGATCCCACGGAATAGATCCATATGGGTGATAACAAGCCTTTCATTAGTTTTCCTAGCACTACAAAATATTGTCCCAATCCTAGATGTGAGAAAAGTGTTATGTTGCATATCTTGAGAGGTTGAGTCCAAAGCATTCGTAATGAGATTTCATAGCTCTTATGAGTGGTGTATGAAATGCAATGTACACCTGATGATATAACCTATGTGAGTATGAAGTGTGGCTGCTTCTAAGAGATATAATATTAGCAATATCTCTAGAGCAGTTATGAAAGATAAGGCACACGCATGGCCTATTAGTACAAAACTGCCATGAACAGAAACGTACTTGGTATAATGCGATATGGTAAAATCCCTATCTTACAATAGCGCTTATTTAGTTCACAGAAACTATATTTTCATCGAATATTCTATAAGTTAAATTTTACCTATCAAGTTCTGATTCATAGTCCATAAGACACCAGTTCCATGCATTATATGTCAAAGTCGAGATATCCAGAAAATTCTTTTTATTAAAACTTCTTTTGAAAGTTGTGGGAGATTGTTCGAAAAATAAGAGATTATATTTTTTCGATAAAAAATAAGAGATTTTATTACTTTCAAAAGGAATAGTTTTATAATATTTTTATTGAGAAAATATCTTTAGTCAAAATATTTCATTGTGACCGTTATTGGTTTAAACTCTTTCATAAAAGAGAATTTTAATTATGATTAATTCTATAACTGCTATATTTTGATTAAATATTTGTAACTCCTTGCGGTTACAATTTTAATGGCACCATTCTAATTATTTTACAATAACTATATTTCTTACCTATATAAAGGTTGACCGATTTTTCCATTTAAGATATATATCCAATTTTTACTCTCCTCTCCCTCCCTCTTTTCTGGATATAATAAACATTCCTAATTCATGTACCCCCAAACTCAAATCAAGTTTGAAGAAGTTGTTTAATCCTGGAAGGAACTAAGAAGTATCCTTGAAGGACAGAGTCTCCTACTCAACTCAACTCATCCTAACATTTTTAACTTTGTTCTTGACATTTCAATGATGTTCCAAGTAATTAAAATCATTATTTACAACTTCTGAAGATCATTACCAATTTAGCAGAAAGTATTGCCTCTCCTGAGTAAATCGTTGCCTAAGTTGTGCATCTGGATCTATCAGATGACTTCGGATCTACTACAACAGATTCTATCCACAGAAAGCATTGCCTAAGTCGCGCCTCCGGATTTATCAGGTGCCTCTGATTCTACTGCAATAGATTCTGATAAAAAAAGTGTTTCCTTGATCCAGTTTCTGAGCTACTACAATGGTTATTATTAAAGAGTTGCCTCTCCACAAAGTTTGCCTCCGAATCAGATCCGGATCAGTTTTTCCTCCGGAAGTGTTACCTCTTATCTAGTTTTGAGCTTCTGTGACAGTTTTTAGAAAAGCATTACCTCTGTCCAAAAGAAAGTTTATAACTAAGTTTAAAGAGAAACTTTTCCAACATAATCAAGCCAAATCTCCTTCCACTACTACATATAGAATAACAAACAAAAGAGATTCACATATTCATCCATCTAATCCACTGGTTAGAGAATCCCATTCGACCACGAACTGCCTCCATGAGGCCACTTTATCCGATCATAAGCTGTTGCCATATCTAATTTTAAAGCAACCACACCATTAAATCCCTTTTTCTTACGATGCAACATATGTCCAACCTCATATGCAATATGAACATTATCCGTAATTAATTGAACCGGGATAAAGGCGCTTTGATTTTCAGACACAATACCATCAAGAACAAACTTCAGCCTATTATCCAACACTTTAGTAAAGGAAAAATGATAAAATAAGACACATGTGACTAGCCTATTCAATGGTCAGGCGGTGCTGGGTCAGGTTGTAGCAAAAAAAATATTGATATACTCAGGTACAACCCAACCCACATAAAATAATAAATAATTTTAAATACATATATTATTTAAAAACTAATTGTATATATATTCATACCAGACCGGACCATGCTTGAGTTTTTAAGCAAAACCCAAGTCCAACGGAATATATCGTCAGGCCTCTACAGGCCTGACCGTGTTGGGCATCTATCAAAATAAATTTGCCCCAGCCCAACATAATAGATATGGGCCTTGGCGGGCTATGCCTTAGGTCAATTGGACATGTCTTTTTTGTCAAACTAGACATGTTCAATTGACATGCAGCCTGCCTAGCTCACCCAGGCCCTCTCTCTGTGAACTAGGCTTATGCAAATATATTATATTAAAAGCTCGATCCAGGCCCGCAAAGGTATGAATATCTATTATGTTGGACTTGAATTTTTTTATGAAAATTCAAGTATGGCCCGGTTCGGATATATAAATTTTAACAATATATAATATTTATTAATCATTAGTATATATATAATTATTAATTTTCTAACAATATGAAAATTATTTATTGATTAGTAGGGGAGAGCATTGGTCGGTTCGATCTAAGAACCGATCCAAACCAAATTAACAAATATCCCAGAAGAGGCACACGAATATTAAATGCAATGCCGCGGTTTCCTCAAACTGCACCGAACCAAAATGCGCCCTGCATACCGTACCCTGCATGCTCCCGTAATATCTCTCCCGCTCATAGTCGTGATGCAAATTTTAGTCCTCACACCATAAGAATTAAGTCTCTTTACTCCATGGCTTAAGTCACAATGATAACTAGTAACTCATGGTAAAAGTAAAATGTAAATAAAATATAAAGAGACTGAAAGTAAATTGCATAAAATTAAAACTGCAATCAAATTAAACTAAAGCATGCAAAGAACAAAATATGAAACAATAAAGTAAATCTAAATTTTATTAGCTCTCTCTACTTTTTCTACTCTAATTGTAATCTCTATATGAATGTAACATTGAAGAATGATTTGAATGTGTTCTTCCAATGGTATTTATAGAGTTCCCACCTCCTCAATTCTTTCCTTCTCAAATTAGAATTATGACTCATTATTAATCCTTTCTTGAATAGGTTTTCTTCCTTATTAGCCCCCTTCCTTAATTAGAATTCCTTCTTGATTAGTCTCTTTAGGAAGTCTCTTTGAATGACGCAGGGTACGGTGTACAGGGCGCATTTTGGTTCGGTGTAGTTTGAGGAAACCGCGGCATTACATTTAATATGCGTGTGCCTCTTCTGGTATAAAATGTTGGATTTTATCCAGGAGAAAAGTTATTTTTATTATTTTTCAAGTAAACTTATTGAATGTGAAAACGTGGTTTTTTATAAACCAAAAATGTGATTATATTAAGAAATATATTTACACATTTTATTAAGAAAAGATATTTTTTAAATAAATCATTTTTACTTTATTTGGTCAACTTTGGCATCTTTAAATTTTGGAATTCTGGAAATATCTTTTGACTTTATGCTCGAGAATATTGCCACATCATTAAGACCTCGTCAATCGCAGTGAACACACCATGATCTCGGAGATTGGTAACTTTTTAGCGAGACTTCCTCTTTTCATTTCTTCTTACGTTCTAGAAGGCTTCTAAGTCACTGGGACCAGACTAGTCTAGGTGCATCCATCGGGAGTCTCCTTAATTGCTTGTTTCTGCCAAGAAATGCATCTTTTCTCCAAATTGCCTTGAAAACCTAAAAAGATAGAAAAGGAAGTAATATCGTCCAAAGAGACTAAACACATGGTCTCAATTATATTCAAATGAGCACAAATACATGTTGGATTTACAACCTATCTAATATCCCCACACTTATTCCATGCTTGCCCTATCAGGAAGAAGAGAAATTTAAACTACGCAAATGACCCTAAACAATTTCACAAAGACTGCCTTCTTTCACCGAGACTTGCATTGAGACTCCTTAATAATTTTTTAAGTTCCAACTAAAGACCTCCTTGAGAAAGCATGAGGACCTTGCTCAAAACTTATCCGGGAGTATTTACCAAATTATAAGTACAAGCACATGATCAAAAAATTGTTAAATTTCAAAATTACCTCGATTTGAAATCCAGCAGGTCCCGGAAAACACAAGATGACTTCATTTTGATCCTTATAAAATTAATGCGTATTCTCACTTAGTGGGGTCCCTAATACTTCTAGCCACGCATAATTTTTTTCTTTTCATTTACTTTTTTTATTTTTTATTATTTTTTTGAATTGTGAAAAATAAAGACCTTTGAGATAGTCAAGTCTCGGTTGTTAGCCGAGCCTTGCTCCCTCTTGTAGCCACTATGAAATAGTCACCACCCGGTTATAAGCCGAGTAGTGCTCTTTCTTCTAGCCAATAAGAAAATAAAAGCCAAAAATAACCACCAAGATCAAAGTCAAGAATAGAATAAGGTCTCGATGAAGATCCTATGATACAGAAAGACTAACTAAAAACAAACTAAGTCCATGTTAAAGCACACAAACAACTTAATCAAGTTACACTTTTCTGTACTCATTGGGACTACAAATCTTACAAAGTGACTTTCAGATATCAATAATTTGGAATAACAATACTCAAATTAGGTCTCAATGACAAGTTACAGTTAATCGAAGCAGTCCTGTTAGTTATCTAATTAGTCATTTACACAGTATTTTCTGTCTTATTTATCCTTATTGCTTTATAACAATTTAGATTACAAAGCAGGTCAGTAAGGGAGTAAGATAAGCAAAAACAAGTCATGATAAATTTTAAAGGAAAAAAGAAGAGTAAAAATAAAGGAAAACACATAAATACCAAACACCCTCCCCATACTTAAATCAAGCATTGCCCTCAATGCTTGTAAACCCAAAAAATAAAGATAAAGAGTGGGCAAAAAGAAAGTTACTATCTGAGTGAGAGGAAGAGAAGATTAACTTCATTCATCATGACTCTTGGTGCACTATAGTGGCCTCTGTGCACTAGAGTGGTTTCTGCGTTCATATCGATCATGCTATCGAACAACCCCATATGTTTCACTCAATCCTCATTTGATTCAGCTCTAAATCTATAGGTGTTGATGGTCAAGTTGCTGCTGCTTAGCTTTTTTGCTGCTCTTTTTGATGCTTGAAAGTAGTTGTTCTGCTCAAGGGGACCATGAGAGTGCATCTAAGATGTGTCCCATATGGTTTCCATCATCAGCATATCATAGAGAGTCGTAATGTCCAGATAAGGTGTATCGGGACCATTGGTGTACAGGGAAAAATCAATGTGATCATGCCAAGATAAATCATTAAGATCACGATGCCTTGGATTGGTCATGGTATAACGGATCTCCTTGGCTAGCCATGCTCCTAAGTGGAGCTTCTTCTTGTGTAGTATACACCATAAAATGCTGACTTCCTTCTCATTGAGAATCCTAGTACTTGCATGGAGACTAGATAGATGGAAGGAAAGAAGTCTCTATGCATAGCGTAGGTGGGCATCTTTGATTGAGCAGGTCTTGATGGCACCAAAATGTTAGAAGGTGACTCTCAAATATATGGAGTAGAATATCTCTTCACCATTGTAGTTGCATCAAATAGATAATCATTGGAGTCACACTCGGGAATATGTTTGTTCCACATTTGGATCCCATTGATATCGTTGAGACTTTAATTGATGTCTTGGTGATAGATTCTGAACTATAGGACTCATGGTGATTTGTAGGACTAACTAATCCCATTGAAAATGTTATGTGTGGACAGAGTGCTCCTTATCTCTATATTTCTTCTGAGCTCCAATATTGCACAACGATCTTCCCCACACTTGATTTTTTATATTTGCTAGGATCTGCTTTCTCATGGAGACTGTCCAACTTGTTTTATCCTATAAAGAGACACATATCAGTAGAGATAAATAGAGATAGAGAGAGAACATAATAAAATAAAAAAAATAAAGATACAAGTAAAGGATAGAAAATCGCTGAGGTCACAGCAAGCTTGGGCTACCACCCAAGAGCACATTGTTTTATCGCCGCTTGCCCGACATTGTATCATGGTTATGGTGTATGGTAATGAGCCTCCTTGAGACTCATTTCATTCGAGCAAACTTTGAATCCCTTATAATATGGCTTCAAGTGAGGACCGTTGACTTTAGACGTGTAATTGGTCTTCATGCTTTGTACCATGGCTACATCCTGAGGTAACACCTTAGTCAAGATGGACTAGTCTTTCCACTGAGGCTGATGTTGTTCTACAAATAACTTGACATGAGATTGAGACATCAGGACTTGTGGTTTTGCACGGGAGGTCTTCCTGAAGTCATGAAGTTCACTCTACCCTTCCATGGGGTCTTCTTATACACCTTGCACATTGGATTTGCCCTTATAGCTGTCATCTTTGATACCCCTAGTTAGTTTCAGCTCATGTTATCTAAGACTTGAAGCATTAGGAGTTTCATTCAAACAGGAATCATTACTCAGTACGATCGCAACATGATCCTCATGCTCCTTCTCAAAGACCTGCTTAGTCTCCATAGGTGTGACATTCTTACCAGGACAAGCTAACAAAGATGTGATCACTACTTCCTATTTTAAGCTCCTAGTGTCTTTTATTTCTTTTATCGAGACCTTCTGGTCACTCTGTGTAGGTCTCGGTGATGGCACATAGATTGCAATGACATTATAGATCGGGTAGCTCTCTAACTGAGAAGGTTTTCTCTCCATGGATTCAATCCTGGTAAGAAAATTTGCAATTTCATTCATCTACCTTCCGATTATTTGCATGCTCCCTTGCATCCCACGAATTATGACATCCATGCTACTTAAGCGCTTGTGGGTTCTATCAGCAAGATCAGCTATAAAATCAGCAAGAGGACCTTGGTCTTGATATCCTTTAAAGTGATGTTAAGGTCTCTGCATGCTCTGAAGTGGTTAAGGCTTCCTCTTATTGTCTATTCCCCAACTAAGAGATGGATGATCCCTCTAATTCTTATCGAAGTCACATTGATCTAGGGGAAATTTATGCCTCTCCTCATGGATTCGTCCAACATTTCCTCTATTAGTCGTTCTGTTGCTTGTTCTTTCATCAGGACTTCCAAATTGTTGAATATTATTGGCCATGGTCTTGGTTAAATCCCAAGCTTGAGTGAGTGTCTCTTTAAATAGAGAACCTCCACTTGCTGCATTTATCAAGTCTCTCTATATGGGTTGGAGACCTTCATAGAAAAATTGTATCAAAGAAGGTCATGTAAACCCATGTGGTGGATAAAAAGATAAAAGGTGTTGAAATCTTTCATGATACTCATATAAACTCTCCATGTCCTTCTGATAGATGGTGCAAATCTATCTCCTTAGTGCGGTAGCTCTAGATGGTGGGAAGTATTTGTCTAAAAAAGCTTTGTTCAACTCGCTCCAGGTTGTGATAGATCCTGGTTCAAGATAACAAAACCAATCTCTAGCTTTTTCCTTAAGAGAGAAAGGAAAATCTTTCATGTTAACAATTACCAAAGAGACTCCATATGGATTCCTTACGGTGCAAGTCATGTTGAATAATCGCCAATGCATGTAAGAATCGTCAGCTGTGCTCCCAGTGAATTTAGGTAGGCTTCTAATGAACCCAGTCTTCATCTCGAAAACATTTTGCTCATTCTCCTTAGGATACATGATGCATAAGGATGGTGGTTAATCCACTGAGACTCAGATGAGGTCTCTTATAGTCTGCTCTCTCTGATTTTCTCTACTAGCCATGGTCATGATGACTGTAGGATTGTGAAATAAGTCTTAAAATTAGAGGGCGTTGGAGTCAATCAACGTGAAAATAAATCAGTTGCAACCGTTCCATGGCAATGACGCCAAAATTTAATAGGTGTTGAGACCACTAAAAATAAATCCCTGCATATAACAAACTAGTATTAAGTAGCAAGCAGAGGTTGATCCCTCGAGGAACGAAAACTAGATATAATCACTTTGAATGACCTTACCGTTACCTGAGCAGTTCTCAATGACAAAAAGGCTAAAAACTAAAGCAGGAAAAGTAAAAGAAAGCATAAAGACTAAAATAACTCCTAATGAGAACAGAGTGACTTAACAAAAGGAGGGAAACCAAGCTCCATAGTGATCATGGGACCAAAGATGAACCACATTGAGACCTAGACTTAGTTATACTAATGTTCCACACCGTTGAACACCAACAATACTTCTTTACTTTATACAGTGATCAGACTTTGCACCATGACCACCTTCTTACTCACAGTGATCCTTAATGTCACGCCAAAGAGCTCACTAGGAAATAGCATTACCGTCTAGAAAGACCCAAGTCCAAACCGACAAGTAGTGAAGCACTCCTAACAGGTATAGGATTAAATCGCTCTCACGATCTCATGGAGACCGCCGTTACTTCATCCTTTATCAAACATAATTACGGATGCAAGATTAGAACTAACTATAGATCACAAAGACTTACCAATTGGTTGGCCAAACCAACAGCGAGAGAAAGAGATCTTCCTTCAAAACCCTTTATGTACTGAGACTGATGAATAAGTCATGATGAAAATTTCAGTCCTCACACTATAACAATTAAGTCTCTTTACTCCATGGCTTAGGTCATAATGATAACTAGCAACTCATGGTAAATGTAAATTGTAAATAGAATATAAAGTGACTGAAAGTAAATTGCATAAAATCAAAAGACTAGATATAAGAATAGAAATCGAACTAAACTAAAGCATGCGAAGAACAAAATATGAAATAATAAAGTAAATCTAAATCTAATTTGCTCTCTCTAATTTTCTCTACTTTAATTGTAATCTCTATGTGAATGTAATATGGAATGTATTGATAGAATGATTTGAATGTGTTCTTCCAATGGTATTTATTAAGTGTTCCACCTCCTCAATTCTTTCCTTCTCCAATTAGAATTATGACACATTACTACTCCTTTCTTGAATAGGCTTTCTTCCTTATTAGTCTTCTTCCTTGATTAGGATTCCTTCTTGATTAGTCTCTTTAGGAAGTCTCTTTGAATGACAATGTCTCCTTTTTAGAATTGTAAAAGAAATTAATCAACAATATCCACGGCACTTCCTTTATTGGGCTTTGGTCAACTTTGGCATCTTTGAATTTTGGAATTCTAGAAATATCTTTTAACTTTCTGCTCAAGAATTTTGCCACATCATCGGGTCCTCATCAGTCGTGGTAAACACGCCATGATATCAGTTACTGGTAACCTTTCATCGAGACTTCCTCTTTTCATTTCTTCTTACATTTTAGAAGGCTTTTAGGTCACTAGGACCAGACTAGTCTCGGTGCATTCATCAAAAGTCTCCTTAATTGCTTGTTTTCTGCCCAGAAATGCATCTTTTCTCCAAATTGCCTTAAAAACCTGAAAAGATAGAAAAGGAAGTAATATTATCCAAAGAGACTAAAAACATGGTCTCAATGATATGGAAACGAGCACAAATACATGTTGGATTTACAACCTATCAAAACTTGGCTAGGCAGCACTAGAAATACTTTACATGGACGACACCTGTAGAAACATGGATTATATAGCTCTCATCATCATTTCGTGAAAGGGATTTGTTAAAATCCAGTGCTCATAAACTACCTATCATGGAATCACTATAGATACAGATATATATATGACCACATGATATAACCGAGGGTTTAGAAATTATACCTGATGGATTGTTATAGAATTCTTATAGTTGATGATCTGGTGAGTTCCTTTCCTGAGGTGGACATCTCTCCTTCAAGTCCCTTTCTTGAGGTAGATGATTCTCTTTCGTATCCCTTTCTTGAGGAAGACAACCCATCTTTTTGTCCCTTTCAAATGACTTTCCTTAGTGTCCCTTTCTTGAGGCGGACGACTCTCCTTTATCCCTCTTTCTTAAGGCAGATGACTCTCTTAGTGTCCCTTTCTTGAGGTGGATGACTCTCTTTTGTATCCCTTTCTTAAGGTGGATGACTTCCTAGGTATCCCTTTCTTGAAGCAGATGACTTTCCTTTGTATCCCTTTCCTAAGCTAGATAACTTTCTTGACTGTCCCTTTCTTGAGGCAGTTAGTTCTTCTTTGTACCCCTTTCTTAAGGCGAATGACTCTCTTAGTGTCCCTTTCTTAAGGCAAATGACTCTTCTTTGTATCCCTTTCCTAAGGCGGATAACTTTCCTGGGTGTCCCTTTCTTAAGGCAGATGACTCTTCTTTCTACCCATTTCTTAAAGCTGATGACTCTCCTTATTTCCCTTTCTTAAGGCAGATGGCTCTCCTTTGTATCCCTTTCCTAAGGCGGATGACTTTCTTGGTGTCTCTTTCATGAGATGGACGGCTCTCCTTTGTATCCCTTTCTTAATGTGGATAACTTTCCTATATATCCCTTTCCTTAGGTGGATGGCTTTCCTGGTGTCCCATTCTTGAGGTGGACAACTCTCCTTCATATCCATTTCCTAAGGTGGATGACTTTCCTGTGTGTTCCTTTCTTAAGGTGAATGACCTCTAGTGTATCCCTTTCCTAAGGTGGATGACTCTCCTCGGGATCTGAATGACCTATTAGAAGACCATAAAAACATTGAGTTAGGTATTGTCTTAAATGACATATCTTAATTCTTGATTGACTTTGTCGTAAACCAAATTTTTTGCCCCTTCAGTCAAAGATTAAGATATTTAGGTTAGGATTGGTCCCGATGAACCATAAACTAAGTTTAGAATTGTTAGGTTGGACCTAACACGAACTAGTATGCCCCTTGAGTGGCTTGACTTCTTAGGGAAGATGTCCCTTGCACGACTTAGCCACAGGGGAGAATGGCCCTAGAATGATTTAACTGCTAGAGGCGCCCCTTGGATGGTTATCACTGTATGTGATCCTTCCTTTAGCGGACCTGCACATGAAAATATGTTATATTAGTGAATTTTTCTAAAAGGGTACACCTTGATTCTTGATTGACTTTGTGGTAAATAAATATTTTTCCCCTTTAATGAAGGATCAAGATGTGCTGGTTGGGTTTTTCCCCTAGTTAACTAAAAAATTAAGTTTTAGAAATGTTGGGTTGGTCCTAACTTTAATGGTGATGCCCCTTGATTGGTCTAGTCATTAGGGAGATGACCCTTAAGTAGCTTGGCTGCTTAAGGGTATACCCCTTGAATGACCTTACAACTAGGGGATGCCCCTTGAATGGCCTAGCTACTGGGGAGATGCCCCTTGAGTGGCCTGACTACTAGAGGATGACCCTTAGGTGGCCTGACTACTGGGGGATGACCCTTGGATGGCCTGACTGCTGGGGGATGTCCCTTGATATGCCCCTTGAGTGACTCGATGGTTGGGGGATGACCCTCCTTCCTATAGATACCTCTCCTCGGGTTCTCGATTTGCAAATAAAATGAAGGACCCGTACGCCTGCTGGGGACCCAGGTGACTGGGTAAGATACTGAACCTGGAACTATACGTCTGTTGGGAACTCATTGTGTTTTATAACTGGTGTGCCCCTGGAATGGCTTTTCTGATATTTTTATGCTCAACCCTTATGGAAACCTTGTCTTAAATCTGTAAGAAAGACGTGTACGTCTTCTATGGACCTGTACAGGTATGGGTGGACACTGTATGCCTAAATGAGACTCGTAATTCTTCTTAGTGTTGGATAAGATGTTGGCATAGGATACCCCTGTTGTGGTATGTAACTACCTATAAAACTTAAAAATCAAACTATGAATGATGCATGAACATTATTATTTATACTGATGTTTGGTTCTATCTGCTGAATCTGCTCATGAGGCGTCGAACTATGACCTGAATGTTTCAAAGAATCAAGTCCATTTCTTAGAGATGTTTCCCATGCTTATGCATGATCAACACCTTGACCTTTCTTATAAGTACATGGCTTCTAGAAGGCATCCCGTACTTCTAAGCATTACATCTATTGACTTTCTAGTCTAGTACTGTCTTCCTAGACTCACACGGCTCCTCCTTATATCAACCTTGACTGGAAGAAAAATGGAACAATTTGGCCTGTGAGGACTCAATTCGTAGCTCACTTCCCGGCTAGCAGTGTCTTCTCACATGATAAACCATAGGGACCCTTTAGACTATATATTACAATCCTCAAGATAAGAATTAGGCCCCATATTCGAAGAAATTGATGGTACATTTGGTATCCGATGCCCTAAGTTGTTTGCATTGCTGTCTCATCCTTCTTCAATTTGGATAAAGGCTAAATTTCTAATAACCAAACTTTCGAAGCTCTAGATTACTAAAACATTGACCTGACTCAGACCAACGAGTACTATCAAGATTTATTAGATGAGATTCTCACTTTGCACACTTCGGGAGTGCGTATTCAAGGTATTTTGAAGTTGGAGATCAAGGTTTGAGGTACCCCAACTGTAAAGTGATGCAAGTTGTATGATGCTAGTGGAAGCACTTGATACTGACACTTTTACTTTGCAGTTCTAACATTTGGATAGACCGTTTGATGTTATACGATCTATCAAACCGATTTTTGTCTTTTTCATTTTTTTCTCTTCTTTCTTTTTTTGTTTGTCTTTACTTTTGCCTTAATTGGCCTTTCAGATTTTCAATCCAGCAGACCTTTACCAACTTTAGCATAAACCTTATTTCTTTTCAGTTTATTTGTTTCTATTTATCTATTATTGAATTATTCATGTGCGATAATCAAGAGTCTAGATTTGTAATGGAAAAATTGACATAAGCCATACTTGCGATTATTTCACTAATAACATATGCATAAATTCATAAGACCACTATTCTTAGCATACATAACATGTTCATTAGTGAAATCAAACTTGATCACATAGGCAATGGTAACAATTTCCAATGGTTAACTCCTACTACCTACTAGTCCTTTTACAGATTTTCTAGAAAGCAACTGACATTTTTCTCTTGGTGCCTTAACATTTTCCTAAGCCACCCTTTTTGGGTTTTCAACTTAACATGCTATTTTTTTGCATTGGGGTACCCTAATTTTTTTTCAGTTGACACAATGATCGCTAAACCAATGAGTACATTTTATTATCTATTTTTATGCTGCTTTTCAATGATTTTGTTCTTTTCCTAATTGTGGTAACGCTTAAGCTTGTCTTGCTTGACCAAGTTCACAAACTCATTCCCATCCATATCCATGATCTTGATACTCCTTTTCCATGGATCTTGTTTACTATGAATGGACCTTCCAAATTGGGTAGGACTTGCCCCTTTCATCAGTGTTGACTACCCTAAGCTATTTAAGAGCTAAGTTACCTTCTTTGAGAGGCTAGTTCTAGCGTATGACCTTGTTGTTGTAGGCTCAAGCCATACATTGGTAATACATTTGTCAATAATCGAGATCCTTGAGCTGCTTCTTGTCGATTACATTTGACCATTCAAACCTAGCCTTTGCCCACTTAGACTCTTTCAACCGTGCTTCTAATGCAACTTTGAGTGAGCTTACTTCCATCTCAACTGTTAGAGCCACTTTTATCCTATATATTAAAGATAATGGTGTGTGGTATGTGGAGGTTCTTACGTTGGAGCTATATCCCTAAATTGCATGGGATGTTCATTGCCCCACTCTTGATAAGTTTCCACCATTTTGGATAAAATCTTCTTGGCTTGTGGTTGATTTGGGGAAGACCGACGATATTCTTATATTGTATTCTTCCTATAGCTTGGTCGTTGCCCCTTGGAACCGTACACCATTGTTAGCAACTATATGATGAAAGATACCGTGCAAAAGTATGTTTTTCTTATGAACTTAGCCTTTCTCTTAGTGGTAATGTTGGCATATGAGTCGGTTTCGACTCATTTGGAGAAGTATCTATGATGAATTGATTCTCATTGGTCGAAGGTGATAGATTTTGCCAATTATGTAGAGAGAGGTCAAGGAGTTGATGAATTGTGAAAATTTGTTTGGGTTAAGCATTACTACAACTATAAGCACTCTTTTTCTCACCCCTTTTTTTTTATAGATTTTAACCATTGGAAACTTTTACCATCGTAGGTCAATGTACTCAAGGTAATTTCTTGTAATGGAAATAGCATGTGGGCTAAAACATAGTTGTGGTCAAATGAATGCATGGTGTTTCATGAGTGAAACATCAAACAAATATGAAATACCAATCTCATTATTTAATTGAAATATGCCTTACAAGTGGCATTGTTTGCATCAAAACACTAGCAACATTAAAGTATTATACCATCCTTGAAATCATCCTCCACATGAGGAGGGTGTTCATTTTCAATCTTGGAGGGATCCATCGATGAATTGGTAGTCTCACAACCTTGAGCTTCTACTTGTATTGGTACTAGTCCTCTTTGCGCTTCATCGCTTATAGCCATCACCTCAATTCTTTCCCACTTTTTGACCTTTTCAAAGATTTCTACACATATTTCAAAGTTGTCCATACCCATGGCCTTTCGATACACCGGAAGAGCTCCATCTATGAGTTTCACTCTCATCTCGGGTAAACTGAGGTGATCTTTCAATAAGATTTGGGTGGCCATCCATCTCTTAAAGTAGCTTGAACTTTTCATTGGGGGCTTGCTTGATAGCCTTCAAGTGTTGCATAGTGATCTTGATAGTGGCATTGAACCTGTATTGCTAGATGAAAGCCTCAGATAAGGCCTTCCAATTAATAGTAACCTCCTCAGATAAGGTATTGTACCACTCAATCGATGGTCCCTCCAAAGTACACGAAAACATATCGGCTAGGATCTTATCACTCAACTTTATTACGCTCATCACCTTTTGATAGGTAGTGACATGCAATTAATGTAGATTGGTTCCCTTAGACTTTGCTATGCTAGGCATACTAAAGCTTTCAAGGACCCAATCTTCCTCCCTCATGACTTTAATGGAAGGGGAAGATTGTAGAGATATAACATTGGGGGCGAGAAACTTTTATAGCAAGTCTTTCACTTCTAAGGACAAAAGGGGAGTTCCTTAGTTCGCAGTGATACCGAAGGGTAGACCCGTTGATTAAGGAAAGGTTGTCCTCTTAGGCGTACCTACAAAATTTAGGACCTAGCTTGGCCCTCTAAATTGAAAGGTTGTTGGCGTAGACCCTTGGGTGAATTGACTTACTGACCCTTAGCAGTAAAAAATGTCGGACCCAACAGTTAAACTGACTAGTTAAACTGATCCATCTGACCAACTAAAGGTTGGGAACTGACAGTCAATTTGAACATGCATAATAGGCATGACAGAAATTCAAAATTTTGTCCTTGTCCCCAGGAAATCCTATTAGTTGCTTATTAAATAAAGCCTTAGCTAAATAATTCTCTACCTAGGTTAGCATGCATAGGCTAGGCATACCATAATTCTAAATTATATCCTAGCATATATATTTTATACTAAGCATGTTATAACTCTAAGCTATAACCTAAATATGTTATAACTCTAAGCTATAACCTAAGCATAAAATAAACTAAGCATGCAAAATAACCTAAGCATAATTATTAAGTCTAAAAACGGTTAAAGAAAAATACCCAATAATTAAAAGAGAAAGAAAGAAAACTTACCAGTTGAAGCATGCTTTAGCAAAACCTCCTTGCACAAGCCTCCAAGTGTAGGATAGCCTCTATGAGTATCCACACGAACCCCACCGACCAAAACCTCCCCGAGAGGAAGAACTAAGGAGCCTTGAGAAATCGCTAGACCACTCCAAACGCCCTACCCGAAAATATAAACTAGAGGTGCTCGAATAAATTCAAGCTCCTCAAAAGGAACTTGCTCAATTGACCTGAGAGATTTTTCTTTTTGAATCTCGCTTAGGATTTATGCTATTGAGATATGGTGTAATTTGAAAGAGGGCATGGATAAGCCTATTATAGGCTTGGGGGAGCAAAATTGCTCCCCCTATTTCGATGTTGCACATCCCACACGCGGGTTTGACTTGAGCCGGGCTTGTAAGATTTCTCAAGCTGGACTTTGCCCAACTCGGCCTAAGGCAGCGGCACTTGCAAGCCCATGGTGTGGGATTTTGCGCACCAAACATGTCGCGAATCCCGCAGCCCATTTTGCTGTTTAAAATTGTCTAACAATTTTTACTGGGTTCTACCCATTCGGAAAAATTCTCTTTTAAACCATTTCAAATATTTATTTTATGACCCTAACAAAATAGTTACCAGTTAAAATAAATACCTTGGTTTATCCAAAATGATCTAATCATTTTTAACCAATTAAATAATAATCCAATTATTATTATGTTATATTTCCATAATAGAATAAATCCATTAATTCTTTACTTAGTCCGATGAAGGTCTGATGTTTGTGACCTTATAGGATCTCGAAGTATTCAGCTGTTAAGGCTTAACCAACCCTTGTTCTAATGGAACCATTGGCTCGAGGTTCTAGACCATTAATAGAACTCGATTACCTTAAACGACTGTAGTACACCTCTAGCAAGGGTCTACCATCCCCCATTACTTGGAACATCATTTATGCTTATAACTTAATCTCGGTTAATGCAATAGTTTTCCAATGCGATGAAATCCTTCCATTCTTTAATATTAGTACCATATAGTTTATAGGGTTTGGTTAAAGTGTTAACCCACTAATAGCAAGGTTGCTCCAAGCTATCCCAGTTATTAACTTGTTACCGAAGTATATTGCTTTTTACCATAGTGTGTTTGACTAGAAACTATTTCTATCAAATATATACTCTGATCAAAGGTTTATAGTAATCATCACTTCAACAAGCAGTCAGGTACAACTCCTTAATATATCCAGAGCGATGGATTCTTTCTGACTACATAGCTTACCAACGTGCTGTCATCACTATATCCGTAACCACCTGTGACACCCTAAATTAATGAGTGTATGGGAATGGCCCAAAGTATAGTGATGGTACCACACAAGATAACTAGCATCTCAAGTATGAGGATATTCGCAAAACTTATTGCATGAAGATAAACACTAGCACATTGATATATACACCAAGTGTTTACCTAACTGCGGTCTCTAATATATCTCCCAGATATATTCATGTATCAAACTTAAGGCACCACCTTCAGTCCTTAGGAGATTGACTACTTGGACCCTTTCCAAGAAAGTTGACCAGATGCTAGTCTATTTGCTTCATCAATATCCTTTCTTGATGAAACTATAACTAGGGATAGTTTAGACCTAATCATAATTGTACATGAAGCAGGTCTCACTAAATGTAGTCCAACTATAATTTCTCTGACTTCATGCTAAGATACATCAAGAACTTTTGTATACATACACCAATGAATATATTTTAACCAGCCATAATATATATTTACAAGCACATCGATATAAACAAAAGATTAAATGCCTTTGTTAATTAAATAAATTATTCGTACTTTTACATAATTAAGATACATCGCCCTAATTGCCTTAGGGGCATACATCATATCTAACAAACTCCCACTTGCACTAAGGCTAATTAGTCATATGTCTTAATCCATTTGCTTTAACATGCTGATCATGTTTGACTTGAGTCAATGGCTTCATCAGACCATTCGTGAGGTTCTGATCAGTGGGTACATATTCTAGTCTTATTATATTAGCCTCAATAATCTCCCTGATTATATGATACTTTCTGGATATAGGTCTATTTTATTTGTGAGACTGTGGTTCCTTTACCTGAGCTATAGAACCATTGTTATCCCAATATAAAGTAATTGGATCAAGAGTCTCAGGCACTATATCGAGATCACCAATAAATCCCTTTAACTAGATAGCTTCTTTTACTGATTTGCACGCAGCAATGTATTCAGATCCATGGTTGAATTAGTAGTAGTTTCTTACATGGAACTCTTCTAGCATATCTCCTCTCCATTTAACACATAGACAAAACCTGACTGAGACTTAAAGTCATCCTTGTCAAATTGAAAACTCGCGTTAGTGTAACCTCTAATTGTTAGATCACCATCTCCATATATCAAGAACTCATCTTTAGTCCTTCTTAAGTACTTAAGAATTGCCTTGACGGCCATCTAGTGCTTTTCACCTAGATCTGACTGATATCTGCTCATAAAGCTCAAAGCTTGAGAGACATCTAGCCTAGTACATATCATAGCATACATGATGGATCCTATTGTGGATGCATAGGGAGTATCTTTTATGCACATTCTTTCTTGAGCTATCTTCAGACACTCAGCCTTAGATAGGTTAATCCTTGTTGTCATCAGGAGACAACCTTTCTTTGAATGCTCAAGGTTGAACCTATTCATAACCTTGTCTATATATGTACTTTGAGAAAGACCTAACAACCTCTTGGATCTATCCCTATAGATGTTTCTACCTAGTATACATGTTGCTTCACCAAGGACTTTCATGGAGAACTTTTTTAACAACCATGCTTTAATTTTTTAAAGAAGAGAAATGTCGTTTCCTATTAGTAAGATGTCATCGACATATAGTACTAAGAAAATGACTGCACTCCCACTAAACTTCTTGTAAACACAAGGCTCATTAATGTTTGGATAGAAATCCAGTTCACGGATTGTCTGATCAAACCTTATATTCCAACTGCTGGATGCCTACTTAAGTCCATAAATGGATTTTTGAAGCTTGGATAGCCATTTTGAGATGTAAAACCCTTAGGATGTGTCATACACATATCCTAGTCTAAATCCCAATTTAAGAATGCTGTTTTAACATCCATCTGTCAGATCTCATAATCGTAATGAGTAGCAACGGCTAGGAGTATACTTATGGATTTAACCATGGCTACCGGTGAGAAAGCTTCATCATAGTCGATTCCTTCACCTTGACTATAACCTTTTGCCACCAACCTTGCTTTTAAAGGTAATTACATTACCATCCATGTCAGTCTTCTTCTTAAAGACCCACTTACTCCCGATTGGTCTAACCTCTTGTGGTCCATCGACCAAATTCCAAACTTGATTATCATACATGGAATCCATTTCTGATTTCATGGCTTTTCATTGTTTCATCATAGGTTCTTGGTTCATCATCCTCTATGAGATATAGTTCCTTCTCATTAGTGATGATAAAACCATACCTATCGGGACCTTTATGAACACGACTTAATCTTCGCAATGTTTGTATTTCGACAGGTTGTTCTTGGATCACACTTTCTTGTTTATCTAGAATGGGGTCAATCAGTTGATTATCTATTTCTTCCTCTTGAACCTCCAATTCAATATTGCTCTTAGTGACTTTTGCAAGTAAGTGTTCCTTTTCCAAAAAAGTGAGCACTCCAAGACACAAATACCTTCTGTGCTTCGGGTTGGTAAAATATATATCCAATAGTTTCCTTTGGATATCCAATGAATAGACACTTATCAGATTTATCACTTACCTTATCTGATGCTATCCTCTTTACCATCACAGGATAGCCCCATACTCTAAGGTGACTTAGAGATGGCCTTTTATTTCACTATCTTTCGTAAGGTGTAAAATCAACTGATTTAGAGGGCACTCTATTTAATAAACAAACCGCGCTCTCTAGTGCATATCCCTAAAAGGATTACTGAGATCTGCTTAGCTCATCATGGACCAATCCGTATCTAATAAAGTTTGATTCCTCCTTTTAAACACTCCATTATGTTGGGGCGTGTAAGGAGGGGTCCACTGGGGAACTATCCTATTTTCCTTTAGATAATCCAGAAACTCCTGACTTAAGTATTCTCTACCTCAATTAGATCAAAGTGCTTTAATACTTTTCTCAAGCTATTTCTCTACTTCAGCTATGAATATTTTAAACTTTTCAAAACTTTCAGACTTGTGCTTTATTAAGTACAGATAACTGTATCGTGAATAATCATCAATAAAACTTATGAAGTAAGAGTATCCTCGTAGTGCCTAAACACTCATTGGACCACACACATCAGTATGTATAAGTTCCAATGTACTCGTGGCTCATTCACCCATTCCTTTAAAGGGAAACTTTGTAATCTTTCCTCTTAAACAAGGTTTGCAATCACTATAAGACTCCAAGTCTATTGGACTCAAGTCACCTCGCTTATGTAGCTTAGTTAAGTGATCTTTGTTTATGTGGCCTAAACGACAGTGCCATAAGTAGGAGGAATTCTCATTATCTAATTTAAATTTAGTCATTTCGATCTTATTTCCAATATCCCATATTTAAAACAATCATTTTGTCTCCTAGACAAAATTCTCAGTATTCCTTTTACTCTTCTCTTCACTCTACTCTATCCTGCTTCAAAACTAGACACCATGTGTGTCCCTTTACTTCTTTGAGATATGAACCATTTAAATTTCTGATTAATTGGTCCCAGCAATTTCTATCAAAATATTTTGGTTTAAATTTTTCACCATGGAAAATCCTTTCTCTAAGATGTAAAGACATAGACTTTCAAGTCCATGATTTTATGATACCCTTGTAGCTAAGGTAATATGGATCCTAAGATCTGACTTGATGTTTAACCTTGTCTCCTACCAGCTACTTACATAAGGTAACATGGACGTTAATAACCTCCAAGGTGTTGTATCCTAGTTTCCTTCATGTATTTCATGCATATCTGTTTTAAGTAGAATTGCTTGCATTATGTTGTTTAGATTCGGGCTTATACAATGTACATGCCAAGCCCAATGCCTTGCGGACTATCCTCACATTTCTAAACAAACCCTTTGAAGCTAGAGCCAATCAAAATTAGTTATCAATGCAAATGTTTGTATTTAAATAAAGATTTCAACCGAGATATAAGAAAAGAATTATTATTCAAATATTAGTTTTAGCACATGTATTTAATATAAGGTTTTTTAATTAAATACATTTGTCCTACTATTTTCTTTAAAATTTTCAATAGCTCATTCTATTGAATTCGGGAATTTTAGTCCAGCTAAATTTCCTAGTAGGTAGCATCTAAACTAGTCTATTATGACCCTCAATTTTATAAGTCAAGTCATATTAGTAAGTTATAGTTGGAATACCATTCCATTTGCATCGTATGCAATTGCTAATTCATTCAAGTTCCCTAATCCTAAGGGACGTGTGCTCTTATTTTAGCATCTTCTTAAATATATCTCAGTCTAGCGTCTAGCCCCCAATTTTATGGTGGACTACCCAGTTCTATTAAGGTGGACCCTGTCCCAAATTTTATAATCGATCAATATGGACTAAAAGGAACACTAAAAGGAACTCTTTGCACAGTACTTTGATAACCCAAAGAGACCGTATTATAAAGTTTAGTAAGGAAGACTATAACTCGCTTTAATATATTTACTTTAGGATTTTATTGGTGTTAAACATCTCACCCAATCTAGGATTTTATCATATGGACATATTTATAATAATTTATATTAATTCAACGAATTTTAGAATTAATTTTAAGGTCCAACCTTAGGTGGGTTCAAGCTCTTTATTATAATTATTCCATCAACCTAGATTATATGCAATATAATTATCACTTTTATTTGTTATATTTATGTTGCATTTCCTTCAAGCTTTTATTCAATAAATTTAATTTTTACTTTATTATGGAAACATATATAAGCACCATCTTATATATTACAAATAAATTAGTTCATTTTAATCTCCTAAGTCAATTCGAGTCGCACCGATATAGGTTCCCAGGTAGGAGAGGTGCCCTTGAAGTGAGTAGACACCAAGTCCAATCCTTGGCCAGAATAAATACGGACACAAACTCGAAGACCAATGGATCCTTTTGAACTAATAAATTTCGTTCTTTCAATTCATATAAATTGGAAGCAATTATAACCCATGTAACTTATATAATTTATTGAGTCTTATATAATTTGAGTAAGTTGAGCAAGCTTATTCAAAATAAATCGTAACCATTTTCTAACCCTGAAGTGAAAACCCATGTCCATATATATTATTCCAAACAATTAAATAAACAACAAATCATTTCATATAGAAAATAAAATTTAGTTTGCTTCTAACTTAATTATGCACTAAATAGGCAGGCTCTGATATCACTGTTGGGAACTAACAGTCAATTTGAACAGGCATGGTGGAAATTCAAAATTTTGTCCCTGTCCCCAAGAACTCCTATTAGTTGCTTATTAAATAAAGCTTTAGCTAAATAATTCTCTACCTAGGTTAGCATGCATAGGCTACACATACCATAATTCTAAATTATATCCTAGCGTATATATTTTATACTAAGCATGTAATAACTCTAAGCTATAACCTAAATATGTTATAACTCTAAGCTATAACCTAAGCATAAAATAAACTAAGCATGCAAAATAACCTAAGCATAATTATTAAGTCTAAAAACGGTTAAAGAAAAATACCCAATAATTAAAAGAGAAAGAAAGAAAACTTACCAGTTGAAGCGTGCTTTAGCAAAACCTCCTTGTATAAGCCTCCAAGTGTAGGATAGCCTCTATGAGTATCCACACGAACCCCACCAACAAAAGCCTCCCCGAGAGGAAGAACTAAGGAGCCTTAAGAAATTGCTAGACCACTCTAAAAGCCCTACCCGAAAATATAAACTAGAGGTGCCCGAATAAATTCAAGCTCCTCAAAAAAGAACTTACTCAATTGACCCGCGAGATTTTTCTTTTTGAATCTCGCTTAGGGTTTATGCTATTAAGCTATGGTAAAATCTAAAAGAGGGAATGGAAAAGGCCATTTATAGGATTGGGGGAGCAAAATTACTGACCCTTTTTCGATGTGGGATCCCACTCGCAGGTTTGACCCGCGGGGCTCTAGTGTGCTCCGCACACTGTGCTTCTCACAAGCAGAGCCTGCGAGATTTCTCGCAAGCCCAGCTTGCGAGATTTCTCGCACAAGGCTTTTCCCAACGCTACCCTGGCAAGCCGAGCCTCATGGGCTTTTACAAGTGCTGCATTGCGGCACTTGAAAGCCCACGGTGCAGGATTTTGCGCACCAAATGTGTCGTAAATCCCGCATCCCATTTTGTTGTTCAAAATTGTCTAACAATTTTTACTAGGTCCTACCTATTTGGAAAAATTCTCTTTTAAACCCTTTCAAATATTTATTTTATGACCCTAATAAAATAGTTACCGGTCAAAATAAATACCTTGGTTTATCTAAAATGATCTAATCATTTTTAACCAGTTAAATAATAATCCAATTATTACTATGTTATATCTACGTAATAGAATAAATCTATTAATTCTTCACTTAGTCCAATGAAGGTCTAATGTGTGTGAGCTTATAGGCTCTCGAAGTATTGAGCTGTTAAGGTTTAAACAACCCTTGTTCTAATGGAACCATTGGCTCGAGGTTCTAGACAGTTAATAGAACTTGATTACCTTAAACGACTGTATTACACCTCTAGCAAGGGTCTACCATCCCCCATTACTTGGAATATCAATTGTGCTTATGACTTCATCCCGGTTAATGCAATAGTTATCCAATGCATTAAACCTCTTCCATTCTTTAATATTAGTACCATGTAGTTTATAGGGTTCGGTTAAAGTATTAACCCTTAAATAGCAAGGTTGCTCCAAGCTATCCCAGTTATTAACTTGTTACTGAAGTATATTGCCTTTTACCATAGTGTGTTTGACTAGAAACTATTTCTATCAAATATACTCTGATCATAGGTTTATAGAAATCATCACTTTAACAAGCGGCCAGGTACAACTCCTTAATATATCTGGAGCGATGGATTCTTTCCGACTATATAGCTTACCAACGTGCTATCATCACTATACCTGTAACCACCCGTGACACCATAAATTAATGAGTGTATGGGAATGACCCAAAGTATGGAGATGGTACCACACAAGATAACTAGCATCTCAAGTATGAGGATATTCGCAAAACTTATTGCATGAAGATAAACACTAACACATTGATATATACACCAAGTGTTTACCTTACTACGGTCTCCAATATATCTCCCAGAAATATCCATGTGTCAAACTTAAGGCACCACCTTCAGTCCTTAGGAGATTGGCTACTTGGACTCTTTCCAAGAAAGTTGACCACATGCTAGTCCGTCTGCTTCATCAATATCGTTTCTTGATGAAACTATGACTAGGGATAGTTTAGACATAATCAAAATTTCACATGAAGTAGGTCTCACTAAATACAGTCCAACTATAATTTCTCTAACTTCATGCTATCATACATCAAGGACTTTTGTATACATATATCAATGAATATATTTTGACCAGCTATAATATATATTTACAAGCACATCGATATAAATAAAAGATTAAATGCCTTTATTAATTAAACAAATTATTCGTACTATTACATAATTAAGATATATCGCCCTAATGGCCTTAAGGGCATACATCATATCTAACACTAAGCGCAACTGACCAACCTGGCTAGACAATCCCCCGTGAAGATGGATCGGTGGAAGCTACAACTGAGTGAATTAGGCTAGGAATAAGGGGTTGTGGGAAACCTTAGATGGGGTAGGCTGCTCACTAACCACTGCTCAAACCAATTTTGGCTGAAGAGAGGATAGAACTCAAATGGTGATGATGCTAAAAATCAATTTATGTTGAACGTCGTTATGTTTATCCAATTTTAGAGAATAAAAGAATCGAGACTCAAATCTCGATACAAAAGACATAGTCGCTACCCAGGTTTATACTTGGGAAAATATTGGTACGGTTCCCTTTAGGCGGGAGACTCATACCTTTTGGATCACAGATTCGGGTATCGGATGACTCGCTTATTGCTCATTTAGTTAATTCAAAATTACATTCAAGAAAGTAAAACCACTCTTTTCGTTATTCATGGAAGTATTACAGACACCTATAACTAACTCTCTTTCACACTCGATTCATGCGATTAAACAATTTATAAATATTCTCAGACAAAGGGGAAATAAAATAATTCCAGTTAAGGATAAATAGTGCGAGGGGACCTATTACATCTAAGTTATAAAAAAATTGGTCTGCATCCACAAAGGTTAGCATAATTACAAAACCCATAAATGTTAATAGTTTTACAATGCAAATGTGATTATGTTAGTGTGGTGGTTTTGCGATCGATAGTGCCCGATCAGCTTCTAGGATCGAAAGGAAATAATGGGTCTTCAACGTATTTTGTTATGAAAACACATTTTAACTTTCATGAGTTGTTTTACCGGATTATTAATGAAAATGATTGCATGGCAAATTGTGAAGTTAGGTTCATTTTATACATTTTTACATTATTTACACGAAACATGCATTCTATCAAGGATTACTGGACCCGTACGGCCAGGTAGGACCTATACGACCCCTGAGGACCATACTGGTGGTGAAATTGGACTCGTATGGGTCTAGACCAGACCTAAAAAGAATATCAAAATTTCCAAGTTAGAAGAAACATATTAAAGGCAACATAGTAAATGAGATTTCCTCCCCATATGGGTTTGGTGCACTCGTATGACCACAAGTGACCATAAGGGTGCCAAACCAAGGCCCGTACGGGTCTAGACTAGACCCGAAAATAGTTTTAAGATCGATTCATAGTAAAGGTATTAAAATGACAGAAAATAAAAAGAAAGTGAATCTCTTTAAAACTCAAGACCGGAACTTTACATAGTGTATCCACTTTGAAGTGAACCCAATGCCAATAGGAAGCTTTTAATGACGCCGGATGTGATTTTTATAAATGAGTGATTGGATATTTTTTAGTGATTAGAGTCCCCCCACCTCCCAAATCCTAAATGTAGCTAGAATGGTATAAAATATGGACAAAACACTTTAGACATGATTTTCTGCTTATTTTGTCCTCTCTAAACCACTTCTATCCCCTTTTCTATACTATGAAAATAATGCTAGAAACTGAAATTTAATTCTGGTGAAATAGCTAAAATCTCATAAAAATCTTAGGGCAAACTTAAAAAAAGTATCTTGTGGTTTCACACATTTGCAAAATGGGGTCTGGGGAATTTTTTTTGTAAAATGGGGTCTGTTGTTTCAAAAAATTTACAAAAGGAGGCATATGGATTTAGAAGAGTGGTGTTATATTGAATATTTTTAACAATTCAACGTTCTAATAATTTAACCTTATTATTTAAAAGTTGGTTAACGTCAAACCCCCCCTGTGGTTTCACTCGTTTTCAAAAAGGCCCTTGTGTTATTTTTTTTTTAAAAGGGGTCCTTGTGGTATCAAAAGTTAGCAAAAAAACAGATTTTCTCTCAACAAAGTTAATTATGTTTAGTTGCCAAATGGTATTTTCATAAAACCCCAAAAATATGATAATTCACCTTGTCAACTCACCCATAACTAACTTTTGATACACAAGGTCCTTTTGAAAAAAAATAACACAAAGCCTTTTCGAAAATGGGTGAAACCATAGGGGGCTTTTGAAGTTAACCCTTTAAAAATTATACGTCATTATTTAAGTAATTTTCAGAAATTTTTTATTTTTGATGAATTTTTAAAGTTTGTTATCATAATTTAATTTAGAAAATATTTGCACTATTCAAAATTTTTCACTGATCTATATTATATTTTTTATGACTATCCCCGCAAAAATTCAGATAAAAACGAACAAGATTACTCATTTTTGTAAAATAATTTAATGTTGAATATCCTTTATTTGCAAATTTTTGAAACTACATACCCTGTTTTGTAAAAAAAGTTCCTCAGACCCCGTTTTGTAAATGAGTGAAACCACATGATACTTTTTTTAAAGTTTACCCAAAATCGTAATTACAATCTCTCTCCTCTAAAATGTGAGGTAAAGGCCTCTATTTATAGGCAGATCAAATGAACCCGAATAGCAATAGTTGTTGATTTAGACTTAATCAGGAATAATCGCATTTAATTAGCCGTAATCTTCCGCACTACGCGCCCGTACGAGGGAGGACCCGTGGAACCGTACCACTATGGGTGACCCGTACTAGTCCCGATGACCCGTAAGGGGATAACAGATGACCCATACCCCTAATGGTGATCCGTACGAGTCCCCTAAAGTCTGTCTAGGTGACAAAACTTGGCTAGGCAACATTGGAAACACCTCATGTAGACAACACCGGTAAAAAATGCATTATATAGCTCTCATCATCGTTTCATGAGAAGGAGCGTTAAAATCCAATGCTCACAATAAGAAATCATAAACTCGCTTTATGGAACTATTGTCATCCAAAAGCAGAATGATAAAGCATTTACTCTTCACAGTTGACTGAAATTCCAACTAATCAATCAAAGACGAATCTGAAAATTAAGGACAAATAATCAATTAGATTTTATCGTTATATAACAATATAGAAGCGTATATAGAAGCTTAGGGTTATTTTAATTTTTAAAATTTATTTGTACACAACCTAATTAGGTTCAATTCTTGGTCTATTTGTTTTTTTTTCTAAGAACCGAAAACCAAACCGAAAAACAATATTGAAACAAAAATAATAAGAATGGTTCGGCCCGATTCGGTTCTTTGATTCGGTTTGGTCCGTTAGATTTTTTGCTCTTCCCTATTGATTTAATGGACCAGTTAAATTGGATTTAGAAATAAAGTTCTAAATTTAAAATTAATTTAACTAATTATTTAAATCTAAGTATGACCGATCTAAATATATACATTTTAATAATATATAATATTTATTAATTATCAATATATATAATTATTAATTTTATAATAATATAAAAATTATTTATTAATTGATTGAATTGAATTTGATAATGAAATTTTAAATTTAAGATTAACCCTGATCTATATATACCGTTGATACAGGGTAAGTTAAATATGGAAATAGCAAAATTTTTGTTAAACTCAAGTCCAACTCACCAAGACAATTAAATAGTACCTCTCAAACACTATGTAGCTTATCAGTCCGACCCAGCCAGACAATTAAATAGTGTCTCTCAATCACACAATTAAAGCTGGAATAAAATATCCTAACAGTTCTCTTCACCATCCGCATGTTTCTTATCTCACTTTCAATTCTCTTTTCTTCCCTACCAAACATAACTTGATTGACAAATGTGTCTTCTCTATTATTTAAATCAGTTCGTTTCTTTTCTTCTTTTCTTCTCTATTATTTAAATCTGTCTCTCATTTTGTTAGATGTGTCTCCGCTTCCATGTGCTCTGCAATTAACATTTAAGTCTGGAACTTAACAATTAAAATAATGTTTGTTATATATATAAACTTAATTTATACATTAAAATATGGGGCCCATGACATTTTAAACTAATCTCAATCCCATTCTATATAATTTAGGTGCTTTAACAAATTTTAATCAAACCGAATGAAGTTTAAAAAATCATTTTCTAAATCCCATAAATACATCACTTTTTTGAGTGGGCAGCAAGGCCCACAATAGGTTAACATCTAAAAGTAGAATTTTTATTTGTTTGGCCATCTCTGAAATTTTTTAGGCTATATAGGCCCAATAAAATATAAGTATTTACACAAAATTTTAACACCACATTTGCTGTTTCATTAAAAACTATCAATCTTTGGTTTGATAAATAAATATGGATTCAAATTTGTTGTTCTTAAATTAGTGCCTCTTTTCATGTCTCTGTTCAATTGTTGTTTTTATTATTATTTTATATACATATATGCCACATGTCAAAAGATAAATAGATGGATATGGAAGGAGACAATAATTTAAGGACAACATATTTTATTCCTATAAAAACTATCAATCTTTGATAAATATCCATCATCCAAGTATTTATTGAAGTGAATTCATCAATCAAATCTTCACATTGAACCTAATCTAAAACCTCATTTTCGATTGTCAACAAAACTGGTTCAATAAACATTTTTTATGACATAAAACTAAGTAGGAGTTAACAAATTTAATTTAAATCTTTTCTTGCAATTGTCACCAGAATTGTTTGCAATATTTTACGTGCAATAATTGCACGACAAAAACAAACAATAAGCTTCTCGAGAATTTCAAATATCAAATTCCACCAAGTACTCATATATATATATATATATATATATATATATATATATATATTGTAAAGAAAAAGATTTAAAACATACTTTGATTACAAATAGTAACAGTAAAGGCTTTAGATGGGTGGAGTTTGATTCATAAAAATTGATGAAAACATGTATAATGACAATTAGGAAAAATAAAATGCCAGAAACTAATAAAATTGGTAAAATATAATGGGAACAAACGGATTAAATCAATTAAAGAGATTAGTTGATAAAAATTGAACAAAAATGGTTTTTGGAGAAAAATAATAGAGAAAAGAAATAAAATAATAAAATGAAGCTATTAAAAGAGAAATGGGAAAATCAAATGATTAAACTGAGATGAAAAAATAAAACAAAAATGATTCACCTTTTAAAAGGGTAATGTTATAATAATACATAAAAATTAATATTTATTAACACTCGCATTCCCTTCATTCTTAATTTTTTTTTATTTAATTAAATAAAAAATAAAAATTAATTAAATATTATAAAATATTAATATTTAAATATTAATATAGCATTATTTTTAAATAAAAGGCTGAAATGAAAGAAAAATAATTTTTTAAAATATATTTAAAATAAAATTAAAGAGAAATAAAGATAAAAAACATTAAAAGAAAAATTTTATTAAGAGTTAGGCGTTAACTAGTTGTTTATCCTAATCCGAAGTCAAAATATCAGTTACAAAAACTTTACTGCTTTCCACATTGTGAAAAATGAAACAAATATTATTTTATTCAAAGGGCCCCACAAACTTAATTAAAGGAGCAAATGAAAGGGCCCTTTCTTCTTCATCTTCTGTTATTTGTTTTCCAGGAACAAAAACAACATCAAGCACATCCTGATCTCAAAGTTGAGCACCACCATTGCCGGAGTCTCACCGGGAAACTTGGGGCCCTTGATTTTTTGGGTACTGAGCGGTTGCTCACCCTGCTCCTATTTATCTGTTTATCGCCGGTTCTGGTTTGATATTAAAATTATTATTATGTCGTAGGTGATTCTGGATGGATTCCAACCGTAGGCTGTACTTTTAAGTCATGTCCACATCCAGACTAATTCCCAATTGCTATTTTCGATCCCTAATGAATGTTTAAGAATGGACTAGTCCCTACGACTAAACCACGCCCTTTGGTTTAATATATCAAGTATTTAAAACTCAACAATATAACTGCGAAAACGCATCCCATAAGCTACCCGAAAATATCTTCATTTCTTCCCAACTTCCTAATGGAACTGATCCAGATCCCTTCTTTCCCATTGCTTTTCACTTCTATATTCTTCATTTTCCTAGTATTAACAATCGTAAGGAACAAAAACTCAACCAAGAAAAATCTACCACCAGGACCATGGAAACTAGCACTTATTGGCAGTATCCACCACTTAATCGGCTCGCTGCCCCATCGTCGCCTCAAGGACTTAGCCGAAATTTATGGACCTATTATGCACTTTCAACTCGGCGAACTTACAACTATTGTAATTTCTTCACCCGAAACAGCTAAAGAGGTCTTGAAAACCCATGACCTCACCTTTGCTCAAAGGCCCCAACTCCTCGGTGTGGCTATTATGACCTATAACTATATAGACATAGCGTTCGCCCCTCATGGAGACTACTGGAGACAAATGCGAAAACTTTGCACACTGGAGCTTCTTTCGACAAAACGAGTGGAATCCTTTAGATTTATCAGGGAAGAACAAGTGTCGCAACTCGTTAGAAACGTGTTGTCTAGTGTTGTTGGTGGATCGAAATCGCCTATAAACATTAGCAAGATGGTTAAATCGGCGACATATAGTATCGTTTCAAGAACAGCATTTGGTAAGATATGGGAAGGAGAAGAGTTAGTTATTGCAGCTGTTGAAGATTTAACAGAAATTGCTGGAGGTTTCAGTCTTGCTGATTTGTTTCCTTCTGTTAAAGTTTTTAAATTGTTAAACCGAATGGATTCGAAAATGGGGAGGCATCAGAAAAATATTGATAAAATATTTCAAAGGATTATTGATGAACATAGAAGCAGAAGAGCAAATGAGGAATACAGGCCAAGAGATAAAGAAGATCTTGTAGATGTGCTATTGAATTTTCAGGAAGGAGGAGACCTTCAATGCCCTTTAACAGATGACCATATCAAAGCAGTCATATTGGTAAGTACGGTAAATATAAACTTATAAGCAACTTAAAAAAATTAATGGAAGTGTTTCTTAAAGTTAATTTTTAACTGGCTTATAAGCAGATGAATTTATAGAAACTATCTTATAAAAATTTATAAATTAATAAGATTTAGCTTATAAGTTGTAGAACTGCTAAGGGACTTAAAAAATGCATGTGCGCATAAACTTTTTCTTAATTAAAAAGCAGAGGCCGGAGAACCGGGCTCGTATAAACTTAAATTATTGTACATTTGTCTTTTATTTAACACACAAGCTGTTATAAGTTAAAATATTAGCAATAGTAAGCATTACACAAAAGTGGTGGCAAAGGCTTGCTCTAGTGATTGGTCTAGTGATTGAGCTTTGAAACTGTGATCCTAGAGGTCGGAGGTTCGAGTCCACACTTGAGCGGGGTGGGATAAGGTTTTCCTTTATTATTATTGTAAGCCCATATAAGGAAAAAAATATTTTAAAAAAAAAGCTTTTCACGGAAGTCTTTATAAGTTAAAAAGTTTTTTTATCCTAGTTTGATCAGCTGATAAAGCAATGACAAGCATTCCGACCCATTTGCTGCATATTTTTTTTCTATCAGAGAACCATTACACAACAATTTTAGCTAATATTGTAGATAAGATTTTAAGACTAGTTGTGCACATGCGTGTTCTTACTCTGCCAACCGATTTATGGATCAGTATGGAGACTTTTTTTTATAAACAATATTGCGCAATTATACTTACATTAAATAAAAGAAAAATCCCATCTATCCCGGATGTGGCATGGAGTTTTAAGACTCAAGGATGCAAAACTCGTTGGTTTTGTTGTTAATAATAACAATAGTCTCCCTTTATTGTATTCAAGGTGATACTTCATATATTAATAAACATATATTAATAAACATTATATCTTAAAAAGAGGGGGATATAATCCCACTTGCCTCTATTGTATGCACATCACTATTTTTACCTAAGCTAATAATCTACTGCAGGACATGTTTGGTGCTGGTACTGATACATCATCTACTACTATAGAATGGGTGATGTCCGAGCTGATGAAAAATCCAACCGCAATGGAAAAGGCGCAAAATGAGGTGAGGCAAATTTTCGGCGCACAAGGAAATGTGGATGAGTCACGCCTGCATGAACTCAAATACTTAAAGCTTGTCATCAAGGAAGCTCTAAGAATGCACCCACCTCTTCCATTGTTGATACCAAGAGAATGTACAGAGAATTGCTTGATTTATGAGTATGAAATTCCTGTTAAATCCAAAGTCATTTTGAATGCATGGGCAATAGGAAGGGATCCTAAGTACTGGAATGAACCTGAAAAATTTATCCCTGAGAGATTCGTAGATAGCTCGATAGATTATAGAGGCGCTAATTTTGAATATATACCATTTGGTGGAGGAAGAAGGATGTGCCCTGGATTAACATATGGTATAGCTAATGTCGAGTTTCCATTGGCACAACTGCTGTTTCATTTCGATTGGAAGCTACCTACAGGAATTACAGCAGAAAACCTTGACATGGTTGAGATTTTTGGTGCTTCTGTAAAGAGGAAAAATGATTTACACCTACTTCCCATTCCTTATTATCATTAGCTTGTTAAGTGGATTTTAAGAGCTTGTTTAATAAGTCTTGTGTATCAAACAAAAGCATGAGATTTGAAAGCTTTTGTTTCTTCTGTTTGTCTGATATGTGATGCCATATAATGTTCAATAATTCGTATATCAATAATTATGTACCATAGCTGGGTTGTTTGTATCTATGCGTCTATGCGACATTTTCCGGCCCTGTGCAAAATAATTTATGAGGCATATATATTTTGTCGTTTTAATAAAAAAAATTGGTTGAATTTGTTAAATTATTTGATGTGACCCATGTCATTAAATTATTGATGTAGGGTCCATCTCCTTAATAATTTGATGTAATATGTTTTCTACTTTTCTACCTGTCATTATTATTTTCTGTAAAATGTTTCTTACCTATTTACCATTCTTACCGTTAGATTTCTCTATAAATAGGAATTCAATTTCTTCATTTTCATATATCTCAGAAATAAGAAATAAAAGTTTCTCTCAAATTCTCTCTCTGCTTTCTCTCTTTATTGTTATAATATCCTTGCATATATAGTCGATTTCTAACACGTTATTAGCACGAGCTTGCTCTAATCAACTGAGGATATCACCAAATAAATCCAAAGTAAGGCATAATTATTTTATTTTCTATAAATATATATAATTCTAAATATGTCTAATATCAAAAGTTTAGAATTTACTCCTGTTGATGTATCGGGGAAAAATTATCTTACTTGGGTGCTGGATGCAGAAATACATCTAGAATCGATGGGTCTTAAGAATACTATTATTGAAAATAATAATCTTGGACCTCAGTATAAGGCAACAGCTCTAGTTTTTCTCCGCCGGCATCTTGATGAATCACTTCAATCAGAATATTTGACTGTCAAAGATCCTGCAGATCTTTGGAAACAATTAAAGGAGAGGTTTGAACACCTAAAGAAAATATCTCTACCAAATGCCCAATATGAATAGATAAACTTAAGGCTACAAGATTTTGAATCTGTCAGTGCATATAATTCTAAACTTTTTCAAATTACATCCACATTAAGATTATGTGGAAAGGAAATAACTGATGAGGATTTACTGGAAAAGACATATTCTACTTTTCATTTGAATAATATGGTATTACAGGAACAATACAGAGCAAAAGACTATAAGAAATATAGTGAACTAATTACTGCTCTTCTCCTAGCAGAATAGAGAAATCAACTCCTGTTAAAAAACCATGAACTACGACCTACCGGAACAAATCCATTCCCTGAAGCGAATGCGATAATTCATAATAATTTTAATGGACGCGGCCGCAGAAATGGTCGTGGTCGTGGTCAAGGTAGAGGTCGTGGAAATGGGCGTGGTAGAGGATATAATAATAATAATTTCCACCAGAAGTGGAAATATGTAAATAATAATAATAGCAATAATTTCCACCCGAAGTGGAAAAATACAAATAACCACCAGAAGTGGAATAATCAAATTGAAAGATTTGATAAAAGAAAAAACAGTCAAGATAATGAAAATAAATGCCATAGATGCGGTATGACTGGTCATTGGTCAAGAACTTGTAGAACCGCTAAACATTTGGTAAACTTATACCAAGCCTCTCTCAAGAAATATGCGGAACCAGAAACCAATTTTATATTGGATGATAATACCCCAAATAATGAGCCTATTGATGTCCCCAATATGGAGATGGATGATTTTCTATTACCCAGCACCAGTGGCAAAGAAAAATTTGAATAATTAGTCCATATTTTTTTTGCTTAATTAATATATTGTAATTTTTATGTTATTATTGGTTTGCTTTTGTTATTGCTGCTTAATGTATTTTTTTATGCAATGTTTATTTATAAATAAATAATAATGCATCTTTCATTTGTTCAATGAAGAATATGAATTCTTTCCCGGTATTATATGACTTGAAGCAAAATGAAGGAAATTTATGTATTGTAGATAGTGCCACCACCCATACTATTCTCAAAGAGGCAAGATATTTTAATATTCTTAAAAATGATGAAACTGTTGTTACCACAATATCAGGACAAACAAAAATGGTTGAAGGCTCCGGAAGAGCTAGTATTATATTACAAAGGGGAACAAAACTTATTATAAATAATGCATTATTTTCCCCGAATTCTCACAGAAATTTATTATGTTTTAAAGATATTCGCAGAAATGGATATCATATTGAAACTGTGAGCGAGGACAATAAAGAATGTCTTTATGTTACAAAAATAATTTCAAGTAAGAAATGTATACTTGAAAAATTTTATACTCTTTCATGTGGCTTATACTATACATATATTAATATGATTGAGGCCAATTTGACTATAAACCAGAAGTTTATAGATTCAGATACTTATAAAATTTGGCATGATCGACTGGGTCATCCTAGTTCGATAATGATGAGAAAAATTATTGAAAATTCATATGGGCATCCATTGAAGGACCAGAAGTTTCTTCAAAATAATGAATTATTTTGTGCTGCTTGTTCGCAAGAAAATTAATAATAAAGCCTTCCAGAAGTAAGGTTGCAATCGAATCGCCAGCATTTTTAGAGCGCATACAATGTGATATTTGTGGACCAATTCATCCACCATGTGGACCATTTAGATATTTTATGGTTCTAATTGACGCCTCAACTAGGTGGTCACATGTATGCTTATTATCTTCACGAAATATGGCATTTGCAAGGTTGATTGCTCAAATTATAAGGTTACGGGCACAGTTTCCCGATTATCCTATTAAATCAATCCGTCTTGATAATGCTGGGGAATTCACATCCAAATCATTTAATGATTATTGTATGTCGATTGGAATAAAAGTTGAACATCCTGTAGCATATGTTCATACACAAAATGGTCTAGCAGAATCATTTATTAAACGTCTGCAATTAATTGCGAGACCACTAATTTTGCGAACGAATCTCCCTATTACAGTTTGGGGTTATGCAATATTGCATGCAGCATCTCTTATACGTTTAAGGTCAGTAAGTTATCATGATTATTCTCCATTACAATTAACTTCTGGCCATGAGCCTAGTATTTCTCATCTTAGAGTTTTTGGTTGCGCAGTATATGTGCCTATTGCTCCACCACAAAGGACTAAAATGGGTCCTCAAAGGAGATTAGGAATTTATGTTGGCTATGAATCCCCTTCAATAATTAAATATCTTGAGCCATTAACTGGCGATATGTTTACTGCACGATTTGCAGATTGTCATTTTGATGAAAGCACTTTCCCAAAATTAGGGGGAGAGAATAAGAACCCAATTTTGGAAAAGAAAATAATATGGAATGCTTCATCACTTTCTCATGTGGATCCTAAATCAAATGATTCTGAACTAGAAGTTCAGAGAATAATCCATCTTCAACATTTAGCAAATCGATTGCCTGATGCACTCGCTAATCCTAAAAGAGTAACGAAATCGCATATACCAGCAGTAAATGCGCCAATTCGTATTGAGATTCCTGAAGAACAACCTACGGATAATACTCTAACACGCCTGAAGCGTGGACGACCAATTGGTTCAAAGAATAAAAATTCTAAAAAGAGGAGAATTATTGATAGTGAAGATATTCCCATTGAGGATATAAATATAAATACACTTCCGGAAGAAGTGCAAGCACCTGAAGTGCAAATACCTGAAGCTATTGAAAATGAAGAAATTCAAATAAATTATATCACTAACGAAAGAAGATGGAATCGCAATAAAATAGTTATAGATCATATTTTCTCATATAATGTTGCGATCAATATTGAAAATGAAAACGTGGATTATGAGCCAACATCTATTGTAGAATGCCAAAGTAGAAATGATTGGCAACAATGGAAAGAAGCAATTCAAGCAGAGCTGAATTCTCTTGAAAAACGCAAAGTATTCGGACCAGTAGTTCGAACACCACAGGACGTAAAACCTGTTGGTAATAAATGGGTTTTTATTAGAAAGAGAAATGAGAAAAATGAAATAATAAGATATAAAGCCAGATTAGTTGCACAAGGTTTTTCTCAAAGACTCGGGATAGACTATGAGGAGACATATTCTCCGGTGGTGGATGCAATAACTTTTAGATATCTTATTAGTTTTGCAGTGCAAGAAAATTTACAGATGCACTTGATGGATGTTGTCACAGCTTACCTTTATAGTTCTCTTGATAATGATATTTATATAAAAATCCCTGAAGGATTAAAGCTGCCAGAAAAATATGGCAAATGAGAACTTTACTCGGTAAAGTTGCAAAGATCCTTATATGGATTAAAACAATCTGGGCGCATGTGGTATAATCGTCTCAGTGAATATTTATTGAAAGACGGATATAAAAATGATCCAATTTGTCCATGTGTTTTTATAAGAAAATCAGGATCTAATTTTATTATCATCTCAATTTATGTTGATGATTTGAATATTATTGGAACTCCAGAAGAGATTCCAAAAGCAGTTGATTCTTTAAAGAAAGAATTTGAGATGAAAGATCTTGGAAAAACAAAATTGTGTCTTGGTTTACAAATTGATCACCTTGAAAAAGGAATTTTAGTGCATCAATCAAACTACATAGAAAAGATCCTGAAACGATTTAATATGGACAAAGCACATCCATTGAGTAACCCAATGGTTGTACGATCACTCGATGTGAAAAAGGATGTTTTTCGTCCTAGAGAAAATAATGAAAAAGTTCTCGGTCCTGAAGTACCGTATCTAAGCGCAATATGTGCTTTAATGTATCTTGCTAATAACACAAGACCAGATATAGCATTCTCTGTTAATTTATTATCAAGATACAGCACTGCACCTACAAGACGACATTGAAATGGAATTAAACATATAATGCGCTATCTTCGAGGAACTATTGATTTAGGCTTATTTTATTCACATGAATCTAAGCTTAAATTAGTTGGATATGCGGATGCGGGTTATTTATCCGACCCACACAAAGCTCGATCTCAGACGGGCTATTTATTCACATATGGAGGAACAGCTATATCTTGGCGATCGATAAAACAAACAATTACAGCTACTTCCTCAAATCATGCGGAGTTAATAGCTATTCACGAGGCAAGTCGTGAATGTGTGTGGTTGAGATCATTAATCAAACATATCCAAGAAGCATGTGAAAAAGTTACGGTCAAGGAAGGTCCGACGACAATATATGAAGATAATGCTGCTTGTATTGCTCAATTGAAGGAAGGTTATATTAAAGGAGACAGAACAAAGCATATTTTACCAAAATTTTTCTTCACTCATGATCTAGAAAAGAATGGTGAAATCAATATTCAACAAATCCGCTCTTGTAATAATTTAGCAGATCTGTTTACCAAGGTTTTACCTTCCTCAACTTTCAAGAAATTAACTTACAGCATTGGAATGCGTCGTCTTAAGGATCTCCAGTCAACTCGCGAACAGGGGGAGTAAACACTGTACTCTTTTTCCCTTAACTAAGGTTTTTATCCCACAGGGTTTTTCCTTACTAAGGTTTTTAACGAGGCAGTGTCCCATTCGCGGCAGATAACACATCAAAAGGGGGAGTGTTAAATTATTTGATGTGACTCATGTCGTTAAATTATTGATGTAGGGCCCATCTCCTTAATAATTTAATGTAATATGTTTTCTACTTTTCTACCTGTCATTATTATTTTCTGTAAAATGTTTCTTACCTATTTACCATTCTTACCGTTGGATTTCTCTATAAATAGGAATTCAATTTCTTCATTTTCATATATCTCAGAAATAAGAAATAAAAGTTTCTCTCAAATTCTCTCTCTGCTTTCTCTCTTTATTGTTATAATATCCTTGCATATATAGTCGATTTCTAACAGAATTATGTAGTTCTTTGTAAAAAATTTTGGAATAATTGTTCACAATATTCCTACTAATATATTATTGAATATATATATATATATATATATATATATATATATATATATATATATATAATGAAAATTAATTATATCCAATTGGTTTAGGAAAATTGAATTAATTTTTTTTTTAAAAAGTTGTCTCGTATGGGCTTATAATAATAACAAAGAAAAACCTTATCCCACCCCACCCGAGTGTGGACTCGAACTAGCAATCTCTAGGATTACAGCTTCAAGACTCAACCACTAGACCAAGTATTTGCCACAAATTGAATTAGAAAACTAAATGAGTCAAACCACTCAAAAGTTTAATTCATGTTATTATGTTATGTTCAGGGATCAATTCATGACTCCTGCAAAAACTCTTATTATTTCAAAAAAAATTAGAGTTTTCTATTGAAAAATAACAACAAAAATTATTTTTATTTATACATAAATTTTTAAAAATAACTAACAAATTTAAGCCTCTTTTAATTATGGGTCCTAGGCGATGGCACCCATTCCACCACCCTCAAGATCAGCCTTGTTAGTGTCATAGTTTTAAAACTATAGCACTAAAACTTTTTGCAGAAAAAATAGTTGTTTGTAAAACTAAATGACATTAACAGAAGTGGTATATCTTTCAGAACGCCATGAATACAAATTGATATCCACATATATAATCAAGCACGGTGCCAAAACCCAAAATAGGGCGTTGCACAACATCGGGACCGGCAATAAAAAAGAAAAGTCATAAACATAATTTAAATTAGTAAAAGGAGCATTAAAAAACAAAATAATGTTTAAATTATAAAAACACAAGGAACAAAATTATTAATGAAATAAAAATAATCATAATTTTTTAAAATATCCATAGCGTGCGTTAAATTGTCAAAAACTAAAAAAAGGGTGTCGAAATATGATTAAATTTGTATTATTTTGATTCAGGCTATATTAGATATAAATTCTGTTACCAATCTAAATTTAATAGTAATCATGTTGGAGTAATAAGCTGATTATAATATAGATTAATATTTATATAAAAATAATATAAATTAATAAAAAAAATATAAACAAATAAATGTGTGTGACCTATTTTTAATAAGTAAATAAATGTTTTAAATGTTAAAAATAAGTGGGACCCAAAAAAAAAGTAAAAACTCTATTTGTCTGGAATTTATACAATACTCTGGTATTCTGATGTGGATTTATGCCCAAGCTATAAAGTAGAATGAATTAATAACTTATGAAGCCCTAACTTAAATAAGTTTAAACATATGGCATAATGTATTTAGTTTGTATAAATACATATCAGAATGTTAAGACCATTATATAAAATCCCTTATTTATCTTCTTTTTCTTACATTTCCTTATTTCACATGATCATGTCCTCCAATTTTCCAGGGATGATTTATTGACAATGAAAGTATTGTATTTCCGATGGTTGAGGTGTGATCAGTGCCACACCAAACCATACCATGTCGCCCGTCCTCATATATAATAGTGGTTTTTTAGAAGTATTTTGCATTATGGATACCAGTTTGGCCATGAGAGTAATGGATTTGAAAATTAAGTGGGTACATAAGTTGAATGAAGTCTACTTAACAGAAAAAGTTTGCGTGAAGATTTCATTTACTCCACTTATAATATATTTCTTTTAATCTTGTTTATTTTTTATGTGCCATTTCCAACAACTTTGACAGATCATACTAATTTACATCGCCTAGTTTTTAAGCCCTCCTATAGAGTTTGATATCAGGAATTAAAACATCTCTGATAATAATATCTTGATGCACAATATATGGTTTCAAATAGACATGTTTATGGGTCGGTGTACCCATCTGGCCGAGCCTGGGTCCGCTCCAACATCATTGACATATTGTACCATGGTTTTGAAACCCGAACCTGACTGTATTCGATGGGAATTGGTGGCTTCTGTCCGATTTCATCTGGGTTTAGAGAAAAGTCAAAAACCAACGGTTGACCAGTTCAACCGATCCGATTCTTGACTTGATTTTATATAAAAGTTAAATTTTACTTTTGCGTGCTGAGCCTTGTACCTTTCACTTAAACACCACATTGCCTTACCAATTGAGCCAATGTCTCCATTTGATTTCTAATTGTATTTTATATTTTATTTATAATGCAAGATATTAAATTGTTAAATTATTTTAAATGAATCTAAACTTATATTTTAAGAAAATCTACGATATATTTATATAGTGTATCTACTTTATAAAATATGATTTAATCTGAACTAAATTTAGTTTGTTAATGTATTTTAGTTCTTTCACCAAATTATATTGATTATTATTTGTGTTTTAAAAATTTGGGTAAATTTAAAAAACATACCACATGGTTTCAACTATTTTCAAAAAGATCATAAAAGTTTTATTTTCGAAACAATGATTGTGGTTGAAAATGTTAGCAAAAATCATTTTTTCATGACGCCTCAAAATCAGTGAGGTGGCGAGGGGCATTTTTGGTAATATAAAACCTGACCCAAACAATTTGGGTCAACTCCTTCCCGATACTGACGATGAATCCTAAAAATTCAAAGCCTGAAAAATCAATTGAAATCAAAATCCAAATACTTCTGATAAATGAACGATGTAAAGATCAATTCACCTAGAGATGGCAATGGATTGGATATGGAGCGGATTTGGGTTGATCCATTCTAAATCCATTTTTATTAATCCATGTCCATATCCGCTCCACATCCAATGGATTTTAAATTTTGATATCCTTATTCATATCCTAAGATATGGATTCTAAACGGGTACTTATATTTAATATCATCATTACGTTTTGGTGAAAATACGTTTCGGGGCTTGGTTACGTAAAAAATCTAAAACTCCTAAAAAATTATGGAAAATAAAGAAAATAAATGTGGTGCAAGAAATTTTTAAAAAATATTTTTTGAATGGCCCGCAAATGTGAAAATACATTTCGGACCCGGTTTCGTAAAAAATGGACAATTCTGAAAAAATTGTGGAAAATCTGAAAAATAAATGTGGTGCAAGAATTTTTCAGAAAATGTTTTTGGAAGGGCCCGAAAATGTGAAAATACATTCAGGACCCGGTTTCGTAAAAAATTGAAAACTCCCCAAAAATCCTGAAAAATAAAGAAAATAAATATGCAATTACAAGAAACTTGATTTTTAGTGGGGAAGATTTTCCCCACTAGAAGCCATATTTTCACCACTATAAGCTTTAGTGACGAAGAATAGAGTCGCGGTTGTTGCTGCACCTCTAAAAGGTTCAGTGGGGAAAAAAGTTCTTCGCCACCAAAAAAGAAGATACAGTAGCGAAAATATTTTCGCCACAAAATAACATACTTTTTCTGGCTAAACGATTCGCCACTAAACACAATAAATTAGTGGCGATATAATTTGCCAAAATAGAGTATATTTGGTGGCAAATTTATTCGCCACTAAAGCCTAATCTTTTGTGGAGAAATATATTTCCCCACTGAAAAATTTATCTTTTTGTGAGGAAATTTTTCCCCACAAATAGATTATATATAAAATTTTATAGATATTATCCAACAAAACATAGTAATTTAACAAAAAAGATATAAATACATAATATTTGGATTGAAGGGAGCTACTAATTTGTTATCATCATCATTGGGTACTCTTTTAGAATTTGTTTCACCTCGCCTCATAAGTATATCCCACACCCTTGTTTCATTGACACCAAACCAAAATACATATTAACGAGTACACTCTTTCACTCTCATTTCAAGTAACAATAAGTTAGATTTAAGCAGGATTACTATAATGTCTATCATTTTTTAATCAAATACCCTCTTGTTGATCTAAACTAAGACTCGAAAGAATCCTAAAAAATAGTAAAGCTCACCAAATGGATGTTTGTGCTAAATAAAAACTAAATTCCATTACCTAACTTGATAGAAAGAATTCATAAGTTGCTCCAAACCAAAAACTTATTTGTTACACCATAAAACTAATATTACAAGAACAAGTATGCTAACTATATATAGCAGTCAATTAATCTAATTAACTTATTACCTGTTATATACCTAAGTACTATATAAAACCTAGAATTGAAGCTTTTCAATAAAACACACATGTTAAGAAGCTTACATTCTCAATCAAATAAAGGGACACCACATATGACCTTAAATTAAAATTAGAAATGCATGCTGTAAGTGCATAGATTGTCAGGTATCAAGGACAAGGAGGAAGTAATCTAATCTGATTGTTATTTAGTTTATTAGCTCTTATTAAGTTAATTATGGAGTTAATTAGTAGCTAAATTAGGTAATTTAGTCTAGAATATTCCTAAAGGTGATAAGGCCTATCCTAGTCATGGTACCAGTAGTACATTCGGTTATTTCCTATTTTATCTTTTAGCAGCTAGCATAGAACAGTGTCTGGTTATAAGAATGAGAATGTAATCATTTTCTAATCATCAATCAAAATATCATCAGAAATATTCTCTTTCAATTTCTTAGTCATTTCCTTTTCTACTTTACATTTCCTGCATTTCTTTACAGTTTTTCTGCTATTCTATTTACTGCATTTATTCATTCCTGTTTTCTTCTTCGTTAAACCCTTATTTCTGCTAATTACCTAGTCCCCTAAATCCTGATATTCCTAGCCAGTTAGGAGAACCCTAACATAGATGAAAGAAATACTAACCTGCTTGCATTCCATTTCAGAAGTACTGAAATAAATGATTGTGTGAAAAGATTGTTCAATTACTGAAGCTGTTTTTTCTTACAGGATTTTGAACATCCAGAGTTCCAAATATGTACCTACAATATAAGGTGTCATGAGTGTGGACCGAAATGTAGCTCATAGCTAGTAAATACCAAATCCAAGTTGCAACTCAGGCAATAGAGAAATTATGACATCTAGATTGGACTACAATAAATTTCAACTTTTATTGCTGAACAACAACATTGAGAAAATTAACTCACCCAATCTACCTACTCCAACATAGTGATAACGTACATTGAGAATGGTAGCATCACAACCAACAAGTATTATCTAAATGTTTAACGATTTATACTTGCAATATCAGATATCATGTCTAACAAGGACCCTAACACGAAAAATGGCACGTTTGACCCCTGTTTAAGGCCATGAAGCACATCAAGCACATCTTAATTAATTATGCAACTAGTGCAATTCAAGCCTGCTATAACACTTTTCCAAATTTAATCAACTCACATATTCAAACTGAGGATTATGTTTGTTTATAAATTGGGACATAGTGCATATTTTATACTACATATAGCAAAAAGAATTAACATCTAAAATATAAGAATATATCAAGATAAAACAAAGAATACTACCTCAGTGCCTTAAGGCAGAGTTTTAAAGAGGTGGGAGTTCTTGCTTCCAATTTGGGCATTTCCTATACCTTTATATTTTGGTTAAATAATTGATCACAAATACGAAAGGCCACTCATAAAATATAAACACTAATTTAAACTTAAGTTCTAATGACATGTATAATACATATACACCATTACACCGATTATATATACTGGTGAAAGCAATATTACAGCCATGGTTAAACAAAACCATAAATCAATACATTCTAATTTGTGATATATTTGGACCAAACTAAACAAATAATGGTAGATAGAGGCAGTAAAATAATTAACTAAATGCTAATACAAAGTGGCAAATCAGTCTATTAACAACTAAATAAGCTAGAGGGTAGCATACAAAACGAAACCAAGTTAAAGCTTCCATAAATGATATGGGTTGAATACCAAATTAAAAAATTTGAAAAAAAACTGTAAGCAATTCAATTCTTGTAGCAATCAATGAAATCTCTATATGGAAACTGATATTACAACTACTTTACTAGAAAAAAAATCCAGCTACCGAAATGTAAAATGAACCCCATGTTCAACGATTTGACCTCTTATTTACTAAATTCAGATTCACCAATGTAACACTAGCACATTAATCAGCCCCAAATTAAGCCATCTAAAAGTTCAAAGTGGTGGACAGGGCACAAGATAGTAAAAAGGGGAACAACCAAATACCTGATGAGTTTTTTCTTAAACCGTAAGTTGAAGAACTGAAGCAGAGGAAATTGAGTGGAGGCTCAAACCGTGAGGTATTAACTTTGAGAGGAGGGATCTCAACATGGACGCTTACGAACGACATTCGTTGACGGAATACATAGTTGAACCCGTGAGAAGAAGAGGAATGGCTTTGTTGTGGGCGGCGACTGTGTTTTGAAGCAAAGAGTGAAGTTAGGGTTAGACAGATCTGAACAAGATGAATATATAATATGCATTTGGGTTGGATCCGACATCTATACCCATTTTTAATCCCACATCTTTTATATTTTTTTCTTTATACATTTTTAAGAATTAAAAAACATATAAAGTAATACTTCAAACTTGAATTTTTTTTGTGAATTTAATTTCTCTACAAGGTGCATTCATATTCTTAATTATGTATTATTTCTTAAAACATTGTTGACAAAAAGAAAAAAATTTATAATAAATAACATATTTTATACAACAGTTTTACGAAAGTTAAATTATCATCACATATATTCTAGAGAATGTTTATATAAAATATTAAAATTAATTCAAATCTAAAGTAGGATTTAATAAGGTTTAGAACTTCAACCTCAAATTTATCTGAAATTATGCCATAAAAATTTATTACAATTTTACTTTATGTTTTTTATAATAAAGAATAATTTACAAAATATAATTACATGATTAAGTTCTACCATACTTTTATTATCTAAATATACTATCTTTCGTGATTTAAAATGATGGGGATTAATATAAGTTTTTAGTGATAAAATTTGTAGCCAAACTCATATTTCACCACTTTGTATGTTTTAGTGGCAAGTTTTCAAATCCCCACTATATTACTTATCAAATTTGGATGTTATAGTGGCGCGTTTGTAATTCGCCAGTATACAATGAATCTACTGTGGCGGTAATCAAATGTTTGCCACTAAAATTTATTTTTTGTGGCGAAATGGCATTTCGTCACTGTTGAGCTATCAATAGTGGCGAACTATCAGTTAGCCACTAATTCACTGTATTTAGTGGCAAATATAATTTCGCCACTAAATTTCCCCACTAAAAGTGCAATTTCTGGTAGTTAAGAATTTTTCAAAAAATGTTTTTGGCAGCGCCCAAAATGCGAAAATACATTCCGGGGCTCGGTTTCGTAAAAAATTAAAAACTCCCAAAAAATTATGGAAAATAAAGAAAATAAATGTGGTGCAAGAAATTTTCAGAAAATGTTTTTGGAAGGGCCCGGAAATGTAAAAATATGTTTTGGGGCCTGGTTTCACAAAAAATCAAAAATTCTGAAAAAATTATGGAAAATCCGGAAACTGAAAATAAATGTGGTGCAAGAAATTTTCAAAAAATATTTTTGGAAGGGCCCGAAAATGTGAAAAAACATTTCGGGGCCTAGTTTCGTAAAAAATCAAAAACTCCCAAAAAATTATGAAAAATCCGAAAAATAAAAAAAATAAATGTGTTGCAAGAAGTTTGTAGAAAATGTGAAAATACATTTTGGAGCCCAATTTCGTAAAATATTGAAAACTCTAAAAAAATTATGAACTCTCCGGAAAATAAATAAAATAAACGTGGTCAAGAAATTTTCGAAAAAATTAAATTAGGAAAAGTAATTAGGTTTGGTATAAATAAACTAAAATCCAAATCAAAAACCATATCCATTATTAAATTCAAATCCAAAACCAAATCCATTTTATTAAATTCAAATCCAATTCATATCCTATGAATTTGAAAATAAAAAGGATTTAGATATTGTAAAATGAATTTGGATTTAAGGATACGGACTTAATATCCATTCTCATATCTAATTTCACCTTCTCTTCTTTCATTTCATTAATCTCTCTTCCCATTTTAGTAGAAATTGAATCTGAACAAATTTCACTTCATCTCTCTCACTTCCGCATTCTCATCTCACCCCAAATTCAATTTTTTGCATAATCAGTGAAAAGACCATAGGAGACACTCAAATTTTTCAAAAAAATTCACTGAATGTTCCTCAGATTTGAAGATCGTGCTCCGACGCCATTACGCCGCCATTCACAGTCCGGTGAAGGAGTTGGGAATGTACAAACCTATTTGGGGATGAACATCGCCATTGTTATAAATTTGAAACCAAATTCTTGCTTATTTGAAAGTTATAAATTTCACCGAAAGAAGCAATAATAGGATATGGTTGTTTATTTGAATTTTTTATATGTTGAATTTAAGAATTTTTTACCCGGTGGAGCTCCTTTTTTGGGTGTTTCTTCAAATTTGTGACTTATGACTTAAAAAGATACTGTTAAGAAGATTTTAATCTAAAAGTCATACAATAAATTGTTTCTCATTTCTTTATTTTTCACTTAAAAACTTCTTATAAGAAACTTTTAAATAAGAAACTTTTAAGTAATAAGTTGAAAATAGAAACACCCTGTGTTATAATTTTGGTACAGTTTCGAAATTCAAAAATTATACGGTACATGGCAAACACCGCTATGTACTGTAAGTTTATTCAAAAACATGTAATAACTTATCGATTAACTCTAATTAAATTTAAAAAATATTTAATTTTATTAATTATATTTATATTTAATAATAGTAAAGAAGATAAAATATCTTTTTCATTCTTCCTAATTCGATTTTATACACTTACCTTAAGTAAATTTTTCTCCATATTTTCTTCTCAATTTGATTTTTTAATTATTTTTTTCAAATTTAATCTTACTTACTTAATTATTTCTTTTCAAAATTTTAGTATTTTATGTTTTATAATATTTATTTACATTTAAAACATAGACTCTAGACCTTGACAAAATTAATTATTTTAAACTCAATTCCTAAATATTTAACAATGTAATATACTTTTCAAATCTTTTTGTAAATTTCTTATTTTTAGGATTTAATTTTCAAAATTCACCACAATATACAACAGTAACTTCAACCCATAAACTATAAACAATATGCAGAGTAATTTGGACTAAGGCTATCAAATTCACAAAATTAGAAAAAAATATCATGGAAAATTACAACATTACAATACAACATTAGCGATGCATATATTTTACTCGTTCGACTATTTTCGATAAAAATCTACTACAACAACTATAACTTCAAACTTTTCTGCCATTTCAAAAACGTCACATATTAACATATACATAACCAAACATGTAAAAATTATTTAAAACAATATAATTTGTTATATTTAAGGTTTGTGATTTAAATTTATGCTCAAATACTAATTTTAAAATATGAACTTTTTATTTCACTATTTAATTTTTTACACATGATGAACTCTCATAAAAGACAAAAATGCGATTTCAACACGTTCCTTCCATGACGAGGGCATGATTTGGGCGCATCACTCATAAAAATATGAAAAAAAAATTAATGTTATTTTTAGGTTTTGAAGTTTATAAGTAGATCAATAAAAATAATTATATCAATATAAAACTTATAAACTAAAAAAATAAAACTATGTGTAATACATTAAGGGAAAGGGTCAAAGGTTGTGAGTTTGTGTTACATAATAGGGTGTATTTTGTAAAAAAATTCAAAAATACGAAGAAGAAAAATATATTAAATTGTCAAATTTTTAGGATTTGAATTTAAATATAATTAATTTTATTAAGGTTTAGGGTTATATTTGAAATTACAATAAAAATTGTAAAACAAAAAATAATACAATTTTGAAAAAGAAAAATTAATTAAGCGGAACAATTAAATTTGGAGAAAAATAGTTAAATCAAATTAAATTGAAACGAAAATATAGAGAATAATTGCACTTAAGGTAAGTATATAAAATTTAAATTAGGAAAAAGGATAAATATATTTATTTCCTTTCCTTTTATTAACTATAAATATAATTAATACCTTTAAATGTTTTTAAATATAATTAGAGTTAATATTATGGTATTGGATTCCTTTTAGGTAGGAAATAATATGGAATTAGAAAGTCGGAAAATAGATTACATATTAATTACTTTTAAGATAAATTTACTGTACATTGCGGTACTTGTCATGTACCGAGTAATCATCGTTAAAAATTAGAGATATGTGAGTTTATAAAATGATAGAAAGAGTTCTTAATAGTTTCAAATCACTGTTGAATTAGTGAAAGACTTAATAAAATGTTTAAATGAGAATGAAAGAGGAAATCATATGGATCATTGTTGCCTTTCATATTAGGGAAAAAAAGTGATTTCCAACTTTACCCCTCGCCACGTCAGCGATTTTGACGGGGTCAAGAAAAAAATCTGTTTTTGTTAACATTTTTAACTATTGTCCTCGTTTTCAAAACAAAAATTTTATGATCCTCTTTTTGAAAATCGTTGAAACCACTAGTATGTTTTTGAAATTTACCATTTAATTTTATATAGTAAGAATTTTTAATTAAGAATTATTAACATTAAATATTATTAAGTGTTTGCATTGGATAACTCATAATATATGTTTAATATCAAATTATTAAAAATATTAATATTTTATATTTTAAAAAAATCCGGTTAGACCACTAATTAAATTTGGTTGAACTTTAAATTCATGGCCCTATCCCTTCACCAGTTTGTTGCCCGGTCCGAATCTAACAACCATAGATTGTACTAATTTATCGCATGGTTGTCAATCTGTCCCTTTGAATTTCATATCTTGAACTGAAACGAATCTAATAATTATATGGTTTTAAATAGACATGTTTATGAGCCGGGGTACCCGTTAAATCCAGTCGGGCCTGATCAAATGGATTGGGCTCGGGCACTCATTATTTATAAAGTCCAAACCGAGTCCGAACTCGCTAAAGCCTGAAGTTCAATTTATGGATCGGGCTTAACTTTTATATAAATGCCCAAGTAAAGCCTGAACTGCTCAACGAATAATAATTTTATTTATTATATATTTATATAATTAATATAATAGTTATTTTGGATTTTTATGTCTTAATATATTGAACTTTTATAGTATATCTCACTGATTATTAAATTATTCAAGTAACAAAATGTAATTATATATAGGAATAAGACATATTTGTATAATTTTATCTTTTTCACTCCTAGTTAACCCAATAATTTAAAAGAAAAACTAGTAATGGACTTTCGGCTGGGCATGAGAATGACCTCCAAAACCCAGTCCGGATGCAAAGTTTTAAAGTATCGTTGGACCAAAGTTGGTTAATGTTTTTATCAATAAGTTCAGCGAGGACCGGACCAGCACGATGAACCTGACTATTTCAAACACTTATTTTAAAGGGAATTTATTAAGATTGATCCATTTTTCCAAAATAACTACTATTTTATCATACCAGCTAAACATTTTTCAATTAAATTTTTTTAACAAAATATCTACATATATACGTTGTATATAAGCGTTCTTTTTTTTTACACTAATTATTTCTTCTCCTTTTTGTGATATGAGTTTCTCTCTTTGCAACCTAGCCTTCTATTCCTCTACGATCTTCATCTTCTCTCTTAGGTACTGAGTTCTACATTCTTCTTCTTCTTCCTTTTGATTTTCCATGCATTGATTGATTTGTATTCTCGGTAAGTTACACTTTTGTTTCTGTTTTTATTTGGTTGAATCTTAAATTGAAGTTGTTTCCTGGTTTTTGATTCCATTTTGAGCTCACTCTTTTGATTTCGAGATTTTGTAGTTCATTCTTTTGTAGTTCATTCGTTTTTATTTTTGTTCTTCAAATCCTAAATTGAAGCTATTTCATGATTTTTTTTATTTCGGTAAGTTACACTTTTGTTTCTATTTTTATTTGGTTGAATCTTAAATTGAAGTTGTTTCCTGGTTTTTGATTCCATTTTGAGCTCACTCTTTTGATTTCGAGATTTTGTAGTTCATTCTTTTGTAGTTCATTCGTTTTTATTTTTGTTCTTCAAATCCTAAATTGAAGCTATTTCATGATTTTTTTATTTCGTTTTTAGCTCATTCTTTTAATTTCGTGATTTAAACTGGTTTTTGTGACTTTAAACGTGCTACAATGGAGGGTTTGATGTTATATGACTAGAAATTGAAGTGCACACTATGTGTTTGATAAAATGCTAAGATAGTTTTTTTTGTTATTAATGACGAATTTGATTAGGTTGTTAGTGGAGCAATAATTTTCTGTGTATGAAAGGTGTGCTTGTATTCCAAATTAAGGCTGAGATTGTTGTTGGTTAGTGACGTAAATTATAATCATGTTGGTTTTGAATCTGCTAGACATCTGATAGATATCAAGTAGACATATGATAGATGTCCAATAGATATATAATATACCTTAGTTTTGGCAGTTTTTTTATGAAATCGTTTTGTTGAAATTGAAGTGCACACTATGTGTTTGATAAAATGAATGCTAAGCTAGTTGTTTTGTTATTAATGGTCAATTTAATTAGGTTGCTGGTGGATCAAGAAATTTTGGTGTTGAAAAGTGTGATTGTATTCCAAATTAAGGCTGAGATCGGTGTTTTTCAGTGACCTAAATTATGATCATGTTGGTTTGGAATCTGTTAGACATCTGATAGATTTCCAATAGACATCTGATAGATACCCAATAGATATTTGGTATGACAATTTTTTATGGAATTGTTTTGCTGAAATTGAAGTGCACATTATGTGTTTGAAAAAATGCAAGTAATTGTTATGTTATTAATGACTAATTCAATTAGGCTTTTGGTGGAGTAATCACTTTTTGTGTTGAAAAGTGTGCTTGTATTCCAAATTAAGGCTGAGATCACTGTTGGTTAGTGATATAAATTATAATCATGTTGGTTTGAAATCTGTTAGACATCTAATAGATTTCCAATCGACATCTTGTAGATATCCAATATGTAGGTGATATATCTTAATTTTGGTAGTTTTTGTATCGAATCATTATTTTAATTTGTGTTGTTGTTTCTTTTGGATGATCTAATGCTGCTTTATGTTTCAAGTGTGAGATTTTGCTCTGTTTTTTGCTCAGATTGAGAAGTTTTGATTGTTGTTCTTCATTTGTGTATTCCAAATGTAGCTCTAAATCTTCTGTTGATGAAGATTCTGCACTAATCCTAGATAATTTGAAGCAAACCAGCTATAGAAGATCATACAACATCGGCTTATCTTTATTTGGTAATTTAGCAATTTAACTTGAGGCATCTATTGAATATCTATTGGTCGTCTATTAGGCATAAATACATTAGACATTTATTGGATATTATTGACTCGAAGAACACTACAATTCTATTTGAGTCTTAACATATATGATATGACATTCAATTAGATCACAAATAGTTTTGATGATTGATTGCAAATATTGGCTTTCTGTTTTAGTGTTTATTCCCATGGTGAATTAGTTTCTACTATATCAATTAGGCTTGAATCTTAGAAACCAACATCGTGATATGTGATTCATTCATTTTTGTTGATATATGGTATGGATGAATTTTATTTTGCAGCAATGTTTGCGTCGTTAGCAGCAGCATCGATTGTTGGTCTTCTAGGATGGGCTTTTCAGGCAGTGGAAATCTATCGGACATCTATTGGACATCTATCAGATATTTATTGGACATCTACTAAAATTGTATTACAAAATCTGTTTTGAAATTAACATTAGACATATGTAGAAAATATATTTTAACTTTCAATTGTCACTTGTTTTGAAGTTGATATTAGAAATTTGTACAAGTAAATGGAATTGACTTGTGTATTTTCAATTAGAGTTTCAATAGATTTCTAATAGATTGTTATCTGATATTTTGTATATTGAATATTGATCCTTTTTAGTTACTATTTCTTTTTTCTTTAGAATAAGTGATATACATTGGTTGTCTATTAGATATCTATTAGAAAACACAATAACATAACTATTAAAATTCAACTATGTTCAAACAGACATCAATTCCAACTACTTAGATCCCCAATTACACAAGATTTCGAGAATTCAAACATAATTGATCATCAAAACTATCTCTATTGACTGTTTATTGTGTCGATATATTGCTCGTGGCTCTCAAGTTTGTTTTTAGATATTTCCTTCCATGTTTGTATAAGCTCAAAGCTAGCCAACCGTGTTCTATGGATTTGGCCATCAAACTGATCTAGAATTAGTTTCTACTCAATCATGTACTCCAAAAAGCCGCAATTGTTGCATTTTTTTTGAAACGGAATATTAATATTATAATAAGATATTTTGATAAAGAAAATGTAATAAATCTATTAAAAACTACTTTAATTAAAATTACAAAAGACTTAATGACAAGTTACAGTGTGCTTATGAACAGGACAATTCTTAGACTACTAACATTGACCTAATTAGAAGATACTTGTCCTAATATGTGATTAACGAAGTCCAATATAATTACAATGAGTGCTTATTTGAACTCAAAGAGTAGCCTACCTGCTTGTTTTCCACGGCCATGGAAAGCACCAATAGGTACAAGATCTAGTGAGTCTCCTATACTGCAGAGTATATTTCCATAGTTAATAACAATATGGATTATTTAACCAAACAAAACAATTTGCAATCGCATAAGGAATTTAGATTAGCATTAAGTGCATACATAATGACTACACTAAGAACCATTTAGAGCATGAAACATATGGTAAACCCCATATACGCCAAATTAGAAGGGAAAATTGATCTAATTAGAATTCAATCGAAAGATTAAGAGACGGGTAAACACTAATCAACCAGTAGAAACCAATAGAACAATTACAATAATCTCAAATCCTCTTGAATAAAATCAATCATTTCAATAAATAAAATAACACAATATTCACATACATGAAGAAATTCATTAAAATATCTACTCATATTCAGGATTGAATTGAGCAAACTCAGCTTAAAATCAGAAGACCTAAATAGTGAAGAGAAAAAAATAAAATCACAATTTAGCAACTGTAAAGATTTATCAGATATTCAAGACATTGTAAATTGTAAGAACATAAAAATCGTAAGAACAAATTTAGGTTTTCGGTTTTTCTTATGTTCTTCTTCTTTGGTTCTAAACGGAAATTCTGAGCAAGTAAGTCGAGCAAGGAAGAGTTTCTCTTCTATCTGAAATTGAGCCAACTGGCATTGTAGATGATTCGAGCAGTTTTTGAAGATTTGTTGAACAGAAAGTGGTTTTTGAATTTGATTTTCGTTTCAAAACGCGTGAGAGGAAGAGGAAGTAGTGGAGCAGGTTGGGATTTCTTTTTCACTGTAACGTATATGTGGTATTAATTTCCCCTATTTTGTTTATATTTGTTATTTATTATTTTTTGGACGAAATATTTTTTTTACCCCATTTATGCAAAGAGCCATATTTTAAATGTTTCTCGTGACTTAAATTTTAGGGAATTTGTTAAAATGGTTCATCATTTCTAAAATATTTACAATTTTACCATGTCAATTAAATATTCCTCGGTTAATTATTTACCTAATTATCTACATTAATATGTTGTATATAACTTCCTTCTTTAGGCTGCAACTATTCTTTTTCATTTTGTGATCTTCCTTCTTTGTGCGATGGAGCTTCCGTTTCTCTCTGATCCTCATTTCTTTTCTTTTTTTTGCATGATTGAGCTTCTGTTTATTCCTTGATTCTTCTTCTTCCTTTTTTTTTCTTTTTCGTCATTTTGACTCACCGTTATTCTAATTAGTCAGGCGCTTCTTCTTGTCAGGTTCATTGATTTGTTAATTGGAGCTGTTTTGGTTTTTTTTCCTTTTCTGGAATTTTATTCTGATTTATTGGTCTTCTTTTTTTTTTTTTTATTTCTAGCATTCTTGACTACTATTTTTTGGTATTTATGACTCTATTGTTTTTGTTCTTTGAATCACAAATTCAAGATGTTTTTGTGATATTATGTTTTTGTTTTAGCTGATTTGTTTGATTTCAAGATTTTTAGTTCATTATGTTTTCTTTAATGGAGGATTTAAAGTTCATTATATTTTTTTTTAACATTCTATCTGTTGAAATTGAAGTGTACACCATGTGTTTGATAAAATGCTAAGCTAGTTGTTTTATTGTTAATGACCAATTTAATTAGGCTGCTGGTGGATCAAACACTTTTGTTGTTGAAAGGTGTGTTTGTATTCCAAATTAAGGCTGAGATTGTTGTTTGTTAGTGACCTAAATAATATTCATGTTGGTTTGGAATATGTTGGACATATAATTAATATCCAATTGGCATCTTGTAGATCTCCAATATATAGGTGATATGTCTTAGTTTTGGTAGTTTTTGTATGGAATCATTATTTAGTTTGTGTTGCTATTTCTTTTGACTGATCTGGTGCTGCTTTGGGTTTCAGGTGTAAGATTTTGCTCTATTTGTTGCTTCAATTGAGAAGTTTTGAGTGTTGTTCTTTATTTGTGCATTCTGAGTTTAGCTCTAAATCTTCTACTGATGAATATTTTGCACTAATGCTTGATAATTTGAAGCAAACCAGTTGCAGAAGATCATACAATATTGACGTATCTTTATTTAGGAATTTAATGATTTAACCTTAGGCGATTGAACATCTATTGAATATCTATTGGATATCTATTGGACATCTATTAAATATTATTGGACTTTAGTCTAATTTTGGTTTCAACCGAAGAATCCCTTAATCAGTGCTTGTTAATGGTATGCTTTTGACTTAAATGGAAGAATGCTACAATTCTATTTGAGTCTCAACAAATATGATATGGCATTCGAAATGGTTTTGGTGATTGATTGCAATGATAGCTTATATAGTTTAGTGTTTGTTCTCTTAGTGAATTATTTGCTACTTTTTCAATTAGGCTTGAATCTTAGAAACCAACAACGTGATCTGTAATTCATTCATTTTTGCTAATATATGGTTTGGTTCAATTTTATTTGTAGCAATGTTTGTGTCACTATCAACAGCATCAGTTACTGGTGTTTTAAGATGGACTTTTCAAGTAGTGGTTAACATCATTAAGTTAGCTCAAAAGAAAATTTTGGAGTATCTACCGGACATCTATCAGACATATATCGGACATCTATCAAACATCTACTAGAATTCTGTTAGAAAATCTATTTTGAAATTGATATTAGACATATGTACAAGTATATTTTAATTTTCAACTGTCACTTGTTTTAAAGTTAATATTTGACATTTGTACAAATATATGTAATTGACTTATGTGTTTTCAATTGGAGTTTCAATATATTTCTAATAGATTATTATCTGATATTTTATATATTGAATATTGATCTTTTTAGCTACTATTTCTTTTTTTCGTTGGAATAATTGATATACATTGGTTGTCTATTGGATAATTGTTGATTGTTTATAATATTTTGTTAGGTTATTCTGAATGTTTCATCAGTTGTCTATTGGATTTTTATCAAATGTTTATTGGTAATCTATTAGATGTCTGATGGATACACACATTATTAGTTTGTTGCTTTTTTATTTATGGGTTAACTTAAAAAACATACCCTGTGGTTTCACTCATTTTCAAAAAGGGGCTTGTGGAATTTTTTTTTTCAAAAGGGGCCTTGTGGTTTCATTCCGTTAGCAAAATAAGGATTATATGCTCACGCCGTAAAAAATGATGACGTGGCAAGGGACAAATTTGTAAATTGCCACACTATCCATGATCCCCAATTTCTAAACCTATTTCTCTGCAACAAAAATGGCCGCCTCCTCTTCCAACCCCGACTATCCACCGAACTTCAAGAATCAGACAGTACTCCCACTGGCTGCACAATCTTCACCTGAATTCGTCTCACAACCATTTGTTGTCCCCCAAATCCACAAGCTCAGCCACCAAAGTTCATCTTCGAGCAGCCCACTATACGCCTCATTTTCCAGCGATGGTAATTATCTTTTCTCAACTTTATACGCAGTCTATGAACCACCAAAAATGCTCCTTTAACACCGTGATCTTGCTGTTATTGATGTTTTAATTCTCTTTTTCTTTATGTCCCATAGCTCTTGTTGAATTGTTGTTGAATCTGGTTTTGATTTTGTATTTTTTTGGTTTCTTGTTTACAATTTATTTCAGATTTCTATTTGCCCTTCTGGTTTTGAAATTTTGGGTTTCTTATTTTAGGTTTAATCAACGATTTGTATGGTTGATGTTGGGTTGATGGTGAATTTCATATATTAGGTGAAAAGAAGAAAATGGTGGATTTTAGGGTTACTGAGATTTACACAGATGGAGAAGGAGGAGAAGAAAAGTTAATTTAGTATATTGTCCCTTGTCACGTCATTCAAATTGGCGGTGTTAATAAAAAATCCTTCATTTGCTAACGGAATGAAACCACAGGCCCCCTTTTTAAAAAAAACTTCCACAAGCCCCTTTTTGAAAATGAGTGAAACTACATGGTATGTTTTTGAAGTTAACGCTTTATTTATTAATTGTTGTTATGTACTTAATTCATGGAAGTTTTTGTAATCAGTTTTTTTTATTATTTTAATGTTTTTTATTTGTTTTTGTATTATTGTTTGTAGAATATGCCTAATATAAGTTTCATAGTCCTCCAATGCAGTTATAAAATAGATAATATATTATGATAAAAGATAAAAGATTTTTTTTATTGGCAAACACAATATCATAACTATTAAAATTCAAGTATGTTTAAACAGACATTGATTCCAACTACTTAGATCCCTAACTACAAAAGATTTTCAAAATTCAAACATGGTTGATCATTAAAATTATCTCTATTGACTGTCTATTGTATCGATATAATGCTCGTGGCTCTCAAGTTTATTTTCTAGATATTCGCTTTCATGCCTGTATAAGGTTGTTGCTTCCTAAATGGACTACCTATCAAGTGCACTAGGGTCAAAGTAGTGTGGTAAGCACAAGGTCGTATCCCACAAGGAGCAATGTAAAACAGTTTAAGGTTTCCCTAGTAGACTAGTTTAGGGGAAGTCTTGTCAATTACGAGTTGGTTGTTGGTTTAAAAAGACATAAAAAAGCAATAAAATAAAAGAAGTAAACAATAATAAAAAGGCACAAGCTTCACCTACCCAAAACAGTGTAAGGTTTCCCTCCTAGAAAGACATGTAAAACTACTTGGTTGTGCACATAGATCTAAGGTATCTTAACCATATTTCCACAAGCTTACCCCTCGGCCTCACTTAGTTTCTAAGATTACTAATTTAAGTCTCCCCTCGGTACTTGTTATATCAGTAAACTTGCATTAAGTATAGTTAAGCATTCATCGAAATTAAAACCCTTAACACATACACAATTCCCCTGGGTTTCTTATAATATGTGTGTGTTTGTGATTCTAACTATAACAAATCTCCCCTCGGTACTTATTGCTATAGCATGTATGAGCCGGCCGAACCCAATTAAATATTCTTCAAACACAACAATCATCAAATGATTCAAAATAAGGTTTTACATACTTACATCGGAGGAAGTCTTACTCTGCCTGGGATAGGCTCAGCTTGCAGACATACTACTTGCACATAATGAAGAGAATACTAATCTTTATTTATGAGAAAGTAATTACAATGGAACTCCCCTAAAGGGGCACACCTTTATCACTAGTAAAGAGGGGTATGAATACCCACTAGGCAATAAATATCAAATAATAAAAGATAGGTAAAAACCTATTTAGTTCTAATCTAAAAAGGAAAATAAATCCTAAACAATAAAGGACTCTAATTGAGCTTGTCCAACAAGAAAAACTATCTACGAATAAATAAATGATAAAATCTCTTCTTTTCTTACATAAATCACATCCACATCAGCTCCTAATTAGGTGGTTAACTTTAATTATGATTCTTCTCCTTTTTAATCTCATTTTCCTCAAATTTCCAATTTAGCATAGTCTGCTAGGAAAGTCTCCCTAGTTTTGACCATAACCTGAAATTATACCAAAAATATATAAATAAAAATTTAATTTAGGGAAATTAAACACATAAAAAGCATAATAAATCACTACAATATTTCACTTATCAAATTCCCCCACACTTGAACATTTGCTTGTCCTCAAGCGATTTACTTTGGACAAAGAGAAAAACATAAACTTCATAACAAAATAGGGAAAGTCTCCTGCAATTTGAAAAGTCAAACAGCTTTAAACAAGTTCAGAACTTAATTCCAACATAAGGAAAACCTTAGCAGAGAAATCTCATATTTCCACATAAAGTATGCTAAGAAAAAGATATTAATAACAAAATCAAAATACCTCACCAACGGATGCAATCACTCCTATGTGTGTAGGGTGATTTTAAGCATTCCCTCATTCAGCGAAACCTTACTACCTTTGGACCATATCCTTGCCAATCGGTCAAATCTGTGTAAGGAGTTTCCAAAAGAAATTAAGTTGATGAGCAATCAATTTCTTATAAGACAACAAAACCTTGTTCAGAATCTGACTGTCTTCAAGCACAAGAAGCCTTTGACATTGTCTTTCACAGAAGCTTTTCCTTTAAGCGCATTTCTTCTAAGTACAACAACCTTGAGAAACTTTTTTTTATTCATGCCTCAAACACAAGCAAAACATAAACATTTTTTTCTTTTTCATTTTTTGTATTTTTTCATTTTTTATGAAAATACGAACAAAAGATAAGGAAGCTTTCTCAGGTTGTGCTGATATTTGAGGTTGTCTTCTAGTTCTAGACAGTTTCATCGAGAATATCTTATGAGTCGGGAAAGTCTTCCTAGGTTGATATTGTTGTTGCATTGAGTGATGATAATCTCTTTGAAAACTCAGGGTGTTTTGGGAAATCAAAGTGAAGGTTGTTTGGTTTGTAATATGTGTAAGAAAGAAAAGACTTAGGCTCAAAGGGGGTAATCTAAGGATAAAATGTTGAAAAGGGTAGGCTTTTTGGCTAGAGAGGGTAAATCCTAATGCCTTAATCATTTAATACAAGCATTCAATGGTGGTCTTGATAATTACTAGCACACAATAATAAGTATAAGCATGCATTTCATGGCAAGCTCTAGCTAAAAACAGAAGGGTCGCCTATAAGGGTTGTGTATCTGATTTAGGCTATAAAATTGAAGTAAAAATTAAAATTTCACAAACTTAAACATGCTTACGGGTCCTACAAGATCAACTCTACTAAATTTTTCAAAGTCTTTAAATTTCATTCTAAATCTGTGCTAAAAACTATCCAATTTCCACTTTACAAAGACTTCACTAGTTTTTTTATTCAGCAGGGTAATCTAACAATGAACACAAAACAAATTCAATTAGACATGCAAAGTCAAGCAGAGACAATCTTAAGGTTTTCCCGCAATAATTAAGAATAGGTAGTGAAAATCTAAAAGTCAAGAGTTGAAAAATTATGCATGAAAATCTTAATCCCTCCTCCACACTTAAATCATGCTTTGTCCTCAAAGCATTAAAGAATGAAATACAAAAAGGGTACGGAAATACTTTCCTGAGATAACTAGATAAGAAGAGGCTAGATGTTACTGTTCATAATTGACAAAAAAGAGAGATTGAGAAACCTTGAGGTTTCCCCCAAAGATGCTTCGCTTGGTGTGTGAAACAGGCACAACTTCCATATCGTCTCAAGGTTGTTCGAGGAGGAAGACTTCCTCTATAGCTTCAAGTTGTCCTTTATTATTCCTACAAAGCCAACAAAACCTAAGAACTAATAATAAAAAACTAACTAAGAAAGAATAAGAAAGAAAAGTTGGGGTTTTTCGAACAAGTTGCTTCAATTGGTGTTTGAAGGGGACACCAAATGAGAGGTTGCTCAAGGAGGCTCATATATGAATGTTGAAACTTGTGGATTAATGTATTGATATTATTGTTGAAGTAGATTCATATCTCTCCATGACTTTAATGGATCTTCAATTAAAGGTTGTGTGAGGACAGTCTCAACAAGCTTTTCTTCATCTTTCAAGATTTTTGGAACCTTTACTTCTGGGGAAGTCCTCTCTGGTTTTAAAGTTGGGCCAATCTCAGATTGCTCTTCAGGTTGCTCACCGTTAAGCACAATCTCGTCATGGTGTTGAGTAGAAAAGTTTAGGTTGTGATTAGGTTGCTCAGTCAAAATCTCAAATTGCCCACCAACATAATAAAAATCATCCACAACCATATTTTTAGAATAATCAACAACCTTACCATCCCTTTAAGATTCCTCCATAGAGTCCATCATAATGTTGCTTGGAGAGACCTCCTCATCCTTTGAAATTACCATACTGGTTATTTGCTAACCTTTGGTCTCTAAGTTCTTAAGTGATGCTTGTGTTTGCTTCATGAACTCCATCATCACCTCTTTCAAGCTAGGTTCCATTGGTTCACATGGTGGGGAAACCTGCTGGAAGAGATGTTGAGGTTGTTGGAATGGTTGATGAGGTTGCTGGAATAAGAACTGAGGTTGTCAATGTTCAGTGATAGCACTTTGAGGTAGGGGACAATCAAACCAAGGTTGTTGGAAAAGGGACTGAGGTTGTTTCAATGGCATTTGAGACCGTTGAGGTCAGAAACTATGGTTTTCTGAAAGATGGTTGAGTTTGTCCTAAAAATTATTGGACAACCTCAGATCCAGAATAGTGTAAGCTTTTCTCTAAATTCCACTTGTAACTTGTGGTCACAACTTTCTCAATTAGGGAAAAGGCTTCTTCGAGTGCCATATCTTCGAGGTCTCCATTTGCAAGAGTTTCTAGTCAAAATTTATGCTTATCCATTATCCCATTGTAAAAGATTTGAATTTGCATCCACTTGGGTAAACCATAGTTTGGTACTCTTGTCAAAAAGCCCTTGAATCTTTCCCAAGCTCACTAGAAAGGATTCTTCTCAAATTGGGAAAACCTGAAAATTTCATTCCTGAGTTGGACAACCTTGGAAGGTGGAAAGTATTTTGTCAAGAAAGTCTCGGCCATCTGCTTCCAAGTTATGATTGAACCAGGTTGTAATGACTTGAACCAAGATTTTGCCATATCCTGCAAAGAGAAAGGGAACAATTTCAACATAAACACATCATAAGATACACCATGATCAAATTTAAAAAGATTTCATATATCAACAAAGTCATAAAGATGATCATTTAGGTCATCGTCAAGTAATCATTTGAATTGAACATTTGATTGCATAAGTTGTATCATGGAAGCCTTAATTTCAACACAATCTTCTCCTTCTTCTGGTATCACAATGCATGACATTTGTACCGATAAAGAAGGTATTCTATACTCCTTGAGAGTTTTCCATGGCAGGAAGGCTTCACTATTTGCCATCGAGAAAGCCTTTGCTTGCTCTACTTGTCAGATGGCTTGCTCAAGAGATTACTGGAAAGTCTTCCAGCTTTCTACCTTTGTCTTCAAGTTGTCAAGAACAAAAAAACTGCACAAGCTAAACAAAAAAGGTTAAAAGCACTAAACTACAGTTAAATTAATCAAACTATTTAAATGGTGCTCCCCGGCAACGGCGCAAAAAACTTGTTGCTTCCTAAATGGACTGCCTAGCAAGTGCACTAGGGTCAAAGTAGTGTGGTAAGTACAAGGTTGTATCCCAGAAGGAGCAGTGTAAAATAGTTTGAGGTTTCCCTAGTAGACTGGTTTAGGGGAAGTCTTATCAATTACGAAAGTTGGTTGTTGGTTTGAAAAGAAATAAAAAGCAATAAAATAAAAGAAGTAAACAATAATAAAAAGGCACAAGCTTCACCTACCCAAAATAGTGTAAGGTTTACCTCCTAGAAAGACATGTAAAACTACTTGGTTGTGCGCATAGATCTAAGGTATCTTAACTAGATTTCCCCAAGCTTACCCCTCGGCCTCACTTGGTTTCTAAGATTACTAATGTAAGTTTCCCCTCATTACTTGTTAAATCAGTAAACTTGCATTAAGAATAGTTAAGCATTTAATCAAAATTAAAACCCTTTGCACATACACAATCCCCCCTCGGGTTCTTATAATATTTGTGTGTGTTTGTGATTCTAACTATATCAAATCTCCCCTCGGGACTTATTGTTATAGCATGTATGAGACGGCCGAACCCAATTAAATATTCCTCAAACACATCAATCATCAAATGATTCAAAATAAGGTTTTAGAAACTTACATCGGAGGAAGTCTTACTCTGCCTGGGACAGGCTCGACTTGCAGACAGACTACTTGCACATAATGAAGAAAATACTAATCTTTATTTATGAGAAAGTAATTACAATGGAACTCCCCCACATGGGCACACCTTTATCATTGGTAAGGAGGGGGTATAAATACCCACTAAGTGATAAATATCAAATAATAAAAGATAACTAAAAACCTATTTAGTTCTAATCTAAAAAGGAAAACAAATCCTAAACAATAAAGGACTCTAAATAAGCTTGTCCAACAAGAAAAACTATATAGGAATAAATAAATGATAAAATCTTTTCTTTTCTTGCATAAATCACGTCCACATCCGCTCCTAATTAGGTGGTTAACGTGAATTATGATTCTTCTCCTTTTTAATATCATTTTCCTCAAATTTCTAATTTAGCACAGTCTGCTGGGAAAGTCTTTCCAGTTTCGGCTACAACATGAAGTTATGCCAAAAATAAATAAATAATGATTTAATTTAAGGTTATGCCAAAAATAAATAAATAATGATTTAATTTAAGGAAATTAAACATTTAAAAAGCATAATAAATCACTAAAATATTTCACTTATTAAGCTCAAAGCTAGCCAACCGTGTTATGTGGATTTGGATATCAAGCTAATCTGGGATTGGTTTTCTGCTCAATCATGTACTCTAAAAAGCTCAGCATAAAGATACCATAATCACTGCAATTTATTTCAAAATAGAATATTAGTATTTTAATAAGATATTTTGATGAAGAATATGTAATAAATCTATCCAAATATTGTTTTAATTAGGCAAAATGCATAAAAACCGCCCGTACTTGGCTCAAATAGCCTATTGCCCCCCTAAACTTTCAAAAGGACCTATTACCTCAATGAACTTGGCAATTATGCACCTATTTACCGCCTCAACTCAGTTAAACCAATCACAACTAAGAGACTGCACAACACTCTCTGCCATATGTCAATGTTTGAAAAGTCAAACCAATAGTTAGCTGACACGTGGCTTATTTTATTAAAAGTTCATTAACTTGAATATTGCAATTTCATTTAAACCCTTTAAACATTTTTCACTTCAAAATGACCCATTTTCCATTTCATCTCTCATTCTCTTCAAACACAACCTGCAAATAAAATTCTACATATGCAGATAATTTGCAAATTTCACAATTTCAGATATCATCACAAATATAAATACATACATTTTCAATTTAAATCAATCCTTCATACTTAAAATTTACACCAATCCTGTAAACAAATAAAAGAAAAATAAAGATGAATAAGGGGATCAGAACAGTAATAAATTGATTTTTTTTCTCATGTACCAAACAGAGAAAATCAACAAATATTCTTCCCCTTTCAAACAGAGAAAATTGAGAGTTGCAAAATCAAAGTTCATGAGGGGCTGATAGATGTGCAATAGTCGATGGTAAGAAAAGTAAGAGAGGTGGATTTCATTGCAAGTGAAGGATGAATGAAGCCTTACAACAAAAGAAAGTGGCATAAAATATGGAAGAATCAATTTAGGGTTAATGAAATCAAAATAACCATCGTGGAAAGGGGAAGAACATGGGGAAATGACGGTTAATGTGAGATAGGGTTTCAAAGATGGATTTTGAATTATTTTATTTGATTATTAGTTTTTTTTTGTTATTCTACATAATGGATTTTCAGAAGAAAATTTTTTTTTCCATTGATGAATGAGTGAGGGAGGAAGATACCCGAGGAAAGAGAGAAAGCTCTTAGTTTTTTTTTTCAATTTTTCGTTCAATCTCTTGAAAAGTGAGTTGATGTCAACTCAGCTGACAACTCAACAAAAGGCGGCAAATAGGTGTGTAGTTGCCAAGTTTAGGGAGGTAATATGTCCTTTTGAAAGTTGATGGGGGCAATAGGATAATTGAGCCAAGTACGGGCGAGTTTTTATGCATTTGGCCTTTTAATTATAATTATAAAATGAACGGATTTGTCAACGAAATTCGATTACAAAGGCGGAAAAATAATTGAATTTCTCAAACCCGCCGAGGATCGTGATTCGAATACCATACAATGGTTTTAAAAAACATGAGATTAAAACATTAAAAACTCACATGCAATGTCTCTGAAAGGAGTTAAAGTCGGTGAGGCTCACAAGCGCAAGCCCTCCACGATCGCATGCATGAACCCCTCTCGAATCGGGATCGGTGCTAGCCTAAGAGATGAAGAATACGAAGAACTCAAGAACTCTCTTTTTTGGTGTAGATCTATTTTCATACTGTAAAACTATATATTTCTTTTGGTTAATTAGTCTTTTATAATGGTACTAAGAATTAGATTCAAATTAGAATTTTTATTTAATTATACATTGGTTCTAAATCGAATATGTTTAATAGTTAAATCCATATATTTAATTCCTTAAATAGTTGAATTTATCAGCTTTATAATTTCCTATTCTCTTTATAAATTGACATTCTAATTAAATTTATTTAATTATTAAATCAATTAGACTTAATACCTTAAACACAATCTAATTACAAACTTTATAATTTTCTATTCTCTTTATGAATTGACATTTTTTTGTTGCCCATCTGGTTCACCAGAGCTTTGCTCAGACTGCGTCCAGATCCGACCCGGGTCGCGCATCTGGCTGTGGTGGGTGAGTCTCCCAATAATGATTTTTTTACATTTACTAGGACTCGAACTCGAGACCTTGCTTAAGGGATACTAAGTCGCTTACCACTTGAAACAATCCTTCTTGATTTTTGAATTGACATTTTAATTAAATGTATATAATTATTAAATCTTAGACTTAACACCTTAAACATAATCTAATTACAAACTTTATAATTAGAATTAACTATAAATTGATTTCAAATCAAATATGTTTAATTATTAAACCCATAGATTTAATTCCTTAAACAATTTAATTTGTCAATTTTATAATTAGGATTTTATTTAATTATAAATTGATTTGAAATCAAATATGTTTAATAATTAAATCTATATACTTAATTTACTAATTTAATAATTAGAATTTTATTTAATTATAAATTAATTTCAAATCAAATATGTTTAATAATTAATTTATTGATTTGATTCCTTAAACAATTCAATTTATCAAATTTATAATTATTTCAAATTAAATTCATACACTAATTAAGCTTTATACTTTAATTCAATTTAATGAATAATATAAATAACTTTGTATTATGTCATTAGAATTAAATTAAATTCTCTTGAGTTATAAAGATTATTCAATTAAATTGACTTGACATATCAATTAATTAATAATCACTTCTTCATCACAACTTGTAACATTACATGTACAAGAAATCCTGAATCAGTGATTCAAAGTGCATGATCCTTTGAGTCTGTCCATATGTTGGCAGTAGGCACTACCCTACAGACTATAAGAGGATTCTAGCAAACATTTACAGCCCCTAATCGGGATAGAATACAGTTGTCTAATCTAAATACCAAACCCAGTAGTTATCTCGCAAAATTCTTGGCTCTCGACATCTAACTGATGAACAAGGCATGATAACTATCACCCTTTGTTACAGTCCATCAGCGCAGGCGTGATGTCTTTCAGTTTCACAAATTGAAATGGCAATCCTGAAACTACAACACTACTAATAACATGTTCATGAAATATACCGGATGTACCCGTACTTGAAATCAAATTTTGAAGGACCCATTAGGTATATGCAACAACATACCCAATTCTATATTAGTAGTATGTTGCAATTAAGTCTGAGGATAATCAAGAGCTACTTAGCATGGATTGGTCCAGCCCTATGTCACCCAACATGTGCCCATGTTCAAGATCTGCTTACCAAGCAACACAGTGAACTCATTACTATAGATCAGCTAACATATAAGTCTTTAGGTCTAATCATTCCCATGACTAAACAGACTTGGGACATTTTATGATTTATAATCAACGGACCCTACTCATATTATAGTACAAGAAATAAATGCAGTAGGTTCTTCTCCTTTATTAATGTGACACAATTAATGTATATACAACTCATCATACATTATTAAGAACCAATGCCTATGAACTAGGGCACACCAACAATCTCCCACTTGAACCAGTTCACAGTAGGCATTTCCCTATTCTTTATAGATTCGCAACAACCTTTTAAAACTCCATCCATGATGTTATTTTTGGTCAAATGATCAATAACATCGTTCCTATGTCAACCGCTCTTATATGACATGTCTTTGACATATTATTATCTTATCTTGATAATATGTCATTTAGACATTTTGAACACATGTTCGGATTCAGTGACCAGGTCCCTTTGCTTGTGCTATGCCACTCGTTTTGTCATGAAAAACATTAAGTAAGCCTATGATGGCTTTCCCAATCCTACCTCACTTATGAATTTCCTGATTCTTATAACACACTTTATAGCATTACATGCTATCATGTGCTCAACATCTATTACAACTAACAATGATATTTTATATAAAGCTCTCGGCTCTTTATATAATTTTCAGCTATTATGACAGAACCAAACTAGATTTGGTTATTAGGTAAAAATCAAGAAGATCTACCTCGTAGATCACGACATCTATGATCAAATCTATTGCTATAGAATTTCCATCACTTGGATTCCATGATTTGATCTATCTCTTATATCACAATCACATGGATGAAATCTATCTCATTAAGATTTCATTCACGAGTCATTCTATTGGATCCGATCTAGTCAAGGTAATTTGTATCCAATCAGACTGTAATGGTTCCCCTAAACTTAGCATTGCAAAGTATTTACTAAGACTTTAGTAAACTACTTTCAATCTTTCTCCAATCATTTTACTAGTATCACAATACAATTCTTGAACACAAAACATTACATTTACACATTATCTACATTTCAACTGCATACTATCACCTAACACCCACATGTGGGTCAATCCGGTTACTAACTAGATTATGGTGTATAGATTGCATTTCAACTTAATTCCGTTAACCAAAGTAAGCAATTTAAAAAAGCAATTCAATGGGTTCTCAAAACTCTACCTCATAAAAAGATTCATCATTTTTCATGAGAAAAAACATTTCCATGATTTATGAGTGAACCGACATGCTTTCTTAGATCAATTATGCCTTACAACTTACTAGTTAAACCTTGCTCCCACTACTTCTCTTAAAGAACGACATTCTCTAGAAAACACCCTATAATGACTTAAACTCTTTATTTAAGGCAAGGTTTTAGGTGCTTTATCGTTGTACTTTGAAAGGATAAATCACAGGTAGGCTCAAGAGATTTTTCTTTGAACTAATCTTACTTCAATCTCATGACATATACTTTAAGTCCTATGCTAAATAGTTGACTTAGATTCTACATAGCCAAAATCTTATGAAAGACGCGTTAGGCCGTAGCCCAACCATATTTCATATGGTGCTCTTTCAAAGCCTTTATCAGAGCATGATATAAATGACCAATGGTCAGAAGACATATGTCTTCAATCTTGATCTTGGGAGATTTGAATTATCAATGGACACCATGTTTCACATGATTTTGTCCTCCTATTAATTTCTCCATAATTATGGTGTAATTCAATAGCATGAGCTGTGAATCCATCTCACATTCAAATCACAATGATTTAAATATTAGGTTTATATATCATTGCTTCCTTGGTTGCACAAAAAACCTTGATATCATAACCTCTACTTTTCTCTACTTTGTCCTCTACATCCTTTACTTATCCAAGGTCTATGGATCAAATTTCATTAGCAAAGCTCAATGAAATTTATCCAAAAGAATAATAGAGAAAAATATCTATCTCCAATTGTTGGGAAACAATGATCCGGAAGAATTAATTCAAGAATAATCTAGATCAAGTTTAAAGAAAACAAAAATTATAGAAACAAAATCTTAAGGAACAAAACATGTAATCTCCTTAATCCAAAGTGGAAACATCCGGTCCAAAACAAGTCATCAGGACATATATTGAAGACTACAAATACTTAAGCACATAATGGAAGCATCCGGTTAAAGTTTGCAAAGGAAATAAACTTTAAACTGCCTAAGAATAACATCTGGAATAAGAACTGGTTGAAATAGCATCCGGATACAACAAGACAAATTCATCCAGAAGATACAATTATCAAGGCAAAGGGAAAAGTTTCAAAAATAACTTTTCCCTTCACCTTTTGGTCTGAAAGTCAAAGATCCTTTTCCCTTATGTAAGACCAAAATGATGGCTAGCACACTTTTCAGAAAAGGATAGAAGGACTGATACATCCGGATTTCTAGCATAAAAGTTAGTGGATCACTAAAATATAAGGAAAACGATCACTAGAAAATTTTCACCCTCAATTACAAGGATTCAAAGGGATAATTAATAAGTCTAGCAGATTGATCAATGGATCCAAAAGTGCCATATATTACCTAATCAATGGTGAAGATCTAATTCAACTTCAACAACTCACAACGGCTATATTTATGATAGAAGCCTATAAAAGAGAAACTTCACAAGTTGAGAAGGTGCTGGTTATTTTGAGAAAGCATACACTAGAGAATTCGCTATTATAATCAGTGACATAATCCCTCCAAGAACCAAACCATTTTAAATCACTTTGTAAGGATTCCTAAGTGAGTTATAAACTTGAGGAAATCCAAAACCAAAATCTTTGAGAAAAACAAAGTGTAATATCTCATAATTGGGTGAGTATTGTGATTGGGATCTAGCTTAAAGTTAGTGTTTTAAGTGGAACTCCCTGTAGGACTCAGCTTAGGTTTGGGTAGAAATTTAAGTGGTATATCCTGCTAAAGATAAGAGGACTCAGCTAGGAGTAGGTGTTTCTAGTGGTATATACTACATCCTAAAGGGGTTACCATTCGGAGACAAATTGTAAGGCTTGATTCCTACAAGTTAGAAAGGAATTCACTAGTGAAAAAGATCAGAGGAAGGAGACTTCGGGGACTAGATTAGACGGGGCAGCACCAGGATAAAATTACTGTGTTTGATTTTCTAACCCTTTATATTATTTCATAACATTTCATATTTGCATCATCCAGATCCATCATATCTGCAACATAATCAAACACGCTACATAAGACTTTTTGAAGTCTACTTATTTCCATGAAAAGGGTCATTCACCCCCCTCTAACCTTATTTAGACCCTTACAAGGACCAAAAAGTGGTATTAGAGCTAGTGCTAAAAAACTAGAGATCTAACAATCTTGAGCTAAAGATCCAATTTTGATCCAAGAATCAAAAAGAGTTTTCAAAACTCATAACTCCTTCCTGAGGATATGTGTATTACCCATCCTCCACTCTTCATCGGTGAAGACTATAGGTTTTGGAAGAACCGAATGAAGAACTTCATTCAAGCATAAACCATGATGGCATGGATGGCCATTGAAGATGGCCCATATGATCCTACTCACGAAGTAGAGGGTATAGTTACCCGAAAGCCCTCAAGGTTATAGGATGATAATGATTATAAAAAATTGCGTGAAAACTCAAATGCTAATAATATGCTTCATTGTGGTCTTAGTGCAACTGAATTTAATATAATATCTAGATGCGAGACTGCGCAAGAAATCTGGCAGAAGCTGGAAGTGACCTATGAAGGAACAAACAAGGTTAAAGAAGCCAAAATCGATCTACTATAGCAAAAGCTAGAATCCTTCAAGATGGAGCCCAAAGAATGTATTAGCAACATGAATACTAGATATACTAATCTATAAATGAGATGATGAGGCTTGGGAAGAAAATCTTAGAAGCAGATATGGTCAAGAAAATACTCCGGAGTCTCACTAAGGAATGGGCCAACAAGAAGACTACCATTGAGGAAGCTCATGACTTTAACTTCTATAGTTATGATGAACTCATTGATAATCTCCTAACTCAAGAGTTATCCTTGGAGAAAAAGCCTGAAGAAAGGAAGAAGGCCATTACTCTCAAGGCAGATTCCGCTGGATCAGCCTCCTCTAAATTAGATAAGCTACCAAAGTAATCTGATTATAACAAAGAAGATATGGCTATGCTGGCTAAATATTTTGATAGATTCCTAATGAAGAAAGATAGAAGGAGATCTAGGAGGTATGAATCAAAAATATAAAAGGAAAGCACTTCGAGAAGGGACAAGCCAAGAAAGGCTCCGAAAGAAAAGAAAGATCCGTAGAAAGATGCTATGTGCTTTGAATGTGGAGAAAAAAGCCACTTTAGAACCAAATTCCCTAACTCAAAAGAGACAAGAAAAATAAGAAGAAAGCTATAGTGGCCATATGGAGAAACAGTGAATAAAGTAGCAATCCATCTTCCACAAAGGAAGAAGAAACAACTAACTGTGCATTCATGGCTCTAACAGGTCTGGAAGGAGATCGATCCGAAAGAAATCCATCTAAGTAAGATACAAAGCAAATTGAGGAATCAGAATCAGAGACAGCCACCACTAAGTTAAATTCTCACTCTAATTCTATTTCTAACCTTGATCTTGCTAGAGCTTTAGGGGTGGTGATTCACAATGTGAGGAAAAACACTAAAGCCATAAAATCCCTACAAAGACAAGTTTTGGAGCTAGCTGAAGCAATGATACAAGATATCAATCTGATAAGGACTATAAAGCATATGGATGCAGTTGAGGAGAATTCCCTAAGGAATCAAGTGGAGATCTTAAGTGCAAACTTGACAGGGCTAGATAGGGAGCTAACCCTAATGAAGAAGGCATCCAGAAGGAAATCGAATCCTTCACAAAGAAGGGAAAATCAAAAAGGTAAGTAGCACCAAGAATTTTAAATCAAAAGAATCCGGTGCCCCCAAATCAAAAAGAAAAGAAAGTTAGTAGGAAACCTCAAGCACAGAGATTCAAAGCTGCTCAAAAGGGAAAAGCTAAGGCTGTATCAAATAAGTAACCTATCAAGCAAAGAAAGAATCATAGAGCAGAGATTGCACCTCGAACCAACTTCCAGATACACATTGGATAGATAAGTATACAAGAAGCTAGATACATTGGAAATTATGGAAAGTAGTATCTTAAAAAGATCCAGAAGAAGAATGAGCAGAGCAGACCCATCTCTGGGTGCAGGTTTTATGGGACAAACAATCATATTACTAAATTATGTAGATTGAAACGGTTATTATAATTACGAGGTATCGATGACATGTGGGTCTTCCCTGGCACGTGTGTGAGAGGCGGGGCTAGCTGGGGGTTGGTTGGATTTAGGCGTGTTAAAATATTTTTAGTTGAAGTTTGCATAATAAGCTAATGTTGATGAATAAAAGAATGGAGACCCAAATCTCGATACAAATGATAGAGTCACCACCTAAGATGTTGACTTGGGAAAGAGTTTTACTACGGTTCCCTCTAGGCGGGAGACTCATACCTATTGGATTAGAGATTCGGGTATCGGATGAGTCACTTATTTCTCATTTAGTTGATTCAAATTACGTTCACCATGTAAAACTGCGTTCATTTTCATCATTTGGGGAATTATCATAGAAATCCTATTTTTCTACACTGTTTTACACTCATTACATGCGTTTTCATATTATAATAAAGCACAAGTAGTAAATTGAGGAATAAAAATTCTAACCGGAGGAATATGGGGGAATTGCAAGAAAACCTATACATTTGTTCTAAGTTATAAAACAAAATAAAAATAAATTCCCCTGCATCCATAAAGATTAGCACAGTTTATAGCACATCATAGGTCAACATTTCATTAGGAAAATGTGATTATGTTAGCATGGCAGTTTTATGATCAATAGTGCCCCAGGCCGCTTATAGGAGTGGAGAGAAATAACGGATCTTCAACATCTTTTTTTATGAAAACACATTTTAACTTTTATGGGTTGATTTACTGGATTATTAGTGAAAGTGATCGCATGGAAAATGGTGAGTTGGATTGATTTTTAACCAGTTTAAAATGAGTTCTGGTTTTTACCCGGGGCAAGTACCCCGTACGGGTAGGTAGGACCCTTACGGCTACCAGGGAGGACCGGTATGGGGTATGGTGTACCCATACGGATCTTATCTGGTCCAGGCAGAAACTTTGTTCAATTTAGTTTACAGATTAACAGATTAATGGATTGGTGGAAGAAAAATAAAATAAAAAGGGATTTCCTTTCGAATGAGTATGGCGCACCAATCTAATAACTTGATGATATAAGGTGCCAACAAGGCTCAAACGGGTGAGAACCAGACCCAAAAATAAGAAATAGAAAGAACATATAATAGAAGAGGCAGAAAGTAACAACAATAATAAAGCTGACATGTGAGTCTCTTTAAAACTCAAGAGCGTTACCTTTGCGGTGTGAATCCACTTTAAGGTGATCCCTTTACTTTTAAGAGAGTCCGACCAAAGTAGACGGTGAAATAGGACTATTTAGGTGAGGATTTATGTGGATAGAACCTCCCCTAAATCCTAATAAATGAAGTTAGGAATGAATAAAATGTGGATAAAACCTCAAGGAATGGGTTTTCTCCCTATTTTATACCTCCTATACCTCCAGTATACCTTTTCTATACCTATAGAAACTACTAGATCTTTTTTATAATTTTTCTATAATTTTCTTCTAATATGAATGTGTGTTATGAAATGAGGGGAAAAGGCCTTATTTATAGATCTTTCTTAAGGAGGATCGACTTTCCTGACTGATGTATCCCTTTCTTAAGGCATATTGACTTTCTAGACCAGTGATGTATCCTTTTCTTAAGGCGGATCGACTTTCCTGGTTGGTGTATCCCTTTCTTAAGGCGGATTGACTTTCGTGGCTGATATTACATTCCTTTCCTAAGGCAGATGATTCTCCTGACTAACGTATCCCTTTCTTAAGGCGGATGACTTTCCTGACTAGTGGTGTATCCTTTTCCTACAGCGGATGACTTTTCTTTTGGGGAATTCAAATAACCTGAAAAAGAGACAATAATCAAACATCGAGTTAGTCATTGTCTAAACAGACACGTTCTTTATTCTTAATTGGCTTTTGTGGAAACAAAAATATTTTTGCCCCTTTAATTAAGAATAAAGACGTGTGGATGGGGGCTAGCCCCTAAAATAAACTGAAAACAAAGTGCAAGAAATGCTGGGTTTGGCCCAATTTTTGCCATTTCCTCTACTGGGAAATGCCTTTAGGGTTTATGCCCTTAGGGTTTTTTATGATGGGGGTGTTCCCCTTGGCTGATTCTATCACTGGAGGATGGGGGTATGCCCCTGGATTGGTAGGGGAATGCCCCTTGATTGGTGGGGGGATTCCCCTTGATTGACTGATTCCACTACTGGGGAATGGGGGGATGCACCTGGAATGGTGGGGTGATGCCTCTTGAATGATTCTACTATTGAGAGATAGGGGATATTCCCCTTGACTGATTCCACTATTGGGAAATAGGGGATATGCCCCTTGACTGATTCCACTGTTGGGAAATAGGGGATATGCCCCTTGGCTGGCTGATTCTGGTGCTGGAGAGTAGAGTGATATCCTTTGGTAAAACTTCTTCTATTGGGGAAGTCCTTTCTGATAGGATTTGTATACTGGGGAAGAACTCCTATGCTAGGATGGTCTTGTACACAAAAAGTTTCCTTAATAGTGATCAATTCAAAAAATGGCTTACCTTGATTCTTGATTGACTTTCGTGAAAACAAAAATATTTTTGCCCCTTCAATCAAGGATCAAGGTGAGCATAGGGACTTATCCCGGATATAAGTAAAATATAGGGGTGAAGAAGACCAGGGTTGGCCTCGAGCTTGGACTGGATGAATTTTTGGTGCTTTGTGAAACACTGGTTCAAAAATCTACCCTTGGATGGCAAGAGAGGGCCCGTATGGGTTGGCTAGGACCCATATGAGTAGGGTGCTCAAACATTGGGGCCCATATGGGTAGGGTGAGACCCATACGGGTCCTCAACTGGGTGGTTCAAAAGTCTGATCAGTCCCCTCATATCCCGCCATATACTAAAACTTCCCTTTTTGCAACTCCGGTGATTTTCTTCCTAAAATAAACTAAAGATGTATAAGAAGATCCCACAGGCCGTCCGCTTTTCCCTTAAACTTGAGGACTTGCCCCTGGTGGGCGATTTAGGACTTTGAGAATGCCCAGTTTCCATCGAGTATGCTTTTCATGAGGGAGACTCGTTTTTGGGGCTCACTCATGCCTCTAAAATGCCACTGATCCCTCCTCCTAAGACCCACGCTTTAAAACTCAAGGTAATTTTGCTCGATTCTCCATTTTCCATTTTCAAACCATTGAAAATTTCTCAGATTTTGGCATGAATTAGGGTGTTTTAGATGTTGGAATAGAGCCTGATGTATGTAACTTTAGCCTCAGATGCTTTTAGGATAGCTTTGGATGAGCTTTAGATGAATTTGGATTTTTGGGAGATTTGTCTGCAGAGGGACTACTTACAGGGGACCCGTACGGGGTGAGGGGGGACTCGTACGGGTCTCATTTTTTATACGAGCACCACTTGTGGACCAGTATGGGTCCTCTCCTCAGGGATAAAATGCTGGTTACTTTAATTTCTGTAATCCTTTTCTAATTTTTGACTTGTTTGCTGTATTTTAGCCCGGCTGAACTGTAATTCTATCTTTGCAGTTTCAATACAAGACTATGGGGACCCTAAGCTTCTACAGGAAATGGTATGAGGAGATTCATGATACGAGGGATACAGAGTTGCTAATCCGTACCAATTCTTTTGGATTCAGTGACATTATATGGGCCATTCCTCCATCTCCAAAGACGCTGGCCCCGGGTACCGTTTCAGCTCTAATAGAGAGATGGTCGGAGATAACCCATACTTTTCACTTACCTATTAGGGAGGTCACTATCACTCCTTCGGATGTGTGTGCTATGACGGGCTTAGAGTGGAGCGGGGATATAGTCCATTTCGATGTTTATGTCGACCGATGGCATTCCTAGCCTGAGGTGAAGGCCTACATTACAAGACTACTTGGGCTTTGTTTGGACGGGACAAACAAGCTCAAGTACGAGGACCTACATGCTTATTGGATCAGGCATTCTAGTCTTGTTGCAGCTGATAGGAGAGATTAGTATGCCCGATCTTTTCTGTTGACATTTCTTACCACTGTCTTCTTTCCTGTCTAATCGAGCAACCTCAACTATGGCTTGCTCTCTACTATAGAGAACCTTGTCGCTATGCTAGGAAAGAACTGGTGCCGGGCCATTCTGGCATAGTTATACTATAGGCTGGACATCAAAGTCAGGCGTGAGTAGTCTAAGCTCAAGATCTACCACCTGATACTACTGGTAAATACCAAATTGATCTCTTAAGCTTTGACCTTTCACTCAGATTGTGTTATGACTGATCCTTATTTTATTTTGTAGATTTGGGCTTTTGAGCACCGGTTCATCCCCAAGCTGGGTTTGCCCATACAGCCCGAGACACCACATATCATTTTTAGGTGGATGGGGCTCTAGCAGGGGTAGCCCTTGACTATAGTGCAGTACCAAGAGTTCCTACGCCAGCTGCGCTAAGATTTGGTAAACTTCTTCCCTACTAAACCTGCATTTTACATTTTAAAAAACCATTAGTCGAAACTGTATTTATGAGGTTGCGATACTCATAGTGCATTCATTTTGTATAAGTTATTCGAGACCCGTGGGACAAATTGGCCACGCATGGGGCTATTAAGCGAATACAGGTTGGCATGGATGACCGTCGCTTTGTCTTGGAGTCACCACTCTCCTACGAGTGATATTTTGGTAAGCGGGTCCGGGGGTGGAGGACCAGTGCTATGGTGGAGAGACCGATCCCTCCCTTGATCCCAGTGGGCACCTTCTAGCCTCATCTTATGCCGGGGACCAACCAGGGGTTGTACTTATTGGGCAAGGGGGATCGCGTGCTGTCTGTAGAGGGCTCGTATGCTGAGTTCATTGATTCCTCACTTCTTCATCCCTGTAAGAGGATCCACCATGAGGATATCCCTCTCGAGTTTCACTGGATCGACAGTAAGGATGACGACGATGATGATGAGGATGATAAGGAGGCGGGTGGACCAAGGGGTGACCGTAGGGGTCCATCCATAATTCAGGGCGCTAGGGGCTCTGTTAGGTCTGCTACCCCTTCTTCTCAAGTATGCCTCTAACTTAGCCTTTGTGAATATTTCATTTCTTTCTATAATTAGTGGTGATCTCGAGTCAGATTTTTTATTGCTATAGCCTTCCACTTCCACGCAGAAGAGGCCTATCGCTGCTGCTGCTGCTGCCCCTGAGCCATCGGTGAAGCAATCTCTGGCTTTTGGATCTGTGGGGGAGGGGATCCTTTGATCTGAGCTAGATACTTTCTTTCGGCTCCTCGACCATTCGGGGAAGTGAGCTGTCAAGGAGCTCGAGGAGTCGGTCCAGCCTATCGGTTTCACTCCTTTTAGCTAAACTGATATAAGGAATTTCTGGCCTTAATCTTTACACATTACTATGATTGCTTAGAATGTCCTATCCTGATGTGACTTTTCCCTTTTAGGTGACTATCTTTGAGGCTAAGAGGATTGCCAGGGGCTAGTTTTCAGTGCGGGATTTGCTATTGCCCCAGGATGCCCTAGCTTTGGTAAGTTTCTTTTTCCTATAAAATTTAACAAATTATGCATGCATGCTATGACATTTATATATGTATACTGATATTATGATTTCTATTGCAGACCCTGTTGGCCATAGAGTGCAGTAAGTCCCCCCAGGACTTGGATGCTTCGAAGGAGAGAGCCCAGTTCTTAGAGGAGCAACTACGGGCAGCTACCATTGAGGCTGGCTAGGCTAGGGTCGAGACTGCTCGGGCGAGGGCTGAGATTGAGATGCTAAGGGACTAGCTGGCTAGGATGACTGAGGATAGGAAGATGCCGACTCCTTCTAATGATGAATTCAAGGTTATTCTTCTTCTGGTGAGTCCGAGGTTGATCTTTCTGCATATTGACTGACTCAGAGGGATGGAAATTAGTCTGTTGAGGGTGCTGATGCTGCTGGGGCTGCTGCAGGGACTTTGAAGACTAGCGCCCCCACTCAGCCAGCTGCTGATACTAATGAGGCTGAGGATTACATGACTATAGACATGGATTATCTACTAGCGGATACTCAGGACTAGACCCAAGAGGGCCGCTTGGGACAGGACACCCCGGTAGGTTAGATTATGATTACTTTCTGAACTGTTGATACTTTTGGGCCCTGCATGGCTTGTTTTGATTGTAAACTTTAGATTGGTGCTTTTGACATTAAAATTTTATGCATGCTAACTTTCCTTGGACTGAGAGCATTGAGTATTGCTGCCTTGCGAATCCGTATCTTATCCAGAGATTTCATAGTAAGGGGACTAAGTGATGTTCTAATTTTTGCATAGGCCATTTGATGTGAGATGAACCATCAAACATTTATTTTATTTCTTTTTTGTCCTAATTTTTACCTGAACTGTCCTTGGCGGCTTGGTCCAGTGGACTTTTTTGTTTTAGCTTTAACTTTTGCCTAGACCGCCCTTTCAGGTTTTCAACCTAGAAAGCTTTTTCTTTACTTTTTGCCTTAATTTATGCTGACACCTCCCTTTCAGATTTTCAATCCCATAGGATTTTCTTTTATTTCATCTTAATTTTTGCCTAGACCGCCCTCTCGGGTTTTCAATCCAGCAGATTGTCTTAATTTTTGCCTGAATTGTCCTTGGCGGCTTAATCCATCATACTTTTTCTGAACTTACATACGCCTAATTTCTTTAGAACTTTTATTTATGTTGAATTACATGTGAAAGGAATAAATAATAATGATGCGTAACATGTAGAGAAAAATTGATGTTCACACACCTGCGATAATTTCACCTAAAGACATGCATGCATTCATAAGACCAAGATTCTTAGCAAAATCATAACATGTTCATTGATGAGATTAATTTAAGTACATAGGAAATGGTAATAATTTCCAATGGTTAACCCCTTTTGCCAACTGGTCTTTTACAGATTTTCTAGAAGGCAACTGACATTTTTCAGTCGATGCCCTAACTTTTGCCTAAGCCGCCTTTTCTGGTTTTCAGCTTAGCAGGGTTTATTTGCCTTTGAGTGCCCTAATTTTTGCCCGACCGATTTGCGTAATACAAATTCGCGAACTACACCCTAATTTTTGCCCGAGCAGTAGAGGACTGCTCGTCGGGTGATTTATTCTTTATTTCTTTTATTCTTTGTGCTGCTTTTTTATGATTTAATTCTTTTAACCTAGAGATGATAACGCTTAAGCCTATCCTGATTTACTGGATTCACGAACTCATTTCCATCCATATCTGTAAGCTTCATTCCTCCTATGCAAGGACTTTCTTTATCACGAATGGTCTTTCCCAATTAGGTCTGAACTCGCCCCTAGCTTCAGTGTTGACCTAGCATAGCTGCTTGAGAACCAAATCACCCACTTTGAGAGGTTGTTTCAATGTCTGACCCTATTATTGTAAGCTCGAGCCATGCGCTACTGATACATCTATAGGTGGTCAAGTGCCCTGAGTCACTTTTCATCTATTGCATTTAATTTCTTGTACTTGGCCCTTGCCCTATCTGATAGTTTTAATTGACCTTCGAGTGCCGCTCTTAGAGATCTTACTTCTATTTTAACTGGTAGTATAGCTTCCATTCCATATACCAAGGAGAATGGCGTCTGATCAGTGGGAGTTCTTATACTAGTTCTATACCCCTAAACTGTGAATAGGAGTTTATCAGCCCAGTCCCTGTAAGTAGTTACCATTTTGGCCAAAATTTTCCTAATTTATTAATGATCGGCTTCCCTATAAGCGGACGACGGTTGCAAAGTCGGGCTAGCGGATGAGTCTCCAGAAAATAATGGCGATGTGATCGTAGAAAATGGTTTTGCATATTTTTAGTGTTTAAAAGATATAAGATCAAAATCCCGCACTTAAAATAGAGTCGCCACCCGGTTCAGCTCAACTAGGAAATTTTGGTATGATTTTTCCATCGGGTGGTAGACCATACCTTAAGTAGAGGTTCTGAGTCCGGATGATGTTATCTATTTTACATTGGCCAAGTTAAAAGATTTCATTCTTTCTTCATCAGTTTTATTCCATCCTATTTATTGTGTTTTCAAATATTTATTATTATCGCATTATCAAGCATTCAAAGAGGTAAATAAATTATTACAGTCATCCAAAAATAAATGCAGAAATTAAAATTATTATAGGGCTTTCGAATCCTATACATTTGTCTATACACTAAATAAAATACCCGAAGGCCTAACATACATCTAACCTAAATCTACCTACATAAAACAGTTATCATAGATACATCAAGTACACAGGGTATATCACATAGAACGGCGCCCCCGATGGGGTTGAGAGGGATTAGCCCCTCGCGGGGTCACGGGGCAGCGCCTCAGGTAGGGTCCGGGGTAGAGCCCCCGGCTGGGGTCGATCTACCAAGTTAGCTTAAAAATTTTTGATTTTAGAATGTAGTTCCCTTTGAAAAATTCATTTTCCGAACGAATTTTAGGGAAAAGTCCATTTTGGACATGATCATTATTTTAACCAAATTATTAGTGAAAATGCCACATGTTATGGGGTATAGACCATTTTTGGGGAATTCTAGACTCCCATGGTTGCACTGTACATCCTAGCTTCAAAAATTAAACTAGGTCGAAAATAAAATGAAAATGAAACTGCTGTTCAGAACTCCATACCGCCGGCAGTATGAACGAGGCTGCGATCTCATTTACATAGGCAAGCTGTATGACATTCAAGATACCCTAAAGAAAGGGTTTTACAAGAAAATGAGGCCATTGGGGGCAAATGAGGCCACTAGCGGTATTAATGAAGCTGCTGGCGGTATGGTTGATACCGCCGATAACTCCAAATGCCTTTGGTGGCTTCAGTTTCTTGCAGCAGCTATTTTTGGCTAAAAAGTGATCGAAAACCTAAAACTAAGCACAAACAACAACTAAAACACAACAAACAAGTAAAATGAAAGCCAAAGAGCTATGAGACTCATAATTTTTACTTCGAGGCCATAAATCCACCTCTTCGTGATCTGTATGACACCTCTAGGGAGCTCAAATGATGATTTTGGGAAGTAGGGGGTGATTTTGGTCTCTAAATCCTATTTTCACTGATTTTAAACCTGAAAATCTACTTAATATTAGAAAGTTTAGTACAGAAAAACTAAGAAAAGATGGATTAAATCCCATTTTCTTACCTTTTTTGAACTTATCCTACTAAATCTAGCTAAATACTCAAAATCTCTATGTGGTTTCAAGTCTCAAGTGTTGAACCTTTTCAAATGGCTGGGAAAGGATGCTTATATAGGCTAAAATTTGTTGGAAATCTCCTTTGATCAATTATCCATTGAATATCGAGCAAAAAAGGCAGACCGCTGTTTTGTAGAGGAAATCATGCCACCGGCGGTATCGATGAGGCCGTCGGCGACCTCACCTTCCTGACAGGTCTATAAAGCGAGAACGATTCGTGCTCGAAATTAGGGAAAGGGAGAGAAAATTCGACAAAAGGTGATTTTGATGGAAAAACTAAATTATTGGGGTTTATTTTTGACTTTTTATGGTATTTTGGACTAAATTTTTATTTAGATGTAAATCATCGGTCTGAGCTACCACCGGATGTGCTACCATACATGACGAACTGAATTTTTCCAAAGATAAAATTCGTAGAGAATTTTTTTATCGGTAATAAAAATTCCAAAAAAAGGAATTTTTATCATGAGGAATAAAATCGAGTATACGTCATCATCATCTCGCGAGAGGGACTGTAAAATCCTATGCTCACATTCCCTTTAGAGCTTTTGAAGGATTTTAGGCATCTTCTGTGACCCAATATGTGCTTCCAGGACCAACCTGCTGTTGATATTCTCATGAGTCTTTGTTGTCTTCTTTCTTGGCTAAATGTACCTTTGTACCCCTTTCCCCCTTCGTGAAGAGAGATGAACTAAGACTTATTGTTATCATGTTTGCTAAGCTCATTTATTACCTCTCTGTTATTTGGCAAGTTTTAACCATTGGATATTTATATCATTGTGCTGTATTCAAGGTTAACTTCATTAATGAATATGATGATATTTTAAAAAATTGTTGTTATGAATAATGTAATCAGAATGAAATACTCGAGTGAAATATGAATGAGAGATGCATCAATTTTTTCATGACATGCTAAAAAGTACTGATGTTACAACTTATCCATGATATGCCTTATAAGCGGCATTGTTTGCATAAAAAAATATTTGCAACATTAAAAATTACATCATTTGAATCATCCTTCGCAGGTGGAGGGCCTTGTTGGTCAATCTAATTAATACTGATAGTTGAACTGGTAGCTTTGGTGTGCAGGTTTGCATGTGCTTCTTTGGCTACTGCTTTTGCTAAGTCTTTGATAGCCTTGCTGATGGGATTTCCCTTTTCACTTCCCTTCCAATTCTTCCTCATAAGTACTGCTAGTGCCTTGGTGATGGACTAGATTGGTTCTTTCATTTCATCTTCTTTAGCATTCCTACACAATCATGTAGCCTTTCTCGAAATCATATGCATCATTGAAGATCTTAAAACTAGGGACCCTTTGGCCCCATACCTCAACAAGTTCTTCCTCCCCTGTGAATATCTTTTGCTTAACCTCAGCCTTTATCATGAGGTAGGACTGGGGTTTAGATTTCTTAGCACCTGTGCGATTCCCTAAACCAAGTCAGAATGGCCATGGAAGAGGCAAAATAGGTTCCAGCATACCCTGCAGATTCTTACTGAGTCCCTTACCTTTCACATAACCTTTTTCATCATGATCTTTTTGATTTTAAGCAATATATACCCACTAATCAAAAATTTTGTAACCTGGTGAGCTACAGCCACCCTAGATTTTTTTCTTCGGCCTCTATAGCTGTAATAACAGATGGTTCATCAGCTTCAATGGTTATAAACTTGCCATTATGTATAAGCTTAACTTTCTGATGGACCGTGGAAGGGATGACTCCTAATGCATGGAGGCAAGGTCGACCCAACAATAACGAGTAGGTAATGGAATGTCGAGAATCGTGAATAAGACTTTGGATTTCACTCCCCCAACTATAACTTCAACTTCAAAGACCCAATGACACTCCTCTTGGTATCATTATATGCCCTTATAAAAGTATTGTATTTTTCCAACATGGATTCATCCAGCTCTAAGTGAGGAAGGATCTTGGTAGGGCAGAGATTGAAGGCGGAACCATCATCCACCATAACACATAGGATAGAACGATCAAAGATTTACACCTTAATGAAAATTGCCTTATTATGCTTATCCCCTTCGGCCGGAAGGTCTGACGGATAAAACTTAATGGGTTCAACTTGATCGGGGAGAGGATCCCCGAATAACCAAAAACCCCTCAACCATAGTGGCAGATGGTGTAGCCTCCATGCTTAATAAGTTTTCTATTAGGCCCTTGCGATGATCTTCAGAGTCAATGAGAAGCTGCTAAACGTTGTACTTAGTAGGGGTGACTTGCAACTGCTAGATGAGAGGGGTGACTTTCTTTTTAGTACCGACCAGAGTTTGAGTCCCAATAGTAGGCATAAAGATTGGACCCTGATCGATATTTAGAATAAACTAGATATCCACATCTCTGCCCTTTCTTCTTTTTGGAAGAGGATCAGGAGTAATTCTCCCACTTCAGGTAACATGCAGCACCCCGTTTTTGATATAACTTCTCCCTTTGGAGGTTTCCACTAACAAGGCGAGTCCTTTAAGCTCATCACTTTCTAATACATAAGCATCGATATCAATTGGCTCTGGTTGAACCAGCATAGCTTCCTCATCAGGAATTCCTTCCAACTCGAATGCATTGATGTTAATAGGAACCGGTTCATTAGGTAAAGCAACTACTGAGTGAACCATAGGATTAGCCCACGAGATCATATTACAGACATAGTAGGAGGGTAACCCTGACTCGACAGCTGTAACCTGTTTCTTAAAATTTGGCAGGGGGATATTCATGGTGCTAGGCTTAAGTTTAGGTTCTTGTATCTACTTGTCCCTAATCAAAACATGAATAGCCTCAAGTAGGTCTCTACAGGCACCAGTGCGATGTCCCTTACTAATGTGATAAGCATAAAACTGATCCCTGTCCTCGGGCTTGGGCGGAACATAAGTCTTAATACTCTGAAGAAGGCCAAGCGCCCTTAACTTAGTGAAGATGGCGGGTAGAGATGCTTTCCAAGGGGAGATGATATCTTCGTTGGTATGGACTGCAACCACTTCTTCTTGCACTACCGCTGTTTTAGGATCAGAACTAGACTTTGCCTTAGAAGCCTGGGCTGAGGCTGAAGGGTCATTCTTTTTGAACCAAGGTTTGGCCGATACACTCACGGTCTTTAATGCCTCTATTCTTTCCCATTTCTCAGCTTTTTCAAAGACCTTAACATAGCTAGAGAATTTATCCATACCAAGAACCTTACGATAAGCAGGCAGGGCACTATCCATCAGCTTCACAATCCTCTCGGGGAGACTTAGCCTATCATTCAACATTACTTGAGTGGCCATCCATCTTTCAAAATAGGGCCTGAATTTCTCATTGGGAGCTTGCTTGATTGCCTCCAAATTTTGAATGGCAGTTTTAATGGTGGCATTGAAACTATACTACTCAATGAAAGCTTTTGGACAAAGCTTTCCAACTTTCGATCACCTCATCTGATAGAGTACTGTACCATTCGATAGCAGGACCTTTCAGGGAGCAAGGGAACATTTCAGCTAGGACTTTATCACTTAACTTTCTGATTCTCATAACCCTCTGATAGGTGGTGATGTGAGATTGAGGTGGACTAGTTCCCTTATACATCGCTATGCTAGGCATATGGCAAGTGTCGAATTCGCCAACTTTAATAAACCTGTTAAAATTTTGCGCTAGTGGAAGCGGGGTCGATCCTACAGGGAGTGCTAAAACTTTATAAAACCTTTTTGCTGAATGGAAACTACAAGAAAATAAATTAAGGGGGTTTTGAATGTTTTGGTGAAAATAATAAAAACACAAAACTGAAAACTAATTAAAAACAAAAGTAAAAATGCATCCAATCAAAGACATATTCCAATCTCGATCCTTCATTCGATCCTCGGTTCAAAAATAGTTCTGAATCAAATTTTGTTAAACCAATTATAGTTACCGAACACGCCTCTAATTAACCAATTTTCGCTTATTTTTAAACTAGCCATGGGACGCTCTATGACTAATCCTAACTAAACCATAGTACTTCGAAAAAGGTTTCCTTAGTTTAACTTGGTAATTGCATTACAAACTAGAAAAACCCGATTCAAGCCAATTTGTCAAAACGTTTGACTCATTTAAGCTAGATTGTTTATTTCTTAAGGCTGAGATACCTTAATTTGACACTATACAAACCAATAGGATAATTACAGATCAAATCAATTTTTATGCCAACTTTGAATTCATCCAATTGAAACAAAGCGCGCTTTTTGAAATAAGTAAATGAACCAAAATAACCTTTAGGAACCGAAATAAATAAATAGCAAATTGATAAAGAAAAGATAAAGCAAATTTAGACCTCACGAATAAAAAAAACTAAAAATTAAATTACGCTTCGATTAAATTAAATAAAATAAAAGCTACAAAGCTATTACAGTAATCTACTATTTTTTTTGTCCATCTGCCAAATGTATGTCGGAAACAAATCAATGGACAAAGTGTCCTTAAATAAGCAAAATAAAAAGAGTTAATTAACAATTTCAATGTCTCCACTATCTGCTTGCCACATAGCCACGTTAAAAGCCCAATTCGGTTTTTGTTAAGGTCCAGGTCAAGTAGTTGTAGTAGTGGAATATGGAATTTGTCATGTACAGTGGCTACGTCATCCAATTGAAGAGCTGAGACTATTGGAGTTAATTAGATGGTTGATTTTCTTGATTTTATACGAGATTTACTCCAACAGCTTCAAAGTAATGGAATCCAACCAAATAACTACTCTTATTCTCCACCTATATTTTGACATTTTTTTTCTATCAAAATCATAAATATGCACAGTTTAAGTAATTTCCCAAAAATAATGAGTAAATCAAACATAGGATAAGATAAATAAAATGCATAAAATGCATTCTAAGAGCATACTAAAGTTTTCAGGGACCCAGTCCTCCTCTCTAGCGGTTTGAACTGATAGTGACGACGGCTGAGAGCTAGGATTGGCAGCCAGTAATTTATGAAGAAGATCATGCAATTCTATAGACTAGGATGACCCCTCTCATAGAGTAACCGCACCCAAGGGTAGACGTGTTGATTGAGGAAAGGTTGTCCCCTTAGGTGTGACCACAAAATTGGGGGTTGGGCCAGATGCCCCAAACTAAAATGGAGGCGGCACAAACCCCTGACTAGGTTGAGCAAACTGGCTGACGGCTGGTGGAACCACTGTACCCACTGACTGGGATGACTGGCTAACTGAACCAAATGGACCCATAGAACCCAACTAACGAAACTGATTGGAAGAATCCCCGCGAGTCCGCACAGGTGGCAACTAAAACTAAGTGAATGTATTATGAGTAACCCTTGGTACTTGCCCACTAATCACTACATTCACTACTAGAGCACTGACAGGTGCGCTATGAGGAGCATTACCATCCTCTCTTCGGCCATGATCTCCCTGATGGAGGACAACATCTTATCATTCATTCGGTCGAAGAACTGATCACTTCCCAAGTACTGTGAGACGACATTTGCGATCTCTGACCTAACCTCGGCCCTCGATGCTTTTGCCTCCTCACCAGTAGCAACATTCTCAACCTTAACATCAATCTAGCCCTCTGGGGTCAGGATACGAGACATTTCCTCATGATGGTAGATAGAAAGATCAACGGGACTAAATTGACTACTGGACAAAATACCCGAAGATGGAAGCGGAGCAACCCTTAAGTGAACTAGAAGAGGAGGAGGAGGAGGAGCAGGAATTCAAACCAAACGGACCTGAGAATGTCGCCAAGTTTTAACCCTTTGAGCTTTGGCTGAGGTGATAACCAAAAGATCAGTACATGCATGGGATGCGTTATGCATGCACAAATTACGACGATGCATGGTGGGGTTAATTACAAGGGTATGTAACACAACACATATGAAGCGAACGATTCTGTCCTTATTTCTCCCACCGAGTCTGAGGGTATTCTTCCTTAATCTAATCTCAAACAGAAATTAGGGTACCTATAAGGTAAAATTCTAAGGCTTTCTATAAGAATGGTGTAGGGACATATCGGAAGTTTGATGTAAAAGGTTCCCATCGTATCAAGCCTCTTTTGGAGGGAGATAGCAATGAGTGCTCCACCCACTAGAGTATACCCAATTCCTTGTGGGTATGGGTAACACTTTCGTGAGTGTCGTGAAAATATTAGGGCACCTTAACCTAGAGCTATAAGAAGAGCGCATCTAACTTAAGAGAGAAGGAGGTGAGAAGATAGAGTGTGATAATTTTTCCAAATGATGAAAAAAAAGGGGGTTGAATCAAATAAATGATTTTTGATGCTCATCTTAATCTTTTAAGCTTTTAAAACAAACCAAATTTTGCAAGTTAAAAGATTAATTCCCAGTGAAGTCGCCACTGTGAGGTGTCGATGACATGTGGGTCTTCCTTAGCGCCTGTGTGAGAGGTGGGGCCCACGGGAGTTGTTTGGATTTAGGTGTGACAAAATATTTTTAGTTCAAGTTTGCACAGTAAGCCAATTTTAATGAATAAAAGAATCGATACCCAAATCTCAATACAAATGATAGAGTCGTCAACCAAGTTGTCTACTTGGGAAAGAGTTTTGGTATGCTTCCCTCTAGGTGGGAGACTCATACCTATTGGATCAGAGATTCAGGTATCGGATGAATCACTTATTTCTCATTTAGTTGATTCAAAATTACATTCACCGTATAAAACCGTGTTCATTTTCATCATTTGGGGAATTATCATAGAAATCCTATTTTTCTACAGTCTTTCACACTCATTACATGCGTTTACATATTACAATAAAGCACAAGCGATAAATGGGGAAATAAAAATTACAACCAGCGAAAAATGGGGGAATTGCAAGAGAACCTATACATTTGTTCTAAGTTATGAAACAAAATAAAAATAAATTCCCCTACATCAACAAAGATTAGCACAATTTATAGCACATCATAAGTCAACATTTCACGAGGAAAAATGTGATTATATTGCGTAGCTGTTTTGTGATCGATAGTGCCCGGGCGGCTTCTAGGATTAGACAGAAATAACGGGTCTTCAACGTCTTTTGTTATGAAAACACATTTTAACTTTTGTGGGTTGGTTTACCAGATTATTAGTGAAAGTGATCGCATGGCAAATTGTGAGTTGGATTGATTTTTAACCAGTTTAAAATGAGTTCTATATTCTGCCTAGGGCTGGTACCCGTACGGGTAGGTGGGACTCGTACAGCTACTAGGTAGGACTGGTATAGGTATGGTGTACCCGTACGGGTCCTGTCCAATCCAGGAAGAAACTTTGTTCAATTTAGTTTATAGATTAACAGATTAATGGATTGGTGGAAGAAAAATAAAATAAAAAGAGATTTCCTTCTGTATGAGTGTGGCGCACCGATCTAATATCTCGACAATACAAGGTGCTAACAAGGCTCATACGGGTTAGGACCCAACCCGAAACAAGAAATAGAAAGAGCAGATATAATAGAAGAGGCAAAAGGTAAAAACAATAATAAAACTGAGATGTGAGTCTCTTTGAAACTCAGGAGCATTACCTTTGCGGCATGAATCCACTTTGAGGTGATACCTTTACTGCGTAGAGAGTTTGGCCAAAGTAGATGGTGAAATATGACTATTTAGATGAGTATTTGTGTGGACAGAACCTCCCCTAAATCCTAATAAACAAAGTTAGGAATGAATAAAATGTGGATAAAACCTTAAGGAATGGGTTTTCTCCCTATTTTATACCTTATATACCTCCACCATACCTTTTCTATACCTATAGAAACTGCTAGAACTTTTACTATAATTTTTCTATAGTTTTCTTCTAATATGAATGCATGTTGAGAAATGAGGGGAAAAGGCCCTATTTGTAGGGTAAAAGTCGGGTCTGAATGCAATAAACTGCATTTAAGGTCTGCCTTTTTCCCGAATATGGTAAGAGGTTACTTTTGAAAGAGGCTGATTAGGCAATTAGAGGACCCATATGGGTGGGGCCCCACCCGTACAGGTACTAGGGGACCCGTACAGATCCCCTCCACATGTATGGAAGGAATCACCTGTATGGGTCTGTAAGTGGATCCGTACCACTAAATAGAACCCTACGGGGTACCTAAGGGCAGACTAGTTCTTTGGACTTCGGTCAAACTCAACTCTGCAGCAGTAAGAATACCTCTAATGGGCAATACCTAAAAGACATTTCATCATATAGTTCTTATAATCATTTCGTGAGAATGCTCGTTAAAATCCAGTGCTCACAATGATGTTTACCCTTGGCCTGAAATAGTTGATAACCTGAGAGGACCAAAATCTGATTGGATACCCAAACCCACTTGATCTGTTTTGTAGGTATGCCTTAGGTCTATAGTAGATCAACATACATGGTACATTGGTAGTGGAGTCTCAAGGCACATTACTGGTGATAAGAAAGCCTTCATCACTTTAATCCGGAAGAGAGGTGGAAAAATAAGCTTTGAAGATAACCAAAAGGGACAGATCATTGGTCATGGGACTATTGGATCTGAAATAAAGATAGAAGATGTATCCCTAGTTGGTGGACTGAAGTTCAACTTGCTAAGTGTAGCTCAACTTTGGGATAAAGAAAGGAAAGTCACCTTTGGTTCCAGAGGACGCTCAATCTATGGTAGTAAGTCAAATCAACTCATTCTTTATGCACCTAGAGTAAATAATGTTTATTGTGTTAACATTAAAAATGAGAAAAAGAATATATGCTTGGTGTCTAAAGAAGAAGAATCATGGCTATGGCACAGGAGGTTGGGACATGTAAGCATGAACCTCCTGTCCAAATTACCCAAAAAGGAATTGGTTATGGGTTTGCCTAAGGTAGCTTTTGATAAGGATCACATATGCACTGCATGCCAATTGGGTAATCAACATAGAAAAATCTTCCCTTCTATCTCATACATACCTTCCAAAAGAGTTCTTGAACTCTTACATATTGATCTTTTTGGTCCAATCAAACCAATGAGTCTAGGTAGAAGAGAATACACCATGGTCATAGTGGATTATTCTTGCTATACCTGGGTTACTTTGCTAGCTAGAAAAGGTGAAGCCTTTGACCAATTCTTAAAAATATTCATCCAGATACAAGTAGAACAGGGCATAAGCATTGCACACATCTGGAGTGATAATGGAGGAAAGTTCAAAAATAGGCACCTTGCTGAATTTTGTGACTCCAAGGGCATTGAGCGTAAATACTCTACTGTTCATACACCTAAAAAAATGGGGTTGTTGAAAGGAAAAATAGAACCTTAGTTGAGATAGCCCGGACAATGCTAAGTGAGAACAATTTGCCTAAGTATTTTTGGGGAGAGGCCATAAACACAGCATGCTATATCATAAATAGACCTCCAATTAGGAAGAACATAGAAAAGACCCCATATGAAATCTAGAAGGGAATGGAACCCAAAATTAGGTACGTCAAAGCCTTTGGATGTAGATGTTACACCCTGAATGATAGAGAACAACTAGGAAAATTCGATCCTAAATCTGATGAAGCAATTTTCCTTGGCTACTCAACACATAGCAAAGCCTACAGAGTCTATAACAAACGAACCCAAATAGTGGTAGAGTCCATGCATGTAGATTTATATGAGACTAACCATGCAGGGAATCAAATCCAGAAGATTTAACTTTGGAAATCAAAAATGCTGAAAAAAAGAGGAAGTACAGAATCAGGAATCCTTTTAAATCAAGAAATATGAGGAAGAAGATGAAGGAATCAATCTCAATATAGGAACACCATAAGGAAATCTCAATCAACCTGAGATTAACTTCATGGATGATCAAGAAGTGGAAATTGAAGCCAAAGAGGAACAAGTTCCAGTACAATATGAAGATTTGAAAAGAGAGAGCCAGACTCACAGGGATCATCTGGTTGAAGCCATTTTGGACAATGTTCAAAATCTAGTCAGAACAAGAGAAAAACTCAACAGGATGATGAGCTATGTTACTTTTGTATCCCTCATTGAGCCAAAGAAATTTCAAGAGGCAGAAGGAGATGAAAGCTAGATGATGGCAATGCAAGAAGAACTAGATTAGTTCACCAAAAATAATGTTTGGGATCTAGTGCCACTTTCGGAAGGAAAGTCAATCATTGGTACCAAGTGGGTATTCCAGAATAAGCTAGATGAATCCAGAGTGGTGGTGAGAAACAAGGCGAGATTGGTTGCCCAAGGCTACAATCAACAAGAAGGCATTGACTTTGAAGAAACTTTTGCACCAGTAGCAAGATTAGAGGCAATCGAGATTCAATGTGCTTTTGCATCATTTATAGGATTCACATTGTTCCAAATGGATGTTAAAAGTGCATTTCTCAATGGAGTTATTCATGAAGAGGTCTATGTCATGTAGCCACCTAGATTAGAAGACTCAAAACATCCGGATCATGTGTACAACCTGATGAAAGCCCTATATAGATTGAAGCAAGCACCAAGAGCTTGATATGAGAGACTCACTACATTTCTCACTTCCAAGGGATATATCCAGGGCAAGGCAGATACAGCCCTTTTTATCAAGAAGAAGAAGGATGGTGTTATTCTAGTCCAGATCTATGTAGATGACATAATCTTTATAGCAATAGATGAAAAGATGTGTGAAGAGTTCAACACTCAAATGCAAAAGGAATTTGAGATGTCCATGATGGGAAAAGTGAATTTCTTCCTTGGTTTGCAAATCAAGCAAAGTCCGGATGGGATTTTCATCAACCAATCCAAGTATAACAAGGAAATTCTAAAGAAGTTAGAAATTGACAGGAGCAAACCTATGTCCACTCCAATAGGATCAGATATAGTTCTCTCAAAGGATTGTGAAGGAGAAGATGTAGATTAGAAGCTTTATAGAGGAATGATTGGTTCACTTTTATACTTGATAGCTAGCAAACCTGACATATACTAATCAGTTTGCTACTATGCAAGATATCAATCCAATCCTAAGGATTCACATCTCAAAGTAGTAAAGAGAATCCTTAGATATCACCTAGGAACCACTGAAGTTAGGTTATGGTATCCTAGTAATGGAAAGTTCACATTCCAAGGCTTCACTGATGTAGATTACGGCAGAGACACTCTTGAAAGAAAAAGTACATCCAGAGGATGCCACTTCTTTGGAGATTGCTTGGTATCATGGTATAGTAAGAAGCAAATATCAGTTGCCTTATCCACTACAGTAGCAGAGTATATGGCATCGGGAAGTTGTGTTGCTTAACTCTTATGGATCAAGCAACAGTTGGAAGACTATGGAGTTCAATCCGGATGTGTGGATGTTATGTGTGATAATAAAAGTGCAATTGATGTGTCAAAGAATCCAGTGCTACATAGCAGGATAAAGCATGTCAACATTAGGCAACATTTTATCCGAGATCATGTAATGAAGAAGGATGTTGCACTAGTCTACATTCCAATAAATGAGCAAAGGGCAAATAGCTTTACTAAGACATTAAGTAAAGATCAATACAACAGGCTACAAGAGTCAATAGGAATGTCTAATCCAATTTGAAGAAGACTCCAGAAGATAATCAGGGACTAGTTTGGCTTTTATAAGTCAAGAAATCAGGAAGATAAGAAGAAGTAAAGTTGATTCTGGATCAGGAGATAAGATTACCAGCTCATCAGATAGAAAAGACCAATGGCAGTAAAAGCGCAAAAAAAGTAATTCTACACATTTTGAATTTCAAACGTTTATTAGGTCTCACGCGCGCGGCAAAAACAACTATTATTTTGTAAAATAAACTGTTCCAATTCTCTGGTTAAAAGCCATCTACCTCTTTCCTCATAATTAACTGCCACCTCATCAATCTGATTAAATTTAATTTTATCTGGATTACCCTTGTACCCTCACTTTGGGAATTCTATAAAAATCGCCCAAAATCCCTCTTCTTCTTCAAGCAAGTAATTCTCTACTGTGACTCTGCAAATTTCTTTCCAGAAAACCTAGAAACTTAAATCTTTTCAAAAAATTCTCCCAAATGGCATCAAATCAAATCACTCCTCCTCCTCCTAGATACATCTTTAACGAGTCTGATCTTAAAGATGAAGATTTTACCCCTCTAAAATTCAAAGATCCTGACTCTGTAGTTCCAACAGACTACTTATAAGATAAATTTCTATTTGACACAAAACCCTACCCGCAGCTTATAAAGGATCAACACCTTGTAGATCTCTTAAAAATCAACTGTCCCACCTATCCGGATTATGTCAAAAATTCTATGATACTCTCACAACCACTATTCAGGGAAAAGTTAACACTGTAATGCCCAAATTCTTTGTAGAATATCTCAACATGAAGAATGACGGAGTTTAATTGAGGAATGATAGAGATGAACTCTTGATCAAGTATTATCCAAAGAAGTGGCTCCCTTCCCACTACTTTGGAGATAAATTCTCCACCCACTGGCCACAAACGCCCAGAATACTCTAGCATATGTTGGCTAAATTGGTCCTTATCTAGAAAGGATTTATAACCACTGCCTCCTCCTTTCAACACTGTGTCCTAAAGTAATAGGTTAAAAGCAGGGTTATGAATATGCCAGTCTTGATCATCCATTTCCTGAGATAGTACAGGAACTCCCATGGCATTCTTACCACCAGATCCTCCTAGCAAATGGAGTTAATTTATCTAGAGCCCAATCCATTCAAGGAAAGGAGATCCTTGAAAAGAACTTTAAGAAGTTAAGCTTTGGAGAAACATGGGATGAAGAAAAGGCAATCAGGCTGAGGGAAGAAAGAAAGGAGAAGAGTAGAGTCCGGAAGGCCGGAGTTGAAATTGCTCTAGAGGCCAAGAAAGCCAGAACAACTAAGTCCAATGCTCAAAGAAAGATAAACCTCAAGCCAATTGTTGAGGAAGTTTATGAGGATAGACCCCTTACACAACTAATGAAAACCACACCTGACAAACCTAAAAGAAGAGGAAGGCTCATCATAGCAGCAGCTAAAAAGAAAAAGCCAATTTGTGAACTGAAGGCAAATGAGAAAATTGAAGTACCTGTTGCTGCAATTAGAGAGGGATGGAAGAAGGGGCAGAAAAGAAGTATCAAAAAATCCTACCAGAGGATCATGGTTCGGATAGCGAGGAAATTGGAGATGGGGAGCCCTTACCCAAGAAGCGATTAACTCGGAAGGGACTAATCCTCAATGAGGCTCTCAAGGCACAAAGTGCTGAGTTAGCTGTCAAGAAGCCCTCGGCTGGAATCTCCATCAAAGAACCATCTCCAAAAGCCTCTACACCAATAGATCTTAACAAGGGCAAGGAACTGGTTGTGTTCACCGAGAAACCAGTTCTTTTAGATAATATCTTTTCGGAGGATCCTCGGTATGAGGAAATGATGTCAGTGGTCTGGGACAATCTTAGACTAAATAAACTGACTAAGGAGGGACCTGGAGGCTCATCCGAAGTAGCAACCACTGATAGCCCTTCAGTCCTGACTGCCTCAACAGATTTAGTACTTCTCAAGGAGCCTAAGTATTCGGATAAGGACTTATTACTTCAAAGATAGATCATAGCCTCTTTTGGTAACTTATTGATTGTAGAAGCAAAAGTGGTTGAGCTAGAAAGTCCTAAAAAGGCAACAAGAGGGGATGGTAAGGACAATTCCACCATTCCATAGAATGAGATAGTGGTTGTTGCAAGTCCTATCCAGGCAATTGGAGGGAATGATGAGGAAAATACCATCATTCCGAATATAGAAGAGAGTATTGTCAGTCCTATCAAGGGAATAATAGGGGAGACTGAGGATCATTCTAGTCTTTCAGATACTAGATTGGTGGAGCAAAATGTAGAATAGCAAACAGTTGAAGAGGCCAATGAACACTAAGGGAATATTCAGGTAAACCCTATATCTACTGCTACTGATATTCTGGTTGGTGATGTCATTGAAATATAGGACAAATCAGGTGTAGACACCTAAACTACATCTAAGGATACCCAGTCCATCTCAGAACACAATGTTTCGGAGGAGGGAACTAGTCTGGGACTCAATGAGCACACTTCTCAAGTGGACTCTAAGAGCGAGGCTAGTCCAAAGGATAAGCTAGAAGAGCAAGAGAAAGAAAACAATGACTCTACTAAGAAAGAGATAATTAATGAGGATTCATCTGGATCTAAGGAGTTAGAAAGCTATTCTGGATCAGAAGAATCATCGTCATCCTGTGGAAAAAAGAAGCAAATTAAGCCTAAATCATTTATGGACTATAGTGTCTCCAGAAATGAGAAGATCCGTATGGGATTGACATTGTTAGAACATGCGGCTTTATAAGGACAGAAGGATGATGAATTTAAGCCTCTGCTCCAGAATATCTACGAGCAACTGAGATAGGTTGAAAGCTTGGTGAAAAATAAATCAATGACTCCTGATCTTAAAGCTGAATTTGGGGAAATAAAGGGCAGTGTCCAGAATATGGAAAAGAAGGTTGAAGCTTTCCTAACTGCAGAATAAGTAGCTGAAACCTCATTATCCGAGATCTCTCTAGTGCTAGAACAGATGAATGAAAGCATAGCCGGAGCAAATCGCTCTACTGATCAGGCACTCACCGGAGGAGACAATAATTATGCAACTCTTATGGGATAGATCACCTCTTCCTCCATAGAACTATTGAATGAGCTGAAAGAGCATATTAACAAGAAGTTTGACAACTTAGAAAAATTCATTCATGGAGCAATTATTAAAGGAGGGCAAGGAATTACATCCAGATTAACATTCTTGAATGAAGAGCACCAGGCTGCCCAAGAAATGTTAACAAATTTTCTCGATGAAGGACTGCCCAAACTCCTTTCTAAACATATGAGCAACATAAGTACTGAGTTTGCAAGCTAGATTAATGGAACAGACACCTCAATAAATAATTTAAAGGAGGAATTTCACAAGGATCTCTCCATACTCAATTCTAGTGTCCACAACGTTCGGAGGGACATTTGCAAGGATATAGATCTACTAAAGTCAGGTATGGCTAATCTATCAATCTCCCTTTTCAGATCTTCACCTTCTACTCCGGATAGTCTTCTCATTCCGATTATCAACGACTTGGTCAAACACATTGGTGACACTGGCTCCTTTGGCTACAAGTGTGGTTTGACCCTCCTAAAGCCGATTTTCCCGTACTTTGAAAAGGAGGACCAAGCTCATGCCATAAAAATGATCCTCGAAATGACCAGATCCTACAAAGAGATCCGGAATCTACTTTGACCAGTTCATCTCCTTCCGACAATAGTTGAGATAATTACTGAGAAGCGCTTACAAGGTAATATGGATTACTCAATATATTCAGAAGTGTGGCAAAAGAGTGGGGATACTTGCACCTACATGGTCATCGACCCCTAAGTTGATGAAAACCAAAAGGGGGAGAAAAGCAAAGGCAAGAGTAAAGAGGGAGAGTCATCCAGAAAAGGGGGTAAATGAAGAGCTGATTATCTTGTAGAATAGCTGTGTTTTTCAATGTACAAATCTGTAATAGCTAGTTCTATTCTCACTTATATATACTTCTATAATTATAATCGAAAACTTCATGAGGTTAACTATTATTAACAACAGAAATATATATAGTGAAAAATTGATACTCAAAATTACTTCTAAGTACAATCTGTACTTATACTTCAAAAACTTAAAAGCTGGAAATAAAAAATATTGGGGGAGTTAGGATGCTTAGATTATAGGGGAGTAAACTTGTAAATAACTAAGTATCAAGAATTATACTTAGCTCATAACCCTTTTTCCATGTTCTTAGTTTTTGTTTCAATCAAATAGGGGAGATTGTTGGGAAATAATGATCAGGAAGAATTAATTCCAGAATAATCCGGATCAGGTTTGAAGAAAACAAAAACTATAGAAATAAAATCTTAAGGAGCAAAACATGTAATCTCCTTAATCTAAAGTGGAAACATCCGGTCCAAAATAAGTCATTAGGACATATATTGAAGACTACAAATACCTAAGCACATAATGGAAGTATTCGGTTAAAGTTTGGAAAGGAAACAAACTTTAAACCGCTCAAGAACCGCATCTCAAAGCAGAACTGGTTGAAATAGCATCCAAATACAACAAGACAAATTCATCCGGAAGATACAGTTATCAAGACAGAGGGAAAAGTTTCAAAAAAAAGTCAAAGATCCTTTTCCCTTATGCAAGATAAAAATGACAGCTAGTACACTTTTCAGAAAAGGACAGACGGATTGACAAAGGATAGAGAAAAGGTAACAACCTTTTCTAAGTAGACCAATAGGAGAGGTGCGTGAAGCACACACTCTGAATTTCTGACATAAAAGTTGGTGGATCACTAAAATACAAGGAAAATGATCATTAGCAGCTTTTCAGGCTCAATCCCAAGGATTTAACGGGATAACTAATCAGTCTAACTGATTGATCAACGGATCCGGAAGCACCACATATTACCTGATGAATGGTGAAGATCTAATTCAACTTCAACAACTCACAATGGCTACATTTATGACAGAAGCCTATAAAAGAGAAACTTCACAAGTTGAGAAGGTGCTGGTTGTTTTGAGAAAGCATACACTAGAGAATTCGCTATTACAATCAGTGACATAATCCCTCCAAGAATCAAAGCATTCCAAATCAATTTTTAAGGATTCCCAAGTGAGTTATAAACTTGAGGAAATCCAAAACCAAAATCTTTGAGAAAAACAAAGTGTAATATCTCATACTTAGGTGAGTATTGAGATTGGGATCTAGCTTAGAGTTGGTGCTTTAAGTGGAACTCCCTGTACAACTCAGCTTATGTTTGGGTAGAAATCTAAGTGGTATATCCGGCTAAAGATAAGAGGACTCAACTAGGAGTTGGTGCTTCTAGTGGTTTATCCTACATTCGGATGGGGTTACCATCTAGAGACAAATTATAAGGCTTGATTCCTGCCAGTTGGAAATGAATTCACTAGTGAAAAAGCTCAAAGAAGGGAACTTTGGGGACTGGAGTAGGGGTCAAACTAGAATAAAATTATTGTTTTTGATTTTCTAACCCTCTATATTATTGCATAACATTTCGTATTTGCATCATCCGGATACATCATATTTGGAACATAATCAAACACACTACACAAGACTTTTTGAATTCTGCTTATTTTCGCAAAAAGGGTCATTCACCCCCCTTTGACCTTATTTAGACCCTCATAGGGATGAACACCAATTCATATGCTTAACGACCCCTATACACTCCCACTGAGTTATTGGTCCCATTAAGCTTCCGCTCATTCAATGACTTCATTGATGAATTTATATACTTAAGACCCTACACATGCTCCCACTGCATTTCAGGTTCACTAAGTTATTGTAACACCCCAAGTTCGACCGACTGCCCCCACAAACCAACACAAGTCTTTCCAGTGAGTTTTGTCCTCACTCGCTCACTTCCTGGAAATTACTTCCCAGGAGGTCACCCATTCTGAGATTGCTCCAAGTCAAGCACGCTCAACTTTGGAGTTCTCCCGGATAAGCTCCCGAAAAGAAGGTGCACCTTGTTAGTATAGGTAGTACCAATCAAATCTCTTAAGTCTCTCTCAATTGTAACGTCCCATACCATCATAATCTCGAAATCCTTAACCGTTCTCAATTGTACCGTCCCATACCAGTACAATCTCGAAAACCCTCTCTTTCGGGTGTGGATTCGGTTCATTCCTGTCCCCATCGACATCCTTCATGGCCGCTCTTTGCTCAGGCTTTCTACCCCGGCGCCACCCCTCTTAGGACCGGGTCGTTACAGGCCCACCAGCTTCCGCCTGGTTCGTCCCCGAACCACACCGTACTGGGAGAGAGCTGGCTCTTATACCATTCTGTAACACCCCGGGTTCGACCGACTGCCCCCACAAACCAACACAAGTCTTTTCAGTGAGTTTTGTCCTCACTCGCTCACTTCCTAGAAATTACTTCCCAGGAGGTCACCCATCCTGAGATTGCTCCAAGTCAAGCACGCTCAACTTTGGAGTTCTCCCGGATAAGCTCCCGAAAAGAAGGTGCACCTTGTTAGTATAACTAGTACCAATCAAATCTCTTAAGTCTCTCTCAATTGTAATGTCCCATACCATCACAATCTCGAAATCCTTAACCGTTCTCAATTGTACCGTCCCATACCAGCACAATCTCGAAAACCCTCTCTTTCGGGTGTGGATTCGGTTCATTCCTGTCCCCATCGACATCCTTCATAGCCGCTCTTTGCTCAGGTCTTCTACCCCGACGCCACCCCTCTTAGGACCGGGTCGTTACAGTTATTATCTCATTAACAAGTTTATTGAATAGCTCAAATGTTACTTTAAACCGTGTATTCATTGAACCCACATGGTCAAATGATTCTTAATCAATTGAATTAAAACCTTTATGTGAAGAAAGTTTAACCATGTGCTCCTTTGTTAACTTGGCTTAAATAACAATTTGGATATATATTGAATCAAGCTTCTATGCTTATTCATTTTATGTTGTAGATCTATCATTTTGATTACCTTTAGAAAAAACTATTCCAAACTATAAGTTAAGAATAAACATTCTCAGATGTTATTATACATTGCTAATGAAAAATTACATATCTAGAATCATCCTTGACTGAAATAGAAAACGATTTCTTATTACTAATGCGTGTAAGTTTACATCATTCTAGAATCAAACTAATAATCTGACTATCACTAAGCACCATTCTTGAATCTCATATGACTGCTCCATGAGCTCCATTAGAGATTATAGAATCCACTTGTCTTAATCTCAATAGCCCCTCACTCTTAAGTACTTTAACATTATTAATGTTAGAACCACATTCAGTATTGAATACTCCAATGTTGAGTAGAGACTTGAATATATATAACGTAGATACCTGTATAAAGAATAATAATTCTTCATTCATTCTCCCAAATCATTGAAGACATATTATCCTCCTGTATCCACTTTGTTCGTATTAAATATTGATATACTTGAGATGTAAAGCAGACTTAACTCTTTGTTTAGCCTTGAGCCCCTTGACTTCCAAGATCTCATCATTGCCCCTTTTTCTTGATAGGTCATTAACCTTAAATCCCGGCTTAGTCCTATTTACCAACCCTTTAGCTAGCTTAAGAATCTCTTGCAACTAAGCTAAGTTTCTACTTATCTCTAGCTTGTAGGCTGAGATAAAATGGTCATAGGAATCTGGCAGGGAAGCCACTAAATGACCAGCTATCGACTTCCATGAGACGAGTACACTAAGACGAGCAAACCCTTTATAACGATTTCCATCTTCCGTATGTGATCACTTATGGAAGTATTAGCATCCATCTTAAAAGATCTAAATGCCTTAATGATCAATGTTCTCTCTTGATGAAGTTGCTCATGATATATCTCTTTAAGAGACCTTATCATAGCATAGGCATGCATCCCCTTTAACTACTTTTACATTTCAGGCGCCATGCTCGCCAACATTAAGCATTTAACATCTTGGCAATCTCTGTTGTAATTATCATACCACTCCATTTGTGATGGTATGATATCCCAACTAGTGGGCCTAGGCCTTTCTAGCACATATTCCTTTGATTCATATCTCATAACTATCCACAAGTTCTGACTCCAATCAAGGAGATTTTGTCCAAAAAGCTTGTCCTTATTAAGGATACCCCGTAACGCAAATGATTGGTTGTCATTATTGCTAAAAATCATTGTTATTACCTGTACATAAACTATACCATAGATGGCCTGTTGCAACAACAAAAAAAACCTTGCAAGGGGTCAAAAAGTTGCAAGAGGGGTTTTTGCAACCATTTTTTAAAAAAAATGGTTTGTTTTTTGGCCGTTGCCTTAAGTGCCTATTGCAAAGATTTTTTTACTTTTTGCAACGCCCTTGAAAACTGATGCAAAAGGCACCTATTGCAATGCTTTTTAGACCCAAAGGCAACATATTCACACCGATACTATAGAGTCAAACGCCGTCACTGTGAACGTCCGTTAACGACCCGTTAACGACATAATGGCAATGATTTTTGCAACACTTTCTCGACAACACCTAAATATCCTACGGCAACTTATTTACCACATTTGCAACGAATTGATCAATTATTTTAGTCAATTACAACCTATTTTTGTCTTTTTGCAACCATTTTTATTCCAAATTTTATAAATAGCAAAATTTTTATATAATATAAATTCCTATGGAATCAATATTATTAATATAATAATATAAAATTTAATATACATTCAAATTTTTCTAATTTAAATATTTCATAATATATAATAATTAAATGTATCTTAATCCAAATAAGATAAATTAAAAAAAGTACAAGATATAAACTAAAACACCCTAATCTATCTATCTATCTATCTATCTATCTATCTATCTATCTATCTATCTATCTATCTATCTATCTATCTATCTATCTATCTATCTATCTAGAATAGGCATCGCCATATTATCAACTATTGTACGCCAGTGCACACTCTGGGTTTGGAGTTGTTACCTACAAAAAAATCCAAAGTAAGAAAATGAAACAAAAGGCAAAAACCCAGTAAGAACTAGTTATCGCAAAAGGTTACCAATAACACAGTCAATAGACTTCTATATTGCCATGTTAAAACATAAAATAGAGATTTGAAGTATCTAAGAATTATAGACTTTAGCTCTCTTTACTAATCTGTTTGAATGTCATTAATAGATTTTTTTAAATATAACTGCAATTGATGGATCCAAATTTTATAAATGAAGTGACCAACAAATGTTATTAAGGCGCTAGGCGCAGTCCATGCGCGCCGCAAGGCACGCACCTGAGGTACATTTAATGTAGATTCAAATGCAAATTGTCTCATTACTAAGAACTAAAAGGATGTGTAACATACTTGACGATGTCTCTGAAATACGTTTTTTTGATTGATACAATTGTTTCTGGTGATCAATTAAATTATGTTGCTGAAGCAAGGAGCAAGGCGGTTGTGTTAGTACTTGGAGCCCAACAAATGAAGTGTTGGATCAACAACAATGTACATCCTACATATGCAATTAAATGGATGAATAATTGATTAAATTTTGAATCAGTAAGTTATAAACTTAATCTACTTACTAGTTTTCACTCATATTGCTTAGTTGGCATATCTTGTATGACTGATTCCATAGAAGGATTAATGAATAATACCATCAGTTTAAGCATGTGAAATATAACAACAATAGTGTAGTACATGGACCAAATGAGTAACATGAATAGTAGAGGGACCGAATGGGTAAATAAGTTGTACCAGAGGGACCAAAAGTGCCCTTTTGCCACTGAATCTTATGCATCTGCATAATGAATGCAGTAACAATACAAGATGTAACAAATATGGTCCTCAATCATGTTATTCTAAGGTCTTTGGTTTACATAAATAATACAGAATGCAGTAATAATACAAGATACATCAAGTTTACATTAAATGGTTTCAATTATTGAACTGCAATTATTATATGGGCAACATAGTATATACCTAAATTAATAGTTAAACATGTGGTAATGGTTTGGTTACTCATCTCCTATATTAATACAGTTGTTGGAAAACATGTTGAAACAGTAATAAGAAGTTATATAACTTAGGCTACCACATGAACATCATTAATGCAGTACAAGAGATTACGACAATCTACATGCTAAAATAACGAAAAGATAAAAAGTTGTGAAGAAAGACAAAATAGAGTTTACATGTGTACTATTTGAGGTACATTAAGCAAACTTTTTTTGAGAAGTGTTTTTAAACAATTTCATTTATTTAGTGATAAACCAAACTTTTGATTGCCTGTGCAGCAATCAAGGTAAACCAATTTGATTAACAAAGTACTTGATCTAGGATCCTACAGGACAAAATAAAAGAACCGACAAAATTGATTGGTTCATGGACCTAAAAACAGAACCAACAGAAGTAAAGAAACCAAGAAAACTTGTTATTTTCCCTAAATTGCAGAAGAAAGATGTATACAGATATATTATTCATTTAGAAAACTTATTTATTAGTTTATTATTTTCTGCCAGAATAAATTCAATTGGTAACACCTTGGAAGCATCATTAGTATTTAATCAGGAGCCTTTTGCAATGGGTAGTGTGGAAACCGGAAAAGAATTCATTTGCACAAGTAATTTGATTTTTTTTCAAAATCAAGTAGACTTTAGTTAATCAAGCTTTACTTAGAAGTGGGGATAATTTTAAAAAATATCAAGGGGCATTGCGAATTTATAGACTTTTGTTGGATAGGTGTCCGTCCAATCCATCTAAAATTAAAAGGAATTCATCTCCAATTACCATACTATTTTTCCTAGATTAGCCTTTAGTATATTAATTGTTCTGAATATGTACAGAAAAGCACACAATTCGTTTTCTTAGATCTGCAATTCGTTTAGCTAGACAGTAATTTGTAGTTTTGACATTAATCATGGAATTGACACCAATAGAAGTAATGTACCATCACTAACTGAACCTTCAGTCAAAGAGTTATCTGAAAAAGTCCAAAATCTAAGTATTATAGTAGTATAATAGCTCTTAGTACAAACTGACACCAATATGATGCCATTATGAGAAGGAAGATAAAAGCTCCTTTAGCCATTTAGGTAATTCTCGTAATGTAACTGATTTATAATATTTAAGAAATTCTCCTAATTCCCTATACGACAAACAAAAATATTAAAGAAAATGAGAAAACATAAAGGCAAATGCAATAGCAAGAACTATCAGTTATTAATGGAAAGGCCAAATTACCAAAAAAAATGAAAAGGCCTAGGACGAATGAAAAAAGATCCATCACGAGACATGTCCTAGTGAGACACATATTAACAAGGACTTAATTCAACATACGAAAACCAAAAAGTCATGGGCCATACACATAAGGGCTTAAGACTAAATCACCTAATATCATATAAAGTAACGATCTAGAAGCTCAAACTTACTAGAACTGTAGGAAACTAAGCAGACTTTTGTCTAACACTATTTCCTGCAAGCATATAAACAAATAAGAGCGGGTAAGACTTGAACTTTGAAGATTGACCCTTCTGTTTGAATTTGAGTTTCAGTTTTTATCCTTGTCATTCTTCAACTTAAATGTGTTTATATAAAATTATATACAAGGAATAAAATCTCAGTACAAATGAATCTTACCATAGCTGATTGGACTAAATTTCAAATAGCATTTACATTCCAAACAGTGAATAATAAACAAGGGAAGCAGAGCAGGGGAAGGCATATCTATATATAAGCTGAAAGTTCAGCCCTGTTCCAGCAGTTTAATGTCATAATTTGCTAATTCTTTAGTCTAGCAAATTCAACAAATATGCTAACATAAACATGAATACTCTACAACCCATAACAATTAACATCTAGGTAAACAAAATAAACAACAATTCTATCCAAGAATCAACAAAACCTTTTCCAGCAATAGCAATTCCCATCCAAAATCAAAAAAGGAGCTCCCTACTATATCAAACTATATATATACATATCCCCACACCACACAGTGACCTAGGAGTATGAATGTAGGATACAAATTCCTTTAAGACAAAGCTTAATTTCAAACTTCAAACATGAAATGTTAGCGAAATAGAAACATTCAAAATTCAAACACAGATTTCCTCAAGAACGAAAGAAGGCCCAAATAACAATAGAATTATGACTACTTACCCTGAGTATCCAACTCGACAGACTGGTATTTTGCCCCCAACTGATCCAAGAGCTTCTTCACACTGACGCAAAAAGCTGCATTACCAATCCAAAAACCAATCAGATTTCGGAAACATAATCAATAGAAACTCGTAAATCATACAAAGAGAGGATGTGTGGAGGAAGAATAATGAGAACCTGATAACGACAACAGGATTTCAAGAAACGAACTCCAAAGCTTTAATGGACACTACTTCTCTCAATCTGTTTGTGCGAATTTCAATTCTCAGCCTAGAGACCTCTGAGGAGGAGAAAACAAACAAAAACTAAGAAGAATCGAACAAGTTACAAGCTTTAATTTACAGGAACTAGAAGAGGAGAAGCGAGATTTGAGGAGCCGATTTTTTGTGTTGAAGTTTGATAAAATCCTAGAACTAAAATTAAGAGAGAGCGAGAGCGCGTGCTTTTTATACCCCCACTATTTTAGTTTTATTATTTTAATTTTAATTTTTTTAATTGTAATTTCGTTTACTTATTAAGCGGGAGTTAAGGCTCCGGCTAATTTCATTTTCCCGTGCCATCAAAAGTCACTATTTACATGAGTTTTATGCGACCGTTTTACAAATATTGTTGCAAGTAAAACAAATTTTGTTGACTTTCATACTTTTTGCAACCATTTTTTGAAACTTTTGTAATTAGGTTGCAAAAGGTCATATTTTTCATTAAAATTGCCACCCTTACATTTAGGGGTGAGCATTAGATCGAAACCGAACCGAACTGAATTAACTGAACACCAAATAAGAAAATTTTTATCAACCGAACCGAACCGAATAGAAATTGAAACCGAAATTAAGCAAACAGAAATATATTATTCGGTTAGGTTAAAAACTGAATTAAACCGAATTTTCATTTCAAATACCTGCAATATCAATCATAGATTCCAAACTTGAATTCGGTCACAGATTTAACTCCTCAAATTGTTAATGGTTCCTTGAAATCAAAGTCTGCTTCCAAAATTAGTATAAGAACATATTAATAGTTGAATTAAAATCTCAAGAATTCCAAATTACAAACAAATCAGTACATTCACTTCATTCCATACTTGGTTAAACTATGGTGGCTCTCTGTGTGTTGGAGGAAATTGATTACTTAAGTTTCAGTGGCTATTCGGTTGACTAGAGGTGGTTGTTGATGAGACACTGACAACGACGAGAAGCAGAAGCTGAGAGAAGGGGTTTGGCCGTGTACTAGAGTGGATAGTGATGGATTATACTTTAGATAGTGGTCTGTCAGTCCCCGAAAGGTAAACGAGGCAAAGTCCATGGCAAAGGAAATATGCCCATGCGAAATAACCATGGACATAGCCTTAAAAGACTTAAATAAGTGCTTGGAAAGGGCCGGAATACGCAGAAGTGTTGCCAGAAGATTCTAGAAGGTAGCCAGAAAATTCCAGAATAGTTGCAGAAACTCCAGAAAGTGTTGCTAAAGATCCAGAAGTGTTCCAAAGGGTTGCAACAAGTCTGGAATATGTTGCTGGAAGGTTCTAGCCGACCTAGGCTAGATATTTTGTATATTTTGATGTAGGAAAGTCCTAGAATGATGCATATTAGCCCTAGGATCAAAGAAGTTTCTAGAGATTAAATCTAGACCGTCGGTTGAGGAGGTGGCTTAGGCTATAAATACTCCACTCCTCCCTCATTTTGTACATCCTGAGTTCTAAGCTCAAAAGCTCTCTTGTAACACTTTAAAGCTTTCCTTTGTGTTAATAACACTTTCTATACTTCTTCAACTTGTGTCTCTTGCGTTCTTTTCATATCGCTAGCGAAGTTGTGATCGGGTTTGGCTGACTTAATCCTCTCGAGGGCGAGAATCGAGCTAAGGCCACACGTACCATTAGCGGTGAATCTTCTAAGTGCGTGACACGTGGTATCAGAGCGGGTTACGAATAAGGGGAATTCGTAGCTATGACAAACAACATTGAGTCTAGCAACATAACCAAACAGCAAGAGGAGCGTGGGCTTCCGAAAGCCCGCAACCAGTGGAAGAATGTTCGGGAGAAATCCAAGGAGACTCCGCGAGAGGACGGTGGTGTCTCTATGGAAACTGTGGAAGCTTTTAATGCTAAGCTGGCCAAGGTGGAATGAGCCATGGGGGATGTCCTTGACACTCTTGGCATGCGGCAGAGCAATCTAGAGGATAAGGAAGAGCAGATTAGTGCATTGGAGGAACAGTTGCAAGGAGCGTACGACCTCATCGATGCCATGAATCAATCGATGGAGGAATATCGGCAAAGGGTGGATGTTGAGATGCAATCTCTATATAATAGGTTAGATGTGACTGAAGTAGCCATTGCCAATGGTGCTAGTACTAGTATCTCAAAGGTTAAAGTCTCGGAGCCACGGAAGTTCGCAGGAAAACGGGATGCCAAGGAAATCGACAACTTCCTTTGGCATGTGGAGAGATACTTGGAGGCCACTAACATTACCGTTGATGATGTCAAGATCAACACCTTGACTCTATATCTTCAGGGTGATGCTGCCTTATGATGGAGAAGGCGCTATGCGGAGCGAGAGAGGGGGTTGGTCCAAATTGGCACTTGGCAAGCATTCAAGGCAGAATTGAAGAGGCAATTCTACCCGGAGAATGTGAGAGATGTGGTGATGCGGAAGCTACGAGGACTGAAGCAAACAGGTGCATTGAAAGATTACATTCGGGATTTCTCGTCACTAATGCTGGAAATTCCCAATATGCCCGATGGTGATCGTTTGTTTTACTTCCTTGATGGCTTACAACGGTGGGCCGAGCAAGAGCTCAAGAGAACCGTTGTCCAAGACCTTGCCACTGCGATAGCTACGACAGAATCTCTCACCAAGTATAACACTAGCTCGTCGGCAAAGAAAGATAAGCCAAAGAAGGGAGGTTTTGGCAAAGGTGGGGGAGATAAGTCACACAAGCCTACGAGATCCTTCAGGGGGAAGGATAAACAAGGTGAGCACCCAAGGTGGAAACCAAAGGGGAGAACAGATTGCTTCCTTTGTAGAGGACCTCACTGGGTAAGGGAGTGCCTAAATCAGAGTAAGCTGAATGCGATAATTTTAGCTCAAGAGGAGACTGCACCACAAGGGGAACAAGTGTACTTAGGGATGATGCGCGTGCTAAATACGGTAAAGGCCAGGATGGATACGGGATCCAATGGCAAGGGCGCCCTGGCTACGGTAAATTCAAAGTTTCAATCGGGTAAGAACTTGCTATATGTTGATGTCAAAGTTAACGGGGAAGGCATCAAGTGTTTGTTGGATTCGGGGCGAATCAAAATCTTATAGCAAGTGAAGAAGTTGCGACGCTTGGTTTGCCGATAACCAAGGAGATTGGGTGGATCAAGATGGTTTATCAGCCCTACCAGCCCATGATGGGAATTATTCAGAATGCTCTTATCAAGATTGGCACATGGGTTGGGAAGTTGGATTTGAATGTTGTGCCGATAAAAGACCATAAGATGGTCTTGGGTCTGGATTTTATTGAGAGGGTTTTGCCTTTCACCCTCACTACGGACGGGTATGCTAACTTTTGATGTGGCGAGAGTGAGCATCAAATTGCGATAGATCGTGTAGCTATTAGTGCTAGTATATTGTCCGTGATGCAAGTGGCAAAAGGAGTCAAGAGGGGTGAGGAGACGTTCCTGGTTGCCCTCAAAGAAGAAGGTAACAACTCTGACTCTCTTGAAATACCTTCGCAAGTCGGCAGTTTGCTCAAGGAATTTAAGAATGTCATGCCATCTGAGTTGCCAAAGAAAATTCCTCCTAGAAGGGAGGCGGATCATGCGATTGAGTTAGAGCTAGGGGCGAAACCTCCGGCCATGGTGGTATATCGTATGGCTCCTCTCGAATTAGAGGAGCTACACAAACAATTGAACGAGTTGCTAGACGCGAGGTTCATTTGACCATCCAAAGCACCATACGGAGCTCCTGTCTTGTCCTAAAAGAAGCTTGATGGCAGTTTGCATATGTGCATTGACTATAGGCTCTCAACAAGGTGACTATCAAGAATAAGTATTCGATTTCGTTAGTGGATGACTTATTTAATCGTTTGGGCAAGGCTTGGCAGTTTTCAAAGTTAGACTTGTGATGGGGATATTAGCAGTGCGGATAGTAGCGGGGGATGAGGAAAAGACAACGTGTGTGATGAGGTATGGCTCATTTAAATTCCTAGTCATACCATTTGGGTTGACAAATGTGCCAGCGACATTCTACACTTTGATGAACAAAATATACTACCCGTTCCTGGATAAGTTTATGATGGTGTATCTAGACGACATCGTTGTCTATAGTGAGACCCTTGAGGAACACATTCAACACTTGTGACAGCTGTTCCAAGTATTGCGGCTAAATGAGCTCTATGTCAAGGGGGAGAAGTGCTCTTTTATGCAGTGGGAAGTGATGTTCTTGGGACATAGGATTTGCGAAGGGAAAATCAGTATGGATGATGCTAAGGTGCGGGCTATTATTGATTGGGAGCCGCCAATAAATGTCTCAGGTTTGCGATCTTTTGTTGGCTTTGTGAATTATTATCGAAGTGTCATCCAAAGTTATTCTTGATAAGCAACACCGTTGACGAATCTTCAAAAGAAGAACAACTCGTGGAAATGGGATGACACTTGCTAAGAAGCTTTTAATGATCTAAAGCAAGCCGTGATGAGTGATCCGTTATTGGCATTGCTGAACTATGAGAAGCCCTTCGAAGTCTATACCGATGCATCAGATTTTGTGATAGGGTGTGTGCTAATGCAGGACAATCACCCCATTGCATATGAGAGCCATAAGCTGAATGACAGGGAGAGGCGGTATCCAATGCATGACAGGGAGATGAAGACAATCATCCATTGCTTGTGGGTACGGAGACACTACTTGCTTAGGAGTCGTTCGTGATCAAGACAGACAATGTGGCTACTTGTTACTTCTAGAATCAAAGGAAGTTAACTCCCAAGCAAGCTCGGTGGCAAATTTTTTTGCCGAATTTGATTAAGTGATAGAGTACAAGCCCGACAAGGCTAATGTTGTGGCTAACGCGCTGAGTTGTAAAGCAGAGTTGGCTTCAGTGAGCATGGTGGAAAGCAATCTGCTCAAGCGATTGAAGGAAGGGATGGCGAAGGATGACTTTGCTAAGAATCTCGTCGCTTTGACTAAGGAAGGAAAGACACGGCGGTTTTAGGAGCAGAATAGATGCCTATACACCATCGGCAATCGCTTGTTTATGCCTCAATGGGGGAACTTGAGGAAGGAGATAATCAAGGAATGCCATGACTCGATGTGGGCAGGACATCCGGGTATTCAGCGGACAATGGCATTGGTCAAGAGATCATACTATTGGCCGAGGATGGAAGATGAGATTGAGGGATATGTAAAGACTTGCCTTGTATGCTAACAAGACAAGATTAAGCAAAGGTAACCAGTGAGACTGCTAGAGCGCCTACCCACACCAGAGAGACCATGGGAGTGTATTTCGATGGACTTTATCTCTGCCTTACCAACATCAGAAGGGTGTGGTTCCATTATGGTGGTTGTGGATAAATTTTCTAAGTACGGAAACTTCATTACCACCCCGCGAGATTGTACGGCTGAGGAAGCCACACACTTGTTCTTCAAGCATGTGGTGAAGTATTGGGGCCTTTCGAAAAGTATAATAAGTGATCGAGATCCATGGTTCACTGGGAAGTTTTGGAGGGAAATGTTCAAGATCATGGGGTCTGAACTTCACTTCTCAACGTCCTTTCATCCCCAAACTGATGGGCAAACGGAGCGTGTCAACGCCTTGCTAGAGCTGTATCTTTGACACTTTGTTAGTGCCAACCAGAAGGATTGGGCAAAGTTGCTGGATGTAGCCCAATTTTCTTACAAGTTACAGCGGAGCGAAGCCACCAATCAAAGTCCTTTCGAGATAGTGATAGGGCAACAGCCGCTAACCCCACACACCGTTGTAGTAGGTTACACGGGGATAAGTCCTGCTGTATATAAATGGGCTAAATGATGGCAAGAACAACTTAATGTGGCTCGCGTATACTTCGACAAGGAATCCAAAAGAATGAAGAAGTGGGCTGACAAGAAGCGAAGGCCACTAGAGTTTCAGGTAGGCGATCTAGTAATGGTGAAGCTTCCCGCGACGTAATTCAAGGCTTATCGCCAAGTGATTAAGGTTTTGGTGCGCAAGTATGAGGGACCCTTTCCAATTATAGCAAAAGTTATCAAAGTGTCCTACCGAGTGGAGTCGCCGCCTCAGTTGAAGGTGCATAATGTCTTCCATGTAAGTTTTGTCAATCCTTACCATGGAGATAGCGAAGAACCTAAGCGTGGCACGTCAAAAAGAGCACCACCCATCATGATAACCTCGTATGATCGGGGATTATGGAGATTATAGTGGAATGACTCGTTCGTCAATGAGGCATTCCTGCACATACTGAATTCCTAGTCAAGTGGAGAGGTTTCCCAGATAGCAAGGCATCCTGGAAGAAGGAAGCAAACTTATGGTAGTTCAAGGGGAAGATCGAGGCCTACAAGAATGAGAAGCTTGACGAAGGCGTCAAGGACTCTGGTGGGGGAGAATATCAGTCCCTGAAAGGTAAACGAGGCAAAGTCCATGGCAAAGGAAGTATGCCCATGCAAAATAACAATGGACATAGCCTTAAAAGACTTAAATAAGTGCTTGGAAAGGGCTGGAACACGTATAAGTGTTTCCAGAAGATTCTAGAAGGTAGTTAGAAAGTTCCAGAATAGTTGCAGAAACTCCAAAAGGTGTTGCCAAAGATCCAGAAGTGTCCAGAAGGGTTGCAACAAGTCTAGAATATATTGCTGGAAGGTTCTAGCCGACCTAGGCTAGATATTTTGTATATTTTGATGTAGGAAAGTCCTAGAAGGATGCATATAAGCCCTAGGATCAAAGAAGTTTCTAGAGATTAAATCTAGACCGTCGGTTGAGGAGGTGGCTTAGGCTATAAATACTCCACTCCTCCCTCATTTTGTACATCCTGAGTTCTAAGCTCAAAAGCTCTCTTGTAACATTTTAAAGCTTTCCTTTGTGTTAATAACACTTTCTATACTTCTTCATCTTGTGTCTCTTGTGTTCCTTTCATATCGCTAGCGAAGTTGTGATCGGGTTTGGCTGACTTAGTTCTCTCGAGGGCGAGAATCAAGCTAAGGCCATACGTACCATTAACAGTGAATCGTTTAAGTGCATGACACGTGGTATCAGAGTGGTTATAAATATAGGGAATTTATAGCTATGATAAACAACGTTGAGTCTAGCAACATGACCGAACAACAAGAGGAGCATAGGCGTTCGGAAGCCTGCAACTAGTAGAAGAAGGTTCGGGGGAAATCTAAGGAGACTCCGCGAGAGAAGGGTGGTGTCTCTATGGAAACTGTGGAAGCTTTTAATGCTCAGGTAGCTAAGGTAGAATGAGCCATGGGGGATGTCCTTGACACTCTTGGCGTATGGGAGAGCGATCTAGAGGATAAGGATGAGCAGATTAGTGCATTGGAGGAACAGTTGCAAGGAGCGTATGACCTCATCAATGCCATGAATCGATCGATGGAGGAATATCGATAAAGGGTGGATGCCGAGATTCAGTCTCTATGAAATAGGTTAGCTATGACTGAAGTAGCCATTGCCAACAGTGCTAGTACTAGTATCTCGAAGGTTAAAGTCCCAGAGCCACCGAAGTTCACAGGAAAATGGGATGCCAAGGAAATCAACAACTTCCTTCGGCATGTGGAGAGATACTTGGAGGCCACTAACATTACTGTTGATGATGTCAAGATCAACACCTCGACTCTCTATCTTGAGGGTGATGTTGCCTTATGGTGGAGAAGGCGCTATACGGAGCGAGAGAGGGGGTTGGTCCAGATTGTGACTTGGGAAGCATTCAAGGCAGAATTAATGAGGCAATTCTACCCAGGGAATGTGAGAGATGTGGCAATACGGAAGCTACAAGGACTAAAGTAAGCAGGTGCGTTGAAAGATTACATTCGGGATTTCTCGTCACTAATGCTGGAAATTCCCGATATGCCCAGTGGCGATCGTTTGTTTTACTTCCTTGATGGCTTACAACGGTGGGCTGAGCAAGAGCTCAAGAGAAGGGCTGTCCAAGACCTTGCCACTGCGATACCTACGACAGAATCTCTCACTGAGTATAACACTAGCTTGTCCGCAAAGAAAGATAAGCCAAAGAAGGGAGGTTTTGGCAAAGGTAGGGGAGACAAGTCACACAAGCCTGCGAGATCCTTCAGGGGGAAGGATAAACAAGGTGAGTACTCGAGGTGGCAATCAAAGGGGAGAATAGATTGCTTCCTTTGCAGCGGACCTCACTGGGTAAGGGAGTGCCTAAATCAGAGCAAGCTGAATGTGATAATTTCAGCTCAAGAGGAGACTGCGCCACAAGGGGAACAAGTGCACTTAGGGACGGTGCGCGTGCTAAATACGATAAGGCCAGGATGGATACGGGATCCAGCGGCAAGGGTGACATGGCCATGGCAAAGTCAAATCTTCAATCAGGTAAGAACTTGCTATATGTTGATGTCAAAGTTAACGAGAAAGGCATCAAGTGTTTATTGGATTCGGGGGCGAACCAAAATCTTATAGCAAGTGAAGAAGCTGCGACGCTTGGTTTGCCGATAACCAAGGAGATTGGGTGGATCAAGATGGTTTATCAGCCCTACCAGCCTATGATGGGAATTATTCAAAATGCTACCATCAAGATTGGCACATGGGTTGGGAAGTTGGATTTGAATGTTGTGCTAATAAAAGACCACAAGATGGACTTAGGTCTCGATTTTATTGAGAGGGTTTTGCCTTTCACCCTCACTACGGACGGGTATGCTAACTTTTGATGTGGCGAGAGTGAGCATTGAGTTGCGATAGATCATGTAGCTGTTAGTGCTAGTATGTTTTCTGCGATGCAATTGGCAAAAGGAGTCAAGAGGGGTGAGGAGACGTTCCTAGTTGCCTACAAAGAAGAAGGTAACAACTCTGACTCTCTTAAAATACCTTCACAAGGCTGCAGCTTGCTCGAGGAATTAAGAATGTCATGCCATCTGAGTTGCCAAAGAAACTTCCTCCTAGAAGGGAGGTGGATCATGCGATTGAGTTAGAGCTAGGGGCAAAACCTCCGGCCATGGTGCCATATCGTATGGCTCCTCCCGAATTAGAGGAGCTACGCAAATAATTGAAGGAGTTGCTAGAGGCGAGGTTCATTCGATCATCCAAAGCACCATACGGAGCTCCTATCTTGTTCTAAAAGAAGCTTGATGGCAGTTTGCATATGTACATTGACTTTAGGGCTCTCAATAAGGTGGCTATCAAGAACAAGTATCCGATTCCGTTAGTGGATGACTTGTTCGATCGTTTGGGCAAGGCTCAATGGTTTTCAAAGTTTGACTTGGGATGGGGATATTGGCAGGTGCGGATAGCAGCGGGGGATGATGAAAAGACAACATGCGTGACGAGGTATGGCTCATTTGAATACCTAGTCATGCCGTTTGGGTTAAATAATGCGCCAGCGACATTCTGCACTTTGATGAACAAAATATTCTACCCATTCCTAGATAAGTTTGTGGTGGTGTATCTAGATGGCATCATTCTCTATAGTGAGTCCCTTGAGGAGCACATTCGGCACTTGAGATAGGTGTTCCAAGTATTGCGGCATAATGAGCTCTATGTCGAGGGGGAGAAGTGCTCTTTTGTCCAATGGTAAATGATGTTCTTGGGACACAGGATTTGCGAAGGGAAAATCAGTATGGATGATGCTAAGGTGCGGGCTATTGTTGATTGGGAGCCGCCGATAAATGTCTTAGGTTTGCGATCTTTTCTTGGCGTGGTGAATTATTATCGAAGATTCATCCAAAGTTATTCTCAATGAGCAACACCATTGATGAATCTTCTAAAGAGGAACAACCCGTGGAAATGGGATGACGCTTGCCAAGAAGCTTTGGATGATCTAAAGCAAGCCGTGTTGAGTGATCCAGTGTTAGCATTGCCAAACTATGAGAAGCCCTTCGAAGTCCATACTGATGCATCAGATTTTGCGATAGGGGTGTGCTAATGCAGGAGAATCACCCCCATCGCATATGAGAGCTGAAAGTTGAATGACACGGAGAGGCGGTATCCGGTGTATGACAAGGAGATGACGGCAATCATCCATTGCTTGTGGGTATAGAGACACTACTTGCTTAGGAGTCGGTTCATGATCAAGACCGATAACGTGGCTACTAGTTACTTCCAGAAACAGAGGAAGTTAACTCCCAAGCAAGCTCGATGGCAAGATTTTCTTGCCGAATTTGATTATGTGATGGAGTACAAGCCTGGCAAGGCTAATGTTGTGGCTGACGCACTGAGTTGTAAAGTAGAGTTGGCTTCAGTGAGCATGGTGGAAAGCAATCTGTCGAGCGAGTGAAGGAAGGGATGGTGAAGGATGACTTTGCTAAGAATCTCGTTGCTTTGACTAAGGAAGGAAAGACACGACGGTTTTAAGAGCCTATACACCATTGGCAACCTCTTATTTGTGCCTCGATGGGGGAACTTGAGGAAGGAGATAATCAAGGAATGCTATGACTCGATGTGGGTAGGACATCCGGGTATTCAGCGAACAATGGCATTGGTCGAGAGATCATACTATTAGCCGAGGATGGAAGATGAGATTGAGGGATACGTAAAGACTTGCCTTGTATGCCAACAAGACAAGATTGACCAAAGGCAACCAGCGGGACTACTAGAGCCCCTACCTACTGTAGAGAGACCATGGGAGTGTGGTACAATGGACTTTATCTCCGCCTTACCAATGTCAGAAGGGTGTGGTTCCATTTTAGTGGTTTCGATAAATTTTCTAAGTATGGAACCTTCATTACCGCCCTGGGAGATTGCACTGCTGAGGAAGCTGCACGCTTGTTCTTCAAGTATGTGGTGAAGTATTGGGGCCTTCTGAAAAGTATAATAAGTGACCGAGATCCATAGTTCACTCGGAAGTTTTGGAGGGAAATGTTCAAGATCATGGGGTCTGAACTTGACTTCTCAACGTCCTTTCATCCCCAAACTGATGGGCAAATGGAGCGTGTCAACGCCTTGCTAGAGCTGTATCTTCGACACTTTATTAGTGCCAACTAGAAGGATTGGGCAAAGTTTCTAGATGTTGCCCAATTTTCTTACAACTTACAGTGGAGCGAAGCCACCAATTAAAGTCCTTTTGAGATAGTGATGGGGCAACAGCCGCTAACCCCACACACCATTGCAGTAGGTTACATGGGGATAAGTCCAGCTGTATATAAATGGGCTAAAGGATGGCAAGAATAACTTGATGTGGCTCACGTATACTTGGACAAGGCGTCCAGGAGAATGAAGAAGTGGGCTGACAAGAAGCGAAGGCCACTAGAGTTTCAGGTAGGCGATCTAGTAATGGTGAATCTGCCCGCGACGCAATTCAAGGCTTATCGCCAAGTGCATAAGGGTTTGGTGTGCAAGTATGAGGGACCCTTTCCAATTATCACAAAAGTTGGCAAAGTGTCCTACCGAGTGGAGTTGCCGCCTCACTTGAAGGTGTATAATGTCTTCCATGTAAATTTTCTCAAACCTTACCTTGGAGATAGCGAAGAACCTGAGCGTGGCACGTCAAAAAGAGCACCACTCATCATGATAACCTCGTATGACCAGGAGATTACGGAGATTATAGTGGATAGACTCGTTTGTTAATGAGGCATTCCTGTACATACTGAATTCCTAGTCAAGTGGAGAGGTTTGCCAGATAGCGAGGCATCCTAGGAGAAGGAAGCGGACTTGTGGCTGTTCAAGGGGAAGATCGAGGCCTACAAGAATGAGAAGCTTGACGAGGGCGTCAAGGACTCTGGTGGGGGAGAATGTCAGTCCTTGAAAGGTAAATGAGGCAAAGTCCATAGCAAAGGAAATATGCCCATGCGAAATAACAATGGACATAGCCTTAAAAGACTTAAGTAAGTGCTTGGAAAGGGCTGGAACACGCAGAAGTGTTGCCAGAAGATTCTAGAAGGTAGCCAAAAAGGTCCAGAATAGTTGCAGAAACTCCAAAAAGTGTTGCCAAAGATCTAGAAGTGTTCAGAAGGGTTGCAACAAGTCTGGAATGTGTTGCTGGAAGGTTCTAGCCGACCTAGGCTAGATATTTTGTATATTTTGATGTAGGAAAGTCCTAGAAGGATGCATATTAGCCCTAGGATCAAAGAAGTTTCTAGAGATTAAATCTAGACCGTCGGTTGAGGAGGTGGCTTAGGCTATAAATACTCCACTCCTCCCTCATTTTGTACATCCTGAGTTCTAAGCTCAAAAGCTCTCTTGTAACACTTTAAAGCTTTGCTTTGTGTTAATAACACTTTCTATAGTTCTTCAACTTGTGTCTCTTGTGTTCCTTTCATATCGCTAGCGAAGTTGTGATTGGGTTATGCTGACTTAGTTCTCTCGAGGGCGAGAATCGAGCTAAGGCCACACATACCATTAGCGGTGAATCGTCTAAGTGCGTGACAGGCCGCTTGCTAAAGTTATAGATCTAGGGTTTATTGCATTTTAAATTATATTGTTTGGATTAGAAAATGAACACATTAATTAGGAGTGAATTGTCTTTTTTTACTATTTTTTATATATATTAATATTTCAGTTCGGTTCAGTTATTTTGGTTTTTCTTCACACTAAAACCCAATAGAACCGAACACCAAAATATTGGACATTTTACACACTGAACCGAACCAAATTTTCAAAATAATCGAACCAAATTATTAATTTGATTTGGTTCAGTTCAGAAATTCGCTTACCAAACCGGTTGCACACCCCTACTTACATTGCAACCCTAGGCTTTTTTGTTGCAACGGGCCATCTATGGTGTAGTGAGAATAATCAATACAAAAATCGAAAAAAAGGTATTTTTATTAAAGCCATGAAATAAATTAATTAATCCAGATCAATTTATGCTAATGATTTTATTTGCCCTCTTCAAGATCTACAGCCCTCCATTAATTAGCCGGACTGAGCCCGAACATAGAACCCATTATTAAATGTCTGGTAGGATAGCCTATCCAATCCTTTTCTCAAAAGGATTCCTGGTTGATATACATATTGGTACTTTACCCATCTGTGCTCATAGGCCTAGCTGAGCTAGAACATAGAACCCGTTGAGTCAAACCGCCATTCCGTATGTTAGCTATACAAAGTATCCTAACCCTCCGCGGCCCAGTGTGAGACATAATGTGCCCTGCTGAGCATGTTGCACACTATGTTCCGGCTTATGGAAGAGGTGTGAATCCAGGAAGCACTTTAAATGAGTCTAATATTGTTGGATTTCAATTTATTTGGTTTTTCTTATAACAAATTTGGGAGGTGTAATTTCATAGACAAAAAACCTTTTAAAACGTTTTTCAAAATAAACTGTTGACAATTACACTTGTTATAGTTTGGCCAAATACTTGGTAAAACCGTCAACTTAGCCAATTGTGATCTCAAGCCTGTTAAGGCCTGTCTAGCGTTAAGCTATATTGCAAAATTACTAATTTTAATCCCACTAGAATTTTGGGGATTGTAATTCCTAACCTTGATGTACGCTTTTGTATTGGTACCACAATCAAATGGGCGAATTTCATATTTTATCAGATTTTATTCATGTTAAGTTTTAGCCTAAAACTTAGATAATAAAATATGCAAATCATTTATAGAAAAACTTTAAAGGAATTTTTTTCATAATCAAATCCAATCAAATTTTATAAAATTTGGCCTTGGATTTCTATTACAAAAAATCCGTCAGAGTTCCAATCATCAAATTATTCAAAATTTTCAAGCTTTGAAACTCATGGCATTAGATCAGCCAAATTCCCAAATCAAATTTTAACAAAAAACGATTCAATCCACCTTTTTTTTTTACCAAAAATGGATTTCAACAAAACATCTCAAGAAATTTCTCAAACAAATTCCAATCTAAAATTTATTCAAAATTTTAAGCCTTGGATTTTTTGATAAGATTTCAAGTGAATTCCAACTTTAAAATTTATCAAAATTTTAAAGCCTTCGAATTCATGACCCGGGATAATAAAACATCCAAATAAAATACTAGTTGAAAACAATCCGGTCCATATTGTCAATAACACAATAAATATATATTTAACAAAATATAAAACAAAAAACCCGAACTCGAATCCCAAAACGGCTACAACCAAACTCTAAAGCCGTTGGAGCTACTACCCTGTAGCAACGCTATTGGAGCATTGCAGCACCTGCTGCCCAGTAGCAACGCTACTAGCAGCACTACTTCAATGCTCAGCTACTGCAGTTGTTATAGCAGTAGCTCCAACGATTCAACATTTAACCTTTATTTTTTGTTTTTAAATAAAATCTTCTAATTTAATTTTAGTCAAATTAATATAGATTAACACCAGCACAAATAAGAACAATCAATTTGAACAAGAAAATAAATATCCAATTTTTAATCTTGTCAAAACCCATGGGAAAAATAATGAAAACCCATGTTTAAAGAATTCCATAGGCTATTCCTATCAACAAAAGAATCGTTATAGACCAAAATCTACTGTATCAATTCGAAAAGAACCCGCTCTGATACCAATTGAAGGGATTTGTAAACGAAATTCAATTATAAAGGCGGAAAAGTAATTGAATTTCTCAAACTCGTCGAGGATCATTATTCAAATATCATACAATGATTTTAAAAAACGTGAGATTAAAGCATTAAAAGCTCACATGGAATGTCTCTGAAAGGAGTTAAAGTTGGTAAGGCTTACAATCGCAAGCCCTCCAAGATCACATGCACGAACCACTCTCGAATTGTGATCGGTGCTAGCCGAAGAGACGAAGAACACAAAGAGACGAAGAACTCAAGAACTCTCTTTTTAGGTGGAGAGCCATTTTTATACAATAAAATTATACATGTCGTTTGCTTAATTAGTCTTATATAATCCTATTAAGAATTAGATTCAGATTGTAATTTTTGTTTAATTATACATCGATTCTAATTCGAATATGTTTAATAATTAAATACATATATTTAATTCCTTAAACAATTCAATTTATCAAATTTATAATTTCCTCTTCTCTTTATAAATTAGCATTTTAATTAAATGTATTTAATTATTAAATCAATTAGACTTAATACCTTAAACACAATCTATTTACCAACTTTATCATTTCCTATTCTCTTTATGAATTGACATTTTAATTAAATGTATTTAACTATTAAATCTTAGACTTAATACCTTAAACACAATCTAATTACTAACTTTATAATTAGGATTAATTATAAATTGATTTCAAATCAAATATGTTTAATAATTATACCCATGAGTTTAATTTCTTAAACAATTTATTTTATAAATTTTATAATTAAGATTTTATTTAACTATAAATTGATTCCAAATCAAATATGTTTAATTTTTAAATCCACATGTTTAATTCCTTATATAATTTAATTTACTAATTTTATAATCAAAATTTTATTTTATTATAGATTGATTTCAAATCAAATATATTTAATAGTTAAATCTATAGATTTAATTCCTTAAATAATTCAATTTATCAAATTTATAATTATTTCAAATTAAATTCATACACTAATTAAATTTTATACTTTAATTCAATTTAATGAATAATATAAATAACTTTGCATTATGTCATTAGAATTAAATCAAATTCTCTTGAGTTATAAAGATTGTTGTATTAAATTAACTTGACATGTCAATTAATTAATAATTACTTCTTCATCACAACTTGTAACATTACATGTACAAGAAATCTCGAATCAATATTTACATTTGACATCTTTAATGGCCATCCATACTAGCTTGCTTTGGGGCTTGAATGAAGTTCTTCATCTGGTTTTTCCAGAACTTGTAGTGTTCACTAGTGAAGAGTGGAGGTTGGGTTATGGACATACCCTCTGTAAGAAGCTGTGAGTTATTGTAACTCATTTTGATTTTTGAATTAAAAATGGACCTTTAGCTCGAGATTGTTAGATATCTAGTTGTGAGCACTTGCTTTAATACCACTTGTTGGTCTCTTGTGAGTGTTAACTAGGGTTAGAGGGGGGTCAATGACCCTGTTTACAAAATTTTTAGACTTTAAAAAGTCCTTTGTGTAGTGTGATATGAATGAACCGGAAGCTGACTGGTGTAAGCTCAGGATAATGCAAATTTCTAATATAGATGTGCCTAAATGTGAAGTTTAGAGTTAGAGAAATCAAACTCATATATTTTTATACTGGTTTGGCCCTGCCTACCTCCAGTCCCCGGAGTTTCCTCCTCCGAGCTTAAATCCACTAGTGATTTATTTCTTTCACAGGCAGAAACCAAGCCTTTACAATTTGTCTGCGGAGATTTATTCTCCTCTAGATGTGGGATATACCACCAAAGATACCAACATTTAGCCGAGTCCTTTGTGCGTTGTTTTCAAAAGATGACCTCTCTTCTAGATGTAGGATATACGACCAAAAACACCAATCTCTAGATGAGTCCTCTTCTTTAGCAGGATATACCACTCAAACTCTACCCAAGTTTAAGGTAAGTCCCACAGGGACATACCACTAAAACTTTCCTAGTTTAAGCTAAGTCCCAATCTCAATACTCACCCAAGTATGAGATTTTACAATTTTTTTTAGTAAAGGTTTGGTTTTGAATTCTTCAAGTTTATAATTTTACTTAAGAATCCTTACAAATAGATTAAAGTGTTTGGTTCTTGGAGGGATTGAATCACTGATTGAATAGCGAATATCTCTTAAGGTACTAGCTTTGTAAATCAACCAACATCTTCTCACTTGGTGAAGCTTCTCTTTTATAGGCTTGGATCATAAATGTAGCCATTGGTTGAGGTTGAATCTTTACCATTGATCAGATATGAGATGGCGGTTCCAGAGCCATTGATATGTCCGTTAAACTCAGTAAATGTCCCATTAAATATGTTAGGATTGATGCAACAAAGTTGTCAGTTAGCGTTTATTTGGCTTTTTATTTACTGCCAATTTTTATGCAGACTTGTCTTTAGTGTGGACTCAAGGCGTCTTGCTATTGGTTTATACTAAAAAGGCTATTACCTTTTTATCGTTCTACGTCGGCTTTTTGTCTTTTACCTAATTCGTGCACGTTGTCACTTTTTCATGCTCCAAGGCAAAAAGGTTGCTTGACTTTAGACTAATGTGGAGGGAACATGAATATTTAAATATTCCCATTTTCCTAGTGAATTGTGTCTTCTGGATGTCTTTAGACACAAGATTTCGCTGGATGCACTTTCAATCAGTTATCTTCACTGGATGTTGTCTTCAATGGGTTAGTAGTTTATTTCCTTTCCAAAATTTAGCCGGATGCTTTCTTCTTAGACTTAGTAATTGTATGCCTTTAGCTGGATATAATCTTCCTTGACTTTGATATCTAGTCTAGATGCATTCTTCTTGGACTTAGGCATTTTGTTTTCTTTAAACATTTATCCGAATGGTTGGCTTGAGTTTCTTCTTCCGGATCATTGAGTTTCTTAGTCATTTACAAATTAACTCCCCCATAATCTAGCCTCCTAACTCCCCCAATATTTTTGCATATGTGGCTTCTAATTTTTAAAGTACAATTGATAGTTGTAATTAGAAGCAAAATTTTATGAATAAGATTTTTCACTATATAACTTATGTTGTTAACAATGGTTAACATCAAGGAAGCACTGGATTACAAGTATAGAAATTATAAGTGAAAAATGCATCGTAGCTAGCTATTACATGTGTTTACAAAATAATCTAACTAGCTATTCCTTCAATGCCTATTATTCTTCTGTAGCTTCCTTCTCCCCCTTTTAGTTTGCATCTTTCGGAAGGTCAATCACCATGAAGGTCCACTTATCCCACTTCTTTTGCCAAGCCTTTGATAGAATAGTGTAATCTTCATTTCCTTCTAGGCGCTGCTTAATGACTTTGTCCACTATAGCAAGAATAAAATGAACAAGCTTAATTAGCTTTAAGAGTTGGGAATAGGATTTAGTCAAGTTAGGGTGCATGGAGAGAGCATATTCTCTATCTTCCTTCTCAAAGAATGGAAACATTCCCCGGAGAAAGGTGAGTGAACATTGATATCCATTGAATCCAGTGTCACCTACATTCTAGATAAGTTGTTGGAAGATGGGAAGAAATAAGCTCTCTGTAATTGCTGGAGGGGAAGAGCCTAGAAGAAGGAGGAGATGTTAGGCTCAATTTAGACAATGAAGAGCCAAGTTGCTAGATTTCTTACTTCACTACCTTGCCAATATTGTGAAGGGATTCGTTCAAGTGCCGGAGCTTAATATTGAAGGCCTCTCTCTAATTCCCAATATTCTTGTCTATAGTGGAGAGACCAGTTTGGCAATCAAAGCCAATATCTTGTGATGCTTTTTTTAGGAGAGTAAGGGGGTCGGTTTTGAGAAATTTGGCAAGCTTCTCCTTAAGTGCTTTTTGCTCTATTGTGAGATTAAAGAGTCCATGGAGTTTAACTCTTTCAACTCAGTTTTTAGGTCCATGGACGTAGAAGTTACATGCCCTAGAATGGTCGCACAATTATTATCAGCTCCGGTAGCAGCTTGAGTAGTAGAGCGATTTGCCTCTGTAATATTTGAAGTGAGCTATTGCATAACCGGAGTGATTTTGGACAATGGGGTTTCAACAACTTGTTCCATAGTAGGAAATCGATTAACTCTTTCCTCAATACTGGTGATCTTGGTCTTTATGCTTTCCAGCTCAATTTTCAAATATGGAGAAATGGATTTATCTTTGACCAATTTCTCCATAGCAATAAGGCGTTGACAAATTTCCTGAAGCAATAGCTGGAGGGTATTATCATCATTCTTTCCCTCTAAATTAGATTCTTCTAAGAGCTTTAAAGCCACTCTCACTTTCTCAGTTCTAGAGGGTTTTGGAGCAAGTGGTTTCTTTTCCTCTTCACTCAAAGTCTCATCTTCAGATTCAGAGCTACTTTCACTTCCGGATGTTTTAGAACTGGAAGTTTCTTTTTCTTGATTTTCACCCTTCTTCTCATCCTCATTTTCAACTCTTTTCTCTAGATTCTTCTCTCCCTCCTTTTAGGCATCACTAGCATTTGCACTTTTCTCTCCAGTGCCTTCTTGGACTTTTTTCTCAATCATCTAATCCTTCAGAATGACCTCATCTGTTGAGGTAGCCAATGTGGCATCCTTATTGGAACCCTTATCAGTTCCCTCCTCTCAACTTCCTGAGATGTATTTTAAGGTTTATTTGCATCTAAGGTGCCCAACTTCCATAGTAGTATCAATATCAGTGTTAAGGTCAAGGGGTACCTATGGGTTTAGCTATTCTGGATGCTCTGCCTCCTCATCAACTACCTTTTCTATTTGGACCTCTGGAAGATTGGTAATGTCCTCAACCTCCTTTATATTTGCCTTTTCAGGACTTTCAATAACTATAAATTCAACATCAGTAACTTTCGGGTTAAGAAGTGATTCAGGAAGAGGTTATGTTCACAGTTGGAGATTCGGATGGCTTAATTCCTCATAATTATATTCTTCTTTAAGGTGGTAGAGATCCAATGGTGATATAAGGATTGGTAGAGTGGTAGCTTCTGGAGAGATTGCTTCACTTGTTACTTCAGATGAGTGGTAGCTTCCCTTTACTTTTCTATGCCTCAGCCATTATTTCTTTTCTAGAAGTCTTAGGAGTAAGCTCCTTGATTATTATTCCGACAGCAGGCCTATAAGGAGTAATCTTGGCTCTCTTTGCTTGTAGAGCCTAGGTAAAACTTGGTCCCTTCCTGATCAACTATCTCTTTAGGACTAGCTCTTCTTCTTCAGTACCACTACTCTTAATAGCAATATTATCCTCAAGAATCTCTTTTAGGGTTTGACTTGCCCCTCTCTTCCTTCCCTCTTTGATTGTAGCAGCAACTACTGCTGTTTTCTTAATTGCTTCTAGATCAGTTGGTTTTCCCTTCTTAGCCACTACCTTTACTAGTCTTCTTCTAGTCTTAGGCTGTTCTAGAGCTTTTTGGAGAATCTGAGTGAGGGTCATTAAGTCTACATTATCCTTCTCTACTTCTTCCTCAACCTCTACTACAGGAGTCAGGTCAATCTTCTTTTGGGCTTTGGGTCTTGAGGTTTTGGGTTTCTTCACTACTAGAGCTTTCTCCCTAGTGCCTCCAACCTTCCTTACCCTGTTCTTTTCTTGCTTTTCTTTCCTTTATTTTAGTGCTTTTTCTTTATCTCACTTTTTATCATGGGTCAGCTTTAGAAAGTTCTTCTCTAGGATAGCTTTTCCTTCCACTGATTCTGCTCTAGTGAGATCAATGGCATTTGCAGTGAGAAATTTTATGATGAGGGCTCCATGGGAATATTTATATTGCTTGATGTAGTGGAGAAGTAGGACAGACATATGAGGACTCTACTTTCCACCCAATGTTGGAGAACACAGTGTTGGAAGGCTGAAGCTATGTTGAGGGAGCCCTTTCGAATCAAAATGAACTTGGCAAGAACAAACTAGTGTAGTCTTGGAAATTCTGGCTAGTGAGTGGAGCATTTGTCTCCAAAATATCTCTTTGAAAGCCATAACTTTGGATCTTACTTCACAGTCTACTTCTTGCCATCACTTCTTAACAAGACTCCTTGATTTTTCATATTAAAGTGCATCATAAAGAATTCCGGAGTGATCGTAATCACTTTCCCTTACACTTTGGTTTTAAGTGCATCAAAATAAAAATGGGCTTTTAGGTTCTCATAAAATTCTATAACCAAAACTGGGTAGGTGGGGTTTTTCATCTGGAGGAAGACCTCAAAATGTTTGTCTTTTAAAAGTTGGGAGTAGGGTTTAGTGGTGAAGAGAAAGTTATCACCTAAGTGATCGATGGGTATAATTGTATCTAAGCTTTTTAGCTTGAGTGGGATGAAATATTTTTCTTTAAGGTTTCTTAAATATATTCCTTGGAAGAGGAGGAGTGGAAGTTTTATTTTAGTGTAGGCCATTTGAGAGTTTGAGAGAGTAGAAGTTTGAAAATTTAGGGCTTCTGGAGAAAAATTTGCAGAGTAACAGTAGCTGTGTTGCTCGCGTGAGGAAGAAGATGGGTTTTGTGGGGCTTTTTATAGAGTTTACAAGGTGAGGGTAATATGGTAATCCTGAAGCTGTTAAATTTAACTGGATTGATGACTTGGTAGTTAAAAATGACGAGAGAGGTTAATGGCGTGATCATTGGAGAATGGGAATGATTTATCCCATTAATAACTATTGTAAGCTACTGCTTGTGGACTGTCCAATAAATGTTTGAGATTCAAAAATGTGTACAGTTACTTTTTGCGCTTTTACTGCCATTTATCATGTTTGTCTACTAAGTTGGCAATATTTTTCTTCCGAATCCAGAATTAATTCACTTCTCCTTTCCTTCTTGATTCCTTGATTGTTTGAGAATTAAATGGCTGCATATTTATCTTTTGGAACCCTCTTTAAATTGGATTTGGCGTTCCAATTGATTCCCTAAGCTTGTTGAATTATTCTTTACTTAGAGGTTTAGTAAAGATATCCTCCCTCTTTTCATTTGTTGGAATGTAGACCAAAACTACATCCTTGTTCATTACATGATCCCGGATAAAATGATGCCTAATGTTGACATGTTTTATCATGCTATGTAGCACATGATTCTTTGATACATCTATTACACTTTTGTTGTCAAACATTACATCAACATAACCTAGTTGAACTCTATAATCTTCTAGCTGTTGTTTGATCCATAGAAGTTAAGCAACACAACTTCCAGCAACCATATATTCTACTTCAGTAGTTGATAGTGTCATTGATGTTTGCTTCTTACTATACCATGATACTAAGCAACATCTAAGAAAATGGTAGCCTCCAGATGTGATTTTTCTCAAGCATATCTCTGCTATAATTAGCATTAGGTGCCCTTGCAAAGTGAAATTTCCATTACTAGGATACCATAGCCCAACTTTAGTTATTTCTAGCAAGTACCTTAGTACCCTCTTAACTGATTTAAGATGTGAATCCTTTGGATTGGCTTGATATCTTACACAATAGCACACATCATAATGTATATATGGTCTACTTGCAGTTAGTTATAGGAGTGAACTAATCATTCCTTTATATAGCTTATAGTCTACTTCTCCATCACAATCATTTAAAAGGACTATATCTGATCTCATTGGAGTGGACATTGGCTTGCTCTTGTCCATATCAAACTTCTATAACATCTCCTTGGTGTACTTAGATTGGTTGTTGAAGATCCCATCTGGACTCTACTTGATCTGAAGGCCAAGGAACAAATTGAGTTCCTTCATCATTGACATTTCAAATTCCTTCTTTAATTGATTGCTGAACTCTTCATACATCTTTTCATCAGTAGCTCTCAAGATGATGTCATCAACATAGATTTGAACGAGAGTGACATCACCCTCTTTCTTTTTGATAAAGAGTGTTGTATCAGCTTTTCCCCGGATGTGTCCCTTAGATATAAGAAATGAGGTGAGCTTCTCATACCAAGCTCTTGGTGCTTGCTTCAATCCATAGAGGGCTTTCTTTATCTTGTAGACATGGTTCGATTGCTTTGAATCTTCAAACCCTAGTGGCTACTTTACATAGACTTCTTTTTGAATAACTCCATTTAGGAAGGCACTTTTGACATCCATTTGGAATAAGTGAAACCCACATAAGATGAAAAAACAAATAAGATCCTGATTGCTTCTAACCTTCTTATTGATTATACCCCTAGGCAACCAATCTTTCTTTGTTTCCCACTATCACTCCGGATTCATCTAGCTTGTCCTGGAACATCAATTTTGTTCCAATGATCGACTTTCCTTCAGGAGGTGGTACTAGATTCCAGACATTATTCCTTACAAACTGATCTAGCTCTTCTTGCATGGCCATCATCCAACTTTCATCTTCTTATGCATCTTGGAACTTCTTTGGCTCAATGGGTAAGACTAATGCAGCATGACTCATCATTTTGTTGAGTTGTCCTCTGGTTCTAATTGAATTTTGGACATTGTCCAAAATGGCTCCTACAGGATGATTTCTTTGAGTCCTGGTTTCCCTTTGAAGATCCTTATACTGTTGTGGAGCATGTTTTACAAATTCTTCTACTTCTTCATCTCCTCCTTGTTCATCATTGAAATCAATTCCAGCATTAAGGGGATTGTCTGGAAATTGATCCAGGATAAAGTTGATTTAATCATCCTCTTCTTTGTACTTCTTTACTTGGAAAGGATCTTGAACTTTTACTAGTTGTGCTTAATCAGGGACTATGTCATCTGGATCTTGAATTTTCTTTCCTTCATGGTTAGTCTCATCGAAATCCATGTGTATTGACTTTACCACAGTTTGAGTTCTTTTGTTATACACTCCATAAGCTTTGCTACGTATTAAGTAGCCAAGGAAAATTGCTTCATCAGATTTAGGATCAAATTTTTCTAGTTGCTCTCTGTCATTTAGGATGAAGCATTTACATCTAAAGGCTCTAAAGTACCTAATTTTGGGTTTCTTTCCCTTCCATATTTCATATGGAGTGTCATCCATACTTTTTCTAATGTGAGCTCTATTTAGAATGTAACATGCAGTGTTTATAACCTCTCCCCAAAAGTACTTAGGCAATCTATTATCATTTAGCATTATTCGAGCTATTTCAACTATGGTTCTATTTTTCCTTTCTACAACCCCATTCTGTTAAGGTGTATGAGGAGCAGAGAAATTGTGCTCAACGCCTTTGGATTCATATGATTCAACAAAATGCTTATTTTTGAATTCTTCTCCATTATAACCCCGGATGCGTGCAATGCTTATGCCTTGTTTTACTTCTATTCTAATTAATATTCTGGTGAAATTTTCAAAGGCTTCATCAACCAATCCAAGTATACAAAAGAGATTCTAAAGAAGTTTGATATGGACAAAAGCAAGCCAATGTCCACTCCAATGGAATTAGATACAATCCTTTCTAAGGATTGTGATGGCGAAGATGTAGATCAAAAGCTATATAGAGGGATGATTGGATCACTTCTCTATCTCACTACAAGTAGACCAGACATACATTATGCTATGTGCTACTATGCAAGATATTAAGTCAATCCAAAGGAATCACATCTTAAACATGTCAAAAGAATTCTCAGATACTTGCTCGGAACAATAGAAGTTGGATTATAGTATACTACTAATAGGAATTTCACTTTGCAAGGGTACACTGATGCTGATTATGGTAGATATATGCTTGAGAGAAAAAGCACATCTGGAGAATGCCACTTTCTTAAGATTGTGTAGTATCTTGGTGTAGCAAAAAGCAAACATCAGTGGCACTATCAACTACTGAAGTAGAGTATATGGCTGCCAGAAGCTATGTAGCTTAACTCCAATAGATCAAACAACAGCTAGAAGATTATAGAGTTCAAACAGGATGTGTTGATGTGATGTGTGACAACAAGAATGCAATTGATGTGTCCAAAAATCCAGTGTTACATAGTAGGATGAAACATGTCAACATAAGGCAGCACTTCATTTGATATCATGTGATGAAAAAGGATGTGATTCTGGTCTACATTCCAACAAATGAGCAAATGATTGATATCTTTACTAAACCTCTAAGTAAAGATCAATTTAACAAGATTCGGCAGGCAATTGGAATGTCAAATCCAATTTAAATTGCGAAGAAATAAAGGAAGAAAATCAAGATAGATTAATTCTAGTTCCGAAAGAGAATATTGCCAGCTAAGTAGGCAAAGTTGACAAATAGCAATAAAAGCGTAAAAAGAAACTATACACTTTTGAATTTCAAAAGTTTATCGAGCACTCCACCCGCGATAAAATTACAACAGTTATAAGAGGAATAAACTGTTGCCATTCTCCGGTTTACACGCCATTAACCTCTCTCTTCAAATTTAACTGCCACCTTATCAGTCTAGTTAGATATAACCGCTTTTAAATTACCAAAATATCCTCACCTTCAAAACTCTATAAAAAGCCGCCAAATTCTCTTGTCTTCTTCGTGCGAGCAAGTACTTATGCTACTCAGCAAAAATTCTTCCAGAAACCCTAAAATTCTTAAACTTCTTCTTAAAAAACTCTCAAATGGCCATAACTAAGAATCAAACTCCCCTTCCTCCAAAGAATCTATTTCTGGAAGCAAACCTCAAGGATAAGGATTTCATTCCCATCAAGTTTTAAAACTCAAACACTATCATTCCCCTAGATTACTTAGGAGATGAGTTCCTATTTACCACAGAACCCTATGCCTAACTCCTTATAAAAGAAAATCAACTAGAGGTATTCTTCTGGATGAAAAACCCAACCTACCCACCTCTTGGTGAAGGTATTTTTTGATAATCTACGAATTCAAAACTACGTAGATGCACTCCAGATGAAAGTACAAGGGATGGTAATCACAGTTACTCTAGAGTTCTTTGTCAACCATTTTAATATGAAGAATAACAGGGTGGTTATGCAAAATGATAGAGATGGGCAGACAGTTAAGTATGATACCAAGCTATGGCTGCCAATAAGATACTTTCGGGATAAATTCTCCACCCACTAGCCAGAGACACCAAAAGTACTTTAATTTGTTATGGCAAAGCTTGTCTTGATCTAGAAGGGATCTCTTAACACAATATATACCTTTCAACACTATGTCATTCAACATTGGGTGGAAAACTGGGAGGTCAACACTACTGTACTTTTGATCCACTACATCAAGTAGCATAAATACTCTCATGGAGGATTGATCACTAAAATCCTTTCTACTAATGGAGTAGACCTAACCAGAGTGGAGCAGGTTGAATGGAAAGCAATTCTTGAGAAAAACTTTCTCAAGTTGACCCATGATGAGAAGTGGGATGAGACTAAAGCCATATAACAGAAGAGGTTGAAGCAAGAGAAGAGCAAAATAAGGAAAGTCGGAGGAACTGTAGAAAAGGCTCCGGTATTCAAGAGGGCTAGGACCATCAAACCTAGAGCCTAAAAGAAGATTAAATTGAATCCAGTAGAAGAAGAGGAGGTAGAGGAGGTTAATGAAGACTTAATGACCCTCACCTAAATCCTAACTCAAACCCTTGTAAAGCCTAGAAGAAGGCTAATTAAAGCTGCTGCCAAGAAGGGCAAGAAAGTGGATGATCTGGAGGAGAATGAGAAGATTGCAATTGCTGCTACTGCAAGTAAGGAAGGTAGGAAGAGAGGGGCTGAGAAATCTCTTGAGAAGATGATTGAGGAAAAAAGTGCATCCAGCAGTGCTATTGAAGAGGTTGAGCCTACACCAAAGAAGAAATAGATAAAGATGGGGCAACCCTTAACTCAAGCTCTACAAGCAAAAAGGGCTAAACTCAAAGCTAAGGTTCCTGCTACCAAATAACCTGCTGTAAAAATCACTATAAGAGAGCTGATGGTTGAGGCTAGGAAAAACAAAGGGAAAAATGTGGAAGTCACTGCTACTACACTTGATTCGTTGGATCCAAAATACACTGATATAGTGGTAGCCATTGTAGAGAACCAAAAAATAAACAAGCATGTCCTCACCATTAAAGGACCCAGAGGCTTATCCGAAGCATCTAGTCAAGCAGTCCATCCGGTAGCTCCCACTTAACCCATCCTTATGGCTCCACTAGATATTTATCATGTCCAAAAAGAGTATGGTGTGGAGATGGTTCATGAACTCAATTTTCAACCCCATACAACTGACATTTCAGAGTCACTTGTTATTCCAAAGCAGTCTGGTGAAGATAAAGAGGAAGTTGAAGTTGATGATGAAATCATGAATGGAGGTGAAGTTAAAAGTCCACATAAACCAAGTCATGAAGAAGCAACACAGCCTGAATAGAAAAATCCAAAGGTACAAATTGATTTAAACACTGAACAAGCTGAATTTGTAGAAAACCAAGACAACTTCGATGTAACTGGCTCTCGAGTTGCACCTAAGGGAGATGAGCTAAATATTGTGCCAACATCAGACCCAGTTCTTGGTCTCGTTGGAGTATAAGCACAAGTGGAAGGGGTGGATCTGAGTTCCAATGAGGATGCCACATTGGTAAACTTAAAGGACGAGGTCACTTCAGAGGCAAGGGAGGAGAAAACGGAAAAAAAGAAAGTGACAGATAAAGCAGAGGGTGAATGCTTCTCTAGTTCTAAGAAATCCGAAAGTGAATCAGAGAGTGGTTCTAGATCTAAGTATGAGACTGCTAGCTCTGGTGAAGAGGAAGAAAAAGCAAGCACTCCATCTAAATCCTCCAATGGTTCTAAAGTTGAAAAAGTGAGAATGGAAATCAAATTGTTAGAAGAAGTTCCTACGGAAGGAAAGAAGGAAGATGACAGCAATCTCAAACCACTGCTCAAGGAGATTTGCTAAAGATTAATAGCAGTAGAATCCCTAGTCAAGAATATGTCCATTTCTTAAGATATGAAAACTGAGTTGGAGGAGATCAAGACCAAGCTTACTAATATTGATAAGAGCGTTAACAGATTTCCCAGTGTTGAATAAGTTGCTAAAACAACATTATCTAAAGTCACTCTAGTTTTGGAGCAAATCTCTCAAGCAATTATAGACACAAAAAGGACTGCTTTAAAAGCTAAACCTGGAGTTAATACAAGTAGTGTCACTATATTGGGATGTGTCACTTCAGCCTCCACTGACATGAAAACTGAGCTCAAGGACTACATAGATCAAATGCTTGAGGAGTTGGTGAAATCCATTCATACTGCTGTTACAAAGAGCACAGAAGTAATATCCTCTAAAATCACCACCTTTATAACATAGCAACAAGCCTTCAAAGATTAGCTAACCAAGTTTCTAAATGATGACTTGCCAGAGCTATTATCCAAAATTGTTGAGGATTTAGGTGCTGATTTCCAAACTGGTCTGCACACAGTGGAAAATCAGTCAATAATTGGCAAGATAAGTTTAACAATAGTGCTAAAAATGTATCCAAGGAAATAAAGCTACTCAACATCAGTATGAGCAATCTAAGCCTCAATGCTCCTTCTACTTCTACTTCTTCCCCAACAATTCCGGAGAGCCTACTACTTCCTTTATTCCAACAGATGATCCAGTACATAGGTGACACCAAATTTAATGGCTACAAGTGCATGCTAACTTTGATCCAGGGAATGTTTACTTTCTTTGAAGAAGTAGATAGAAACTATGCTCTCTCCATGCACCCTTACTTGACAAAATCTTATGCTCAGCTCTGGAAGCTAATAAAGCTAGTTCATCTCATTCCTGCTACTGTAGACAAGATTATTGACTAGTGATTTTCAAGGAATGAAGATTATACTACATCATTAGAAGCCTGGCAGAAAAAGTGGGATCGTCGAACTTATGTGGTTATAGACCCTGCAGAAGATTCAAACAAAAAGGGGGAGAAAGAAAAGGAGGGAGAATCTAAGAAGAGAAAGAAGTAGGTGTGTAGCTCAAAATTTTTTTGTAATAGCTAGCTATAATGTAATTTTCATTTTCACTTGTATTCTTCTTTAATCCTTTGTAATATGAACTTCATTGATGTTAACTATTGTTAACAACAAAAGTAATATATAGTGAAAATCAATTACTCAAAAATGCTTCTAAGTACAACCATCAATTGTACTAGAAAAACTTAGAAGCTAATATACAAAAAACTTGGGGGAGCTAGGATGCTAGATTATAAGGGAGAAAACTTGTAAATGACTAAGTATCAAAAATCATACTTAGCTGATATCTTCTATGCTTCTGTCCTTAGGTTTTTGTTTCCATTAAAATGGGGGAGATTGTTGGAAATCGATTATCCAAAAGACTTAGCAAAACCCCAAGAAAAGTATCCAGATCAAGGTTTTGAAGTAAACAAAACTCCTAAGTCCAAGAAGAATGCATCCGGACAATTTATTGAATTCCAAGAAGGCTACATCTGGCTAAAGACAGAAGAATACAAAATCCCTAAGTACAAGAAAAAAGCATCCGGAGAAGATCTCAAGAGGAATAACATCAGGGTAAGATTGAGTCTGAAGATATCTGGAAGACTCAACTCTCAAGATAAAGGGAATATTCAAATATTCAATTTCCCTCCAAATTGGTCTGAAGTCAAACAATTCTTTTTCCTTGGAAAGTGAAAAAGCAATAACTTTCACAAATTTAGGAAAGGACAAAAAGGTTGACAACGGAAAGAGAAAAGTGTAATAACCTTTTTAACCTAGACTAATGGCAAGGCGCGTAGAGTCCAAACAAAAGATGAAGTTGAATACATTTTGGCAGAGCATAAAAAGCCAAATAAATGACACTTGATAACTTTGTTGCTCCAATCCCAACAAATTCAAATGGGACATTTATTGGGTCTAATGAATAGATCAATGGCTCCAGAAGTGCCATCTCATATCTGATTAATGGTGAAGATTCAAGATCTAGCAATGGCTACATTTATTATCCAAGCCTATAAAAGGGAAGCTTCAAAAGTTGAGAAGATGTTGGTTGATTTTACAAAGCTATTACCCTAAGAGAAATTTGTTATTCAATTAGTGATTCAATACCTCAAAGAACTAAATACTCAAATCTGTTTGTAAGAATCCTCAAGTGAAATTATAAACTTGAAGAGTTCAAAACCAAACCTTTATCAAAACAAAAGTTGTAATATCCCATACTTGGGTGAGTATTGAGATAAGGACTTAGCTTAGACTAGGCAAAGTTTAAGTGGTATATCCTTATAGGACTTAGCTTAAACTTGGGTAGAGTTTGAGTGGTATATCCCCTAAAGAAAAGGACTCAGCCAAGCTTGGAGTTAGTTTAGTGGTATATCCTACTTTCAGAAGAAGAGAGATTCTACAGAGACAAGCTACAAAAGACTCAGCCAGGCTAGGATTAGTTTAGTGGTATATCCTATGTTTGGAGGAGAAGGAATCTCTAGAGATAGTTGTAAAGGCTTGATTTCTACCCATAAAAGAAATCACACTAGTGGATTCAGCTCGGAGGAGGAAACTCCGGGGACTGGACATAGGCTGGAATGAACCAGTATAAAAATCTCAGTGTTTGATTTACTTTACTTTAAGATTTTATTTTTAGTGCATTACAATTCATATTTGCATCCTTCGGATCCACTGACTCCGAAATAAATCAAACACGCTACACAAGACTTTTCAAAAGTCTAATATTCCGCAAAAAAGGGTCATTAACCCCCCTCTGACCCTAATTATATGAGCATAGAGACCAACAGTTCATTACTTGATTTTTTTTCATACAGTATTTTTGAATTTATTGCAAATTATTTTACATTCCCTACCAGATACTTACCAGGTACTAACTAGATACCTATAAGATACATTCGAAAACTTTTTTCAATTGTTGAGTTAAAAACGGATACTTACTAGATACTTACCAGATTCTATTGAATTAAAAAGAAAAATTAAAAACATATGAAAATACAATTATTACCAGTTACCTACCAGTTACTTACCAGATACATACTAGATTCTGTTGAATTAAAAATAGAAATTCAAACATACGAAAATATGATTCTTACCAGATTTCTACCAGTTACTTACCAGATATCGAACAACAGAAAAAAAAATAAAAAAATATATCACAATGGATGGGGTTTCTTATATAATAATGAGATAAATAAAAAAATTCTAAAGCGACATGTCAAAAAAATGAACTGTTTGAAAGATTATGTCAAAATAAGATGAAAAAATAAAAAAAATGAATAATGCGTGAATAGTAGCGTGAATAGTGGTGGAACATATTCCTGGATGATGGAAACTTAAAATTAATTAGAAAGTACAAAGAATAAACAAGGAAGTAAAGATGTAAATCTGAAACTTAAATAGTATATTTTAACAATTTCCCAAATTTAAATATTGTCCAGATTTTGGTAAAAGGTCAATCTAATCTATTCCATCTTATCATATCAAAGTAAACCATTTATTCTCATGAGTTTAGAGAATTTGAACACCTTAAATTGATGTAATCTCTTAATATATGGTGTCCATTACCCTAATTTCATGGGTTCCAAAATTTAATTTATAAATAATTTCAGTATATTTATTTAAAAATGTGGGGTTCAAGGACCTCACTACAAACAACATGCATCTGCCCTTGTCCAGCCTAATTCCCGATCGTCGATTTGCGGGTTCCTTGAAGGGAAGGTGGCTAGCCCCAAGATTTAAGGTTGCTCCATACACACCCCAGAGTTTGATCCCTAATGGATGCTTAAGGATGGACTAATCCCTACCACTAGACCACACTTTTAGGGTTATGTGGGCTTTTAGTTTTAGGGTTCATTTGGTTAATGGAATAGAATGGAATGAGGCAGAATAGAATAGGTGTTTCTTGTTAGAGATATGCTACATGGGAAACGAATAAGACGTAAGAGTGGTATAAGTAGAGTAGATTGAGCCTGAACACAAGCCAATTGGTTTTGCGTTAGATGGGCTCAACCCCATTTGTATGCTCACTCATGATGACCTATCAAACCCAACACTCTCGAGGCCCATAGATTCTCTACATGGTATCAAAGTAGTGAAAAAGGTCTAACAGCCACTGATCTTGGGTTCGCGTTTAAAGGTCTGGTGGAGTTTGGGCTAGTGGAGAAGACTAGACCCGTTAATGACCTTGAGCCTTGGTGAAATAGGCCAAGGAATGTTTGGTAAGTGGCAACTGGTCCAGGCTCAATTGCACTTGAGGTTGAGTGTTAGAGATATCCCACATGGGAAACAAACAAGACGTAAGAGTGGTATAAGTGGAGTAGATTGAGCCTTAACACAAGCCAATTAGTTTTGTGTTAGATGGCTCAACCCTACTTGTATGCTCACTCATGATCACCTATCGAATCCAACACTCTCGAGGCCCACAGATTCTCTACATTAAGGAACCTTTAAGAAATTCTTATTCCATTCCATCCTATTCCATTCTATTCCGCAAACCAAATGAGAAGTTCTTACACCTTAAAAAAACTAGGCATCTGCGGAAGACTTCAAACAAAATCCTACACATTGTAACTAGGCCATAACTCAAATTGTGGACATGTATAACATATGCTCATACGTTTGATATGCTACTTTCAGAATTATTTAAGGACAAAGATTCTCAATTTCTCCTAAACTTTGCTATTCTCCGAAAAGAAATTCTCTTTCGCATTTCTTTTAGTTTCTCTACTCTTCTTCTTCCAAGTTGATACAGCAAGTCCATCTTGAAGTTCGATTTCAGAAATCTATATTCAAAGCCAGAAATAAAGGGGGTTTAACTAAAACCCATTGGATACTATTGTTAGTGGATTTGTATAGTGCAAGTATATTGTAATGGATACAAAGTAAAACTTGAGTCTTCTATCCCTGATGTTCTCTGCAACTCCATTTCATAAAGGTCTCTTATATGGGTTTTTTGGACCCTTCTACGTGGTGGGCTTGAGCACCATAAGGAGTTGAAGTGTTGAACTAATAAACTTAATATTAATCAATCAAATAAAAGAGAAACTGATTAAGAGAAGAACGGAAAACATAAAGCCAAGGAAAAATGTTATAAACTTTAATTTTGGTTTCCTATCTGTTGATGGATCCCTGCCTATTCATGAAGTTCTCCGCAAACTAAATTCGGTTTGTATTGGAATCATTCGCTTAAAATCTTTCAAGGCAAGATACTCAAGAAGGGCCAATCCTCCATCCTCCCAGTCTTACAGGCATAATCCGATCCTACCCCAGGCTCCGAGGCAAAAACTGAAATTTCGTAATTCCTTCCGAGGTGACAAATCCTATGAAAAAGTTATCGAGGACTTAAAAGTTTTGAATGACATCCTCTTTGCAAAACTGAACTCGGAACAATAGGGAATGTCTTCTAAGAATGCAACTTCCTCTCGAGGCCATGATCTTCTTTTAGAGGTGGCCCCTTGGAAAGATAAGTCGTGCCTTGTCTCTTTGATCAATATTTCAAATATTTGCATCACTTATGAAATATTACATGATCAAGGCTTTGATATTTCCTTTTCGGCTCCAATGGGTAATGACAATGTTATTATCTCTTTAAATTCAATGAATGCTATAAATGACATTGTAGGTGGAGATTGGAGGGTTATGCAACACATTTTTAGTCGAGTCTCACCCCTAACGGCAGATTTTTCTCCTAAGGAATGCATCATGTATGTCAACTTTATAGGAATTCCTCCCCTACTAATCAAAGAAACCTGATAAGACACTTGGCAGCCGCGTTCGGGACTATTGTTTCTTTAGATTTTGATTTTAATAGACCTGATCATTTAGATGTGGTATCCTACCTTGTCTCGGTTCCTTTGGGAACTACATGTTGCTCTTTCAAGCTTCTAAATGGCAGTATAGAAGTAGTCATTTACACTAATCTCAGAGATGGAGTTGGTTGTAAGCACTGCATCGATAATGAATTTGACATTTTGTGTGACTCCAACGATGTCTCAATTGATTATAGTAATTCATCTGATTCATTTCAAATAGATTTTTAGCAACACAATGATGCAATTCATGATTCTCCATAACTCCATCCTCGTCCAGAATATTTTAGTACTAATCTAAGCACTATCCCCGAGACTAATTTAGCTATAGGTGAGATGAATATTGTGACCGAATAGAATGGGCAATTGATAGTTTTTCAAGCAAGCCCAATGCCTCAGCCTGTGAATTAGGAATCTTTTGAGCCTGACATTCCAAAAATTAATCAGGTTATCATCCTTTCACAATAATAGACGTCCCCGAATCATGAAAAAGAGCAGACTATTGATATAGGCAACAAATTAGGCTTATTCAAAGAACGTCATGGCTCGATTATTATGGCAGTTATGGATAATCTGATCAACTGATTAGAGCTTCCTCATCCGAGTATTATTTTTCTTTCTTATGGTTTTAGATTTCTTATGTTGGAATTATTGAGGAGGGGTGAACAATGGTTCGAAGCAACAATTTGTGTTATCTTGCATGTGGAAACATAACTTGAAATTTCTCGTTCTATTGGAGACGAAGATCGAATGTGTCTTTGATATTGTGATACGTCGCTTCTGGGGTCATAATGATTTTGCATATCACTACGTTCCATCCATTGGTCTTTTGAGCGGAATCTTACTCTCTTAGAATTCATCTTTACTTGTTGGGACGGTTATCCACTCATTCCCGAGATGGGTGGTGATGAAATTTACTATGTAATAGCTGGACTTTCATATGCTAAGTCTCTACGCTTTGACGAATCTTATTGACTGAAATGCATTATGGTCTGAAATTCTTCCGATAATTCAGAACTTACTAATGGTCTTGATATGTGGGGATTTTAATGAAGTGTTACACGAATCAGAAAGAGCCGGGGGTCATTCCTAACCCTCTATGACCGTATTTTAGGATTTTGTTCTAGAAGCCAAGATTCATGATCTACCTCTACATGGACACAATTTTACTTCGCATAACAGCCTATTCTTCTCGCGCATTGACAGGATTTTTGTTTCGAGCAATATCATTGACCGTTGGCTGAATCTATCTATTTCAACCATAGACATAACCTTATCCGATCATTTCCCTATTTTATTTTGGTCCTCTATAGCCACAGCTGTTGGTCCAAAACTGTTCAGATCTTTAAACTTTTGGTGGGATAAATTGGAATTTCTGCCTTTCATCCATTCCAAATGGCAATCAATTTGTTCTTCTTATCCACATAGAGACATCTCCTTCAAACTGTCTATATTGAGTAAGGCTATTGTTCCTTGGCATTCTAAAATTTTTGGAGATTTAGATAAATCAATTTCTAACTTGGAAGGTAAAATTTTAGCACTCACCTCTAGCAACGTCCCTCACCCTCTCACCTCGGTGTAGAACACTGACCTTGATAATCTTCCTCATTCTTTTCAGAAACGCCATGCAGCATTGGAAAAACTTCACCATCAACAATCCCACGTTATTTGGACCTTATTAGGGGATAATAATACATCCTTTTTCCACCATACTGCTTCTGCTAGGTACCGAAATAACAGAATAATACAACTTGAAATTAAGGGGCATATCGTATTAGACATTTCGGAAATTACCAACGTAATCCGCAACTATTATGAGTGTCTATTCATGGCCAATCCTGAGGTTCCTTTTTCACTGTATAATCTCCATTTTTCCACTGTTACTATCAATCAAAATTCTGCCTTGACTGCCCCTTTCACTTCGGATGATATTTGGCGATCTATTTGTGCGTGTGGTGAGAACAAAGCTATGGGTCCTGATGGTTTCAACTTCTTCTTTTACAAGCAGTTTTAGGAAGATTTAAAGCCTGAATTGTTGGGGATTTTTGATCAATTTCACTCTACCTCACGGCTTACGGATACCTTGAAAACTTCCTTCATTGTTCTGATCCCTAAAGTTCCAGGTTCTTGTTCTTTGAATAATTTCAGACCAATTTCCCTCATCCATGGTGTTTACAAAATTATTGCGAAGTTTCTCTCCTTTCGACTTTAAGCTGTTTTACCTTCTTTAATTTCGAGTAATCAGTTTGCATTCGTAAAGGGTAGGAGTATTCATGAGTGTTCTTTCTTAGCGTCTGAGGTTCTTCACAGTTTGCATGCTAGGCAGAAATCTAGCCTAGTCCTTAAATTAGATTTTCATAAAGCTTTCGACAGTATCTCATGGAATTACATTGACTCGGTTCTTTATAAAATGGGTTTTGATCAGAAATGGATATCTTAGCTTGCTAATTGCAGGAAAAACTCAACCACTTCTATCTTGATCAATGGAAAGCCCTGTGCTCCGTTCTGTATTAAGAGAGGCGTGAAATAAGGGGATCCTTTATCACCATTCATATTTGTGCTTGCCGTGGAAGGTTTGAAGCAGTTATTCGATTGCAATATTAGGAAAGGTGTGTTATCAGGTTTCCAACTTGAGCAATCTTTACCAGATATTTCATTACTTCAATTTGGGATGACACTATCTACTTTCAACCGACTAATGAGGGAATTATTCCAACCTTCATGCATATATTAAGGTGCTTTGAATTAATTTCTGGGTTTTGTATCAATTACCACAAGAGTGCTTCGATAGGAATCCATGTTAATGAAATCTCTTTGGCATCATGTGCGACGCAATTTGGTTGTCGGGTGGAAAAATTTCCAATAAAATATATGGGAACACCTCTTTGCATAAATCAGCCCCCCATTGCTTCTTTGGACCCTTTAATTGCAAAGTTCAAGAATCAATTAGCTAATTGGAAGGGAAGCTGTCTTTCCTATGAAGGGCAAACCATTCTTCTCAAATCAGTATTATCTTCCCTTCCTATTTATTTATTATCTATTCCTTACATGCCAAACTCTGTGGTTATAATTCTAAATTGATTAATGCATAACTTTTTATAGTGAGGTGACTCAAATGTCAATGGAATGTGCAAAGTGAGCTGGAGCATAATTAATCTACCAAAGCATCTTGGTGGTCTTTTCTTTCATGATCTTAAAGTGGTCAACTCTAGTTTGCTCCTTAAATGGATTTGGAGACTTCATGAACACAACAATGATTCTCTTTGGTATGTCTATTGTGTTCAATGTTATAGAGTTCAAACTTGGCATGAGATGGTTGCCCTGGACTCTAATGTTGTTTCACCTACTTATCGTGGTATTCTGAAATGTTGTGTTAATAATGCTACCAATTAGGATTTTTTCTCTTCCAATATGGGTGTTCGAGTTGGCAACGGTCAAATAGGTGCTTTTTGGCATGATAATTAGACATCAACACCCCTATCAAGACCCTCTTTCTGGATTTATTCGCAATTTGCAATAGGAAATTTGCGACGATCGAAGAAGGATGCTCTTTCCTATTTTCTAACAACCCACAAACTCGGCCATTTTGGAAAAGGAGTCTTCGACTCTTAAGGCAGCAGAAAAGCTTGGAATTAAGAGCTTTGATCATGACTTCTTGTCCGCCTTTGTTTCAGGACCCTCACGCTATCAACCACCTAACCTTTTTGCCTATCATCGATTGTTTTACTTGGGATATTGGAGTTCATAATGTGTATTCAGTAGCTTCTTTTTATCACAGATTCTACTAACAACCTAAATGGATATCTCCCTCGAGAAACTTCATGCTAATTTGGAATACTCATATGCTCCCAAAAATTAAATTCTTTGGATGGATTGTGTTTCATAATCGGTTACCTACTCGCGAATTTTTATTCCATCGGGAATGCAACTTCATTAAGAATGATATTTGCCCTTTCTGCTCATCCTCAGAATCTTTAGACCAATGTCTTTTCCTCTGCCAGGAGAGTTACAGGCTATGGAGGGACACATTTCAATGGTTGGGAATCTCATTGCTAATGCCTCACTCGGGATATAACTTCCTTCTTCTATGGCGTTCCTTCTTCAAACTGGGTGTCCACTGTGACTTTGGGGCTTCGTTATGGTTCATTATATGCTGGAATCTATGGAAACGACATAACAATAAAGTCTTCAAAGGCAAGACCAACGGGGAGATTTATTGTTTGCTAGTATTAATTTTTATTGGTTTCTTTTCAATTCTTACAAATGTAATTTTTGCATTTCGGTCTCGAACTTATTTACAAACCCAAGTTTATTTCTTATCTTATAACACAAACTTTTCGGTTCTTATTTTGAGAACCATCATATATTAATGAAAAGAGGGGTGGGTGTTTTACAGGCAAGCGGATGTGCCAACCTAGTTGGGCCATCCGCCTTAAAATTTTATCCACCCCAATCTTTTTTCCTTTAGAGGAACACACTGTTCCTCCAGGGGTTTTTCAAAAAAAATTAATTGAATAAATAAAGAAGTAATTTTTTTAATATATGTTAGATAAGAGTTATGAGAAATAATATTTAGAGTGTCAGTTTGTGAACAATTTAATATATGTTTTAATATGTTGATAATGTGTAAAACTAAGCCTATATAAAAAAAAATAGGTTTTGCACATTTTATGATGAAAGAAAGAGAGTCAAAGAAGTATAAACAATAGTGTTTGTTGAGCTTTTGTATTTTATGAGTATTATATTACTTTTATGATTTATTTTACTTAAATTCAAGCTAAATTCCTCTATTTCTTTCAATAAAGTGGTATCAGAGCTTGGTTAATGAAAAACCATGGATTTTAATATGTTTGCATTTCAATTTCTAAGAGTTACGAAAGAAAATTATAGTAATTAGTGTATCAGAATGAAAACTTTGTAGGCTCTCAAGATGCGTAGGAGATCGTTGATAAAGGGTTTGACCAACCCGAAGAAGAAGCCTCTTTCAATCAAGCATAAAATAATGCATTACAAAATGCAAGAAAGAATGATCAACTTGCTCTTAGTCTTATTTATGCATACTTGGATGAGAGTATGTTTGAAAAAGTTACTACCGTACTAACAATGAAGCAGGCATGGGAGTTTCTCTGAAACTCATATCATGGAAATGATAACGTTGTGAAAGTTTGCCTTCAAACTCTGAGAAGTGAGTTTGAATCCTTGAATATGACAGAATCTGAGAGTGTATCAGATTATTTTACTCGAGTATAAACAATTGTCAATCAAATGAGGAGGAATGGAGAAAAAATGGAGGATTTTTGTGTTGTTGAAAAACTCCTTCGCTCGGTGGTTACGAAATTTGATCATGATGTGATTGGCATTGAGGAATTAAATGATTTAGAGTCAGTTTTTGTAGATCAACTCATGGGATTATTACAAGTCCTTGAAGAAAGAATGAAAAAGAAGGAAGAACATATGCAAGAAGTTCTTCAAGCAAAACTTCAATAAGCAAATTCAGTTCAATTCGAGAAAGAGGTTGAGGAAGAAGTGACTATAATCATGGAAGAGGATAAGGAAGAGGCTAATTATGAAACTAAAAAATGTAAAGAAGAAGAGTCTCTGTTTTTGCAAACTTGCATAGGAGATGAAGTCTTTGTAAAATTCCTCAGGTATCTTGATTGCTTTGAAGCCGTCTCCAGCATCTGGTACGATCTGTACAACCATTTGTTCAGCTGAATTTTCAGTGGGAGAGAGCGAAGCCTCTCCGTTGATCACAGCTGCATAGGATTTCTTTTGTGGTTTAGAACTAGGGTTTTTCTTGATTTACGAAATAGGAACTTGTTTGTGGGCAGCGGTATTAACATTACTCTTGCAGTAGAAAGAGAGATAGGATGCATCCATGTTGAAGAGAGAGGGCATGGTGGCCGGAAGAGGGCGAAAATCAGAATCAGCTGGAATGGCCTTTTTTAGGGTTTTTCATCGCCTCAAAGTAATATCAGCTTCATTTGACATGCATTCAGACCCAGAATTGATATATTTTAAAGACGCGGCAGAAGATCAAAGATGGAAAGCAGCAATGGATGAAGACTATCGAATAATTAAAAGGAATAGCAATTGGAAAGTAACAAGTCTTTCTAAAGAAACGAAGAATATCAACATGAACTGGATTTACAAGAAAAGGAAGTATTTTCCAGATTAAAGGACATATCTTAGTATCACAAAAAAAAATTACGTTTACGGGGGAGTGTTGAATTAATAAACTTAATATTAATCAATCAAATAAAAGAGAAACTGATAAAGAGAAGAATAAAAAATGTAAAGCCACAATTAAATGAATAAATAAAGAAGTTTTTTGAATATATGTTAGATAAGAGTTATGACAGATAATATTTAGAGAGTATCAGTTTGTGAACAATTGAATATATGTTTTAATATGTTGATAATGTATAAAATTAAGCCTATATAAAGAATAGGTTTTGCACATTTTATGACGAGAGAAACAGAGTCAAGAATTATAAACAAAAGTGTTTTGTTGTGCTTCTGTATTTTACGAGTATTATATTACTTTTATGATTTATTTTACTTAAATTCAAGCTAAATTCCTCTGTTTCCTCCAACATGAAGTTCTCCTTAGCTTTCTTTTTTGGTTGTCCTTCTGGTTCACCGGAGCTTTGCTCTGACTACATCCAGATTCGACCCGGGTCGCGCACCTAGCTATGGTGGGTAAGTTTCCCAATAAAGATTTTCTGCATTCACTAGGATTTTTTATCCAGTTATAAACAAAAGATTACTTAATGAGATTTATTGTGTGTTGGAATTCATGATTAAGAACTTACATGGTAAGTTCAAACATTCGTGCATTAAGGTGTTATTATCAGAATTTTTAAATCTCAAATTACTTATGCGGAGAGAGAAATCTGAACCACCGGAAATAAAGATGCCCAATATACTCAAAATCAAGGCAAAATCACTTATAAGAAATTCATGATTAAGAAGTTGGATATCAATTAGCATTTGTCAAATTAGAAAAGATTATCACTTTTGTAAGTTTAATTGTTAGTCAAGTCATTTATTGTTTCACAAATTTTTAAATTTTTAGTGGGCTCTCTGTCGCTCATGCATGAGTTGTGCTATGACAGTGACAAACAAACTACTCAACTAGGCTCCTCAATTATTGATACATGAAATATTGAATATATTGCATCAAATATCAGACAAACAGAAGAACAAAGCTTTCAAATCTTATGGTTTTGTTTGATACACGAGACTTATTAAAAAAGCTTTTAAATTCTACTTAACAAGTTAATGATAATAAGGAATTGAAAGTACGTGTAAATCATTTTTCCGCTTTACAGAAGCACCAAAAATCTCAACTATGTCAAGGATTTTTGGTGTAATTACTGTAGGTAGTTTCCAGTCGAAATGAAACAAAAGTTGTGCTAGTGGAAACTTGACATTAACCATACCATATGTTAATCCAGGGCACATTCTTCTCCCGGCACCAAATGGGTATATATTCAAAATTAGAACCTTTGTAATCTATCAAGCTATCTATGAATCTCTCAGGATTAAATTTCTCGGGTTCGTGCCAGTAATTAGGATCCCTTCCTATCCCCCATGCATTCAAAATGACGTTGGATTTAATTTGAATTTCATAGTCATAAATCAAGCACTTCTCTCTACATTCTCTTAGTGTCACCAACGGAAGAGGTGTACTCTTACAGCTTCCTTGATCACAAGCTTTAAGTATTCGAGTTCATGTAGGAGTGACTCGTCCACATTCCCTTGTGCACCGAAAATTTGCCTCGCCTCATTTTGCGCTTTTTTCATTGCAGTTGGATTTTTCATCAGCTCGGAAATAACCCATTCTATAATAGTAGATGATGTCTTAGTACCACCAGCAAATATGTCCTGAAGTAGAATATTAACTTACGTGAAAATAGTGATGTACAATATAGGCGAGTGAGATTGTATCCCCTCTTTTTCAGATGTAATGTTTATTGATATATGAAGTACTACCTTGAAGACAATAGAGGAAGACTATTGTTTTTTTTGAAAACCCCCCGGAGGAACATTGTGTTCCCCTAGAAGGAAAAAGATTTAGGCAGGTGAAAATTTCGGGGCGGGCGTCCCAACTAGGTTGATGCCCCCGCTTACCTACAAAACACCCACCTCTCTTTATTAAAGCAATCCAAATTCTGCTCACAAGATGAGAGCATCATTGGACACAAATACAGGCTAAATGTGATATGGATATGAAATCCGATCCCAAGACACGCCTATTACAATGAAATACACCAAAATATACCAGCTATCTAGTTACAACTAATTAGTAAGCTCAGAAAATTAAAGACATCAGAAATGACAAAATTAAGGTTCTGCCTCCTATACTTGAAGAAGAACCAGCATAGATGAATGCAAGACCCCAAATGATCTTCTGAACTTAAGACTCCCTCGAACACAAACTTATTCCTCCTTATTCAAATAGCCCACGCAATCAGAAACCATAAAAGCCGTACCAAACTCGTTGCTAAGACCCGAGGTAAAGTGCGCACGCCATAATAATAGAAAATCAGCCCCCTTCAATGGCATTGTCACTGAAATCCCTAGCAGTAGAAAGGCTTGAGCCCATATACGATAGCTACCTAAACAATGGAACAAAGCGTGATTGATTGTTTCAGTCTCCTCACAAAACGGACACTTATCATCCACTACTGCTTGGCATCCGCAACAAAATAGAAAAACCTTCGTTGGAAGACGTCTATGCAACAATAACCAGCTGAAGAATTTAACTTTAGGAAAAAGACACGCATTCCAAACCACCATGTAATCCGTTTCCAGCATAGTCCGTTGAGGCGACCTGTAAAACCCCAAACAAAAAGAGGCGGCTGAAAATACATTATTAGCTCCCAGATCCCATCCAAATCTATCTGCCACCTCCTGAAACGCAACATGTAGCTGTTGCCCCAGATTGCCGTTAGCCCCATTACCCACAAAAATCGTAGGGCAGGTCTGGAAAATCCAATTTCGAAGCTAGGAGCACCTCTCTCTACTCGAAATCCTCAGACTACGTTTCCAAAAAGGCCTAGAAAAAACTGCTCCCTCATAAATTGAAAAACACCCATCCCGAACCGAGCAACTTTTTCTATTACATAAGAGATACAAGTCAGGGAAAAGAACAGATAGCGACACATTTGCCGTCCAATTATCATACCAAAAAGATCCGCAAACCACGTTCCCCACTTTCACCCTCGCATTCAATTTAAACAACTCCCAGAAGGTTGAATTCTTTACACAGTAAGATAAAATGCCCCGATAAACGTACGAAAGGCGTGAACTCTCAACATTTTCAAAAGAGTTCCATGAATCGAAGCCATATCTACGGACACACAACTCATACCATAACGATCCCTGACCATCTACTCTAGACCGCCATATCCATTTCAATAATAAACTACAGTTTACTATTCTGAGATCCCTAACGTACATGCCTACTAGATTTTTTGGTAGCATAATTATCTCTCAACTCACTTTACAGATCCCTCTAGAGTCCCCATTACCTTTCCACAAGAAATTTTGCATCAGTTGCACAAGCTTATTATTAATAGAGGCTGGCATCTTGTTCAATGATAGAAGGGAGAACCGATTTCATAAGGACCACCCTGCCAGCATATGATAAACACTGACATTTCTAACTTGACAGCCGATTTTGGAACTTACCAATCAACGAGTTCCAATAAGACACCGGGATGCACCTCATACTGAGAGGGGCTCCTAGATAAGTAATGGGAAATTTCTCAGTCTTGCATCCTATAATCTCCACACAATGATTCAACATGTCGTCCTGTACATTAATACCCATAATTGAGCTCTTAATAAAATTAATTCGGAAACCTGAAATCAGCTCAAAACAATGCAATAAACGGATAAGAATAGGTAAAAGGGACTCATCTGCAGGTAAGAAACATATCGTGTCATCCACAAATTGAAGAATAGATATATCCATCTCTGACCCATCAATACGAAACCCAGGCAAAATGCCCTTCAGGACACTTGCATCAATAAGTTGTTTAAGACCTTCCATAGCTAAGATAAAAAAAAATGGAGAAATAGGATCGCCTTGTTTAACCCCTCTACCCAAGCAGATCGGATCAGTAGGGCTTCCATTGATAAGAATAGATGTTACCGAGTTCTCTCTGCAAGCCACCATCCATCTAATCCACTTATCAGAGAAACCCATCCTCTTCAAAACTGAATCAATATAAGACCAAGAAACACTATCGTATGCTTTATGGAAATCAAGCTTGAGTGCTACTGAGGACTGACCACGACGGTGGATTGATTGGACCACTTCTGAGGCTATAAACGAGCATTCATGAATATTATGGCCTTTAACAAATACAAACTGATTCTCAGAGATCAATTGAGGCAACACAACCTGTAACCTCTTCGCGAGCACTTTCGACACAATTTTATATATACCATGGATAAGGGCAATCAGTCTATAGTTTCCTATCAACGACGACCCAGGAACTTTAGGGATTAACACAGTAAAAGATGATTTAATTGAATTGGGCAGATGATCATACCTATGAAATTTGCCGAATAGTGCTAGCACATCCGGTTTCAGTTCCCCCTAGAAGCGTTTATAGAAGAAAAAATTAAATCCATCTGGACCCATAGCCTTACCTTCTTGACAAGCATAAACCGCATCCCACACTTCAGCCTTTGAAAATGACTCAACTAGCCGAATATTGGCTGCCTCATCAACCATGCGGAAATTTAGCTCCCTCAAATCATATGGCACCTCCACATTTTTTGAAAACAGCCTGGAATAAAATTCCATATCGTGGATTTCATAAGTATCGGGTCAGAAGATACAGCCCCATCAATTTCCAGCTATGAAATCCGATTACCCCTAGACCTCGCTGACGCCATCCTATGAAAAAAACTCATATTATCATCACCCAGCATAGTCCAGTTAACTCGTGATTGTTGATGGCGAATTTGTTTTAAGTTCCATCTACAGGTAAGTAATTCCGATCGCACGCGCTGAAGCTCCAAATTACTCTCCACCTCAATAGGCTGAGACACCGAACTAGATGTTAAGGATATAACACGAGTCTCTAGCTTCTTTATTCTTCCCTCCAACCTGCCAAAATTAGATAGATGCCAAGGCCAAATATAGCTCCTTAGATGGTATAGCTTAAAATCAATGTCACGCCCCAGATCTGCCAATTCTATAGCCTGCCACTTTAATTTTAGAAAAGGTAAAAACCCGTGATTCTCCCACCAATATTTCAAAGAGCGAAAAATCTTTTTACCACCCCATATCGATGCGTGGGACTGGTAAATAATCGAAAAGTGATATGATAAAGTTGAATCAACCGTCATCAAACTCTATCCCGGCCACCTATCGAGAATATCACACGATACCAGGACTCGATCGATCCTCGAAAAGGATAGGCTGTTAGACCACATATAGTCACGGCCATGTAATGGCAAATCAAATAGAGCACATTCATTAACAAACTCCTGGAACATAATCATCAAACTCGACACCGTATTCCCACTACTACCTCTCTCAGAGCTATGTAACACTTCATTGAAATCACCACATATCACCAAATTATCCATGTTTTGAATATGGGGCAGCAGATCAAACCAAAACTGATTCCTTTCACTGGAGATAGGGGGACTATATAAGCATAGTAAGTTTACCTCAAGTTGGCTAGACACGATATGTAGCAAGCACCATCTTTCTGTAGAAGCAGTAATCAATCCATGAATTAAACTAGAGTTCCATGAGAGCAATAGACCCCCTGACAATCCATGCGACGGAATAAAATGAGATTGAAACTCATTATGGCCCTAAAACTTCCTGACAACCTGATCTGAAACCGACAAAGACTTTGTCTCAATCAGAATAAAAACCTGAAGCTGCCACTTTCGAACACATGACCGTACTAAAAACTGTTTGTCCCCATTCAATAAGCCCCCACGATAATTCCAACTCATAAAACTCAATGATATAATATTACTAACGATAACCTAGCTCGAGCAACAGTCATCTCAGCATCGCTGCCCTTCCAAGGCCTCTATAATTAATCCCATATTTTATTCACTAAACAACTCAAGCTTTTCCCCAATTCAGAATGTCATTAGTTCCTCACTAACAGTCGGCTCATTTTCTTCCCTCCGGATGATAATTCTATTCATATTTGAGATGTTCGAGCCCGAGGAGCTTGAATCCTCCATAACTGGAACCATTGCATTATTCCCCCCGATTATCGGACTATCACTAGGAGAATGGTTACTTCCCGGGTTTGTATTATTGCTATCCACTCCAATCTCATCATCCTCACTCATTCAAGTTTTAACTTTGTTCCCTGATGATTCCCAACTACTCCTGTCAGAAGGATCCTCCTCTGGTTCACTCTACTCTTCCGACCCATGCTCTTGACAGTGTTGACACCCAACTCCTTATCTAAGATTTATGTAGATCATCAAATCCCTATCACCCAATGCCAGGGTCATATTTCTGCTAGCTGTCCCTAGCGGTACAGAAACAAGGCACAATACTACATCCAGACGATCCAATTTTTCAAAATTAAAATCCATTTCAATAATCCACCCAAACCTCGATGTGAGTTCGCACACCACAGGTTCACAGACGAAAGCTGGCGGAATTCCCATGAGATCCAGATACATAATACATTCCGACGGTGTGAAATCTACTGGTAGTGCACAAACTGACTCCACAATATATTCCATAACTTTCCAATCACCTTTCATAAAATTCGTAAGAGCCACATCTGATACAAACAAAATAATAATGCAATAACCACCAACAGGAGCAGCAAACTTAAACTCAAATCCATGGTCAGTCAGAAAATCATGTATATTACGAATGTGAGAAATATTCTTAAGTTTAACCAAACAAGATTTTGATTTCCAAGGTGCAATTTTAACCACTAACTCACTGTTCAGTTGAGGTTCAGCAGGTATAATAGGAGCAGATGCCGCCTAGATAGGATTGATGGTCGATTCCTCTCACGGAGCTTGATTCGCCACAACAGCCGCAAATGAACGATGATCATATAGGGAGTTACAAAATGTAGCCTTCTAAACTAGTACCATGGGGTTAGGCCGCGCTTTAGGGGATGTTATCGACTTATCATACCTGGCCCTGAAAGCTTTGAGTCTCACCGCACCAATGGCTATCATATTTAGAGCTTCTAATGCCTTTTGTATTCGTATAGTTCCATCGAGTGTGATGAACCCAAAATTAAGGTTCTTAGCATTCCTTTTCCGAGCAATATAGACCCATCCATTCAGTCCATACCTATTGAACATTCTTTTCATTGCTGCTGCATCATAGTGATTTAGGAAGTTCTCAAAGTATATTTTCGGAGGATTAGGGTTTTGGGTTTGGCGATTGCGGGGAGGCTCAAGGAAGGGGTTTTAGTGTTATGGCTGGCGGCGATTGCTCTCTGATCAGAATAGGGTGGTTGACGGCCGGTGGTGATGGCGGTGGCTGAGGAAGGGGGTGGGGAGGGTGCGGTTAGGGTTTCTCTCTATAAGGTTCTTTAGGTCATCCCCCTGTCCTTTTCAGAGGAAGACTATTGTTATTATTAGAAAGTGTAAATTTAAAAAATATACCTTGTGGTTTCGGCAATTTTCAAAAAGAGGATCATAAAATTTTTGTTTTGCAAACGAGTACTTTGGGTTCAAAAGTTAACAAACAAAGGAAGAAATTTAAAAAATGGCTATTTTCTAATGTTACATATGGTATTTTAATTAATTCAATATTCTTATAGTTTAACTATAGCTGCTCAGGTTTTCTTCCTGCTGGCGTCGCTCCAGCAGATAAATCTAATGCCTTCTTTTACCGGCATTTTGGGCGGCAGTTCAATAAGGGGATTACCATCGCTAATCCTCCTTTGGAGCGTTAAGGAGTAGGCGGCTAGGGCTCTCATCTAATCCCTAGCCGCTCTTGTCTTTTCTTCTTACCGGTAACGCTCTGGTAGTTCTTCAAGAAGGGTCCAAACTCCCCTTCCTTTTTCTTTGCCAACAGTGGCCTTTGGAGTGTTGCGTAGGTGGTGTCTTTTCTCGGGCTGTAGTGGAATCCTTTGATAGTTGCCTTTGACTGCAGCCCCTCATATGAGTTAGGCAGTTTCAAAATTGTCAGAGTTTTGGTTCCTCATCAGGCAGCTGTAGCGGCTCTCTATCTTCGGACGGTATTAATTCAAGACCTTAATTATTTATCGGCTTGCCATCTTTGAAAAAAGTCTCTTCCTTGGTTAGCTACGGTTCTCCTCAGATTATGAATTTGTTTATCGGCTTGGATCTCAATTTTCATCTGAGTCAATAGTTTGATGTTTCGACGTAGTGGCTATCTGGTCAAGACCTCGAAATTGCTTTGAAGTTTACAATGATATTTGCTACCATTAGGCCTCATCATCTCAGCCTTCTCGTCGGGATTGGCTACATTGTATCACGGGGAATTTCTTCCCGACGTTCCTACCATGCCGGCTACAATTTAGTTGTGCGAAAAAGGCTATTTAGATAGCGTAACTATTGTGGATCGTTAGGTCATTAGGATCACACTCTATTGTGATTGGTTTTGTCAACATCCTTGAGATGTTTTTCATTTCTCTTTTTCCGTTTCTTTGTTTTTTTTCTTTTTCCATTTTAATAAATGGAGCCGGTATTTACTGAGCTTAGCTTTCATTTAAAAAAAACCATATTATTTATGAATTATATATCAATATTTGAATAAGTTTCAAAGATTTTTCATTTTATTATGATTTTTCAAAATTATTATCGTCTTTTAGTTAAAAAAATACTTAAACCATTAAAAAAATTTTAAGGTGTATTGTATTTTTATTAACCAATCTAAAAAATTTCGGTTCAAAATGGACAAAATTACCCTTTTCGTGACATATTTCAAATTGAGGATCTTTTTTTGTCATTTATTTGGTAACTTTTGAAACCACAGTCCTCGTTTTGAAAATAAAAATTTTATAAGCCTTTGGAAAGTGGCCAAAACCACATTATACATTTTTGAATTTACCCTATTATAAACAAGACCAATTCTTCAAGACTAAACCCTCCATTCTTGAATCCATTCCGTTTAACAATTTAAAAACTTTGACAGAAGGAAACAAGTCTGCAAGACTAAACCCTCCAGCAACTTCTACTAAATCTTTAGCAGCTGCAATGACCAACTCTTTTCCTTCCCATTATCTTACCAAATGCTGTTCTCAAAACGATACAATAGATCACAGAAGTAACCATCTTGCTAACGTTTATAGGCGATTTTGATCTACCAACAACACTAGACGACACGTTTCTAATGAGTTATGACACTTGTTCTTCCCTTATAGATTTGAAGAACTCCACACATTTTGCTGAAAGAAGCTCGAGTGTGCAAATTTTTCACATTTGTCTCCAATAGTCTCCATGAGGGGCGAACACTATGTCTGTATAGTTATAGGTCATTATAGCAATGCCGAGGAGTTGGGGCCTTTGAGCAAAGGTGAGGTCATGGGTTTTCAAGACCTTTTCAGCTATTTCGGGTTAAGAAATTACAATAGTCGTAAGTTCACCGAGCTGAAGGTACATAATAGGTCCGTAAATTTTGGCTAAGTATTTGAGGGGATGATGGGGCAGCGAGCCAATTAAGTGGTGGATACTGCCTAGAAGGGGTAGTTTTCACTGTCCCGGTGGTAGAATTTTTGTTTATTTTTTGTTCTTTAGGATTGTAAACACTAGGAAAATGAAGATTATAGAAGTGAAAAGAAATGGGAAAGAAAGGATCTGGATTAGTTCCATTATGAAGTTGAGAAGAAATAAAGAGACTTTCGGGTATTTTATTAGATCATTGCTAAGCGTTAAATACTTGATAAAACAATAATTTTGATATCGAACTGTTGGATTATAAACTTAATCCATATTAATGGAAATCCAAAATCCAAATCTAATCAATTGGAGTCCTAGCCCATAAATCCAAAACGTAGTAAATTTATTTAGGTATTTTAAGTATGAAGATTTTTGTGTGTGATAACCAAATTGGAGGCTATTAACTACAACCAATTTGGAGGCCATTAAATTAATTGTATTAGTTGGAAGTGGTGGTGAGTAATTGTGTTGGTTGAGAGTTGTATAATTCACCTATAAATAGCTGAGTTATTTAGTTATTTATCATCAACAAAAATAAGAACTTCTTTGGAGAGAAAAGAAGTGAAGAGTGAGTTGTAGTTTTGCATTTTGAGTGAGATTGTTCGTGTAATATCTTTGAGTTTAATAAAAGTTGTTCATTTGAGTGTTTTAATTCCAACAAAGTGGTACCAGAGCTAGGTTGAGAGCTCGAGTCCTCCTTCCGAAAAGAATTTTTTTCCAAGTACGAAAAAATCAAGTTGAAAATGCCCAGGCGTTGCAGTAGCTAAAAAGCCCAGAAAGTGTCACCGTAGACTGCTAAACGTGTTGCAATACATCCTGTGTGTTAAAAAGATTCCAGAAAGTGTCGCAACAGCCCCTGTACGTCTAGAAAAGCTATTTGAGTAAGATGGCAAACAACGTGGCATTGTTTTAAGTTCCAACACTCAACAACAATAACTATGACAATTGGAGTATCAAGATGAAGGCTCTTCTCGGTGCACATGATGTCTGGATATCGTAGAGAAAGGTTTCAAGGAGCCCGAAAATGAAGCCTCTCTCACGCCAGATCAAGCTATAACTTTAAAGGATTCCCGAAAGAAAGACAAGAAAGCTCTCTTCCTCATCTATCAAGCATTAGATGACGTTGGTTTTGAGAAAATCTCAAGCGTAACCTCTGCCAAGCAAGCATGGGAGAAGTTGCAAACCTCTTACAAAGGAGTTGAAAAGGTGAAGAAGGTTCTTCTCTAAATGATAAGAGGTGAGTTTGAATCTTTGCACATGAAACCAGCCGAGTCTATCTCCGATTACTTTTCTAGAGTAGCTGCCATTTCGAATCAATTGAAAAGAAATGGTGAGAAGTTAGAAGATGTAAGAATAATAGAGAAGATACTCCGCTCGTTGGATCCCAAATTTGAGCACGTCGTGGTAACGATTGAAGAAACGAAAGACTTAAAGGAAATGATGATCGAGGAACTCTAAGGATCACTACAAGCCTATAAAGAAAAGTACAAGAAGAAACAAGGTATCTCTGAGCAACTCCTCAAGCTACAACTCAAGGATACTAGTGAAGGTCAAGGCAATGGTAGAAACAACCATGGAAGAGGCAAAGGCAAAGGACGAGGCCTCGGACGAGGTGGTAGCCGGGGTCGTGGATGAAGTTAGAATTATAACAAAAATTCCAGTGATAACTATGAGAAAGGAGAAAGTTCCACACTAGGTCGCCGAAGAGGCAATTCGAATGCAAGGTATGACAAATCTCAAGTCCGGTGCTATAATTGTCAAAATTTTGGGCATTATACTTCAGAATGTAGAACTCCTAACAATGAAGTCGAGGAGAAGCTGAATTTTATGGAGGAGAAGATCAAGAATAAAGAAACGCTATTACTAGCTATAATAATAACAATGATCATCAAGACAACACTTGGTATCTTGACACTAGTGTAAGCAACCACATGTGTGGAAGAAGGAACATGTTCTTGGAGCTCAATGAAGCAGTAAGCAGAGATGTTTCATTTGGAGATGATACAAAAATATCAGTGAAGGGAAGAGGTAACGTCCTTTTTAGAGCAAACAATGATAGCCACCAAATGATTTCAAATGTCTACTATGTGCCTGGTATAAAATGCAACATTCTTAGTTTGGGCCAACTCTTACAAAAAGGCTGTGATATTCATATGAAAGATTATAGTCTTTTTATAAGAGATGGCAATGGGAATCTAATCGCCAAGGTACGGATGTCGAAGAATAGAATATTCCCTTTGAATATCATAAATGATATTGCAAAGTGTCTAAAGACTTGTTACAAAGACGCATCGTGGCTATGGCATCTTCTGTTTGGGCATCTAAACTTTGGAGGATTGGAGCTATTATCCAAGAAGGGAATGGTTAGAGGTTTACCATGTATTAACAATCCTGATCAATTGTGCGAAGGATGTCTTCAAGGGAAGCAATTTAGAAGAAGCTTACCAAAGGAGTCAGACTATAGAGCGAAGAAGCCGCTCGAGCTCATCCATACCGACGTGTATGGTCCTATTAAGCTAAGTTCTCTTGCTAATAGTAACTACTTCCTTCTCTTCATTGACGATTATTCAAGAAAAACTTGGGTATATTTCTTAAAGCAGAAATTAGAAGTCTTTGGAGTGTTTCGGACGTTCAAAGCAGTCATGGAAAAGGAGAGCGGTCATAAGATCAAAGCCGTGAGATCTGATCAAGGAGGAGAATTTAAATCCAATGAATTCAACAATTTTTGTGCAGCACATGGAATCCGTTGTCCCTTAACGGTTCCTAGATCCCCCCAGCAAAATTATGTGGCAGAAAGGAAGAATAGAACAATTCTTGACATGGCACGGACTATGATCAAAAGCAAGAAACTACATAAGGAGTTTTGGGCCAAAGCAGTGGCATGTACAGTCTACCTATTAAATCGTTCTCCTATAAGAATTGTGTGGGGAAAGACACCATAAGAAGCATGGAGCGGTAGAAAGCCTGAAATTTCTCACCTTCGAGTCTTTGGGAGCGTAGCTCATGTTCAAGTACTAGATGAGAATCAAACCAAGCTTGATGATAAAAGCAAAAGTTTTATTTTCATATGTTATGACTCAAGCTCAGAAGGCTACGTGCTACACAATTCGAATGACAAGAAGTTTTTGATCAGTCGAGATGTGATATTTGATGAAGAAGACGAATGGAACTTTGATTCTCAAACGGAGGACTTTAATTTTTTCCCATTCGAGGAAGATGAGCAGACAACGCTTGAGCAACCAAGACAACTTCAACCAGGCCTCACAACTCCACCAAATGCTCTTCCTCGTGGAGACGGGTCATCATCATCGCATTCTCCATCCTCAAGTGAGACTGAAGATAAAAGAGAAGTGCATCATACGAGAAGTCTTTGAGAACTCTATGAGATGACTGAATAATTAGACAATCTTAGATTATTCAGTCTATTTATTGATTGTGAGCCAGTGACATTTCAAGAAGTTGCACAAGAGAAACAATGGGGAGATGCAATGGACGAAGAAATCAAGGCCATTAAGAAGAATGACACTTGGGCACTCACTTCACTTCCCATAGGACACAAGGCAATAGGTGTCAAATGGGTGTTCAAAACAAAGCAAAATGCCATGGGAGAGATTGAAAGACATAAGGCGAGGCTTGTGGCAAAACGCTACTATTAAAAGGCTGGAATCGACTACGATGAGGTGATTGCTCCAGTTGCTTGATTGAAAACTGTTAGACTAATCATATCTTTGGCTACTCAAAATAAATGAAGGATTCATCAAATGGGTGTAAAATTGGCCTTCCCAAACGGAGTTCTTGAAGAGGAAGTCTACATTCAACAACCACAAGGCTACGAAGCAAAAGGCCATGAAGGCAAGGTGTTGAAGTTGAAGAAGGCTCTTTATGGGCTAAAACAAGCACCAAGGGCATGGAGTAGTAGAATCGACAAGTACTTCCGAGAAAATGGCTTCAACAAATGTCCCTATCAACACGCTTTGTACATCAAGATCAAAGATGGAGATATTTTGACTGTGTGCCTCAATGTGGATGATTTGATCTTCACTGAAAGCAATCAAAGAATGTTCGATGAATTCAAAAAAGTGATGACGAAGGAGTTCGAGATGACAGACATGGGGCTCATGGCATATTACCTTGGCATAGAAGTAAAGCAACAAGCGGATGGAATTTAATTTCATAAGAAAGCTATTCGAAGGAGATCTTGAAAAAGTTCAAGATGGATAACTACAAGCCGATAAGCACACCGGTGGTGTACGGGATCAAGATGTCCAAACATGAAGAAGGGGAAAGTGTAGATCCAACATTTTTCAAAAGTTTGGTTAGAATTCTACGCTATCTTACATGCACGAGGCCAAAATTCCTTCATGCAGTCGGATTAGTAAGCCGCTATATGGAGTCACCAACAACCACCCATTTGAAAGCCGTTAAAAGAATTCTTTGCTATTTAAAAGGTACAACCGACTTTGGCTTGTTTTATTCGGTATCTAATGATTATAAGCTTGTTGGATATAGCGATAGCGATTCGGGTGGAGACGCAGATAACTGAAGAAGCACTAGTGGATTCGTTTTTTTCGTGGGAGATACTGCTTTCACATGGATGTGAAAGAAACAACCGATTGTAACTTTGTTTACGTGTGAAGTAGAATATGTTGCAGCAACCTTGTGCGTCTGTCATGCAATTTGGTGTAGAAATTTATTGAAGGAGGTTAGGTTAACGCAAAAGGAGCCGACTGAGATCCGTGTTGACAACAAGTCAGCCATTGCCTTAGCAAAGAATCCTGTATTCCATGATCGAAGCAAACACATCGACATCCGCTACCATTACATAAGAGAGTGTGTTGCAAGAAATGAAGTACAAGTTGAATACGTGAAGACACAAGATCAAATTGCGGATATCTTCACTAAGCCGCTCCCAAGCGAAAGCTACATCAGATTGAGAAGCTCACTCGGAATGACAAGATTAAGTTTAAGGGGGGGTGTTGGATTATAAACTTGATCCATATCAATGGAAACCCAAAATCCAAATCCAATCAATTGGAGTCCAAGCCCACAAATCTAAAATGTAGTAAATTTATTTAGGTATTTTAAGTATGTAGATTTTTGTGTGTGATAACCAAATTAGAGGCTATTAACTATAACCAATTTGGAGGCCATTAAATTAACTAAATAAGTTGGCTATTAATTGTATTAGTTGGAGGTGGTGGTGCGTAATTGTATTAGAGTTGTATAATTCACCTATAAATAGGTGAATAGTTTAGTTGTTTATCATCAATAAAAATAAGAACTTCTTTGGAGAGAAAAGAAGTAAAGAGTGAGTTGTAGTTTTATATTTTGAGTGAGAGTGTTCTTATAATATATTTGAGTTTAATAAAAGTTGTTCATTTGAGTGTAATTCCGACACAAACAAGGATTGATAATAATTTTATTTTTTCTACTGTTTTGATCTCAAAATTAATGATTAGGTGAGAAAACGGCACAATAAAAAAACCAAGCATGGTTTGAAATTTGGGCTCAAATCTTTCATTTTTGTTGTATTTTGGTCAGTTTTTATATCAACTAAATAAATATATTAATTAGATATGTTGAACACATGGAAAAGATGACACATTTGATGAGAGAATCAAGAAAAGAACTGAAAGTGAAATTAGAAGCATGTTTCATGAAGAGAATTTAACAGGATAATTTTATTCCCACTTTAATTATCTTATGAACTAAGTTACACTGTGTTTCAGATATACACGTTTAATGACAGGTTAGGCTGGGCTCCAAGTCGCCTAATTGGGCCGATAAAAACATCACTTAGTACAGAGTCAATTGAGTTCACATTAACAGTATATATCAGTCGGATCGAGCTTGAATTTAGAACCCATCCAAACTTAGGTAAGCCCATTAATTAATAAAAAATTTAAAATACATTTATATCATTAAAAAATTATAATCACACGTGTGTATATATGGAAATTTTAAGGAGGAAAAATAAAGATAGAAAATAAAATGGATTGTAGAATATGTAAACTTTAGTACTCATGTCATTTCATATAAACAATGCTAGCCTAAGCGTTTTTATCACAGTTTTGAAACCTGGACCGAATTGGGTTTAACCGGATCAGATGCCTGGTTCGGTCGAGTTTCATCTGATTCTTGATAAAGTCAAGAACCGATAAACACCCGGTTGAATCGATCAGTCAAATCCAAAACCAGTTGATTCAACCAATCTCAATTTATTTGGTCAGTATTTTTTTTTTAAAAAATTTGCGTTGTTTATGGGGATTTAAACTCAAGATTTCTAACTTTTAGACCTTATGTTCAACCACTGAGCCACTACAATCAACTTGCATGTAATTTTCACTTTATAACTTTATATCACAAATCATTTGACTTTGAAATTGTTTTAAGTAAAATTAATTTATTATTCTTAAAAAACTAAAAAAATACGTTTAATTTTTGTTTAATATATCATATGAATTTGATTGAATGTATTTATTTCATTCAATTATAAATATTTTTTGATTTTTTAATACAATTTTCAAATTTTTTTTAAGTCATTTTGTTTAAACTTATAATTTTTTATTTAATATATTGTGTTCAAAGTTATAAATTTTACAAATTTATTCTTTAAGTGAATAATTTTTATACAATATAATAATTTTAATATTAATAATCCATTATTTTCACTACATTATGTTCTATTTAATTTTTTATTTAAAGTATTAATATCAATTATAAAGTAATAATATAAAACATTATTAATTGTTAGTAAGATATAACTTATATTTACATATTTAATATTAAATTATTAAAAAAATAACATTTTAATATATTTTAAAAAAATCCGGTTCGACCACCGATTTAATTCGGTTGAATCTTAGATACATGATCCGCTCCCTTCATTGGTTCGATAGCCGGCCCGGGTCTGAAAACCATGGTTTTATAGACATACAAAATTAACTAAAGGCATCAACTAATTTCACTAACACTTTAAATACTTCGCTTGTTGGTCCATGTGTGTAGATATATAGGGTCAGAGGGGGGGGGGAGGTGAATGACCCTTTTTGCGGAATTTACAAACTTTAAAAAGTCTAGTGTAGCGTGTTTGATATGTTCCGGATGTAGTGGATCCGGGTGATGGAGATGTGAAATGATATGCAATAAATTATGGAGTTAAAGGAAATCAAACTCAATGATTTTAGCCTGGTTAGGCCCCGCCTACTCCAGTCCCCAAAGTTTCCTACCTCTGAGCTTTGTCCACTAGAGTAATTCCTTTCCAACTAGCAGGAATCAAGCCTTACAATTGTCTCCAGAGATTTATTCTCCTCCGGGTGTAGGATATACCACTAGAAGCACCAACTCCTAGATGAGTCCTCTAGAGCTTATCTCCGGACGGTAACCCCTCTTCCGAATGTAGGATATACCACTAGAAGCACCAACTCCTAGCTGAGTCCTCTTGAGCTTGTCTCCGAATGGTAATCCCTTTTCCGGATGTAGGATATACCATTAGAAGCACCAACTCCTAGCTGAGTCCTTTTCTCTTTAGTAGGATATACCACTTAGATTCTGCGCAAACATAAGCTGAGTCCTACAAGGATATACCACTTAAAGCACTAACTCTAAGCTGAGTTCCAGTTTCAATACTCACCCAAGTATGAGATCTTCTACACTTTATTTTTCTCAAAGGGTAGGTTTTGAATTCCTCAAGTTTATAATCTTACTTGGGAATCCTTACTATTGTTTGGTTCTAGAAGGGATTGATGTAACTGATTGAGTAGTGGATTTGTTAAGATTTTGTAACTCTTGAATCAATCAGCATCTTCTCAACTTGTGAAGCTTGGCTTTTATAGTCTATAACCATTGTGATCCATTGGAATGATCTTGAATCTTCATTGCTGATTAGATATGAGGTGGCGCTTTTAGAGCCATTGATTTGTCCGTTAGACCCATTAAATGATCCGTTGAATTGATGGGATTATGCAGACAGAAGTTGTCAGTAGTCGTTTGTTTGGCATTTTGTATTTTGCCAAATTCTAGGCAACTTTTTAAGTTGTGTGAGCTCCACTCGCCATACTATTGGTCTACGTAAAAAGGTTGTTACCTTTTTCTCTTTCGTATGTTAGTCCTTTTGTCCATTTCTAAAATGCGTGCTAGTTGTCTCTTTTTCAATCTTCAAGCCATAAAGGATCTTTAACTTTAGACAAAAGTGGAGGGAAATTCGATTTTTTTTAATTGATGGTGGGAAAGGCAACAGAAAAAGTTTTCTACCTCCATTAAAAACGCGCTCCATTTTATTTTTTTTATTAAAAGAGAAAATGAAAATAGTTCATTACAACAAGGTCTGGAGAGCGGAAATAAAATACAATACAGATTAGATAAAGACCGATTTAGCAAAACCAGTAATTTGTTCGCCTAGTGATGTCGTGGACAAGAAATTCAAGACAAAACGATGGTGCATTCTGCCACGAATGGTTTAGCTGTGTTACTCTTGCATATTTCGCTAATGCATCAGGAATTCTATTCCCTTCCCGGAAAAGCATGTGAGACAACAACATTCATATTCTTTAATTTTTGAAGGTTGTCTTTCCATTCCGTTCTCAAAGTCCAAGGAACACCGCTGCCCCTTTGCTGTAATAACATAACGACAAACATGGAATAACTCTCTATCCATAGACGTTTCCAATTGTGTTGGATGGCGATGTCAATTGCATGAATAGCTGCTCTCAACTCCGTACTGTATGAGAACGAGCTGTGAAGTGCAAGAGAAAAACGTTCCAAAATATTTCCCGAAGAGTTTCAAAAAATTCCACCACAACCGAATGGACTAGGAGAGCCAACTGAAGATGCATATGTATTTGCCTTAACCCATTCCGCCGGCGGGGGCATCCATTTTAACAGAATAATTCAGGGTGCTCTAGAGGACTGAGGCTGCAAAACTAGATTAAATAATACACCACTCTCCATAATCGAATTCCATATATGTCCAACGCCCAAGTAGTCCATTTTTCACTAAACGACCCATAGTTGGTGCAAAGACTGATGTGTATTCGGCCTAATACCATCGAAAATGCAACGATTGTGTGTAGACCAAATCAAGCAAATGACATTTGCAATCCTAGAGTGCCAAAGGATCTGTATCTAAGAACTAAATCTCTGTTGAAAAGCACTTTTTAGGAGAGCCATTAAATCACCAATTAAATCAATATGCCTTCCAAAAAGGGACATCAAAGCATTCCATATTTGTTCAATAAATGGGCATGAAATAAAAAGGTGATGTTGATCTTCACAAGAATTAAGACAAATGGAACAAATAAAGGCAATGTAAATACCTCGTTGTTGTAACATATCAACCGCATCCAAGAGGGAAATTCAATTTTCAAATAATCTCCATTTGTCTTGATAATTGAGTCTTCCGGATGTCTATAGAATTAACTTATCTAGGTGCTCTTCAATCAATTGACTTCTCCCGTTACTGCCTTCTTATACTTGAGGGACGTTGTCTTTTATTTTTAAACTTGGATGCATATTTCCTTGGACTTCGTGATTTTTTTTATGTTTGATGCTAAGTTCAGATTTAAACCTTTTGTACTTGATGATTTGTTTCCTTCAAACTACAGTCCGGATGATCTGAGCTTTGGAGTTTTGTTCCTTCTAGACCTTTAATCTGGATGGATTCTTCTTGTTTCTAGCAAGGACTTTCAGATGATTGATTTGGACTTTGGATTTTGTTTCCTTTCAAAATTGTGAACCGGATACAGTCTTCTTGATTCTTTGCATTTTCTTCCGAATGCAATATTTCCAACATCGCTAACTCAACTAACAACTATAATTTGATTTTATCAAAAATAATAATAATAATTACAAATCATTACTTCCACAAATGCGCTTTTAACAACAAATGACATTATGAAAATATTTTAGGCACTTTTAACACCCCTTTTCTAAAACGTTCCAAATGATAATGTAATTGATAATTACAAGAGAACTTCTCTCTTGTCCTGGTGGTGCACTTATCACCAATCAACTTGTTAATGCATTTCTCATTAACCTTCAATAAATTGTGAACTTTCTCACTTTTTAACTTGCTGATGCAATTTGTTGGGGAAATTCGATGGAATGAAGCCTGGATAAATTTAAATTCATGGCAAACACTTTCGGATTGAAACTTATTCGGCGGTAATACTAAATAATTCAATCAGATAAAATCAGAAATTAACAAGAACTTTAGAATGAATGTTGTTATATTGTTATGTACCAAAAAATGTCTGTAAAAACGTCCATCACCCTCTCTTGCCAATGCCCGATCATGTCTATATAGAGAACTGAAATAACCGTCCAAAATAACTTTTTTGCAGTTATTTTCATCGTGAAAATAGCGTGTCGCAATCGCGACTCAAAAGTCATGACCGTGGCTTGTAATTCCAAAACCTACTATTTCTTAATTGCCACCATGTCACGACCGCGACACATTTTGTCGCGACCATAACTTCACAAGTCCAAACAAACTATTTCTTAGTTGATAACAAGTTTTGATAGTAACTCATTATTTGTGACCGTGACTCCATCAAGCAAAATTATTGTTTCTCATATAAGCACAAACATTAGCGCCAACCTTATCGCTAACATGACACGGGTAAAATATTGCAATAGAACCCAGTTAATCCCTATACATACACTCATGAGTCAGAGGGGGCTGAATGAATCACTATAATTACTTAGGAAACTTTTTCTCAATTTGATGAGTTTCGTTGTGTAGGTCAACTGGCTGAGTAAATCTGGAAAAACTTTAAAGTAAAGGACACAAAGATTTTTATACTAGTTCGGCAACTTGTGCTTACATCCAGTCCCAAGAGAGTGTCTTGTCTTTAATTCATTAATCTCAACTCTTTTACCCTAGGCAGAGAAGCCTTTCACAAGTTTGCCTAATTAGAGCAAGTACCCTCCAAACTGTAATTGCTCACCCGCTGAGTAGAATACCCTTTTCTACCAGAAACTCTAAAGTTTCTAAACAAAACCTGGAATCAACTTATAGAAATGTTGATCGAGTTACCAAAGATCTGATGTTATAATTCAAATGATCTAAACTATTCTCTCTTGTTCAAAGCAGATTCTTCGCTGAGTAATGCTTTCTAGATTGAACTTCTCTAAAGCTTGTAGATTTGTAGGATTTTGCTTCTTAGAAATTCAAGTGTAATCACCAAGTTCTAAAGCTTGCCTTCTTGCTCCTTTTATAGATGGGATTAAGAAAGCAACTGTTAAACTTGCCTTGGCATCTTCTAAAATTTACAGCTCATCTATTCACCCGTTGCTTCTTCAAATCAATTCGTTAGGAGATAGAATCACACCATTGTGAGATAGAAATCAATTGGTTGGATTGAGAATCACACGTTGTCTTCTGATGCTAGTCTTCCATAAGAGAAAACTCGCGTTGACTTGCTACATGTCATCTTCCCATTCCTTCTGGTAATCTAACATTTCGCAGAGCATATGATACTATGTTGTTCTGCAGATATTCCCAATTTAGCAAATGACTTTTTGCAGCTTGAATGTGGAAGACTTTGTCATTTTCTTTAAAAAAAGGCATCTTGTCAAGGCATTAATTCTCGCTCAACCCTACGCGTATGCTCGCTCATGATCACCTATCGAACTCAACACTCTCGAGGCCCACGAATTCTCTACATTAAGGAACCTTTAAGAAATTCTTATTCCATTCCATCCTATTCCATTCTATTCCACAAACCAAATGAGAAGTTCATACACCTTAAAAAAACTCGGCATCTGTGGAACACTTCAAACAAAATCCTACACATCTATTCATGCAAAAGGTCAAAGTATATTTATTATTCTCTTATCAGTGGAACACTTCAAACAAATAACTCAAATTGTGGACATGTATAACATATGCTCATACGTTTGAATGCTACTTTCAGAATTATTTAAGGACAAAGATTCTCAATTTCTCCAAAAAGAAATTCTCTTTCGCATTTCTTTTCATTTCTTTACTCTTCTTCTTCCTAGTTGATACGGCAAGTCCATCTCGAAGTCCAGTTTCAGAAATCTATATTCAAAGAGAGAAATAAAGGAGGGTTAACTAAAACCCCTTGGATGCTACTGTCAGTGGATTCATATAGTGCAAGTATATTGTAATGGATACAGAGTAAAAGTTGAGTCTTCTATCCCTGATGTTCTCTGTAACTCCTTTTTATAGAGGTCTCTTATAAGGGTATTTTGGACCCTTCTACGTAGTGGGCTTGAGCACCATAAGGAGTTGAAGTGTTGAACTAATAAACTTAACATTAATCAACCAAATAAAAGAGAAACTGATAAAGAAAAGAACAGAAAACATAAAGCCACAATTAAATGAATAAATAAATAAATAAGTTTTTTAATATATGTTAGATAAGAGTCATGAGAAATAATATTTAGAGTGTCATTTTGTGAACAATTTAGTATATGTTTTAATATGTTGATAATGTGTAAAACTAAGCCCATATAAAGAATAGGTTTTGCACATTTTATGATGAGAGAAAGAGAGTCAAAGAAGTATAATCAAAAGTGTTTGTTGAGCTTTTGTATTTTATAAGTATTATTTTACTTTCATGATTTATTTTACTTAAATTCAATCTGAATTCCTCTATTTCCTCCAACAAAGTGGTATCAAAGCTTTATTAATGAAAAACCATGGATTTTGATTTGTTTGCATTTCAATTTCCAAGACTTACGAAAGAAAATTATAGTAATTAGTGTATCAGAGTGAAAGCTTTGCTAGGCTCTCAAGATGTGTAGGAGAACGTTGATAAAGGGTTTGACCAACCCGAAGAAGAAGCCTCTTTGAATCAAGTACAAAAGAATGCATTACAAAATGTAAGAAAGAATGATCAACTTGCTCTTAGTCTTTTTTATGCATGCTTGGATGAGAGTATGTTTGAAAAAGTTACTATTATAGTAACAGTGAAGCAGGCATAGGAGATTCTCTTAAAATCATATCATGGAATTGATAAAATTGCGAAAGTTCGCCTTCAAACTCTAAGAAGTGAGTTTGAATCCTTGAATATGATAGAACCTGAGAGTGTATCAGATTATTTTACTCGAGTATTGACAACTGTCAATCAAATGAGGAGGAATGGAGAAAAAATGGAGGATTTTTGTGTTGCTGAAAAACTCCTTCGCTCAGTGGTTACTAAATTTGATCATGTTGTGATTGGCATTGGGGAATTAAACGATTTAGAGTCAATTTTCGTAGATCAACTCATGGGATTATTACAAGTCCTTGAAGAAAGAATGAAAAAGATGGAAGAACATGTGCAAGAAGTTCTTCAAGCAAAACTTCAACAAGCAAATTCAGTTCCGTTCGAGAAAGAGGTTGAGGAAGAAGTGACTATGATCATGGAAGAGGATAAGGAAGAGGCTAATTATGAAACTAGAGAATGTAAAGAAGAAGAGTCTCTGTTTTTGCAAACTTGCGTAGGAGATGAAGATTGTAATTCGTGGTTTCTCGACAACAGAGAAAATAATCACATGATTGGTAAAAAGGATTTATTTTATGAATTTGATGAATCTGCGATAGAGAAAATTCATTTTGTCGATGAAAAAAAAATTCCAATTATGAGGAAAGGAGACATTCTTATCGAGTTAAAGAATGGAGAATATGATATATATGTTGGAACTAATGAAGTAATATCAGCTTCATTTGATATGTATTCAGACCTAGAATTGATATATTTTGAAGATGTGGCAGAAGATCAAAGATGGAAAGCAGCAATGGATGGAGACTATCGAATAATTAAAAGGAATGACAATTGGAAAGTAACCAGTCTTTCTGAAGAAACGAAGAATATCAAAATGAACTGGATTACGAGACAAGGAAGTGTTTTCCAGATTAAAGGACATATCTTAGTATCACAAAAAAATTAAGTTTAAGGGGGAGTATTGAATTAATTAACTTAATATTAATCAATCAAATAAAAGAGAAACTCATAAAGAGAAGAACAAAAACAAAAATGAATGAATGAAGAAAGAAGTTTTTTTAATATATGTTAGATAAGAGTTATGAGAGATAATATTTAGAGTGTCACTTTTTGAACAATTTAATATGTGTTTTAATTTGTTGAAAATGTATAAAACTAAGCTATATAGAGAATAGGTTTTGTCCATTTTATGATAAGAGAAAGAGAGTCAAGGAAGTATAAATAAAAGTGTTTTGTTGCGCTTCTGTATTTATGAGTATTATATTACTTTCATGATTTATTTTACTTAAATTCAAGCTATATTCCTCTGTTTCCTCCAGCATGAAGTTTTCCTTAGCTTTCTTTTTTGGTTGCCCATTTGGTCCACCGGAGATTTGCTCCGACTAAATCCAGATCCGACCCGAATCGCACATCTAGTTGTGGTGGGTAAGTTTTTCAATAAAGATTTTCTATATTCACTAGGATTTTCTGTCCATTTATAAACGAAAGATTACTTAATGAGATTTGTTGTATGTTTGAATTCATGATTAAGAACTTACGTGGTAAGTTCGAAACATTAGTGCACTAAGGTGTTCTCATCAGAATTTTTAAATCTCAAATTACTTACGCCGAGAGAGAAATCTGAACCACCGGAAATTAAGATGCCCAATATACTCAAAATCAAGGCAAAATCACTTATAAGAAATTCATGATTAAGATTTTGGATATCAATTAGTATTTGTCAAATTAGAACAGATTATCACTTTTGTAAGTTTAATTGTTAGTCAAGTCATTTATGGTTTCACAAATTTTTATATTTTTAGTGGGCTCTCTGTCGCTCATGCGTGAGATGTGCTATGACAGTGACAAACAAACTACTCAACTAGGCTCCTCAATTATTGATATATGAAATATTGAATATATTGCATCACATATCAGACAAACCGAAGAACAAAGCTTTCAAATCTTATGGTTTTGTTTGATATACAAGAAGGCTTTTAAATTCTACTTAACAAGTTAATGATAATAAGGAATTGGAAGCAGGTGCAAATCATTTTTCCTCTTTACAGAAGCACCAAAAAGCTCAACCATGTCAAGGTTTTCTGGTGTAATTCCTGTAGGTAGTTTCCAGTTGAAATGAAACAAAAGTTGTGCTAGTGGAAACTCGACATTAACCATACCATATGTTAATCCAGGGCACATTCTTCTCCCGGCACCAAATGGTATATATTCGAAATTAGAACCTTTGTAATCTATCGAGCTGTCTATGAATCTCTCAGGATTAAATTTCTCGGGTTCGCGCCAGTAATTAGGTTCCCTTCCTATCGCCCATGCATTCAAAATGACTTTGGATTTAATTGGAATTTCATAGTCATAAATCAAGCACTTCTCTCTACATTCTCTTGGTGTCACCAACGGAAGAGGTGGGTGTACTCTTAGAGCTTCCTTGATCACAAGCTTAAGTATTCGAGTTCACGTAGGCGTGACTCGTCCACATTCCCTTGTGCACCAAAAATTTCCTCTCCTCATTTTGCGCTTTTTCCATTGCGGTTGGATTTTTCATCAGCTCGGAAATAACCCATTCTATAATAGTAGATGATGTCTCAGTACCACCAGCAAATATGTCCTGAAGTAGAATATTAACTTACGTGAAAATAGTGATGTACAGTAGAGGCAAGTGAGATTATATCCCCTCTTTTTCAGATGTAATGTTCATTGATATATGAAGTATTACCTTGATGACAATAGAGGAAGACAATTGTTATTATTAGAAAGTGTAAATTTAAGCAATTTTTAAAAAGAGGATCATAAAATTTTTATTTTTCAAACGAGGACTGTGGTTTCAGAAGTTAATAAACAAAAGAAGAAATTTAAAAAATGTCTATGTTTAACCATATTATTTATGAATTATATAACAATATTTGAATAAGTTTCGAAGATTTTTCATTTTGTTTTGATTTTTCAAAATTATTATCGTCTTTTAATTGAAAAAATACTTAAACTATTAAACAATTTTCAATGTTTATCACTAAGGTGTATTATATTTTTATTAACCAACCTAAAAAATTTCAGTTCAAAATGGACAAAATTACCCTTCGTGACATATTTCAAATTGAGGATTTTTTTGTCATTTATTTGCTAACTTTTAAAACCACCATCCTCGTTTTGAAAATAAAAATTTTATGAGCCTTTTGAAAATGGCCAAAACTTTGAATTTACCCTATTATAAACAAGACCAACAAGTTTTGCATTTTTGAGTCCTAATACTCTATAAATCAATTGGTAGAGCAAGCACATTCATGTGCACAACTAGTCTTAAAATCTTATCTATCAACTGAAGTAGTTGTGTCTGAATGGTTCTTTGACTGAAAAAATATGCAGCCAATGAGTCAGAATGCTTCTCATTGCTTTATAAGCTGATAAAACTAGGGTATAAAAACTTTTTAACTCGTTAACACTTCTGTGAAATACTTATTATTGCTAACATTTTAACTTAAACTTACAAGCAGCTTTTATGTTAAATAAACGTCAAGTTGTCAACTCTACCACAAATTCTTTTTCCCAAAAAATTCTCTCTTCCCCACATGCATTTATTAGTAACTTAACAATTTTACATCTTATAAGCTAATTTTTTTATCAAACAATTCAACCGTTTAAAAAACTTATTATAAGAGAGTTTCACCAAAAACTTCAACTGCTTTAAGAAGCTCGAATTGTTATTTTTAAGTTTCTTGTAAGTTAAAATATACCGTACCTACCAATATGACTGCTTTGATATTGTTATCTGTTATAGGGCATTGAAGGCCTCCTCCATCCTGCAAATTCAAGAGCACATCTACAAGATCTTCACTATCTTTAGGCCTGTTTTCCCTATCTGCTCTTCTACTTCTATGTTCATCAATGATCCTTTGAAATATTTTGTCAATATTTTTCTGATGCCTCTCCATTCTTGAATCCATTCGGTTTAACAATTTAAAAACTTTGACAGAAGGAAACAAGTCTGCATGACTAAACCCTCCAGCAACTTCTACTAAATCTTTAACAGCTGCAATGACCAACTCTTTTCCTTCCCATATCTTACCAAATGCTGTTCTCGAAACAATATTATAGATCACAGAAGTAACCATCTTGCTAACGTTTATAGGCGATTTCGATCCACCAACAACACTAGACGACACGTTTCTAATGAGTTGTGACACTTGTTCTTCCCTTATAGATCTGAAGGACTCCACACGTTTTGCTGAAAGAAGCTCGAGTGTGCAAATTTTTCGCATTTGTCTCCAATAGTCTCCATGAGGGGCGAACACTATGTCTGTATAGTTATAGGTCGTTATAGCAACGCCGACGAGTTGGGGCCTTTGAGCAAAGGTGAGGTCATGGGTTTTCAAGACCTTTTTAGCTGTTTCGGGCGAAGAAATAACAATAGTCGTAAGTTCGCCGAGCTGAAGGTACATAATAGGTCCGTAAATTTCGGCTAAGTATTTGTAGCGATGATGGGGCAGCGAGCCGATTAAGTGGTGGATACTGCCTAGAAGAGGTAGTTTCCACGGTCCTGGTGGTAGATTTTTTGTTGAGTTTTTGTTCTTTAGGATTGTGAACACTAGGAAAATGAAGATTATAGAAGTGAAAAGAAATGGGAAAGAAAGGATCTGGATCAGTTCCATTATGAAGTTGAGAAGTAATAAAGAGACTTTTGGGTATTTTATTAGATAAGCGTTAAATACTTGATAAAACAATAATTTTGATATCAAACAAGGATTGATAACAATTTTGTTTTTTCTACTGTTTTGATCTAAAAATTATGATTGGGTGAGAAAACGACACAATAAAAAACCAAGCATGGTTTGAAATTTGGGCTCCAATCTTTCTTTTTTGTTGTATTTTGGTCAGTTTTTATATCAACTAAATATATATATTAATTAGATATGTTGAACACATGCAAAAGGTGACACATTTGATGAGAGAATCAATCGAGTTATGTTAAGCAGCGAAAGATAAGAACTGAAAGTGAAATTAGAAGCATGTTTCGCAAAGAGAATTTAACAGGATATTTTATTCCCACTTTAATTATCTTATAAATTAAGCTGTACTGTGTTTTAGATATACATGTTCAATGGCAGGTTGGGCTGGGCTCGAAGTCGCCTAATTGGGCCGATAAAAACATCACTCTGTACAGACTCAACTGAGTTCACATTAACAGTATATATCAGCCGGGTCGGGCTTGAATTTAGAACCCATCCAAACTTAGGCAAGCCCATTAATTAATAAAAAATTTAAAATAGATTTATATCATTAAAAAATTATAATTACACGTGTGTGTATATATATATTTGGAAATTTTAAGGAGGAAAAATAAAAATAGAAAATAAAATGGATTGTAGAATATGTGAACTTTAGGGCTCATATCATTTCATATAAAGATTGCTAGCCTAAATGTTTTTATTATGGTTTTAAAACTCGGACCGGATTGGGTTCAATCGAAACAGTTGCCTGGTCCGGTCGAGTTTCATTTGATTCTTGATAAAGTCAAGAATTGGTAAACACCCGGTTGAACCGATCGGTCAAATCCAAATCTAGCTGATTCAACCAATCTCTTTTTATTGGGTCAGTATTTTTTTTAAAAAATTTGGGTTGTTTATGAGGATTTAAACTCAAGATTTCTAACTTTTAGACCTTATGTTCAACCACTAAGTCACTAAAATCAACTTGCATGTAATTTTCACTTCATAACTTTATATCATAAATCATTTGACTTTGAAATTGTTTTAAGTAAAACTAATTTATTATTCTTAAAAATCTACAAAAAAAAATACATTTTAATTTTTGTTTAATATATCGTATGAATTTGATTGAATGTATTTATATCATTCAATTATAAATTATTTTTTAATTTTTTAATACAACTAATGACATTTAAATTTTCAAAATATTTTTTAAGTCATTTTGTTTAAACTTATACTTTTTTTATTTAATATATTGTATTCAAAGTTATAAATTTTAAAAATTTATTCTTTAAGTGAATAATTTTTATTCAATATAATAAATTTAATATTAGTAATCCATTATTTTCACTACATTCTATTTAATTTTTTATTTAAAGTATTAATATCAATTATAAAGTAATAATATAAAACATTATTAGTAGTTAGTAAGATATAACTTATATTTATATGTTTAATATTAAATTATAAAAAAATTAACATTTTAATATATTTTAAAAATATTCGGTTCGACCACAGATTTGATTCGGTTGAATCTTAGATCCATGACCTGCTCCCTTCATTGGTTTGATGGCCGGCCTAGGTCTGAAAACCATGGTTTTATAGACATACAAAATTAACTAAAGGCATCAACTAATTTCACTAACACTTTAAATACTTCGCTTATTGGTCCCTGTGTGTAGATATATAGGGCCGAGGGGGGGGGCCGAACTTACAAACTTTAAAAAGTCTAGTGTAGCGTGTTTGATATGTTCCGGATATAGTGGATCCGGGTGATGCAGATGTGAACGATATGCAATAAATTATGGAGTTAAAGGAAATCAATGATTATCCTGGTTCGACCTCGCCTACTACAGTCCCCAGAGTTTCCTTCCTCTGAGCTTTGTCCACTAGAGTAATTCCTTTCCAACTGGCAGGAATCAAGCCTTACAATTGTCTCTAGAGATTTATTCTCCTCCGGGTGTAGGATATACCACTAAAAGCACCAACTCCTAGCTGAGTCCTCTTGAGCTTGTCTCCAGACGGTAACCCCTCTTTCGGATGTAGGATATACCACTAGAAGCACCAACTCCTAACTGAGTCCTCTTGAGCTTGTCTCCAGATGGTAATCCCTCTTCCGTATGTAGGATATACCACTAGAAGCACCAACTCCTAGCTGCGTCCTTTCTCTTTAGTAGGTTATACCACTTAGATTCTACCCAAACCTAAGCTAAGTCCTACAGGGATATACCACTTAAAGCACCAACTATAAGCTGAGTTCCAGTCTCAATACTCACCCAAGTATGAGATCTTTTACACTTTGTTTTCTCAAAGGGTAGGTTTTGAATTCCTCAAGTTTATAATCTTACTTGGGAATCCTTACTATTGTTTGCTTCTCAGAGGGATTGATGTAACTGATTAAGTTGTGGATTTCTTAAGATTTTGTAACTCTTGAATCAATTAGCATCTTCTTAACTTGTGAAGCTTGGCTTTTATAGTCTATAGCCATTGTGATCCGTTGGAATGATCTTTAATCTTCATTGTTGATTAGATATGAGGTGGCGCTTTCAGAGCCATTGATTTGTCTGTTAGACCCATTAAATGATCCGTTGAATTGATGGGATTTTGCGGACAGAAGTTGTCAGTAGTCGTTTGTTTGGCATTTTGTATTTTGCCAAATTCTAGGCAACTTTTTCAGTTATGTGATCTCCACTCTACGTAAAAAGGTTGTTACCTTTTTCTCTTTTCTATGTCAGTCCTTTTGTCCATTTCTGAAATGCGTGCTAGCTGCCTCTTTTTCAATCTTCAAGTCATAAAGGATCTTTAAATTCAGACGAAAAGTGGAGGGAAATTCAATTTTTTAATTGGTGGTGGGAAAAGCCAAGAGAAAAAGTTTTATGCCGCCATTAAAAACGCTCTCCATTTTATATTTTTTCATTAAAAGAGAAAATGAAAATAGTTCATTACAACAAGGTCTGGAGAGCAAAAATAAAATACACTACAGAAAAGATAAAGACCGATTTAGCTAAACCGATAATTTATTCGCCCACTGATGTCGTGGACAAGAAATTCAAGACAAAGTGGTGGTGCATTCTGCCACGAATGGTTCAGCTGTGTTACTCTTGTATATTTTGCTAATGCATCGGCAATTCTATTCCCTTCCAGGAAAAGCGTGTGAGACAACAACATTCATATTCTTTAATTTTTAAAGGCTGTCTTTCCATTCTGTTCTCAAAGTCCATGGAACATCGCTGCCCCTTTGCTATAATAACATAACGACAAACATGGAATAGCTCTCTATCCATAGATGTTTCCAATCGTGTTCGATGGCAATGTTGATTGCGTGAATAGCTGCTCTCAAATCCACAATGTATGAGAACGAGCAGTGAAGTGCAAGAGAAAATCATTACAAAATATTTCCTGAAGAGTTTCGAAAAATTCCACCACAACTGAACGGACTAGGAGAGCCAACTGAAGATGCATATGTATTTACCTTAACCCATTGCACCGGCGGAGGCATCCATTTTACCGAAATAATTTGGGGTGCTCTAGAGGACTGAGGCTGCAAACCTAGATTAAATAGTACACCTCTCTCCACGATCGAATTCCATATATATCCAACACCCAAATAATCCATTTTTTGTAGAACGGCCCACAATTGGTGCAAAGACTAATGTATATTCCGCGTAATACCATCGAAAATGCAACGATTGCATGCAGACCAAATCAATCAAATGACACTTGCAATCCCACAGTGCCAAAGAATCTATATCTGAAAACTAAATCTCTGTTGAAAAGTACGTTTCAGGAGAGCCATTAAATCACCAGTTAAATCAATGTGCCTTCCAAAAAGGGACATCAAAGCATTCCATATTTGGTCAGCAAATGGGCATGAAATAAAAAGGTGATGTTGATCTTTACAAGAATTAAGACAAATGGAACAAATAGAGGCAATGTAAATACCTAGTTGTTGTAACATATCAAGCGTAGAATGTAGCCGAAATATGCTTTCCAAGAGGGAAATTCGATTTTCAAATAATCTCCATTTGTCTTGATAATTGAGTCTTCTGGATGTCTATAGAATCAACTTATCCGGATGCTCTTCAATCAGTTTACTTCTCCAGTTACTGCCTTCTTATACTTGAGGGAAGCTGTCTTTTTTTTAAACTTGGATGCATATTTGCTTGGACTTTGTGATTTGTTTATGTTTGATGCTAAGTCCGGATATAATCCTTTTGTACTTGATGATTTGTTTCCTTCAAACCACAGTCCGGATGATCTACGCTTTAGAGTTTTGTTCCTTCTATACCTTTGTTCAGGATGCATTCTTCTTGTTTCTAGCAAGTACTTTTAGATGGTTGATTTGGACTTTGGATTTTGTTTCCTTTCAAAACTATGAATCAGATGCAGTCTTCTTGATTCTTTGCAGTTTCTTCCGGATTCAATATTTCCAACATCGCTAACTCAACTAACAACTATAATATGATTTTACCAAAAATAATAATAATAATTACAAATCATTACTTCCATAAATGCGCTTTCAACAACCAATGACATTATGAAAATATTTTAGGCACTTTTAACACCCCTTTTGTAAAATGTTCCAAATGACAATGTAATTGATAATTACAAGAGAACTTCTCTCTTGTCCTGGTGGTGCACTTATAACCAATCAACTTGTTAATGAATTTCTCACTAACCTTCAGCAAATTGTGAACTTTCTCACTTTTCAACTTGCTGATGCACTTTGTTGGGGAAATTCGATAGAATAAAGCCTGGAAAAATTTAAAGTCATGGCGAACACTTTCAGATTGAAACTTATTCGACGGTAATACTAAATAATTCAATCAGATAAAATCAAAAATCAACAAGAACTTTAGAATGAATGTTGTTATGATGTTATGTACCGAAAAATGTCTGTAAAAACGTGTATCACCCTCTCTTGCCAATGCATGATCATGTCTATTTATAGGGAACCAAAATAACCATCCAAAATAACTTTTTTACAGTTATTTTCATCCTGATAACAGCGTATCGCGATTGTGACTCAAAAATCATGACCGTGGCTTGTAATTCCAAAACCTACTATTTTTTAATTACCAGCATGTCGCCACCGCGACACATTTTGTTGCGATCGTGACTTCGTAAGTCCAACCAAACTGTTTCTCAGTTGATAACAAGTTGCGATAGCAATTCATTAATCACGATCGTGACTCCATAAAAAAAATTATTGTTTCTCACTTAAACACAAACATTACCGCCAACCTTATCGCGAACATGACACGGGTAAAATATTGCGATAGAACTAGTTGATCCCTATGCGTACTCTCAATGAGTCAGAGGGGGGGGGGGTGAATAACTCACTATAATTACTTAGGAAACTTTTTCTCAAATTGATCAGTTTAGCTGAGTAGGTCAGCTGGCTGATTAAATCTGGAAAAACTTCAAAGTAAAGGACACACAGATTTTTATACTCGTTCGACAGCATGTGCTTACATCCAGTCCCGAGAGAGTGTCTTGGCTTTAATTCACTAATCTCAACTCTTTTACCCTAGGCAGAGAAGCCTTTCACAAGTTTACCCAATTATAGAAAGTACCCTCCATTCTATAATCGCTCACCCACTGAGTAGAATATCCTCTTCTACCAGCAACTCTATAGTTTCTAAACAAGAGTTGGAATTAACTTATAAGAACATCAATCGAGTTACAGAAGATCTGATGTTACAATTTAAATGTTCTAAACCATTATCTCTTATTCAAAGCAGATTCTTCACTGAGTAGTGCTTTCTAGATTAAACTTCTCTAAATCTTGTAGTTTTGCAGAGTTTTTGCTTCTTAGAAATTCAGGTGTCATCACCAAGTTCTAAAGCTTGCCTTCTTGCTCCTTTTATAGAGGGGATTAAGAAAGTAGCCGTTGAACTTGCCTTAGAATCTTCTAAAATTTACAGCTCATCTATTCACCCGTTGCTTCTTTAAATCAATCCATTAGGAGATAGAATCACACCATTGTGATATAGAAATCAATCGGTTGGATTGAGATTCGAGCTTCAATTTGAATCCTTCATCTTTTGATGCTAGTCTTCCATAAGAGAGAACTGGCGTTGACTTGCTACGTGTCATCTTTCCATTCCTTTTGGTAATCTAACATTTTGTAGAGCGCACGATACTATGTTGTTCTGCAGATATTCCCAATTTGGCAAATGACTTTTTGTACCTTGAATATGGAAGACTTTGTCATTTTCTTCAAAAAAAGGTGTCTTGTCAAGGTATTAATTCTTTTTGTCTTTTTCTCATTAATGTCCTATAAAAAGTAACACTAAAAGCAAAGATTCCATATTTCCTCAAATGGAAAGGTCAGTGCCATTGACAGACATGAAGTAACTTAGCAAAAAGATAAAATGATGTGCTCAGCTGAAGCAAAATCTAAATATCAAGCGCTGAGTATAGTATTTAGTCAGCGACTAAAGTACATACTCAGCCTAGAACAGCTTAGAGTTAAACTAAATAGCTAGGTCAGCGGAGACATAAAATTCTACTCTAGAATTTATTTATCAACATACAACCATAGACTATTTATTTTAACATCATTATTGATTTAATTATCTCAAACTGAACTTAATTGCTATGATCAAAACTTAAGCATTAATTGAGTCATCACTAAGTCGGTCCAACCTCGAGCTTGGTTCAACAATCTCCCTAATTTTGATCAATGGCAATTATCTGAGCGAGAATTAAATCAATATGATATCTAGATCAGAGTTACCTTATACTTATACTTGATATGTCTTTGTTCAGCATCATCATTTAGCTTAGAGTTAATGCTAACTCCCCTATAATCCTTGAATTCTTCTGAGTTCATCATTCCTTATTGCTTCTCATATATTTGCAAGATTATATATATATATATATAAATACAAGAAGTTAAGAAGATCTTAACTTAGAATAGAATAAGTAATCCTTTTATATATGAATAACTTGATTACATATAACAAAGGGTTAGTCTATACTAAGTTTTACAATCAGCACAACAAATTACAATAAATTCAATTCTACTTGGGCATTGGTTGTCTTGTAAGATTTGCTCTTCTATCTTTAAAATCCTATTGATCCCATCTTGACTTCTTTTCCTTGGGCAGCACGATCGCCTTCCCCTTCCTTTTACGATTCTCATCGTATTGTCTTTGAAGATGCTCTGGATCCTTAGACAAATTATAACAAAATTTAGCTACCCTCTGATCTGTCTCTCTTCTCTTGCTCATGCTTCCCGCAATCTTTCTCCCCCATTTCCATTGCATCCAAAATGACTTGGGCTTGACGATTAAATGATCTCATAGAAGCTTCAAAGTTCTTGAGCTTGCCATAGATGGTAGAAGAAAAATTTTGCACAAGCAGCTCATATATCTCTTGTGAAATAGCATCCTATTCTCTGAGAAAAGTGAGGAGACCAAACATGGTACGAGACGGAGATTGATTGACCTAGTACTGAGCATTGAGTCCTTCCTTGGATATTTGGGTGAGACTGGCCAGAGAACTTGAGTATTTTTTCTGAGTATCCACTCTAGCATGGGAGTACTTCTTATATAGGTAGATAGGTGCTCATGAATCTAATCTATTGCTTGACCATCGTTAATCAAATATGCATGAACATTCTTGATTAGATCACAAATGTGACCAAGTTTCTAATGAAGCGATGGTTCTTGTTCAGCGTCTGCCATTACGATGTCACTATTTAGAGCATCAGATATGTTCAGCCTCTTCAAAGCCTTTATGACTTCTCCCTTTGAGTCTTTGACTCCCTTCAAAATATCTCCTCTCATCTATGCTAATATATTTGAGTTGCTTTGATTTGACCCTACATTAATCAAAGCATTGATGTCATTAACAACGGCATCCAATTTAGATGAGTTGGCTTCATTATCTTTTACCTAAAATGCTATAACCATCCATCACAACTTGCATGCTTTGAAGTAAAGGGTTGAATTTTTTTATCATTGAATTCCTAAAATTCCTCTCTTCATTCAGAACTTTGCAGTTACTTTCAAAATTTTCTCCAATCTTCATTTTAAGCTCTGCAACTTCTAACTTCAGATAGTCAACCTTCCTACCTGCACCATTTAACAAAGGCAATATGTGGGACACAATAGCCTTAACTAATGAGAACTGGGTAGGGACTGATTTGATATGGGCCTTCCTCAATAGCTTCTACAAAGCCTTGCACTAGCTCAGCAGCCTTTGCAAATCTCCTCAGGACCTCCTCAAATAGCAAGGATTTTGCAATTTCTGCATCAATTTCAACATCTATCCTAAGTCCTGGAAATCTAGCTCTTCCCATCCTCTTTATGTCTCCCAAGAGCTCAGCCTAGGGGTTAAATTATGGTGGAGGTTGTGGTTGTTGAGGTTGTTGTTGTTGTTCAGGAATCTCCTCTATGATTAAAGGACCTCTAATAACTAGTCCTTTTAAGAGCAATAGTTCACGCACAGGAGACTCAATGGGTGAAAGATATGGAATGACAGCTGTTTGGTCAAAATGTGAGGTGTTTGGTTGGTTAGCGGTGGAGGTGGATGGTATTTGGATTTCGGGTAAAGAGATGGCAAAAATGGGTGTAGGTGAGAGTGGTGTTTCAGTTGATTGGTTAGGGAAAAAGAATGGCTATTGGTTCTCCTCTTCCTTCTCTACAACACCTTCAATAGTGGACTCACAAACTTGAGCCTGAGATTGCTCAGTCAGTTGAGCTCCCTTCTCAACTACAACTACTTCCTCTTCCTTATCCTTCAAATCTCCTTCATTATCATTAATCACTATCTTCATCCTCTTCGGCAACCCTCTCTTCCTCTCCTTCCTTGCTTCCTTAACTTTTTCAACAGTCAAACTGACCTACTGGTCTAACTCAAGCACATAACATTCAATGGCTTTAACTTCTACTACTTCATCTTCTTCCTACTCCTCCTGATCCTCAATCCCTTCCAGGGCTCCTATCATCTCTTTCACAACTTCAGGAACCTCCTCATCAATAAGGTTGGCTACTGATAATTTTAAAATTTGCTTAGTATTGGCCTTAGCTCTTGCTGCTTCTTCTTCAGCCTTTATCCTTAACTCAGCTTGTAGATCTTCCTGCCTCTTTCTAATTCTTTCCTCCTCAACAGCCTTCACTTTCTCAGCTTCCTATAGATCCAGGACTACGCCAGTTCCTTTCTTTACGATCAGCTTCTTCTTGGGCTGACCTACTTGGGGCACAGGAATTGATATAGCTTCCTATCATTCAATAGTCACTCTATACAACTGAGCTTCATCACTCTTCCTCTTTTTTTGTCTCTTCAGAGGCATCTCCTCTCTTAGCTCTTCCTCCACTTTCCTCTTTTCTTCCTTCTCTTTAGGAGTTCGCTCACAAGGCTTCTCTTCCTTTATTCCCTTGGTAGATCTAGTCTTTTTAGGAATAGGGGCAGCTACAGGAACTGAGCTCACTGAGCTCCCTTTCTTTACTTCCTTCTTAGAGTGTTTCCTGACATCCTTCTTAATTCCCTTCTTCTCAGCCACATTCTCTTTGCCTTTTTGCACTTTGAGCTTGGTAATCCTCTCAAGCTCCCTTACCATAAAATCTTCCAGTGTTTGATCCTCTTCCTTAGGCTTAATAGGTCTGAGTGTTATAATGGCTTTTGGATCCTTTACTCTTACTTCTCCTATCTTCAACTTAATATACTTGGTTTTGTTAGGCTTTTCATTACACCTCAATCCATGAAAATGCGCATTACTCGGAGTGATTCTACTCCTCAATGCCCATCCTTCTAAGTCCAACACATATGCCCTGCATATCTCTATCACAAGATTCCCAAACATAGTGTTCTTAGACACCTTAAAAAATATGTGCAAAATTGCCAATAACCAATTTATACACTTTCCATGGGTCAGATCATAAATGAAAACTCTTTAAAACTTTGAATAACTTCCTGTTAAAGCTATCTTAGGCAGCAACACCTTAGTTACAAGCTCATGCGCTTGCTTTCCTTCCTTAGTGATCATTGATGCTATGAGTTCACCTTCTTTATAGTTAGCGGGGACCTCGTAATTTATGGGTATGTCCATATACTTTTCATACTTGATGACTCGCATCTTGAGCCCTCTCTCATGCATTCCCAGCAACCCAGCTAACAGTTTGGGAGTAACATACACCTTTCTCCCCATTATAGTAGTGATAGAAAGACCCTTCTATCCTTCAACCAGGTGAATTCCATGGAAGAATCTCAGCACTACCTACTCATAGCAACCACTGGGTAATTCGAAAAACCCTTTGAGATTGTGTTGGGGCATCCACTTCCCAAATCGCTCATCATTGGAGAAACTGAGCATATCTACTATTGTTGGTGCCACCACTTTAGTTCCTTTAATTAAACACCATTTTGTAGGAATATATCTGGTTCTAGTGAGAATGAATAGATCTTCTCTCTTATTGATTCCAATCGCCACTTGAGCCTTATTGTCCATTGTAGTGACCTAACATGTATCTTCATTATCCCTCACAAATAATGGTTCCTCAGCATAAGATTCAGATAATCTTCTAGATGAACTCACTATTAAAATAACTTGACAAAGAATAGAGAAATTTGGGGATTTTAGGAAGAAATTTGCACAAAAGAAATTTGGTAAAGTAACCTTTCTTCTTTCTAAAATTCTCCTTAAATAGCCAAAGACTATTCGTTAAGCCCTGCAAAGCTACATGTACGATTCACAATCCATGGTCATATTTGAATGGTTAGATTGAACAAAAATTACCATAGGATTAACAAAAGTGAGAAACACAGGATAACTATAACTGAATATGGATCATTTCATAACTTGCTACCATTTCTATTAGTTTTGAATTTGAAAAGAAACCGATGATAATTTAATGACATGTCCAAAATTCAAGCGCCAAGAAGAAATACTTATCCTAATTCGCAGAGGCTCAGAGTGTGCCCTAATTTGGTTAGCTTCAGAATTGGTCAGCGGGAACTGTATTTCTTCAGGTTGGATTGGACATTCCGATTAGCTCTCTCAGAGTGTTGAATTAATCCTTTCCAATAGGCTTCATGAATATGTTAGCTCTCTATTCTTCAGTAGGAATGTATATAAGCTTGACATCTCCTTTTATAACATGATCCCTTATAAAGTGATATCTAATAATGACAAGCTTCATCCTGCTATATTGAATTGGATTCTTGGATAGGTCAATTGCGCTCTAGTTGTTACACATGACTTCAAGACATTTAGACTTTATACCATAGTCCTTCAATTACTGCTTGATCCATAGCAGTTGAGCTACATAACATCCTACAGCTATGTACTCAGCCTTAGCTATACTTAGAGCCATAAAAGTTAGCTTCTTGCTATACCCTGTTACTAGACAATCACCAAGGAAATGACATCCTCCTGTAGTGTTTTTCCTTTCAAGTTTGTCTCTTTGATAGTCAGTATCTGTGTAACCTCTTAGAGTGAAATTTGCATTACTTGGATACCATAAACCTGCATCAATAGAGCCTAGCAATTACCTGAGAATTCTCTTCACAACAGCTAAGGGAGATTCTCTGTGGTTAGCTTGATATCTTCCATAATAGCATACAACATATTGAATATCAGGCCTACTAGTAGTTAAGTAAAGTAGAGAACTAATAATACCTCTATAGAGCTTACTCTCTACATGTTTACCTTCCTCATCTTTACTCAAAATTGTATCAGTGGCCATGGGTGTTGACATTGGCTTGGCTTTATCCATGTCAAAATTCTTGAGTACTTCCTTGGCATACTTAGCGTGGCTGATGAAAATTCCATCTTTTCCTTGCTTGATCTACAAACCAAGAAAGAAATTAAGCTCTCCCATCATTAACATTTCAAAATCTTTCTTCATCTGCTAGCTGAACTCTTAGCATAGCTTTTCATCAGTTGCTCTAAATATGATGTCATCAACATAGATTTGGACGAGCAATACATCTTGATGCTTTTTCTTGATAAATAGAGTTGTATCTTCTTTTCCTCTGACATAACCTTTGCTAAGTAAAAAGTTAGTTAGTCTTTTATACCAGGCTCTTGGAGCCTATTTCAATCCATACAGAGCCTTCTTCAGCTTGAAGACATGATCTTGATATTTGGGATCTTCAAAGCCTAGGGGTTGTCTGACATAGACTTCCTCTTGAATATAACCATTGAGAAATGCACTCTAAACATCCATCTGAAATAGGTTGAAGTTCATATGAGAAGCAAGAGCACATAAAATTCTTATGGCTTTAAATCTTGCTACCGGTGCAAAGGTTTCTCCATAGTCAATGCCTTCTTATTGATTATAGCCTTGAGCATCTAATATAACCTTGTTTCTAACAACATTACCAGCTTCATCTAGCCTATTCTTGAAAACCCATTTAGTGCTAATAATTGACTTGCCTCTGGGTTTCTCCACCAAATCCCATACTTCATTTCTTTTGAATTAGTCTAACTCCTCTTGCATTGCAATCATCCAGTTATCATCAAACTCAACATCTTCAAACTTCTTTGGTTCAATTAATGAGACGAATACTGAATGACTCATCATTCTATTTAGCTGACCTCTAGTTAGTACTAGATTTTACACACTATCAAGGATCTTCTCAACTAGGTGATCTCTCCTTGCTCTGACTTCTCGAGGTAGATCTGGATTAGCTCACTAAGCTATTATCATTGGTTGAGCATCTACATCATCACCAAAGTTGATGGATTGGTCTAAGTCAACTTCATAATCTTCCTTTTCTATTTACTGGATTAGGAATCGCAATGGGCTGACTAACTGATCCACTGACTTGTTCCTTTTTCTTTTCATCATCACTAGCTTCGGTACCTGCACTGTTAGTTTTATATACATCTATATGCATGGACTCCTCTAAGATACTAGTTCTCTTAAAATACACTTGATATGCCCTACTAAGTGTTGAGCAACCCAGAAAGATTCCTTCATTAGCGTTGGGGTCAAATTTAGCCAATTGGTCTTTAGTGTTTAATATAAAGTATTTACAACCAAAGGCCTTAAGATGACCAACCTTGGGCTTGCGCACCTTCAAAAGTTCGTAAGGAATTTTGTTCAAGACTAGGCGAATTAAAACCTTGTTTATAATATAACAAGTTGTGTTAACAGCTTTTCCCTAGAAATACTTTGGTAGATTATTATCACTCAGCATAGAATAACACATCTCCGCAATAGTGCGATTCTTTCTCTCAACAACACCTTTTTGCTGAGGTGTATGAGGGCAGAAAAATTGTGGTCAGTACCATGATTAGAATATAATTCCTCAAACTGCTTGTTTTCGAACTCTCTTCCATGGTCACTGCAGATTCTCTTAATTTTATCTTTTTCATTCATGATCTGGGTAGCGAACCTATAGAATGATTTAAATGTTTCATCTTTGCTTGCTGGCAAGATAATCCAAGTGAACCTAGTCAGATCATCTACAACTATAAGGGTGTATTTCATTCCACCTAGACTTATTGGCTCAACTGGCCCAAAAAAATCCAAGTGTAGAAGATGAAGGGGACGAGAAGAAGATATATCAGGTAAGGATTTGAAGGACTTCTTAAATTGTTTCCCAAGTTGGCATGCTAAGTAGAGTCTACCTTTTTCATATGCTAGATTAGGTAAACCCTTAACAAGTTCATTTCTGGCTAATTTGGATAGATTGATCATGTTGATATGTCCTAACCCTCCATAGCCATGAGTTTTCCTCCTTAGAAACTAAGCATATATTATTGAAGCCAATGGATAAATCAATCATATAAACATTATTAATTCTAGGAGCATAAAAAATAGTTTGGTCATAGCTACCATCGATGACTAAGCAGCCCGCTGAGTCAAATATCACTATCCTACTTTTGTCACATAGCTGAGCAACGCTTAAAGTTGAACTTCAGGCCTTTCAAAAGAGTCATATTATCAATTGAAGGCTTGACTCCTATAGTGCCATTGCCAACAATCTTTCCCTTTTTGTTGTCTCCAAAATTGACACTTCCATTCCTTCTTCGCTCTAAGGTGATTAATTGCTTTTCATCACCTATCATATGCCTTGAGCATCCACTATCCAAATACCACATTCTTCTGTCATCAGTGGATCTCAGGCTCACCTAAAAAATAATTAAGTTTTCTTAGTTACCCATGCCTTTTTCTAGATGGGTCCTCCCTTGTTAGTGGTGGTTATCCTTGACCAGTCATACTCATCATAGTAACCATTTTTGTGTCTACACATGACTGTTGCATATCCTGACTTTCCACAAAAATAACAAGCATTCTTAGGTTTAGGCTACTCACTTTACTTTTTTGAGAAACCTTCTCAGAGCGGTGAGTACTATTACTCTAAGTATTCATACTAGGTGGAGGAGGGACCTGCACCTTTTTCAAAGTTGTTAATTCAGCAGCTAGCTCATCCAATATCTTAGTGAGTTTACTGTTATATCCATTTTGGTACTCAGCTTTTTCCATTAGGTATAGGATGTCAAGTGAGGTAGAAGAGTTGACATCTTCTAGATTATCATACCTCCTCTAAAGTACTTAGATGTATTTAACTGACTTCTTAGTCGCATTAATAACATCATTAAGTACTACAGCTAGTACATCAGAAGATAAAGGGAATTCAGAATTTACCTCAGTTTGCTTTCCCTTATCTCTGCTCTTGTCAGCTGGTCTGTTGGCAGCAGAAGTAGATGGTTGGTCAGCTGACTCTGAGTTGGGCTGATCATCTTTAGCCATAAGACACATATTAGTGGAATCTGATGCCTCTTTATCTGATGACAATGACTCTTATTCAGAGTCACTCTAGGTAGCAGCGAGAGCTTTCTTACACTTTTTCTTCTTGAACTTGTTCTTCTTAGCTTTGGGACAGCTCGAGCATTCTTACCACATTCAAAGCATTTAATATCTTTGTTACGATCTTTATTGAACTCCTTTCGTGGCTTTTCATCTGTTCCTTTCTTGCACTTGATCAGCCTTTTGAATCTTTAGAAATTCTTATCTTTCTTCAAGAATCTGCCAAAATTCCTGGTCATTAGTGCTATCTCTTCTTTCCTATCCTCTGGATAATATTCCTCAAAGGAATCTTCTTCAATATCAACTTTAAGGACAACAGCTCTACTTGAGCTTTCTCTCTTCTGCTTTGGCTTCTTGGACTCATCTTTATATTACTTTAAGGACATCTCGTGAGTCAGAAAGGTTCTAATCAGGTCATCAAACTTATAAGTCTTCAGACCATGAGCTTCTTCAATAGCGCTTTTCTTTGCAACCTATTCGTGAGTCAAACTTCTCAAGACCTTCTTGACAATCTCTTCTTCTGTGTAGTTCTAGCCAAGTCTTTTCAGCTCATTGACAATATTCATGAACCTGGTTTTCATGTTTGAAATATCCTCCTTAGGTTTCATATAGAACCATTCATAATCCCTCATAAGGATATTGATCTTACAGATTATCCCACTCATCAGAGTACTTATCAATACGTAGTCCATTCTTCACTATAGTAGGGGCATATGGCCCTTCAATAATAGCCATCCAAGCATGCATACTCTAAGATTGGATGAAATTCTTCATCCTGTTCTTCCAATAAGTATAGTGCTCACCATTAAACATGGGGGGCTTAATGACTGACATGCCTTCTGGCAGAATGTAATCTTGGGCTCTTTCACTAGATTCTCCTCTCTCATATGCCATGGTTTTTAACTTGAGATTGTAAGATCTTTCGAATAAGAACTGCTCTGATACCACTTATTGATCCCTATGCATACACTCAATGAGTCAGAGGAGGGGTAAATGACCCACTATAATTACTTAGGAAACTTTTTTGCGATTTGATGAGTTCCGCTGAGTAGGTCGAAGGCTGAGTAAATCTGGAAAAACTTCAAAGTGAAGGACACGGAGATTTTTATACCCTAGGTGGATAGGTTTGGTAACCTATGCTGACATCCAGTCCTAAAAGAGTGTCTTTGCTTTAATCCACTAATCTCAACTCCCTTACCCTAGGTGGAGAAGCCTTTCACAAGTTTTCCTAATTACAGAAAGTACCCTCCAAACTGTAATCACTCTCCCGCTGAGTAGAATACCCTCTTCTAACATCAACTCTATAGTTTCTAAACAAGAGCTGGAATCAACTTATAGAAATGTTGATCCAGTTATAAATGATCTGTTGTTACAATTTAAGTGATCTAAACTATTCTCTCTTGTTCTAAGCAGATTCTTCAATGAGTAGTGCTATCTAGATTGAACTTCTCTAAATCTCGTAGATTTGCAGAGTTTTTTCTTCTTAGAAATTCAGGTGTAATCACTTAGTTCTAAAGCTTGCCTTCTTGCTCCTCTTATAGCTGGGATTAAGAAAGTAGCCGTTGAACTTGCCTTGGTGTCTTCTAAAATTGACAACTCATTTATTCACCCATTTCTTCTTCAAATTAATCCGTTAGAAGATAGAATCACACCATTGTGAGATAGAAATTAATTCATTGGATTGAGATTCAAGCTTCACTTTGAATCTTTTATAGTTTGATGCCAGTCTTCTGCTAGAGAGAACTCATGCTAACTTGCTATGTGTCATCTTCCCATTCTTTCTAGTAATCTGACATTTTGCAAAGTGCGCGATATTATGTTATTGATTTGCAAATATTCCCAATTTGGAAAATGACTTTTCCAGCTTGAATATGGAAGACTTTGTCATTTTCTTCATAAAAATGCATCTTGTAAAGGCATTAATTCTATTTGTTTTTATCTCATTAATGTCCTGCAAAAAGCAACACTAAAAGCAAAGATTCCATATTTCCTCAAATGGAAAGGTCAGTGCCATTGACAAACATGAAGTAACTCAGCGAAAATATAAAATGATGTACTCAGTTGAAGCAAAATCTAAATATCAAGCGCTAAGTGAATAGTATTTAGTCAGCAATTAAAGTAAATACTCAGCCTAGAATAGCTCATAGTTAAACTAAATAGCTAGGTAATCGGAGACATAAAATTCTACCCTAGAATTTATTTATCCACATACAACAATAGACTATTTATTTTAACATCATTATTGATTTAACCATCTCAAACAGAACTTAATTGTTATGATCAAAACTTAAGCACTACTGAGTCATCACTGAGTCAGTCCAACCTTGTGCTTGGTTCAACAAACCCGAACAAAGCGTGCACTCTACACTCTCCCTACTTGTTTGGTGAAATACCACGATACATTGGTCAACTAGTTAATCCAATTACACTAAAATACCAACAATCTTTCTCCATTTTAGTGTACTCTATGATTTAAACAAAATCACAATGATTAGCATAAATGAAATTTTGAGACAATTGAATTTCATTTTAGTATGTTACACATTCCAAATATTTGAATAACAAGGTGTACCTATCGATCAAACCTTAGATTATTCATTTAAAATACATGAAGATAATATACACATAAGTCAACATTCTAACATGTTATTACTTGACACTATGTTTTACTAGCCTTGTGTCCCTATCCTTAATAAGCATATCAAAGTCAAGTCCAAAACTTCTTGAAGTGGCTAAACTTCATGCTTATCTAGGTATCTCTTTTACTCTTGCACCTGCATATGCAAATTTTCAAAAAAGCTACTAAGAAGTTAAACTTCAAATTGCTTTATCTTATAGGTCTGAACACATACCTTGGGATATTTATTATTCATGTGTTCCAATCTCTAGGTGATAAGTTTTCCTCATTGACTTCAACACCTAATGTTATATTAGATGGGAATTAGGTATCTCAACATGAGAGATTTTAGATGGACTTTAACCCCATGCCCATAGTCGACTTGTTCGCAAGATCTCTTTTTAACCCTTTGGTTAAATGATCGGCTAACTTATGCTCAGTTTTACAAACTCTAACGAAATAACGCCATGCATGATGGGTTCCCGAATCATGCTATATCTTATGCCTAAATGTCTAGACCTGCCTTTGTACACTTGTCAATAAGCATTTATAAAGGCATCTTCACTATAACACCTAATAGATATAGGTGATATTAGATTAGGCCACAATGGAATTTCATAAATTAGATCTCTCAACCATTCGACTTCTTTACTAGCAGTTACTAATGCTACAAAATCAGATTCTACTGTCGAATCATTGATACAAGTTAGTTTCTTTGACGCCCAAAAAATAACAACTCCCCCAAGAAGAAATACCCATCCACTTGTAGAATAATCATCCTCCTCATTAGAAATATAACTTGCATGTGAATACCCTTAAAAAATCGAAGGAAAACTGATATAAGTCAAACCATAATCCTTGGTTCCTTTTAAGTACTTGAATACTTAGCCCAAAGATTACCATTGATACATACTAGGATTATTAGTATATCTATTGAACTTTCCAACAACATAAGTTATATCCAGCCTAGTGCTAATCATGGCATACATAAGACTACCAATAGCTTTTGAGTATTCAAGTTGAGATATTGCAACACCTTTATTAGGCAGAAGTTTAAGACATGGATCCACAGGAGTGCTAACTAGAGAACAATCCTTGAAGTTAAATTTATTCAAAATCTTCTCAATATAATGTGATTGAGAAATTGAAATAACATTGTTCTTTTGCTTGATTCTTATACCAAGAATCACTTCAGCCTCCCCCATATCTTTCATCTAAAAACTAGATGACAAAAATTTCTTGGTTTTATCAATTTGACTTTGGTCAGTACAAAAAATCAACATGTCATCCATATATAAGCAAATCATAACTCCTTTACCAGAAGTATCAAATTTGCTATATATACACTTATCTACTTGGTTGATAACAAAACCACTAGACAAAACCACATCATCGAACTTTTGGTGCTAAGCTTTTGGTCTTGTTTCAGTCTATATAATGATTTCTTTAGTTTACATACCTTGTTTTCACAACCTGGCATACCAAACCCCTCTGGTTGCTTTATATAAAGTTCCTCATCTAGTTCACTATTCATGAATGCAGTTTTTACATCTATTTGATAAATTACAAGGTTGTGTATAGACACAAGTGCTATCAACAACCTAATGGTATAGATCCTCGCAACAAGAGCATAAGTATTAAAGAAGTCAATTGCTTCTTTTTTCCTAAAGCCTTAGAAAACCAATCTGGATTTATATTTCTTGATGGTAGCATCCACTTTAACTTTCCTTTTGAAAATCCATTCATTTCCTAGTGCTTTACAACCGGGTGGTATATTAGTCAATTCCCATGTATTATTGTGCACGATAGAATCCATCTCATCCTGGATAGCTTCTTTCCAGAATGCAACATCTTTTGAAGCCATAGCTTCACTAAAAGTTCTCGAATCCTCTTCAACAATAAGACAATATTAATACTAATACTGAACCTGATCCCTTGTCAGGCCTATTCCTACCATGTTGGGGGCCCACGAGCGAGATGAGAGATTAGGGCCCTCGTTACAAGTCCAAGTAAAATGTTTGAAATTATAGTATGTGAATTCGGACTTTATTATTTCACTTGATGAATGATCAAATAAAAACATCAAATTCCATAACATAGTATTAAAAGAATTTAAATGCTCATCACCCAAATGAAATTTAAAGGCAAATATAAAGTATATAGAAGGATGATTATTTATAGGTGAATGATTCATGTCCGTTTCTAGCTTGTTGTAAGCCTATAGGAGAGATAAAAAATTTGATCCTCTTTATAAGAAATTCTATAATTAAGAGTTTTTTTATTTTGTTAATTAAATAATATAAAATAATATAAAATAACTAAGAGGGCCCTTATAATAACGGGGCCCTGGGCGATCGCCCCTCTTGCCCATGCTCATGAACGGCCCTGTGCCTTGACCCTTCAACTAAATAAAGGTGAAAGTCATCTCCAAAAGATTTCGCTTTTCTAGCTCTATTACTTTTTCCTAGGTGTAGATGGTCCCTGAGAGGAAATATTTCCACCAAATACATCTTCAAATTTAACCGAGTTCCTATTGAGTGAATTCTGAATCATGTCTCTTGGTCTGGGTATAGATGTAAATCTATCTCCATCAAAATCAGCATCTCTGGACTCTATAACTGAGTTCATAAACACATAGTCATTAGATTATATTGAATAGAACCTATACGCATGCGAATGAATCACATTAATAGTTTACCAAAATTTCTCCTTACTAGTTTAGTCAGTCTTACAACTACTCTACAACCCCAGACTCTCATAAGACTCAATTTTGGTGGCTTTTCATACCAAAGTTAGGAGGGTGTAATATTATTCCTTTTATGAGGAATTCTATTCAATAAATAATAGGATGTTAGCATAGCCTCACCCCATATTCCTTCACTTCAGCCTGAATAGGACAACACGGAGTTAACCATTTCTTTCAAAGTTATATTCTTCCTTTCTGAAACACCATTTTGTTGTGGTGCATAAGGAGCAGTAGTTTCATGTTTTATTCAAGTAGATTGAAAATATATTAGATCATAATACTCACCACCTCTATCAGTACGTAAACTTTTGATTAAACCACTTTAATGTAGCTCCAATCCTTGTTTATAAATTTTAAATTTATTAAGAGCTTCATCTTTAGCATGCAACAGATAAACATAGCAATATCTAGTTGCATCATCAATAAAAGTAATGACGTACTTTTTATGTCCGATTGAAGGCATAGAGTGAATATCGCACAAATGACTATGTGTTAATTCTAATACATTAGTCACCCTTTCAATTTTCTTGCAAGGTTTTCTTGTAATCTTTGTTAGCATGCAAGTTTTGCTTTTCTCATGATTTATATCAAAAATAGGAATAAGACTCATTCTAGACATATCCATCAATCTATTATAATGAACATGACCTAGTCTAGCATGCCATAATTCTGATTTATTCAAATTATTACTAGTACTAATAGAAACTATAAAAGAAGATGAATCATCAAAAGAGGCATAAATATTTAACATAAACATGCCATTACATATATAAATAACCAAATCCAACAAAAGAACCATGTTTAGACAAGATAGAGTTACAACTTTCATACACTTGTTTGTATCCACAATTATTGAACACAACAATGGACAAAAGATTCTTTCAAATCCTAGGAACATACAACACATTATTTAAATAAATACATTTTATAGAAGTAAAAATAAGATTAACAATTCCTAGTCCTATGATTGGTTCAGTCGCAACATTTCCCATCTTTAACATAGATCCATCTTTGATTGGTTGAAAGTCTTTGAACCAGCGAAGATCTTTACAAACATGACTTGTTGCTCCTGAATCGATCCACCATGCAACACTATCATCTTGCACATAAAATGTCTCGGATATTAAAGACACATAATTCTTATTAGAATTACAATTTTGTTTTAAAATTTGACCTTGTTGCTTTTCAGGATCCTTAGAACCACTTGGACCGGCATTATTCTTGCATTTACCAACTTGATAATCCCTCTTGAAAAGATCAGGTTTGCCACATTTACAACATGCCGATATAGGTTTCTTGTTGGAAAACTTGTTGTTATTTCCTTTATACTTGAGTTTGTTGCCTTTGTCTCAGTTTTGATTCTTAGAGAAACCACCCTCTTCCACCATACTTACTAACACATTGCCAACTTTTATTTTTACTTTAGGATCATTCTCAATCTCTTAAGCCCTTAAAGATTCTTTAATCCTAAAATGACTTCCAAGTTGAACCAGAGTCATCTCTTCTTTATTATGTTTCAGAGTATGTTTAAAATCTCTCTATGATGGTGGTAATTTGTCCATAATACTCGAAACTGAAATGGATTCATCCATTTTCATATCATGTTGAACAAATTGTCCCAGAATCCTTAACAATTCATTATATTGTTCCATGACGGGTCTAGAATCAACCATTTTGTAATTAATGAAGTTACTAACCAGAAACTTCTTACTCAAATCATCTTCAGCAATGTACTTTGATTCTAAAGAACCCCATAGTTCTTTCACAGATTCAACATTTAGATATATATTAAATAGGGGATCAAACGTACCGTTCAAGATGTCACCGCGATAGATGTAGTCATCGTTCTCCCATTTGCACCGTTGCCTAGTCTATTCTAGCATTTTATCTTTAACAATTTCAGGCATGGGTGTATTAAGAACGTACACAACTTTCAACATAGTCAACATAAAATGCATCTTCTCCTACCATCTTTAAAAATCTTGGCCCTCGAACTTATCCAATTTTGCAAACTTGCATGTCATCTCCCTTGTGGATTCTCCATTCATCATTTTCAGTGATAAGTTTCAAACTAATGAAGAACAAGAAAAAAATGCAAGCTTTAGAAATGAAATAAGTTTCAATATTTGTTGGGGAAATCCGGTAGAATAAAGCCTGGATAAATCTAAAGTCGTGATAAACACTTTTAGATTGAAACTTATTTAACGGTACTACCAAATAATTCAATCGGATAAAATCAGAAATCAACAAGAACTTTAGAATGAATGTTAGTGTGATGTTATGTATCAAAAAATATCTGTAAAAAATCCATCACCCTCTCTTACTAATGCCCAGTCATCTCTATATATAGAGAACCAAAATAATTGTCCAAAATAACTAGTTTTGTAGTTATTTTCATTCTAAAAACAGCGTGTCACGACTGTGGCTTGTAATTTCAAAACCTATTGTTTCTTAATTGACAACGTGTCATGACCGCAACACATTTTGTTGCGACCGTGACTTCACAAGTTCAAACAAACTGTTTCTCAATTGATAGCAAATCACAACCGTGACTCATTAATCACGACCGTGACTCATTAATCACGACCGTGACTTTACAAGTCCAAACAAACTATTTCTAAATTGATAGCACGTCACAACCTCGACTCATTAATCGTGACCGTGACTCCATCAAACCAAACTCATTGTTTCTCACTTGAATACAGACATTAGAGCCAACCTTATCGCTAATATAACACGGGTAAAATATCACGATGGAACCCGAACAAAGCATGCACTCCGCACTCTCCCGACTTATTTGGTGAAATACAACGAACACATTGGTCAACTAATCAATCCAATTACACTAAAATACCAACACACTTGTGACCAACTTTCTTCTTACAGAGCACTTCTTTCCCTAAACTTTTTACGGAACACTTATCCATATAAACTTTAATTTCATGGAGCACTTCTTAATAATCTAAAAACAACTTTTTCATAAGTGTATTCTCCAATTTTGCAGTCCATCCACACAAGCCCCCTTAAGATCATTTATTCTCTAATACAAATTAATGAAAATTTTAGAGGAGAAGAACAAAAACGAAAGGGAAATGATACTATAAAATTTTTATATTTCATTAATCAAATCATTCGATATAAACAATGATAGCTTAAGCCTTTATAAAGGTGCACACGTAAAGGATCAGTTGAACAGGTCTACTTTGAAAAAAATTAACTACATTAAGGGTTGTTTCAAACACTTATTTTAAGTTTTTCTCCAAACCTAATTTTTAGTTTGAAGTGGCTCTGTGTAGTTCTCTCTGTTGTGTCTTTGGTGCCCATATCCTTATCAGCAGTAGCGTTGCCCTTGCCCTTTCGGTCAAGCTATGACTTCCTCTCCTTGTCATGGTTGAGCGATGTGACCCTTGCCCTTTCAGTCAAGCCATGACTTTCTGTCCTTGTCAAGGTGGAGCTTAGTGATGATCACTTTAGAAAGATTGATATGGACACTAACAGTGGAGCCGTTTACCTTCTCCCTAGTGATGCACTCAATGTGGATCACCCAATTCTTACCGTAGACCTACAAAGCAAACAAAATGAAACATGAGTATTTTTTTATGTTCTCTGTGGCGAAGCCACAGGGACAATAGTAGGGTCCATGAAACCCCATTATTTTCTAAAAAATACATATAGTTATATATGAAAAATAAATGTGAACCCACAAAAATTACTTATTGGACACCATATTAATATTAGAACTACTTGTTAATTGTATACAAAATAAAATTCATAAAGACTTTCTCTAATACATGTCTTAATAAATCCATTTAAATGTTATTTTATTAAAGTAGAGACTAGTATAAATCAGGCTCAAATTTTATTAAAGATTATAAAAATATCTACAAAAAGGAAAAGAAAAGAAAAAAGATTCAAACAACCTTTAAGGCAATTAAAAACATTCCAAATTAAGAAGAATACTTTTTAGGAAGTCGACGATAATGTTTAGCTGGTTCTCTAATAGCCATTGAGAAGTTTCTCTTTCTATGAATGGAAACGACTTCTAAGGGATAAGGTGTCCTTCGTCTGCCCATGTCATGAGCTTTCATAAGATGAAAGTGAAGATTCTCGCCTTTAAACAACAGTAGTTGTAACACTATGGCCTTATTTTTTTGGTTGGCCTATTCTCTTTTCACTGAATCTGCCTAAGAACCCAAGACCCCTCTCTCAAGTTGGGAGTAATTTGAATCTGGCTCTTGATCATCACTATTAGCATTCAGAATATCATTTTGTGCTTAATCATCCTCAATGTTCAATTGTAGTGCGGGTTGATGAATCGCACGAAGTGATGAAACTTGTTGTACAACAAGCTCATGGTGTTGTTCTGTGGATGCGGGAGAAACAATTTTTATTGCTCCATTCTAGAGTGAGACCCCATGTTGGTCATGAATAAGGCCGAGTCATGGGTTACTCATTTTCTTGATGATTTAGAGCTTGATTTGTGGCGTGGTGATTAGTACCTATGGCGGTTACAGACTGTTGAACTACTGTGGCATTATCTTTGAAAATAGTAGATTGTAACCATTTAAAAATTGTTTTTGTTGGTACTGCCTCATTAGATTGAGTGTGCATATTCTTTTATCTCGAACGCTCTCTAGTAAACTCATTAGTAGTCTATGAGCCATCCTTGTTAACAGGTTGCCTGCTTTGACGACATTGAATGGAAGATGACCTACTAATCCACATACCTTACAAAACAATGGAAAATTCTCACTAACCATTTCAGTCCAAATTTCTTTACCATCTCGTTCCACTCGAATGTTTTAAGGTAAATCGGTTGACAAATCAATACAACTAACAACCTATCATAATGACTAAAATCACCACCCAATGTTGTTCTAACATTTCACATTAAAAAACCAACACAAGGACTTATATCAGCAAGTATACGAAGATCTCAATATTCTTAAGGTAAGGATTGCGAACAAACCCAAATTTGAGCATAAGAGGACTTATGTGAGTATGGATAAAAATCTGTAACCCAAGGCTGAAGCCTGAAACTTCCAAGTTTGATAATTAAGCTTCCATGACTCCAAATAGAGTTTTTCAATTTTGGATTACCTAACATCATATCATAAAAACCCCTTCCCAATGAAATCCATCGTCATGGCGAACTCAGTCCCCAAACTTTTAAAAGGTGGATTTTTAAGGCATCAAGTTTCCATGAAGCATCCCCTTTATTCAAAACCCTACTAATAAGGGAATTACTACAAAGTTTTTTTTGAAAACCCCTGATGGAACAATGTGTTCCACCAGAAGGAAAAAAGATTGGGGCGGGTGAAAATTTCAGGGCAGATTACCTTACTAGGTTAGCTCATCCGCTTACCTACAAAACACCCACCCCCTTTTCATTTAAAAAGAGTAGGTCTCGAGAAGAGAACCATCCCCAGAAATTATAGCCTGAATAAGGATCGTCTAGGTGGTACAAAGCATCAGCGAACAAAAAAATTTAGATTTATGAAAATATCCGAAACCTGAAGACCTAACTGCTGCCTTTTACATTGAAAAATATACATACAATAGTGGATGCTTGAGACAAGAATATCTTCGGTGCTTTATGTTCCTTCAAAAATAAATTTGTTATGTCGCTTCCACAATGACCATGCAATGCAAAACCATAACGTTGTTGCAAAGGATCTCTTTAGGCCGGGGGAAAAATGGGATCTCCAATATAGTAGGAAGTCATATGGTGCGGAGGGAACAATAATCCTCAAGCCAAATAGCTGAACAAATCCCACCACACAGGGATGCTATTGGCCCAACCAATTAGAGCATGGTCTATGGTCTCGATATGATCGCAAAACGGGCAAGAGTTATCCGCAGTACAGCCCCTGCAAATAAGAAAGTCCCTTAAAGGTAATTTCTCATGAAAGACAAGCCATCCAAAAAAGTGAATTTTCGGCAGGAGGCATGCATCCCAAAGCAGCAAAAAGTCCGTGCGGGGTTTGGTCCACCGATTTAGCTTGTAGTAATTTTTACAAAAGGAGCTAGTCAAAAATCGACCGTCTGCCTCACAGCTTCAGACAACGACGTCATTTGTAGGTGGGGGATTCAACACCGAGGGCCTCGCTTTACAGATCCATGTATACATCTCGGCACATCTTTCTCTTGAAGAGATTCGAAGGGTTCTTTTCCAAAAGGGTCTTGAGAAGGACGAGGCTATAACGGCTTCGCACCCTTGCGCGATAGTGCAATTTTTATTGTTTCACTTGGAAAAAAGGTCAGGGAATAGGGATGCAAGTGATTGATCTGCAGTCCAGTTATCTTTCCAAAATGAGCCAAGTTGCCCGTTTCCTACACGAATTTTAACGTTAGAGGTGAAGAAGTTCCAGAAAATTTTATTTTTAGTGCAGCATGATATAATGTCTTTCCAAATAAAAGATAAATGCCTCTCATCCGAGCCTATCAACGAGTTCCAGCCCTAAAAAGAATGTCTATTGACATAAATATCAAACCATAAACTACTAGAGCTCGGTTGACGTATTTTCCATACCCACTTTAACAATAACTGCAGTTTACAAGCCTAAGATTGCGAATAAACAACCCACCGAGATTCTTCGATAAAACAATGGTTTCCCAACTCACCTTACATAACCCTCTACTGGACGAATCACCCTTCCACAGAAAATTTCTGAATAGGCATACAAGCTTATCAATGACTGACCCTGGCAATTTCAAGAGGGACACAAGGTATATGGGGAGGGAACACAGGACCGACTTGATAAGCATAACTCTCCCCGTATAAGAAAGACGATTCCCTAACCAGCTAGATAGTCTATTCTGAAACTTACCAACCAACGAGTTCCATATTGAGACCGGAGGCCTTTCCAGGCAAAGGGCAGCGCCTAAGTAATTGATAGGGAAGCTCTCAATCTTACATCCTAACATATTCGTACAATCGTTTAAAAGACTCTCACTTACATTAATACCCAAGATAGAACTTTTTTGATAATTAATGCGCAACCCTGAAATTAGCTCAAAGCAGCGAAAGATTCGAATATAAGAGGGGATGAGAGACTTATCTGCGGGAATAAAGCACATGGTGTCATCTACAAATTGGAGAAGTGATACATCCTTCTGTGAACTGTTGATTTGAAATCTGGGCAAGGTTCCATTCTGAATACACGCGTCCGGCAGCTGTTTAAGACCCTCGATCACAAGGATAAAAATATAAGGGGATATTGGGTCGCCTTGCTTTACACCGCGGTGTAGCTCGATAGGGTTGTAAGGAAACCCATTAATGAGAATAGAAGTTACCGAGCCATTCCTACAGTTAGAGAGCCAGTTCACCCATTTCTCATCGAAACCCATTCTTCTCAATACCGTGTCTATGTATTTCCACGATACGCTGTCAAAAGCCTTCTGAAAGTCTAACTTGAGAACCAAGCACGGTTGTCAACTATCTTTAGCAGAGTGGATGATTTCTGAGGCAATAAAAGAACATTCATGTATACGCCTGTCTTGCATAAATGCAAACTGATTTTCAGAGATTAAGCTAGGTAGAACATCCTTTAATCTGTTAGCAAGGATTTTAGCGATAATTTTGTACAATCCATGAATAAAGGCTATAGGCCTGAAATTGGTAAGAAGCGAAGTACCCGAAACCTTCAGGATTAAGACCGTGTAGGAGGATTTAATCGGATTCGGCAGCAGCCCCGTTGCGTGAAATTCATTAAGCAGCCCCATAAAATTCCTTTTGAACATAGGCCAAGCTCTCTTGTAGAAAAAGAAATTGTAAGCATCAGGTCCGGGGGATTTGTTTTCGTTACATCCACCAATAGCATTCCAAATCTCATTTTCGTCGAAGGGAGCTATCAGTCGCTGGTTTGAAACCGCGTCCACAGATTTGAAGTTAAGGCCATTAAGTGAAAACTGCACGGATGAGGGCCTCGAGAATAGGTCCGCATAGAAGTTGCGGATATAGGTGGTAATAGTCGGCTGGTCACTGGTCAAAGCCCCTTCGATTTCCAAGTGAGTTATTCTATTTCCCCTGAACCTTGCCGAGGCAACACGATGAAAAAAAGCGGTGTTATTGTCTCCCGAGACAGCCCAATTAATTCTAGACTGCTGATGGCGAATTAATTCAAGGCTCCGCCTGTTTTCTCGAAGAAGATTTCGCGCCCTCTGTAGTTCCAAACCATGGGACGCGTCAATCGGTCTTGTGAAATCAGCCGAGGTCAAGCTAATAACCCTTTCCTCAAGAGACTTAATTTTACGCTCAAGGTTTCCAAAGTTGGATGTTCCCTCGTAAATATTTTATTAATTATGATAAACATATAGAAAAAACCAATAAAAAATGGAGCGAAAAATGTGCAATTGCACTTATATTATTAAATAAAAAAAGTTCTCATTCACGAGATTTGAACCCTGAGACCTCTTGATGTCACGGGTTTAATCTTAACCATTAAATGAGGGCTAATTTGGTATTACTTTTTAAGCTGCTGTTAAAATAAGTTGTTTTCACTAACTTTGAGTAGAACAACATATTTTGACTTTGAACAACACATTTTGATCATTTATACTAATTAATTAGGAACAGTCTGATTTATTTTTTCTAAAATAAAATCTACTCCTCTTTAAAAAAACTTAAAAATAGAATTTTAAAAAATAGCAGCTGAAAAAAAAATGTAAATTTTTTACTTTATTAAAAATATTACTTATTACTTAGTTGATTTTATCTTGTTAAAATTTTTGTTTTGACTTTAACGTTGAATCTTAAAGATGTAAATAAAAACAAAAGCTTGAACTAATTTTTTAAAGCTCAAATAGCCCTAATTAATCTTTTAACTATAATTTATCTTTTAATCTTATTTTTAAAATAAAGTGAATTAATTAATTGATGGATTCCTCCATGACTTTTACTCATGATTTTCGGATCCGAACCGATCAGTGAACCGGTTAAAAAAGTGGGTCATAGATTTAAAATCCAATCGGATTAAATTGGACGTCGAACCTAATTTCTTAAAATATATTAAAATATTAACATGTGAAATAATTTGATATAAAATAATGTAATATAATTTAAATTAGACCAATTTTCGATAATATTAACTATTAATATTCCATAATACTAAGTCAATAATTCAAATAAAAATAAAAATAAACATAGTAATCATTATATTGAAATAGAAATTTAAATACACTTATTTGCTAAAAAAAATCTCATCAGCTAATTGCACCTTAATCCACAATTCAATATGTCATTATTTGTAAATTAATTTAGTAATTACATGTACATTTTTATAAAATTAGAAATGGTATGTAATTTATGATTTCAAATTTAAAATAAGATTTAACCCTATAAATATTATAAAAAAATAAAATGAACTTTTCATAATCAATTGAACCGATTGGTTCATTGTCTGATTTTTGATCCAACCGACCAGATCAATCGGTCAACGGTTGGTCAACGTCCGGTTTTTGAAGGATATAAAGATCCAGTAAAAATCGGACCGAATCAAACTACGATTTTGGTCTAACCTAGTCCAATCGGATGATCCAGTTTTCAAAACCATGCTTTTACTACTCACTCACCTCTCACCTTATATTAATAATTTGGAAAACGCAAATATGATGAATTTTTTTTTGACTGAAAAATAATAGTCTTATTAATTCAAATCGGAGACAATAATGACCCTAATCAAAGGTGTCTAATAGTCAAGCTAGATCCCCCTACCTATCGAAGAACCAGCTGCCTTAGCTAATAAATGGTGTTGAAAATTTTATTTATTTTATTTTAAAAGAATTTTATTGATATGTTACTTATTATAAATATTATAACAAGGTTTTGGTAGCATATTAATATTTATATATTTACTAAATCTTATTGCCTAATTTCCAATTATAATGCGGGAAATGAAATATGTCATAATTTCATTTATTAATATATATTTATGAGTCAAATTATTTCCATACGTTTATTTTTAATGACAATCAATTTTCTCTTTGATGACAATCAATTTACATTTATTTCATTATTAATAGCAACCTTAATTTACCCTCATACAACTATTTTATTTCATTATAAAAAGAGCATTTTGTTTTGTGTTTTATAAAGGACTATCTTTCACATATACAACCTATCATAATTTTATTTTCTCTTTTTATTCTATATATGTATTGCATTTCTCTTCCTAATCCGCCCAATCGGTTGAAGAAGCTGTTTAATTATGTGAGAAGCTACAAGTATCCTTTATGGACAATGTCTTAGACATGACTCAGCTTATCGATGTTTACGTTTTTTGAGCTTGTTTATAAATTTCCACATATTGTTTATACATAATATCTATTGATTATATTTATTTGTTTGGTTGAAGGTGAGTACTAGAAACTCTATAAGGCGATCATATAAACGAAATGGAGGTGAAATTACTCTGTAAGGCAGACATTCCGACGAGATTAGCACTCGCATGTTGGAAAGAGGAAAACTGCAATCGAAGATATATTTATTAATTTATATTTTCTAATTATTATCCAACTATCTTAAAGGATATTTCGTATTCCTTCGTTGACGTGTTCCAATTTTCAAAAGTTGGTATTTATGCTAAATCAAAAATATTTGGGTACAATATGTTTTTTGAAAGAGTTATTTCTAAACTCCAAAAGTCTTGAAAGTGTGGGGGTATTTTGGTGAAGTTATTATTTCCGATTTTTAGAAGTGGAAAAAATGGAGATATTATTTTTTGTTGAGAAAATGCAAAAAGTTTTTTAAGGGTGTTGATAAAGTTTTTCTTTCTAGTTTTAAGAAAAAGAAAAATGTGATTTATTATTTTTAGAGAAATTAATTTTATTGTTACAAGTGTTTTATATTATTGAAGTCTCTGTAACAATTTTTCTTTTGGTGTTATAATGGAAGTGATGGAGGGAAAATGCGATATGAAAAATGTATATTTTCTTGAGTAGAGAAAATATAGAAATAAAAAATATTAGTGAAGAAGAGTATGTAATTTTTTTGATATAAAAATCGTAAGGATGAATATTGAGAGTGTCCTGCTAACATAAGAACACTGTGTTGAGAAACTTCAAAAGAAGTTTGAATTTATGATAACAAATCTTTCAGTTGTCCCTTATGATTCAAATATTCAATTAAAGAGAAATATGATCATGAATTGCTATTTATCATACTTGTGAAATTCTTGAGAACTACCATGAAATGTGATATTATATATTGTGGATATCTGTTGTACTATAAGAGTGCAATGATGTTAATTGGATCTAAAAAAGAGATAAAATTTACTAGTGGTTATGTTTCATTCTTAGTGGTGGAACAGTAAAATAAAAGTCAACTAAGCAAATTATAATCAAAGATAATTGCTTTTAAGTTGACATATATTGAAGCTAAGGATTGAAAATTTTCCTAGCATATATTCCTTTAGGAATAAAATTATCACATATGGTGATAGTGCATTGTGATTTTCATACGATAATATCTATCTTAAATAAAAGATGATATTTTTGAGACTATTTATATAGTGACATGCTATTTAAAGATGGAATTCTATCTATGAACTTTGTGAGTGAAGAGTGATATTGGCTAAATCATCTGACTAAATCTTTGAGATATATTGGTAACATGAGAGAGGATGAGACATAAGCCATTTGAAATTAACAAAGATGGGAACCGCACCTACATGAGTGAAGATCCCACGGAATAGGTTCATATAGGTAATAACAAGTCTTTGTTAGTTCTGCTAGCACTAAAAATTGTGATCCTAGATGTGAGGAAGTGTTATATTGCATGTTTTGAGAGGTTGAGTTAGAGAACTCTTAATAAATAGCTCTTATGAGTGGTGTATAAAGTGCAATATACACTTGATGAAATCACCTATGTAAGAGTGAAGTGAGGCCGCTTTTATGAAATATTTGCATGATCTCTAGAGCACTTAAGAAAGACTAGGCATGCGCATGGCCTATTGTGGTGCACCACGACGTTGAATAGAAATGTACCTTGGTATAATGTGATATGATAAAATTTCTATCTTACAGTTTTATTTCATAGAAACTATATATTTCACCAAATATTCCGTAAGTTAAGTTTTATCTATCAAGTATTGGTTCATAGTCCAAAAGACACCAATACCATGCATTATATGTCAAACCTAACATATCCATAAAATCGTTTATTCAAATTTTTTTTTGAAATAAGTGGGAGATTGTCGGAAATTTTATTTTTTTTATTTCAAAAGAATTTTATTGATATGTTAATTATTACAAATATTATGACAAGATTTTGGTAGCATATTAATATTTGTATATTTACTAAATCTTATTGCCTAATTTCAAATTACAATGTGGGAAATGAAATCTGTCATTATTTCATTTATTAATATATATTTATGAGTCAAATATTTCCATACGTTTATTTTAATAACAATCAATTTTCTCTTTAATAACAATAAATTTACATTTATTTCATCATTAATAACAACCTTAATTTACCCTCATACAACTATTTTATTTCACTATAAAAAGGGTCTTCTGTTTTGTGTTTTATAAAGGACTATCTTTCAAATATACTTCCTATCATAATTTTATTCTCTCTTTTTATTCTAGATATGTATTGTATTTCTCTTCCTGATCCAACCTATCGGTTGAAGAAACTGTTTAATCATGCGAGGAACTACAAGATTCCTTTAAGGACAACGTCTTTGACATGGCTCAGCTTATCGGTGTTCACATTTCTTTAACTTGTTTATAAATTTCCACAATATTGTTTCTACATAATATCAAATGATTTTATTTATTTTTTTGGTTGAAGGTGAGAACTAGAAACTCTATAAGGCGATCATATCAATAAAATAGAGGTGGAATAACTCTGTAAGGTGGAAATTTCGACGAGATTAGCACTCCTATATTGGAAAGAGGAAAACTGAGATTGAAGATATATTTATTAATTTATATTTTCTAATTATTATCCAACAAATGGGCAGCTTGATTCACAACCTCTAGCATTCAAAATTCTGAAATTAATAAAAGAACTCAAAAAATCTAAATAGTCTTGTAAAATTGAGCCTAAGGGTGAACGGAAAAAACAGAATTATTCAAAGCAGACATAATGTTAATTGCGCTCAATCCCAGAATGACATTGTCGATTCTTTTCTACTTCAACCAGCTCAAAGCCTCATGACAGCTCATAGCTTTGGCCATCGTTGCATCCCTTTGGCCTTGTACAAGAACCGCCTTAGCTGCTATAAAATTCCCAAGATGATCTCGTAGAACACACCCATAACCTAACCTTTGCCCCTACTGAAGGACCCTTGCATCGATATTGCACTTGATCCACCCATGTGGCGACTTCCTCGACCCAGAATTAGAATTAGTATGAGTAGTGACTTTCGTAGATTTATTTGCAACTCCCTATTATCCATGGAAGCCTAGACTATGCCGCAAAACCTGGGAAGCTACACGGAAGCAAGCATTCCAAGTCCAATGATTCTAGCAAGCCCAAATAGCCCATGCGATACATGCAACCTCTTCTAATTTGGTCATTCCTTGGGTGCTAACCCACTACCACCACTTGGAATTTGTTGCTATAGAATTTGGCCAGCCACCTAAAAAAAACTCAGCCCATAACAACAAAGCAAAATGGCAAGTTATAAGTGCATGAAAATTGGTTATTACTCCAGGTCCATTAATAGAACAAATTGACTCATCCTGAACATGCTTTGTTTACAGCCTTGTTAGTGTCGGTAGACTGTCTGTGGCAACTCTCCACATGAAAATAGCAACCCAATCTGGGATTTTGAGATCACATATATTACACCAAGCCACACGAATGAAATTAGTTGGAAGCTCATTTGAAGGGCTGTTATCAAGAAGTGCATAATAACAGGATTTGACTGAGAAGTTATCGGAGGGTTTGAAATGCTAATAAATAGAGTTAGGCTTGTAGAACCCTGGGAGTTGGACTTTCAAATTAACTCTTTTTTATCTGCCGAAAACAAGATGTCAAGTTGGCGCAAGTTCCAAGTTTGGCTGTTTTGATCGATTAGCAAATTCCGTAGTGGCTTCTTCAAAACCAAAAGGGGGCGGCGATAAAATTCTAGGCATGGTTGGGGATGGTAGCTCGTTGTTCCCCCACACTATTGTATGTCTACCATCACCAATTCTCAATCTAACCCCTTATCGGATAATATCTTTAGTTGATAAAATGTTGCGCCATACAAAACTAGAATTTATCGAGGTAACAACATCAAGAAAATTAAAATTTGGGTAATATTTGTGTTTAAAGACCTGACTGACATTTAAATCAGGTTTAGGCAATAGCTTCCAAGCTTGTTTTGCTATCATGGCTTGGTTAAACTCTCTCAAGTGACAAAAGTTAAGTCCCCTTGACACATTCTTTCCCATCTCATCCACTAAATAGAATCTCCCTATAAAAAATTTGAAAATTTTTCCTCAAGATTTGCAATTACATGGTTCGGTAGCATGAACACTTGCATTACATACAATGGTAGAGCTTGTGCCACTGATTTTAACATAACCTCCTTGCCACCTATTGATATGCACTTTTGCTTCCAGCCTAGAACCCTTTTTTGAGCTTTCTCAATAATATAGTCAAAGATTTGCTTCTTCAAACTTCCAATAAGAGAGGGAATCCCTAAATAAATCCCATGGTCTGATAGTTCATTCACCCCGAGACACTGTACCACTTGGTTCCTAGTATGCATATCAACAGTTGGGCTAAACAAAATTGATCACTTTTGGAAACTGATTTTCTGACCCGAGGCAGCTTCACACAAAGCAAAAATTTTTTTTAGCACATTAGCTTTCTCCAAAGATGATTTAAAATAGAAGAGGCTATCGTCGACAAAAAGTAAATGAGAAATAATAGAAGCTTGAGGGGTAATCTTACATCCATAAAGGGTACCCATACAAATGGCGCTATGAATTAAAGACGAGAGACCTTCCGCACAGATGAGAAATAAGAATGGAGAAAGTGGATCTCTCTATCTTAACCGCCTCTAAGGTTGAAAAACCTAAAATTCCCCATCTTTATGTGTCAATTTATAGGTAACCGATGAACTAAATCTCATTATAATGTTAAGCAGAGGTGAGGGGAAACCTAATTGACATAACATACTATCCATAAAAGGCCACTCAACTCTATCGCAGGCTTTAGACATATCAACTTTCAAAGAACATAACCCTGATTTGCCCAATCTTTTCATTTTCAAATAATGACTTACTTCAAAACCTAATAAGATATTATCAGTGATCGCTCGCCCAGAAATAAAAGCTCTCTAGGCCTCTAAAATGTTAGAATTCATAAATGGCTAAATGTTATTAGCTACAATCTTAGCCATGACTTTGAAGAGTACAATACATAAAGAAATTGGTCTAAGGTCTGCTACTTTAACTTGATTATTTTTCTTAGGGATAAGCATGATAGTTGTTCCATTAAGCTCAGAAGGAAAACAACCACAATGGAGACATTGAATGCAAAATTTTGCTACCTCGCTTCCCACAATGTGCCAGAACTTCTAAAAGAAACCATGATTGTGTTCATCAGGTCTAGGGGCTTTGTCAGGATACATTTGAAATAATGCCAAACAAACGTCCTTCTCCACATATGGCCCAAGTAGCTCTGCATGTTTGCTCACTAGAATGCAGAGCTAAATAAAATCAATAACACCTCTACTTGATGATCCTATTGAACGAAAGAGATTAGTATAGAAATCCTGAACCTCCTCCTCAAGACCGAGCCCCCATTTCACCCAAGTACCATCATCCTTTTGTAATTGTCGGAATGAATTCTTCCTATTCCAATTAGAAGATGATTGAGGGCAATATTTTGAGTTTGGGTCACCCAATTTAAGCCAGTTTTGCTTTTCCTGTTGTTTCCAGTAGAGCTCTTATTGACACAACAACTCGCCTAGCTCTTTTTTCTTAGCAACAAACTGGTCAGCATTTTCCCACCCCGAATGTTGTTTTAAAGCTGCCAATTCAGCCATGCATTGACTCATTTTTAGCTTAAACATCCCATGTTGCTTTTGACCCCATACTAACAGGTCTGTCACTAATGATGCAAGCTTCTCTGCTAATAAAACTGAGTTGTATTTTCTCCATCCTTCCTCGACTAAAATCTAGCATTCTGGGATGACCAACCAGCTATTTTTGAATCTGAAGCTCGGCGGCTTCCTAGGTTGTAACAGTTTGTAGTGGAGAACCAATGCACTATGGTCAGGCTTCCAAGTGCACACATTCTGTACCCAAGCTGCACTAAATAATTCAGCCCATGAAACACTTGAGACCGCACGATCTATTTTCTCAGCCAACTGGTTTTTTATGCCTCTACTAATTTCCCATTTGAATTAGTAACCTGTTAAGCCTAAATCTGTCAGCCCACAATGAGATAGGGTATTCCTGAAACTGTTAATTAAGACCATCGATTGTGGATGACCTCTAATTTTCTCATCCCTCAGCAGCATATCATTAAATTGCCTATTACACACCAAGGAAGATTACTAAGCGAGTGTAATCTAGTAAGACAATCCCATAATTCTTAACGATGTCGACGACTACTTTCTGAGAAACCATAGAAACAACCGAGTCTCTATAAATCCCCATCTTTATTGATAAACACATCAACAAAGTTCCTATCAAACTTATGAAGTTGGATGAAATTTGGCTGCTTCTAAAGTAAAGCCAAACCACCCCCATTATTGAAATGAGAAACGTAAAATGATCCCTTAAAATAAATTCTTCTTTGAACCTTCGGCACCGCTTTTCTGCCCACCTTAACTTCCATCAGGAACACTACATCGAGCATGTAAGAAGATACTAGATCTTTGAGTTCCTAAACTATAGGGTCCATACCCATACCTCTGTAGTTCCAGTTTAAAATCCTCATTCTTCCTCACGAGTTCTCTCTCTGGAGCTCGCTTTAACATGAACTTTAATAAAAGATGAGTTATCGATCATCATTGGTGAGGAATTCAGGATAGTATGCTATATCTTTGAGTCAACTAGAATGACTACATTATCATCAATGTTACTAGCCTTTAACTATTGGCGAGTTGCATGAATTTGCATGGAGACGTCCTCTTCCAACTGTGGCATATTCTAATCTTGAGAAGCTAAACCCGAAGCCATAAAACTGCTCCCATCATCCTCCCTAAGCCACTTATCCTCATATGCTGGCAAGAACCTACGGTTAACAGCTCGGATGTTATCATTATACAATCTGGGTGGTGGGCCTGAAGGAGAGTAAGTAAGGGGGAAAAAACTCTCAGTGTGTTTAAATAAGCCACATATTATGCAAAATGACAGCATCCTCTCATAACAAAAATGAATCATAACTTCATTACCGCGTTAACTTGTATCCTCATATCTCGCTTAATAGATTTATTCAGATCGATCAACTCCCTAACTCATAAGTATAGTGGACTTGCCACCTTAAAATTGTTCTCGTCTATATATATATAAGTACCTAAAAAGTTCCCAATGGCCTCACATATATTAGTAGATATATATCTTAATGGGACATTAAATGCTGCACCCAAAAAGGCAATGTACTAATCTGAACACAGTCTGGGTCCTCTCCTTCCTTCATCGATAGTAAAGCAATAGGTTTGATGTTAAAAGACCATGGGGTTTCCTACCAAACTTGCTCATAATATTTGATATGGTAAAATTTGAATAGGAACCTGTTACACTGCCTTAACTTTTTTATGTGCATCATCACTTTAGGTTGCAACAAACTAGCTAGGGTTATTCTCAGATGCAATTCATTCGCCTCCTTATCCCGTTGGATTTGTCCTACATACCAAAATTTCTGTTGTTTAATCACTGTTATCGGAACCTAAACTTCAACCCTAGCTTCTTCCTCTAAAGTCAAAGCCTCGAATTATCTCCCAATCGCCTTTTACTTCCACCATGATTCCAAACACTGAACGGATAGTAAAACAACTACAAAAACCTTCACATAAGATCAAACACTACTGGTACAGCCGATAGACCGTCAAACCCTAGAGCGTAGCCCTAGACTCAATGCTAGAAGTTAAAGAATACTCATTTTAATTCATATGGTGAATATATTTAAAACAACTGTAAAAAGAATGTTAAGGTCTTAATTGTATGGTTTAGGTAAAGTCAGAAGTAGAGAACTAAGAGCAAATCCAATTATATTCCATATATTATGTTCCCCAAACTCTATTTTACAAGGTTTATAGCGTTTTTGCTTCAACCATCTTTCCTATTTTTCATATCCTAAATTACATTCTTGAAAACTAATAATATTCTATTATTATTATTATTGTATTAATTATTTTACATCATTTCTATTCTAATCAATCAATAAAATAATTAAAAAAAATAATAAAAAAAATAATTTAATATTCATCCCCTAAAGGGGTATACCATATCCCTATTTAAGGGATATACCATATAGGAAATAAATGGACTCAACCATTCCATATATCCATTCTCTATTTTAGGGATAGAGAATGTTTGGATTTCCTCTAATAAGGAAAGATAAAAATGAAAAAAAGGAAAATATTTTGAAAATACGCCCCTGTTATAATCTCTATTCGGTTGACTTTTTATGGGCGTTAGGCATGTTAGCTTTTAGTTTTGGGGCTCTTACAAAAAAGACCCTATTACACAAAGTAATTTCAGCCACATGCCACAAAAAGGGAAACAAATCACACATATACGGCCCCCCTTTAAATAATTCTAAGCTTCCTTCCTAACATGTGATTGATCATGTTTTTTTCAATTTATTTGCCTTAATTTGTATTTATCTCTCAGAACGTTCATTTTTTCAACATGCCGCTTTAGAATATTTTGTTCGTCTCTTTTTTATCTTCGATTTGATATCCACTATGATATTTTCAAAATTTTTGAACCAGTAGACATGTGGTAGACGTCTTATAGACATGTGGTAGATGCCTAGTAGACATGTGGTAGAAGCCTGGTAGACATCTGAAATCTATTTTTTCATTAGCCTTTTTTCTCTTCTGATTTGTTTGGTGATTATTGACTTTGATTCACATATTATTTTTTATTTCGAAATTAAAGTTCTTATTATTGTTTAATAATAGAAGAGATTAATGTATTGTTTAATCATAATTGAATTTGAGATGTTGAACATGATTTCGTTGCTTTTAGTGTAGATGAGGCCTTGCTCCTAAGGTTTACACAAACTAACATAACGATTCTATAAAACACTATAGAAACTAAGATCTACCACTTGTCTATTAGATATCTAGCACGCGATAATTGGATATCTACCATGCGACTATTGGGTAAAATTTTTGAAAAATCATAGTGGATGTCATTTTAAAGATAAAAATAAGACGAACAAAAAACTCTAAAGCGGCATGTTGAAAAAAAAAACAGTTTGGGAGATAAATGAAAAATAAGAAAGAAAATCAAAAGAAAAAGGAGAAAAGCGAGTAGATGACATATATGTAAATAGAATTGAAGGGAATGTATATATAAGATTAGTATGATTTGATGGTGGATTTGTAAATACTGTACAAAATATGATTAGTCTTGATAATTAGTCTTAAGTTTTTAGTTACTAGAGCCTTTAAAAAACTCTCACCTCATCAACGATGGTTAATATAAGTGATAAGTGGCATTATATCACTTAAGTAAAGTTTGTAGGTTTGAATCTTGTGAATGTAAAAAAATTTCATTCATCGGGAGACTCATTTAAGTCAGATTTGGATGTAGTTAGACCAAAGCTCCTGTGAACCAGATGAGCAACAAAAAAAACTAAACATCTCTTTAGCTTAAATCAATTTCGGTTCCAGTTTTTTTAAAAAATTTTCCTCGTTAGACTGAAGAAATATAAAGCCCAAGCCCAATCACAAGCTCAGTGAACTAAAGACACATCGGCATTCTAGATTGAGAATCCAATCAACCACGCGCTGCCACTATGAGCACGGGATTTTACAATCCCTCTCGCGAGACGATGATGATATATACCCAATTTTATTCCTCATGATAAAAATTCTTTTTAGAATTTTTATTACCATTAAAAAATTCTTTACGAATTTTTTTCTCGAAAAATTTAGTTTGGCGCGTCTTATGACGCGTCTGGTGGTAGCTCGAACCGATGATTTGCACCCAAGAAACTGATGACGCTGTAGACAATTGAGGTCGCCAGCGGCATCAGTCATACCGCCAGGGGGCTCATTTGTCCCCAATAGCTCTATTTTCTTGTAGGACCCTTTCTTTATGGTATCCAGATACATCCTGCTTGGGTAAATGAAATCGCCAGCGGTATCAATGATGCCAGTTGCGGTATGACCTTCTGGACAGCTTTTTTATTTTTGTTTTAATTTCTAACCTAGTTTAATTTTTGAAGCTAGGTTGTACAGTGCAATGACGGGGGTCTAGAACCACCTGAAAACAGACCTCACCCCGTAACATGTGGCATTTTCACTAATAATCTGGTTTAAATAACCATCAAGTCTAAAATATGGATAAAATAGATTTTTTCCGCAAATGCCATTCAAACCCCTAATTGTAGCCATCCAACTGGGCTCCATTAAATTGTACATTAACTATGCCATGCTCACGCTAACTCGGGTTTTGTTTGGTCTACTAACTATGCATGTTACATGATATACCTTGTACAACATGCTGTATTTATGCTGACCGTTTTCATGTAGGTAGATTTAGGATAGTTGAATGTTAGGGTTTTAGTTATTTTACTTATTGTACAGACAAATGTATAGGATTTGGAAAACCTTGTAATTATTATTTTAATTTCTGCATTTATTGGGGATGACTGTAATAATTTATTTATTTATTACTTTGAATGCTTGATAATGCAATAACAATATATAAACTGAAGACATAATAAATAGGGTGGATTAAAATCGAATAAGAAAGAATGAAATCTTTTAACTTGGCCAATGTAAAATAGATAACATCATCCGAACTCGGAATCTCTACTTAAGGTATGGTCTACAACCCAATGGGAAAATCGTATCAAAATTTCTCGATTGAGCTAAACCGGGTGGTGACTCTATTTTATATACGAGATTTTGATCTTGTATCTTTTGAACACTAAAATATGCTAAACCATTTTCTATCACCATCGCACCAATTATTTTTAGGAGAAGGTCCCCGTCTGAAATGTCGTCCGCTTACAGTGGCAACTCTTTGGGGATTGATCTCTTTAAACTTGAACTTAAAATTTTCAGTAAGTTTAAAGGATTTTGATGATGTATAGAAATCATTGGCCAAATTAAAACTTTATTCTTTTTTATGACGTTTTATCCTTACGCGTGTTGATAATTTGGTAATGTTAGGATGCTCCATTTTACCCGAGAAGCTCATGAAAGTATCACTCGTGGCCTGTTTGGAATTGAGGATGCCTAGTGGGTGGATCACTCATTTCAACTAACATGTGAACTCCTGCGATTGCACCTATTTGGGGAGTGGTTGAGTAACATAGAATCAAGGTAAACGAGAAACTTCTACATCAACAACCCTATACCAAAGCTGCACTAGAAAAAGCCTTAGCACTTCTTTCCTTTAGGGCTACCAAAATAATAAAAAATAATTGGGACGCACTTCTTTCGCCATTTATCGGTGAAGAAGGTAACCTCCATCCTTTTCAAAGAGGTCCTACATGGGAGTCTTAAGGTTGGAAGAGGGACATTTTGTGTGCAATGTGCTATATGCTCATGCATTACCCATGCATTAGCTTCAAGGGCCAAAATTCAATTAACTTACCCTTGCCAATCTCCATTCGTGGAAGAAGTTTAGCAACATTAGTAGGAATTCTTTTGTACTCCCATTGAGTCACGACATATCCCTATGTGTGACAAGGAGTACAAATGTCCCACGTATGTTGGAGGGATAAGCCGTCGCATCATCGCTAACCACGTTTACGTACAGCCATACGAGTAAGCATGTCTCACATCAAATATTAAACCAAAAAGCATGCATACTATCCATGTCATCCATGACATCCCATGACCAATGCATGGTCTAACCCAGAATTCATAGTTCTGAATAGGCTAGAATTTATATCCAAACATTCGCAACCAGCCATGTCTCTTCCTCACATCGATGTCTACATTGCCCTACCCAAAGAGCAGTTCGATCTTACCCCTACTTCAAGAGTGGTTCATCCTTCGTCTCTTGGCCCTAAAATCACCACCGCCATCATCCAGTTTTTGAGTTCAGATCTATTTTGAAACATTATTTGGGAACTGATTCAGACAGCTGTTTAAATGTTCATCAAGCGAGCCTTAGAAAATAAGAACTCTGATCAGGTTACGCAACCTTCGAGTGTGACACCCACTGCTGTGGCTACCTTGCAATAGTCATCTATCTCCTGAGCTAGCGACCAGGTCATGTAACATCTGGGTATGGCATCCAATGATGAAACACTCTTGCAATCTTCATTATTTGCTTACCACAGGCAAAGGGAAGGAACCCAAGGTTTGGTTCCTCCGTCATTCTCTAGCATCTTGCCTCTAATATTGGTAACTCCATCTCAATTTATGCTACCTGCAGCCCGAAAACCTCCTCAGTATGACTAGGGTATCTAACCTTCGGGTATAACACCTGAAGTTGAGACCTTCTTGCATCAATTGGTGGCAGCTAAATATGGTCAGAAAGAAGGAGAATTCTAAAGAAAGGAAGGTCAAGTACCCCCTAACTCTAACACGTGTCCATCGGCTGGCTATGATAAATCAGGCTCATCCCTATCTCAAGTCAGGATGAACAAAAGGTCCTCTTTAAAGCGACCCCAACTACCACTATCTAGCCGAGCAATGGTCCTGGAGGTAGCACAAACCCATGGAAGCGGTAGCTTAACGTAATCTTTGCAGGGTTAAGAGAGGTCAAACTTCTCAAATCCCTTTGTGAGTAAAGACCTCCCATGAGTAATAAAACAAAAAGCTTTTATGGGTACCATGTCCTGCCAAGTCACCACACCAATGAATGTAAGACCCTAGTTCGCGCCATCTACCGTTTGGTAAAGGAAGAAAAGATTATTGAACCCGAAAGAGAGCCTAGTGCTATGAATTTCCCCTTACCAGAGTTCAGCAACCATACAGGAATGACCAATTCTAGCTTACCTAAATAAAGTTATAGCCTACAGGAACTCATCAAGGCCATCTGCTCCGAAGGAAAGGATAAGTCATGTTCCATTAGTGAGGATGAGGAGTCAAACGATGAAAAAGTTAAAGAGGTGATTGCCACGATGATCAAGGCCATGAAAGCTTTAATATAGAAAGGGAAGAAGCACGAAAAAGGAGAAATGAGTAACCCATTAATTGGGGCCATGAAGTAGTTCGTTGAGGTCCTCACCGGAAGGTCAAGCCAAATAAAGGGCATCTCGCCAACAGCCGAGCAGCATGAGACTCTAGCTTTCGACTAGGGCGATACATTGATGGAACCTAGCAAGGATGGTCTCACATTCGACATCAACAATGAAGACCCTCCACTTGTGGAGGATGGCAAACTTTGATGTGTAATCTTCAGATTTCTTTACGCTTTCATTTTGAACAATTTTATGTTTGAAACTTTCAGATCCATGAGTGACCTTCTATTTTGTTATTTACTTCATATTTTGCCCATTTGATACATGCATTCATATGAACATATGCATGATGCTTTCAGTATTCAAGATACTTTATTGGATGAAATTAATTCGAGTACTAATGGAATCGCCTAAGTGGTAATCATTTCCAATAATTTAACTCCTATCAAAACACATGTGAGATAACAAAAGTGCTTAAATACCGCGATAATGATTTCTCCTGGTTGTTCCCAAAAGATATGCCTAAGATTGATAGTCAGATTACCGAACTTCATGGAAAAAGAAGTGTGGTCTCTCAGCAATCCCATGACTTTGCGCAAATCCACCTTCGAGCTACTAAAGAAGAGTCTACTTGTTTTATGGAATGAAAAAAATCATCGCATGCATTTTCAGCCCACCCACTTCCCCCCCTTTTTCCCTTATCACTACTTGCCCAACACTTCCCTGCTCCTTGGCCATTCTTGATGTGGGGTCATATACGATTGGCGAACTCCAGCCTTCATCAAATAAACACCGTAGCTATGAAAGAAGCCAAATTTCACACCAATGTTACCACTAAGAAAATGACCAAACTCACAGAGAGATACATGTTCACTCGGTATAACTTAACTCATCACAAGGAGCTCTCCATATGACAAGCCCTTTCAGGGACACTGAGTAAGAGCCCCCTAAACTAAACGTTACTTGGTTTATGATATGGAAACAAGCTACAGTTAGATCCGAGATGAAATCATTGAGAGTCAGTTTAAGATCCGAATTAGAAGAGCCTGAATGGACGTAGATAAAATCCAAACAAACACCATGGACGAATAAATGTTTAAAAGTCTCAGACAACTCTCAAGTGTATCAACGACATGAGTAAGGGTATACAAATAACCGAGTCAAGCATCAAAGGTGTCCGTTAAAGGCCAATGATTTGATTTTGAAATAAGTCAAACCTGACGACACTGATCCAAACAGAAGGAATTCCAACTGAGTTAAAAAAGACCTTGTAGGTACCTAGTCGAAGAGGCAATCAACTAAAACCACGAGCATGGACAAGAGCAGATTCGTCAACCTAGTCAACCAAGATGGGCTTAAGCATTATCAGATCTAAATCAAAAGGAATAAATCAGAAAAGCGGCACTGCAAAAAATATATATGTAATAAATCACCCACCATTTGGTCCTCTACCGATCAGGCAAAAATAAGGGTGACACCCGATGGTTGGTATTCTGCAAACTAGCCGGGCAAAAATTAGGGAATCACTTCAGAAAATCGCCCGCTGAACTGAAAACCCAAAAAGGGTGATCAAGGTAAAAATTAGGGCACGAGAGAAAACCCAATTTCTTTCGTTCTCTTTTAGTAATTAGGTCTTTTTCTTTAAGCGTTTTAGACTTAATAATTATGCTTAGGTTGTTTTGCATGCTTAGGTTATTGCTTAGAGTTATATCATGCTTAGGTTATAGCTTAGAGTTATAACATGCTTAATATAAAATATATGTGTTAGGATGTAATTTAGAATTATGGTATGTCTAGCCCTTTGCATGCTAACCTAGGTAGAGATTATTTAGTTAAGGCTTTATTTAATTTATATGCATCTATTAGGATTTCTTGGGAACATGGACAAAATTTTGAATTTCTGTCATGCCGGTTATGCATGTTTAATTTGACTGTCAGTTCCCAATAGTGGTATTAGAGCCTGCCTATTTAGTGCATAATTAAGTTAGAAGCGAACTGAATATTATATTCTATATGAAATGATTATTGTTTATTTAATTATTTGGAATAATATATATGAACTTGTGCTTTTCATTTCACTGTTAGAAAATGTTTGTGATTAATTTTGATTAAGTCTGCTCAACTTACTCAAATTATACAAGTTTCAATAATTTATTTAAATTATATGGGTTATAGATGCTTTCAATTTACATGAATTGAAAGAACGAAATTTATTAGTTGAAGAGAATCCATTAGTCTTTGAGTTTGTGCCCGTATTTGTTCTGGGTAAGGGTTGGACTTGGTGTCTACTCCTTATAGGGCACCTCTCCTACTTCAGAACCTATATTGGTGTAGCTTGAATTGACCAACGAGGGGATTAAATATGGACTAATTTATTTCTAGTATATAAGATGGTGCTTATATATGTTTCTATAATAAACTAAAAATCAAATTTATTGAATAAAAGCTTAAAGGAAATGCAATATAAATATAACATATAAAGTGTTAATTATTTTGCATATAATCTAGGTTGATGGAATAATTATAATAAAGAGCTTGAACTCACCTAAGGTTGGACCTTATAAACTAATTCTAAAATTCCCTAAATTAATATAAGTTATTATAAATATGTCCATCTGATAAATCCTAGATTGGGTGTGACGTATAACACAAATAAAATCCCAAAGTAAATATATAAAGGCAGGTTATAGTCTTCCTTACTAAAATTTATAATACGGTCTCTTTGGGCTATCAAAGTGCTACGCAAAGCGTTCCTTTTAGTCCACATTGATTAGTTGTAAAGTTTGGGATAGGGTCTGCCTTAACGGAACTAGGGTAGTCCACCATAAAATTGGGGGCTAGGCCCAGATCTAAGACATATTCAAGGAGATGCTAATATAAGAGCACTCGTCCCTTGGGATTAGGGAACTTGAATGACTTAGCAATTGCATACAATGCAAATGGAATGGGATTCCAACTATAACTTACTATTACGACTTCACTCATAAAATTAGGGTCATAATAGACTAGTTATAGATGCTACCTACTAGGAAATTTAGCTACGCTAAAATCACCAAATTCAATAGAATGGGCCTATTGTAAACTTCGAAGAAAATAGTAGGACAAATGTGTTTATTTAAAAGTCCTTATATTTAATTCATGTACTTATACTAATATCTGAACTCGTTTTCTTTTCTTATATCTGAGGTTGAATATGAACTCCATTTTAAAAAATTCGCCTTAAATACATCCAAGTTTTAACAGCAATTAACTACCAAGAATGGATCAAGGATGTAAGGGACACCCTTTAGGATTACGAATTGGCATATGTTCTTGAAAATCCATTTACAAAAATTCCTAGCGCTGATTCACCAGCTGTAATTAAGCAGGCATGGTTGGAATATCTAAAGGTTTCAGTTTATGAGTCACACTTATTGTTAGATACTATAAATCCTATGATACATTCATAGTGCAATCACATGAGTCTGGAAACCATGTTGATCCATCTAAAGGGTTTGCCTGAAAAGGCAAGGTATGAAAGGTTCACGTTGACTAATGAACTTTCCAACTCTAAGATGAAGGAAGGGACAAGTGTTGTAGCACACATCAATAAGATTAGATATTTTATGGTGAAATTGGAATCACTGGGATCTACAGTCAGTTAATCCTTGAGAATGGATATCTTGTTGGATTCTTTACCTATCAGCTATGCTAATTTTATAAAGGAACATTGCTTTAAAGTTTATGACTGTACGTTCCCCGAATTGACTGATGCGTTGAGAAAATTTGATGCTAAAAGCAAAGAATTTTCAAGTAAGTCTTCAAACGAATATTCTCCAGAAAATGGCCCGGAGAATACTGTCACCAAAGGAGTAGTTAAAAGGTTTAAAAAGAAGAAAGAAAATAAGACATCTAAGTATGTTTGCTTCCAGTATGGGAAACCAAGATATTGGAAGAGGGATTGTAAAGCTCCTACTACTAAACATTTAAAGAAGAAGTATACAAAGGCATCTACTTTAGGTATATTTGTAATTGAAAACTTTGCTACTTTTCCTTGTGAATCCACTTGGGTATTAGATACTGGTTGTGGTTCTCATATTTGTACTTTTGTGCAGGGACTAAGGAGCAGTAGAAGACTTGCAAAAGGGGAGATGGACCTGCGTGTGGCAAATGGAGCTAGAGTTACTACATTAGCCGTAGGAAGCTTTAATCTTATTTTACCAAGCAAACTTGTTTTAGTTTTGAATAATTGTTGCTGCATTCTGAGTGTTACTAAGAATATTGTATGTGTTGTGTGTTTAGCAGTAGAAGGATTTGAAATTTTATTTTCGAAAACTAATTGTCAGACTCATTTGAATAATGTTCTTTATGGTTATGGGATGTTGAATGGTGGCATTTATGTTCTTGATACTAAAATAGAAGTTTTTAATATAAACAATGTGAAGAAAGTTAAATTAGATAATGAGAATTCATTCTACTTATGGCATTCTCGTTTAGGCCACATAAACAAAGATCGCTTAACCAAGTTGCATAAGCGAAGAGAGTTGGGCCCAATAGACTTGGAGTCTTATGGTGATTGCGAACCTTGTTTAAGAGGAAAAATGACAACGTAACCCTTTCAAGGAAAGGGTGAACGGGCCACGAGTACATTGGAACTTATACATATTGATGTATGTGGTCCAATGAGTGTTCAGGCACTAGGAGGATACTCTTACTTTATAACCTTTATTGATAATTATTCGCAATACAGTTATTTGTACTTAATGAAGCACAAGTCTGAAAGTTTTGAAAAGTTCAAACTATTCAGAGCTGAAGTAGAGAAACAGGTTGAGAAAAGTATTAAAACACTTTAATCGAATCGAGGTAGAGATTACTTAAGTCAGGAGTTTCAGGATTATCTAAAGGAAAATAAGATAGTTCCCCAGTGGACCCCTTCTTATACACCCCAACATAATGGAGTGTTAGAAAGGAGGAATCAGAGTTTATTAGATATGGTGCGGTCCATGAGGAGCCATGCAGATCTTAGTAAATCCTTTTGGGGATACACACTTGAGAGCGCAGTTTATGTATTAAATATAGTGCCCTCTAAATTAGTTGATTTTACACCTTATGAAAGATGGTTTAATAAAAAGCCATCTCTAAGTCACTTAAGAGTATGGGGTTGTCCTGCTATGGTAAAGAGGATAGCGTTAGATAAGCTAAAAGCTAATTTTGACAAGTGTTTGTTCATTGGATATCCAAACGAAACTATTCGATATCTATTTTAGCAACCCAAAGCATAGAAGGTATTTGTGTCTCGGAATGCTCACTTTTTGAAAAGGAACACTTACTTGCAAGAGTCAATGGGAGCAATATTGAATTGGAAGTTCAAAAGGAAGAAACAGATAATCAGCTGATTGACCACATTCTAGATACGTAAGAAAGTGTGATCCAAGAACAACTTATCGAAACACAATCATTGCAAAGATCAGGTCATGTTCATAAAGGTCCCAATAGTTATATTTTTTCCATCACTGATGATAAGGAACTATATCTCATAGAGAATGATGAACTAAGGACATATGATGAGGCAATGGAAAGCTCAGATTCTAATAAATGGCTGAAAGCCATGAAATCAAAAATGGATTCTATGTATGAGAACCAAGTTTGGAATTTGGTTGATGCACCACAAGAGGTTAGACCGATTGGGTGCAAGTGGGTCTTCAAGAAGAAGACTAACATGGGAGGTAATGTAATTACCTATAAATCAAGGTTGGTTGCGAAAAGTTATAGTCAACGTGAAGGTATCGACTATGATGAAACTTTCTTACCGGTAGCCATGCTTAAATCCATAAAGATAGTCCTAGCCATTGCTGCTCATTATAATTATGAGATCTAGCAGATGGATGTTAAAATAGCATTCTTGAATGGGGATTTAGACTAGGATGTGTATATGACACAACCTGAGGATTTTACAACTTAGAATGGCTCGAAGGTATGCGAGCTAAAAAGATCCATTTATACACTTAAGCAGGCATCCAGGAGTTGGAATATGATGTTTGATCAGACAATCCGTGAATTTGATTTCTGTCCAAACGTTAATGAGCCTTGTGTTTATAGTAAGGTTAGTTAGAGTGAAGTCATTTTCTTAGTATTTTATGTCGACGACATTCTACTAATAGGAAATGATATTTCTCTTCTTCAAAATGTTAAAGTATGGTTGTCAAAAAAATTCTCCATGAAAGACCTTGGTGAAGCAGCATTTATACTAGGTATAAAGATCTATAGGGATAGATCCCAGAGGCTGTTAGGTCTTTCTCAAAGTACATATATAGACAAGGTATTTAATAGGTTCAACCTTGAGCATTCGAAGAAAGGTTATCTCCCGATGACAAATGGGATTAACCTATCTAAGGCAGAGTGTCTGAAGATAGCTCAGGAGAGAATGCACATGAAGGATATACCCTATGCATCCTCGATAGGATCCATCATGTATGCTATGATATGTACTAGGCCAGATGTCTCTTAGGCTTTAAGCTTTAGGAGCAGATATCTGTCGAATCTAGGTGAAAAGCACCGGATGGTCGTCAAGGCAATTCTTAAGCACTTGCGAAGGACTAAGGATGAGTTCTTTATTTATGGAGAAGATGACCTCACAATTAGAGGTTACACTAACACGAGTTTTCAATCTGATAAGGATGACTTTAAGTCTCAGTCAGGTTTTGCGTATGTGTTAAATGGAGGGGCGCAGGAAACTAACTGACAACCACGGAATCTGAATACATTGCTGCATGCAAAGCAGCAAAAGAAGTTATCTAGTTAAAAGGGATTTATTGGTGATCTCAATGTGGTGCCTGAGTCTGTTGATCCAATTACTTTGTATTATGATAACAATGGTGCCATAGCTCAGGCAAAGGAACCACGGTCTCATAAGAAAAGCAGACATGTATCCAGAAAGTATCAAATAATCAAGGAGATTATTGATGCTAAGATAATAAGACTAGAATATGTTCCCACTGATCAGAACCTCGCGAATGGTTTGATGAAGCCATTGACTCAAGTCAAACATGACCAACATGTTAAAGCGTACGGATTAAGACATACGACTAATTGGCCTTAGTGCAAGTGGGAGTTTGTTGGATATGATGTTTTCCCTTAAGGCAATTAGGGCGATATACCTTAATTATGTAATAGTATGAATTTTTTTGTTTAAATTAATAAAGGCATTTAATCTTTTGTTTATATCAATGTGCTTGTATATATATTATAGCTGGTTAAAATATATTCATTGATGTATGTATACAAAAGTCGTTGACGTATTATAGCATGAAGTTAGAGAAATTATAGTTGGACTATATTTAGTGGAACCTGCTTCATGTGCAATTATGATTATATCTAAACCAACTCTAGTCATAGTTTTATCAAGATAGGATACTGAGGAAGCGAAAAGACTAACATGTGCTCAACTTTCTTGGAAAAGGTCCTAGCAGTCTATCTTCTAAAGGACTGAAGGTGGTGCCTTAAGTTTGACATATAGATATATCCGGGAGATATATTGGAGACCGCAGCAAGATAAACACTTGGTGTGTATATCAATGTGTTAGTGTTTATCTTCATCCAATAAGCTTTGCGAATATCCTCATACTTGAGATACTAGTTACCTTGTGTGGTACTATTGCTATACTTTGGGTCATTCCTACACACTCATTAATTTAAGGTGTTATGGGGTGATTATGGGTATAGTGATGACAACACGTTGGTAAGCTAAGTAGTCAGAAAGAATCCATCACTCTTGATATATTAAGCAGTTATACCTAGCCACTTGTTGAAGTGATGATTGCCAAAAACCTCTGATCAGAGTATGTGTCTGATAGAAATGGTTTCTACTCAAACACACTATGGTAAAAGGCAATATACTTCGTTAATAAGTTAATAATTAGGATAGCTTGAAGCAACCTTGCTATTAGTGGGTTAACACTTTAACCGAACCCTATACACCAGATGGTATTAATATTAAAGAATGGAAGGAGTTCATCGTATTGGACAACTATTGCATTAACCGAGATTAAGTCATAAGCATAAATGACATTCTGAGTAATGGGGGATGGTAGACCCTTGCTAGAGGCGCACTACAGTCATTTTATGTAATCGAGTTCTATTTATGGTCTAGAATCTCGAGCCAATGGTTCCCTTAGAACAAGGGTTGGTTAAGCCTGAACAGATCAATACTACGGGATCTTATAATGTCACACACATTGGACCTTCATCGGACTAAATAAAGAACTAATAGATTTATTCTATTCAAAAAATATAATATAATAATAATTAGATTATTTATTTAATTGGTTAAAAATTATTAGATCATTTTTGGATAGACCAAGGAATTTATTTTTGACCGGTAACTAATTTATTAGGGTCGTAAAATAAATATTTATTTGAAAGGGATTGGAAAGATTTTAGTAGGTTGGACCTAGTTAAAATCACCCGGAGATTTTATTTCAGAGAAGGGAACTAAACAGCAAAAAGGGACTGCGGGCTCGGAAGATGTCCCGCTGGGGATCCCAGCGCGAGATTCACCACAAGCTGGGCTTGCGAGAAAGCTTGCAAGTCCAAGCTTGCAGTGTCGCACAGCGTGTATAGCATGCTGTGGGCGCAGGCATAGCCCGCGGATCCAAATGGATCCCAGTTCAAGCCCGCGTAACAAGTACATCCCACATATGTTTTTCGAGGAGCAATTTTGCTCCCCCAAGCGTATAAATAGGCTTCACTTCTCCCCCCCCCTTTCAAAACGCACCAATTTTAAGAATAATTCTTACGATAAAGGTTACTTGAACAAGTTATTTTTTAGGAGCTTGATTTTATTCGAGCACCTCTAGTTTATATTTTCGGGTGGGGCTTCTGGAGTGGTCTAGCAACTACTCGAGGCTCCTTAGTTCTTTATCTCGGGGAGGTTTTGGTTGGTGGGGTTTGTGTGGATATTTATAGAGGCTATCCTACGCTTGGAGGCTTGTGCAAGGAGGTTCTGCTAAAGCACGCTTCAATTGGTAAGTTTTCTTTCTTTCTCTTTTAATTATTAGGTCTTTTTTGTTAAGCATTTTAGACTTAATAATTATGCTTAGGTTGTTTTGCATGTGTTAGTTTATTTTATGCTTAGGTTATAGCTTAGGGTTATAACTTGCTTAGGTTATAGCTTAGAGTTATAACATGCTTAGTATAAAATATATGTGCTAGGATGTAATTTAGGATTATGGTATGCCTAGCCCTTTGGATGCTAACCTAGGTAGAGAATTATTTAGTTAAGGCTTTATTTAATTTATATGCATCTATTAGGAGTTCCTGGGGCAGGGATAAAATTTTGAATTTCCGCCATGCCTGTTCTGCATGTTCAATTTGACTGTCAGTTCCCAACAGTAGCAAGAACAGTAGCAATTAGAATGTTGATTGTCATAGTAGCAATGAAAGGATGGCAATTACATTAGGTGGACATCAATAATGCTTATCTTCATGGTCACATAGAGGAGGATATCTATCTTGAACCACAACTGGGTTACACTAAAACTGGAAATGGGCAGGTGTGTAAGCTAATTAAGTCACTTTATGGCTTAAAACAAGCAGGGAGGCAATGGCATAAGGAGCAGATAACAAAGCTACTTTCCTATGGGTTCAAAATATCCAACAATGACTATTGTCTGTTCATAAAGTCAACAAAGAATTCATATCTAGCCCTAATCATTTATGTTGATGACATATTGATTAGTGGCTTTAATCTAGAAGAAATTAAAGCTGTGAAGGATCATCTCCATTCCTTTTTCCTAATAAACCACATGGGGGAAGCAAATTACGTTCTCGGCGTGGAATTGACTAGAACACCAGCAGGGATAACTATCTCCCAATCAAAGTATGCAAGGGATACACTATTGGATGAGGTTTTACTTGACTCAATAGCAAGCTCAAGTCTATAGCCACATGGATTTGATCCTTCAATGGAAAGCTCACCAATCACAGAACCAGAGAAATACAGAAAGATAATAGGAAGGCTACTCTATCTAGGTTTTACAAGACCAGATATAGCCTATACAACCTAACAACTTAGTCAATTTATGCAAATGCCATGTGACAACCACTACAAAGTAGCAGTACACGTACTAAAATATGTCAAAGGCACTCTGCCATTTGGGCTCTTTTATCCATCTGTGTGGTCCTATTATAATAGGCTATTGCGATGCTTACTGGGGAAGATGCAAGATCACAAGAAAGTCCACTACTGGGTATTGCATATTTCTGGGTAAATCCCTCATTTCCTGGAAAATAAAGAAACATACATCGGTGAGCAAATCCACCGCAGAATCCTACTATAAGAACTTAAGTCACACATGGAGCGATTTGAGGTAGATAAGTTACGTTGCACAAGATTTCTAATTGGATGTCCCCTTGCCAATCCAACTTCACAGCGACAACCAAGCTGCCTAAGCCATTGCCAAGAACCCAGTGTTTCACAAGCGCACCAAGGATTTGGAAATCGATTGACACGTCATTCAAAACTATGTGGAAGAAGGATTATGTTCGATAAAACAAACAAATTGCTAATCTCTTCACAAAACCTATTGCTTCAAATGTGATGATTCCCGCTCTCCATGAAATGGGCTTTGTCAACATTGTTCACAACTAAACTATGTGTTACCGTGAGGGGGGCTAAAGAAATATAAAAGCCCAAGCCCAATTACAAGCTCAGCCAACTAAAGCCACATCAGCAATCCAGCTTGAGAATCCAATCAATCACGTGCTGCCACATCACAACCTCTAGGATCACTACATCAGCTAAAATCTGTTGTGATTCAGTTAGCTATAAGGCATATAAGGCATTAACACATCCTGTTTGTAATCAATCTCGAATCAATAAAATTGCAAGATTCTTATTCTACTCTGTTCTTAATTTTTCTACTTTTCTCAATCTAATTTATCGAATTACATTGACTTACAAAAATAATAAAGAAAAACCCAATCCCACCTCAGACCCCATCCGAATGTAGACTCGAACCTGTGACTTTTAAGATCACAACTTAAAGCTTAAACAATAGGCTGCAATTTTGCCACAAAATATAATGCATGTGGCTGCATCCACTAGTTGGATATATAATACACATTTGCAGTGAAAAAAACATATCCTTTATCATTTTACATCTGGATAATAATATTGTACAACCCAATACAACCACGGCTATCCAACTGGTTGGTCTATTATCTTTTTTGTCATTTCATGTGGGACAAAACTCAAAGCTAGATGTCACCTCCCCTTATACTTAGCATCTAGCTTGTCTTCTACCATTGAAAAAGGTCAAAGTACTTTTATTATTTACTTCTCTGTGGAACACTTCAAAGTCCTCCACGTTGTAACTAAGCCATAACACATTTTTTGGGACATATAATAATAACATATGCTCATACGTTTGAAAATGCTACTTTGAGAATTATTTAAGACCAAAGATTCTCAATTTCTCCTAAACTTCGCTATTCTCCTATTGGAACATATCATCCATTTCCCCTCTTTCGCATTTCTTTTCATTTCTATACTCTTCTTCTTCTTCTTCCTAGTATAAACAATATTAAGGAACAATAAGTCATCCAAAAAACTACCACCTTGACCATGAAAGTTACCTATAATTGGGAGTCTCCACCATTTAATTAACTCTCTTCCCCATCAACGTCTCAACAACTCGGCAAAAACTTATAGATCTATAATGCATCTTCAACTCGGCCAACTTATAGATATTGTAATCTCTTCACCCAAAACAGCTAGAGAGGTGATGAAAAACCATGATATCGCCTTTGCCGATAGGCCACGCCTCCTCGCAGTGAGGTTTACGACTTATAACTATGTAGACATCACGTTTGCACCCTATGGAGACTACTGGAGACAAATGCGAAAAATATGCACACTCAAGCTGCTAACTGCAAAACCTTATGAGTCATTTAGATCAATCCGCGAAGAACAAGTATCAAAACTCATTAGAACTCTATGTTCTTGTAGTGAAGCTGGATCGCCTATCGATATCACCTTGATGGTTAATTCATTGATTTATAGAATCGTTTCTAGATCAGCATTGGTAAGATTTGGGAAGGAGAAGATATATTTATAGCAGCTATTAAAGAAGTTGTTGGAGCTGCTGCAGGTTTTAATATAGCTGAATTGTATCCTTCCAATAAATTTCTTCAAGTGATTAGCGAAATAGACTCTACTTTGGACAGGACTCGCAAAAAAATGGATAAAATATTACAATGCATCATTGATGAACATAGAGCTCGAAAGGCAGCAGAAGGCGGTTGGCCTGGCGATGATGAAGATTTTTGTAGATGTGCTATTGAATATACAGGATGGAGGAGATCTTGAATTCCCTTTGAGAGATGAAAATATCAAAGCTGTTATAATGGTAAGTTTTCTTCTATATATATATATATATATATATATATATATATATATATATAGATTAATTTTTGTAAAAAAAATTTGCTGCTAAATCCAACTTTTAATGTAATGAAAAGTCAATGATAAATTGTAGATTAAGACTATGGAGAGAAACCCTAGACGCCACCCCCCCCCACCCACCGCCGTCTCCCCACCGATCATCACCACCACCACCACCGTCCCCTCTCCTCCGATCACCGAAATCGCCAGCACTCAGCCTTTAGCCGGCATCACCTTCCCCCCCACCCTCTAACCTTCATCGCAATTCCCACCCCAACCGACCCACAAACCCATACAACCCTACCCCTACCAAAATCTACTTCGAAAACTTCCCAAACATCTATGGAGCTGATTCGATGAGCCGTGTTTTCAAGCGATTTGGGATCACTGGAAGTGTATATGTAGCAAGAAAAAAGAATGCAAGGAATTTAAATTTCGGGTTCTTAAGCCTAGATGGTTCTCTATCATTCCGTGAGACCTTGTACAGGTTAAACACTACGAGCATCGGTGTCATTCACTTGTGTGCTTATCAGGCTAGCAACTGGAAGCCTGATTATCAATCAAAGGAACAACATTTTCAGAAAAATCCAATGCCTAGTCAGACGGCTACAAACCGAGACAGAAGTGGATTTTCCGAAATTCTCCCAGAGGAGAAAGATCATATGCTGGAGTAGTTTCTGGTGTCAAGGTTGCGAATGATGTTTCAAACGACGCCCATAACTCTATTATGTAGGAAACTCATCAGGATTCTTCCTCTAGGGGCCATGATCTCATTGTTAAACTAGCCCCTTGGAAAGCTAAGTCTTGCATTGCTTCTTTGGTTAATATCGCAAATATTAATTATACCTTTGAATCGTGGTTTTCATGTTGTTTTTACTGCCCCTTCAGGGGGTGACGCTGTTATTATCTCTTTTAATTTAGTAAATGCGATGAATGAATTTGTAGGTGGAGAATGGAAGGTAATGCAACATATCTTCAAGTCGGTGAACCCCTTATCAGCTGATTTCGCCTCAAACGAATGCATTATGTACGTGGATTTCATGGGGATCCCTCCGGTGCTCATCTGCGAGACTTTGATCAGACAATTGGAGGCTACTTTTAGCCGAATTATCTCCTTGGATTTCAATTTTCTGATGCCAGAACAACTTGATGTCATCTTATGCCTTATCTCGATACCGATTGGGGCATCTAGTCGATCCTTCAAAATTCTTACAGGCTCGTCAGAATGGATTTTTCACACTACTTTCAGGCAGGGAATCAGATGCCAATACTATGCTGATTCCGAATTGAACTTGCCTTGCGATTCTAGTGTCGCATTTGAGGAATCTAACTCGATATTTTCTTTAGACTTGGAGCAAAGCAATAGCACTTCGCATAATTCAGGATCACTACTTAGACAGCTGGACCTCTTGAATACAAGTTTAAGTGTGATTCCTGAAACTAATGACACTCCAATCAGAATGCTGCCTGCTACAACCTAAATCCTCCCCGTAGAAAAATTGCATGTGATAGCCTCTAATCAATAGGTGGATTCGATCTCTTCAGGACCAGATATCCCAAACATGAATCGCATTATTATTCTGTCTCAATCGATAAATGCGCCGGAACGGGAAAAACAATTATCCTTTGATATGGGTAACAAATTGGGGCTATTCATAGAACGACATAAACCGATCATCTTGAAAGCCATAGACAAGATGGTGTTGTAAGGTACTATTAAGTTCTTGATATCTAGGTATTTTACATGTTCTTATGTCTCTAGCTTTCTTAAGTTGGAATTGCCGAGGTGGTCTCACGAACGGGGCCAAGCAACAATTTGTGTCTTCTTGCATTCGTACCCACAGGTTGAATTTTTTTGTATTGATGGAAATGAAAGTTGATGGAATTTTTGATAACATGGTGCGTCGTTTCTAGGGCCATAATGACTTCTCCTATCATTTTCCCCATCTAATGGTCTTTCGGGGGGTATTCTAATTTCATGGAATAATTCAATTCTTAAAGGGGTAATCATCCGTTCTTCGAGTAGATAAATTTTAGGTAAATTATCATCGCCAGTTCTGGAATTTTATATTCTTTGCCTTTATGCCCCTACCAATCATCTCGAAAGGAATGAGTTATGGGAGGAACTACAGCCTATCATTGCTGGTTTACAAAGGATTATTCTTTATGGTGATTTTAATGAGATTTTAAACGTATCAGAAAGAACGGGAAGTAGAAGTTATCAATCAATGGAAGCATTTCAGGACTTTATCTTACATTGCAAACTACACGACCTCCCCCTTCATGGTCGTGACTACACCTGGCACAATAGGATTTGCTTTTTGCATATTGACAGAGTCCTTGTTTCACATGACATTATTGATCAATGGCCGTCTATAACCATTTCGACGCTAGATACTTCGTTGTCTGATCATTTTCCCATTTTATTTCAATTAAATACTCCCACACCCATCGGTCTAAAGCCTTTTAGATCTCTCAATTTTTGGTGGGATAGATCAGATTTCTTACCATTCATTACCACCGCCTGGCAAGCCATTTGCTCGTCCCATCCGAATAAAGACATCTCCTTCAAATTGTCAAAACTTAGCATGGCTATTCGTCCATGGCATCGTAATAATTTTGGTAATTTAGAAAAGAGTATCAAGGATAAGGAATTTCATATTTTAATACAAACAAGCAGCAATGTTCTACACCCACTCACCACGCAACAAAACTTGGAGTTAAATAATTCCCGAACCTTACTCCAAGACTGCAGAAATTGTTTTGAAAAACTGCGACACCAGCAGTCAATGGTTTCATGGACACTAGTAGATGACAACAATAATGCATTTTTTCATTGAACTGCATCGACTAATTCTCGTAATAACCGCATCTCCCAATTAGAAATTGATGGCGAACTGACCTCGGATATATAAGTTATAACAGAATCAATCCGAACCTTCTATGCAGAACTCTTTTATGGAAAATCTTAAGATCCCATTCTCACTCAGGAAGCTAGACTTTCAAACCGTTAGTATGGAGCAAAATGCAGCCTTGATTCCACCATTCACAGTTGATAAGATTTGGAGCAGTATTTATACCTGTGGGGAAAATAAGGCCCCAGTACCAGATGGTTTTCAACTTCTTTTTCTACAAATGATTCTGAGATGCTCTGAAGCTAGAACTAATGGGCATTCTTAATCGGTTTCATGCCACCTCATGGTTACCTTCCTCGATAAAAACATCGCATACCATGTTGATTCCTAAAATCCCAAGCACATGCGTGCTGAATAATTTTATACCGATATCACTAATAAATGGTGTTTATAAGAACATTGCTAAATTGTTATCCATTCGACTTCAGGCTGTTCTTCCTTCTCTTTTATCTGGGAATCAGTTTGCCTTCGTTAAAGGTAGAAGTATACATGAGTGTTCTTTCTTAGCATCTGAGATCATCCACGACTTGCACTCCCAAAGAAAATCTTGTCTGGTTCTAAAATTAGATTTTTACAAAGCTTTCGACAGTATCTCTTGGAGTTATATTGACTCGGTCCTTGTGAAAATGGGCTTTCATAACAAATGGATTTCTTGGCTTTCAAACTGTAGGAAAAATTCCATGATATCAATTTTGGTTAATGGTATTCCCAGTGCTCCAATTCGCATTCATAAAGGTGTGAAACAGGGTGATCCCCTATCACCGTTTATCTTTGTTCTAGCCATTGAGGGCCTGAAATAGCTTATGGATTGTTATACCAAAGAGGATGTTTTACCGGGATTTCACTTGGATGAATCGCTACCTGATGTTTCTCTACTCCAATTTGCAGATGACACTTTATGCTTTCTCCCGGCTGAGGAATCTTATATTCCTACTTTCATTCATGTCCTGAGATGTTTCAAATTAATATCAGGCCTTCGTATTAATTATAGCAAGAGTACTTTGATGGGAGTTCATGTTTTGAAAAACTCAATTACATCTTATGCAAACTTATTCGGCTGTCGGGTTGAGAAATTCCCAGTTAAATATTTAGGGGTTCCACTTACTGTCAAACAACCTCCTATCACAGCCTGGGACCCTATAATTGCAAAATTTAAGTTTCGTTTGGCGAATTGGAAAGGCAGCTGTCTCTCTAATGCGGGGTATTGTATCCTTATCAAATCGAGACTTTCTTCACTCCCTATTTATTTACTATCTTTATTCAGAATGCCCAATTCGGTGATTTCTACTCTCAATCGTCTTATGTGAAACTTTTTATGGAGAGGTGATTTTAATGTTAATGGCATATGTAAAGTAAGCTAGAATACCATAAACCTACCACATCATCTGGGTGGCCTATTCATTCGAGATTTCCAGGTTGCTAATTCAAGTTTGCTTTGCAAATGGATTTGGAAGTTGAATATTCCAAATCATGATTCCTTGTGGTTCACGCATTGCGTCCAGCGTTACGGTACATGCTCATAGGATGAATTCATACTCCTTGACTCTAAGGTAATCTCCCCTATCTGGCGTGGCATAGTCAAATACTACTTTAGTAACGCGGACAATTGGAACTTTTTCTCATCTCTTATACGTATTCATATGGATAACGAAATGGTTGGTTCTTTTTAGTATGATAATTGGGCTGGTAACAGACCAATCAAATCTTTGTTCCTGGATCTTTTTAAGATTTAGGATAAGAAACACTCTTTCATTCGTGAAGGATGTAACTCTCTATTCCAAAATCATATACAAGGGAGGCCTTTTTGGAAAAAGAGATTGAGGATCACGGGGCAACAACACTGCACGGAACTGAAAAATTAGATTGTTTCCTCCTGATCGTTCCTATTCAAAAATTTTGACAGGGGACAGCCGGTTTTTTAGCTTGTAATGATAAAGCTACTTGGGAGATTGGTAAACATAAGGACTATTCGACAGTATCGTTCTATCACGGCTATTATCAATAACCTAGATTGACACTTCTGGCTAAAAACTTCACCTTAATATGGGATTCTTACTTGATTCGAAAGATTAAATTCTTTGGTTGGATGTTGTTTCATGGCCGACTCCTTACTCGGGACTTCTTATTTTGACGTGGATACAATGCAATCGAAGATAACAGCTGTCCATTCTGCCAAGAAATTGAAACTTTAAAGCATTGCTTGTTCTTTTATCAGTCAAGTTACAGATTCTAGAGAGAAGCATTATCATGGCTGGGCATTTCTATTGCCATGCCACAAACGGGTTATTCATTTCTCCTATTATGGCAATCTTTCTTTAAAAGTGGCATTGGACGTGAATTTAGGACATCTCTGTGGTTCACTATCACATGGAATATTTAGAGAAGACTCAACAATCATATCTTTGAAAACTCGACTTCTAGGGTAGACGACATCCTTGGCTCTAGCATTTACTTATGTCGGTTCATTTCTAAGCTTAGGAATTATGATGTTAGCCTAGTTGCATCTGATGTATTTGTGTTGCCAAATTTGCTACTCTCATGTAATTAATTTGCTCTTGGTCCCATCTTGAGACTTTGGGTAAGTTTTATTTTTTAAAAAAGAGGGCTAAGTGTTTTGTAGGTAAGCGGGGAAACTAGCCTAGTTGGGGACTTCGCCCCAAAATTTTCAACTCCTCCAAACTTTTAGCCGTTGGAGGGAAACACTATCCCTTTGAGGGTTTTTCAAAAAAATGATAAATTGTACATTTCCAATTGCATAAAAAAAATACTTAGTTTATACTTTATTTGTCAAATTTTTTCACCCAAGCTAATCAGTGTTTTACAAGATATGTTTGGTGCTGGTACCGAGACATCATCAACTACTATAGAATGGGCAATGTTAGAATTGATGAAAAATCTAAGAGCAATGAAAAAGGTACAATAAGAGGTACGGCGAGTATTTGATACAAAAGGAAATGCTGATGAATTGTATCTTCATGAACTTCATTACTTGAAATTAGTTATAAAAGAAACTCTAAGATTACATCCAACAGTTCCACTATTATTACTAGGAGAATGTCGGGAAAAGTGCTTGTTTTATGGTCATGAAATTCCTAAAAAATCTAAGGTTATTATGAATGTATGGGCTATAGGGAGAGACCCTAATTACTGGAATGAAGCTGATAAATTTTATCCAGAGAGATTTATAGGTAGCTCAATAGATTACAAAGGCACTAGTTATGAATATCTCCCTTTCGGTGCTAGAAGAAGAATGTGATCAGGATTAACATATATGGTATGGTTAATGTAGAGTTTTCACTTGCACAATTGTTTTATCACTATGATTGGACACTGCCTAGAGGAATGGCGCAAGAAAACCTTGACAATGACATGGTTGAAGTTTTTGGCATCATATAAGTTCATAAATTCTTGGGCTAATATTACTAGTTAGATCATGCCTCTCCAATGGCGACTTCCCAATCCAAGCCGCCGCCTACCTCTCCCCCCTCCAATCAGCGCCTTTATTAACCCCAGCCCACCCTCAACCACCAAAACAGCCGCCACTTACCCTCCATCGCTCCCACTAGCAACAAGATTTTTTTTAGAACTTCCCCAATTCCCATAATGCAGTAGCCATGTCTAGGGTTTTCAAGTAGATCAGAATTTTAGGTAGCGTGTACGTGGCTAGAAAAAAGAGCGTCAGGAATCTCAATTTTAGTTTCCTAACCCTAGATGGTTCCCTATCTCTCTATGAAGCCCTTTTTTAGATCAATGCATTCTCAATTGGAACCACTAAGATCTGTACGTATCAAGCAAGGTATACAAGGGTTCCTTCAAACCCTACCAAGTTACCTAGAGCTATACGGTCTTATGTTAGAAAATCGATCTTTCGCGATTCTTCTAGGGATAATTAGTCCTATGTGAACGTTGTCGCTGGTGGACAAGAGCAAAGTGCAACCAAGAGTGCTTCTACTGATCCCAATAACAATCAGGTAATCGCTTTTGCCTCGCTTTTGCTACTGAGGTTGCCCCATGGAAGAACAGATCCTATCTTATCAAGCTACACAACATCTCAATCATCTAGAACTTTTATGAGATCGCCATTGAAAGTGGTTTTTATGTTGATTTTGTTGCACATGTAGGCGGAGAATCCATTGTAATGGGTTTCCGTACTCTTGCTACCCTTGATGCTTTTACTAAGGGTGATTGGCATGTGTTACAGTTCTACCCAGTAGCTCAGATTTGGCCCCTTCAGAAACTATCAAATGCCTCGATCTCATGGGCATCCCCATTCCCATCATTATAGAATCTCTTATCAAAAAGGTGGCAGGCTATTTTGGTAGGATTGTGGCTATTGATAGCAACCTGGAGATACCTGACAGATTGGACGTTGTTTCATGTCTGATTTTAGTTCCTCTAGGCACTGTATGTGCCCCCTTTTTAATTGTTTTAGGCAACAAAGAGTTTAAGATATTTAGTAACTTGCATCAAGGAGTGTGCTGTCAACATTGTGAAGATGATCGTCCTTTATATTCTTTCAATTTTGAATCTAGTGATAACTCCTCCTCTACACTACAACCTACCACACACTTTAAGGATAGTTCCACATGTCACAATGGGGCTCTTTTTACCTCAGAAAACCAAACCTTTTCCCAAGTTCTAGAATCCCCCTTATATGCTTCTATATCGAGTATTAATGATCCTAACTCATAGCTATGTGACCCATGTCCTAAGTTAGATGGCCTATTTGCTCAACAGAACCCGAATGTTACTCATATTGACACGATTATTGCTCCAGTTTTGGGGGAACAACAACCTAATATAAGTAATACATTAACCTCTTCCTCGAAATCGACTAGGGAAGGTGTATCTACTATGGAGTCCTCTTTAGGTCCGGACATCAGTAATATGAGCAGGATTATATTGATAGAAGATCTCCCCCGGTCTAATGAGGGGCTCCTTACTTTTCAAATTAGGGAATTGGTGCGCTTATTTGATGGCGATCATCAGGATGTGATTTTGGAGGCCTTAAAGGGTACAATCTAACTTACCACTCTTTTCAAGGATTTTTTATTTCTATTATGTGTGTTAATTTTTTGTGTTAGAATTATCAAGGTGGGATTAACAACAACGCGAAGCAAATCTTGATTCGGTCTAGCATCCGTAAGAGCAATCTGCATTTTTTCATTCTCTTAGAGACCAAGGTAGGTGACGTGACCAATAATGCTATCTGCAAGATTTGGGGACACAATAATTTCAGCCACCATTGTATCCCTTTGAATGGCCTTTCGGGAGGGATTGTAGTTTCATGGAATGCATCATTGGTTAACAGAATTATGGTTTAAGAATCTGATAGGTGGCTGTCGTTAATCTTGACGATTAATGGATTAGACTTCAATATGTTTTGTATTTGTGCTTCCACCAACTACATTGAAAGATTCACTATGCAGCAAGTCCTAACTCCCCTCATTTTAAACTCTAATCACGTGATTGTTTGCTGTGATTTTAATGAAGTCCTTCATAGATCGGAGAGATATGGTATAGGTGTTTCAAACTCAATGCTTTAGTTTAGGGAATTCATTGACGAATGCTCGCTCCATGACTTGCCGCTCTATGGGAAGGATTATACTTGGTCTAATAGTGTTCCCTTTTCAAGAATTGGTCGGGTTCTTATTTCATGTGATATCTTGGACTTATGGCCTTTGATGAGCATTTCAACCCTAGACTCGACTCTCTTGGACCACTTCCTGATCATTTTCCTATCTCATGCCCTTAATGTCATAGGTCTGAGGCTTAACTCTTGGTGGGACAACCGTGAATTCTTCCCCTTCCTCCAAACCAAATGGGTGCTGATCTATAATAGGTGGCGAAGGAAGGATTTGGATTTTAGGCTTAAACGGCTTTAGGACTACATTAAACTTTAGGATTCATCCAACTTCGAAAACCTAGAGTGCAAAATTAATTCTCTGGAAGCGAGGATTATTAACTTGACCTTGTCTGATGCCACAAGACCAATTAATGTTTCTGATGGTTTAGAATTACAGAGGGTACGAAATCTACTTCGAGAAAGTAGATGGAGCTTTGAACTAAATTGCCATTAACAGTCTAGAATTAATTGGGCTATTTCAGAGGACAATAACACATTGTTTTTTCATCATGTATCCTCAGCAAGGTTTAGGGGGAACAGAATATCCCATTTAGAAATTGATGGGGCCTTAAATAGGGATCTAACGGCTTTTAGTTCTTCTATTCGCAACTTTTATGTGAACCTTTTTTCAAAGCTGTCATCTATGTCATTTTCCCTTATTGGCCTTGACTCAATTCTATGGTCGCGGCCTCCAATCTTCGTCTGGTTGCTCCTTTTGACGAAAGTGAAATTTGGGCTGCAATCTGTGGGTGCAATGAAAACAAATCTCCTGGGCCTGATGGTTATAATTTTTATTTTAATAAGAGAGCTTGGCCTCTGATCAAAAGTATATTATGAGGCTGTTTATTAAGTTTTGCATGTAAGGGCTCCTGCCGAACTCGATAAGATCTTCCTATACAGTTTTAATTCCGAAGGTTCCAAGTACTTTGCTCCTTACTAACTTTAGGCCTATAGCCCTTATTCATGGATTGTACAAAATTGTTGCTAAAGTCCTTGCAAACAGATTAAAAGTTGTTTTACCTACCTTAATCTCAGAAAGTTAGTTTGTATTTGTAAAAGATAAAAGTATTCACGAATGTTCTTTTATTACCTCAAAAATTATTCATGCTGCTAAAGCTAGTAGACAACCGTGCCTGGTCCTTAAATTAGATTTTCAAAAGGCTTTTGATAGTGTTTCATGGGAATACATTGATATGGTCTTAAAGAGAATGAGCTTCGATGAGAAATGGGTAAATTGGTTCTCCAAGTATAGGAACGAATCAGTGACTTCTCTGCTCATTAATGGGTCCCCTTGCAGCCCTATCGAGATACATAAAGGTGTAAAGCAAGGTGACCCAATATTGCCTTATATTTTTGTCCTTGTGGTTGAGGGCCTCAAATAGCTCTTAGATGCGTGTATTTAAAAAGGTATCTTGCCTGGATTTCAAATTAATGGTTCTCAGAAACATGTATCTCTTCTCCAGTTCACAGATGAAACCATGTGCTTTATCCCTATAGATAAGTCCCTCATTCCCTCTTATATTTGAATCTTTCATTGTTTCGAGTTAATTTCAGGCTTGTATAATAATTATCATAAGAGTTATATCTTGGGCATCAATGTAAGTGAAAGTCTTTTGAATGAATCTGCGACTACGTTTGGATGCAAGATTGAGAATTTCCCTATCAATTACCTAGGCATACCTCTTTGCTTGGAAAGACCTCCGGTCTCGATATAGAACTTGCTGATTGTTAAGTTTTAGAATAAACTGTCTAGTTAGCTTGAGAATTGTCTTTCTTATGCGGGGAGGGTTATGCTAATCAAGTCGATCTTGTGTTCCCTTCTTGTATACCTCGTGTCCCTCTTCAAATTACCATTATCGGTCATTGGTAAACTTGTATGCTTAATAAGAAATTTTTTATGGAAGGGTGACTCGTCTAGCAAAGGGTTAAGTAAGGTAAGTTGGGAAACCTTAGCTTTGCCGAAGCACCTTAGTGGGCTAGTTATTTACTACATAAAGCTTGTAAACTACAATTTATTGCTTAAGTGGGTTTGGAAAATGAGTCAACCGGGTTCTAGTAGTCTGTGGTCCAATATTTGTGTCAATAGATACTCTTTCCAAGGTTGGAACTCGTTGATTGGTTTTGATGATAGTAGATTGTCTTTTATTTTGAAAGATATTATTTCATGCTACACTAAGAACGAAAGTTCCTGGAATTTTTTTACCACTAACGTTAAAGTTTGTATAGGGAATGGGTTATTTGGCTTCTTTTACAATGATAACTGGACTGCGGATCAATCACTAGCATCTCTATTCCTGGATCTCTTCTCCATGTGCAATAAAAAACACCGTACCATAGTGCAAGGGTGTGAAGCTATTCTAGCCTTGTCATTTTCAAGACCTTTTTGGAAGAGATCCTTAAGAATCTCCTCTAGAGAGAGATGTGTAGAGATGAGTACCTAGATTTTCCAAGCATGTCCCTTGGTGTTGAATCCCCCAGCTAGAAATGATGTCATGGTTTGGAGCTGTGGTGTTGATTGTGTTTATTTAGCTGGTTCCTTTTGCAATTATTACTATAAGTTTGAGCATTGGACCAACCCCTGCATGGATTTCTCGCTACTTTGGGATACATGCCTTTTGCCGAAAATTCAATTCTTCAGGTGGCTCGTCTTTCACGAGAGACTACCTTCGCGAGCCTTTCTTATCAGTAGGGGTTGTGCTATGGATAGCTCTTGCCCTTTTTGTGATCATATCAAGTCCATGGATCACGCTCTCATTCATTGCGCCAGTAGCATTTCTGTATGGTGGGATCTATTTTGGCTGTTTGGCTTAAGGATAATTGTTCCTGCTGCTTCATACGACTTCCTTCTCTATTAGAGATCTCCTGGCCCGAAGAGATCCTTTGCGACAGCCTTATGGTTCTACATTACGTGGTCATTATGTAAGCGATGCAACAAATTTATTTTCGAGGGAACCACAAGTACCGAGGATATTCTTATCTCAAGCATTCATTATTGTATGTTTGTTTTTAGATGTAAAAGGCAGTAGCTAGACTTTCAGGTTTCAGATATTTTCACAAATCCGAATTTCTTTGTTTTCTGATGCTTTGTAGCCCATAGATGAACCCCCAACTAGGCTATATTTTTTTATGTTGTTCTCCTCTCGAGACCAACTCTATTTTAATGAAAAGGGGGTGGGTGTTTTGTAGGTAAGTAGATGGGCTAACCTAGTTAGGTTATCCGCCCTGAAATTTTCACCCACCCCAATCTTTTTTCCTTCTGGTGGGACACACCATCCCATCAAGCGTTTTTCAAAAATATAAATTCTTGGGCTGATAGATTTAGTATGAGCAATTATGAAGAAGACTCCATTGATACAAGGAACATCGGCTATCCATAATATTTGGGGGATTTAGGGTAGACCTTAATGATTGAAATTATTATGCAGTTGAAGAGGATATATTTCCTTGGCATGTATAGGTTGGAAAGAAGAAACGACTTTCAGTGGCACGTAAGGAGTCACAAGGCTCACACAAGCTACTTGATAAATACTCTCATTAAGATGAGTGTTTCTAATCCCATTTATTTGTGTTTTGCTTGTTCCATGGGTTAGCTTATGGGCCTGCTTGGGATTGCTGTCAAAGCTGCTGTCACGAAAGGCTCCACTTAAAAACTTCAAATAGAACAACATATTTTGATATTTGACAAAAAAAACTGACCATTAACATTAAATAATTACGAACTATTTACTATTAATTTTTAGAACTTTCCAGGACAACAGCTTCGAAAAGCTTGAAAATTGAGCTTTTCAAGAAAGCAGCTTGAGAAAGCAATCCCAAATTGGTCCTATGTTGGTTTTTATTTTGTTCTGTTTTGTTTTCTTTTTTTTTTTCCTTTTTCTGTTTTAGCTTTATTTTTTCTGTTTGATTTTCTTTTCTTTTAATAATATCTAAGCCCTTAATTTCAGCCTCTAATTTTAATAAATATCTAAGTTAAAAAATTATATTCAACTTTTAAATATATATTTTTTGGTAGTGGGAAAAGGCAAGCGAAAAATGTTTCCGCCGCCTTTAAAAATCCCCTTTATTTTTTATTATTAAAGAAGAAAAGAGAAAAGAAAATAAAGAGTCAAGAGGTGGTACGAGACATGCTTCGACCACCAAATGGAAAAACACAATAAAAAAATTACATAAAACGATAATTAATTTGCCCACGAAGGTCATGAAGAAACATCTAGTAGAAGAATGTTGGTGTCGTAGTCCATGTAGACAACGTTTGTGTCGTTCTTCCATAAAGCGCAAGCGCATCTGCCAATCGGTTACCCTCCCTAAAGACATTAGTAATAACGACATTCAAGTCACTCATTAGCCTACAACATCTGAGCTAATCAACTAGAACATTCTAAGGTACTATTGTCGCACGTGAATAGATCAGCAAAACAATGTAAGTCGTGTGGCTTTCAATCCAAATTCGTGTCCAATTTTGTTGAGCTATCATTTCAACTGCTAGAATCACTGCCCATAGGTTGGCACTTTATGAGAAGGTGTTAACCAATGGTGCCACAAAACAATGCAATATAAAACCATTCTCATCCCTAAAAATAGCCTTACATCCCCACTGTCCCGGCGACCCAATTGAAGATGCATCTGTGTTTATCTTTATCCAACTAGGAGAGGGCCGAACCCAATGGATTGGAATAATCTTTGGCACTACACCAAGCCAAGGTCATAAATGGAGGCTGGATAAAATTTGTCTCTCAACCACTGAGTTCCAAACCATCCCTAAGCCTAAACAGTCGGTGCGACAAAGCGTAGCCTAAAGCATATGTAGTGACCAATGCATGTATGGCAGAATATTATAAAAAATGAGTGGTTCCTCTCATTCCAAAAAAGGCATATAACATTAAACACTCCCACGTGCCATAGAAGTTATATTTGTCTTCTGAAACGATGGATAAAAGCCGAGGTAACTGCCCATTTAAGATCCGAAGATAGGTCAATAAGGTAGCTGAACAAAGACACAAGGGCAATCCATAATTGTTGGGCAAACAGGCAATGTACAAAAAGATGAGATATATCTTCGTAATTAGTCGAACAAAGCGAACACATCGAGACGATATTAATTCCCTTTCTTTGTAGGACATCATAGGTGGAGATCCTCCTAGTTAGTACTTTCCAACAGGTGATAGAATGAGAGGGGGCGATGGAGTTATGGCAAATGTTTTTCATTACAAAACATCTCGGTAGCTGAGGTTGCAACCACCTATAGAATAACTTGATGGTAAATAAACCAATGCACAAATATCATGATTCGATTCTATAATAGATACATAATTTATTTGATTCAAAATGTCATTCGATAGTGGTGGTAAATCAACCCACCCTTCTTGCGTAAAAAAATCACTAACCACTTTCAGATAAGTAAAGTCTCGTATCTAGAGGGAGCTCAAGTTGCTTAGCACTGTCGGACTTAGCCACTCGGAATTAAAAAAACTTAGATTAGAGGATAGACCAATGAACTAAGCAATACAATCTCATAAAGTTTCATGAGCAAAACGAATTAAATTCCACACATTAGAGTTCGTTAACCAACCAAACTTGACCCCATTCCTGCCGAATATCTTCCGCAATAAATCAAAGCATAAGCTCTTAGAAGAGATTATTTGCCAAGAAAATTTAGGAGACTGAGTCCCCTTGCTCTTTTCGATTGTAAATAGAGTTTCCAAGGTGTCGTGACCAGTTTTTGTGTATTGATTGAACCAGTCCAAATGAAGTTCATTATCAGTCACTCTAAACTTACAAGAAGAGAAGTAGGCTACTTGTAAATGGAAAAAGAGTGTAAAAGGGAGCTGTTGATAACCGATTATACTAGCACAATTCTATTAGGAAACAATGATTCGAAAGAACCAAAATAATCCAAATCAAGTTTGAAGAAAACAAAAACTATTAGAAACAAATCATGATATCTCCTTAATCCAAAATGGAAGCATCAGGTCCAAAACAATTCATCAGGACATTTGTTGAGGACTACAAGTATCTAAGCACATAATGGAAACATCCAGTTAAACTTTAGAAAGGAAACAAACTTTAAACCGTACAAGATCAGCATCTGGAAGAAGAAGTGGTTAAAATAGCATCCAAATTCAACAAGACATTTTCATCCGGAAGATACAGTTATCGAGACAAAGGGAAAAGTTTCAAAAATAAATTTTCCCTCCACCTTTTGGTCTATCAAGTCAAAGATCCCTTTCCTTTGAGCAAGAAAAAAATAACAGGTTGTACACTTTTCAGGTAAGGACAAAAGGACTGACACATGAAAGAGAAAAGGTAAAAACCTTTTCTACCTAGACCAATAGGAAAGGAGCATGAAGTACACACTCCGGATTTCTGGCAAAAAAGTTGGTGGATTACAAAAATACAAGAAAACAATCACTGACATCTTTTAGGCCTCAATCCCAAGGATTCAATAGAATATTGAATCAGTCTAACGGATTGATCAATGGATCTAAAAGCGCCACACATTACCTGATCAACGATGAAGATTTAATTCAAACTTCGACAACTCACAATGGCTACATTTATGATAGTAGCCTATAAAAGGAAAGCTTCATAAGTCAAGAAAGTGCTGGTTGTTTTTGAAAAAGCATACATAAGAGAATTCGCTATTACAATCAGTGATATAATTCCTCTAACAATCAAATAATTCAAAATCTATTTATATAGATTCCCAAATGAGTTATAAACTGGAGGAGATCCAAAACCAAAATCTTTGAGGAAGAAAAAGTGTAAAATCTCATACTTGGGTAAGTAGTGAATTAGGATCTAGCTTAGGGTTGGTACTTTAACTGGAACTCCCTGTAGGACTCAACTTAGGTTTGGGAAGAAATCTACGTGGTATATCCTACTTATGACAAGCGAACTCAGCTAGGATTTGGTGCTTCTAGTGGTATATTCTACATCCAAAAGAGGTTACCATTCGGAGACAAATTTTAAGGCTTGATTCCTGCTAGTTAGAAAGGAATCCACTAGTGAAAAAGCTCGGAGGAAGAAACTCCGGGGACTAGAGTAGGCGGGGTTGAACCAGGATAAAATTATTGTGTTTGATTTTCTAACTCTTTACATTTTTGCATAACATTTCATATTTGCATCATTCGGATTCATCATATCCGAAACATAATCAAACACGCAACACAAGAGTTTTCAAAGTTTGTTTATTTCCACGAAAAGGGTCATTCACCCGCCTCTGACCTTATTTAGACCTTCATAGGGACCAATAAGTGGTATCAGAGCAAGTTCTCAAAACTATAGACCTGATAATCTCGAGCTAAAGGTCCAATTTTTATCCAAGAATCAAAATGAGTTTCCAAAACTCATAACTACTTCCTGAAGTTATGTCTATTACTTATCCTCCAGTCTTTACCGGTGACACTACACATTTTGGAAGAATCGGATGAAGAAATTCATTCAAGCACAAAGCATGATGGGATGAAGAAAATCATTCAAGCACAAAGCATGATGGCATGGATGGCCATTAGAGATGGCCCATGTTTACGAAGTAGATGGTATGACTACTCAATAGCCCTCAAGTGTATGGGATGATAATGATTATGAAAGATTGTGTGAAAATGCAAATGCTATTAATATGCTCTATTATGCTCTTAGTGTAGCTGAATTCAACAGAATATCCGGATGCGAGACTATGCAAGAAATTTGGTAGAATCTAGAACTGACTTATGAAGGAACAAACAAGGTCAAGGAAACTAAAATTGATCTGCTATAGCAAAAGCTAGAATCCTTCAAGATGGAGCCCAAAGAATCCATCAGCAGCATGAATACTAGATACACCAATCTGGTAAATAAGATTAAGAGGCTTGGGAAGGAGATCTCAGAAGTAGATAAGGTCAAGAAAATACTCCAGAGTCTCACCAAGGAATGGGACAACAAAAGGACTGCCATTGAGGAAGCTCATGACTTAAACTTTTATAGTTATGATGAACTCATTGATAATCTCCTAACCTAAGAGTTATCCTTGGAAAGATATAGCCAACATGAGAAATCAAGAAGGACATTACACTCAATGCAGATTCTGCCAGATTAGATAAACTACCAAAGGAATCTAACTACAGCAAAGAAGATATGGCTATACTGGCCAAATATTTTGATAGATTCCTAAATAAGAAAGATAGAAGGAGATCCAGAAGGTATAAATCAAAAAGATAAAAGGAAGGAACTTCAAGAAGGGACAAGCCAAGAGAGGCTCTGAAAGAAAAGAAAGATATGGAGAAAGATGTTGCCTACTTTGAATGTGGAGAAAAAGGGCACTTCAGAACCAAATGCCCAAAGCTCAAAGGAGACAAGAAATATAAGAAGAAAGCTATGGTGGACACATGAAGCAACAGTGAAGAAAGTAGTAGTTCATCTTCTATAAAGGAAGAAGAAACAACTAACTATGCATTCATGATCAATCCAGAAGAAATCTATCTAAGCAAGACATTAAGCCAATTGAAGATTCAGAATCAAAGGAAACCAACACTGAGGTAAACTCTCATTCTAATTCTATTTCTAACCTTGATCTTGCTAGAGCTTTAGAGGTGGTGATCCACAATGTGAGGAAGAACACCAAAGCTATAAAATCCTTACAAAGACAAGTTCTGGAGCTAGCTGAGGATGCTGAAGCAATGTCACAAGATATCAGTTTGATAAGGACCATAAAGCATATGGATGTGGTTGAGCAGAATTTCCTAAGAAGTCAAGTACAGATCTTAAGTACGAACTTGACAGGGCTAGATAGGGAGCTAACCCTAATAAAGGAGGCATCCGAAAGGAAATCATATCCTTCAAAAAGAAGGAGAAATCAAAGGCAAACAGCACCGAGAAATCCAAATCAAAAGAATCAAGTGCCTAAAAAAAAGTTAGTAGGCAACCTCAAGCACAAAGATTCACAGCTGCTCAAAAGGAAAAAGCTAAGACTGTATCAAATAAGCAACCTACCAGGCAAAGAAAGAATCATAGAGCAAAAATTGCACCTCCAACAAGCTTCTAGATGCACACTGGATAGACAAGTATACAAGAAGCTAGATATGTTGGAAACTATGGAAAGGAGGATCTCAAGAAGATCCAGAAGAAGCATATGCAGAGTAGACCCATCTCAGGGTGTAGGATTTGTGGTAAAAATAATCATATTACTAAATTATGTAGATTAAAAATTGGTTATTATGATGTTTATCCTTGGCCTGAAATGGTTGATAACCCTAGAGGACCCTAATCTGATTAGGTACCCAAACCCACTTGATCTAGTTTGTAAGTATGCCTTAGGTTTATAGTAGATCAACATACATAGTACATTGATAGTGGATTCTCAAGACACATGACTGGAGATGAGAAAGCCTTCATCACTTTAATCCAGAAGAAAGGTGGAAAAGTAAGCTTTGGAGACAACTAAAAGGGATAGATCATTAGACAAGGAACCATTGGAAATGAAATAATGATAGAAGGTGTCTCACTATTTGATAGACTGAAGTTCAACTTTCTAAGTGTAGCGCAACTCTGTAGTAAAGGAAGGAAAGTCACCTTTGATTCGTGAGGACGCTTAAACCATGATAGTAAGTCAAATCAACTCATTCTTTATGCACCTACAGTAAATAATGTTTATTGTGTTAACATTAAAAATGAGAAAAAGAGTATATTCTTGGTGTCCAAAGAAGAATAATCATGGCTATGGCACAGGAGGTTGGGACATGTAAGCATGAACCTCCTGTATAAATTAGCCAAAAAGGAATTGGTTGTGGGTTTGCCTAAGGTAGCTTTTGATAAGGATCACATATGCACTGCATGCCAATTAGGTAAACAACATAGAAAGAGCTTCCCTTCTATCTCATACATACCTTCCAAAAGAGTTCTTCAACTCTTACATATTGATCTCTTTGGTCCAATTAAACCAATGAGTTTAGGTAGAAGAGAATACACCATGGTCATAGTGAATGATTATTCTCACTATACCTGGGTTGCTTTGCTAGCTACCAAAGATGAAGCCGTTGACCAATTTTCAAAAATTTTCATCCGAATAGAAGTAGAACAGGGCATAAGCACTGCACGCATCCGGAGTGATAATGGAGGAGAGTTAAAAGATAAGCAATATGCTAAATTTTGTGACTCCAAGGGTATTGACCACAACTTTTCTGCTCCTCATACACCTCAATAAAATGGGGTTATTGAAAGGAAAAATAGAATCTTAGTTGAGATGGCCCGAAAAATGCTGAGTGAGAATAATTTGCCTAAGTGTTTTTGGGGAGAGGCCGTAAACACAACATGCTACATCATAAATAGAGCTCTTATTAGAAAGACCTTAGAAAAGACCCCATATGAAATCTGGAAGGGAAGGAAATCCAAAATTGGGTATTTTAAAGCCATTGGATGTAAATGCTATATCCCGAATGATAGAGAGCAATTAGAAAAATTTGATCCTAAATCTAAGGAAGCAATTTTCCTTAGCTACTCAACACATAGCAAAGCTTACAGAGTCTACGATAAACAAACACATACCATGGTAGAGTCAATACATGTAGATTTTGATGAGACTAACAGTGCAAGAAAAAGAAGTCCAAATCTTGAAGATTTAACTCTGGAAACTAAAAATACTGAAGGTGCATATTCGTTATTCCTTCCAAATCAAGAAGTATAAGGAAGAAGATGAAGAAATCCCTCTCAACTCAGAAGTTCCACAAGATTTTCCTATCAATCATGAAATAAATTTTATGGATAAACAAGAAGAAGTTGAGGCACTTGAGGAACAAGTTCCAGATAAGCATAGAGACCTTCAAAGAGAGATCTAGACTCGTAGAAATCATCCAGTTGATGCCATTTTGAATAATCTCCAAGATCCAGTCAGAACCAGAGGAGAACTTAGCAGGATGATGAGCCATGTAGCCTTTATCTCTCTTATTGAGCCAAAGAAATTTCAAGATGTTAAAGGAGATGAAAGCTGGATGATGGCAATATAAGAAAAACTAGATCGATTCACCAGGAATGATATTTGGGATCTAGTGTCACCGCTAAAGGGAAAGTCAATCCTTGGCACCAAATGGGTATTCCGAAACAAGCTAGATGAATTCGAAGTGTTGGTAAGAAACAGGGCAAGATTGGTTGCCCAAGGCTACAATCAACAAGAAGGCATTGACTTTGAAGAAACTTTTGCACCAGTATCAAAATTAGAGGCAATCTGGATTCTACGTGCTTTTGCATCATTTATGGGATTCACATTATTCCAAATGGATGTCAAAAGTGCATTTCTCAATAGAGTAATTTAGGAAGAAGTTTATGTCAATCAGCCACCTAGATTCGAAGACTCAAAACATCCAAATCATGTGTACAAGCTGAAGAAAGTCCTCTATGGATTGAAGCAAGCACTAAAAGCTTGGTATGAGAGACTTACTACATTCCTTATATCTAAGGGATACATCTAGGGCAAGGCAGATACAACTCTTTTCATCAAGAAGAATGAGTATGATGTTATTCTGGTTTAGATCTATGTAGATGACATCATCTTTGGAGCAACAAATGAAAAGATGTGTGAGGAATTCAACACTCAAATGTAGAAGGAATTTGAGATGTCAATGATAGGAGAACTTAATTTCATACTTAGTCTACAAATCAAGCAAAGTCCGGATGGAATTTTCTTTAATCAATCCAAGTACACCAAGGAGATTCTAAAGAAATTTGAAATGGACAAAAGCAAGCCAATGTCCACTCCTATGGGATCAGATACTATCCTATCAAAGGATTGTGAAGGAGAAGAAGTAGATCAGAAGCTCTATAGAGGAATGATTGGATCATTGTTGTACTTGGTAGCTAGCAGACCTGACATACATTATGTAGTTTGCTACTGTGCAAGATATCAATCCAATTCTAATCCTAGGAACCACTGAAGGGTTATGGTATCCCAGTGATGGGAATTTCACACTCCAAGGCACCACTGATGCAGATTATTGTAGAGACCCTCTTGAAAGAAAGAGTCCATCCGGAGGTTGTCACTTTCTTGGAGATTGCTTGGTATCATGGTTTAGTAAGAAGAAAACTTTAAATGCCTTATCAACTACAGAACTAGAATATATGGCAACTGGAAGTTGTGTGGCTCAACTCCTATGGATCAAGCAAAAGTAAGAAGATTATGGAGTTTAATCCAAATGTGTTGAAGTAATGTGTTACAACAAAAGTTCCATTGATGTGTCAAAGAATCCAGTGCTACATAGCAAGATAAAGCAAGTTAATATAAGACATTACTTCATCCGGGATTATATAATGAAGAAGGATGTTGCCCTTGTCTACATTCCCATAAATGAAAAAAGGGAAGATATCTTTACTAAGCCATTAAGTAAAGATCAATTCAACAAGCTAAGGGAGTCAATTGGAATGTCTAATCCAATTTGAAGTAGAATCTGGAAGACAATTAGGGTTTAGTTTGGACTTCTATAAGTCAGGAAGTCAAGAAGAAAAGAAGTAAAGTTGACTGTGGATCCGGAGAAAAGGTTGCCAGCTCAGCAGACTTTAAAGACAAATGGCAGTAAAAGTAAGGGAAACGTAATTGTACATGTTTTGAATTTCAAACGTTTATTGGGCATCACACGTACGGAAAAAAAAACAGTTATTTTAGAAAATAAACTGTTCCAATTCTCTGATTAAACGCCATTTACCTCTCTCCTTAAATTTAACTGCCATATAATAAATTCGGTTAAAATTAACTGAGTCTAGATTATGATTATACCCCCACTTTGGGAATTATATAAAGACCCCCAAAAATCCCTCTTCTTCTTCACGCAAGTAATTCTCTACTGTTACTCTACAAATTTCTCTTCAGAAGCCCTAAGGATTTCAAATCCTCTCAAACTCACAAATGACATCTACTCAACTCACTCCTTGTCCTCCCAGATACCTCTTTAATGAATCAGATCTTAAAGATGAAGATTTCATCCCTTTGAAATTAAAGAATCCTGACTCTGTAGTGCCAACAGACTATTTGGGAGATAACTTTCTCTTTGACACAGAACCCTACTTGCAGCTTCTAAAGGATCAAAACCTTGTGGATTTCTTAAAGATCAACTATCCCACCTATCCTGAGTTTCTTAAAGGATTCTATGATAATTTAAGAGCACACTCCTACCATGATGCTCTTGAAACCACTATTTAAGGAAAAGTCATTACTGTAACACCACAATTCTTTATGGACCACCTGAACATGAAGAATGAAAGAGTTCAACTGAGGAATGGTGGGGATGAACTCCGGGTCATGTACTATCTAAAAAAATGGCTTCAACTCTAACACTTTGGAGATAAATTCTCCACCTACTAGCCACAAACACCCAGGATACTCCAGCTTGTCCTCGCAAAATTGATCCTCATCCGGAAAGGATCAATTACAACCGCTTCCTCCTTTTAACACTATCTCTTACAGCACTAGGTAGTTAGTAGGGTTGTGAATATGCCTGTCCTAATCGTTCACTTCCCGAGGCAACACATAAACTCCCATGGTGCTCTTGTTACCAAGATTCTTGTAGCAGATGGAGTTGATATATTCGAAGCCCAATCTGTCTAAGGGAAGGAAATTCTTGAAAAGAACTTCAAGAAATTAAGCTTCAGAGAAATGTAGGATGAGGCAAAGGTAATCTGGCTGAGAGAATAAAGAAAGGAGAAGAGCAGAGGCCAAAAAACCAGAGTTGAAATTGCTCCGAAAGATAAGAGAGATAAATACCAAGCCAGTTGTTAATTAAGATGATTAAGATATAATACCCCTCACATAATTGATGCAAACCACTCCAGAAAAACCTAAGAGAAGGGGATGGCTCATTAATGCAGCAAATAAAACAAAGAAGCCAGTTTGTGAACTGGAGGCAAGTGAAAAGATTACAGTAGTTGCTACTGCAATCAGAATAGGATATAAGAAGGGGAGGAAAAGAAGTACTAAAAATATCCTAGCAGAGGATAATGGGCTAGATAGCGAAAAAACCTGAGATGGGGACCCTATCCGGAAGAAGTAGTTCATTAAGGCTTTGCTTAGGAGGGGGAATATGGTTGTAAAGGAAAGGAAGGTAATATAGATGCTCTGCTTGGGAGGAAGAGGGATAAACAGTGGGATGGAGTTTGAGAGGAGTGCGTTCCTTCCAGTTACGATGAGAGCCCCTATTTTGGATTTGACCAAATCGGTGGAATTCCAAGGGATTATAGCTAAATGTACAATTTGTTTTCTTAATTAATTATGCTCTTCCCTTCTCTTTTTTGTAATATTTTATACTACTCAAAGGAATTTAAGTAATTACATATTTACTTTACTTTAAAAACCCATACATTCTTCCCAAACACAATTTTATTCAATTCTTTATGTTTCCATCAAATACCATCCTTTAATTTACCATTCTTTCTAAGAAAACTTGCTCCCAATCAGAGCCTAAGAAGGGGCCATCCTTTGTAGAAGCTCTAAAAGCCCAAAAGTAAGAATTGGCTGCCAAAAAGCCAGCTGCTGGGATAACCATTAAAGAACTAACTTTCATTGCCTCTACACCAGTAGACATGAGCAAAGGCAAGGAACTGGTGATTTTCACTAAGAAACTAGTGCTTCCTGATAATATTATTTTGGAGGATCGTCAGTTTAATGAGATGATGTCAGTAGTCCAGGACAGTTAAAAGCAAAACAAACTGATAAAAGAAGGACCCAGAGGCTCATCCGGAGTAGCAGCCATAGATAGCCCACTTGTTCTAATTGCATCAAATGATCCGGTGCTTCTCAAAGAGGCCAAGTATCCAGGTGAGGTCTTATCTCCCTTCTAAGCAAGATCAGGGCCTCTCACAAAAAATTTGTTCAATATAGAAGAAAAAGTGGTTGAGCTTGAAAGACCTGAAAAGGCAACTGAAGGGGATGGTAAGGATAATTCCACAATTTCAGAGAATGAGATGGAAGGGGTGGTAAGTCCTATACAGGCAATAGAAGGGGAGACTGAGGACATTTCTAGTCTTCTGGGTACAAGAGTGGAAGAGCAGACTGAGGAAGAGATCAATAGGCCTCAACAACCAAATTAGGTAATCATCATCCTAAACACTTCTACCGCTGCTGATGAAATTTTAGCCGGTGATGCTGTAGAAATACTGGAAAACTTGGGTGCAGCCACTCTAACAACATCTAAGGATAACAAGTCCATCCCGAAATACAATGTTACGGGGAGGGAACTAGTTTGGGATCCAAAGAGCACACTTTTGAAGTGGACTATAAGGACGAGGCTAGTCCGGCCTCTAGGTTGGAAGGGCACAAAAAAAGGGAAGGAAGAGTCTAATGAGAAAGAAACCAGTGAGAAAAGTCTTTTGAATCTGAGGAATCAAGTAACAGTTCTGAATAAGAAGAATCCTCCTCTTTCGGAGAGAAAAAGAAGCTAAAGCTAACATCATTTATTGATTACAATGTCTCCTGTAGTGAGAAAATCTAGATGGGATTAACACTGCTAGAACAAGCTGCTCTATAAGTACAAAAGGATGATGAGTTCAGGCCTTTGCTCCAGAACATCTGTGCCCAAATAAGATCAGCCAAGAGTCTAATCAAAAATAGAAAAAGGACTCCACATCTTAAAGATAAGTTAGGGGAGATCATGGGCAGTATTTAGAATATTAATAAGAAGGTAGAGGCTTTCCCAACTGCTAAAATTGTAGCTGAAACCTCTCTCTCAAAGATTACTCCGGTGCTGGAACAGATAAATACAAGTATTGCAGGAGCAAATTACTTTGCAGATCAAGCTCTCACCGGAGGTGATAATAATTGTGCTACCTTGATGGATAAAATTACCTCTGCCTCCACAGATGTCACCACTAAGCTTAAAGAATACATTAATAACAAGTTTGAAAGCTTGGAAAAATTCATTTCGGAAGCAGTTCAAGAAGGTGGAAAGGGCATTACATACGGGCTTACAGAATTAAATGAAGAACATCAAACTGCCCAAGAGATGTTGACTAGTTTTCTTGATGAAGGCCTCCCAAAACTGTTAAAGAAGAAAATGGACGAATTCAATGATGTGGTTGGGAGTCATGTCTCCAGAATTGAGTAGATTATTAAAAACTTAAGAGAAGCATTTTACGAAGATCTAACAACTCTTAACATAAGTGTTTATAACATCCGGAGAGACACATTGCGAATATTGATCTATTAAAGTCAGGTATGGCTAATCTATCCATCTCTCCTTCGGGAGCTTTATATTCTACCAATTCGGGTAGCCTTCTCCTACCAATCTACTAAGACCTTGTCCAATTAATTAGGAACACAGATTTCTTTGGGTACAAATGCAGCTTAACTCTCCTGAAAGCTCTCTTCCCATTCATTGAGGAAGTAGACCAGAAGCATGCTCTAACGATGATTCCTGATATGGTCGAACCATATAAGCATCTTAGAGAATGTGTACAACCACTCCATTACCTTCCAGCCATAGTTGAGACTATCCTATAAAAGCGCTTGCTCGGAAATGGGGATTACTCTATGTATTCAGAAGACTAGCAAAACAATTGGGCCAAAAGAACCTATATGGTCACTAACCCCCAAGTTGATGAAAACTAAAAGGGGGAGAAAGGTAAAGGAAAAGAGGGAGAATCATCTAGAAAAGGAGGCAATTAGAATAGCTATTTTTTATTCAATGTAAAAATCTGTAGTAGCTAGTTCTATTCTCACTTATATATATTTCTATAATTGTAATCTAGAATTTCATGAGGTTAACCATTGTTAACAACAGAAGTATACATATTGAACTCAAAATTGCTTCTAAGTATAATTTATTATTGTACTTAAAAAACTTAGAAGCAAGAAATTAAAAATATTTGGGGAGTTAGGATGCTTAGATTATGGAGGAGTAAAACTTGTAAATGACTAAGTATCATACTTAGATCATAAAACCTCTTTTCCATATACATACTTTTTGTTTCCATCAAATGGGGGAGATTGTTTGGAAATAATGATCCGGAAGAACCAAAATAATCTAGATCAAGTTTTAAGAAAACAAAAACTATTAGAAACAAATCATGATATCTCCTTAATCCAAAATGGAAGTATCAGGTCCAAAAAAATTCATTCAGACATTGATTGAAGACTATAAGTACCTAAGCACATAATGGAATCATCCAGTTAAAGTTTGGACAGCAAACAAACTTTAAACCTCATAAGATTAGCATCCGGAAGAAGAATTGGTTGAAATAGCATCCGGAATAAACAAGACAAATTCATCTGGAAGATACAGTTATCGAGACAACACCTTTTGGTCTATTAAGTAAAAGATCCCCTCCCCTTGAGCAAGACAAAAATGACAGCTTGCACACTTTTCAGGAAAGGATAAAAGGACGGACACAGGAAAGAGAAAAGGTAACAACCTTTTCTACCTCGACCAATAGGAAAGGCATATGAAGTACACACTCCGGATTTCTCGTATAAAAGTTGGTGGATTACAAAAATATAAGAAAACGATCATTGACATCTTTCAAGACTCAATCCAAAGGATTTAATGGTACATTTAATCAGTCTAACTGATTGATCAACGGCTCTAGAAGCGCCATACATTACCTGATCAACGGTGAAGATTTAATTCAAACTTCAACAACTCACAATGGCTACATTTATAACAGAAGCCTATAAAAGGAAAGCTTCATAAGTTGAGAAAGTGTTGGTTGTTTTGAAAAAGCATACACAAGAGAATTCTCTATTACAATCAATGATATGATTCCTCCAAGAATCAAACAATTCCAAATTTATTTGTAAGGAATCCTAAGTGAGTTATAAACTTGAGGAGATCTAAAACCAAAATCTTTAAGAAAGAAAAAGTGTCAGACAACATACTTGGGTGAGTGGTGAGATTGGGGTCTAGCTTAGAGTTGGAGCTTTAAGTGGAAGTCCCTATAGGACTCAGCTTAGGTTTTGGTAGAAATCTAAGTGGTATATCCTACTTATGACAAGAGGACCAGCTACGAGTTGGTCCTTCTAGTGGTATATCCTACATCCAGAAGGGATTACCATCCGGAGACAAATTGTAAGGCTTGATTCCTGCCAGTTAGAAAGGAATCCACTAGTGAAAAAGCTTGGAGGAAGGAAACTGTGGGGACTGGATTGGGCAGGGCCTAGCCACGATAAAATTATTGTGTTTAATTTTCTAACTCTTTACATTTTTGTATAACATTTCATATTTGCATCATCCGGATTCATCATATCCGGAACATAATCAAACATGCTACACAAGACTTTTTAAAGTTTGTTTATTTCCACAAAAAGGGTCATTCACCCCCCTCTGGCCTTATTTAGACCCTTACAGGGACCAATAAATTCAGCGAGCCATGGATAAACTACTCCCCATCCATCTCACAAAATTTTGGACTATTTTTTGGAGGATAGGTGTGAAGGTGGGCAGCCTTGGGAGTTCCCTTAAAGAGCGGAACCCCTAAATAATTTAATGGAAAATTTCCCCAATGAATACTAGTGATATCCACAAGTCGAGAAGCTCAAGTCAAAACAACGGAATTGACAAAATATATGTTAGATTTCACCCAGTTAACCCTTAGTCCTGAGTTGTTACCATATGTGACGAAAGTCTCATGCAACATTTTCATGTTCTTCAAGGAAACCTCACAAAAAAGTAGAATATCGTCTGCATAAAGCATATGAGATGAGAAAAGAGAGTTAGAGGTGTACCTCATTTATGTTAAGCTGCAATATCGGCCAAAATAGTAAGCAAGCAGCTTAGAAGATCCTCTGCGATACAAAAAAGCAAAGGCAAAAGTGGGTCACCCTATTGGACTCCTCTCAGGCACTGAAAATACCCCCTAGTGCTTACAGGCGTAAGAATAGATATTCTGGAAGAGTTTAAGATGCTCTGAATCCAATCAATAAAGGTAGATGAAAACTCAAATGAGTTAGGAACTATGCATAAAAAATCCCAATCAAGTGTGTCAAAAGCCTTTTTTATGTTACTTTTTATTGCCAAACTTCCACAAAAACATCTCTCCAAGAAGGTTAACCCCTTCCGAGGCTAGGGCAATACTCCATGAATGCTACGACGCTGAATAAAACCATGCTGATTAGGAGTGATAATTTGGGAAGTGATGATACCTAGTCTATTTATTAAAATTTTTGTAACAAGTTTGAAAACAAAATTGCTCTTAACAATTGGTCTAAAATCCTCTGCTCTGACCAACCCCTCACACTTCGAGAAAAGAATCATGAGGTTAGAATTTAAACTCGAAAGCATAGCCCTTGTATCAAAAAAAACTGATGAACTGCATGGCAAACATCAAGACCAACAATGTCCCAGAACTTTTGGTAGAAAATACATGTGAACCCATCAGGTCCTGGATCACTAGACCCATCCATATTAAAAACCATATTCCTAATTTCCTCCGAAGAAGGCCGACAAATCGACATATTACTTTCTTGATGCGTCACACTAGAGGGGACTACCCAATCTAAAAAATCCCTCATCAACATGAACAGAATCATCCTTGCTAAATAAATCAGTGTAATAAGAAACCATGTGGGATGAGATGGTCTGGATGTCCATGTGAAGAAAGTTGTTAATAAGTAAAGAGGAAATACCTCCCGTTGCCCTCTATTGATTAGCAACACGATGAAAAAAGGAAGAATCACGATCCCTCTCCTTCAACCATCTAACACCACTTCTTTCTCTCAAATAAGTCTCCTATTGAGAAAGGTGAGCATCAAATTGGGTGTGTGCTTCCATTTCCTATGGAATAAGATGTTTAGTTAACCCCTCCCTAGAAATCAAATTTTGAATAGTCTGAAGATGCTGTTGACTAAGACAAATATTGTTATCAAAATGTCCCAAAACCTCTCTATTCCAAGTGCGAAGAATAGGGTGTAAGGTTTTTAGCTTGAGAGTGAGGGATTGAACCGGCGGGAGGACGGTGATGAAGCAGCCCAATGATAAAAAATAAGTTGTCATAACTTAGGATGGGAAATCCACATAGCCTGAAAATGAAACCTCGTAATATGGGGCTGCCCAAATGTTAACCCAAAAATAATTGGATGATGGTCCGAGTAATTTCGATCCAAAATGTTACAAAAATAAGACCTACAGCATGAATCAAAGTCAGACAAAACAAGTGCCCTATCCAGCCTCGATTCCACTCTAGACATTCGGGCTCTACCATTTAACCAAGTATAAAAAGGCCCCGTATGAGGGACATCCAATAGCTCATTGTCATCAACACATTCTCTGAACTCTATAACTGCTCTGGGATTGGGGGGGTTTCTACATTTTTCATGAGCACCTAACATGACATTAAAATCCCCAATATAAAGCCAATTACCTACCCTTAAAGAGATCAAAGTTCGAATATCATTGAACAAGGAATGCCGCTGAATAGAGTAAACACTTTTATAGACAACACACACATTAATGTCCCTATCTTCTAGACGAAGACTGATCATTTTGTCTGTGACTTGTTGGAGGTAAATAATCGCCCCATAAGAGCAAGATTTTAGCACCCAAAGCATAGGAAAAGGCTTGTTATTAATTGTAAAAAGCTGATATCCGATTCTCCTACAGAATGAGGGATCAGTAGCATCAAAAGTAACCATAGGTTCAGTCAAACAAATAATGAAAGGTTTTAATTCATAAATTAAAGAACAAAAATACTGCTGGGTTTCGTTATTACTGAAACCCCTACAATTCCAGTTTAAAATAAACATCAAGGGTACCTGACATGGTTCGGCTGCAGACGCTACGATGTTGAATCCTTTGATTTTTGCTTTTTCTTCTTATCCATAACCTTTTCCCAATGAGAATTATCCTCTTCCTCTTCCATATCGGCCCAGGAATTATTAACATCCGATGTTACCTGATTGGTACCTTTAGCCAAAATCTCAATATCTTTCACAATTTTGCCTTCCGTTTGATGCACCACCAAGTTAATCCCTTCATCCATTACCGATTTAACTTTTTGATCAGTAGTGTGAAGCTACTCCTCAACCTGTATAATTGAATTGTTTTGATCGTCAAGGATCTGATCATTCATGGCTACCTCATCTTCTGAGTCCGCCAAAGAACAATGTCTCGGTCTTTCATTAGTAATTGGTTTCTTTTTCAAGCTATCCTCCAAGTTGCAAAGGATGGTAGAGGCAATAATGATACTTTTATTCCTTTCATAAAGGTCACATTATCTTGGCTTACACCTTTGAAGAAGTTCTAGGTTGGGCTATTTTACCCCTTTCTAACATCACAATCTTGCCTGTTATTTTTCTGTGTCATTTTTCAAATAACTGAAGGCTTAGGCCTTTTGTTTCTTCTACAACTATAAGCTTTATGACAAAAAGAGCTGGAAGTTTTACAAAAATCAAAGGGATTTTCAAAAAGTATCTCGGTCTACATTTCATGACCCTCTCCTTGAAAATGCGTTGGCCTTGGTTTTTATAGTGAGCTTGCCGCCTCTCTTTTCTCCAAGGGTTTCTAGTCTATTTTCCTTAATAGGTCTCTTCCTCTTTAGTCTTTTTAGGACTCATATGCTTATCTTGATCTCTTCCCATAAGAGAATTCTTTAGGAACTTAGACTCTTTCTTGAATAGGACTTCTCCTAAATAGGATTCGCCCTTATCTAGTAAATTTCTAGATCTGACTTTGATGCTCACGGTAGAAAAATGTTAACTTGGTCGTTTTGAAATATTCTAGAATGCCAGAACTCGCTATCGCTCATCCTCTATGCACCAGGATCTTGGTGAATTACACTTTTTGCCCAAATATTTCATGTTATATCCAAATCACCTTCAAAACCAAAACAATAAAAAAGGAAGTAATAACGGACAGAAAGACTAAAAACATGGTCTCAATGATATAGAAATAAGCACAAATACTTGTCGAACTTACAACCTATCAAATCTACCCACACTTATTCCATATTTTCCCTCAAGTATGTATAAAAATCAGGAAGAAGAGAAATTTAAACTGCGCAAATGACACTAAAAATTTTCATAGAGACTAACTTGTTTCACTAAGACTTGCTTTGAGACTCTTTATTAACCATCAAAATTCCAACATGAGATATCCTTAAGAAAGTGACGGAAATCGAAAGAGAACAGACCGAATTCGAACCTTCTCTGTGCCCGAGATCAAAGAACGCCGCAATAACATTGTTCGTTTGCAAAGTCATTGACTAACCCACGGAATATTGGGATTAAGTCATTGTTTCCACAACTTCTTCAGAATTAGGCGAAGAACGGATGCAAAAACCCAATTTCGGGGTTACCAAGAGAGAGGATATATGTTGGCTTGAAAATATGAAAAATGAAATCAAATTTTCATTTTATACACCACTACTAATATTCACGTTGGATGATATATCTATAATAAACTGAAATTTTGATTAATTGCAATCAAGTCCTTGGACTCTTAATTATTTATAATTAAATCTTTAAAATTCAATAACTTTCAATTAAGTCCTTGACTTATATAATTCTTCAATTAAATCCAATTACCTAAATTGGATCGGGTCCTCTAGCCCAATTGACCCGCTCACGGGCGGACCGGGCATTTCCAAAATCTCCCACTAGCACTTGACGGGTCACATTCCATACAAGGTCATCATATCTTCTTCATCCTGCAAAGTTGTGTGACTTGCATACTATCAGGAACACTTTGTCTTGCACCCGTTAGGGTTTTCCAAGACTATCTTGAGTGGTACTTAACCAAGTAGATTAACACCTCGTATTCAGAGCATCTTGCACCTGTTAGGATCTACCAAGATGATCCTAACTAGTACTTAACCATATAGATTAAACCATAGTATTATAAATAATATCACATTGATATATCACACGTATGCTTTACCCTAGATTGGTCGACAATCACTCACTTCCACATCATTAAGGATCTCAGAACCCTTAATCTGTTGTTCACTATCTTACATCAAATGTAATGATAGGCTAGCCAGTGAACTAACATAACTCTAGTGAATGTTCATTGGCCATATCTTCCTTCTGAGTTATCCATTTCGCACAAAACTAGTTCAGACCACCAACTAATCTCTCCCAGATAGAATCTTATCATAATCTCTCGGTGATTGATCAAATTGTCCATGCTAGTCCTTACTTCTCTAGATAATTTGATAGTAATGAGGGTAAGGTCCAATACGCTTTAGTTAATGGATTGAGTCTCATATTAGAGAAGTTGAGATCCTTGTACAACATACAAACTTCTCATCTCATGGTCGCTAAGCACACATTATCCTGAGGACTCACTCCTCTCCCTCTTTGATAATGTGTCATGGTGTTCTTTCCTTTTACCCTTATAAGGAGCACATGTCTATTCTCATCAAAATGAACTAACACCATATAAAGGTTTCAGTTACAATGCAGCTTAGCATTCAACCTTGTTCTACTCTAAGAACTACCTTTATCTAATTAGATAGAACAAGACCTATCGTCATGTGAACTACATAGTTCTTACCTGATTCCTTCTTGGATTCAGTACACATTGTTCTATACAATGCGGCTTTTCTTGTTACTTGAACAAGTTGATTCATGATTTTGAACAGGTTCCTGAATTATACGCAGTATGCTTAAAATCAATCTCATCCTAGTTTGTTCCTACGTGGTAACACTAGGGTAAACACCCATGTGAGTAGGCTACTTCTTTGTCCGATATGCTATGAACGATAAATAATATATGTACATAACGTATATACACACACATATACATTACTCATAGCACAAAACTAATTTATATCATCACATTATTGTTCATGATTTGAAGGGTATGTTAAATGAGGCAGTTAAATAAATACAATATACATATATTTAACCCTTTAATATATTTCACATATACATCTTTAGGGACATGCTTCGTAAACAAATTTGCAAGCATGTAATATGTAGACAAATACCTCATGTTGACCTCTCCTCATGTACTTAAGTCTATAACTAACCGATACTTGATTTTGATATGCTTATACCTTAAATGATATTTTGGATCTATCGTATAAGTTATCAATGCTTGACTATTACTTGTAAATAGTCGATTGTTGTTTGGAGCACTTAGCATAAAATGACTCACAAGTCACTCTAGCCAAACAATATATTGGACCATAGCTGAAAAAACATAAAATTCAGCTTTGGCCTTAGCCAATATGCATCTAAGTATCCTATAAGGTCTACTCCCTTAGCCTGATACATCATATCAAAATCAACAGTCCTTTACAAGTATCTTACAATTTCTTAACGGTGTTCCAGTTCTCTATTACTGGAATAGATCAATATTTGCTTGCAATGCCCACGGCATAACAAATATTAAGTCTAGAGTGAGACATAACATATATGATGTTTCCATCATATGGAACTATTTCCATAGCCTCACACTTTTAGGAATTTCAGGACAAATGCTTAAATTGAGAAACTATACTCTTAGTCATAGGAATACTTATAGGTTTATAGTTATGCATAAAAAAATCTTTGTCAAGCTCTTTTTATGCAAGATTCTTTAGGAAAAGATATCGATTTATCTATCTATCCATTGAGACCTTAATCCCTAGGATATATACAAACTCCCTCATGTTTTACATATCGAAATTACTTGATAACCAATCTTTCACTCAATGGTATATGTACAATCGTCCTCATTTACCATTGAATACCATAACCTTAAGACCACATGAGATCGTAAATTGACTTATTTAATTATGCAAACCTCGTATTCCCTAACAGTTTAGACAAACAGTCTTAATTCTACCATATAGATATCTCATGACAATTCTCCATTGAGAAAAGAAGTTTGTACATTCATTTGATGTAAGTCTAAGGTAAAGTATAACTACCAAAGCTATACAATTCTTATATATGTAAATCTTGAAACTGAAAAGAAAATATTCTCATAATATATTCTTATTAGTTTGAGTATACGTATTCCTTAATTGTAAGCTAAGTGCTTTTTCTTTATTTTGAGAATCCACTTGCTCTCAGTAACTTTATGTTCTTCATGTATGTTAACGTAATTCTTCTTCCATTACATGCAACTATTCATCCCCCTTTAAACACTTAATTTTCGAGGTGGAACATTGTTCATTTTTTATCACTTAGGCTCTAAGTCATTATAAATATATCTCATATATTTATCGTAACTCAAAATTCTTTCCTTTAAGCTCATTTCTCAACTCCCACTTGGATCAGAAATACTATAATGATCTGAGCTCCCATTTGAGCAAAAAAAAAAAGTTGACTCCCACTTGGAATAATAATATTGACTCACACTTAAATCAATGAAATTGTTGGGTTCTCGGCTCTGCCATAGAACAAGATCCCTTTGATTAAAATGATCATTATGAACAACTTCATTTGAATTACTCCCACTTCTTTATTCCAACTTGGATCAGAAATACTATAATGATCTGAGCTCCCATTTGAGCAAAAAAAGTTGACTCCCACTTGGAATAATAACATTGACTCACACTTGAATCAATGAAATTATTGGGTTCTTAGCTTCCCGTGGAACAAGATCCCTTTCATTAAAATGATCACCATGAACCACTTCATTTGAATTACTCCCAATTGAAGATACATCCAAACTATCACATTCAAGAGTCTTATTAAAAGGAAATGTTTTTGCCCAATATGCATAGTCTGTGAAACTCATTTTCTAAGAAATTGACATCTCGTGATTAAAATTGTGTCATATATCCTTCCACATTCTACCCCATAAAAACATATCATTTTGATATATCAGAGTATCTTGTAAAGATGCTCTTTATACCTTGTGAGCCCAATTTATCAAAGGTATGTGTTATAAGCGGTACAACTATAAAGTTGCAAATAGGATAAATTCGAAATTCCTCTAATTTAAATCTCAAATGGGATGGAAGAAACAGACTTTCTAGGGTACTTGGTTGATACATATACCTAACCATTTCTAGAAGAAGCTTATTCTTCATTTACAAACCCCATATTACTATATGAAGTATAAGGACTAGACAATTAATGTTTAGTCCTTTATTCAACACGTAAAGCTGTAAGCATAACTAGAAATAACTCTTTACCACTTCAGTTGCAATGCTTTATAACAAAATCCAACTGATTTACTACAAGATTCATAAATCTTTTAACAGCTAAAAGCTTCAGATTTATGGAAAATCAAGTAGTTGATGCCATAACGAGTATGGTCATCAATCAATGTGATGAAATATTAAGCTTATGCCTTACCCTCGTATCTACTGAACCACATATGTCATGGTGAATAAGTTGCAAAAGATATATTTTGTTCTAGTTCATCTCTAAGAATTGATTCATTATTTGTTTTCCTTTTGTGGTACCCATCACACGGTGATAATTTAATTCACATTTTTAAATTATCCATCACAATATGCCTAGAGAACTCATTCTTCTTAGCTTTTGTGATGTAATTGCCTATGCGATAAAACTAGCATTATCCTTTTAAAGATGAGTTAGTCAATGGAAAAACAAATATTATCCACTTGATAATTAGTAATGTACACTCATTATAATAACATCAATCTTAAAGAACTAGATACATAGAATCTACTTTTAGGAATGAAGAAAATAAAATTTGGAAAAATTCATGATTAAACTGATCAATCATAAAATCATATCATAAATTAAATTTTGATAACTAAATAGGAGAGTACAACACATCATGTAGATATTTGATTTGCCATTGTTGCAAATCTAATCTACATATGTCAATCTATAGAACTCCAACCTGATGGTTATTTTGTATATAGATACATATGTCTCTCATGACAATTGTCGGAAGTTCACAAAGATATTACGGTCCTTGTTCATATTACATGTTGCACTTGAATCAATTCCCAAGTAATACATTCCATCAGCAACATAGAGCTTGATATGAAAGCATAATTCACATTAGAATTTAAAACTTATACCAGTCTAGGTTCCATTCACCATAATATAGTTCCTTTTATTGTGGCAATTTAAGTCAATCACCTATGTGATGTTGACTGTCTATAGCTTTTGGACCTCTTAATTTATGTTTGTATGGTTAAGACTCATTTTCCTTATTCTTTTAGCTTTACATAGATGTTTCACACCAACCAAAAGTCCTTAGGACGCTTCTTTTTAAGCTGTCTATATGCCAAATGCATTTAAGACAAAATTAAGCTGGCAGAGGACAACATTCTTCCATATCCAAAGAGCTGGTGACATCATTAAAAGAAGCTAACCTATAAAAATGAGTTAGATGCATCATATATGCTCCAACTCGAAGCGAAGAACAAATCACCAATTAGAGCTTTATTCATATTGGTAATCAAAAAATACATTTCTCATATACGTGTAATCCCTTAGCAATATAATCATTAATAGCAGTTAGCAAAATTATTTGAGTTAGTGAATTCTTCCTCCCCCATGAAAGAAACATATTCTTGTCATTTAGGAGTTTGTTTGTGCCACTTTCTTCGAACTCATAGACAATAGTTCTCAAAGCGTAAAAGGAATGTGTTCATCCTCACAAACCTAATTTATAAATTTCAGATTTGCTAATAATTACCGTTAACTTTTTAAGTCTGCTACAAATACTTTTGAAGTAGTGACCATTACTGATCTTCTTTATCAGTAATGGTGAGACTAAACACGAATTTAAGGATTTAAGTCAATTATTATGAGCAATTATGTGTTAATTACTATTCACTTAAGAATACACTATCCGAGAAATATAAGCACTAACCCTAGTTTCAAAAAAAGTATGTATACCCAATCATCAACCAGGTGATAACACTCATATTTACTCAGTTCCTTCCACCATGTAATACTAATTATATGTGTTTGATTGTTTATTATATAGTTCTCTTTAACTATAAGTATATCTTTAAATGCACTTTAAACCTATTGCCTTAAATTAGTTCACTTAACTAGATGCATTTAAAAATATGTATTGAACAATTTATTATACATTATTATTGAAACTATTTGGGATTTGAATAAGGCACTTTAGTCCTAAATGTTTTATTACGGTTTATATAATTTATTTAAATTCTTTAAAATTCTTTAAAACAAAAATAAAGAACAAAATAGATAATAATTATATAAACCATATAAATTACCTAAATTTAAACAAATAAAATATAATCCCAAAATATATTCAATAAATATCATGCAAATTTCTTGACCAAAGAAACATAAGAAACAAACATGGAAATGATGCTAAACAAATAACAATCTTATACTGTTAACCACCACATAATGTACTCTACGTGTGTAGATATACTTATATGGCTTTTTAGAAATGAGACAGACACTGAGTATCTTAAACCCAAAAATAAATATCATTCTCAGTAATATCACACAAATAATTAACTCAAAATATATTACAAAAATATATATTTATACCCATAGATATAAAATAAGTTAACTATTTATAAAAAAATTGACTATATTAAATATATAACAAAAATATATTTAATGCCAAATCTATATTACTTAAATATAAATTTGACATGAATTATCACAAAGCCAATTTATAACTCACATATATATTAGCAAAATGTATTTATTAAATTATACAACTAAATTATAATCATAGTCAATAGATAATAATAATTAACTTAAGGAATTTATTGGTATTTTTCAAATATAATAAATATATGTAACTTATACATAATTATGTGAATTTAATTTTCTAAATTAATCAACAAATGAAAAATTTTAGAAAGATTCACCATTAGGTCCTAAAAATATTTTCTAACATATTAGAAATTTTTAAAAAACTTAGAAATTAATTTCTATAATCTTTTTGAATTTATTTACACAAAATAAATTAAATACTCACTTTTATGGACCTAAAAAATTTCTCGATAAATTACCAATAAATCCAAAAAATATGAAAATTTTAGGGTAGGAAAATTTTTGGAGCAAAACAACGTTGTTCAAGGCCTTAAAACACAAAAATATATATTGGACCATTAGGGACGCGCCATGTGGCATTATGATGACCGGTCAACTTTGTCTTTAGACTGACACGTGGGATTCAACCATTAACCAATCAACCCCAAAGGTTAGCCTAATGCCATGACATTGACCATAGTCAACACCAAAATGTACCACATGGAGAATGTTAAGAAAGAAAAAACTTTTGGCGATAGTTTCATTCAGCGTTGCAATAGATCACTTTCAGCATTTGTCATCTTGTTTTGTTTTTTTTTAATTCTGGCAATACTATTACAAAGCATTGCCACAACTGCTTCACAAATCATCACCACAGTTCATGAATCGTCACAACGATTATCATAAAAAAACTGTCACACCTTTTCGGTTTGCAACAGATTCTGCAACGGAATAGAATCCCTTACAGAACGCAGAATTTAGGAATTCGATTCTCAATCGTGTCGGAAGAAATTTCTAACCATCGACTAGACCTCTGCTAAGGTTTTTCGACGTCTTGAGTCCAATGGAATCATCTGTTTTACGAAAAAACAAACATAAATGTGTCTTTTACATAAAATAATAAGAAAAATGGGATTTTTATAGGCGAAACCATCCCAAAACCGGGAAATTTCAAACATATTTGAATTTTTTTTATGCCATTACAACACTAAATTACAAAAAATTTGCCACTTTGACTACCAAAACACATAATTATGGCAAAACAAATTCTCTAAAAACTCAAATTTCCTACGCTTTTCATACTTTTTCCATAATTTCCGCAAGTAATTACGAGAATGAATTCTGGAAACACTTTTCTAGAATTTCAAAATTAAGAAGAACAAGAAATTAAGCAAATAATATAAAAATCATTGCAAAAAACCTTACTTTGATACCAATGACGGAAATCGAAAGAGAACGGATCGAATTCATACCTTTTCCATGCCCGAGATCGAAAAATGCCGCAATAACATCATTCATATGCAAAGTCATTGACTAACCCATGGTATGTTGGGATTAAGTCATTGTTTCCATGACTTCTTTAGAATTAGGCGAAGAACGGATGCGAAAACCCAAGTTCGGGGTTACTAGGAGAGAGGATATATGTCGACTTGAACATATGAAAAATGAAATCAAATTTTCATTTCATACACCATAACTAATATTCATGTTGGATGATATATCTATAATAAATTGAATTTTTGATTAATTGCAATCTAGTCCTTGGACCCTTGATTATTTTCAATTAAATCTTTAAAATTCAATAACTTTTCAATTAAATCATTGACTTTTAATTCTTCAACTAAATCCAATTTCTTAAATTGGATCGGGTCCTCTGGCCCAATTGACCCGCTCACAGGCGGGCCGGGCATTTCTAACAGAAAGCATGAGGACTTTGCTTAAAATATAGCCCGAGAGTTTTCACCAAATTATAAGTACAAGCACACAATTATTTATTGTTAAAGTTCAGAAAATACCTTGGTATGAAATCTAGCAGGTCCCGGTAAACATAAGATGACTCCACTCTAAACATTTTATAAAGTTATGGTACACTTCCTCTTAGTGGGATCCCTAAAATACATCTAGCCATTACTTGGGTTTTGCTTTGCAAACTTATGAACCTTGCTAGCTTTGCTAGTCCCTTTGCTAATTTTGTGCTAATCCATTTCATTCCTTTTATGAACTTCACTACTTGCACTTTGGCCCCATTACATTTCTCACTGCCAACTCAACTTAGTCTACTCTCCTATGATAGAGTCTTCACCCGATTTTTAGCTGTGGAGAACTTTTCCTCTAGCGGTGCTTTGAAAGAAAGAAACATGGTTGTGAGCCAAGTAGATCTCGTTTTAACTAATTACAAAACTTAGAGCAGGAAAAATGACCACAAAGATCAATGCTAAAATTATTGTAAGGTCTTGATGGAGGTCTTATGACATAAAGAGACTAACTAAATACAAACCAAGCCCAAATTAAAGCACATAACAACTTAATCATTTTACACTTTTTTGTACTCATCAGGACTAAGAATCTTCAAAGTGACTTTCAAAATTCAGAAGTTGGAACAACAATACTCAAATCAGGTGTCAATGATAAGGTACAACTAATCGAAATAGTCCTATTAGTCATCTAGTTAGCCATTTACACATTATTTCCTATCTTTATTATCCTCATTTCTCAATAAAAGGTTAGAGAATAAATGAGGTCATTGCAAGTAAGAAAAGAAAGAACAAAAGACAGTTTTGAACCTTTTTCTTGATTAAAATGCTGAAATGAAAATATTTACAATCATAAAGAAAAATAAAAACAAAATAATAAAAATGAAAATAAAGAGAGTAAGAAAAAGAAGCAAAAATCATGAAAGGAGAAAAAAGATATAAATCCCCTCCCCACCCTGAAAATTTACATTACCTTCAATGCATAGAAAACAAAAAAAGAAAAAGAAAAAGAGGAATAAAATTAAAAATAAATGAAAAATAAAAGAGAGAGCAAAGAAAAAGAATGTTACTATCTTGGTGGAGGAGGAGAGGAGGCAATGAGACCTTAGCTGGGGTCTCACTAGGGCTTCGGGATCCCCAGATGCTGGATGATGAAATCCATGTTAAGCTCGAGGGCATCGTAGTAGGATCGGAGGATCTGATTCTCAGCACTGAGCTCCAGGATGTTTTTGAAGAGGCCCTTTAAAAGGTCCTCAAGACTATTATACTTCTTGAGGAGCTCGGTGTAGGCGATGGAAGGAGTAGGGACAGCCTTGGTTTGTTGGTCAAGCTGCAGCTCGGTTGGATTAGGAATTGGCTTGATCGCAGGAGGGCCTAGAGGGTGCATCACCTTGGTCCTGCTGATAGTTTTCCCTAGCAGTATGGTCTCCAAGGTCTCTACATCTAAGAGCGGGATCTTGGGACTCTTTGTGTAGGGGGCATGAACAAAGTGTTCTATGACATTTGCTATCATTGAGATCACGATGCCCATGATTGGAGGACTCTTGGGATGGGTAAGGAAATAGTGAAACTGTTTAGCCAGCCAAGCCCCCAGGTGGAGCTTCTTATTGTTTTCCATGCACCACAGAATGTGCAGTTTTTTCTTATTTAAGGTCGCAGAACTCCTATGGCGACCAAAAAATTAAAATTGGTAGGCATACCTAATGCGGGGCTCATGAATTTAGTAGGCACGTGGTGACTTGAGGATAATTTATGCAAAGGGAGAAGTAGGTCTTGGTGGCATGAAAATCAGAGGGAGAGGCATCACACATGTCATCAAAGGGGTTTATCACCAATAGAGCCTTGTTAAAATCATTGGGACTCCAACTGAAACATTTCTCATGGAGGAGAAACTTCAGTACCCCTTATCTTTGTAGCTCATGTAGTCGTGCTTGTAGTTGAGAGTCACAAAAAACTCTCAAACATGCTTTAAGTAGGAGGGGAAGCAGATGAAGAGCAAAGGCATCCAGGAGATCATGATGAAGGCATCAATGACAGCCTGATTGATGCTGAGAGTAATCATGGTCTCAGTGTAGGTAGACTTACAAGGCTTCAAGAGCTTCCACTTGAACCGGTTGAAGGCGGCACGAGGGGTAGGGTGATCGAAGGTGTTGTAGACTTTATCCTCCTAGACAAAAGTAGTGGACCGTTCTTCCTTCACGACCTTTGCTTTCTTGTGATGGACCGGTAGTGAATAAAAACTGGGGTCAGAGGGGGGTGAATGACCCTTTTTACGGAATTTTAGACTTTAAAAAGTCTTTGTGTAGCGTGCAAATGATGAATCGGAAGCTTACGTAGGTGAGATCCGAATAATGCAAATGTTCAATTAAAAATGCACTTAAAGTAAAAGATTAGGGCAAGGAAAATCAAACACAGTCATTTTTTTTATTAGTTCGGCCCCACCTACGTCCATTCCGTGGAGTATCCTCCTATGAGCTTAAATCCACTAGTGATGGTGATTTCTTTCGCGGGCAGAAATCAAGCCTTTATAAGTTATCTCTGGAGGTTCCTTCTCTTTCGGATGTAGTATATACCACCACAGCTAACACATAGCTTGGCTAAGTCCTTTTCACTAAGGGATATACCACTTAAACTCTTCCTAGTTCAAGCTAAGTTCCCAATCTCAATACTTACCAAAATTTGAGATATTTTACAACTTTTGTCTTTATAAAGGTTGGTTTTGAATTCTTCAAGTTAATAACTTTACTTGAGAATTCTTACAAATAGATCTTAAGGGTTTGGTTCTTAAAAGGATTTTGATTACTGATTGAAGAGAATATTTCACAAATTAATAGCTTTCTCAAATCAACCAGCATCTTCTCAACATGTGAAGCTTCCCTTTTATAGGCTTGGATCATACATGTAGCTATTGGGTAATCTTAAATCTCTACCATTAATCAGATATGTGTTGGTCGAACATGAGCCTTTGACCTTTTCATTAGACTCAGTAAAAGTCTAGTTATCTTTTGTAGATGTTGGTGCACCTAAAATGTCAGTAGTTATTTCTTTAGCTTTTTGCGCTCTACAAACTTCAATGCAAATTTTGTCTCCTTATAAGCTTCACGCGCCTTAATATTGGTCTAGGTTAAAAAGGTAGACTGCTTTTTCTCTTTCATTGTGTGTCCTTTTTGTCCTTAGCTGAAATTGTGCAAGCTGTGCTTTTTACTTTTTCCGATGCAAAAAGGCAAGTTTGACTTCAGACAACTTTGGCGGGAAAGTTAATATTTGGATATTCCCTTTTGTCTTGTGAATTGTGTCTTCCGGATCACTTCAGGTCTTAGCTCTGCCGGAGATTCTTCCAATGTAATCTCATCTGGATGATGTCTTCTTGGACTTAGGAGGTTGTTTTCTTTTGGAACTTTTTTTGGATGCAATCTTCTTGGACTTATGAGTTTGTTTTCTTCAAAACCTTCTTCGGATGCATTCTTCTCAGACTTAGGAGTTTCCTTCAGGATCATTGTTTTCCAATAACCTCCCTCAATTTGATGGAAACAAAAACCTAAGGACAGAAGAATCTATAATTGTAAATTTGAGGTAATTATGACTTTTAATACTTAGTCATTTACATATTTTCTCCCCCAGAATTTTAGCATACTAACTCCCCTAGAATTTTGCATATTAGCTTCTAAGTTTTTTTTGCCACAACTGGTGGTTATACTTAGAAGCAGTTTTAAATAATTTTATTTTAACTATTTATCTTCTACTATTAACATCAATGAAATTCAATTACAAAAGATTACATATGATAAAAGTGATAAATTATTATATAGTTACGCTATTTTATTACATGTGGCTCAAAAAATAGCAATACTATGCTACAGCCTCCTCTTCACTACTTCTACTTGTTCTTCCCCTTCCCTGCTTCTTCTGCCTTCTTATATTTCTCCCCCTTTTTGTTTGCAGCTACACTAGAGTGCGGGTCTATTATTGTCTGCTTGCCTTGTTCCCATTTAGTCTCCCAGGCTCTAGATAAGACAATGTAGTTTTTATTGCCTGCCATCCTTTGCTCAATCATGTGATCTACCACAGGAGGCACCCAATGGAATGGCTTGATCATCTTCTTGAGCTAGGAGTAAGACTTGGAGAGATTTGGATGTGCAGCCATAGCATATTCCTGGTCTTCTTGCCTGAAGTAGGGAAACATACCCTAGAGGAGAGTGAGTAGGCATTTATAACCAAAAAACCCAGTATCGCCTATATACTGAGCTAGCTATTGGAGATAGGGGAGAATAATTCTTTCATGGATGGATGAAGAAGAGGTTGAGGTTCAAGGAGTAGTAAGGCTTAATTTGGACATTGAGAAGCCAAGCTATTGAATTTCTTGGGTGATTGTGCAGGGTATTATTGTGCAATCATTTATCTGTCGGAGCTCAATCTTAAATTTCTCTTGCCAATTATTGATTTTCTGGTCCACCCCATCAACAGATGTTTTAAATTCCTCAACCAAGTCCTTAGCCTTCTTGGAAAGGAGATTTGGCATTTCATCCTCGAGTAAGGTTGTGAGCTGCTCCTTAATAGCTTACTGCTCTGTAGTAATAGTGTTGAGGCTAGAGCTTATAGTATTGGTACTTTGAGCAATAGTAGCATGAATGGACTTCAACATTTCTTCAAATTTTTTATCCATGAAATCCTTTAACTCAGCTTTCAAATCTATAGCATAGAAGTAACATGTCCAAGGATTGTAGCACTGCTAGAGTCAACCCACAAGCAGCTTGGGTAGCGGAGCGTGTGACTTCTACTACTTCTTAAGAGAGTTTCTCTAAGACAAGAGTGACTTTCGATGAAGTAGCTGCTACAACTTATCCCTTGCTTGGGAAATCATTCACTTTTCACTTAAGTACAGTCAGCCTACTCTAGATTTCATCCAACTCCATCCTCCAGTCTAGCATAAATTTCCTTGAGGATTCACTCAAGATTAGGACTATTGCTTGTCTTGTCCTCTACAGCAGCCTTAACTACTAGGCCATTTTAAGCTTTTTCAGCTTTGGTTGAGGGTCTAGTTAGAGTGCTGGCCTTTTCTTTCATCTGGCTAGAATTAACAGGAGAGAAGTTGGGACTTGAAGAACTCTCATTGTCATTTTTCTCCTGATTATCCTTTAGAGAGGATTTTGAATTATCACCAAACGAAGTAGCTTGGTCTTGTTCTCCTTCCTTCTCTCCCTCCTTTTCCTCTAGAGTGACCTCATCCTTTGAGTCTACTATAGTAGCATGCTCATTTGATCCTAGAACCACTCCCTCCTCTCATGCTTGTATTCTACCAGAATAAAGAACTCGTTCTAGTGTGGGCACTTTGTTTAGCTCATCTACCTTAGATATAACTAAAGATCCGGTTGCATCGATGTTGCCTTTATTTTCATCAATTTCTGCTTCCTCTCCATTTTCCTTTTTAGAACTTTCAACTTCCTTTCCCTAATTGATTTTACCAACATTCTCTGGAGTTGGAATTGGTTCTGGAATTGCACCATCTGTTGGCTTTATATTCATCCTAATAACTTCTTCCTCACTATATTCTTTTTATACAATATCTATTTCCTCTTGAGGCATGAGAATAGGTAGAGAAGTTACTACCTGAGGTGCAATAGGTTCATTTGCCTCAGAAGATCTTCCAAGGCCTTCTATGGTGGGAGCATGCTTATTTTGTTTACTCTGTTTAAAGGTTTCCATCATTTGCTCATATTCTGGATCATTCGGATTCAAAGGAGTTGTTGTGATTTCCACCTTCTTCCCCTTATCCCTCTAGGCTATAGCAATCATTTCTTCTCTGGAAGGCTTAGGAGCTGGTTCCTTAATTATAATCCCAGCCTCCGACTACTTTCATATAGCAAGATTTTCCACCTTTACTATTTTTGCCTTCTATCCTTCAAGGCTTGAGATAAAGTTGGTCCCATCTTTACCAACCTTTTCTTAGGTTTAGGAACAACTTCTTCTTTTTCACTACTACTCTTTGAAGCAGCAACCCAATCCATTAGCTCCTCAACTATCTTGGTGGCTCCCCTTTTTCTTCTAGCCTAGAAGGAAGCAACAACTTTTTGCACTACTTCCGGCGTCTCCACTAGAATCTCAACTTTCTTTCCTCCCTTAGCAACAGCTTTCACTAGCCTTTTTCTAGGCCTTACTGGAGTTTGTTTGAGGAATTCTATTAGAGTGATAGAATCTTCATCTTCGTATAACACTTCCTCCTCCATTGGCTCCAACTCTACCTTTTTTTGAGCTTTGGGCTTCATTGTTCTAGCTCTTTTTACTATCGGAGCCTTTTTTACTATTCTACCAATTCTCCTTGCTTTGCTTCTCTCCTAGTTGACCCTCTTCTACTCTAGGGCCATAGCCTCATCCCAGGTTACATTGGAGGTGAGTTTGAGAAAGTTCTTCAATATATTGCTTCCCCTCTACCTTATCTGCTCCAATTAGATCTATTTCATTTATAGTGAGGATTTTTTATATTAACCCTCTGTAGGAGTACTTGTGCTACTTCATATAGTGAATGAGAAGCACAGTTGTATTGATTTCCCTTTTCTCAACCCAATGCTAGAGAACACAATGCTAAAATGTTAAAGTAATATTGGTAGACCCCTTCCAGACCAGCACCAGTTTTGTGGGTACCTCCGGCCAGTGGGTGGAGCACTTATCATCGAAGAATCTTTTTGGTAGCCACATCTTTGGCTCATACTTCACTTTTAGCTCATCTCCATCATTTTTCATCGTCACCCCACTGTTTTTTGAATTAAAATGAGTAACAAAGAACTGTGGGGTTACTGTAATCACCTTGCCTTGGACCGTAGTCCAGAGAGCATCAATATAGTTATGAACCCTCATGCTGTCATAGAATTCTTGACCAACAGAGGGTAGGTAGGGTTCTTCATCCAGAGGAACACTTTCAGATCTTAATCTTTTATTAGCAAGTTTGCATAGGGCTTAGTCTTGATAATATACTCATCTTCTAGATAATCAGTGGGTGAAATGGTATCGACTTGCTTGAACTTTACTTCAATGAATTTTGTCTTTGAATGTTGCTTCAGGTTATTAACTTCTTGAAGGACTATAGCATAGTTCTTAGTCCTTGCCATTTTAGAGTCTTCAAGAGAAACTAGGGTTTTTGTAAGAACTTTTACAGAGTAACAGTAGATAGTTGCTTGCGTGAAGAAGATAGTTGATTTAGGGCTTTTTATATAGTGATGAAGGTGAGGGTATTTTGGTAATCTAAAAGTAGTTAGTTTTAATTAGATTGATGATTGTCCATTAAATTTAGAGAGAGGAGTTAATGGCGTGCAAACCAAAGAATTTAAGGGGTTTATTGCATTTGTAACTATTATGATTTACCACCCAAAAATTATATAATAAGCTTTTGAAATTCAAAATGTGTATAATTACTTTTCAGCGCCTTTACTACTATTTGTCACTCTTATCTCCTGAGCTAGCATTTTTCTCTTCTACAACTTGAATTAATGTAATTTTCTTTTCTTCCTTGTTTCCTTTGCATCTTAGATTGGATTTGACATTCCAATAGCCTCTCGAAGCTTGTTCATTGATCTTTACTAAGTGGTTTAGTAAAGATATCTGCTCTTTAGTCATTTGTTGGAATGTAGACAAGGATTACATCTTTCTTCATTACATGATCCCTCATAAAATTGTGTTTGATGTTGACATGCTTCATCCTGCTATATAGCAATGGATTCTTTGATGAATCAATTGCACTTTTGTTATCACACATCACATAAACACAACCTAATTGTACTCCATAATCTTCCAGTTGTTGTTTGATCTATAAGAGTTGAGCACACAGCTTCAAGCAGCCATGTATTCTACTTTTATAGCTGATAATGCCACTGATATTTGCTTTTTATTGTACCATGACACTAAGCAATCTCTAATAAAATGACAACCTCTGGATGTACTTTTTCTTTCAAGCATATCTCTTCCATAGTCTACATCAGTGTACCCTTAAAATGTGAAGTTGCCATTACTCGGGTACCATAAACCAACTTTAGTTGTTCCTAGGAAATATCTTAGTACCCTCTTGATAGCTTTCAGATGTGATTCTTTTAGATTGGCTTGATATCTTGCATAGTAGCAAACTGCATAGGGTATGTCTAGTCCACTAGTAGTTAGACATAGAAGTGATCCAATCATCCCTCTATACAATTTTTGATCTACCTCTTCTCCATCATAATTCTTTGAAAGAATTATATCTGATCCCATGGGAGTAGACATTGGTTTGCTCTTATCCATATCAAACTTCTTGAGGATTGCCTTGGTGTATTTGGATTGATTTATAAAAATTCCCTCCACACTTTTTTTTATTTAAAGACCAAGGAAAAAGTTGAGTTCTCCCATTATTGACATCTTAAATTCTTTCTTCATTTGAGTGCTGAACTCTTCATACATCCTCTCATCAGTTGCTCCAAAAGATGATATTATACATATAAATTTGAACAAGAATGACATCATACTTTTTCCTCTTGATGAAGAGTGTTGTATCTGCCTTATCCTGGATATGTTCCTTAGATATGAGAAATGATGTGAGCCTCTCATACCAAGTTCTTGGTTCTTACTTCAATCCATAGAGATCTTTCTTCAGCTTGTAGACATGCTCTAGATGTTTTGAGTCTTCAAATACTGGTGCATGTTTAATATAGACTCTTTCTTGAATTACCCCATTTAAGAAGGCACTCTTGACATCCATTTGGAATAAGGTGAATCCCATATAGGATGCAATAGCACATAAGATCCTTATTGCTTCCAATCTTGCTACTAAAGCAAAGATTTCTTCAAAGTCTATGCCTTCTTGTTGGTTGTATCCTTGAGCAACCAACCTTGCCTTGCTCCTTACCACTACTCTGGATTCATCTAGTTTATTCCTAAAGACCCACTTTGTGCCAATGAATGACTTTCCTACTAGAAGTGGTACTAGATCCCAAACATCATTTCTGGTAAAACTGATACAGTTCTTCTTGCATACCCATCATCGAACTTTCATCTCCTTCTGCATCTTGAAATTTCTTTGGCTCAATGACTGAGATAAATGCAGCATGGCTCATCATTTTTTTGAGTTATCCTCTGGTTCTAACTAGATTCTAAACATTGTCCAAGATTGTTTCTATAGGATGATTTCTTTGAGTTCTGGTTTCTCTTGGCAAGTCTTCTTGTTGTAGTGGAATTTGTTCCTCATCATCTTCAACTTTTTCATTTGCTCCTTGTCCATAATTGAAGTCTATTTCAGCATTATGGGGATTATCTGGAGATTGATCTGAGTTGAAGTTGATTTCTTCATCCTCTTCTTTTTGTTTCTTTACTTGAGAGAGTTCTAGAATCTGCATTGGTTCAGCTTCGAAGCCATTTTCTGTCTCCGGTATAATGTCATCTGGAGTTTGGTTTCTTTTTTTATGGGTGTTGAATCCACCAAAAATAATCGTATTATTTCGGTTTGATAAAACTTATAGTATTAGGTAAATAGGGTCGAATCCACAGAGACTAACAAAATCAATTTTAATCGAATTAATGACCAAAAGATAAAAACTTAAAATAAATGCAATTAAAATAAAGGGAGGGGTTGAATGTTTTAATTTTTAGAAAATAAACTAAAAATATAAAATTAAAATATGAAATAAAAATTCTCCCGATTAAGGATTTTCGCAGCATAGTTACAATTGATCATGGGCAAAAAGATAACTCTTGAAATATCAATTCATTGGCTTTAACTATTAAATAGCACAGTTAACTCTTTTTATAAAATTGGGTTGATTGTAGATAGCTAAATCAATTCCCTCAATCATCCGACGCACTTGTAGAAATAGCTGACAAGATTTAATCTTCAAAAAGCATTAAGATCTAAAGAGCCAATTTGGACTTAATAAATCATGATAGCACGAATAACTAAATCAAACCGAATAAAACCACAATAACATAGGAAATCATTTGTTACAAATTTTTCATCATATTATGATAGCATGAACATAATGAAAATAACAATATGTGGAAACTCTAAAAACATCGATCGATCACTTCAAAGTAGATAAAAAGACAACAATAATAGGCAAAACTAATTTTATTCGAAAATTGAATTCAAGAAAGAATTAAGAACAAACGTCACAAGATGTAACTAGCCTTGATAATTCCCTAATCGAAAGATAAAAACTAGCTAAACATAATTAAATGAATAAAAACTAAAATTGTTATGAAGAAAATAAAAAAGAAAAGAAAAGCAGAACACGTTCAAGCTGGAAAGGCCAGCTAAAATGTATGTGTCTATTGCTGGAAATTTAGCCTCATTTAAGCTAAAAGAAATCCTAAAAAACAAGGAAAGAAATCTCCCAAATAAAACTTAATGAAAAATAGAATTCTAAACTTCGTAAACAACTAAAAGAAATAAAACTAACTAGGAACATATAGTATATCACTTATGGAAGTCTTTGTCACTAAGTAGGAAACACCATCTCTTAATTCCAATTCATTGCCAAATCCCAAAATTATGAGGTCTGACCAAAATCTGGTCGCCTAGACTCTAGGGTAACTTCTGAAACAGTTCTAAAATGCCACAAAACATCTCAAACTTCTTCAATTGTGCTCAAAATAGTCCCAATAGCTTCTTATCTCCTAAATAAGCTCAAATTAATCATAAATCAATAGCATCCAATCTAAAAGACTAATTAGATAAGCACAAAAATGTGTATAATTCACACATTATCAAATTCCCCCACACTTGCCTTTTGCTTGTCCTCAAGCAAACATTAAAAATCAAAATGAGCATCATCACAGCTAATCAAGCAATCCGAATAGCCACTATATTGCATTTTCCCGATATTTCAAAACAAGACTTAAATTCAATAAGAAACTTAGAAAGAGTCAAGTAATAATTGTACATATCTTTCGTAAGCTTTAAAAATGTTAAAAGAGAATCTTAATAAGGATCAAGTCATTTAAAATGCTTTTAAAATAAAGACAACTAAACTTGGTGGATGGAACACATTGAAAACCCGTTACACCTTATTTGTATGAACTTTTAAGGGCTCCTTCAAGGGTGGTACTCCCTATGATCCGAGCTCCATACGCAAACTGCTTAAGGAGAAATTGAGCCTATCCCTCAACTTCATCGGATCATGGGTATTACCAAGATGAAACGGGGTAGAACATAAAGGTTATAACAAGCACAACAAAGCATATACGATAGAACAACGATTCATTTTCTTTTTTTCTTTTCATACTTTTTTCTTGTTCATTTTTTTCTTTTTCTTTTTCTTTTTTTTTTCTTTTTCTTTTTTCTTTTTCAATAACCCCCTTTCTACACTTTGCTTTCACAAATATAAAATAAACCATAATATGGACGAGATTCAAGTGAACATCAACGAGTTACGTGTCTCGACCCTAAAAGCAGCGGTAACAAACCCGATCATCATAAAAATCCTAATTCAAGGCCTTCAGGCATAAGAAAAAAATGTTTCAAAAATGACTTATCTACTTCCTAAGTGTACCCATTTAATTTAAGTGGTGTTTACCAATGGGATTAGTAACAAGGTAGAGGTTAAAAAGTGCAACTAACATATGACATGCTCAAAATTTTGAAAAATTTAGCTAAAAATTTTACTTTCACTTGAAGACAATAAAGGCAATAACATACACATCCTTCCGCCATACATAAAATCAAAGATGTCCTCATTTATAAACACAATAAGTAAATAAAGATGGAGAACAAGAAAGATATAACCTGAAGTGAGTAGAAGTAATGCCAGGTAACTCGAGGTTGTTGTACTAGGACTGGACAAACAAGTATTAATCAATGAGCTACACAAGAAGAACCTGCAAAATAGAAAACAATATACCCACTCGTCCCTCTACAAAATTAAATTACTCAGATTAGAGCCAAGGTTGAAGACAACCACAAAAATTACACTCATACCCTTTTAACATAAAAAAGCTACTCAACTGAAACTAAGAAACTAAAAAGAGAAAGCAAAAAAATTAAAAATAAAATTTTGGGTTGCCTCCTAAAAAGAGCCTTTGTTTAACGTCATTTAGCTCGAAGCCTATTTTGTTCAACTAGGATCCCATCCTATTATTTCTAAACGTATTCATAGCTCGACGCCTTTGCAGCATTCATAGCTTCTCCCCAAAAGTATTTAGGCAGGATGTTCTCATTTAGCATTCTTCAAGCAATTTTAACTATGGTTCTGTTCTTCCTTTCTACAACCCCATTTTTTTTAGGTGTATGAGGAGCAGAGAAGTTGTGCTCAATGCCTTTGGAGTCATATAATTTAGCAAATTGCTTATTTTTGAATTCTCCTGCATTATCACTCCAGATGCATGCAATGCTTGTGCCTTGTTCTACTTCTATTATAATGAATATTCTAGAGAAATGTTCGAACGTAGCATCCTTGCTACCTAGCAAAGCTACCCAGGTATAGCGAGAATAATCAGCCACAATAACCATGGTGTATTCTCTTCTACCTAAGCTCATTGGTTTAATTGGACCAAATAGGTCAATATGCAATAGTTCAAGAACTCTTCTGGTAGGTATATAAGGGATAGAAGGAAAACTTTTTCCAGTTTGTTTTCTTAGTTGACATGCAATGTATATTTGATCCTTATTAAAAGCAACCTTAGGCAAACCCTCAACTAGTTCCTTTTTGGTTAGTTTGTATAAGAGATTCATGCTAACATGTCCCAACCACTGGTGCCATAGCCATGATTCCTCTTCTTTAGACACTAAGCATATATTATTCTTTTTCTTATTTTTAATGTTCACAAAATGAACATTATTAACTCAAGGTGCATGAAGAATAAGTTGATTGGACTTACTATCAATGATTGAGCAACCATTTAAGTCAAATATCACCTTTCTTTCTTTGTTGCAAAGCTGAGCAACACTGAGTAGGTTGAATTTTAGTCCATCAAATAGGGAGAGATCTTCTATCTTGAATTCAGATCCAATATTTCTATGCCCAATGATTTGTCCTTTCTGACCATCTCCAAAGCTTACTTTTCCACCCTTCTTTTAGGTCAATGTGATGAAGGCTCTTTCATCACTAGTCATGTGCCTTAAACATCCACTATCAATGTACCAGGTTCGTTGATCTTTAGTGGACTTCATGCATACCTATAAAATATGTCAAGTGGGTTAGGGTAATCATTTAGACTTGGGTCCTCTCGGGTTAATAATGATTTCCGGCCATGGATTAATATCAGAGTAACCATTTTTAAATCTACGCATTTTAGTTATATGGATATTTCTATCACAAAACCTGCACCTAGAAATTGGTTTGTTTAGTTCAACCTTCTTCTCAATCTTTTAAAGATCTTTCTCTCTATAATCTCCGGAATACCCAGCTTTGGATAGTTGCAAGTCTACTTGACCATTTTACATCTGGTAGTTTACTGAAAGAGCTATTTCTGCTTTATGATTCTTCTTTGACTTGACTGGTTGGTGATCATAGATTATCATAGCTTTTCCTTTTTAAGCAATTTTGTATCTTTATGGTTGAGGTTGCCTGCTGACTTTGTTTCTATTCTAATTTGAAGGTTCTGGATTTCTTCTAGAAGCTTCCTTCATCGAGGCTATTTCCCTTTCTAGCCCAAATAGATTGGCACTGAGTAGTGTGATTTGAGATTCTAGGGAATTTTCTTTAACATTCTTATAGTGTTTTGTATGCCTCATGAGATTAATATCTTGTCCCATTGCCTCAACATCTTCTGCTAGCTCTATTACTTATCTTTGAAGAAGGTTGATGTCTTTTGTGTTCTTATTTAGCTTGTTGATCATAATCCCTAAAGCTCTAGCAAGATCATTGTTAGAAATAAAGTTAGAGCGAGAGTTTACCTCTGTACTAGTTGACTTAATCTCTGATTCTTCAGCTAGCTTAGTGATTTCCTTAGTTGTTCCTCTTCTAGAATGATTTTCCTCTAGTTCAGTTAATGCAACAAATGCACAATTGGCAGTATCTTCTTCATCTGAGGATGAGGATCTACGACTTTCCTTGCTCTTGCTCTAAATGGACACTGTTGCCTTTTTTTGGTACTTCTTCTCCTTTTTGAGCTTAGGACATTATGCTTTGATATATCATTTCTCACCACATTCGAATAAGGCCATCTCCTTCTCTTGATCTTTCTTATCTTCAAGACCTTTTCTATATTTGTCCTTCCTAGAGTTGCTTTCCTTCGTTCTTCTAAAATCAAACCTTTTGAAGCTTCTCTTCGACCCTTTTTCTTCCTTTACTAGGAATCTTTTGAATTGTTTGGTTAGCATAGCCATTTCTTCATTTTTATAGGAATATTGTCTTGATTGTTTTTCAGTTGCATAGGAGTCTTCCTTGAGAGCAATTCCTTTCTTTTTCTCTTCAGGCTTCTTTAATTGTTGACTATATCTTTCCAAGGATAACTCTTTAGTTAGTAGGTTTCCAAAGAGTTCGTCATACCAATGAAATTTTAGGTCATGAGCTTCCTCAATGGTTGTTTTCTTGTTGTCCAATTCCTTGGTGAGACTCTAGAGAATCTTCTTCACCATTTCCTCTTCTCTGATCTCCTTTCCTAGTATCTTCATCTCATTTACTAGATTCGTATATCTGGTATTCATGTTGTTGATGTTGGGAACTAACAGTCAAATTGAACATGCATAAGAGGCATGGCAGAAATTCAAAAAGTTTGTCTCTGTCCCCAGGAACTCCTATTAGTTGCATATAAATTAAATAAAGCCTTAACTAAATAATTCTCTACCTAGGTTAGCATGCTAAAGGACTAGGCATACCATAATTCTAAATTATATCCTAGCATATTTATTTTATAATAAGCATGTTATAATTCCAAGTTATTACCTAAACATAAAATAAACTAAGCATGCAAAAATAACCTAAGCATAATTATTAAGTCTAAAAACACTTAAAGAAAAACACTTAATAATTAAAAGAGAAAGAAAAAGAACTTACCAGTTGAAGCATGCTTTTGTAGAACCTTCTTGCACAAGCCTCCAATCGTAGGATAGCCGCTATCAATATCCACACGAACCCCACCAACCAAAAACTCCCCAGGAGGAAGAACTAAGAAGCCTCGAGTAGTTGCTAGACCACTCTAGAAGCCTCACCAAAAATATAAACTAGCAATGTCGAATAAATTCAGGCTCCACAAAAATAACTTACTCAATTACCTGAGAGATTAATTATCTCGCTTAGGATTTATGCTTCGACCTTGGTACAATTTTAAAGGAAAGGGTATAGCCTATATAAAGGCTTGGGGAGCAAAAAACTTGCTCCCCATCAGCGATGTGGGATGGGAGTAATTCCCATCCCACATGGGCATTCTAAATACACACGCAGCATGTGCACGCTCTATGTGGGGCTTGCCTTGCATTCATGGGCTGCCTTTGTACAGCCCATGAATATAGGCTACCCCAAACACTGCCCAGCAGTTTTCGTGCACCTTTCGGTATATTCGCACAACCAAACTTTGTACAAAATATTTTATACTTTTCGATTTTAACTTGCCAATGCAAAATCCCCTTTAAATCCTTTCAAATAAATATTCATTTCTGACTCTAATAAATTAGTTACTAGTCAAAATAAATTTCTTGGTTCAACCAAAATTGTTCTAATCAATTATAATTTATTTGTGACTCCAAATAATTAGTTACCAGTCAAAATAAATTTCTTGGTCTAACCAAAAATGATCTAATCAACTATAATTTATTTATGACTCTAATTAATTAGTTACCGGTCAAAATAAATTCCTTGTTCTATCCAAAATTGATCTAATCAATTTTAACCAATCAAATAATAATCCAATTATTATTTATGTTATATTTTCATAATAGAATAAATCTATTAGTTCTTTACTTAGTCCGATGAACCTCCAATGTGTGTAACCTTATAGGATCCCGAAGTATTGAGCTGTTAAGGCTTAACCAACCCTTGTTCTAATGGAACCATTAGGTCGATGCTCTAGACCGTGAATAGAACTCGATTACCTTAAAGGACTGTAGTACGCCTCTAGCATGGGTCTACCATCCCCCATTACTCGGAACGTGATTTATGCTTATGACTTAATCCCGGTTAATGCAATAGTTATCCGGTGCGATAAATTCCTTCCATACTTTAATATTAGTACCATCTAGTTTATTAGGTTCGGTTAAAGTGTTAACCCACTATTAATGATGTTGCTCTAAGCTATCCAAGTTATTTACTTATTACTGAAGTATATTGCCTTTTACCATAGTGTGTTTTACTAGAAACCATTTCTGTCAAACACATACTCTGATCAGCGGTTTTTGGCAATCATCACTTCAACAAGTGGCCAGGTACAACTCCATAATATATCCGGAGGGATGGATTATTTCCGACTACTCAGCCTACCAACGTGCTATCATCACTATACCCGTAATCACCTGTAGCACCTTAAATTAATGAGTGCATAGTAATGACCCAAAGAATAGCAATAGTACCACACAACGTAGCTAGCATCTCAAGTATGAGGACATTTGCAAAGCTTATTGCATGAAGATAAACACTAACACATTGATATATACACCAAGTGTTTATCTTGCTGCAGTCTCTAATATATCTACTAGATATTTCCATATGTCAAACTTAAGGCACCACCTTCAGTCTTTAGGAGATTAACTGCTTAGACCCTTTCCAAGAAAGTTGACCATATGCTAGTCTTTCCGTTTCATCAATATCATTTCTTGATGAAACTATGACTAGGGATAGTTTAGACATAATTATAATTGCACATGAAATAGGTTCCACCAAATATAGTCCAACTATAATTTCTCTGACTTCATGCTATGATATGTCAGGGACTTTTGCATACATGAATGAATATATATTTAACCAGCTTTAATATATATATATATATATATATATATATATATATATATATATATATATATATATATATACAAGCATATTGATATAAATAAAAGATTAAATGCCTTTATTGATTAAACAAATTATTCGTACTATTATATAATTAAGATATATCACCCTAATTGCCTTAAGGGCATACATCATATCCAACAAACTCCCACTTGCGGTAAGGCCAATTAGCCATATGTTTTGATCCATATGCTTTAACATGCTGGTCGTGTTTGGCTTGAGTCAATGGCTTTGTCAGACCATTAGCAAGGTTCTTATCAGTTGGTACATATTCTAATCTTATTATCTTAGCATCAACAATCTCCCTGATTATATGAAACTTTTTGGATACATGTCTATTTTTCTGATGAGACTGTGGTTCCTTTTCCTGAGCTATAGCACCATTGTTATCACAATATAAAGTAATCGGATCAACAACCTCAGGCACCATAACGAGATCACCAATAAATTCTTTTAACCAGACAGCTTCTTTTGCTGCTTCACATGCAGCAATGTAGTCAGATTCCATGGTTGAATCAGCAGTAGTTTCTTGCTTGGAACTCTTCTAGCATACTGTCCCTCCATTTAACACATAGACAAAACCTGACTGAGACTTAAAGTCATCCTTGTCAGATTGAAAGCTCGCTTTAATATAACGTTTGATAGTGAGGTCACCATCTCCATAAATCAAGAACTCATCCTTAGTCCTTCTCAAGTACTTAAGGATTGCCTTGACGGCCATCTAGTGCTTTTCACCTGGATCTGACTGATATCTGCTCGTAAAGCTCAAAGCCTGAGAGACATCCGGCCTAGTACATATCATAGCATACATGATGGATCCTATGGCAGATGCATAGGGTATATCCTTCATGCGCATTCTCTCCTGAGTTGTCTTCGGACACTTAGCCTTAGATAGGTTAATCCCCTTTGTCATCGGGAGATAACCTTTCTTAGAATGCTCAAGGTTGAACTTGTTCAACACCTTGTCTATATATGTACTTTGAGAAAGACCTAACAGCCTTTTGGATCTATCCCTGTAGATCTTTATACCTAGTATAAATGCTACTTCTCCAAGGTCTTTCATGGAGAACTTTCTTAACAACCATACTTTAACGCTTTTAAAAAGAGAAATGTCATTTCCTATTAGTAGAATGTCACCAACATATAATACTAGAAAAACGATTGCACTCCCACTAACCTTCTTGTTAACACAAGGCTCATTTGTATTTGGGCAGAAATCCAGTTCCCAGATTGTCTAATCAAACCTTATATTCCATAAATGGATCTTTGTAGCTTGCATACCTTTAAGCCATTCTGAGATGCAAAACCCTCATATTATGTCATATACACATCCCGGTGTAAATCCCCATTCAGGAATGCTATTTTACATCCATCTGCCAGATATCATAATCGTAATGAACAGCAATGGCGAGGAGTATCCTTATGGATTTAAGCATGGCTACCGTTGAGAAGGTTTCATCATAGTCAATACCTTCCCATTGACTATAACCTTTCACAACCAACCTTGCTTTATAGGTAATTACATTACCGTCCTTGTCTGTCTTCTTCTTGAAGGCCTATTTGCACCTAATTGGTCTGACCTCTTATAGTGCATCAACCAAATTCCAAACTTGGTTCTCGTACATGGAATCCATTTCTGATTTCATGGCCTTTTGCCATTTATCAAAATCTGAGCTTTTCATTGCCTCATCATATATCTTTGGTTCATCATTCTCCATAAGATATAGCTGCTTATCATTAGTGATGATAAGCCCATATCTATCGGGACCCTTATGAACACGACCTGATCTTCGCAATGATTGTGTTTCAACAGGTTATTCTTGTATCACAATCTCTTGTGTATCTAGAATGGGGTCAATCAGTTGATTATCTGTTTCTTTCTCTTGAACTTCAGTTCAATATTACTCCCACTAACTTTTGTAAGTGTTCCTTTTCCAAAAATTGAGCATTCCGATACACAAATACCTTTTTTATTTTGGGTTGTAAAACAGATATCCAGTTTTTTCCTTTGGATATCCAATGAACAGATATTTATCAGCCTTGGCATTTAGCTTATCTGATGCTATCCTCTTTACCATAGCAGGACAGCCCCATACTCTTAAGTGACTTAGAGATGGCCTTTTGTTACATCATCTTTCATAAGGTGTAAAATCAACTGATTTAGAGGGCACTCTATTTAAGATATAAACTGCGCTCTCTAGTCCATATCCCTAAAAGGATTTACTAAGAATTGCATGGCTCATCATGACCTGACCATATCTAATAAAGTCTGATTCCTCCTTTCTGACACTCAATTGTGTTAGGGTGTATAAGGTGGGGTCCACTGGGGAACTATCCCGTTTTCCTTTAGATAATTCTGAAACTCCTGACTTAAGTATTCTCCACCTCGATCCAATCAAAGTGTTTTAATACTTTTCTCAAGCTGTTTCTCTACTTCAGCTCTGAATAGTTTGAATTTTTCAAAACTTTCAGACTTGTGCTTCGTCAAATACAAATAATCGTATCGTGAGTAATCATTAATAAAGGTTATAAAGTAGGAGTATCCTCCTAGTGCCTGAACACTCATTGGACCACACATATCAGTATGTATAAGTTCCAATGTACTTGTGGCCCACTCACCCTTTCCTTGAAAGGGTAACTTTGTCATTTTTCCTTTTAAACAAGGTTCATAATCACCATTAAGACTCCAAGTCTATTAGGCCTAAGTCTCCACGCTTATGCAGCTTGGTTAAGCGATCTTTGTTTATGTGGCCTAAACGACAAAGCCACAAGTAGAAGGAATTCTCATTATCTAATTTTCTCTTAGTAATGTTTATATTTGAGAATATGATTTTGTAATTACGAAATATCATTTGTCATATTACAATAAAATATCATTCATAACTTTGATAATACCTTTTATCAAATTGGAAAAAATTCCATCTGCTGTGAGGCAGGAAACAATATTTTATAATGACAATTGAATTTCGCTCTTTTACAAATTTTAGCGAAATGGAAATTTCAAGTTCCTACATCAATAGCAGCCATCTAGCTCTAATGATTTTCTGTAGGTACAACTCTCCTTTTTGCCAAACCTCTACTTCTCAATAATATCTATACCTTTGTACAGACATGTGATTCTCATTAGGTATTCCATACCAATTTAGAATTCCCTTGAGATATAGAATTTCTCAATATCAAACATCTTGAAGTAGAAGCTTTAGGCCTCCTCTTCTCATGCTATGAGACTTTACCCATTTTGATCTTATTTCCAATATCCCATATTGAAATGAAGATCTTCTTTCCAATATTTCATGTTGAAAACAATCATTTTTTCTCCCAGACAAAATTCTCAGTATTCTTTTTACTTTTCTCTTTACGCTACCCCATCCTACTTCAAAACTAGACACCATGTGTCCCTTTACTTCTTTGGGATATGAACCAATTAATTTTCTGACTAATTGGTCAACCCATTTTCCATCAAAAATATTTTGGTTCAAATTTTCCACCTAGGAAAATCCTTTCTCAAAGATGTAAAGACACAGACTTTCAAGTTTATGATTTTATGATGGATCCTAACATCTAACTTGATGTTTATCCTTGTCTCCTGCCAGCTACTCACATAAGGTAATAGGGATGTAAACAACCTCCAAGGTGTTGTATCCTAGTTTTCTTTATGTATTTCATGCATATCTATAGCAGAACTGCTTGCATCATGTTGTTTAGATTCGGGCTTATACAACGTATGTGTCAAGCACAAGGCTTTGAGGACTATCCCCATATTTCTAAACAAACCCTTTGAAGCTAGAGCCAATCAAAATTAGTTATGAATGCGAACATTTGTATTTAAATAAAGATTTTAACCTAAGATATAAGAAAAGAAAAGCGTTTAGATATTAGTTTTAGTACATGTATTTAATATAAGGACTTTTAATTAAATACATTTTCCTACTATTTTCTTTGAAATTTACAATAGCTCATTCTATTGAATTCGTGAATTTTAGCCCAACTAAATTTCCTAGTAGGTAGCATCTATAACTAGTCTATTACAACCCCCAATTTTATGAGTCAAATCATAATAGTAAGTCATAGTCGGAATCCCATTCCATTTGCATCGCATGTAATTGCTAATTCATTCAAGTTCCCTAATCCCAAGGGACGTGTGCTCTTATATTAGCATCTCCTTGAATATGTCTCAGATCTGGGCCTAGCCCCCAATTTTATGGTGGACTACCCCAGTTCTGTTAAGGCAGAACCTATCTCAAACTTTACAACCAATCAATGCGGACTAGAAGGAACGCTTTGGGTAGCACTTTGATAGCCCAAAGAGACCGTATTATAAATTTGAGTATGGAAGACTACAACTTACCTTAATATATTTACTTTAGGATTTTATTGGTGTTAAACGTCTCACCCAATCTAGGATTTTATTAGATGGACAAAATTATAATAACTTGTATTAATTCATGGAATTTTAGAATTAATTTATAAGGTCTAACCTTAGGTGGGTTCAGCTCTTTATTATAATTATTCCATCAACCTAGATTATATGCAAAATAATTAACACTTTTATTTGTTATATTTATAATGCATTTCCTTTAAGCTTTTATTCAATAAATTTAATTTTTTTACTTAGTCATAGAAACATATATAAGCACCATCTTGTATACTAGAAATAAATTAGTTCATATTAATCCCCTGGTTGGTCAATTCAAATTGCACCGATATAGGTTCCTAGGTAGAAGAGGTGCCCTATGAGGAGTAGACACCAAGTCCAATCCTTAGCCAGAACAAATACGGGCACAAACTTGAAGACCAATGGATTCTCTTGAACTAATAAATTTCGTTCTTCCAATTCATGTAAATTGGGAGCATCTATAACCCATGTAATTTAAATAAATTATTGACACTTGTATAATTTGAGTAAATTGAGTAGGCTTATTCAAAATTATTCATAACCATTTTCTAACCTTGAAATGAAAGGCATAAGTTTATATATATTGTTCCAAACAATTAAATAAACAAATCATTTCATTTAGAAAATAAAATTTAGTTTGCTTCTAACTTAATTATGCACTAAATAGGCAGGCTCTGATACCACTGTTGGGAACTGACAGTCAAAATGAACATACATAAGAGGCACGGCGGAAATTTAAAATTTTATTTCTGTCCCCGCGAACTCCTATTAGTTGCATATAAATTAAATAAAGCCTTAACTAAATAATTCTCTACCTATGTTAGCATGCTAAAGGACTAGGCATACCATAATTCCAAATTATGTCCTAGCATATTTATTTTATACTAAGCATGTTATAACACTAAGTTATAACCTAAGCATAAAATAAACCAAGCATGCAAAAATAACCTAAGCATAATTATTAAGTCTAAAAACACTTAAAGAAAAAGACTTAATAATTAAAAGAGAAAGAAAAGGAACTTACCAGTTGAAGCGTGCTTTTGCAGAACCTTCTTGCACAAGCCTTCAATCGTAGGATAGCCTCTATCAGTATCCACATGAACCCCACCAACCAAAAGCTCCCCAGGAGGAAGAACTAAGAAGCCTTGAGTAGTTGCTAGACCACTCTAGAAGCCTCACCCAAAATATAAACTAGCGGTGCCCGAATAAATTCAGGCTCCATAAAAATAACTTGCTCAATTACCCGAGAGATTAATTATCTCGCTTAGGATTCATGCTTTGAGCTTGGTACAATTTGAAAGGAAAGGAGACAGCCTATATATAGGCTTGGGAGCAATTTTTGCTCCCCATCAGCGATGTGGGATGGGAGTAATTCCCATCCCACATGGGCATTCCAAATACACATGCAGCATGTGCACGCTGCATGTAGGGCTTGCCTTGCATTCATGGGTTGCCTTTGTGCAGCCCATGAATATGGGCTGCCGCGAACACTGCCCAGCAGTGTTCGCGCAGGTTTCGGTGTATTTTGTGCAACCGAACTTTGTACAAATATTTTATACTTTTCGGTTTTAACTTGCCAATGCAAAATCCCCTTTAAATCCTTTCAAATAAATATTTATTTTTGACTCTAATAAATTAGTTACTAGTCAAAATAAATTTTTTGGTCCAACAAAAATTGATCTAATCAATTATAATTTATTTGTGACTCTAATTAATTAGTTACTAGTTAAAATAAATTTCTGGGTCCAACCAAAATTGATCTAATCAATTATAATTTGTTTATGACTCTAATTAATTAGTTACAGTCAAAATAAATTCCTTGGTCTATCCAAAATTGATCTAATCAATTTTAACCAATCAAATATTAATCCAATTATTATTTATGTTATATTTTCGTAATAGAATAAATCTATTAGTTCTTTACTTAGTCCGATGAAGGTCAAATGTGTGTGACCTTATAGGATCCCGAAGTATTCAGCTGTTAAGGCTTAACCAACCCTTGTTCTAATGGAACCATTGGCTCGATGCTCTAGACCGTGAATAGAACTCGATTACCTTAAACAATTGTAGTACGCCTCTAGTAAGGGCCTACCATCCCTCATTACACGGAACATCATTTATACTTGTTACTTAATCCCGGTTAATGCAAAAGTTATCTAGTGCGATAAATTCTTTCCATTGTTTAATATTAGTACCATCTGGTTTATTGGGTTCGGTTAATGTGTTAACCACTAATAGCGAGGTTGCTCCAAGCTATCCCAGTTATTTACTTATTACCGAAGTATATTGCCTTTTACCATAGTATGTTTGACTAGAAACCATTTCTGTAAAACACATACATTGATCAGAGGTTTATGGCAATCATCATTTCAATAAGTGGCCAGGTACAACTCCTTAATATATCCAGAGCGATGGATTCTTTTCGACTACTCAGCCTACCAATGTGCTATCATCACTATACCCGTAATCACCCGTAGCACCTTAAATTAATGAGTGCATTGTAATGACCCAAAGTATAGCAATAGTACCACACAAGGTAGTTAGTGCATAAAGATAAACACTAACACATTGATATATATACCTAGTGTTTATCTTGCTGCAGTCTCCAATATATGTGCCAGATATATCAATGTGTCAAACTTAAGGCACCACCTTCAGTCTTTGAGAGATTAACTGCTTAGACCCTTTCCAAGAAAGTTGACCACATGCTAGTCTTTCCATTTCATTAATATCCTTTCTTGATGAAACTATGACCAGGGATAGTTTAGACATAATTATAATTGCACATGAAGCAGGTTCCACCAAATATAGTCCAACTATAATTTCTCTGACTTCATGCTATGATATGTCAAGGACTTTTGCATACATCATTAAATATATATTTAACCAGCTTTAATATATATATATATATATATATATATATATATATATATATCATACTCTTACATAATTAAGATATATCGCCCTAATTACCTTAAGGGCATACATCATATCCAACAAACTCCCACTAAGGCCAATTAGCCATATGTTATAATCCATATGCTTTAACATGCTGGTCATGTTTGGCTTGAGTCAATGGCTTTGTCAGACCATGCGCGAGGTTCTGATCAGTGGGTACATATTCTAATCTTATTATCTTAGCATCAACTATCTCCCTGATTATGTGATACTTTTTGGATACATGTCTATTTTTCTGATGAGACTGTGGTTCCTTTGCCTGAGCTGTAGCACCATTGTTATCACAATATAAAGTAATTAGATCAACAACCTCAGGCACCATACTGAGATCACTAATAAATCCCTTTAACCAGACAACTTCTTTTGCTGCTTCGCATGCAATAATGTATTCAGATTCTGTGGTTGAATCAGTAGTAGTTTCTTGCTTAGAACTCTTCCAGCATACTGCCCCTCCATTTAACACATACACAAAACCTGACTGAGACTTAAAGTCATCCTTATCAGATTGAAAGCTCGCTTCAATGTAACCTTTGATAGTGAGGTCATCTTCTCCGTATATCAAGAACTCATCCTTAGTCCTTCTCAAGTACTTAAGGATTGCCTTGACGGCCATCCAGTGCTTTTCACCTAGATCTGACTGATATCTGCTCGTAAAGCTCAAAGCTTGAGAGACATCTAGCCTAGTACATATTATAGCATATATGATGGATCCTATCGTGGATGCATAGGGTATATCCTTCATGCGCATTCTCTCCTGAGCTATCTTCGGACACTCAGCCTTAGATAGGTTAGTCCCCTTTGTCATCGGGAGATAACCTTTCTTAGAATGCTCAAGGTTGAACCTATTTAACTCCTTGTCTATATATGTACTTTGAGAAAGACTTAATAGCCTTTTGGATCTATCCCTGTAGATCTTTATACCTACTATAAATGCTGCTTCGCCAAGGTCTTTTATAGAGAACTTTCTTGACAACCATACTTTAACGCTTTGAAGAAGAGAAATATCGTTTCCTATTAGCAAAATGTCATCAACATATAATACTAGAAAAATGACTACACTCCCACTAACCTTCTTGTAAACACAAGGCTCATTTGCATTTGGGCAGAAATCCAGTTCTTGAATTGTCTAATTAAACCTTATATTCCAACTCCTAGAAGCCTACTTAAGTCCATAAATGGATCTTTGTAGCTTGCATACCTTTGAGCCATTCTGAGATGTAAAACCCTCAGATTGTGTCATATACACATCCTAATCTAAATCCCCATTCAAGAATGCTGTTTTTACATCCATCTGCTAGAAATCTTGTTAAATTTAACTACACTCAAAGTACAATGAAGCATGTTAATAGCATTTACATTTCCACGCAACTTTTATAATCATTATCATCATATTAATTGAAATTTTTCTCATTGAAATACCTTCAACGTCATAAGTAGGGACATATGGGCCATCCTTGATGGCCATCCATGCTAGTATGCTTTGTGCCTGAATGAAATTCTTCATTCAGTTTTTCCAAAATGTATAATGTTCACTAGTGAAGAGTGGTGGATTGGTTATAGACATACCCTCTAGGAGAAGCTGTGAGTTACTATCGTGATAACTCATTTTTATTTTTAAAACTAACCTTTACCTTAAGATTGTTAAGTCTCTAGTTGTGAGCTCTGATACCACTTGATGATCCTATAGTGAGTAATAACTATGGTCAGAGGGGGTGAATGACCCTTTTTATGGAATTTTAGACTTTAAAAAGTCTTTGTGTAGCGTGCAAATGATGAACCGAAAGCTTACTTAGGTAAGGTCCGGATAATGCAAATGTTCATTAAAAAATGCACTTGAAGTACTACATTAGGGTAAGGAAAATCAAACACAGTCGTTTTTATATTGGTTCGACCCCGCCTCCCTCCAGTCCTTAGAGTGTCCTCCTCTAAGGTTAAATCCACTAGTGATGGTGATATCTTTCACGGGTAGAAATCAATCCTTTAAAAATTATCTTTGGAGGTTCCTTCTCTTCCGGATGTAGGATATACCACCACAACTAACACCTAGCTTGGCTAAGTCCTTTACAGTGTAGGATATACCACCATAGCTAAAACCTAGCTTGGCTAAGTTCTTTTCACTTAGGGATATACCACATAAACTCTCCCTAGTTCAAACTAAGTCCTCAATCTCAATACTTACCTAAGTATGAGATATTTTACAACTTTTGTCTTTATAAAGGTTGGTTTTTGAATTCTTCAAGTTAATAACTTTACTTGAGAATTCTTACAAACAAATCTTAAGGATTTAGTGCTTGAAGGGATTTTGATTAGAGATTGAAGAGGAGATTTCACAAGTTAATAGCTTTCTCAAATCAACCACCATCTTCTCAACATGTGAAGCTTCCCTTTTATAGGCTTGGATGATAAATGTAGTTGTTGGGTAATCTTGAATCTCCATCATTGATCAGATATGTGTTGGTGCAACCAGAGCCATTTAACTTTTTGTTAGACTCTGTAAAAGTCCCATTAACTTTTATAGGGATTGGTGCACCTAAAATGTCAGTAGTAGTTTCTTCGGATTTTTTACGCTCTGCAAACTTCAACCCCAATTTTGTCTCCTTGTGTGCTTCACGTGCCTTGGTATTGGTCTAGTTTAAAAAGGTCGATTGCTTTTTCTCTTTCTGTGTCAGTCCTTTTGTCCTTAGCTAAAATTGTGCAAGCTATGCTTTTTACATTTTTCGATGTAAAAAGGAAACTTTGACTTTAGACAACTTTGGATGGAAAGTTAATATTTGAATATTCCCTTTTGTCTTATAAATTGTGTCTTCTGGATGTCTTCAGGTCTTAGCTTTGCCGGATCCTCTTTCGATGTAATCTCTTCTGGATGTTGTCTTCTTGGACTTAGGAGATTGTTTTCTTTTAAAACTTTATTTGGATGTGATCTTCTTCGACTTAGGAGTTTGTTTTCTTCAAAACCTTCTTCGGATGCATTCTTCTTGGACTTAGGAGTTTTCTTCCGGATCATTGTTTTCCAACATCTTAGTCATGCTTTTCCACTCTTAGCGGTGCTGTGGGTCTGCATGTTCCTCTTTGAAGGAGGAGGAGGAGGAGGTGTGGAGTCATTGTCTTTACCGGACTTAGTCTTGATGAAGTTCTTTTACGAGGGCTCCTCCCCCTTTGGTAACGTCTCCCCCTTATTCTTGGGGGAGTTTTCATTGAAATCCTCAGTTTTAGAGGGAATAGGATGAATGGTGGTGATAGGTTTGATTGTGATAGGACAGTCATCAGGAGTGGCGGTGGCACTATCAGAGGTGGCGGGAAGTTGAACGCCTTGGCTTCTATTTATAGTGGCCTTTTGGTGAGTGATCACAGTAGCGAGAGTAGCAGTGAATGCTGCGGGAGTGGTGTTGGTGGCGGTGGAAACTGGGGTTTTAGGGGTTTCTTGGTTGGAAGCCATTGCTGTTAGTGAGAGAGAGGTGGTGAAAAAGAAAGTTCATCAAAAAATAAAGAGAGTTTTGCCCTAGAGAGAGAGCTTGAGAATTCTAGAAAGCGTAAGTGCGAGTGGTGAAAGAAGTAGGCTTAAATAGGAAAAATCTAATATAAGCACCATTGAAAGGACCAAAGTGAATATTGCAAGCACAAGTCAATTGGTCCTACAAGTCAACTTGGAAACTAATTCATGATGTGGATGAAAATCAAAGTTATTTAATGTTTATCTCTTAAGGTTATTTTATTATTAAGGATTCCAAATATAAGTGGATTCCTATTTTATTTTTATTTTGGTAATTTAATTTATTGGAAGATTATGTTTTGGTTATTTTATAGTTGTAATTTATTTTAAAGATTCCAAACTTATATGGATTCCTATTTTATCTTTCTTATTTAGGTAGTTTAGTTATTTGGATTATCATTTTTTATTTTATTAAATAGGTTTATTTCCTTTGTAAGGCTAATAAGAAAGCCTATAAATAAGCTTGTAGTTTCTTTTCCAAATCAGAAAAATATTATCATGGATTAATATAATGATTTTTTTAAGAGATAGAGAGGTTATCTTGGTTCTTATATTTTTTGCATTAAGGATGAACTCAAAACAAGATCCTTCATTTTTATTCTTGATGCTTCTTCAATCAATATATCATAAGCATTTTAATTCACATGTTGAGTTAGGGTTCTTTAGATTGGGGGTCTTTAGTCCTTTCTCTGCATTCAGATATCCATATGTGGCATTTTAGTCTCTCTTTTAGGCTAAGGTTCCGCATCATATGTGGGGTTACAGTCTCTCTAATAGGCTGGGGTTCCACATCACTGCATATGTGGGGTTGTTACACTCTCTAATTGGTTGCGGTTCCGCATCATTTGGTATCAAAGCTTGATTCGGGTTTAAACATTCTTGATTATCTTCTATTTTATTGTGGGATTATTTTTCACATTTTTTTTCTGTTGATTCTGACTTCCTTTCGCACTAAGGTCACCGATTCAGTTATAGTGTTGCGGCTTTCTTTTTTTGCACTAAAGCCCCGACCGAGGTATAGTGTTGTTACAACAGCTGAGGAGCATAATTTCAATCCTTTATTACATCAGAAATAAATGTATATATCCTTTATTTTTTGTTTATTATTTATGTAAAAAAAGTAAAAAAATAGTAAAAAAATAATATCAATTGATATAGGTAGAAAATAACAATTAGATTGTAGTTTTTTGTTTTTGTATATTAGTTTAAAAAAAGGAAAAAAAAGGAAAGAACTGTTGATTTTGATATAGATTCGAGGACGAATCATTTTCAAGAGGGAGGGGATTATATAAGCATCGTTGAGAGCATCAAAGTGAATGATGCAAACACAAGTCAATTGGTCCTACAAGTCAACTTGTAAACAAACGTGATATGGATGAAAATTAAAGTTATTTAGTGTTTATTTTTAAGGTTATTTTATAATTAACTATTCCAAATATAAACGGATTCCTATTTTATTTTTATTTAGGTAGGTTAGTTTTATTATGAGAATTTTTTTTATGTTATTGTACAATTATAATTTATTATAAGGATTCCAAACTTATATGGATTCCTAATTTATCTTCCTTATGTAGTTAGTTTAGTTATTAGGATTATCATTTTTTAGTTTATTAAATAGGTTTATTTCCTTTAAAAAGCTGATGAGAAAGCATATAAATAAGCTTGTAATTTCTTTTACAAATCAGAATAATATTCTAATGGATTAATATAATGGCTTTTTTAAGAGCTTGAGAGGTTATCTTCGTTCTTATTTTTTTGCATTAAGGATGAGCTCAAAAAAAGTTCTTTGATTCTTATTCTTGATGCTTCTTCAATCAATCTATCATAAGCGTTTTAATTCACAAGTAGAGTTGAGGTTCTTTAGATTGAGGGTCTTAAGTCCTTTCTCTGCATTAGAATATTCATATGTGACGTTTTAGTCTCTCTTTTACGCTAGGGTTCCGCATCACTGCATATATGGGGTTACACTCTCTAATAGGCTGCGGTTTCGCATCATTTGGTATCAAAGCTTGATTCGGGCTTAAACACTCTTAACTATATTCTATTTTATTTTGGGATTTTGATTCACATATTTTTCTATTGATTCCGACTTCCTTTCGGACTAAGGTCACCGATTGAGGTATAGTGTTGCGGTTTTCTTTTTTTGCACTAAGGAACCAACGGAGGTATAATGTTATTACGACATCTGAGGAGCAGAATTTCAATCCTTCATTGCATCAGAAATAAATGTATCTATCCTTTATACTTTTGTCTATTATGTATGTAATAAAAAAGTAAAAAAGATATTGAAAAATAGTAAAAAAGAATAATACCAATTGATATGGGTAGAAAATAACAATTGGATTGTAATTGTTTTTGCGAATATTAGTTTAAAAAAAAAGAAAAAAAAAAGCTGTTAGTTAAAAAAAAGAAAAGGTCTGGTGATTTTGATATAGGTTCCAGAACAAATCATTTTTAAGATGAAGGGAATGATATAAGCACGGTTGACACCACCAAGGTGAATATTGTAAGCACAAGTCAACTAGTACATAAATTTGTGATATGGATGAAAATCATTGTTATTTAATGTTTATTTGTTGAGGTTATTTTATAATTAGTAATTCCAAATATAAATGGATTCCTATTTTATTGATATTTAGGTAGTTTAGTTTTATAGAAGATTATATTTTAGGTTACTGTAATTTATTATAAAGATTTTAAAATTATATGTATTCCTATTTTATCTTTCTTACTTAGGTAATTTAGTTATTAGGATTATCATTTTTCATTTTATTAAATAAGTTTATTTCCTTTGTAAGGCTGATGATAAAGTCTAAAAATAAGCTTGTAATTTATTTTACAAATCATGGATTAATATAATGGTTTTTTAAGAGTTGGAGAGGTTATCTTGGTTCTTATTTTTTTGCATTATGGATGAACTCAAAACAAGTTCTTTGATTCTTATTCTTCATGCTCCTTCAATCAATTTATCATAAGCATTTTAATTCACAGGTTGAGTTGGGGTTCTTTAGATTAGGGGTCTTGAGTCCTTTCTCTACATTCAGATATTCATATGTGGCGTTTTACTCTCTCTTTTAGGCTGGGGTTCTGCATCACATGTTGGGTTACAGTCTCTCTAATAGGATGGGGTTCCGCATCACTGCATATGTGGGGTTACACTCTCTAATAGGTTGTGGTTCCGTTTCAAAATCTGTGTTGGCGGGTTAGATGGCGGTTCAAATGGGTAATGATGGGATCAGTGGTAACCACTACTCTAATTTGGTGCGTAATCGCCATTAAATCTCATTGATTCCTACATGACTTCCACATCACCCGTTGATTCATGAGTCAAGGTGTGTGACTGCCAACTAGCCATTACTCGCTTCACTTCACTTCTATCATGTGATGCTTGAGCTCTAAAGCGTGCTGCAGAGACCAAAAACCTGTAATAAATGTTAGAGAGAGAGAGTAATTAGTCCTAGTCTAGGTGCAAAGAATAAAAATAAACACATAAATCTAAATTAAATAAAAGAGATAAAGAGAAAAAAATGCTTCGGATGCCTCCCAAGAGTGCTTTATTTAACATTTGTGAGCTAGACGTACAACACCGAGATCATGGTGTGGTGCCAGTGGTCTTGTGAGAGTGAGCTCCTAAAAGTGAGCTTGGAATCCTTCATAGTAAGGCTTACCCATTGACTTTCAAAAATTTGTTAGTCGTGATGCTCCGTATAACGACTTCTCCATGGGGAAACACCTTGGTCACGACGAAAGGTCCTGCCCACCAGGACCTCAAATTCTAAGAGAATAATTTGAGCCAGGACATGAAGAGAAGGACTCTCAAGCGAAAAGGTCATGGTGGCACTTAGTAGTCTCCTTTTAGGCCTTGTTCCTTTCGCTGACATCATGGTGAATCTCCTCTAGCTCATGGAGCTACAATTTCCTTTGTTCCTTGGCTGCATTGAGCCTGAAATTGGTCTCTTTGATGGTCTAATATGCCTTGTGCTTGATCTCGAAGGGTTAGTGACATGCTTTCCTACAAATAATTGTGTAAGGTGACATCCCGATGGGAGCTTTCAATGTTGTACAGTCTGTCCAGAGAGCTTCAAAGAGACAGAGACTCCAGTCTTTCCTATTGGGATTGACTATTTTCTCCAAGATGAGATTAACCTCTCTATTACTCACTTCAGCTTGCCATTTGTCTGTGGGTAGTATGTACTGGAATTCATGTGCTTGACTCCTCATTTCGTCAGTAACAACGAGACCGTCTTATTGCAAAAATGTGTACCGCAATCACTGATAAGCAGTCTTAATGTCCAATATCTGCAAATAATATTTGATCAAGTCTACCACGGTCTTTCCATCATCGTTCCTTGTCGCTTTGGCCTCTATACACTTGGAGACATACAGAAGAAGGAGGAAAAGGACTAATGAAATTGATACCCCAAACATCAAAGATCTCGATAACCAAAATGGGAGTCATTAGGAGCTGATCTCGATGTCCAAGATTACCAACCCATTGACAGTTGTTGCACCCCTTACAGAATATATAGGAGTCATGAAAGATGTGGGGCCAGTAAAATTTGCACTCAAAAATGCTTCGCGTTGTTCTCATAGGCCCACCATGACCTCCAAAAACCTCAGAGTGACATGCTTTCAAGAGTCTCGGAATCTCTTCCCCATACATCTCCTCAAAACCAAATCATTTCATCGTCTCCAAAGATAAGGATCATCTCAAAAGTACTTGGCAGCTTCCCTCTACATCTTTTCCATGTCATTACAAGTTAAATCCTCTAAAAACTTCACGATAGTATGAAAGTTGACAAGATCTATGTACCATGGAGTTTCGGTGATAGCAAAGAGACTCTCACCCAGAAATTCATCTTGTACTTCCCTAAGTTATTCTAAATCGGTCAGTCTGCTGAGATGATCTGTCACTAGATTCTCTATCCCTTTCTTGTCTCTGATCTTAATATCAAACTCGTGTAGTAAAAGGATCCACCAAATCAGTCTTGATTTAGCATCCTTCTTGGTCATAAGGTACCTCAAAGTAGCATGGTCTGAGCATAAAATGACCTTAGAATGAAGAAGGTATGAATGAAACTTATCTAATGCAAAAATAATAGCAAGGAGCTCTTTCTCAGTCGTGGTGAAGTTCCTTTGAGCGGTATCAAGAGTCTAGGAGGCATAATATATTACATGAGGTTCTCATCCAACATGTTGTCCTAAAATTGCTCCTAATGCCTTGTCGCTTGCATCATACATGATCTCAAAAGGCTAGTTCCAATTTGGTGCTCGGATAATATGCGCAGAGACCAGCTTTTCCTTAAGAGTGTCAAAGGCTTCCTTGCAAGGATCTCCAAACTCAAAGTTAGCATCTTTCTAAAGTAATCCGCATAGGGGCTCGATGATCTTTGAGAAGTTCTTGATGAACCTGCGATAAAAACTTGCATGCCCAAGAAAAGAACTGACTTGCTTTACAAAAGTATGGTAATGTAAGGATTGAATAACATCAATTTTACCTTTATCTACCTTAATGCCCTATTTAGAAACAACATGACCCAATATCATACCTTGGTCTACCATGAAGTGACACTTCTCATAGCTAAGTACTAGGTCAAACTCAATACAACGTTTAATGACCTTACTAAGGTTATCAAGACATGCTTTGAAAGAGTCACCATACACTTTGAAATCATCCATGAAGACTTCAATGATGCTCTCAAATGTAATTAGAAAAAAATACTCACCATACACCTCGGGAATGTAGCGGAAGCATTGCAAAGACCAAAAGGCATCCGTCTATAAGGGAAGGTGCCAAAGGGACACGTAAATGTTGTCTTCTCTTGATCTTTTGGTGCCACCAGGATCTGATAGAAACCTGACATCCCATCAAGACAGCAGTAGTGAGACTTGCCTAGTAGTCACTCCACCATTTTATTGATAAATGGCAGTGGGAAATGGTCTTTCTTAGTCATGGCGTTCATCTTATGGTAGTCAATACGGACTCTCCATCCGTTCTATACTCTAGTTAGGACCAATTCTCCTGGTTCATTTGTTATTGTTGGAAACTAAAAGTCACTTTGAACATGCATAACAGGCATGACAGTAATTCAAAAAATTTTCCCTTGTCCTGGGAACTCCTATTAGTTGCCTATGAATTAATTAAAGTCTTAACTAAAAAAATTCTCAACTTAGATTAGTATGCATAGGCTAGGCGTACCATAATTCTAAATTATATCCTAGCATAAATATTTTATATTAAGCATGTTATAACTCTAAGCTATAACTTATATATAAAATAAATTAAGCATGCATAACAACCTAAGCATAATAATTATTATGTCTAAAATGCTTAAAGAAAAAGACCTAATAATTAAAAGAGAAAAATAAAACATCCCAGTTGAAGCGTGCTTTAGCAGAACCTCCTTGCACAAGCCTCCAAGTATAGGATAGCCTCTATGAGTATCCACACGAACCCCACCAACCAAAACCTCCCAATGAGGGAGAACCACAGAGTTTTGAGTAGCTGCTAAACCACTCCAAAACCCACTCGAAATATTAACCAAAAGAAATCATTAATTTTAGCTTCTAATTTGGCATTAGCTCATAGGAAGATATATAGTGCAAAGAATGAAGAAGAGAGGCTTGGTTTATATAGTGAGAGCAAAGGTTCCCTAAATTTAATGTGGATTTAATGTTGATTTAATGCGAGATTAAATGCGTGATTGAATTCCAATTTAAACACAAGATCAATTGTTGGATTAAATGCCAATTTAAACACACGATTTAATTACTGGATTAAATTCTAATTTAAATACAAGATTTAATTGCTGGATTAAATGTCAATTTAAATATATGACTTAATTGTCGAATTAAATCTCAATTTAAATACAAGATTTAATTGATAGATTAAATGCCAATTTAAATACATGATTTAATTACTCGATTAAATCCCAATTTAAATAAAAGATTTAATTGTTGGATTAAATGTCAATTTAAATACATGATTTAATTTAATCATTCTCTCTTTTAATTTATTTTATGACCCTAATAATACTAGTTTCGGTCAAAATAAATTCTTGGCATAACCATAAAATAATTTAATTATTTTAATCAACTCTTTAATTTATTTATGACCCTAATAAAATTACTCACTGGTCAATAAATAAAATCCCTGGTCTAACTAGGTAATAGTTTATCCATCCCTTTGATATTTTTGTAATAGATCAAGTCTATTAATTCTTTACTCAGTCCGATGAAAGTTTAATGTGTGTGACCTTATAGGATCCCGTAGTATTGAGCTGTTAAGGTTTGATCGATCTTTGTTCTATAGAAACTATTGGTTCGAGGTTCTAGACCGTGAATAGAACTCGATTACCTTAAACGACTGTAGTACGCCTCTAGCAAGGGTCCACCATCCCCTATTACTCATAACATCATTTATGGTTATGACTTAATCCTGGTTAATGCAATAGTTGCCTAATGCAATGAACTCCTTCCATTCTTTAATATTAGTATCATTTGGTTTGTTAGGTTCGGTTAAAGTGTTAACCCACAAATAGTGAGGTTGCTCCAAGCTATCCCAGTTATTTGCTTGTTACCAAAGTATATTGCTTTTACCATAATGTGTTTGACTAGAAACTATATCTATCAAACACATACTCGAATCAGAGGTTTATAGCAATCATCACTTCAACAAGTGGCCAGGTGCGACTCCTTAATAAATTCAGAGTGATTGATTCTTTTCGACTACATAGCTTATGAATGTGTTATCATTACCATATCAGGAATCACCCGTGACACCCTAAATTAATGAGTACATAGGTATGACTTAAAACACAGTGACAGTACCACACAAGGCAACTAGTATCTCAAGTATGAGAATATTCGCAAAGCTACTACATAAGGATAAATACTAACACTATAATGTATTTATCAAGTATTTATCTTATTGCAGTCTTCAATATATCTTCCAGATATATCCATATGTCAAACTTAAGGCACCACCTTCAGTCATAGGAGTTTGACTGGTTGGACCCATTCTAAGAAAGTTGACCACATGCTAGTCTTACTGTCTCACCAATATCCTTTCTTGATGAAACTATGACTAGGGATAGTTTTGACATAATCATAATTACACATGAAGTAGGTCTCATTAAGTATAATGCCATTATAATTTCCCTCACTTCAAGCCATGATATGTCAAGGACTTATGTACATAGATATCAATGAATATATTTTAACTAGTCATAATATATATTAACACATCAATATAAACAAAAGATTAAATACCTTTATTTATTAAACAAATTATATATAATAATACATAATTAAGATACATCGCCCTGATTGCCTTAAGGGCATACACCATATCTAACAAACTCCAACTTGCACTAGGGCCAATTGGCCATATGTCTTAATTTCTCTCACTTCACGCTATGATATGTCAAGGACTTTTGTACTTAGATATCAATGAACATATTTTAACCTGTCATAATATACATATTAATACATCAATATAAACAAAAGATTAAATGCCTTTATTAATTAAATAAATTATTCGTACTAATACATAATTAAGATACATCGCCCTAATTGCCTTAAGGGCATACACCATATCTAACAAACTCCAACTTGCACTAAGGCTAATTAGCCATATGTCTTAATCTATATGCTTTAACATGCTGGTCATGTTTGACTTGCGTCATTGGCTTTGTCAGACCATCCGCAAGGTTCTAATCAGTGGGGACATATTCTAATCTTATCATCTTAGTATCAACAATCTCCCTGATTATATGATACTTTCTAAGTACATGTCTGTTTTTCTGGTGAGATCATGGTTCCTTTGCCTGAGATATAGCACCATTATTATTATAATACAAAGTAATCGGATTAACAATCGTAGGCACCACACCGAGACCACAAATAAATCCCTTTTAACCAAACAGCCTCTTTTGCTGCTTTATAGGCATTAATGTAGTTAGACTCTATGGTTGAATCAGTAGTAGTTTCTTACTTGGAACTTTTCTAACATACTGCCCCTCCATTAAATACATATATAAAACTTGACTGAGACTTAAAGTCATCGTTGTCATATTAGAAACTCGCAGCAGTGTAACCTCCAATTGTGAGGTCACCATCTCCATATATTAAGAACTCATCTTTAGTCCTTCTCAAGTAATTAAGAATTGCCTTGACGACCATCCAGTGCTTTTCACCTGGATCCAATTGATATCTACTCAAAAAGCTCAAAGCTTGAGAGATATCTAGCTAGTACATATCATAGCATACATGATGGATCCTATCGTGGATGCATAGGGTACATCCTTCATGCGCATTCTTTCCTGAGTTATCTTCGGACACTCAGTCTTAGATAGGTTAATCCCCTTTTATTGGTCCTTGTGAGGGTCTAGGAATGACCCTTTTCGTGGAAATCAGCAAACTTTAAAAGTCTTGTGTAGAGTGTTTGATTATGTTCTGGATATAATGGATTCAAATGATTCAGATATGAAATGTTATGCAATATTATAAAGAGTTAAAAATTCAAACACAATAATTTTATCTTCATTCGGCCCCGCCTACTCCAGTCCCCAGAGTTTCCTTCCTCTGAGCTTTTCCACTAGTGGATTCCTTTCCAACTGGCAAGAATCAAGCCTTATAATTTGTCTCCGGATGGTAACTCCTTTTGGATGTAGGATATATCACTAGAAGCACCAACTCCTAGCTGAGTCCTCTTCTCTTTAGCAGGATATACCACTTATATTTCTACCCAAACCTAAGCTGAGTCCTATAGGGAGTTCCAGTTAAAGTACCAACTCTAAGCTAGATCCTAATCTCACCACTCACCAAGTAGGAGATTTTACACTTTATTTTTCTCAAAGATTTTGGTCTTAGATCTCCTCAAGTTTATAACTCACTTGGGAATCCTTACAAACTGATTTGGAATTGTTTGATTCTTGGGGGGATTATGTCATTGATTGCACTAGCGAATTCTCTTGTGTATGCTTTTTCAAAACAACCAGCACCTTGTCAACTTATGAAGATTTCCTTTTATAGGCTTCTGTCATAAATGTAGCCGCTGTGAGTTATTGAAGTTGAATTAAATCTTCATCGTTGATCAGGCAATATATGGCACTTCCAGATCCGTTGGACTGATTAAATGTCCCATTGAATCCTTGGGATTGAGGCCTAAAAGATGTCAAAGATCGTTTCCTTGTATTTTTGTGATCCACCAACTTTTATGTCAGGATTTCAGAGTGTGTGCTTCACACGCCTTTCCTATTGGTCTAGGTAGAGAAGGTTGTTACCTTTTCTCTTTTCTATATCAGTCCATTTGTCCTTTTCTAAAAAGTGTGCAAGTTGTCATTTTTGTCTTGCTAAAGGGAAAGGGTTCTTTGACTTTCAGACCAAAAGGTGAATGGAAAAGTTATTTTTGAAACTTTTTCCTTTATCTCGATAACTGTATCTTCCAGATGAATTTATCTTATTGTTATCCGGATGCTATTTCAACCAGTTTCTCTTTCGGATGCTGATCTTGTGTGGTTAAAAATTTGTTTCCTTTCCAAACTTTAATCGGATGCTTCCATTATGTGCTAAGGTATTCATGGTCTTCAATATATGTATTGATGACTTGGTTTGGACCTGATGTTTCCATTTTGGATTAGGAGATTACATGTTTTGTTCCTTAACACTTTGTTTCTATAGTTTTTGTTTTCTTCAAACTTGATCCGGATTGTTTTAGAATTAGTTCTTTCGGATCATTGTTTCCAACATTCTCCCCTATTTGATGGAAACAAAAGCTAAACATATGGAAAAGGGGTTTATGATCTAAGTATGATTCTTGATACTTAGTCATTTACAAGTTTTACTCCCCTATAATCTAAGCATCCTTACTCCCCCAATATTTTTGATTTCTAGCTTCTAAGTTTTTGAAGTACAATTGTAGATTGTACTTAGAAGCAATTTTGAGTAATGATTTTTCACTATATATACTTCTGTTGTTAAAATTGCTTAACCTCATGAAGTTCCGGATTTACGATTACAGAAATATATAAGTGAAAATAGAACTAGCTATTACAAATTTTTACATTGGAAAAAATAGCTATTCTAAAGATGATCTCTTCATTTACTTCCTTGTCTGGATGACTCTTCCTCTAAGTTGTCCTGTACTTCAACGACATCAATAGTCAGAATTTAATCAGCATTAGAAATATTTGGGAGGAGGATTACATGATCGGTTTGTTGAGGCTTAGTGTTTTCTTCTTCATTTAGCTCTTCCACTCTTATAACCGGAAGACTGGAACTGTCCTCAGTCTCCCCTTCCATTGCCTGTATAGGACTTGCAACAACCATTTTTTCATTCCCTGGAATGGTGGAATTGTCCTCACCATCCCCTTCCAATGCCTTTTCAGGACTTTCCAGCTCTACCACCTCTGGTTCCACATTTAATTTACCACCTTATAATGGCTACATAAAGCGGTTGCTTACGATGTGCCCCCGCATCTGTACTAATAATTCCATCATCTTCCATACAAAAAAAGGCAGGAAGAGTTGAAAAGGTAGAGGCACGGTATTGTTATGGAGAGCGATAATGAGGAGGGGAGCGGCGGCGGTGAGGGTGACCCCGAGGGACAGGGTAAGGTCAGCCAGGATGCATCGATGGCTCACGAGGGGCACTATGCTTCTGATGTGAGATCGCACCTTTCTTTTTTATAGTTATATGTATACCATATGCTTAGGTCAAAACGGTTGCTATGCTTGCCTTTTGGATTTTTCAGGTACCTCCCAAGAAGAGAGGTCGGGCTGAGGATAGCGGAGTGCAGGGCCAAGCCATATATGAGGGTGCTGGATTCATCGAGGGGTGCCACTCATCTGCTTTGGAGACCCATTTCCTACTCATGAACTCGAGGGGTTGCTTTTGATACAGGGAGATAACCCCGAGCAGCCACTCGCTGAACTTCATTCCTATGGACACAACTCATATAAGTCTTGTGAAAATGCGAACAAATCCATATGACAAGTCCTTTGTGAATTCCTTTTAATTGCCTTTTGGATTTTTTAGGTTACTCGTGGTGAGGCGGAGTGGTTGGCTGGAAATGCCTTTGCTCTCAAGGACACTCGTGTTTCCCAGACTTTGCATGCTTAGGTATATTCCCTATTATGATATGAAAGTGTAAAAGAAAATGCATGTATGAATGTTATGAATGATATTGATTATAGTTGTTATTTCTCTATTCTGTAGGATTTTATGGCCCTCACACTGTCGGATGCTAATGAGGCCCAGCGGAGGTTCCAGGAAGAGACAAGGGTGCTCTAACGCCGCGTGAGTGAGCTAGAGAGCCAGCTAGATGCCACTTTGCATGAGAGGAAAAGCAAACACAATATGGATCATGTAGCTCTGGGCAAGCCGAGTAGAAGGGGAAGGAAGGTAATAGCTGGCCGTAGTCATGGAGGTACCCTTGAGAGTTCCTAGAGCATCCCGGGGACCGAGGAGGGTATCGTTAACCATTATCTTCTAAGCGATGAGGACGTCTTGTCTCACCCGCCTAGTGACAGGGACCAGTTCTAGATCCACTTGGTGATCCCTATTTCCCTTTTCTTTCTGTTTATTTTTATTGATTTGGTTTGTATGCCCTTGATACCCTGGGTTTGGATGTTTGATTTTGGATTTCGAATGATTTTGGCTTTATTTAGGCTAAGGATTTTGGATATTTTGTTACTATTGCACCTTTGGGCCTTTGATTCAAATAAGATTTAAATTTTATGCTTGAATATGTTCTGGGAACAGTTTATAGGGTTTTTAAAGGTTGTTCATAGGCCTAAACTAGTTAAAATAGGCCTAGAATTTGCAGAAAATACTATCTTGCCACCGCCGGCATCATTGATATCGCCATCTATCTAATTTGCTAAATAATATAGACAAAGTCACCGAGAATCCATGCCGCTGATGGCCTGATCTATATCACCGGTGACCGGAGCCATACCACCGGGGCATCACTTACCTAAAAACTCAGATTCAACCATTTTCCCAAATTCAACCATGGCAAACCCCACCCAATAGCTATGGGGCTTCCTAGAGAGCCTGGGAAATGCAGACTAGAAGAAGTTAGAGAAGTTTGGGCTATGGGGCTTTCGATACGTCACGACATGGCTGTAAGTCTAGAATTCCTTCACGCGGCATTGAACTTTTGGGATAGGATGGACCATGTATTCCGATTTTCTTTGTTCAAGCTATGCCCCTTTCTTGAAGAGTTCCATGCCATATTAGGGGTTCCATGCCCTAAGCACGTGCCCTTGACACTCTCAAAGTTTCACTTTGGTACGGATGGCGCTCTAGGGGGGTTGTGCAACTTGGATTCTGTGGACCCATCTCAGTCCCGCCTTCTTGGCAAGCCTGGATTTCAGCTTAGTTCCTTGTTGGAGTGGTGCCGAGGGGATCCTATATCTCACCTCACTTGGCCTTCCATCATTGCACTTTTACTTATGGCGGAGTTCATGTGTTGAGTGGTCCCAGTCACCCCATTCAGGCTAATTTTGCTTATCGGTCCCATGTCGAAACAGGCTTCCCCTATAGCTGCAGGACTAGCAAAGATCCTGCTAAACACAGATGCTGCTTCCACCAACCTGACTATTATCGGCGACCATATTACACTATTAGAGGTATTCATCCTCCCACTTTACAAATTATTCACTTCTTTTTTGCTCTTATCTAAAACTAGTTTACAGGTATGGTTGATAAGGAAGCTAAAGCTGAAGGAGGCACTACGGGGAAACCTGAAGAAGTACCTACTCGTTCATTTGAGGGAGAGGGGACTTATACAAGCAGATTTTAATCGATTGACATTTGATAGTTGGATGTCCATTCAGAGGGGGTACACAAATTCAAAAATTCAGTGGGTCAGCCCATGGTGGAGGATCCGAGATGTAGTTGTGGAGTCTTGGGGATCTTGTGTTCAACTGATAAGCCTGGAGAGGTCGTCATTCTATACCCCGTAGCGGTTGTGTCGTTAGTACGATAAGCGATAGAGAGTACCAATCAAACTACCTGAGAACCAAATCAGAGTCTACAAAGCTAGATGGGTGAACCATATCCGGAAGAAGTGGGCCAGGGAGGCCATATTCGAGACTCTAGACTATGCTCATATGGATACCATTGAGACTGATATACACTTCAGAGGATGGCTCGCTGAGATTAGACGTCTGACGACCCGATTCGAGCGACTATAGGCTCGCTTTAAGGGAGAGTGACCTGAGCAGGGACATGAGTCCTTTTTCACTACCACCTTATAGTGGATTTCTAGGTATTATGATGATTATGCGCGGAGCTCGGCTTGAGATGTGCTTTCTTTAGCTCTATCTTTTGCATAGGCTAGTCGAGCTGACAGACCTATCGAACTTTATTTTATTATATGTCTTTTATTTGGTTCTAATTTTTGCATAGACTGCCACTAGGGGTTTTCAATCCATCTAACCTTGTCTTAATTTTTTGCTTGGACTGCCCTTTTTGGGTATTCAATCCAGCAGACTTATTTTGACTTTTACATAGACCTTGCTCCTTTCAATCTATCAGAATTTTTTCATTTATTGTGCACTTTTGATTTAGAATAATGTGAACTCTGCATTCGGTTTACTTGAGCTGTTTTAACCGTATGGATACAAAATTCACATAAATATAAGAATTCAGAATTCAGCAAAAGAGAGACTTTTATTAAGTGGAGGAAAACAAAGTATATGATGTTTGGTTATCATTCCCATTGATTTAACTCCCGGTGCCAACTAGCCTAGATCAGTTTTCTAGAAAGCACTCTCTCTTTTCTCACATACCCTAATTTTTACCTAGATCGCCCTTTTTAGGTTTTTGGCCTAGTGGGTTTATCATACCCCCTAATTTTTGTGCAACCAGTTTGCGGAATATCGACCACTAGGTGTCACCCTAATTTTTGCCCCATCAGTAAAAGACCAAAAGGCGAGTGATTATTATATCTGTTTTTTGTGTGCTGCTTTTTCTGATTTATTTCTTTTAAACTAGATGTGATAATGCTTAAGCTTATTCTGGTTTACGGGGTTTACAAACTCATTCCCATCCATGTCTATAAGCTTAACCTCCCCTTTACTAAGCATCTTCTTTATCACATACGGTCCTTCCCAGTTAGGCTCCAATTTGCCCTTCGCATCAGTGGTGGAAGGTTTTAGCTGCTTAAGGATTGGATCTCCAGTTTTTAAGGGAAACTTTTGGTGTCTTACCCGACTATTATAGGCTCAATCCATGCATTGCTGGTACATCTGGAGATTATCTAGAGCCCTTAACCTTTGTTCATCCATCATATTTAACTATTCAAACCTTGCCTGAGTCCATTCAGATTCCTTCGATTTAGCCTCTAATACTACTCTCAGTGAGGTTACTTAAGTCTCAATTAGCAAGACCGCTTCCATTTCTTAGACCAGGCAGAGCGGAGTTTGACCGATCAGAGTACGGACGCTTATGCGAGATCCCCAAATAGCGAAGGGTAGCTTGTCTGCCCAATCCCTGTAACCGGCTATCATCTTGGAAAGGATCTTCTTTATCAATTTATTAGCTACATCGACAACACCATTGGCTTGCGGCCTGTACAGAGAAGATCCATGATGTTTGATTCTGTATTTCTCAATCAGATCGGCAGTTGCCCCTTGAAACTGTACACCATTATCTGAGACTATATGATGTAGAAGTCCATATCGAGCAAAAATTTTCTTCTCTATAAACTTGTCCATCTTCTTGGCAGTGACATTAGTCCACTGCTACAACAATGAATCTATGCCCATTTGTTGATGAAGGACAAATTTCACCGATTATATCTATCCCCCATATTGAGAATGGCCAAGGAGTAGATAAATGATGGAGCTCGGTGGGTGGTAGATATTGCATATCCCCATAAATCTAGCATTGGTGGCACCGCTTGACTTGGGTGATGCAATCGGCTGTTAGGGTGAGCCAAAAGTAACCCAAGTGCTGAATTTTCATTGCGAGAGCGAGACCATTCATTTGAGAGTGATAATCACCGGCATGGACCTGATCAATCACCTTTTGAGCCTCTGATTCGGTTAAGTAACAAAGCAGTAAGCCGTCACTAGTGTGCTTGAATAGATCATTATCGATAATCTGAAATGAGACAGCAAGCTGCCGTAGAGTGGTACGGTCTGAGTCAGAGGAATCTAGATGGCATTGTCTGATTTAGAGAAATAGGACTATGTCGGAGTACTAATAGGGTTCGGTTGACCTGGTGAGGACCTGCTGAACCTGTTGAGTGTGGTTGGGGATCTCAGTTGATAAGAGAACCAACGAACGGATGGGCTGCTATTGGAGTCCTTCCCATAAGGAGGTCGGGCTAGCCAGAGAGTCAGCCATTTGGTTATCATCCATGTGGATGTGGCGATACAAGCACGAGATAAACTTCTCGGATAAGCCACGAACAAACTCGATATAAGGGCGAAGAGATTCTTCTTTGATTTTCCAATCCCCGATGACCTGATGGATCAAAAGAGCCAAATCCCTGATTACAAACAGCATGCAAGCCCTGACCTAGAGGAGAGCCTTAAGACCAAACAAACATGCTTCATACTTAGTGCCATTATTAGTTATAGGGAATTCTAAATGTTTAGATTAGGGGATGATTTCATTATCCGGTGTGACTATAATAACTCCAAGTCCTGCTCCCCATCGGTTCACAGCACCATCAAAGCACTTAGTCCACACACGCTCAAGGATTTTAACAAAGTTGAGTTACTCATCAGGAAACTCCAGGTTCTGAACATAATTGGAGTCGAGGGGTTGGTTATCTAAGAATTCTACCACTGCCCGCCCTTTAATAACCTTCTTTGTTACATACTCAATGTTGAACTCGACTAGAAGTAGCAACCATCGAGATAGTTTACCAGCTAGAATGGGGGACTAACAAAGATATTTCATGGGGTCGATCTTAGCCATAGCTTAGACTCGGTAGGATTAAAAGTAATGGCATAACTTCTTAGTGAGCCAAACCATGGTGGTGCAAGTTTTCTCCATAATCGAGTACCGGGTATAATAATCCAACAACTTCTTACTTAAGTAATAGATTGTGTGCTCCCATTTATCATTATATTCCTGGACAAGCATTGCCCCTATTGAAGACTCTTTGATGGCCAAGTATAGGATTAAAGGTTTCCAGGGGATGGAGGGTTTCAAAACGTGTGGGTCAATAAGATAAGCTTTGATTCTGTCAAACGCCACTTGGCACTGATCATTCCATACCACTAGTTACTGCTTTCTTAACAGTTTAAAGATGGGTTTGCACATTATAGTGAGGCAGGCAATGAACCGATTGACATATTATAAGGCCCCTGAAACGATCAGACTTCTTTCTTTATCTTTGGTAGAGCCATATCCCTAATGGCTTTGGCCTTATTGGGATCCATTTCAATTCCTTTCTAACTAACCACATTGTAGTAATTTTCCTGAAGTAACCCCAAACACACACTTCTTCAGATTCAGGCAGAGATTATACTTCTTGATATAAGTCATGAATCTTTCGAGAATAGCGGGGTGCTCTTCTTGGGTAGTAGACTTCATAATCATATCATCAACATATAACTCGACTTCTTTATGGATCATGTTATGCAAGAGGGCGGTTATGATGCGCTGATGAGTGGCCTCAGCATTTTTCAAACCAAACGGCACTACTTTGTAGCAATAAACCCCCTATTTGATAATGAATGCCATTTTAACCTTATCAATGATATCCACCATAATCTGATTGTAACCTGAGAATCTATCCATAAATGAGTACATGGCTACTCTGGCAGCACTATTAATCAGGACATCGATGTGAGGGAGCTGGAAATCATCTTTAGGTGAAGCCTTATTGAGATCCCAGAGTCAACAAAAACTCGGACCCTACCATCTTTCTTCGAAACCAGAACTATGTTGGACAACCAAGTTGGGTATTCCACAACTTCGATAAAGCGAGCCTCAATTAACCTCCAAACCTCTGCGCAAACCTGATCAGCTCATTCTGGTCTTAACAGACCGAGCTTCTGCTTCACAGGTCTGAACTTAGGGTCGGTTGGAATTTTGTGCTTGACAATTTGTTGATCAACCTTGGGCATATCTTCGTACGACCAGGAAAAAGCATTAACATGATCTTTAAGCACTTATATTATCTCACTTTTTTTCCTCGGGAGTTAAGTCATTGGAAATGGTTACCATTTTAGGATTATCATCAGTAATTAGGTTTATTTCACTTAGAAAGGTATCGCTAATGCCAAAAACATTATGTGAATGTATGGATCCATTAGGAAAAACATCAACCAAGTAAGTGAAACAAGAGTCATTCATTGAATTAAAAAGCCTTGTAGGCAACATTGTTTGCATTAAATACATCAGAAATATTAAAAAATTACATCATTCATAGTGTCGTCCTCCACAGGCGGAGGGGCTTTAGTGGCGGCGGCAGCAACAGGAGGAGCATCCTTTATAGTTTTCATCAGAATGGCATCCAGGTCATATTCTAGAGCTATCTTCTGGGCAGCAGTGGGTTGTGGTTCCCCGAACAGGTTAGCTTTCTTAGTTAGGGCCCTGGCGACCTTCTTCATAATCTCAGTCATGGCATCCTCTTCCCCGGTTCCATCACCCTTCCAACCCTTCTTCATCAGAAATGCCATAGCCTTGGTCATGGTAGCCATAACATCTTCAACTTCTAGATAGACGAACTCTTCACCACTTCCCCCAAACTCATCCTTAGGATACATCTTACCCTTCCCTTTAACCTTATCAGAAACAATGTTGATAGGCGCAATAGGCTCAGTAGGTTTGGATTCAGTAGAAATAACCATGCAACCGGCTTTAAAGTCATAAACATCCTTTAAGATCTCAAAACCGGGCCATATTTTCCAATTATGCTCGATGGGTTCACGCTCTCCTTTATAAGGCCTCTTGCCTTGAATTTTGCAAATAGTCACCATTCGATAGTAGCAAGATGGAACACGATAGTAGATCTTTCTAGGCTTATACCCCAATCCAGCTTGGCTGACCAGCATCTCTGGTTTTAAAGCCTTGATAATTCCATGCTTATGCATTCCGCAGCCTCTGCCAGGCTTTTACCCAGCTCACTTCATTAGTTTTCTCATATCGTAGTGGAGATAACTGTACCAAATAGGAGGTGATTTCTCAGTCTTACTAATCATATCAACATGAAGACCTTCCTCCAATTTAGCTTTGGCTTCTATGACAGCCACAACGGAAGTGGGGTCGGCCTCGATAGTTACCAATTTATTCTCGTGAATGAGCTTCATTTTCTAATAGAGGGTAAAGAGAACCGAACCCAAGGTGCGGAGCTAAGGTCGGTCGAGCAACAAAGTGTAAGTGACAGGGATATCGAGTATGGTGAATCGTACTTTTCTTGTAACACCTCTAATAGTGACTTCTACCTTAAAGGCCCCAATCACACTGCACTTCAAATCATCATAAGCATGGATAATAATGTTGGATTTTTCAAGCATTTCCTCTAACAAGCCCAAGTGAGGAAGGACTTTCAGGGGACAGAGATTCAGGGTAGAGCCATCACATACAATGACACAGGGTATGGTCTTATTAATGATCTAGATTCGAATGAATAAAGCCCTATTATGATCCCTATCCTCAAGTAATTGATCAAAATGGTCAAATACAATCTACGGTTCCTTCCTTGGAGGAATACCTTCTCCTACCCTAGCATACATCTCGACAGCATAAGTGTTTAGAGTAGCTTCCAAATCATGCAGTCACTTAATTAATCCCTTGTGATGCCCATCAGAATCGATAACCAACTACCAAATACTGTAACAAGCTTGGGTGTTCTTGAGTTGAGTAATGAGGGGATCAACCTCGAGGCTGGTCAGAATAGGCGGAGGTAGAGTAGAAGGCCTTACAGTGGTGCCTATTCTCCTAGGGATCGGGTCCTTATCCAGATGAAGACGACGATCCTCGGGTTGATATACACAGCCACTCTGAGTAATGTTGAGAACATTATCGAGCAGGAAACTCTAAGTGGCTCGTGTTTTAAATAGATATTATGGTTCATTAGGGTCTGAATCTAGGTTTTGCAACTCATACCCATTCACACTGAAAAGCTCATTATGGTCAACCCTGAATAGTTTATTTAGCTTTTTCGTTAGCAGGCGAATCCACCCTAAACAATTTGGTGCTTATGGCCTTGGCTACTTCAACTACTTCCTCATCTCTAATGGAATAGTTATCCTTTGAAACAAAGGAGTCTACGCTGAAGAGCGGCTTTCTTTCAATTTTCATTCTCTTAGCCATAGAAGGCTGAGTTCTGCGGCATTCTTTCTTAGGCGGAGTCGGATCAACTTCCATTCCCTTAACTGAATTAACCCTAAGATTAGCTTGGCCGATTAGATTAAAGACTAAATTGGATGGGAGTTTGGAATCGATAACCAGAATTGAATTGCCATTCCCTAGCCCACGGGTAAGGAGATAAAAAACTGTGGCTTTGGGTAAGCCGGAATGCATCATGCCTACCTTATTCCTAAAATTTGGCAAAGGGTTACTCATGGTGCTTGGGGCTTTATCAGGTTTAGCAATCTTTCCTTCACTAAAAAGACGATGGATAGCTGAGAGCAAGGCCTTACATTTGTTAGTTTGGAGACCCACTTGAAGGTGGTAGTTACAAAAATTGTTCCTATCCTCAGGTTTGGGCGGTTTGTAATCCTGATAGGACTGGATATAACCTACTTCCCTTAAACGCTTAAAAATGACCCGGAGGAGGAGCTTGTATGGATTGGCTAAAATAAAAGAAGGACGAGGAGGCTGGATTGCAGTAACAGCCAGCAGAGCTAGAGTGGTTGCCAAGGGTGCAGCAGGGGCTTTAGAAACTGCCTAAACTACAATCGGGGCTTTGAATTTAGCAGGTGCCAAAGCTGAGGGCTGAGCATCATTATTCTTTCTGAACTAGGGCTTTTCCTACCTTTTATGCCCTCTCATACTCTGCCTTGCACTCAATTTTCTCGGCATTTTCAAACACAGCCTTATATGATAAGAATGAATCAGTAGTCATTTATTTTTGGAAAAGAGGAAGGGGGCCTTCTAGGAGTTTTACAATCATCTCCTTAAGGCTTAGCTTAGATTTCATCAGAACTTGGGTCAACATCCACCGATTAAAATATTGCTTGAAGGTTTCGTTGGGCATTTGGCGAACTCCCTCAAGGTGTTGGAGGGTGGTCTCCATCATGGTATTGAAACCATAGTGCACTTTCAAAGCCTCAGAAAGAAGTTTCCAATCAATGACAATGTGCCAAGGCAGTGTATGATACCATTTAAGAGCAGGGCCCCAAAGGGAACAAGGGAACATTTCAGTAAGCACTTTATTACTTAATTTTTTTACATGCATAACTTTGTCATTTATAATAATGTGGGAAGTACGGGCACTAGACCCGTCATAATGCGCTATATTCGATATAGTAAAATTATCGAGGACCAAATCCTCTCCTCTTTCGGGTTCCTTGGCTGCTATGAGATAGTTGATGAAGGCTTAAATCTCTAGTGTCATGCTCAGAGGCTGCGTGACCTAGTCATTGATCACCTCGTGTGAGAGAGTTGCGGCTTCATGCGTCACACCTGGAGGCTGTGTAACCTGGTTGTAGTTGGTCTAAGAGGCCATCATTTAGCAAAAAAAAGCAGCTACTTCAGGTGTCACGTGCGTGACTGGGTCATTGATCGGGACTGGTGGAGATGGTGGAGGAATGTCAAGGTGAGGATGAGTAATCATCTAGCTACTAAAAGGATTCTAGGGATAAGTAGTGCCCTTGGGAGTTACAACAAACTTAGGAGGAGCAACAGAAGGTAGTGGCTAGATTAGCCCACTGGAAGAAGCTGAAAACTGATGAGTGAATACTGGAGTAATCTGGCTCTGAATCAAAGGTCTCGAATTGTAATGAATAATCGATGGGGTTTTCAAGGTTGACAGAAAAGCATAGGTTTGCCCAAACTAAAATGGGCTTGGCATAGGCTGAGTTGAGGGAGTTTAGTGAAAAATAGGTGCAATGGGTCTTATCCCTACCGGATCGGCCAACATCTATGCTGAACCATTCTAGGCTTGTATATCACACTCGGAGACCCGGTCGAAATTCCTATGCTTAAGGGCTTGCTTAATGGCTGCCTGGACAGTGGCTTGGATAGAGGCTTGGAATGCATCTGAGCTTGGAAAATGGGCCATAGCACTGGCGAAGTCAAAACTAGGAGGGGGTTGAGACGTTACTATCGAGGTGGGAGTAGGGCTTACGGATCCTCATGTGGAGGGAGGTTTCCTTCATTATTCAGGAAAGACATGGCTGATTGAAAGGAATTCTAACCCAACTGAATCTAATCTGAATCTGACTCCCCACGGGAATCAATATACGAAACCCCTTCGACTTCTATGGCGACAACTAGGGTGAGAGAATGATGAATTAGGCGATGTTCAGGCCTTCTCCAAACTGGGGTGCGATGATAACTTCACCTCCTCCTAGCTGAAATGGTAGGCAGTGGATCAGTTTATGCATAGATTATGTGATGCTATAGATGGGGTACTTTTGTCTAATAATCAATGCGTTGTATGTATGGCTGCACGTAGACATGGTTAGCGATGATACGGCGGCTTATCCCTCTAACATACGTAGGACGTTCGTACTCCTCGCCACGCATAGTGATATTTCATGACTCAATGGGGGGTAAAAAAGAAGTCCTACGGATGTTGCTAAACCTCGACCATGAATGGAGATTGGTAAGGGTAAGTTGAATGAATTTTGGCCCTTGAGGTCGATGCATAGGTGATGCATGTGCACATAGCACATAGCACATAAAAACGCCCTTCTTCCGACCTTATGACTCCCATGTTACACCTCTTTGGAGAGGATAAAGGTTATCTTCTTTGCCGAAAATGGCGAAAGATGTGTGTCCCAATTATTTTTAATGTTTTGGTAATCCTAAGGGAATGAAGTGCTAAGGCTTTTTCTAGCACGGCTTTGGTATAGAGTTGTTGATGTTGAAGGTTCCCAATCACCTTGATTCCACGTTACTCAACCACTCCTCAGATAGGTGTGATCGTATGAGTTTACGTATTGGTTGAAATGAGTGATAAACCCACTAGGCATCCTCAATTCCAAACAGGGTATGAGTGATACTTTCGTGAGCTTCTCGGGTAAAATGGGGCATCCTAATATTACCGAACTATCTACATGCTTAAGGATAAAACATTATAAAAAGAATGAAGTTTTAATTTGGCCAATTATTTCAATACATCATCTAAATCTTTTAAACTTATTGAAAATTTTAAATTCAAGTTTAAAGAGACAAATCCCCAGCAAAGTCGCCACTGTGAGCGGATGACATTTTGCGAGATGGGCTGTAAAGCCGAGCTGGTGGACCGATCTCCATGAAAAATAATGGTTGTATGATATGATGATGGTAGAAAATGGTTTTACATATTTTAATGTTCAAAAGATACAAGATCGAAATCTCGTACTTAAAATAGAGTCGCCACCCGGTTTAGCTCAACCGGGAAATTTTGGTACGATTTTCCCACCGGGTGGTAGACCATACCTTAAGTAGTTCCGAGTTTGGATGATGTTATCTATCTTACGTTGGCCAAGTTAAAAGATTTCATTCTTTCTTAATCGGTTTTAATCCACCCTCTTTATTGTGTTTTCAGTTTATATGTTGTTTTCGTGTTATCAAGCATTTAAAGTGGTAAATAAATAAATTATTACAGCTATCCTAAATAAAGTACAGAAAATAAAATAATAATTAAATTTCTTTCCAAATCCTATACATTTGTCTATATAATTAATAAATACCTGAAGGCTTAGCATTCATCTAGCCTATATCTACCTACACGAAAAGGTTAACACAAATACGACACGTTGTATGAGGTATATCATGTAATATGCATAGTTAGTAGACAAAAAAAGACCTCAGTTAGCGTGAGCGTGATGTATTTATTTTACAATTTATGAAGATCTGTTGGATGGCTAAAAATGGGGTTTAAACGGTGTTTACAGTGAAAATTCCGTTATGTCCACATTTTAGACTCGATAATTATTTTAACCGAATTATTAGTAAAAATGCCACATGGTATGGCATGAGGTCTGTTTTCAGAGGGTGGACCCTTGTCGTTGCACTGTACACCCTAGATTTGGAAATTAAACTAGGTCAGAAATGAAAATGAAAATAAAATAGATGTCCAGAATCCCATACCGCCGGCGGTATGAATGAGGCCGCCGGTAACATCACTGATGCCGCTGGCAATATCATTCACACAGACAGGCTGTATGACATTCTGGATATTATAAAGAAAGGGTCCTGTAAGAAAACGAGGCCGTTGGGGGCAAATGATGCCACTGGCGGTATCAAAGATGCCGCTAGCGGCATGGTTGATACCGCCAGCTGTTTCAAGTGCCTCCGGGGTGTCAGTATCTTGCAGTAGCTATTTTTGGCCGGAAAGCGACCAAAAACCCAAAACTAAGCATAAAATAGAAATAAAACACAACAAACAAGTAAAATAAAAGCCAAAGAGATATGAGACTTAGAATATTTACCTCCGGACCCCGAATCCACCTCTTCGTGATCCGAATGACACCACCGGGGAGCTCAAGTGATGATTTGGTTAGTAAAGGGGTGGTTTAAGCCTCTAAATCCTATTTTCGTGATTTTAAACCTAAAGATTTGCCTAAATATTAGAGAGTTCAGTAGAGAAAAACGAAGAAAATATGGATTGAATCCTCTTTTCTTACTTTTTCTCGACTTTATCCCACTAGAACTAGCTAAAATGCTCAAAATGTCCTTAAGATTTTAAGTGGTGGAAGTGCTGAACCCTTATTTTGGCTGAGAAATGGCCTTTATATAGGCTAAAATCCATTGGAAATTGACTTTGATCAATTATCTGATAGATATTGAGCAAACCAGGCATGCAGCTATTTTGCAGTAGAAACCATGCTGCCGCTGGCATGGATGTTACCACCGGCGGTATCGATGAGGCCACCAGCGGCCTCACCCTCATGACAGGTCTAAAAAGCAAGCACGATTCAAGTCTGAAATCGAGGAAAAAGGGAGAAAATCCGGCCAAAAGCAAATTTAGTGGGATGACTGAATTATTAGGGGTTTATTTGACTTTTTATGGGTATTTTGGACTAAATTATTTTATGGGTGCAAATCATCGGTCTGAGCTACGACCGGAAGCGTTATCGGACATGTCGAACAGAATTTTTCTGAAAATAAAATTCGTAGAGAATTTTTTATCGGTAATAAAAATTCCAAAAAAGAATTTTTATCATGAGGAATAAAATCGGTATACGTCATCATCGTCTCGCAAGAGGGACGGTAAAATCCTGTGCTCGTAAATATATTTTAACCAATCATAATATATATGAACACATTGATATAAACAAAAGATTAAATGCCTTTATTAATTAAACAAATTATTCGTACTAATACATAATTAAGATATATCTCCCTAATTTCCTTAAGAGCATACATCATATCTAACACCTTTGTCTGGCCATTTGTTTGAGGATGAGCTATTGTTCTGAACTTGAGCTCTAGCCCCATCAACTACCACTAAGTCCTTCAAAAGTGACTTAGGAACTTGGTGTCCCTATCTAATACAATGCTCTTGGCCACTCTATGCAAACTCACTACCTCTCAGAAGAGCAACTTAGCAATAGCCGAGGCATCATTTGTCTTCCTACACACGATAAAATTGGCCATCTTGGAGAACCGATCAACCACAACTAAGATTAAATCCATCCCTCTTTATGTCCTTGATAACCCTAACACAAAGTCCATAGATAAATCTTCTTAGATGATACTTTGGAAATGCAAGGGCATATGTAAGCCGGTGTTGTGTGATCCACCCATGGCTGTCTAACAAACAAAACATCTCTCAACACTAGTCGAGACATCTTTCCTCATCTTAGACCTATAGTACCGACTGCTGACCACCTTAATTATTTTGTTTCACCCAAACTGACCAGCCAAACGTCCTCCATGTAAGTCTCAAATAACCTTCTCCTTGATGGATGTGGAAATAAGGCACAATTGGTTTCCCTTCATGAGATATCCATTAAAGAGGTGGTAATCCCCACTGATTGAGCCGTCTTGACAAGCCAACCAGACATCTCCAAAATCTTTATCTCCTCTATAGCCATCCTTCACATGTTCAAAAGTCTCAACCTCAAGAGAGACAGTTTTAGGAAGGTTGATCAGCCAATCAACAACCTAATTTTATGTTCCAAACTTATGGACAAGCTTATAAGGGCTTGTCCAACCCCATGCCAAATGTGGGGTTAGAGTGAGTTTGGTGCTCCAATGGAGCACCAAAACTCAATGCCAACTTTTAGGAGGGCTATAGTACTGCTCCATATTTGGATGGTACTGTAGCACCTCTATTTAATTTTTATTATTTTTTTTTATCTTTTTTTGCTTTTGTTTTGTTTTTAGTATTTTTTGTTTTGGGTTTGGGAATATAATAATAATAATAATAATAATAATAATAATAATAATAATAATAATAATAATAAAAGTTAGGTATAATAATAATATTGTAGTTTGGTGTAAAAATTTGGAGTGAATGGTTGGAAATGTAGACACTGTAGCAACACCAAATTATAGAGGAAAATGAACTTTAGTGTGAAAAATGGGGTGTGGGGTTGGACTTGCCCTAAGGAAAATTGTCAATGAAGGTAGACAACCTGGCATGCATAACACTCCTTAACTGCCTTTGACTACACAAATACTGAGTGCCTAGTGGTCAGTATACAACACAAATTCCTGGCAAATCAAATAGTTTTCCCAAGTCTTGATAGCTCTCATCACTGCGTATAACTCTTTGTCATATGTTGACCATTTCATCAAGGCTTAACTCAACTTCTCACGGAAGTAGGCAATTGGTCTCTTCTCTTGCATCAACACAGCTCATAATCGAAATCCACCAGCATCACACTCAACTTCAAATAACTTCTCAAAATCAGGATAAGCAAACACATGTGTAGTGCTTAGCTTCCCCTTGATCAAGGCAAAACATGCTTTTTACTCAGGCCCCTATTTGAAACCTCTCCCCCTATTTAGCAACTCAGTCAATGGATCCATGATTATGCTAAAGTTAGGAATGAACCTCTTGTAGAAGGTTACTAGTCTATGAAAACTCCTTACCTCCCCAACATTACAAGGAGCCGGCCACTCCCGTATAGCCTTGACTTTTAAGCCATCCTCCCAGATTTCATCACTGCTTACAATATATCAAAGGAAGACTACGCTGCTCAGTATAAATTCACACTTCTTAGGATGGGCATATAACTAGTCCCTCCTTATAAGTTCAAACACCTCCTTGAGATGCTCCCAATTGCCCTCCTCAAACTTATTGTGGATGAGGATATCATTAAAGTAAACAACCACAAACTTCCTAATGATGGGCTTCAGTACTTGGTTCGTTAGTCGCATGAAGGTACTTGGTGCATTGGTAAGATCGAATGATATAACAAGCCACTCATACAACCCATCTCTTTTCTTAAAAGTAGTATTCCGCTCACCACCTGCTCAAATTCTGATATGATGATAACCATTCCTTAAATAAAGTTTTGAAAACTCCCTAGAATTGAATATTTGGTCCAAAATATCATTAAACCATGGTATGAGAGTTGTACCAGACGATGATCTTATTCATAGCCCAACTATCTACACACATCCTCAAAGATCCATCCTTCTTGGGTGTTAATAATGTTGGGATGGTATATGGGCTCAAACTCTCCCTGGAGTGTCCCTTCTTCAATAACTCCTCAACTTGCTCCTTTAAAATCTCATTGTCATTGGGACTCATTCTATAGTGTGGCAAATTGGGTAGGATGGCTCTTAGAACCAAGTCAATGTTATATTGGATGTCCCATAAAGGTTGTTGGTAGTTCTTTAGGAAAGACATCCTCAAACTCCTCAATCAACTCGTTCAACTCAATCGGGACATTATTAGTTTTTCTAGCCGGCTCCATTAAGGCTGTTGCAATAACTAGAAAGATCTTATGACTTTCCTCACACTACTTCAGGAAGATAGTTTTGGTGCTACTATTGGCAATTGTGATTTTTTAGCCTTCCAAGCGGTCAGCCTGAAGTAGTATCAACACATACTTCACCTTGTACTTGGTGAAAGAATAAGTATTCTTCCTCCCAGAGTGTGTTGCATCATTATCAAACAGCCAAGGCCTTCCTAAGAGAATATGACATGCATCCATCTCAACAATATCATAATAAATTTCATCAACATACCTCCCAATTGTGATTGTAACTCAACATCTTTAAGTCACCTTCAGCTCTCCAACACTCTTTATCCAATGAATACCATAACATTCCAAATGAGCTTCAGGAATTAAGACTAACTTTTTCCCAACTTGTTGTTGATGTCTCTTGGCTACCACTATCAATGATCATGCTACACTTCTCTCCTTGCACAAGATATTTAGTCTTAAACAATTGGTTGAGTTATCCTTGATCAGTCCGGTTGGACATTAATAACCGCATGTTGATATAAAAATTATGTACATCACTACACCTCCCATTTAAGCGGCTTACAATATACCTCTGCAACATCTTCCTCAAATTCTTCCTCTTCTACATCATACCTCTCCACCATGTTAACTTTCTTCCTCTTGGGATACTCATTTGATCGATGATCGGGCTCATTATATCGAAAGCATATGAATAGAGATGGCTTAGCATAAGGATTGCTGGGTTTAGGAAGATTTGAGCTCAAGACAACATTCCTCCTACACCCCACATCTGGTGCCTTTTCCCAAGTGGTCTTACTTCCACTTCCACTTACTACATTACCTCCACGTTAAGGCAGATTTTGAGAGCTCTAAAAGGAACTAGGGTCTATTCCAGCCATCCGTAGGTAAGTGTCTTGAGGACGGCTCAAATCCATCTCTTCCTTGAGTGCCAAATTCCGGGCGTCCAAAACACTCAATATCATCTACACTCCAATCTTCTCTCTTATGTTTGGTCAAAACCTATCAAGTTAATGTGATGCTCTTTGCACTTCCATCTTATCCAAACCTACTCAAGCTGAGTCTTAAAAATTTAGCTGAATACTCATCCACACTTCTAACGCCTTGACAACACCTATTGTGAGCCTAATAAATGTATTGGTCATAATTAGGTGGTAGAAACCTTCCACTCAACATTGTCTTCATCCTTTGCCAGGATCTTATAGCTTCCCTTCCACTCTTCCTCCTTTACGATCATTACATTATTTCCACCAGACGGATGCTCCTCCTTTCAACCAGCATGCCATTAATTTCACCTTTTTATAATCAAGCACACTTGCATAATCAAAGAATTTCTCTACCTTCGTGAGCCAGTCTATAAATCCTTCAATATCAAGGTCCCCACTATATGAGGGCAAGTCAACCTTGATTTTGAAAGAGTCATCCTCCCCAAATCTCCTTCCATGCGGATCCTCCTCAAATCTACCTCCTTGAGGCCTCTTCTTAGCCACATAACCGCCTCCTCCATATAAGGGTAATTCCACCTCCCTTCTTCTTCATTCAGGTGGATTCCTTCTTGCACAATCATAATATTCCTCCTCACTGCTCTGACCAACATCAACTTATGGATCACCTTCATGCCTCACTTGATAAAATGGGTTTCTTTGATGAACAATGGGTGGAACAACTTCATTTTCAACTCCTTAAACAAGGTTGTTAGGTTGTTCAGGTGGTGGCATGCTTAATTTTAGGCATCTCCTCCTCCTTGAGGATTCGCTTGAACGGGACGAATAACTCCAAGGAGTTCTCTATGGAAATTAGTAAAGCCGTTTGTAATCGCGTCCCTCAAATTCTGAGTTTTAGTTCAAAAGTCTTGTCAAAATTCCTTCATGTGAGTCTCCAATGTCTCTACTCTCTCTTGGATTGCTTTTTATTGAACGATGGTTCCAAGAGGGTTTTCTAAAGGGAAACTTTAGGCTTTGATACCAAATAATAATGATTTAGAAGGCTTGTTGAAGGTTTGAACCACAAAACCAATAAAGAAGGTGATTCGTTAACTAAGACTTGCCAGAAAATGAATTTCCTAAGGAGTTTACAATCTGAACTTGAAGGCATTAAAACCAAAATAGAGAGAAAATAATCTCTGAGAATTGTATTAATGACTAAAAAAGGTGAGTTCTGTAGAGAATCTATGGGCCTGGAGAGTGTTGGGCTTGATAGGTGAGTGAGCACACAAGTGGGGTTGAACCCATCTAATACAAAACCAATTGGCTTGTGTTAAGGCCCAATCTACTCCACTTATATACTACTCTTTTCACTTGTAGGTTTTCCATGTGGGATATCTCCAACACTCCCCCTCAAGTGCAACTGGGCCTGGTCCAATTGCCACTTGCCAACATTCCTTGGCCTATCATCTCCGAGGCTCAAGGTCAACACCGGGTCTAGCCTTTCTCTGCTAGCCCAAACTCCATCAGGACTTTAAACACGAACCCAAGATTACTGGCTGTCAGGCCTTTTCACCGCTCTGATACCATGTAGAGAATCTATGGCCCTCGAGAGTGTTAAGTTAGAAAGGCGAGTGAGCATACAAGTGGGGTTGAGCCCATCTATCACAAAACCAATTGACTTGTGTTAAGGCCCAATCTACTACACTTATATACTACTCTTTTCACTTATAGGTTTTCCATGTGGGATATCTCCAACAAGTTCAATACAAAGTAGTGGGGGCTTTTCTAGCCACTTACAAAAGATGGTGAAACCCATTTGAATAACAAAATAATACAATTGGACCCATAAATATTGTAAGATAAAAAGTGATTGGACTTTCGATAAAAGAGGATAGTTACGGAATCTTCTTCTCTTGGATCAGCCAATCACGTCACCCACTTGCTTCCTTATCTCTATTTTGGTCAGAGATTCAAAATGAGAAGACTGATTTCAATCGAGCTGTGCATGTTGCTCGAGGCGCCTTTGCTGAGCGTATCGGCACTTGGCGCATTCTTTTACCCATTCAGGACAACATTTGTGATCCAACCATCCTCTCTTCCAGGCGACATTGAGATGCCTGCATGCTAGGTTAGATACTTTAGCTTAGACTTGCTTTCCAGCAGTCCTCAATGCTCTAGGCAGACTTATTATTCCAGCCGAACTTAATGCTCCATGCGGCCTCATTCAAGGAGGGATCATGTCCTCATCAAATTTATTTTCTTTTTCCTATTTTGTCCTCTCCCATCAATGTATATGTATCTTTCACTCTCACTGTCTCAATCTTTGAATTTCTCTCTCTTAAAGTTGCTTTCCTTTTTTCATTCTGAAATCTCAACCAATCCGTTGGTCTCTCTCTAAAAATTCACCAGTTTTCATATTCAAATTTCACTTTTATTTTTGGACTAGAATTTGGCGGTGAATGAAGGAGAGATGACACCATTGTCATTTCAATAGTGCCACAGTATGATGCTGAAAGAGAAAGAAACAAAAAAGAAATTCATATAAGTGAAGCCGCTTGAAGGTGAAGATTGGTTTTTACAAATAGTGTCATCGTTATTAGAGTGACCAATATTTTTAAGATTTTAAAGTGTTTGTTTCGAGGACTTTTTGATGGATTTTTATCAATCCATTTAGGCCCGTTCTTTTTCAATTTCTGAACGCTGAATTGAACTGAATTGAAGTCGGCTAAACTGGACTGAACTTATTTATGTATAAACTATAGCTACGCATAGCTGAATTGAACTGAACTAAACTGAACTGAATTGTAGTTTAAAAGAACATGACATTGATCACTATGCTACTATTATCATTATTACTGTTACTGTTATCATAAGAAATAATTAAGCATCCTTAAAGTCAAGTCCAATGTATATATTACCTTCTTATTCAATAAATTTACTTAAACACAATACGATACGGGAATTGGAGGGTGTAATCTCAGAGTTTTCTTGATAACTAACTTCAAGTAGTTAAGCTCATGAAGGCGTGATTCATCAATGTTTCCTCTTGTATCAAATAATCATCTCACCTCATCTTACACGTTATCCATTACTCTAGGATTTTTCATTAGTTCTGACATTGCCCATTCTATAGTAGTTGATGATGTCTCAATACCAACACCAAACATATCCCGAATTACATTTATTAGATTTGGTGAGAAAAAGTGAAGTGTATTAATTTTTTTTTTTTGCTCAATAAAAAATCAACCAATTTTGTAGACTTCTCATTACATTGAAATGTTGTGTTCACGAGCAAATGTTCCAAAAACATAATATATCAACCATACCACATTGCCATGAGTTATCAATGACAACAATTTTACCTTTTCGAGGTAAAAATTATGCACTAGAATCTCGAGTTTTATGAATTGTTTAGGATAAAATTTTTCTAGTTGCTCTCTATCATTAAGAATGTAACATTTACATCTAAAGGCTTTGAAATAAATAAATTTGGGTTTCCTTTCCTTCCAAATTTTACAGGAGATCTTTTCTAAGGTCTTTCTAACGAGAGCTCTATTCAAAATATAGAATGAAAAACCAAAGTTCTGAAATTGTTTCCCAAAAAGCAGAATCTCCTATTAGAAAGAAGTCCCCCTACAAGGACATCTTGTGTGGAACTCAGAAGGACGAAGATGAAATTATGTCGGAGAACTCAAGCCCTTCAGTCGATGGACATGAATCTGAAGATGATTTCAGGGCTACATGAGACAGTGAAGACGAGGGTGAAGATGACGACAAATGTCCTAGAGTTTGTTTTTCAGCTGCTGAAAAGGAAACCTTTTGGAAACCATGGCGCTTTTCCATAATATGTAAAGTCCTTGGAAGGAGAGTGAGCTTTAAATATTTGGCATCCAGACTATATAGTTTCTGGTAGAAAAGGGGTACCATGGGACTGATAGATTTAACTAATGACTTCTACCTAGCAAGATTTTCGACAAAGGAAGATTTCATGGCTGCATTGCAAGGAGGTCCTTGGATGGTAGCTGATCACTTGGTTTCAGTCAAAAAATGGCATCCTTTTTTCGACCCTTTTAACGACCAGGTGGCAAAAATTATGGCATGGGTTCGTTTCCCTGGAATCCCGATCGAATACTATGATGCCTCAGCCTTAATAAAATTGGGTAATCCAGTGGGAAAAGCTAGATACGTGGACAGAACCACCTTGAATGCTTCTAGAGGTAAATATGCTAGAGTATGTGTCGAAATTGATCTAAGTCTCTCCTCGCAAAATTCCGTCTGAAGAACCGAGTATATAGGATAGAATATGAGGGTATCCATAATGTCTGTTTCCACTGTGGGATATATGGTCATACCAAGGACCAGTGTAGCAAAAACAAGGTGGAAAGCCCTATGGAGGAGAGTAACAACGCTGAAGGGAACACGCTTCCAGATTTGCAGCAATTAACAAAGCCGGAAGTGCTGGAGGATTTCGGCCCATAGATGTTGGCTAAAAGGAATAATCGCGGCAAGAATCATAAGGAGAATACACTCCTTCAATCTCAGGGGACGGAGTCGGGTGGTCAGCCACCTAATCAGAAAAACCAGATAGGCAAAGTCGGATCTGAGTCAAAGGGCGATGTGGCTGACGAGATTGAAAAAGAGAAGGTAGGGAACAGGTTTCAGATCCTTAGGGCGGCTGAAAATGTTGAGCAGTTGTCAGAAGTCACGGGTGGTCTAATTAGAGGAGAAGCTCCAATGAATGGCCCACATATAACCGTTGTGAGTAAGGGAAAAGAAACGAAGGGTGATTTAGATGGGCTTGAAAGAACCCCTAAGCCAATTTTGCTCTCAACTAAAGCTGGTAATGTTGCCTCTAAATTAGATTTTGACAAGCCCAAGCCAATTTTGGATTATAGTGGGCCTTTGACTCTTACTCAATCCCAATCAAATAAGTTAGCCCATTCATCTACTCCTTCCCCACCTACTCATAACACAGACGAATACAACCCCCACCCAAATAACCAAATCAAAATTCTTAGTCCCATAGAGATGGTTCAGTCAAGTTCGAAGCCAAGTAAAAGTGCTTCAGACCAATTGGCCAATTTGGGTAATCAAATGGCTCCGAGGGACAAGGCAGAGAAGTTTGGCAAATTGGGTTTGGAGAATGTACCCCCACCGTTACCTCCAGACATTACCATGGGGAGGAAGGCCAAAAAAGACAAAGAAAAGGAGAAAGCGAACGGGACAACCTCAGGTCAGGTTAAGGACATTCCCTCTAGAAATTAAGCTTTATGCTTAGGTGTTTCTTTTTCTATCAATTTCTGGATATGAATTGCATCTTTTGGAACATAAGAGGTGGTGCAAACCACCAAAGCCTCCTTCATTTGAAGGACCTTGTAAAAAGGCATAGATTGAATATGTTTGGACTTCTCGAAACTAAAGTTGGTGCTTCTAGAGCTATAGAGCTTGCTGCTAATTTTAGGGGATGGAAATTCCAATGCATAGAACCCCGTGGCTTGTCGGGAGGAATTTGGGTTTTTTGGCTAGAGAGTTATGCCCAAGTAGAAGTCTTAAAGGAAAATAGGTATTTTATTCACTTCAGTGTGAAGACCCAAGACAATCTTAACTTCCTAATGACGTTGGTGTATGCTAGTACCCTTGTTGTAATCCGCAATGAGATGTGGGATGAGTTTATAAGAATGAAAGACGACATCAACTCCCCGTGGTTTGTCCTAGGGGACTTTAATGACATCACCAACCTGTCTGACCAAAGAGGTGGAGCAAACCATTATGTTAATAAATGCATACATCACCAGAGGTAAATCAACCAAGCTAATCTTATTGACTTGGGCGCCTCAGGCAACAATTTCACTTGGCGTAGGAATCGGCTTCATGTCAGATTGGATAGAGTTTACACGAATGTTATCGGTAGAGTGGCATTCCCTAATGCTTGTGTTACCAACCTCCCTTTCCGACATTCTGACCATTGCCCAGTTCTCTTTAGAACTGATGGTCCCCAGTATGATGGCACTAATAGACCTTTCAGATTTGAAGCGGCGTGGGGGTCTCACAATGGTTTTACTGATTTGGTTAAAGAATCATGGTCCCCTCATTCGAACTTTTTTCTGGCAGCTGCTAACTTTAAAGAAAAGGTTGCTTTATAGAATAGGAATGTGTTTGGGAATATCGCACAGCGGAAGAGACAATTACTGGCAAGAATAGCGGGGATAAATAGAGAACTAGAGAGAAGTTGGTGTGATCATTTAGTAAACCTGGAAAATCAGCTCAGAAGAGATTTGGTTGAAGTTTTAAAATAAGAGGAAGTATTGTGGTACCAAAAGTCTCGAAAGAAGTGGATGACCGATGGCGACCGAAATACTCGATACTTCCACTTGTCTACTATGATGCGTCGTAGGAGAAATAGAGTTGACAGATTGAAAAATGACGAGGGGGAATGGGTGGAAGGTCAAAACCAACTGAAAGTCATGGCCGTTGATTTTTTCAGAAACCTTTTCTTAGAAGAAGTGAGGCAATCTAATTTTTACCCATGTGAAGCTCGTTTTCCGCATATTGATGACGATCTGCTGAATTCTAACTTTGCGCCAGTCACAAAATTGGAAATTCGTAATGCCTTCTTTGGTATGGGTGCCCTCAAAGCCCCCGGAGTAGATGGGCTACCCGCAGGCTGTTTCCAAAAGCACTGGAACATCGTGAAGGAGGGGGTTTTCTGCTTCATGTTGGAGGTGTTCGCCGGGAAGACTGATCTGTCAGGTATTAACGAAACTCTCCTGGTCCTTATTCCTAAGATGAGCATCCCCACAAGCTTCTCCCATTTTAGGCCGATCAGTTTATGCTCGGTGGTCTATAAAGCTATTACTAAGATCATTGCTAATAGGATTAAGCCCCTTCTACCAACTTTAGTAAGTCCGAATCAATGCAGCTTTATCCCAGGAAGACAAATCAGTGACGACATTGTCATAGCTCAGGAGATTGTTCACTCTATGAGGATAAAAAAGGGTACAAAAGGATTTGTAGTGCTTAAAATCGATTTGGAAAAAGCTTATGACCGTTTGAGATGGGAATTTGTTATAGACACGTTGAAAAGTATTGGTTTGCCCCCCCAATGGATTGAACTAGTGTATCGATGCATCTCTTCTTCATCTATGCGGATTCTTTTCAATGGAAACATGACAGAAAATTTTACGCCTTCAAGGGGCATACGCCAAGGAGACCCGTTGTCACCATATTTGTTCGTTCTATGCATGGAACAACTTGGGCATATCATCCAGTCAAAAGTGGAGCTGGCATTTGGAAGGGCATTAAATGCACCCGAAATTGTCCCACCATCTCGCACTTATTCTTTGCTGACGATTTGCTGCTCTTTAGTGAAGCCTCGCCTGCACAAATTGATGCTATAGTCTCTTGTCTAAATGACTTTTGTGAGATGTCAGGGCAGAAAGTTAGCCTCCAAAAGTCTCGGTTGTGCGTGTCCAAGAATGTCAGTCCAGCCCTTGCTCAATCTCTGAGTTGCCAAAGTGGAATACCCCTAGCGCCGAACCTTGGAACTTACCTCGGTGGGCCCCTACTTGATGGAAGAGTGAGTAAAGGGACTTTTGCGCCAGTAGTGGATCACGTTCAAAATAAGCTCTCAGGTTGGAAAGCTTCATCCTTATCCCTAGCAGGTCGTGCAACACTGGTTAAATCGGTCACAAGTAGCATCCCTAACCATACTATGCAGACCAACATCCTCCCATCACATGCTTTGGAGTCTATGGATAAGGCCAATAGGGCTTTCCTTTGGGGGAGTGAGAATGGCAAAAGAAAAATTCATATGGTTTCTTGGAACCGAGTTTGCCAGCCTAGAAATGATGGGGGAATAGGTTTACGACCTAGTGGAACTCATAATAAGGCCCTCATTATGAAGTTACTTTGGTGCATCATCAAGGAACCAGAGGCGTTGTGGGTAAAACTTTTAAGGGGAAAGTATTTTGCCCAAGGAAATTTATTCAGTATAGAGGCTTCTTCAATGCGTAAATCATACCTTTGGAGATGTCTTGTTAAGGTGTTACCAGATTTAAGAAAGGGATCAGCTGGACCCCAAGGAAGGGTAGCCAAGTTGGTTTCTGGACTGACAATTGGCTCTTGGACAGGGCTTTGGCTGATTTTGTGGGAAATATCCCAGAAGAACATGCTAACAAGAAGGTTAATGAGTATGTCACTACTTCAGGTGATTGGGATTGGAAGACATTAGAAGCTCTCTTACCTCATGAATTCTTACTCCACTTGGCTGCCTTCAAGAAAAACCTCGACAGTGAAGAAAATGACTCGCTTATTTGGAATTGTTCTACAACAGGCTCTTTTACTACCAGGTCAGCCTTTTCGTTACTATCACCACCCCCTAATGAACCCCTTACCCCTCTGCTGCAGGCCGTATGGAAAATGAAAATACCGCTTAGAATACAATTCTTTTTGTGGCTAGCGATACAAGGTAGAATTCTTACCAATGAAGAGAGACGTAGAAGACACCTCATTGACTATGATCATTGTGGGGCTTGTAGTGATAGCACGGAGTCGATAACACATACTCTTCGTGATTGCCAAGCTAGCCTTGAGGTGTGGAAAATTATGAGTTGACAGTTTTATTCCATCTTTTTTCTGTGTCTCAGAACAAGAGTGGTGGAGAATTAATATCGCCCATGCCAAGGATGCGTTATGGGGAACTCAGTGGCATATAGTTTTTTGCATTACCTGCTGGTGGCTTTGGAAGTGCCGCAACTATAGAATTTTTCAAACCCCAAATAGAATTCCGATTAATAGAATTGGAAGCTTAAAGTGCTTTGTGGAAGCTTGTGAACAGAGCTGGCTGCCTAGCCCTTTAAATCATGGTCCTCAATCTGTTGAGGTGTTTGTTAATTGGAAAAAGCCCCCTGGAGGTTGGGTTAAACTAAACGTAGATGGGTCTTGTGACCAACAAACTAGTCGGATTGGAGCAGGAGGCATTATCAGAGATCACAACGGTACTTGGCTAGTCGGTTTTACTCATAACATTGGCAAACGACACTCCTTCCTCGCTGAAGCTTGGGCAGTTCTTTCGGGTCTAAAGCTGGTGATTCTTAGGGGATTTACTAATGTTATTGAATCTGATTGTCTTCAGGTAGTGAAGACTCTTAACAAATGGGACTTAGTGAAGAAAGGGCATCGTCTCCGCAACATATTCGACACCATACAGCACAATATCAATTTGCTTAACCAGGTCCAGATTATACATACCTATCGTGAAGGAAACTCGTGTGCAGATCTATTGGCTAATTTGGCGCTCTCCACACCGCTAGGTGTCCACCATTTAGAAATCCCCCCTGATGATATCTTCAAATTGCTTGAAGCTGACTATTGTGGTTTTGCTAAGGTTTGTGGTTTTGCTAAGGTGCGACAGTGCCCAAGTTTAGATGCTGGATGAGCTGTTGTGTTTTGTTTTTGCCCTGTTTTTCTTTTCTGTTTTCTTTATCTTCTACTTTTATTACCAAAAAAAAAACTAAATTACAACTTTTATTATAATCATTTTAATAAAAACGTTTATACTTTTGGTACTAAAATATCTAACTATTTATTATTTGTTAACAAAAAAGATATCTTACTATTTGTATTGTTTTTTGTGTATCGTCTCCTGTACCCAAAATCATAAACTTCAAAACTTAGGATCTGTTATCTTTTACTGTAATTTAATATAGTTTAATTTAGTTCAGATCATTTCAGTTCAGGTTACTTTAGTTCAGTTCAGCCTTGTATAGTTATAAATTTACACTAGAATAAGTTCAGTTCAGTCAATTTTAATTTAGTTCAGTTCAACTTTTAAAAGTTGAAAATTACATGACCTTAAAACTACATATCTATTTCCTTAAAAAAATTATGCATTGGAATCTCAAAAACCAAATATTCACCTTACTTTGGAGTGTTTATTTTTTATTTCCTAGACAATTGTTTAACTATTTATTTTGTTGTTTATTTTGATTTTCTTTTGTTCATCTTTCCCGGATTTTTTTAACAATATTTGAGGAATGTTCTCCGCCTCCTTTCTTAACCTTTTAATTAGTTTCAAATTTATCGATTTATATCATATCATAAAACGTAACTTATTTTTCTGAAAAAAATATTGACAGAAGCAAACTTACCATAATAATTGCTTTGATATTTTCGTCTCTCAAAGGATATTCAAGATATCCTTCATCTTGTAGATTCAATAGCACATCTATTAAATCTTTAACCTCACCAGGCCGATCACCCCCTGCTGCCTTTCGAGCTCTATGTTTATCGATGCTACTTTGAAACATTGTATCAAATTTTGTCTGATTCTTTTTAAGACTATAGTTCATTCCGCTGAGAAGTTCAAGAATTTTAACAGAAGGATACAATTCTGCTATACCAAAACCTCCAGCAGCTTCAATAACTTCTTTAAGTGCTGGGATAAATATATCTTCTCCTTCCCAAACCTTACCAAATGCTGATCTCGAAACAATGCTATAGATCAATGAATTAACCATCTTACTTAAATTGATAGGCGATCCAGATTTGCTACTAGGAGATATAGACCTAATGAGTTTTGATACTTGGCCTTCTCTGATTGATCTAAGTGATTCCACCCGTTTTGCAGTCAACTGCTCAAGTGTGCATATTTTTCGCATTTGCCTAATTATGGGTCATAACCCTTGCTGCGAGGAGACAGGGCGGCCGATCAGCAAAGGTGATATCATGGATTTTCATGACCTCTCTAGCAGTTTCGGGTGAAGAAATAACAATATTTGTGAGTTCGCCGAGTTGAAGATGCAAGATAGGTCCTTAAATTTGGGACAAGCCCTGAGGCGTTAATGGGGAAGAGGGGTAATTAAATGGTGGATATTCCCAATTAGAGGCAGCTTCCATTGTCCTGGTGGTAGCTTTCTGATTGATTTGTTGCTCCTTAATACTAGGAAGACCAAGAGAAGCAGGGAAATGGAAAGAAACTGGATCAGTTCCATTAGATGAGACTGAGAGATTCAATGGGGTGATTAGCAAATTGTATTGCATACTAATATCCTGTTAACGTTCTTAATTTCGTACATTTCATTATTTGATTTTTTGTTTATTAATTTAATTGTCAGATATTACATTATATTGTTAATTTACATTTGATTCCCTCGTAAGACTATATGTTGTTTACATTGATTTCAGACTATATTTGCTTAAAATAAAAGTTGTTAAATGAGATCACGTGATGTGTATATTACATTAAATAGTTTTTTTATACTCCCTCCATATTTTTTTACTTGTCTTCCTATAAGTTTCACACTTTTTAATAAACTCATTTATTAATGATATGAAAATACTAGTTTACCATTGTATCTCCAATTAATGCTTTAATTTTTCAACACAAATGCAATTAATGCTAAGGATATAGTTAGAAGAATAATGAAAAAAATACCTAAAAAAGAACAAATGATAAATATTTTAATAATCTAATTTTAGGCTAGAATGCCTATTTTAAAAAGATGGATGAAGTACTTGATTCCCTTGTAAAACTATATGTTATTTTATATTAAATTAAATATTTTATTGACTCCTTTACTTTATTCATTCTTTTTTTCTCCTTTAAAATAAATTTGCTCTGAGTTTACAATAATAATAAAGAAAAATTTCACCTCATTTCATCCGTATGTGAACTTAAACCTGTGATCTATAGGATCATAGCTTCTAGGCTCAATCAATAGGTTAAGATCTTTACCATGAAAAATCCGTTTAACTTTATGCATTCTTTACTCCTGAGTTTAACCCAAATGACCTAATTGGCCCAATGCTCCCCACAACTTTCTAAAGTTTTCTCTAAACTTGATAAAAATATATTACGTGTCAACTTCTGATTAGAGTTAAAGAGATTATAAAAATGATATCACTAAAAAGTCAAACCAATTAAAAATTAACACGTGATATTTATGGGCAAACTTACGGGCTTATTGCTTATTGAGAAGATTAAGAGAAAATTTGAAAAGTTGAGTGACCAATAGTCCATTTGATTCCCTCATAAAACTATATGTCAATTTGAATTAAATATCTATATTTTTTTGGCAATTATGAGATCTGTATATATTCGATTCCTCGTAAACTTATATGTTATTTTATATTGAATTAAACTATATTGTAATTTGATAATTAGATGGGATATCACAAGATGCGTATATTAAATTATTGACGCCATTACTTTATGCATAAATGGAACTGATAAGTTAGAAATAGTAGTGTAATCTTATATATTTTTGTTCTCAAAATGTTTGGGAAAATGTTGGTTTTTATCAAGATTGTGACAACCTCTCTGTCAAAATGAAAAATTTTGGAGCTAGATTGGTAAGGAATCTTAGCCAATGTGATGGATGTCCATAGATTCCCGTACAAAATAAGCTAGTAGTTAGCAGTGAACTGAGGTTAATGGTCAATTTCATAAGGAACGATATTTGACAACATTACTCTTAACAGATGATACACAACGTGATCTAGAAATGATCTCTTTGGAAAATGGGCTGTGAAAACAAAGTAAAGCTGGTAATAAATCAATAAAAGGCAATGACTTGACCAAAGCAGAGTAAGACTGAATATTATGGTGATCACAGGACGAGGAATTAATTGCACCGGAAGTTAGATTTAGTTACACTAGCACTCATGCACCGTACAGTACTAGCAACTCTTCCTTACTGTATATGGAGACCTGACTTCGTGCCACGGCCTCTCTCTTTCTCGCTGTGTCTCTCGACTTCGCTTCAAAGTGCTCACCGACGAATAGCAATAAATATTAGAAAAGCTTAAATCCTTACCGACATGTAGTGAAGCACGCCTAACAGACGTAAGATTACCTTTCTCCAGCCTCGATGGAGACTGTTGTCACTTTATCCCTTTTCAGGCACAATTACGGATGCAAGAATTAAGATTAACGATAATCACAAAGATTTACCAAATGGTTGATCAGGCCAAATAGTGAGACTAAGTGATACTCTTACCATAAAAATCCTTCAAGTATCGAGATTGGTAAATAAGTCGCCTTGCAGATTTCTCTACTCAGTTGCAGTCCTCACACCATTTAAACTCAACCTTGACCCTTACTTAGTCAAGTTATGCAAAAATTAGTTAGACATGACTTAATTTAAATGTGCAGAAATATAAAGAGACTTAAAGTACATCATGCTTGAAAAATAAAGGTGTGAAATCGAAATGGAATTATAGGTAAGTGGACTACAAATAAACTTGCGATTAAACTAAAAAGAATTTGAAACAAGAAATCAAAAACTTGGAAATTAAAGTGCTTGAAATTAAAGAGAATAAAAACTAAAGCTAGAAACTAAAACTAGACTAGAAAATGAAGAACTGTGAATGAAAGATGATCTTCAAAATGCGCCGGCCATCATGCATTTATAGCCTGCCGCCTCTCCCTTTGCTTCCTCTTTAGAGATGGATTAGGACTCTTTGTGGTTGTCTTTTGGGATTTATTTTCTTTTAGCCTTTATTTTAAAATGGAATTAAAATCCCTGTCTTTATCTTCCCTAAGTAGAATTGGGATAGAAATTAAACTCCTTTCTTAAGTTGGACTCTTCCCAACTAGGATTTGTCCAAATTAGGTGTCCTTCTAGATCTGAAACTTTGAGTGCTTTGGTATTGATGTCATCTTGGTCGTTTTAAAGTGTTCTGGTGTTACTGGGATCAGCTATTGCTCTCATTGTCTCTATCATGCTTTTTTCGTCTAAATATTGCATGTTTTCTCCAAAATGCCTTGAAAACCTGAAAAGACAGAAAAGGAAGTAATAGCGGCTAAAAAGACTAAAAACATGGTCTCACTGATATGAAAATAAGTATAAATACATTCTGAAAATACAACCCATCAAATCTCCCCACACTTATTCCATGCTTACCCTCAAGTATGCATTAAAGATCAGGAAGAAGAGAAATTTATTCTATGCAAACAATCCTAAACAATTTTACAAAGACCGAATTCTTTCACGGAAACTTGCATCGAGACTCTTTATTAACTATCGGAGTTCCAGCTCGAGAAATCCTTGAGAAAGCATAAGCACCTTGCTCAAAACTAAGCCCGGGAGTATTTATCACATTAAGAGTACAAGCACAGGATTAAAAATTTGTTGAAGTTAAGAATTACCTCAGTTTAGGATCCAGTAGATCTCGATAAACACAAGATGACTCCATCTTGAGCATTATAAAATTAATGCACATTCTCATTTGGTGGGGTCCCTAATACCTCTAGCCTATATATATATATATATATATATATTGCTCCCTCTTCTAGCCACTATGAAACAGTCACCAACAGGTTATGAGCCGAGCAGTGCTCTTTCTTCTAGCCAACAAGAAAATAAAAGTAAAAAATAACCACCAAGATCAAAGTCAAGAATGGAATAAGGTCTCGATGAAGATCCCATGATACAGAGAGACTAACTAAATACAAACCAAGTCCAGGTTAAAACACACAAATAACTTAATCATGATACAGTTTTCTGTACTCATCAAGACTAAAAATCTTACAAAGTGACTTTTAAATATCAATAATTTGCAACAACAATACTCAAATCAGGTCTCGATGATAAGTTATAATTAATCGAAACAGTCCTGTTAGTCATAAAATTATCTATTTACACACTATTCCTTATCTTTTGTGTCCTCATTTCTCAATAATATGTTAGAGAACAAACTAGGTCATTGCAGGAAAGAAAAGATAAAACACGAGTCCTTGTGAAACATTTTCTTGATTAAAAGAAGCGAAAATGAAATATATACAATGATTCAGAAAAACTAAAAATAAAAAGACTGAAAATAAAAAATAAAAAGATCAAGAAAAGATAAAAACATAAAAAAGAAGCAAAAAGGATAAATCCCCTCCCCATATTTAAAATTTGCATTGCCCTCAATGCAAAAGAAAATAAAAAAGAAGAAAAATAAAATAAAGAAGAAAAATAAAAAGATGGCGAAAAGAACGTTACTATCCTGGTGAAGGAGGAAGAGAGGTAAAGAGACTCAGCCTCAGTGGTCTTGCCTGGCGACACCTATACACTGGATCAAGAAGTCCACATTAAGCTCGAGGGCATCTTAATGAGAGCGAAGGATCTGGTTTTAAGCACCGAGCTCGAGGATGCTTTTGTAGAGGTCCTTGTACATGTCCTCAAGAGTGTTGTACTTCTTAAAGAGCTCAGTGTAGGCGACGGAGCTGCTGCTCAATGGGATTAGGAGTAGGTTTGATAATAGGGGGACGAGGTGGGTGTATAACTATGGTCCCGTCAATTGTTTCTACGAGCAGCATGATCCCAAGAGTCTCCAAGTCCAAGAGCGGGGTCTCGAGGGCTTTAGTGTAAGGGGCAGGATTGAAGTGTTCCATGCCATATGCAATCAACGAGATAATGGTGCAGAGGATCAGAGGAGTCTTGGGGTGAGTGAGAACCTACCAAAATTGCTTGGCCAGTATGGCTCCTAAGTGGAGCTTGTTGTTATTTTGCATGCACCATAGAATGTGCTCTTCCTTCTCATTTAGGGTCCCAGAGTTTCTATGGTGACCAAATTAATTAAAGGCAGGAATTCTATGGGCATACCTTAGGTGGGGGTCATGGATATAGAAGGCACGCGAGTCACCGGACTTCCAGGTGGTGACTTAATGATCATTATTGTAGAGAGAGAAGAAGGTCTCAACGGTGTCGAAGTTAGAGGGAGGAGCATCGCACATATCATTAGAGGGGTTAGTTGCCCCTAAAGCCTTGTTGAAGTCATCGAGACTCCAACTGAAGTACTTCCCATGGAGACAAAATTTTATTAGCCCCTCCTCTTTGTAGCTTATGTAGTCCTGCTTAAAGTGGAGAGTCACGTAGAACTCCTAAACAAGCTCCTGGAAGGAGGGGATGTAGATGAAGAGCAGGGGCAACCAACAGATTACGGTAAAGGCATCAGTGACTGCTTTGTTGATGTTGGGAATAGTCATGGTCTCCTTTCAGCTAGACTTGCATGGCTTTGAAGACCGCCCCTTGAAATGAGCATAGGCAGTGGGTGGAGCAGGATGATTAAAAGAGCTATAGATCTTGCTCTTTGTGCCGGGAGCAAGGGCTTTCTCTTTCTTGGCCACTTTGGCCCTCTTCAACTCTGGCTCTCATAGCGGCGCTCCTTATTTACATCTTCATCTTCGGAGGGGGAGGAGAGGAGGAGGAGTGAAATCATTTTCCTCCTTGGAGTCAATCTCGGCGAGGTCATTATAAGGTTTTACCTCCCCCTGAGGCATCTTTTCCTTTTTTATGGGAGTCTCAACGGACTCCTTGTAATTAGCTACAATGGAAAACACAGTGGAGATGGGGCCGACGGTGAGAGGGGTCTCTCTAAAAGTAGTGGTGGCGCTGTGAGAGGTGGCAGGAGTGGGAACGACATGGCTTCGATTCACCGAGGTCTTTTTACGAGTGACTATGGCAGTGGGAGTAGAGACGATGGTTGGTGCTGCGGTGGTGGTGGTGGCACCCTCGGTGGTGAGAGCAGCAGGAGAAGTGGTTGCTATGGTGGCGATGGTGGTGGTAATAGTGGAAAAAGTGGCCACCGCCGGGATAATGGCGATGGAAGCAGTGATAGGAGTGGTGGTGGTAGTGGTGAAATGATAACTCGTAAATATGACTCATTTCCTTCCTATTTCATCTAATTATTTGAATGATCTGCTACTGATTTGATGATGATTTTGTGCTTACTTAGGTTACGAATGATATTTGGGCTGATTTGGCAAGTTGGGAGACTATAGAAGCATTTTTCGGGATTTTGGAGAAAATGGGAATTAAAGAGCTTTTATTTCCTAATTGAAGACAAAGACTTCCAGATTTATTTTAGGTTTTATTCCCTTTTGTCTTTTTTCTATTTTATCTTTACCTTTTTAGTTCTTTAGGAAAACTCTACCTTTTTATTTAACCTTTTATTTTAATGAGGATATCTTTTTCTTGTTTAGATTGGATTTTATTTTTGTATAAATAGGGAGGATTGTTGCACTTGGAACTTGGTCCTTGTGACCAACATCTCCTTCCTTAATGAATTATTTTGTTTTCTTTTAATTATAATTAACTAATTTTCGTGATCTTTCAGTTGAGGATTAAAATTGAAGCTAATTGCATGTTGTGAGGCTTGTTCCTAATCTTTGATTAAACCGGTAATATCTTTATCATTATCTTTTTTATTCATTCAATTTGACCAATTGTTGTTTTTAATTATGATGAATTGTTATTTTCATTGAATTTATGTTGTTCATAGTTTAATGGAAAATTATAACAAACGATTTTTTTACAAGTTTTTGTTGTTTGTTTGATTTAAATCAATATTTATACTTGATCATCATAATTTTGGTTTAAAGTTGGTTCTTAAAACTTAATGCTTTTTTAGGATGAAATGTTGTCAGCTTCTTGCAAGTGCGTATGATAATCGAGGGTTTTTGGTTTAGCTCATCTAAAATCAATCCCATATAACTCATATGGTTCATGGTTATAACCAACTAACTGATATTTCAAAAATATACTTTTTATGCCTATGATCAATTGCAACTAAGCTGAGGGCCACCTTAATCGAGAGAATTTCAAATTTATATATTTTTGTTATTTAAATTTCAGTTTTTATATTTTTGCTTCAATCAATCTCAAACCCCTATTATTTATTTATTTGTATTTTATTGGTTGTTAAATTGAATAAAGTTGATTACTTAGTCCCTGTGGAGACGATCCCGCTTGCCACTACTGCAGATTTATTTGTTTGGTGTTAAACGGTTTTATTATTTATTTTGGCGATTTCGATGCTCGTCAAATTTTGGTGTTGTTGCCCCGGATTAATACTAATTGGTTTTATTGGTTTTGATGACCATGTTCGACCGAGGTAATAACTCAGCCATGACTCTCGAGGAGATGGTGATGCTCATGGCAGAAAACACGCTTCAATTTCAACAACAGATGGAAATAAGGCTTTAGAATTTGCAAAGGCAGATGGTTCAAATAGCCACCACTTTAAGTAAGTTGGAGAATCAAGGTATGTTTCAATCTCAAAACGGATCTAAAAATGAAACCGTTAACCTGGAATCCAAGGTAAGTGTCTGTGATAACTTAGACTCAAGTTTAAAGACTAGTTTAGAAAGGCAAATAAACACTATTGATAATAATGAATCAAATCCGAAAATTACTAAATTTGTAGTCTGCCAAATTTCTTATCAATAAAGGTTGTCAAAAACCAAAAAAGAGGAAGAATATGGTGGGATAAAGAACGTGTGTTTAGATGTTGAGATTGATGACCCGTTTATTGATTCTTTTAAACAATTTTCTGATACAGTGGAAAATATTGTGAAAGATTCATTGCTTATTCGTTTAGGGATAATTTTATGTGAAGAAACTGATGCTATTGATTCTGTTCTTTTATCGAATTGTGAGCTGAAGGGAACTGTTAAGGGATTGAGCATTGAAGAACTTGGCTCAGAAAAATTACCATGGGACACCAGTTGAACAAAATAGGCATCGAGCTAAACGACGTTAAACAAAAGTACTTTTTGGGAGGCAACACAAAATTTTATTTTTATTTTTGCTTTCATTTTCATTTTCATTTTTTTAGTTTAATAGTTTTTTTAATGTTTCAAAGGGTATAAGTGTAATATTTCAGTTGTCTTCATGCTTGGTTTCACTCTCATCTCCACCATTTGTTAGCTTTTTCACCCTAAACAGTAGCACCCATAAGCTGCCTCGTCACACCTCCCTTACTTCCGGGCATATTCTTTCCTTGTCCTTTGCTTTTCATTTTCCTATCTGACATAAATCAGGACATTTATGGTTTTAAGTGTAGGGGAAGTGATTTTTGCTGAAAATTTTGAATTTTTTTAACGCTTGCTTTTAAAATTGATTTTGATTTTGATTTTGATTGTCCTCAATAAACATAACTCAAGTAAAAGGGATGTCACTTAAATGGACTAGTCAAACAAGTACCAATTCTGATTTCTCTAGCCATATTTTGATATCAAGAACTAATTTAAGAAATGGATGCCCAATTGACTGAAATCTGAAAGTTGCTTTGTAAGATGCTTAGCCTTCATTGAATAATGAAAAGTGAAACATGAATGTATAATTTGCATGTGCTTAATTTGGACTTAGCCTATATTTTATGTTCTTTGTACCATAGTAAGATTATCGAGACCTTACAATAAACACGTTGTAGAAGAAAAAGGCTTGCACGGTTGGCAACTGTGTGATGTCTCTTTCATAGGGCCGTTAGATCTAGAAGAAAAAGGCTCACTCAGCTAATGCAACTAGGTGCTATCTCTTTCGCCTGGCTAGAAGGAATAGGCCTACTCGGCTAATGCAACCGGGTGGTGTCTCTTCCATAGGGCTTTACGCTTTTGCTGCAAAATTTTTTTTTAAAAAAGTAAAAAATAGAGAGTTGGAAAAAAGAAAAAAGAGAGGAAAATAATGCAATTTAATGTTTCGCTACGAGTCTAGGGACCCCACCAAGTATAATAATTCCTATAGGTCGAAATACATCTTTCTATCTCGACAAAAGATTTTAAAATAGAAGCTAATGTAAATTATCAACTTTAAGAGAAATTAACTGCATGTTTATGTTTATAATTGGTAAAAAAATTCTTGGGGTTAAGTTTTCGAGCAAAGCCATAAGCTTTCTAAAAGGAAATTAATCAATTGGACTACCGTAGCTTAAAAAGGCTCTATATCAAAATTTTAGTGAAAATAAATTAGTTTTTCAAAGATGTTTAGAGTCTTTTATTTGATTTAGTTCATTATTCTTTCTAGTTTTTATTGTTTGTTTGAGGACAAGCAAAAGGCAAGTGTGGGGGAATTTGATAACTCATAAATCTGACTTGTTTCCTGCCTATTTCATTTAATTATTTGAATGATTTGATGCTGATTTTATGATGATTTTGTGCTTATTTAGGTTATGAATGATATTTGATCTGATTTGGCAAGTTGGGAGACTATAGAATAATTTTTTGATATTTTGGAGCAAATTGAAATTAAAGAGCTTTTATTTCTTAATTGAAGACAAAGACTTCCAAATTTATTTTAGTCTTTATTCCCTTTTATCATTTTCCTATTTTATCTTTACCTTTTTTGTTATTTAGAAAAACTCTACCTTTTTATTTAGTCTTTTATTTTAATGAGGATATCTTTTCCTTGTTTAGATTAGATTTTATTTTAGCATAAATAGAGAGGATTGTTGCACTAATAAAATCATCTTTTGGAACTTGGTCCTCATGACCAACGTCTCCTTTCTTAATGAACTATTTTGTTTTCTTTTTAGTTATGATTAGCTAATTTTCATTATCTTTCGGATGAGGATTAAACTTGAAGCTAATTGCATGTTGTGAGGCTTGTTCTTAACATTTCTTTCAAATTTCAGTTTTCGATTAACCCGGTTATATCTTTATCATTATCTTTCTTATTCATTCAATTTGGTCAATTGTTGTTTTTTAAATTCTAGTGAATTGTTATTTTCATTGGATTTATGTTGTTCATAGTTTAATGAAAAATTGTAACAGACAATTTTTTTTACAAGTTTTCGTGGTTTATTTGATTTAAATTAATCTTTATGCTTGATCATCATAATTTTGGTTTAAAGTTGGTTCTTCAAACCTTAATGTTTTTTGACGATTAAATCTTGTCTGCTTCTTGCAAGTGCGTTTGATAATCGAGGGTTTTTGGTTTATCTCATCTAAAATCAATCCCATATTTAAAAAAAGAATTTAACTTATACTGTTCATGGTTATAACCAACTAATTGATATTTAGAAAATCTACTTTTTATGCCTATGATCAATTGCAACTAAGCTAAGGGCCTCCTTAGTCGAGAGAATTTCATATTTATATATTTTTATTATTTAAATTTAAATTTTTATATTTTTGCTTTAATTAATCTCCAACCCCCATTATTTATTTATTTATTTATTTATTTGTATTTTGTTGATTGTTAAATTGAATGAAGTTAATTACTTAGTCCCTGTGGAGACGATCCCGCTTGCCACCACTGCAGATTTATTTGTTTGGTGTTAAACGGTTTTATTATTTATTTTTGGTGATTTTGACGCTCGTCATGAAAGGAGTAGTGTACATAGGGATACTACCGATCATGATGTCAGTGGTCATGGGTGCGGTGGTGGTGGTGTTTTCCTTGTTGGAAGCCATTGCGGTGAGTGAGTGGTGGTGGAAAGAGAAAAGTTCGCCGGAGAAGAAGAGGTTTACTTTGAGGAATGTTTGAATGAAAGCGTGACTGTTTATGGTGAAGGTTATGGTTTAAATATGAAAATTAGCATGCAAGGAGGCGGCTCATAGGGTAATAATGAGATCAGTAGCAATCATGGCCTCTATTAAGCACAAAACCTTCATAAATCTCCATAATATTTGCATGACTACCACATCACGCACTGGTACATGAATCAAGGCGCATGAGCCATTTCCCATCCGTTGTCCCTTTACTCTAGCCTTTTTACGAGTGGCGCTTTAACTCCTAGAGTATCTACAGAGACCTAAACTTGCAATAAATGTCGGAGAGAGAAATAAGTCCTAGTCCAGATTCAAAGAAGAAAAACTAAAGAAACTGAGTAAAAAATAAATGAGAGAGATGAAGAGTCAGAAATGCTTGGTTGCCTCCCAAGTGCGCTTTGTTTAACATCGGTGAGCTTGACGCACCACACCGAGATCATAGTGTGGTGCTAGGAGTCTCTATGAGAGTGATCTCCTCAGAGTGAGCTTTGAATCCTTTATAGTAGGGCTTTAGGAGATACCCATTGACTTTCAGTACTTTTCCAGCCATGATGCTTTGTATAACGACCGCTCTATATGGGAATACCTTGGTCATGATGTAAGGTCTAGCCCGTCGAGACCTTAACTTTCCAGGGAATAATTTAAAATGAGACTAGAATAGAATGACTCTCTGTCCCACATTGAAGGTTTCTCTAGCAGTAAAAAGGTCATGGTGGCATTTAGTGGTCTCCTTGTAGGCCTTATTCCTTTCATAGATGTCATAACTAATCTCCTCGAGTTCGTGGAGTCGCAAACTTCTGTTCTCCTTGGCTGCATCCGGCCTAAATTTGGTTTTCTTGATGGCCCAATATGCCTTGAGCTCAATATCGATGGGTGAGTGGCACTCTTTCCCATAGACAACTCTATAAGGTGACATCCAGATGGGGGCTTTCAATGTTGTACGGACTGCCCAAAGAGCTTTAGAGTGATGGAGACTCCAATCTTTTCTATTAGGATTGACTATTTTCTCTAAGATAAGCTTAACCTCTATGTTGCTCACTTCAGCTTGTGCATTTATCTGTGGATATTATATGGTGGAAGGCATCTTCTTAACTCCCTATTTTGTCAGTAATGCCAAGATCATCTTGTTGTAAAAATGTGTACCACAATCACTGATAAGTAGTCTCAGTGTCCCGTATCTATAGATAATGTTGTCTTTGATGAACTCTGCTATGGTCTTTCCATCATCATTCTTAGTCACCTTAGCCTCTATCCACTTGGAGACATAATCAATTGCTAGGAGAATGTACTTGAACCCATAAGAAGGAGGAAAAGGACCCATGAAATTGATACCCCTGACATTAAAGATCTTGACGACCAAAATGGGAGTCATCGGGAGCTGATCTCGGCGTCTAAGATTACCAATTCTTTAATAGTTGTCGCACTCCTTGAATAATATATATGAGTCATAAAAGATATGTGTCCAATAAAATTTACACTCAAGGATGAGTTGCGCTGTTCTCCTTAGCCCACCTTGACCATTGCAAACCTCAAAATCACATTCTTGTAACAGTCTCGATATCTCTTCCCCATAAACACATCTCCTCAAAACTAGATAATTTCCTTGTCTCCATAGATAAGGATTATCCCAGAATTACTTGCCAGCTTCCCTCTTCATCTTCTTCTTATCATTACGTGTGAAATCCTCTAAAAACTTCTCGGTGGTAAGAAAGTTGACAAGGTCTACATACCATGGAGTCTCAGTGATTGCAAAGAGACTCTCCTATGGAAATTCATCCTAGATATCCCTTGGTTCTTCTGAATTGGTCAACTTGCTAAGATGATCGGCCACTAGGTTCTCTGTCCCCTTCTTGTCTCTAATCTCAATGTCAAACTCTTGAAGCAAAAGGATCAATTGAATCAATCTTGGTTTAGCATCCTTCTTGGTTATGAGGTACCTCAAAACAGCATGGTCTAACTACACAATGACCTTAGAACAGAGAAGGTAGGAACAAAATTTCTCCAATGTAAAAATGATAACAAGGAGCTCTTTCTCAGTCGTAATGTAGTTCCTCTAAGCTGTATCGAGAGTTCGTGAGGCATAGTAAATAATATGAGGTTCTCAGCCAACCCGTTGTCCCAATACTGCTCCTACTGCCTTGTCACTTGCATCACACATGATCTTGAAAGGCTGGTCCCAATTAGGTGCTTGAATAATAGGTGTAGAGACCAGCTTCTCCTTGAGAGTGTCAAAGGCTTCCTTGCAAGGATCTCCAAACTCGAAGCTAGCATCTTTCTAAAGTAGTTTGCATAGGGGCTCGGTGATCTTTGAGAAGTTCTTGATGAACTTGTGAAAAAAACCTGCATGCCCAAGAAAAGACCTAACTTCCTTGACCAAAGTAGGGTAAGGTAACGATTGAATAACATCAATTTTAGCTTTATCTACCTCAATACCCTTCTTGGATACAATATGACCCAATATCATACCTTGGTATACCTTGAAGTGGCACTTCTCATAGCTAAGTACTAAGTCAGACTCAATAAATCTTTTAAGGATCTTACTAAGGTTATCAAAACATATGTCAAAAGAGTCACCTTACACTGTAAAATCATCCATAAAGACTTTAATGATGCTTACAACATAATCAGAAAAGATACTCATCATACACCTCTGGAATGTAGCGGGGGCATTGTAGAGACCAAAAGGCATCCGTTTGTAAGCAAAGGTGCCTAATGGACATGTGAAAGTTATCTTCTTTTGATCTTCTGGTGCCACTAGGATCTGATAGCATCCTGACATCCCATTGAGATAGTAGTAGTAAGACTTGCCTATTAGTCTCTCCAGCATTTGGTCGATGAATAGCAGTGGGAAATGAACCTTCTTTGCTACGGTGTTTAACTTACGTTAATCAATACACACTCTCCATCCATTCTATACTCTCATCGGGACCAATTCTCCTACTTCATTTATTATCACCATGATCCCTGTCTTCTTAGGAATAACTTGAACGGGGCTAACCCACTCATTGTTAGAGATAGGGTAAATGAGGTTAGCCTCTATAAGCTTGGTCACCTTCTTCTTCATAACTTTCGTCATAGGAGGATTGATTCTCCTTCGCGGTTGGCGACAGGTCTTGGCATTCTCCTCCAACTTGATTTTATGCATGCAAGTAGTACGACTAATCCCCTTGATATCAGCTATAGTCCACCCAATTGACTCCTTATGTTGCTGGAGTAAGGAGATCAGCTACTTTTCTTCATCGGGACTCAATTTACTAGAAATGATCACTGGGAGCATATTATTATCACCTAAGAAAGCATACTTAAGGTGACTTAGTAGACTTTTGAGTTCAAGCTTCTATAGGTGGACAATGGAATGATTGAGCTTCTAGAAAGGTGGTAGAGCGAGTTTTGGTCCTGGTCTTGTCGTAGACTGAGGTGTATCAAGACTATGCATAGCCTCTTTCACCTTCTCGTCAAAATTAGTATCATCGAGACTCTCGATGTCAAGTGCTTCATTTAGTGCAACCAAATACTTATCTGAGAGATTGAGCTCAAATATTTATTGAATGACAAGATCAAGACTATCAATGTTGCATAGGCTCAAATTTTCTTTTGGGGTCTTCAAGGCATCATATACATTAAAAGTGGTTATTTCCTCATTGAACTCCGTAGTGGGAGAACCATTGTGTACATCGATCTTGGTCTTGGCAATGCTCAAGAATGGTCTCCCTTGCAGCAAATCTGAGTTCCCCTTCTTATCTGCATCACATATATCAAGAACATAAAAGTCAGTGTGAAAAACAAATCATTTACCTTGACCATTACATCTTCCAAAATTCCCTCTGGGTAGATAATAGAGCAATTCGTGAGTTACAAGACTGTCCTGGTCTCCTTGAGAGGCATGTTATGGTTGACTGATATCTACTTGTAGATAGAGGAAGGCATGACATTTATAGATGCATCGAGAGCACACATATCCTTTTAAATCCCAACCTAGCCTATGGTGCAATTGATTGCAAACATTCCTTGGTCCTTCAGCTTAGGGGGTAGCTTGCGTTAGATCACGACATACACATTCTCCACTACCATGACTTTGTCTAGGTCATGCTGCTTCTTCTTATTGGTGCACAACTCCTTGAGGTATTTTATATATTTGGGTATCCGTTTGATCACATCAAGTGATGGGATGCTGATCTCGAATTTCCTCAAGGTCTCAAAGATTTCCTTCTCCTCTTTCATCTTCTTAGACTTTGCTAGTCTCTCTAGAAAAGGAGGTCTGGTATCGGTACAAACCAATGGTTCCTCTTTGTCATTAAGAATCTCAATGATTTCATCTTCTAGTTCTTTTCTTGGTGGTGCTGATTGGACCTCTTTTTCACTTCTCAACATGATCACGCTGACATTCTCCCTTGGGTTTTCCTCTATTTGAGATGGAAGTCTCCCTATATTCTCGATCTTGGAGAGAGAGCTAGCTATCTAGGCCATTTGGTTTTTTATGTTTGAGAAGTTCCCCTATAGTCCATGTATCTGGTCGTTCACCTGCTCAAACCGCTTATGTTAACCTTTAGCGAGAGCAATGAAAAGGTCATAAGGATTCCGCTAGGGTTGCTTAGGTGGGTTATACTGGACTTGGACTTGTTGAGCAGGTCTCGGTACGATTGCATTCTGCTGATTTCTCACAATGAGTTGATTCTAAGGTCTCTGTGGTTGTTGACGGTCATTATTCCCCCACGCGAGTGGTGGTTGGTCTCCCCATCCGGTCATCTGTGGTGGTGGAATGTATGGCTGCCTGTTCCCATGGTTACCATAGTTACTATAGTCTCCTATAGCGTTGACTTGTTCAAATTCAGGGTCTCCAATGTGAGGGCACTCTTTGGTAGCATGGTTAGTCTTTTTGCAAATTTCACATTGCTTCGTGACCTCGGTCTTGACAGCTATCTTATGTACAATCTCAGTGAGCCTATCTATTTTCTCATTGAGATTACATGAACTAATCTTGTTGACTGCTCATGAAGTAGATCTCCCCTCACGATCACTAAACTATTGAGAGGTCTCTGCCACAGTCTTGATGAGTTCCCCAGCTTGAGTTAGGGTCTTTTTGATAAGAGCATTCACCACTAGCGGCATCCATGATAGCAAGCTAAGAGAACTAGAGCCCTTCATAGAAAGTTTGGACAAAGGCCTGTTTAGTGAACCCGTGAGGTGGGCAAGCTGCCAAAAGGTGCTGGAATCATTGATAATACTCATGAATCTCCATGTCTTTTATTTTTGCAGAACAGATCTGGCTATTTAAAGTGGTAACTCTCGAAGCTAGAAAATACTTGTCAATAAAGAATCTTGACATCTCAGCCTATGATGTAATAGATCATGGTTCCAAGGTCTAAATCGACCATTGGTGGCTTCATAGAAGAAACCATCAAATGGAACTGCTGCAAATGTTTATAAGGGTCTTCAGTGGCCCTTAGGGCGAATTTGGGTAAGCTATGGGCAAGGCCAGATCTCATCTCAAAGTTTTTATCATTAGTCTCGGCTGGGTAAGTAATATAAAGTGGTTGTTAATCCACCGAGACCCGTGTAAGATCTGAGGTTGACTACTCTGCGTTAGCCATGGTAACGATGGCTAGTTCTGGTTTTCAATCTGAGTGGGTTGGATTGTCAAACAATTATTCTATATTGATTGTGTCATTATTGGGTCCGGTTGAAGTTTTTGCTTGATGTTTACACTCTCTACGCGCAAGAGCTTGCTTAGCGAGAGCCTTGTTGGATCTTTCTATCTGTGGATAGTAAAAAAAGTTCATTGCCATGACCTGTGGCTCTGGTCATCCACAAAAAATAACTAGTCAAAAGGAACCGATCCCCGGCAATGGCCCCAAAATTTGTCAAAACCACCGAAAATAAATCATGTACAAAGCAAACTGGTAGTTAGCAACGAGTAGAGGTCGATCCTATAAAGAACGATATTTGACAGCATTTCTCTTAACAGATGACACACAACGTAACCTAGAAGTAATCTGTTTGGGAATTGGGATGTGTGAAAAAAGTAAAGCAGGTAATAAATCAATAAAAGACAATGAATTGACCAAAGCAGAAAACTGAATATCATGGTTATCATGGGAGAAGGAATTAATTGCACCGGGACCTAGATTTAGTTATACTAGCACTCATGTACCGTACTGTACTAGCAACTCTTCCTTATTGTATATGGAGACCGGACTTCACTCCATGACCTCTCTCTTACTCACAATGTCTCTCGACTTCACGTCCAAGAGCTAGCCAATGAATAGCAATAAATATTAGAAAAGCCTAAATCCTTACCGACAGGTAGTGAAGCACTCCTAACATGCATAAGATTACCATTCTCTAGTCTCGATGGAGACTGTTGTCACTTTATCCCTCTTCAGGCATAATCACAGATGCAAGAATTAAGATTATCGATAATCACAAAGACTTACCAAATGGTTGATCAGGCCAAACAATGAGACTAAGTGATACTCATGCCACAAAAACCCTTGAAGTAACGAGATTGGTAAATAGGTCACCTTGCAGTTTTCTGTACTCAGTTGCAGTCCTCACACCTTTAAACTCAGCCTTGACCCTTACTTGGTCAAGTCATGAAGAAATTAGGTAGACATGTTTGAATTTAAATGTGCAGAAATGTAAAGAGACTTAAAGTAAATCATGATTGAAATATAAAGGTGGGAAATCGAAATGGAATTAAAGACAATTGAACTGAAAATAAACTTGTGATTAAACTGAAAAGAAATCGAAAACAAGAAATAAAAAACTTGGAAATTGAAGTGCTTGCAATTAAAGAGAATAAAAACTAAAGCTAAAAACTAAAACTAGACTAGAAAATGGAGAACTCTGAATGAAAGATGATCTTCAAAATGGGCCGGCCTTCATGCATTTATAGCCAGCCGCCTCTCCCTTTGCTTACTCTTTAGAGATTGATTAGGACTCTTTGTGATTATCTTTTGGGATTTATTTTCTTTTTGCCTTTATCTTCAAATAGAATCAAAATCCCTATCTTTATCTTCCATAAATAGAATTAGGATAGAAATTAAACTCCTTTCTTAAGTTGGACTCTTCCCAAATAGGATTTTCCCAAATTAGGTGTCCTTCCAAATCTGGAACTTTCTGTGCTTTGGTATCAATGTCATCTTGGTTGTTCTGAAGTGTTCTGGAGTCACCATGATCAACTATGGGTCTCATTGTCTGTATCAGGATCTTTTCGTCCAAATATTGCAAGTTTTCTCCAAAATGCCTTAAAAACCTGAAAAGACAGAAAAGGAAGTAATAGCGGCCAAAAATACTAAAAACATGGTCTCAATGATATGGAAATAAGCATAAATGCATGCTGAAAATACAGTCCATCAAAATGCAAGGGAAATTATATATGGTATCGGGTATTTAATACCTTTCTCCAATCTAACGATTGAGTATTTATGAGAGTGTATTTATATATTCTTTCATCTTAATAAAATGGTCCCTCATGAATACTCAACTGTTGGATTGAAGAGGGGTATTAAATACCCAATTCCATATATAAAAACCTCGAATGTAAACCACTTGATCCTCTTAGTGAGATCTGCTGGCAGATTGAGCAGTGAATGTTTAGTTTTTGTGAGATATAAGAGGCAAATTGCCTTCTGTTGGCAAATTTCTTGGGCAGTCAAGTGACCATATGTTCCACACTTTTCTTTGTTCTTATTGGGGATATTTTATAGTTAACCTTGTATATTATATTTCTATAAGACGGTCTCCAATTAGATAGCTATAAATATCATCTTCTTCATCAGAGATGTGCTTCTTTTTAGTACCATTTACTTTTTTTTATTGGGGTTGGAGGTTAGAAAATACTAATGATCGGGCATCCTTATTAGGTCGACACCCGTGGTTAAATAAAAATTGCCTATGTGCTATAAAAATTGAAATTAAAATATAAAAATGTTCATACACAAAAATAAACATCACATAAACCATCCGACCACTTAATCGTGAAACTATTCTCTAAAACAAAATGAACGGACATTCTCCCACCAATTTAACCCATCATTGAAGCGACCATGTCTTGCCTGGGCATTTGCTACATGACTCCCTTCTGGAAAGATGTGAGAAGCTACTACCACTTACTTCTTTCACATAACGTTACAACTAAAATTGAGATATTAATTCCTTTACTACTACTTCTTTGTATTTCCTAATAATTCTAGAATAATCTTAGCTTTGGCTGTAAAAGCATTTTAGTAACAGAATTGTACCAACCAGATGAATGAATAAAGAACAGTTTCTCTCTCTAGATTTCCATTTCTCTCTCTAGTTCTTCTCTTGATTGCTCTGTTTTCTTTGATTTTCCGGTCGCTAGATTCCGCCACATATCAATTGGTATAAGAGCTATCATTCCTTAGATTTCTGCTTCAATAGAGATGGAATTGGAAGGCTGTTTGTCACTAAAAATTGAAGGAGTTGGAAGAAAAGATCAAGAGTTCCATGGCTGAAGTGACGAGTTCCATGGTTGAGTTGAATAAAACCTTTGAAACCTCATCTGTTGAACTCAATTTCAAGATTGAAGTTCCTATCCATGAAGAATTCTCCAAACTCCAAAAGATTTTTGCTCATGAGATGGAACATGTAGTAGTTATCGTTGATCGTCCGGATATTATGAAATATATTCTTTCCATTATATGCATTACGGGTGTTAACAAGCCCAGTGGCTCGCAAACAGTTTGAGATTCGGCTTGGTCAAAGCTCGGTCATAGTTCAAGTCGATAGAGCTCAACTCGAGTTCAGGATCAGCTCGAGATATTAACAAGCCAACCAAGCCTTCTAAGGTTCGGCTCAAAAGCTCGCAAATATGTTCGTATAATTTTTGTAGTTAATAAATTAGTGAATAACAAATTAATTTTATATGATTGGTAAGTAACAATTATTCAGTTATGATAATTATTTGTAAAATGATGGTTTGAAATAACTTGCTGCTTCTATGCAAGAGTGATGATGAATATAGAATTGCATAGGATATAACATAGAAAGAGGCGAAATGAGAGTGATTACGGATCATGGTAAAAATATTATTATGTTAGTTTAAATTTTTTAAAATTATATATTTCTTTAAGCTCGAATAAATTGCGTTATTTTCTTGAAAATGTTTTTTCCGATAATTTTTTGAAAAAGTGTAACAAAATGTCATGTTACTAATGCAATCCTTTTTTTAACTAGTGTTGCCATAAATCAGTTTTAATCATCAAAACACTTAGGGGCAACGCTTTTATTTTGTGTTGCAATAGTGCATATATATTAGTGCTCTTTTAGGCTCGCGAGCTCTCAAACTCGAGCCGAGCTTTTCACGAGCCCGAGTCGAGCTTCATTTTTCTAAGCTCGACGACCTTTGAGCTAAGTCGAGCCCGAGTAAAAATGTGCGTGAGACGAGCCGAGCCCTGCACTATGCGGTCTCGGTTCGGCTCGTTAACCCCTAATATGCATTACTTGATGAGAAAGAATAGGGGTTAATCTGGAGAGCAATTCGTGTAAATAAATAGATTATAGCTAATTGATATATTATAGCCATATTAGATGTAGTAGATCAAGGAGCAATTACTCCATTTCTTTGTATATATTCTGTACTTTCTTTTGTGATATTAAAAGAAACTAATTCCTATTATTTCTTAATATGGTACGAGGGCAGTATCTTCCTTGGTGATTACAAATTCTTATGTTCATATTCGTCTATCTAACTAGTAGCCATGTCTACTGTAAAAACTTCAAAAAACCCAGCCACAAACATCTCTAGTCCATATTTTATGCACCATTCAGATCAGCCTGGACATTTATTGGTCCCGGAAAAACTTAATGGGACAAACTACTCAACATGGATTAAATCTATGGTCCATGTCCTCACAGCAAAGAATAAGAACGGCTTCATCGACGGCACTGTCGTTGCACCATCATAATCTGAAAGTCTATCGCAATATGCCATGTGGAATCAATGTAATAGCATGATCCTATCATGGCTAGCACACTCCGTGGAACCAGATTTGGCTAAAGGCATAATTCGTTCAAAAAATGCTCACCATGTTTGGCAAGAATTTAAGGATATGCACAAAAAAAATGCTCCTACAATTTTTCAAGTGCAGAAATCAATTGGAACAATTGTTCAAGGAACAATGTCAGTTTGATCTTATTTCATAAAGCTCAAAAGTCTCTGGAGTCAATTAGATGCAAATCGTTCAACCCAAACTTGTAATCTAATGAAAGCACACATTGAAGAGAAGGAGGATGTGTTAAAATATTAAACTTAATCTTATAAAATAATGAAATAAAAAATAGAGCCATGGTAATAAATTTAGTCTAATTACTTTTGAAAAATTGGTAAGAAGACTTTGAAAAATAATGGGAGTGTTTTTGGTGGTTGGAAACATTGAAAAAATGGGCACTTGGATTATTAGGAGACTTAGACTTTGTAGGATTTGTTAGTTGGATTTTGTGGAAAATTAGAAAAGTAAGTTGTTAAATCTAAATTTGAATTTTATAATAGATTGAATTATTGAGAAAATGATAGGGCCATTGCAGCATCAAATGCCTATATAAGACAATGTAATTTGCTATTAAAGGTTGTAAGAGAGTGAAAAATAATAAGAGTTTATGAGTGTATTGTAATAAAATTAGTGTGAATTACTCATTTTTATGTTTTCACCATTTTTTTGCTTGATTATTTTCCTCTTCCATCCAACAAAGTGATACCAGAGCCATTTCGTATCCAATCCTCTTTCCAAAAATCCCCGAGTAAAAAAGTCGAGTTTAAAGAGTTTCAGAAGCAGCCCAGAAAGCGTTGTAATAGGCTCTTAGTAGTGTTGCAAAAAAATACAGAAAGTGTCGCAGTTAGCATAAAGTGTCGCCAATACTCAAAAAAGTTGCAATAGCCTCTGTACTTCCTTTCTGGAAAATTTTTCAATTTCATCCAAAATTGCAAGGAAATATTTTCCCTTACTGTTCTCCTTGCAAAATCTGTCTGGAGCTATAGCGATGCACCAAAGTGTTGCAATAGACTCAAAAGCGTTGCAACAACCCATGTACTCTTTGAAACAAATTTTCCTCTACAGAAATGAATCTCAACGGTGTTTCCTTCATTTTCCCTCAACTTACAAAAACCAATTATAAAAATTGGTGTATCAAGATGAAAGTCATTCTAGGATCCCAAGATGTTTGGGATATTGTTGAAAAAGGCTATGAAGTCCCAGTTGCAGATGCACAACTGTCGCAAGCTAAAAAGGACAGTTTGCATAAGAGTCGTCATAATGACCAGAAGGCTCTTAGTATTATCCATCAAGGGTTAGATGATGTTATATTTGAGGTGGTCGCAGAAGCGACCACCTCCAAGCAAGCTTGGGATATACTACAAGTTTCTCTTCAAGGAGAGGAGAAACTATAAAAAGTTTGGCTCCAAATGTTGAGAGGAGAGTTTAAGATGATGAAGATGAAGGAGACAGAAGTGATTGTAGATTACTCCTCACGATTAAAATCTGTCGCTAACCAAATGCGGCAATATGGAGAAAAGCTTGAAAAATCTAAGGTTGTTGAAAAACTTCTAAGGTCACTACTACCAAAGTTTGACAACGTAGTAGTGGCAATAGAAGAATCTCAGGATATAAATAAAATGACCGTCGATGAAGTAGTTGGCTCATTACAAGCACGTGAGGAGAGACTAAACAGACAAAGAGAAGAGTCTGTAGAACAAGTCTTAGCAGCAAAAGTTTCAGTCAAAGGTGAAAGTAGCCAAGATTCTAGCCATTACGTACGAGGATGTGGAGGAAATGGAAGAAGAAGAGGACGTGTCAGAAATCAACCATTCGGTAGAGGTAAAAATAATAATGGAGATAATCAGTCCATACAAGGCAGAGGTCGTGATCATGGACGTGGACGAGGAAGAGGAAATTGGAGGCATAATGATGGACGTGACAAGTCCAATGTTCAATGCTACAATTGCTCTAGATATGGCCACTATGCAGTAGAATGTCGGAGCCCACCAAAGCAAACAGAGGAAATGGCAAACAACATTCAAGAAGAGGACATAACTAATATGGTATTACTAACCCGTGAAGGTGAATACAGTCAAGAAAACAACATATGGTATCTTGATAATGGTGCAAGTAACCATATGTGTGGAGACAAGAAAATGTTCATAGAGCTGGACCAGTCATTCAATGGTAATGTTGTTTTTGGGGATTCCTCAAGAGTTCCTATTCACAGAAAAGGAACTATTCTTATTCATTTAAAGAATGGAGAGCAACAATTCATCAGCAATGTTTATTACGTTCCAAACATGAAAAGCAACATTTTAAGTTTGGGACAACTGCTGGAGAAAAATTACTAAATTCACATGGTGAACCGAAAGTTGGTGCTGTTAAATGAAAAGAATGAGCTGGTAGCTAGTGTACCAATGTCAAAAAATAGAATGTTCACTCTCAACATCAAGACGGATGTAGCAAGATGCTTAAAAGCTTGCGTGAAAGAATCTGATTGGCTTTGGTATTTGAGATTCGATCATCTCAATTTTGGAGGGTTGATATTGCTAAGCCAGAAGAAGATGGTGCATGGTCTTCCACTGATTAATAAACCCCGTCAGCTTTGTGAAGGATGTCTTGTTGGAAAACATTCCAAAACTAGTTTTCCAAAAGAGTCCATGTCAAGAGCAAAGGCTCCCCATAATTTGCTATTTTAAAGGGTGTAAGAGAGTAAAAAATAATAAGAGTTTATGAGTGTATTGTAATAAAATTAGTGTGAATTACTCATTTTTATGTTTTCAGCATTTTTTTGCTTGATTATTTTCCTCTTCCATCCAACAGGAGGATCGCCTAATGCAATTTTTGATATAACTTAATGATACTTGCAACGCTTTCTGAACGAATATTTTGATGTAATCTCCATTACCTAATGTTAAACAGGCATATTCAATGGTTATTTAGGAAGAGACTCAACAACAACTGTCAACGAATCCAACTGAAGGTTTCACTATCATCTATTGCACAAGGTCGGGTGAATCAAAATTTTCAAAAAGGTAAATTTTGTGATCACTGCTCCATGCCTGGTCATACCATTGAGGAATGTCGAACTCTAAAATTCCATTGTAATTATTGTGATAAAAATGGACATACTAAAGACAGGTGCAGAATAAAGAATGGTCGAGGTCAGCGACCACAACAACAATGAAGTTTAAAAGATGTTGGATCTAGTTCTTTCCACTCAGCCAATATGACTTATTCAGCTCTTCCAATCCGTGAAGAGAACTCAGTTGGAAAGACTTCTACTATATCCGTTCCAGATTTTTTTGTTAAGCAATTGCAGCATTGATAAGGCAGTATCTATGATCAATTCCAGTCACGGTAATGGTGACGTTTATGAAATGCGGTACGTTTGTTCATAACTCCTTCAGTATGTTCTGTTTTAACAAAACCAAGGATTCTTGATAGTAGGGAAACCGATCATATTGTAACCATGTTATGTTTTAACAAAACTAAGGATTCTTGATAGTGGGGCAACCGATCATATTGTAACCAATTCACAACTTTTTACACACACATGGCCTTCCCTAATTTACTAGTAAATCTTCCCACCGGCTCCATTGCACCTATCACATGAACAAGCAACATACAATTTAATAATGACATGGAACTTAAAGATGCTTTATGCGTACCATCATTCAATCTTAATCTCATATTTGCTAGTAAACTGACCAAAACCTTAAATTGTTGTATTATTCTACTCCATAGTGGTTGTCTTTTGTAGGATCTGGCTACGGGGAAGATAATTGGCTCGGGTAAGCAACGTGATGGTCTTTATTGCATGACACCAACCATTCACTCATCAACTATTTTCATGCCTCCGTAAATTCTGATCTTTGGCACATAAGACTTGGCCACCCATCTTCTCCAAGATTAAAAATGGCCTAGTCATTATTTGTTTTCAATAATTTATATGCTCCCAATAATTGTCGTATTTTCCCTTTGTCCAAACAATCAAGAATACCTTTTTTCATCGAGCAAAATATCTACTCACAATCCTTTTTCTTTATTACACTGTGATATTTGAGGACTTCATAAAACACCTACTTATTCTGGTGCACGATATTTTTTAACTATTGTTGATGATTTTTCAAGGTGCACATGGATTTTCTTAATGAAACATAAGTTTGAAACACACCAATTGCTTAAAAATTTCATCACCTTTGTACATACACAATTTCACGCAACTGTCAAAGCCATTCATATTTACAATGGGTCTGAATTTCTTTCTATGTGAAATTTCTTTCATGAAAATGGTATTGAATGCCAACAAACTTGTGTTTATAGCCAAAAAAAAATGGGGTGGTTGAATGTAAGCATCGTCACATCCTATTAGTTGCAAGATCACGACTTTTACAATAAAATGTCACGACACAATTTTGGGGGGATTGTGTTTCAACCGTAGTTCATCTTATAAATAGGTTACCTTCTCCCATCATAGCCAATAAAACCCCTTTTGAGTTACTATATCATCATTTCCCAATCTTTACAGATCTCCGAGTATTCAAATGTTTATGCTATGCACAATAGTCCAACCCAAATAAAAATTTGATCTAAGGGCTCGCAAATGCATCTTCATTGGCTACCCACTATTGTAATGTATGATCTTTATTCTGGTTAATTTTAGAGGATGAATGATTGAATCTGGAGATGACTGGTAAGATCCCAAGGATGACTACTATGATCCAGAGGCTGACTTGTATGATTCAGAGGATGACTAGTATGATGTGGAGGCTGACTTGTATAATCCAGAGGATGACTGGTATGATTCGGTGGCTGACAGGTATGATTCAGAGGCTGGCTGGTATGATTTGGAGGCTAAAAAACAAAGGGAGAGTAAATGATAGAATAAACTAAGTTGAGTCGTGTCTAAGACACTGTCCTTAAAGGATACTTGGTAGTTCCTCCCAGGATTAAATAGCACCTTCACTCTCGATTTAAGAATGGGTACATGAATAAAAAAAATGTTTGTATGTATCCATAAAAAATAGAGAGAAAAGGATTGGGAGAATTAGGTGTGTCTGAGAATGGAAAACTCAAAGCCTTTTTATAGGTTAAATTATAGCTGTTGAAAATCAGAGATTGATGAGCCATTAGAAAAGTAACTGAAGGGAGTTACAAACATTGATTCAAAAAATAGGTGTTATAATTTAAAGAAAAGAAGTTTTAAGCATTTACTCCCATTAAAACCATCAGTTCCAGGTAAGCTATTAAATTCAAAAAATAATTAAATAGTTCCGAGCATGGTCCCATTGCCCGGATGAGGGCGGCAAATCTATCGATTTGCACTAGAAAGGGCTTTGGGCCATTTCTATCATATGCGCGAGAGCCCACCTAGTCTCTCTCATAAATTAGCAAGCCCAAATGGAACATCTCAATATAAAGTCAAAAACCCACTTGTTAAAAACCCATGTGGGATAATGGTTCTTTTGAAAGTAACTTAAAAAACTCAAGTTTTTCCAACAATCCCCCAACACTTTCAAAAGAAGTTTAAAAACAAAAATAATTTTCTGAATATCTCTAGTTTGATATATAATGCATGGAACTAGTGTCTTGTGGACTATGAACCAGAACTTGATAGATAAAATTTAAATTACTGAATATTCGGTGAAACATATAGTTTCCATGTACCTAATAAGCGTTATTGTAAGATAGGGATTTTACAATATCGCATTATACCAAGTACATTTATGTTCATCGCAGTTTTGTGCAAATAGGCTATGCGTGTGCCTAGTCTTTCATAAGTGCTCTAGAGATAGTGCAAAGTTATATCTCATAGAAGCGGCACCACTTCACATTCGCATAGGTGATTTCATCAAGTGTATATTGCACTTTATACACCATTCTTAAGAGCTATGAAATTCATTAAGAGTCCTTTTGACTCAACCTCTCAAGATGCAACATAGCACTTTCTTACATCTAGAATTGGGACAATATTTTTATAGTGCTAGCAGAACTAACAAAAGGCTTGTTAGTACCCATATGAACCTATTCTGTGGGATCTCCACTAATCTAGGTTGGGTTTCTGCCTTTTATTAATTTCAAATTGGCTTAAGTTTCACCCCCTTGGATGTTTCGAAGATTGATTTCTTCACCATAGGCTTGGTTAGAGGATCAGCCAAATTCACTTCTAACCTTACATAATCTACGGATATTACTCCATCTTTTAGCAACTCCTTCACAATATTACATCTCAAATGATTATGTCTATTCTTGCCATTAAAGTTCTTATTTTTCAAGATCGGTATTACCGTTTGGCAATCATAATGTATAAATAAAGAGGGTGTTGCCTTTATTCACAAAGGCACACCCGCTAAGAAGTTTCTCAACCACTCAGCCTTATTACAAGTCAACTCTAATGCCACAAACTTAGATTCCATTATGGATTTCGCAATTATAGTTTGTCTAGTTGACTTCCATGTTATTGCTCCACCACCAAGGGTGAAAACATAACCAGTAGTAGACTTAGTCTCATCTAAATTAGAGATCCAAGTAGCATCACTGTATTCCTCTAATACAACGGGTTTTCCACTATATAGAATACCATAATTCATGGTACCTCTCAAATATTTCATAAGCCTTAAGATGGCTCCCCAATGATCATCATTTGGATTATGTGTATATCTACTCAATCTACGCACAACATATGCTATGTCAGGACGTGTGAAATTCATCAAATGCAATGGGATTTCCTTTTTTAAGTTCTTCTTTTTTTGGTCTCAAATGGATTGAAACTGACACTATACTTGGATTGACCCATAGGCTCACCTTTTTTTTCTTCAAATGGATATTGGAATCCTAAGGAACACTCACATGATTTACATCATAATAGTTAAACTTATTGAGAAGTTTCTCAACATAACGTTCTTGAGATAACAAGATGCCGTTATCCTACCTTACGATTCTCATTCCTAATGTCACACTTACTTCACCCATGTCTTTCACATCAAACTTTGATGACAAGAATATCTTTATTCTATTGATCATCTCTATACTCGGACTAAAGATAAGCATATCATCAACATGAAGACATACAATCACACACACGCCATCAACAACTTTAGAATGTACACATTTATCCACCTCAAGTGATGTGAAACCTTCATCTAATAAAGTTTGATCAAATTTCTCATGCCATTATTTAGGTGCTTGTTTTAAATCACATAAAGACTTTATTAATTTACAAACTTTCCCCTCTTGTCTAGGCTCAGTGTACCCCTTAGGTTGCACCATGTAAATTTTTCTTATCTAAATCACCATTTAGAAAAGCCGTTTTAACATCCATTTTGTGAATAAAAAGATTATGAACCAAAGCCAAAGCAATTAAAATACAAATTGAAGAAATTCTAGCCATCAGAGCATAAGTATCAAAATAATCAATATTTTCTTTTTAAGTAAAACCTTTTGCAATAAGACGAGCTTTAAATTTATCAATAGAGGCATCGAGATGGCGCTTCTTTTTGAAAATCCATTTGCAACCAATAGGTTTAGCTCTCCAAGGTAAATCGACGAAAATCCAAGTTCCATTTTTCAAAATAGAATCAAGTTCAATTTTAATAGCTTCTTGCCAAAATTTAGACTCGGAAGATGAAATAGCTTCAGAAAAAGTCACAGGTTCATCTTCAACTAAATAAGTATAAAAATCATCATCAAAAGTTTTTGCTTTTCAAATTCTCTTTTCTTTTCTCAAAATCTCATTTTCGAAATTATTTTAAGAAATAGGTGCAACCGGGTTAACATCTAGGTCAACTTTAGAATCGGGGAAATTCATTAGTCTTTAATGGAAAAATATTTTCAAAGAATTCAGCATTCGTTGTCTCAATAATTGTGTCATATTCATACACATCACTTTTAAGCACAAGAAATCTATAGGCAGCACTATTTGGAACATAGCCTATGAAAACACAATCTGAAGTTTTTGAAACTATTTTTCTCTTTTTAGATTCGGGAAGAAGAACCTTAGCTAGATACCCCTACACTTTCAAATAATTCAAATTATGATGATGATCCTCCCATAATTCATAAGGTGTTTTATTGGTCTTTTTATAAGGAATTCTATTTTGTATATGACAAGCTGACAAAATAGCCTTACCCCATAAATTATCAGGAGCACGGGAACTTAAAAGCATACAATTCATCATTTCTTTTAAGGTTCAATTTTTCCTCTCAGCTATATGATTGGATTTAAGTAAATAAGAAGGTGTGGTCTCATGTATAATGCCATGTTTCTCACAAAAGTCATTTAAGGCAATATACTCACCACCTCTATCGAATCTAATCCTTTTAATCTTCTTATTCAACTGATTCTCAACCTCATTTTTGTATAGCACAAATTTATCAAAAGCCTCATCTTTACTATTAAGTAAATACACTTTTGTATACCTTGAAAAATCATCAATAAAAGTAACATAACACTTTTTCCCACCTTTAGTCATGCTATTTTTCAAGTCTTCTAACTCAGAATGTATTAAACTTAATAATTCAAATTCTCTATGTATTGAGCTAAAAGGCTTTCTAGTTTGTTTTGATTCAACACATATGTCATATTTATATAAACTAGAAAAACTAAGGTTTGAGATCAAGCCACTAGAGTTCAGAAATTTAAAATAAGGCAAACTAACATGACCTAATCTAGCAGGCCATAAATCACAAGAAACAACAATATAAGTAGAAGTACTAGCATCATTATTATTAATAATTTGAGCAACATTGAGCACAAAAAATCCATGGTTCATATAACCCTTTCCAACAAACATAACATTTTTTTTCATTACAACTTCGTCGAACTCAAAAGCTACCTTCACACCATTCTTTCCTGAAAGGCCCATAAAAACCAAATTGGCTCTAATATTAGGAACATGTAACACCTTAGAGAGTGCCAATTTTTTTCCCGAGGTGAGCTTGAGAAGAACTTTCCCTTTTCCAAGAACTTGAGTAGTTCTAGAATCACCAAGATAAATAGTTTCTTCTCCACTTTCAATTAGAGTATATGATTTGAAAGCATTTCTATTCACACAAATGTCCCTCATAGCTACAGAATCAATAATCCACTCTATTTCTATCACCCACCAGATCTACTTGTGAAATGATCGCAATAAAAATTTCATCATCCAGTTCAACCAGATTTACTCTAGGTTTAATGGGATTGTCATTTGTTAATATTTTAGTGTAATTGGATCAACTAGTTTGACCAATGCGATCGTGACATTTCACCGAACAAGTATGGAGAGTGTGGAGTGCACACTTATTCGGGTTCTGTTTACGATTTGGGGGTCTAGGGGCAGTGCCCCTGGCGGGGTCCAAGGGGTGGCAGCCCCTGGCAGGGTCTAAAATAGTGTGTCTGTTGGACACAACTGAATCTCAAAATAAACATGTCTTTTGGACATGGCTGCTATCCCAAACAGCATGTCTGTTGACGTTTTGGCTATTTATTTCACCAAAATAATATTGGCAATATACAAAAAAATTCGGTTGAAATTTCACTGCAAATCAAATTCTTGTTCTTAATTCTTTTTCTGATTTTATCCGATTGAAAACTTGGTAAACCGGCCAAATAAATTTCAATCTAACAGCGTTTTCGCGACTTCAGAAATATCCAAGTGTTACCCGATTTCTAACATCATTCACAACTCGCTTCCTACATTGAGAAGCATGGTGACCGAGTTTACCATATATGTAATAGTTCCCTTTTTTTGAAGGTTTTCCCACTTTTAGGTTTAAAGCCATGGCAAGTTTTGTACCTTTTCTTTTGACGAGGAGCAGTTTCAACAATATTTGCCTTGGAGACTATCTCTTTCCCTTTAGTAATGTCTTTCAGATTAGCATCCTTGATGATGATGTGCTTGATTAGCTCTGTGAGAGATAAGGTCTTTTGTTTGTGTTTGAGCTGCTACTTGTACACATTCTAAGAAGAAGGCAATTTCTCAATAAGAACTCCCGCTATGAACTCATTAGGAACTACAATCTCCTCAGACTTCAAATCCTCATTGAGTTTTTGGTACTCATTGATTTGAATATTGATGTCCTTGTCTTCAACCATCTCCCATTTGTAATATTTTCCAATTATAAACTTTTGCTTTCTCTCATCCTTAATAGTATATTTCGAAATCAAGGATTCCTAAATCTCTTTAGCTTGTTTGTAGGAATAGTAGACATCAAAGAGATCATTAGATAGAGTGTTGAGTATATTATGTCTACATACCTTATTGGTGTGAATCCAAGAATTCACATTGGCAGGAGGCTCGGTAGGAGTAGATTTAGTGAGAATAGTAGAGACTCCATACATATCTAGTATAGAGAAAATTCTTTTTTGCCATCTCTTAAAATTCTCGCCACTAAATATCTCAATTTTAGAGATATTGGAAATGCCTTAGTGTAAAACGGAGGAGGCAGTGGAGGAACATTGGAATTGACAATGTTAATCCCTTTGTTGGTCTCAGAACCATCAGTATCAGGAGGAGTAACATCAGCCATTTCAAATTATCCTTTAAGATTGTTGTAATTTCTGCACTTTATACTGGTTAGTTCCAGAGGATGACTGATTAGATTTGAAGGATGACTGGTAAGATCCGGAGGATGCCTAGTAAGATATGGAGGATGACTAGTATGATTCAAAGGCTGACTTGTATGATTCGGACGATGACTAGTATAATCCGGAGGCTGACTGGTATGATCTAGAGGCTGACTGGTATGATCCGAGGCTGGGTGGTATGATCCGGAGGCTAAAAAACAAAGGGAGAGTAAATGATGGAATGAACTAAGTTGAGTCGTGTCTAAGACACTATCCTTAAAGGATACTTGGTAGTTCCTCCCTGGATTAAACAACTCCTTCACTCTTGATTTGAGAGTGGGTACAAGAATTAGAAATATTTGTATATATCCTGAAAAAATAGAGAGAAAAGGATTGGGAGAATTGTTTGAAATTGGAAAACTAAAAGCCTTTTTATAGGTAAAATTATAGCTATTGAAAATCACAGATTAATGAGCCATTAAAAAAAGTAACTGAAGGGAGTTACAAACATTGATTCAAAAAATAGTTGTTATAATTTAAAGCAAAGAGATGTTAATCATTTACTCCCATTGAAACCATCAGTTATGGGTAAGCGATTAAATTTGAAAAATATTTTTTACAAATATTACTTTTTGAAAAAATAATAAAATAGTTCCGAGCATGGTTTGGACCATTTCTCTCGTGTGCGCGAGAGCCCACCTAGTCCCTCTCACAACTTAGCAAGCCCATATGTAACATCTTAATATATAGTCGAAAACTCACTTGTTAAAAATCCATGTGAGATAATGATTCTTTTGAAAGTAACTTAAAAAACTCATGTTTTTCCAACACCCACCCAATCATAAAAGGATACAAATTATGTGACTGAGACTCTCATACTACACTCATTAGCCGAGACGTTGTCTTTCACGTGACAATCTTCTCATTTAAACAAAATGATCAACCTCCACCAATAACAGTGCTACTCAATTTGTTCATTGAATATCCTACCCAACCATCAGATACTTTAGTTGAACAAACTAACGAAATAGCCCAATCATTAGAAGAGTCCATTACTCCCACACTAGACATTTCCACCTCAAATCCACCACTTGTAAAGTCAAAAAATTTACCTTCAACACAACCAGAAAATACATCATCTCGGCCTATAGGGCAATCAACTCGACATAAAAATCCCCCAATATGGCATAAAGACTACATGGTGCCTTCTCGAGCTAATCATTTCTCCTATAGTTCAAATTCTTCAAAAGGTACATGCTACCCTCTTTCTCAATTTTTAAATTATTCACACTTATCCTCCTCCCATTGCACATTTTTAGGTAACATTTCAGCCCAAAAAGAACCTACATCATATGATCAGGCTGTCCTTTCTCCCTAATTGGAAAGAAGCATGGCAGCTAAATTAGCAGCACTAGAGAATAATACTTGGAGCATTGTTGACCTTCCCATTTGGCATAAACCCATTGGGTGTCGATGGGTATATAAAATCAAATGCAGATCCGATGGAAGCATTTAACATTATAAAGCATGTCTAGTCGCCAAAGGATACACTCAAGTGGAAGGGATAGACTATGGTGAGACTTTTTCTCCCACTGCACATATTACTACATTGCGTTGCCTTCTAACTATTGCAGCTTCTAAAAACTGCTTATCAATAGGATGTTCAAAATGCCTTCTTTCATGGCATCCTTCATGAAGTTGTCTACATGAACCTTCCACCCGGGCTTCACCGATAGGGGGAGAATTCAGTATGTCGGCTCAAACAAGCCTCACGTAACTAGTTTGAGACCTTTTCCACTATCATTCAAAGGGCTGGTTATATTCAGTCCAAATCGTATTACTCTTTATTTACTAAATCAGTTGGATCATCATTTAATGTTGTCTTGTTCTATGTACATGATATAATTTTGACAGGCAACGGTCCGTCAGAAATCAAGCGTCTCAAAGAATCTTTGCTTACACATTTTCGCATCAAGGATCTTAGCACTTTGAAACACTTTCTAGGGATTGAATTCTCAAGTTCTAAAGATGGAATCTTTATGTCTCAAAGATAGTATGCATTGGACATCTTAGAAGATATAAGTCTCACTAGAGCTCGGCCCAAAAAATTTCTGATGGAACAAAATTTAAAGTCGTCACTTACTAACGATGACTTGCTAAATGACCTGACCAAATATCGTAGACTAGTCAGAAAATTAATTAATCTCACTGTGACAAGAGTAGACATTGTTTATTCAGTTCGAACATTAAGCCAATTTATGCAAGACCCTCGCAAGAAACATTGGGATGCAGCGCTTCAAATTATGAGATATGTCAAAGGAACACCCAGACAAGAATTACTACTTCGTTCTAATAACGATCTCAAGTTAAAATCGTACTACGACTCTGATTGGGGTGGATGTAAGATTACATAAAAATTAGTTACTAGATATTGCATTTTTCTAGTAACTCATTAATATCATGGAAGTCTAAGAAAAAGACAAATATTTCGAGATCTTCAGCTGCAGTTGAATATCTAGCCATGGCCAACACATGCCTAGAACTGACATGGTTGCAATATATCTTGAGTGATTTGAAGGCTTCTGTTGACACTCCTGCACCCTTATATTGCGATAATCAGGTAGCACTTCATATTGCCGCAAATCCTGTATTCCATGAGCATACAAAAAATATTAAAATAGACTGTCACATTGTACATGAAAAATTGCAAGCAGGATTAATCAATCCCTCGTATGTTCCTACGCGGCATCAATTGCAGACATTTTCACTAAAGCTCTGGGAAAGTATCAGTTTACGACATTATACAACAAGTTGGGACTTCATGACATTCATTCACCAACTTGAGGGGGAGTATAACAAAATATATTCTTTCCAATATTTGCATTACTTGATAAGAAAGAATAGGGGTTAATATGGAAAGAAATTCATGTAAATAAATAGATCATAACTAATTGATATATTATAAGCATATTAGACGTAGCAGATCAAGGAGCAATTACTCCATTTCTTTGTATATATTCTGTACTTTCTTTTGTGATAATACAAGAAACGAATTCCTATCGGAGTCCAAGTCGGAGTTCGTGAACCTGGAAAATAATGCTTCAGGTAAAGGATTTCAGCTACAGCCTTTTACCAGTGGAAGTTATATGTTGTTTTCTAGCGCAAATTCTGAGCTCTGACTACCATATAATGCTTTGAAGAAGATGATCTGTCAACTATTTCTTGTATCTGAGTTTTTAGGAGATATTTTTGTATTACACAGGAAGATGATTGACAATGGTTGAACCTTGAGGTCAAGGCTCTTAAGTGAGATGGATTGTTACAAGTAAAATTGAGTTATTAATTCCCTTTTTTTGAAATTACCCTCGTTAGGGAAAAGGTTTCCACCACCGTTAAAAATTCTCACCAAAGTAAGATATTACAGAAAAATGTGGTTCTCAAAACGAGAACCAAATCATCAAGTTACAATAAGAGTAATAAATTTAGATTTATAAATAAATCCAAAATTTTATGGAAAACCCTGTGCTTATAAGAATTGAAAAGAAACCAACATATGTTAACACTCCCAAGGAAAATATCCTTATGACGTATTAAGCCTTCAAAGATGGATTTATTGCGTCTCTTCCAAATAAGCCAAGATATGATGAACCATAGAGACATCCTAAAATTACGGCAAACATCGGGCTTGAAGAAAGAACGCTAAAGAAATAAGAAGTTGTAACCCGACTATGGCATTACCACCGAAATCCCCAACCACTGAAATGTAGTACTCCAAACTACAAAACTCGCATGACAAGAGAAAAGATAGTGGTCCATTATTTCTAATTTCGAGCAAGAAGGACAACGGTCATCACTAATTGAGGATCAACCTCACCGAAATAAAAAAAAAAGACTGAGTCGGTAATCTACCATAAAACATCAACCAACAAAAAAACTTAATCTTTGGTAATAGATATGCATTCCAAACAATATTGAAATTTTTCTCCAGAGACCGCCATTAAGTTTTTTGATAATACACATGATAAAACGAAGAGGCAGAATAGTCGTTAAGTTTCCCAATCTCCCATACAACTTGATCCCCATTCGATAGAAAGGTTGGTTGACCCAAAATGTAAAAATGGGATGCATTTGTTAAAGAAATCCATTCTTTTAGCTCCAAACATCATTGTTGTCCCGTAATTCATAAGTTCCGCATCCAAAAAGGGCGAGATTGTGTTGGTCCCTTATAAGTGTTAACTAGGATCAGAGGGGGGTGAATGACCCTTGTTGTGGAATTTTTAGACTTTAAAAAGTCTTTGTGTAGTGTGAGATGAATGATCCAGATGCCAAATTATTTAAGCTCTAGAAAATTCAGATGTTTAATATAAATGTGCTTGAATGTAAAGTTTAGAGTTAGAGAAATCAAACACAGAATTTTTATACTGGTTCAGCCTTGTCTACCTCTAGTCCCTAGAGTTTCCTCCTCCGAGCTTAAATCCACTAGTGGTTAGATTTCTTTCAGGGGCAGAAATCAAGCCTTTACAATTTGTCCCCAAAGATTTATTCTCCTCTGAATGTAGGATATACCACTAAAGACATCAATCTTCAGCTGAGTCCTTTGCGCTTTATCTCCGGAAGATGACCTCTCTTCCGGATGTAGGATATACCACCAAAATCACTAACTTCTAGCTAACTTGTCTTTCTTTAGCAGGATATACCGCTTAAACTCTACCCAAGTCTAAGCTGAGTCCTATAGGGATATACCACTCAAACTATCCTAGTTCAAGCTAAGTCCCAATCTCTATACTCACCTAAGCATGAGATTTTTACACTTTATTTTATCAAAAGGTTGGGATTTTTGGATTCTTCAAGTTTATAAAGTTATCAGAGAATCCTTACAAACAGATTAGAGTGTTTGGTCCTTGGAGGGATTAAGTTCACTGATTGAATAGCATGAATTCTCAATGTAATAGCTTTTATAAAATCAACCAGCTTTTTCTGAACTTGTGAAGCTTCCCTTTTATAGGCATGGATCATAAATGTAGTTGTTGTGTACTGTTGGTATGATCTTGAATCATCACTGTTGATCATATATGAAGTGGAGCTCCCAAAGCTGTTGATTAGTTGTTAGACTCATTGATTGATCCGTTTGAATTATTGAGATTGGTTAGACTGTGTCATTTGTCATTTATTTGGGATTTCGTGTAGTGCCAAAATTTAGTTAGCTTTGTCAATTGTTTGTGCTCCACACGCCAAGCCTATTATCTAGGTTAAAAAGGTTGTTACCTTTTTCTCTTTCCATGTTAGTCCTTTTGTCCTTTTTCGAATTACGTGCAAGCTGTCAGTTTTTCTTATTCCAAGGAAAAAAGGGCTTGTTGACTTTAGACCAACTTTAGAGGGAATTTAAATATTTGAATATTCCCTTTGTCTTGAGAGTTGAGTCTTTCAGATGTGTTCAGAACTTTAACCGGATGCTTTCTTCTTGGACTTAAGGATTTGTTGTCTTCAATATCTTGTCTGGATCCTTTCTTGAACTTAGGAATTTTGTTTTATTCAAACATATTATTCGGATGGTTTGTTTGAGCTGTCTTCTTCCGGATCATTGTTTCCCAACAATCTCCCCATTTGATGGAAACAAAAATCTAAGTACAGTGAGAATTCAAATAGGAGATATAAGCTAAGTATGATTCTTGATACGTAGTCATTTACAAATTAACTCCCCCATAATCTAGCATCCTAACTCCCCCATAATTTATGCATATTAGCTTCTAAGTTTTTTAAGTACAATTGATGGTTGTACTTAGAAGTAGAATTTTTTGAATGAAACTTTTCACTATATAACATCTACAGTTAACAATAGTTATTGTCATTGAAGCGCATGATTACAAGTATAGAAATTATAAGTGAAAAATAAATTGTAGCTAGCTATTACATGTGTTTACAAGAATAAGCTAACTAGCTATTCATCGGTATTCATAGTTTCTTGCTCTATAGCTTCCTTCTCCCCCTTTTTATTTTTATCCTCCGGGGGGTCACTCACCATGTAAGTCCTCTTGTCCCACTTTTTCTGCCAAGCCTCTAATAGGATGGTGTAGTCTTCATTTCCTACTAGGCGCTATTCAAGGACTTTATCCACTGTAATAGGAATGAGATGAACTGGCTTTATGAGCTTCCAGAGTTGTGCATATGATTTGTTCAGATTTGGGTGAAGGGAGAGAGCATATTCTGTCTTCCTCTTCCATAAATGGAAACCTACCCCAATGGAAAGTAAGCATGCATTGATATCCGTTGAACACAGTGTCCCCAAGGTTTTGGACAAGTTATTGGAAGAGGGGAAGCAATAGGCTTTCTAGAATAGTTGGAAGAGGAGCAGAGGTAAAAGTATATGGAGAATGAGATTTAGATTGTTCGTACAACAATTTAGTTGTGTGATAGCATCTATAGTCGCCTTTGTACCATTGATAATTCTTTCATTTAGGTGTCGGAGCTCAATGTTAAATGTCTCATGCCAGTTTCCAATATTTTTATCCACGATGAAGACTCCGGTTTGACAATCACTGCTTATTATTGGGAACTGACAGTCAGATTGAACATGCATAAAAGCCATGGCGGAAATTCAAAATTTTGTCCCTATCCCCAGGAACTCCTATTAGTTACATATAAATTAAATAAAGCCTTAACTAAATAATTCTCTACCTAGGTTAGCATGAAAAAGGGCTAGGCATACCATAATTTCAAATTATATCCTAGCATATATATTTTATGCTAAGCATGTTATAACTCTAAGCTATAACCTAAGCATGTTATAACTCTAAGCTATAACCTAAGCATAAAATAAACTAGGCATGCAAAACAAACAAAGCATATTATTAAGTCTAAAAACGCTTAAAGAAAAAGACCTAATAATAAAAGAGAAAGAAAAGGTACTTACCAATTGAAGCATGCTTTAGTAGAACCCTCTTGCACAAGCCTCCAAGCGTAGGACAGCCTCTATGAGTATCCACACGAACCCCACCAACCAAAACCTCCCCGGGAGGAAGAACTAAGAAGCCTTGAGTAGTTGCTAGACCACTCCTGAAGCCTCACCCAAAAATATGAACTAGAGGTGCCCGAATAAATTCAGGCTCCTCAAAAACAACTTGCTCATTTACCCAAGAGATTATTCTTTTTGAATCTCGCTTAGAATTTATGCTCTGAGCAGTGGTGCACTAAGAAAGGGAGGACTAGGTGACTATTTATAGGCTTGGGGAAGCAGAAGTGCTTCACCACTTCCAATGTGGGATTGGGCAAAATTTGCCAATCCCCATATGAGTCAACTCATGGACCCCAATGAGCCCGCGGGTTGACCCGCGTGAACGCTGCACGCTAGACAACCAAGGCAGGCCATTGTGGCCTGCCTTGTCCCATAAGCCGGGCTTGTGGGCCTTTTTCCCACAAGCCCAGCTTATGAGCTGGCCTGCGCTGGTCACACCCAGCGCTGCCCAGCAGCGTTGGTGTGACCAGCGTGTGGGCTTGGCCAAGTGCTAAGCCCACAGCCCCTTTGGCCACCACTTGGGGCCCCAAATCTTTAGGCCCCATTCTTGTAGGGTCCTACCTTATTGTACCGATTAGAAAATTCCTTTTAGTCCCCTTTTTCAATTATTTATTTTTCAACCCTAATGAATTAGTTACCAGTCAAAATAAATTTCTTGGTCCAACCAAAATTGATCTAATAAATTACAATTTATTTTATGACTCTAATTAGTTAGTTACAGGTCAAAATAAATTCCTTCGTCTATCCAAAATTGATCTAATCAATTTTAACCAATTAAATAATAATCCAGTTATTATTTATATTATATTTTTGTAATAGAATAAATCTATTAGTTCTTTACTTAGTCTGATGATGGTCCAATGTGTGTGACCTTATAGGATCCCAAAGTATTGAGATGTTAAGGCTTAACCAACCCTTGTTCTAATAGAACCATTGGCTTAAGGTTCTAGACCATTAATAGAACCCGATTACCTTAAACGACTGTAGTACGCCTCTAGCAAGAGTGTACCATCCCCTATTACACGGAACGTCATTTATGCTTATGACTTAATACCGGTTAATGCAATAGTTATCCAATGCGATTAACTCCTTCCATTCTTTAATATTAGTACCATCTGGTTTATAGGGTTCGGTTAAAGTGTTAACCCACTAATAGCAAGGCTGCTCTAAGCTATCACAGTTATTTACTTGTTACCGAAGTATATTGCCTTTTACCACAGTGTGTTTGACTAGAAACCATTTCTATCAAACACATGCTATGATCAAAGGTTTAAGACAATCATCACTTTAATAAGTGGGCAAGTACAACTCCTAAATATATCCGGAGTGATGGATTCTTTCCGACTACTCAGCTTACCAATATGATATCATCATTGTACTCGTAATAACCCATAACACCCTAAATTAGTGAGTGTGTAGAAATGACCCAAAGTATAGCAATAGTACCACACAAGGTAACTAGTATCTCAAGTATGAGGATATTCATAAAATTTATTGCATAAAGATAAACACTAACATATTGATATATATACCAAGTGTTTATCTTACTGCGGTCTCCAATATATCTTCCAGATATATCCATGTGTTAAACTTAAGGCACCACCTTCAGTCCTTAGGAGATTGACTGCTTAGACCCTTTTCGAGAAAGTTGACCACATGCTAGTCTTTCTGCTTCATCAATATCCTTTCTTGATGAAACTATGACTAGGGATAGTTTAAACATAATCATAATTGCACATGAAGCAGGTTCACCCAGATATAGTCCAACTATAATTACTCTAACTTCATGCTATGATATGTCAAGGACTTTTCTATACATACATCAATGAATGTATTTAAGTAGCTATAATATATATACACAGAAGCACATATATATAAACAAAAGAGCAAATGTCTTTATTGATTAAACAAATATTCGTACTTATTACATAATTAAGATATATCGCCCTAATTGCCTTAAGGGCATACATCATATCCAACAAACTCCCACTTGCACTAAGGCTAATTAGCCATATATCTTAATCCATATGCTTTAACATGTTGGTCATGCTTGACTTGAGTCAATGGCTTTGTTAGACCATTCTCGAGGTTCTGATCAATGGGTACATAATCTAATCTTATTATCTTAGCATCAACAATCTCCCTGATTATATGATACTTTCTGGATACATGTCTATTTTTTTACGAGACCGTGGTTCCTTTGCCTGAGCTATGGCACCATTGTTATCATAATATAAAGTAATTGGATCAACAGCCTTAGGCACCACACCGAGATCACCAATAAATCCCTTTAATCAGATACCTTCTTTTGCTACTTCGCATGCAGCAATGTATTCAGATTCTATTGTTGAATCAGTAGTAGTTTCTTGCTTGGAACTCTTCCAGCATACTGCCCCTCCATTTAACACATACACAAAACCTGACTGAGACTTAAAGTCATCCTTATCAGATTGAAAACTTGCGTTAGTGTAACCTCTGATTTTGAGGTCACCTTCTCCAAAAATCAAGAACTCATCCTTAGTCCTTCTCAATTACTTAAGAATTGCCTTGACGGCCATCCAATGCTTTTCACTTGGATTTGACTGATATCTGCTCATAAAGCTCAAAGCTTGAGAGACATCTGGCCTAGTACATATCATAGCATACATGATGGATCCTATCACGGATGCATAGGGTATATCCTTCATGCACAATCTCTCCTGAGTTGTCTTTGGACACTCAGCCTTAGATAGTTTAAGCTCCTTTGTCATCGAGAGATAACCTTTCTTAGAACACTCAAGGTTGAACCTATTCAATACCTTGTCTATATATGTACTTTGAGAAAGACCTAACAGCCTCTTAGATCTATCTCTATAGATCTTTATACCTAGTATAAATGCTGCTTCACCAAGGTCTTTCATGGAGAACTTTCTTGATAACCACACTTTAATGTTTTAAAGAAGAGAAATGTCATTTCCTATTAGCAGAATGTCATCAATATACAATACTAGAAAAATGACTGCACTCCCACTAACCTTCTTGTAAACATAAGGCTCATTAGCATTTGGGCAGAAATCCAGTTCCCGGATTGTCTGATCAAACCTTATATTCCAACTCTTGGATGCTTGCTTAAGTCCATAAATGGATCTTTGTAGCTTGGATACTTTCGAGCCATTCTGAGATGTAAAACCCTCAGGTTGTGTTATATACACATCCTGGTCTGAATCCCCATTCAGGAATGCTATTTTTACATACATCTGCCAGATCTGATAATTATAATGAGCAGCAATGGTGAGGAGTATCCTTTTGTATTTAAGCATGGCTACCGGTGAGAAAGTTTTATCATAGTCAATACCTTTCTATTGACTATAACCTTTCACAACCAACCTTGCTTTATAGGTAATTACATTACCGTCCATGCCTATCTTCTTCTTAAAGACCCACTTGCACCCAATTGGTCTAACCTCTTGCGATGCATCAATCAAATTCTAAACTTGGTTCTCGTACATGGAATCCATTTTTTATTTCGTGGCTTTTAGCCATTTACCAGAATCTGAGCTTTTTCTTGCCTCATCCTATGTCCTTGGTTCATCATCCTCCAAGAGATATAGTTCCTTATCATTAGTGATGATAAACCCACATCTATCGGGACCCTTATGAATACGACTTGATCTTCACAATGATTGTGTTTTGATAGGTTGTTCTTGGATCACACTCTCTTATGTATCTAGAACGCGGTCAATAAGTTGATTATCTATTTCTTCCTCTTGAATTTCTAGTTCAATATTGCTCCTACTGACTTTTGCATGTAAGTGTTCCTTTTCCAAAAAGTGAGCATTCCGAGATGCAATTACCTTTTATGCTTCGGGTTGATAAAATAGATATCCAATCGTTTCCTTTAGATATCCAATAAATAGACATTTGTCAGCCTTGGCATTTAGCTTATCTGACGTTATCCTTTTTACCATAGCAGGACAGCCCCATACTCTTAAGTGACTTAGAGATGGCTTCTTATTACACCATCTTTCATAAGGTGTAAAATCAACTAATTTAGAGGGCACTCTGTTTAAAACATAAACCGCGCTCTCCAGTGCATATCCCCCAAAGGATTTCCTAAGATCTGCATGGCTCATCATGGACCTAACCATATCTAATAAAGTTTGATTCCTCCTTTCTGACACTCCACTGTGTTGGGGTGTATAAGGAGGAGATACACTGGGGAACTATCCTATTTTCTGTTAGATAATTCTGAAACTCCTAACTTAAGTATTCTCCACCTTGATCCGATTGAAGTGTTTTAATACTTTTCTCAAGCTGTTTCTCTACTTCTGCTCTAAATAGTATAAACTTTTCAAAACTTTCATCTTGTGCTTCATCAAGTATAAATAACCATATCGTGGGTAATCATCAATAAAGGTTAAGAAGTAGGAGTATTCTCCTAGTGCCTGAACACTCATTGGACCACACAAATCAGTATGTATAAGTTCCAATGTACTTGTGGCATGTTCACCCTTTCCCTGAAAGGGTAACTTTGTCATTTTTCCTCTTAAACAAGGTTCACAATCACCATAAGACTCTAAGTCTATTGGGCCCAAGTCTCCATGCTTATGTAACTTGGTTAAGTGATCCTTGTTTATGTTGCCAAAACGACAATGCCATAAGTAGAAGGAATTCTCATTATCTAATTTAACTTTCTTCGCATTGCTTATAGTAAAAACTTCAGTTTTAGTATCAAGAATATAAATGCCACCTTTCAACATTCCATAGCCATAAAGCACATTGTTTAAACGAATCTGATAATTATTATTGAAAAACAAAATCTCAAATCCTTCTACCGCTAAACACCCAATAGACACAATATTCTTAGTAACACTAGGAATGCAGTAACAATTATTCAAGACTAAAATAAGTCCACTTGGCAAAATAGGATTAAAGCTTCCTACGGCTAATGCAGCAACTCTAGCTCCATTCCCCACACGTAGTTCTATCTCCCCTTTTGCAAGTATTCTACTATTCCTTAGTCCCTGCACAGAAGTATAGATATAAGAACTACAACCAGTATCTAATACCCAAGTGGATTCACAAGGAAAAGTAGCAAAGTTTTCAATTACAAACATACAACTACAACCAGTATCTAATACCCAAGTGGATTCACAAGGAAAAGCAGCAAAGTTTTCAATTACAAACATACCTGAAGTAGATGCCTCTGCAGGCTTCTTCCTCAAATGCTCAGAAGTAGGAGCTTTGCAATTCTTGTTCCAATGGTATGTTACATTAGTCATAGACATACTTGCATGTCCTCTTCTTCCTTTTAAACCCTTTAACTACTCCTTTGGTGATAGAATCCTCCGGGCCATTTTTTGGAGAATGTTTGTTTGTAGACTCTCTTGAAACTTTTTTACTTTTGGCATCTTTCTCAATGCATCAACCATTTCTAGGAAAGTACAGTCATGAACTTTGAAGCAATGATCTGTTATAAAATCAGCGTAGCTGACAGGTAAAGAATCCAACAGGATATCCAATCCTAAGGATTGACCTACGGTAGATCCCAACGATTCCAATTTCTTCAAGAAATCTCTAATCTTGTTGACATGTGCTATAACTCTTGTCCCTTCCTTCATCTTAGAGTTTGAAAGTTCACTGGTTAATTTGAACCTTTCATACCTTGATTTTTAGGCAAACTCTTTAGATGGATCAACATGGTTTGCAAACTCATGTGATCATACTGTGAACGTATCTCAGGATTTATAGTATCTAACAATAAGTGTAAGACATAAACTGAATCCTTAATATATTTCAACCATGCATCCTTAATAATATCCGGTGCATCGGTGCTAGGAATTTTTGTGAATGGATTTTCAAGAACGTATGCTAATTCATAATCCTTAAGGATATCCCTTACATCCTTGTTCCATTCATGGTAGTTAATTTCTATTAAAGTTTGGATGTATTTAAAATGGATTTTCAAAATGGAGTTCATATTTAACCTAAGATATAACAAAAGAAAAAGTTCAGATATAAGTTTAAGTATATGCATTTAATATAAGGTCTTTTAATTAAACACATTGTCCTACTATTTTCTTCAATATTTACAATAGCTCATTCTATTGAATTTAGGAATTTCAGCCCAGCTAAATTTCCTAGTAGGTAGCATCTATAACTAGTCTATTACAACCCCCAATTTTATGAGTCAAGTCATAATAGTAAGTCATAGTTGAAATCCCATTCCATTTGCATCGCATGCAATTGCTAATTCATTCAAGTTCCCTAATTTCAAGGGACATGTGCTCTTATATTAGCATCTCCTTAAATATGTCTCAGATCTAGGTCTAGCCCCCAATTTTATGGTGGACTACCCCAATTCTATTAAGGCCGACCCTTATCCCAAACTTTACAATGAATCAATATGGACTAGAAGGAACGCTTTACTTAGCACTTTGATAGCCCAAAGAGACCGTATTATAAATTTGAGTAAGGAAGACTATAACTTGCCTTAATATATTTACTTTGGGATTTTATTTGTGTTATGCGTCTGACTCAATCTAGGATTTCATTAGATGGACAAAATTATAGTAACTTGTATTAATTCAGGGAATTTTAGAATTAATTTATACGGTCTAACCTTAGGTGTGTTCAGCTCTTTATTATAATTATTCCATCAACCTAGATTATATGTAAAATAATTAACACTTTTATTTGCTATATTTATATTGCATTTCCTTTAAACTTTTATTCAATAAATTTAATTTTTTTACTTTGTTATAGAAACATATATAACCGCCATCTTATGTACTAGAAATAAATTAGTTCATATTAATCCCCCGGTTGGTCAATTCAAATTGCACCAACATAGGTTCCCAAGTAGGAGAGGTGCCCTATGAGGAGTAGACACCAAGTCCAATCCTTAGCCAGAACAAATACGGGCACAAACCTGAAGACCAATGGATTCTCTTGAACTAATAAATTTCGTTCTTCCAATTCACGTAAATTGGAAGCATCCATAACTCATGTAATTTAAATTATTAACACTTGAATAATTTGAGTAAGTTGGGCAGGCTTATTCAAAATTATTCATAACCGTTTTCTAACCTTGAAATGAAAGGCACAAGTTCATATATATTATTCCAAACAATTAAATAAAAAAATTATTTCATATAAAAAATAATATTTAGTTCGCTTCTAACTTAATTATGTACTAAATAAGCAGGCTTTGATACCACTATTAGGAACTAACAGTCAGATTAAACATGCATAACAGGCATGGCAGAAATTTAAAATTTTGTCCATGTCCCTAGGAACTCCTATTAGTTGCATATAAATTAAATAAAGCCTTAACTAAATAATTCTCTACCTAGGTTAGCATGCAAAAGGGCTAGGCATACCATAATTCCAAATTATATCATAGCATGTATATTTTATGCTAAGTATGTTATAACTCTAAGCTATAACCTAAGCATAAAATAAACTAAGCATGCACAACAACCTAAGCATATTATTAAGTCTAAAAATGCTTAAAGAAAAAGACCTAATAATAAAAGAGAAAGAAAATGAACTTACCAGTTGAAGCGTGCTTTAGCAGAACCCTCTTACACAAGCCTCCAAGCGTAGGACAGCCTCTATGAGTATCCACACGAACCCCCTCAACCAAAACCTCCCCGGGAGGAAGAACTAAGAAGCCTCGAGTAGTTGCTAGACCACTCTAGAAGCCTCACCAAAAGTACAAACTAGAGGTGCTCGAATAAATTCAGGCTCCTAAAAAACAACTTGCTCAATTACCCAAGAGATTATTCTTTTTGAATCTCGCTTAGGATTTATGCTCTGAGCTATGGTGCACTGAGAAAGGGAGGAATAGGTGCCTATGTATAGGCTTGGGGAAGCAGAAGTGATTCCCCACTTCCAATGAGGAATTGGAAAAAATTTGCCCAATCCCCATATGGGTCAACACGCAGACCCCTATGGGTCCGCGGGTTGACCCGCGTGCAGTGTGCTAAGCACGCTGCACGCTGGCCAGCCAAGGCAGGCCATTATGGCCTGCCTTATCCCATAAGCCGAGCTTGTGGGCCTTTTTCCCACAAGCCCAGCTTGAGGGCTGGGCTGCACTGGTCACACCTAGCGCTGCCCAGCAGCGCTGGTGTGACCAGCGTGTGGGCTTGGTCAAGTGCCAAGCCCACAGCCCCTTTTGCCACCACTTGAGGCCCTAAAGCTTTAAGCCCCTTTCCCATAGGGCCCTACCCTATTGTACCGATTGGAAAATTCCTTTTAGTCCCCTTTTTCAATTATTTATTTTTTGACCCTAATGAATTAGTTACCATTCAAAATAAATTTCTTAGTCCAACCAAAATTGATCTAATAAATTATAATTTATTTTATGACTCTAATTAATTAGTTACCGATCAAAATATATTCCTTGGTCTATCCAAAATTGATCTAATCAATTTTAACCAATTAAAAAATAATCTCATTATTATTTATATTATATTTTTGTAATAGAATAAATCTATTAGTTCTTTACTTAGTCCAATGAAGGTCCAATATGTGTGACCTTATAGGATCCCAAAGTATTGAGCTGTTAAGGCTTAACCAACCCTTGTTCCAATAAAACCATTGGCTCGGGGTTCTAGACCGTTAATATAACCCAATTACCTTAAACGACTGTAGTACCCCACTAGCATGGTTCTACCATCCGCCATTACTCGGAATGTCATTTATGCTTATGACTTAATACCAATTAATGCAATAGTTATCCAATGCGATGAACTCCTTCAATTCTTTAATATTTGTACAATCTGGTTTATAGGGTTCGTTAAAGTGTTAACCCTCTAATAGCAAGGCTGCTCCAAGCTATCCCAGTTATTTACTTATTACTGAAGTATATTGCCTTTTACTATAGTGTGTTTGACTATAAACCATTTCTATCAAACACATACTTTGATTAGAGGTTTACGACAATCATCACTTCAACAAGTGGCCAGGTGCAACTCTTTAATATATCCAGAGCGATAGATTCTTTCTAACTACTCAGCTTACCAACGTGTTTTCATCATTGTACCCGTAACTCCCTAAATTAATGAGTGTGTAGAAATGACCCAAACTATAGCAATAGTACTACACAAGTTAACTAGTATCTCAAGTATCAGGATATTCGCAAAGCTTATTGAATGAAGATAAACACTAACACTTTGATATATACACCAAGTTTTTATCTTACTGCGGTCTCCAATATATCTTCCAGATATATCCATGTGTCAAACTTAAGGCACCACCTTTAGTCCTTAGGAGATTGACTACTTAGACCCTTTCTAAGAAAGTTGACCACGTGCTAGTCTTTCCGCTTCATCAATATCCTTTCTTGATGAAACTATCACTAGGGATAGTTTAAACATAATCATAATTGCGCATAAAGCAGGTTCCACTAGATGTAGTCCAACTATAATTTCTCTGACTTCATGCTATGATATGTCAAGGACTTTTGTATACATACATCAATGAATATATTTAACCAATTATAATATATATATACACAGAAACACATTGATATAAACAAAAGAACAAATGCCTTTATTGATTAAACAAATATTCATACTTATTACATAATTAAGATATATCGCCCTAATTGCCTTAAGGGCATACATCATATCCAACACTTATATCATCCACAGCTTTCTCCAAGAGACCGGGCAATTCTTCCTTTATAAACTTTAAGTGCTAATCTTTGAAAGCTTCCTCCTTAGTTAGATTAGAGAGCCCAGAGGTAATGGGACTTCCTCCCTGAGTAATAGTAGCAGTAATGGAGTTTGCTGATTCCTGAAACTTTTGGTCAATGCACTCTTTCAGTTCAGCTTTAAGATCAATGAAGGAGGGGGTTATATGCCCCATGATGGTTGTACAATTATTATCAACTCCGATTTTAACTTAAGTAGCAGAGCGATTTGCCTCTGTGATATTTAAGATGAGCTATTAAATAACTGGAGTGATTTTTGGACAAGGAAATGGTAGTAACCTGGTATACAGTAGGGAATTAGCTGACTTTTTCTTCAAGATTATTAATCTTGGTCTTTAGCCCTCAAGGTTAGTCTTTATATCCGGAGACATGGATTGATTTTTGATTAAGTTCTCCATAATAATTAACCTCTGACAGATTTCCCTTATCAAGGGTTTGAGATCATCATCCTTCTGCCCTTCCAACGCTGGTTGTTCTAGAAGGCTTAGATCCATTCGCACTTTTTCAGCTTTTGAGGGTTTTGGAGCGGTTATTTTCCTTCTCTCTTCACTATCAATTTCAGATTCTGAGCTAAAGCTACTTCCGAATTTACTTCTGTATTCTTCAGACCTAGAAGATTTCAATCCCTTATCATCGTTCTCCTCTCCTTTCTTCTCTTCCACCCTATTCTCCAGAGTGGCCTCGCCCTGTGAGTCCACTATATTAGCGTGCTCATTGGGTCTCAGACTATCTCTCTCCTCCAGAACATTTTGCTCCAAGCTAAGCTCAACTTCTATAGATGTATTTTAAGAATTTGCATCTAAGTTGGCTTATTTTTCTGCAACCCCAACTTCTACAGCATTAACAATCTCAATGTTAAGATCAAGGGTTACCTTTGTGTTGAGCTGTTTTGAATACTTTGCCTTCTCATCAACCGTCTTTTCTGTTTGTTCCTCTAAAAGATTGGTAGTGTCCTCAATCTTCTCTACAAGTGCCTTTTCAGGGTTTTTCTCTCCCTTTTCAACTGCCTTTTTAGAACTTTCAAGTTCTATAACTTCAACCTCAGTAATTTTTAGGTTAAGAAGTGATTTTAGAAGCGGTTTTATACAGGGTTGGAGGTTCAGCTCATTTACGATCTCTGCCCCATATCCCTCCTTTACATATTGTATCTCAATGGCAAGCATCAAAATTGGTGGAGTAGGTGTTACTGGAGGAGCTTGACTGGATGCTTTGGATGATCCACTAGGTCCTTCAATGGCTAGGGTAGAGTTGTTGATCTTTTGATTTTCAACGATTTCAGCCATCATGTAATCATATTTCGGATCCTCTACACGCATGGTTTTAGTAGTGAGCTCTACATTCTTCCCCTTGCTCAGTTTTGCTTAGCCATTATTTCTGCTTAAATGGCTTCAGAAGCAGGTTCTTTAATTGTTATACCTACAGTAGCCTTCTTTGGAGTGATCTTAGCTCTTTTTTATTGTAAGGTCTGTGTAAAAGTTGGTCCCTTCCTTATCAGCTTTCTCTCTTTGGGACAAGCTCTTCTTCTTCTGTACCACTGCTCTCAATGGTAGCATCTTTCTCAAGAAATTTTTCTAGGGTTTAATCTGCACCCCTCTTTCTCCCCTCTCTAATTACAGCAGCAGCTACTGCTATTTTCTGTTGCCACCATATCCTCAACATTTTCCCCTTTCTTGGCCGCAGCCTTTACTAGTCTTCTCTTGGGCTTATCCGAAGTCTACTTTAAGATTTGAGTTAGAGTCATTTGGTCCTCATTTACCTCCTTAGCCTCCACAACAGGCTCTAGATTAATCTTTATCTAAGCCTTGGATCTTGTAGTTCTGGGTTTCTTCATTACCGTAGCTTTCTCCATAGTGCCTATGGCCTTTCTTACCTTACTATTCTCTACTCTAGCTCGCTTCTGCTCAAGAGCCTTAGCTTTATCCCATTGTTCACCATGAGTCAAGTTGAGGGAATTTTTCTCCATAATAGCCTTTCCTTCAATAAACTCTTCTCTGGTAAGATTAATTCCATTGGCTGTGAGAGTCTTGGTGATAAGGGCACCGTGAGAGTACTTGTGTTGCCGGATGTAGTGGATGAGCAGAACCAACATGTTTAGTACTCTTCTTTCCACCTAATGCTGGAGGATGCAATGCTAGAAAGTAGACTTAGTATTGAGGGATCCCTTCTAGATTAGTACAAACTTGACTAGGATGAACTGGATTAATTGGGGAGTTTTTGGCCAAAGGGTGGAGCATTTATCTCCAAAGAATCTCTCCAGAAGCCATAGCTTAGGATCATATTTTATTGTCTGTTCATCACCGTCAGTTCTCATCATCACTCCATCATTTTTCATATTAAAGTGAGTTACGAAGAACTTAGGAGTAAGAGTAATCACCTTCCCCTGCACTTTCATCCGGAGAGCGCTGAAATAGAAGTGGCGTTGGAGTTTGTCATAAAATTCTTGGCTAAAAGAGGATATGTGAGGTTGTTCATTTTGAGGAAGACTTCAAGATGCTAGTCTTTTAGAAGTTAAGAATATGGTTAAGTGGTGAATAGGAATTCATCACCCAAGTGATCAGAGGGGATGGTGGTGTCTGAACTCTTGAGTTTTAGAGGAATAAAGTCTTTATCTTTGAGTTTTTCCACCTTGAAGTTGTTCCTTGGAGTAGGGGTTATTTGATTCTAGTTTTTGTCCATTTTTAAATATTTTGAGAAAGGATTTTGAGGGTTCTAGGGATTTTTCTACAGAGTAATAGTAGTTTGATTACTTGCGTGAAGAAGAAGAGGGATTTTGGAGGCTTTTATAGAATTTTTAAGGTGAGGGTAATATGGTAATCCAAAAGTAGTTAAATTTAACTGGATTAATGACTTGGTAGCTATAAATGAGGAGAGAGGGTAATGGTGTGTAAATTGGAGAATTAGAATGATTAACAATTACATTTTCACCGTGCGTGCATTGCCCAATAAATGTTTGAAATTCAAAACATGTACAGTTACCTTTTAACTCTTTTACTGCCATTTATCATTTCTTGTCTATTGAGCTGGCAATTGTTCATTCCAGATCCAGAATTGATACAGTTCATTTTTCTCCTTGATTCCTTAACTTGTCTTCCAGAACCTACTTCAAATTAGATTTGACATTCTAATTGCTTCCTTGAGCTTATGAATTGATCTTTACGTAGAGGTTTAGTAAAGATATTTGCCCTTTACTCATTTGTTGGAATGTAGACTAAAACCACATCCTTTTTCATCACATGATCCTAGATGAAATGATGCCTAATGTTGACATGCTTCATCCTGCTATGTAGCACTGGATTCTTTGACACATCTATTGCACTTTTGTTATCACACATTACATCAACAAATCCTACTTGAACTCCATAATCCTCTAGTTATTGTTTGATCTAAAGGAGGAGCAACACAGCTTCCAGCAGCCATGTATTCAGCTTTAGTATTTGATAATGCCACTATAGTTTGCTTCTTGCTACACCAGGATACAATGCAATGTCTTAGAAAGTGATAAGCTCCGGATGTGCTTTTTCTTTCGAGTGCGTCTCTCCCATAATCAACAACAGTGTACTCTTGCAAAGTGAAATTTCCATTGTTAGGATACCATAATCCAACTTCTGTTAATCCCAGCAAGTATTTTATCACCCTCTTGACTGCTTTAAGATGTGATTCCTTAGGATTGGCTTGATATCTTGCACAGTAGCACACAACATAATGTATGTCTAGTGAACTTACAGTTAAATATAAGAGAGAACCAATCATTCCTCTATACAGCTTTTGGTCTACTTCTTCTCCATTATAATCCTTTGAAAGGACTGTATCTGATCCCATAGGAGTGGACATTGGCTTCCTCTTGTCCATATCAAACTTTTTTAGAATCTCCTTGGCGTACTTGGATTGGTTGATAAAGATCCTCTCCGGACTTTGCTTGATTTGAAGGCAAAGGAAGAAATTTAGTTCTCCCATCATTGACATCTCAAACTCCTTCTTCATCTGATTACTGAATTCTTCACACATCTTTTCATCAGTAGTTCCAAAGATGATATCATCTATATAGATTTAGACAAGAGTGACATCACCCTTTGGCTTCTTGATAAATAGTGTTGTATCAGCTTTTCCCTGGATGTAACCCTTGGATATGAGAAATGAGGTGAGCCTCTCAAACCAAGCTCTTAGTGTTTGCTTCAATCTATAGATGGCCTTTTTTAGCTTGTAGACATACTTTAGATGCTTTGAATCTTTAAATCCAAGTAGTTGTTTTACATAGACTTCTTCTTGAATAACTGCATTTAAGAAGTCACTTTTGACATCCATTTGGAATAGGGTGAAACCCATATAAGATGCAAAAGCACACAGGATTCTGATTGCCTCTAGCCTTTCTACTGGAGCAAAAGTTTCTTCAAAGTCTATGCCTTCTTATTGGTTATACCCTTGAGCAACTAGCCGTGCCTTATTTCTCACCACTACTCTGGATTCATCTAGCTTTTTCTGGAACACCCACTTTGTGCCAATGATAGATTTTCCTTCTGGTGGTGTGACTAGATCCCAAACATCATTCCTTGTAAACTAATCTAGCTCCTCTTGCATAGCCATCATCCAACTTTCATCTCCTTTTGCATCCTAGAACTTCTTTGTCTCAATAAGTGAGACAAAACAGCATGGCTCATCATCCTATTGAGTTGTCCTTTGGTTCTGACTAGATTTTAGACATCATCCAAAATAGCTTCAATTGGATGGTTCCTGCGAGTTTGGATCTCTCTCTGAAGTTCGTTATACTATTGTGGAACATGCTCTTCATTAACATCGAATTCTTCTTCTGGTCCTTGTTCATCATTTAAGTTAATTTCATCAACATGAAGATTTTCTAGTGGTGGATCATTGTTGAATTTGATCATCCTTATCTTTGTACTTCTTTATTTGAAAAGGATCTTAAGCCTTTGTTGGTTTTGCTTCATCCGAAACTATATCATCGAGATCTTGGCTTTTCTTTCCTTTATGGTTAGTCTCATTGAAATCTACATTTATTGACTCTACCGTAGTTTGAGTTCTTTTTCTATATACTCTGTAAGCTTTGCTATGTACTGACTAGTCAAAGAAAATTGCTTCATCGGACTTAGGATCAAACTGTCCTAGTTACTCTCTATCATTTAGGATGTAGCATTTACATCCAAAGGCTTTAAAGTACCCAATTTTGGATTTCCTTCCCTTCTAGATTTAAGATGGGGTTTAGTCTATAGTCTTTCTAATGAGAGCTCTATTCAAAATATAACATGCAATGTTTACAGCCTCTTCCTAAAAATACTTAGGCAATCTATTCTCATTTAGCAATGTTGGAGCCATTTTAACTATAGTTCTATTTTTCCTTTCTACAACCCTATTCTGTTAAGCTGTATGAGGAGCAGAAAAGTTGTGCTCAAAGCCTTTGAATTCACAAAATTCAGCAAAGTGCTTATTTTTTAATTCTCCTTCATTATCAATCTGGATGCGTGCAATGCTTATGCCCTGTTCTACTTCTATCCTAATGACTATCTTAGAGAAATGGTCAAAGGCTTCATCTTTGCTAGCTAGCAAAGCAACCCAGGTATAGCGAGAATAATCATCCACTATAACTATAGTGTATTCTCTTCTACCTAAACTCATTGGCTTGATTGGACCAAAGAGATAAATATGACAAAGTTCAAGAACTATCTTGGAAGGTATATAGGAGATGGAAGGGAAACTTTTTCTAGTTTGTTTAACTAGTTAGCATGCAGTACAAATATGTGGAAGGGAAACTTTTTCTAGTTTGTTTAACTAGTTAGCATGCAGTACAAATATGATCCTTGTCAAAAGCAACCTTAGGCAAACCCACAATAATTTCCTTTTTTGCTAGTTTGGATAGGAGGTTCATGCTAACATGTCCCAACCTCCAGTGCCATAGCCATGATTCTTCTTCTTTAGACACCAAGCATACATTCTTTTTCTCATTTTTAATGTTAACAGAATAGACGTTATTTACTCTAGGTGCATAAAGAATGAGTTGATTGGACTTACTATCAATGGTTGAGCAGCCTCCAAAGTCTAAGATGACTTTTCTTTCTTTGTCACAGAGTTGTGCTACACTTACTAGGTTGAACTTCAGTCCTTCAACTAGGGAGACATCTTCTATCTTTAATTAAGATCCAATGGTTCCATATCTAATGATCTGTCCCTTTTGATTATCTCCAAAGCTTACTCTTCAACCTTTCTTCCGGATTAAAGTGATGAAGGCTTTTTCATCACCAGTCATGTACCTTCAGTATCCACTATCAATGTACCATTTTTGCTGATCGTTAGTGGACCTAAGGAATACCTGAAAAACAAATCAAGTGGGATTGGGTACCCAATCAGATTTGGGTCCTCTTGGGTTAGCAACCATTTCAAGTCATAGATTGACATCATAATAACCATTTTTAAATCTACACATTTTAGTAATATGGTTATTAGTTCCATAAAACTTTCACCCGGCAACTGATTTATTCTGCTTAAGTTTCTCTTCAATCTTTTGAAGATCCTTTTTCCTATAGTCTCTAGAGTACCTTGCTTTGGATAGATACGGACTTGATTGCTTGGTTTGGATCCGGTAGTTAACTAGAGGAGCTATTTCCACTCTGTGATTCTTTCTTTGCTTAAGTGGTTGTTCATCATACACTACTACAGCTTTTCCCTTTTAAGCAATTGCATACCTCTGTGCCTGAGGTTTTTCATTTTGAGGAGCTATGTACTTTTGTGCTTGAGGCTGCCTCTAGACTTTCTTTGGCTTTAGAGGTTTCAGATTCCTTCTTTGATTTAAGGTTCTTGGTTTTCTTCCAGGAACAGACTTTGGATTTCTTATGGCAACTTCCTTTATCAAGGTTAGTTCTCTATCTAACCCAAACACATTTGCACTTAGTATTTGGACTTAATTCTTCAGGAAGTTCTCTTCAACAGTGTCCATATGCTTTGTGCTCCTTATGAGATTGATATCTTAAACCATTGCTTTAGCATCTTCTGTTAGCTCCATCATTTTTCTTTGAAGGGATTTGATAGCTTTGGTGTTCTTTCTTACATTGTTGATTACAATCCCTAGAGCTCTAGCAAGATCATTGTTAGAAATATGATTGGAGTGAGAGTTTACCTTAGTGTTGGCTGACTCTGACTCTGACTCATTAGTTTACTCAGTGATTTGCTTAGTTGTTCCTCTTTTGGATAGTTCTGCCTCCGGCTCTATTAGTGCTACAAATGCACAGTGATCAATTTCTTCTTCTTCTAAAGATGATGAACTATTATCTCTTCACTATTGATCAATTTGGCCACCGTTACCTTCTTCTTGTGTTTCCTCTATTTCTTGAGCTTAGGACATTTTACTTTGAAATGTCCTTTTTCACCACACTCAAAACAGCCAATCTCTTTTTCTTGGTCTTTCTTTTCTTTCAGACCAATTTTGCAATTGTCCCTTTTTGAGCTGCTTTCTCTCCATTTTCTGGAGCCAAGCTTTCTGAACTTTCTTCTTGACCTTTTTTCTCATTTTTTAAGGAATTTGTCGAATCTTCTAGCCAACATTGCCATGTCATCATTTTTACAGGAAGATGGTCTTAATTTCTTTTCTGATCTGGAGGATTCTATTCTAGATGTGTCTGCCTTTAGAGCAATTGCTTTCTTCTTTTCCTCAGGTCTCTTTTCTTGCTGGCTGTATCTCTCCAAGGATAGCTCTTAAGTTAGGAGATTACCAATGAGCTCATCATAACTATAAAACTTTAAGTCATGAGGTTCCTCAATGGTTGTCTTCTTGTTATCCCACTCCTTGGTGAGACTCTGGAGGATCTTTTTCACCATTTCCTCTTTGGTGATCGCCTTTCCCAGCCTTTACATCTCATTAACCAAATTGGTGTATCTAGTATTCATGCTACTGATTGACTCCTTTGGTTCCATCTTGAAGGTTTCAAGTTTCAGTTGTAGGAGATCAATCCTGGCTTCCTTGACCTTGTTAGTTCCTTCACAGGTCACTTCAAGCTTCTGCCAAATCTCTTTTGCAGTTTTACATCCTGATATCCTATTAAATTCTGCAGCACTAATAGCACAATGATGCATGTTACTATCATTTGTGTTTTCATGCAATTTTTAATAATTTTTCACATCCCATCGATTAGAGGGCTTCCTGGTGGTAATACCCTCAACTGCATAGGTAGGGATATATGGGTCATCTTTAATGGTCATCCATGTTAACATGCTTTGGGCCTAAATGAATTTCTTCATCCGATTTTTCTAGAATGTGTAGTGTCCATCAGTGAAGATCGCTGAGGACGGGTAATAGACATACCATCCGGAAGGAATTGTGAGTTATTATAACTCATTTTGATTCTTGAATAAAAAATAGGACCTTTAGCTCGAGATTGTTAGATCTCAAGTTGTGAGCACTTGCTTTGATACCACTTATTGGTCCCTTGTAAGTGTTAACTGTTGGGAACTGACAGTCAAATTGAACATGCATAAGAGGCATGACGGAAATTCAAAATTTTGTCCCTGTCCCAGGAACTCCTATTAGTTGCATATAAATTAAATGAAGCCTTAACTAAATAATTCTCTACCTAGGTTAGCATGCTAAAGGACTAGGCATACCATAATTCCAAATTATATCCTAGCATATTTATTTTATACTAAGCATGTTATAACTCTAAGTTATAACCTAAGCATAAAATAAACTAAGCATGCAAAAATAACCTAAGCATAATTATTAAGTCTAAAAACACTTAAAGAAAAAGACTTAATAATTAAAAGAGAAAGAAAAAAAAAACTTACCAGTTGAAGCGTGCTTTTGCAGGACCTTCTTGCACAAGCCTCCAGTCGTAGGATAGCCTCTATCAGTATCCACACGAACCCCACCAACCAAAACCTCCCCAGGAGGAAGAACTAAGAAGCCTTGAGTAGTTGCTAGACCACTCTAGAAGCCTCACCCAAAAATATAAACTAGCGGTGCCCGAATAAATTCAGGCTCCAAAAAAATAACTTGCTCAAGTACCCGAGAGATTAATTATCTCGCTTAGGATTTATGCTTTGAGCTTGGTATAATTTGAAAGGAAAGGAAATAGCCTATATATAGGCTTGGGGGAGCAAAAATGCTCCCCCTTTCATCGATGTGGGATGGGAGTATTACTCCCATCTCACTAATTAATCAATTAATATATATATATATATACATATATATATATATTAATTGAGCCGCCACTTATCATGGGCTGCCTTTGTGCAGCCCATGAATAAGGGCTGCGCATTTTTTGGCAACCGAACTTTGTACAAAATATTTTATACTTTTCGGTTTCAACTTACCAATGCAAAATTCCTTATAAATCCTTTCAAATAAATTTTTATTTTTGACTCTAATAAATTAGTTACCAGTCAAAATAAATAATTTGGTCCGACCAAAATTGATCTAATCAATTATAATTTATTTATGACTCTAATTAATTAGTTATCGGTCAAAATAAATTCCTTGGTCTATCCAAAATTGATCTAATCAATTTTAACCAATGAAACAATAATCCAATTATTATTCATGTTATATTTTTATAATAGAATAAATCTATTAGTTCTTTACTTAGTCCGATGAAGGTCCAATGTGTGTGACCTTATAGGATCCCGAAGTATTGAGCTGTTAAGGCTTAACCAACCCGTGTTCTAATGGAACCATTGGCTCGATATTCTAGACCGTGAATAGAACTTGATTACCTTAAACGACTGTAGTACGCCTATAGCAAGTGTCTACCATCCCCCATTACTCGGAACGTCATTTATGCTTATGACTTAATCCCGGTTAATGCAATAATTATCCAGTGCGATAAATTCCTTCCATTCTTTAATATTAGTACCATCTGGTTTATTGGGTTCGGTTAAAGTGTTAACCCACTAATAGCAAGGTTGCTCCAAGCTGTCCCAATTATTTACTTGTTACCGAAGTATATTGCCTTTTACCATAGTGTGTTTGACTAGAAACCATTTCTATCAAACACATACTCTGATCAGAGGTTTATGGCAATCATCACTTCAACAAGTGGCCAGGTACAACTCCTTAATATATTCGGAGCGATGGATTCTTTCCGACTACTCAGCCTACCAACGTACTGTCATCACTATACCCGTAATCACCCGTAGCACCCTAAATTAATGAGTGCATAGCAATGACCCAAAGTATAGCAATAGTACCACACAAGGCAACTAGCATCTCAAGTATGAGGACATTCGCAAAGCTTATTGCATGAAGATAAACACTAACACATTGATATTTATACCAAGTGTTTATCTTGCTGCGGTCTCCAATATATCTCCCAGATATATCCATGTGTCAAGCTTAAGGCACCACCTTCAGTCTTTAGGAGATGAACTGCTTGGACCCTTTCCAAGAAAGTTGACCACATGCTAGTCTTTCCGTTTCATCAATATCCTTTCTTGATGACACTGTGACTAGGGACAGTTTAGACATAATCATAATTGCACATGAAGTAGGTTCCACCAAATATAGTCCAACTATAATTTCTCTGACTTCATGCTATGATATGTCAAGGACTTTTGTATACATACATCAATGAATATATTTTAACCAGCTATAATATATATGTATAGAAACACATTGATATAAACAAAAGAACAAATGCATTTATTGATTAAATAAATTATTCGTACTATTACATAATTAAGATGTATCGCCCTAATTGCCTTAAGGGCATACATCATATCCAACAAACTCCCACTTGCACTAAGGCCAATTAGCCATATGTTTTAATCCATATGCTTTAACATGCTGGTCATGTTTGACTTGAGTCAATGGCTTTGTCAGACCATCCGCGAGGTTCTGATCAGTGGGTACATATTCTAATCTTATTATCTTAGCATCAACAATCTCCCTGATTATATGATACATTCTGGATACATGTCTATTTTTCTGATGAGACCGTGGTTCCTTTGCCTGAGCTATGGCACCATTGTTATCACAATATAAAGTAATTGGATCAATAGCCTCAGGCACCACACCGAGATCACCAATAAATCCCTTTAACCAGACAGCTTCTTTTGCTGCTTCGCATGCAGCAATGTATTCAGATTCCGTGGTTGAATCAGCAGTAGTTTCTTACTTGGAACTCTTCCAGCATACTGCCCCTCCATTTAACACATACACAAAACCTGACTGAGACTTAAAGTCATCCTTGTCAGATTGAAAGCTTGCGTCAGTGTAACCTTTGATAGTGAGATCACCTTCTCCATAAATTAAGAACTCATCCTTAGTCCTTCTCAAGTACTTAAGGATTGCCTTGATGGCCATCCAGTGTTTTTCACCTGGATCTGACTGATACCTGCTCGTAAAGCTCAAAGCCTGAGAGACATCCGGCCTAGTACATATCATAGCATACACGATGGATCCTATTGCGGATGCATAGGGTATATCCTTCATGCGCATTCTCTCTTGAGCTGTCTTCGGACACTCAGCTTTAGATAGGTTAATCCCCTTTGTCATTGGGAGATAACCTTTCTTAGAATGCTTAAGGTTGAACCTATTTAACACCTTGTCTATATATGTACTTTGAGAAAGACCTAATAGCCTCTTGGATCTATCCCTGTAGATCTTTATACCTAGTATAAATGCTGCTTCACCAAGGTCTTTCATGGAGAACTTTCTTGACAACCATACTTTAACATTTTGAAGAAGAGAAATGTCATTTCCTATTAGCAGAATGTCATCAACATACAATACTAGAAAAACTACTGCACTCCCACTAACCTTCTGGTAAACACAAGGCTCATTTGCATTTGGGCAGAAATCTAGTTCCCAGATTGTCTGATCAAACCTTATATTCCAACTCCTTGATGCCTGCTTAAGTCTATAAATGGATCTTTGTAGCTTTTATACCTTCGAGCCATTCTGAGATGTAAAACCCTCAGGTTGTGTCATATACACATCCTGATCTGAATCCCCATTCAGGAATGTTGTTTTTACGTCCATCTGCCAGATCTCATAATCGCAATGAGCAGCAATGGCGAGGAGTATCCTTATGGATTTGAGCAGGGCTACCGGTGAGAAGGTTTCATCATAGTCAATACCTTCCCGTTGACTATAACCTTTCGCAACCAACCTTGCTTTATAGGTAATTACATTACCATCCATGTCTGTCTTCTTCTTGAAGACCCATTTGCACCCAATTGTTCTAACCTCTTGCGGTGCATCAACCAAATTCCAAACTTGGTTCTCGTACATGGAATCCATTTCTGATTTCATGGCCTTTTGCCATTTATCAGAATCTGAGCTTTTTATTGCCTCATCATATGTCCTTGGTTCGACATCCTCCATAAGATATAGTTCCTTATCATTAGTGATAATAAAACCATATCTATCGGGACCCTTATGAACACGACTTGATCTTCGCAATGATTGTGTTTCGACAGTTTGTTCTTGGATCACACTCTTGTGTATCTAGAACGGGGTCAATCAGTTGATCGTCTGTTTCTTCCTGTTGAACTTCCAATTCAATATTGCTCCCACTAACCTTTTCAAGTAAGTGTTCCTTTTCCAAAAAGTGAGCATTCCGAGACACAAATACCTTTTGTGCTTTGGGTTGGTAAAACAGATATCCAATTATTTCCTTTGGATATCCAATGAACAGACATTTATCAGCCTTGGCATTTAGCTTATCTGACGCTATCCTCTTCACTATAGCAGGACAACCCCATACTCTTAAGTGATTTAGAGATGGCTTTTTGTTACACCATCTTTCATAAGGTGTAAAATCAACTGATTTAGAGGGCACTCTATTTAAGACATAAACCGCGCTCTCAAGTGCATATCCCCAAAAGGATTTACTAAGAACTGCATGGCTCATCATGGACCTGACCATATCTAATAAAGTCCGATTCCTCCTTTCTGACACTCCATTATGTTGGGGTGTATAAGGAGGGGTCCACTGGGTAACTATCCCATTTTCCTTTAGATAATCCTGAAACTCCTGACTTAAGTATTCTCCACCTCGATCCGATCGAAGTGTTTTAATACTTTTCTCAAGCTGTTTCTCTACTTCAGCTCTGAATAGTTTGAATTTTTCAAAACTTTCAGACTTGTGCTTCATCAAATACAAATAACCGTATCGTGAGTAATCATCAATAAAGGTTTTGAAGTAGGAGTATCCTCCTAGTGCCTGAACACTCATTGGACCACACACATCAGTGTGTATAAGTTCCAATGTACTCGTGGCACGTTCACCCTTCCCTTTAAAGGGTAACTTTATCATTTTTCCTTTTAAACAAGGTTCACAATCACCATAAGACTCTAAGTCTATTGAGCCCAAGTCTCCATGCTTACGCAACTTAGTTAAGCGATCTTTGTTTATGTGGCCTAAACGGCAATGCCATAAGTAAAAGGAATTCTCATTATCTAATTTAACTTTCTTCACATTGTTTATATTGAAAACTTCTGTTTTAGTATCAAGAATATAAATGCCACCTTTCAACATTCCATAACCATAAAGAATATTATTCAAACGAATCTGACAATTATTATTCGAAAATAAAATTTCAAATCCCTACATTGCTAAACACGCAACAGATACAATATTCTTAGTAACACTTGGAATGTAATAACAATTATTCAAAACTAAAACAAGTCCACTTGGCAAAACAAGACTAAAGCTCCCTACGGCTAATGCAGCAACTCTGGCTCCATTTCCCTCACGTAGGTCCATCTCCCCTTTTACAAGTTTTCTACAGTTCCTTAGTCCCTGCACAGAAGTACAGATATGAGAACCACAACCAGTATCTAATACCCAAGTGGATTCTTGCGGAAAAGTAGCAAAGTTTTCAATTACAAATATACCTGAAGTAGATGCCTCTGTAGGCTTCTTCTTCAAATGCTCAGAAGCAGGAGCTTTGCAATCCCTCTTCCAATGTCCCGGTTTCCCACATTGGAAGTAGACATACTTAGATTCCTTCTTTTCATTCTTCTTCTTACTGATTCTTTTCTTGGCACCCAGTGCCTGCTTCTTTTTCTTAGAAGCCTTGCCTTTTTCAACCAACAGTAGAGGTTTCTGATCTTTCTTGATCTGAGGTTCTACTGTTTTCAGCATGTTAATTAATTCAGGGATAGTTGAATTAATCCTGTTCATGTAATAGTTAGTTACGAAACCTGAGTAACTATCTGTCAAGGACATCAACACAAGGTCAATGCTCAAGTCATGATTCATCTCAAATCCCAATCGATTCAGCTTCTCAAGGTATCCCAAGAGTTTCAGTACATGCTGAGAGGCAGAGGTACCAGCCTGCATCTTGGTCCCGAAAAGGAGCTTAGAGGTCTCATACCTCTCTGTCCTCTCCCTCTCCGAAAAGAGTTCTTCAAGATGGAGAACCATATCCTCCAAGGGCATGTTCTCATGTTGTTTCTGAAGCTCAGAATTCATGGACCCCAACATAATACACATGGCAGTCTCACGATCTTTCCTGTGCTTCAACCAGGCATCATGTTCCACATGATCCTCAACATCAGGTTCTACAGGGAAAATTTCACTTAGGACATAGGCAATTCCCTCAGATCTGAGAACTATTCTCACTGCTCGGAACCAATCAGAAACGTTCGAGCCATTCAATTTGGTGTCAAGTAACATACGGAGATTAAAATTGGAAGCCATTTTCAACCTAAGACATAAGAAAAGAAAAGTGTTTAGATATTAGTTTAAGTACATGTATTTAATATGAGGACTTTTAATTTAATACATTTTCCTACTATTTTCTTCAAAATTTACAATAGCCCATTCTATTGAATTCGTGAATTTTAGCCCAGCTAAATTTCCTAGTAGGTAGCATCTATAACTAGTCTATTACAACCCCCAATTTTATGAGTCAAGTCATAATAGTGAGTCATAGTTGGAATCCAATTCCATTTGCATCGCATGCAATTGCTAATTCATTCAAGTTCCCTAATTCCAAGGGACGTGTGCTCTTATATTAGCATCTCCTTAAATATGTCTCAGATCTGGGCCTAGCCCCCAATTTTATGGTGGACTACCCCAGCTCTGTTAAGGCAGACCCTATCTCAAACTTTACAACCAATCAATGTGGACTAGAAGGAACGCTTTGCGTAGCACTTTGATAGCCCAAAAAGACCGTATTATAAATTTGAGTAAGGAAGACTATAACTTGCCTTAATATATTTACTTTGGGATTTTATTGGTGTTAAACGTCTCACCCAATCTAGGATTTTATCAGATGGACAAAATTTTAATTACTTGTATTAATTCAGGGAATTTTAGAATTAATTTATAAGGTCTAACCTTAGGTGGGTTCAGCTCTTTATTATAATTATTCCATCAACCTAGATTATATGTAAAATAATTAACGCTTTAATTTGTTATATTTATATTGCATTTCCTTTAAGCTTTTATTCAATAATTTTAATTTTTTTACTTTGTTATAGAAACACATATAAGCACCATCTTATATACTAGAAATAAATTAGTTCATATTAATCCCCCGATTGGTCAATTCAAATTGCACCGATATAGGTTCCCAGGTAGGAGAGGTGCCCTATGAGGAGTAGACACCAAGTCCAATCCTTAGCCAGAACAAATACGGGCACAAACTTGAAGACCAATGGATTCTCTTGAACTAATAAATTTCGTTCTTCCAATTCATGTAAATTGGGAGCATCTATAACCCATGTAATTTAAATAAATTATTGACACTTTTATAATTTGAGTAAGTTGAGCAAGCTTATTCAAAATTATTCATAACTAATTTCTAACCTTGAAATGAAAGACAGAAGTTTATATATATTGTTCCAAACAGTAAATAAATAAATCATTTCATATAGAAAATAATATTTAGTTTGCTTCTAACTTAATTATGCACTAAATATGCTGGCTCTGATACCACTGTTGGGAACTGACAGTCAAATTGAATATGCATAAGAGGCATGACGGAAATTCAAAATTTTATCTCTGTCCCAGGAACTCCTATTAGTTGCATATAAATTAAATAAAGCCTTAACTAAATAATTCTCTACCTAGGTTAGCATGCTAAAGGACTAGGCATACCATAATTCCAAATTATATCCTAGCATATTTATTTTATACTAAGCATGTTATAACTCTAAGTTATAACCTAAGCATAAAATAAAATAAGCATGCAAAAATAACCTAAGCATAATTATTAAGTCTAAAAACACTTAAAGAAAAAGACTTAATAATTAAAAAAGAAAGAAAAAAAAACTTACCAGTTGAAGCGTGCTTTTGCAGGACCTTCTTGCACAAGCCTCCAGTCGTAGGATAGCCTCTATCAGTATCCACACGAACCCAACCAACCAAAACCTCCCCAAGAGGAAGAATTAAGAAGCCTCGAGTAGTTCCTAGACCACTCTAGAAGCCTCACCCAAAAATATAAACTAGTGGTGCCCGAATAAATTCAGGCTCCACAAAAATAACTTGCTCAAGTACCCGAGAGATTAATTATCTCGCTTAGGATTTATGCTTTGAGCTTGGTACAATTTGAAAGGAAAGGAAATAGCCTATATATAGGCTTGGGGGAGCAAAAATGCTCCCCCTGTGGGATGGGAGTATTACTCTCATCCCACTAATTAATCAATTAATATATATATATATATATATATATATATATATATATTAATTAAGCCGCCACTTATCATGGACTGCCTTTATGCAGCCTATGAATAAGGGCTGCGCATTTTTTGGCAACCGAACTTTGTACAAAATATTTTATACTTTTCGGTTTCAACATACCAATGCAAAATTCCTCATAAATCCTTTCAAATAAATTTTTATTTTTGACTCTAATAAATTAGTTACCAGTCAAAATAAATAATTTGGTCCAACCAAAATTGATCTAATCAATTATAATTTATTTATGACTCTAATTAATTAGTTATCGGTCAAAATAAATTCCTTGGTCTATCCAAAATTGATCTAATCAATTTTAACCAATTAAACAATAATCCAATTATTATTCATGTTATATTTTCATAATAGAATAAATCTATTAGTTCTTTACTTAGTCCGATGAAGGTCCAATGTGTGTGACCTTATAGGATCCCGAAGTATTGAGCTGTTAAGGCTTAACCAACCCGTGTTCTAATGGAACCATTGGCTCGATGTTCTAGACCGTGAATAGAACTTGATTACCTTAAATGACTGTAGTACGCCTCTAGCAAGGGTCTACCATCCCCCATTATTCGGAACGTCATTTATGCTTATGACTTAATCCCGGTTAATGCAATAATTATCCAGTGCGATAAATTCCTTCCATTCTTTAATATTAGTACCATCTGGTTTATTGGGTTCGGTTAAAGTGTTAACCCACTAATAGCAAGGTTGCTCCAAGCTATCCCAGTTATTTACTTGTTACCGAAGTATATTGCCTTTTACCATAGTGTGTTTGACTAGAAACCATTTCTATCAAACACATACTCTGATCAGAGGTTTATGGCAATCATCACTTCAACAAGTGGCCAGGTACAACTCCTTAATATATCCGGAGCGATGGATTCTTTCCGACTACTCAGCCTACCAACGTGCTGTCATCACTATACCCGTAATCACCCGTAGCACCCTAAATTAATGAGTGCATAGCAATGACCCAAAGTATAGCAATAGTACCACACAAGGCAACTAGCATCTCAAGTATGAGGACATTCGCAAAGCTTATTGCATGAAGATAAACACTAACACATTGATATTTATACCAAGTGTTTATCTTGCTGCGGTCTCCAATATATCTCCCAGATATATTCATGTGTCAAGCTTAAGGCACCACCTTTAGTCTTTAGGAGATGAACTGCTTGGACCCTTTCCAAGAAAGTTGACCACATGCTAGTCTTTCCGTTTCATCAATATCCTTTCTTGATGACACTATGACTAGGGACAGTTTAGACATAATCATAACTGCACATGAAGTAGGTTCCACCAAATGTAGTCCAACTATAATTTCTCTGACTTCATGCTATGATATGTCAAGGACTTTTGTATACATACATCAATGAATATATTTTAACCAGCTATAATATATATGTATAGAAACACATTGATATAAACAAAAGAACAAATGCCTTTATTGATTAAATAAATTATTCGTACTATTACATAATTAAGATATATCGCCCTAATTGCCTTAATGGCATACATCATATCCAACATTAACTAGGGTCAAAGGAAGGTGAATGACCCTTATTGCAGAATATTTGGACTTCAAAAAGTCTTTGTGTAGTGTGATATGAATGATCCGGATGCTAAATGATCTAAGCTCTAGATAATGCAGATGTTTAATATAAATGTGCTTGAATATAAAGTTTAGAGTTAGAGAAATCAAACACGGATATTTTTATACTGGTTCGGCCCTGCCTACCTCCAGTCCCTGGAGTTTCCTCCTCCGAGCTTAAATCCACTAGTGATAAGATTTCTTTCATGGGCTGAAATAAAGCCTTCACAATTTGTCTCCGGAGATTTATTCTCGTCTGGATGTAGGATATACCACCAAAAGCACCAACTTCTGGTTGAGTCCTCTTTCTTTAGCAGGATATACCACTTAAACTCTACCCAAGTCTAAGCTGAGTCCCACAGGGATATACCACTCAAATTATCCTAGTTCAAGCTGAGTCTCAATCTCTATACTTACCCAAGTATAGGATTTTTACACTTTGTCTTATCACAGGGTTGGGGTTTTTTTATTCTTCAAGTTTATAAACTCACTTGAGGGTCCTTACAAATAGATTAAAGTGTGAACCAAAGTATTATCCAATTAAATATTTGGGAGCCCCTTTTTGCATTAAGCAACCAAAACGGCTATTTGGGATCCCTTGATTGTAAAGAACCATATCATGCTAAGAACGCACCCCATACCGACGGACACAGTATGTGAACCAAAGTGATTCCTCATTTGAGACTCTCAACTTCCATAACCATTTGAAAAGCAAGCTTTTGTTAATTAGCTTGAAATTGAGAACGAAAAGACCTCCCAGATGTTGCAGTAAATTGAGAGTGTCCCCACTCACTTTACACAAGCCATTTACAGTTGAGTGACCTCGCCACAAAAAATTTCTCATCAAACAATTTAAAGTAATAAACACAGAGTTTATTCCGCTAATACCCTCTCATCTACATCAAGAGTTCATTTCGCTAATCATTTGAAAAAGTTTGTTTGAATGACACAATTCAGCTATATCAAAACCTCCACCAGCTTGAACCACTTTTTTGAAAGTTGCTCTAAACATATCTCCTCCTTCCCAAATCTTACCAAATGATGATCTTGAAACGATTCCATAGATCAATAAATTAACCATGATGGTGAAATCGATAGGTGGTCAGCTACACTACTGGAATATATAGATCTAATGAGTTTTGATACTTGTTCTTCCTTGATTGATCTAAATCACTCCACACGTTTTGCAGTCAACAGCTCGAGTGTACATATTTTTCGCATTTGCCACCAATAGTCTCCATAGGGTGCAAAGCCAATGTCTATATAGTTAGAAGTCAGAAGCCTCCCTGTGAGGATGTAGAGCCTATCAGCAAAGGCGATATCAAAACTGAATCATATTACAACAAAGCCTTTATTTAAGCAATTATTCAAGCAATTATTCTAAAAGTACTGAATAACTTAAGTACTAAATAGGCAGAACTACGAAATCGGTAAAGGAACTACATTTTGCTAAATTCTTGATTAAAATAATAAACCACAATAATAAAAAAACTTTATTCAATAATACCCAATACACTGACATTCATCAACATTTCATACCAAAAAACTCTTTATATAGAGATTTCACCCATCCACTAGTCAATGACTTTTTTCTGTATATGTCTTCCACATGTCTTTATTTCTTCAAACTAACTTCCAACTTATCACTTTATCAAGTGCCATGTGTAATATATTGGACACCTCCTCCTTCATCTAGTAATGACTCATCCTTTTCCCTAATTGCATGACACGTCCATAACTAATTAAAGCTTATTTTTCCAACACTCCCCCTCAAATTTAATTCTTCGTTACTCCATATGATTCTTTAAATCGGTCCTTCAATAAAAACAATACAACAAAAAACACAACCATATAACTTATTGCTTCAAAATTTGTGATGAGGGAGATATATCTTCGGTAATCCAACAAACTTTTGAAATCACTAACCTACTGCAGAAAAATGCTCACACATGTGACCTTCAACCTCTGCTTCTCTAGCAGTTTTCTTCAAACTTCATTTGCTGCTTCTCTCGCAGTCTTCCATATCTGCTTCTCTAGCAGACTTCTTCAAATACTGCTCTTCTAGCAGTATTCTTCTAACACTGCTCCTCTGACAATGTTTTATCGGGCTCATTACAGAGATTTACACTGAACACTCAGTAGAGTCCTACAACCGGTAATTCAACAGGGAACTTCTTTTCCAACTCTTTCCGCAATTTCTTATTGCAAACTCTGACAGCAATTCACATAACACTGCATGTAATGGTATTTCCTCTCATAAATTATTCACTAGCTCAACCTCTAGCCCATATATATCATTATTCAATACAACTCCTATTTTTTAAACTCAATTAGAATACAAAACACATTTATTTCAAATCAAACAAAAAACAAGAATCTTTTTTTTCTTTTTTTTCATCAAACCAATCACTACCTTTTTTTTGTAAAGGACAATTTGTTTCCTAACGTATAGAGCTGTTGCAATTCGTTTTGAGTCTATTGCAACACATTTGTGCGTTGCTATAGCCTTCAGACAGATTCTGCAAGGAAACCTTAGGGAAATTTTCCTCGCCATTCCAGATGAACTTTGACCTAAATGAAAATTTTTCAAAAAAAAATTGTTTCTGGGCGTACAGACTTTTTGGAGTACCGGGAACATATTAAGAGTACTACGACCCTTTCTGCAGTTGTTCGCAACGCTACGGTTAGTCTTTTGCAACACTTTTACAGATTTCTTAAAACTCGATTTTTTTTCATAAAAAACTAAAACACATTATCAAAAACAAACCAACGCTCTAATGCCATGTTGGAAATTGATAAAGGAGGACTACATTTTGCTAAAGTCTTGATTAAAACAATAAATCTCAATAATAAAAAAACTTAATTCAATAATAGCTAATACACTCGTATTCATCTACATTTCATAAAAAAAACTTTTTATATAGAGATTTCACCCTTGTACTAGTCATCAACCTTTTTCTCTACATATGACACATGTCTTCCACATGTCTTTATTTCTTCAAACTAACTTCCAACTCATCACTTTATCAAGTGCCATGTGGAACATATTGGACACCTCCCCCTTCATCTAGTAATGACTCATTCTTTTCCCCAATTGTATGACACTCCATAACTAATTAAGTTTATTTTTCCAACACAATTCAACTTGAATCAATTTTTTGTATTAGGCAATTATTTTAAAAGTAAAATAACTTAAGTACTAAATAGATAAAAACAAAATATGATAGAAATTAAAGAAAATGGGGTTATCACTCTAGGATTCTTGTTATAAATACATTTCAAATAACATAAATATTAACTAATAAGATAATTTTTATCTATAACAAGAAATTGATTCCAAGTTGAATTGTAGAACCGGTTGACTTGTAGACTGAAATTATTTGTAGGTTTGAGTTCACTTTTAGGTGGGGTGGGAATTTTTTTTTTGTTACTATTGTAAGTGTAATGAGGCAAATTAAAAAAATGCTTATATAGCATTTAGAGTCTTTCTATATCATATTCTTTTTACAAGTTGGTTCTTTTAATTAAAAACAACACAAAATGGCAAAACCTTCATTCATACACCTTTCGGCTCTCATATTTCCCATCCTTGGCTGCCCCTTTTGTTACAGCGGAAGAACCGGTGTTTTAAAAATCGGGCTAAGCGATCTCCTACTTGGGGCTATGCGGACTTAGGCAGTCCAAACCATGTGACTTTTCAGTTAATACGAGATAAATAAACTTCGAGGTCAGTTTACTTTATTCCACTAAAAGCATTAAAATATACTTAATTTGTAACTGAATTAATTAAAATGTAATGAAATTAATGCACATTTGATAACTGATAATTACCTTTAACAACGCAATAACTGGAGTTTATTAGGGATTGAAAAGGCGAAAGTAATCCCTATTTTACGAACAAGTTATGTAACATATTCAACAAATTTTTTGTCATGGTAATAAATGCAATGTCATATTCAGACTATAAATACCAAAGAAACTAAGCAATCAAAACTCCAAAGAAAACAAAAATGGCTCAACCTCTAAGTTTAATGTCTGCTGTTACAATTTTATTTTCTGTTGCTTTTGTAAATTGTGAACCAAATATCACCAACTTCCTCAAATGCCTTAATACTACTTCAAAATTCCCTAACCCGATTCTCGAAAATGTTTACACGCGAGACAATTCGTCTTTCCTATCCACATTGCATGCCTATGTACCTGACCGGAGGTTTATATCCCCAGAAATCACGAAACCACTTGCAATTGTTGCTCCTAAAGTCGAAGAACAAGTTCAAGCAACCGTTATATGTGCCAAATCTAATGGCCTACAAATAAGGACTCGAAGTGGAGGACACGATTATGAAGCCCTTTCATACACATCGAACGTTCCTTTCGTTGTCATTGACTTGTTCAATATGAACAGCGTGACTGTCAATTTGTCTTCTGCTACCGTGAAGGTTCAAGCAGGAGCGATACTGGGTGAACTTTATTACCAAATCGGCACGACAAGCAATAACTCCGCCTTTCCGGCTGGTGTATTTCATACAGTTGGAACAGGAGGGCACTTTTCAGGAGGTGGATATGGAAACCTGATGAGAAAATATGGGCTATCTGCTGATAATATTGTCGACGCGAGAATTGTCGATGCTAAGGGAAGGATACTTGACCGAAAAGCAATGGGAGAGGATCTCTTTTGGGCGATTAGAGGTGGAGGCGGGGAGAGCTTTGGAGTTATTGTTGAATGGGTTGTTAACTTGGTTTACGTTCCAGAAAAAGTCACGGTTTTCAGGGCTACTAGGGGCCTCAATAAAGGCGCGACTGATGCTGTTTATCATTGGCAACAAGTCGCTCCAGAAATAGACAACGATCTTTTCATAAGAGTGATTTCTAGGGTTGTGAATGGAAGCAAAGTAGGCGAAAAGAAGGTCGAGATTGTATTCGTTGGCATGTATCTTGGACTAACCGACCCGCTTTTAGCGTTGCTAAAATATAGTTTTCCTGAATTGGGATTAAAGAAAGAGGAATGCAAGGAACTGAGTTGGCTCGAATCAACGATTTTCTGGGGCGACATCCCAAAAGGAGCGCCTATTGAAGGCTTGAAAATAAGAAACTAAAAAGCAAACGCTTTTTCGAAGTCAAAGTCGGATTATGTGAAAAATGTTATCCCTAAGTCAGGTTTAGAATCCATGTGGAAGTGGTTAATTCAATATGATATTACGTATACAATATGGAACCCTTATGGTGGAAGAATGAGCGAAATTTCGGCGGACAAAATCCCGTTTCCACAGAGGGCTGGAAATTTATTTTTGATACAATACACGAACATTTGGACAAATGGAAGTGACACTGAAAAACAAATGGGTTTGTTACGAGAAATGTACAATGCAATGACTCCATATGTGTCGATAAATCCTAGGGAGGTGTATCTCAATTATAGAGATCTTGAGATTGGAAGCAATCCTAGCAACTTCACTGACTTAAAAAACGCTAAGTTTACGGAGAGAAATATTTCAAAGATAACTTCTTAAGGCTCAAAAACGTTAAAGCGAAAGTCGATCCTGATAATTTCTTCAAGAATGAACAAAGTATTCCTCCTCTTTATTCTTCCAATTAGTTTTGAGAAATTTTCCTAGGATGACAATGTCGAACATTAGTATAGTTACAAATGAATATATATATCATTGTATTAGTTTGTTTTAGTTCTATTTGTTATTCATATGTTGAATTAGTGGAAAGGATTTTTTTTGTAATGAAGTTGAGGCCGGAAAATTGGGATTGAATTAATTGAAAGGATTTAAAGACCTTTGATATCTTTAAAAATAGATTCATCTAAAAGAATGTAAAATCTTGTCGACATGGATGGAAACGTGAGCTTTCAAACCGGAGCTAGTTATTACTTTCTTGAACATTGGTTAGGTCGGTAGGCCCGTCTCGGAAATTTTTAGGGCCCTGAGCAAAAAAATGAATTAGGAGGCCCTTGTAGAATGAATGTATATTAAAAAATTTCAACAGCAAATTTATATTTCATTGATAAAATACTAAAAGTTATTAAACTTTAGTATATACATGTATCTTTTAGATTGCGATATTTTTATTTGAAATTTTCGTTAATTGAGTAATTTATGAAGCACATTTTAATCGATTTTGCACAAGAAATTTCATCTAAAATCATATTCTCGATTTTATTGATCTTTGTTAAAAAAAAGAATACAATGGCTTTAATTAAAACACAATATTGGAATCTTGAAAATATATGTTAAAACAACTAAACTATATCTATCAAATTCTTATACTCAATGTCATACTAACTTTTGCATTATAAATTGTAAACAAAGAAGTGAAACAAAAATAAAATATCAAAATCGATTGTTTGTGAGAAAAATTAGTATGTTTAGTAAGTTAGTCAAACCTAATATAGGTTTAAACCAATACCAACTTGAAAAAAGTTACCTAAAAATTTAAGAGTAAACTAAAAAAAGTACCTTGTGGTTTCACTCATTTGCAAAATAGAGCCTGAGGAATTTTTTTTTGCAAAACAGGGTCTGTGATTTCAAAAATTTATAAAAGGGGGCCTACGGATTCAAAATAGTAGTGTTACATCGAATATTTTTAATAATTTAATATTTTAATAATTTAAACTTATTATTTAAAAATTAAACGTCATATTTGAGTAATTTTTAGAGATATTTTTTATTTTTTATGATTCTTTAAAGTTTATTATCATAATTTTAATATAAAAAATATTTGCACTATTCAAAAAATTTCAAAAAAATTCACCAATGTGTATTGTATTTTTAATGACCATCCTGCAAAAATTCAGATAAAAAAGAATAAGATTACCTATTTTCGTGACATAATTTAATATTGAGAATCCTTTATTTGTAAATTTTTTAAAACCACAAACCCTGTTTCTCAAAAAAAAAATTCCTCAGACCCCATTTTGCAAATGACTGAAACCATAAGATACTTTTTTAAAGTTTACCCAAAATTTAATATTAATTATCACTAATTAATTGTAAAACAATAAATACTTAAAACTCTTATTAATACTTTTTTACTTGAGAGATTTGTGAGATAAAATTAATAAAAGACAATTCAAGACTATATCTGATTTTGTAATAAAAAAGATTATATCTGAATGTTAATATTAACACGTTTCCATGTTAATATAGACCCTTTTCATGTAAAATAAAATTATTCAATTGTGTTATTTTAATATTAAAGATTGAAAAAGATTGAAAAAGAGAGCAATTTTTTTACATGCAAAAAGGACATTATTAAAAAAGAGAATTAGAAGCGCAGTTGATAGCAAAAACGCCCCTGACATCCTTACCGCCAAACCAAGACTTATTTATGCTATCCGTTCTTCCATTAAATTATATATCATATTTTCCTATACTCATACTACACCTAAATTAAAATTTGAAACCCTCAAAAATTTGAGATCTTGAGCGGTCGCTCCACTCACTCCTCCTAATGGTCGGCCTTGCAGATTGAAAATCTCAATGAGATGGGAAAAAAATATGAATATTGTTGTGTTTTGAATCATTATAAATTATTTTATGTTGTGTATAAAATAATTTCAATTGAATTGAATTGCTACAAAAAGGATGTGTCTAAACATAGGATTATAGTAGACATGACAAGATTCATAAATAAATGAAGGTGTTTGAATCGATTTTTTTCGGTTTCATGTCACGTAACCAAATATTTTAATAATAAATTGTCATTATTTGCATTCATTTCCACCAAAGTTAAGAGTTTTTAATGCAGCCCAAGGGTCAAAAAGAGGATAAATATTCGAATTAACATCACAAACTTAATAGAAATTGATTCTTCCAAGAACTTTAGAAATTATTAGGACTGTAAATAAGCTGAGTCGAGTCGAGATTCAACCTGTTCATATTTAATATACAGAGCCAGAGAAAAGCACATTCTTTCAGGTCCCTAATTAGCATCCTAATTTTCATACTTGGCTAGCTTAAAAGTCTAAATAATTAATAGCGGAGGCCGAAAAATTCGGCTCAAGTATTATTAAATAAAAGAAAAAGGAAACAAAAAAAAGGAAATAATAAAACCATCAAATGTTAAACAACCATATATAGGCAATAAAAGCAATACTATCAACTAAGGAGATTACTTCAAAGGAGGTTTGCGCTCTCTTTTAGCCCGTTCTCTTCTAGCAACAGATAACTTTTACTTTCTTGGATATCGTCGGATAGTGTCTCCCTCATCTATCTCACACCAGAAACTTTCATCATAAGAAGAAAATGAAAACTCTCGCCTAACAGGTGACCTGGTTGGCTTTGTTTTTCAATCTTGCCTCTTCTCGTTTCGCGGAATCCGTTCAAGAGCCCAAGACACCTCTCTCAGGTTGAGAGTAATCTGAGTAATAATTGTCATCAGAGCCTGGTTTAGAGACATTGTCCGAGGCATCCAAACCAGTAGTGTTATTCGATTTATTACCATCAGCTATAGCATCCTTATCTGATTCATCTGAAACATCAATTGACTTCTTGTCAATCATAATCCGACTCTCTAACCCAACCTCCTCAGCCTGCTTTTTCAACGTCAGATTCCCAGCCATTTTCGCCACTTTTACAGTGCCAACAGGGTTCGGGAAAGCTGGGGGTTCAGGTAAATCCTGTCTAATTCATTCCTGTACTTGTTGCAAAGGAACAGTACCAGCAACAACTGACCTAGTTGCCTTGGTTTGTTCAGCTTTGACCTGAGCTAGTGATGCATTGAATTTGTACTATATAAATCATGCATAAAAAGCTAATATTTTGGGTGAAGAGATCAATTTTTATAAAGATCTCTACAGGTTTCAGGTCTTTGCTGAAGGATGGAGAATTTCTGCTTTGGTTGTTGGAAATTAATGAAAAATTGCAGTTTTCTCTAGAGATCTCTGTGTTTTACAAGATCTCATCAAAATGAGATCTCTTGACAATTCGGGAGAATGGAAAAAAATGGTGGAAAATTTTCCTCTAAAAAGAGCAATCAAGTGGTAAAAAGGAAGTGAGTTAATTGATGTGACATTTGCCAGAATAGAGGAGTGAAAAGGGGAGAAAAGTCACTTTTTGAAACTTTACAATTCTATCTTTTCTAGAAGACTTTTCATAAGTGGGAATACTTTAATATTACTTTATGTAAAATATCTATATATTTTGATTAAATTGGATTAATTTATTGTAAATATTTTTCTCTCTTTGGATTGGTAGCTATATAAACCCACCTTCACCATATGAGAGATTTGCTCCCCTTTTGAGGTTTGCCATTTTCTTCTTTTCTTCTTCTGTAACTTTCTTCTTCTTTAATGGAAGATTTTTATTTTATTATGTGTTTTTAAGTTTTTGTAACAACTTCTCCTCAAACAGAATGTGTAGGATATCTCTGACACAATGTATATATTACTTAAAATTATTTGTGATTATTTGTTTGAGTGTTTAATCCTTACGAGTTTTGGTACCAACTCATATATAGTTATGTTAAGGAGACCGAAAAGAGATTTAACATAATGGACCCAAACACACATATGGTGCATGAGTCCGAAAGGAGATTGGTCATATGCCAAGGGTTTTAGATTTATCTAAATGCTTAACTAAACATAATGCAAGTTTTTGTTAGCTTATGAAGGAGCGAAAGTGGAAGTAAGTTGGCATAGCTTAGTATTAAAAATGGTCGAAGGGGATGCTTGAATTACCGTGGTTGAGATACCTTGGATCTACATACTTCATAGAGTTTTTATATGCATTGTTAGGAATAAGACCTTGTATTGTTTGTGGGTAGAGAACTTGTGCCTTTTATATTTATTTTATGTATTTTTTTATGTTATTTTTATTATCCATCCACCAAAAAATTATGAAGAACCTCTGAGCCAGTCTACCAGGGAGACCTTTAGACTGTTTATGCTTGCTCCCTGTGGGGTCTTACTGTGGTTGAGATACCCTGGAGATTGATGATTTCAACCTATCACTTATGAAGATCTTGTGCTTTATTTGTTTACTATTCATAGAAGATCTTGTGCTATATTATTCATAAGAGATCTTGTGCTTACTATTGACTGATCACATTAATTATGCAAGTTAAACTCACAATTAAGTCAAATTTTTTCGCTTTTTGAATATCTCTAACTTGAGTAATGTTGTTGGAGATCTTCTGTATATGTGTTTTGATGGAAGCCCTTCAATTTAGCAACTAAGAAAGTCTAATTTTTATTGAAATTTGTTAGACATGAATAAAGATGCAAAACACAGTTTCAGAAATTGGAAGAGCTTGGTACATTAAGCTGACAAGACCTTTTAAAACATGTTTAAAGGTTGAGAATTTTTAAGTTTCACTTTAACTTGGTAACTTAAATTAGAATACACAACCCTTCATTTTGAAAGAACTTGAGCCTATTTATTTCATTGCTAAATCCGATTTCTTTGAAGATCTTTTTGAGTGCGCAGTCTTTCTTATGTTTAGCTAGAACTTGCTATTGGAGATGTTAGATATAATGTATGCCCTAGAGGCAATTAGGGCGATATATCTTAGTTAGTTTTATTTGTACGAACAAAGTTATATTAGTAAAGGCATTCTTTTGCCAAATCAATGACTGCCTATGAGTGGTTTAGAATATATTCATTGATGTGTTTGCAAAAGTCCATGACATAATCATAACACGTATTGCAAGGGCATAGTGAGACTATGTTGGTGAGAACTGGTTCATGTGCAATTATGATTTGTCTAAATATCCCTAATTGTAGTATCATCAAGACTGGACACTGTTGGATACGGATAGACTAGCATATGTCATCATACCTCTTGAATATGATTTAGAGTAGCATAGCTCCAGTGCTAGAGGGTGGTACCTTGGGTTAACACATGAATGTATTCAGGGAAATACATTAGAGACCGCTATGAGATAACACTCAGTAATCTATATTATGTGTTGGTGTTTTAATCTCCTCACTGCAATAACAATACAAATATCCTTAGACTTGAGATACTAGTTACCTTGTTCAGATGTTGCTATACTTTGGATTATACCTATACATTCTATAGATTGGATGCTACGGATAATTACGGGTATAGTTGATGTCTGTCCGTTGGTAAGCTGAGTAGTCAAGATGGAATCTATCACTCCACTATAACAATATAAGGGAGATGTACCTTGGCCACTTGTTAGAAGTGAAACACTCATAAACCTCTAACTAGAGTATGAGTTGATAGGATGAGATGTTGATCAACACATTAAATGGTTGAGTAGTGTACTTTGGCAGTAAGACTAAACTACTGGGGTAGCTATTATAGCTCCTAGTGGACTAACACTTAAACCGAGTCCTAAAAATCAGATGGTACTTAACAGTTGATAGGAGTGAATTGTATTGATATATTGCAGAACCAGGATTAAGTCACATGCACATGACGTTCCAAATATTAAGGGGTTATATGCCTTTGCTAGAGTGCCACTATGACCGATCAAAGTAATTTGAGTCCATAACGGTCTGGAGCTTCGAGCCGGTCAATTCCTAAAAGGGATTAAGCCAGGTTAAACTTTTGGCTGCTTGATATTACGGGATCATATATGGCCACACACTTTGAGTTATGACCGAGCTATGTAAAGAATCATCAGACTGGGTCTGACCTAGAAGCGCAAGGAAGTATGGTTAGACCATAACATATTGGTTAGACCAATATTCATTGGTCGGACCAATGAACCTGATAAATAATTAGGAGGATAAAATAAACAAAGGGTTTAAGAACCAAAAGACATCACAGTTAAAGAATACTGGGTATTGCTTGAATTGGTGCAAGTGGATCAGTGAGAAAATTGATGGTCAATTTTTTATATTCGATATGCGTGCGAGCCAAGGTAGTTTTATGTATGAACAACATTTCTCAAGGCTCGTATTGGGGCCTTGGTGACAGTGGGCTGCAATGCACAACCTACTGCACACAAGAGCGCGACCTGCTAGGCAGCGCTAGTGCATGGCCCAGTAAGGTCGCACAATATGCAGCTTGCTAGGCTGTGCTGATACTCGGCCCAACAGGTGCGCGGCCTACTGGGCTGCGCTGATGCGTAGGCACACTGTATAATGCGTGGCCCAATAGGCCAGCGCATGGCACTATGCAGCACAGCCCTTGCCAGCGCATGGCACTATGTAGCACAACCCACAAGGGCTGACCTGCTGTGGGCTATAGGGCTAGGTGCCTGCGCAGGCCTAGCCTGAACTGTTGGCAATTTGGCCAGCAGTAGTAGATAAGGATGGGGAGTTTGCTTCCCAAGAAAACTCCCCATTAGAGTTTGGTTCTAACTCTATTAGGTTAATTAAAATACCTAATTCCCCTTTTTATTTTATTTCTGATTGGTTGAGGTTAGGGACTTTATTGTCCTTTGAATAATTCCTAACCACCATAAATAGAAGCCTCCTCCTTCCTTATTTTTTGTCCTGAATTTTTAATCCCTCTCTTGCTCTCTTATTTTCTTAGTTGTTCTGATTCCTAAAAGTAATCCGTCGAAAGACATATATACTTAGAATAGAAAACTAAGGAAATTCTTCTAGAACAAATTGGTAGGGAGGAGCTAGCTATTCTCCGCTTACTAATCAGTTCTTCCTTTCAAGAAGGCTTTGGTTAGTAGTGCATGTGTGGACTATCTATAGAGGGCTTCTACTTTGAAGTCTGTGTGCATAGTTGAGGGGCCTTTCTACCGACTACGGGATTCACACTTCAACTGGTAAGTGGTTAAATTATTATTAGGTCCTTTTAATAAGTGTTTATGACCTAAAATAATTTAAGACTAGCACTATTATCAATCATGCCATGCTTAGGAGATCCAGAGAACTAGATTAAATTTTTGAATTTTCGTTGCACCTATTTTATTTGCTAAAACTTTAATCTAGACCAACAGTGGTATCAGAACCTGTCTAATGCGATTGTATGATTGACTAGAAATAAATTAGGTCTGATTTTATATAAAATATTTTCGATCATACTATGTCATGCCTAGGAATTTATTTCTTGCAATAGAAAATTCTGTGATAACTAGATTAAGTGTTGCTCAAACTTAGTTAGGGTAGTTATCTAAAAATTAACAATGTTTTACTTAAAATTATTAACGCTTTAAATTTTGAATTATCTGGAATAATTCTTAAATTAGAAAAGAATGAAATCTTTAATTTAATTAGTCTATGGTTAACTGAGTCAGAAGGGCCCGTGTTTATTATGGCAAGGATTGGACTTGCCTGCTCATTCACTTCAAAGGGGTCTCTCCTACCTGGGATTTCTCATCGGTTCTAGATTCTAATTACCAAAGGGATTTTTTGAATTAGTTGATCTCTAGTATAATGAATTTGATTCATTATATGATTTTACAAATGAAAGTTTAAATTGTTAAATTAAAACTTATAGACATAGGTGCAAGAACTTAAACAATGAACCCCTTTGTTTGTTTTGCATGCTATGTGGAGTCTTGGCATGATTGAGTGATTATGAATTACCAGTTGCGCATGACCCCTATCCTAGGTTGGACCTACTAATTCCTTTTAGCCCAGAATTAGTTATAGTTTCATAATAATATCCATGTATAAGTCCTAGATTCTGCGAGACCAGTTGCACCAATAAATCCCCATTAAAATATTAAGACAAAATTAGCCTTCATAAAAATCGAAGTGTAATTCTAGGCCTTTTCATTGAATGAATTGCTACGCACAGCGTGCCTTCTTCTTTAAAATCTTCTGTTCACATGATTCAAGTTAGGGTTACGCCTTAACTGGTCTAGGTTAGCTGTCCATAATATCGGAGCTCATGTCGGGCTGGAGGTATCATTTGAGGAGTCATATAAAATTGGTTATGCACGTCCATTGGTTAGAACTCAAATGGATTAGCAATTGCATTAGATGGAAATGGACTAGATCCTCCTATAGCTATTTAAGTTAGCTTGACTGGTGAAAGCAGGGGTTAGCTTAAATGAGTTATAGATGCTACCTACTAAGGAGAATGGTTAGACCATGTTTCTCAAAAAATAATAGAAGGGGCTATTATGTTTTTGAATCCAACTTTGATAAAATAGTAGGAATGTGTATTTAATAAAAAGACCTTAAATTAAATGCTTGTACAAGAACTAAGTCTAAAGCAATAATTCTTTTCTTATATCTAGGTTGAATATGTCTTCTGACATTACTAAACGAATGACATACAGAAATTAACCGATCCAAATTTCAGTGATTGGTTCAGACAGTTAAGATAACACTTACGGAGGAACAATTAGCATATGTGTTAGACAAGCAAATTCCTGAATTGGCACTGATGCTCGTGCAGAAACGCATGTAGCAAGGGTAAAGTATATGAGAAATTCAGTGGAAGTGACTCATTTGTTGCTAGAAACACTTTCTCTTACATTATGTTCACAGTGTGAGGGCATGGGATTAGAGACCATGTTGCTCCATCTTGTTCGCATATCCTAATGAGATAAGGTCAAAGAGATTCTGAACTTCCAAAAGAGTATTTGAATTCAAGATGCAGGAAGGAACATCAGTTGTGGAACATGTTAATGAGCTCAGTGGTTTAATGGACAAGGTTCACCTATGAAATTATACATGAAGTGTGATTTCATTCTACAATCTTTACCAAAGAGTTATTCACACTGTGAATGAATCCTATTCTAAAGATATTGATTATCCTATCCCTGAACTGATTAAAATGTTAAAAGATTATGACAACTGTGCTAAAGGAACTGTTGTCACCACTATTGATCCTCTCACAAGAAAGAGGAATCACATGATAAAGGGACAGAAGAAGATAATTGCTGAGAATGTCTGTTTTCAATGCAATGGGACCGATCATTGGTAGAAAGACTATATGGCTGCATTTTCTAAGCATGAGGAGACAAAGCTAAAAGTTGCTTATACTTTAGGTATGTTCATGATTGAAAATTTCACCACAGTTCCTTATGAGTCTACATGGGTATTAGGTACTGGATGTCATACTCATATTTGTACGTATGTCTAGAGGTTGTGGAACCGTAGAAGGCTGGCTAAAGGAGAGTTGGACGTATGAGTTGGAAATGGAGCACGGGTTGCTACATCAGTTGAAGGAACATACAGTCTCAAATTGCCAAGTGGCCTAGTTTTAGAATTAAATAAATGCTATTTTATTCCGATTGTTACTAAGAAAATTATTTCTGTTGTGTGTTTAGCAACAGAAGGATTTGAAGTTTTATTTAATAATAAAGATTGTCAAATTCGTAAAGATAGTGTTCTTTATGGCAATGGAGTTTTGATTAACGACATATATGTTTTAATTACTAAAGCTGAAATTTTTAATATGAATGATGCTAAGATATTGAAATTAGATAAAAACAAATCATCCTACTTATGGCATTGTCGTTTAAGCCATATAAACGAAGCCCGCTTAACTAAGTTACAAAAACGAGGTGACTTAGGCCTAATAGATTGGGAGTTTTATGGGGCATGCGAACCTTGTTTATTAGGCAAAATGACAAAGAAACCCTTTAAAGGTAAAGGGAAACGCGCCACAAGTACACTGGAAATAATACACACAGATGTATGTGGTCCAATAAATGTGTCTACACATAGAGGATTCTTCTACTTCATATCTTTTCTCTATGATTACTCACGATACGGGTATCTGTACCTTATGAGCACAAATTAGATAGTTTTGATAGATTCAAAGACTATAAAAATGAAGTTGAGAAACAACTTGGAAAGAATATTAAGGCACTATAGTCAGACCGAGGTGGAGAATATTTAAGCCAAGAGTTTCAAGATTATCTAAGGGATAATGGAATATTACCCCAATAGACCCATCCTTATACTCCTCAACATAATGGCGTGTCTGAGAGGAGCAACAGAACTTTTTTAGACATGGTTTGGTTTATGATAAGCCAAGCAAGTCTAAGCAAATCCTTTCAGGGATACGCACTTGAGAGCGCAGTTTATATACTAAACTATGTGCCCTCAAAATTAGTTGATACAACACCATACGAAAGGTGGTATGGTAAGAGACCCTCTCTTTCTCACCTGAGAGTTTGGGGATATCCTGCCTATGTTAAAACGGACAATGTCAGACAAGCTAAGAGCTAGGGCTGATAAATGCTTGTTCATAGGTTATCCTAAAGAGACAGCAGGATATACCTTTTATGATCCTAAAGAGCAAAAGGTGTTTATTTCTAGGACCGTTCAATTCCTTAAGAAGGAACACATGCTTGCAAAAGCTAGTGGAAGCGACCTTGAATTTGAGGTTCAAGTAGGCGAACAAGATGATCAATTGATAATTCCTACGCTTGATACACAATAAAGTGTGATCGAGAAACAACCTGTTACACAACAACCATTGCATAGATCTGGTAGGGTTCCCAATGCTCCTAAAAGATATGGAATTTTCATCGCAGATGATAAACAAATCTTTCTAATAGAGGATGATGAACCTAAGACCTACAAGGAAGCAATGGAGTGCTCAGGCTCTATTAAATGGTTAAAAGTCATGAAATCAGAAATGGATTCCATGTATGAAAACCAAGTATGGGAATTGGTCGATGCACCTGATGAGGTTAGATCCATAGGTTGCAAATGGGTTTTCAAGAAGAAAACCGACATGGATGGTAATGTAACTACCTATAAGGAAAGGTTGGTGGAAAAGGGCTATAGTCAAAGAGAAGGAATTGACTATGACAAAACCTTTTCACCGGTAGCCATGCTTAAATCCATAAGGATATTCTTAGCCATTGCTACTCATTATGATTATGAGATCTGGTAGATGAATGTGAAAACGGCTTTCCTAAATGTAAACATGGATCGGGATGTATATATGATACAACCTGAGGTTTTTACACCTCAAAATGGCTCAAAGGTATGCAAGCTGGAAAGATCCATTTATGGACTTAAGCAAGCATAAAGGAGTTAGAATATAAGGTTTGATGATACAATCAAAGAGTTAGATTTTATATCAAACGCTTATGAGCCCTTTGTATACCAGAAAGTTAGTAGGAGTGCAGTCATTTTCCTTGTGCTATATGTTGATGACATACTGCTACTAGGAAATGACATTTCTCTTCTTCGAATGGTTAAGTCGTGGTTGTCAAGAAAGTTCTCCATGAAGGACCTTGGAGAAGCAGCATTTATACTAGGTATAAATATCTATAGAGATAGATCCAAGAGGCTGCTAGGTCTTTCACAAAATACATACATAGACAAGGTATTGACTAGGTTCAACCTTGAGCAATTGAGAAAGGGTCAATGTCTCATGGAATTAACCTTTCTAAATCTGAGTGCCCGGGGAAACAAGAGGAGCGATTGCGCATCAATGAAATACCCTATGCATCCGCAGTAGGATCTATCATGTATGCTATGGTATGTATGCGGCCTTATGTCTGACATGCGTAGAGAATCACAAGTAGATTTCAATCTAATCTAGGTAAGAAGCACTGGAAGGCCGTTAAGAATATCCTTAAGTACTTGAGAAGGACTAAGGAAATGTTCTTAGTAGATGGAGAGGTGATCTCACAGTAATGGGATTCACTGATGCGAGTTTTCAATTTGACAAAGATGACTACAAGTCATAGTCAAGTTCCCTGTTTATGTTAAATAAAGGGGCGATTAGTTAGAAGAGTTCTAAATAGGATACAACTGTCGATTCAAGCACTAAATCTGAGTACATTGCTACTTCAGAAGTAGCAAAACAAGCTATCTAGATAAAGAGATTTATTGGTGATCTCAGCTTGGTGTCTAACAGTGAGGATCCAATAGTAATATATTACGATAACACTAGGGCTATTGCTCAGGCAAAAGAACCACGGTCTCGTCAGAGAAACGGACATGTACATAGAAAATATCATATAGTTCAAGATATGATAAGAGATAAGGATATACAGATGAAATATGTACCCACGGATCAGAATCTCATAGATGGTCTGACCAAGCATTTGACATAGGTTAAGCATGACCAACATGTTAATAATTATGGCTTACGGCACATAGCTAATTGGGTCTAGTGCAAGTGGGAGATTGTTAGATATGAGGTATGTCCTAGAGGCAATTAGGGCGATATATCTTGGTTAGTTTTATTTATACGAACAAAGTTATATTAATAAAGGCATTCTTTTGTTATATCAATGACTGTTTATGACTGGTTTAGAATATATTCATTGATGTGTTTGCAAAAGTCCATGACATAATCATAGCACGTATTGTAAGGGCATAGTGAGACTATATTGGTGAGAACTGGTTCGTGTTCAGTTATAATTTGTCTAAATATCCTTAATCGAAGTATCATCAAGACTGGACATCATTGGATACGGATAGACTAGCATGTGTCGTCAAACCTCTTAAATATGATTCAGAGTAGCATATCTCCAGTGCTAGAGGGTGGTACCTTGGGTTAACACATGAATGTATTCAGGGAAATACATTGGAGACCGCTATGAGACAACACTCGGTAATCTATATTATGTGTTAGTGTTTTAATCGTCTCATTACAATAGTAATACAAATATCCTTAAACCTGAGATACTAGTTACCTTGTTCAGATGTTGCTATACTTTGGATTATACCTATACATTCTATAGATTAGATGCTACGGATAATTATGGGTATAGTTGATGTATGTCCATTGGTAAGCTGAGTAGTAAAGATGGAATCTATCATTCCACTATAGCAATATAAGGGAGATGTACCTTAGCCACTTGTTAGAAGTGACACACTCGTAAAACTTTGATCAGAGTATGAGTTGATAGGATGGGATCCTGATCAACACATTAAATGGATGAGTAGTGTACTTTGGCAGCAAGACTAAACTACTGGGGTAGCTATTATAGCTATTAGTGGTCTAACACTTAAACCGAGTCCTAGAAACCAGATGGTACTTAACAGTTGATAGGAGTGAATTGTATTGATACTATTGAAGAATCGGGATTAAGTCACATGCACGTGACGTTCCAAATATTAAGGGGCCATATGCCTTTGCTAGAGTGCCACTATGACCGATCAAAGTAATTAGAGTCTATAACGGTCTGGAGCTCTGAGCTAGTCAATTCCTAAAAGGGATTGAGCTAGGTTAAACTTTTAGCGGCTCTATATTACGAGATCTAATAAGGTCACACACTTTGGGTTACGACCGAGCTATATAAAGAATCGTTAGACTGGGTCTAATCTGGAAGAGCAAGGAAGTATGGTTAGACCATAACATATTGGTTAGACCAATATTCATTGGTTGGACCAATGAACCTAATAAATAATTAGTATAAAATAAATAAAGGGATTAAGAACCAAAAGATAGCACAGTTAAAGAATACTGGGTATTACTTGAATTGGTGCAAGTGGATCAATGAGAAAATTGCTAGACAATTATTTAGATTCAATCTGCATGTAGGGCCAAGGCAGTGTTGTGTGTGAACAACATTGCTTAAGGCCCGCATTTGGGGCCTTGGGGATAGTAGGCTGTAATGCACAGTACACTGCGCACAAGAGCGCGTGTGTGTTGTGTAGCACAGCCCTCAAGGGTTACGCCACATTGGGTTGTGGGCTTGCTCACTAGCGCAGCCTAGCCTGAACTACTGGCCATTCGGCCAGCAGTAGTAGATAAGGAGGGGGAGTTTGCTCCCCAAGCAAACTCCCTATTAGAGTTTAGTTCTAACTCTATTAAATTAATTAAAATACGTAATTGCCCTTTTTATTTTATTTTTTATTGGTTGAGGTTAGAGACTTTATTGTCCTTTCAATAATTCCTAACCACTATAAATGGAAGCCTCCTTCTTCGTTATTTTCATCCTGAATTTTATAATCCCTCTCTTGGTCTCTTATTCTCTTAGTTGTTCTGATTGTTAAAACTAATCGGTCGAAAGACGTATTTACTTAGAATAGAAAATCAAGGGAATTTCTTCTAGAATAAATTTGTAGGGAGGAGCTAGTTATTCTCTGCTTATTTATCGGTTCTTCCTTTCTAGAAGGTTTTAGTCGGTAATGCTCGTATGGACTATTTGTAAAGGGCTTCTACTTTCTACCGACTACAGGATTCATGCTTCAACTTGTAAGTGGTTAAATTATTATTAGGTCCTTTTAATAAGTATTTATGACCTAAAATAATTTAACACTAGCACTATTATCAATCATGCCATGCTTAGGAGATTGAGGGAACTAGATTAAATTTTTGAATTTCTGTTGCGCCTATTTTACATGCTAAAACCTTAATCTAGGCTAACAGGAGATACATGCAATGCTTTTATATAATTGTGTGTTAGCACTTGTCAAGACCACTGTTGAAATTCTGTTCTAAATGGTTATGGCACTTAGGTATACACTCTAGCCAAAAAGCCAACCCAAACATTGTCCCCTAGAGAACCCCTTTGAGCCTTAAGCCTTTTCTTTCTTTACACACAATACAATACCAGTCCCTTCACTTTGATTCCCAAAAACACCCTCAAGATCTTCTAACATGAATTCATCATTATCAAAAGCAACGAGAGTGTCAACCGAAAAAGATCTCTTATCATGAAAAACTTATAAGGAGAAGAACTCTTGAAAAGCAAATTCTGCAATATTTTATTTTGTTATTTTAAAAAAAAGAAAAAAAGAAAAGAAACGAAAAGAAAAAAAGAAAAAAAGAAAAAAAGAAAAAAAGAAAAAAAGAAAAAAAGAAAAAAAGAAAAAAAGAAAAAAAAGAAAAAAAAGAAAAAAAAGAAAAAAAAGAAAAAAAGAAAAAAAGAAAAAAAGAAAAAAAGAAAAAAAAGAAAAAAAGAAAAAAAATTTATTACATCTTGAACAAAAGTTTTTGTACTTACTAGAATTGCTTATGTGCTGTAATAGTTAGAAGTTATCTTACTGTAATAAGAACTCAAAACGGTAGAAGATCTTTCATATTAAGAAATGTTGTTGATTCTCAACAGTCTGTTAGAACATCTCTACATACAAAATTCCCTCTCACAACAACACCCCAATACCCTAGCCAATGTTACAACCCACAAAGACCTTTATGATAGTACATATATTTTAACATCTTTGTGGTGGAGACTTGACCAAATAGCAAGCCTATGGTCTAAATCAACAAGATCTTGCTTATGAGGGCGAATACCGGAGAACTCCATAAGAAAACACTGAAACACAAGTTGAGAGAACTCCTGGTAAGGTATTCTGATTTAATGTACTTACCTGAAGTAAGAAGTTCAAGTTCTCTTAAGTTGCATGCTTTGCTTAGAAATGTTAGGATAATGTTACAAGGTTTTCTCTTTCCTAAAGCGTATTTTTGAACTTGTTCTTGACTAACAAACTTTCCAAGATCTTTATGCTCTCTTATACTTGCTATTTATTGGGTACTTCATCTTAACATTGAATGGATTGCTTGAGGACAAGTAATTAATTGAGTGTGCGGATATTTGATGCGTCAAATTTGCACTATATGAATCATGTATAAAAAGCTAACATTTTGGGTGAAAAGATCAATTTTTATGATGATCTCTACAAGTTTCAGGTCTCTGCTGAAGGAAGGAGAATTTCTGCTTTGATTGTTGGCAAATAATGAAAAACTGCAATTTTCTCTAGAGATCTCCGTGTATTACAAGATCTCATCGAAATGAGGAGATCTCTTGACATTTCGACAGAATGGCAGAAAAATGTTGGAAAATTTCCCTCTAAAAAGAGCAATCAAGTGGCAAAAAGTAAGTGGGTTGATTGATGTGACATTTGCTAGAAAAGAGGAGTGAAAAAGGGAGAAAAGTCACTTTTTACAACTTTACAATTCTACCCTTTCTAAAAGACTTTTCACATGTGGGAATACTTTAATATTACTTTATGTAAAATATCTAGATATTTTGATTAAATTGGGTTAGTTTATTGTAGATATTTTTTTCTCTCTTTAGATTGGTGGCTATATAAATACACCTTCACCATATAAGAGATTTGCTCCCCTTATAGGGTTTTCCATTTCATTTCCTTCCTTCTTTTCTACGTAACTTTTTCTTCTCTAATGGTAGTTTTTATTTTATTTATTTTTATTATGTGTTTTTAAGTTCCTGCAACGAGTTCTCCTCAAGCGGATTGTCCATGAGATCTCCGAACCTGTGTATGTATTGCTTAAAATTATTTGTGATTGATGTGTTTGCATGCTTAATCCTTATGAGTCTTGGTACCAACTCATATATAGTTATGTTAAGGAGACCGAAAGGAGATTTAACATAATGGATCCAAAATCACACATATGGTGCATGAGCCCGAAAGGAGATTGGTCATATGCCAAGGGTTTTAGATTTATCTAAATGTTTAACTAAACATAATGCAAGTTTTTATTAGCTTATGATGGAGCAAAAGTGGAAGTAAGTTAGCATAGCTTAGTATTCAAGATGGCCAAAGGGAATGCTTGAATTACCGTGGTTGATATACCTTGGATCTACATGCTTCATTAAGTTGTTATATGCATTGTTAGGAACTTGTGTCTTTATCTTTATTTTATGTATTTTATTTTTATGTCATTTTTATCCACCAAAAAATATAAAGAACCTCTGAGCCAGTCTATTAGGGAGACCTTCAGACTATTTATGCTTGCTTCCCGTGGAATACGACACTTAGTCTTGCCCGTAATACAAGCCGACCCTAGTGCACTTGCTAGGAGTACAGCAATAGCTAGAATTTTATCTGCTTGCTTCTGCGTAGATTCAATTTGATCACCCCTAGTTTGAGCTTGATTCTCCTTGGCCTGACCTGGCTTTTCCGGCTTATCCCCAGCCGCTTTCTTAGGGACAACACCCTCAGTACTATCCTTTTTGTTATGTCTACACTCCCTCCAAGAATGGCCAGTTGAGGAGCATATTTTATAGAACTTCAAAATATTTTGATATTCAACATCAACCCATAATTGATTACCATCTCGTTCCACACCTACTACTTCAAGGAGAGTATTAGCTAAATCCACATCAATGAGTACCCAGGCAAAGTGAATAGCATAAATTACCGACTTGATGAAAGTAATTTTGCCAGCCAAAGAAAGATTTTTGGCACAAAATCCAGCCAATTTCAATCTAATTTTATCAATAAGCTGATCAAAATGGTTATCTTCCTTTAATTACAAGAACTATCATTTTACTTTCTTCTGTACAAAATCATTTCAACCCACTCTTGAGACTAAGCAAGGTGTTTACTGAGGTCTTGTTGTAAACCTGAAAGCAGCTTGGTGTAAGTTGTGTTTTAAAAGAGTTTAAGAGGATGGTACTCTTCAACTAGGGAATTAGAAATAGGAAGAGGAGGGTACTCTTGGCTGTAAAGAATTCTAATTGTAAAGGCTTCTCCGCCACATAATGATTAAGTGACATAGTGGAATAAAGCTCAGAAACGAACGCTCTGGAGACTGGAGGTATGCATTGTCCGAACTAGTATAAAATTATTGCGTAAAAAGCTTTAAATTTCTCATTTACACGTATTACATCAGAAGCACACACTTCAATTATCTGTTTATTTCACAAAAAGGAGTCAATCACCCCCTTTGACTCCAAATCACCCCTCTAGGACCAACATATATTATTGTTACATTTGAAAATACTTTTTGTTACAGAGTTATATGTGATAACTATATTGTGACAGGGTGTAGCTCAGTTGGCTAAGCAGGCTAGGCAAGTTGGAGGAGAACAAGGTTCAATCCCCACTAAATACACTTGCTGGGGGTGAGGGGACTTAAATATTACTAAGTCTTGAACAAGATTGCCTCAATGAAGATACTTGTAAATATTAAAAAAAAATATTGTGACAACTTTTCATGTCACGTATGACAACTTTTTACTTTTTTTGTGACAACTATTATTGTAACAAATATATTATGATAGCTTATGAAAGATGTCACGTAGTTTTATCTTATTTTGTTGTATTATATGTGACAATTTTTATTTTCACTAACAAAAGGTGTAACAAATAAATTTAATGTGACATGAATATTGTTGTCCCAAAATATTAGTAAATATGACACTAATTTATTATTACATAATACATTTTGTTACAGTGACAACTCTTTGACAACTTTTTATAGTCACATATTGTTTTATATGACAACTTTTCACTGTTTTGAGATTTTTTTGTTGTCACAAATTGCATAATTTCTTGTAGTGAAATTTGCTTCTACATACCGTCTAAAACTTACTCCCATTACAAGAAATCAAGCTTTTTGTGACAACAAATGTCGTCACAAAAAGCAACAAGTTGTCACATATAACATTGTGACAATAATAAGTTGTCACAGTGTCGTAACTAATAACTCCGTTGTAGATAATATTTCATCAAAATGTTTTCACAAATAGTGAATTGTTTTTGTGACAACATTTTTTTGTAACAACTTCTATTGTAACTAAAAAGAAAAAATTGTCGTCACAAATAAACTACTTGTCATATATAAAACATCAAAATGAACTAAAACTGTTGTCACACAAATTATGTTTGTGACACTAAAGTTGTCACATATATTACATTTTTTGTGACCAACAATTTACTTATCACAATTTTTTTATGACAAAATAGAAAACTACTTGTCACAATATTGTTGTCCCGTATTATAATAATTGTTGTCACAAAAAAAGTTTGAAGTTGTCACACAAGCTTATATGTGACAAGAATAGTTCTCACAAAGATATCGTTGCTAACAACTACGTAACAAAAGCGTGTTGTGACAATAATTTTCTTGTCACATAAAATTAATTGTCACGAATATAACAAATTGTCACATATTATACGACAAATTTTACTGAAATTGCATGACAACTTTTAATAGTTGTCATAAATACAATTTGTTGCAACTTTTTATCGTCACATACAATGTGATGACAATAGTTTACATTAGTTAAAACTTTTTTCTATCACTATTTATCTATAGTTACAATATTAAGTTGTTACATCAAATATTTGTAACTCTGGATTAAGGGAACTATAAACGACAATGAACATAAAAACGGGTCCGAACTTCAGATTAATTAATGGAAAAAGATGATCTCATGTGTATGAAGCAAACCTTGTGACAAATATATATTTGACCTAAAGTGATACGGACCATAAAGGAGTTGTATAGAAAGAAAACCAAAATACATAATGATAATTGCATAGTACTCACATCAAAAGTATCTAATTAACATGCAGAACAAAAGAGAACTTCAAAAACTAGTATTTAGTAACTAGTAAGAAGGGTGCTTTATGATATGTATTGAATACTAAAGACTAGGGAACACAAAAGTTTACACTCAGGTGAATAAATACTGTATAAAGAACTTATTTGTTATGTACTTACTTAAGAGTAGCTTATGTAACCATGCATATAAAACATGAAGATATCATCTACATCCTTAGATAAAAAAAAATGAGAAATTGCTAAGAAATAGTAAATCACCTTATCCTCAATTGATTTCTGAAAAGCCTATGCCACTTCATCTCCTGCATAACAATAATAAAGAAATGGGGGTCGGGTGTACGCAGCCTAATATTACCCCAACACCTAATAAGGCTCTTGTACAAGCGGGGATGGGGGTCGGGTGTACGCAGCCTCGCCGCCATAATTACAGAGAGGTTGTTTATCATATAACAAGATAAAATTTCAAAATCAACACCTAATAAAGCTCTCGCACAAGCGGGGAAGTGGGTCGGGTGTATGCACCCTCGCCGCCATAATTACAGAGAAGTTGTTTATCATATAACAAGATAAAATTTCAAAATTAAACAAAATTGCATATATCATATTCATGTCAGATTGCCATGATTTCGTGTTAGAAGATAGAAACACGCATCTAAATAATATCATGCAATGTAAGACAAAAGAAATACGTATATCATTCATCATACAAATGAAGCTCATCAAACTAGTCAAATTCCTATTAAATAATACCATGAGACCAAAAACATAGTTATGAGCATCAACTTAAGTAAAATAATAGCATCCATATGCCTAGTACATGCTAATCTTTGAATTATTTTATATCTTGCTAAAGAGGCAGATCTGTCCCCTGACCTCTTGTACTAATAATATACATTAACATCATACTTACAATATACAAATCTTAGCTAGAAATAAAATACCAGTGTAATTCATATCCTAGATTTATAGCAGCAATTCAAGATATAAACTAAAAGCAATACCTATTTGTTATCAAGTTAAAAAGAAATGTTCCTAACCATGCAATACCTACGCACGGTCAATTCCAATTCCTTGACAAAGATAACGTAATTGAAATGTGACCAAGCATGAGATAGATCGATTAATTTAGTAACGACGATGATAAATGAAATAATTTATCTAATTATAAATAACTGCAATATTGAAAACTAATTCAGTCACGTTAATATAAGGGCACATAAGGTGGTAGGATAACTTAATTAGAACATTAAAATTAATAACTTAATTTAGACATCCTTACTAAGAGTAGCAATCAAGTCCTTAAGTTAAGGCATTTCAAATGTGGAAAGGCTACTTTGACATCTCATTTCCCCAATCATGTCTCTAAACGTACTTTATACATAACAAGAAGGCTCGCCACAATAATCTATCAAATCAGTAATTCAATCATTTATGTACAATTTTCAATGAACTGTTGGGTTTAATTTAGACTATTCACGAGAGAGAGAGAGAGAGTTTCACTGTAAATTGAAACTTTACAAAAAAAATCATTAAAGAGCAAAATCAAAAGTATAACTTGGAAGCAGTAGCATAGAAATACTTATCATGAACTGCACCAGATGTTTTATTATTATTGTTAAGGGCCTAAGATACTTTTGTCCACTGTTTGGACTGTACACACACATAAGCTTATTTAGTTTGGAGTTGAAACTCCGATTCCTCTTCCCCCAATATAACGCATTAGTGACGTTACATATATAAAAAGGAAAACGGATTATCCAATATGCTATGAAAGCTCACTTGCATGAATAAACAATTCAAAAACGCTGTCATTGTAATATGGGACAAAAAAAAACCTAATATTTGAAAAGAAAAAAGAAACTTGTTGCTTGAATTATTAACAATTGAAATGTCAAAGAACCTTAAAAGGTTTAGAAACAAAAAGCCAAAATATAATCCAAATTTCGTAGAATGTATCAACACAAGGATAAGATTTCCCAAGCCATTATATGTTGTGCAAGCAAATAACTGTTCATTAAATTCAACTTTCTGTTTTTTTATTTATGTTTTTCCAAAACCTCAATATTAACATTTAACTTCTTCTAATTAACGATTTAATAAATGAAACTAACCCATTGGTGGTAAAGGTTTAGCCTAGTGGTTGATCCATGAAGTTGTGATCCTACAGGTCATACGTTTGATTCCACATATAGGTGGGGCAGGGTTTTTTGTTATTACTGTAAGCCTAATGAGGCAAATTTTAAAAAAACGAAACTAACCCATCCTGAATGAAATCTTTCAAGCCATTGACAACTTTAAACCGGAAGCTGCAGTAACAAGATAATAAATCAAAACCTGAATGAAATATTATAGTGACCAAAACAAACAACAAATAGGCATATAAGGAACTAGACTCCTGAAGATAAATAAATCTGACAACTGAACTAGAAAATTAGATACCAAGACCCTAACTCTTGAAGATCGGCAAACACAAATTATTAAATGTACAGTTAAAGGAAGAAAAGAGGCTATACATGCATATTCATCCACTTCAAAGAGCAAATCACACCATCACGGAACATAAAAAATGCAGAATGTGAGATAAACTACAAGTAAATGCAGCTATGGAACCAACACGTGAGAAGAAAAGATACGAAAAAAATTATATGAGAAACAAAACATGAGGTACTTTTACAAGAAATATGCAGCATATGAGATAGTCTATACCGTGGTGAAAGTACAAGAAAATTCAATGTCAATCTTTCTTTATTTTCTTTGAAAGAATAATTAATATATCCACATCCTTAAAATGCAACGACCAAGGTTTATAGAAAGATGGACCATAGGGTCAAATTCATATGCTCAATTTAGGAGGACAAGACAATGAGGTCTCAATAGAGTATATTCAAAAAGTTCATGGACCAAAAAATGGATTTTCCCTCAACTATCCTAAGGATACCAATGCAGTCAATCACTCGTCCAATACTCATGAAAGTAAAGCTTCAGGTATAAAGGATATCTATTCTTAAATCTTAATGTCGGATTCATTTAAGGAGATGAAGAAAAAAAAACTAAGGCATGGCTCTTAAAGTCCCAAGGAAAACTCAAATATCAAACTATACACAAACATCAATTCTAAAATTCAATCACACCCAATTAAGCCTTTGTAAATGCCTTTATATACCACCACCTAAATTCATTCAAACTCAAGTTAAGAAACCTAAAATTAACCAAACGTATATTGCATAAACACTAAAAAGGGGCAAAAGCAACCAACTTGGGTACGTCCTCAGCGGAAGGAAATCGCTCACGGTTCCTGTAAAAAGCTGAGAGTTCAACTAAGTCTTTTGAAGATACAACAATTATAAAACAAATAAGTAAGAAAAGGAGATGGAAGAAAGAAAAATTACACAGTGGGACAGATGGAAAAGACAGTGGCGAAGATAAGACGGGTCGCCGGTGATTCAAGACTTGAATTTGAGGTCAGAATAGAGATATAGGAGAAGACGGTGCGAGAGAAAAATAATCCAACAAGAAGCCATAGATCACCACTTTGAGTTCAAATTGCGATTGGAATTAGCATTGGCGCAAAAGAATTCCGGTTTAGGAACTCAATTTCAGAAGATTTTTGACAGAAATCGAAAGAGACGAAGGAGGAAACATGAAATCGGGGCTTTGGGAGAGACAGAAAACCTAGAATATAAATTAAGGAGAGGGAGTGTGTACCTTTGATACTCGGTTTTATTATCTATTGTTGTTACTTATTTAAATTTGTATTAACTATAATTATTATTTATAAAAAAAACTATAATTATTAACATTAAGTCCACATAGTCCGAGGACCGTGACAACCTAAGATATCTCAGAGACAGCCTTTTACGTGTGCCTCTCGACAACACAACCCAGTTCGGGCCCTAGCCGTTGGGATTTCCTGGAGGTAAGAGCCTGTGTTTCGTCACTGTGTCACACAGTGAGAACCCTCCATGGATTGATACCTGTCTTACAGGGCGACAGGACTTTACTCTCTGACGGCTCTGATATCATTAAGTCCACATAGTCCGAGGACCGTGACAACCTAAGATATCTCAGAGACAGTCTTTTACGTGTGCCTCTCGACAACACAACCCAGTTCGGGCCCTAGCCGTTGGGATTTCCTGGAGGTAAGAGCCTGTGTTTCGTCACTGTGTCACACAGTGAGAACCCTCCATGGATTGATACCTGTCTTATTTATTATCATCAAATAAAATATTTACACAATAAATATTTACTATTATTTTAGGATTTAGGGCAAAGGTATCTTTATTTAGAGTTTTATTACTTTTAATAAATAATTTAAATAAATATGATAATATTTTTAAATGTAAATCATTTTACTTTTTCAGTAAAAAAATTATTCTACTTTGGTTTAATGCATTTTTAAGTACATGAACATGTCGTTGAAAACCTAACGCCCCCTTAACTTTCAAAGTGTTCAGTTATACCACTATACTTTTAAAAAAATAATATTTTAAAAAGCGTTAGGCGGTAGTCAGTCGGCCGGGGTTTCAAACGCTTAGGCGGGGCCTGGGCGGATTTATAATTTTTTTATTTTTTATAGTTATCAATAGAGAAAAGTATAAATTCAACTAAAAAATAAATTATAATATAATAATATATTATAAAAACATAGTTTAGTATATGAAAACATAAGTCTTAATTAATTCTTACATAAAAACATATGAATATCAAAATCAATTCCATAAAAACAAACACCCTCACAAAATTTTTGTGGTCTATAGCGTACTATTTCTCGGTTTGGGATTCAAAATAAAAATTATATGGTGAGAATATTTTGTTATACATTAGTCTTTCCAACCGAGCTACCTTTTTTGAATTGAAAATATTGAACTATAATTATTACAAGTGCCAGTATTTTAAAAATTACGAAAAAAATTGAATTAGGCGGTGCCTAGGAGGCAATATACCAGTCCAGCGCCTGAGGAATGAAAAGTCGGGCCTCAAGCCCCAAAATAACGCCTAAACGAGACCTAAGGGGAGCTAGGCGGGGAGTTTTAAAACATTGTTAAAAAGCATACCACTTTATAATTCATTATAGCTTTCTTACATTTTATATAACTTTTTAAATACCTCATAACTTTCAAGTACCTTCATATAAGAAGAGTTGATTTCTTATTGTTTCACTTCTTAACTTCAACTTTAATGTACATTTTATATGACTTATCATATAACACATGACTTTGCTATACTTTTTATATAAACTTTCATATGGGATATAACTTTCATATTAATCTCTTATACATTTTCAATGACATATTACTTTTTAATATTTTTTTTATAAATTTCCCAATAACTTTTATATCAAATTTTAAATAACATATAACTTTTCAATAATTTTTTTATATTTTCTATATCTATGGCTTTTTATGCCATTATATAACTTTTTAATAATTTAAAAATTTCTTATACCTTTCATATAATTCTTTAAATAACATATTACTTTTTTTTAACCTTTTTCCTTTACAATTTTATATAACTTTTTAAATAACACATAACTTTGCTTACACTTTCATGTACCTTTTATTTGACTTCTCATTAACTTATAACTTTCATATATCTTATCTATCACTGATTTGAACTTATATTAGTAATATTTAATAATAATAATAATAATTTTTCAAGTTACTATTAATAATATTGGATAAATAATGAAAGAGATAATACATGTTTAGCCCCTTGATCTGGACAACTTTTTTCAAGTTCCACCATAAACTTTCACTTGTTCTTAGTAGCCCCTTAACTTGGCAAACGTGCACTCACGATCTCTCTCAATGCGTGTCAGCTTATGGTTGGAGAGAGAATCAAGAAAATGGCATATTTGAAAAATTAAATCAATCAAAGCCTGACACGTGGCAACGAGAGGGCTCGCAGGTGATCTTTTGCAGAGTTGAGGGGCTTGCTAAGAACAAGTGAAAGTTCAAGGCGACACTTAACAGCAGTTACAACTTATTGAAAAGTTTTAGTTACAACTTTTACTTGTATTGTTTCAAGTTAAATAATATTTTTTTGCAACAACATTTCTACGTTATCACACATAGTTTTTGTATTGATAAAAAATTTATTATCACATATTGAATAATTTTAGTTACAACCTTTCCTCGTAACATAAGTATATTTTGTTTCAAATTAAATTTCTTGTAACAAAAATAATAAACTTTTTTGCAACAAGTTTTTTATGTTGTCACATATATTTTTTTGTGACATAAAAAGTAATTGTCACATATGAATACTTTTAGTTACAACTGTTACTTGTAACAGAAGTATTTTTTATTTCAAGTTAAAATTGTTGTCACGAAAGTAATAAATTTTTTGTAACAAGTTTTTTATATTGTCACATAAATATTTTTGGTGACAATAAAATATTGATTGTAACCATTTCTAAATTATACATAACAACTTAAGTTGTAACAGAAAAATATTTGTTACAATCTTAAATAATTGTCACAAAGCATCTATTATATGTGACAATTTTACAATAAAATTTCAAAAAACTAATTTTTGTGACAGTAAAAATTTTGTTGTAACCAATAATAACCTTTTTGTGACAACAATTTAATAACAGCTAAAATGTCGTCACATATTAACTAATTTGGCGTCCACCGCAATGTAAGTTATAGTCATCTATTATTAAACCTTCTCCCGATGTTTTAGGCCTTAATTAAATAATGGTACCAAAATAGTTTTTTTAACTATATATCGAAAATATTTTCTTATTATTATTATAAGAAATATTTAATCATCCGTGGAGTCAAGTCTAATACATCAATACTTCTTCATTCCATAAAATTGCTTAAACATGATACGATATTGGAATTAGATAGAGATTGTTTTTCCTCTTTACTGTCATGCCAAAGGCTTCAAGCATGTCAAGGTTTCCTTGTGTCATTCCTTTAGGTAGTTTCCAATCATAATGATACAATAGATGTGCAGGTGGAAACTATACATTAACCATACCGTATAATAATCCTGGGCACATTCTTCTTCCAGGACCAAATGGGGTATACTCATAATTAGTGCCATTGTAATCTATGGAGCTATCCATAAATCTCTCATGACAAAATTTATCAGCTTCATCCCAATTTTTAGGATCTCTTCCCATCGCCCATACATTCAGAATAACTCGATTTTTCAGGAATCTCATAACCGTAAACCGAGCACTTCTCCCGACATTCTCTTGGTAATAAAAGTGGAACTGGAGGATGTAATCTTAGAGTTTCCTTAATAACTAACTTCAAGTAATTAAGTTCATGAAGACTCGATTCATGAATATATTTCCTTCTGTATCATATACTTGTCTTACCTCTTCTTGTACCTTTTTCATTGCTCTTGGATTTTTCATCAATTCGCCCATTCTATAGTAGTTGATGACATCTCGGTACCAGCACCAAACATGTCCTCCGATACATTTATCAGCTTGGATAATAAAATTTGGCAAATAATAATTCTAGTTTTTTTTTTCAAAATCAACAATTTATCATTGACTTTTCATTGCATTGACAATTGGATTTAGCAGCAAGTTGCTTTTTACGAAAGATATAATATAGCAACGATGTAGTACCACGAAGTCATTATCATAAGCTCTATCGATGACAAGATTTTTAATATTTGTCATCAAAATCTTATGCACTAGCACTACTACATCTGCTCAAGTGGCCCGTGGCCTAGCTGCCCCGCTCAGGTCCAACTTTAATGGGTTGAACTTAGATAAATATATTCTAACATGAGCCCGCCAGAGCCCGAGCCCTCTAAAACCTGAACATAAAATGGGTTGGATTTAGTTTTTAATTAAAAATCCAAGTCCGACCTAACCCAAATATATAAAATAACAATATATATTAAAAAATAATAAAACATCGATTGAATTGGATTATACTAATAATCATTATCATACAACTGTAGAACATTAATGCCCTTGTTCTGTTCCTATTATCCTATATTAGTTTTCCATTGTAACCAATGAGCGATAGTGATTTATTTTTAAATCTGAACTCGAACCTGTGACCTTTAGGATTACAACTTCAAGGCTCAACCATTAGACCAAGCCTTTGCTATCAATGAGCGATAGTGATTAGTTTGAGCATACTATAGTAAAATGTGGATAAGCTAATAAGAAAGATGAAATGGAACTTCAAATTTAGTTGAAGTGTTAGACTGCAGTTTGTTGTATTGATTTTATAGTGCACAACATCCATAGCATTAATAATTAATTAATTTTTTTGTAAAACAATAGTATTAATCAATACTAATAGAATAATGTGGATTTGAAAAAAAAATACAGCATTAATAATATTAATATGGTTTTTGAATAATATTAATATTTAATAATTAATAATTATTTGATAGGCCGACCTGGCTGGCATGGAAATGAAGTTTTATATTCAAATCTGGCCTGGCCCGAGTCCAGATATTAATAATGCGGGATGGATTGGGCCTAGATCGAGCCATTCTCTTGTTGGTTCGACCAAGCCCGGCCTAACCCTTCAATTGAACACCTCTATGCACTACTAGAAATTTTCTAGAAATTTTATATTTGACTAAAAATGATTTTTTTACCAAAGAGTACTTCATTTAATACCAATAGGAAAAGTTACTTCCATATGTAAATCGATTCCAAGAGTAAATGTAACAATTTTTTTTGAAAAGACTTAGTCTACCGTAAGACTGAATTTTTGGCATCTCAATATCTCAAAATCGAATCACATCCAGTGTAGGGGGATTAATCTTTATATTTAATGTAATCTTTGTGCAAATTTTAAAAAAATGCAACAATTTTTCCATTTTTGCTTAAAAGCTAGGGCAATAACATGAATAACTGAAATGAAACTTTTCAATCCTAAGATTAACTTGATAGTTGACGAAATCAGGGGCTGACTCAGAATTGACGATGAGGGGGGACCAAAACCTAATGACGATAAAAAATTTTTTTTGTATAAAATTGAGTTTGAAAATGAGCTCTTATAAAAAATCAAATGGATGAGAAGTGAAGTGAATGAGGTGATGACGGTGTACGATAGCATGACAAATGAAGCCGATATTAGAGCGTAATGGCATAGACTTAATTTTAAAATGGAAAAAGAAACTGAAAATGAATAATTGGGTGAAAAAATTAAGGAAATAAAAGAGAAAAAAGAAATATTGGTAAGAGTTTTGTGTAAAAGAAAATAAATGGAGCTTAATGTTGGACTTAAGAACCGATCTATGGCCCCAAGTGGAGGTGACAATGTACTCAACCAACTAAACTAAGTGAAGTTTCTGCCTACTTTTTACACCTGTATGAAGAAGCAATAAAACTTCAGGGGGCCAGGACCACTACAGGCCCAGTTGTAGATCCGCCCCTGGACGCAATTATAGTTTTTATTATAATATATAATATACTCACAAACCCAGAATTCAAATTTCTTTTTTTTATAGATAAAGAAAATAAAGAACAAATTAGGGGTGGACCTAGAATTGACGATGACGAGGGGCAAAAACCCAATGACAATAAAATTTTTTTGTATAAAATTGAGTTTGAAAATGAGCTCTTATGAAAAATCAAATGGATGAGAAGTGAAGTGAATGAGGTGATGACGGTGTACGATAGCATGACAAATGAAGCCGGTATTAGAGAGTAATGGCATAGATTTAATTTTAAAATGGAAAAAGAAAGTGAAAATGAATAATTGGGTGAAAAAATTAAGGAAATAAAAGAGAAAAATGAAATATTGGTAAGAGTTTTGTGTAAAAAAAATGGAGCTTAATGTTGGACTTAAGAACCATCTATGGCCCCTAGTGGTGGTAACAATGTACTCAACCAACTAAACTAAGTGAAATTTTTGCCTACTTTTTACACTTGAATGAAGAAGTAATAAAACTTCAAGGGGACCAAGACCACTACAGGCTTAGCTATATGTTCGCCCCTGGACGCAATTGTAGTTTTTATTATAATATATAATATACTCAAACTCATTCTATCATGTTTGGAATTTTAATCAATAAACGAAGCTATGAGAATTCAAATTTCTTTTTTTATAGATAAAGAAAATAAAGAACAAATCAGGGGCGGACCCATAATTGACGATGAGGGGGGATTAAAACCTAATGAAGAAAATTTTTTTTGTAGAAAATTGAGTTTGAAAATGAGCTCTTATGAAAAATTAAATGGATGAGAAGTGAAGTGAATGAGGTGATGACGGTGTACGATAGCATGACAAATGAAGCCGGTATTGGAGAGTAATGGCATAGATTTAATTTTAAAATGGAAAAAGAAAGTGAAATGAATAATTGGGTAAAAAATTAAGGAAATAAAAGAGAAAAATGAAATATTGGTAAGAGTTTTGTGTAAAAAAAAATGGAGCTTAATGTTGGACTTAAGAACCATCTATGGCCCCTAGTGGTGGTAAAAATGTAATCAACTAACTAAACTAAGTGAAATTTTTGCCTACTTTTTACACTTGAATGAAGAAGTAATAAAACTTCAAGGGGACCAAGGCCACTACAGGCTTAGCTATATGTCCGCCCCTGGACGCAATTGTAGTTTTTATTATAATATATAATATACTCACAAACTCATTCTATCATGTTTGGAATTTTAATCAATAAACGAAGCTATGAGAATTCAAATTTCTTTTTTTATAGATAAAGAAAATAAAGAACAAATCAGGGGCGGACCCATAATTGACGATGAGGGGGGATTAAAACCTAATGAAGAAATTTTTTTTTGTAGAAAATTGAGTTTGAAAATGAGCTCTTATGAAAAATTAAATGGATGAGAAGTGAAGTGAATGAGGTGATGACGGTGTACGATAGCATGACAAATGAAGCCGATATTAGAGAGTAATGGCATAGATTTAATTTTAAAATGGAAAAAGAAAGTGAAAATGAATAATTGGGTAAAACATTAAGGAAATAAAAGAGAAAAATGAAATATTGGTAAGAGTTTTGTGTAAAAAAATAAAAATGGAGCTTAATGTTGGACTTAAGAACCATCGATGGCCCCTGGCGGAGGTGACAATGTACTCAACCAACTAAACTAAGTGAAGTTTTTGCCTACTTTTTACACCTGAATAAAGAAGTAATAAAACTTCAGGAGGGCCAGAACCACTACAGGCTTGGCTGTAGGTCCGCCCCTGGACGCAATTATAGTTTTTATTATAATATATAATATACTCACAAACTCATTCTATTGTGTTTGGAATTTCAATCAATAAATGAAGCTATGAGAATTCAAATTTCTTTTTTTTTATAGATAAAGAAAATAAAGAATAAATCAGGGGCGGACCCAGAATTGACGATGAAGGGGGACCAAAACCTAATGACGATAAAAATCTTTTTGTATAAAATTGAGTTTGAAAATGAGCTATTATGAAAAATCAAATGGATGAGAAGTGAAGTGAATGAGGTGATGAAGGTGTACGATAGCATGGCAAATGAAGCCGGTATTAGAGAGTAATGGCATAGATTTAATTTTAAAATGGAAAAAGAAAGTAAAAATGAATAATTGGGTGAAAAAATAAAGGAAATAAAGGAGAAAAAAGATATTGGTAAGAGTTTTGTGTAAAAAAAATAAATGGAGCTTAATGTTAGACTTAAGAATCGATCTATAACCCTAGTGGAGGTGACAATGTACTCAACCAACTAAACTAAGTGAAGTTTCTACCTAAATTTTACACCTGTATAAAGAAGTAATAAAACTTCAGGGGTGGCCAGGACCACTATACGCTTAGCTGTAGGTCCGCCCCTGGACGCAATTATAGTTTTTATTATAATATATAATATACTCGCAAACTCTATCATGTTTGGAATTTTAATCAATAAATGAAGCTAGGAGAATTCAAATTTCTTTTTTTATAGATAAAGAAATATAGAATAAATCAGGGGCGAACCTAGAATCGACGTTGAGGGGGGGCCAACATCTAATGACAGTAAAATTTTTTTTGTATAAAATTGAGTTTAAAAATGAGCTCTTATAAAAAATCAAATGGATGAGCACTGAAGTGAATGAGGTGATGATGGTGTACGATAGCATGACAAATGAAAGCCGATATTAGAGAGTAATGGCATAGATTTAATTTTAAAATGGAAAAAGAAAGTGAAAATGAATAATTGGGTAAAAAAATTAACGAAATAAAAGAGAAAAACAAAATATTGGTAAGAGTTTTGTGTAAAAGAAAATAAATGGAGCTTAATGTTGGACTTAAGAATCAATCTATGGCCCCTGGTAGAGGTGACAATGTAGTCAACCAACTAAACTAAGTGAAGTTTCTGCCTACTTTTTACACCTATATAAAGAAGTAATAAAACTTCAAGGGGGGCCAGGACCACTACAGACTTAGCTGTAGGTTCGCCCCTGGACGCAATTATAGTTTTTATTATAATATATAATATACTCACAAACTCATTCTATCATGTTTGGAATATTAATCAATAAATGAAGATATGAGAATTCAAATTTCTTTTTTTATGGATAAAGAAAATAAAGAATAAATCAGGGGCGGACCCAGAATTGACGATGAGGGGGGCCAAAATCTAATGACGATAAATTTTTTTTTGTATAAAATTGAGTTTGAAAATGAGATCTTATCAAAAATCAAATGGATGAGAAGTGAAGTGAATGAGGTGATGACGATGTACGATAGCATGACAAATGAAGCCGGTATTCGAGAGTAATGACATAGATATAATTTTAAAATGGAAAAAGAAAGTGAAAATGAATAATTGGGTGAAAAAATTAAGGAAATAAAAGAGAAAAAAGAAATATTGATAAGAGTTTTGTGTAAAAAAAAAATGGAGCTTAATGTTAGACTTAAGAACCATCTATGGCCCCTGGTGGTGGTGACAATGTACTCAACTAACTAAACTAAGTGAAGTTTCTGCCTACTTCTTACACCTGTATAAAGAAGTAATAAAACTTCAGGGGGGTCAAGACCACTACAGGATTAGTTTTAGGTCCGCCCCTGGATGCAATTATAGTTTTTATTATAATATATAATATACTCTCAAACTCATTCTATCATGTTTGGAATTTTAATATATAAATGAAGCTATGAGAATTCAAATTTCTTTTTTTTTTATAAATAAAGAAAATAAAGAACAAATCAAGGGCGGATCCAGAATTGACGATGAGGGGGGCCAAAAACTAATGACGATAAATTTTTTTTGTATAAAATTGAGTTTGAAAATGAGATGTTATGAAAAATCAAATGGATGAGAAGTGAAGTGAATGAGGTGCTGACGGTGTACGATAGCATGACAAATGAAGCTGGTATTTGAGAGTAATGATATAGATATAATTTTAAAATGGAAAAAGAAAGTGAAAATGAATAATTGGGTGAAAAAATTAAGGAAATAAAAGAGAAAAAAGAAATATTGGTAAGAGTTTTGTGTAAAAAAATAAAAATGGAGCTTAATGTCGGACTTAAAAACCATCTATGGCCCCTGGTGGTGGTGACAATGTACTCAACCAATTAAACTAGGTGAAATTTCTGCCTACTTTTTACACCTGTATAAAGAAGTAATATAACTTCAGGGGGGTCAAGACCGCTACAGACTGAGCTGTAGGTCCACCCCTGGACGTAATTATAGTTTTTATTATAATATATAATATACCCACAAACTCATTGTATCATGTTTAGAATTTTATCTATAAATGAAGCTATGGGAATTCAAATTTCTTTTTTTTATAGATAAAGAAAATAAAGAATAAATCAGGGGCGGATCCAGAATTGACGATGAGGGGGGCCAAAACCTAATGACGATAAATTTTTTTTGTATAAAATTGAGTTTGAAAATGAGCTCTTAGAAAAATCAAATGGATGAGAAGTGAAGTGAATGAGGTGATGACGATGTACGATAGCATGACAAATGAAGCCGGCATTAGAGAGTAATGGCATAGATTTAATTTTAAAATGGAAAAAGAAAGTGAAAATGAATAATTGAGTGGAAAAATTAAGGAAATAAAAGAGAAAAAAGAAATATTGGTAAGAGTTTTGTGTAAAAGAAAATAAATGGAGCTTAATGTTGGACTTAAGAATCAATCTATCGCCCCTAGTAGAGGTGACAATGTACTAAACCAACTAATCTGTTTCTGTCTACTTTTTATACCTCTATAATGAAGTAATAAAACTTCAGGGGGGCCAGGACCACTACATGCTTGGCTACATTAGTTGTGGCTTGAGCAATGTTGCTCCTTATATGTGGGAGGCAATCCTCACCCTTTGATGTACCTTTTGGGGTGAGTTAGGCCATTGTTCTACATGGTATCAGAGCCAAGTTGGGCACCTATTGACAGCTCTACGCTCTAAATAGATTTGGGCGTGTGGGGGGTGTGTTGGATATCCCAAATTGGTTGTGACTTGAGCAATGTTGCTCCTTATATGTGTGAGGCAACCCTCACCCTTTAAGGTATCTTTTGGGGTGAGTTAGGCCGTTGTTTTATAAGCTGTAGGTTCACCCCTGGAACAAATTAAGCTATGAGAATTCAAATTTTTCAATCCATAGATCTAAGATACTTCATTATAATGTTACGGCAAGTAAAAAAAACTTTTATTATAGCATAAAAAAGTCATACTTTTTGTAGCGTTTGTATGTAGCATCAGTTTCCCAAACTTCAAAACTTCACAGCTTGGCAGAATCAGTATCTTTGAGCAATCTCATAGCTAAAAGCTAAACCACACATTGCAAGATTTAGAAATGAACTGATCGATCTATATCTTAACTTTTATTGTGTTTGACCATATCTAAAAAAAAATTCAATTTATTTTATAGAAACAAACTTACCAGTATAACTGCTTTGATATTTTCATCTCTCAAAGGGAATCCAAGATGTCCTTCATCTTGTAAATTCAAAAACACATCTATTAAATCTTCATGGTCACCAGGCCGATCTCCCCTAGTTCATCGATGATACTTTGAAACATTTCATCAAATTTTTCAGATTTTTTTTGAAATTATAGTTTATTTGGCTAAGTACTTCAAGAATTTTAACGGAAGGATACAAGTCTGCTATATCAAAACCTCCAGCAGGTTCAACCATTTCCTTAAGAGCTTCTATAAATGTATCTCCTCCTTCCCAAATCTTACCAAATGCTGATCTTGAAACGATTCCATAGATCAATGAATTAACCATCATGGTGAAACTGATAGGCGATCCAGCTTCACTACTAGAACATATAGATCTCATCATCTTCGATACTTGTTCTTCCTGGATTGATCTAAATGAGTCAACACGTTTTGCAGACAACCGCCACTAAAAAAAATGAGTTTTAAGGACAAATACAACAAGACAATTAGAGAATTTTGTCCTCTAATTCTAATTTCCTGGCAATATTGGAGACGGAAAATGTAATGGTCTTCGATTCAAATAGATTGTGGAAAAGGGGACAATTAAATAATTTAAAATTCCTAAACAATGCTTAATTGCAATAATTGGAATTAGTAAATCCCTAAATAGTCTCCTTTCAACAAAAACCTCTGCCCCACCCTACCACGTCTTTCTCGTTTCCCCACTTCTATAATCTTTTCTTTGCTACTCTCTCACCTATTCTTCCGCAAGGTATTCCTCTTCAACGTTGTTTCTTCTTCTAATCTTGTTCGTGTAGTTGATGATTGTTTGTTCGTCTTTCAATGGAATGCACCTTTCTTTCTCTGTTTCTCAAGGTTTTCAATTCGGAATCGGTGGAACCCTAATCCATTCAACTGACTTCTACTTTTCATATTCGGTGAAATTCTCGATTTTCTATCTTCAGTGACCTCAGATGGACAAGTCTATACTCTGCCTCTGCCTCTGCCCCTGCCCATCGACGATGTTAATTTGATTTGTGGAAACTTTGGTCGTCGTCTGTTAGTCGGGAAAGAACCTTCGGACTCCGGTGAACCCTCAAAAACCACAGGTTAGTTTTTCTATTTTGCATGTTATGCTTTAGAAATTAGATTTAGAGATTTGCAGTTCTATATTTTCAATTTTATATGAAAAATGAAGTTCATACAATATTGACTCGTAAATAATTCACTTTAGAGTTTAGAGATAGCTTTATATTCTAATTCATTTATGATATTTTGTTCTTATGATTGTTTTTTTTTCCTTATTATTTTCCTCTAAATTACTGCTCAGAATTTTTTATCGAAGTAATTTGTAATGGGTTATGAGAAATTGTGAGTGGTTTGAATATTCTTTTGATTTTAAGTTCTGTTATGGCATGTTTGAGCATGCTGTTGTTGTTGGTTATGAGCATTCTTTCATTTGATTAATTACGGACATAAAGTCTTTTAATGGGTAAACTTGTTTGAAACTCGATGCTTTTGAAAATTATAGTATATAAGCTAGTCCTTATAATCCAATGCTCAATCTCGTGGTTTAATTTTTTTCAATGACCTCTGGCAATTCAAATATGCCTTGTTTGAAGCTAAAAGTTAAAACTCTATTCAAATTCAAAGCAAAATAAATTTGTAATCATTATATTTGTACCTTTCAAGTTTACACTTCAATATTCCTCATGATTTGCCTAAAGTTGTCCAAACATGAACAAGAGTTTTACTCAAGTCAAAGTATCTGAGAAGAATTCTAAGTTTGATACTCCTGAATCATGATTTCCTATCTATCCTAATTCATGATCCATTTTACCTATAAAGTACACCTCAACCCTGGTATTGTTGTATTGCTAATCAATCGCTAATATATCGATGCTTTCTATGAGTGAAAACTGAAATCATTGCTAGGAGTAATTTGATCAACAACATACATATCAACTTAAAGATGATTTTTTATAACAATATTGTAACTGCATGCACATATTGGAATAGCTCGTATAAGAACTAGGACATGCTTTAACTCCAATGTAAGCTAAGCATCTCCTTCAATGTCTAATGTTTCGAGTTGTTCTAAGTTTCTTTCATAGAGGTTCTAATTATTAATAAATGTGCAAGCCTTTAAAATTCCTCAGAATCTTCTTTTCAGAACCTTGCTTGGAAAAGTTTTGTGGCACTTCTTTTTTTTGGGTAAAATATGAGGGGCATTTTGTCAACATTTGGTGATTGTGGGAATTGAATCCACACTTCCTTTGGAATGTGGTGATCACCAAGCCAATGCTTGGTGGTTGGCACTTACTAATTCTGAAAGATGAATTTATTACCAATTTAGCAAAGCAAATAGAAAATGATCAGAGCTACAGTGGGATTAGGCAAATTTAATAGCTACAATGTCTGTTGGAGCACTAGAAGGGGAAGAATATACATGATCAAGGTAATTAGCATAATATAAAGTACTAACCAAATATTAAGAATTTTTTCCATTTTGACTTTTGAGCTCCACTTTATTACTTTTCTTCCTGGTTTAAGAATCTGTTTTTTTTTTTGTCAAACATGAGCTATTTATTTGCATGTGGGCATTCTAAACTCACTCAAGATGCAACCATGCAAAGTCTTAATCTCACTACTGCTCTGTTTTTACATGTTCTTTTTTTCCTTATTTGTTTATTGTAGGGTAAACTTTTGTCAAAATAAACTTAAACTTATTGTTTTATTAATTCCCAGACTCCATATTTTGTTCTATATAACAATTGGTTCGGTTACAAGTGGACCAATTACTGGCTATTTAGGTCGAAAAGGGTATCTTCATGGCAGACCTTTTTGTTTCTCTAAAGTATGTGCGGTTATGCAATTAATTCTTGGATTTTCTTTGCAAAAATGTTGTAAACTTAATGCTAAAGTTACCTAGTTACTAATTTATTCCTTCGTTATGGAATTGATTCAAAATTATTTGTAGCTTATCCAAGGTTTTTATATGGCTTTGGCATTAGAGTTTTTTTACCTTTGTGGTGATAATATAACCACATTTCAACTTTCTTCTAATTTTTTATACTCTTGCAAACTTCAGGTTCCAATATTCATAGAAGAAATTGCTTTCGTGGATGGTGTACCAGATTGAATCAAGTAAAATCTTAATGCTACTTTGACAATTCCTCCACGCTTATTAGAAATGGACTATTAATTGGTTCCTCTTTGTCTTTGCTGCACTCCATCTTTAATTGTTGGCTTCTTTATTCATTATTTTTAGGTTGGTTTTCCTCTTGTTACTAAAGTTGGAGAAGTATTTCTATTATACAGAACCATAAACACGATTGTGATTAGAACAGGGTATGTAAAGCTTATCATTAGCTTCCTTGTGCTAAAACAATAGACATATAACTTAATTTCTCTGGTTTTTTGTAATTATTTTTATTCGTTTCTGCTGTCTATAAATATTTTTAGAGATGTTGGAAATATATCAGTTCGAATGCACTCTCCAAACATGGTACAATATCTTGTGATTTTATTCTAATTGGTTTCACTTGATTATTTAGATAGCCTCTATTTCATACTTCATGCATATTTCGTGTTGCTCACTTGAGAATGAACTATATCCTGACCAATTCGAATAGGTTGTTGACTATGCTGCTAATTGGAATTCAATTAGTAGGTTTTAGTTTTACTTGGTTATCTCTCTATTTTTAGCATTTAATTGAATTTTACTGAAAATGAACATGTTAGACATACATATTAATTGTTTGAAAGAACACGACCTCCTTCTCGTGTTATGGATTGAATCTACGGATAATTATATTATCCTTGTTCTTTCTCTGAGTTTGCGAGAATTCTAGTGCAACTCTCATCTTCAGGTTTAGGTTCTCAAATAATACAAATTTCATTATTGTTTGCATATTGATTCAAAGTCATGTATTGTATATAGTATTTTCATGTTCTGTTATTCTTTGCTATTTTCCAAATTTTCGAAATAATATTTGGTAGTTTCCTACTTTCCTAATAGCACATTTAATTTATACATATATTTATTTGTGGTAACTCTCTTCAATCCAAATGAGTGCCCTCTATTCTTGAGGAAAAAATTGTCATCACTGTTTACAGACGGCTATTGTGCCTTTATTTAGGGACATCTAATTGTCCCCAGATGTAGGTGTCAGAAGTCGTCTCCATTGTATAGAGACAATAGTTGTCCTATTTTATAAAGACAAATAATTGTCACTAAATATGGGGACAAATGTCGTCTTCTTTTGATAGGGACGACAAGCGTCTCATTTTTTGAGACGAAATTTGTCCATATGCTTAGGGATGATAATCGTCCTCAACTGTAGGGACAACATTCTATTTTTCGCCCCCTATCGGTTCGGGGACGGTGGAATTGGTAACTACTATTGGGGATGCAAAAATAGTCTCTGAAAGTTTAGAGGACAATACTTTTGGGACAACTTTGGTTGTCTCCGAAAGTCCCTTTTTTTGGAGCTAGCTCGACTGTGCATATTTTTCGCATTTGTCTCCAGCAGTCTCCATAGGGAGCAAATGCGATGTCTACATAGTTCTAAGTTGTATCCCTCGCTCCTAGAAGGCGGCCTATCGGCAAAGTCGATATCATGGGTTTTGAGCGCCTCTTTAGCTGTTTCGGGGTGCCGAAATTCCAATATTTGGAAGTTCACCGAGTAGAAGATGCATGATAGGTCCGTAGATTTTGGCCAAGTCTGCGAGACGTTGATGGGGAAGAGAGGTGATTAAATGGTGGAGACTTCCAATTAGAGGTAGCTTCCATGGTCCAGGTGGTAGCTTTGTTGTTGACTTCTTGTTCGTTAATATTCCTAATACTAGGAAGATGAAGATTAGGAGGGAAACGAAAAGATATGGAAAAAGGGGATATGGATCAATTCCATTATTTGCAGAACTGGAAAGTTTAGAAGAAATTAAGATATTCAATGGGATGATTACATATTATATTGCATCCTATACGATATAGTGGTAATGTTCTTACTTAAATCTAGTTTATTTGTTTAGTTGTTAGATGAGATCACAGTATGTGTCTATTAAATTATCCTGCTGCAAGTTACATTTACATAAATTTTAGATTCCATGAGTAACAGTAAGATTAACTGAAGGCCTGCTTTGTAATGCATTTCACAATTTAAAAACTGTTATTCATTTACTTTCTCAAAAAGTACGCGCTCATAAATTTGTAGAAATTAAATAAGTTGAAGGCTAGAGACATCAACTACTAACTATCCCTAAAAGTCTCTTGACATTTATTTCAATAAGTGCATCTTTAGATATTTTTTTAGATCAAATACATCAGGACCCGCCTGTACTTTAGTAATACAACGGCAGTGATGAGTGGTGAGATGGAGGGAGGAGTGGCGGTCACAGTGACCAGCCGTGTTAAAGGAAGATCTTGCGTACGGCGGCAGAGGAACTTGTGTGCTTGGGGAGGAGAAGCCACTGTGGAAGAATAGGATGCATTTTATTGTTGAATCCCAACCACCCAATTATCCGAAATTTTTTATATTTTTTTATTAAAAGTCGAACAAACGTTTTGATTTTTTTAAACCAAACCACTTCAGCTGCTACATCGAATTTAAAGACTAAGTGAATACATTTTTATTAAGTTCAGGTAGGTAATATAATCTTTTGAAAGTTGGGGAGGCGGAAGGATTTACGGACTAGACATATCCCTATGTATTTAACCATTTTCTTATAACTACATATATTAATTGCATTGAAATCCTAAGCTATGTCGACCTGTAATGCGAAATTATAATAATAAGAATAATAATTATTATAGAAACTACTCCCGGTCAATGTTTTTAAAATCCCTCCTAGTCTTGCTCAGGCCCCGTCTAGGCGTTATTTTTGGACTTACCGCTCGACTTTTCATTCCTTGGGCGCTATCAGCGCTCAACCGATTTATTATCGCCTAGGCACCGCCTAGCCCTATTTTTTCCGCCTAGACAGCGCCTAGTTTTGATTTTTTATGGTACCATTATTTAAAAAATCATAGTTTACCAACAAAAAGTAATTTAGTTTGTAAAATTAAAGTACATTAAAATATTCTCACAATAAAATTATTATTTGGAGTCTCAAACTGAGAAACAATATGATCTATGCCACTAATAAGGAGGTCCATACCGTTCAATTAACACTTAGTGATTTTTAAAAAATGGTCTAAATTATATTTTTTTTGATATTTTACATTATTATAATTTACTTTTTAGTTGAATTTATATTTTTGTATATATAATAAATGTTTAAAAATAAAAATACAAATCCGCCTAGATTCCACCTAAATTTTGCCTAGGTATTTTGAAGCTCCGACCGCCGGATTAGCGCCTAGCGCTTTTTAAAACATTGCTCCCAATTCACAAACGTTGACTTCTCTTGGAAACAAGACAAATTCATATCAACATACACATCATCATCTAACAATATTTAAAACAAAACTTAAATCAACGGATTTTGATAACACTCTCAAATTAACTCGTAGGGGTATATTCTTTCTCAAAACCCCAGCCGACCGTCCTTGTTTTCCTTTCCCTTCTATTTTCCAAATAGAATTTTGTCTTAAAGGAGGAAGAAGAATCTTTTTGAGCATTCTTCTTCCTCCTCCTCAATATTGTTTTTTTTGTATTTTGTGCTTTTCTTATACTTGTGTCTTAGTTTTTTATGCGAAATAATAATATGCAGCTCAACTAAATACACGATTTTAGATTTTCGATTTTGTAAATACCATCATAAAAACTTCACTTTTTTAATTACAACATTTCAACTTTTAAATTTTGCTTTTACCCATGTATAAGAACCCCATTGTAACATCCATCTTTCTCCTAATTAATTTTATTTTGCAACTTAAAAACAACTATATATCAAACTGTTAATTTTTTGACACGAGTCTTTAAAATATTTTGTTTGTCTTAATTTTATATTTAAAACGAAATCCATAATGAATATTTTTTTAGAAATTTTTTTTTTCGCAATCTTATATCAGTTTTCTCACTTTTTTCGTGAATTCTTATATATGATATAAAGGTGGTATAATGTCTTTATAACACTAATTTTCCATTTATTTCCAAGTAAATAACATAAGATATGAGCAACACTGATCTCTTTAAAATAAAAAAAATCTCTTATACTTGGCATAAAGGTAGTAAAAAAAACTGGTATAAGACTGCGACAATTTTTTTCTCCAAAAATATTCTCAATTGATGTCGTTTTAAAGATAAAAATGAGACGAATAAAATATTTTCTGAGCTCATGTCGAAAAAATTAACAGTTTGAGAGATATATTCATTTTATGTTCCGAAAATCAAATTAAATATGGAGAGAAGCTTGTTACAACAGCAAATAGAGAAGTATGGTAAAGAGAAAAATGAAAAATGAAAAAGTGGTAAAAAAAACTAAAGAAAAAGAAAGTTGGATAAATAGGAAAAAATCCTTTAAATGTGGTATTTCTATATATTTCCCTACATCGGACATTTATATTGAGCTTTCACTATGTGATCATCTTATTCAATTGTGGATCTTATGCTATACAACATGACTTTAATAGTATTATCACTAGATTGGACTCTATCTGAAACTATGTAAAGGTACACATGTTGATCTATCATATTAAGTACTCACATTCATCTCTTTTAAAAAAAAGTTTTAAATTTGCAAAATTAGTTGGTGTTATATGGAGTCCGTCAAAGTTCTTATGATTATGGGTCTTCGATAACGTGAGGCAGAGCTTAATTAATACATGTTGTAAAATTGTTATTATTTTTTTTAATTTTCTTTATGTTTTCATCTTGCTCATGTGATATTTTTTCTTTCTCCCGATATGGTGAGATTATGTCTCTCTTATTTTATAGGATGTTTTGTTTGATTTGTCTACCAATCAAGATATGAGTAATGAATGAAATTCTTCTATTTAGCAAAGAGAAACCAAAACTTACATTTAGAATCCAACAATATTAACACCACAAGTAAACCCATTACTTCGTTAAATAATTTTCATGATGGGAACCGTAGCAAAGGTCTTAGCCTAGTGATGGAGCTTTGAAGCTGTGATGATAGAGGTCACAGGCTCGAGTTCACAAACAATTGGGTGGAATGAGGTTTTTCATTGTTATTATTATCTAAGTCTGACAAATTTAGAAAAAAAAAATTCCTGAAGGAACTCAACTGCCCCTTCATCAGGATTTCCAAATAATCCCACTAGTGTACTACTGAAACACTAGTAGAGTGGCAGTGCCATGATGTGAATTATGGTGAGGCACTCCGCTCCGCTACCATTGACCATAGAGAAATTTAGATAAATAGATGGAAAAACTTTGGTAGCTGCTAGAGAAGCAATTGAGGATCCATTAGTCATTAGTCATTAACCAAATATAGAAATAACAATTGGAAGTTGAATAACCTAAATGAATTCTGTTTAGTGAAACTGCAAAACCCTAGTCGTCAGAGCATCTCTCTAAACTCTCTATCTTTCTAAAAAAATCTCTTCAATTTAACTAATTTGAGAAGGAAGAAGGGTTAGGCCACTCTTTTTACGGTTTTATTTGTTTTTTTTTTCTTTTTTTCTTGTTTTTATTTTGAATAATCTGCATTAGGTACTCTTTTATCTTCCAATTGTTTTCTTCAGACATGGATCTCCTTCTACAAATCTCAATCTTTATAATTTTACAATTGGATTGGACTGCATCAGCAGACAAAGACACTTGTGGATCTTTCATATCTGATACCCAGATCTATCTCTTTTCAGCACAATCACTGTAGTTACGTACGCATGTATTTTAATGGTTGCAGACATTCGAGAATATTAGTTGGGAACTAAGAAATTATAGATTGCAGCTTTTATGTATTGTTTCAGTTGTTTATGTTTGTCTTCTCGCTCTTGTGACAAGATTTATTTTATCTCCCGTTATGGTGAGATTTTATTCTCTGATTATGGTAGGGTGCTTTGATTGATGCATGTAGTTTCTTTTGCTCATGTATCAATCAGATGTACTCCGTAGTAGTCCATTATTTGATATATTTCCTTTTTTATAAAAAAATGAGTTTTTATGAAATTCTTTAGTAATTGAAATTCAAGGCTCCATAAAAGTAACATATTTTAGTTGAGTTTACATATATATATAATATCCGCACCATCCAATTTTGTCATCACTGAAATATATAGTTTCCAAATGGCAGGTAGTCGGTAATGTTGATCACCATCATTAGCAACCAATATTAGTGACCAATAATTCTTAAGATCTTAAATTTTTGTTTTAAGGACTTTCGATGGATTTTTGTCACTGGTATTTAGTAACCATCACAACTACGTTACAACTACTACTACTACCGCCACCATCATCATCATAAATAATTAAGCATCCATGATGTAAGGTATAGTACATCAAATTTTTTTGAATAAAAGATGAAACTTACTAGAAAAGGAATATTAGTCTAAAGCAATGGGAAAATTAGGGATATTAATCGCACGAAGGAAATAGACGGTGGATAAATGGCTAAAGTGGTTTTCACGCTTACACAACTTAATCAGCCGAAGCGGGAGTTACTGGTCATGCCACCATACCGCCACTTAAGAACACAAACCCAAAAACCTCCATACGTGTACCCTAACCCAAAACCCTTCCTTAGTACTAACCTAAGAAAAACTAGTAAGGCTACAAATATTATAAATGAAAGAGAAAACACATATTACAAATGTGTTCAATTATTTAAACCGAAACAGGGTTCGACCACTAAAATTATGAAAATAAGCATCTAAACAAAAATCCGGGACCGTATCCCACCAAGTTTGATGATTGTATTGGCGGCCAAAATTGGCAATGGCATCTGCTACTCGATTCTTGATGGGTGTCGAGACCACAAAAAATAAATCCCTATACAAAACAAACTGGTAGTTAGTAGTGAGCGGGGGTCGAATCCACAAGGTACGGTATTTGACAACGTTATTCTTAGAAGATGATACATAGCGTGACCTAAAAGTGCTCTCGATGGGAATTTGTGTACTAAAACTAAATAAAGCAAGTAATGAAACACTAAGAAACAATGGCTCAACCAAAATAGGACAAGAGTGAATGTCATGGTGATCATAGGATAAGAAATTAATTGCAACGAGACCTAGATTTAGTTATACTAATACTCATGCACCATATAGTACTAACAACTTTTCCTTACTGTGTATGGAGACCGGACTTCTCACCACAACCTCACTCTTAATCACTGTATCTCTCGACTTCGCGCCAAGAGCTCACCAGTGAATATCAATATAAATAAGAAAAGCCTAAATCCTTATCGACCGGTAGTGAAGCACTCCCAAGAGGCATAAGATTACCTTTCTCCAGTCTCAGTGGAGACCGTTGTTACTTCATCCCTCTTCAGGCACAATTATGGATGTAAGAATAGAGATTAACAATAATCACAAAGACTTACCAAATGGGTGATCAATCCAAACAGCTACGCCAGGTGATGTTCTTACTATAAAACCCTTTAAGTACCGAGATTGGTAAACAGGTTGCCTTGCGAATTTTTGTATTCAATTGCGGTCCTCACACCATTTAAACTCAGTCTTGACCATTAATTGGTTAAGCCATGAGAATTCTAGCTGAACATGATTGAGTTTAAATGTGCAGAAATATAAAGAGATTGAAAATAAATCATGCTGAGAATATAAAGACTGAAATTAAAACAAAGAAATAAAACTGAAAATGAAATTGTAATTAAACTTAGAAATGTTCAAAATCAAAACTGTAAATCAAAGTACTTTAAATTAAAGTACACGAAGACTAAAGCTAGACTAGAAAGTCTGAATGATAGATTTGATCGGAATTGTATATGAAATTGTGTGTCTTTGAAATGGCCAGCCTTGGTATTTATAGGTGAATGCTCCTCCTTATACTTCTTCTTTAGTGACAAAACATGACTCTTTGCATTTATTTTGATGGATTCAATTCCTTTTAGTCTTGGTCTTTAAATGGTAGTAAAATCCTTCCCATTATGAAATTAGGAAAGAGATAAAACTCCCTTTTAAGATGGGTTATTCCCGAATAGGATTTGCCCGAATTGGGTAAATTCCAGATCTAAACTCGGCGTGTGTGAGGTGTCGATGATGTGTGGGTCTCCCTTGGCGCATGTGTGAGAGGCAGGGCCCACTAGGGGTTGGTTGGATTTAGGTGTGACAAAACATTTTTAGTTCAAGTTTGCTTAATAAGCCAATTTTAATGAATAAAAGAATCGAGACCCAAATCTCGATACAAATGATAGAGTCGCCACCGAAGTTGTCTACTTGGGAAAGAGTTTTGGTACAGTTCCCTCTGGGCGGGAGATTCATACCTATTGGATCAGAGATTCGGGTATCGGATGAGTCACTTATTTCTCATTTAGTTAATTCAAATTACATTCACCGCAAAAAACCGTTTTTGTTTTCATCATTTGGGGAATTATCACAGAAACCCTATTTCTACACTCTTTCACACTCGTTATATGCGTTTACATATCATAATAAATCATAAGCAATAAATGGGGGAGTAAAAATTACAACCGGGGGAAAAATGGGGGAATTGCAAGAGAACCTATACATTTGTTCTAAGCTATAAGACAAAATAAAAATAAATTCCCCTGCATCCACAAAGATTGGCACAGTTCATAGCACATCATAAGTTAGCATTTCATTAGGAAAAATGTGATTATGTTAGCGTGGCGGTTTTACGATCGATAGTGCCCTGGCGACTTCTAGGATCGGAAAGAAATAACGGGTTTTCAACATATTTTATTGTAAAAACACATTTTAGCTTTTATGGGTTGATTTACCAAATTATTTATGAAAGTGATCGCATGGTATATGATAAGTTGGATTGATTTTTAACTGAATTAAAATGAGTTCTGGATTCTGCCTGGTGCTGGTACCCGTATGGGTGGGTGGGACTCGTACGGCTACTAGGGAGGACCGGTATGGGTATGGTGTATCCGTACGGGTCCTGTCTGGTCCAGGCAGAAGCTTTGTTCAGTTTAACTTGCAGATTAACAGATTAATGGCAGAAAAATAAAATAAAAAAGGATTTCCCTCCGTATGAGTATGGCACACCAATCTAATACTCTTGGGTATATGCGGTGCCAACGAGGCTCATATCGGTTAGGACCAGACCTAAAATAAGAAATAGAAAGTGCAGATATAAAAGAGGAGGCAGAGAATAACGATAATAAAATAATTGAAATGTGAGACTCTTTGAAACTCAGGAGTGTTACCTTTGAAGCGTGAATCCACTTTGAGGCAATCCCTTTACTATTGAGAGAGTCCGGCCAAAGTAGACGATGAAATAGGACTATTTAGGTGAGTATTTATGTGGACAGAACCTCCACCAAATCCTAATAAATGAAGTTAGGAATGAATAAAATATGGACAAAACCTCAAAGAATGGGTTCTCCCTATTTTATACCTCCTATACCACCACTATACCTTTCTATACCTATAGAAATTGCTAGAACCTTACTATAATTTCTCTATAGTATATTTTTCATATGAATTGTGTATCTTGTGAAATGAGAGGAAAAGGCCTTATTTATAGGGTGAGGGTCAGGTCTGAATGCAATAAACCGCATTCAAGACATGCCTTTTCCCGAAAAAGGTAAGAGATTACTTTCAAAAGAGCTTGATCAGGCAACTAGAGAACCCGTACGGGTGGGGCCCCACCTGTACGGGTCCCCTCCAAGCCTACGGAAGGTAATCACCCATACGGGTCTGATAGTGGATTTGTACCACTAGACAGAACCCGTACGGGTAACTAAAGGCAGACTAGGTCTCCGGGCTTCGGCCAAACTCAACTCTACAATAGTAGGAACACCTATGATGGACAATACCTACAAGATATTGCATCATATAGCTCTCTTTGTAGTTTTATGAGAAGGATCATTAAAATCCAGTGCTCACAGATTGCCCCTCATGGGATCGCTGCAGATACGGATCTGTATGATCTCACGATGTAAGCGAGGGTTTAAAAATTATACCTGAGGTGATGATATGGGTATGTTTCTTTCTTGAAGCTAACTCCTTTCCCGAGGGTCCCTTTCTTGAGGTGGATGATTTTTCTTTGCTGTTACGTATCCCTTTCCTGAGGCGGATGACTTTCCTTTGCTACTGCATATCCCTTTCCTGAGGCGAATGACTTTCCTTTGCTACTGTACATCCCTAATGACTCTACTGGGGAAGGTGGGGTATCCCTTTCTTAAGGCGGATCGACTTTCCTTACTAATGGTGTATCCCTTTCCTAAGGCAGATTGACTCTTCTAACTGATGATGTATCCCTTTCTTACGATGGATTAACTTTGCTAACTGATGTCGCTTTCTTAAGGCAGATCGACTCTCCTAGTTGCAGATGATATGTCCCTTTCTTAAGGTGGATGACTCTCTTGACTGATTTATCCCTTTCTTAAGGCGGTTCGACTCTCCTGACTGATGATGTATCCCTTTTAAGGCAGATCGACTCTCCTGGCTGCTGATGATGTATCCCTTTCTTAAGGCGGATGACTCTCCTATTGGGGAATTTGAATAACCTGAAAGGAGACAACAATTAAACACCGAGTTAGTCATTGTCCAAACAGACACATCTTTTTTCTTAATTAACTTTTGTGAAAACAAAAATATTTTTGCCCCTTCAATTAAGAATAAAGATGTGTGGATGGGGGTTAGCCCCTGAAATAAACCGAAAACTAAGTGCAAGAAATGCTAGGTTTGGACCGATTATCGCTGGTTCCACTGCTAGGGAATGCTTCTAGGGTGGGTGCCCCTAGGGCTTTTGATGATGGGGGCATGCCCCTTGACTGATTCTACCGCTGGAAGAAGGGGGGATGCCCCTGGATTGGTGGGAGGTACCCCTTGATTGATTCTACTGCCGAGAGATAGGGGGTATGCCCCTTAGCTAATTCCACTATTGGGAGATAGGGGGTATGCCCCTTGACTGATTCCACTACTGGGGAATGGGGGGGATGCCCTTGGATTGGCTAATTCCACTACTGGGGAACGGGGGGATGCCCCCGGATTGGCTGATTCCGCTACTGAGAGATGGGGGATGCCCCTAGATTGGTAGAGAAATGCCCCTTAATTGATTCTACTGATAGGGAGTAAAGTGATATCCTTTGGTAAAACCTCTTCTACTGGGGAAGTTGTTCTTGATAAGATTTGGGGAGGAATTCCTGTACTAGGATGAACCTGTACCCAAAATTTCCTGGTTAGTGATTAATTCAAAAATGACTTACCTTGATTCTTGATTGACTTTTATGAAAACAAAAATATTTTTGCCCCTTCAATCAATAATCAAGGTGAGCATGGGGCTTGTCCTGAATATAACTGAAATATAGGGTTGAGGAGGAGTGGGGTTGGCCTCGAACTTAGACTGGATGAATTTATGGTGCTTTTTGAAACACTGGTTCAAAAATCTACCCACGGATGGCAAGAGAGGGCCCGTACGGGTGGGCCAAGACCCGTATGGGTAGGTCGCTTAAGAGCTAGGACCCGTATAGGAGGGATGGGACCCGTGCGGGGTCCCTCATGGGGGTTTCAAATATTGATCAGACCCCTCATATCCTACCTCATACAAAATCTTCCGCTTTTGAATTTTCTAGCAATTTCCCCTTTTTAATTGATCAAAATGTACAAAAAGATCCTAAAGACTGGCCGTTTTCCCTTAGACTCGAGGATTTGTCCCTAGTGGCTGATTCGGGGCTTTGAGAATGCTTGGTTTCCATCGCGTATGCCTTTCATGAAGGAGACTTGTTTTTGGGGCTCACTCCTATCTCCGAAGTGCCTTTGATCCCTTCCCCTAACACTCATGCCTCTAAACTCCAAGTATTCCTCATAATTCCCCATTTTCCATTTTTGAGTTCTTTGAGAATTTCCTAGTTTTTGGCATGATTTAGAGTGTCTTAGACCTTCGAATAGAGCTTGATGCATGTAACTTTAGCCTAGGATGCTTTTAGGATAGTTTTGGATGAGCTTTGGTTGAGATTAGATGAATTTGGATTTTTGGGATGTTTTTCCGTAGAGGGACTGTTTGCAGGGGACCCATATAGGTGAGTGGGGACCTGTACGGGTCCCATTTTTTATACAGGTACACATTATAGATCCGTACGGGTGGGGTGGACCCGTACGGTGCTTCTTCTCAGGACAGAATGTTTGAAACCTATATTTTTATAATCCTTTTCTAATTTTTAACCTTTTCACTGTATTCTAACCTTATGGAGCCATAATTATGTCTTACTATTTTAATGCAAGATTGTGGGAGCCTTGAGCTTTTGCAAGAAATGGTATGAGGAGATCCGTACCGCTGGGGATACCGAGTTGCTGGGCCGCATCGATTCTTTTAGCTTCAGTGACATTATTGGGGCCATTCCTCAGGCTCCAAAGATGCTGGCCCCAAGGGCCATTTCAACCTTAGTAGAGAGATGGTCGGAGATGACCCATACCTTCCATCTACCGATTGACTATCACTTCTTCCAATGTATGTGCCACGATAGGATTAGAGTGGAGCGGGGATATTGTCCACTTCGATGTTTATACTGATTAGTGGTATTCTCGGCCTGAGGTGAAGGCCTACATTGCTAGATCACTTGGGATTTGTCCGGGAGGGATGAACAAGCTCAAGTACGGGGATCTGTATGCTTATTGGATCAAGCAGTCGAGTCCTATTGCGGCTGATAGGAGGGACCGGTACACCCTGTCTTTCCTGCTGATGTTCCTTACTACCATCTTTTTCCTGGTCTACTTAAGCAACCTTAATTATGGTTTACTCGCCGCTGTGGAGGATCTTGCTGCTCTGCCAGGCAAGAACTGATGCCGAGCCATTCTGGTACATTTATATTATAGATTGGACATTGGAGTTCGGGGTGAGCAGTCTCAGCTCAAGATCGGCCATCTAATACTACAGGTAAACCATGAACTGATCTCTTATGCTTTAACCTTGCATTTAAATTGTGCTGTGACTGATCCTTATTTTATTTTATAGATTTAGGCCTTTGAGGATCGGTTTATCCCCAGGCTGAGTTTGCCCATGCAGCCCGAGATGCTGTATATTATATCTAAATGGATGGGGCTTTGGTAGGGCCAACCCTTAACTATAGTGTAGTATAGAGAGTTCCTACGTCAGCTACACTTAAATTGGGTAAATTTCTTCCTTATCAAACCTGCATTTTACATTTCAACAAACCATTAGTAAAAACAAGGTTATGATACTCATAGTGCATTTATTTTGTGCAGGTTATCTGAGATCTATGGGAGAGACTGGATATGTATGGGGCTATTAAGCAGATGCGAGCTGGCATGGATGACTGCCGCTTCATCTTGGAGTCACCACTCTCCTACGAGTGGTATTTTGATGAGCGGGTCCGAGGGAGGAGGACCAGTGCTATGGTGGAGAGACCGATTCCTCCCTCGATCCTAGCGGGCGTCTTCTAGCCTTATCTCATGCCAAGGATAGACCAGAGGCTATACTTATTTGGCGAGGGGGCTCTCATATTATCTGTAGAGGGCTATTATGCTGAGTTTATTGATTCCTCACTTCTTCCTCCTTGCAAGAGGATTTATCATGAGGACGAGCCCCTTGAGTTTCACTAGAATGATAGTGAGGATGATGATGATGATGGCAATAAGGAGGGTGGACCAAGGGATGACCATGGGGGTCCCTCTATAGTTGAGGGTGTCAGAGGCTTGGCTCGATCTACTACCCCTTCTTCTTAGGTATTTTCTTAACTTAGCCCTTGTGAATACCTTACTGCTTCCTAAAATTGATTGTGATTCTAAGTATGACCTTTTATTGCTATAGCCTTCCACTTCCTCACAGAAGAGGCCTGCTGCCGCTACCACTGCTCTTGAGCCATTGATGAAGCGGTCTCGTGCTTCTAGGTCCGTTCGGGGGGGGATCCTTCGAGCTAAGCTAGATACTTTCTTTCAGCTCCTCAATCATTCGGGGAAGCAAGCTATCAAGGAGCTTGAGGAGTCGGTCTAGCCTTAACTCTTTTTAGCTTTACTCATGTAAGGGATCCCTTGCCTTAATCTCTATCCATTACTATAATTACTGAGAATGTCCTATCTTGATGTGACCTTTTCTTTTTAGGTGACCATCTCTGAGGTCAAGAGGATTTCCAGGGGCTACTTTTCCGTGCGGGATCTGCTACTAGCCCAGGATGTGCTAGCTTTGGTAAGTTTCTTTTTCCTACAAAATTCAACAAACTATGCATGATGCATGCTATGACATTTATATATGTGTACTGATCTTATGATTTCCATTGCATACTCTATTGGCCATGGAGCATAGCAAGTTTGCTAGGGACTTGGATGCCTCGGAGGAGAGAGCCAGGTTCTTAGAGGAGCAGCTGTGGGCAGCTATCGCTGAGGTTGACCAGGCTAGGGCTGAGACTACTCGATCGAGGGTAGAGATTGAGATGCTGAGGGGCCAGCTGGCGAGGATGACTAAGGATAGGCAAACGCTAGCTCATTCTGATGATGAGTTCGAGGATGATCTTTCTACATACCGAGTGGCTCAGAGGGGTGGAGATCAATCTGTTAAGGGGGTTGATGCTGTTAGGGCTGCTATAGGGACCTCAGAGACTAGGGCCACTAACCAGCTAGCTACTGATACAAGTGTGGCCGAGGATCACACAACTATAGATATGGATTATCTATTGGCGGATACTCAGGATCAGATGCCAGAGACTCGCCAGGGACAGGATCCCCCGTCAGCTTAGATTATGATTACATTTTGAACTGTTGACACTTTTAGGCCCTGTGTGGCTTGTTTTGGATGTAAACTTTGGATTGATACTTTTGAGATTTAACTTTCATGCATGCGGATTTTTCTTTAACTGAGATCATTGAGTATTGTTGCTTTGCGACCCGTATTTTAGGTTATGATTTTGTAGTGAGGGGACCAAGTGATATTCTAACTTTTGCATAGGCCATTCGATGTGAGATGACCTATTGAACATTTATTTTTCTTTCTCTTTGTCCTAATTTTTGGCTGAACTATCCTTGACGGCTTAGTCTAGCGGACTTTTTCTTTTTAGCTTCAACTTTTGCCTAGACCGCCCTTTCGGGTTTTCAAACTAGCAAGCTTTTTCTTTACTTTTCGCCTTAAGTTTTACCATGACCACCCTTTCAGGTTTTCAATCCTGCAGGCTTTTTCTTTTATTCCATCTTAACTTTTACCTGGACCGCCCTTACGGGTTTTCAATCCAGCAGATTGTCTTAATTTTTGCCTGTATTATCCTTGGCGGCTCAATCCAGCAGACTTTTTCTGAATTTATATATGCCTAATTTCGTTGGAAATTTAATTTCTATTGGATACATGTATAATAAAAGAAATAACAATGATGCTCAACATGTAGAGAAAAATTTATGTTGACACACCTGCGATTATTTCACCTACAGACATGCATGCATTTATAAGACCAAGATTCTTAGCAAAATCATAACATGTTCATTGATGAGATTAATTTGAGTACATAGCCAATGGTAACAATTTTCAATAGTTAACCCCTACTGCCTATTGGTCTTTTAACAATTTTCCAAAAGGCAACTGACATTTTTCTGTCGATGCCCTGATTTTTGCCTAAGCCGCCCTTTTCGGGTTTCAGCGTGGCGGGCTTTATTTACGTTAAAGCCCTAATTTTTGCCTGACCGATTTATGGAATACCGATCAGAGGGCTACACCCTAATTTTTGCCTGTACAATAGAGAACCACTTGTCGGGTGATATTTTTCTTTATTTCTTTTATTCTTTATGCTGCTTTTTTATGATTTAATTCTTTTGTCCTAGACTTGATAACGCTTAAGCCTATCTTGATTTACTGGATTCCCAAACTCATTTCCATCCATATCTATAAGCTTGATTCATCCGTTTCCAAGGACTTTCTTTATCATGAATGGTCATTCCCAATTAGGCCTGAACTTGCCCTTAGCGTCAGTGTTGACCTGGCTTAGCTGTTTGAGAAAAAGATCTCCCCACTTTGAGAAGTTGTTTCGGGTATCTGACTCTATTATTATAAGCTGAAGCCATGCATTGCTGGTACATGTGTAGGTGGTCAAGTGCTTTGAGCCGCTTTTCACCTATTACATTTAACTGGTCGTACCTAGCTTTTGCCCGGTCTGACTCTTTTAACTGAGCTTTAAGTGCCACTCTTAGAGATCTTACTTATGTTTCAAGAAGTAACACAGCTTCCATTCCATATACCAAGGAGAACGGCATCTGATTGGTGGGAGTTCTTATACTGGTTCTATACCCCCAAACTGTAAATGGAAGTTTATCAGCCCAGTCCCTATAGGTAGCCACCATTTTAGACAAAATCTTCTTGATTTATTAATGATCAGCTTCCCTTTAAAGCTTCTGAAGGATTTTGGGTATCTTTTGTGACCCAATATGTGCTTTCTATTTTTTCATAACTGGTGCCAGCTTGCTGTTGATGCTCTCATGAGTCTTCTTAGTCTTCTTTCTTAGCAACGTGTACTTTTGTGCCTTTTTCCCCTTCATAAAGAAAGATGTACAAAGACTTATAGTTATCATATTTGCTAAGCACATTTATTATCTCTCTTTTATTTGGTGATAGGTTTTAACCATTAGATATTTATACCATTGCGATGTATTCAAAGTCAACTTCATTAATGAATATGATGATATTTTAAGAATGTCATTGTTATGAGTGCATGGTGTAATTAGACTGAAATACTCGAGTGAAATGTGAATGAGAGATGCATCAATTTATTCATGACATGCTAAAAAGTACTGATGTTACAGCTTATCCATGATATGCCTTATAATCGACATTGTTTGCATCAAAAATATTTGCAACATTAAAAATTACATCATTTAAATCATCCTCCATAGGCGGAGGGCCTTGTTGATTGGCTTTGGCGTTACTAACAGCTAAACTGGTAGCTCTGGTGTGCAGGTTTGCATGTGCTTCTTAGGCCACTGCTCTTGCTAAATTTTTAACAACCTTGCTGATAGGATTTCCCTTCTCACTTCCCTTCCAATTCTTCCTCATAAGTACCGCTAGTGCCTTTGTAATGGATTCGATTGCTTCTTTCATTTCATCGTCTTCAGCATTCCCGCATACTTCCACAGAAATTGAGGTTTCAATCATGCAACCTTTCTTGAAATCATATATATCTTTGAAGATCTCAAAACCAGGGACCCTTTTACCCCCTACCTCAATAGGTTTCTCCTCACATGTGAATATCTTTTGCTTGACCTCAGCCTCTATCATAAGGCAGGACTGGGGTTTACATTTCTTAGTACCTGGGTGATTCCCAAAACCAAGTCAGAATGGCCATGGAAGAGGCAAAATAGGTTCCAACATACCTTGCAGATTCTTTTCGAGCCCCTTACCTTTCAAATAACCTTGCTTTATCATGATCTTTTTTGATTTTAAGCGATATGTACCTCCTAATCAAAAACTTTGTACCCTGGTGAGCTACAGCCACCCTAGATTTCTTTTCTTCGGCCTCTATAGCTGCCATGATAGATGGTTCATCTGCTTCAATGGTCACTAGCTTGCCATTATGAATGAGCTTAACCTTCTGATGGACTATGGAAGGGATGACTCCTAATTCATGGAGCCAAGGTCTACCCAACAATATTGAGTAAGTAATGGGAATGTTGAGGACAGTGAATAAGACTTTCGACTTTACTCCCCCAGTTATAACTTCAGCTTTAAACACCCCAATGACACTCCTTTTTGTGTCATCATATTGGATTTCTCCAACGTGTATTCATCCAGCCCTAAATGAGGAAGGATCTTGGCAGGACAGAGATTAAGGGTAGAACCATCATCCACCATTACACATGATATAAAGTGATCAAATATTTTCACCTTAATAAAAAGTTCGTTGTTATACTTGTTCCCTTCGGCCGAGAGGTCTGACATATAGAACTTAATGGGTTCAACTGGATCGGGAGGAGATCCCCTAATAACTGAAAATACTTCAACTAAAGTGGTGAAAGGCGTAGCCTCCATGCTTACTAACTTTTCTATCAGACCCTTGCGATGATCTTCAGAGTCAATGAGAAGCTGCTAAATGCTATACTTAGCAGAGGTAACTTACAACTACTGGATGAGAGGGGTGATCTTTGAATCTTTCTTTTAATTGCCAACTGAGGTTTGAGTTTCAATAGCAGGCATGAAGATTGGACACTGATTGATATTTGGAATGACCTGGATATCTACATCTCTACCCCTTCTTATTTTTAGGAGAGGATTAGGAGGAATCCTTCCACTTTTGGTAACATGCAATACCTCATTTTTCATATAACTTCTCCCTTCAGAAGTTTCCACCAACAAGGCTGGTCCTTTGAGCACATCATTCTCCAATATATAAGCATCGATATTAATTAGTTCTGGTCAAACCAACATAGCTTCTTCATCATAAATTCCTTCTAACTCAAATGCATCGATGTCAATGGGGACCGGTTCATTAGGTCAAGCCACTACTGAGTGAACCATAGGATTAGCTTACGAGATCATATTAAAGACATGGTAGGAGGGTAACCCTGACTCGACAACTATAACCTGCTTCTCAAATTTTGGCAGGGGGTTATTCATGGTGCTAAGCTTAAGCTTAGGTTCATGTATCTTCTTTTACTTAATTAAACCATGAATAGCCTTAAGTAGATCTCTACAGGCACCAGCACGGTGACCCTTACTAATGTGATAAGTACAAAATTGATCCCTATCTTCAGGTTTGGGAAGGACATAAGGCTTGATACTCTAAAGAAGGCAAGTGCCCTTAACTTAGTAAAGATGGCAGGTAGAGATGCTTTCCAAGGGTAAATGCCATCATTGATGGTATGGACTGCAACCACTTCTTCTTGTACTACCGCTGCTATAGGATTGAAGCAAGACCTTGACTTAGAAGTTTGGGCTGGGGCTAAAGGGGTATTCTTTTTGAACAAAGGTTTGGCCGGCACACTCGCCTTCTCTAATTCCTCTATTCTTTCCTATTTCTCAGCCTTTTTAAAGACCTCAACATAGCTAGAGAATTTATCTATACCAAGAACCTTACAATAAGTAGGTAGGGCACCATCCATCAGCTTCATAATTATCTCAGGGAGACTTAGCCTATCTTTCAACAAGACCTGAGTGGCCATCCATCTTTCAAGATAGGGCTTGAATTTCTCATTGAGGGCCTGCTTAATTGCCTCCAAATTATATATGGTCGTTTTAAGGGTAGCATTAAAACCATACTGCTCAATAAAAGCTTCAGATAAAGCTTTCCAATTTTTAGTCACCTCATCTAATAGAGTGTTGTACCATTCGATAGAAGGACCTTCAAGGGTGCAAGAGAACATTTCAGCTAGGACTTTATCACTTAAGTTGTACCATTCGATAGAAGGACCTTCAAGGGTGCAAGAGAACATTTCAGCTAGGACTTTATCACTTAACTTTCTGATTCTTATAACCCTCTGATAGGTGGTGATGTGAGATTGAGGTGGACCTATTCCCTTATACTTTGCTATGCTAGGCATACTAAATTTTTAGGGACCCAGTCCTCCTTTCTAGCAGTTTAAAATGATAGTGACGACGGCTGAGAGCCGAGATTGGTAGCAAGCAATTTTTGAAGAAGATTACACAATTCTATTGACAAGGATGACCCCTTTGATTGAGTAATCACAACCAAGGGTAAACCTATTGATTGAGGGAAGGTTATCCCCTTAGGTGTGACCATATAATTGGGGTTTGGGCCAGATGCCCCAAACTGAAATGGAGGTGGTATAAACCTCTGACTAGGCTGAGCGAACTGACTGGCAGCTGGTAGAACCACTGTACCCACTAACTAGAATGACTGGCTAACTGAACCAAATGGACCCATAGAACCCAAATAACCAAACTGACTGGAAGAATCCTCACGAGTTTGCATAGGTGGCAACTGAAATTGAGTGAATGGATTATGAGTAACTCTCGATAGTTGCCCACTTATCACTGCATTCACTGCTAGAGCACTGACAGGTGCGCTATAAGAAGCATTGACCATTCTCTCTTCAGCCATGATCGACCTAATGGAAGCCAACATCTTATCATTCATTCAGTCCTAGAACTGATCACTTCCCAAGTACTGTGAGATGACATTTGCGATTTCTAACCTAACCTTAGCCTTTGATGCATTTGCCTCCTCACCAATAGCGACATTCTCAACCTCAACATCAACCTGGCCCTCTGGAGTTAGGATACGAGGCATTTCCTCAGGGTTATAGATAGAAAGATCAACCTGACTAAACTGACTGCTGGATGAAATACCCATTGACGGAGGTGGAGTAACCATTAACTAAACTAGAAGAGGAGGAGGAGGAGGAGCCAGAATTTGAGTCAAGCGGACCTGAGAATGTTGCCAATTTTTAACCCTTTGAGCTTTAGCTGAGGTGATAACCAAAAGATTAGTACATGCATGGGATACATTATGCATACATAAATTACAACGATGCATGGTTGGGTTAATTGTAGGGGAATGTAACACAACACATGATAAGCGATCGATTCCGTCCTTATTTCTCCCACCGAGTCTGTAGGTATTCTTCCTTAGTCTAATCTCACATAGAAATCTGGGTACCTAGAATGTGAAATTCTAAGGCTTTTGATAAGAATGGCATAGGTACATATCAGAAGTTTCATGTAGAAGGTTTCCATCGCATCAAGCCTCTTTTGGAGGGAGATAGAAATGAGTGCTCCGCCCACTAGAGTGTCCCCAATTCCTAGCAGGCATGGGTAACACCTTCGCGTGTGTACGAAAATAATAGGGCACCTTAAGCTAGCGCTAGAAGAAGAGTGCATCTAACTAAAGAGAGAAGGAGATGAGAAGATAGAGTGTGATAATTTTCCCAAATGATGAAAAAGAAAACGGGTTGAATTAAGTAAATGATTTTTGGTGCTCATCTTAATCTTTTAAGCTTTTAAAACAAACCAAAATTTTACAAGTTAAAAGATTATTCCCCAACAGAGTCACCACTAATGAGGTGTCGATGATGTGTAGGTCTCCCTTGGCCCCTGTGTGAGAGGCGAGGCCCACTAGGGGTTGGTTGGATTTAGGCGTGACAAAACATTTTTAGTTCAAGTTTTCACAATAAGCCAATTTTAATGAATAAAAGAGTTGAGACCTAAATCTCGATACAAATGATAGAGTCGCCACCCAAGTTGTCTACTTAGGAAAGAGTTTTGGTACGGTTCCCCCTAGATGGTAGACTCATACCTATTGGATCAGAGATTCGGGTATCGGATGAGTCACTTATTTTTCATTTAGTTAATTCAAATTACATTCACTGCAAAAAACCATTTTTGTTTTCATCATTTGGGGAATTATCACAGAAATTCTATTTCTACACTCTTTCACACTCGTTACATGCGTTTATATAGTACAATAAAGACAATAAATAAATGGGGGAGTAAAAATTATAACCGGGGGAAATGGGGGAATTTCAAGAGAACCTATACATTGTTCTAAGTTATAAAATAAAACAAAAATAAATTCCCCTCCATCCACAAAGGTTAGCACAGTTCATAGCACATCATAAGTAAGCATTTCATTAAGGAAAATGTGATTATGTTAGCATGGCAATTTTACGATCGATAGTGCTCGAACGGCTTCTAGGATCGGAAAGCAAGAACGGGTCTTCAACGTCTTTTGTTGCAAAAACACATTTTAGCTTTTGTAGGTTGATTTACCATATTATTAGTGAAAGTGATCGCATGGCATATGGTGAGTTGGATTATTTTTAACCGAATTAAAATGAGTTCTAGATTCTGCCTAAGCAGGTACCCATACGGGTGGGTGGGAACCGTACGGCTACTAGGGAGGATCGGTACCTATATGGTGTACCCATACGGGTCCTGTCTGGTCCAGGTAGAAGCTTTGTTCAGTTTAACTTGTAGATTAACAGATTAATGGTAGAAAAATAAAATAAAATGGGATTTCCCTCCGTATGAGTATGGCGCACTAATCTAATACTCTTGGGTATATGCGGTGCCAACAAAGCTCATATCGGTTAGGACCAGACCCAAAATAAGAAATAGAAAGAGCAGATATAATAGAGGAGGTAGAGAATAACAATAATAAAATAACTAAAATGTGAGTCTCTTTAAAACTCAGTAGCATTATTTTTGTGGCGTGAATCCACTTTGAGGGGATCCTTTTACTGTTTAGAGAGTTCGGCCAAAGTAGACTGTGAAATAGGACTATTTAGGTGAGTGTTTATGTAGACAGAACCTCCCCTAAATCCTAATAAACGAAGTTATGAATGAATAAAATGTGGACAAAACCTCAAAGAATGGGTTTTCTCCCTATTTTATACCTCCTATACCTCCACTATACCTTTTTTATACCTATAGAAATTGCTAGAACCTTACTATAATTTCTCTATTTTCTCTATAGTATATTTTTCATATGAATTGTGTGTCTTGTGAAATAAGAGGAAAAGGCCCTATTTATAGGGTGAGAGTCAGGTCTGAATGTAATAAATCTCATTCAAGACCTGCCTTTTCCCGAAAAAGGTGAGAGATTACTTTCGAAAGAGCCTGCTTAGGCAACTAGAGGACTCGTTTGGATGGGGCCCCACCCGTACAAGTCCTCTCCAAGCTTACGGAAGGTAATCACCCGTACGAGTCTGATAGTGGATCCGAACCACTAGACAGAATCCATACGGGTACCTAAGAGCAGACTAGGTCTCCGGGCTTCGGCCAAACTTAACACTGCAGCAATAGGAACACCTTTGATAGATAACATATGCAAGATATTACATCATATAGCTCTCATCATAGTTTCATGAGAAGGATCGTTAAAATCCAGTGCTCGTAGCGCGCACTAGTACTGGTGTCGTCTTGGTTGTTCTGAAATGTTTTGGAGTCATGGGATAAGCTATTGCTCCCATTATCTTTTTCAGGTATCAGTAGAAGGCTCTTTTCTTCTGAATATCGCATGCTTTCTCCGAATTGCCTTCAAAACCTGAAAAAGACAGAAAAGGAAGTTATAGCGGCTATAAAGACTAAAAACATGGTCTCAATGATATGGAAATAAACACAAATACATGCATAATATACAACCCATCAAATCTCCCCACACTTATTCCATGCTTGCCCTCAAGTATGCATTAAGAATTAGGAAGATGGAAAAACTGCACAAATAACCTGTGGATAGCTAAACAGAGACCAAGTTCATTCACTGAGACTTATATCGAGGCCTTTTATTGACCACTGAGCATTCTAATCTAAGATTATCATCAAGAAGACCTTGTTCAAAATTTTAACCGAGAGTATTTAAAGCACAAGTACATAAAATATTGTTATTATTCACAAATACCTAGATTTAGGTTTAAACGTGTCCTGGTGATCATAAGATGACTCATTCTAAACCTTTTTATTTAATTGAAGCACACTGTTACTTGGTGGGGTCCCTAAGATTCATCTAGCCATTGTTTGGGTCAGATTTTGCGATTTTAAATACTTTGTTAACTTTGCTAGCCCTTTTTTATTTTTCAACACAATTTATCTCATTACGCACTTTATCACTTTTCTGGGGTCTTACTGCACTTTCCATTAATTTTTCCCTATGAAAGTGTCTTCACCCGGTTTTTAGCCGTGGATAGCTCTTTCTTCTATCGACCCTATGACAGAATCTTCACCCGATTTTTAGCCGTGGATAGCTCTTTCTTCTATCAACCCTATGAGAGAGTCTTCACCCGGTTTTTAGTCGTGGATAGCTCTTTCTTCTATCGACCCTATGAAAGAGACAAACAAGGTTACGAGCCAAGTAAGCCTCATTTCAACTAATTGCAAAAGCAGAAAATAACCACCAAGATTGATACCATATTTTGCAAGGTTTCGAAGGAGTATCTTATGAAACACAGGGACTAACTAAAATTAAATCCAGGTCAGGTTAAATCACTTCAACTAATAAAATCAAGTTACACTTTTTTGTACTCACTAGGACTAAGGAATTTACAACGTGACTATCAAAAATCTTAGATTGGAGTATCAATGTTCAACTCATGTCTCGATGTAAGTTTCAGTTAATCAAGATAGTCCTATTAATTATTCAGTTGGTTATTTACACAACATTTCTTATCTTGGGTATCATCACGTCTCATTGCTAGGGAAAAAATATAGCGCATAAGTCCTTATAAAATCTCTTTCTTAAGTAAAAGATAAAAATATAATAAAAAATAAGAAAAAGTTTTAAGCAGAAGAAGCAAAAACATATAAATCCCCTCCCCACACCTAAACTAAGCATTGCCCTCAATGCAAAACAAGAAAAATAAAAAGAAGGAAATGAAAAAGAAAAAGAAAAAAGAAGAAAGGGCAAATTAAAACATTACTATCCCGGTGGAGGAGGAAGGAGGCAAAAGAGACTCAGCTGGTCTCGCTATAGCCTTCGGATACTAAACTTCTAAATGATCAGGTTCACATTCAGTTCTAGGGCGTCATAAAGGGTCCAGAGGTCATGATTTTCAGCACCGAGCTTAATGAGGCGTGTGAAAGGGTCTTTGTACTAGTTCTCAAGACTGGTGACTTTCTAAAGGAGCTCGATTTAGGCAGCGGAAGGAGTAGGGTCATCACGAGCAGGCTGGTCTGGCTGAGGGTCCTCGAGAGCAGGTAGAGCAAGCTTTTCTTCAAGTGGACCAGGAGGATGCGTAACTGTAGTCCCGTTGATTATTTCAGTGAGCAGCATTATCTGAAGAGTCTTTAAGTCTAGGAGTGGAGTTTCGGGGGTCCTAGTGTAGTGGACAGGCTTGAAATGCTCCATGGTATGCGCAATGATCGAGATCATGGCACCTATAATTGTAGGGCTCTTGGGGTGGGTAAGGACATACTGAAACTGCTTAACTACCCAGGCTCCTTGGTGGAGCTTCTTATTGTTCTTCATGCACCACAGAATGTGCACTTCTTTCTTGTTTAGGGTCCCAAAACTTCTATGGCAACTAGAAAAGTTAAAGGTAAGAATTCTATGGGCATACCTTAGGTGGGGCTCGTGAATGTAGAAGTCTCGGGAGTCACCAGACTTCCAAGTGGTGACTCGAGGATCATTATTGCAGATGGAGAAGTAGGTCTCAACGGCGTTGAAATTAAAAGGAAGAGCATCACACATGTCATTAGAGGGGTCAGTCACCCCTAAAGTCTTGTTAAATTCATTGAGACAACAAATCACATTCTTCCCAGTGAGACGGAATTTAATCACCCCCTCCTCTTGATAGATTGTGTAGTGTTTCTTGAACTGGAAAGTAGTATAAAATTCCCAAACAAGCTCCTAGTAGGAGGGGAAACAGATAAAGAGCAGGGGAAGCCACAAGATCATAGTGGAGGCATCAATGATGGCATGGTTTATGCTGAGAGTGGTCATGGTGTCTTTGCAGGCAGACTTAGAGGGATTCGATGACTAGCCCTTGAATAGGGTATAAGTAGTTCGTGGAGTAGGGTGGTCGAAAGAGCCAAGGATGTTGCTCTTTACACAAGGAGTAGTGGTCTTCTCTTCCTTGATCATTTTGGCCTTTTTAGAGTTCTAGCCTTTGGCGGCACTCCAGTGAGCATCTTTCTTTTGGTAGGGGGGGGCAGGTGTATAGTCTCTCTCCCTATCAAAATCAATCTCGATAGGGACATCTTGGGTTTTGGCCCCTCCCTTAGCTTTCTTTTCCTTTTTCACTGGAGTCTCGCCGAACTCCTCCTATTCAGCAGTGGTGGGAAAGATAGTAGATATAGGATTAATGGCGAGAGGAATCTCACCTAGGGTTGCGGTGGTGCTGACAGAGGTGGTAGGAGTAGGGTCGCCATGGCTTGGCATCGCCGGGTCTTTAACTGGCCAACCAAGGTGGTGGGAGTAGAAATAGTAGTAGTAGGTGCGGTGGAGACAATTGTAGCAGCAGCAGCTAGACTAGGGTCAGCTGTGGTGGCGATGGTAGTGGTGATGGTAGAGAAGGTCTCTACTACCATAATAGCAATGGCATAGGTGGTGGTGGTGGTGAAAGGAGTGGTGCCGCATGCGATGCTGCCAGTCATGACCTCACTGGTCATGGGGTTAGTGGTAGAGGTTTCTTGATTTGAGGCCGTTGTGGTATTTTTGGTGGTGGTTGAAGAAGGAAAGTTTGCCGGAGAAGAGAAAGAGTTTTTTCCCTTGAGAGTTTGAAGGAGAGCATGACTATTGAGAGTGAGCAGAGGGGTTTAAGTAGCATATTAAGGTGTGCAAAGGTTGGCTCTTAGGGTGTTAATAAGAGTAGGGGTAATCATAACCTCGATTAAGCAAACCATCATATCCTTTCATGACTACCACATCATTAACTATGCATGCATTAGGCGCATGAGCTGGTTTAGATCCCTTGTCCTCTCAATCACATCTCTTGGTGTATGACGTTTTAACTCCCGAACTTTGTACAGAGACCAGTATCTGCAATAAATAAAGAAAATTCAGTCCTAGTCTAGATATAACTAATAAAAATCTAACTAAAAGAGAGAGATGAAAAGTAAAAAACGCTTGGGCTGCCTCCCAAGAGCACTTTATTTAATGTTGTTGAGCTCGACGCACCACACCGAGATCATGGTGTTGTATCAGCAGTCTTTGTGAGAGTTATTTCCTCAAAGTGAGCTTGGAATGCTTCACAGTAGGGCTTGAGACGATGCCCATTGACTTTTAGAACCTTCCCAATCTCGATGCTCTATATAATGACTACTCCATATGGAAATACATTGGTCACGATGTAGGGTCCGGCCCACCGAGATCTCAGCTTTCCAGGGAATAAGAGGAGATTGGAATAAGAGGACTCTCTATCCCACATTAAAGACCTTCCTGGAATCGAAAAGATCATGGTGGCACTTAATGGTATATTTATAGGCCTTGTTCTTTTCATAAACATCACGGCGGATCTCCCCGAGTTTATGTAGTTGTAACCTCCTATGCTCTTTGGCCGCATCGAGCCTAAAATTAGTCTCCTTGATGGCCCAATGTGCCTTATGCTTGATCTTGACAGGTAGATGGCATGCTTTCCCATAGACAACTTTGTAAGGTGACATCCCGACAGGGGCTTTCCGTGCTATGCGGACTGCCTAGAGAGCTTCAAAGAGATGGAGATTCCAGTCTTTCCTGTTGGGATTGACTATTTTCTCTAAGATAAGCTTGACCTCTCTGTTGCTCACCTCAGCTTGTCCATTTGTCTATGGGTGGTATACCGTGAGAGTCATGTGCTTGACTCCCATTTTATCAGTAATGTGGAGATCATCTTATTGCAAAAATGTGTACCTCGACTACTGATACGTAGTCTCGGTGTCCCGTATCTGTAGATAATGTTATCCTTGATGAAGTCTGCTACAGTCTTTCTATCATAATTCCTGGTCACCTTGGCTTCTATCCACTTGGAGACATAATCAACCGCTAGGAGGATGTACTTGAACCTATGAGAAGAAGGAAAAGTGCTCATGAAATCGATACCCCAGACATCAAAGATCTCGACGACCAAAATATTAGTCATCGGGAGCTGATCTTGACGTCCAAGATTACCAATCCGTTGATAGTTGTCGCATACCTTACAAAACATATAGGAGTCACAAAATATGTGCGACCAATAAAATCCGCACTCAATAATGTGTTGTGTTGTTCCCCTTAGCCCACCGTGACCTCAACAAACTTCAGAGTGACATGCTTGCAAGAGTCTCAGTATCTCTTCCCCATAAACACATCTCCGCAAAACCATATCATTCCCTTGTCTCCATGATAGTGATTATCCCAGAAATACCTACCAGCTTCTCTCTTCATCTTCTCCTTGTCATTATGTACGAAATCATTCGAAAATTTCCTAGTTACAAGATAGTTGATAAGGTCTGCATACCATGGAGTCTCAGAGATAGCGAAGAGACTTTCCCCTGGGTATTCATCTTAGACTTCCCTTGGTTCTTCTGAATAGGTTAGTCTGCTAAGATGATCGGCCACCAGGTTTTCTGTCCCTTTTTTTTATCTCTGATCTCGATGTCAAATTCTTAAAGCAAAAGGATCCATCAAGTCAGTCTTGGCTTGGCATCTTTCTTGGTCATAAGGTATCTCAAAGCAGCATGGTCTAAGTATACAATGGCCTTGGAACATAAAAGATAAGACGGAACTTCTCCAATGCAAAATGATGGCAAGGAGCTCTTTCTTAGTTATGGTATAGTTTCGCTGAGCTGTATCGAGATTCTAGGAGGCATAGTAAATGACATGAGGTTCTTGGCCAACCCGTTGTCCCAATATTGCTCGTACTACCTTATCGCTTGCATCGCATATGATCTCGAAGGGCTGGTCCCAGTTGGGTGCTTGGATAATGGGCGTAGAGACCAACTTCTTCTTGATGGTTATGAGTACAGGCTTTTCGGTGACCCGTACAATGATGACGACGTTTTGCTCGGACCAAATATTTGGCATGTTATTCTATTATTTCGGAGTCGAATTCCATTTAGCAAGTATTCTCATGACAAAGTTGGAATTTTAACCATTCAGTTCCCTCTAACCAATTAATTAAAATAGGCGCTTTGAAAAAATATATATTAAAATAATTAAATATTAAAAAGAAAAAAAATAAATAATAAAAACTAGTAAAAAAATTTGTCCTGTCCTCGCCGGCGCCGTCGTCCATGGCAGCGCCGCCGCTGGAGCCCCAAAACGCTCTAATGAGTGGCAAGATGCGGCAAGGGCGCGCGAGACGCGCCCCCTTGTGCATCTCACGCCGCGCCCTCGCATCTCGGCGTGCATGGCCACGTCGCCAAGACGTACCGTGGTGTCGCGAGATGATGCACTTGCAGCGTCTCACGGCGGCGCGCGGCATCTCACCGCACGGGAGCGCGGTGAGACGCTGCCGTTGCAGCATCTCGGTCTGAGATGATGCGCGGGCTTTGGCTGTCCATTACCAGTCCGTCTTTCTTTCTCAAAGTCCAAATTTACTCGATTTTTCCGGGAATCTTTGTATTTCTAGAAACTAATTGAGTTATTTGGAGTGAGTTAGATCTATATAAACCCATTAAATCAACGAATTCAAGACTTTTTGGCCAAATTTAATACTTAATTCATCATTTAGAATATTTTAGGTTTTAGAGAGAGAAAGCCATTTAAAACTTAAGAAATTTGGTTAATCCGATTCTTAAGGGTTATTTAGCTTAATCTTTTAGCTTAATCATTAAAAATAATTAGAAATCTAAAGTTAAAACGTGCTTAAATAGGATTTAGAGACTTTTTCCTCAAAAATCACTAAATTCCGTCACTAAATTTGTCACTATTCTCGTCGCTGATTCATCGAATTTCGTCAATAATTCATCACAAAGCTTGCCAAACGATTGTTTCGAGTCTCAAGACGTGGATTCACAGCCTCTAGGTAATAAAACTGAGTTCCAATCTGCTTTTTATTCAATATTGTTCGTTATTCGGCTGTTCTTGGTTATTACTTCGGACTTTTTTGACGTTTTTCCAATCCAGATGCTTCGGTGAGTCTTGAGAGGCTCTGGCGTAGTTTGAGAATGGTAGCATCTCAGGCTACCACTGTAGCATCTCAAGTCCCACTACAGCATCTGGACTAGTAAAAATGCGAAAAGCCCCTATTTTGTGTTTTTTTTATCTTTTTTATCATTTTCTTGCGTTTTTTACCCCGATTTCTACCCAAAAAATTTTCAAAAAATTTTATACAATCTGTAATTGATTTTCAATTTTTTTAATCTGTTTTAGGTTTGATTGTTTATTTAGTTGGTTAAATCTTCATTTAATGGCTTAAAAATGGATTTTTTTCACCTAATAAAATCTAAATAAATATTTTTTATAATAATTAAAAATCCCAAAATATTTTCTGTAATTTTCTTTATTTATTTTAGTTTGTTTAATTTATTTTATTGATTATTAGGTCGTTTAGATGCTCATTTAAATGCCCGATAATTGTGTTTTAGCCCAAAAAAAGCTAAAAATATGTTGTCTCAATGATTAGGTGTTTATTTTCTGCCATTTATTTATTTATGCTTTATTTGTGATTATTCTCGTATATATTTTGCCTCGTTTGGAGCCGGGTCTGGGTTGGTAAGCTCGGTTAGGACCCGATTTCGCCCTTTTATTTATTTATTCGCTTTATTTACTTTTCTGCGTTAGTAAAATGCGTAGGTTTTTTTAAAGCCCTGTAATAATTATTTATTTCCTTTATTTACTGTTTTTGTGTGATGTATAGCTATATAAACCGAAAACGCCAAACATTAATCGGATTTAAATCGCATAAGAACGAAGTCACGTTTATTAAAATGTAAACGGCTTGATTTAAAAATTAAAAAGTAAGCAACATCATCCGAACTTAGAATCTCTGTTTTAAGGTACGGTCTAACCACCCGGTGGGAATATCGTACCCAAATTTCTGGTGGAGCTAAACCGGATGGCGACCCTATCTTAAAATATGGGATTTTAAGTCTCATATCCCTTGACACGTAAATTGGACTTAAATTCAACTTCAACTTCGCTTTCTCCACCATTATTTTCATTACGCCTAAAATAAGGATTCTCCATTAGCAAGCTTCATAATGCTCCTTATTTCCACCCCCGTGCTATGTATCTCACGCAGTCCTTGCGGGTGGAGAAAGGTCGTCCGCTCACAGTGGCGACTCTGCTGGGGATTTTCTCTTAACTTAAACTTGGAAAACCGCTCTCATTTTCAAAATCGATTAAAGGATTTTGATGATGTCCCTAAATCATTTTTTAAATCAACGCTTTATTTCTTATGCCTTTTAAATCCACCGCTTAGTTAGCTTAAGTTTAAGGTGCCATTCTATCACCCCCGTGAAGCTCACTTGTATACCTCATGCCCATCAGGAAATGGGGATATTTGTGGGTAGAACACTCGTTTCAACCAACGTGTAATTACCGCGATTGCACTCATTTAAGGAGTGGTTGAGTTACACGTAATCAAGGTAAACAAGACCCTTCTACAGTATCATTTCGCGGTTCTAGTAGTTTGAGACCATGAACTGCAATAAATCTATCCATAGCAACTCTCCCTTAGTTTCACCAAAACAATTTAGATTTAGGTCGCATACTCTCTTGTCGTTCCCTGGCGCTAGAGTTAACCCCAGATTCTAAATTGGCGTTATACGGGAGTCATAAGGTCAGAAGAGATTTATTCACTTTTTGTGTGTTGCTTGTGTTGTGCTCATACATACGCACCTCATATATAGGTTGCCTGTAGCCGACTCTTAATTTTAGTTTTCACTTACCTCTGCCCTAACCTTGCTTGAATGGGGAATTTCACAAAATGTCTGAGATCGTTTGAGTCCCGATGACCTATATCTAGTTCGCTAGGCATAGTGAGGAATTCATACGTCTCATGTATATTAGGGTTAAGCTTCGCATCATAAGCTCTTCTACTCTCTACCTCTCTAAACCACCCCAGTATATGTGGCATTCATTACTCAAATATTTATGTAATCATTCACTTCATTCATGGTTCAATTTGGGCTGATCATCTTCCAGTTTCAGAGAGAGAGTTAGACCAAGGCACCGCTACTGTCAGACTCGATCATCATCAAGTTTGCTGTTCTATGGGTCCGAATTCAGTTTTAAGCTCTATTTTAGAATCTGGTTTTCTGCTATATCTGATTTACCGATAGTGGATGGGGTTCCATCCGAGGGTAATTCTCCTTCTTCCTCTTCACCTGATCAGGGTCACTCTCTGTTGAGCTCTAAAATTACCAATGCTTTGTCAGTGTTTCTTCGATTTGGTCAGTTCAGAGATGTAATTCAGGGGTAGATCCAAGATTCTATTTGCTCATTTTTAGAAGAGAAAAGAAGTGTTCAATGGATTTCGATGATTGGTATTCAAGCTCAGGGATAACCAGAGACTGCTCAGAATGGGTCAGTTCAGGTTCCGCCAATTGAGATTCAATCTACTATTCAGCCAATTTACCCGGTTTAGTACGTGCAACAGCCCATTCAACCTTCGCCTATCCTATTTCAGTTTGGTCATAATATCATGCAACCTTAGCCGCCCATGTTTGCTTATCCAACCCAGACTCCAAACTGTACCTTCAAGCCTGATTTCCTCACCAGTATGAGCCAGCTTCCGTTTACCCCAATAACCCCAGATCAGTTTCCGCCCGCTCGGTCAATTTCACCCGTCCAGTCCCGATCAGGTCTATTCCAGCTGGATCAGAATTTAGCTCAACCTCGAATGCCTCTAAAGTCCTTTTCTGCTTCTCCTACTCAGTTTATTATTGCTTCGAGAGGAACTTCTTACCCGTAAAGCCCCTTTGATTCTAATCTACGAGTTAGTTCTCAAGTTGAAACCTCATCGCTTCCTTCATCATTCCAGTTTGTCACAGCCCCTCCATCTAGCAACCAGGTCATACAATCTATTGGCATGACACCTGAAATAGAGACTCTATTGCAAAGGTCCTTGCTTTTTCATGCTAAGAGAGGACCAAATGGAAATTCTAAGAGAGGTGAAAGAATTGGTGAGTCACGCGATTGTTGGATATGATGTATGCCCTTAAGGCAATTAGAGTGATATATCTTAATTATATAATAGTACGAATAATTTGTTTAATCAATAAAGGCATTTAATCTTTTGTTTATATCAATATGCTTTTATATATATATATATATATATATATATATATATATATATATATATATATATATATATATATATATATATATATATATATATATATATATATATATATATATATATATATATATATATATTTATTGATGTATGCAAAATTCGTTGACATATCATAGCATGAAGTCAGAGAAATTATAGTTGGACTGAACCTGCTTCATGTGCAATTATGATTATATCTAAACTATCCCTAGTCATAGTTTCATCAAGAAAGGATATTGATGAAACGGACCGACTAGCATGTGGTCAACTTTCTTGAAAAGGGTCCAAGCAGTTAATCTCCTAAATACTGAAGGTGGTGCCTTAAGTTTGACATATGGATATATCTGAGAGATATATTAGAGACCGCAGCTAGATAAACACTTGGTATATATATCAATGTGTCAGTCTTTATCTTCATGCAATAAGCTTTGCGAATGTCCTCATTCTTGAGATGCTAGCTACCTTGTGTGGTACTATTGCTATACTTTGGATCATTACTATGCACTCATTATTTTAGGGTGCTATGGGTGATTACGGGTATAGTGATGACAGCACGTTGGTAGGCTGAGTAGTCGGAAAGAATCCATTACTTCGGATATATTAAGGAGTTATACCTGGCCTCTTGTTGAAGTGATGATTGCCATAAACCTTTGATCAGAGTATGTGTTTGATAGAAATGGTTTCTAGTAAAACACACTATGGTAAAAGGCAATATACTTTGGTAACAAGTAAATAATTGGGATAGCTTGGAGCAACCTCGCTATTAGTGGGTTAACACTTTAACCGAACCCAATAAACCAGATGGTACTAATATTAAAGAATGGAAGGAATTTATCGCACTGGATAACTATTGCATTAACCGGGATTCAGTCATAAGCATAAATGACGTTCTGAGTAATAGGGGATGGTAGACCCTTGCTAGAGGCGTAATACAGTCGTTTAAGGTAATCGAGTTCTATTCACGGTCTAGAATATCGAGCCAATGGTTCCATTAGAACAAGGGTTGGTTAAGCCTTAACAACTCAATACTTTGGAATCCTATAAGGTCACACACATTGGACCTTCATCGGACTAAGTAAAGAACTAATAGATTTATTCTATTACGAAAATATAACATAAATAATAATTGGATTATTATTTGATTGGTTAAAATTGATTAGATCAATTTTGGATAGACCAAGAAATTTATTTTGACCGGTAACTAATTAATTAGAGTCGTAAATAAATTGTAATTGATTAGATCTATTTTGGTTGGACCAAGAAATTTATTTTGACTGGTAACTAATTTATTAAAGTCAAAAATAAATATTTATTTGAAAGGATTTAAAGGGGATTCTGCATTGGCGAGTTAAAATTGAAAAGTATGAAATATTTTGTACATAGTTCGGTTGGACGGAGTACACCGGCAGCCCTTGTTCATGGGCTGCACGAAGGCAGCCCATGAAAAGGGCATATGCTGCGTGCCATGCACGCTGCATGTATATATATGGTGGGATGGGAGTAATTACTCCCATCCCACATCGCCTAGAGGGGGAGCATTTTTGCTCCCCCAAGCCTATATATAGGCTGTCCCCTTTCCTTTCAAATTGTACCAAGCTCAAAGCATAAATCCTAAGCAAAATAATTAATCTCTCGGGTAATTGAGAAATTTATTTTTGTGTAGCCTGAATTTGTTCGGGCACCGCTAGTTTACATTTTTGGGAGAGGCTTCTAGAGTGGTCTAGCAACTACTCGAGGCTTCTTAGTTCTTCCTCCTGGGGAGGTTTTGGTTGGTGGGGTTCGTGTGGATACTGATAGAGGCTATCCTATGATTGGAGGCTTGTGCAAGAAGGTTCTGCAAAAGAACACTTCAACTGGTAAGTTCTTTTTCTTTCTCTTTTAATTATTAAGTCTTTTTCTTTAAGTGTTTTTAGACTTAATAATTATGCTTAGGTTATTTTTGCATGCTTAGTTCATTTTATGCTTAGGTTATAACTTAGAGTTATAACATGCTTAGTATAAAATAAATATGCTAGGATATAATTTAGAATTATGGTATGCCTAGTCCTTTAGCATGCTAACCAAGGTAGAGAATTATTTGATTAAGGCTTTATTTAATTTATATGCAACTAATAGGAGTTCTTGGAGACAGGGATAAAATTTTAAATTTCTGCCATGCCTCTTATGCATGTTCAATTTGACTGTCAGTTCCCAACAGCGATATCCCTTCTCGAGCCGAAATGAATGAACTAATTATGCAAGAGAAGAAGTCAGATTGCGTCCCCTCCACTCAAGTTTGGGCTATCACTCAGGCGTCGGTCGTAGTTACCGCCATCCAGCGGAACAATAACCCCAAAGATATTACGAGTCTATGGAAATTACCCCTTAGTGTAATCTTAGCTACCTTGAGGGAGCATGGCCTCCTCAGAACCCTTCGCGAGCATAGACCCCCTAAAGAAGAGAAGCATAACTTTTGTGTGTATCATGTCAAACCGTGCCATCGTACTGCACCTTTTCAGACACCCGCTTAGAAAGCATTCATATCTCGTGGAAACTCCCTCTTAGTGTCCTATTTGCCAAGTTGCTAGAGAAAGGCATGCTTAACTCTCTTCGTGAATACCATGCTCCTATGCCCCGAAGAAATAGGAAACTTTTGTCGCTATTATGTTTAGGTATGTCACACAATGGATCAATGCAAACCTCTAGGCATGGCCATTTGGTGCTTGGTAAATGAAGGGAAAATGGATCAGCCAGCTAGGAAGACCAATGCTGAAAAGAAACCATCACTGAGCTCTGATAGTGGAGTGAGTGTGATCAATTTCGGTCTACCCGAAGAATTTGTACTGGCTATAGTCCTCTCTAGTTCAGCCAATGCCATTATGCAAGTCAATTCTACTGCCAAATCTGAAAATAATCTCGTGAGGTCTCTAGAGAATGGAGGAGGCAAGTTATCAGTCGAGCAAGTGAAAGTTCTAAATCTCATCTTGGATGATGCTCCAATGAAAGCTACCGAGGATGCCTAATCTACCATCGCCGCAACTCAAGACCCTCCACCTGTGGAGGATGACTATCTATGTATTTTCTTCTTCTAGTATTTAGATGTGAACAACTCTGCCTTTAAGGCATCTTTTATTCAATCAAAGATTCTCATTTTGTTTACTCGTTTTATGTTTCGCCTGATGGGTCCATGCATTCATTCTATTATAAGCATAAACATGTTCAGTATTCTTGACGTTTCTTTAACTGAAATAAATTTGAGTACATGTGATGGTAACCATTTTCTAATGACCTAACCTCTAAAAGAAAATGAGAGATAAAAAAGTGCTTAAAGATCATGATAACTCCTTATCCTGGTCACATCTAGCCACACCCAGGGTTCATCGTCAGATTGCCGAGCATCGCATCTTCACACCCATAATAGAAAAAGAAGCTTGATCCTTTCTTGGATAGATCCAATATGTCAATCGGTTCATCACCGATCTCACGACTATGTGCAAACCAATTTTCAAGCTACCGAAGAAGTGCCGGCCTATTATGGAGAAAGAACATCACCAGACCACTTTCGACAGAATTATGGCTTATCTTTTCTTCGCCCACCCATTCCCAACATTCCCACCCCTAATACAACATTGCCTTTTCCCAAAAGCCATTCCCTTACACCCTCAACCCTTCCCTGTTTCTTTCTTCATTGGCCATTCTGTGCAAGGGGGACACATATGATCGACGAGATTCCACCCTTATTAATAAATGGACCATGCTTCATCATTATAGGGGCATATTACTTCTCAAAGTAGGGGGAAGCTAAATCGTTCACCAACATTACCACCAAGAGGATGGCCAAGTTCATCAAGAAATGCGTCTTTGCTCAATACAACCCATTTTACCACTTGATCACAGAAAATCAATTTCAATTTTAAGGGGTAACAACCGATTTGATCAAGAAATACGAGATTGAGCACTATAGGGATTCACCCCATAGACCGGCTTATCAAGAAGTTTCTTTCTAAGACCGCTGCAAGGATAAAAAATTGAGCCGATGAGCTACCATCCACCTTTTAAAGATGTTAAACAAGTGTCAGAATTCTCGCAAGCCGAACACCTTTCTCCCTTATCTGTAGAATGGAACCCATGCTACTAACTAATGTCGAGATGAAATCCTTGAGATCTGTACTGAATCTAAGTTGAAGGGACCCTCGTGGATAAAGGCACAATTTGAACAACTTAAACGGTCTTTCGATGTATTAAAAGCACATATCGAGGCCGAACAACAACCGTGTCAAGCATCGGAAGTACCGATCAGAGGCCAATGATCTGGTTCTAAAGCAAGTGAACCTATCAACACTAACCCAAGGGGGAAATTCTGTCCAAATGGGACATACCTTGAGCAACTAGAAAGGTACTCAGCATAAGGGGCATAATTATCGACGGTAATAAGTTTATAAACCCTATCAAAAAGCAGATTGAAGCGTTATCATATCTAACCAAAAAGAATCAAATCCAGAAGAGCGGCACATAAAAAATAAATAGAATTAATCACCCGGCGAGTGGTCCTCTACTACTCGGACAAAAATTAGGGTGTATCCCATTGATCGGCATTCCATAAATCGGTCAGGCAAAAGTTAGGGTACAAGAAAAGCCCGCTAGACTGAAAACCCGAAAAAGGGTGGTCTAGGCAAAATTTAGGGTAAAGTTAGCTAAGAGAGCGTGTTGGCTAGAAAACCTTCATAAGCTAGTTAGGACCAGAGTTTGGGTCAATAGAAATGTTTATCATCATCATATACTCAAACTTACTTCATTTAATGGAAATGTCATTTTACTGAATCCTTAATGTTTGTGCTTGAATGAATATATTGGGCCCAAAAGGCGAAATGTTGCAAGTAAGTTGAGCATGAGGTCCTATACAGTCAACCCAATTCCTCAAAAGAAAAGAAAAGCAAAAATAAAAGGCCAAAAATCCTGATAGACTAAAAAGCATCGAGGTCTATGCAAAAGCAAGGAAAAGTCCGCTGGATTAGAAACCTGAAATAGGCGGTCCAGGCAAAAATTAGGACATAAATGCAAAATAAATGAGTCTGATGGGCCCAACACAATGCTCGGGTTTATGCAAAAATTAAGATAATCAAAATAAAGCAAAGACTGCCATCGATCACATCAAGATATCTGCATTATCATCATCATCATCAGAGTGCCTGGATCATTCTTTGGTCTAGTGGATTCGAAGGGCTCAAATCTGTCCTCTGCACGTGTCCACTCCAATCTCGATCGTGACCAAGCATCTCGCGTCCTAATCCTCTAAAACCGTCCTTGGTGGAATTAATTGGTAGCGATACTGTCCAGTCTTTGTTATCTAGAATCTGGAACTTCATTTCGTGCGACCCCTTGTCCTCGTCAGGCTTGATCCAGCAATCAATTTGTAGTCGACTCACTACTTTGAATAGTTTGTAAGGAGCCCTCTGTCACTGGTCATACTAGCGACACAGAATTCACAGGTCCTTTCTCAACCTAAATATCTGGACACACGAGCCTCATATGTGCGCCGTAACTTCCATAGTTCTCCACCAGGGGCATTCCTATCTAATTTGCGCGATATCTCTAATCCTCCACCAGGGGCATTCTTATCTTGTCCATGCTGCAAAGCATTTCCATATATCCTCTCTCCTAACAAGAGGCCGGGTTAGATAAGTAAATCGAGCAAGCAACCAAACTGAGCAAAATAGATCAGGCGAGCAGTCATGTAGCTCAGATGTGAAGGATGATCAGGCCAAGCAGCTCATGCATTCATGCATAATATTCATAAATGTCATATCTATTATTCTATACAGAATTCTATATGAAACAAAGTACCACAAGATATCATCGAGCTATACGCTCGACCTCCAACCAAGAACCCGTATCAAAGGGCATCTCAAAATTGTTCTCTATCCTACATTTAAAGTTAGAGTTTCTCCCAGGGGCACATCAGCTAGTCTCAGTGCTCAAACTTTGTAGTTTATCCGGACTCCTAGAAACCTCAACTCAATTTATGTTCCATTCTACCGTTTTTTATTGCTTAATTGAAGGGGAAAATTTTTTTTTGTTTCACAAAATCAATTAAGAAATAAAAACGCAACTTATATCATTTACTAATGCTTTAAGATTTCCTTAAAAGGTACACCATGTGGCAATCCAGATGGACGACCAACCCAATAGATCCTAAAATCAGAACTCAGAATTTTTCCTAGGGGCACCTTGAAGCAAGTGCCCAGGGGCACCTAGATATAATCGTTAGGGGCATCTTAATACATTTCCTAAATCGCTGTCAAAGATAGAGACTCCAACGGGCACATTAGCTAGACCCAATTGACACCTCTATAGTTTCTTTGGACACCCGAAAATCCTAACTCAGCTTTTAGTTTGTTCTTTCATTTCAATTGCTTAACTAAAGGGGCAAAGATATTTTTGTTCCTTTAAATAATTAAGTAATTAAAATACAACTTATGTCAATTGCTAACATCTCAAAACTATATTGGTAAGAACGTCATACGGTAATTTGATGGATAATTGATCAAAAGATCCAAAATCCAGAATTCAAAAAATCCTTTCAGGACACCTCTATGTAGCATTCCACCCTCTAGGGGCTCAGCGATGCAGCTTTTGACCCTCCAAGTGCTCCGCGATGCATCTTTCGGCCCTCTAGGGGCATTCCGATGCAACCATCATAAAATCAACCTAGCAATGACTTTCCCGGACTTATCGGACATTTCTAAACTCATTTTTTTTTCTCAATATTCCATTTTTATTGCCTAATTGAAGGGGAAAAATTTTTTGTCTCGACAAAATCAATTATGCAATTTACAACGACTGCTAACTTCTAAAGTTTCTATTCTTGATAGGTCTATTGATGGTGCGTTCCCAAACCACCAGTAGACAACTGATTCAGCCTCAACTCCTTGATAGGTCTGTTGATGGTGCGCTCCTAGACCACCAGTAGACAACCAATTCAGCCTATTCCTGATAGGTCCGTTGATGGTGTATTCCCAGACCACTAGTAGACAACCGATTCAGCTTCTCCTTAATAGGACCATTGATGGTGCATTACCAGACCACCAGTAGACAACCGATTTAGCCTCACCTTCTTAATACGTCTGTTGATGGTGTATCTACAAACTACCAGTAGACAACCAGTTCGACTTCTACCTCTGATAGGTCCGTTGATAATTCGTCCCATGACGTTCATAGACAACCAACTTGAAGTTCCATTATTTCAGGTCCATTAATGATGCATCCTCAAACCACCAGTAGACAACCGATTCACCTTCCTTCTCGATAGGTCCATTGATAGCGCATCCCTGAACCGTCCGTAGATAACCGACTCAAGAAATCCCTACTCCTCTTTTTCCCTAAGCAACCTACAATCCATCCTAAAATGGTTTAGGGGGAATCAAAGGCGATACCGAATCAAAATGTCTAAGTCAAAATTTCGTTCTTGATAAGTATATTGATGGCAACCCCTGTAGACAATCGGTTCAAGAATCCGTACCTCAGGTATAACCTCCTATCCCTCGCTCTTTCGTGAAATCACATTTGACGCGTTAAATGATAATCTCACGAGGGGTAGCCTGTGAGCACGGGCTTTTTGGTAACCCGTAGAATGATGATGATGTTTTGCTCGGACTTAATATTTTGCTTGTTATTCTATTATTTTGAAGTTGAATTGCAATTGGCAAGTATTCTCGTGACAAAGTTGGGATTTTACTCGTTTAGTTCCCTCTAACCGGTTAATTAAAATAGGCTCTTTGAAAAAATATATTAAAATAATTTAATATTAAAAAGCAAAAAAAAAAATAATAAAAAAAATTTTCCTGCCCTCGCTGGCACCGTCGTCGACGGCGACGCTACCGCCGAAGTGCTGAGACACTCCGACGAGTGGCGAGACGCAGCGGGGAGCGCGAGATGCACCCCCTCGCGCGCCTCGCGTCGCGCCTCAACGCGTGGCAACAGAGTGACCACGTCACTGAGATGTGCCGTGGTGCAGCGAGATGCTGCACTTGCAGCGTCTCGCGATGGCATACGGGGTCTCACCGTACCGGAGCGTGGTGAGACGCTGCTGCTGTAGTGTCTCGGCCTGAGATGCTACGCAGGCACTAGCTGTCTGTCGCTAGTCCGTCTTTCTCTCTCTAAGTTCGAATCTACTCAATTTTTCTAGGAATCTTTGCATTTCTAGGGACTAATTGAGTTATTTGGAGTGAGTTAGGTCTATATAAACCCATTAAATCACCTAATTCAGGACTTTTTGGCCAAATTTAACATTTAATTCATCATTTAGAATATTTTAGGTTTTAGAGAGAGAAAGCCATTTAAAACATGAGAAATCTAGTAAATTCGAATTCTTAAGGGTTATTTAGCTTAACCATTAAAAACTATTAGAAATCTTAAGTTAAAATAGGCTTAAATATGATTTAGAGACTTTTTCCTCTAAAATCACTAAATTTCGTCACTGAGTTCGTCACTATTCTCCTCGTTGTTTCGTCGAATTTCGTCATAAATTCGTCACAAAGCTTGCCAAATGATCGGTTCGAGTCTCAAAACATGGATTCACGGCCTCTAGGTAACAAAACTGAGTTCCAGTCTACTTTTTATTCAATATTGTTCATTATCCGGCTGTTCTTGGTTATTATTTGGACTTTTTTTACGTTTTTCCGAGCCAGATGCTCCGGTGAGTCTTGAGATGCTCTGGGGTAGTTTGAGATGCTGCAACGGTAGCATCTCAGGCTACCACTGTAGCATCTCAAGTCCCACTACAACATCTGGACTGGTAAAAATGCCAAAAAGCCCATGTTTTGTGTTTTTGGTCCTTTTTTTATCATTTTCTTGCATTTTTACCCTGATTTCTACCCTAAAATTTTTCAAAAAACTATATATAATCTGTAATTAATTTTAATTTTTTAAATCTATTTTAGGTTTTATTGTTTATTTAATTGGTTAAATCTTCATTTAATGGCTTAAAATGGATTTTTTCACCTAATAAAATCTAAATAAATATTTTTTATAATAATTAAAAATCCCAAAACATTTTCTGTAATTTACTTTATTTATTTTAGGTTGTTTAGTTTATTTTATTGATTATTAGATTGTTTAGATGTTCATTTAAATGCCTGATAATTGTGTTTTAGCCCTGAAAAATCTAAAAATATGTTTTCTCCATGATTAGATGTTTATTTTCTGCCATTAATTTATTTATGCTTTATTTGTGATTATTCATGTGTATATTTTACCTCTTTCGGAGCCGGGTCCGGGTTGGTAAGCTCGGTTAGGACCGGTTCGTCCTTTTATTTATTTATTCGCTTTATTTACTTTTCCGCATTAGAAAAATGTGTAGGTATTTGTAAAGCCCTGTAATAATTTATTTGCTTTATTTACTTCTTTTGTGTGATGTATGGCTATATAAACTAAAAACTCCAAACATTAATCAGATTTAAATCGAATAAGAACCGAAGTCACGTTTATTAAAATATAAACGGCTTGATTTAAAAATTGAAAAGTAAGCAACACCATCCAAACTTGGAATCTATTTTTTAAGGTACGGTCCAACCACCCGATGGGAATATCGTACCAAAATTCCTGATGGAGCTAAATCGGGTGGCGACTTTATCTTAAAATACGGGATTTCAAGTCTCGTATCCCTTGACATGTAAATTGGACTTAAATTCAACTTCAACATCGCTTTCTCCACCATTATTTTCATCATGCCTAAAATAAATATTCTCCCTTAGCACGCTTCACAGCGCTCGTTATTTTCCACCCCCATGCTATGCATCTCAAGCGGTCCTTGCGAGTGGAGAAAGGTCGCCTGCTCATAATGGTGTCGAAGGCTTCTTTGCAAGGATATCCAAACTCCAAGTTAGCGTCTTTCTGGAGTAGTCTACATAGGGGCTCGACGATCTTTGAAAAGTTCTTGATGAACTTGTGATAAAAACCTGCATGCCCAAGAAAAGACCTAACTTCTTTTACAGAAGTAGGGTAAGGTAAGGACTGAATAACATCAATTTTAGGTTTATCTACCTCAATACCCTTCTTAGATACAACATGACCTAATATCATACCTTGGTCTACCATGAAATGGCATTTTTCATAGCTAAGCACTAAATCAGACTCAATGCAATGTTTAAGGATATTACCAAGGTTATCGAGACATGCATCAAAAGAATCATCATACAAAGTAAAATCATCCATAAATACCTCAATGATGTTTTCCATGTAATCAGAAAAGATACTCATCATGCACCTTTAGAATGTAGCGAGAGCATTACAGAGACCAAAAGGCATCCGTCTATAAGCAAAGGTGCGAAAGGGACACGTAAATGTTGTCTTTTCCTATTCTTCTGGTGCTACCGGGATTTGATAGAATCCTGACATTCCATCAAGACAATAGAAATAAGACTTTCCTACTAGTCTCTCTAGTATCTGATCAATAAATGGTGGTGGAAATTATCCTTCTTAGTCGAGGCATTGAGCTTGTGGTAGTCAATACAGACTCTCCATCCATTTTGTATCCTCATAGGGATCGATTCTCCTGCTTTATTTGTTATCACTGTGATCCCCGTCTTCTTTGGAACAACTTGTACTAGGGTAACCCACTCACTATCAGAGATAGGGTAAATAAGGTTAGCCTCCATGAGCTTGATCACTTCCTTCTTCACTACCTCCATCATAGGGGGATTGCGTCATATTTAAGGTTGGCGATAGGTCTTGGCATTCTCCTCCAGCTTGATTTTATGCATGCAAGTGGAAGGACTATTCCCTTTGATGTCATCTATAGTCTATCCAATCGCCTCCTTATATTGTTGGAGCATGGAGGCCAGTTGTTTTTCTTTACTAGGACTCAATTTACTAGAAATAATCACCGGGAGTGTATTATTATGCCCTAAGAAAGCATACTTGAGGTGACTTGGCAGGCTCTTGAGTTTAAGTTTCGATGGTTGGATGATGGAAGGGGTGAGTTTCTTGAAAGGCGGTAGAGCGAGCTTCGGTCTAGGTCCCATTGTAGGTTGAGGTGGATCAAGATCATGAATAGCCTCTTCACCTTCTCATCTAGATTAGTATCATCAAGGCTCTCGGTGTCAAGTGCTTCATTTAACGTGACCAAATACTCGTCTAAGAGATTGAGCTCAAAAATTTATTGGATGATGGGATAAAGAACATCAGTACTACATAGGCTCAAATCTTCTTCTGGGGTCTTCATGGCATCATAAACATTGAAAGTGCCTATTTCCCCATTGAATTCCATAGTGAGAGAACCATTGTGCACATTGATTTTTATCTTGGCAGTACCCAAGAATGGTCTCCCTAGCAGCAAATCTGAGTTCCCCTCTCTATCTGCATCTTACATATCAAGAACATAAAAGTCAGTGAGAAAAACAAAATCATTTACCTTGACCAATACATCCTCCAAAATTCCCTTAGGGTAGACAACAGAGCGATCTATGAGCTGTAAGACTATCCTAGTCTCCTTGAGAGGCATATTGTGGTTAGCTGATATCTACTGGTAGATAGAGGAAGGTATGACATATATAGATGCACCGAGATCACACATAGCTTTTTGAATTACAACTTGATCTATGATGCAATTGACCGCGAACATTCCCTGGTCCTTTAGCTTAAGGGGTAATATGTGTTAGATCACGGCAGACACATTTTCCCCCATTACAACCTTATCTAGGTCACAATGTTTCTTTTTATTGGTACACAACTCCTTGAGCAATTTCGCATATTTAGGTATCTGTCTGATCATATCGAGTAAGGGAATGTTGATCTCAACTTTCCTCATGGTCTCAAATTTCTCTTTCTCTTCTTCAACTTCTTAATCTTCGCCATTCTCTCTGGAAAAGGAGGTCTTGTCTTAGTAGAAGTAACTGATTCCTCTGAGTCATCGTGAATCACTATGACTTTATCCTCTATTTCTGCTCTCGGTGGTTCTGATTGAGTCTCTTTCTTCTCCCTTAGTGTTATTGTACTAACATTCTCTCTTAGATTGTCTTCTATTTGGGATAGAAGTCTCCCCATGTTCTCAATCTTAGAGAGAGTGCTAGCTATCTGGACTATCTATTTTTCCAGTTTTGAGAAGTTACCATGTATTCCTTGTATTCGATCGTCTACCAGCTCAAACCGCTTATTGGAGCCCTCAGCGAGAGTAATGAAAAGCTCATAAGGATTATATTGTGGTTGCTGGGGTGGGTTAGGGTGGACCTGGACTTATTGAGGAGGTCTCGGTATGATCGCATTCTGCTGATTTCTCACCACAAGCTAATTTTGTGGTCCTTATGGTTATTGGAGTCGTTATTTCCCTAAGAGAGTGCTAGACAATCTCTCTATCTTATTTGATTTCGCTATGGTAGCGAGATGTATGGCTGCTTGTTCCCCTGCTAAAAATAGTTATTATGGTTACCGTAGTTCCCATAGTTACCATAATTGCTATAATTGCCATAGTTCCCCATGGCATGAACTTGCTCAAACTCAGGGTCTCCTATACGAGGACATTCATCAGTAGCATGAGTAGTCTTTTTGCACAGTTTGCACTCCTTCGTGACCTTTGTTTAGACAGCTATTTTTTGCACAAGTTCAGCGAGTCTTTTTATTTTGTCATTGAGATCATAAGAGTTGATCTCATTGACTAATCTCGATGTAGATTTTCCTTCATGAACACCAATTTGTTGAGCGATTTCTGCCATAGTCTTGATGATTTCCCAAGCTTGAGTTTGGGTCTTGTTGATGAGATCACCTCCACTAGTGGTGCCTATCATGGACCGCATAGAGAATAGGAGTCCCTTATAGAAAATCTGGACTAAGGCTTGATCAGTAAATCTATGAGGTGAACAAGCAGCCAAAAGGTGTTGGAACCTTTCATAATACTCATGGAGACTCTTAGTGTCTTTCATCTTAGTCGAACAGATCTGCCTTTTCAAAGTGGTAACTCTCCATACTGGAAAGTATTTATTAAGGAATACTCTCGACATATGTTCCCATGATGTGATTGAACCTGGTTTCAAATGACAAAACCAGTCATTATTTGAGTCCTCGAGAGAGAGAAAGCAAAGGACTTTAATTTTGCAAGGTTTAGATCGACCTTGGGTGGCTTCATGGAACACACCATCAAATTAAATTTCTGCAAGTGTTTGTAAGGGTCATCAGTGGCTCTTTTGGTGAATTTGGTTAAGCTATGAACAAACCCATATCTCATCTCAAAGTTGTTATTGTTAATTTTGTTTGAATAAGTGATGCTGAAAGGTTATTGATTCACCGAGACCCGTGTAAGTCTCGGATTTACTGCTCTTAGTCAGCCATGGTCACGATGGCTATTTCAAGCTCTGATTCTGAGTCAGTCAAATAGTTAGAAAATCCTTCTATGTCAATTGGATTATCGTTGGGTCCACTTGAAGTCTCTGCCTGATGTTTGGAGTCTCTAGACTCTCAGGCTTGCTTAGGACGAGCTCTGTTGAATCTTTCAATTTCTTAATCATAGAGGAATTCACTGCCACGACCTGTGGCTCTAGTCATTAACATCAAATAACTAGTCAAAAGGAACCGTTCCCCGATAACGATGCTAAAATTTGATGGGTGTCAAGACCACCAAAAATAAATCCCTACACGAAACAAACTGGTAGTTAGTAACGAGTGGGGGTCGAGTCCACAAGGAATGGTATTTAGCAATATTATTCTTAGAAGATGATACACAGCATGACCTAGAAGTACTCTCGATGGGATTTTTGGATTAAAACTAAAGAAAGCAAGTAAGGAAACAATAAGAAATAATGGCTCAACAAAAATAGGACAAGACTGAATGTCATGGTGATCATAGTATAAGAAATTAATTGCAACGAGACCTACATTTAGTTATACTAATACTCATGCACCATACAGTACTAGCAACTTTTCCTTACTGTGTATGGAGATCGAACTTCACACCATAACCTCACTCTTACTCACTGTGTCTCTCGACTTGGCGCTAAGACCTCGTCAGCGAATAGCACTATAAATAAGAAAAACCTAAATCCTTATCGATGGGTAGTGATGCACTCCCAATAGGCATAAGATTACCTTTTCTAGTCTTGGTAGAGACCTTTGTTACTTCATTCCTCTTCAGGCATAATTACGAATGCAAGAATAGAGATTAACAATAGTCACAAAGACTTACCAAATGGGTGATCAGTCCAAACAATGAGACCAGGTGATGTTCTTACCATAAAACCCTTTAAGTACTGAGATTGGTAAATAGGCCGCCTTGCACATTTCAGTATTCAATTGTGGTCCTCACACCATTTAAACTCAGTCTAAACCATTAATTTATCAAGCCATGAGAATTCTAGCTGAACGTGGTTGAGTTTAAATATGCAGAAATATAAAGAGACTGAAAATAAATCAGGTTGAGAATATAAAAGGCTGAAATTAAAACAAAGAAATAAAACTGAAAATAAAATTGTAATTAAACTTAGAAATGTTCAAAATCAAAACTATAAAATCAAAGTACTTGAAATTAAAAACACAAAGACTAAAGCTAGACTAGAAAGACTGAATGATAGATTGGATCAGAATTGTATATGAAATTGTGTGTCTTTGAAATTGTCGTCCTTGGTTAATAGGTGAATGCTCCTCCTTATGCTTCTTCTTTAGTGACAAAATAGGACTCTTCGCATTTATTTTGATGGATTCATTTCCTTTTAGTATTGGTCTTTAAATGGTAGTAAAATCCTTCCCTTTATGAAATTAGGAAAGAGATCAAACCCCCTTTTGAGATGGGTTCTTCCCGAATAGGATTTGCCTGAATTGGATAAATTCTAGATCTGAACTCAGCGTGCTCTGGTATTGGTGATGTCTTGGTCATTTTAAAATGTTCTAGAGTCATCGGGACTAGCTATCGCTCCCACTTTCTGCATCAGGTATCGGTGAAAGGCTCTTTTCTTTTAAATATCGCATGTTTTATCCGAATTGCCTTTAAAACCTGAAAAGGATAGAAAAGGAAGTAATAGCAGCTATAAAGACTAAAAACACGGTCTCAATGATATGGAAATAAACATAAATACATGCAGAAAATACAACCCATCAATTCCCTTCTTTGAAAACATCAAAACTTATTTATTCAAAAATTTGCTTAAACGCGATACGAGATTGGAATTAGATGGAGATTATTTTTCCTCTTTACGATCATGCCAAAAGCTTTAAGCATGTCAGGGTTTTCTTCTGCCATTCCTTTAGACAGTTTCCAGTTATAGTGTTAAAACAATTGTGCAAGTGGAAATTCGACATTAACAATACCATATGTTACTCCTGAACACATCCTTCTTCTCGCTCTGAATGGAAAATATTCATAGTTAGTGCCTTTCTAATCTATAGAGCTATCAATAAATCTCTCTAGGTAAAATTTATCAGCTTCATTCCAGTATTTAGGATCTCTTCCCATTGCCCATACATTTACAATAACCTTTGATTTTTCAAGAATCTCATAACCATGAAACAAGCACTTTTCCTTACATTCTCTTGGTAATAATAGTGGAACTAGAGGATGTAATCTTCGTGTTTCTTTGATAACTGACTTTTAGTAATTAAGTTCATTAAGGTGCGATTCATTAACATTTCCTTCTATATCAAATTCTCGTCGTACCTTTTCTTGTACCCTTTTCATTGCTCTTGGACTTTTCATCTTCTGACATTGCTCATTCTGTACTAGTTGATGATGTCTTGGTACCAAAACCAAACTTCTCCTACAATACATTTATTATCTTAGGTGAAAATTTCTGAAAAATTTAATTCAGGTTTTCTATAATCCATCATTGACTTTTAATTAGATTAACAGTTGGATTTAGTTTATATATGTGTGTGTGTGTGTGTGTGTGTGTGTGTGTGTGTGTGTGTGTGTGTGTGTGTGTGTGTGTGTGTGTGTGTGTGTATGTGTGTATGTGTATATGTGTGTGTATATGTGTATATGTGGCAAGTCTTATGAGTCTCGGCATTCCACCATGGAAAAGTGTCACTCCATACAACAACTAACACATATCCCATTATGTACTTGAAAGGATAAAAAAGTGGATATAGTGGGACATGTGTCAGTTGCTCTATAGAGTGGCACTAAATACCGGGACCTGTGAAAAAGAACTCGAACAAATAGAGCCTTTATGGTTTCAAATTTATCGCATAACAGTATCTGAAATCTTATTTTTCTAAGCAAATTGAGTTTATAGAAACAAAGTTACCAGTATAACTGATTTGGTAGTTTCATCTCTTAAAGGGAATTCAAGATCTCCTTCATCTTATATATTCAGTAGCACATCTACAAAATCTTCATCATCTTTAGGCTGATCGGATCTGCTACCTTTCTAGCCCTATGTTCATCATGTTGAAAATAAACTTACTTTCCAAATTTAATGAATTAGCAGTTACAGTATCCCAAGAGTCACAATGATTACAAGAGTTATGATTGTGTTTAAAGAGTCATTTAGTTTTGTCATTATGTTTGTATTTACTTTAGTAATTAAAGAGTCATTTGTCTTTAGTAAAAATATGTAATCATGTTATGGTGAATGATAAGACCAAATAGAACTAGAATAATATTCAGTCATAATATCTATCTTGTAAATATGCTCTCTCCATATTCTCTCCTAATAAAGTGGTATCAGAGCATCAGGGAGCAACTAAGAGCACTAGTGAGCAACTTAAAACATCAGTGAGCGATAGAGAGCGACTTAAAGTTATAGATGATAAAATTCAGAATCATGATGAGCAATATGATTAAATTTCCCCAACTTACCAAAGATAATTATGATGCTTGGTGCATTAGAGTGAAGACTTAGCTGGGTTCCCAAGATGTTTCGGATATGGTCGAGACAGGCTATGATCATCTTGAGAACGTGGAGCAATAATAGATGTATTCTTTGAAGAAGACAAAGAAGAAGGACCAGCAAGCACTCTCTCATTCATATATGTTTGGATGAGAATATGTTTGTGAAATTCACTACTGTTTCTAAAGAAAAAGAAGTATGGGAGATCCTGGAGAAATCTTTCAAAGGAAAAGATAAGGTGATTAAAGTTCATTTGTAGACTCTAAGGAGTGATTATGAGAATCTAAAGATGAAAGATTCTAAATCAATTGAGGAATTCTTTAATAGAGTTTAGTTGATTATCAATCAAATGAAGAGATATGGAGATACTTTGGAAGATGTTTGAGTAATAGTGAAAATTTTGCATTCATTAATGGTAAAATTTGATTATGTAGTGGCTGCTATTGAAGAGTCAAAAGATTTTAAGAATATGACGTTAGATCAACTCTTAGGTTCTCTACAAGCCCATGAGAAAAGGTTGAAGAAGAGGGAAGAGCCAATCACTCAGATGTTACAGGCAAAGTTGAAATTGTTGGATAGAGAAGAGAAGAAGTCACAAGTTGCACATGTGGAAAGTAGTAGAGGACGCGGTCGTAGAAGAGACCCTGGTCGTGGTGGTTGAGGTTGGTCATAAGGAAGAGGTAGAGGTTCTAGTTGGGTGCAACAAAACTCAACTAGAGGTCGAGGATGTCGAAATCCTCAATGGAATTCTAGAGGATGAGGCATAGGAGGCAGATTTGGTTGTCATGACAAATCTAATGTTCAGTGTTATAATTATGAAGGATATGGGCACTATACTAATAAATGCACATTCAATGAAAACCATAATGATTAAGAAAATCTTATGGAGGTTGAAGATGGTGAGAATGCACCATTATTATTATCTTGCAGTAGAGATTCAGAGAAAACCATAGAGTCACGGTATCTTGATTTAGGAGCTGGCAATCATATGACTGGTAATAAAAATTTATTTTGTAATCTTGATGAAATCCCAAAAGGGAATATTACTTTTAGGGATAAATCAAAAGCTCCAGTCATGGGTAGTGGAGAAATTCTTATCGAGCTGAAGAATGGAGATCATGTATTTATTTTTAATCTTTATTATGTTCTGACTTTGAAGTCCAACATTTTAAGCACTAGATAGCTTGTCGAGAAAGGTTATCATGTAGAGATGAACAGGAAGAGTGGGCTAGTTGTTTATGATGGAAGGAGAATGATTGCTAGAGTGCCAATGTTAGTAAATAAGATGTTTAAGTTAAAGATCGACAGTGAAAAACCAAAGTGCTTGAAAGTTTTATTTTTTGATTCTTCATGATTGTGGTATCTCAGAAGGGGTCACTTGAATTTTGGAGGCTTGGAGCGCATGTTGAGAAAGATGATGGCAAGCGGATTACCTTTTATAAATCATTCTAAATGGATTTATGAATGTTGCATGTACGGGAAGCAATAGAGAAAGAGTTTTCCTAAAGAATCCTTTTCTAGCACATCTCAGCCATTAGAGTTGGTGTATGCTGATATTTGTGGTCCCATAAATCCAAGTTCGTATGGTGGAAGCATGTACATATTTTTGTTTATTGATGATTATACTTGCAAAACATATTTTCTAAAGGAGAAAAATGAAGCGTTTGAAGTCTTCAAGAAGTTTAAGGCTCAAGTTGAGAATGAGATTTGCTTAAAGATTCTGTCTTTTAGAACTGATCGAGGAGGAAAGTTTACTTTACAAAAGTTTAATCAATTTTGTGAGTATTCTAGCATTTGCCATTTCCTTACTGTTCCTATATCACCGTAATAGAATGGCGTGGTGGAGTGGAAAATAGAACCATTCTGAATATGGCTCTTAGTATGTTGAAGAGCAAAGCTATGCTAAAGGAGTTTTAAGCAGAAGCTATATCATGTGTTGTGTACCTCAATAATAGAAGTCCAACAAAGAAGTTGAGAGACATGACCCCTCAAGAAGCGTGGAGTGGTAAGAAACCAAATATTTCCCATCTAAAAGTATTTGGTTGTCTTCCTTATATGCATGTGGCTGATGAGTTGAGAAAAAAGCTAGATGATAAGAGTAAGAATATGGTGTTCATTGGTTATTCGCCAAGTTCAAAGGGTTATACGTTCTATAATCCTCAAACCAGAAGAACTGTCACTAGCTGAGATGCGGAATTTGATAAAGGAAGTTGCTGGAACTGGAATGTTTCAGATAATGAGAATTATGATTTTCTTCCTTTCTTTAAAGATGATTTAGTTGTAGGTGAATGCGACCTAAACAGACAGAATGCGACATATGCTGACAAATAGAATGCGACTTATGGCGGACATGAACGATATAAGGCGACTAATGACGAACATAATGCTAAAGATGTGGCTTTACCAAGCTCATCTAAAAGGCAACCTTGCATGAGGAGTTTGGATGATATTTATGTAGAAACAACAGAAGTGGATAACACCACATTATTCTATTTTTTTGCTGATACAGAACCTATCAAATTTGAAGAAGCCGTACAAGATGGAAAGTGGCGATTTGCGATGGATGAGGAGATTAATTCCATCTGAAAGAATGACACATAGGAGCTAGGGATGAGACTAGATCTCAGACCCAGCATTGATCCCTAGATCCGTATCCATTTTTTAGGGTCTGGATCGTATTATTTCAGACCCATCAGATTTAGACCGGATCTAGATCTAACTAAAAAGAATATAGATCTAGTATTAGGTTTTTCCAAAGACCTAGATCCAGATCCAGATCCATTATATATATATATATATATATATATATATATATATATATATATATATATATATATATATATATATATATATATATTCACTCCCACTCAACTTTCTACTGTTTATCACCGCCTCTATATTTGAACTTGGACGAATGTAAATTAGCATTATATTTATTTGAAGTTTAGAACGTTGAAATTACATGTTAAACACTTCTTTTATCACATACTAAGATAGTGATTTTTATAACAAATCTTCGGTTGGTTGTTGATATTTTCATATGTATATTTCATGAATTTTAATTTTTACAGATCCGTTTTAGACCCGTTTTGGATCCAGATCCATGAGATTCATTGATTATGGATATGTGGTCTAACTTTATAGATCCAGTGGATATAGATCGGATTTGGATCTTATATATGAAAAATGACATGGATCTGGATCCTGTCTAGATCAGGCCCACGCCCATCCCTAATGGGAGCTTACTTCATTACCAAAGGGAAAGTAAACAATAGGTGTGAAGTGGATTTATAAGGCGAAGTGGAGAAGTACTAAGCTCGCCTTATTGTAAAAGGCTACGCATAAAAAGCCGGTATTGATTATGAAGAGGTGTTTGCATTGGTGGCTTGGATAGAAATAATCTGATTGATTATTTCCTTGGCAGCACAACAAGGATGGAGAATTCATTAGATGGATATAAAACTGGCTTTCTTGAATGGAACTCTTGAAGAAGAGGTTTATGTGGATTAACCTTTAGGCTATATTGTCAAAGGTCAAGAAGATAAAGTTTAAAGTTGAAAAAGGCTTTGTATAGCTTAAAATAAGCACTGAGGGCTCGGTACTTATGTATTGATGAGTATTTTCAGAAGAATGGTTTCACAAGATGTCCTTATGAGCATGCTTTGTATGTAAAACAAAGCACAAATGGGAAAATGATGTTTGTATGCTTGTATATTGATGATTTAATATTTACATGAGTTAAGAAGATGATTGAGGAGTTCAAGGTGTTGGTGGCAAAGAACTTCGAGATGACTGATTTGGGGTTGATGTCTTATTATTTAGGCATTGAAATGCAATAAAGTGATGAAGGCATATTTCTTTCACAAAGAATATATGCAGAAGCTATTTTGAAGGAGTTCAAAATGGATAAGTGCAATTCAGTTTGTACTCCTATTGAATGCGAAAATTAAGCTTTCGAGGTATGACAATAAAGCTAAAGTAGATCCAACTGTGTTTAGAAGATTAGTTGGAAGGCTGCATTTTTGACATGTACAAGACCAGATATCATGTATGGTGTTGGATTAAGTCGTTACATGGAGGCTCCAACATAAAGTCACATGAATGCTGTAAAAAGAATCCTCCGTTATGTTAAAGGTATTATTTCTTATGGTTTGTTCTATTCATCTCAAAACAATAGCAAACTGTATTGGATTAAATGATAGTCATTGGGGAGGAGATATTGATGATCGAAAAAGCACAATTAGTTTTGTGTTCTTTATTGAAAATTTTGTTTTTGCTTGGAGTTCAAAGAAACAAGCAATTATCACATTGTCTACATGTGAAGCTGAGTATATTGCAGCAACATCTTGTGTTTGTCATGCCATATGGTTGAGGAGATTGTTAAAAAGTCTCAATATTGCTCAAGAGGAAGCTACGAAAGTGTTCGTTGACAATAAATCCGCAATTGCATTAGCGAAGAATCCAATCTTTCATGAGAGGAGAAAACATATTGATACAAAGTATCATTACATTCGGGAGTGTGTCAATAACAAAGAAGTTGAGTTGAAGCATGTGTTGTCCAAAGATCAAGTTGCAGACATTTTCACAAAGGCTCTGAAGTTTGTTGAATTTAGTCGATTGAGATAGCTCATGAAGACATAAGTTTAAGAGGGGGTGTTGAAAATAAACTTATTGTCTAAATTAGTAGTTACGGAGTTGCAAGAGTCACAACGGTTACAAGAGTTATGATTGTGTTTAAAGAGTCATTTAGTTTCGTCATTATGTTTGTATTTGCTTTAGTAACCGAAGAGTCATTTGTATTTAGTATAAATATGTAAACATGTTATGGTGATTGATAAGACAAAACAAGCCAAGATAATATTCAACCACAATGCCTCTCTTGTAAATACGCTCTCTCCATATTCTCTTCCGACACATCAATGATACTTTGAAAAATTTTATCCACTTTTTATTCTGAGTCTTCTCCAAAGTAGAGTTCAATCCGCCAATCACTTGAAGAAGTTTGTTGGAAGGATATGATTCAACTATATCAAACCTTCCAGCAGCTTTAATTACTTCTTTAATCGATGCTATAAATGTATCTCCTCCTTCCCAAATCTTACCAAATGCTGATCTCGAAACTATTCCATAGATCAATGAGTTAACCATCATGGTGAAATCGATAGATGATCCAAATTCACTACTAGAACATAAAGTTCTAATGAGTTTTGATACTTGTTCTTCTCGAATTGATCTAAATGACTCCACACGCTTTGTACTCAATAGTTCAAGTGTGCATATTTTTCACAGTTGTCTCCAATAGTCTTCATAGGGTGCAAACGCAATGTCTACATAGTTATAAGTCGTAAGCCTCAAACCGATGAGATGGGGCTATTGGCAAAGGCAATATCATGGGTTTTGAGCACCTCTCTAGCTATTCGGGTGAAGAAATTACAATGTTTAAAAGTTAGCCGAGTTGAGGATGCATGATTGGTCAGTATGTTATTGAGACGTTGATGGGGAAGAGAGGTAATTAAATGGTGGGTACTCCCAATTATAGGTAACTTCCATGGTCCTGGTGGAAGTTTTTTATTGGGCTTTTTATATAAATGTACCAAAATTAAAGTTTTCTTTCACCCTAACATTTGGCTCTTAACTTTCTCTGACCAAACAAGTTTCAAAATATCCATACATACGTTCCAAAGCAAACTTTTCATCTCCCTTACTCTCCCCTTTAATAAACCATTCAATCACCTACCAAATTCCATCGCTCTTCATATTTTCATCAATTTCTCTCTACACGATCTTTCATTGGCGCACTATTGAAGAATCTTAAAACGATAACTTCATTCATTCTATAATCAATTTCTACAAAAACAAGTAATATTTCTGAATTTCATTAGGTTTTTCTCAATTTTTGAATTTGATTTGATTTTCATTTTCAATCTCTGATTTGATTCGATTATCTGGATCTAGTTATTTTATTTTTAGATTTGTTAGATAAAAAGTTGAATCTCTGATTTGATTCAGTTTTCACTGATTTGTTTTCAGAATTGAATCTATGTTGGATATAAAGAGTTTGCACATAAGGTGTTTGAAGAATTGCTTGAGTGGTGTGAGATTGTTGGATAAAAAGTTCAGCAAGCTTTGATTTGATTCACAACTTATTTGTTTGATTAGAGCTTTTGAATTTCTGTTTTCAATGATAACAATCAAATATATTGATGTGTTTTTATTAGATTTGTAATTGATTTTGCATTTTCATTTTTTTGCGTATCTGGTAGTTATCTGGTATTTACCTGGTAAGAAACTGGTATTCACAATTTTCATGTATAAACTAGTATTTACCTGGTAAGAAACTGGTAGTTTTCTAAATTCACAATTTTCATATAAGAAACTGGTATTTACCTGATAAGAAACTGGTAGTTTTCTAAATTCACAATTTTCATATAAGAAACTGGTATTTACCTGGTAAGAAACTGGTATTCGTAATTTTCATGTAAGAAACTGGTATTTACCTGGTAAGAAATTGGTAGTTTTCTAAATTCGTAATTTTCATACAAGAAACTGGTATTTATTTGGTAAGAAACTAGTATTTACCAGATATCGCATAACCGAAAAAAAATTAAAAAAAGTATATCACAATGGATGGCGTTTTGAAGATAAAAATGAGTTGAACAAAAAACTCTAAAGCGACATGTCAAAAAATGAACAGTTTGAAAGATAATGTCAAAATAAGATGAAAATTTTTTTAAAAAAAATCAGCAGGTGAACAGTAGCGTGAACAGTAAATGGAACGTATGGGAGAAGAATAAAAACTTAAAATTGATCAGAGAGTGTAAAGAAAACATAAAAGATTTATTTAGTAAATACGAAACTTAAACCATATATTTTTTACAATTTCCTTTTTTATTTGACTACTTATTCCTTAATAGTCTTAATACTAGGAAGATAAAGAGTAGAGAAATAAAAAGGTAGAGAAATAAAAAGAAATGAGAAAGAGACCAATAAGGTGTAGCTCAGTTGGTAATATAGGTAGAGTAAGTTGAAGGAGTACAAGGTTCGAATCTTATTAAATATATTTATTGGGAGGGATGAAGAGTCTTAACTGTGACTGAACCTCAAATAAAATTATTTCAAAGAAGATATTTATAAATATTAAAAAAAAGAAATGAGAAGGAGGGGATCTGGATTTTAAGTTCCATTAGGAGAATAGAAAAGTTTAGAAGAAATTAATTGAGAATCGTTGTCCTTAAATAAGTATGAAAGTAGCATTTCAACGTATGAACTTATGTTGAAATTTGACTTTTGAAGTTAGATTAGATTTTGTTGGATATTTAGAGTATTCGGAATAATGTGTATGTTTTTAAGATATTTAATGATAGAGTTGGAGTTTGATTTAATTGTCATAAGATGTATATTTATAATATTTATATGAAAAGACGTGTTGATTTGTAAAAGTACACGTAGTTTCATGGAAAGACATGTTAGTTTATGAAAAGACATTATGTTTCGTGAAAATACATAATGGTTCATGGAAACACATGTTGTTTGACGAATAGTCATCTTATTTCATGTCGGGACATGTTGTTTCATATCTAGAGATATGATGGTTCATGATAAGTTATATTGTTTCATGAAGAGTCATCTTGATTCAAGAATAGTCATGTTGTTTCATGAGAAGACAGGTTGCTTCATGAAGAGACTTGTCATTTCATGAACCATCATCCCACATCTATAAATAGGCCTCATTTGTGCCTTTGATACACAACAAAATTGAGAGCAGTTTCTTGAAATGGAGAGGTAGCATTAAGACGCTTTTGTTTTACATATAAAAATTCTTATCCTACAACAAATATATTACAGTTGATTCACATACGAAAGCATGTACGTGAATTAATATCTCGATTGTAATCTCATAACAAATTTCTGGTATATTTCCATTATTTTATAGAGAGGAAATATTGGTTAAAAGAAAATGATTAGCATGCTATGGAAATTAGGTATTAATTTAGTAATATTTGTGTGATAAAGATTGCAACGAGTTCTTCTCTACATTTATAAACGGTTTCCTTCGTAACATCCATACTACCCGATCTATTTTAAATTTTCCAACAGATTTAAATATTTTAAAATTATTAGATGATATAATTCTAATTTAAAGTAATATCTTTCGCTTGAAGAAAATATTAATTATCTTTGTAAATGTATATATAGGCATCTATATTTCATTTTATAAAATATATTTATATTATAAGTATCACATGTTTATTTACGCTAACGTTATTAATTTATAGTATTTTATCCACACGTTCTCGCAACTTATATGTTCTTTTTATATATATAAAAGCCAACATCATTTTTTGGTTTAGTGGGTTAATGTTACTCGTGTCACTTCAAATCGGCTCAAATAAATATAGAAATTGATAGATTAAAAAAATATTTCAAGTAACATTTGATTAATGTTACGCTTCACCATCAATGTTTACGTTATTGAGTGGATTGGTGCTCTCATACCTACTGTAGAGTCGTGCAAGGAGAGTACGGGGAATGAAAATAAATGATGATGTTATATATGTCCCACAAATTGAGTTTTGGCTTAAAATATAAGAGAACAATTTAAGTACTCTAACCTTTTTCATATAAGCAAAGTGGAGTGACATCTAGCTTTGACTTTTAACATAAAATGTTACAACAATTTGGACAATAGTTGTTGCATTGAGTTGGACCATCTTATTATTTGGGTATAAAAATATATTTTAATAATTAATTGAGTGTAGTTTAATTAGTACATCACTTAATGTTAGTGGTGGAAGGTTTTAGGTTCAATATTTAACATTTTCAAAATTCTTAAAAAAATATATATTTTAACAGATTTTGTCATTTTCTATCCCTTGCAAATTGTAATGATTAAAAAATTAGAAAGAAAAATTAAACTTAAAGAAATAAAATACCTAAAGAGGAAAGTGCACCCTAAAATTGAAGACGGAGCCATGAGAGCCGAACCCTACCCTTACCTTAGCCGCCGCCGCCCTTCCACTACCACCAGCACCATCAACCACCGTCGATACCCAAACCACTTTCCCCTTCATCGCCGCGAACCCTCAACAACCGCCGCTTTCAAACAACCTTACGGCGAGTTCAATCGTCGTACCCACCTATACCACCCAAATTCCACTACCCGCAACACTCAGACTCACACTACAACAGCTAACCATATCCCATTGAAGCCGAATAAGCTTTATTTTGAGAATTTTCCCAATGGTTATGATTCGATGGCTATGAAGAGAGTTTTTTCGAAGGTTTGCGTCAATGGATGGGTATATGTCACAAGGAGGAGGAATGCTAAGAATCTGAATTTCGGATTCATTAATCTAGATGGATTACTTCCAACACATGAAGCGTTACGCATACTCAATTATGTTCAGATTGGAGCTATTAAGTTACGTGCGTTTAAAGCAAGGTTTGATCATACCAATAATTTGAATGACGATAGGAAGATTCAGCAGACTGTCCCTAAGCCGAGAAGGGTGTTTAGTGACTCACCACGTGATAAGAGATCATGCGGTAGTGGTGCATGATACTAGAAAATCAAAAGAGAAATCGGGTTCAGAGAACCAGAAAATTATGCCTAACAAATGAGAACCTGTACTAAATTCGAGAAGTGATACACCGATGGAGAAGACAAAGGCAAGTTCGGAGGAAACACCAAATCAAACCGATATACTAATCCCAACTGCCCTATAGAAAGGTAATTCTTGCATGGTTCGAGTAAAACTTATTGCGTATATTCGAAGCATCTTTGAGTTGATTAGTGACCACGGTTTTGAGATAGTTTTTGCTGCCCCGGTGGGGGGCGATCATGTTCTTGTGTCCTTTAACTCGAGGAATTCGATGATTAGTTTTGTGGAGAATGAATGGAAAGTGATGAATCATGTACTTTCCTCGGTACAATATCTTAATATGGACTTTGCCCCTAAAGAATGTATTATGTATCTAGATTTTATGGGATTCCCCTGATTATTCTGTGCGATCGAGTGATTCGTGAGATGGCGGGCAGATTCGGACGAGTTGTGGCTATTGATTGTGATTTTGAGAGGCTAGATAGACTAGATGTGGTGTCTTGTCTTATTTCAGTTCCCATAGGAACAATCAGCCAAAACTTTAAAATATCGACGGGGGCTACCGAGGTGACAATCTTCACTAATTTCCAGAAAAGGGGTAGGTTGCTAGCACGGTAATGATAACATTTACTTAGAATCAAGCGATTCGGATGAAGCGGAATCGGCCTCATATAACTCGGATTCTGCAGATTCAACTACTGAGATGGGAGATTCGGTTGAGACAAATTAGCATAGTGAAGGAATTCAACCTAAAAGGATAAATGCAGTTGAGGAAAGTTCCGATACTAGGAATACTTTAGTTGGAGAAAGCCAAGGAGTAAATCCTAGTACTTCGATACAGGGAGTCTCTAACTCATCGGGACCGGATATTGAAAATATAAATAGAGCCATTATTAGGGGTGAAGATAACAGTCCAAGAGAAAGGGAAAAGATGCTAGTGTTTTGGATAGGAGAAGAGTTGGGTTTGTTTAAGGAATGCGACAAGGGGCTGATTGTGAATGCTCTCAAAATGCATTGAGAGGTACGTCTCATCGAGGTTTGTGAATTCGTTTTTTATGTCATTAAATTTATTAAGTTGGAATTGCCTGGAAGGTTTGACGAATAGCACCAAGCAGAATTTTATTCGGTTGTGTATTAGGAGATGGCATTTAGAGATTATTATTTTAATTGAAACGAAAGCGGCAGCAGTTTCAGATATGGTAATCTAGAAATTTTTAGGATACAATGAACTTTTGTTTCATTAAATTTCGGCTCAAGGGCTCTCAGGGGGTATAGTTATTTCTTGGAAGTCTCATTTACTTAACGGTGTGGTTATTCAATCTTCAGATAGATGGTGTATTTTACATGTTAACTCAAGTCAAATAGATGTCCACATTTTGTGCTTATATGGTCCTACTAATGCGGTTCTAAGACATCAACTATGGCAAGAATTGTGGCCGATTGTGAGGAGTTTTGAAAAAAATTTAGTGTGTGGTGATTATAATGAGGTTTTGTGTGAGACAGAACGGATGGGGAGAGAGGGGTTGATCCCTAATTCTATGATTCAATTCCAAGACTCTGTCAACGAATCTATTTTATATGATGTTCCGTTACATGGCAGGGATTACACATGGGCCAATAGCTTGTCGTACTCGAGAATAGATCGGTTGTTGGTTAATTGCTCATTATTGGACGTATGGCCGAGTCTGAGGTTGGTGACTGTTAATTCTTCTCTCTCTGATCATTTCCCGATTATTTTTCAGTCACACGCTATGCATAGGGGAGGGAGTAGGATTTTTAGATCCTTGAATTACTGGTGGGACAATGCTGATTTCTTACCTTTCCTGAAAAATAAATGGAATGAGATTCGAATTCGGAATCCGAATAGGGACATTGATTTTAAACTAGGAGAATTGAGAAAATTCATCCAGCCTTGGCATTCTATGAATTTTGGGGGCCTTGAACGACTCATTAAGGAATTGGAGAATCAGGTACTTGATCTTACCTCTAGTTCAGTTTTGCATCCCATTGATGTTTCAGCTGGGTCCGCATTACAGATGGCAAAATCCTCCCTCAATGAGCTTCACCGTAGTTTAGAGAAGGTTCGTCACCAATAATCTAGGGTGACTTAGACCGTACTTGGCGATAACAATATGACCTTTTTTCACCATATGGCTTCGGTACGATGGAGGGGGAATAGGATAACTCAATTGAAGATAGATGGGAATATGATTTCGGATCCGGTAACTATTGTGAACTCCATACGTAATTTCTATATCAATATTTTCTCAAGAGGGGTTGATGTTCTGTTTGATTTGAGGGAGTTGTGGTTTCCTATAGTTGATGAGCCAAATGTTAGACTACTTGAGGCACCATTTTCAGGGGATGAAATAGGAAATGCGATTCGGTCATGTAATGAAGAGAAGTCACAGGACCGGATGGATTTAACTTTTTACTTTTACAGGAGGTTTTAGGATGAAATGAAACCTGAAGTTTTTGATCTTTTTAATAAATTTCATGAATCAGCACAGATCCCATATTCCATTAAATCCTCTTTGACAGTATTGATTCCTAGAGTCCCGGGTTTATCATTACTGAGTAACTAGAGACCAATAGCCCTTATTCATGGAATATACAAAATCTTGTCAAAAGTTTTAGCGAACAGACTACCACCACTTCTCCAAGGATTAATATCTAAGAATCAGTTCGGGTTTATAAAAGGACGTAATATTCACGAATGTTCATTTATTACCTCAGAGATTGTGCACTCGATTCATCAGAGACGACAGTCAGGGTTGGTCTTGAAATTGGATTTCCATAAAGCCTATGATTATATCTTATGGCCTTATATTGATGCAGTCTTCCGACGAATGGGTTTTGGTGATAAATGGATTCGCTGGTTATCAAGCTGTAGGGAGAACTCAGTGCCCTCTATTCTTATTAACGGTAAATTGTGTGATCCGATTCGTCTAGGTAGGGGGGTGAAATAGGGGGATCCTATCTCCCCATTTATCTTTGTGCTTGCTATTGAGGGACTGAAACAACTGCTGGATGCTAGTATTCGCAAGGGCTTGTTACCTAGATTTAAAATAGACGGTTCAGAAAGGGATATGTCTCTTCTCTAATTTACTGATCATAAGTTGTGCTTCCTACCCAAAGATGAGTCTCTTTTACCTATTTTTATCGTTATTCTACGATGCTTTGAAATTATATCAGGTCTGCACATTAACTATCATAAGAGTTCTATTATTGGTATTAATGTTTGCGATTCAATGGTTAGTTCTTGTGCGGGTAAATTAAGGTGTAAAATAGAGAAATTTCCGGTCACGTACTTAGGTGGCCCGCTCAGTGTGAAACGTGTACCTATATCCTTCTAGAACGTGCTGATTGATAAGTTTCATAGTAGATTGTCTAGTTTGAAGGGTAACTCTCTACCGGTTTACTTACTTTCTTTGAATAGGTTGCCTGCTTCGGTTAATGGTAGACTCAATCAACTTATGCGAAATTTTTAATGGAATGGACATGTGAATACAAGGGGTATTAGTAAAGTTAGTTGGGATACCATATCCTTATCGAAAAATTTAGGCGGGTTGTTTATTAGAAGCCTGAACCTTGTTAATTGTAGCTTGTTACTGAAATGGCTGTGGAAAATGCGGGCTTCAGATCAGGGTTCTATTTAGTTTAAAATTTGTGTTAAGAGATATGGGTTCACCTCGTGGTTTTCAGTTAAAAATTCGGATTCAAATAGATTATCTCGCATATGGCGAGACATTCTTTCTTGTTGTATTAAAAATAATGCATTTTGGGTTTTCTTTTCTTGTCAGGTCCGAGTTGAGGTGGGGAATGGACTATTATGCTCTTTTTGGCACAATAATTGGACTTCGAATCAGCCCCTATCCGTGTTATTTTCGGATCTTTATCATCTTTGCAATAAGAAATCTAGTTCGGTGCTTGAGGCCCGCGGTTTTATATTTGGTGCTGCTGCCCCTATGCATCCTTTTTGAAAACACAGACTTAGGATTTCTGCAATGGAAAGATGCGATCATCTCAGGTACTGGATTACCCAAGGCTGCCCGTCGTTATTTTCAGGGATAGGAGGCGAGATAGAGGCTGGACAACAGAATCATCTTCAATTCACGAAAGTGGTAAATCGGTTCAGATGGGAACTAAGCAAAAATAATCAATATTCGGCATCTTCATTTTCCCAGGGTTTCTATTTATGTTGGCCAAAGCCAGAAAAGGATTTCGTGTTGATTTGGGAGGCATACCTTATTCCTAAAGTTCGGTTCTTTAGATGGTTAGTGTTCCATGATCGTTTGCCGGTGAGGAATTTTTTATTTCATCGTAGATGCCGACTGGTGACAAATGAGATTTGCCTATTCTGTAATAACCCGGAAACAACCGACCATGCGCTTTTTCATTGCTACGGGAGTTATAGGATTTGAGCCAAGCATTTTGACTATTTGGGATTTCACTAACCATGCCATCGTTAGGTTATGATTTTTTAGTGGTATGGCGGTAGCATTTTTCTCCAGGGTCTAGCAGAGATTTTGGCACCTCTCTTTAGTTCCTTATTGCATGGTCGTTATGGAAACGAAGGAACAAGTTCATTTTTAGGGCGTTCTGAGCACGGATGATCACTTGGTCTCTAGTATTTATCTTTGTTGGTTTACATTCAAGCATTTAGGGAGGAATTTGTGTTTTTTACCCTCCGATGTTTTTATTTCTCCACACTTGCTACTCTCTTGTATCTGAACTGTACTGATCTCATCTCGAGATCTGGAATTTTTCTTTAATAAAAGAGGAGTAGGTGTTTTGTAGGTAAGCGTATGCACCAACCTAGTTGGGACATACGCCCCAAAATTCTCACCTATTCTAATCTTTTTTCCTTTGGAGAGACACGACGTTCCTCCGGGGGATTTTCAAAAAAAAGAAATAAAATACCTCATCCATATACTTTTTACACAGTTACTTTTGCTCTTTGTTTCCTTTTATTATTTATGATTTCCCTTCGTTGTCCATCGTGCACCTATTATCACTGCTCACCGTCCATCACTCTCCTTTATCCAGGGACAACAGTAGGAAGGAGCCTGCTGGTGCATAGGCCCTACCACCGGCCGTCGGAAAACATGGAGACCCAACTTGAAGTTGCAGTTTGTGCCCTAGCCTATTTTGTCCGAAAACACAGAAAAGATTAGGGGAGAAGATACAAGCGTAGGGGAAGAGAAGCCAGGGTTTATTCATGGAAAATACAAGAAAATACCATCCTTATCGGATATTTTTTTATATACCTAACTTTCTTTTTCTTTAGCTCACTACCACTTTTAATGTTATTGTTTTTCTCTTTACGACAACCTTCTCTCTTATATTTAATTTGATTTTCACAACTTAAAACGACTATATCTCACAAATCGTTAATTTTTTCGACATGAGCCTTTAGAATATTTTGTTCGTCTTATTTTTATCTTTAAAACGAAATTCCTATTAAATATTTTTGGAGAAAAAAAAATTTTACAGTCTTATACCAGTTTTTTACTACCTTTATACCAGGTATAAGAGGTTTTTTTTGCTTTAAATAGAACAATGTTGCTAATGTTTTATGTTACCTAAATGGAAATAAATGAAAAACTGGTGCTATAAAGACATTATACCACTCTTATATCAGTATAAGAATTTACGAAACATTGGTGAAATTCGTATAAGATGCGGAAAAAAAAATTTGCTAAAAAAATATTCAATATGGATTTTGATTTAGAGATAAAAATAAGACGAACAAAATGTTCCAAAGGCTCGTGTTGAAAAAATTAATGGTTTGTGAGATATAGTCGTTTTTAAGTTGCAAAAATTAAATTAATTAGGAGAGAGGGAGTTGTTACCATGAGGGTTCTTGTATTCATGTAAAAGCAAAATTCAAAAGTTAAAATATTATAATTAAGAAAAAGTTTAGATAATTAAGAGAAGTAAGTTTTTATGATGGAATTTAAAAAATATTGGGTTGATATTTATAAAATTAAAAACTCAAAATCTTGTATTTAACGCGCTTTATTATTTTTAATGAGCCCATGGTGTAGTATTACTATGAGTTCATTTTGAATAGAATAAAGGCAAAAGTATGTAACTATTCCCTTATTTCCCTGTATTTCAAATACTTAAAATAATGTATTTGATTTGTATTCCTCTTCTTTGCTCAATACCCTTGTTGTTTTCTTCCAAAATTACTTCAGTTTCTCCCCCCAATTTTATCTGTGCCGGAGCTCTGACCGTCCACCGTTGTGATCTGAATTGCTCAAATTATCGGAGCTTTTTTGCTTCAACTTTTCTAAGGTTAGTTTCTTAGTCTAACTTTAAATTAGGGTTTCATAAATCAAATAGAAATTGAGAAGATAATTGGGGGTTTCTTGTGAGTAAATTTCAATTGATATTAAGTATAAAATAGAGGTTTGAATTGAGATTAATTATGAAATTAGGGATGCAAACAAACTGAGCTAGGTTTTCTATTTTATATTTAAACTAATTATAGAGTTGTTTTGTTATTAAACCTCTATTCAAATATGCATGTATATTTTGATTTAAATCAACTGTAGAAATAGGATTAGTATTGAGGTTTCTTATGGTGGTTTACTTATCATGGAAAATTGGAGATGATTATTAGTGAATGGTATCAATTTTGTATTGTAAAAATGTTCTTTAATCTGTTGATTAGTCTTGTTGGTACCTACTGTAATTAATTTAATAATTATGTATGTTTATTATTTCCAAGAATCAGTTGCTATGAAAAGGTTCTACCAACTGCTAAGGACTCAATTTTCGATTCATTGTATTTAATTTGTTTGTCGGTAAAAAATTATAGTCGTCGATGACAGTAGTTGACGGGATTGCCCCACTCCGTTTGGGCCCTTGCACCGTCCCTGCCTTTACCACCACTGCTCCTCGTCCACCACACTCCTTGACCACCTTTGCTCCTTGTCCACTAGCTTTCCTTAATGCCTTATAGGTTTTGCTTGGGAGCAAAGTAGGTAAGAAATGAAAGAAACGTAAGAAATATGATTTGATGGAAACATAAACTAATGAGTAAAATTTTGTTTGGGATGAATGAATGGTTTTATAAAGTAAAATAAGTTTGTATATTACCTAGATATCTTGAAAACAAAAGTTTCAGTGGAAAAAAAATAAGACAAAGTTGTAAAATGAGGTTCAATCCTCTAGGATCCCACCATTTTAGGAGGAACAAAATTTCAGGATTAGACAGGATTGTGGCGTAAGCCATTCCTGTCAAATTCATTGCCTTCCTATCCAATTTTGGCTCCCAAGTAAACGAATCTGATTACCTTCCATTCATTTCCCATTAAATTCCCCTCCCAAGCAGACCCTTAAGTCTAGAGAAACCACATAAACCGTAGATAGTAGAAATAATATCCAATCAAGAGACAAAACTTGAAATCATCAAGGTAATTTATCTAGATCTCTTGATTTTTAGCTTAAATTTAGTTCCTTGAGATGATATTTCGTCATATGAAGTAGAAATTTGACTTGGTTCTATAGAATATCACTCTTGTAGGTTTGTATTTCATCTTTTTCTTACTTGAAAATGATCTATATATTATAACCGTTCTTATTATGGTTTGACAGGCCGATTTTATTGATTTTATCAGTTTTATTCTAGATTTTAAGTGAATAAGTTGAAGTTTAGGTATTACAATTGTTGGGTTTTTTTTAATCATTTCGAGCCATGGATATTTTCATGTATTTGATATTTTATTTGGTCATGATTATTTCAGTGAGCTGCATTTAGGGTTTGTGTGGATAAACTTGAACTTGGCAGTTGCTAAGATAAATCAAGGTTATCTTAGGTGGAATTATCCACTATCTGTTGGTCCCTGTGAGAGTATTCATAAGGGCAGAGGGGGGTGAATGGTCCTTTTTTCGCAGAATTACCAGACTTAGAAAAGTCTTAGTGTAGCGTGTTTGATTATGATCCAGAAGATGGATCCGGATGATGCAAATATGTGTAATTAAGTAAAAGAGAAAGAAAATCAAACACAAGTATTTTATACTGGTTCAGCCCCGCCTACGTCCAGTCCCCGAAGTTTCCTTCCCCCGAGCTTATCCACTAGTGGATTCCTTTCCAACTGGTAGGAATCAAGCCTTACAGATTTGTCTCCGGATGGTAACCCCTTCTGGAAGTAGGATATACCACTAGAAGCACCAACTCCTAGCTGAGTCCTCTTATCTTTAGTAGGATATACCATTTAGCCTTCTACCTTGAATCTAAACCGAGTCCTACAGGGAGATCTCATTCAAAGCACCTACTTCAAGCTATATCCCAATCTCCCAACTTACCCAAGTTGGAGATTCTTACACTTTGGTTTTTAACAAAGGGTTGGTTTTTGGAGTTCCTTAAGTTTATAGTTTCACTTGGGAGTCTTTTACAAACAGATTTGAATCAAGGGTTCTTGAAGGGATCGTATCAACTAATTGAATAAGTATTGCTTTGTTACTTGCTTTTGTAAAATCAACCAGTTGACCTTCTCATTTGGTGAGGAGCTCCTTTTATAGGCTTTGATCATAAATGTAGCCGTTTGTGGTTGGTGAGCTCACATTCAATCTTCACCCTTGATCAGGTCGAGATGTGGAGCTTCCGGATCCGTTGATCAATCCGTTAGACTGTATTTTAATCCGTTTGAAATCTTGGGATTGAGGCTAGAAAGTTGTTAGTGATCATTTTGCTTGTCATTTTGTGATGCACCAACTTTCATACCAATTACTTTATGATGTGAGCTCCACGTGCCCTTTTATTAGTCTAGGAGAAAAGATAGTTAGCTTTTCTCTGTCCGGTGTCAGACCCTTTTGACTTTTCTCTGAAATATGCAAGCTATCATTTTGTCTTTGTCTTGGGAAGAAGGTCTTTGACTTTCATAGACCGAATAAGGTAAAGGGAAAGGTATATTGAAAACTTTCCCTGTATTTGAAATATAGATCTTCCGGATGTCTTTTAGACCTATATGCTCCGAACCTTTCTTCCGGAGATGGCTTCAATCAGTTCTTTCAGATGCTAGTCTTGAAAGACAAAAGTTTGTTTCCTTTCCAAACTTTGTCCGGATGATTTCCTATAGTGCTTAGGTTTTTAATTTGTTCAATGGATGATTTATATCTTTGATCTTTGTCCAAATTTTTCCATTTGGATTTAGGGAAACTACATATATTGTTTTTGTTTCTTTCAAACTTGATCTGGATTTGCTTTTGGATTTTTATCCGAATCATTGTTTCCAACAATCTCCCCCATTTGATGGAAATAAAAACCTAAGTCATCTAAGCATGGGTGTATGAACTAAGTATAATTTTTTATTACTTAGTCTTTTACAATGGCTCCCCCATAATTTTATGATTCTTGCTTCTAAGTTTGTTTTAGTACAATTACAGATTGTACTTTAGAAGTGATTGTTAAGATTTTTTAGTGGCAAACATCATGAAGTTCAGTATTACAAGTTACATGAGTATTACAAAATTATCTAGCTAGCTTAACTATCTCTCCGGATGGACCACTCTTCCGGACTTATAGCGTTTTCCCTTGCCACTTCTTTCTCCTTGATGACTCTGATCTTTCTCCCCCTTTTTGCTTCCATCAAGGGGATCAATAACCATATAGGTTCGCTTGTCCCAAGATTGCTGCCATGCAGAGGAGTAGATAGAGTAGTCTTTGTTGCCTTTAGCCCGCTCATCAATAATATGATCCACTATGGGTGGGGTTAAATAATAAGGACGAAGGGACCTCCGGAGTTGATCATAGGATTGTGAGACTTGAGGAAGAATTCATAGAATGTGCTCTTGGTCCTTGGGATCAAAATAAGGAAACATGGCCTTGGTAAGAGTAGTCATACCTTTTTGGCTCATGAACCCTGAGTCCCCTGTGGCTTGAACAAGGTTGTGCAGGACTAGAATGAGCTGACTTTCTGGAATAGCCGGAGACGAGGATGATTCGAAGATAGATAATTTATTTATTCCGATTTGAAGGAAGGTGATTTCATCACTAAGGCCCTTTCGGATGTTATGGATAGACTCCGTCTGATCTTTTATTTCTTTGGAGATAGTCTTCTTCCATTCATTTATTGTTTGCTCAATATCAGAGTTCCTAGCCTGCATCTCATCACCCATATCATCTAGGATTTTCTCTTTAAGCTTGAGGATGGTTTTATCTATGAAGTTGGCAAGCATTTCCTGGGTTACTTGCTGATCAGTCTCCAGGTTCAGCAGAGTAGGTTTCAGATCTATGTCTTCCATGAATTTTGTCAAGTTTTCAAACTTGGAATCAATGTAGTCCTTGATTTCTGTGGATAGAACAGTTGCAGATGAGGACATTCTTTCTAGGATTGTTGCACAGTTATTAGAGGCCAAAGTATTAGCTTGACTGGCATTTCAATTTGCTGTAGAGGCGCTTTCTTTTAGCTTATTTAGAAGTTGCTGGATTTTGAATAGGGAAGCTTCTGCTATAGCTCTAGGAGTTGGGAAGTTCATGACTTATTGCTCAATTTTGGGGAGACATTTCAAACTCTCTTTGATCTCACCCAAATCCTTTTGGACTGCTTTATCAGTTTTGTGCCTGAGCAATTCCTTCTCAACTCCTCGAAGATGAGCGCATATGGTTCTGAGACTCTGCTTCATATAGCTCTCTTCACTCTCCTCCTTAGCAAACTCCTTTAGTAGTTGAAGCGCAGTTGTAACTTTAGATTTTACGGTGTTATTGGCAGGTACCCTCATGGCTGGAACCCTTGGAGGGAATTCCTCATCAGATGAGCTAAAGGAGGTCTCGTCCTCATTACCTTCTTCATTCTTTTCTTCCATCCGTTCCTCCGGATGAGCCTCGACCGTAGGATCCACTTCAGAAGTGTGCCCTTTGGAACTCAGACTCTCTCCCTCCGAAGTTATTTCATCTGGGTTTGGCACTATATCCTTAGCTACAGTATGAGAGATTGTAGCCAAGTTGTGCTCTTCACGATCAGAATTGAGATAAAAGAGATTAGGGGTTACCTCTGTGGTTTGTAGTGTTTGATCCTGATGGTCTACATCATCCTTCTTCTCTTCTTCCAGCCTTGCCTCCAGATAGTTAGAACTGTCCTCAACCACCCCTACAACTACCTTTTCAGGACTTTCTTTTTCTCCCTTAGGCATGTTGGCATTTTCCTCAACATCCTTCTCCAGTGCCTTTTCAAGACTTTCAAGATTAATGACTGCAGTGTCGGATCCAAGCAGAAGGGGTCCTATTCCATTAGCAAAGATGAATTCATCAGCTTCCAAAATTTTTACAATGCATCCATGTCTGTTGGATCTACTAGAATTGGGGGAACTTGAGATGATTCTCCAGGTCCTTCTGTTGTTCTCCCCTTATTGATTTGATTGTTGTCTTTTATCACTGCTTGAATGACATCATATTGTTCATCATCTTTTCCAACAATTTCTGTTGCTCTGGGAACATTTTTCCCTTTGCTGGATTTGGCTTTTTCCAAGGCAGCTTTCTCCCTATACTACTTGGCTTCCTCATTCAGGACTATTCTAGCGAGCCTCCTGCCTTCACTAGCTTTCTTTTCCTGGGCAACAATGGCTTCATCAAAAGTTAGCCCTTTTCTTCTGAGCTTCTTTTGAGAAGTAGCCTCATCCTCTGTTTCCTCATCGTCTTTCTCCTCTTCCATTTCAGCCAATGTTCTCTTGGCTTTCCTACTTTCGGCCTCAATTGCCTTTGTAGCAATTTGAAGTAGACCTGCAGCAAGCGCAAGCTAACCCTTCTTAGCTGCAGCCTTAATCAGTCTGCCCCTAGGTCTTGGCTTTTCTGAGCTTAGGATTTGAGTGAGGGGCAGAGAGTCCTTATTAATATCCTTCGGAACCATTTCTACTTGCTTTTTGGCCTTGGCTTTGATGGTTCTGGGCCTCTTGGGAACAGGAGCCTCCTCTTCCGGATCAACTATCTTCCGGGATTTAATTTTTGCTCATCCCTTTTCAGTTTTGCCTTCTCTTCATCCCATTCCACATCAAAGCGGAGATTGAGGAAATTCTTCTCAAGGATAGGCTTTCCATAAATGCCTTCAAATTCTATCAGATCTACATCTACCGCTTGCAGAATTCTTGTGATCAAGGCGCCATGTGAGTTTACATGTGTCTTGAGATAGTGAATGATCAAGACTGGCTAGTTTACTTCCACACTTCCAACCTAGTGCTGCAAGATACAGTGCTGGAGTGAAGAAACTATAGTCAATGATCCCTTCCTTATTAGGATGGGCTTAGCCAAAATGTGCTGTAGAAATCTGGGCGTTCTGGGGAAGTACGTTGAGAATTTATCGCCAAAGTAGTTCTTATGGAGCCATAGTTTGGAATCGTACACAACTCTAGTCTCATCCCCATCTTTTCTCAACATTATTTCGGAGTTCTTCATGTGCAGATTCTTCTCAAAGAATTCGGGAGTGAGAATTATGACTTTCCCTTAGACTTCAGTGCGTAAGGCATCAAAATGGTTGTGAGCACTGAGATTTGAAAAGAACTCTTTCACCAGCTTTGGGTAGGTAGGGAAATTTATTTTCAGGAGATCACCTAGACTTTGATCTTCAATTAGGGTGAAGAAAGGAGTTCTGAATAGGTAGTAATCACTTAAGTGATCAGTAGGGATGACGAAGTCGGAGGTTTTGAGATTTAGAGGTTCAAAATTAGTATCCTTCAAGTTAGATACTTGAAAGAAATTTTTGCTAGGTAGGACTTCGAGGGTGTTGGAGGTGTTTGTGGCTACCATTTTAGAGCGATTTTGAAGGGTGGAGTTCTAGGTTTGAATTTTTGCAGAGTAATAGTAGAGTACTTGCTCGCGTGAAGAAAAGAGGGGATTTTGAGGGATTTATATAGAATTTTTGAAGTGAGGGTACATTGGTAATTCGGACTCCGGCTGTTTTAACTGGATTGATGACATGGCAATCAGATTATTAGAGAGAGGTGAAATCAGTTTAACCGGAGAATGAGAACGATTTATTTTTGAATTAACAGTTGTATTTACCGCGCGCGTAACAGTCAATGGACTTTTGAAATTCAAAAAGTAACAGTTACCTTTACAAGCTTTTACTGCCATATGTCATCTTTATCGGCTCACGTGGCGATCTTTCGGAATGGATCTTTCCAATGCTCCTTGTCTTCCGGAGTGAGTTTTTCTCTCAGGATCCGGCTTAGTTTAATAACTATCTTCCGGAGTTTTCCTAAATTGGATTTGACATCCCAACTGATTCTCTCAGTTTTCCAAATTGATCTTTACTTAATGGTTTAGTAAAGATATAAGCTCTCTATTCATTGGTTGGGACATATACCAATGCAACATCCTTCTTCATCACATGATCCCCGGATGAAGTGATGCCTTATGTTGACATGCTTCATCCTGCTATGGAGCATTGGATTCTTTGAAACATCAATAGCACTTTTATCGTCGCACATTACATCCACACATCTGGATTGCACTCCATAATCTTCAAGTTGTTGTTTGATCCATAGGAGTTGAGCAACACAACTTCCAGCTCCCATATACTCTGCTTCTGTGGTGGGTAAGGCAATTGAAGTTTGCTTCTTGCTATACCATGAGACTAAGCAATCTCCAAGGAAATGGCATCCTCCGGATGTACTTTTTCTCTCAAGAGTATCTCTACCATAGTCTGCATCTGTGAATTTTCCGGCATCTCTAGTAAAGATTTTCGGGGTGAGTTTTGGAGTGGTCTAGCAGCTACCCGTTACTCCGCAGTTCTTCCTCTACGAAGAGGTTTTGGTCGACGGGGTTCATGTGGATATTTATAGAGGCTATTCTACACTTTGAGGCTCATGCCGAAGGGGTCATTCTTTTAAAGATCAAGCGCGCATCAACTGGTATGTTTCCTTTTAATTATTAGGTCTTTTTATTTTAAGAGTTGACCTAAATAATTATGTCTTAGCTAGGATATGCATGTTATAGTTCATACTAGGATATAACTTAAATATTATGGTATGCTTAGCATAATATGATAACCTATACAGGGATTTGCTTTAGCTAGCACTTTAGTTAATCATATGATGAATAGGAGTTCCTATAGGTCAAAGGATAAATTTTTAATTTCCGTTATACATGTTATTCATGTTCAATTTGACTATCAGTTGTCAACATAAACCTGGTATAACGTTGGTATAATATGGTTTTTCTTTAGTTTCTTTCATAAGATGTATATCACATCTGGTATAATGCTAGTACAAATTGGAATATCATCTGTTACATATCTACGAAAATAAAAACTCAAAAAAAAATATATCATCGTGGATCTAGTTTCAAAAATAAAAATGAGACGAACGAAAAAAATGATTTACGAGATAAATGCAAAATAAAGTTAAAAAATATATTAAAAAAAAGGATTCGTTATTCCTTCATATGCCTACAGAAGAAAAAAAAGAATATATAAAAACATAAAAAAAAAGTTAATTATAAAAATAAAGGCCAATGTGTAAATAAGTTACCCAATCCTGTAATCTTTACAATTTCCCTAAATTAAATCATGGTAATTTATAATATGAATTCCAGGTTTGACCGTGTTAATTTTCATTAGAGCTTTAATTACATTTTATTAATTCATGAAATACTCTCGAGGTCCAGTTTCATGTTACTTTCGAAAACATCTAACAATTGATATCTTAAAAATACATTTTACAAGTTTTTCCTTTTTTCAGAACTAACAGATTTTAAACTTGAAAAAGCACAGTCAAATTGACTCCCGTCAAAAAGAAAAGCTTACATATATTAATTATTTATTATTATATTATAATGATAACGAGAAAAAAAGTAATTAATTCAATATATTAAGCAATTTTATTTATATATTCTCTTTTATAATTAAAGATTTTTTAAAAAATTAGGTAAGCTACACCCAAATTATTTTATCCACATATTCTTGAAATCATTCTCAAATTATGTCTTTTGTCAACTATAATAAATAACTCATATCATGTGATTGACTAATCATATCTTATATATGATGCAAAGAAAGAAATGCATTATGCATATTTATAAATTGTTTAATTTAAACTTATTTGAATGTAACATATTAATTATTTTATATTTTTTTACTTATCTTTCTATAAATTTCATGCTTCTTAATAAATAAATTAATTAAGGATATGAAAATGCTAGTTTATCCTTGTAGTTTAATTAATGCTTTAATTTTTAACCAAAAGTATTTAATACATTAGGGATAGAGTTGGAATATTAATGAAAAAGATACCTAGAAATGTGCAAGTAATAAGTATTTTGAGAAATACTTTTTAACTTAAAATACCCATTTTAAAATGATGAAAGGAGTATTCGTAAACGTATATAAATCCTTTAAACGCCCTTATAAAGTAATTTAGATCTAAGAGCCTTACATCATTTTGGAAAAATATTTATTCAAATCGTTTTTATATAAAGCAAAAGCTACATAGTCAACTACATTTTTATAATTTTGATGCAACAAAAAAAATGCAGACGATTTTTCTTTCTTTTTGCTAAATACATATGCACCATCTTTCTTTTGCTAAATACATATGCACCATCTTTCTTTTCCGTTTTTAGAAACTTTGGCACAGTGTAGAGTGATCAGTCCAATGTTGCATCGGTGGTGTTATGATTTATCCAATAGAAAAGCAAAATCTAATGTGATGGATAAAGTTTGAAAAAATCAGAAATACTAGTAGAAATTCTTAAATATTAAAAATTGGTTGAAACTCTTAAGATTATTTCAATAAACATATTTTATTTATATAAAAAATGTATATTTTTTATTTTCATTATGAGGTGGTTTTAAGTGGATCTCAACTATAGACGGTATCTTTAAGTTATGTCGATATTCAAACTGATCATCGATCGCTAATTTATGAATACCTTAAATAATAAGATGGCTGATCCCAAAAATTTAAAGTTAGTCCAGATATCTCATGGTTAGATGCCTTAGGTGAACCATGCAGAAATGAACAATGAAGTCAGAAGTAAAAAAATTAGTTTAATAAATATGACCAAATGGTAGGCTTTTATGTTAATAAGCTTTCAAAAAAATTGGATTGAAGATAAGATCTTTACAGTAACCGAAATTTCAAGCATATACATACTACACACAACACAGCGATCTTTCTTTGTGTTCAACATCGAGAAATATCATATTCATAACTTGATTCAATTCTTCTTCCTCAGGTAATTTCCATCTTTCGTGTTTTGAATTCATTTGCTGCTGACTCCAGTATTCATGGCAACTCGCCATTTTAGTTTTTCCGCATCTCTTGTTGTTTAATTGTGGAATTCCTTGCTCTATCTTTTCAACCTCGTTCAGAATTCGGATTAGAATTAGAATCCCCCTGTTTTTGGACTTTAGATCCAATTATTTGGCTCGTTTACGAGGTACATTGATTTGTAAATAGTCAAGATCAAGTAGAAAAATAGTGAAATATGTTTCTGAAATTGAGATCGATTTACGAAACTTCGCGTGTTCATAATCCCTTGCCTATAGATTTATCGATACAGGGAGTAAATTGGTGAGGAATTTTGTGTTTAGTAGCACTTTAAGTTTCAGAGAAACCTGCTTCCACCAGTAATTCTTGCGGCATAGTGCCTTCTGAATTGTACTGGAACTTCAATTGCAGTCTTGTCAGTGAGTTTGAACTTAAACTTAGCCAGTATGTAAGGTTCACAGATCTTCCCCCTTTTAGCTTCTTTTTAATGTTGTGAGTTTGTTCTTTCTCTCAAGATGGTGAATCGAAATCGAGAGAGAGAGACATAGAAAGAGAACAGAAGAAATCTTATTGATCTTGAATTAGGGATTACAAAAGGTTAGAGAAGATGTACAGTGCCTTGCCCTTTATATACAACGGTCAATGAAACAGAAAAATGGAAAAAGACCAAATTGCCCTTAGTTATAACGGCTACTATAACTAACACTATACCGGCTACTATAACTAACACTATAACTTAACTTTTAATTATTATTTAACTATCTTCTAATAGCCCCCCGCAAGCTGGCCATCATAGAATTGAAGTTAATCCCAATCTTTCTACTTGACTGATGAATTGAGGTTTGTGAAGAGCCTTTGTAAACATGTCAACCAGTTGATTTCGAGAGGATACTGACATTAGGTGAATGATGCCAGCTTGAAGTTTTGACCTAGTGAAGTGGCAGTCGATTTCCAAATGTTTAGTTCTTTCGTGGAAAACAGGATTCTTGGCTATATGTATTGCTGAGTTATGGCAAAACAATAAGGCTAGTGACTCATGTTGTATTTTGAAGTCCTTTAAGAGATATAACAGCCATTGGATTTCTGCTGCAGTTGATGCCATTGCCCTGTATTCTGCTTTAGAGGAACTTCTGGATATTGTGTTTTGCTTCTTCTATTTCCAGCTAATTAAAGCATCTCCCAGGAAAACACAGTAACCTGTAATAGATTTCCTGGTTTCAGGACAGTTTGCCCAATCAGAGTCTGTGTAAGCTTTGAGCTTTGTGTCTTGCGTTGCTGGGAAGAAAATTCCTTGAGTTGATCTTCCTTTTAAGTATCTGAGAATACGTTGAGCAGCTGTCATATGTGCTTCATGAGACTTATCCAGGAATTGAGAGAGTTGTTGTACTGCAAAGGTGATGTCTGGTCCAGTGTTTGCTAGATACAGTAGCTTTCCAACCAATTTTCTGTATTCAGGGTTATTCTGCAATAAGCTTGTCTTGGTGTAATCCACCTTATAAGTCACAATAGGAGTAGAAACAGGTTTACAGTCAAGATATCCAAATTCAGCGAGCATGTCTAATGTAAATTTCCTTTGAAATAACATAATGCCTTTTTTATTTCTAGCAATCTAAAGGCCTAATATGAACTTTAATTACCTAGATCTTTAATACTGAAACATTCATGTAGATATTTCTTTACATCTTGAATGGCAAGTTCATTGTTACTAGCTAGAATAACATCATCAACATAAATTGCAAGAGCTATGAATGTACCTTCTGTCTGTTTTATGAATAAAGATGAATCTGCTACTGATTGAGTGAAGCCATACCTTAATAGTGAAGCAGTCAATGTAGAATTCCACTGTCTACTGGCCTGTTTTAACCCATATAAAGATTTTTCCAACTTGCAAACAGCATTAGGAATAGTAGAAATAACACCTTGTGGCAGTTTCATATATATTTCCTCATCTAAACTACCATGTAAAAAGTTATTATTGATATCTACTTGTTCCAAAAATCAGTTCCTTTTAGCTGCTAAGGCAAGTAACAACCTAATGGTAGTGATTTTGGCAACTGGAGAGAAAGTTTCTAGATAATCAACACCGTTGTGTGTAGCCTTTTGCTACCAATCTTGCCTTATACCTCTCAATTGTACCATCTAGTTTCCTTTTAATTTTGTAAAGCCACTTACATCCAATAGGGTTCTTATTTTGAGGCAATGGTACAATTTTCCAAGTTTTATTGTCTTCAAGAGCTTTCAACCCAGATTGCATTGCATCTTGCCAATTTTTATCAGTAGATGCTTTTGCATAAGAACTAGGTTCTGTTTCTAAACTTATAGCTAAAGAAAATGCTTTAAAGGATTTTGACAATTTATCATAATTTAGCATGTCAGATATGGGATACAAGTTACCTCTATTCAGTGATTGTAATGACTTTCCTTCTACAAGATAGCAGTGATAGTCCTTCAGGTAATCAAGTTGCTTTTGTTTCCTATGTATCCTCCCTAAAGTGTCTTTGTCATAACCTGTGGTTTTAACAACACTATCTTCTTCTGCATTTGGCATGTTAGTACTAACAACATTGTATTCATCATTATTGTGTACATTATCAACAGAAGGAAATACATTTTCATGAAATATTACATTCCTAGAAACTGTGATTTGATTGGTTTTTAAGTTGTAGACTTTGTATCCTTTCATGCCAGTTTCATAGCCAATGAAAATGCCTTTGTCAGCTTTGTCATCAAATTTAAATCTATTCCTAGCAAGTGTACTTACATAGCTTAAGCATCCAAAAGGTTTGAGCTCACTGTAATCCACTTCTTTGTTGTACAACTTCTCATATAGGGTGATATTGTTCAAAAGAGGTGTAGGCATCCTCTTGATAAGAAAAGCTGCATGTGCAATAAAATAATTCCAAAAGTTTGTTGACAAATCACTCTGTTTCTTCATGCATCTAGCCACATTTAAAATGTGTTGATGTTTCCTTTCTACAAGGCCATTCTGTTGAGGTGTTTCAACACATGACTTCTGGTGAATCACTCCATTTTCATAGAAGAATTGTTTTAAATTGAATTCAGGCCCATTGTCTGACCTCAATATTTTAATTGACTTACCAAATTGGTTTTTAGCCATAGCAAAGAATCTAGGCACAATGTCAGCTACCTGATCCTTAGATTTCATAAAAACAATTCAGGTATACCTTGTAAAATCATCCACAATAGTCAAGAAATATCTATATCCATCCAATGAAACCACAGTAGGTCCCCCATATATCGAAATGCACAAGTTCAAACATACTAGTAGTGAAAGAAAATGAAACTGGAAATGGTAACTTTCTTTGCTTAGATTCAGCACAAATGTCACAAACAAAATCACTAGCAACACTTATATCAGGAAATTTTCTATGAAGAGTATCTATTCTCGCTTTGGAAGGATGCCCTAGTCTATAATGCCAAAGTTCATCTTTATTACATTTTGCAGTAAAACAGGAAAACAAAGCAGAATCTACAGTTTGTATAGCAGCAGCCTTAAGGTGATACAATCCATCTTGGACCTCAGCTGAACCAATCCTCCTCTTGGTATGAACATCCTGAATTTCACAATAATTGGAGGAAAATACTACTTCACATTTCAATGAGCTAGTCAACTTAGTCACAGACAAATTATACTGAAAAGACTCTACATACAACACATCAAGCAAAATGAAGTCTTTGCTAAAATGCACATTTCCTACATGAGTGGCTTCTGATCTAATATAGGTAAAACAATATGCCAGTTTGATATGCTTTTCACATTAGACAAATTGGCTAGACAATTAGTAATATGACAGCTAGCACCTGTATCTACAACCCAAGTAGACTTATTTAGAGGTCTAGTGTTAGTACCTGAGGTTGAGTTAGTGTAAACTTCCTTTTCCACATGTGTCGAGGCCGCATGAAAATCTTGAATGCTTTGATTTCCATTACTGTTAGCCTGTGTGTTGTAAGAAGTATTTATTGCTAGTTGCGTTTGAGCCTGAATCAACTGTGCTAGTTGACTCAACTGATCCTGTGTGAATCCAGTAACTCCTGTACTTGTAGAAGCATTGGGAGCAGAAGCCAAGACATTTCCACAAAAATAACCCTCATTGGCAGCCTCATTATTGAGCATTTCACCTTCTATCACATCTTGATCCAATTCATCTTCCACTCCTGTGGCTGCATTGACTCGGCTAAACCTTGATTTGAAGTTAGGAGGGTAGCCATTTTTCTTCCAACAGTTAACTACTAAGTGACTGCCTTTGCAGAAAGAGCAAATAATCTTTCTTCCACTTTGAAAGTTCTGTTGTTGTCTCCTTAACCCTCCAAAACCATTACCACTGTTACTTTGCACATAATTCTGACTTGCAGTGTTGAATTCATTATTATTCCCAGAACTATAGCCTCCTCTTCTTACCAAAGAAACCATTTCTTGGGACATAATTTCTTTGTCAGTTCCAGTGAACTCGCGTTCATATTGCAGAACTAGTGAAAAGGTTTTGTTCATTACTGGCAAGGGATCCATTGCCATAATTTGAGACTTTATGCTAGAAAAAGAATTATTAAGACCTTTGAGGAAGCAGATAATTCCTTATGGCATACGCTATATTACACATACACCCTTCGCAAGAACAAGAAGGTAGAGGATCAGGCTGTTCAATTCATCCCATAAGACTTGAAGCGACGCAAAGAAATCAGTTACAGATCTATTGCCCTGTGCGATAGTGTAAATCTCCATTTGCAATTCGGCTATTCTATAAACATCCGATTGTGCAAATCGTTCCTTCAAATTTTCCCATAAGGTTTGTGCAGAATCAAAACTTACAGCTGTTTGTGCAATAGAAGGGCTGAGAGATCTTACTAGCCATGAAAGAACAAGATTGTTGCATCTTCTCCATAACGCGAAGGAAAGATCTGCTGGACTGGGTTTTGGCATGGTGCCATCAACAAATTCCAGCTTGTTCTTCGACATGAGAGCCATTTTCATGCTCTGTGCCCAGGTGTGATAGTTGCCTCTATCAAGCAGCGGTGTGACTAAGACCAAAGACGGATTCTCCCCCGGGTGAACATAATATGGGCTGTTTTCGTCGATTCTAGGATTGTTTCTCGCCATTTTTAAAAGGAAAAATCAAGAACGAAAGAGCAACAGCTCGCGGATAAACGAATTGAAGAACAGATTAATAGGAAATAAAAAAAAATAGAAAAACAGAGTAATCTAATCTGATTGCGGAAGGTCTGATACCATCTCAAGATGGTGAATCGAAATCGAGAGAGAGACATAGAAAGAGAACAGAAGAAAACTTATTGATATTGAATTAGGGATTACAAAAGGTTAGAGAAGATGTACAGTGCCCTGCCCTTTATATACAACGGTCAATGAAACAGAAAAATGGAAAAAGACTAAATTGCCCTTAGTTATAACGGCTACTATAACTAACACTATAACGGCTACTATAACTAACACTATAACTAACACTATAACTGACTTTTAACTATTATTTAACTATCTTCTAATACTTTCTTTCCTCAAGTTATTTTCTCAGATCTAGTTATGATAAAATATCATATCAGTCCTCATTTTCACTCTGATTACAACTTAAAGTCTATTATTGTATAGATTTGAAAATTCACCAGCAGAATTTGAAAGCTGGAATAATTGGAAAGATATTAGCTCACTCATTTTCCCTTATCCTTCTCTTGTCGACATAAAGTGGAAAGTGTACTTTCTGGCATACTAAATATTAGGCACCTCAAACGGAAACATCTTTAATGAAGCGTTTACTCTTTGACATGTAGCAATGAATGCCATGTGGTACAAAAATTACACAGTTAATTTATCATATATGCTATGATGATTGACTTTAAACTTTGTATTTCATTTCCTTCTTTAGATACTAATTATAGTTCCCAAGTCCTAACTGTATCTGTATCTCAGCATGTCTAATTCTTTGTAGGTTTATTTTGAGAAGTTCCACTCTTGCTATATTATCTCAATGACCTCCAATAGTGTGAAACAGCCCTTGCTGCCAGTATCAGAGGATTCCGATCCTCAAACTAGTTGTACTTATGCTCGCAAAAGAAGAAGATTTCGCCGTGTTAAAAGTGCTCCTCCTCCAGAGTTTGTTCCTTGCAACATTGGCCGTGATGTCTCTGTCTCAATTACACGCCCTGAATCCATTTTCGAGACACTCCACCCAAGCATTAGGAAAGTAGGTATTTTCTTGGGTGTCTACCTAGGTGTTGGTACCTTATGCTTTTACTTGGTCAGAAATGATATTAAAGGGACAAAAACAAACCCAATTATTGATGCTGTATATTTCTGTGTTGTAACTATGACAACCGTGGGTTACGGGGACCTAGTGCCAAGCACTTCCTTGGTAAAGATACTAGCATGTATTTTTGTCTTCTCGGGAATGGCAATTGGTGGACTAATACTAAGCAAAGCAGCTGACTACCTCGTAGAAAAGCAGGAAATGCTGCTGGTTAATGCCCTAAACAGGCGTCAAAATTTGGGCTTATGCAAAAGCATAAATAAAATTGAATCCAATAGAGTGAGATACAAGTGTTTCTTGGCCATTGGCTTTCTTTCATTGCTTATGGTTCTTGGGACCATTTTCCTGCTTCAAATAGAGGGCATGGGCGTAATTGATGCAATATACTGTGTTTGTTCAACTATTACAACCTTAGGTTATGGAGATCGGAGCTTCTCAACAGAAGCTGGACGTATTTTCGCCATATTTTGGATTCTGATCAGTACCATTATTTTAGGTCTGTGTTTGCTTTATATTGCTGAGGTGTTTACTGAAAACAGACAAAAGACACTGGTCAACTGGGTTCTCACTAGAAAGACAACCAACATAGATTTGGAGGCAGCTGATATTGATGATGATGGAGTTGTTGGGTAAGTTAAGTCTCGCATTGTCTTAACGGATCTTCTGTGCTTTTGTGTTTATTTGTTCTAATTTCTGTTTCTTACCATTTCATAGGGCTGGTGAGTTTGTTCTGTATAAGCTCAAAGAGATGGGGAAGATAACTGAACAAGAAATCTCACTTGTGATGGAGGAGTTTGAGAATCTCGATGTCGATGAATCTGGAACCTTGTCGGTATCTGACTTGGTGCTTGCTCAAACAACACAACCAAATAGGTGACTTCTTGTACAATCGAATTGATGTAAGGACTACTCTTTGTAATTTCATGTTTAGTATTTTTGCATGTTTTAATGTCTCCCGTTTCTGTCATCAAAAGTTTGGAAAGAAATTCTCTCCTTGGCATAAGCAAAATATAGTTACATCCAATCGCATGCTAGGTGTAGTTGCATTATGTCTACTTACTTGGTACATATATAGGAGCTATATAAATCCCAAGGAGCGAACGCCTTCTTTTTGTTGCGATTGTTAGTCACATAAAATTAGACCTGTTCGTGGGTTGGGCTAGGCCGGGCTTATCTGGTTTTCACCTAATAATGCTTATCCCTAACCCACATTATATATTTTCGGGCTCGAGTAGGTTTCGGGCTTTCTTGGGAAAATATACAATAATACTAAAACAATTGTGTATTTAAATTTTATACAAAATTATAAAAAATTATATATATTTATTATATCTAAATAATATTACATCAAAATTATACAAATAAAAGTGCGTTAGGAACTTTTTCTAACTAATAATTTTTTCATTTCCGAACTTTACAATGAAAATGATATCACATTGTGTACATAAAAATTATTTTATATTAAAGGAATGCGGGCCGGGTCGGCTCATAAGCTTTTAAATTAATCAAACTCATTCCACGTATTGGCCGGCTTTTATCGGGTTCGGTCTGAATAAAATTAAAAAATTAATTTCCAAACCCGGCCAATACACGATGTGCTTGGGAAACAGGTTTAGTTGCATTGAAAGGTTTGTAATTTTTAGCAAATCCTTGCCAAAGTGTTTAGTTGAGTATTGCATTATCAATGTTTTTTTCATGTACCGGATTAAGTGTATTTAGTGAATTATATCAACTATTATGACACTGACAAAGTAACCTATAATAGAAGTATAAACTTGTTATCTTGAAGAAAATGTTGATCTTTGACTTCCATAACTATAGATAGATGACTTAAGGTCATGTTCTTTTTAACTTATAAGTAGCAGTACTGAACTGATAAGTACTTATTTCAATATAAATTATATGTATACAATACTGATAAATATTGAACAGAACTAAATGGATTATAAAGTAGACAAGGTTTGACCGCTTTCAAAGTCAATTGCTAAATGTGGTTCAAGACTTCATTGGGGCCGAGAAATATTAAAAGCAATACCAATTTTAATCATGGAAGTTGCAAATCAATTTTTAGTATATCCAAGAAAAAACCCAATGGTGTTATTATTTAACATTTATATAGTTGGTATAAAAAAGTTGTACCGCCAAATGTTGCATTAGAGTTGCTATAAACTCATTTAACATACACAAGTTTCAGAAGAATACTTTAATTTTCAAAGGAACCTCGTGCAAAATACAACTTATGTATATTGCAATTGTTATCTTTACAGATATATTTAGGATTCATATGGTCTAATATTGTTACTAATAGTATTTGTTTGGCCTAATGCATCAACAGCATCCTCAATTTAGCCCTAAAATTTCGCTGCCTTCCTGAACTTTGAAAGTGTCCTCGGAGCTACCTCAACTTTTGACTTTTAAAAAGTACATCACTTTGCTCCCTAAATGTCACTTGTCAGCTTTGGATTGGAGAAAGAAAATCTAAAAAAATAATATCTTTGAAAAGTCAAACCAACCAGAAATTGACACGTGATATTTATGGAGCAAAATGGTGCACTTTTTAAAAGATGACGGCAGAAGCGGAGGGAGGTGGGGGGCTAGTGGGACACGTGCCACACCAGTCACCGGAAGTGTGATATACGTATAAAGCAGCCTAGATGAATATATATATAAAAATTACGTTAGATGTTGGTAAATTGTTAAAGTTGTGCCCCAGTGGCTTGAGCACTATTGCATTTTACTTTAGGATCATGTTCTTTTCAACTGATAAGTAGGTGTATTGAACTGAACTGAACTGATTGGTACTGAATTGAACTGAATGGTACTGAACTAAATTGAACTGTACTGAAACTGAACTAAATGATACTGAAACTGAATAATACTGAAACTAAATTATAATTAATAATATAAATAATATTTTAAAAATATTAAAATATATAATAATTAATAACTCTTTAAATAATACTATGCATTATAATAAAATTTATTAATTGTTACATATAATAATAATTAAATATACCATTATAAATTATTATTACTATTATTATATTTTATTATAATTATTGTTATGAATATTACCTTATTATTTTAATTTTTATCAATATTTATAAAATATTATTATTTTTATTTATTTATTTTTCTTATAAAATTATTTATCATAGAAATAATAATTGATAATGTTAAAAATATTATTATTGGTTTCTTTTTCTTTATTGTTATTTGTGATTACTGATATTAATAATAATATTTATATAATGTATAAATAGAAATGAACTAAAATTAAAATAGAAATGATATTATCATTAATATTCATTGTTTTTAATATTTATAAATAATAATATATATTAATAATATTGATATATAATGCATAAACTGAAACTTAATATTGAATTTTAAATACTGAATACTGAATATTAAAAGCTAAATACTAAATACTAAAACTGAACTAATTGATACTGTCTATTCTTTATCTTTCATTTTTTATTCCTTAAAGCCATGTATTTCATTAAGTTTTTCCTTCCATCTTCTCTTTTGATTTTCTTTTTTATATTTTAAAATCCTTTTCTTTCTATCATTTTTGTTTTTCCTTCCATCTTATCTTTTGATTTTCCTTTTTATATTTTCAAATACTTTTCTTTTCCTTACATATTTAATTTTTCTATTTTAAATATGTTTTCAACTTCTGCATTTCATAATTTTTTTTTGCTAATTTAAAAAACTTTGTCTTATATGAGCTTACAATAATAATAAAGGAAAACCTTATCTCACTCTGTCCGAATATGGACTCGAACCTACGACCTCTAGGATCATAACTTTAAGGCTCAACCACTAGACCAAGCCTTTAAATTTCATGCTTTTCTTTACTTTTCTATTATTTATTTTTAATATATTTTTTAATTGAGAAATTCCTAAATGCTAATTAAATAATTAATTAAAATTTTAAAATATGCTAGGTAATAATTAAAAAATATAGTATACTTCATACACACATTATTATGTAATATTATATTGCTAAATTTTATTTATTCTAAATAATTTATTATCTTGAACTTCATAATCACATAAAATAAGTTAAGTTGTATATAGTAAAAATCTAAACTAAAATAAGTTTATTTTACGTCACATAAGTTCAAGATAATAGGGTCATAGTAGTAAAATTATTAATCTAAATCTCGAACTTATTTCTTGGTCTCAATCAGTAATTTCTTTGGACAAAAATTTCTAGTTAAAATCCACAACTCTTAGTAATTTTTTCTCATGAGATTTTGTAATTTTATACTGATTTTGTTTTGTTTTTTACCTTGAAAATCTTCTATTCCTTTTCATATTATTTGTGACTTCATAATTAATTTTCATTACAAGTGTACACTATTTAATATATATCGAGTTGGATTAAATTTTTTAATAGGCGTAATTGTGCCTCACCTGAATTAAAATCCTGGCTATGTCACTGAGTTGAGACAGCTGCAGGGACATTTTCAAAGTTCAGGGAGGCAGCGAAATTTTAGGACTAAGTTAAAAATATTGTTGATGTATTAAGCCTATTTATTTTGTAGTTCTTGTGACTATTTTCTTCTCCAAAGCAACTTATACAATTGTTTAATAATTTTAACTTAACATTTTGAACTATTGTTTGATGTTAGAATTAAAGGCATTTGTTGAATTAGTCCACAAACACTTGCTTTAGATATTATACAAAAGACCAAATGCTTTAATCAGAAAAAAATATTTTATAAAAATCCAACATATCTCATAATTAATTATATACAAAGAATCATTAATCTGCATGAAAGAACTCGATCGCATAAAGATCAACTAATTTCTAAATTGAATAATGTTCTTTTAAACTTCTATAAATTAAATCGGATTTTAATCAATGTATATTTAAAACTCAATAGAGTTGAACTAAATTAAGCTAGGTATAGAGTGAAGTCTTAATCTAGTAATAAAATTAAACTTATAATCTCTAAACATCCTAAATTCAAACTCCAGGCGGAGAACTTTCTTTTTATTTAATTAGTAAGGGAACAAAATAACTTAAATTATATATGATCTATGCTAGATATGAGGTAGGTGTGCAACGCGCAGGGGGCGCAAAATAGAAAAACATATGAGTCGTCATTTGTCAAAATCAGAGTCAGCACAGCAGGCACCAAACCTCAATTCATCATTCAGCCCCTTTTCCTTTCAATTGAAAAGATAATATTTAAAAAAAACAAATACTTAAATTAAGGAAAGGTGGATCTGTTTCTTACTTTATGAGATATTATTACCACTGTCTTCTTCCGCTGAAATTTACAGTTCAGATATTACATTAATTCATACTAGTACTTGTTAACTACAAATCAATCAACGGAAAGAAGATAAATAAACAGCTACTCCGGTTTCAAATTCTCGAGCACCGGATCGTTTTGGCCGGCAACATAATCTAGAAGCTCCGCGCCGGCATTCAAACAGTTATCTTCTCCAGCGATCGGAAGCGCCGCCTTGGAAAATACAACGACGGTGACGACAAACATCGCAGTTGATAGCAGCAGAGGCAGGAAGAAGCGCAGAACGTCGACTAATCGCGGCGACAAAGAGAGTAGACTCGCGATTATTGCAGTAATTGCGAGGCCGACCGCCAAATAGTACTTGTACTTGATGAGTTTGTCCAGAGCGGTCTTGCCGGCGGCGGCGGGCGGTGGAGGCGGAGGAGTGGACATGATGAGATTAGATTGGATTTGAGAGTGATAGAGATAGAGAGAGAAGGTGAGTTTGTTTGGTGAAACGGAGAGGTTATTTATTTACCGCAGTGCAAAGATTCTGTAATAGGAACTTGTTTTGTTTTGGGTTGGAGCTCGGACCCAAATGTACTGTAAATATTTTTTTGTCACTTTTGACATCTCTTAGTGTTTTTCTTTCCAAATTTGCCCTCCCCCCCACCTCCTTTACTGCTAGTTGAAAAAATTGAGTGTATTTACATGAAATATGAAGAAATACTCATAACTATGATTTTTATGTGAGTTTAACATATACCCTTTTTTATCTATAAGGAAAATGCCTCAAAGGTTACATAAGTGTCTAATTAGGGAAACAAACTCCCGTAAGGCCTTCAAGTATGAAGGTAAGAAAATCCGGCGCCGGGTCATGAAATATGTGATCACCAAGTGGTAATATTGATGCGAAACTAGTCATCTTGTCTGCACACCGATTGCTCTCTATGAACACATGCTCAACTCTAACATTCCAATTCGAGCAAGCATATTTCTAATGTTTATATCCAGTTACCAGCTCATACCAGTCATTAACTGAAAGATTGGTCAAAGAAAGGGTTCCTTGAGCTAACCTTCGCGGAAAGAGAAAGCATCTGCCTTCGTCGGAAAGGATGGCTGCAAGACAGAAAAGAGCGTTAAAGTGACTAGCCGTGTGAACAGCGCAGCCTCTCTGATGCTCAAGTCAGCGATGGTAATAAAGAGGAGGCAAGTAAGTAAGTGAGTTCTAGGGTTTAGAATGTGATACCTGAGTATGGGGTGACCCCCATATTTATGGTGAATGGTGTCCTTATTTCATCATGAGTGTATTTCCTCTATTGGCGATGAGGAGTCCTTATTTAGCTAAGGATCCTATTTAGGCGTGATTTCCTCTATAAAAGTTTTCTTCTTGTTTATCCGATTAGGAAAGGATAATCTTTCTATTTATCTGTGTAGGAAGAGGAGTTATGAAGTGACTCTATCTCCCATTTAGGCCGGTGAGACCGCGACTCTTCGCTCGGTTGGCTGGATGATGATCCGGCTGTGAGGCCGACTGGTGACGTGGCACCCTATTGGTCTTCCATTCGGTATTTGTAAAATACTGAGTCAACAGAAGTCCCCCCAAGTGATTTGTTAAATCCTTTAGGATTTGTTCCATCCGTGGGGGCAACCTGTCAGACCCTTCATCTTCTATCCTAGATCCACATACCGGGTGAACGATCGGCTCAAACTCTTCATCTTCGCCTATAGTTAGATCATGACAGGTAACCCATCATTAACTTCTTCTCAAGGAGTGTGCAAGCTGTGGATTGAGTGACACGTGGATGTGATCAATGGTTGAATTTGAAGAGTTGTCTTTTCATAACTGCTTTAAATAGCTTGCTTCCGCACACTTAGCAACTTTTACACTTTGTTTTCCCTGCAATATTTCTGTTTCTTTCTCCGGCAATTTGAAGGTTTCCGGCAATCATTTCCAAACAAGTTCAAAGTCTCTACTTTACTTGTAACTCCGGTGAGTCTTTAATCCTTTTGCTCTTTATCTTTGCCTTTCGCGAACTGTGTTCATGTTCTGTGGATTTTTGCCATGTTTATATTTCGTGAAATGCGCTTTAATTTCCGGAATTTTGGCTTGCCAATCTTTGTAATTTGCGCTTTGCTTTGATTCTCGTTTTGCTAATTGCCTGGACCTCTTTTTATTTGCCCCTTTTTGTTGTTGCCCTTTATTGACTCAGTATTTTACAGATACCAGATGGAAGACCATCAAGGTGCCACGTCACCAGTTGGTCTCGCAGCCGGATCATGATCCGGCCAACTAAGTGAAGAGTCGCAGTCTCACCGGCCTAAATGGGAGATAAAGTCACGTCATAACTTCTCTTTCTAAATAGATAAATAGGAAGATTATCCTTTCCTAATCGGATAAACAAGAAAAAAACTCTTATAGAGGAAATCACGCCTAAGTAGGATCCTTAGCTAATAAGGACTCCTCACCGCCAATAGAGGAAATACACTCCTAATGAGACAATGACACCATTCACTATAAATATGGGGTCACCCTCATACTCAGGTATCACATTCCAAACTCTAGAACTCACTTAATTACTTGCTTCCTCTTTATTACCATCGTTGACTTAAGCATCGGAGAGGCTACGCCATTCACATTGCAAGTCGCTTTGATGCTCTTTTCTATCTTGCAGCCATCCTTTCCGGTGAAGGCAGATCCTCTCTCTTTCTGTGAAGGTTAGCTCAAGGAACCCTTTCTTTGACCAATCTTTCAGTGGAGCGATGAGCGTGGACAAATTTACTTGCTTCGGCGAGAACTTTGTCTTCTGACAAACACAAAAAATCCAACCAGATGGACGATAACCAAAGTCATGATCAAATAACCAACGACAACGCCGATGACTCAGGGGCGATGATCAACTCCCAATCAACTGCAGTGGTGCCCCTATCCTCTATAATTGCAGCCATAGACTCTACTGTGACGCCTCTGGCAAACTCTATAACTGGAATGGCGTTCTTTGAAAGCTTCGCTCAACGCTACCAGGTTTCCCCCGAAGACCAAAATCAATTACGAAGGAACCTATTCGGAGTGATGAAGAAAGGAATGGCTGGACATATGGTCAGTGGACCGCTACACCATACGGGCGCTCTTATTTGCCCTATTGCTCTATGGGTCGGGCCTTACAATGCTCACCCAGGAGGACCCTCCAAAACCAATCAGGGTGAGCTACACAAAGCTCCCCCCGAAGGGCCATATAATGCCCAGCAGTATGGGCCTCTCAACGCTCACTCAGTAGGGCCACACAATGCTCACTCGAGTCCTAACGTTGAAGGAGGCGGTTCCTAACCGACTCAACACAATCCCAACCTCGACGCTTCTTTTGCAAACAGGAGCATAGAAGTCCCCTCATGGAGGGATCTAATTGGTATATCAAGAGTGCGACAAGCAGAATGGGCCGCGATGAATGAACCTGCATACGGCGCACACTACCAGCAAGGACCTACTCCATCAGGCTTCTTTCACCCAGGCGGTTTGTATCAAGGTCCAAACCACCCCACTCGTCTTCCTCTGCCACCACTATTGGGCTCATAATCGAAGCCTAAGAAGTTCAAATATTGGGATGACCTAGAGTTCCAGAAGATGTTCAAGGAAGGCCTCAACGGCCACGCTATTTCTCTACAAGAACCACTATTCAAAAATTTTGACTCCCCGTTTAGTGCGGAGATCCTCGCAGAACAACTCAACTCTCGAGTCAAGCTACCATTCATAAAAAACTACAAAGGAGACACGGACCCACGGACCTATATCCGGACTTACAAGAACAAGATGGACCTAGCATACACCTCAGAAGCGCATGCCGATAGGAAGTTCCCCAACACATTAATCAGCCTAGCAGCCTACTGGTTTAACTCACTGTCGGCTGAGTCCATTGATTCGTGGGATGATCTAAGGCAGAAGTTCTACATGTAATTCATTGGCTCTATCCATGCAGGAACTACCACTCGTACTCTCAACGAGATCACTCAAAAGGCGGATGAGTCACTCCGCTTGTACATCGAGGGATTCAATAAAGCCTGCCTATAAATATAAGACCTGGACTACAACACTGCTAGGAAACCTATGATTAGAGGCATGAGGAATGAAAGACTCCGTACAGAACTCATTCAAAGACAACCAAAGAAGCTAGACCAGATGATCACCACTGCGAAGAACCTGATTGAAGTAGATGAGGTCGATAGGCGATATAAGACCTCTGAAAGGACTCAGCTTGAAGACCAAAGAACTTAGAAGAAAGGGGGGAACTACCACGATCAATCATCCACCAGACATAGACCAGAATTAAATGCTCCTTTGCGAGAAATCTTGCTAGCCGTGCAAAAAAGTGATGACAGGAAATCCATCAAGTATCCATGGGTGACGCCTGAATAGTTCGTGAGGAAGGACACAAATAAGTACTACAAATTCCAAATGTCAAAAAGCTATGACATGGACGAATGTCACATCCTAGCAGATGAGATCCATGCCCTAATCGAATAAGGGAAACTTTCTTGAGAGGAATAACCAAAGAGAGTAGATCCAGATTGAAGAAGGATGACGAAGACAAGTCCTCGCAGAAATCAAAGGGGCTGGTAATGGTAATCACAGGTGGACCAGGCTTTGAAGGGTCCTCCTCAACAAGGAAGAGCTCCGAACGCAAGAGATCAAATACTGAAGATAACTCAGAACTAAGTAGACTGTTTTAAAAGCAGAGTTTAGTAAAGAACCCTCATGCAGACCCCTTTGTGCTGGAAGCCTTGATAGAAGGATACACCGTCAGATGGATCATCGTCAATACGGGCAGCTCCATCAATCTAATCAGAAAGGAAGTAATTGACAAGTTAGAAGTTCATCACAGGTAGATGCTACCAGGCTATTCACCACTCGTAGGCCTTAGTGGCCATTCGGTCCCAGGACTTGGCCAGACCACACTAGAGGTTGAGCTTGGTGATCACAAGATAAAATGGAGAGCAAAAATGGATTTCATAATTGCTAATGTGCCAATTGGCTACAATGTCATCTTGGGCAGACCATTCTTAGCCGAGTTAAACGCGCTTATCTCAATCAAACACCTGGTCATACAAATCCCAACCACGAAAGGAGTAGCGATAGTTGTAGGTAATGCTCTAGTAGCGCAAAAGACCTACTTAGCATCACTAAAGATTGATGAAACAATCATGGAACCAGAATAAATAAAAAATGCAAAACCATTCGGTCTCATTGAAACATTAATGGTAGGGCCTAATCGGTAGGTGCGCATAGCCACTGATCTCCCAGCACCTGTGAAGGTAGACATCAGCCGACTGTTGGTAGAAGAGCAACATACTTTCTCTTGGATAAACGAATATATGACTGGAGTGCCCCCTTAGGTAATTCAACACAGCTTGAACCTCAACCTAAAAGCAGCTCTGGTGAAACAAAAGAAGCGTAACCATGCGTCAGATAGACAAAAGGCAATTAAAGCTGAGATCCTAAAGCTCCTGAAAGCCAATCATATCCGGGCGGTGCGCTACCCTAAGTGGCTCGCGAATGTGGTTTTGGTAAAGAAGGTAAGTGGAGCTTGGCGAATATGTGTAGACTTTACAGATCTCAATAAAGCAACACCAAAGGATAGCTATCCACTACCAAGAATCGACCAGCTGGTGGACTCAAATGCCGGCTACGCTATATACTCCTTGCTGGATGTAAAAGCTGGTTATCATCAGATTTCTATGGATCTGGCTAATGAAGAGAAGACATCCTTCATAACACATGAAGGAACATACTATTATAGGGTTATACCATTCGGCCTGAAGAACGCGAGAGCCGCCTATCAACGCCTAGTGAACGATATGTTCAAAGGCCAAATAGGAAAAATATTGGAAGTCTATACCGATGATATGATAATCAAGAACAGAAGCCTAGAAGAATATGCGGAAGACATTAGAGCCGTGTTCAAAACCTTGCAATAATATCAGCTCAAATTAAATCCAGAAGTGCACCTTTGGAGTAAGAGGTGGGAAATTCCTTGGTTTCCTAATTTTCCAAAGGGGAATCGAGGCAAACCTAGAGAAGATAGAGGCCATCATGAAGATGGAGCCGCCCAAGATGCTGAATAAGGTTCAAAAGTTGAATGGAAGGGTTAACGCACTCGGCCGCTTCATATCATTTTCACCCAAAAGATGTCTCCCGTTCTACAAAGCCATCAAGAAAGACCAAGCCTTCAGTTGGGACTTACACTGCCAAGAAGCCTTTGAGAACATCAAAGATTTCTTAAGCACGCCTCCTCTCTTGAGTCAGCCAGAGAAATATGAAGGACTGATCATGTATCTAGCGACTACGGATGAAGTAGTAAGGTCAGTTTTGATCAAATAAATAGACGGGAACCAGTACTCGGTATACTATGCGAGCAAAGTAATGAAGAACGCCGAACTCAGATACCCAAGAATTGAGAAGTTGGCCCTAGCCCTAGTCTTAGCAGTGGAAAGGCTTCGACTGTATTTTAAAGCCCATACGGTCACTATCAGAACCAACTTTCTATTGAAAAAGGTACCGTAGAGGACAAAAACCTCTGGATGGCTAGCCGGATGGGCCATAAGGTTAGGGCAGTTTGACATAAGATTCGAGGGAAGAAAGGCATTGAAAGCACAAGTCTTGGCAAACTTTGTCATTGAATTTGCAGGACCCGATCCTTTACCTGACCTCAAGACTGAGTCATGGAACATATTTGTCGATGGGGCATCTCCTCATAAAGGAGCCGGAATCTAAGTGTGGATAGAAGGACCAGAGAAGATACGGATGAACTATGCAACAAAACTAGCCTTTCCAGTCACCAACAATACCGCCGAGTATGAGGCAATGATCAAAGGCTTGGAATTAGCCAAAGAAATTACTCCAAACAGAGTGAGCAACAAGAGTGACTCAAAGTTGGTCTCTAACCCGATCAATAAGACTTATGCTACAAAGGAAAATGGAATGATGAAATACTTGGCTAAAGTAGAGGCCTTATTGAAGGAACTCGAGTCAAAAGGGGTTATGTGGGTACTTTAACACGTCCCTAGAGAGGAAAATGAGAAAGCAGATGAGCTGGCTAAAGATGCAGCTAGCACAGACCGATGGAAGAAACTTAGCTGCCCATTCAAAGTCATTCATGCCCCAACAATAGAAGAGCAGAACTTGATGCTAATAGAACAAAAAGAGCCCTTCTGGATGCAACCATTGAATAACTACCTGGACGTGGACATCCTTCCAAAAGATAAGGTTGAGGCATCTAGAGTGGCGAAGAAATCATCCAGGTACTTGGTCATCAACGGGACACTGTACAAATGGTCCTACTCGGATGGTTTGTTCAAATGCATTACCCCATAAGAAGGAAAGTATGTAATTTAGGAGATACACAAGGGAAATTATGGCTCCCACCAAGCGGCCTCCGCCATTACTCGAAGAGCCAAGCTCCTGGGGTACTACTGGCCAACTATGGAAGGATACTCAACTAATTACGTGTAGTCCTATCACTAATGCAAATCCATACAGAAAAGTCACACATCCCGCATGCAATGCAAAAGCCTCTACTGATCGGGTGGCCATTCACCACTTGGGGAATCAACATTGCCGGACCAATGCCTGAAGCCATTAGACAAAAGAAATTTATCATCGTGGTAACTGATCACTTCTCACAATGGGTGAAAGTAGTGGCCGTTAGTACCATCACTCCTGAGAAAGTGATTGACTTCTTTTAGGATCACATCATGATCCGTTTCGACATGCCAAATGAAATTATCTCAGATAACGGGTCATAGTTCATCTTTAAGAAGTTTCATAAATTTTATGAAGGTCTAAAGATTCAAAATTGATTCACATCCGTAGCATACCCACAGGCGAATGGACAGATGGAAAGAACCAACAAGACGCTTGGAGAAGGATTGAGGAAGCGGCTGAAAGGAAAGAAAGATGCATGGCCGGAAGAGTTGAACAATGTTCTCAGGTCGTACAGAACGAATCTCTATTGGCCTACTAGAGAAACTCCATTCTCCTTAGTCCAAGGAGTGGAAGCAGTTGTACCTGTAGAGATTGGCACTCCCTCAGATCTAGTGGTCTATTATACGGAAGAAGAAAATGACATCACCATGAGGCATCACTTGGACAGTTTGGAGGAATGCCAAGACAGAGTTTACATCCTGATGGCAGCCTACAAGTCTAGAATTGCATAATACCATGACAAGAAGGTTAAAGAAGTGAGACTCAAAGAGGGTGATCTAGTGCTCAGAGACTCAACAACATCACAAAATAAAGAAGGCAAAGGCAAGCTAGGAGCCAACTGGGAAGGACCTTACAAAGTCACTCAGGTCATAGGACCCACCACCTACCGACTCAACAGAATGGATGGAAAAGAACTCCTCAAGACCTGGAACATAGTTAGCCTTAGGAAGTACTATATGGCAACAAACCTTTAGGGGCCAAGTGTCTGCACTCTTTTTCCCTTGCCATAGAATTTTTCCTACTGGGTTTTTTCTATGGCAAGGTTTTTAACGAGGCAGTACTCCCTAAGCGGACTTTTATCCGGCATCACACTATAAGCCCGAAAATTGTAATCTTTCTATTTTTCTACTAAATAAAGATTCAACTTTTTCCTTACACATCTGTGCATCTTAGAAGTTCTGATTAAACTCTCTTAGCACTTCACCCAACCACAGAGTAAGCGTTAGACCGGCTACGCACACCCGACTCTATAAAAAGTCCTAGGCCACTTAAGCCCTCAGGCATAATAAAAAGTCTTAGACCCCACTTGAGCTCTCAGGCATATTAAAAGTCTTAGGCTAAACTTATAAGACCACAGGCATAACAAAAGTCCTAGGCCCCAGAAGTCATCGGGCAAATAAAAAGTCCTAGGCCATTCATAAGCCCACAGGTGTATTTAGTAAGACCTAGGCCACACTTGCGCCCTTAGGCATGTTAAAAGACCTAAGCAAAAATATGGCTTACGGCAAAATTGTCTAAGACATCTCATCCGTCACAAAGACCGAATGAAAGAATGCATTACATACAATATATAATAAAAAAATCCTAAGTCAAACCACTCGTCTCCGAGACCTAGTGTAGTACACTTAAGAAAATCCACAGCAATCAACCTTAGGACCGAATGTAAACATTCATTCATCCTAACGGATCGGGGAGGAAAACAAGCATAGCAGAAATATTCAAGGAAAAAGCAAGTAAAGTCAACCGTTGAACATACGAATGAAAACAAAATAGGCCATAAAATGCCACAATGGGCAATTGTATGAATATTACAAGACTCGGAGGCCAATATAAATACATAAGTGAAGAAAAAATGAAAAAAACAGTCACTCGGTTGGAGGAGGAAGATCTTTTGACCGGGCGTCAAGACTCTTGCCAACAGCATTCTCAGCATCCTGGCCAACCTTACCTGTCACAGGATCCGCATCTTAGGCCTTACCATTCCCTGAACCTTCCAGGTCTACAGAATCCTTCTTGACCCCTGCTTGAGCTGCCTTGTGAGCAGCCAGATCATCATAAGAAGGAAACTCTGGCTCATCTGTATCAGACTAGGAGAGATCCGGGTAGACATGCTGGCATGCCTGGAAGACCAAGTCACCATAAAGATAGTCACAGTCTCCAAGTTTATCTGTGATCATCATAGAAAGCTAATTGGCCTTCGCTGCTTCCTTTAGGGCCCTAGCCAAGTCTCTCTCTAGAAATGCCACCTTCTCCCCCTTCTCCTCCCTCAAACGGGTGCTCTCCGCCTAAATCTTCTTGGCCTCGTCCCTCTCCTCCTCAAGCTTGAGGATGTACTTTTGAGAGAGAGTAAGCTTCTACTTGGTGTCAGTTAGCTCCTTCTCCTTAAGCCTCAGTTTCGACTCACTCTTATCCCGGGACCTCCATCCTTGGGACATGGCTTGAAAATGAATAAGGATACTTAGCACCAAAGTTTATGAAATTAAGAAAACATGAAAAGCTAGATGAATATCTGGGTGAGATCTTAAAGAAGAAAGAAGAAAGCAAGGCGGTAGGCTCTTCCTTGTAACCCTTCACATCAGTGTGAAGAGGGAAAGCTCCCTTTAAAGCACCTTGCACGGTCATATCCGTGCAAGGGAGATTGGGGAAGGACTGCTCAAAAAACTCAGCCAGCACCGACTGAGGGAGAGGGCGAGGAGAGGTGTATCCGTCATTCGTCCTCAGGCCTGGATGATAAGCCTGTGTAAAAAAAAATCAAAACAGTGCAAATTAAAGCAAACTCAAATAAAATTCAAAGTATACCTTAGGGCAGATGGTAGCCGCATCCGAGGTGGCAGATGTGTCAAGCATGGTCATAGTCGGCCTCTTACTGGAACCAAGAAGGAAAGTATATCAGTAGCAGGAATCGGTCGAGGAAGGTATATTATTCCACTTAGTCCCCGCACAAGCAGATGATAACCAAAGATGGACACCCAAGTAGCTGAATTAAAACTCCACCTCCCCTACTCTAGTGATCGAAACACTTGCAGCCTGGGATCGGGGTCGTTCGCTCTGACTTTCTTCTTAGGAAGGATACTCGTCATTGACACGGATGTAAAACCAAAACTCCTCGTAATGATGCACAGAGGAAGGCCGATTGGTGAAGCGATACATACCATTCTTTAGCATGAACTGGTAGTGATCGTCGTCCTTGTTCCGCTTGATAGAATAAATCTTATGGAAGAAGGTGGCATCAAAAGTCAACCCTAAGTCCAGGCACAGCTGATGATGGTCCATCATCACCAACCATGCATTCGGATGAAGCTTAGTCAGACACAAACTCTAGACCTCCAAAAGGTTGGCATTAGAAGTGGAAAGTGGATACCTAAAGCTGCCTCTGATGATGTCAAGATACATACTGAAATAACTGGCGGGAGGAGCATTCACTCGTTGATCAACACTCGATAACAAAATATGACAGTCCTTGAGCCACGGATACATCAAGGCCTCCTTTTCTATGTGGTCCTCATGGATGCACGAGATCATGTCATCCACCCGAGGAGTCATATTCATTCCCTCTCCAACATCCTCCTCCTTGTTGGCCTCCTCTCAGCCACTCATTCATATTTCCTCAGCCAGGTGAGCGCCTTCCTCATCCCTATAATTATCCACGTCCTCCATTATCTTAGAGGAATCCACTTGGAGGCTCACATCGCTCATATTCTCTATGCTTATATCATCCACCAAATGGACCTGGCTGGACGCATCTGAGTTACTCATTCTCCTCCTAGCAGTACATTTAACCCTATAGGTGGGACAGTAATTAGACTTATCAATATTTAAAGGGGGGAGCATTCACTCGTTGATCCACACATGGCAACAAAACATGACAGTCCTTGAGCCACGAATACATCAAGGCCTCCTTTTCTATGTGGTCCTCATGGATGCACGAGATCATATCATCCACCCCAAGATTCATATTCCTCTCCTTTCTAACATCCTCCTCTTCACTGGCCTCCTCTCGGCCACTCGTTCCCACTTCCTCAGCTGGGTGAGCACCTTCCTCATCCCTATAATTATCCATGTCCTCCATTACCTTAGAGGAATCCGCCTGAAGGCTCGTATTACTCATATGCTCTACGCTTATGTCATCCGCTAAATGGACCAGGCTGAATGCATCTGAGTTATTCATTCTCCTCCTAGCGGTACGTTTAACCCTAGGGTTGGGACGGTAATTAGACTTATCAAAATTTAAAGGGGGGCACAACCTAAACAGTAGTTCAGCCACCTTGCGAGAAAGTTTGTGAGACTCCTCACTATCATAACTACTACCATATGAAGAAGCATCATGCTAATCCCTCATTTCTAGCAATTATAAAGATCTAAGGGCGCTAAAATAAGGAATAGTGATGAACAAGCATACAAATTTCCAGAAAAAGGGCAAGAACAAAAATGGGCAAATAAAAAGAGGTCCAGGCAATTAGCGAAATGAAAATCAAAGCAAAGCGTAAATTACAAAGACTAGCAAGCCAAAATTCCAGAAATTAGAGCACATTTCACGAAATATAAATATGGCAAAAATCCACAGAACATGAACACAGTTCGTAAAAGGCAAAAATAAAGAGCAAAAGGATTAAAGACTCACCGGAGTTAGAAGAAAAGTAGAGACTTTGAACTTGTTCAGAGAAGATTGCTGGAAACCTTCAAACTGCTGGAGAAAGAAATAGAAATATTGCAGGGAAAACAAAGTGTAAAAGTTGCAAAGTGGGCAGAAGCAAGCTATTTAAAGCAGTTATGAAAAGACAACTCTTCAAATTCAACTATTGATCACACCCACGAGTCACTCAATCCACGGCTTGCACACTTCTCGAGAAGAAGTTAATAATAGATTAGCTATCATAAGCTGACTATAGGCAAAGATGAAGAGTTGGAGCCGAGTGTTCACCCTGTATGTGGATCCAGGATAGAAGATGAAGGGTCTGACAGGTTGCCCACACGGACGAAACAAATCCTAAAGGATTTAACAAATCATTTAGGGGGGACTTCTATTTACTTGGTATTTTATAGATACCGGATGAAAGACCATCAAGGTGCCACGTCACCAGTCGGCCTCGCAGCCAGATCATCATCCGTCAAGTCGAGTGAAGGGTCGCGGTCTCACCGACCTAAATGGGAGATAAAGTCATATCATAACTCCTCTTCCTAAACAGATAAATAGGAAGATTATCCTTTCCTAATCGAATAAACAAGAAGAAAACTCTTATAGAGGAAATCATCTAAGTAGGATCTTAGCTAATAAGGACTCCTCACGGCCAATAGAGGAAATACACTCCTGATGAGACAAGGACACCATTCACTATAAATATGGGGTCACCCCCATACTTAGGTATATCATTCTAAACCCTAGAACTCACTTACTTGCTTCCTCTTTATTATCGTCACTAACTTAAGCATCGGAGAGGCTATACTATTCACATGGCTAGTCACTTTGATGCTCTTTTCTGTCTTGCAGCCATCCTTTCCGCCGAAGGCATATCCTCTCTCTTTCTGTGAAGGTTAGCTCAAGGAACCCTTTCTTTGACCAATCTTTCACCCTTTTTCTAGAAATTTATATGCTTGTTCATCACTATTCCTTGTTTTAGTGCCCTTAGATCTTTATATTTGCTAGAAATGAGGAATCAGTATGATGCTTCTTCATCCGGTAGTAGTTATGATAGTGAGGAGTCTCACAAACTTGCTTGCGAGGTAGCTGGACTACTATTTAGGTTGTGCCCCCCCTTTAAATGTTGATAAGTCTAATTATCATCCCACCCCTAGGGTTAAACATACCGCTAGGAGGAGAATGAGTAACTCAGATGCGTTCAGCCGGGTTAATTTGGCCGATGATGTAAGCGTAGAGCATATGAGCGATGTGAGCCTCCAAGTAGATTCCTTGAAGGTAATGGAGGACATAGATAATTATAGGGATGAGGAAGGCACTCACCCAGCCGAGGAAGTGGGAACGACTGGCCAAGGGGAGGCCAGCGAGGAAGAGGATGTTGGAGAGGAGAGGAATATGACTCCTCGGGTGGATGACATGATCTCGTGCATCCATGAGGACCATATAGAAAAGGAGTCCTTGATGTATCCATGGCTTAAGGACTATCATGTTTTGTTGCCGAGTGTGGATCAATGAGTGAATGCTCCTCTTACCAGTTATTTCAATATTTATCTTGACATCATCAGAGGCGGCTTTAGGTATCCGCTTCCCACTTCTATTGCTGACCTTTTAGAGGTCTAAGGTTTATATCCGGCTAAGGTTCATTCGAATGCATGGGTGGTGATGATGGGCCATCATCAGCTATGCCTGGAGTTGGGGTTGACTTTTGATGCCACCTTCTTCCGCAAGATTTATTCTGTCAAGCGAAACAAGGACGACGATCACTACCAGTTCGTGAAGAAGAATGGTATGTACTGCTTCACCAATCGGCCTTCCTCCGTACATAATTACAAGGAGTTTTGGTTTTACATCTGTGTCAATGACGAGTATCCTTCTTTTCACACAAACTTGTCAATCTCAACTCCTACAACAAAGAAAGTCAAAGCTAATGATCCCGATCCCAGGCTGTAAGTGTTTCGATCACTGAAGCAGGTGAGGTAGGGTTTTAATTCAGCTGCATGGGTGTCTATCTTTAGTTATCATCTACTCGAGTGAGGGCCGAGCGAAATAATATACCTTCTCGAATCGATTCCCGCTACTAGTATACTTTCCTTCTTACTTTTACTTTTTTTTGTATTTTTAGGTAGCCATGTCTGACATTGAATCTTCTAATGCTCTTCTAGTGATGAAGAAGTCACAGAGGAAGAACAACCACACTCACGCAATAGCTATGAGTAAGGGCAAGAGGAAGTCCACCCAACTTCTTGATTCCAGCAAGAGGTTGACGGTGACCCTGCTGGACACATCTGCCACGTCGGATGTAGCTACTATCCGCTCCAAGGTATGCTTTGAATTTTATTTGATTTTGCTTTAATCTACACTATTCTGATAATTTCTTTTTACACAGGCTTTTCATCCAGGCCTGAGGACGGATGACGGATACACCTCTCCTCGCCCTCTCCCTCAGCCGGTGCTGGCTGAGTTTTTTTAGCAGTCCTTCCCCAACCTCCCTTGCACGGATATGACCGTGCAAGGTGGTTTAAAGGGATCTTTCCCTCTCCGCGCTGATGTAGAGGGTTACAAGGAAGAGCCTACCACCTTACTTTCTTCCCACTTCTTCCAAGATCTCACCTGGGTATTCATCTGGCTTTTCATGTTTTCTTAATTTTATGAACTTTAGTGCTAAGCATCCTCATTCATTTTCAGGCCATGTCCTAAGGATAGGAGCTTATCTGAAGGTCCTGGGACAAGAGTGATTTGAAATTGAGGCTTAAGGAGGATAAGCTAACTGACACCAAGCGGAAGCTTACTCTCTCTCAGAGGCACATCCTTAAGCTTGAGAAGGAGAGGGATGAGGCTAAGAAGATTCAGGCGGAGAGCGCCCGCTTGAGGGAGGAGGCGAAGGAGAAGGTGGCCGCTCTAGAGCGAGACTTGGCTAGGGCCCGAGAGGAAGCAGTGAAGGCCAAGGAGCTTTCTATGATGATCACAGATAAACTTAGAGACTGCTGCTATCTTTATGGTGACTTGGTCTTCCAGGCATGCTAGTGTGTCAACCCGGATCTCTCCTAGTCCGATATAGATGAGCCAGAGTTTCCTTCTTATGATGATCTAGCTGCTCATAAGGTGGCTCAAGTAAGAGTCAAGAAGGATCCTGTGGACCAGGAAGGTTCGGGGAATGGTGAGGCCCGAGATGCAGATCCTGCGATAGGTGAGGTTGGCCAGGATGCTGAGAATGCTGCTGGTGAGAGTCTTAACGCTGGGTCAAAAGATCTTCCTCCTCCAGTCGAGTGACTACTTTTTCTTTTTTTTTATCACTTGTGTATTTATATTGGCCTCCGGGTCTTGTAATATTCGTACAATTTCCCATTGTGGCATTTTATAGCTTATTTTATTTTCATTCGTATGTTCATCGGTTGACTTTACTTGCTTTTTTCTTGAATATTTCTGCTATGCTTGTTTATCTCCCTGATCCGTTAGGATGAATGAATGTTTACATTTAGTCATAAGGATGGTTACTGTGGATTTTCTTAAGCGTACTACACTCGGTCTCGGAGACGAGTGGTTTGACTTAGGATTTTTTTATTATATATTGTATGTCATGCATTCTTTCATCTTTGTGATGGATGAGATGTCTTATAAAATTTTGCCGTAAGCCATATTTTTGCTTAGGTCTTTTAACATGCCTAAGGGCTCAAGTGTGGCCTAGGTCTTACTAAATACGCCTGTGCGCTTACGAATGACTTAGGACTTTTTATTTGCCTGATGGCTTCTAGAGCCTAGGACTTTTATTATGCTTGCGGTCTTATAAGTTTAGCCTAGGACTTTTAATATACCTGAGAGCTCAAGTATGGTCTAGGACTTTTTATTACGCCTAAGGGCTTAAGTGGCCTAGGACTTTTTATGGTGCCGGGAGCATGTAGCCGGTCTAACGCCAACTCTACAGTCAGGTGAAGTGGTAAGAGTATTGAGTTGATAGGTGGTGGGTCCTACGACCTTAGTGACTTTGTAAGGTCCTTCCTAGTTAGCTCCTAGCTTGCCTTTGCCTTCTTTACTCTATGATGCTGCCGCGTCTCTGAGCACTAGATCACCCTCTTTGAGTCTCACTTCTTTAACCTTCTTGTCATGGTATTTAGTGATTCTAGACTTGTAGTTAGCCATCAGGATGTAAGCTCTATCTCGGCGTTCTCCAAATTGTCCAAGTGTTGCCTCAAATTGATGTTATTTTCTTCTTCCGTATAATAGACTACTCGGTCTGAGGGGGCGCCAATATCTGTAGGTACAACTGCTTCCACTCTGTGGACTAAGGAAAATGGAGTTTCTCTAGTCGGACAGCATGGAGTCATTCTGTACGACCAGAGAACATTGCTTAACTCTTTCGGCCACGCGCCTTTCTTTCCTTCCAACCGCTTCCTCAATCCTTCTCCAAGTGTCTTGTTGGTTCTTTCCGTATGTCCATTCATCTGTGGGTGTGCCACGGATGCGAATCTATTTTGAATCTTCATACCTTCGCAAAATTTGTGGAACTTCTTAGAGATGAACTATGACCCGTTATCTGAGACAATTTCATTTGGCAAGCCGAAACGGATGATGATATGATCCCAAACAAAGTCAATCACTTTCTCAGGAGTGATGGTACTAGTGGCCACTGCTTCCACCCATTTTGAGAAGTGATCAATTGCCATAATGATAAATTTCTTTTATCTAATGGCTTCAAGCATTGGTCCAGCAATGTCAATTCCCCAAGTGGCGAATGGTCACCCGGTCAGTAGAGGCTTTTACATTGCATCCGGGATGTGTGACTTTTCTGCATGGATTTGGCATTAGTGATAGGACTGCACGTAATTAGTTGAGTCTGCTTCTATAGTTGGCCAGTAGTACCCTAGGAGCTTGGCTCTTTGAGTAATGGTGGAGGCCGTTTGATGGGTGCCTCAATTTCTGTCATGTATCTCCTGGATTACGTAATTTCCTTCTTCTAGGGCTATACATTTGAGCAAAGCGTTCGAGTAGGACCGTTTGTATAGTGTTCCGTTAATGACCAAGTAGCTGGATGATTTCTTCACCACTCTAGGTGCCTCAACCTTATCTTCTGGAAGGATGTCCTTGTCCAGGTAGTCAATCAATGGTTGCATCCAGAAGGGCTCTTTTTATTCTATTAACATCATATTCTGCCCTTTTGACTCGAGTTCCTTCAATAAGGCCTCTACTTTGGCCAAGTATTTCATTATTCCATTCTCCTTTGTTGCATAATTCTTATTGATCTGGTTAGAGACCAACTTTGAGTCACTCTTGATGCTCACTCTGTCTGGAGCAATTTCTTTGGTTAATTCCAAGCCTTTGATCATTGCCTCATACTTGGCGGCATTGTTGGTGACTGGAAAGGCTAGTTTTGCAGCATAGCTCATCCGTATCTTCTCTGGTCCTTCTATCTAGACTCCGCCGGCTCCTTCATGGGAAGATGCATCATCGATGAATATGTTCCATGACTCAATCTTGAGGCCGGGTGAAGGATCGATTACTGTAAATTCAGTGACAAAATCTGCCAGGACTTGTGCTTTTAGCGCCTTTCTTCCCTTAAATCGTATGTTAAACTCCCCTAGCCATATGGCCCATCCGGTTAGCCGTCCGGAGGTTTCTGGCCTCTGTTATACCTTTTTCAATGGAAAGTTGAGTCTGACAGTGATCGTGTGGGCATGAAAATACGGTCGAAGCCTTTCCACTACTGAGACTAGGGCTAGTGCTAACTTCTCAATTCTTGGGCATCTGGTTTGGCATTCTTCAGTACTTTGCTCACGTAGTATACCTGGTGCTGCTTCTTGTCTGCTTCTCTAATTAAAACTGACCCTACTGCTTCATCCATAGACACTAGATACATGATCAGTGCTTCGTCCTTCTCTGGCCGAATTAAGAGAGGAGGCGTGCTTAAGAATTCTTTGATGTTCTCAAAGGATTCCCGACAGTGTTTGTTCCAACTAAAGGCTTTGTCTTTCTTCATGGCTTTATAGAACGGGAGACATCTTTTGGCTGAAAATTATATGAAGCGGCCGAGCGTGTTCACCCTTCCATTCAACTTTTGAACCTCATTCAGCGTCTTGGGCAGCTCTATCTTCATGATGGCCTCTATCTTCTTTAGGTTTGCCTTGATTCCCCTTTGGGAAATTAGGAAACTGAAGAATTTCCCACCTCTTACTCTAAAGGTGCACTTTTCTGGAATTAATTTGAGCTGATATTACTGTAAGGTTTTGAACACGGCTCTTATATCTTCCACATGTTCTTCTAGGCTTCTGCTCTTGATTATCATATCATCAACGTAGACTTCCACTATTTTAACTATTTAGCCTTTGAACATATCATTCACTAGGCGTTGATAGGTGGCTTCCGCGTTCTTTAGACTGAATGGAATAACCCTGTAGTAGTATGTTCCTTCATGCATTATGAAGGATGTCTTCTCTTCATTAGCCAGATCCATGGGAATCTGGTGATACCCTACTTTTGCATCCAGCAAGGAGTATATAGAATAGTCGGTCGTTGAGTCCAACAGCTGGTCGATGCTTGGGAGTGGATAGCTATCCTTTAGTGTTGCTTTATTAAGATCCGTAAAGTCTACACACATTCGCCAAGCTCCACTTGCCTTCTTTACCAAAACCACATTTACGAGCCACTTAGGGTAGCGCACCACCTGGATGTGATTAACTATCAGGAGCTTTAGGATCTCAGCTTCAATTGTCTTCTGTCTATCTGGCACATGGTTACGCTTCTTTTATTTCACCGGAGATGCTTTCAGGTTGAGGTTTAAGCTGTGTTGAATTACCTCAGGGGGCACTCCAGTTATATCTTCATTTGTCCAAGAGAAGGTGTGTTGCTCTTCTGCCAGCACTCAGCTGATGTCCGCCTTCACAGGTTCTGGGAGATCAGTGGCTATGCGCACCTGCCGACTTGGCCCTACCGTCAATATTTCAATAAGATCGATTGGTTTTGCATTTTCTATTTCTTCTTGTTCCATGATTGTTTCATCCGTCTTTAGTGATGCTAAGTAGGTCTCTTACGCTACTAGAGGGTTACCTGCAACTACCGCTACTCCCTTCGTGGTTGGGATCTGCATGACTAGGTGTTTGATTGAGATAATCGCATCTGACTCAGCTAAGAATGGTCTGCCCAAGATGACGTTGTACCCGATTGGCACATCAGCGATTATGAAATCCATTTTTGCTCTCCATTTTGTCTTGTGATCACCAAGCTCAACCTCTAGTGTGGTCTGGCCAAGTGCTGGGACTGAATGGCCACTAAGGCTTACGAGTTGTGAATGGGATGGTAGCATCCGGCTGTGATGAACTTCTAACTTATCGATTACTTCCTTTCTGATTAGATTAATAGAGCTGCCTATATCGACGATGATCTGTCTAACAGTGCATCCTTCTATCAAGGCTTCCAGCATAAAGGGGTCTGCATAAGGGTTCTTTACTAAACTCTGCTTTTGAAATGGTCTGCTTAGTTTTGAGTTATCTTTAGTATTTGATCTCTTGCATTCGGAGCTCTTCCTTGTTGAGGAGGACCCTTCAAAGCCTGGTCCACCTGTGATTACCATTACTAGCCCCTTTGATTTCTGCAAGGACTTGTCTTCATCATACTTCTTCAATTTAGATCTACTCTCTTTGGTGATTCCTTTTACAAACTGTGAAATTTTCCCTTATTCGATTAGGGCATGGATCTCATCTGATAAGACGCGGCATTCATCCGTGTCATGGCCTCTTGACTTATGGAATTCATAGTACTTATTTGTGTCCTTCCCCATAAACTGTTCAGGCATCAACCTTGGATACTTAATGGATTTCCTATCATAGCTTTTTTGCACATCTAGCAAGATTTCTCATAAAGGAGCGTTCAATTCTGGTCTATGTCGGATGGATGACTACTTGCGGTAGTTCCCCCCTTTCTTCTTAGTTCTTCGATCTTGAGGTCGAGTTCGTTCAGACGTCTTATATGGCCTATCGACCTCATCCACTTCAATCAGGTTCTTCGTAATGGTGATCATCTAGTCCAGCTTCTTTGGTTGTCTTTGAATGAGTTCTGTATGGAATCTTTCGTTCCTCGTACCTCTAATCATAGCTTCCCTGGTGGTGCTGTAGTCAAGGTCTCGTATTTGTAGGCAGGCTTTATTGAACCGCTCGATGTACGAGCGGAGTGACTCATGCATATTTTGAGTGATCTCGTTGAGAGTATGAGTGGTAGTTCCTGCAGGGATGGAGCCAATGAATTGCGTGCAGAACTTCTGCCTTAGATCATCCCATAAACAATGGACTCAGCCGGTAGGGAGTCAAACTAGTAGGTTGCTAGGCCAATTAATGTGTTGGGGAAGTTCCTACAGGCATGCGCTTCTAAGGCGTACGCTAGGTCCATCTTGTTCTTGTAAGTCCGAACATGGGTGCGTGTCTCCGCTATAGTTGTCAATGAATGGTAGCTTGACTCAGGAGTTGAGTTATTCTGCGAGGATCTCCACACTGAACGAGGAGTCAAAAATTTCCAACAGTGGTTCTTATAGAGAAATAGCTTAGCCATTGAGGCCTTCCTTGAACATCTTCTAGAACTCCGGGTCATCCCAATATCTAAACTTCTTGGGCTTCGACTGTGAGCCTAATGGTAGTGGCGGAGGAAGATGAGTGGAGTGGTTTGGACCTTGATACGAACCGCTAGGGTGAAAGAAGCCTGATGGAGTAGGTCCTCGCGGGTAGTGTGCGCCGTATGCAGGTTCATTCACAGCGGCCTATTCTGCTTGTCGCGCTCTTGACATGCCAATTAGATCCCTCTATGAGGGGACTTCCATGCTTTTATTTGTAAAAGACGCATCGAGGTTGGCTTTGTGTTGAGTCGGTTGGAAACCTCCTCCTGCAACGTTAGGACTTGGGTGAGCGTTGTGTGGCCCCACCTAGTGAGCGTTGAGAGGCCCATACTGCTGGGCGTTGTGTGGCCCTTCGGGGGGAGCATTGTGTGGATCACCCTGATTGGTTTTGAAGGGTCCTCCCGGGTGAGCGTTGTAAGGCCCGACCCAGTGAGCGATAGGGCGGATGAGAGCACCCGTATGGTGTAGCGGTCCACTAACCATATGTCCAGCCATTCCTTCCTTCATCACTCCGAACAGGTTCCTTTACAATTGATTTTGGTCTTCAGAGGAAACCTGGTAGCGTTGAGCAAAGCTTTCAAAGAACGTCATTCCAGTTACGGAGTTTGCCAGCGGCGTCACAATAGAGTCCATGGCTAGAATCGTAGAGGATAGGGGCGCCGCTGCAGTTGATTGGGAGTGATCGCCGTCCCTGAGTCATCGGCGTTGTCGTTGGTCGTTTGATCGTGACTTTGTTTGTCGTCCATCTAGTTGGATTTTTTTTGTGTTCGTCAGAAGATAAAGTTCTCGCCGGAGCAAGTAAATTTGTCCACGCTCACTGCACAACTGAAAGAATGGTCAAAGAAAGGGTTCCTTGAGCTAACCTCCACAAAAAGAGAGAGGATCTGCCTTCGCTGGAAAAGGATGGCTGCAAGACCAAAAAGAGCGTCAAAGTGACTAGCCGTGTGAATGGCGTAGCCTCTCCAATGCTTAAGTCAGCGACGGTAATAAAGAGGAGGCAAGTAAGTTAGTGAGTTCTAGGGTTTAGAATGTGATCACTGAGTATGGGGGTGACCCCATATTTATAGTGAATGGTGTCCTTATTTCATCAGGAGTGTATTTCCTCTATTAGAGGTAAGGAGTCCTTATTTAGCTAAGGATCCTATTTAGGCGTGATTTCCTCTATAAGAGTTTTCTTCTTGTTTATCTGATTAGGAAAGGATAATATTCCTATTTATCTGTTTAGGAAGAGGGGTTATGACGTGACTCTATCTCCCACTTAGGCCTGTGAGACCGCGACTCTTCACGTGGCTGGCCGGATGATGATCCTGCTGCGAGGCCGACTGGTGACGTGGCACCCTAATGGTCTTCCATCCGGTATTTATAAAATACCGAGTCAACATTAACCTGTACCTCTTTTTTGGAAACAATATCCCTTGCTATCTTGCTATCAACTTCCAAAATTACATTTCGAAATCCTTACTCCCATGCTAAGCTTAGTCCCTCCCAATTACCTCATAGATCCGCTTTTATGACTGAGCAAGCTCCAATGTATCGCCCAGACCCCACTAACCATTTCCCTTGGGTGTCCGTAATGAGCCCTCCTGATGATGCCCTGTAATTTCTTCCCCTTACCGAGCCATTTGTATTTAATTTCACCCAATTATTAGGTGGTGGTTTCCTTCCTAGGCATCTCCATTCAGGAGCAGATTGACTCCCGCTAATAATCACATTATTGTTTTCCAACTTCAAGGTAGCCATAGAGGGAGCCCGAGCCACAACCTCATCCAGTTCCTGCAATCTATCTTCAAAAATAGCAAGATTTCTATCCTTCCTCACCATCCAACAAGTTACACCAAACAATAATCCCCAATTTGCAAAGCAATAACATTATATTAAAATTAACTTTATGGGGTTTACATAGATGCTTGTTTATATTAGAATATAATAATGTGTACTATAAAGGTGGATATCTTCTATTTACTTTATTTTTCTACAAATTAACCAATAGTTTGCTCTTTATTATCATTGATTCAATAATAATTGCCAAAATAATAGTTAATTTATAAAAAAATAAACTAACCATATAAAAATATGTAAAATTATTGATCAAATAACTAATAATAATGTAGTAAAATAATAATAGAAGGGTGTTGTGGGAAATTTACCTCGATTAAATTAATAACATTGCCCTTAAATGAACTACGTTGTCCTATGTTGGCTACTGAAAAGAAAGGCAGTAAGTTGAAGAAAAATAGCTAAATATAGATTTAAACAAGGATTTTGTATGGTATGGATATGAGTGAGGGAGATAAGTTCCAACGTGGTTTGTGCAATAATTTTTCTCATGAAAATTCTGACTGTCTGTAAATATATTGAAATGAATTACGGTCTATGATATTATTTCATTCATTGCATTTAACCATAGTCTAATTAATATGCTTACTCTTACAAATAATCAGTGGATTCAAAAGCAAACCACAAATTTTTGCTCCTTTTCTCTTTTCACGAGTTGGAATTTTTGCTTCAACCTCTGTATAACCTATGCACACATTTGAATTTCTTATTAATTAATTGACATTCTTCAATTCTAGTTATAATGCTACACTTCTGATACCTACATCATTGAGACATCTAAAGTTGAATGTAACTATTCTTTAACCTCATTGTAAATGTTGACAATTTAAGCAAAAAGGACAATTTAATCAATATATATAACTATGTAGTTATTATCTAAAAAGACGATCATATGTAAGGTATAAACGACAAATTTAATGTTTTTATCAATAATTGTCAATAGGACGTTGCACGACCTTACAACTAATTCAATAAATGTTAAATATTTTAATTATTGTCTATATAATAATTCAAGATATCCAACATTTTTGTTGTAAGAATGTCAAAAAAAAAAGGCATGAGTATTTTTTAATCGGACGTCTTATCCCTCTAGTTATGGAAGTTTTTTTCCGTACGCCCATAAAATGGATATGGAATTGTCGATCTTTTACAATATTTCATCTCTGATAATTTTACATGTACTAGACGTCAATTACATGCATCCTTAATTAATTGTTTCTTCTTATTTCTAATTGAATATATATATATAAATATATATATATATATATATATATATATATATATATTTATATATATATATTATAGTGATTTTTTATTTTATATATGTATATTAGACTTATTAGTTACAAATTTAATGGTGAAATCCAATTTAATGATGATAGTGGGAGTGTAAGAAAAAACAACGTCACCATAGAATAACTCTGTATAAATAGTCTACTAATTAATTGTAAAATTAAGCATCAACTAGGTAAACATTGTATAAAGTTTAAACTATATTGTTAATTTTTATAAAAAAAATGATAATATGATTGGCATAGTGAATCTAAGAGAATTGGAGCTAACCGAACCGAACCGAATAAATCAAAAATTGAAAAGCTTAAAAAAATATAAATCGAAATTAAAAATGTACCGAATCAAACCGATCAATTTAATTTGGTTGGTTCGGTCGGTTATTTCAATTTTTTTTATCTTTTTAAGGATCAATCTAATTTCTATTAGAAGAATTACAAAAACAAGAGTCAAAGTGATATATAGAAATATATTACAATTTTCACCATGTAGTAGACAAGAAAATACATATAAATTGACATCAGAACTAATATATGAACTCTAACTAACCTTATGATCGATAATAGAAGGTTTTGGCACAAAAGTTGCCGAGAGGGTGTATTGGCGAGTAATGATGGTGGGCGGTAGATTAGTTATAAAGTTTAGGAATTTAATGAACTGTTGCACTATAAGTAATTAAGAGCTGTAGGAACATTGAGATGACTAATACATTATATTTTTATATATTTTAAGAATTTTTTTATTTAATTGGTTGGTTTGGTTATATTATTTTTTTTAATTAAAATCGAATTGATCTATTTATTAAAAAAATATAAAATAAAGAATTAAAATTAAATCATTTAAATTGAGAAATCAAATAAAAAAATTGAAATTAATCGATTCGATCGATTATTTCAATTAAATTTAGTTTTTGAACAAAACTAATTAGAGCATATACAAAAGAAATGGGTTTTTGTGTCATTTTCATTTGGCGGCTTTAGGCAAATGGCACTACCGTTATATAGGAGGAAGCCAAGTTATGGGATGTATCGAATTTTTTTAAATTTTTTTATAATTAATAGTTAAAAATTAATAAAAAAATATTAAATTAAAAAAATATTTAAATCTCTATTAAATATTAACCTTTAAATTATTTAATTTTAAAAAAATTCGATCCAATTGAAAAATAATTTGTAAAAGTTATATGTTACTGACAAATGCCTATGAAGGGGATTGGGTCATGCGGATACATGTTGTTTAGTTTAGTTGCTTTCACATGCTTCGTGCTTCCCTATTTTGTCCCCATTCGTACTTTTCCAAGCTCTAAAAATTGTTACCACAAAAGTTACAGTAGTAAATTTTTTAACTGTTGTTTATATTCGAATTTCAAAGTCCTCATAGTTAGGGCCGTAAACTAGCAAGTTCAAGTTTTATTTGTTAAATTTTTAATGAATTTGAGTCGAATTTGTGAATTTGAGTTTGGTCAAATTAAATTCGAGCAGAGCTCAAACATATCTCCAGCTTTATTTAAATTAAGTTTAGCTGAACTTTGTTCAATTAAATTTTCGAAGATATTAATTAAATTTACAAGCTTAAATCGAGTTTCAAACTTAAAATTATATTTTTACTTCATTAATCAAAGTTTTATGTATTTAAACTTATTTATTCACTTAAAAATACTTAAATTTTACACTACATGCATACGCATGTATATTTATTTTTCATAATATATATATATATATAATTTATATGATAATTATAATATTCTTATTTTTAAACATATTCACGAGCATATTAACGAGTTTATTTGCGAGTATGTCAGCGAGCCGTTTATCGAACACGTTCGCGAGCTTTTAAGCCTCCATTGTTCAAGCTCTGTTCGTTTTCTAAAACAAACTTAAATTTTTGTTCACAATCCAGCTCATTTACTAAGAAGTCGAGCTCAAACGAGCTTTAAGTAATTAGTCACTTTTGTCCTTTACATTTTCACTACACGTTTCACCGAACCTTTACTTGTGTAATGCACTTAGGTTAGTAATATTAACCATAGTTGATAACTATTGTTGTTGCGCTTGTTAGTAATTTTTTTTACGAGCAATAACTTTTTTCTTCAAAATAATTAAAAATAATTGTCTTTTAAGCACTTAAAATTACTGTTTGACAGCAAGAAAAATAAAACCATGTCCAACCTTAAATACTAGTTGATTTTAGTGTGAAATGGATGCATACTTATTTTTCTATCAGCAATTTGATTGGTTTGTTTTTATTTAATCTCATCTAAATCGAATTATTTCATTGATGATTTTATATATTCTTTGAATGTGTCAACTGGAATCAGGGGTAATGGTAAAAGAGTCGAGTTGGACATTGATTAATTCTCATCGTCATATAGTATAACTTTTTTTTATTAGTTTCTTATTTAGATTGTAATGTTTACGTTATGTTTGGAAAGCTTAACGTTGAGAGAATTCATTGGTAATTTTTTTTATTTAAAATCAGAAACTATTAAAAGAATTCAAACTATGAAAGATTAATTTTTTTATTTTTATAAATGTAATTATAAAAAATTTTATCAAAAATATATAATTTTAAAAAAATTATCTAATTAAAGTCATTCAAATGAATTCAATTCAATTCATTTTATTTTCTTTATCTTATAAAATTGTTTCTAAAGTTCCAAATTGAGGACATATATGAATGATGACCTTACACAAGACTAGATTTAAAACAACGGAATAAAAGTTTTCTTTATCTAAAATTTTGATAAAAAAAATCGAACCAAGAAACTTTAATATGGATCAAAATTTTAAAAAAGGTCTATAAAATGGGCGAGGCCCAGTAAATAGAACCCATTTTTATTGGCCAATCTGCTGCCTACATTTGCAAGCTTTTAAAAATGAAAGTTTGTGAATCGGGCATTGGGGTCTGCCGCTCCAACCGCCACAATGGCACCTGTGAAAATCACAGGAGCCCTTGTAGCTGCGATCTCCTTCTCCATCACAGTCTTCTCCTTTATGCTCTACAAGAACTCGTTCTACAAAAATTCTTCCAGTCTTTCGAAAAAGAGGAAAAAATCGAGAAACGGTCTCATAGAGGCAGTAGGTAATACTCCCTTGATCAGAATCAGTAGTCTCTCTGAAGCTACCGGTTGTGAAGTAAGTTTCCCTGCTTCATTTTATTTTCTTCGCATCATATTTTGCACAATTTCAGATTGTTTTGAGGGCTTATGTTTTTTTTTTCCTTTTTCAGATTCTTGGCAAGTGTGAGTTTCTGAATCCAGGAGGCAGTGTTAAAGACCGAGTCGCCGTCAAAATAATCGAAGAGGTTAAATTATTTCAATATCTGGTTAATTACAATTTGGCGTCTTGTCTTGATAATATATGTGTGTGTTTTTAGTTTTAGACATTAGGAAGAACCACAGAAGGAATGAATTTTTTGCGTTTATTTTACCCAATTTTAAGGATGATTTTAGTTTATCGAAATTTATTTACTAGAACAGTGCTCAATCAAGTATTTCTGTTAGACTTCTAGTTGAACAGTTTTTAAATATGTAAACCTTTTGGTTAACCTTGCATAGATCTCAAGGCTAAGCAATTAAGTTGGAGCTTAATCTCCTCTCTTAAAACACAGATGGTGGATTGAATTTCTGGAATTAGAGGTTACATTTACACCATAAAAAATTTTGGTTGAGTTTTCTATGAAAAATCCTGTGATATGTGATGATTTGTGATTCATTTTGCAACTAAAGGCTTCCTGTGAACTCTAATATAAACCTATCTTCTCACATTTTATGTATGCTCTGAATTTTGGAATTGTGAGAGAAATTAGTGCATAGAGTACTTCAATTGTGTTTCTGAACGTTGTCTAAAAAGATGTTTGATTCCTTGAAATATTACATCCTTTTCCATGTCAGATGGTCTACTGAAATTATTTATTGCAGCAACTGAATATATGTTTGTCTTCACCATGACCAGTAATAATTTTTTGGTAAACTGTGGTCTTGCACAGGCTCTGGCATCTGGCCAGCTGTCTCCTGGGGGAGTTGTGACCGAAGGAAGTGCTGGAAGCACTGCAATCAGCCTTGCTACAGTTGCCCCTGCTTATGGATGTAAATGTCATGTGGTTATTCCAGATGATGTTGCAATTGAGAAGGTATGAAATTATGAATGTATTGTGTTTCTAAAGATTGTGAAATAATTAATTATATATGGTTCTCATGTCAAGGCTCTGGTTATGCTGATGAGAATGGGAATTTAGCGTGGTTAATAAAAGAAATCATGTACACAATAAATTTCTCAGCATCCTTTACTGGTTAATGGTCTTGTTCATTGATACCTGTCAAAACATTTTTTGCTTTTATACTATAAGATGAAAAAATATACTGAAGAACCTTAATCGTGCTTTTTGTGGCAGTGGAGGTGAGATGTGTATGTGAGTACAATAGAGAGAGAGAGAGCGCGCGCTCTTTTCTTTAGGCTTTAGAGCACTTAGCTTGTGAATTCCTTATACCAACTTTCCTCTTAGTTATTCTCGAACTATGTTTTAGATTAAGCAACAAACTTATATTTATTGCCCTTTTGAATATTTTTGTTAGTCTCAAATTATTGAAGCACTGGGAGCTACTGTTGAAAGGGTAAGACCAGTTTCAATCACACACAAAGATCATTATGTTAATATTGCCAGGAGACGGGCAATTGAAGCAAATGAACAGGCAGCAAAGCAGAGATATAATGGAAAAATTGATGCCAAAGATGCTCAGCAAATAAGTGGTTACAATTGTGACGAAAAAGAAGGCTCGGTATTTGCAGAAGATCCCAGCGGTGGGTTTTTTGCGGATCAATTTGAAAATTTGGCTAACTTTCGGGCTCACTTCGAAGGTACTGGGCCTGAGATTTGGGAACAAACTAGTGGTAGTTTAGATGCATTTGTGGCAGCTGCAGGCACTGGTGGAACTGTGGCTGGTATTTCTAGATTTCTGCAGGTCAGGATCTTTTCTTTCTTTAGAAGATATAGCATTATATTGTGCTAGGTTGTCTAATATGTTATTAACATGTTTTTTGCAGGATAAGAATCCAAACATCAAATGCTTTCTCATAGATCCTCCTGGTTCTGGTTTGTATAATAAGATCACAAGGGGAGTCATGTACACAAAAGAGGAAGCTGAAGGGAAAAGACTAAAGAATCCCTTTGATACAATAACAGAAGGAATTGGCATTAACAGAGTAACACAGAATTTTACAATGGCTAAACTCGATGGTGCTTTTAGAGGCACAGATAAGGAGGCTGTTGAAATGTCGAGGTCTGTCCCTGTTTGCTCGTTTCACTCTTTATTTGCCATTCATGCCATTAATTATTTATGTATGAGCTCATGAGAAAGTGAAAAATTTTTAGGCTTAATTAATACATCAGGACCCTTCAACTTGGCCCTAAACGCCCATTTGCCCCCTGAACTTTCAACTGTTCCAAATGACTCTCTGAACTTGTTTAAAGTCACGTCCTAACCCCTTGAATGCCATGTGCTAGCTTCTGGTTCGAGAGAGAAATCAGGAGATTATATCTTTGAAAAGTCGAACCAACCAAAAGCGAACACATGGCATTTAGGGGGCAAACTGGTGCATTTTTTCCAGATTCAGGGGTTATTTGGAACAATTGAAAGTTCAGGGGTAAATGGGTGTTTAGAGCAAAGTTCAGGGGTCCCAATGTATATGGCGTTTTTTTACTTAAACATGGTAAAACTATTAGTACTCATTAAATTAATTTCCTACTGGAAGATGATGAAATCTTCTTGCCCTTGCAATATATTTTAATTTTTTTGACTTCACAACATATAAAATTGGAAACTTTTCCCAGGTATCTTTTGAAAAATGATGGCCTCTTTCTGGGGAGTTCTTCAGCCATGAATTGTGTTGGGGCTGTTAGAGTTGCGCAGGCGAATGGCCCTGGTCACACTATTGTAACCATTCTATGTGATAGTGGAATGAGACACTTAACAAAGTTTCACAGTGCTGAGTATCTCTCGGACCATGGTTTGACACCCACCGCAACTGGATTGGAGTTTCTTGGCATCAAATGAGGCTTTAAGCAAGGGTAGATTTTGTGCAGATTTAAAGTCATGCTCATATTAACAAGGTATCATCCGAAGGTTTTATCTGAAAATTTAGCTATAAGATAGCAGGCGGTTACATTTGTTAGATTGGTAACAATTATTTTGAATATTTAGGACGGCACTTATTTATAAGAATTGGCCTATTACATCGAGACCCCCTATAGTTGTCTCTAAACGCCTATTTCCCTTGAACTTTCAAAAGTTCCTCGTAACTCCCCTGAACTTGTTTAAAGCACACCTCATAACCTCCTGAATGCCACGTGTCAAAACAAAAATCAGGAAAAGGACGTCTTTGAAAAGTCAACCAAACAAAAGATGACTCGTGGCTTTCAGAGGGCAAATTGGTGCCTTTTATCAAAATTCAGGGCGTAAATGGGCATTTAGGGACAACTCTAGGAGTCTGGTGTATAGTTTGTGATCACTTACAGTAAGCATCCATGAATTTATAAATTGTAACTCTGTGGCCAGCTGCTATAAGCAACCAGTGACATATTTAGCAGTGGTCTGATTCGATTAGATGTTTTATAGAGTATTAGAAAATAAAATCATATGCTCCTAGGGTTGGAATCGAGTTGAGCGGTTCACGAGCAGTTCGAATCGGCTCGATCAAAGTTCAGCTTGATAAGAGGCTCGACACGAGTTTGAGATCGGCCGAGTTATTAATGAGTCAAGTCCAGCTTTTTAAGGTTCGGCTTGAAAGCTCGTATAATTTTTTAATTACTTTATAATATCATTAATTTCCTATATACTCATAAAAATATGGTAGGTTAGTTTTAATTTTAAATATTCTAATTAAGAAAAGTTGTGTATCATATTCTTAATTAGTTCTCTAAATATCCTTAAACAAGTTGTATTCCTATTCTAATTCTATCAATTCTCAAAAAACCTTAGTCTAATCATTTAACATAAAAAGGCTTTGAATTTTAATTTGGCAAAAAGTGTGTATTTAGAAATAATAAGCAAGAGATTTATTGCATAAATAAGGCTCGTTTAGGCTCGTAACCTCTAAAACTAGAGCCGAGTTTGTCGATGAGCTCGAGCTGAGCTAAAATATTCAAGGCTCGACGAGCTACGAGCCGAGCTCAATCAGTTTTATTTTGAAGCCGAGCCGAGCTTAGATAGGTTCGGTCCCGGTTCAGCTCGTTTGCATCCCTATATGCTCCAAACAAATATCAAACTCTGTAAGTTAAACACTTCATTAAACATAAGCATAAAAAACATAACAGATTGTGACTAGAACTAAAACAACATCAACTAGTAGATGTGAAAATATGAACATTAAACCTTCTCAAAAATGTTGTCCCTTGATGGATCCCATGGATAGGTCAATTTCAATCAAGTTTTCTTCTTCAGTTACCTCATTTATCTCTTTCAATAGCTCCATAAAACCCGCATGTCTGAACATAGATTCTGTCAAGTATTCAGGCAATTTCATCTGCATTTCTGTTCTTGTCTTTTCATTCGATTCAACAGAATTATCATCAGGGAGAATGATTTCAATTAGATTATCATCTTCATCCTCATCATCATCAGAAGAAGAAACTAAAATTTCAGAAACAGCCACATTCTTTCCCAAATTATTAAAACAAGCCCAGTTTAGCTCAAAACCTTCACTTGCCGAGAAATCATCACTACTTTCACTGGCAGAAGGACAATCTGTTGATTCAAATTGATAGTCATGAAAGTCACTGACTTCACTTTCTTGTAAAGCATTACTAACAATTTCCATTTCTGGATTCACTTTCTGTTGATTTTCAGGTGTGTTTTTAACAGAGCTGGTTTTCTTTTTCGAGACTGTAAGAAGAAAAACGGTGGATAGGCACAAAATGGAGACTGTTACAAGGAAAGGAGATAACCCGAAAGAAAGGAAAATTATTGGAGGGACAAAAATGGCTGCAACACAAAGCAATGAGATTTTGCAGAAACAGTTTGAAGAGGTATCATTATTATCATTATCTGCTGTTTTCCCCATTTTTTTCCTAGAAACAACTTTTTGCAGTTAGTAAGAAGTAGATCAGAAACACAAAAAAAGGGTACTTAAAAGCTTGTAGGGAAAGCCATTATTGCATACCTGAGAGCTTAGTTCTGAAACTAGGAAGCTTTCTTCTTTCTCTTCTTCCTCTCTCTTGAAAAACAAAAAAATGGGTTTGTTTGTTGTTATCTGAAACTACTTGATTCTCTTGAAAAGAACGAAACTTTCAATTGATTTCTCAATCTCAAAGCTATGAAATTGGGGAATCCATGTGCTAAGTGTAACCCATATGTGCTCTCCACGTGGCACCACCAAACCCACCAAAAATCTGCATAGCCCTTGATTCACAATTACACATGACCCATCAAAGTAATCAACTTTGAATACTTATTTATAATTTTGAATAGTTATTTATAATCGGCAGGGCTGAAAATGAAGAAAGATGAGAGGGAAAATGAAATAAAGTCATTTATGGGATTTTGGCATGAAGCTAATTACCCAAAAAGAGGAGAGTTAAGATGTAATAATGACCCATTTCGTGTTGTCTGCAATTAGACCGTCAAGGTGTAATCATGATATTACAAAAGTCCATTATATGTTGATGCATGCCCTTGTTTGTTTTGATGGAGTCCCATGTTTTTTGAAGAGATGTTTGGGATAGTAAAGCCAAGTACTTGTAACCACAAGTCTTGTGTTTCACACAACCAAACTTGTGTGTTGCTATAAAATGGTCAAGTTCAATGCTTGCGACTGTTTCCAAGACAGTGAATAAATGACAGATGTCTTGGCCTAAATTTTTGATTTAGAACCACCCAGAACAGCTCTTACTTTTTTTTGTTTTAATTAAAAAAATATCTGGACCTCTAATTTTTTTAGTTGTTCACATTGAACTCCCGATCTAATATAATTTCACATATTGAGCTCTTATAATTTATTAATGGTTTAGTCATCTAACTATGAACATGGTACTCGCGATCTATTCGATTTGTGTTCATATGAGATTTTAATATACGGCTTTAAAAAAAAATTTAAAAGTGCGTTTCGAACTGTAAATGTCATTTCAAATGTAAATAATATTAGGGTAAACTTGAAAAACATGCCATGTGGTTTGGTCGTTGTTCAAAAAGATGTTTGTGGAATGTTTTTTTTTCAAAAGGGTGCTTTTGATTTCAAAAGTTCGTAAAAAGAGGATTTCAAAAATTTTTAAATCATATTTTGAATGGTAATTTTGTCCATGTTGAAGCAAAGTTTTAATGAAATTAAATTTTAAATATTTTTTGAAAAGTACTAATATTTTTTAATTTAAAATTGATTATAACTTTAAAAAATAGTAACAAAATAAAATTTTTTCGAATATCATTCTAATCTTTATATATAATTCTTAAATAATATAATTAAAATATGGGAATTTTGAATTTTTTGAAATAACTAGTGTAGCAAATAATTTTCAAATTACATGAGCCCTTTTAAAAATTTTTAAAATCACAGACAGTATTTTGAAAAAATTATTTCAGAAGCACCTTTTTAAAAAATGATTAAACTACAGTACATTTTTTAAAGTTTATCCATAATATTACATATTATAAGAGATTTTGATATTTATAATTATAACTAGTTATCTTATTTGTAATTAAGTGGCCACTCTATCTAGTTAATGATATATTCTGAATTTATATGTCTCAAGGAGCTATTATAAAAGACTTTCTATCATGTTATAATGTTTGCAAGAAAATATCAATAAGGTTGGTACAAGTGGTAAGCGATTGGGTATCGCCTAAGCAATGTCTCGAGTTCGAATCCTAATGAATGTAAAAAAATCCTTATTGGAAGACTCACTCACTCATCACAGTCAGGTGCACGACCTGGATCGGATCTAGTCCGATGAACTAAATGGGCAACAACAAAAAAAAAAAAAAAAATTGTTTGCAAGGAAAATTTTGGGAAGCAAAACTGCAAATTAAGGTTGGTGTCCAATGGACAGTCCAAAGGGTGGCTCTGAGTTTGTGGGTTTAAGAATTTAAAATACGTCCTCCTTGATTTCCTGCACTTGATAAAACAATGTCCTTGGTGATCTCATTTTCCTTTTTCACAAATGGCTGTTTTCAATCTTCTCTGAAAGGGTAAAAGTAAATACTATTGGTTTATGTGACTTTCCACCCTAAACATTTAGGGCTTGTTTGGTTTACGGAATGCTTATATGGTAAAATAGAATAAAAATGAATAGAAAGATGTCAAATATGTGAGAATTCGTCGTCAGATGAATTAACTATTGATTATTATTATACATATTATGGAATAACTATTTTTATTTGAAATTAAGGAATAGTTATTCCTTGAGATGCATAATACTAAGGAATAGTTATTTCATCCGAAGACGGATTCTATATAACGATCATATTTGACATCTTTTTATTCATTTCTGTTCAATTCCACGGAAGTTGCATTCTGCAAACCAAACGCCACCTTAGTTTTTCAGTACATGATATTTTCATGTTTCCAAAATTATGAAAAAACCATGAAAATTAACCCACCAATTAGGTGGTTATCCATGATACATGTCTATACTATATCGAATTGTACTTTTTTTAAAAAATTTTTATCTCATTGAACTTATAATAATGATAAATAATGTGGACTCGAATCTGTAACATCTAAGATTACATCTTCAGGCTTAACAACTAGGCTAAAACCTTTGCCGCATATCCAACCGTACTTTAATGAACTATGTGCTAAGCAAAAGTTAATAATTTATAATTGTGTCATCAGTTTTATCGTAAACTAATGGAATGCTATATAACTTATATGATTCTTGAAATAGGGTTGACGAATGTCTTAACCTAGTGGTTAAGACTAATTTATAACATTTATAGGTCTTAAGTTTAAGTTACATTTAGGGTGATGAGATCTTTTTTTTTTATTAATATAAGCGTAATTGCGTAAATTAAAAAACCTTATAGGATACTTATGTTGATTGGCATAACATTGTGGCGGCTTGCAATATAAACTTTGAATGATTAAATTATCATATAGTATGAGGCACGGCAGTCCTGACACTTTCGGAGTTTTGGGCAAAATAATATATGACCTAATATTGGAGCCATTCAATTAAAATAAGTGGCAACATAAAAATGAAATAGATAATTGAGTAATAAATTAAAACGATAATTAACTATATCCAATAATTTATAAAAAAAAACAACTAAAAATTTAAATGATTAGAAAAAATAATTAAAGTTTCAATGTATTTATAATATATTATGGTCCATTACAAAAAGAAATTAGAATATATTTTTTAAAAAATAAACTAAAATTTAATTTTATTTATTTACATTAAAAATAAAAAGTTTTAAATATTTTGGCCCATTCCGGCTTAGGGCCGTAACGGTTGCACCGAGTGTCTAACCACGGGCCGGCACTAGTACGAGGGAGAGAGACCAATAATAGAGTGACTCAGGTTCATATATATGCTTGAGGAATGATCTCGTTTTATTTAAGCTATGAATGCACTCCAGTCTTCACTATGATCTAAGTTTTATTAAAAAAACAAGTGCAAACATATGTTAAATTCTAGAGTAACTTTCTTCAACGAGTCGCTCTAATTAGTAATTTGTCGTGTATAATGTTGTACAAATTATCTTCAACGATTTTGAGAGGTAGTATAGGAACTTGACGACGCTCATGGCTCGTTTTATTCATGGAATTGCTATTTCGAAGAATAGAAGAAAAATGAATGAAAAATGGTTAAAATGGGGGAGTTTTTGCCCAAAATCTGCCATCGAATGGAAAAGCTATTTCTAGCTATTACACATCTCATGGAATAGCTATTCATATTTGAAATGAAGGAATAACTATTTCATGAGATTTATATTAGCTAGGAATAGCTATTCCATCCGTTGACGGATTTTATACAACAACTCTACCATTTTTAACTATTTTTCATTCATTTTTCTTCTATTCCATGGAATAGCTTTTCCACGAACCAAACGCCACCTCAGTGTTTTAAAAATCCCCGACTAGTCATGCCTGACTTTTAATTCCTAGGACGCTATCAAACGCTCGGCCAATTTATTGCCACCTACTCCGATTTTTTCCGCCTAGGCGACTGTGAGCACGGGATTTTGCAATCCCTCTCGCGAGGCGATGATGACGTGTACTCGATTTTAATGCCTTGAAATAAAAGTTCTCTTTAGAATTTTTATTACCAAAATAATATTTCTTGCGAATTTTATACTTGGTAGAATCCAGTTCGGCGTGGCCGATAACGCGTCTGGTAGGAGCTTGAACCGATGATTTATACCCAAATTAAAAGATACCCATTAAAAATAAAAAAAGATGCTTTTTAACCCACTTTTAACCACTTTTGGCGACTTTTTAAGCTCCTAGGCCCGCTGCCTGTCAGTATGCTAGAGGCTGATGCCACTAGCGGCATCAGCCATGCCGCCGGCGATATCACCATGTCGCCGGCGGCATCATCCATACGGCCGGCGGCATCGCCATGTCGCTTGCGGCATGACCCGAAGCGGGTCCCTGCACAGACAGCCTTTCGGCCACTTTTGGCTGAATTGGTCAAAAAGGTCTCGAAAACCATCCCATTTCACCTATAAAAGCACACATTGAGCTGCAATTAAGGAGGAGAGAACCATCTAAGGTTAGAGGTTTAATGTTAGAACGAGAAAATTGATTTTAGTGAGATAAGAATTAGATAAGGCAGAAAAAAAGGATTCTAATCCATTTTTCTTGGTTTTTCTTCGTTGAACTCTCTGATTGCGAGCTTATAATCAGTAAATCCTGTAGTTAAAATCAACTTAATTGGATTTAGAAACCCGAAACTTAAATTTACTACTAAATCATCGTAACAAGCTCCCCGGAGGCGTTTCTTTTCGGTTCACGAAGAGGTGGATTCAGGATCCCGAGGTAAAAATTATGAGTCTCATAGCTCTTTGGCATTAATATTACTGATTTGTGTTGATTTTTGTTCATTTTTGGGTTCTTGGTCATTTTTTACTATTCCATGTTGCTGCTGTAAGAAAATTTAGGTCGCCGGAGACGTGTAATGTCACCCACCCATGTCACCAGAGACATCGCTGATACCGCCGGTGGCATCACATTCCCCAGAGACTTCACTATTTTATGGGACCTTTTCTTTATGGTACTCAGAAAGCCATGTAACCTGCCTGCATACTGATGTCACCGGCGGCATCATCCATGCCGCCAGCGATATCAGCCATGTCGCCGACGGCATCATCTGCGTCGTCGATGGCATGACTTTCTGGACAGCAGTTTTATTTTTGTTTGTTTCTAGACTAGCTTATTTTTCGAAGCTAGGACATATAGAGCAACGATGGAGGTTCAAAACCCCCTGTAAACGGACTCCACCCCAATACGTGTGGCATTTTCACTAATAATCCGGTTAAAAAAACGATCGAATCTAAAGTTTGGTTAAAAATGGAATTCCCCCGCAAACGCCGTTCAAATCTCATTTTTGCCATCCAACTGGGCTTTATAATATTGTAAATAAAACACGCCATATCCGTGCTAACCATCTTCTGCAGGTAGATGCATATCAGACATTTTGGTATTTTACTTATTGCATAGAATAATGTACAGGACTTGAAAACCTTGTAATAATTTTATTTTCCGCACTTATTTTTGAATTACTGTAAATATTTTATTCATTGCTTCAATCGCTTGATAAACGCGAAAATAATAAAATAATTGAAAACATAAATAAATAGGATGGATTAAATAGATTAAGAAAGAATGAAGTATCTTAACTTGGCCTAATGAAAAATAGATAACATCATCTGAACTCGGAATCTCTACTTAAGGTATGGTCCAACCACCCAGTGGGAAAATCGTACCAAGAATTTCCCGATTGAGCTGAACCGGGTGGCGACTCTGTTTTAAGTACGGGATCTCGATCTCGTATCTTTTGAGCATAAAAATGTGCAAAACCATTTTCTAATCACATCATACGCATCCCCCGTTGCTTTTAGAGGCCGACCCACCAGCCCGGCTCCACAGCCGCCGCATAAAACATCGTTCGTTCACAGTGGCGACTCTACTGGGGACTGATCTCTTGAACTTATCTTTTCATAAAGTTTAAAAGATTTTGATGATGTATTGAAATCATTGGCCAAATTAAAACTTCATTCTTTTTTTATAATGTTTTATCCTTACGCGTATAGATAGTTCAGTAATTTTTAGGTGCCCCATTTTACCCGAGAAGCTCACGAAGTATCACTCATACCCTGTTGGAATTGAGGATGCCTAGTGGGTGGATCACTCGTTTTAACCAACACGTACACTCCTACGATCACACCTATTTGGGAGTGCAGAGTAACGTGGAATCAAGGTAAACGAGAACCTTCTACATCAACAACCCTATACCAAAGCCGCGCTAGAAAAAGCCTTAGCACATCATTCCCTTAGGGTCACCAAAACAAATAATATAATTGGGACATGCTTCTTTTGCCATTACTGGTGAAGAAGCCAAACTCCATCCTTCCAAAGACGCGTTATGCGGGAGTCATAAGGTTGGAAGAGGGATGATTCGCGTGCTATGTGCTCTGTGGTCATGCACCCTCATGCATCGGATTTAAGAGCCAGAAAAGAATCAACTTACCCTTACTACTTCCGCTTGTGGAAGAAGTTTAGCAACACACGTAGGACTTCTCTTGTACCTCTGTTGCGTCACCACATATCATTATGTATGACGTGAGATACAAACGTCCTACGTATATTGGAGGGATAAGCCATCGCATCATCTCTAACCACATCTATGTGCAGCCATACGACAACAAAAGGCATGCATACCATCCATACCACTCACAAACCCATTCATGATCTGATCCACCGCCTACCATTTCAGCTAGGAGGAGGTGGACTGATCGTCGCACCCCGGTTTGGAAGAGGATAGAACACCGCTTGATTCATCGTCCTCTTACCCCGATTATCACCACGAAAGCCAAAGGGATTCCACATACTGATTCCAACGGGGAGTCAGATTCGGAACAAGTTCAGTTAAGACAGAACCCTTCTCAACCAGCCATGTCTTTTCCAAGAAATTAAGGGACCCCTCCTGCCGAAGAACCCTCTGACCCTACTTCCAGCTCAGGAATGAGATCCCAACAACCGCCTGGCTTCGACTTTACCAGTGCTATGGCACAATTCCTAAATTTTGATGCTTTTCAGGCTTCTATCCAAACCACTGTTCAAGCTATAGTTAAGCAAGCTCTTGAAGATAGAGATTCCGATCGAGTGTCAGCGTCTGATATTCAGGCCCAGAATGGTTCAGCATAGATGTTGACCGATCCGGTAGGGATAAGACCTATTGCGCCTATCTTTCAGTCAACCCAGCCTACGGCACGCCCATTCCAATTTGGGCAAGCTTCGGCCTTTCTGTCAACTTCGACTGTTCCATCAATTGTACCTTTTAATCCAAGACCTTTAGCTCAAAGTTCTGCTCCTCCGGTATTTACTCACCAGTGCCCGGCTTCTCAGTCGCCGCCCTCTTTCACTCCTCCGCAATTTGTTGTAACTCTCAAAGGTACCACCTACCCCCAAAATCCTTTTTCCAGCCAGCTGACCATTCGCCCATCGCTATCTCCGATGCTTAATGACCAGGTCATGCAACCGTCGGGCGTGACACCCGAGGTGGCTGCTTTTGTTCGATAAATGATAGCTTCTCAAACTGTCAATAACCAGGGCACGTATTCTCCGGGTGCAACACCCAAAGCCCTAGCTATCCCTCATAAACCGGTCAGCGACCAGGTCACGCAGCCTCCGGGCGTGACACCCGAGATCCAGGCTTACATCAACCACCTCATCATTGCCAATAAATCTAAAAGAGACGAAGACTGGGTCCCCTATAATTTTACTATGCCGAGTATGGCTCATTATGATGGTTCTGGAGCGCCTGCCTCTCACATTATAATGTATGAAAGAATAATGCGCGTGAAGAAGTTAAGTCATAAGGTGCTTGCTAAAATGTTCCCTTGCTCCCTTCGGGGTCCTGCCCTTAAATGGTATCACACCCTACCGCAACATATTATCGCTTACTGGAATCTTTTATCTGAGGCATTGAAAGTGCATTATGGTTTTAATACTATGATGGAAACAACCCTCCAACATCTTGAGAGGGTTCGTCAAATGCCCAACGAAACTTTTAAGTAATACTACAATCGGTGGATGTCAGCCTAGGTCTTAATGAAATCCAAGCTAAGCCTTGAGGAAATGATTGTCAAACTCCTCGAAGGGTCTCTCCCCTTGTTCTACAAGGAAATGGCTACTGATTCTCTTTCCTACAAGGCTGTGTTCGAGAAAGCCGAGAAAATTAAGCGTGAGGTAAAGCGTGAGAAGGCCGAAAGAGCAGGGAAACCGTGGTTCAGAAAAAATAAAGCTCAACCCTCAGCCCTAGCGTCAACTAAGCCTAAAGCACCGGCTATCGTTTAAGTTATTTCTCATACCCCCGCTGCGCCCCTCGCAATCACTCCGGCTCCGTCAATGGTTGCCACAATCCGGCCTCCTTGCCCCCCCTTTATTTTAGCTAACCCTTATAAGTTACCCCTACGGGTCATCTTCTAGCGTTTGAGGGAAGTAGGTTTTATACAATCCCTTCAGGAATACAAGCCACCTAGACCTGAGGATAAAAACAGCTTATATAACTATCATGTTCAGGTAGGAAACCAAACCAACAATTGCAAAGCCCTGCTCTCAGCAATTCAACGCTTGGTTAGCGAAGCAAAGATCGCTGAGCCCGACAGAATACTGAGCACTATAAATAACCCTTTGCCAAATTTTGGGGATAAGGTTGGCATGGTCCAGTCTGGCTTATCTGAAACCACAATCTTCAATCTCCTTGCTCGGAGGTCGGACAATAAAAACTTTATCCTGGTCATCGATTTGGGTCTCCCATCTTACTCGATTTTTTATCTAATCAATCAAGCCAACCTAGGGGCCAACTCTGTCCATGGGATGGAAGTTAATCCAAACCAGCCGAAGCAAGAGTGCCGCAGGTCTCGGCCATTCATGGTAAAAAGAATGAAAGTTGAGAAAAAAACACTGTTCAGCATAGATTCCTTTATTTCGAAGGAGGACTACGCCGATGGTGATGAGGAAGTAGCTCAAGGGACCAAGGCCGTAAGCACTAAATTATTCAAGGTTGATCAAAATAACCTTTTTAGCGTAGATAAGTATGTACTGCAAAATCCAGATTCGGACTCTAAGGAACAATAGTATCTGTTTGAAACACGAGCCACTAAGAGTGTCTTGCTCAATGATGTCCTTAACATTACCCGAAGTAGCCGCGTATATCAGCCTGGAGACCGATATCTCAGCTTAAGCAAAGACCCAGTTCCTAGTAGGGTCGGTACTACCGCGAGACCCCCTTCTCTACCTCCACCTGCCCCGACCAGTCTTGAGGTTGACCCTCTCATTACCCAGCTGAAAAACACCCAAGCCTGATACAGTATTTGGCAGTTGGTAATCGACTCTAAAGGGCATCACAAGGGCTTGATTAAACGACTCCTCGATTTAGAAGCTAATCCGGCCACCTCGGTCATTGAGATGTGCGCCACGGTTGGGGAAGGCATTCCCCCGAGAAAGGGACCTCAGATTATGTTCGACCGTTTTGATCTTACACTCAAGGGTAGGGATCACAACAGTGCCTTATTCATCCTAATCCAGGTCCTCGATAAGGTTATCCCGTGTGTCATGGTGGACGATGGCTCCACTCTAAATCTGTGCCCTCTAAAAATCCTTCCTCATCTAGGACTATCGGAGGAGATGCTTGAAAAATCCAGCACTGTTATTAGAGCATATGATGATTCAAAGCGCAATGTAATTAGGACCTTTGAGGCAGAAGTCACTGTAGACGGTGTGGCAAGCAATGTGCGCTTCACTGTACTTAACATTCCTGTTACCTATTCTCTGTTGCTTGGCCGACCATGGCTTCACGCTTTGGGCGCTGTTCCCTCTACACTACACCAGAAAATCAAGCTTATTCACAAAGATAGAATAGTTTAGAAAAAGGCCTTCAGATTGCCATGATTAGCAAAACTCAAAAGTCTCCCCCCCTTTGGCACAGCTACCTTCATGCGGGTATGGGTAAACTAATGAAGAAATCTGGTTACAAGCCTGACAGAGGTGGAGGAATACACGAACAGGGAATTGTTGAAGCATTAGAGCCAAAAATCCTTGCCCATCGAGTTGGATTGGGATATAAGCCTAGAAAAGCTTATCGCCACGTCCCCTCCTGCTACTACCGTATGGTCACTGTCTGTGAAATCTAAGGCAAGAGGCCTTATAGGGGAGAGCCTGAGCCGATCAAGTATGGCGGAAAAATGTGGCCCGGCTTTGAGATCTTTAAAGATGTCTACGACTTTGAGACCGGTCGTATGATAGTTTCGGCTGAACCCAAGCTCGTTTAGCTTGATACACCTATTAATATGATTTCTAATAAGGCTAAGGGAAAAGGTAAGATGCATCTCGAAGATGAGCCTGAGGGGAGTAGCGAAGGGTCTATCGATCCAGAAATTGAAAATGTTGTGGCAAACGTGACCGAAGCTATGGCGCTGCTAATAAAGAAAGGCTAGAAAGGTTAGAAAACTGGAGAAGAAGATGCTATGATAGCAATAGTAGGGAAGCTCGCTAGGGCTCTCGCCGAGAAAGCCAACCTATCCGAGGGGACATTGCTCACCAATGCCCAAAAGACCACTCCGAAATAAGACCTGGGTGTCATTCTGAGAGACAATATAGAGGATGCTCCTCCTATTGATATTGTTACTGAAGCCCCTTCGCCTGTGCCAGAGGATATGGATGATGTAATTCTTAACATTTCTTATGTGTTTGATGCGAACAATGCTGCTTACGAGTCTTTTAATACAATGAATAGCTATCGTTCTGCTTACTTGTTTGATGTCTTTCCTGATGGATCCATGCATTCACATAATAATACGCATAATGTTTTTGGCATTAGTGATACATTATTAAGTGAAATAAACCTAAGTACAGATAACAATCCTAAAATGGTGACCATTTCCAAAGATTTAACTCCCGAGGAAAAAAGTGAGATCATAAAAGTGCTTAGAGATCATGTTAACGCTTTTGCGTGGTCATATGAAGACATGCCTGGGGTTGATCGACAAATTGCCAAACATAAAATCCCAACTGATCCTAAATTTCGGCCTATCAAGCAGAAACTCCCCCGATTGAGGCCAGAATGGGCATATCAGGTTAAGGCAGAGGTTTCAAGATTGATTGAAGCTCGTTTCATTGAAGTGGTGGAATACCCAACTTGGTTATCCAACATCGTCCCAGTTCTGAAGAAGGATGGTAGGCTCCGGGTCTGTGTGGATTTCCGAGATCTCAATAAGGCCTCGCCGAAGGACAACTTCCAGCTCCCGCACATTAATGTCCTAATTGATAGCACTGCCAGGGCAGCTATGTATTCATTCATGGACGGGTTCTCGGGGTATAATCAGATTCTGGTTAATATTGTCGACAAAGTCAAAACAACGTTTATCACTGAATGGGGGGTGTATTGCTACAAGGTAATGCCGTTCGGGTTAAAAAATGCCGAGGCCACTTATCAGCGCGCTGTAACCGCCCTCTTACACGACATGATCCATAAAGAAGTGAAAGTATATGTGGACGATATGATTGTAAATTCCGCTACTCGAGAAGAGCACCCTGCTATTCTTGACAAGTTCATGACTTGTATTGAAAAGTATAACCTCCGCCTAAATCCAAAGAAGTGCGTGTTTGGAGTTACCTGAGGCAAACTGTTGGGGCACATGGTTAGCCAGAAAGGAATCGAAATGGATCCAGATAAAGCCAAGGCCATCAGGGACATGCCTCCACCTAAGACAAAGAAGGAAGTCCGATCGTTTTTATGGTCCTTACAGTATGTTAGTCGGTTTATTACTCGCCTCACTACTGTTTACGAACCCATCTTTAAGCTGTTAAGAATATAGCAACCCGTGGTATGGAATGATCATTGCCAGGTAGCGTTTGACAGAATCAAGGCGTATCTTGTTGATCCACCCGTCTTAATACCTCCCATCCTAGGGAAACCACTCATCCTTTATCTAGCTATCGAGGAAACTTCTATCGGGGCCATGCTTGTCCAGGAACATGCTGATCAGCATGAACATGCCATCTACTACTTGAGCAAGAAGTTATTAGATTATGAAACCCGGTATTTGATTGTGGAAAAGACTTGCACTACCATGGTTTGGCTCACTAAGAAGTTGCGACATTATTTCCAATCTTATCGTGTCCAAGCCGTGGCCAAGATTGATCCAATGAAGTTTCTTTGTCAATCCCCTAATCTAGCGTGCAAATTGTCCCGATGGTTACTTCTCCTGTCTGAGTTCGACATTGAGTATATGACCCGGAAGGTCATTAAGGGGGGGTCATAGCTGAATTCCTAGCTAATCAACCCCTCAGCTCTAACTATAAGGAAAATTTGGAGTTTCCTGATGAACAACTTGCCTCTATTACAATCCTCGATGACGTCTGGACAATGTACTTCGACGGCGCTGTGAACCGTAGGGGAGCAGGTCTCGGGGTCATCATCGTCACCCCAGATAATGAGATAATCCCATTATCCAAACGCTTAGAATTCACTATCACCAACAACGGCGCTGAGTAAGAAGCTTGTCTGTTCGGCCTTGAGGCTCTTCTTCAGGTTGAGGCCCGCCGCGTATCTGTCATCGGGGATTCGGGTCTAGTTATCCGTTAAGTTATCGGAGATTGAGAAATTAAAGAGGAGTCTCTCCGTCCTTATGTCGAGGCTATCCGTAAATTGTCTGAGAAATTTACCTCGTGCTCATACCGCCATATCCCTCGGGACGAGAATCAAATGGCTGATGCTCTCGCCACTCTCGTGTCCATATATGAAGGGCCTCAGCAATAGCCTATCCGCCCTTTGATTATATTGTCCACCAAGACCCCATACCACATTCAATTGGCTCCTCCAATCCTCGCCATCTCATCTGAACCTTGGTATTCTGACATTGTCCTATTCTTGCAGATCGGCTAATATCCTATGGGTTCTTTCGACTCAGACCGTACCATCCTACGGCAGCTCGCTATTCAGTTTCGTATTGTGGATAATGATCTAGTCAAGCGCACCAGCGACGGCCTGCTTCTCCGTTACCTCACTGACTCTGAGGCTCAGAGCGTAATAACCCAGGTCCATGCCCGTGACTGTGGCCCTCATATGAACGGTCTTGCTCTCACAAAGAAAATCCAGCGGTTGGGGTATTTTTGGCTCGCTCTCACAGTCGATTGCATCGCCCAGGTCAAACGATGCCACCAATGCCAAGTTTACGGGGATATGCAGCATCTGCCACCTACCGAACTCCATCATTTATCCAACCCTTGGCCATTCTCGACATGGGGGATAGACGTAATTGGTGAAATCCGTCCTTCTTCAACAAACGGCCATAGATTCATTGTAGTAGCAGTAGATTACTTCTCAAAATGGTTAGAAGATGAATCCTTCGCCAATGTCACCGCCAAGCAGATAGCCAAATTCATAGAAAAGCACAACTTCGCCCGGTATGGACTCCCACACCATATAGTCTCAGACAATGGAGTATAATTTCAAGGAGCAACTACTTCTCTGATCGAGAAATACGGGATTGAGCACCATAGATCTTCCCCATACAGACCATAAGCTAATGGGCTGTTAAGGCAGCTAATAAATCGGTAAAGATGATTCTTTCTAAGATGATAGCCAATTACAGGGATTGGGCAGATAAGCTACATTTTGCTATTTAGGGATATCGCACCAGCATTCGCACCCCGACAGGTCAAACCCCATTCTCCCTAGTCTACGAGATGGAAGCGGTCTTGCCAGTTGAAACTCAGGTGACCTCCTTAAGAGTCGCTCTGGAGGCTAAATTAAAAGAATCTGAATGGAATCGAGCGAGATTTGAAAAGTTGAACATGATAGATGAACAGAGGTTAAAGGCCCTCGACAACCTCTAGATGTACCAGCAACGTATGGCTCAAGCATATAACAGTCGGGTAAGACATCAGAAGTTCCCCCTGAAGGCTGGTGATCTAGTCCTTAAACAACTGAAACATTCTACCACTAATGCGAGGGATAAATTCAGGCCAAACTGGGAAGGACCATACGTAATAAAGAAGCTGCTTAGCAAAGGGGCAGTTAAGCTTATGGACATGGATGGGAACGAGTTTATGAATCCTGTGAACCAAGACAGGCTTAAGCGTTATCATATCTGATTCAAAAGAAACAAATCGAAAAAGCGGGACACCAAAAAATATATACGTGATAATTACCCGCCTTTCGGTCTATTACTGATGGGGCAAAAATTAGGGTGGCACCCGACGATTGGTATCCTGCAAACGAACTGTGCAAAAATTAGGGGATGAGACAAACCCGCTAGATCAAAAACCCGAAAAGGGCGATCTAGGCAAACGTTAGGGTATGTGAGCAAAGAACGAGTGCTTTCTAAAAAATCGATCTATGCTAGTTGGCACTGGGAGTTAAATCAATGGGAATGTCAACCAAACATCATGTACTTTATTTTATCTCAATTAACGAAAGTATCTCTTTTGTTGAAATCTAAATGCTTATGCTTATGTGAATCCTATATTCATAGGATTAAGATAACTTTAGCAAGCTTTGGACAGAGTTCATTTTATTCCATATCAAATGCAATAAAAAAAGTAAAAAAAAGAGTACGATAGTTCTGACAAAAAGCGCGTCTCAGATCAACCTTCCCGCACCATCACTACAGTAATTAGAGGTCCACCTCGATGGCGTAGTAAAGAGGGGCTCCTCCCCCTGCTCTACGCGCTCCCCCTCAAGACGGGCCCGCAACCATTTCTGACAGGTCGTCAAGCATCTTATCTCAGCAAGCCATCCTCTGTAATATGTGTCGATCTCGATGGTGTCCACATGATCATAGTCCAGAATCTCAAAAACAGCTTCCCTAGACCACTTCTCCCGGATATGGTTGACCCACCTAGCCTTGTAGATTCTGATCTAGTTATGGGCCAGCTTGATTAGGATCCTTTGCCTCTTGCCGTACTGACGGCACAACCGATAAGGGGTGTAGAACGAAGATCTCTTCAGACCTATCAGCTGAACACAAGCCCCCTATGATTCTATAACCACATCCTGGATTCTCCACCATGGACTAACCCACTGAACCTGTACATCGGTATACCGCCCTAAAATAGGCACCCAATCATCATATGTCAGTTAATCGAAATCGGCCCTCATAAGCCCCCTCTCCCTCAGATGAACGGGTAGGTACCTCTTCGGATTCCCTCATGGTGCTTCCCGCAACCTCAGTTTCTCCATCAACCACACCTATAATTCGAATCCAGGTGAGGATCAAGAAATAAAATGGCAAAATTGAGAAGAACAAAAGGTACCTGCAGCAAAATGAGCTGGTCTCCGTGTGAGCACGGGATTTTGCAGTCCCTCTCGCGAGACGATGATGACGTGTACCCGATTTTAATGCCTCAAAATAAAAGTTCTATTTAGAATTTTTATTACCAAAATAATATTCCTTATGAATATTATACTTGGTAGAATCCCGTTCGGCGTGGCCGATAACGCGTCCGGTAGGAGCTTGAACCAATGATTTACACCTAAATTAAATAATACCCATTAAAATATAATTAAAATTCAAAAAGATACCTTCCCACCCACTATTAAACCACTTTTCCCGACTTTTTAGGCTTTTTAACCCGATGGTTGTTGGTATGCTGGAAGCTGATGCCGCCACCGACAGCAGTCATGCCGCCGGAGGCATCAACCATACCGCCGGCGACATGATGATGTCGCCGGCGGCATGGCCTAAAATGGGTCCCTCCACAGACAGCCTTTCGGCCACTTTCGACGGAATAAGTCAAAAAGGTCTTGAAAAACACCCCAATTTGCCTATAAAAAGGCACCTTAAGCTGCAAAATATAGGGGGACTGAAAATTGCAAAATAGGGAGCTAAAATTGGGCAATTGAGAGGTTGAAACCGAGAGAGTAGATCTTAGTGAGATAAGAATTAGAAAAGGTAGGAAAAAGGATTCTAATCCATTTTTTCCGATTTTTTCTTCTTTGAACTCTCTGATTGTGAGCTTAAAATCAGTGGGTCTTGGAGTTAAATCAACTTGATAGGATTTAGAGACCTAAAACTCTTAAATTGATAATTAAATCATCGTTGCAAGCTCTCCAGAGGTGTTTCTGTTCAGTTCACGAAGAGTTGGATTCACTACCCCGAGGTGAAAATCCTGAGTCTCATAGCTCTTTGGTATTATTATTATTATTGATTTGTGATAATTTTAGTTGATTTGTACTCATTTTTGGGTTTCCGGTCATTTTGATTGCGGACCGCTGCTGCTGCAAGAAATTGAAGTCCCCGGAGACATGTGATGTTGCCGACGGTATCACCTATGTCGCTAGAGACATTGTTGATACCGTCGTTAGCATTGCATTCCCCAGAGACCTCACTTTCTTGCGAGACCCTTTCTTTACGGTACTCAGAAAGCCTTATGCCTATCTGCATACTGATGTCGCCCGCGACACAATTGATGTCGCCGGCGGCATCAGCCATGCCGCCAGCGACATCAACCATGTCGCCGGCGACATCATTTGCCTCATCGCCGGCATGACTTTCTGGACAACAGTTTTAATTTCTTTTGCTCCCAAACTAACTTATTTTCTGGAGCTAGGACATATGGTGTAACGATGGAGGTTCAAAACCCCCTGAAAACAGACCCCACCCCACAATGAGTGGCATTTTCACTTATAATCCGATTAAAGCAACGATTGAATCTAAAATTTGGATAAAAATGGAATTTCCCCGTAAACGCCATTCAAACCTCATTTTAGCCATCCAATCGGGCCTTATGATATTGTAAGTATTCGTGCCAACCATCTTCTACAGATAGATGTATATCGGACATTCGGGTATTTTATTTATTGCATAGAAAATGTACAGGACTTGAAAACCTTGTAATAATTTTACTTTCCTCACTTATTTTTCTTTTGTTGCTGTAAATATTTTATTTATTGCTTCAATTGCTTAATAAACGCGAAAACAACAAAATAACTGAAAATACAAATAAATAGGATGGATCAAACCGATTAAGAAAGAATGAAGTATCTTAACTTGGCCTAGTGAAAAGCAAATAACATCATCTGAACTCGGAATCTCTACTTAAGGTATGGTCCAACCACCAGGTGGAAAAATCATACCGAAAAATTTCCCGGTTGAGCTGAACCGGGTGGCGACTCTAATTTAAATACGGGATTTTTGATCTCGTATCTTTTGAGCATTTAAACATGCAAAATCATTTTCCAAGCACATCACACTCATCCCCCCGACACTCCAACGGGCAGGCCCGACCGGGCCTGGCCCCGCGTTGAAAGCTGCGCGAAGCGTCGTCTGCTCATAGTGGTGACTCTGCTGGGGAAATTCTTTAAACTTGAACTTTCTTTCACAGTTTAAAAGATTTTGATGATGTATTGAAATAATTCGCCAAATTAAGACTTCATTCTTTTTTTTTAATGACGTTTTGTCCTCACGCATGTAGATAGTTCGGTAATTTTAGGTGCCCTATTTCACCCGAGAAGCTCACAAAGTATCACTCATGCCCTGTTGGAATTGAGGATGCCTAGTAGGTGGATCACTCGTTTTAACCAATACGTAAACTCCTACGATCGAGCCCATTTGGGTAGTGGTTGAGTAACGTGGAATCAAGGTAAACGGGAACCTTCTACATCAACAACCCTATGCCAAAGGCGCGCTAGAAAAAAGTCTTAGCACATCATTCCCCGAAACAAATAAAGTAATTGGGACGCGCTTCTTTTGTCATTACTGGTGAAGAGGCCAAACTCCTAAAGAGGCGTTACGCGGGAGTCATAAGGTTGGAATAGGGCCGATTCGCGTGCTATGTGCTCTGTGATCATGTACCCCCCATGTATCGGCTTTAAGAGCCGAAAATGAATCAACTTATCCTTACCACTTCCACCTGTGGAAGAGGTTTAGCGACATACGTAGGACTTCTCTTGTGCCTCTATTGCGTCACCACATATCGCTATGTAAGACGTGAGATACAAACGTCCCACGTATGTTGGAGGAATAAGCCATCATATTATCTCTAACCACATCTACGTGCAGCCATACATATCACGCACCGCTTCCAATAAAAAAAAGACATACATACATACCATCCATACCATTTACAACCCATTCATAGTCTGACCCACGGCTTATGATCCTAAATAGTCTTCCTCTTGAACCGAGACCTTCACAACCAGCCATGCCTCTTTCTCACAATGACAACTCTACCTCATCCAGAGAACAGACTAGTCTTCCCCCCACCTCAGGAGCAATAATTCACACTCCGTCTCTTGGATCAGAGATCACCGCGGCTTTCGTCTAGTTTTTGAACTCCAATCAGTTCCAAAACATCATTCAGGAGCTAGTGTGTGTATCCGTCAAGAAAGCCCTATGAAGTCAGGACTTCGACCAGGTCATACGATCTCCGGGCATGACACCCGATAGTAATACACTCTGGTAATCACCGCCAATGGATAAAGAGAAGGAGCTCAGAGTCCAATTCTTCCACCATTCTTTAACACCTTACCACCAACATTGGTCACCCCATATCAATTTAAGATCCCCGCTGCCCCGATGCTTCCTCAATACGACCAAGTCATGCAATACAAAGTTGAAGACTTCTCGCATCAATTGATGACAGTGGGCTGCAATCAGAAAGAGGGGAGGGTCCAATCAGAGGAGAACCAGATCTTTCAAAACACTGACTCACCCATACCCCTACCTCAAATCATGGTGGACCAAGAGACCTCTCAGAAATTGGCACTAGCTGCCATTACTCAGCCAAACAATGGTCTTAAGTGTAGCACAAATCCGTGGAAACTGTCGCTTAATGTAATCTTCACCGGATTAAGGGAAGCCGGAATTCTTAAACCTCTTCGCGAATTCAATCCCCCCATAAGAGAAGAAGGAAAAGGCTTTTGCAGATATCACATGTTGTCGGGTCACCACACCAATCATTGCAAAGCTTTGGTTCGTACCATCCAACGTCTGGTGGAGGATAAGAGATTACCGACCCTAAAAGGGCATCCTACCCCTTACCAGAGTCTGGCAACTAGACACGGACGATTAATCCCGGCTTTTCCAAATGACAAAATGCGCCTCAAGATCTCATCAAGGCCATCTACTCCAATGGTAGGGGAAAATCACGCTCCGACAACGAAGATGAAGAATCTCGATTTACAATCCTTAGGGTTCGGACTTTTTAGCTCCATAAGCAACTTCCATTTTCCTACTTATGTCATGTCTTTATCATTTAATCCGCGGCTTCATATGAGAATAAATACGATGCTTTCAGTATTTAAGATATTTTTACTGAATGAAATTAAGCTGAGTACAGATGTAGGCTCTTATATAGTAATCGAATCTAATAATTTAACCCTTGTCAAACAGATGTGAGATAATAAAGTGCTTAAAGACCATGATAATGCTTTTGCTTAGCTCAATAAATGGATTGTTGAAACGCCATGGGTCTTTTCTAGAATTAACTCAATAACCCTACGAATGTACACCTTCAAGCTACCAAAGAAGTATCAACCGGTCCCCTAAAACAGAGAATCGAAGCTTACACTCAACGGAGCCCAACCTCCATCAAATAAACATCTTCATCCGGTACAAATCAACCCCATCGAACCCTTCGACTAACAAAGGTCAGTGGGCAACTACTTCCTAGAACACCAAGTCTAAGGGCAAGCACCTTTATACCACAAACCACAAAGATGTTCGCACAACCAACGTCGCGATCAACTTGCTAAATAAACCAACAAAGCAAACTACCCCTTCACCTCTCAAAAGCACCGAACAAAAGGTTCTCAAACCGAACATCACTTGTTTAAAAACCCTTCAACACCAATACAGGGTGCAAATTCAGGCGTAAACAAGAAGGGCTCGGCAAACCACAGACTGAAGGAACAACCAAAATAGCGATCAGGACGACAATCGAACCAATCAATAAAGGTTTGGGTAAAGCGCCAAAAACTCCCGCGAACTAAACAGCTTGCAATGAGGTCAGCCAGAATCAAATCAAGGTTTCCTGATGTAACTTTGAAGGTTAAAATGAATCGGGTGATCCAGGCGAAAATCGAACGGGCACTAAGGACCTTGGAGAATCTGCAAAGGCTCAACCGAGCACACAGAAATGAAATAGGTACCCAATACCCTTACTTAGAGTCATAGACCTGACACTGAAGCCTCTGAAAACCTCCGATACCAATGAAAAGTTCAGACCAAATTGAGAAGGCTGTCATATGGCCAAGAATGGTACCGAAGTCATAAGCACAGACAAAAGCGAGTTCATCGATCTAGTCAACTAAGACGAGCTTAAGCATTATCGGGTCTAAACAAAAGAAATAAATCAGAAAAGCGGCACACAAAAAAATATATATATACGTGATAATCACTCACCTTTCGGTCTTTTACTGATAGGACAAAATTAAGGTGACACCCGACGGTCGGTATCCCGTAAAACAGCCTTGCAAAAATTAGGGGATAAGTCAATAACGCCTGTTGAACTGAAAACCCGAAAAGGGCGGTTCAGACAAAAATTAGGGCACGAGAGAAAAATTGCGAGATGTTAACTTGAAAACCTCTAGAGGCCGGTTAACACCAGGGGTTCCGTTTATGGAAATGATTGCCAACGTCCTGTACTCAAGTTAGATTCACTCCATAAAAGTGTCTTTTATACTGAAACCTTCGTGTCTGTGATTGTATAAATGTCTGGTGATCAAGTGGTGGAAACATCGCAATTAAGCTTAATCGAAGAAGCTGTGAGCTCATAAAAAATAATAATAATAATAATAAAATAAAAAAAAATCCGGATAGACTGAAAACATCTAGGTCTATGCAAAAGTCGGAATAAGTCTGTTAGGTCGAAAACTCGAAAGAACAGTCTATGCAAGCGATAGGGTCAAGTTTGAGCCCAAATTTCCCTAGTTCCCTCTAATCTGCGTTCCCCAGACTCTGCAGAAAACCCCATAGCTTTTGATTTGCCATGACAGGAATGGACAGAATAGTCAAAATCAGAGTGCTGGAAAATTGATACCGCCGGGAATTTTAATGATGCCGCTGGCGACATGGGTTATTTTGGGCAATATTAGTTGATGCCGCCAGCGCCATGGGTCGGTTTTCAAGTGACGCACCTGGCAATAAAAATGATACCGCCGGCGACATGGATTATTCTAGGCCATATCAGTTGATGCCGCCAGCGGCATGGAGTCAATTTTCTGGGCGGCATAAAACTCAATATCACCATTTCAGACCTGGACACAACCTGTAAACAATCCTATACTACTTTTCTAATGCCTTGTTGAACAACAATTCATCCAAAATAAAAGCCTGAAGGAGCAAATCACTCAAAATATCCCAAAACATCTAGCCTACGACAAAACCAAATCATCCAAACCCCAATGTATCGAGGGTACAAACAAAGAGCTATAAAAGCAAAATGAAATAAAACTAAGCATGCCTGCCACTGCCAGTCGGGCGGGATGAAATGTCATCAGGGCTTGCTAGCCAGTCGTCAACATCATCCTCGTCTTCCTCCCTTCCCTCTGTCATAGGCACACTGCTGGACTCCTTAGGAGCAGTAAACGCATGTCGGCCGGCAGACATCTTGATCCCCCTACAACTTGTGCTCTCGGGGTGCGCATGGTCCAGGTTTTGCTTACTTCTCCGTTCCTGAGCGGTGGCTGCCAGCTGACCCTCGAGATCACTCATGCGACGCTGTAGAACCCCAGTCTCCTCCTCGTAACACCACCGGGCTGCATTAGCATCAGATAGGGAATGGGCTAAGAAATCTTGTAAACCAAAAAAAATATCAGTAGTGTATGTCATGCATAACATCTATGCATACATCCCATCTTAACATGTGCATAAAATACCTGAACAAGGAGCGATTGTCTAATAAGGGTATCCCGGAGAACAAAATTGTTCTCTGCGAGCTGCTCTACATGACTCCGCGCCACCTGGAAAATCCAAAAGGCAAATCCTTAGACACCCGCATCCAAGGCTTAATAAGAAAATAATTATTAGGCCTTACGTAAGTAGTATTTTCAGGCATGAAAATAGGAGCTTGCCGGCTCGAGCCAATATTCCTATGGAAGAATTCGCCTCGGGAGTTCATCAGCAGGAAGGTGGTTTCCAACGGGTTGACCAAAAGCCTCTCCACAAAGTTTATGCCCTCCGGCACACTATAGTGCCGGGTCCCACTTTGGTTATCCCGGCCCCTCTTTCTCGCGGGTTCCTAAAAAAATGAAAGACACTTCAACAACGTTCCTAAAACGACTTCAAAATTATACACACAAGCACAATCATACCTCAAAAGAACGTTGCTCCCCTTAGGACATTAGCACACTCCCGCCAGCTACATCCGCACCCACCTCATCCTCCCCCTCGAGGTCAACCCCAACATCCCTTTTAAGTGCCTCATCCTCATCATCCTCTTCCTCATCAACGTCCACAACGCCTTTGAGGTGCCTCTTCTCATCCTCCAACCGTTGCTCGTTGTGATACTCAATTGTATCATTTTTATGGATGCAAGGACACACAGGGAGTAGACGCTGCAGAAGCTGCTAGTAGAGGCCAGGGACACTAGGGATCACTCGGCCGTTCCCCTCAATATAATCAGCTTTGTCAGCCTTAGAGGAGATCACCAAATGGGGCCACCATAAGCCTCTGGGAGGATCGGTAGGCACCGGTCTAGCAGCCACCGGGATGGACCTCCAGCCCCGAACATGCTCGCCTAGATACCACTGCTGGGACAGGGGGCACTCAATCACGAACCGACGGTCATCCACCTCCCTCCGGACCCTTGCGACCTCGGCCAAATTCTCCACCCCATCGAATGGATCCAAGATGAGCTACATCAAAACAACCAATATAAGTCCATAAGCGATTTTTGTTTCGTCTAAATGTAAAAAACAAAGACTAAATTAAAAATTGCATACCGAGCTCAACCGCACGCTCCTTAGGACCTCCCTATACTTCGTAGGGTACTTAGCCTTCCCACTGATGCCCCCGCACCAGCGAGCAAGGAAGTGAGAGCCCGGTGGCACAACCTTCTTAAACTCCATCGGTGGGAGGATCTGATGCTCGAAGGCTCAGGCCTGCACAAATGACGACCGATCAATTCAAAAAGCGTCATACAATAAATGAGAACGCGTGCTATCAAGAAAAATATTTCCAAAAAAGTCATACCAGGAGTAGCAGGTGGGAAAGGTGAAGGGCTTTCTCCTTCTTCCGGGCTCCCACGTCCAGCCCGTGGTATAACTGGGCCAAGATGGCCCTCGGCCAATTCTTCCTCCTGATTCCCGGCACGTCTTCCACTGCGGTTATAAGCACATAATTGATCTTACTCCCCGAGATTGGGAAGAACAGCACAGTGAGTAGAGAAATCACGAAGGACCGGACACAAGCCTCCCTCTCCTCCTCGGGCACTACGTCCACCCGGGTCTAGTGATGGTACAACTCTCCATAGGACAACAGTCCAGAAACAGGCTTCAGACCAAATATCTCCTTCACTCGCCTCACCACGGGCCTCTTAATATGGTACTTATCCATGTAAGCATCAAAATGTATGACCTCGTCCGTCCAAGGGAGGCCGGTCATGGCTACTACGTTAGAGAGGGTAATTGTAGCTTCCCCAAAAGAGAAGTGGAAGGTATGGGTGGTCTCGGACCACCTCTCAGTTAGGGCCGTTACTGCTGAATAAGAAAGCTTAGGCATCAGCATTGGCATTATCCGCGCTAAGTCCCCAAACCCTGTCTCATTAATTACAAGTGCGAGCTCGGGGTCGTTCTCCGAGATATGGTGCCACCATTCACCGATGGTGCCCATTCCCCCTGTGTAAGTCAGTTCATATGGCTGTAAAATTGAAAACAAAATGGGTCAGTCCTGCTTATTTTTTATCAGAAAAGCTGCTGATGTCACCTCTGTTGAAAGCGATGTCGTTGGCGGCATCACTCCATACCTCCAGCGGCATGGTTCATGTCGCCGGCGACATCACCTTAAACAGAAGCAACATTAGACTCCTATAAGCCCTTTTGCAAGGACTGATACCGCCAGCGACATTACTCATATCACCGGCGACATCACTATGTACGGGCAGAACCAGTTTTCTTCCAAAATCGCACCCATCGTGCCAAAACCACAAAAATCGCAATCAATCGAACAATAAGCCCAAAAACGGTAAAAATCGAGCCTAAAGCATGCAATATGACCAATCTATTTCACATTTAAACTCCTATCATGGCACAATTTCAAATCTAAAGCCAAATCAAATCGAACCCAAAAAGAAGAGATTTGGATTTTGTGAGATTACCTGGACATAGCAGAGGTGCTTCTCCTTCTTCGGGGATAAATTGGTGATGGGAGAGTTAATGCCATAGCCATACATTTTAGCTATCTCCTTCAGGCCATATGCAGTAGGAACGGAGAGGATTTTCAATCCCTCAACAGAAGAATCACGCAAGCTCTCCCTAGCCTTGGATTTACCCTTGAAAGCCTTGGTGATTCTCTTCATGATTTCAAAGACAAAGGAAAAAAATCAGAACTGGAGAAGAATATGGAGAGGGGTACGGATTTGTGAATGAATAAGGGAGAAGGGAGTTTCAATCCCTTTTAAACTGTCGCACGGAATTCAAGGAGTTTTAATTTATCTGAAACTGTCCGTTCATGCTGCCGGTGGCATAACTCCATGTCGCCAGCGACATCACTCATGTCGCCGGCGACATCACCTCCTTCAGTTCAAATTTTGAAATTATCTGACCAGTCAAAGCTGCCATGTGGCACTCATGCCACCGGCGGCAACAATCCATGCCGCCAGTGACATAACTCATATCGCCGGCGATATCACCTCCTTCAGTTTAAATTTTGAAATTATCTGACCAGTCAAAGCTGCCACGTGGCAATAATGCCGCCGACGACATCGCTCCTCCAAATTAGATTTTTAACACAAGCCCGACCGAAGGGCGATCTCTTCAAAGTAAAAGTCCATCCAAAGGATAATCACTATACAAACACAAGCCCAACCGAAGGGCAATCTCTTCAAAGTGAAAGTCCGACCAAAGGACAATCACTATACAAAGCACAAGCGCAACCGAAGGGCAATCTCTTCAAAGTGAAAGTCTGACAAAAGGACAATCATTATACAAAGCACAAGCCCAACCGAAGGGCAATCTCTTCCGAAGGGCAATCTCTTCCAAGTGAAAGTCCGTCCAAAGGACAATCACTATACAAAACACAAAGTGAAAGCCCAACCAAAGGGCAATCACTATACAAAGCACAAGCCCAACCGAAGGCCAATCTCTTTAAAGTGAAAGTCCGACCAAAGGACAATCACTATACAAAGCACAAGCCCGTCTGAAGGGCAATCTCTTCAAAGTGAAAGTCCGTCTAAAGGACAATCACTATATAAAACACAAAGTGAAAGCCCGACAGAAGGGCAAACTCTCCACAAGCCATGAGCCCGACCAAAGGGCGATGTCTCCACAAGCCATAAGCCCGACCAAAGGGCAAACTCTCCACAAGCCACGAAGCCGAAGGGCAATCTCTCCATAAAGTGAAAGCCCAACCGAAGGGCGATCTCTCCACAAATCATAAGCCCGATTGAAGGGCAAACTCTCCATAAAGCAGAAGTCCGACCAAAGGACAATCTCTCCGCAAAGCATAAGTCCTACCAAGGGACAACCACTCCACAAAGCTTAAGTCCGATCGAAGGGCAATTTCTACAAAATATAAGCCTGACCGAAGGGCGATCTCTCCATAAGCCATAAGCCCGACCAAAGGGCAAACTCTCCACAAACCATAAGCCCGACCGAAGGGCAATTTCTACAAAACATAAGCCCGACCGGAGGGCAAACACTCTACAAGCCATAAGCCCGACCAAAGGGCAAACTCTTTATAAACTACAAGCCCGATGGAAGGGCAAACTCTCCACAAGCCATAAAACCCGACCAAAGGGCAAACTCTCCACAAACCATAAGCCCGGCCGAAGGGCAATCTCTCCATAAAGTGAAAACCCAACCGAAGGGCGATCTCTCAACAAGACATAAGCCCGACCGAAGGGCAAACTCTCTACAAAGCATAAGTCCGACCAAAGGACAATCTCTCCGCAAAGCACAAAGTCCAACCAAGGGACAACCACTCCACAAAGCTCAAGTCTGACCAAGGGACGATTTCCGCAAAGCATAAGTCTGACCAAGGGACGATTTCCGTAAAGCATAAGTCTGACCAAGGGACGATTTCCGAAAAGCACAAGCACGATCGAAGGGCTATTTTCGCAAAGCATAAGTCCGACCAAGGGACAACCACTCCACAAAGCTCAAGTCTGACCAAGGGACAATTTCCACAAAGCCCAAGTCTGACCAAGGGATAATTTCTGCAAAGCATAAGTCCGACCGAGCCGTAAAGCAGAAGCCCGACCAAAGGGCAATTTCCGCAAAATATAAGCCCGACCAAGAGGCAATCACTCCATAAATCATAAGTCCGACCGAAGGGTAAACTCTCCACAAAGCGCAAGTCCGACCAAGGAATAATTTTCGATCAAAGGACAATCTTTCCACAAAGCACAAGTCCGACCAAGGGGCAACCAATCTATGAAGCGTAAGTCCGACCAAGGGGCAAACAATCTACAAAGCGTAAGTCAGACCAAGGGGCAACCAATCTACAAAGCGTAAGTCCGACCAAGGGGCAACTAATCTACAAAGCGTAAGTCCGACTAAGGGGCAACCAATCTACAAAGCGTAAGTCCGACTAAGAGGCAACCAATCTATGAAGCGTAAGTTCGACCAAGGGGCAACCAATCTACGAAGCGTAAGTCCGACCAAGGGGCAACCAATCTACAAAGCATAAGTCCGGCCAAGGGGTAACCAATCTATGAAGCGTAAGTCCGACCAAGAGGCAACCAATTTATGAAGCGTAAGTCAGACCAAGGGGCAACTAATCTACGAAGCGTAAGTCCGACCAAGGGGCAACCAATCTAACCAAGGTATAAACCAGTCATCCCTCAGGTATCATTCCTATCCCTTGCTCTTTCGTGTAATCATACTGACCTGTGGCAGCAGTGATCCCCCGAGGGGCAGCCTGTGAGCACGGGATTTTACAGTCCCTCTCGCGAGACGATGATGACGTGTACCCGATTTTAATGCCTCAAAATAACAGTTCTCTTTAGAATTTTTATTACCAAAATAATATTCCTTATGAATACTATACTTGGTAGAATCCCGTTCGGCGTGGCCGATAACGCGTCCGGTAGGAGCTTGAACCGATGATTTACACCCAAATTAAATAATACCCATTAAAATATAATAAAATTCAAAAAGATACCTTTCCACCCACTATTAAACCACTTTTCCCGACTTTTTAGGCTTTTTGACCCATTGGTTGTCTGTATGTTGGAAGCTGATGTCGCCACCAACATCAGTCATACCGCCGGTGGCATGGCCTAAAATGGGTCCCTCCACAGACAGCCTTTCGGCCACTTTTGGCGGAATAAGTCAAAAAGGTCTCGAAAAATACCCCAATTTGCCTATAAAAAGGCACCTTAAGCTGCAAAATATGGGGGGACTGAAAATTGCAAAATAGGGAGCTAAAATTGGGCAATTGAGAGGTTGAAACCGAGAGAGTAGATCTTAGTGAGATAAGAATTAGAAAAGGTAGGAAAAAGGATTCTAATCCATTTTTCCCGCTTTTTTCTTCTTTGAACTCTCTGATTGTGAGCTTAAAATCAGTGGGTCTTGGAGTTAAATCAACTTGATAGGATTTAGAGACCTAAAACTCTTAAATTGATAATTAAATCATTGTTGCAAGCTCCCCGGAGGTGTTTCTGTTCAGTTCACGAAGAGTTGGATTCACTACCCCGAGGTGAAAATCCTGAGTCTCATGGCTCTTTGGTATTATTATTATTATTGATTTGTGATAATTTTTGTTGATTTGTACTCATTTTTAGGTTTTCGGTCATTTTGACTGCGGACCGCTGCTGCTGTAAGAAATTGAAGTCGCCGGAGACATGTGATGTTGCCGGCGGCATCACCCTTGTCGCTAGAGACATCCTTGATACCGCTGTTAGCATCGCGTTCCCCAGAGACCTCACTTTCATGTGGGACCCTTTCGTTACGGTACTCAAAAAGCCCTGTGCCTGTCTGCATACTGATGTCGCTTGTGATACAATTGATGTCGCCGACGGCATCAACCATGTCACCAGCAACATCAGTTGCCTCGTCGGCGGCATGACTTTCTAGACAGCAGTTTTATTTTCGTTTGTTCCCAAACTAACTTATTTTCTGAAGCTAGGACATATGGTGTAACGATGGAGGTTCAAAACCCCCTGAAAACAGACCCCACCCCACAACCAGTGGCATTTTCACTTATAATCCGATTAAAGCAACGATTGAATCTAAAATTTGAATAAAAATGGAATTTCCCCATAAACGCCATTCTAACCTCATTTTAGCCATCCAATCGGGCCTTACGATATTGTAAATAAAATATGTCGTATTCGTGTAACCATCTTCTACAGATAGATGTATATCGGACATTCGAGTATTTTATTTATTGCATAGAAAATGTACAGGACTTGAAAACCTTGTAATAATTTTACTTTCCGCACTTATTTTTCTTTTGTTGCTGTAAATATTTTATTTATTGCTTCAATTGCTTGATAAACGCGAAAACAACAAAATAACTGAAAATACAAATAAATAGGATGGATCAAACCGATTAAGAAAGAATGAAGTATCTTAACTTGGCCTAATGAAAAGTAGATAACATCATTCAAACTCGGAATCTCTACTTCAGGTATGGTCCAACCACCCGTTGAGAAAATCGTACTAAAAAAATTCCCGGTTGAGCTGAACCGGGTGGTGACTCTATTTTAAATATGGGATTTTCGATCTCGTATCTTTTAAGCATTTAAACATGCAAAATCATTTTCCAAACACATCACACTCATCCCCCCGACACTCCAACGGGCCGGCCCGAAGGGCCCAGCCCCACGCAGAAAGCCGCTTAAAGCTTCGTCCGCTCACACTCCGATAAGTGATGGGTCAACGGAAGCGGCATCCATGTTCAGCAAAACATCAGCCAACCCCACAGCCATGGGAGAAGCCCCTGTCGATATGGGGCTGATGAGTGAAATTAGCCTGAGCGGAGCAATCGTGCTCACTCCGCACATAAACTCCGCCATGAGTAATAATGCCACTATGGATGGCCAGGCAAGATGGGATCGGGGCGCCCCACGGCACAACTCTAGAACTACTCTGAGCTGAAACCCAGGTTTGTTAGATAACCGAGAAAGAAATGGGTCCCACAGAATCCAAATTCCATAACCTTCAAGGAATTCCATCCGCGCCAAAATAAAACTCCGGCAGCGCTAGGGTCACGCGTTTGGGATACAGTACCCCCAAAATAGCGTGGAACTCTTCAAGCAAGGGGCATAGATTGAAAGATGAGAATCGAAAGACGTAGTCCATTGGATCCCAAAAAGACTGGGCAGCTCGAAGGAAATCACGGGTTACGGGCCACGCTGCGATATATCGAAACCCCCAAAGCCTGAATTTTTCAAGCTTCCTCCAGTCCGCCGTAGCTGTTGATTGTGGGTTATCATGATAGGAATTGGCAGAATGGCTAAAATCAGGTTTCTGGAGGAGTGATGCCGTTGGCGATGTGAATAATATTACCGGTGATGTAAGCGATGCCGCCGACGATATGAATCAAATTGGACGATATCAACTGATGCCGCCGGTGATATGGGCTTTAAGACAGCCCTGTATATATTATTTTAGTTGGTTGAGTGTGGGCGATATGGATCATGCCGCTGGCGGCATGGAGTTAATTTTTCTCATTACAGATCTGTACAAAACCTGTAAACAATCCCATAATCTATTTCCAATACCTGTTCAACTGCAATCCATTTTATTCGAAGCAAAAAAGCCCGAAGGTATAAACCATTCAAAAATCCCGAATATCTAGCCTATCAAAGCAAAATCAAACAATAAATCCAAATTATTCCAACCCCAATATATCAAGGGTACAAAACAAAATTCAAAAAGCAAAATGAAAAAATAAAGCTAGGCATGCCCGCCACTGCCGGCCGAGGTGGGATAAAATGACCTCGGGGCTTACAAGCCAATCACCAACCTCATCGTCATCTTCTTTTTTTCCCTCAGTCATCGGGACACTATTGGACTCCTCGGCCATAACAAACGGGGCGTCGGCCGGCGGACATCTTGACTCCCCTACGATTGGTGCCACCGGGGTGCGCGCGATCCAGATTTTGCTTGCTCCTCCATTCCTGAACGGTAGCCGCTAGCTGACCCTCAAGTTCTCTCACCCGACGTCGGAGTCCTATAGTCTCCTCCTCATATCTCCGTCGGGCTGCATCAGCATCTGACAACGAAAGGGCCAAGAAATCCTGTAAGCCAAGGAAAAACATCAATAATGCACATCATTCATAGCATCCATACATGCATCTTATCTTATTTTAGCATAGGCATAAATAAGGAATGTACCTGAACAAGGAGCGATTGCCTAATAAGCGTGTCCCGGAGAGCAAAATTGTTCTCTACAAGCTGCCCACATGGCTTTGCGCCACCTGAAAAATCCAAAGAGCAAATCATTAAGCACCCATATCTAAGGATGAACAAGAAAGCAGTTATCAGGCCTTACGTAAGTGGAGTTTTCTGGCATAAAGATTGGAGCATATCGGCTCGAGCCTATGTTCTTAGGGAGGAACTCGCCCTGAGAGTTCATCAGCAGGAATTGGGTTTCCATCGGGTTGACCAGACGCCCCTCCACGAAGTTTATACCCTCCGATACACTATAGTACCGCGTCCTACTCTGGTTATCCCGACCTCTCTTCCTCGCGGGTTCCTGAAAAACACGAAAGACACACATCAGCAATGTTCCTAAATAATTGCAAATTATGCACATAAATGCAATCATACCATAAAAGTGCGTTGCCCCCCTTAGGACATTGGCACACTCCCGCTGACTACATCTGCGCCTGCCTCATCCTCCCCCTCGGGCTCGATCCTAACATCACCTTCAAGCTCCTCATCTTCCTCATCTTCTTTCTCCTTGACATCCATAATACCTTTGAGGCGCCTTTTCTCCTCTTTCAGCCTTTGCTCATTATGATACTCAATCGTATCATTCCTGTGGATCCAGGGACATAAGGGGAGTAGGCGTTACTGGTGTTGCTCGTAGAGGCCAGGGACGTTAGGGATCACTCGGCCGTTCCCATCGATATAGTCAGCTTGGTTGGCCTCGGATGTAATCACTAGATGGGGCCACCATAAACCCCGAGGAGGATCGGCGGGCACCAACCTATCGGTGATCGGGACAAACCTCCAGCCCCGGACGCGCTCACCCAAATACCACTGTTGGGATAACGGACACTCCATGACGAGCCGACGGTCGTCCACCTCCCTCCTAACCCTCACAACCTCCGTCAGGTTCTCCACCCCATCAAATGGGTCCAAGACAAGCTGCACCAATAATCAACCAAAACAACCGATATAAGTTCGTAAACGCTTTTTGCTTCTAAGTGTAAAGACAAAGGACTAAATCAAAGATCGCATACCAAGCTCAACCGCACGTTCCTCAGGGCCTCCCTATACTTGGTAGGGTATTTGGCCTTGCCGCCAATACCCCCGTACCAACGGGCGAGAAAATGGAAGCCCAGCGATACGGTCTTCTTGAACTCGACTGGCGGGAGGATTTGATGCTCAAAAGCCCAAGCCTGCATAAGTAACAATTTACCAATTCAAAAAAAAACATCCACAATAAATGAGATATACACAATCAAGAAAAATGCTTTCGAAAAAATATACTTGGAGTAACAGATGGCAGAGCCGAAGGGCTTTCACCTTCTTCCGGGCTCCCACATCCAGGCCATGGTACAGCTGGGCCAAGATGGCCCTCGGCCAATTCTTCCTTCTAATGCCCCCCATGTCCTCTACAACAGATATCAACCCGTAATTGATCTTGCTCCCCGAGATCGGGAAAAATAGCATGGTGAGCAAGGAGATCACAAAGGAGCGGATGCAAGTGTCTCTCTCATCCTCAGGCACCACATCTACCCGGGTCCAGTGTTGGTGCAACTCACTATATGACAGCCGCTCTGAGACGGGCTTCAAACCGAACAACTCCTTCACCCGCCTCACTATAGGCCTCTCGATATAGTATTTATCCATATAAGCATCGAAGTGAATGACCTCATTCTTCTAAGGAAGCTCGGTCATAGCTATGACATCGAAGGGCGTAATCGTCGCTTCCCCAAACGAGAAGTGAAAAGTATGGATGGTTTCAGACCACCTCTCGATAAGGGCTGTCACGGCTGAATGAGAGAGCTTGGGCATTAGCATTGGCATAATTTAGGCCAAGTCCCTGAATCCCATCTCATTAATGGCGAGCGCAAGCTCAGGGTCCTTCTGAGAAATATGGTGCCACCACTCGCCGATGGTGGCCATCCCTCTGGTATAAGTCAGTTCATGCGGCTGTAAAAATCAAAAACAAAACAGATAAGTCCTGTTTATTTTCTCATCACTATAACCTGATAAAAGGCTGTTGATGTCGCTTCTGCTAGAAGCGATGTCGCCGGCGGCATCATTCCATACCGCTGGAGGCATGGATGATGCCGTCGGCGACATTGCTTTAAACAAAAGCGACATCAGACCTCTTTAGACCTTTTTTGCAAGGTCTGATGCCGCCAGCAACATCACTCATGTCGCCGGTGACATCACTAACCGCGAGCAGAACTTATTTTCCCCAAAATCGCACCCATCGTGCCAAAACCACCAAAATCACATTCAATCAAACAATAAGCCTAAAAATAGTGAAAATCGAACCTAAAGCATGCAACATCTGTTTGTAATCAACCTATTTTAGGCTTATAAACTCCTATAATGATACGATTTCAAGCCTAAGGCCAAATTGAAACTCAACCCAAAAAGAAGAAATTCGGGTTTTACGGAATTACCTAGACGTAGGAAAGATGTTTTTCCTTCTCAAGAGTCAGGTTAGTGATGGGGGAATTGATCCCATAGCCATACATCTTGGCTGTCTCCTTCAGGCTATAAGAAGCAGGAACTGAGTGGATTTTCAGCCCCTCGACGGAGGAATCAGGCAGATTCTCCCTAGCCTTGGCAGATTTCCCCCTGAAAGCCTTGGCAATTCTCTTCATGATTGAATGATGGAGAAAATGAAAGATTTGGAGAGGAGAACGAAAGCGAGGTACGGTTTTGCAGAATGAAGGGAGAAAGGAGTTTTACTTCCTTTTAAATTGCCGCATGGAATTCGAGGAGTTTTAATGAAACTGCCCATTCATATCGCCGGCGATATCACTTTATACCGCCAGTGACATCACCCATACCACCGGCGACATCACCTACTTCAATTTGAATTTTAAAATTGTTTGACCAGTCAAAGCTGCCACATGGCACTCATGCCGCTGGTGGTATCGCTTCATACCGCCAGCGACATCGCTTATGCCGGCGGCGGCATCACCTCCTTCAAATTCAATTTTGAACTTAAACACCAGTCAAAGCTGCCACGTAGCACTCATGCCGCCGGAGGCATCATTTCACATCGCCAGCAATATCAGATCTCTCCATGACTTTTTTCAGGTAGCCTCGGTGAAATCCCTATTCTAGCCCTGACATCCCAGAACTATACTCCACAAATCATAAGTCCGACCAAGGGACAACCAATCCTTAAAGCATAAGCCCGGCGAAGGGGCAATCACTTCTCAAAGCATAAGTCTAACCAAAGGACAATCTCTCCATAAAGCACAAGTTCGACCATGGGAGAACCACTCCATAAAGCACAAGTTCGACCAAGGGACAACTACTCCACAAAGCACAAGTCCGACCAAGGGACAACCACTCCACAAAGCATAAGTCCGACCAAGGGACAACCACTCCGCAAAGCGCAGGTCCGACCAAGGGACAACCACTCCATAAAGCACAAGTCCGACCGAGGGATAACTAATCTACAAAGCTCAAGTCCGACCAAGGGACAACCGATCTACCAAGCATAAGTCCGACCAAAGGGCAATCACTCCTCAAAACATAAGCCCAACCGAGGGGCAATCTCTCCGTGAAGCACAAGCCTGACCAAAGGATAATCTCCCCACAAAGCACAAGTCCGACCAAGGGACAACCACTCCACAAAGCACAAGTCCGACCAAGGGACAACCACTCCACAAAGCACAAATCCGACCAAGGGACAACCACTCCACAAAGCGCAAATCCGACCAAGGAACAACCACTCCGTAAAGCACAAGTCCGACCGAAGGATAACCAATCCACAAAGCTCAAGTCCGACCAAGGGACAGCCAATCTACCAAGCATAAGTTCGACCAAAGGGCAACCAATCTACAAAGCATAAGTCCGACCAAGGAGCAATCTCTCTGTAAGGATCAAGTCCGACCAAGGGGCATCCTTTCCATAAAGCACAAGTCCAACCAAGGGGCATCCTTTCCACAAAGCACAAGTCCGGCCAAGGGGCATCCTTTCCATAAAGCACAAGTCCGACCAAGGGGCAAACCAGTCACCCATCAGGTATCATTCCTATCCCTTTCTCTTTCATGCGATCATACTGACCTGTGGTAGCAGTGATTCCCCGAGGGGCAGCCTGTAAGCACGGGATTTTGCAGTCCCTCTCTCGAGACGATGATGACGTGTACCCAATTTTAATGGCTCGAAATAAAAGTTCTCTTTAGAATTTTTATTACCAAAATAATATTCCTTGCGAATTTTATACTTGGTAGAATCCAGTTCGGCGTGGCCTATAACGCGTCCGGTAGGAGCTTGAACCGATGATTTACACCCAAATTAAAAGATATCTATTAAAATATCATTAAAAATAATAAAAAAGATGCTTTTTAACCCACTTTTAACCACTTTTGGCGACTTTTTAGGCTCCTAGGCCCGCTACCTGTCGGTATGCTAGAGGCTAATGCCACTAGCGGTATCAGCCATACCGCCGGTGATATCACCATGTCACCGGCGGCGTCATCCATACCGCCGGCGGCATCGCCATGTTGTCGGCGGCATGACCCAAGCGGGTCCTTACATAGACAGCCTTTCAGCCACTTTCGGCTGAATTGGTCAAAAAGGTCTCGAAAACCACCCCATTTCACCTATAAAAGCACACCTTGAGCTGCAATTAAGGAGGGGAGAACCATCTAAAATTAGAGGTTTAATGTTAGAACGAGAAAATAGATTTTAGTGAGATAAGAATTAGATAAGGCAGAAAAAAAGGATTCTAATCCATTTTTCCTGGTTTTTCTTCTTTGAACTCTTTAATTGCGAGCTTAAAATCAGTAAATCCTGTAGTTAAAATCAACTTAATTGGATTTAGAAACCCGAAACACTTAAATTTACTACTAAATCATCGTAACAAGCTCCCCGGAGGCCTTTTTTTCGGTTCACGAAGAGGTGGATTTAGGACCCGGAGGTAAAAATTATGAGTCTCATAGCTCTTTGCCATTAATATTACTGATTTGTATTGCTTTTTGTTGATTTTTGCTCATTTTTGGGTTCTCGGTCATTTTTTGCTGTTCCTTGTTGCTGCTCCAAGAAATTGTGGTCGCCGGAAACGTGTAATGTCACCGGCGGTATCACCTATGTCCCTAGAGACATCGCTGATACTGCCGGTGGCATCACATTCCCTAGAGACTTCACTTTCTTGTGGGACCTTTTCTTTATTGTACTCAGAAAGCCACGTAACCTGCTTGCATACTGATGTCACCAGCGACATCATTGATGTCGCCGGCGGCATCATCCATGTCGCCAGCGACATCAACCATGTCGTCGGCAACATCATCTGCGTCGTTGGCGGTATGACTTTCTGGACAGCAGTTTTATTTTCGTTTGTTCCCAGACTAGCTTATTTTTCGAAGCTAGGACATATAGCGCAACGATGGAGGTTCAAAACCCCCTGTAAATAGACTCCACCCCAATACGTGTGACATTTTCACTAATAATCCGGTTAAAATAATGATCGAATCTAAAATTTGGTTAAAAATGGAATTCCCCCGCAAACGCCGTTCAAATCTCATTTTTGCCATCCGACCGGGCTTTATAATATTGTAAATAAAACACGCCATATCCATGCTAACCATCTTCTACAGGTAGATGTATATCAGACATTCAGGTATTTTACTTATTGCGTGGAAAAATGTACAGGAAACCTTGTAATACTTTTATTTTCCGCACTTCTTTTTGAATGACTGTAAATATTTTATTCATCGCTTCAATCGCTTGATAAATGCGAGAATAATAAAATAATTGAAAACATAAATAAATAGGATGGATTAAACCGATTAAGAAAGAATGAAGTATCTTAACTTGCCTAATAAAAAATAGATAACATCATCCGAACTCGGAATATCTACTTAAGGTATGGTCCAACCACCCGGTGAGAAAATTGTACTAAGAATTTCCCGATTGAGCTGAACCGGGTGGCGACTCTGTTTTAAGTACGGGATTTCAATCTCGTATCTTTTGATCATAAAAATGTGCAAAACCATTTTCTAATCACATCACGCGCATCCTCCGTTGCTTTTAGAGGTCAGCCCACCGGCCCGGCTCCGCAGCCGCCGCGCAAAACGTCGTCCGCTCATAGCGGCGCCTAAGTTTGATTTTTTATGATACCATAATTTATAATAATTATCTTTTACTAACAAAAAAAATAATTTAGTTGGTAAACCCAGTATTTTAAAAAGCGCTAGTCGAGCAGTCGGGGCTCCAAAGGGCCTAGGCGGGACCTAAGCGGGGACTAGCCGGGGCTTAGAGGTGGCCTAGGCGGGTTTGTATTTTTTTTATTTTTTATTATTTATACATAAAAATATAATTTCAACTAAAAAATAAATTATAAAATATTAAAAAAACATAATTTAGAGCATGTTTTAAAATTGAAAATGAGACTTTTATTGTGAGAACACTTTTATGTACTTTTATTTCACCAATTAAGCTATTTTTAATAGGTTAAAAATATCAAACTATAATTATTATAGATATCGATATCTTAAAAAATTGAATTCAAGAGTCGTCTAGGCAAAAAAAATTGGATTAGGCGGTGCCTAGGAGACACTAAATCGGTTAGGGTCCTGACAGCGCTATAGGAACAGAAAGTCGTGCGGCAAGCTCTAAAATAGGGCCTAGGCGGGGATTTTTAAAACAGAGGGTAAAACTAAAGTAACTTAAAGTGTTCTCAAAATAAAATTGTCATTTTAAGTCTCAAACCGAGAAACAATATGCTCTATACCACTAATAAGGAGGTCTCAACCGTTCAATTAGCACTTAGTGATTTTTAAAACATAGTCTAAATTATGATTTTTTATTTTTGATTTTTTATATTATTATAATTTATTTTTAGTTAAATTTATATTTTTATATATATAATAAATATTAAAAAATATACAAAATCACCTACCCTACGCCCAGGCCCCGCCCAGGCTCCGTTTAGACTTTCTGAAGCTCCGACCGCCCGATTAATATTTATCACTTTTTAAAACATTGAGAATTAGACATGTGTACCACCATATTTCGTATACGGGAGAAAAAGAAAATGAATCAACCCGCCCGTATTAATAAAAGTAAAAATATCGTTAAAGTCACATGAAGAGTCAATGAACCCATCATTGCGTGACCAATATGTAAATTGATTATTTTCTACCAATAAGTGCCAATTACTCCGTAAGAATAAAAAAAAAACGTGTGAACTCTTCATTATTATTTTCTATTTTTTGAGCCGTGCTATAGGGAGTTTATATTTTTGGTCCCTTGGCTATACATATTACCCTTTTAGTCTTCGTGTTATTATTTTCGTTATTCAAATGATCCATTTTTTAATGGAATTGCAACTCTCACGCCACATGGCGAAATTATAGATGACGTGGAGCCACGTTATTTTATAATTAAAAAAAGTAATTGAAATGACTAAATATTCATTTGAAATATGTAAAATATCTCATCTTTAAACTTCTTCTCCCTCACGAATTACCTCAAACCAAACCCTAAAAATCTCAAACTTGGAAATTTTCCAATATTAAAAGGAAAGAAGACGTCTATTTTCCTAAATAACTTGAAATGCTATAGTTCAAGTTCTAAATAACTTGTTGAAGACCTATGATGACAAATCAGCTTATGCACTTTATATAATTTCAGTTGCCCTATATCGTGATTCTGAGCCTATTACATTCCAAGGAAAAAAAAATAGTATGTTTTCAGTATCCGCAGATCGTTTACAAAAATTGTTATTTTTGATATTTTTTTATTTTTTTTATTATTTTGTCCTTCTTATATTAAATCGCTAGATAACTTTGTTAAATTTAGATAATATAATTCTTGTCACTTTCACAAATTGAAAATATTTTCCATTTATTGAATAATGTATATCAAATTTTAAATTGTATATGAAATCTATTTCTTTCTCTATTTCTTTGGTAAGGGTGAGATAGTTAATTTTATAAAGTTTTTTAGAAATGCCCAAGAAAGAGAAGGACGACATATCTCACTCTTATAGGGCTCTAGAACTAGTGAAATCTAATTTTGTTGAAGGAGTTTTAAAATAGAAGAGGCGGTAAATGAGACTAAGCAAACGGATCTTGATATATTTTACTGAAAATAGACGTATTATTTCCTTTTAATTTTGGAAAATTTCCAACTTTGAGGTTTCTATGGTTTGGTTTGAGAAAGTTCGTGAGGGAGAAGAAGTTTAAAGATGAGAAATTTTATACTTCAAATGAATATTTAGTCCTCTCAATTATCTTTTTAATTATAAAATGACGTGGCTCCACATCATCGATAATTTCGCCATGTGGCGTGAGAGTTGCAATTCTGTTAAGAAAGGGATCATTTAGATAACGGAACTAATAGCACAGGGATTAAAAAGGTAACGTGTATAGTAAAGGGAATAAAAGGGTAAACTCCTTATAGCACATGGCCAAAAAGGTGGTTAGGACCTCAAAATTTCTAATTAAGCTTTAAAATTAGTAGCACGCAATCTTAAATAGAAATAAAATAAATCATGAAGAGTTCACACTCCAACAGGTAGTTTGGTTAAGCTTACAATGAAATTCATGACTTTATCAACAGCGAGTTTGGGGGGCTTTACTTGGCTTTCACCAATCGAGGGCCAAATTTCTTCGGCTAATTAAGGGCAAAATCTAGCAGCCTTTACACCTTCTTCCTCTTTTGTCTTCAGTTATTCTCTGCAGCTGAATTTGGACAAGGCATTTTATGAATTTTGAGTATACAAAATCGCCATAAAATGCATAATATATGTGCGTGTGTATATGCAGATATAGTGCACTTTCTAGTTAGTTTATGTTCTAGTGTTTTACAAAATCATTTATGTTTTGCTCTTGCCTCTTTCACAGCATTGAATGAGAGGTGGAACATTTAGGCCCTGTTCTTTTCAACTTATTTTCTGTTCAGTTCAGTTCAATATTAATAAGTTCAGTTCAATTCAATTCAGTATTAAGTTTCAATTTATAGATTATATCAATATTATTAATTAATATTAATATTAATAATAATAAATAATAAATAATAAAAAGTAATAAATATTAATAATATTTAATTTCAATTTATTTTTATTTGTACATTATATTAATATGATTAATCAATATTAGTAATCACAAATAATAACAAAGAAAAAGTAACTAATAACAATATTTTTAGAATTATTAATTATTATTTGTACAATGGATAATTTTGTAGGTTAAATAAATAAATAATAATTCATAAGTATTAATAACAATTAAAATAATAAATAATAATATTTATAATAAAATAAAATATAATAATAGTTTATAATGATAAATTTAATTATTATTATTATATGTAATAATTAATAATTTTATTATAATATAAAGTGTTATTTATAGAGTTATTTATTATTTTTTAATAAATATTAATATTTTAAAATATTATTTATATTATTAATAATACTTTAATTTCAGTTTTAATATTGTTCAGTTTTAATATTTTTAGTTTCGGTATCATTCAGTTCAGTACAGCTACTTATAAGTTAAAAAGAATATGACCTTATTCCATTATAAAAAATTATAAAGAAATGATTTCTTTTTAAAAAATAAATTAATCATACAAAATCTTTATATATATATATATATATATATATATATATATATATATATATATATATGCAAAAGTATTCACAATTTATATTAGGGCAAATACATAGATAGTCCTTAAACCTGGCACGGAAAGTTTACTGCCCTGAACTTTTTTAATGGTTCCTGCTAACCACATGAATTTAGCAAAAATGCACTTCTTAACTCCCTAAACTTGACAAAAAAATATCAACTAACCTCATAATATGATAACATGGCAATGAAAAAGAAAAATAAGGAGAGTGAATTTGTAAAAATGGATATAATTTGTATTAGCCGTGGCATAAACTAACAAAATTTTATAAAAAATATTGCCAAAACTTCTTTTAAGTCCCTGTAATTTAAATTCAACCAAAAACAACATCTTCTATAATAGATTTCAAAAAAACCTTAACAAAAATTTATTTAAGTCCCTATAACTATTATTATATAAAGAAAATAAATTTGGTGCAGGAAATTTTTAGAAAATGTTTATGGAAGAGCCCGAAAATGTGAAAATACGTTTCGGGCCCAGCTTCGTAAAAAATTGAAAATTCCCAAAATTTATGAAATATCCATAAAGTAATGACAATAAATTTGGTGCAAGAATTTTTTACAAAATGCTTATCGAAGGGCCTGAAAATGTGAAAATACTTTTCAGGACCCAGTTTCGTAAAAATTTGAAAACTCTCAAAAAAATTGAAATATTCAAAAAATAAAGAAAATAAATTTAATGTAAGAATTTTTCAAATAATGTTTCTGGAAGCGCTCGAAAATGTGAAAATATGTTTCGGGGTCCGGTTTCGTAAAAAATCGAAAACTCCCAAAAAATTATGAAATATCAGGAAAGTAAGAAAATAAATTTAGTTCAAGAATTTTTTAGAAAATGTTTAAGGAAGGACCCGAAAATGTGAAAATACGTTTCGGGACCCGATTTTGTAAAAATTGAAAACTCTCAAAAAATTATGAAATATCTGAAAAATAAAGAAAATAAATTTGGTGGAAGAAATTTTCAGAAAATATTTCTGGAAGGGCCCGAAAATGTGAAAATACGTTGGGGGTCTGATTTCGTAAAAGATCGAAAAATCCCAAAAAATATGAAATATCCAAAAAATAAAGAAAATAAATTTGATGCAAAATTTTTTCAGAAAATGTGAACTTTCAAACACACCCTAAAGGAGGAAGTGGGACTTTAATGATATTTTGGTGAACTTTTGCCACATGTCAAATTTTATTAGTTTGACTTTTCATAAATTTGGCATGTGGTGTAATACGCTTTCTAAATTGAGAGTGGTTTTATAGTGTTTAGCGGGCTAAGAGGTGCATTTTTGTAAAGTTCAGGAGGTTAGCAGAAATCATTGAAAGTTCGGAGAGACAGTAGACTTTTCGTGCGAAGTTAAGGGGGGCTATATATATGTATTTGAGCTTTATATTAAGATTGAACTTGTAATTTATAGAGGGCTCGTGTTGGACTTTTATGAGGTAAGTTAAGATTTTTTTTGCACTTGATAATGTAAGTGTAGCTGGACATATAAAAAAATTTATACTCCCTCCCTTTTTTTAAATTGTCGCTTTAGAGCGAAATAAATTTTCTTTAATAAGTGTCACTTTCAAATTTTAATGTAATTGTTTGATCATCTTTTCCATTTTACCCTTATTTAATGCACATTGTGAATTACAAAAGATAAAAAGGACCAATCATCTTTTCAAACAACTATTAGTGTTAGGAGCATTTTAATACTTTTATTCTCTTAATTAATATTTTTATGGTATGTACAAACTTACCCTAAGCCAGAGTTAAAAAAAACGGAGTGAGTATTATTTGGTGGAAATTATTCAATTATGATAAGGGGTTTTTCTATGGTAAATTTGAGTAACCATTATTGTGTCGTTATCATTATTAGATAAGCTGTATAATGATTGATCTAATGGTGATAAGGAATAAAGTAATGTTTATTCTAGGGTTAACTTAAAAAAATCCATGTCGTTTCACTCATTTTTGAAACTTGTGAAATTTTTTTTTCAAAAGCGCCATTGTGTTTCCAAATGTTAGCAATTTACGGTTTTTTTATTAACACCGTTAAAAATCACTGACGTGGCACGATTTTGACCAAAAAAAATGTCAGTTAACTTTTTCTTTCTTCTTCCCAAAATTCATGAACCCTAGTTCTAAAAATTGATCTATTTCTCATCCCAAAATTCAACAAATTCATCAGCATGACTCTATTGCTACAGATCAGAAGCTCAATCCATTCCTTTCGCAATCTCCTAAATTGCCTTCTATTGCTTTACCTCCAATGGCTGGTCTCAGATCTCCCCGTTTTACATGGCTTCTACTCTCAAGTTTGGCTCTAAGTCAGTGCTCTTCTTCTTTAATTACTTTTCCCCTTTTTTTTCGATTCTTCGATTTTTATCAATTGATGGATATTTGCATGATTTCTTGCTTTTCAGCTAATTTTGGATCTGGGTTTTAATGTTTAACATCGAATTTAGCTCAACTGCTTTCTAGGTCACTTTCAATTTGATTTTTTTTAAAATAAGGGTTTCATTTGTTTCTATCAATTATTCGTCAATTCAATGCTAATTTTCCCTAATTTGAACTCCATGCTACTGTTTTAATCTATTTTTGTAGTTTGATTTACATTGAGATTGATTTTGCATGTTGAGTCAATTGAATTTGAAGGTTTTTCATTTCTCTAGAATTAATATGTGGTTGTTTTTCTGCTGAAAATGTAGTTTTTGGATTCATTATATCTATTTTTCCCTGGTTTTATCATTTCATAGATTGTCTTTTTCATTGTGCCTTCATGTTTTTTTGTTGAATTCTTGAAAAGCCCTCACCTACTCCATCACAACAACCCCGCCGCCGTCTCCTCCTCCATCGGTAGCTGAACTCGAGTCAATGCCGCCGCCGCCCTCAACCGCACCGATTTCTATCCCGACAATATGATAAGTATTATGCATTATTTATCTTAAATTTCTTAAATAATGGCTTTATTTGATGAATTTGTTGAATTTTGGAATGAGAAATAGATCAATTCTTAGAACTAGGGTTCATGAATTTGGGGGAAGAAGAAAGAAAAAGTTGACTAACATTTTTTTTTGTCAAAATCGTGCTACGTTAGTGATTTTTAATGGTGTTAATAAAAAAACCGTAAATTACTAACCTTTAAAAATATAAGGGCATTTTTAAAAAAAAAATTTATAATAACCATTTTAAAAATAAATGAAATCGTAAGGGAGTTTTTAAAATTAACCTTATATTTTATTAGAAACAAAGAAAATATCGAATGATAAATGATTACGTAATTAATTGTTTTTATGTACTCATTATTGTCATTTTCCGGGATAAAATAGTAATAAGTAGAAAAGGGCACAATCAGCATCGTGGGCTAGAGAGAGAGATAGGTACATTCCATCCTACGGCTAAATCAAAAGATACCACTTCGCTTCCACTATCAAATCATAGCCCTCCGTTTCATCTGATTCCAACAGATCTCAATCTCATCCGTCCATCCCTCCCACCATCTCACAATTCCATCCTACGTGAAAGTTAACCGAATTTTAAATCCGGATTTCAAGTCCGTCCTGCAAATTCAATAAATAATAGGTCAAACTTAAAAAGTAAACCGTTGTTTTACCTATTTTTTAAATGGGGTATAAGAATATTTTTACAATATAAAATTTATGGTTATAAAAAATTAGTAAAAATAAGAATAAAAAAATATTATTTTACTCAGAATAGTAGTAATATTATAGTAAAAATTTTAATCAATCCATCATTTTTATTATTTAACCTTAATGTTTAAAAATAATACGTTACAATTTGAGTAACTTTCGAAAAAAATTTTCATTTTTGATGATTTTTAAAAGTTTATCATCATATTTTAATTAAAAAAATATTTACACTAGTAAGAAAATTTCAAAAATTATCATTGATATGTTTGCATTTTATTAACCAATTCATAAAATTTAGATAAAATGAATAAGATTACTCATTGTCGTGATATAATTTAATATTAAGAATCCTGTTTTTATCAATATTTTAAAACCACAAACCTTATTTTGCAAAAATAATTTCCCATACCCCGTTTTACAAATGAATAAAATAACAAGGTACTCCCTCCATCTAGATATATATGACTTTTTAATTAATTGACATGTTTTAATAAAACCAGAAACCAATGTAAAATTTAATAATTTATCTTTTGATTGAGTCGTGTAATTAATATGATGATTCATATTTATCTTACAGTTAATAAGGATAGGACTAGAATAACTGAACAAAAAATACATTAAAAGTTCGAAAAGTCATATAAATCTAGATAGAATAAAATAGCCAAAAAGTTATACATATCTAGATGGAGGGAGTACCTTTTTTTAAGTTTATCTTAAATACCAGTGTTTTAAAAAGCGTTAGGCACTAGTCGAGCGGTCAGGGCTCCAAAAGGTCTAAGGGGCCTGAGCGAGGACTAGTTGAGGCTTGGTGATGGCCTAGGTTGATTTGTATTTTTTAAATTTTTTATTATTTATACATAAAAATATAATTTCAACTAAAATATAAATTATAAAATATTTAAAAATATAATCTAGAGCATATTTTAAAATTAGAAATGAGACTTTTATTATGAGAACACTATATACTTTCATTTTACCAACTAAGCTATTTTTAATAGGTTAAAAATATCAAATTATAATTATTATAGATATCGATATTTTAGAAAATTGAATTCAGGCGACATCTAGGCAGAAAAAATCAGACTAGGCGGTGCTTAGGTGGCAATAAATCGATTAGGGGCCTGACAACGCCATGAGAATGAAAAGTCGGGCGATAAGCTCTAAAATAGAGCCTAGGCGGAGATTTTTAAAACAGAATTCAATACTAGTACTCCCTCCATGTTTTTAAAAAGTGAATTCTATCTAAAAATTGGATTACTAAAATACTTGTCATTTGTACCTTTTTAAGTACTTTTTATATTATTCTTTCAACTATGTCCTTAATATTAATTACACTAAAATTTAAAAATTAAGACATTTATTTGAGATATAATGGATAAATTAATATTTTTATATTCTCAATAAATAAATTTATTTAAAAGTGTAAAATTTATAAAAATATAAATAAAAAAAAATTGAAGGAGTAATAAATAGCCCACCTTTAATTTATTAGTACTAATTAAATTGATATTTTAAAAAAGAATCACTAACGATAAATCGAAGCTTTGAAGTGGGAAACGTGCCCCCAAGAGTGCGTGAGAGAGAGACGGAAGTGTGTTCGAACTCTTAAAGACTTGACCTTTGAGATTTCAAATCCACCGAATTAGGGCTCACTTATCTCTGTAAGCTTCAATTATTCCTTTTCATGCAATTAGGGCTCACTAATTTTCATGCGATTTCTTCTAATTATTGCTGGATTGCTCTGTTTTCTGTCCTGTTTTGACACTTGGTGGTGCGGTTCAGAATTATTTTTTCAATTGTTAGGGTTTTTTTTTACTGTATTTAGTGGAAATTTGTCGTGTTGTTTTGTCGCGAATTGAATTCTCCATACTTCGCATGGTTATTGAATTCTCCATACTTCGCATGGTTATTATGGATATGCGAAATTGAAAATGAATTGGAAGGGTCTTGAATAGGGGTTTTAATTACCAGAATCTAACTCGAATGTTTTGAAATTTGAGGTTAGTAAGTACGTTTAGCTTAATTCAGCTTAGTTTTAACCCTTAAACTGTAATAACAGGGCAAAGTACACTTCCAGATTTGAACTTTTCTCCGTTAATGTATTGTGTATTCTGTAGCTTCCAACCGCATGATTTTCTTTAAGTTGAACATTTGCCAATTTTAATGTTGTTTTCAAGTAAGCTCATTATCTTCTAGATCTTGTAAGCGCATGTTGACTAGCACTTTGCAATTATTTTCTGTAAATTCGGTTCTCAAGTATAGTTGTAAAATTTGGTCTGACATATGCTCTTTTTCCTGTATTTTACATTTTTTTCCACATTAATGTTTAATTCTAATAGGTAACTTCTATCGAAGTTTGCAATGCAAAATATTGTTTGATAGGATACTTAGCTGTAAAATGCACATTTATAATGTATAGAAATACAAATTTATTAAGAAGGGAACCAACGTAATGTGATAGTTGTAGGAAATTGTCAATTAAGGGGCTTATGATTGTATAATGAAATTTTCATCTTCTCAGAAAAACCATTATCAGTTTGCTGATACTTGTAAGTGCATATGAACATTTCTTTCTGCTTTTTGGATATTGTCGATATGTATACCCTGTTTGGGGGGGAAATGATCTCGGAGTATTTCTATTGCAGATTGGGCTGCTAATGGGTGAGGAAGAAAGTGAAGGGAAAATTCCTGAGGTAGAAGCAAATGGGACAAGTGACCCAGAAAAACCTGGTCAACTTTTAACAGATAAAAAAGAAGAAAATGTGGAAGTGAAAGATATGGATCATGATACAAAAGATAACGAGGAAACTGAAGCCGAGAAGTTGGATGATGACCCCAAGGTAAAAGGAGAAAAGGAAAGCACAGAAGAAAAGGAAAATACAGGGAAAGAAGAAGAAATTGAGCAACCTAAAACCGAAGAAGTGCATAAAGAGACTGCGCCAAAAGACATGGATTGTGATACACAAGATAACGAGGGAATTGAAGCTGAGAAGATGGATGAAGACCCCAAGGTAAACGGAGGAAAGGAAAACACGGAAGAAAAAGGAAATATGAGGAAAGAAGAAGAAACGGAGCTACCTAAAACAGAAGAAGTGCATAAAGAGACTGCACCAGAAGACATGGATGGTGATACAAAAGATAATGAGGTAATTGAAGCTGAGAAGATGGATGAAGACCCCAAGGTAAACGGAGAAAAGGAAAACACGGAAGAAAAAGAAAATATGGGGAAAGAAGAAACGGAGCTACCTAAAACCGAAGAAGTGCATAAAGAGACTGCACCAAAAGACATGGATGGTGATACAAAAGATAATGAGGTAATTGAAGCTGAGAAGATGGATGAAGACCCCAAGGTAAACGGAGGAAAAGAAAGCACGGAAGAAAAAGAAAATACGGGGAAAGTAGAAGAAAAGGAGCAACCTGAAACCGAAGAAGTGCAAAAAGAGACTGCGCCAAAAGTAGATTCGCAGGTTGAAGTAAAGGAGGATGCCAAAGAAGCAAAGAATATGGATGAAGACCCCAAGGTAAACGAAGAAAAGGAAAGCACCGTAGAAAAGGAGGATACCAAAGAAGCGGAGGAGGTTGATGGTTCTAAAGAGAAGGTTGAAAAGGCCGAGGAAGTTGATGGTTCGGAAGAGAAAGAAGAGAAGGTTGAAGAGGCAGAGGATGAGGTTAGTGGTTCTGAAGAGAAAGAAGAGAAGGTTGAAGAGACCGAGGAAAGGGTGTTGAAGAAAAGTGGGAAAGGGAAGAGTGGTGGGGACAAGAAGAATGGCAGGGAGAAAGTTGGAAAGAAAGAAGAAGTGAAACGGAAAAAGGAGCCAGAGGTTAGGACCCCCGCCTCTGATAGGCCGCAGCGTGAGCGGAAAACAGTTGAAAGGCTGGTCCATTCTATTGAGAAAGATGCTGTGAAAGAATTTTTGATCGAAAAGGTTTTATTGTTGTTATTTTCTTTCATTTAAATATCATAAAGCATTTCATGCTTAGGGTTGTTAATCTTTTTTTGCATTATTGTGGTACTTAAATTCTGTTATATTGACCTTGGAAATTGCAGGGCTCTGGTACCCCGCTGAAAGATATTCCTAATGGTATGGCCTGTTTTTATAATTCCAGCTCCATTGATTTATGAATAACGTTGTTCTGTATCCTCTTTTTGTATTGTAATTTGGTGTACTGTTTAATTTGCTTTTTTTTTTTGACTAAAATAAGATTTAACTTTAGTTGCAAAATTGGTGTCAATCTGTTGTACAGTCATGTTAGAAACCATTTATGTATATTTTGGCTTGCTTCCTTGTCATAAAACTATATATTTAGGAATCGCTGGGCGTATTCTAGATCTTTTGACTTTTTCCAGCGAGTGGATTGAAACACATTGAGTTTTTTTAAATATTTTTTTGCCTTGTATCGTCAAATGTTATGCGGATTGAACGCATTTTATGTCTATGTTGAGCCTTCTCTTTTGGGTTGCAAATGTCAAGTTTTAGAAATATTGTTTTAGAATCATGTATTAATAGAGAAACTCTGGGCCAGACATCTTGATCTATTCAGACAACTAAGGAAGAAATAGAGACTCGGCTATGTTTTTTAGAAAGACAGGATTTTTTTAAGTATCCTGTAGTTGGAAATGTCAGTTGACAGTGTTTTTGCAAAGTTCACTACTTGATTGAAATCATGGCAACTTTCTTCGATGTAAATTTGCTGCTCGGACGACTTCTCTTTTTTTTCTATACACAACGTTTTGTCACTTTGTGAAGTAAATGACTTGTACTTATTTTTCTACAGTTGCATTCAAGTTATCTAGAAAGAAGCCTGACGATACATTAAAGTTACTTCATTCAATTATCTTTGGAAGGAGAGGAAAGGTAATCCAACTACTATCATTTGTTCTTGTTTGGGCTGCTTCATTATCATTTAGGATGTTAAAATGCTCTATGACATTTCAACATTTTACATGTGTGAAATTATGTTGTTATTGCAGGCTGTTCAGATTAAGAGTAATTTATCCCGCTTCTCTGGTTTTGTATGGCTGGAAAATGAGGTAAGAAATATGGCATTTTCAGTGATAATTTTTTTTCAGACATGATATATAGTACTTCACCTGGTCGACGATTCTCACATGCTTGCCATGATATTTGTTGTTGGTTCTTTTTACTTATGATCTTATGTCATTATTGCAGGAAAAGCAGAGGAATAAAGTAAAAGAAAAATTTGACAAGTGCAACAAAGAAAAATTGTTAGAATTTTGTGATATACTTGATATTCCTGTTTCGAAAGCAGCTACAAAGAAGGTGAATTTTACTTTCATATATCTTCTATCTTTATTGCTTGCAAATTTTATGATGGTAATCAGCATGCTTAGTTTTTATACTATGCTGATGTTGCAGCATGGTATAGCATTTACCTTAATGTCCTCGATCTCCTGTTTGTTGAATTAGCTATTGGACTTAAGGTTTCGGAAAATGCTTATGCAGGAGGATATTGTTGTTAAACTTATAGACTTCTTGGTGGCCCCTCACGCTACGAGTGATGTGCTACTTGCAGAGAAGGAGAAGGTCTCTTGACCCTTTTCCCTCAGCTTTTCAGATCTTAGGATGCTAATTTTGTTTTCTAGTTTCGGCATCTATTAACATTTGATGTTACACTATTTGTTAGGGAAGTAATAGCAAAAAGCGCAAAAGAGTGACAAAAAGCTCAGCCTCTGGGGGTGCATCTTCAGGCCGTTCAGCTAAGGTATGTATATCTTCGTCATAATATTAGGTTGTCTTTTTTCTATGCTGAAAAGTATTAACTTTTACCATAGCTGGTGGGTAATTTCTTGTCTCTTTAACAAGCTTTGTCAGCAGACTTTCTGGAGTAATTGCTTATTCATGTCATTTTTATTTGAATACCGATTTACCATCCATTTGGAAAATTCTTTTTCAAGGAATTCAATTCATTTGAAATAATTTTACATACAAGATTAAAAAATTTAATGATTTGAAATGAATTGAATTCCTCCAAAATGAATGATTGCAAACACATCCTTAATGAAGTAAAAACAGAAATGACAAAATGTGAGCATGATATTCTTAAAACTCATCCATTGAATAGCATGTGAAAGCTAGTTCCTTGATATCGCACATCATTTGATTATTTAGGCTTTTCAATTTTGAGAATTTCGTTGCGTGGCTGTCAATGCTACTTTAGTTTAGGTTTAGCTATGTTATGTGTGTTCATCTCATTTAACAGAGCCGGAAAAAGGCTGGAGATGCTTCAAAAGCTGTTGAAAAAGACGAACTTGATTCTGAAGATGAGTCGGAGGAAGAACAGGACGAGGAAGAAAATGAAGAGGGAAATGAAAATGGTGTTGCCGAGAAATCTGATACTGAGATGCCTGAACCTGAATATTCTGAAAGTACACATAATGAATCTGAAGAGGAAGAGGAATCGGAATCTGAAGAAGATACTGGAAAACGCAAAAGAAGCTCAAGAAAACCATCTGGAAATAAGAAATCTGCTGGAAAAGCTAAAACCAAGGAAACTACAACTCCCAGAAAATCCCGTACTCCAAAAAAGAAATCACCACCAAAACATTCTGATGGTGATGATGACAGTGATGCTGGTAAAAAGGTTTCCTCGAGGAAGAAGAAGAGTGAGAAGGCAGTAAAGGAGAAGTCTTCGACACCAGCAAAAACCACTTCCAAGGAGAAATCAGGTAATTTTGTTTGTTACTGGTGGGTTTCCTCACCTGGAACTTATACTGTTGTATATTCTTGGTCAAAAGAATTTTATATTTTTGCATGTATTGTTCTTGGGAACTTTCCATGAAGGTTAAATATACCCATATTTCCTAACCCTGAATATGGTTTTTCTCGTGCTTAGGGAAAAAAGCTGCAAAAGAGAAGGAAAAGGCTAAAGTGAAGCAAGAGAAGACACTAAAGCCAACTGATGAAGAGCTTAGGGATGCTATTTGTGAAATTCTCAAGGAGGTGGATTTCAATACGGTAAGCTTTTATGGTTATTTTTCAAATTCTCAGAGTTATGGCTATTAGATGGTCTTTGCCTTGTTTTCCCCCATATAAAGGGTGTGTAATTCTTGAAGGATTTCAATTCAATCCATTTCATGTAGAAAATGATTTGAGTTTAGATGAATTTAGTAACATCGACAAACTGAAGTTGTGATGTACGTTTTGCAGGCAACCTTCACTGACATTCTGAAGCAACTCGGTAGGCATTCCACGCTTGTTCTTGACTAGTTAAATTATTTAGCTCGAAATGATCCTGATATATCAGATGCTTCCAAAAATGACCTCCGAGGTTCAATAAATGCAGATGCATTCTGATAGTAACAGGATTTCTTAGTAGTGCCTCTTGTTAAAACTAAAAACAATTTTTTTATACCTGGTGTTCTTTGTTAACTGGGAATAAGCACCTCTATGTTTTGATCTTAATTGCAGCGAGGCGATTTGATACAGATCTGACGCAAAGAAAGTCAGCCATAAAAGTAATGATTCAGGAAGAGCTTACAAAACTAGCTGACGAGGCTGATGATGAGGACGGAGAAGGTGAAGCTGAGAAGGATGAAAACCAAGCAGCTGATAAAGAGGTTGAAGCCTGATCACTTTTATGTAGTAATTTATGACTTTGGTGGAAGCATCACATCACATGTACTTGATTTAGGTTTTCACTGATTCTAGCTAGCTACTAGCTCCATGTATTTTCCTGTTAGTGATAATATCTGCAAAGCTAATGTTTGTTAGGGATATATGTAAACGTGAAACTACGCCAAGCCAAACTACTGCTTAGCATATGTTGTGTACAAACGTAATTGTTTTCTTGCCTTACTTTTGACAGTACTCTACTTTGCGGGATTGATATTGGGGGGAAAACCTTTGTTGCTTATTAATTAACGAGTGGAACTCCTTTGGAGACTAGTCTAATTTCAGGAAATTCGTTGTTGCTAGCCAATTGGTCTGCTTTATCCCAAAATTTTGGTATGGCCAGACCAGTGTTTTAAAAAGCGTTAGGCGCTAGTCGGACGGTTTTAATTTTTTATTATTCATATATAAAAATATAATTTCAATTAAAATATAAATTATAAAATATTAAAAAAATATATTTTAGAGCATATTTTAAAATTAAAAATGAGACTTTTATCGTGAGAATACTTTTATGTACTTTCATTTTATCAATTAAATTATTTTTAGTAGGTTAAAAATATCAAACTATAATTATTATTATAGATATTGATATTTTAAAAAATTGAATTCAAACGTCGTCCGGATGAAAAAAATTGGATTAGGCAGTGCTTAGGCGGCAATAAATCGGTTAAGGCCTGACAACGCCATGGGAACGAAAAGTCGGGCGGCAAGCTCTAAAATAGGGCCTAGACGGGCCTAAAACAGAGGGCCAAACTGAATAGGATTCCTGCACACACAGATACTGGGTTCGAACAAAAAAAAACTATATTTCATAATTACATGTGTTATCATTTCCAGTTTAGGTTTGAAATTTAAGTAAGTCGGGCCCCCAATCCAGTCGAACTTTTTCTATTGTCAAACATCATAAACATCAAATTGATTAATTTTATGGAATATCAAATCCCATTTGCGTGAATTCAGACAGGGTTGAAACTCTGGAATGTTGTCAAGACAAGATGACATCTCAATTGAATCAACTATGTACTTTCGCACAAATAACAGCACCCTAGTCCTTAACTGAGCCATGTGTTTTAAAACGAAAACTCATCAGACAGAACGGACTCAACTACTTAGCCTAAACGAATCATCTAACAAGATGCATTAAGACAAAAAAAAAAACAAAAAAACAACCGTCTTACTTGTTGGATATATACAGGTGTAAACCCTTCCGGATTCTGCATGGGGAACTGTCCGAAAATAGTGGAAAGAAAAGTAGTGAAAATACTTGAAAATAAAGGCGCACAAAACAAGAAAGAAACCAAGAGCTAAGAATAGAGGAGAATGGAGCGGATTTGAAATGGATTTGGATATATCCGGCCTAAATTCATTTTTATTTTGAGAAATTTTACGAGGTATTTCTCTGAACTTTTTTTAAGTCAAAAGCTCCTTACAGGATAAATTTTTACTTTTCTTCTTATAAGAAGCTATTAAATTAAAAAAAAAAGAGAAACACTCCAACTTATAAGTTAAAATCTTCTTATAAGTCATCTTTTAAATAATAAGTAAAAGTTATAAGTTTAGAGAAACACCCCTTAATCTGCTCCAAATATGAAAAAACAGAACAGATTTTTCCTATTCTTTATATTATGTGAAAATATGTGAAAATATAAATGGTCCGATTTCGTAAAAAATTAATTTATTCTATGTGAATATAAAAGGTCCGTTTTCCTAAAAAATCGTAGAAAATCTGAAAGGTCTTAAAATTGTGAAGATACAGTCCAAACCCGATTTCATAAAAAATCCAAAAACTCCTAAAAAATTATAGAAAATCCATAAAATAAAGAAAATATGAAAGGGCTCAAAATGTGTGAATAAGTTTAGGGGATCGATTTCGTAAAAATTTGTTCCATATCCAGATCTAATCCATATCCGTGTTATTGTATCCAAATTCAATCCATATCCAATGGATCTAAAAAAGCGTGGATATGAATTCTATAAAATGGATATGGATACACGAATTTAGATTGGATATCTTATGTATCGCCATTCCTAGCTGAGGATAGAATAGATGAACCAAGTCCAAGTAGTTGCGAATAATTTTACCATACAAAGTAACTAGTTACATAAGGGAAAAATAGTTGCACCAGGAACTCTTTAGAACATAACAAAAATCTGATCAGCCATAATCATATATACAAAATCTAATTTGTACAATTCTCAGGGCTCTAAAAAAACAGCCGTAAGCTAAAAAAGGTAAAACAGAATACAAAAAAACCGCATGGCCAATCAGGAGGTATACCCAGAAGCTAAAAACAAAAGGGAGCTAGCAAGGATACACCAGCAAATCTAGCTATTTAGCAAATAGAACACGCGTGTAAACCTCTAATCTAAATTCCTATTACATCACAATATTCAAAACAGCGACAGACTTCAACAAGTTCAAGCCATAACATAATCCACAACATTGGTTTCATCAAATAGTTATTCAACTCAAACATAAATGTCAAAAGGAAAGCCAACAACTTAATACCAATAGTTCCACTTCTACATTTCAAAATCCCATGTGATGTGTATTTGTCCCTGGCACAAGTTGATATGAGATCCCATCATCATCATCATCTCCTAAGATATCAGAACTCCGTCCATAAGCTTTCTTCTCAAATTCATATTGCCCTTCAATCTACCAAAACAAAACATAACAATGTGAGATCCACTCCAATAGCCAAGATTTCTCACTATAACAACTAAAAAAGTTGAACAATATACTAATCCATGAAGATCACACTATGCAAGACCATGAATAAATAATGAGTAACTTGTAGTGCGCACAATCTAATCATTAACATGCCACAGCCAAATCTCAGTTAAAGGGGAATTTGTGATTGTCACATCTTATCTGATCCAATGTCATAGCAAAGCATACTGAGCACAATAAAATCAACTCTCATATCTGAGCCATTTACATGCAGCCAATTATGTCAGGTTGCCCATAAAAGTAACAAATTTCAAATTCAACAATGAAACGCACAACACAATACATCCACCAGACAAAAAAAAGGCCAAATACATGTTTACCCACTCCAACTTGGCAAGTTTTGCCAAGTGCCGCCCTCAACTCAAGCATGTCCCTACTAACCCCCTCAACTTGGAAGAAATGCACTTTGCGAGCCCCATCAAATGCCAAGTGTCAGCTTCAAGTTAATGAGAGAAATTCAGGAAAAAGAACATCTTTGAAAAGTCAGACCAATCACAAACTGCCATGGGGCATCCAAGGCTCGTGAGTGTATTTTTGCCAAGTTGCGAGTTAGTTGGGATATGTGTGAATTCAGAGCGGCACTTGGCAAGTTGAGGGGGTAAACATGTATTATGCCGACAAAAAAGGATTTAAAATATTTAATTTATTACATGGGAAACACTATTCCAAATATACTACAGTGGAAACAACGGCAAGAGATATTTCCTTCCATAGGTGTATAAAACGTGTCTACAACAGTTTATTTCCTTCATGCTCACAGTTTGTGGACTAAAGAGAGCATACAAGAATGTTTAAAACTTCAACATCAATTACATATCCACCTCAATAGCTCATACTACCTGCAACAGCTACACCACATTAGCTAGGCAGCACAAACAATCTTACACTCACATTTCCACATTTCTGTACCGGAAACCCAAATACAAGAGTATATTTGGTGTTTCTCGGTGTCTGTTTCCTTTTTTATTTACGTTTCTGTGCTACATAACCATTTATCTAGCCAATTAGACAGACTTAAGTGACAACTCCCAAGGTAAAAAACTGTGATTAAAAATATAGCAGTCAAAGCAGTCGAACAAAAAAATCAACAGAATTACAGTTCACAACATAGCAAATACTTGTGCCTGCATATTTCATAAGCATTTTAATAACAAGGAAAATGCATACAATTATGCAGACATTAGACACCACAACAGAAGTTACTTACGAAACACGAGACTTTGGAAGTTCTGCAAAGAAAGAAACAGGCTAAGAAAGTCCCACGTGCGATAAAGCACAAGAGAGTCATTAACTTACTCTTTCAACTTTCAAGACTACTGACCAGTTTAAAAACATAATATTATGAGCCACACATAAGCACAGATATACATGGATACTCATTAACTTACTCTTTTTGCATCATAAGGGATCCATGTTGCTACTGCATGAAGCGTATGAAGAAACTTCACTGAACTGAGAAACCGCCATCCAGGAAATGATGAATCAAAGAACATCTCTTGAATAATTAACTGAAACCATACAGAAGTTCGGTTGCTTGCTGATCTGCATCTAAGGAATATTCTCCTAGGCAATAGGCATGCTATTAGTTTATTCAGAAGTGAGTCGCCTTCTCTTCCCATAATCAGCATCTCTTGATCTAGATCGATGCTCCTCCTCTTGAGATAATCTTGATTTGTTGTGAGTTCTTGATGACCTACCCCTATCCCAATCATCATCATGCTCTACTTCACGGTCCCTATACCTATGATGATCACCATATCTGTCACGATCTTCCCTATAACGCTCACGCTCTCTGTCCCTATCGCGATCCCTTTCTCCCCTTTCTCTATCACGATCTCGAGAACGTCCCCTATCTCTTTCACGCTCTCTCTCCCTCTCTCTACCAGCATCCCGGTCATCGTGATGCCTTCTATCTGACCAATCATGATCCTGACCACCAGAATCTTTTTCTCTGGGTGCATCTCTGTCATACCCTGGTTCCCTATCATCACGGTATTTCCGATCAGAAGATCCAGACCAGTCTCGCTCTGAAGCCCTATCTTTCTCCTTCCCTGTGTTCTGCCAACCTCCTCTATCATCGCCATATTGATGATCAGAAGCAGCTTCTTCACCATAACTAGACTCACCAGCTCTACCCCCACCATGATCTTCACCTCCCCATCCACCCATGCTAGGATCCGACCACATTCCCATGTTAGGCCCATCAACACCACCCGTTGGCATCATTCCCATCCCAGCCATTGGCATTCCACGCCCAAAAAACGCGGGATTTATGTGAGGAGCTACACCAGGAAGCCCCACACCTCCAACAGGTGGAAAGGAAGACAACATTCCTGCAAAAGGAGGGGTAGGTGCACCAGGAAACCCCCCGTAACTTCCCATTCTCCCCATGGGTCCTCCAAATGCTGGATCAAAACCCTGTCCCATCATCGAAGTCGGATGCATTAAAGGAGGGGTGGCACCGATTCCTTGGCCAAATCCATTGACAGCATTCCCCATCATACCTCTCCCTCCCATGCCACCACCCGCCCTGTTCCTCATTAGACCAACGGGCCCTCTACCACCCATTCCTTGCCCATTCCCTCTCCCCCAATTCCCTCTCCCAAATCCTTTATTTCCATCCCCACCTTGATAATTTCCACCAGTTGCAATAGCACTACCGGTCCCAATAGGGCCACATGCAGGACCAGTCTTTCCCACATCATTAGTCCCCCTTCTTGGTTGTGATAGTGCAGTCTGTGACATTTGTTGATTCCTGTTAACCTGAGCCTCTCCCATTTTCTTCACACTAAAAGGTGATGCGAAAGCCACAACGCAAGGCCTTCCATTGAATACATGTCCATTCATCCCTTCCTTGCAAGCAGCAGCTGCGGCAGGATCGTAAAATTCAACTTGACAGTACCCTTTTGACTTTCCACTTGCCTTCTCATCAAAAAACTTCACTTCTTTTACCGCGCCATACTTGCATAACTCAGCCTCCAGCTCTGCATCGGTTGTCCACCAATGCAAATCCCCCACAAACAAAGTTGTACCACCTCCACCACTGCCAACAGCCACAGCACCAGTACCATTGGCAACCAAATTTCCTCCATTCACATTTCTTACCATATTCTCATTGGGTGCACTTACCATAGTCCCCGTATTAACAACACTGCCATGAGATTGTTGCCCAACATTACTTTCAGTAACAAGACTATTCATATTACTATTGCCAATAACGCCAACATTATTGTTCGCCGGCTGCTCAATATCGCTCACCTTAGCAGAACTCTCTCCCAGTTCAACCCTAAGCCCACCAGACCCAGAGCTAGGACCTTTCTGGCCTGTTGTGTCACCCCCTGCAAAATCTTGACTTTCATAACCAGAAACCCTAGAAACACTCCTCTCTCCAGGCACGCTAGTACTAGGATTTGGAGCAATTACAGCAGGTGACTCGATCTTTTTCTCAGCGTTAGTATTGCTATTGTTACTATTGACATTTTCGTGATTTTGAAACCCTAAATCCTCGTTTTTCCTAAGAGATTGCAAGAAACCCTCACCAACATTGACGTCGTTGTAAAGATCTTCATAATCATCATCCTCTTCGCCCAAAAAGCCATCATCTGCGACGGCTGAAATTGCTTCGTTGCGGTGGAACTGCTCTAAATTATCTCCCCCCTCGCTTTCGTCCATGAGATCAGGTGGCCGGAGATTTTGGCTGGTGTGGCTTGGTGCTATAAAGAAAGAGAATTGAGGTATTGAAACGGTGACTATGAGGTACTGGATGAAAACCCAATAGGGAAAAGTATACGGTGAAGAAATTAGCAGACCTCACCTGAAAAGAATAATGGAGATACAGACCCTAATCTGGATTGTTGTGAATGGTCAGAGAGATTGGGGAAATTTCCCGTCGGGGGTCAATAAAGTAATGTATTTATGGCTAATGTGCGCTAGGGTGTTTCATACGTACCAATATCGACTCTTACAAAATTGCACAATTACGGAAATTGCACAATTTCGGAAATTTGAAATATAGAGAAATTTCAATTCCATCCTGATGTGATTATAGGACCCTTTTAGGGCGTGTTTGGTAGGAGAAATCGGAAAAATGAAAATCAACGAATCCAGTTTATTTTTTTTTATTATTTGATTAGTCGTTTCTTAATTTTTTATTACCCATAATCCTTTATCTCATTATTCCAAACTCCTTCATCCTATTCCTCTCACTTAAATCTGGGCATGGACCGGATTTGACCAGGTTTGAGTCGGGCCTAATTGGGCCTAGCTTAAAAATTAATAGCCCAAACCCGACCCATCTTAAAAAAAATAAACGTCAGGCTCGGGTTGGGCCAGACTTTTATAAATAATTAAAACTCAAGTCCGGCCCATGAACCTATACACTACTTTCTTAAATAATTTATTAATTTTTAAAAATAAATAAGTTAATAATTTGTTAAAAAAATTTGTTATTTTAATGATTTGTTATGTTGAATTCAACCACTGTGTGTATGAAGGGGCAAAAAACCTGCAGCCAATATATACAGAAGTAGCAGCATAATTAAAGATTAACGTGTACACTTATAAAGAGAAATTTAAATTTAGTAAAAACTAAAACATTATATTTGAATTATAAATTATTAAATAAATAATTATATGTATTTTTAATATGTGTTTATATTATATCAGATCTGATGGACTGGACTTAGATTTTAATAGTAAAATCAAACCCCTCTTATATATTAGTCGGGCCACAACGGATTCGGGCCAGACCAAACTTTTATTCAAATTCCATTACCTAAACCCACCATTTTCAAAGCAGGCATGAGCGGGCCTAACAAGTTAGTAGGCCGTGCCCAAGTCTCACTCATCTAGGTAATATTAATTTCTTTCCTTATTTCTATTTCCTATATATTTTTAATAGCTATTATAATTAATAATATTAATAAGAATTATTATTAATAATAAAATTGGGTAGAAAAATATTTATATTTAAATATAATAATATTTTATTGTTAATAAAAATTATTAATTAATATAATAACATTTATTATTAATATAAATTTTAATTATTTTTTATAAATTAAAAATAAAAATAAAAATTATTAAAATTATTTAATTTAAGTATAATAATAGAGATAAATAAAAATAGTAATAAAATATAATAATATTTAATATTAAAAATATATATTTAATATTAAAATAATAATAATAATTAATAATAAATTTTGATTTATTGCTAATAATTATTATAGGAATAATAATAATAAAAATTGAATAATAATATTTATCATAATTAATTAATTAAATTAGTATTATTATTATTATATTATAATATTTATCAATAAAAATAAAAATTAATAAATATATATTAAATAATAATTAAATAATAGTTAATTATAATAATTAAATAATTATAATAATACAAATTAATATTAACATTGTTTTTATAATTATTATAAATGTAACAAAAATTTTAAATAATAATAATATTTAATTTATTTTTAATTATAAAACCACTTATCATCAATAATAAAATTATTTTAAATTATATATTAATAATTTATAATTAATTATTTAAAATAATAAATATTTATATTCATATTTAATATTATTAAGTATTATTATTAATATAATAAATATAAATATAAATAATGGAAAATATAATTATCTATAAAATGTCCATTTTACATCAACAAAAATATAATTAAATTTTTTTAATAATGAATAATTAATTATTATGATTATATTAAAAAAATTAATTTCTTTAATTTAAACAGTAATAAATTAATTTTTTGATTCCAATTCCTAGCCTATCCATACACATAAGATAATTAAAGAGAATTACATTCCTTTCTTTACCTTTCTCTTTGTTGATTTCCTTTCCATTTCCCTCTGTGAATCAAACGCACCCTTAGAGTTATAAATTTAGAGGGTGTTTCTTATAACTTTTGTTTTTGACTTTTAAGCTAAAGCCAGCTTATAAGGTGGCTTTTTAAAAAGCTCCAGCTTATAAGCTAGCTTTTTAAAGAGCTCCAACTTTGAGCTTTTTTCTTTTAGCTTAAAAACCTCTTATAAGTAAAAAAATAAACTTTCAGAAACACTTACCTTAAGAGCTTAAAAGGTAAAATTAATTTATAATCTGATTATAAGATTTGAAAAACACCCTCCTAGTATTTATCACTAGGTCAAAATATTTGCTGCATACCAATATCATTCTTCATTTATAGGCATAATGTAACATATTATTAAAAACTAGGGCAACTCAGTTAAATAAAAGATATTGATCTTTTAATTTTATAAATACCAACCTAACATTTTTTAAATCCTACATAAGAAGTTAACTTCTCTTAATTATATATACTCTTTCTTAATTGTAAGATTTTAACTTTTAAATTTTGTATTTACCTCAATATGAGATCCCCTATTCTAACAATCTTCTCTCTCTTAATTAATTTGATTTTTACAACTTAAAAACGACTATATCTCACAAACCGTTAATTTTTTCGACACGAGCCTGTAGAATATTTTGTTCGTCTTATTTTTATTTTTTTAAAAAATCCATATTGAATATTTTTTGAGCAAAATTTTTTTTCACATCTTATACCAATTTTACCAATGTTTCGTAAATTCTTATACCTGGTATAAGAGTGGTATAATGTCTTTATAGCACCAGTTTTCCATTTATTTCCAGGTAGATAATATAAAACATTAGCAACATTGTTCTACTTAAAGGAAAAAAAACTCTTATACCTGGTATAAAGGTAGTAAAAAACGGGTATAAAACTGCAAATTTTTTTTGCTCCAAAAATATTCAATATGGATTTCGTTTTAAAGATAAAAATAAGACGAACAAAATATTCTAAAGGCTCATGTCAAAAAAATTAACGGTTTGTGAGATATAGTCGTTTTAAGTTGTGAAAATCAAATTAAATATAAGGAAGAAGGCTGCGGTAAAGAGAATAACAATAACCTTAGAAGTGATAGATAGCTAAAGAAAAAGAAAGTTATGCATATAAAAAAAATCTTATAAAGATAATATTTACTTGTATTTCCCTAAAAACTATACATGTTCATAGGTAAGGTGCTAGCCCAACCAAAGCAATTGAGCAATCTTTAATGGGTTGTGTTTAACATTCATTAGTTTTACTGAATTTGGTACGAGCCTTAGCTATAGCTCCCTGAAAGTTTGAATTAGGTTCGATAAATATTTTATATATATATATATATATATATATATATATATATTATATTTAGTATTACCTCTATTTATAAATTATTGTTCATTTAGTCATTTTATTAATTCTTTTTTTAATTACTAATTTAGAGAAATTATATATTGTTAAAATGATAAGTGAGTAATTAAAAAGAATGAGAATTTAAAATAAATATATAAAGGATAAATTAGTCACTTTAACTATGTAATAGATATTTATTGATTTTAATGATTCGATTAAATGGACAACTTTTAATAGATGGAAATAGTATTTGTTTTGAATTTTCATATTTTTTTCTATTATACTTTTAAAATTAACTGTAATAAATATACGATATTAAAAAAATCAAATAAATAATATAATTATACGTAAGATTTAAACTTATTTATATAAAATTTATCTTTTTATTTCTGTTGGGATGCAAATAATGTTCCACATTGGTTAACGAGATGGAGATTAAATGATTTATATAGTTGGACGATATCCTCAGTGGTATGAGACATTTTGGGGTAAAGTCCATGAGCAAAACCAAGGGGGTTTGGGCCTAAAGTAGATAATATTATACCATGTGTGGGGATATGTGATGTTCGAGTGCTTCCATAAGCCGTAACAATTGGTATCAGAGCCATGATCCGACGTTAGCCATGTGGATGGATCCCTGAAGAATCAAGCAAAAAGTGGCAGCGCCAGTTTAATCACTGGGATATTCGTGAAACCGCATGTGCTTTATGTAAGGCGCGTATCCTCCATCGCATTAGAGCAGAAAAAGATGTGTTGTCGACGGGTGGTTGATTGATCGAGTAGAGGCTCGATAGTACTTTATTTGAGAGGAGGATTGTTAGAATGCGAACAATGTCCCGTATTAGATTAAAAAGTTGGAGAGTGAATGGTATATATAGTTGGATAATATCCCCAATGGTATGAAGCCTTTTAGGGTTAAAACCTAAAACCAAAACCATAAGGACTGAGGCCCAAAGTGGATAATATTATACCATGTGTGGGAAAATGGGGTATCCATGGAGCTTCCACGAGCTGCAATAATTTCTATTTAGCCCATTCAATAATTAAAAGATAAAATTATTTATGGATCGAACTTAGGAATGATATTATAAGCCTGGTTTGAGCATGAAGTTTTAAAGTGTGGGTTAGACTAAACTTAAATTGATATTGTTAGTAAAAAAAACATATGAAGATCTTCCTAAGCCCACTTGATGAACATTAGAAACATTGATGGAGTTACAAATTTTGGTTTTTTTTTTTCTTTCAACATTTGAGTATTTATATCAAACTAGTTATTTTAATGTACAATATTTACAAGTATTAAACTAAATAAATTATTAGTAACTATTAAGCAATAGCTTGGTGGTCATACCTTCCTTCCAATGTGGACCAAGAATGTGGGAGTTATGGATTCAAGACCCCAGGTTCCTCAAGAATTAAGAGTCATAATTACTTATAAAATTGAATTATAAGTCGAAAAGAATATAGCCTTACAAGAGATGTAAATCCAATAAGAGTGCTATACACTTGCGTGACGTGGTGGACATGTTGAAAACAACCAATAGCCTAATGATATGTGTCAAAAGTGGAAACAATCTAACCAATGCGTCGCATAGGTGTAAAAGTTAAAAAAAAGTCTAAAATTATTTCATTGAAATCTCTACTTAAATTTTTCTTCTCAATCATTCTATAATATCCAAATTTTCATACACATAAAATCTATAAACACAAAGGAAAAAGAGTAATTTACTATGTAATTACTAGTTAATAGGGACAACTTAAATTTTTTTCAAAAAAAAATGTTGCGAAGACGGGATTTGAACCCATGTCCATAAACAAAAAATTATTAAAAATGAGTTGTAGAATATGAAAATGGAACAACTCGCTAGAAAAGTCAAAAGTCATTTGCCATATAAGTTTTCATGTTATGCAGATTTATCAACTTTAAAATTAAGTGTGGTAAGGGACCTATTATACCATGATCTAGCCCATTAGTCACAAAGGGCCCAAAAGCCCACAACCCACATATGAGATCTCTATAAAAAGGGCACCAACCACAACCTAAGGTACATACACATAGTCATTCTCTCTCTCTACATAATATATGCTATCCCTATACTGTCAACTTGACCGATATATTGACAAAGGCATCGAAGGGGACCCCCCTTTGTCTCATCTCTTCTGTGTAGATCACAGCTTCACACCCTTAAAGCGAACCAACCGTACCAATTAGCGCCGTTTGTGGGAAAAACCGAACAAACGAACTCATATTCCTATATTGTTACCTATGAATAAAGAAAATATCCTTTAAGGATATGTCCAAGAGGAGTCAGGCAGTCCTCATGGCGTCGTCCAAGACCTGAATACTGATGTAATTAAATTAAGCATTGGAGGTGTCGGACAGTCCCCCACAGTGTAGGATAAGACCTAAAAACTGATGTAACTAAATTAAGCATTGGAGGTGTCGGACAGTCCGCATGGAATCACCCAAGGCCTGAACACTGATGTAACTAAATTAAGAATTAAAGGTTTCGGACAATCCGCATGGCGTCAATCAAGGCCTGAACACAGATGGGACTGAACTTAAAATTGGAGATGTCGGATAGTCCCCATGGCGTCGCATAAGACATGAATAGTGATATAACTGAAGTAAGAATTAGAGGTTGGGTAATAACATGAATAATTGACCAAAAAACTAAAAAGATCTGACAAACCACAAAAGACCAGAGTGTGAAGGAACGGATATAGTACACATTTGAGAAAGCACATTCCCAATAATATGAAGTTAGTAGGAAACATCAGAATGAGAGAAAAAGACAACAAAACTTATCGACCGACCTAAGAAAATGTATACGAGTATGCTGGATTGGGATGACCAACCCACCTTACTTATTGAACCCAAACACAAACTATAGAGACAACTAATTTTACCGACCACCAGTAGAAAATCCAACAAACCCATTCATACTCACTGAACACCCTAAAAACGAGAAAAATGTTGACCGATTGACTGACTGACGTACAAAAAGAAAATAAAGTTGAATGATCGATGACTCCATCCTTCCTACAAAGTCACTACCTCTACAACTATGGGTAACACTAATAACTTACTCTTTTCATTAGCATTATCATACAAATACATCATTTTGTATTATGTTGGCCAGCAATAATTTGCATTGGAACAATGTAACCATACATTCACTTCACCATCATCCGAAAGAAGTAAATGGGAAGTCTTTGGCATTCGTCAGGTTTATCAAATCCAAAAATATACAGTCATCTTACCAATCTAATAATGTGTCAAAGAAATTTTTGATCGGAAAGGCTTCAAACGAACCAAAAGACCGACCTAACCCAACATTTTTCAAACAAGAATATTGCCTACTCAAATCGTTACACCAACATTATGGTTCACCGATGGAAAATTCATTACATGAAATTCTCTGACCGCTACCACGCACAAGAAAGTCAATCCACCTAATAGATGTAGCCCACATACATAATCAAATAAAAATACATATGACTAGCACTAAACTACACTTACCAATCTAAACCTTAAAAACTCCTATCAAACCTTAAATTATTCAGAAGAAAGTCCGACACTACGTACCACCCCGTAAGAAAATCTAATGTGATAAAACTACATGAACCGTCCGACAATAATAACAATTGGGAATTCACAAATGCAACACCCTTTACAAATGTCAATTGAAGATTAAACTTGGGCATAATTAAAGACGGGCATAGCAACCTTATTTGACATATAGTAAAGATCACAAGAAATAGGGTTAACACCCAACCAACATTAATCGAAGAGTACAAAATAGGTATAGCACCCTTATCCGACAGTAATTAAAAATTGAACATCGAGCATTGAACTCATCCGACAGTAATGAGAGGTTAAAAGAATTGGGTATAGCACCCATCCAACAATAGTTGAAGGTAAAAAAAATTTGAGTGTAGTATCCTTATCCAACAATAAATTAGGCGTAGCACCTTTATACAATAAAAAAAATTGATTGAAATTAGGCATATCCGATGAACCTTTATCCAACAATAGTTGAAGGTAAAAAAGAATCTGGTGTAGTACCCTTATCCAACAATAAATTAGGCATAACACCCTGATCCAATGCAAAAAATTAAAGATTAAAATTGGGCATAACACCATTAGCCGATGAACCCTTATCCAACGCATAAGTGAAAATTTTGTGAATTGGGCTTAGTACCCTTATCCTGTCGGATGATGTATGCCCTTAAGACAATTAGGGCGATATATCTTAATTATGTAATAGTACGAATAATTTGTTTAATCAATAAAGGCATTTGTTCTTTTGTTTATATCAATGTGTTTCTATATATATATATATATATATATATATATATATATATATATATATATATATATATATATATATATATATTATAGCTGGTTAAATATATTCATTGATGTAATTATATAAAAGTCCTTGACATATCATAGCATGAAGTCAGAGAAATTATAGTTGAACTATGTTTGGTGGAACCTGCTTCATGTGCAATTATGATTATGTCTAAACTATCCCTAGTCATAGTTTCATCAAGAAAGGATATTGATGAAGCTGAAAGACTAGCATGTGGTCAACTTTGTTAGAAAGGGTCCAAACAGTCAATCTCTTAAGGACTGAAGGTGGTGCCTTAAGTTTGACACATGGATATATCTAGGAGATATATTAGAGACCGCAGTAAGATAAACACTTGGTATATATATTAACGTGTTAGTGTTTATCTTCATATAATAAGCTTTGCGAATGTCCTCGTACTTGAGATGCTAGTTACCTTGTGTGGTACTATTGCTATACTTTAGGTCATTACTATACACTCATTAATTTAGGGTGTTACGGGTGATTACGGGTATGGTGATGACAGCACGTTGGTAAGTTGAGTAGTCAGAAAGAATCCATCGCTCCAGATATATTAAGGAGTTGTACCTAGCCACTTGTTGAAGTGATGATTGCCATAAACCTCTGATCAGAATATGTGTTTGATAGAAATGGTTTCTAGTCAAAAACACTATGGTAAAAGGCAATATACTTCTGTAACTAGTAAACTACTGGGATAGCTTAGAGCAACCTCACTATTAGTGGGTGAATACTTTAACCGAACCCTATAAACCAGATGATACTAATATTAAAGAATGGAAGGAATTTATTGCACTGGATAACTATTGCATTAACCGGGGATTAAGTCATAAGCATAAACGACATTCTGAGTAATAGGGGATGGTAGACCCTTGCTAGAGGCGTACTACAGTCGTTTAAGGTAATTGAGTTCTATTCACGGTCTAGAGCATCGAGCCAATGGTTCCATTAGAACAAGGGTTGGTTAAGCCTTAACAGCTCAATACTTCGGGATCCTATAAGGTCACACACATTGGACCTTAATCGGACTAAGTAAAGAACGAATAGATTTATTCTATTACGAAAATATAACATAAATAATAATTGGATTATTATTTGACTGGTTAAAATTGATTAGATCAATTTTGTTTAGACCAAAGAATTTATTTTGATTGAAAACTAATTAATTAGAGTCATGAATAAATTATAATTGATTAGATCAATTTTTTGTTAGACCAAAGAATTTATTATGACTGGTAACTAATTTATTAGGGCCGAAAATAATTATTTAAATTTGAAAGGGGATTTGAAAAGAAATATTTCAAGTAGGTTGGACCTAATTGAAATTGACCAGGATGCAGAGGGAACTGCGGGCTAGGAAGGGCTTGCGCTGGGAAGCCCAGCGCAAGCACCACCGCAAGCTGGGCTTGCGAGAGCCCTGTGAGCCCTACTTGCGGCACATACAGCGTGCGCTGCACGCAATGTGTGGTAGGGTAGCACGCGGGTCATGATGACCCATATAGCTGACCCTCGTGGGATGTGCTTTTTAGCACATCCCACATCACCTAAAGAGGAGCAATTTTGCTCCCCCGAGCCTATAAATAGATTGTCCCCTTCCCTTTTCAAACTGCACCATAGCTCAGAGTATAAATCCTAAGCGAGATTCAAAAAGAATAATCTCTCAGGTAATTGAGCAAGTTATTTTGAGGAGCTTGAATTTATTCGGGCACCTCTAGTTTATATTTTTAGGTGAGGCTTCTGAAGTGGTCTAGCAACTACTCGAGGCTTCTTAGTTCTTCCTCCTGGGGAGGTTTTGGTTGGTGGGGTTCGTGTGGATACTGATAGAAGCTATCCTACGATTGGAGGCTTGTGAAAGAAGGTTCTGCAAAAGCACGCTTCAACTGGTAAGTTCTTTTTCTTTCTCTTTTAATTATTAGGTCTTTTTCTTTAAGCGTTTTTAGACTTAATAATTATGCTTAGGTTGTTTTGCATGCTTAGTTTATTTTATGATTAGGTTATAGCTTAGAGTTATAGCATACTTAGTATAGAATAAATGTGCTAGGATATAATTTGGAATTATGATATGCCTAGTCCTTTTACATGCTAACCTAGGTAGAGAATTATTTAGTTAAGGCTTCATTTAATTTATATGCAACTAATAGGAGTTCCTGGGGACATGGACAAAATTTTGATTTTCTGCCATGCCTATTATGCATGTTCAATCTGACTGTCAGTTCGCAATAGTGGTATCAGAGCCTGCCTATTTTTATTGCATAATTAAGCTAGAAGCGAACTAAATATTATTTTTTATATGAAATGATTTTTTTATTTAATTATTTGGAATAATATATATGAACTTGTGCCTTTCATTTGAAGGTTAGAAAATGGTTATGAATAATTTTGAATAAGCCTGCTCAACTTACTAAAATTATACAAGTGTTAATAATTTATTTAAATTACATGAGTTATAAATGCTTCCAATTTACAAGAATTGGAAGAACGAAATTTATTAGTTCGAGAGAATCCATTGATCTTCAGGTTTGTGCCCATATTTGTTCTAGCTAAGGATTAGACTTGGTGTTTACTCCTCATAGGGCCCCTCTCCTACCTGGGAACCTATATCGGTGAAATTTGGATTGACCAACGGGAGGATTAATATGAACTAATTTATTTCTAGTAAATAAGATGGTGCTTATATATGTTTCTGTAACAAAGTAAAAATTAAATTTAATGAATAAAAGCTTAAAGGAAATGCAATATAAATATAACAAATAAAAGTGTTAATTATTTCGCATATAATATAGGTTGGTGGAATAATTATAATAAAGAGCTGAACCCACCTAAGGTTAAAACTTATAAATTAATTCTAAAAATCCTTGAATTAATACAATTTATTATAATTTTGTCCATCTGATAAAATCCTAGATTGGGTGAGACGTTTAACACTAATAAAATCCCAAAGTAAATATATTAATGTAAGTTGTAGTCTTCCTTACTCAAATTTATAATACGGTCTCTTTGGGCTATCAAAGTGTTACACAAAGCGTTCCTTCTAGTCCACATTGATTGGTTGTAAAGTTTGAGATAGGGTCTGCCTTAACAGAGTTGGGGTGGTCCACCATAAAATTGAGGGCTAGGCCTAGATCTGAGACATATTCAAGGAGATGCTAATACAAGAGCACACTTCCCTTGGGATTAGGGAACTTGAATGAATTAGCAATTGCATGCGATGCAAATGGAATGGGATTCCAACTATGACTTACTATTATGACTTGACTCATAAAATTGGGGGTTGTAATAAATTAGGTATAGATGCTACCGACTAGGAAATTTAGCTGGGCTAAAATTCCCGAATTCAATAGAATGGGCTATTGTAAATTTCGAAGAAAATAGTAAGAAAATGTATTTAATTAAAAGTCCTTATATTAAATGCATGTACTTAAACTAATATCTAAACTCTTTTATTTTCTTATATCTTAGGTTGAAAATGACTTCCAATGTTAATCTCCATATGTTATTTGACACCAAATTGAATGGCTCAAACTTTTCTGATTGGTTCCGAGCTGTGAGAATAGTTCTCAGAGCCGAGGGAATTGCCTATGTTCTAAGTGAAATTTTCCCTGTAGAACCTGATGTTGAGGATCATGTGGAACATGATGCTTGGTTGAAGCATAGGAAAGATCGTGAGACTGCCATATGTATTATATTGGGGTCCATAAATCCTGAGCTTCAGAAACAACATGAGAACATGCCCTTAGAGGATATGGTTCTCCATCTTGAAGAACTCTTTTCGGAGAGGGAAAGGACAGAGAGGTATGAGACCTCCAAGCTCCTTTTCGAGACTAAGATGCAGGCTGGCACCTCTACCTCTCAGCATGTACTGAAACTCTTGGGATACCTTGAGAAGCTGAATTGATTAGGATTCGAGATGAATCATGACTTGAGCATTGACCTTGTGTTGATGTCCTTGATAGATAGTTACTCAACCTTCGTGACTAACTATTATATGAACAAGATTAATTCTACTATCCCTGAATTAATCAACATGCTAAAAATAGTAGAACCTCAGATCAAGAAGGATCAGAAACCTCTACTGTTGGTTGAAAAAAGCAAGGCTTCTAAGAAGAAGAAGCAGGCTCTGGGTGCTAAGAAAAGAATTAGTAAGAAGAAGAAAGAAAAGAAGGCATCTAAGCATGTCTGCTTCCAATGTGGGAAATCGGGACATTGGAAAAGGGATTGCAAAGCTCCTGCTTCTGAGCATTTGAAGAATAAGCCTACAGAGGCATCTACTTCAGGTTTGTTTGTAATTGAAAACTTTGCTACTTTTTCGCTGAATCCACTTAGGTATTAGATACTGGTTGTGGTTCTCATATCTGTACTTCTGTACAGGGACTAAGGAACTTAGAAAACTTAAAAAAGGGGAGATGGACCTACTCATGGGAAATGGAGCCAGAGTTGCTGCATTAGCCGTAGGAAGTTTTAATCTTATTTTGCCAAGTGGACTTGTTTTAGTTTTGAATAATTGTTACTACATTCCAAGTGTTACTAAGAATATTGTATCTGTTGCTTGTTTAGCAACAGAGGGATTTGAAATTTTATTTTTGAATAATAATTGTCAGATTCGTTTGAATAATATTCTTTATGGTTATGGAATGTTAAAAGGTGGCATTTATGTTCTTAATACTAAAACAGAAGTTTTCAATATAAACAATGTGAAGAAAGTTAAATTAGATAATGAGAATTCCTTCTACTTATGGCATTGTCGTTTAGGCCATATAAACAAAGACCGCTTAACCAAGTTGCGTAAGCGTGGAGACTCAGGCCCAATAGACTTGGAGTCTTATGGTGATAGCGAACCTTGTTTAAAAGGAAAAATGACAAAGTTACCCTTTCAAGAAAAGGGTGACCGGACCATAAGTACATTAGAACTTATACATACTGATGTGTGTGGTCCAATGAGTGTTCAGGAACTAGGAGGATACTCCTACTTCATAACCTTTATTGATGATTACTCACGATACGATTATTTGTACTTGATGAAGCACAAGTCTAAAAGTTTTGAAAAGTTCAAACTATTTAGAGCTGAAGTAGAGAAACAGCTTGAGAAAAGTGTTAAATCACTTCGATCGGATCGAGGTGGAGAATACTTAAGTTAGGAGTTTCAGGATTATCTAAAGGAAAACAGGATAATTCCCCAGTGGACCCCTCCTTATACACCCCATTACAATGGAGTGTTAGAAAGGAGGAATCGAACTTTAATAGATATGGTCAGGTCCATGAAGAGCCATGCAGATCTCAGTAAATCCTTTTGGGGATATGCACTGGAGAGCGCGGTTTATGCCTTAAACAGAGTGCCCTCCAAATCAGTTGATTTTACACCTTATGAAAGATGGTATAACAAGAAGCCATCTCTAAGTCACTTAAGAGTATGGGGCTATCATGCTATAGTAAAGATGATAGCGTCAGATAAGCTGAATGCCAAGGCTGATAAATATCTGTTCATTGGATATCCAAAGGAAACAATTGGATATCTGTTTTACCAACCCGAAGCACAAAAGGTATTTGTGTCTCGGAATGCTCACTTTTTGGAAAAGGAACACTTACATCCAAAAGTCAGTGGGAGCAATATTGAACTAGAAGTTCAAGAGGAAGAAACAGAATATCAATTGATTGACCCTGTTCTAGATACACAAGAGAGTGTGATCTAAGAATAACCTGTCGAAACATAATCATTGCGGAGATCAGGTCGTGTTCATAAAGGTCCCGACAGATATGGGTTTATCATCACTGATGATAAGGAACTATATCTTATGGAGGATGATGAACCAAGGACATATGATGAGGCAATGAAAACCTCAGATTCTGATAAATGGCTAAAAGCCATGAAATTAGAAATGATTCCATATACGAGAACCAAGTTTGGAATTTGGTTGATGCACCGCAAGAGGTTAGACCAAGTGGGTGCAAGTGGGTCTTCAAGAAGAAGACAGACATGGATGGTAATGTAATTACCTACAAAGCAAGGTTGGTTGTGAAAGGTTATAGTTAACGGGAATGTATTAACTATGATGAAACCTTCTCACCGGTAGCCATGCTTAAATCTATAAGGATACTCCTCGCCATTGCTGCTCATTATGATTATGAGATCTGGCAGATGGATGTAAAAATAACATTCCTAAATGGGGATTTAGACCGAGATGTGTATATGACACAACCTGAGGGTTTTACATCTTAGAATGGCTCGAAGGTATGTAAGCTATAAAGATCCATTTATGGACTTAAGCAGGCATCTAGGAGTTGGAATATAAGGTTTGATCAGACAATCCGGGAACTGGATTTCTGCCCAAATGCAAATGAGCCTTGTGTTTACAAGAAGGTTAGTGGGAGTGCAATCATTTTTCTAGTATTGTATGTTGATGACATTCTGCTAATAGGAAACGACATTTCTCTTCTTTAAAATGTTAAAGTGTGGTTGTCAAGAAAGTTCTCCATAAAAGACCTTGGTGAAGCAGCATTTATACTAGGTATAAAGATCTACAGGGATAGATCCAAGAGGCTGTTAGGACTTTCTCAAAGTACATATATAGACAAGGTATTGAATAGGTTCAACCTTGAGCATTTTAAGAAAGGTTATCTCCTGATGACGAAGGGGATAAACCTATCTAAGGCTGAGTGTCCGAAGACAGCTTAGGAGAGAATACACATGAAGGATATACCCTATGCATCCGTGATAGGATCCATCATGTATGCTATGATATGTACTAGGCCGGATGTCTCTCAAGCTTTGAACTTTACGAGCAGATATCAGTCAGATCCAGGTGAAAAGCACTGGATGGCCGTCAAGGCAATCCTTAAGTACTTGAGAAGGACTAAGGATGAGTTCTTGATTTATGGAGAAGTTGACCTCATAATTAGAGGTTACACTAAACCGAGTTTTCAATCTGACTAGAATGACTTTAAGTCTCAGTCAGGTTTTGTGTATGTATTAAATGGAGGGTGGAATGCTAGAAGAGTTCTAAGTAAGAAAATACTGCTGATTCAACCATGAAATCTAAATACAATGCTGCATGCGAAGCAGCAAAAGAAGTTGTCTGGTTAAAGGGATTTATTAGTGATCTCGGTGTGGTGCCTAAGGCTGTTGATCCAATTACTTTATATTGTGATAACAATGGTGCCATAGCTCAGGCAAAGGAACGACGGTCTCATTAGAAAAACAGACATGTATCCAGAAAGTATCATACAATCAGGGAGATTGTTGATGCTAAGATAATAAGATTAGAATATGTACCCACTGATCAGAACCTCGTGGATGGTCTGACAAAGCCATTGACTCATGTCAAACATGACCAATATGTTAAAGCATATGGATTAAGACATATGGCTAATTGGCCTTAGTGCAAGTGGGTGTTTGTTGGATATGATGTATGCCCTTAAGGCAATTAGGGCGATATATCTTAATTATGTAATAGTATGAATAATTTGTTTAATCAATAAAGGCATTTGTTCTTTTGTTTATATCAATATGTTTCTATATATATATATATATATATATATATATATATATATATATATATATATATATATATATATATATATATTATTGCTGGTTAATATTATTCATTGATGTATGTATACAAAAGTCCTTGACATATCATAGCATGAAGTCAGAGAAATTATAGTTGGACTATATCTGGTGGAACTTGCTTCATGTGCAATTATGATTATGTCTAAACTATCCGTAGTCATAGTTTCATCAAGAAAGGATATTGATGAAGCGGAAAGACTAGCATGTGGTCAACTTTCTTAGAAAGGGTCCAAGCAGTCAATCTCCTAAGGACTGAAGGTGGTGCCTTAAGTTTGACACATGGATATATCTGGGAGATATATTAGAGACCACAGTAAGATAAACACTTAGTATATACGTGTTAGTGTTTATCTTCATGCAATAAGCTTTGCGAATGTCCTTGTACTTTAGATGCTAGTTACCTTGTGTGGTACTATTAATATACTTTGGGTCATTACTATGCACTCATTAATTTAGGGTGTTACTGGTATAGTGATGACAGCACATTGGTAAATTGAGTAGTCGGAAAGAATCCATCGCTCCAGATATATTAAGGAGTTGTACCTGGCCACTTGTTGAAGTGATGATTGCCATAAACCTCTTATCAGAGTATGTGTTTGATAGAAATGGTTTCTAGTCAAACACACTATGGTAAAAGGCAATTATGACTGGTAACTAATTTATTAGGGTCGAAAATAATTATTTAAATTTGAAAGGGGGTTTGAAAAGAAATATTTCAAGTAGGTTGGACCTAATTGAAATTGACCAGGATGCAGAGGGAATTGCGGGCTCACAGCACGCTGCTGGGCAGCATGCGCGAGAGCCCGCAGTGCGGGCTCAGAAGGGCTTGCGATGGGAAGCCCACCACAAGCACCACCACAAGCTAGGCTTGCGAGAGGCCTGCAAGCCTAGCTTATGGCACACACAGCGTGCACTGCATGCTGTGAGTGGCGGGGCAGTACGCGGGTCATGCTGACCCAGATGGGATATGCATCGCCTAAAGGGGAGAAATTTTGCTCCCCCAAGCCTATAAATAGGCTGTCCCCTCCTCTTTTCAAAGTGCATGAAAGCTCAGAGTATAAATCCTAAGCGAGATTCGAAAAGAATAATCTCTCGGGTAACGGAGCAAGTTATTTTAAGGAGCCTGAATTTATTCGGGCACCTCTAGTTTATATTTTCGGGTGAGGCTTCTGGAGTGGTCTAGCAGCTACTCGAGGCTTCTTAGTTCTTTCTCCCGGGGAGGTTTTGGTTGGTGGGGTTCGTGTGGATACTGATAGAGGCTATCCTACGATTGGAGGCTTGTGCAAGAAGGTTCTGCAAAAGCATGCTTCAACTGGTAAGTCCTTTTTCTTTTTCTTTTAATTATTAGGTCTTTTTCTTTAAGCGTTTTTAGACTTAATAATTATGCTTAGGTTGTTATGGATGCTTAGTTTATTTTATGCTTAGGTTATAGCTTAGAGTTATAACATGCTTAGGTTATAGCTTAGAGTTATAAAATGCTTAGTATAAAATAAATATGTTAGGATATAATTTGGAATTATGGTATGCCTAGTCCTTTTGCATGCTAACCTAGGTAGAGAATTATTTAGTTAAGGCTTTATTTAATTTATATGCAGCTAATAGGAGTTCCTAAGGATAGGGACAAAATTTTGAATTTCCGCCATGCCTATTATGCATGTTCAATCTGACTATCAGTTCCAACATATCCGACACAAAATAAAAGATATTTCAAGAATTAGCCTTACCACGCCAGTCCAATGGAAAATTGTATAATGCGATTTCCTATTCGCCTATTCCCTAATAGATTCATCCAACGGAGGCATGATATTAACTATTCACTTATTCTTAATAGATTTGTCCAATGGTAGCATGACAATGGCCATTCACCTATTCCCGAATAGATTCTCCCAACGGCTGCATGACATTGGCTATTTGCCAATTCCTTAACAGATTCTTCCAATGAAGGCATGATCCATTTGCCTATTTCCCTAACGGATTCGTCCAACGAAGACATTATATTAACTATGCGCCTTATCCTTAACGGATTCACCCAACGAATGCATGATATTACCTTTGCATATTTCTTGAAAAAATTCGTCCAACGAGCGCATGACATTGGCCATTCGCCTATTGGTCCAACAAAATTATTCCAACAATGAAATTGCCCCATAAGTTCGTCTAACGACGCTATCACATTGGCCAACCGCTTTTTCATTGGATAAAAAATAAGCCATTTTGACCAAAGGTCTAATAAATTCACATAAAGGTAGCAAAACATTGCGATTTCTTGGCTTATTCAAGCACTTAAAAATATTGATCTAACGGTTTCAACCAGGACTAGCGGATTCGTCGGATTAACAAAAAATTCAACCATCGAACTAACAAATTAATGAGTTTGACCCGGATTCTTCCGATGACAAAAAAATTTAACCATCAAACTAACAAATTGATGAGTTTGACCTGGATTCGTTTGATGACCAAGGAATCCAACCATCGGACTAACAAATTAATGAATTCAACCATCGGTCTAGAGGATTCGACCAATGACCTCATTACTATGGGATATCCTCTCTTTCGCCTAGTAGATCCATTTGACCATCGGTCCAAACAAATCATATTGGCTATCCGCCCTTCCCCTAATGGGGGCATGACACTGGTCTTTTGCCTATTCCTTAACGAATTCACCCAATGATTTCGACCAACGGTCTAACAAGTTCAACCACTTGTCTATTGGAATCAGCCAAAGACACCATAATGCATCCTTTATTATTATAGGACATTCTTTCGCCAACAAATCTATTTGACCAACGGTCCAATGGATCCAACCATCGGTCCAACAAAACCTGCTGACGGATAGTCTAATACAGTAGCAATTTGTTGCTTTGTTTGAAGCTATTAGACCATTCGTTCAATCAGTCAGCCTAACGATACCTCGTATAGTTGTTTGCATTGGTCTTACAAATGACAGTTCAATAAAGAGCCAACCAACCATCTGACCAATTCCAAATGCATTAATACAACAAGCAACCCTTATCAAAGAATCTAAAAATGCTGCCCGACATCGAAGAAACATTGGCAACTCTCTACTTTGTCTAATAACTCAAAGATGTTTGACCAATGCATTCGCCCAATGGCATCATAACTTCATTGTCTGAATACTTAAAGATGATCGATCGTTGATCAAATTAACTCACCAATTGAAATCATAAAATTGGTGATTTTCTTCCTTGTCCAACAACTCAAACACAAAGCATGCCAATGCCACAACCAATTGGCATTTCCAAGCAATAAGCTTTCCAATGCGATAACAAGTTATCATTCACAAACACGTAGCCTTCCAACACCACAACATGTTGCCATTGGCAAGCATATAGCCTACTAACTCCACTACTAGTGGAATGAAGCCTTCTAATGCCATAATCAGTTAGCATTCACAAGTTTACCAAATAATCAAACTCACAAGGCTAAATCGGCAAATATGAGCAAGAAAAATGCATATCAAAGCTTTCCGAACCTACTATAAGAGTATGGGAAAAAGCCTGCCATAGAAGATGATACATGTAACAAAAGTAAGCTTTTACTATGATAAGGCACAATTCATAAGCCAACTACTCAGTCGATGGACATCATAAAGATTCAAAAACACCAAAGTGTGAATTTTTCCAAGGGGAAAATGTGGCATCTGGTATGGGCCCTTTTGTAAGGGACAATATATCTATTCCAACACCAGAGCATTTGGAATACTATAGTCAATAAGGCCATCTATTTCATATCCGACTATGCTTACATACGAAAACCTCTAATAACTGATGATTGTTCGACATCACGCGTAACTTAATGCATAGTCTAACCCAACTTGTACAAAACCAAAAGAGTTCTTTTAGTACTGACTTAACATGCTAAAAGTTATGGCTTGGATGAGTAGTACTAATTCAACATGTTAAGGAAGTAATACTTAAGTGTCACAAGAAAATGATCTTGGGCTTAGTAGTGCTATCTTAACATGCTGAGTTCTCGTCAAACAAATGATATATTTCAAGGACTTCAGCCATCAAGCTAATATGAATTATCCAAAAGATATATGATAATCATGGGAGAAGACCAAAGATATTATCTTTATATGGTCGCTATTGCTTCCAATACTATACCAAAGAACTGACCAATGACAAAATATTCATTACATAAGGGAACATCTGACATACTCCCATTGGTTACTTATTATCAAACAACGACATGTTCGATAGACGGACAACCATACTTATCCATTACTAATTTATATATCAAAATATGCTTATCAATAATCAATGACTGATCGGCGCCAAGCCGGACAACTATAGTTATCCATGACTAATTTATATATCAAAATATCAATCTTATCAATTAAGAACTGTCCGACAGACAGATATCCATACTTATCCAATACTAACTTGTATATCAATATATCAATCAAGAACTGTCTGATGGACGGATAACTATAACGATCTACTACTAACTTATATATCAAAATATCAATCTTATCAATCTTATCAATCAAGAATTGTCCGATGGATGGACAACTATATTCATCCACTACCAACTTATATATCAAAATATCAATCTTATCAAATAATGTTTGGCGGACGGACAACTATACTTACCCATTACTAATTTGTACATCAAAATATCAATCTTATCATTAATCAAGGATTGTCCAATGGATAGATAACCATACCAGTCTGTTGCCACTAGTGTACATTTAGCCAATATTAATCTTATTAGCAATCAATGAGTGGCTAATTGGACATTTTCCAACACGTAACTACATCTACTAAAAATAAAGTTCGAATGACTCATTTAAGCCAACTGAATATAAGGTATTATGCTAACTCATTATGAATCCAAGGCATTATGTCAGCTTAAAAAGGAATATGACTGACAAGATCCACATCATTACCAATGTGAGTTGAGATGGATTCAATCTAAATCCGCAATAATAACCCCTATCAGTAAAGATCGGGTCAATTGGATCAATAGCCTCATTGTTAACACAAAGTAAAGTTGGATTCGTTTGAATTTGTTGAAACAAATGAAGACTATTAAAACCAATCCAATGTAATAAAATCAAATACATATTCGACGCTATTTGGACAAGTGGCTTTCACCAACTATCCAACGTTAGAAGGCAAATATCATACTACTACCAACATTAACACGTTCGACATGATACAACGAATTACTTGCAACTATAATGTCAACTCTTGGAAAACACTTCAAAGCATTGGTCCAAATCAAACAACTAGTTGTCCAACGTAACATGTAAATCGGTTAATTAGTAGAAAATACCGACCAATTAAAGCCATTAGCATTAGGACCATATCAACATCACAATCCATCCTAATCAAAAGGTTGCCATGGCCATCCAATAGCAAATATATACAATTTTAATAGAAGAGAAGTTATGACACTATTTTGATTGGGCAGAAAGCTTCCTATTAACATAAAATCACCATACTATCAGATGGAAAATATGTCCCTTACCAATGAAAAATTATCACTTTGTTGGTTTGAAGAAACCGCTCCTTACTAATGGAAAGTTATCAATTTGTTCGTCGAATAAGACGTTCTTTTATCGATGGGAAGCTATCATACTAGATATCTAGTCGACACTTCATTTGAATCACAAGACGTCCAACACTTGGGAAAAGTTCAACATGATAAAAAAACTCAGTTTATCTTTCATTTCAACCTTCGAATCGAAAGACAAGAATTATTCAACACAACACTCAAATTACTATCGACATATTTCCCAACTTTCACAAATACAATTGAGACGTCATTCACAATGGAGATAATGTGTAAACTATCAAAGTTTTTCACTGCTCCATATAAGAGCATTACAATAAAAATTATTTAAAGACTCCATATGAGCCTCTACTAGGACTAAGGTATTCTCATTTTATCTTATAGTGACTAAAGGATCACTCCAATCGAAACATGTCCATATATCAAGGCATACTAAGCACTATGAAATAATAAGAGTGTCTAACTAGCACTTCACTTTTGAAAATTGGGCTCCCCGTTGCCAACACCTAATTCACATTGCCAATGCCCTTTACAGTGGCCATTGCCAATCTAAAACAAGGTTGTTGCCAACCAACCCAATGTAAGAGGTTCATTTCCAACCTAATTCAAGGTTGTTATTGCCAACACTATTAGCACGATCTGCTCTAACCTGATGATGGTATAAATAATATTCGTCACAACAATCAGACAAAGAGCCGGGAACAGAACCAAGGTTGTAATTTCTTTTTCCCTTAGCCCTGAATGTCTCTCAATATGATGTCTTAGAACTTCAGACTCTCCTGACACAAAAATTCCAAAAATAAAAGATCCTCGAGATGTCTCAAAAAGCTCAAATATCTTGATGACTCTTGAATTTGGCAAAGCTGGATGCAAACAAATTCCACCCTGACCATAGGGTTTTCATTGCCCTAAAAAATGTCAACTGTGGCGGGTAGCTTCCCTCTAGTGGTAATTAACCATTCAGATGGTTTACAAGTACTGTTTTGGATTAGGCTGAAATTAATCGACCAGGTATTGTCCCTGAAATTAACTGATCAAGTATTTTCCCAATTCACTATTTTGGATAATCGGATTAGGCAGAAACTAACCGATTGGGTATTTTATCCAAGAAAGTAGCTAATAGGATAGTTTTTACAGGCTATAAACAGGCATCTTGCCTCCCCATTTCCAACAATGAACATCATCTATCCATAGAAAGAGACTATAGAGAGAGAAATTCAAGCTTAGAGAGAGAAAGAAGGCCTTTAAGCCTTCACTTATCCTTTGCCTATACCTTGTCCGTACCCAGTACAGAAATCCTCAGAAATACCTTGAAAATCTGTCTGAGTCACTCAAGTCACTTAAGATCAACCTAGAAAAAAACTAATACCTCGGTTCCCTGAACTAGGCATTCCTCAAAACTTTGCACTAAGACTGACACTTCGATCCCCCGAACTAGGTGCCCCTTTATATCTTTATGGAAAAGTCTAAATTACTCCTCAGAAGTTTGATATTTGGAATTCATAATATCAAACTACAGCCTAAATACTTCCAGAAATTCGATATTTGGAATTCATAGTATCGAGTGACAGTCGAAATGCCGCTAAAGTCCACTCTCTAGTTTTCAATGTCCCTGATATTGAATTAAAGCCGAAATACTATCAAAATTTACTCTCGGGTTTTTGATATCCTTGATATCAAATTAAAGCCAAAATATCATCAAAATTCCCCATAAATCAACATTTGGAATTCGTAGTGTTGATTTAATCATTCCATCCATCCAAGATCTCAAAACGACAACTATGGTTCCCAACCGGCTCTTACGTCATCCTGGACAAACGAAAAGGTAAACTGAGGGTAATATCGCTGAAAAGCCAACTTTCTCTCATTTCATTTTATTCTCTCTCATCCATGTTATTTTTCTTTTCATTATTTTCATTTTAGTTTGTATATTTACACATTTCCATTAATTTGCATTAACATAGAGATCAAGCTTGTAGGAAAATAAGCAGGGTCATACCGGTACCATTAAAGCTCAGAATTCCACTGTAAAGTATTTTTTATCCCTTCCCTATTTACTTTATTTCAATTAAACCCATGATACATTTATCAAATTTAATTTAGTCTTCAAATAAAAGAAGTGTGATTAGTAACTATTTTATCCGAATCCAAAAGCCCATCTTTTGGTATTAAAATCCCATTTCGGATCGGTGTACCACAATTCCCGTGGAACTGAATTGGGTGGCGACTCTATTTTTTATTAGAAAAAGGAATAAATATATTTCTATTTTCTCAAAATGAATATTATTATTATTTACATAATTATTTATGTAATTATATTTTGCAATGTGATTGCATTATCTTTAAAATCCAGATTTAGTAAAAGCATACCTATTTTGATAATTATTTTATCTTTCTATTTATAAAGTTAAATTACCACAAATTCTCTTGAACTTGTTTCTATAAACTAGGATTTCCTATTGAACCCTTTTCCACCTCTAAAAAAATGCCCGCTCCACAGTGGCGACTCTGCTGGGGATATTTCAAAAAAAGCTTTGTTTTAATTTTTATTTTTATAAAAATTTTCACATTCTACTCTTTCTATAATGAACTCACACTTTTTTTGAAGACTATTGCAAATTTGATAATATCATCATATTGTACTAGGATTGCATGAGCATTTGCATTTGGACCACCTTGAACACCCTCAGTGTCTTTCGATGAACTATTCCTCCTACTCGTATTAGGGTTTGAGGGTATGGAACTGATCCCACCACTTGTGACACTTACTTTCGATCTCTGACTCGCTTAGGGTCGTTGTTCTGGGGTAAAGATTTAGAAAGGATCTCTTGGTTCATTTTAGGGCCATTGGATCTTAGTACATTGAGGCACAAGCTAATCCCTAAACTCCCCCTCGCGAGACCCGATACCGCATATAGATATACCATAGCAACTATCCACTAGGTTCCCTAAACCTGTGTGATACGTGAGTAGACTTTGTTGGTCCCTAGATGACTAGAAGCGAAGTAACCTTGTTAAGGAGAAATAAGGTCGGAAGGCACGATCTAACCATTTATTCCTTGTACAGCTTACATAATCCATTCATAAACATCATTTCGAATGATACTAAGCACATTTTTATGCAGCCATATCATGTGAGCATATAGTTAGTTAGTATGAGACTAAAAATAACAACTAAAAAATGAATAGTGCCATGCATATAATCATGTATAATCATGCATTCGCATTAACTCACTATAGCAAGAAAAAAGATAAAAAAGAAGCTTAGAAAGGCCCAAACCTCGTGCTAATCTCCTCAAGTATGCATTTTTAGGTTTGAAACATAGTTAGAAATGTAGTGAAGAACGGTTGAGATGAATTCCCCTACCAAAAGAGTCTTTTGAGTCTAAAGTTGAACATACCATGGCCGAAAAAGAAGCCACAACCAATGCCATAAGAGAATTCATGAACTCTCCCAAATTGTTTTAAGCTATACGAGCCAGCTTTGAGAGTTTCAAAACTTCCATCTCCAATGGAGAATCCTTAGAAGTAGCCGAGTTGAAGGAAAAGATGGCCAATATTGATGCTCTAGTCCCGAAATTGACAAGCTAACTAGTCCATCCCCGACGAAATACCTCAGTGTCAATAACTTTTCTCTCAAGGATTCTCATGCACTACATGCAATTTTTATCATGCCCTATGTTGCCCTATATAGAGGAACGAGTTCCCCATAAGCTCATCTAGAGACATACCTTAGAGTTATGACTAGTATGGGAGTTCCCGAGGCCCATATCATTAATTTATTCCAATCTACCTTCCGAGATGCAACGTCCGATTGGTATATGAGGATGACCCCAGAAGTGAAATGAAATTGGGAAAAGTAGAGTGAGGCATTCCTTAACAACTTTGCTTTCAACTTGAAAGTCAAGGCCAATCTTTAAGATCTCGAGCAAGTCAAGTAGAAGTTGAACGAATCCTTTCAAGAATACTATTTGTGATGGATGGCAGTCCAAGCACTCATAGACAGTACCCCTAAGCTTGATTCACTAATTATCAAGTTGGTAGAAGGTTCAAGTATGAAATATTAGATGTGATGAAGATTAAAAAATTCAAGTCATTCAATGAGGTGGTTGATTATGCCAAAAGAATATAGAAGTATGCCAAAGAAGATCAACGAAAGAAAGAAGAACTTGAAGCCTTTAACTAGGCTAATTCTCAGCAGAAGGGAGGTTATTTCAAATCCAGTGCTTTGAAGTATTCAAAGACGAATCCAACTTCAGAGAAACCTGTAGTGGCAGCAACACAAATCCAACCCACTCAACTAGTGGCACCATGGGTAGAGTTGTTATCCCAAATTTTCATGAAGTTACAAAGGGCCAAGATACTCGATAGTCTAAGGGAATTCGAAGCTTCATCGCTTGAAGATTGTGATAACTTTTGTGCCTATCATGTTACGAAAGGGCATAGAACTAGCAATTGTCAGAAGCTGATGAAGGATATATAATAACTCATCAAGGATAAGAAGATTGAAGAGCCTGAGAGAAAACTGAGTACACAGACTAATCCATTGCCTAACTTCCAACCAATGGTCAATGTGATTCAAGGAGGAGAAGGTCCTCTCGAGTAGCCCAATTTCCAATATATTGGGGCAACTCAGACCAATGGTGAACAAGTGATGATCCACAAAGTAGAGAAGTATAATTGTTTGATTCGATTCAAAAAGTTAGATGAATATGAAGTTCAACCTGACATGATGTATTGGGGCAATACTCACCTTCAACAGTTCTTGAATATCTTCTACAAAGAGATGAACAAACGAGGAATTTATGCACTTAGATTCATATCTCAATTCCCATGATTTTTGGTAGAACCTATGCTGAACTGGTATTATGGCTTTACTTACCAATGTGACTGGGATTGGGATTTCTCACAAGCATATTTTCTGGAATGCTATGCATTCCAAGACTACTATCATTTTGGGTCCCAATATTGGGGACAATCTCAAAACCATGTTGCATGGAATCCGCAACCAGATCCTGTCTCAATCACTTTTGATTTCATATGGGATAAGATGCACTCTAAAGAGGCCAAAGGAAAGGCTCCTTTGATCGAGAAAACACTGTCTGGCAATGAAGTTCCAGCAGTTCTGACCAAATTGCAATCCATGACCGATATAGTCCTGAGTCAAGTTGGCAAACTACTAGATATGTCAACCAGTATATTATCGATTATGAAATGCCCCGGATGGATTCAATCTTTGAAGAACAACCAAGACTCTGGAGTCCTTATGATTTCCACAATGACATGGGTTATCATCAGACGAACTTTAACTATTTGACAATCGATGGCAAGTTACAAGAATTCTCTCATGCATTCTTAGTATATAGTCCGATACAAGCATAAATGCCTGAATAAGATCTCGAAGAAGATCCTAAAGAAGATCTTAAAGAAGATCCAGGGGAAGATCCAAACCAAGTCTTTTTCATGCTAGATGATTCCTCATCAAACAAAGAAATGAATGGAGATTTCGAATGGAACATGCCCATCGAAGGCAAAGTCAACAATCTCAGAGAAGTGGAGTATAGGTTATATAATGAGACTGATTGAGACTCAATTGGACCAGATGGAAGTAAAGATCCCAGAGAGATAACCAACGAGAATGATGATGTTGTCATAAATAGATGCATCTATATGCTCAGGATCCAAGAATAAGGACCGTCTGAGGAATACATATAGGAGAGGATAAGGATCGAGAGTGAACTTGCCCTTCTCAGTAAGTAGTTCAGAGAGCGTCAAGACAAAGATCTCCCTATGTTATACAGTGGTGCTACTAGCCCGAGAACCCGCTTGTATCGATTCACGAGATTGATGAACAAGAGGTGTATACAATACTCCTTATGGCTCAGATATTTCGACTAACCCTCCTAGACATAGCCCTAGTTTATTCGAAGGCCTGAAGCGTCATCAAAAGACCTTTTAGAATGAGCTGTGTGATTACTTCATCGACTATTTCATATGGATAGATCCCTCAGATGATCTACCTCCGGAGAAAGATGAATAAGGCAATCCTGCCCTATATTGGTATTGGGAAACAACCAAGCACTTATGTCCCATAAGCTATAAAATGTCCAAAGAATATCCTTGGTATGTCTTGAGAATCGATGGAGGAAATGAAGAAATCACTCTATTGCCTATCCATGATAATGAAGACCTTGACATGTTAGGCGAAGGAAAATCCATGCTTGGGGAATCATAATTATCGTTTTACATCAATATGATTAATGGGAGTAGCTCGGCTGAAGGAAGTACTCGAAAGTGCAAACCAAGTGAGGATAATGGATTTGAACTTTGACATACATGAAGAGTCAAACAAGACCTGGAGGAAGTTCGAATTTGGCGACAAATGGAGGAAGAATGACGTTTAGCATTGAAATGGGAAAAAAGGCATGAGTTTAACCCTCTTCTTCAACTACCGCCAGCCCTTTTGAACTATAGAACAGGATCCCCATACACTCATATAGACCAGTTTCTAAAAGTGAGGTATGAAGCACAAATTCACTTTCACCATTGGCCTATGTTTTTTGTCAGAACGCTCCGAGGAAAAGCCATGAAATGGACTAAAAACTTACCCTCTCCGCAATTCATGATCTGGAACTTTCTAGTCAAAGTGTTTCTGGAACAACTCCCGGAGATAGAACTGGTACAAGCTACAAGAAAGGTGACACCATATTCTGACAACATGGAAGCAAATGTGATCCACGATAAAGCTCTAATAAAATGCCATGTTTGGGCAAAGATTAAGCATGAGAATCAGCTCGATGACACACTATGCCCTATCATGGATAACAAATTTAACCCAAGGCATTCAGAGGTAGTAAGCATGCTTAGAAGTGTTGATTCTTGGGAAGAAGAAGTCCGAGAGCAACACAATTGTGAAAAAGAGTTGGCATTCACTTGAGAAGAGAAACACCCATAGAAAGGATTTCCACAAATTCCTCCTCAGATTGCATACGGTGGAGATACTCATCCTCGACTCCATTTGGCTCACTCTACCAACTTTATAAATTCCGCAAAAGTGCATTATCATTAATGGGCTTACCTCTTTATTGTCACCTTGAGAGCAAGAGCATGGTATAGTACTCAGACTTGCCTTATCACTAAAAAATGATTTGGGATCTTTTTAGCCAGGTTTTCCTTTATAATTTCATGATGATATTCCCTTCGGAAAGGACACGCAACTCCCCATCCATACTTTCTTTGCCTTACCCCATGGGAGAAAGGGCTACATGATCATATCCTTGGTATACACCAAATTAGGAATCATTCAAGGATGATGCCATCAAAGTAATGTACACCAACACGTTTGGAGGATCCACCTCTAGAATTCATATGATTCATCATGACAGGAGCACTGATCCTATTTACTCAGAAGTTATAAAAGATAATCCAACAAGAGGATTTATACCATTTATGTAATGGCCATTCACCACTAATGACTCTCTCACTGCCACCATAAATGAGAAACCTGTTAATTTCGCAGACATCCCTTTGGAGGATAATTTTGACGAGTTTGAAATCTTTAAACATCATGTCTTCCTAATCACAGGAGGAGGAAAGATCACTATGGAAAATGAACCAACTATCCCCAGAATTGAGCCAGTCTATAGGCCAAACCCACACATAGAGGATTCTTTGATTGACCAACTTAGTACAACGTCAACTAATATGTCCATTTGGGAATCGCTTCTAACCTCCCAAGACCACAGGATGGCTATTGTTAAAATGTTCATAGATATAGAAACATCCTCCACAGCTTCACCTATTCAAGCATGCTCTCTTATTGGCAATCAACAAACAACAATTATCCCTAATATAACTTTCACCAGCTCAGACCTGCCTGACGTCGGCATTGATTATAGTTGAGCACTTTATCTAAAGGTTAAAGTGTTTGGACGTATCATGCCTTGCGTAATGGTTAACGATGGGTCTGCACTCAAAGTCTGTCCAAGAAAGGTACTGCCAATCTTAGGACTTAGCGAGGAAGCTCTGAAGAAGTCTTCCACCATCTTCAAGGCTTATGATGATTCTAAAAGAATTATCATTGGATTATTTGAAGCAAAAGTAATTATTAGGGAGATATCATCAACAGTGGTATTCACAGTCATCGACATTCCTGTAACTTTCTCTCTTTTGCTTGGACGTCCATGGTTCCATACATTAGGAGGAGTTTCATCTACCTTCCACTAAAAAGTGAAGATACCACTTCGAGGAAAGGTTAGAACCTTAGAAGCAGACGAAGCATCCACTATAGCCGCACTAGAAGCCGAGAAGAGTAGCTTATGGGGATTTTCAGTGGCAACAGTAGAGGGAAAAATAAAAGCATCATCAGAACATTAGGGACTATGGATTCAGAAATATATGGAGCGACATCTCATAGAGCATCATCAAAATATTGGGGACCGTGGATTCAGAAATACATGGAGCAACATCACACTCCTGGTATGGGACTTGAGGCATAAGGCCAATGAATGATGACTTTTAATGTTGACATAGGAGCTTTGAAGCCGATAGGACTTGGTTGCAAAGGAACTGACGCTAGATCTAAGTCAAGAAAGATAAGCTTCGTGCGAGCACAAGAAAAGCTATACACCGGAACTCCCGAAGTAATTCAGCACCAAGGAAAGACAGTGCCTGGATTTGAGATTTTCTCTGATGTGGTAGACTATAGCAAGTTCAAACAGGGGCCAATTGTCAACATGCTCAAGATAAAGGAAAAACTAATGGACATCACCATCACTCAGAAGGAGACACCTACAGAACCAGAACTAAAGAAAGACGACTCCAACGCGCTTCTTGATAAACTTCTCGAGATGCTGTGAACTCACTTGAAGATAGAGGAATCTAGAATGAAAGAAGAACAGCTGAACCAAGTAAGGATAGATATCGCCAGGCTGATCAAAGGGAAAGCCAAGATGCATGATGAGCCAACCCTGGATGAAACCAATGATCATGAAGAGACTTCCTCTGAAAAAGATGAGTCTTTTGTATCTATCTCTAATATCTTTGATAATGTAATGTATGAATTATATAATAAGTTGAAGAACTTTACTTACTCGTGTGGTGTTTCCAATAATTATTTCATGCATCCATTCTAGCATGCATCTTGCATTTTCAATATCAATGATGCTGTAATAAAGAAAATAAACTTAAACAAAGAAGAAAATCCAAAAATGGTACTCATTTCTGGAAAGTTATCCATTGAACAAGGGAGAGAATTGGTAAAAACATTAAAGAAGCACATTTCAGCGTTCGCTTGGTCTTACGAAGATATGGCAGGAGTCGATCGTCACATTGCCGAACACAAGACCCCGACATATCCAAAGATTTGTCCAGTGAAGCAGAAACTAAGAAGAATGCGACCTGAATGGGCTAAAAAGGTGAAAGAAGAAATGACCAGTTACTTTGAGGCCGTTTTTCTAGAAGTTATGGAATATCCCACATGGTTGGTGAACATAGTTCTAGTTACTAAGAAGGATGGAAGGGTCAGGTTATGCGTTGACTTTCGAGATCTTAACAAAGCAACTCTGAAAGATGACTTCCCACTTCCACACATTGACATCCTTGTCGATAGCACTGAGCAGCTATGAACTCTTTCATGGATGGATTTTTAGGATACAATCAAACCCTCATGAACGTAGATGATAGAATTAAGACTACTTTTATTATAAAATGGGGCACTTATTGTTACAAGGTAATGCCTTTTGGTTTGAAGAATGCTGGGGCAACTTACCAATGGTCAGTCATTGCTCTATTACATGATATAATTCATAAAGAAGCTGAAGTCTACGTAGATGACGTGCTTGTAAAGTCAATAACTCTTGAAGAACATCCAGCAGTCCTTGACATATTTCTCTCAATGATTGAGAAATACAATCTTCGCCTTAATCTAAAGAAGTGCATATTTAGAGTAACATCTAGAAAGTTACGAGGCAATATAATAGCCAAAGAGGTATGAAGATTGATCCTGATAAGGTCAAAGCTATCATAAACATGCCAGTACTACAAACCAAGAAGGAAGTAAGAAGTTTCCTTAGATCCTTACAATACGTTAGCCGGTTCATCGCACGATTGACCATGATCTGCGAGCCAATCTTCAAGTTACCAAAATAGCAGCAACCAGTGGTATGGAATGAACAATGTTAAAAAGCATTTAAAAGAATCAAGAAATATCTTGCTAATCTACCAGTACTAAGGCCACCAACACCTGGAAAACCTTTAATCATGTACTTGGCAATTATAGAAGCTTCTGTAGGGGTAATGCTTGTCCAAGAGCACGAAGATAAGAAAGTGTATGCAATCTACAATCTCAGCAAGAAGTTGCTAGATTATGAGACCTGTTACACCATAGTAGAAAAGACATGCACAGTAATGGTCTGGATAACCAGAAAGCTCAAACATTACTTTCATTCTTACTATATACAAGCCACAGCGAAAGTCGATCCAATGAAGTACCTTTGTTAAACTCCTTCACTCACAGGAAAGCTGTCTAGATGGCTATTAATTTTATTTGAGTTCGACATTGAGTATGTCTTAAAGAAAGTCATCAAAGGATGAGCAGTGGCTGAATTTCTAGCAAATAAACCATTAGACTCCAACCATATCGAGAATCTAGAGTTTCCTGATGAACAACTAGCATCGGTACTCGAACGACGCAAAGAATGGACAATGTTCTTTGATGGGGCAGTGAATGAGAAATGGGTAGGACTTGGAGCTATTATTATCACACCGGATGGTGAAATCATTCCTTTGTCCAAGTGGCTAGAATTTGACACAACCAATAATGGAGCTGAGTACCAAGCTTATTTGTTTGGGATGGAAGCTCTTTTGACAATGAAAGATAACCAAGTCAAGATCATCGATGATTCTGCTTTAGTCATTAAGCAAGTTATAGGTGATTAGGAATTGAAGGAATGATCTCTAAGGCCTTATCTAGGTGAAGGATCTCTAAGGCCTTATCTAGGTGCAGTATGGAAGGCAGCAACGTTATTCGATCACTACGAATTTTACCATATGCCACGAGATGAGAATCAGATGGCTAACACTTTAGCCACTTTAGCATCCATGTGGGAAAGACCTGATAGTCAAGCCATTAGGCCTCTTGTTATGGAAACCATAAGGAAACCATACTATCTCCTTATAGTAGAAATCTCAGAAGAAGACAATAAGGAACCTTCATATTCTGACATTCGCCGATACCTAGAAGAAAGGGCGTACCCTATAGAAGCCACTGACTTAGATAGAACCATGCTAAGAAGGTTAGTAGTGCAATTCTTGCTATTGGACGGACAGCTGTTCAAAAGGTCCATCAATGGTATGTTGTCACAATGTCTGTCGTAATCAGGAACGCAAGGCATAATAAAATAGATGCTCGCCAATTGTATTCAAGAAGCTAGGGCTTGTCATGAATGCCAAATATATGGTGATGTAAGCCATCTTCCACCAATAAAATTGCAAGCCTTGACTACGCCCTGGCCTTTCTCAACCTGGGGCATCGACATCATTGGCGAGATATGACCTTTGTCACGAATGGGCATCGATTTATAATAGTGGCAATGGATTACTTTTCCAAGTGGGTAGAAGCTGAATCCTACACTAGCATCAATGCTAAGAAGATGGCAAAATTCATCGGGAATTATATTTTTGCTAGATTTGGGATCCCACACCAAGTCATCTCAAATAATGGAGTTCAATTCTAAGGAGAACTAACAGAGTTACTTAAATAGTACAATATCAAGCACCATCGCTCTTCTCCTTATAGACCACAAGCGAACGGGGCTGTTAAAGCCACAAACAAATCCATCAAGAGGATTTTATCCAAAATGGTGATCATATATAGAGATTGGGTAGACCATTTGCCCTATGCTCTATAGGGGTACAGAATGATTGTTAGAACTCTGATAGGATAGACTCTATTTTCTCTAGTATATGGGACAGAAGCAGTGCTTCTCGCCAAAATAGAAGCAAGTCCTTACGTATGGTATTAGAGCCAAGGCCATCGGAAAGTAAATAGGCACGAACAAGATACAAAGAATTGAATCTCATTGACGAGAAGCATTTAGCAGCTCTCACTAATCTTCAAGCTTATCAGCAGCGAATGGCTAGGGCCTACAACCTGAAGGTGAAGTGGTAGACTCAACCGATCAAGACAGGGGACTTAGTGTTGAAGTAATCTCAAAAAACCCACATGGATGCTCGATGAAAGTTTTAACCTAATTATGAAGGCCCATACATGGTGAAACAAACTCTCAGCCAAGGCGCAATGAAGATAATGGATATGGATGGCAACGAGTTCACAAATCCTATCAATCAGGATAAGCTGAAGCGTTACTTCATCTAAAAAATAGAAAATAAAAAAATATGTAATAAATAAGTCCGCAAAGATGTAGGGAGAGCTTTTAGGCAAAAATTAGGACTAAAATAGCAAGTGTAGTCTTTGGTAAAATCCATCTCTGAACCCTAGACGACAGTGGACAGTAATCTAGAAACTTGTACCAATTACTTCTTTGATTAATGAATTTTATTTTTTAATAGAATCATGGTAATGAAAATATAACATGTGCGCACTAAATAGACATAAATTGATAAAGGAAATTCATGCATAACCATATCTCATTTATTATATATCTTACATTACATTAGATAAAGGAAAAGAAGAAAAGAAAAAAAAGAGAGGAAGACATTCTTCTTTTATTTCAAGCCAGACGGACGACCTAACAGCTAGTACTTGCAAGACGAGAGTGAAGGCGTCCGGTCATCTCCTTCCTCTCCTTAGCAGTGGCTAACTCCCTGATGGAACTAAGCCAACACTTGTAAGCGACATCCAGGCGGATATCGAAGAAAGTAGTGTAGTTCATGGGAACTGCACTCGATTATTCCACCTTTCTAAATACCTGCACTGTAAAGTATGAGTGAAGTTGAGACATCTGGCAGAGCACAATGATTCTGGAATCTCTGAGGATGGCCATGCTATCTACACATATGTCCATATGAATAGAAAGTACTATCATTCAAGCCCAAGAGCACCACGCCTTCGAAAGTTATAAATGTTGTGATATGAGAAATCTCCTACCAGGGCAAATCCAGCGAATCCTGATAGTGTGTGACTGCATCCTATCAACCCACTCACCTGTCGTATAGTTGGTATAATCCTTGTCATTCTCCATGTCCTACACCTGGGGGAATCGCGCCCAGAAACCACTTGGATCAAATCTTATCTCAAGAACACTCAAGATACCCAGTTTATCGAAGGGCCATAATTGCAAAAGAAGTTTACTTCCCCCGCGAGCGTTGTCTTCTCCGTAATGGACACGTCGCATATAAATCATGGCCTCAGCTAAGACCACATTTATTGGAGAATCACCTTCCAGCATTTTCTCAATCACAGGAGCGAGCGTGAAACTACAAGTCCCAGTGCCAGTCACACATAGATACTAGCCCAATAGTAGTAGATACATGAGTGGCAGCCAGCTCATATCAGAAGAGATTAGTCTCTGACATACATTCAGAGCTTCTAAAAGACTCAGTACAGAACCTTCAATCAACCTCTGTCTATAATAGTTTGCTATACGTAGTTTACGGGGCAATCTACCAAAATCTGGCAAATTACCCAATAAACTCAAAATCATGCAAGAAGAGGAATATGCTAAATAGTGAATAATTGTTCAAATTGTTCAAGCATCAAAAAGAAAAGCAAACTGTAGCAATGTACTTAAAAGAAGGCCCCATATATGGCTAAGAATCCAATCTCTACAGCTAAAAAAAGAGACCTACATCTAAAGCCCCTGATCACCAGGATGAGGATATGCAAACGAATCAAAAGGGATAGCCGCTTTGGTTTGACTGCTACTAGCATTCCTGTGCTCTGCAACCTATCGGTGCAGATCTTCATTCTCCAAAGACAACATCTGGATGCAACCCTGGAAATAATAAAACATAACATCTGTCATATGCATTGCATTCATTTATTCATTTGTTTGCACTTTAGAGTAGAAAACATACCCTTAAGGCGAAATTATCATTCCGCATAGCCTGATCCATAGAAAAGATCATTCTTCCGTCTATGATGTTATCCTCTACTAGAACCTACAATTAAGATCTAACTTATCAAACATGGTTCAATGGAAGTTGAATGTCTTAAAGCTTCTTACATTAGTAGTGGGAGGAGAATAAAGCATCTCAAACTCTTGACTCAACTCTATCACATGATCATAAAGGATGCTATCGGTATTGAAGAGGGACATGCTCATCTGGGTAAGGTCGAGAATCTTATAACCATTCACCATGCCCTGATCATGACCTGCAGAGGAAGAAGATCTACAGTTGCCGACACTAACACCTTTACCTCTCTTTCGACCGTAGTAGTCACCCTGAAACAAAAAAGGAGTAATTAGCAAAACACTTCTTGTAATCATTTTTTCATAATTCATGAAAAGGCAAGCATTTTTACCTTTTCCATCCAAGAAGAACCACCAGACCCATCACGTGCCTCTACTGGCATAGGATCAACAGTAGATCATCTCAACAGCCTCCTATAAAACTCATTATATTGGCCAGTCACATTCATCAATGTCACCTCAATGCCATTCCCATAAAGGTCATCATACCTAGAGGCACCACCAGGAAAGAATAGCCAAGTAGGAAGCTCAAGTGGAACTAATCGATAGTGAGTGTCGAGGTTACACCCGATGATACGCTCTCCTAAATACTACTCTTGCGAGTGAGGACTCTCTATGATCAAGCGCTTATAGATAAAAGGCTTGGCATTCTTCATCTCATCGGTCTACTCATCCTCTGAGATTTCCACTGTAAGCTAAGGTGAAGTAATGATCTACACAAGAAGAGACACAATCAATTCACATGACACTTTCAACAAGGGAATGATACACCAAGTGCAGTGCTTACATCTGTGGTATTAAGCTCTCAAAGATGAGTCAGAATCTTTTCACGACCTTCTTCATCCCAAATACGGATGATCCAATGTCTGGACTAGCGATGTCATCTCTAAGATATCCGTCTCATAGAACCAAATCTATAAAAGGAAGCAAGAATTAGAAAACAATTCAAACATAAAGAGCAACAAGATTGAAATTTAAGATTGTACCCCACGCACAATCAAAGAAGACTTGAACTGCATGATACTATTCCTCACACATCAGTCGAGAGCAAGGTACATCTGTGCCAATACAGCTCTCCCCTAGGCATAAGAGTCAAAATTGTCCAGGTCAATCAGACTTGTCAAAAGATTGAGGTTCACGGTTGACGCCCCAGTAGGAAAGAAGTACCATGACAGAGCCGCAGCAAGAAAAGCCCTTGCTTCTTGCCTAGGCTGATCTTGAGGACGCGTGTTGCTCGTCTAATATTTCGTCAACTTGGCTGTCAAAACCTTGCCTTGTCCCGGACGATCTGCAAAACCAATGAGTCTCTCCACAAAACCAGCATCGAAATTCGATCGAAAGACATCAATTAAAGCGGATAACGGTCCCATCAAAAGGAAGGCCAGTAATGGCGCAAAAATCAACTGGAGTAATTGTAAACTCCCCACACTTGAAGTGGAACGTGTGAGTTGTATCTGACCACCTATCCAATAAAGGTGAGACAATCTCGTTTTCCAAATGCAGATAGCCATATTTCTTATGATAAGAAACTTTTTGCACCAACCAGCCGATGCAAGTCCAATCGACGATAGCTTTTACGCCCGGTGTAACCTTTTCATACCATTTATGGGCATATTGAATGGGACCTCTGTCATGTTTATGCACCAGCAAAGATGAAATAATCAGACAAAGGAAGTGCAATCCAGTTTAAGCAATAAAGGTGAAAACCAACCTTCTGTGGAAAATAGCCGATCAGATATTTTACAAGGGAAATTACCCGATAGGGTAGTTTCCACAGAAACTACGCTTCTTCCCAGCCAGTCAAAATTCCTGCACTAAGGTTCCTAAAATCACAAAATTCCAGCAGCATACAATAAGTGCAGCATTCATCAAGGCCTAAAAAATCTACATTTATCGAGTTACATAAGATTCATCAAGAAAGTCAAAATTCATCGGGTTTTATTCGAATCCTAAAGTTTTGATTCCTATCCCTAAGGCATACGAATTTCGAATTGAAGTTCAATCACTAAAGTCCTAGCATGGCATTCTAATTTAATTTTTGACAGAATTAAAATCAAGAAGACGAAGGAACTTGCCAAGATTCGAGAGAGAAGATTATCTGGGTCCAAAACCAAAGGAATCGCTTGGCCTTCTCCGATTTTATGGTATCTCATGTTCATCGGGAGACGATAGTGAGTCATGACCCAAACGATGTGAACATCAGTGATCTCGCCATCGATTTGCAATACCGCAAGCACTTGGTTAACCGAGAGCACTAATCGGGTGTTGTATAGCTTACAATACATGGAAGCAAAAGAAAACATGGTTGATTGCAGTTTGAAGGCTGAAAAATCAGAGAAAAACTGAAAGAGAAGAAGAAGAATAGGGCTTTGAATGTCTCACCCCCGAATTGAATTTATATAGTATGAGGAAACTAGCCAAACGACTATTTTCCAGAGAAATTACCCGATCGGGTATTTTCTCCTTAATGCTCATTAGTCAGTTCATTCGACAGGTAACGGATAGTCCTTATCCCTATTAATTTCAAATTGACCTGGAAACTACACGACCGGATATTTTCCCCAGCATTTTTTATTTTACGTATTTCCTTTCTTTTTCGCATTTTAAAACTGTTTTTAAAAATGGGCGGACCACAAATATTTTTGAACGCACTAGCATGCATTTTTCAGGCTTTGTTGCACTTTAAAAATGATATCGAAGGGGCTAAATATTTTTCAGGCTTCAATTAAAATTTTCTCATTGAATATTTTAATTGAAGGGGCTAAATATTTTATTTCAAAAATTGTCGATTAAAATATCAACTCATGCATTCACACGAAGATGTTTTGGTTTGTTTCTCATATGACCAAATTTCACATATGAAATTCATGTATGCGAGGGGCAAACTGTTAGCACGGTCCGCTCCAGCCTGATGATGATATAAACCTTATTCGTCATAACGATTAGACAAAGAGTCGGGATTAGAACCAAGGTTGTAAATTCTTTTTCCCTTAGCCCTGAATGTCTCTCAATATGATGTCTTAGAACTTAAGACTCTCCTGACGCAAAAATTCCAAAAATAAAAAATCCTCAAGATGTTTCGAAAGGCTTAAATATCTAGATGACTCTTGAATTTGGCAAAGCTAGATGCAGAAAAATTCCACCTCTGACCATAGGGCTTTCATTGCCCTAAAAATGTCAACTATGCAAACTACTCTGAAACACCCCTATCATATAATAACTATAGAAAAATACTATAGAAATTTTTTTTTTTAAAAAATATTCATATATTAACACAACCATAATATTTCTCATCAACTCTAATATCGTTCATTTATTACAAACCATAATTATGTTTGATTTGAAAAAATCAAAACCCAACCACTTTCTATTCTATATGCTTGTCATGTGAGGAGAGAGAGCGAGATGGACACAGCCGACAGACCTTTCTTCCATGACAGCTACAGGTAAGAACCTTCTAGTACAATACTTTATCTACAACTTCAACAACTGAAAAATATAGCGATTTATATGAGTCGCCACTCAGTGAATATAAACAATCAATGAATTTAACAATCACATACAGTTACACCTTTCAATTAAACATACAGTCATTCTTATATACTATTGGATGATTCATTTATTTAATTGTTGTGACATTTCCGGCCAAACTATTGCCCCGGGATACATGTAACATTTGTAACAGATAACAATTGATTTGCTGGCCAGCTATATAACAATTGGTTGACCTTTTGGTCCAGATAACAATTGGTTGACCTTTCGGTCCATTTGTCAAATATTGCAATTGGTTGACCATATAGGTCCAGATAACAGAACATGTATTGCAATGTTTGATCGGCTATGTCACAACGTTTCTCTTTATTTCATTTGTCCCTGTATAATTGCGTATATCATGATTAATTCAATTATCTCAAGTTTCACCAAATAAACATATGCTCATATAATTCAAATTCCCCAAATAACATATAATCATTCAATTCACAACAATTCACCAAACATTCAAATATCACATATCAAAACATTTCACCTATTCATATCATGTTTATACTCACAGATGGAATGCTAATTTCCACGAAATCGACTTGTTTCCTCCTCTTGAACACTTTCACGACCTCGTGCTCCTATAAGCATAAATTCACATCAATACATTTCACCTTGTGTTGTTTTCTATTTATAAAGTTTTCATGGCTTAAACCATTGTTACTTGTATACTTGTTCTTATGACCTTGCTCTACTTAAAAATTCATAACTTTCAATTCACCTCTCCAAATGATCTGATTCTTTTTTTATTCTATCCCTAATACACAAGGCCATAACATACTAAAACCTCAAAAATTTTAGAGTCTTATACGATTTATAGGGAATTTTCCATCAAAACCTATTTCAGTCCCGTTTTACCTGGACAGCAACGTAATAAAACGGGTATAACTCTCTCTACACAATATGAATCGACCTGATTCTTTTTCCTACTTAAACTATACACATAAGGGAATAACATATCCAAAAATCAGGATTTTCTAAGCAGTATAACAATCCCAGATTAATTTTGAAACTCACTCTATCTCTTTGATCATCCAATTCTGCACACTTCATCTTATAAAAATCATAACTATTGATCTACTTGTCTAAAAATTCTCAAATTTTGCAGGATAAATCTCGACATAAAGAAGAACAATTCATCTTCTTACTAAAACTGCTAATTCTAACTTTAACCTAACGAAAATCGCACTACAAAATTACTGAAATACCTGATTCCTTCCTTCTAGATCTCTTCTTCTCTTCTTCCTTTCTCTTTGTTCTTTGCTTTGTGTTTTAGGAGATGAAGAACTGATCTAATTCTTATCAGTTCATAAAAAGATCTAAGGGGTCAAAAGACCAATTTGCCCTCAAGTTCTTTATTTATTACAAATACTAACTATACTAAATACATGTATATATATCTATACCATACTAATACTAATTCTAATACTAATTCTTATACTTAAATCCTTATGATATATCACAATTTTATTCAACTTTATATGTTCTAATAATAATTTTATATCTATAATATAACTATACTCCACTTATTCCTTAAAATTCTATAGCCATATAATTCGATACCTAGATATTAACTATCGTATTTTGTATGGTTGAAATAACTATTACTTTCACTAACCAATTTTAATAAATATAACATGTAAAATTTAAATATAATGACATATAACAGATGTGGACAAATGCAAATATAATGCATGAAATGGGATATTATAATTCTCCCCCCCTTAAATAATTTCGTCCTCGAAATTAAATACCTGAATCAGGAAACAAATAAGGATAGTCCTTTCTCATTCGATCTTCTGTTTCCCAAGTGGCTTCTTCTACTGAATGACTTTTCCAAAGTACTTTTACCAATGGTATTTCTTTATTTCGCAATTGTTTGGTCTTATACCCGATAATTGCTACTGGTTCTTCTACATAACTCAAATTATCAGCAATCTCTATCTCTTGGTCCTTCAATACATGAGTAGGGTCTGACCGATACTTCCTTAGCATGCTTACATGAAAGACATTGTGAATTTGAGCTAACTCTGGTGGTAATGCCAATTTATAAGCAAGCGGACCAATTCTTTCAAGAATGTCATAAGGCCCTATGTACCGCGGACTAAGCTTCCCTTTCTTCTTAAACCTTAGTACGCCTTTCCAAGGTGATACACGAAGAAAAACTTTGTCCCCTACTTTATATTCCTTTTCCCTTCTATGTTGATCAGCATAACTTTTCTGTCTATCTTGTGCTGCCTTGATTCTTTCTCTTACTATCTTCACCTTTTCAACTGTGTCTTGTACTATTTCTGGACCCTCCAAAACTCTCATCCCTTCTTCATCCCAACAAATAGGACTTCTGCATTTTCTTCCGTAAAGAGCCTCATACGGTGCCATTCCAATACTACTATGATAGTGATTATTATAAGCGAATTCTATTAGAGCAACATATTCATCCCACGCACCTTTGAATTCCATAGCACAAGCTCGAAGCATTTCTTCCAAAGTTTGAATTGTTCTTTCTGATTGACCATCTGTTTGAGGATGAAAAGCAGTGCTAAAGTTCAATTTTGTGCCCAGTGCCTGCTGTAAACTTCTCCAAAATCGAGATGTAAATCGAGGATCTCTATCTGATACAATAGACGCAGGTATTCCATGTAATCTGACAATTTCATTAACATACTTCTTCGCCAAATTCTCCAATGAACAACCCCATTGTATGGGTAAAAAGTGGGCTGATTTTGTCAATCTATCAACAATAACCCAAATAGCATCATTCTTTCTTGGAGTTTTTGGAAACCCGTACACAAAATCCATAGTAACCATCTCCCATTTCCAAACTGGTATAGGTAATGGTCGTAATTTCCCTGCTGGAGCTTGATGTTCAATCTTTACTTGTTGACATATCAAACACTTTGAAACGTATTCAGCAATATCCTTCTTCATTCCAGACCACCAAAAATGAGAGCGTAAGGTATGATACATTTTTGTCATTCCCGGATGCATAGCATATGGAGCAGTATGAGCTTCTTCTAAAATTTCCTTCTTCAAATTATCAACATCAGGCACACAAATTCTTTGTCCCAATATCAAAGTATCATTTTCTACTGTAAAATCAGTGCTCTTTCCTTGCTTGACATTTTCCATAATCTCTTTTAATTGCGGATCTCGAACCTGAGCTTCCTTAATTCTGTCATGTAACACTGGTCTTACCTTGAAGTTAGCTAATAATGCACCATTTTCGCCCAATTTTAAGTCAACATCCATTGCTCGCAATTGAACTAAGTATGGGAGTTTAGAAACTTGAACATTAGCCATTACACTACTGGATTTTCTACTTAAGGCATCAGCTACAACATTCGCTTTTCCCGGATGATATTCTATCGTAAAATCATAATCTTTTAACAATTCTAGCCATCTCCTCTGCCTCATATTCAATTCTTTCTGACTCAACAAATATTTCAAACTCTTATGATCAGTGAAAATCTGAAAAGTTTCTCCGTACAAATAATGCCTCCAAATTTTCAAAGCAAACACAATAGCAGCCAGTTCTAAATCATGCACTGGATAAGATAATTCATATGGCTTTAATTGTCTAGATGCATACGCAATTACCTTCCCATGTTGCATTAAAACACAACCCAAACCTTGGTGAGAAGCATCACTGTAAACAACAAATCCACCAGTGCCAGTCGGAATTGTCAAAATCGGAGCTGTAGTCAATCGTTTCTTTAATTCATCAAAACTTTTCTGGCAATCATCTGTCCACTGGAACTGTACATTCTTTCGTAGTAACTTTGTCATTGGAGCAGCAATAAGAGAAAACCCATCAACAAATCGTCGATAATACCCTGCTAATCCCAGAAAACTTCTTACTTCTGCTACATTTTTCGGAGCTTCCTATTGAACCACAGCTTCGATCTTTTTAGGATCAACCTGAATGCCTTGACCAGAAACCACATGTCCCAAAAATAAAACATGATTCAACCAGAATTCACATTTGCTAAACTTTGCATATAGCTGTTTTTCTCTCAAAATTTGAAGCACAATTCTCAAATGTTGCTCGTGTTCTTCATTACTTTTCGAGTACACAAGTATGTCATCAATGAAAACAATGACAAACTTGTCAAGATACTGTTGAAATACCTTGTTCATCAAAGCCATGAAAGCTGCAGGTGCATTTGTCAAACCAAATGGCATCACCAGAAATTCATAATGTCCATATCGAGTTCTGAAAGCTGTTTTTGGAACATCTTGCGTTGAAATTCCGAGTTGATAATACCCTGACCTCAAATCAATTTTAGAAAATACACATGCTCCTTGCAATTGATCGAATAAATCATCAATACTAGGTAAAGGATATTTATTCTTCACAGTTACTCGATTCAACTGTCTGTAATCAATGCAAAGTCGCATAGTGCCATCCTTTTTCTTAACAAACAATACCGGAGCACCCCAAGGAGACACACTAGGTCTAATAAATCCCTTATCAAGTAACTCTTGTAATTGCTTTTTCAACTCTTTTAATTCCACTGGAGCCATTCTATATGGAGAAATAGAAATCGATGCAGTTCCTGGAACTAAATCAATGGTAAATTCTGCTTCTCTATCAGGTGGCAATCCTGGTAGGTCCGCAGGAAATACATCGGGAAATTCTTTAACAATAGGAATATCATCAAGTGATACATCTGATACTTTGGTGTCAATAACATGTGCTAAATATGCCTCACATCCACCCTTGATTAACCGAAAAGTATTAATTACAGAAATTAAACAAGTCGGTACTATCTGACGTTCACCCTGAAAAATGACTTTTAGCTTATCTGATGTCTCTAAAATAACTTCCTTGGTGAAACAATTTACTACTGCATGATGTTTTTCCAACCAATCCATACCCAAAATCACATCAAACTCTCTAATAGTCAATCTAATCAAGTCCGCACTTAATATAACCTTGTCAATTTGAATCAAACAATTTCTGTACACTTGATTTGCAATCACCAATTCACCCAAAGGAGTTCCCACATAAAGATCAAATCTCAAAGGTTCATAAGCCATATGCAATTGTGATGCCAAGTTTGATGATATAAATGAATGGGTTGATCCAGGATCAATTAATGCACAAACATCCATGTTGCAAATAGAAATCTTACCGGTAACAACTTCTGGTGCGTCAATAGCTTCTTGTCGAGTCATGGCAAAAACACGAGCCTGTGTTGGAGGCCTAGAACTCTGAGCCTCAGATCTACCAATATTGCTTGTTATTATTCCTCTACCCCTACCTCTTCCTGTTACTACACCAGCTCCCCTGCCTCTGGTATTCTGAACTGTAGCCTCTGATTGAGCTCTTTCAGTTGCTTCTATTCGTTTTGGACAATCACATATTAAATGTTCAAAAGAGCCACATAAGTAACATGCTCCAGTCAGTTTCCTGCATTCGCCTTCATGCAATTTACCACATAGTATACACTGAGGTTTTTGTCCCGAGCTTTGTCCCTGACTTTGTCTCGAATGAGTTTGCACATTTGTTCTTCCTCCTCTATTCCCAGAATATCCTCCTCTAGCTATAAACTGTGATGGAGAAGAATTTGTTTGATGCTTAGCAGACTTTTTACTTTGGTCACCACTAAAATCACCGTAACCTCTTCTAGCTTTATAATCTGCTTTCTCTTTTTCTAGTCTTTCAGCCCTAACTGCAGCATTTTTCAACTTTAGGTAACTTTCAAGTTCAAATGATGATATCTTTGTTCGAATTTCATATCTAAGCCCATCCTCAAATTTCCTGCATCTATCCTTTTCAGTCGCCACTAATGTTGGTATATAACTGGATAGCTGATTGAACTTAACTTCATACTCGGCCACTGTCATCCTCCCTTGTCTTAAGTTCAAAAATTGCTTTCTTTTATCATCAATGTACACATCAGGCATATAATTACTTTTGAATTCCCGCACAAAATCATCCCAAGTCAAGATAGGAGGCTGAACAGTGCTCCCCGGGATAGTCTCCCACCAGTCATAAGCATCATCTTGAAGTAAAAATACCGCATAATCGAACTTCTCATCAGGAGTACAATGCATCATATTGAAAACTCTTTCCAACCTTTTTAACCATCTTTCCGCTATTGTAGGATCTGTAGTTCCCTTGAATTCTTCTGCACCTTGTTTCTTCAATTTATCGAACCTTCTTTCTCTTTGGACAAATGTTACAGGTGCTTGCACCACAGGTATTTCCTGATGATGCTGTAAATTTGATGCATGAGAATGCATAGGTGATGCAGATATAATAGGTTGGATTTCTACAGGTTGATTTATGGCTGGTCCCTCTCTCCTCGGGTTAACATTTTGGTTCTCATCAGCCCTATATGAATATGATAACATGTTATAAGATAACATATACTAATCTTATATTATGTATGCATTTGTATGTCCCTATGACCATATCCCCGCTCTGATACCAACTGAAACACCCCTATCATATAATAACTATAGAAAAATACTATAGAAATTTTTTTTTAAAAAAATATTCATATATTAACACAACCATAATATTTCTCATCAACTCTAATATCGTTCATTTATTACAAACCATAATTATGTTTGATTTGAAAAAATCAAAACACAACCACTTTCTATTCTATATGCTTGTCATGTGAGGAGAGAGAGCGAGATGGACACAGCCGACAGACCTTTCTTCCATGACAGCTACAGGTAAGAACCTTCTAGTACAATACTTTATCTACAACTTCAACAACTGAAAAATATAGCGATTTATATGAGTCGCCACTCAGTGAATATAAACAATCAATGAATTTAACAATCACATACAGTTACACCTTTCAATTAAACATACAGTCATTCTTATATACTATTGGATGATTCATTTATTTAATTGTTGTGACATTTCCGGCCAAACTATTGCCCCGGGATACATGTAACATTTGTAACAGATAACAATTGATTTGCTGGCCAGCTATATAACAATTGGTTGACCTTTTGGTCCAGATAACAATTGGTTGACCTTTCGGTCCATTTGTCAAATATTGCAATTGGTTGACCATATAGGTCCAGATAACAGAACATGTATTGCAATGTTTGATCGGCTATGTCACAACGTTTCTCTTTATTTCATTTGTCCCTGTATAATTGCGTATATCATGATTAATTCAATTATCTCAAGTTTCACCAAATAAACATATGCTCATATAATTCAAATTCCCCAAATAACATATAATCATTCAATTCACAACAATTCACCAAACATTCAAATATCACATATCAAAACATTTCACCTATTCATATCATGTTTATACTCACAGATGGAATGCTAATTTCCACGAAATCGACTTGTTTCCTCCTCTTGAATACTTTCACGACCTCGTGCTCCTATAAGCATAAATTCACATCAATACATTTCACCTTGTGTTGTTTTCTATTTATAAAGTTTTCATGGCTTAAACCATTGTTACTTGTATACTTGTTCTTATGACCTTGCTCTACTTAAAAATTCATAACTTTCAATTCACCTCTCCAAATGATCTGATTCTTTTTTTTATTCTATCCCTAATACACAAGGCCATAACATACTAAAACCTCAAAAATTTTAGAGTCTTATACGATTTATAGGGAATTTTCCATCAAAACCTATTTCAGTCCCGTTTTACCTGGACAGCAACGTAATAAAACGGGTATAACTCTCTCTACACAATATGAATCGACCTGATTCTTTTTCCTACTTAAACTATACACATAAGGGAATAACATATCCAAAAATCAGGATTTTCTAAGTAGTATAACAATCCCAGATTAATTTTGAAACTCACTCTATCTCTTTGATCATCCAATTCTGCACACTTCATCTTATAAAAATCATAACTATTGATCTACTTGTCTAAAAATTCTCAAATTTTGCAGGATAAATCTCGACATAAAGAAGAACAATTCATCTTCTTACTAAAACTGCTAATTCTAACTTTAACCTAACGAAAATCGCACTACAAAATTACTGAAATACCTGATTCCTTCCTTCTAGATCTCTTCTTCTCTTCTTCCTTTCTCTTTGTTCTTTGCTTTGTGTTTTAGGAGATGAAGAACTGATCTAATTCTTATCAGTTCATAAAAAGATCTAAGGGGTCAAAAGACCAATTTGCCCTCAAGTTCTTTATTTATTACAAATACTAACTATACTAAATACATGTATATATATCTATACCATACTAATACTAATTCTAATACTAATTCTTATACTTAAATCCTTATGATATATCACAATTTTATTCAACTTTATATGTTCTAATAATAATTTTATATCTATAATATAACTATACTCCACTTATTCCTTAAAATTCTATAGCCATATAATTCGATACCTAGATATTAACTATCGTATTTTGTATGGTTGAAATAACTATTACTTTCACTAACCAATTTTAATAAATATAACATGTAAAATTTAAATATAATGACATATAACAGATGTGGACAAATGCAAATATAATGCATGAAATGGGATATTATAACTCGATCGGGTAGTTTCCCTATAGTGGTAATTAACCATTCAGATGGTTTATAAGTACTGTTTTGGATCAGGCTAAAATTAACCGACCGTGTATTTTCCCTGAAATTAACCGACCAGATATTTTCCTAATTCACTGTTTTGGATAATCGGATTAGGCAGAAACTAACCGATCGGGTATTTTACCCAAGAAAGTAGCTAATCAGATAGTTTCAACAGGCTATAAATAGGCATCTTTCCTCCCCATTTCCAACAATGAACATTATCTATCCAAAGAAAGAGACTATAGAAAGAGAAATTCAAGCTTAGAGAGAGAAAGAAGGCCTTTAAGTCCTTCACTTATTCTTTGCCTATACCTTGTCCATACTCGGTATAGAAATTCTTAGAAATACCCTGAAACTCTACCAGAGTCACATAAGTCACTTTAGATCTCCCTAGAAAAAACCAATACCTCGATTCTCTAAACTAGGTATTCCTCAAAACTCTGCACTAAGACTGACACTTCGGTCCCCCGGATTAGGTGCCCCCTTCAGATCTTTATGGAAAAGTTGAAATTACTCCTCGAAAGTTTGATATTTGGAATTCATAATATCAAACCACAACTGAAATACTTTCGAAAATTCGATATTTGGAATTCATAGTATCGAGTTACAGCCGAAATGCCGCTAAAGTCCACTCTCGGGTTTTCAATGTCCCTGATATTGAATTAAAGTCGAAATATTGCCAGAATTTACTCTCAGGTTTTTTATATTCCTGATATCAAATTAAAGCCGACATATCATCAAAATTCCCCACAAATCAACATTTGGAATTCATAGTGTTGATTTAATCATTACATCCATCCAAGATCTGAAAATGACAACTACGGTTCCCAACCGGCTCTCACATCATCCTGGATAAACGAAAAGGTAAACTGAAGGTAATATTGCTGAAAAGCCAACTTTCTCTCATATCATTTTGTTCTCTCTCATCCATGTTATTTTTCTTTTCATTTTCTTTTTATTATTTTCATTTTAGTTTGTTTATTTGCACATTTCCATTAAATTGCATTAACATAAAGATCGAACTTGTAGGAAAATAAGCAGGGTCATACTGGTATCATTAAATCTCAGAAATCCACACTAAAGTATTTCTATCCCTTCCCTATTTACTTTATTTCAATTAAACCCGTGATGCATTTAACAAATTTAATTTAGTCTTCAAATATAAAAAGTTTGATTAGTAACTATTTTATCCGAATCCGGAATCTCATCTTTTGATATTAAAATCCCATTTCGGATCAGTATACCACAATTCCCAGTTGAGCTGAACTAAGACTCTATTTTTTATTAGAAAAAGGAATAAATATATTTCTATTCAAATATAAAAAGTTTGATTAGTAACTATTTTATCCGAATCCAGAATCTCATCTTTTGATATTAAAATCCCATTTCGGATCAGTATACCACAATTCCCAGTTGAGCTGAACTAAGACTCTATTTTTTATTAGAAAAAGGAATAAATATATTTCTATTTTCTCAAAATGAACATTATTATTATTTACATAACTATTTATATAATTATATTTTGCAATGTGGTTGCATTATTTTTAGAATCCGAATTTAGTAAAATCCTACCTATTTTAGTAATTATTTTATCTTTCTAGTTATGAAGTTAAATTACCACAAATTCTCTTGAACTTGTTTCTATAAACTAGGATTTCCTATTGAACCCTTTTCAACCTTTAAAAAAAACGCCCGCTCCACAAACACCCAATTCATGTTGCTAATCAACATCAAAGATTATTGTTGCCAACACAAGGCCATTATACGAAGGACTGATCGACGAACGGACCACCTGTCGTTCACACATTCAAAATATAAAATTGTCCCCATAATATTCATTATACGAAGGAGTGACTGACGAACAGACCAACCGTCAGTCACATGTTTAAAATATAAAATTGTCCCCATATATTCAATATACAAAGGAATAACCAACGAACAGACCACCCATCAGTCACATGTTCAAAATATAAAGTTGTCCCCACAATATTCACTATACGAAGGAGCGTCCGACGAACGAACCACCCGTTGGTCACACATTCAAGATATAAAATTGTCCTCACGATATTCACAATATAAGATTGCCACCACCAATGCCATACATAAAATGGCAACATCCCTTACAACCCAAAGCTAGGATGACAACGTAATTCAACTATACAAAATTGAGGAAGGTAAGCGCCAATGTAGTCGTTACATGAGGGAACATCGACGGACCACTTGTCTGTCACACATTCAAATTATAGAATTGTCTTCAGTATATTCACCAACAGCTATGTCCGACATCCCCACCATAACCAACAACAAAGAGTCCTACCAAAGACAAGGACACTTTCCAACCTATAGAACATTCTCCAAAACTATTTACACATTGATAAATCATCGCAAAGGTCTTGCGGTATACGAAGACTCTCTAAAAGACTTTTTCATTTGTGCAAAATCACTCTTTCGCAACATGCAAAATCATCGAAATTTTCGCATGAACGAGGTATCACATTCCTTTGCACCTTGCAAAGTCAAATTTTTTCTACGCTATACAAAAGTCATAATCATTCATACCATAGGACAACTACACAAAAATACACTGTTACTTTACATATATAGTCACATTACATAAATACATATGGGATACCGAAATACATAAATATATTTCCCCTTAGGGACATCATGGTAAGGAACCTATTATACCATGATCCAGCCCACTAGTCACAAGGGCCCAAAAGCCCACAACCCACATATGAGATCCATAGAAAAAGGGCACCAACCACAACATGAGGTACATACACATCTCTCTCTCTCTCTCTCTCTCTCTCTCTCTCCGCATAATATATGCTATCTCTATACTTTCAACATAACCGACATATTGATAAAGGCATCAGAGGAGATATACTAACCCCCCATTTGTCTCCTCTCTTCTGTGCAGATCACAGGTTTACACCCTTGGAGCGGACCAAGCGTGCCAAAGTGTAAATGTTGAAAGTTAAAGTGATAAATGGTGTTTAATTTCAAATTGAGGGGTATGAATGTAGTTGGCCTAAAAATTAAGCAAAGAAACATGATTCCACTCACCCAAACTAAGTTTTTTATAATGAGATAATTTAGTAATGGAGATTTACCAACTTTAGGGAGTAAGTGCAAATATTGATAGTTTCGAGATACTAGACACTTAGTTTCAATTTAAGCGGTAAAGATTTATTTAGCTTAGAAATTAATCAAAGATGCAGAGTTCCACTCACCCTAATAAATTAACCAGAGTTAATAAAATCTCTAATCAAAACTAAATAAGCTCACAAGTACGAAATTAGATCTCTTACTCGTTGAAGAATTAGACGTGTTTCTTAATAGATGGACAACTTAACTCACAAATTTACTAACAAACACTAACCAAATAAAAGATAATTGCTTAAGTAACTCTTTACAATCACTAAAATTGAACTATATGAGTAAAAATAGTAGAATCATTATTTAATACATAAACTACGATTAAGACATCCATCATCTTAATAGTGTTGTCTAGAGGGTCTGTATATGTGACCTCAACTAATTTGTTTCCATGATTTGCGTATCAATATCTTTCTTAATTGATAGTATTGTATGCATACTTTTATGTTATAACCAATGTTGTTAAAACTGGACTAGATCGGTCGGTTCAACTGAAAAAATTGAGAACTGGTAATGTGTTCGGTTTGGTTGATAGAAAATAGCGGTTTGATAAAAAAAACCGGCCTTAATCAGTTCAAATCGAAAAAAATGGATGAACCGATGAACCGATCTAAACCCTGTTTTGTGAAATTTACATATATTTTAAGCTAATTAAGAAATTTACATTAATATTTTCATTCGTATAGAAAATAATTACTAACTTAATTATTAGTTTAACTATTTATATTGTTAATATGGAAACTTAATTTAAATTATTATTTGTTTTTCGCATGATTTAATATTTATCATTAATATTTGAAATTTTTATTTGTTTTCAAAATAATATTTATTATTTCAAATGTGTAATAATGTTATTAAGATATTTTATCTATTTACATAGAAAGAGATAACAATTTTATTACTGGATTGTTATTTGCCGCCTCTTTTTAGGCTTACCGCCCCCCATAATGACAAACATATCCTCATGTATAAATTAATTAAAATTATACACTACCCCCTATTTATATTTACCATCTAAAATGACAAAAATGTCCTTATAAAAAAATTATATTTGATTTTAGATTAGATAAATAATATATTCAACTTTACAATAAATATTTGAAAAAAATAAATTTACAAGTTTTTATCAAATTCTATATAAAAAAGCACAAGTAACACAATTATTTGTTAGAAATTTAATTCTTTATTTTGACTTATCTTTTTATTATTCACATTTATAACTACAATTACTTTAGTACTTTTATATATTTTATATATTAATTTTTTTAATATTAATTTAAATTTTTTAGAAGTTGGGCAATTAGGTTCAGCTGAACCTATGGTTGAACTATATCACATTTTGTCCAACCGATTTTTTTTGCCAAAATAGATTTTAACTAAACGATTTAATTAAGTGAAATATAGTTTTTTTAATAAATAGATATAAATGGGATATAAATAATTTGGGGCAAAATTGTATAAATGAGAAGTAAATATATAAATAATTTAAATTCTGAAAGATTTATCAAATTTATTATAAAAAAATTATAAAAAATACAGTTATTTGTCAAAGTTCTTCATTTTGGCTTGTCTTATTTTATTTCTAACAATTATAAGTATAATTATTTAAGTAATTTTAAATAATTTTTATATTAAAATTAATTTAAATTTTTTTAGGTTGAACAGTTGGTTCAACCGAACATATGGTTGAGCTAAACCACATTTTGTCTGACCGATGCTTTGTGTAACAACATATTTTGACGAAACCTATTAATTGGATGAAACATTGTAGTTTTTTAATTAACAAAAATAAATGATATATAAATAATTTTGAGGGTAGAAGTGTAAAATGAGAAGTAAATGACATTACTTATTTTTTAATAAATAAATATAAAGGGCATTTAAATAATTTAAGGGGGCAGTAAACATAATAAGGGGGCGACAAATATCAACACCCTATTATTAACATTATGTTTTTATTTCTTTCTCTAAAAGGATATTTAATAATTTTGATTTATTATATCATATTTCCTTCCACAAAACATTATTATTATTATTGTTATTATTATTATTATTATTATCATTTACTAATTTATTTTATTTCATAAAATTTTATACTTATATTGGACAAATGAATATTTTTTATTTTAAAAAAAATTTGAAGAAACGGTTGAATCAATTTACATATATTTTGAGCTAATTAAGAAATTTACATTAATATTTTCATTCTTATAGAAAAGAATTACTAACTTTTTTATTAGTTCAACTATTTATATTATTGATATGTTAAATAAACTTAAATTATTATTTGTTTCCCAAGTAATTTTATAGAATTAAATCAACATTTATCATTAGTATTTATTAATTTAATTTATTTTTAAAATGATATTTATTATTTTAAATGTGTAATCATATTATTAAGATATTTTATCTATATATCTATATGGCCTAACCACCGTTTTGGGCTCTGTGCTATCAGTAGTTTATCCTTTTGGTCCCTTTTCTATACATGTTATCCTTTTAGTCCCCGTGCTATTAATTCCGCTATCCAAATGATCCTTTTGTTAACGGAGTTACAACTCCCACGTCATATAGGATCCACGTGGCAAAAATAACGATTATGTGGCTCCACATCATTTTTATAATAGAAACACAAATTGCTTTAAGGACTAAATATTCATTTAAACCTCTTCTTCCTCACTCACGGTCTCTTAAAACCGAACCCTGAAAATCTCAAATTTGGAAAGTAACCAAAATCCTCAAGAACAAAGAGAAAGAAGACGTCTATTTTTCTAGGTTCGAAATTGCTCTTCTACATCGATTTCTTTAGGGTTTCTACTTCTCTTGATCAGTTCCATCGGATTGAATTAATCAATCCTTTAAAACTTATGCGATTTTAGGAACCAGGTTTGGGAAAATTGGGGACAACATGAATCTCAGATTGAATGCCATGGATATGAGGTTCTTCATCTAAATTTGTCGTTGGATTCGAAATTTGCATTCTGTAACTCAATGGAAGTTAAAGTTGCTATGTTTTTTGCTTTTATAGTTATTGATAGTCTTGGAATACGTGAACTTGGTTTCTAATTTTGGGTTTCTTTTGCTAGTGATGAACATTTTGGCTAAAATTTATCTGAGTTTTTGAAGGTAGAGAAATTTGCTGTTAAAGTTGGTTCCTTTTTTTTTAGTCCAACCTATTTTAGAGCAGATAAGCAGAACACACTATGTTCTAAAATTTAATTTCATATAACAATAGTTCTTCAGGCCCTCTTGTTGGTATTTGTTTATGAGATCTTTCATATGATCTTTTAAAGAAGACATACTAGCTTGTGATTTTAAAGGCTTAGTGATATTGAGACTACTATTCAAAACCAGTATCCAGTTCACTAGTTTGATCTAAACGCACTATTAAGAAAAATTCAAATATAAAGATAATACAAAATCATTCGGACTTTATGTAGCTTGTCTCGTATGAAAAAATAAATTTAGTTTTTCTTCTAACATCTGATTTTTTCTTCTAACATTGGTTATAACTGCTTAATGTAATACTCTCTCCATCTAGTTTTAATTGTTCATTTAATCGAATCATCAAAACCAATAAAAAGTTTATTACACTGTCAAAATGACTAATTTATCTTCTAAATATTTATAGTAAGTTCTCTTTTTTTACAAATTAATAAAGGTAATATTGAAAGAATTAGATTAAAAAACATCTAAAACATATAAAATGACAAAAGGAGAAACTAAAAAACATGTAGAACTATAATAAATAATAGATGGAGGGAGGGAGTTTATTGTATTTTAACATGATCAATACATCTCAAGCTTTTTAAGCTTGATTTTTCTTGTCAACTATATCCCCAAATTTTTATTTCTTTATATTAGTGATGGCGAGAACGCAACTAAGTTTGTTATGTTTTACTACCAAGTTGAATTGCTTTATCGCAAAATTATTCTTCGTGTTTTAAATGTCGATTTATGAAAGATTCGGTGCAAACTCAAAGTCATTGGATTCCTTTCAAGTAAAGTGCTATTAAATTTGAATTTCATTTACTAATAAATTTTATCATTAAACCCAGTTTTATGGTCAATAAGATTTAAAGGACGTTTTTGCCGATGCTAATAGGTTTGAAAATGTTTTATTTGTCTTTATTTTGCTTTATTAGAGTTTTAATAATAAGTCATAAAACATGACATTATGTAGGCATTAGTTTTACTAGCTTTTAATTGTCGTTTGTCACCATTAGTTTTTAAGTGCCTTAATTATTTTTGTAACTCTTTTTAGATTTAAGTTTCTTTAGTTAATTGTAACTCTTCCTTTCTCTTTATAAAAAGGAAGAAACAATTTGTAATAAAAAATATTAGATTATCAGATTATAATTTTATTGAAAGAAAGTTGAGAGAATTTGTGTGAGCACGAGATTTTTCAGTCCATTTCGCGACACAATGATGACGTATGTCCAATTTTATTCCTCATAATAAAAATTCTTTTTTGGAATTTTTACTACCGATATAAAATTCTCTACGAATTTTATTTTCGGAAAAATTCAGTTTGGCATGTCCGGTAACTCGTCCGATGGTAGCTCAGACCGATGATTTGCACCCAAAAAATAATCTAGTCCAAAATGCCTATAAAAAGTCAAAAAATAAGCCTAATACTTCAGTTTTTCCGTCAAAATCAACTTTTGGCCGGATTTCCTCTCCCTTTCCCGGATTTCGGGCACGAATCGTGTTTACTTTTCAGATCTGTCAGGAAGGTGAGGCCGCTAGCGGCCTCATCAATACCGCCGGCGGCATCATTTTTTGCTACAGAACAGCTGTGTGCCTTTTTGCTCAATATCCGACGGATAATTGATCCAAGGCAATTTCCAATGGATTTTAGCCTATATAAAGGCCATTTCTCAGCCAAAACAAGGGTTGGCAATTATACACTTGAATTTTAGGGAAATTTTGATTACTTTTAGTGGGATAAGGTGAAGAAAAGGTAAGAAAAGAGGAATCACTCCATCTTTTCTTGGTTTCTGTTCATTGAACTCTCTGATATTAACTTAAAATCTGTAGACTTTAGGGTTAAAAATCAATTTAATACATTTAGAGCCTTGAATACCCCCATTCCCTACCCAAATCATCATTTGAGCTCCCTGGAGGTGTCATTCGGATCACGAAGAGGTGGATTCACGGCCCCGAGGTAAAAATTCTGAGTCTCATAGCTCTTTGGCTTTCATTTTACTTGTTTGTTGTGTTTAGTTGCTGTTTTGTGCTTAGTTTTTGGTTTTTGGTCGCTTTCCGGCCAAAAATAGCTGTTGCAAGAAACTGGATCTGGCCTCATTTTCTTACAAGACCCTTTCTTTATGGTATCTAGAATGTCTTACAGCCTGCCTGTATAACTGAGATTGCCGGCGATATCAGTGATGCCAGCGGGAGCCCCAGTCATACCGCCGGCGGTATGGAGTTCTGGATAGCAGTTTATTTTTTGTTTATTTCCGACCTAGTTTAATTTCCGAAGCTAGGATGTACAGTATCACGACGGGAATCTAGAATTCCCTGAAAATGGTCCAAACCCCGTAACATGTGGCATTTTCACTAATAATTTGTTTAAAATAATAAGCGTGTCTAAAATGGACTTTTCCCTAAAATTCTTTCGGAAAATGAATTTTTCAAAGGGAACTTATATTCAAAAATCAAAAAAATTTCGAGCTAACCTGGTAGCTCGACCCCAGCCAGGGCTCTGCCCCCGGATCTCATCCGGGGCACTGCCCCGGAACCCCACGAGGGGCTACTGCCCCTTGAGCCCATCGGGGGCGCTGCTCCTAGACCCCGCCAGGGGCGCTGGCCTTTGGACCCTGTGAGGGGCTACCGCCCCCCAAGCCCGCTGCCGGGGGCGCCGTTTTGTGCGATATACCTTATATACGAGCCATATCTGTGCTAACCGATTTGTGCAAGTAGATTTAGGTTAGATGTATGTTAGGCCTTCGGGTATTTTTATTAATTGTATAGAAAAATGTATAGGATTTGGAAAGCCATGTAATTATTATTTATTTTCCGCATTTCATTTGTTGGAGGACTGTAATAATTTATTTATCGCTTTGAATGCTTGCTAAAACGCGCTAACAACATATAAACCGAAAACACAATAAATAGGGTGGACTAAAACCAATTAAGAAAGAATGAAATCTTTTAACTTGGCCAATGTAAAATAGACAACATCATCCGAACTCGGAATCTCTACTTAAGGTATGGTCTATCACCCGGTGGGAAAATCGTACCAAAATTTCCTAGTTGAGCTGAACCGAGTGGCGACTCTATTTTAAGTACGGAATTTTGATCTCGTATCTTTTGAACATTAAAACATGATAAACTATTTTCACAATCACCATCACACGCTCATTATTTTTCATGGAGACCGTTCCTCCGGCCCGGCTTCACAGCCCGTCCGTAAAACGTCGTCCGCTCACAATTTGCATTTTGCAACTCTTTTGGATTTTGTTAGTTTCCAAAAACTAATTGGGTTTTATTAATTTCCAAAAATTAAAGGGTTTTGTTTGTTTCTAAAAATAATCAAGGATTTTGTATGTGATCAAAAAACATTCCCGGATCTCAAATCAGCCTATTTTTTATTCTAATTCTATTTTTCGCTTCCGCCCGCCATCAGTTGCTATCAGAGCCAAGGATTGTGCTCCTAATTTTCTTTTCCATTGCAATTTTTGTGTCACCCTTGAAGAACGAATACAAATCATGTTTGTAGATCAAAATCTAATTGCTGAATTGAAGAAATTGAGGTCAGAACTAGATACTCTCAAGGCCAAGAACAATGCGTTGGAAATACATGTTCGCAAAAGGTTAGGAATCAGCCATAAATTCAAGTTTTGTCCTGTAAATATTTCTAATCTTCAAAATCATAGTGCCCCTTCCAACCTACTCAAATCTTTGCCAAAGAAATGAATATTCCTATCCCCTCCAAAATCCATGTCAAATGTCTTAATCAAACCAAATTCCTTAGAAAATTCCCAATGTGTCCACCAAGTGGAAAATTCTTCATCTCTTTCCAATCACACTCCACTTACCAATTTGTTCGATTCTTCCAAAAATGAATCAGCATTTGCAACCCCACCAAAGTCCATTTTAGATGTCTTAATAAATGAAAATGCATCAGAAAATATCAAATCTATGTGTTGCGATGAAAATGAATCAGAAGAGATTATAAGAGATGATTTGAAATCTGTTCCTACAAATAAGGTTGTAACTATTCAAGAGCTTGAAGATCTTGAGAATGAGATGATTTTTGGAGATGAAACATATCAATTTCAAATTGAAAAGGAATTTTGGCATGTGGATATATGGATGAAACAATTTTGTGAGAAAAAATATATTTGTGGTAATTTTCAAAAATATGATTCTCCTTATGTTCTAGAAGTACAAGATTCGAGGATGAATCTTTTTGAAGAATGGGAGAATAATGATGAGCACGCTAATATGCTCGTAAATTTGTACCAAATTGAACTGCTATATTCTAAAATTATTCTCATCATTTTAAATGCAGATATATGAAGAATTCGGTGCAAGATGAAATTCATTTGATACTTTGAAGCCTTTACCCGATATGAAAACCAATTATACTAATTTACTTAAGATCATTTTTATTTATAACACTTTTACGTTAGTTGATAATTTAAGGACGTTTTGCTAGAAAAATAAGCTTTATAAGTTTTTATTTATCTTTATTTTCCATTATTAGTTTGCTAGTAATTTTTCATTGAAATTAGTTTAATGTAGGGAGTTTTTTTTAAGTAAGTGCCATTACTTTCATGTAACTTTCTTTAGCTTTAAGTATCTTTTATTTCTTTGTAACTCCTTAGCTTGAAGTGTCTTGTAATTGTAAATTTTCTTTTTTCTTATTTAAAGGAAGAAAGAAAAGATAATAAGAATAACAAATTATATTGTTGAATGAAAAATTAGAGAAATTTGCTTTGGCAATTCTTTGAGGGTTTTGTTAGTTTTCAAAAACTAATTGAATTTTATTAGTTTCCAAAAACTAAATGATTTTGATTGTTTCCAAAAACACTTAAAGGGTTTTGTAAATGATTCAAAAACATTCATCTATCTCAAATTCATCAATTTTATTTTCCAATTTCGTTTCTCACAATATTATAACAGAACCGTATTCTTTTTCGCTTCCGCACGCCATCAGTTGGTATCAGAGCCAAGGATTCGTGATCCTAATTTTCTTTTATTTGCAATTTTTGTGTCACCGTTGAAGAACGAATACAAATCATGTTTGTAGATAAAAATCTAATTGTTGAATTGAAGAAATTGAGGTCAGAATTATATGTTCTGAAGGCCAAGAACAATGCGTTGGAAACACATGTCCACAAAAGGAACATAATCTAGTTTTCAAGTTGAAAAAGAGGCTAAACATGTGGTTACTGATAAAAAGCATGTTCATAAGAGGGAATTTATTAGTAGTATTTTTGGAGATCGAACAATGCATGGTATCCAAACAGAAGAGGAGGTAAAGAATGTGGATGATAAAAAAATATGTTCTTGAGATGAAATTTGTTTGTAGTATTGGTGAAACACATGATATTTCTTACGTTCTGCACTTTCATGATTCGAGGACGAATCTTTTTGAAGAAGGGGAGAATGACAGCGAGCACGCAACTAAGTTTGTTATGTTTTGGTGCCAAGTTGATTTGCTTTATCCCAAAATTATTCTTCGTGTTTCAAATGCCGATTTATAGAAGATTCGATGCAAACTCAAAGTCACTGGATTCCTTTCAAACAAAGTGCTATTAAACTTGAATTTCATTTATTAATAATTTTTTATCATTAAATCCAGTTTTATGGTCAATAAGGTTTAAAGGACGTTTTTTGTTGATGCTAATAGGTTAGAAAATATTTTATTTGTCTTTATTTTGCTTTATTAGAGTTTTAATAATAAGTCATAAAACATGACATGATGTAAGTATTAGTTTTACTAACTTTTAATTGTCTTTTGTAACCATTAGTTTTTAAGTGCCTTAATTATTTTTATAACTTTTTTTAGATTTAAGTTTCTTTAATTAATTGTAACTCTTCCTTTCTCTTTATAAAAAGGAAGAAACAATTTGTAATAAAAAATATCAGATTATCAGATTATAATTTCAATGAAAGAAAGTTGAGAGAATTTGCATCTGAAACTCTTTTGGGTTTTGTTAGTTTCCAAAAACCAACTGGATTTTATTGGTTTCCAAAAACTAAAGGGTTTTGTTTGTTTCCAAAAACAATCCAAAAACATTCACCCATCTCAAATCGACCTATTTTTTATTCTATTCGCTTTTTCGTTTCTGCACTCCATCAATTAGTTACTTGAACTTGATAGAAGTGCATCAAATTATGGTATAAACATCAAATTACGGTATGAACATCAAATTACGGTATAACATATATCAGCTTCAAGTTGTTTGAATTTTTAAAAATATATTCTCTTGACCGTTTGTATTTACCATATTTATATCTATTTTTTAAGTGTATTGAAAGACAAAATACGTTACTTAAAATATATAAATATTTTTCATGAGACTTTAAACTGAACCTATAAATAAAAATATTAAACTGAAGTGAATTAAATTGGACAGAATATAAATTAAAAATAACTTGGTAAGTCTTATAATACAAGGACTTCAAATTTTAATTTTAGATTAAATTAATTTGTTTGGTATATAAACAGAGGAAGCACAGTTTTCATCAGTGAATCTAACTGAGGTTTTGTCGGTGAGGGATTTTCCAGAGCTTTGACAAGCCACGTGGCATGTTCTCGATGGTTGGAGCTTAACCAAACAAACCTCGTTACCCATATTACCCCTCTTACTTAACAAAACTACCAAATTACCCTAATTCGCGTTGCATGCCGACATTCATGGTAATTCCTTGTTCTACGAATAGTTGCCATTTTATCTGATTCAAAATTTTTAAGATAACAATTTACCCTTTATTAATGCTTTACTTTATTTTTAAAGGTATTTAAATAAAAGTAAAAAATATTTTTAATATTATAATTAATAAAGATAATATTAAGAAAATGTAGAAAAAATATCTAAAAATTAAGAAAAAATAACTAAAAAGAGAATCGGAAAAAGATGAAAAGCGAATATAATTTATAAATAGAGGGAGTAACATAATATCTCCTTGCTTTCGAGTAAAATTAAGTTGGCGTTGAATTTAAAATTAAAATTTAACTATTTATAAAATTTATCAGGCTCAAAAATCAACTTTTCGCTAGTGTTAGACCAAATTTACACCTGTGTATTAATTTAGTAACTAAATTGATATGCTCAGCAATAACATATTAGTACTAATTTTTGTAAAAAAAATATTATTGCCAAACTTTTCAATTTAACTTCTGAAACTTGTTGAAAGGTTGAACTCATGAATTTGAGCACCTAGTTTTAATACATTAAAACTTAATAATTTAATCACAATTTTCATCCGCAAGAATAAGTTAATTAATTATAAGAAATGATTAAATAAAGTAGAGATTTATAGGTTACGTTGTTTTAATAACTAAGATGAAATCATGTGTTGAGGTGTGAGAACTACTTTAAACTACTGTTTTAGCCTTTTCGAACATTAGTTCAGTATGTTTAGTTATAACTATTTTTAGTGTTTTAAATTAAAAAATAATTAATAACAACAAACAACTATTAATAACTAACAATAACGATAAAATCTAAATCAACTATTACATAAAACGACCCTCATAAACTGAAATGAAATTAAAGCTACTTATTCTGGGCTTGTAGTTGTGAGCATGGTCTTACTTTTCTAATATTTAACCTATCGCTTTTGCAACCTTTAATTTATGTCCAAGTGATCCTTAAAACCCACGTGACTTCTTTCCTTTTTCTTTTCCTTGTTTTCAACTCAAATCTCAGTTTTTTATATTTGTAAATAGTGAGTTTTAAGTGAGTTTAGTTCTCTAGCTGCTGTATTTGATTAAATATTTGTAACTCATGTTGGTTATAGTTTTTAAGACACCATACTTATTATTTTATAACAACTATTTTATTACCTATAAAATGGTTGGTGGATTTTTCCATTTGAAGAGAGAACCGAATTTCATACTTTTCTTTCTCCCAAAATTTCTGGATATAATAAGCATTTCTGAAATCGAGTTTGAAGGAGTTGTTTAATCCTGGAAGGAACTACGAAGTATCTTTTAAGGACAGTGTCTCCTACTTGACTCAACTTATCCTAGCACTTAATAATTTGTTCTTGTTGTTTCAGTGATGTTCCAAGTAATTAAGATCGTTGTTTACAGCTTCCAAAAATGATTTTAAATTTCAGCAGAAAGTGTTGCCTCATCTGAGTAAACCTGCTTAAGTTGTGTATCTGGATCTACTGCGACAGATTCTGAATAATAAAGCGTTGCCTTTGGTCCAGTTTCAAAGCTACTGCAACATTTTCTAAGAAGGGTTGCGTCTCTTCCAATTTATGAGTTACCGCAATAGTTTCTTCTAAGAAAAGCGTTGCCTATTAACCTGCGACTCTGAAAATAAATCCGTAACTAAGTTTAAAGAGCAAAATTTCCAGCACCTCTCCATTTTACTTGTTCATTACTGAATCCTTTGAATTAGATCTTGAATTTTTCATTTCTTTCTTGACATTTTGAAATTTCATTTTTTATAATAAATTTAGAGATTGCGTAGTATATTCAAGAATCAAGAAAATTCCACGAAATGATTTGATAAAATTCAAATTTGAATACCTCAGTGACTAGTTTGAATTCAATTCAGTTTCAGTAAACTAATATAAATTTTTTTCCTAATTTATGCTCTCATTTGAGTCAAAAAAGCAAAACCTATCAATATAGGTTAAACATGACATCTGATTAGAGTAGAGTTTGAGATGATGATTAACCAATGACATATTTTTAAATTTTGAGTCATATTATTTTTAAATTAATTTAGTTCATTTCAATATAATTTCAGTTTAAATTTTATTAGTGTTATGTAAAGCTGTTTGTTTGGTGGGCTAAGTTGGATTCAGGTCGGATTTTATTGGATTTTGACTAAGAATATCAACTCAAGTCTGGTTCGGCCCACACTTTTAAACTTTGGATTCGGGCTAGGCTCGGGCCGGACTTTAGAGGTCATTTCCAAGTCCGGTCCAAAGCCCATAAATAGATTTCTTTAATATTTTTGTTAACTAAAACAGTAAAAAAAGACAATTTTTATACAAATATGTTTAAATCTTAGGTGTAACTATATTCTCTACTTGAATAATTTAATAAATAGATATCATTATTATAAAAATTCAATAGATTAAAATATAAAAATCCAAAACAATTATTAAATATACTATATAAATATTTAATAAATATAATAATAATTCATCGGGCCGAACCCGGGTATTTATATGAAAATCAAATTCAGTCCATAAAATATCAGACTTTAGAGGGCTCGAACTTAGGCTGAACTTTAGAGAGAAATGAGAGTGCGAACTCAACTCATTTGAGCGGGCTCCAATCGAATCGAACGGATACCCAGGCCCATGAACAGGTATAGTGTAGTGCAGTTCAAAAGAACCTCGTTGAAGTGTAAGTTATTACAGGATCAAACTGAACATTATGACATAATGACTATAGGCAAATGGTCAATGCACTTTATTTAAGATTAGTATTATAACACCAAACATGGCAAAAGCTTGGTCTAGTGATTGAGTCTTGAATTTGTAATTCTGAAGGTTATAGGTTTGAGTTCACATACGAATGAAGTGAGATGTAATTTTTCTTTATTATTATTATAAACTAAATGAATCATTTTTTTACATAAGAAAAGTCTCTTGATGTAAGCAAAACACAATTGTTCAAGCTAGTTGGTTTATAAAGCTTCTTTGTGAACAATCATATATATTCCATTGATCCTTTCATTACTAAAACCAATTATAACAATTATTCATATATATATAAAATTTATTTAACCATTACCTAGTTTTGTGAGTTACCTTATTGATTGTTATCGTTTTTCTATTGAAAATTAACTGTTTGTCCCAAATGGCATCTCCCGTAAATAAACCCAAATCCAAGTCCAATTTACAAACCTCTCATTCCTTCCTTTCTGTTTCTTTATTAGCTCACTCTTAACTCCTCTCAACTGTCTTCTTCCTTCTGTTACTGTCAAAAACCGCCACAATGCGGCGGTTACTTTCTCCGGCCATCTCTCTCCTCCTTCTACTAGCCGACGTCGCCGCTGCTGACGCCCACAACATCAGCCGCTTACTAGCCAATCACCCGGCTTTCTCCACCTTCAACCACTACCTCTCCGAAACTCACCTCGCCGATGACATTAGCCGCCGCACAACCATTACCGTCTGCGCCGTCGACAACGCCGCCATGGCCGACCTCCTCGCCAACCACCCCTCCATCTATACAATCAAGAAAATCCTCTCCCTCCATGTCCTACTGGATTACTTCGGAGCCAAAAAAACTTCACCAGATAACCAACGGCACGGCGTTTGTCGCCACGATGTTTCAGGCGACCGGATAAGCTCCAGGATCGTCGGGACTCGTTAACATTACGGATTCTAAGGGAGGAAAGGTGGCGTTTGGACCCGAGGATAACGGAGGAAGTATGGATGTGTTGTTTGTGAAATCGTTGGACGAAGTTCCGTACAACATATCGGTTATACAGATAAGTAAGATTTTGCCGTCGGAGGTGGCGGAAGCTCCGACGCCGGCGCCGGGTCAGATGAGTTTGACGGGTATAATCTCGGGTCACGGGTGTTAGGTTTTCGCTGATACATTGTTGGCTAATAGAGAAGCTTCATACACTTTGAGTAGATAGTATGGGCTTTATAGGGTGGATCGTTTAGGACTACACGATTCATAGGCCGATATTTAATGGAGATTTAATTAAGTATTTTTTTTTCTAATTAAATATCTTTCTATTAATTCTCAGCCTTTAATTGTAAAAGGAATATAATTTTCCACATAGTACATACATTTCAATCGTAGTCTTGCCACATAGGCAATAATAGACAATTGATTAAAAAATTATGCTATAATAGCTTGTCTATTTTCTCTTCACTATATGATATGGCACAATAAATGTTGGGCATTGTCTATTTGATCTTCTACATGTAGACAATCAAATGGACTACCAACTCATCAAATTAATTAATATTTTAATCTTTAACATTGAAATAAACTTGTAATTAGGTAATTTTTATTATTTAATTACACAGGTTTAGATGAAATAGATAATTTAGTGTGACTCTTTTTTATAGATATTGTCTATTTTTAAAATAATTAATATGAACTTCTATTTCACATGCTACATAATCATGGAATCCACTATCTACTAAAGATGCTCTAAGAATTCTTTAATACAAGTTCCGACATTCTAGGGTAAAATACCGAAAATCATATAAAATTTTCCTATCAGGTAATCAGATATTAATTATGTCATCAGATTTATGAGTTAATTATGTACTTAATTTTAATTATTTAAATTCAATAGATTGTTAAAATTGCTTGAAGTGCACAAACTTTACCCAATTTAAATATTAGAGAATCCTAATTCATACTATATTTATATTTAGGTAGTATATATTGAGGTACTATGTACATGATTGGTGGTGATTTTTATGGTTATTTTATATATTATAGAGTAATCTCCCATGACATTTGATCCAATGGTATGAAAAGTGATAATTGCAAAAAGTAACGATATGAATATTTATCCAACCGCGATGAAAGCAAAAGTAACATGTACATTGTAAAAAATAAAATTATCATACAAAATATACTTGGTTTATAATTGTTTATCCTATATTTGAATAATTAATTCAAATGCCACAATTGGAATGAAATTTGGATGCTATAATTTTCAGGACAATATAGAAGGAGGATTGACAATGTTCTGCCCCCTCGATGATGCATTCAAAGCCTTTTTACCTAAATACAAGAACTTAACAGCTTTCAGCAAAGTGTCCTTCCTCGAATTCTTCGGCGTGCCTATATACCAGTCAATGTCGATGCTAAAATCAAACAACGGTCTCACGAACACTCTAGCTACTGACGGGGCAAACAAATACGATTTCACTGTTCAAAACAACGGTGCAGCCGTGACATTAAAGGCCAATGGAATAACAACGAAAATCACAAGAACATTGATAGACGAGCAGCCGCTTGCTATATACACAATCGACAAGTTCAAGAAGGCCGCGGCCCCTGCCTCAGCCCCAGTTGAAGCGGCCAATTCACCCAAGTCTAGCAAGCATAAGAGTAAGGACATTGCAGCTGACTCAGCATCTGACTCGTCTGCTGATGCACCGGAAGGTGATGATGCTGATGTAGCAGATGACAATGCGGGTGTGAGATTTCGTGGTTTTAAACTTGTCACCTTATTGTTGTTAGAAAATAATGACAAAAATACAAGAAAATGATCAATAGGAAATAATAGAACATCATTATTATAAAAATATAAATGAACAATACAACCAAACCGAAACTGCAATATGGAATTCTGAACACCGGAAAGCTGAGTCGTACGAGCACTGTCCTTAAAGGATACATGGAGTTCCATCCAGGATTAATCAGCCTCTTCAATCGAATTGATTGGATCAGGAATAGAAACTAAAATTATATATCCAGAATCTAAGAACAGTAGAATCGAAAATCGAGATAGGAGTACAAGCAATCTATTTTGAAAAATAAAAGCCAATGTGAGTTTTTGCTATATATAAAATCTCGTCCATCCACTGCCTTTTATAGGCAAACATAATGTCGTCGTGCAACGTTCAAAAGCCATGACATACGGGATATAAAACAGTTTATTTGTTAAAATCAAATCTGCTTAATTTGACTAAATCGTATAGCCGTTGATGTTAATTACTAGCAAAAGAAAACTAAGGTAACCGTTAAAAGAATTGACCAAATCAATTAAGGTATAACAAATCATTATATATAAAGATGATAATGTAATATAATATATAAATAATTATAGTAATAATGTATATATAATATACACACTGTGCAAACACCAAATAATATGATTTTTCTTAATTAAAATATGAAGACATAGTATAAAAGTTCTTTTTGAAATAATTCATAGTTTTCAACAATCCCCCACTTATTTTAAAAGAAGTTTTTTGAAAAATAAAGACTATTCTAGATATCTCAAGTTTGATATATAATGCATGGTATTGGTGTATTTTGGACTATGAACCAATACTTAATAGATAAAATTTATCTTACGGAAAATTTGGTAAAACGTATAGTTTCTATGAACCAAAGATTCATTATGTAAGATAGAGATTTTAGCTATCACATTATACCAAGATAAGTTTCTGTTCAACGTCGTGGTGCGCCATTATAGGCCATGTGCATGCCTGGTCTCTCATAAGTGCTTTAGAGATAGTGTCAATATCCCATAGAAGCGGCCCCACTTCACACTTACGTAGATGATTTCATCAAGTGTATATTGCACTTTATACACCACTCATAAGAGCAATGAAATTTGTTAAGAGTTCTTTAACTCAACCTCTCAAAATATGCAACATAGCACATTCACACATCTAGGATTGGGACAATTTATTTTGTGCTAGCAGAACTAACATAGACTTGTTATTACCCATATGAATCTATTCTGTGGGATCTCCACTAATATAGGTTGGGTTACCACCTTTGTTAATTTCAAATTGGCTTAAGTCTCATCCCCTTATATGTTTCGAAGATTAATTTCTTTCCCAAAGGTTTGGTCAGAGGATCAGCCAAATTCACTTCTGATCTTACATAATTTATTGATATTACTCCATCTCTTAGCAATTGCTTCACAACGTTGTGTCTCAGATGTATATGTCTATTTTTGCCATTGAAGGTCTTATTTTTTTATATCGATATTAGCGTTTGGCAATCACAATGTATATACACAAAAGGTGTTGGCTTTATTCCCAAAGACACACCTGCTAAGAAGTTTTTCAACCACTCAACCTCATTACAAGTCAACTCTAACGCAACAAACATAGACTCCATAGTGGATTTCGCAATTATAGTTTGTTTTGTTGACTTCCATGTTATTGCTCCACCACCAAGGGTGAAAACATAACCACTAGTGGACTTCATCTCATATGAATCAGAGATCCAGTTAGCATCACTGTACCCTTCTAGGACAACGGGTTTTCCACTATATAAAATACCATAATCATGTTACCTCTCAAATATCTCATAAGCCTTAATATAGCTGCCTAATGATCATCACTTGGATTAAGTGTATACCTGCTCAATCTGCACACAGCATAAGCTATGTCAGGACGTGTGAAATTCAACAAGTGCAACAAACTACCAATAATTTGTGCATACTTGGATTGAGCCACTGGATCACTACAATTTTTCTTTTAGATGGATTTTGGAATTATAAGGCGTACTCAAATGATTTACATCATAATATTTAAACTTCTTAAGAAGTTTCTCAACATAATGTTCTTGTGTTAACAAGATACCATTATCATTCTTTATGATTCTCATGCCCAGTATCACATTGGCTGCTCCCATGTCTTTCATGTCCAACTTTAATGATAATAATATCTTTATTCTATTGATAACATCAATACTCTGGCTAAAGATAAGCATGTCATCAACATAAAGACATATTATCACACATATACCATTTATTACTTTAGTATATACACATTTATCCACTTTAAGTGATGAAACACCATCATCTATCAAAACTTGATCAAATTTCTCGTGCCATTGTTTGGGAGCCTGTTTTAAACCATATAAAGACTTTATTAATTTACACACTTTCCCCTCTTGCCCAAGCTCAACACATCCCTCTGGTTGCACCATATAAATCTCTTCATCTAAATCTCCATTTAGAAAAGCAGTTTTGACATCCATTTGGTGAATAAAAAGTTTATGAACAGAAGCTAAAGCGATTAAAATACGAATTGAAGAAATTCTAGCCACCGCAGCATAAGTATCAAAATATTTGAGTAAAACCTTTTGCAACAAGACGAGCTTTAAATTTATCGATAGAACCATCAGGATGACGTTTCTTTTTGAAAATCCATTTACAACCAATAGGTTTAGCTCCGGGAGGTAAATCAACTAAAATCCAAGTTCCATTTTTTAAAATAGAATTAAGTTGAATATCAATAGCTTCTCGCCAAAATTTTGATTCAAAAGATGAAATAGCTTCAGAAAAAGTTAAAGGTTCATCTTCCAACAAGATAAGTATAAAAATCATTACCAAAGGATTTTTTTTCTATTTCTTTTGCTTTTCCTCAAATTCTTATTTTCAAAATCATTTTGAAAAACATGTACAACCGGGTCAACATCTGGAACAACACACAAGAAGGGGAAATCTCTTTAGTCTTTAATGGAAAAACATTTTCAAAGAATTCAGCATTCTTTGTCTCAATAATAGTATTTTTCTCAAATACATCACTTCTAAGCACAAGAAATCTATAGGCAGCGCTATGTTCAACATAACCTAGGAATACACCATCAGAAGTTTTTGAGCCTATTTTTCTTTTCTTAGGTTCGGGAAGAAGAACCTTAGCAAGACACCCCCACACTTTCAAATATTTCAAATTAGGAGGATAACCCTTCCATAACTCATAAGGTGTCTTGTTGGTTTTTCTATAAGGAATTCTATTTTGTAAATGACAAGCAGACAAAATAGCCTCACCCATAAATTATCAGGAGCACCAGAACTTAAAAGCATACAATTCATCATTTCTTTTAAAGTTTGGTTTTTCCTCTCAGCTATACCATTGGATTTAGGTGAATAGGGAGGTGTGGTCTCATGTATAATACCATATTTCTCACAAAATTCATTCAAGGCAATATACTCACCACCCCTGTCGGATCTAATTCTTTTAATCTTCTTATTCAACTGATTCTCAACCTCATTTTTGTATAGCACAAACTTATCAAAAGCCTCATCTTTACTTCTTAGTAAATAAACTTTGGTATATTATCATCAATAAAAGTAATATAATACTTTTTGCCTCCTCTAGTCATAGATTATTTCAAATCACCAAGATCAGTATGAATTAAACTTAATAGTTCACTCTCCCTATGAATAGAGGAAAATGACTTTTTTGTTTGTTTTGATTCAACACAAATACCACATTTTTTAAAATCAGAAAACCGAATATTTGAAATCAAACCATTTGAGTTCAAAAGCTTTATATAAGGTAAACTAGCATGTCCTAATCTAGCATGCCATAAATCAAACGAATCAACCATATAAAATGAAGAAGAGTTTGCATTATAATTAATAACATAAGAACGTTAAGAACAAAAAGTCTATGGTTTATAAAGCCATTTCTGACAAACACATTCCCTTTTGTCATTAAGACTTTGTCGGACTCAAATACTATCTTCACTCCATGTTTACCTAACAGGCTTACAGAAACCAAATTGGTTCTTATATTGGGAATATGTAGCATCTCATTAAGTGCTAATATTTTACCAGATGTGAGCTTGAGAAGAATTTTTCCTTTTCCAAGAACCTGAGTAGTTCCGGATCACCGAGATAAACAAATTCTTCTCCACTATTTATTTAGGTGTAAGACTCAAAAGCATTTTTATTTCCACAAATGTGCCTCGTAGCTCCTGATTCTGTAACCCACTCATTCACATTAGCCACCATATTCACTTGAGAAAGGACTGCAACAATATTATCATTTGCTTCAACCGTTTTAGGTTTAACAGGATTGTCATTTCTCACAACTCTTCCCTCATATTGAGGAGTATGGTGACATATAAAACAATTTTTATTGAAGGTAGTTTTATTATTTATTTTAAGCTTATATCCATGGTGTTCCTCGTACCTTTGTTTTGGATGTGTAGAATTGAAGTCTACAAGATTGACCTTCGATATTGACTCCTTTCCTTTAGTCGCATATTGGGTAATCAAATATTTCCTATTCATTTCCTCGTAGCAATAAGTAAAAATTAAAAGGTCATTAGTTTCATAAAAAATCAAGATATTCTTTAAGAATGTTAGAAAATAATGACAAAAATACAAGAAAAGGATCAATAGGAAATAATAAAACATCATTATTATAAAAATATAAATGAATAATACAACCAAACCGAAACTGCAATATGGAATTCTGAACACCGAAAAGCTGAGTCGTGCGAGCACTGTCCATAAAGGATACTTGGAGTTCCTTCCAGGATTAATCAGCCTCTTCAATCGAATTGATTGGGTCAGGAACAGAAACTCAAATTATATATCCAGAATATAAGAACACTAGAATCAAAAATCGAGAAAGGAGTACAAGCAATCTGTCTTGGAAAATAAAAGCCAATGTGAGTTTTTGCTATATATAAAATCTCGTCCATCTACTGCCTTTTATAGGCAAACATATTGTCGTTGTGCAACGTTCAAAAGCCATGGCATACGGGATATAAAACAGTTTATTTGATAAAATCAAATCTGCTTAATTTGACTAAATCATATACCCGTTGATGTTAATTACTGGCAAAAGAAAACTAAGGTAGTCGTTAAAAGAATTGACCAAATCAATTAAGGTACAACAAATCATTATATATAAAGATGATGATATAATCTAATATATAAATAATAATAGTAATAATGTATATATAATATACACATTGTGCAAACACCAAAGAATATGATTTTTGTTAATTAATATATGAAGACATAGTATAAAAGTTCTTTTTGAAATAATTCATATTTTTCAACAATCCCTCACTTATTTCAAAAGAAATTTTTTGAAAAATAAATACTATTCTGGATATCTCAAGTTTGATATATAATCATGGTATTGGTGTCTTTTGGACTATGAACCAATACTTGATAGATAAAATTTATCTTATGGAAAATTTGGTAAAACGTATAGTTTCTATGAACCAAAGATTCGTTATGTAAGATAAAGATTTTAGCCATCACATTATACCAAGATAAGTTTATGTTCAATACCGTGGTGCGTCATAATAGGCCATGCGCATTCCTGGTCTCTCATAAGTGCTTTAGAGATAGTGCTAATATCCCATAGAAGCGGCCCCACTTCACACTTATATAGGTGATTTCATCAAGTGTATATTGCACTTTATGCACCACTCATAAGAGCTATGAAATTCGTTAAGAGTTCTTTAACTCAACCTCTCAAAATATGCAACATAGCACATTCACACATCTAGGATTAGGACAATTTGTTTTGTGCTAGTAGAACTAACAGAGGCTTGTTATTACCCATATGAATCTATTCTGTGGGATCTCTACTCATATAGGTTGGGTTGCCACCTTTGTTAATTTCAAATTAGCTTAAGCCTCATCCCCTCATATGTTTCGAAGATTAATTTCTTTCCCAAAGGTTTGGTCAGAGGATCCACCAAATTCACTTCTGACCTTACATAATTTATTGATATTACTCCATCTCTTAGCAATTGCTTCACAACATTGTGTCTCAGATGTATATGTCTATTTTTGCCATTGAAGGTCTTATTTTTTGATATCGATATTGCCGCCTGGCAATCATAATGTATATACACAGAAGGCGTTGGCTTTATTCCCAAAGGCACACCTGCTAAGAAGTTTTTCAACCACTCAGCCTCATTATAAGTTAACTCCAACGCAACAAACTCAGACTCTATAGTGGATTTCGCAATTATAGTTTATTTTGTTGACTTCCATGTTATTGCTCCACCACTAAGGGTGAAAATATAACCACTAGTGGACTTTGTCTCATATGAATCAGAGATCTAGTTAGCATCACTGTACCCTTCTAGTACAACGGGTTTTCCACTATATAAAATACCATAGTTTATGGTACCTCTCAAATATTTCATAAGCCTTAATATAGCTTCCCAATGATCATCACTTGGATTATGTGTATACCTACTCAATCTGCACACAGCATAAGCTATGTCAGGACGTGTGAAATTCATCAAGTGCAACAAACTACCAATAATTAGTGCATACTTGGATTGAGCCACTGGATCACCATTATTTTTCATTAGATGGATTTTGGAATCATAAGGGGTACTCAAATGATTTACATCATAATATTTAAACTTCTTAAGAAGTTTCTCAACATAATGTTCTTGTGTTAACAAGATACCATTATCATTCTTTATGATTCTCATACCCAGTATCACATTGGCTTCTCTCATGTCTTTCATGTAAAACTTTGATGATAATAATATCTTTATTCTATTGATAGCAGCAATACTCTGGCTAAAGATAAGCATGTCATCAACATAAAGACATATTATCACACATATACCATTTATTACTTTAGTGTATACACATTTAACCACTTTAAGTGATGAAAAACCATCATCTATCAAAACTTGATCAAATTTCTCGTGCCATTGTTTGGGAGCCTGTTTTAAACCATATAAAGACTTTATTAATTTACACACTTTCCCCTCTTGTCCGGGCTCAACACACCCCTCAGGTTGCACCATATAAATCTCGTCATCTTAATCTCCATTTAGAAAAGTAGTTTTGACATCCATTTGGTGAATAAAAAGTTTATGAACAGAAGCTAAAGCGATTAAAATACGAATTCAAGAAATTCTAGCCACCGCAGCATAAGTATAAAAATATTTCAGTAAAACCTTTTGCAACAAGACTAGCTTTAAATTTATTAATAGAACCATCAGGATGACGTTTCTTTTTGAAAATCCATTTACAACCAATAGGTTTAGCTCCGGGAGGTAAATCAAATAAAATCCAATTTTCATTTTTTAAAATAGAATCAAGCTCAATATCAATAGCTTCTAGCCAAAATTTTGATTCGAAAGATGAAATAGGTTTAGAAAAAGTTAAAGGTTCATCTTCCAACAAGATAAGTATAAAAATCATTACCAAAGGATTTTTTTTTCAAATTCTTTTGCTTTTCCTCAAATTCTCATTTTCAAAATCATTTTGAAAAACAGGTGCAACCGGGTCAACATCTGGAACAACACAAGAAGGGGAAATCTCTTTAGTCTTTAATGGAAAAACATTTTCAAAGAATTCAACATTCTTTGTCTTAATAATAGTATTTTTCTCAAATACATCACTTCTAAGAACAAGAAATCTATAGGCAGCGCTATGTTCAACATAACCTATGAATACACAATCAGAAGTTTTTGAGCCTATTTTTCTTTTCTTAGGTTCGGGAAGAAGAACCTTAGCAAGACACCCCCACACTTTCAAATATTTCAAATTAGGAGGATAACCCTTCCATAACTCATAAGGTGTCTTGTTGGTTTTTCTATAAGGAATTCTATTTTGTAAATGACAAGCAGACAAAATAGCCTCACCCACAAATTATCAGGAGCACCAGAACTTAAAAGAATACAATTCATCATTTCTTTTAAAGTTTGGTTTTTCCTCTCAGCTATACCATTGGATTTAGGTGAATAGGGAGGTGTGGTCTCATGTATAATACCATATTTCTCACAAAATTCATTCAAGGCAATATACTCACCACCCCTGTCGGATCTAATTCTTTTAATCTTCTTATTCAACTGATTCTCAACCTCATTTTTGTATAGCACAAACTTATCAAAAGCTTTATCTTTACTTCTTAGTAAATAAACTTTGGTATATTATCGTCAATAAAAGTAATATAATACTTTTTGCCTCCTCTAGTCATAGATTATTTCAAATCACCAATATCGGTGTGAATTAAACTTAATAGTTCACTCTCCCTATGAATAGAGGAAAACGACTTTTTGGTTTGTTTTGATTCAACACAAATACCACATTTTTGAAAATCAGAAAACCGAATATTTGAAATCAAACCATTTGAGTTCAACAGCTTTATATAAGGTAAACTAGCATGTCCTAATCTAGCATGCCATAAATCAAACGAATCAACCATATAAAACGAAGAAGAGTTTGCATTATAATTAATAACATAAGAAACGTTAAGAACAAAAAGTCTATGGTTTATAAAGCCATTTCCGACAAACACATTCCCTTTTGTCATTAAGACTATATCGGACTCAAATACTACCTTCACTCCATGTTCACTTAACAGGCTTACAGAAACCAAATTGGTTTTTATATTGGGAACATGTAGCACCTCATTAAGTGCTAATATTTTACCAGATGTGAGCTTGAGAAGAATTTTTCCTTTTCCAAAAACTTGAGTAGTAGTCACCGAGATAAAAAAAATTCTTCTCCACTATTTATTTGGGTGTAAGATTGTTAGAAAATAATGACAAAAATACAAGAAAAGGATCAATAGGAAATAATAGAACATCATCATTATAAAAATATAAATGAACAATACAACCAAACCGAAACTGCAATATGGAATTCTGAACACCGGAAAGCTGAGTCGTACGAGCACTATCATTAAAGGATACTTGGAGTTCCTTCCAGGATTAATCAGCCTCTTCAATCGAATTGATTGGATCAGGAACAGAAACTCAAATTATATATCCACAATATAAGAATACTAGAATCGAAAATCGAGAAAGAGTACAAGCAATCTGTCTTGGAAAATAAAAGCTAATGTGAGTTTTTGCTATATATAAAATCTCGTCCATCTATTGCCTTTTAAAGGCAAACATAATGCCGTTGTGCAACGTTCAAAAGCTATGGCATACGGGATATAAAACAGTTTATTTGATAAAATCAAATCTGCTTAATTTGACTAAATCATATACCCGTTGATGTTAATTACTGGCAAAAGAAAACTAAGGTAGCCGTTAAAAGAATTAACCAAATCAATTAAGGTACAACAAATCATTATATATAAAGATAATGATATAATATAATATAGAAATAATAATAATAATAATATATAATATACCCAATGAATATGATTTTTCTTAATTAAAATATCAAGAAATAGCATAAATGTTCTTTTTGAAATAATTCATATTTTTTTAACAATTGTAAATTTTTGGTTAGGGCTTTTGATGATATGAGTAAATTTGCTTTCAGCAATCCTTAATGGGCTAGTGTGTGGTATTGTTTTTTATTTATTTGTATTGAATTAATAGGAGGAATTTCTGAGGGTTGTGATATGTGGCCTGTGATAAAATTGTGTGGTTTAGTGATACAGAGTCTTGTTACTAATTAATCACTAAAGATTTTGATTTATATTTTTATATTTTTTTATAAAAAAGATTTATTTTTTTATATAAAACTATTGTGTGCAAACAATTGGTATTTTTATTTTATTTTATTTTATTGTGTGTCTAAAACTAGTGTGTGCAAACATTTAAATGAACTACAAAAAAAGGATTTTGGGAGACAACTACAATCGTCTCCAAAAGTATAAAAAACCGTCCCCTAAACTTTAGGGGACAGATGTTTCGTCCTCATCATGCGTGCCTGATACCTTCGTATCCGAAAGTATAGGGGATGAAAATAGGAAGTCGTCCCTCTTTTTAAGGTCGAATTTTGTCTCCGAGAATAATGACGAATTTCGTCTCTAAAATGAGGGACAATTGTCGTCCCTAATCTAAGAAGACTTTTGTCATTACTTTTGAAGACGATTATTTGTCCTACAAAATTGAGACAATTTTCATCTTTATACAAAGAAGACGGCTTGCGTCCCCACATTCGGAGACAACTATTGGTCTTTAAAAAAAGGGACCATTACCGTCCTAAAACAAAGGGACGAATTTCATCTCATGAATAAAAGACTATTCGTCCTTAATTAGAGGGACGAGAATTGTCCTTAAAAAATGGAGACGACTTTTGTCCCTTGGATCAAACGACAATCTCATGTCCCTAAATAATGGGACAATTCTCATCTCAAGTGAAAGGAGACAATTCTCGGCTCAAGTGAAAGGAGACGATTTTTGTCAAGATTTGAGGACAATTAACAATAGTTGATCAAGAGGACAAATACCATCTTATGCAAAGGAGATGATTTTTTCCAAAGAGGACGACCAATTTTATCCTCACACAAAGGAGACGATTTCTTTACATATATTAGGGGACAATAATTTAACATCAAATAAAGTAACAAAAAATCATATATAATAAACAATAAATAAATTATATTAATAGTTCAAAGGATACACAATAGTTTTTATGTGATCTAAAGAAATAATATTATTGATAGATAAATCTAAATGATATTACAAATAAAAATAAATAAAAAATGTAAATGCACGTTGCTTAGGAACACAAGTAAGCAAAGAAAAGCATATAAAGACACTTCAAAGTTTCTCCACCAATAATAACACCTACAAATAGGTTTCCAACTTCAACGCCAACCTGCATTACGAAACAGAAAAGGTGTCATGGACAAATCTAAAGAAAATTAGACAAAGTTCATAAAAGTAACAAATTGCATAGCACATATACCGAATGAGTAACATGAATAGCAAAGGGACCAAATGAGCAAACGAGTTACATACCACATGGACCAAAAATGCCTTTTGCCCCATCAAAAAAATAAATCTTAATCAGGCAGAATACATAATATTACATGATCCAGCGGGTGAATAATTAGCTAAAACTCAAAAACTGACCGTTTTCAGATTCAATTCAAGAAAGACTAACTAGTTAAGGTAAAGTAATGTAACTGACCTTTTTGGATGCTAAATAAGTTCAGTTCAGTTCAGCCAACTTCGGTTCAGTTCAGTTCAGCCAACTTCGGTTCAGTTCAGTTCAGTTCAGCTTTCAGAAGTTGAAAAGAACAAGGCCTAATTCTAATGCTATCTAACTAAGCGTGTTCTCATCTACTTTGAAATACTATTAAGGTAAGGATAGCAAATAGGTCCTTTGGCGAGTCTCCAAAATAATTGAGACGAAGCAAACACATTTTAAGTATAACAAATTTCTCAAGGAACTGAAAAATAACTTACTCGACATGTTTCTTGCAATCTTCGAATTTGATCTGGTGTTTTGATCTACAACAGAAGCAAAGTAACCAGAGGGCTCAACAAGGAAATCAGAACTCTATGAAATTATCAAAGAAAAAGATAGAGAGAGGCCAACTGACATAGTATAGTAGTGCATCCTCACATATAAAACCAAAAAAACTAAAGTTGACCATCCTTAGGAGATTGAAAACAATTTACCTCCAATACACGATGCAAATCACTGTTGTGTTCAATCTTTGGGATTCCCTGAATACACAAGGTAAAATGTATGAATCACTATATTAGACACAACAAAAGCTGGTTTGAAGGAATGGAAGATAAGAAAGAGAAACAAAAATAGATGAGCTTTCTTAACAGAACTTTCATTTGCACTACTGTACTCCATCTCAAATATACAAGAACATGACTAAACCCTTTGAGGTTTTTGAAACACCATTAGGCACTCTAGACCAAAGCACAATCAATCCAGCCACATATACATAACCAGCATACAAAAAATAGAAAGACATTACACAAATACATCAAAACATATCAAAATTAATTACAAATTAGCCCATATCACCTTACTACAACAGAAAGATGTTTGAATGATACTTACAGTTCTTTAAAGCTTAAAGATAGGAAATTTTGTAACGCTCAATTTAAACCTTCCAACTCTTTTTGATACACTATAAGAATAAACAAAATGGATGGTTTCTTACCTATACGTTAACTGAAAAACACACACAAATGGAAGAGAAGACCTGTTGGATAATGAACTCGAGAAAGATGATGAATTTTGTTTGGGAGTAATTTATAGTAGTGCAAAGCCAGCTTGTACTTTTGCTGCCAACAAAAGCAGCAAAATGCAAAATAAAAATCCTTATTCTTCCACAAAAAAGAATAGATACCAACTACATATACAAAGAAAATAAAACACAAAAATCCCTAAGAACATTGAAAATTGCTCTAAGCAAGTCCTCTCAATACAATATATATATCTGAATAAAAAATTTGTGTACCATAATAAAAACCAGCACTTCGATACAAAACAGGACGATTTTAGTCAGAAAATAAGTAAATATTCACAAAATATGCTTGATCTTTATGTTTCACTTGATGGGTACAATATAGCTACACTCAAATAAACCAAAATGAGCACTGAAGAGGCTTCATAGAATTGTTCACATTTTTTTGGGGGTAAAATTTGTAATTTTAAGGTAAATTAGGCCCAAAACTAGATAAGATCTAGAGGGACAAATGTCCCCCAAAGGCCAAGCATTAACCAAAGCAATTGGAATACATCAATTTTATAGTTTTATGGCCATACATATATAGAATACATAACAAGTTTCCTAGTTTGCAGCCTCTCTTCAAACATATAGTAGAAAAAATATGTAAATAAAAAGTCACAGAAAATTAATGCGTTTATATCATCGAGACTTGATACTAACCCAATCATACATACAAAATCTTAAATCAAACTAAACAGAGCAACACTATCAAATAGAGCCTTCTTGAATTTGAGGGGTATTAGCAACTACAAAGCTGACAACCTACACAGTGCATCAAAATTAATATAATGAGGAAATAGTGGATAACCTCATGTGTGCTAGTGTTAGATCTTGACATGGATCAATGTGGAAATGAGTATATGACATGAAAAATTTATCATAAAAAGATCTTACACACCTCTTCATTAGTAGTAATAGTATGAGTATTGTTTACATGTTGATTCAGGTTTAGCATCCAAATTACCCTTTTGAATAAAATTTACAGATCAACTAAATAGACATGTAAACAACATAAATAAATGATCATGAACTACAATATATATCTAGTATCACTTAATTAGAGTTCTTCCATCTATTATCAAGTATAAAAAAGAAGGATCAAAATTCCTAATGTCCGTTCACAAAATTTTAGAATGAAAATGCAGCAAGGTAAAAAATAGTAAGACAAAAAGATGAAATTCAACAAGCTCAATGGGAAAAGAAATGTAGAGAAAAAAGTAAATATTACCGATTTGTGTTTCACGAACATTGAGAGCCATGGTGGGGCTCTCACTTCTTGGAATAAAGCTCATCAATTTCTCCTGCCTCTTCACCATTTGTCATTGCTACTCTGAAATCAACAGTCGCCATAACCGATAACTCCCAGTTGGAGAAAGAAGACCCACAATTTGTTCCTGTTTACTGTTTACGTAAGGAAACGAGGAATGATGCTAAAGAATGTTTACTTAACTTATATCGGGCACGTCGGTGAATCAGCCGGAAGCTTGACCGAGTGCTAGTAGCAGCGATGATGGTATGAGAACCGAGAAAAAAAATGAAAAGAGAGCACGAGAGAAGAAATCGATGGGTTAGGGTTCCAATTTTAGATCTGACATCGAAAACCTCAATAACCAGAGGGGACAAATACCCCTGTCTGGTAAATCACAAACTAAATACAAAATAGTAATGTAACTGGAACAACCTTACGAAAGCAGTTTGGCTCATGGTTTTTTCATGGTTCATCGTAGTACGATATGGTTATAATTAAAAATCTCTTGTTTGGTTGCATGGTTCTTTATTTAAGTGTGGTTCTCCATGGTTATTTCATGGTTCAAATAACCATGAAAATAAAACAACCAATTTGGTGGTTCACCATGGTTCTCCTTCAAATTAAACTAAAAACTTTAGAAAACCATACAACACCGTACCATCTATCTAAGAACTTTAAAGAAACTATACTATACTATACCGTACTATATGATACCTTACCATACCATACTTTAATGAACCATGAGCCAAACAAGGCCGAAGGTTCCTAAAATAAGAGTCCTCAAGTGGCCGAGATTAATCTAATGCAATTTGGATACAGAAACAATTATTTTGGAAATCCAAATTAATCAAACATAAACCCCAATCCAATTTGTATGTATATTAGTAGAATCTAATCTTCATTTACACATAATTTTAAAATTATAAACCTAAAACTCCAATTCTATATTTAACCCTAAAATCCCAATTCCAGATATTTGAAAGAAAAGAAATTAACTAACCTGAGGACAAGAAAGGCAGCCCACGGTGACGGCACGGCGGCAACTTCCCGATGAACCCACTGAAGTTGAAGGAAGACTGATCTTGAGTGAAGCCGTGAAACGATGAAAAAGAAACGAGAAGTTGCAAGGAGAGGCACGATTCATTACTAGAATAAAAGACTTGAAATACTTTAATTTTTAATTATCAATCCAGCCCAAACGACGTCGTTTTGGGCTGCATTGAAAATTAAATAAGGAGGAATAATTTACAATTTAGGTACGAATCCCTAAAATAGTGTTTCGTGTTATTTTTTTTTTCACTCGTTTTTATCCACACGAGTCCGATTGGTTTTCATGGCGGTCCACCAATAAATTTTATAAAATTTTAAATATATTTTTATATTTATTAATAATTGAATCTTATATTTAAATATTTATTAATAAATTTTAATTATAAAAAATTGGATCTTAATTTACTGTATATAAAAGATAAAAAAAATTTATCATTTATTTTTATATATTCGTATATTTTAATTTGATTAAATTATAATAAACTTTATATTTATCAAGAAAATTTAATGATAAAATTAAAGAATATAAACTGAATTTTAAAGGAATTCGGATAGTTTATTTATATCAATTAATTAATATAATGAGAAAAGACTTTATTATTTTAATTTGATTTAGTTGTTAAATTTAGGGGCGTTCAAAAATCAAATCAAATTGAAATAATCGAAATGATGAATTTCAGTTTTTTAGTTTAGACGGTTCGTTTCGGTTCTTTATATCATATATTTTCAGTGAATACGGTCAGTTCAGTTTTAATTAAAAAAAATCGATATGACCGAACCGACCAATTAAATTAAAAACTCTTTAAAAGATATACTATATATGATGTAACCTGATTATTATTTTATTCAGGAAGATATATATCAGTAATTGTATTATTACTAAAACTCCTAGTTAATTAGGAATCAAGAATTTATCAGATTCCTAAACAGTATAAAAAAACCTAGCCGCCGACCGTTGTCTTTCACCACTGCATTCTTTCATTCTCTGAGCAATTTCTGTGCCAAAAGTTTTTGTATTTTATTCTTAATTTGTAAACTTAGGTGAATTCTTAGCAGCAACATACCCCTTGCTATTTATAACATTTCTTTAATTTTATCAATTTCAAAATTTTATTTTAATTTATATATATAATATGGGATTATATATACATTATAAAAAGAAAAAACCGAAATAACTGACCGAACCAACCGAATTAAATTGGTTGGTTCGATTCAGTTACTTTTTTATTTCGGTTCGATTATTCAACCGAACCGACCGATGAGTTGAACTAATGACATAAATACAAAAGAATATACAATTGCAAAATAACTAACTAATTTTTTAAATGTTGTAACTAGCTACTCTTATGAGTGTCAATTTTGGATGGGAATTTCTTTTAAATGTCACTTCTCGAGTTACAATGTATTTGTACCTATCTCTTTTCCCTTTTGTCATTATTTACAGATTCATTATAAAAAAATTAAAAAATGAAGAGTTAGCTTTAAGAATATAATAATATTTTTACTACCCTATTTAATGCAACATTGGTACGTGAGAAGGTGTCAAAAGTGACACTTTCTTAAATACGAGGGAGTAATATTCTATAATATGTATAAGATTTAACGCTTCAATTAATTGTGTTATTATTTTTATTGTTTAGTCAATAGAACTTGAATATATAATCGTTTGAAAGATGATTTTGTAGCATTATATGTGTTATTCAAATAAAATCCTGTCTATATACATGTAAGTGTATTCGGGTTTCGTTTAGGGATTTATTCGGTTGTCGTGCAGGGATGGATCCACTCACACCCACCCACGTTTTATTATCGGGTGGAAATTTTTAGTTTCCCCCGCCTGCATCAATTTGGATGTTACGATTTTCGAATATTTCCTGCCAACATCGATTCGGATGTCACAGTTTTTGAATATTTCCGAATTCCAAACTGGAATAGTAAATGTTGAGGTCACAACATGTGGAAATAGATTTGATTCTCACAAGCGAAACATATTTTTATGTTTTTTAATCATAATAAATTGTTACTTCTTCGAGTTTCACAGAAATATTTTATTACTTCTTTGGGTATTTTATCAAAAGGATTTGTCATACATAATTTGTTGGAAGTAACTATAACATTAGCCATCAACATATATCATACCATAATTCAAAATAGTTGTAGTTTTATCAAACAAGCAAAACTTTAATAGCATGATCAAAATGAATATCTGAATAATAAAACATGGTGAAGAATGAACATTAAATTCATAGAACAATTCTACCAAAATCCATTACAAACAAAAGGCAATCCTTCCTCTAAATGTTGGAAATATCAACATGAAATAAAATATCTATAAAAAAACTGGTAACAGAAGTCAGACTAGAATATATTGAATCATTAAGTTGTCTTTCAAGATTTATCCATCCTGCAAAACGATTAACTCAAAGGCAGGCAGTCTATTGAAATTATTATGTGTGTACATTTAAGTTATAACACAATTTCATACTTTTTAACAAATTATTTACTGAGGGATTTTGTCGTCCTCTTAAGTTGCTTTGTTGAAGCAAAAAATCCACGTTTTGAACAAGTGGCTGCAATTGCGCATCTTTCCTCGATTTGAACTCAGCTCGAAGTCGTTCACGCTCTTCATGTGCCTTTATTTCTGCTGTCAATCTTGCTACCTCATCTTTAAGCAAGTTCACTTCATCGTTCTTGTTGGACACCATTCCCCTCATTCCCCTTTTACTTGCTTTATATCCCAGTCCTCTGCCACGCACATATCCTGATTTACCTCCAGAAACTTTGAGAAACACTTCATCTGATGAAGGAACTGGTTCATCTACATTTGTTGGCTGAGTCTCAATCCTTCACATTTCTTCCTACATTATGTAAAACATGACTAATGATTAAGCAATCGATTCATATCACAATAGTTCATAGAGAAAATAACAAATTAAAAAACATCTTATTTCTTAAACATTACATATAAACAATTATGAAGCTATGAAAAAAGCCTCACATAAATCTCTCTTGATGTTGAATCTCGGAATCGATTGTGACCATGCTCATCGAACTATCCATGAGTAGCCAACCACATTTGAGAAGCTTTTGGCACTTCGCCTCTTTCTTCATCCATCTGAATATTTTAGACTCAATAGATATTATAGTATACTATGCGACCACAAACATTATTAAATAAAATGCAATAGTCGCACTCATGTGTATTTACCATTCCATACTCTACTTCGTTAAAAGAGATAGGGCCAGTTGACGGAAAACATGTTTGTTTAGCGTGAGTACCAGAATTAATAGCATTGAGATCCTGCATATTGATAACATTCTACTTAAATTATATTGATTTCAATCAACAATAGAGTAATAAATTAACATACACAATAAGTAAGAACCTTAAATTCCTTGCTACTAAATACTTTGGACATTTCCTTCCAGGTATCAACATTTAGGTCATCAGGAACATGTTTCAATCGCTCCTCATCACTGGAATACTTTGCATACTATACTGATGGGCGTCGAATCCACAAAAAATAATCATATTATTCCGGTTTGATAAAAACTTGTAGTATCAAATAAATAGGGTCGAATCCATAGAGACTAACAAAATCAATTATATTCAAATTAATGACCAAAAAGTTAAAAACTGAAAATAAATGCAATTAAAATAAACCGGAGGGTTTGAATGTCGTGATTTTCAGAAAATAAACTAAAAATATGAAATAAAAAATATGAAATAAAAATTCTCTCGATTAAGGAGGCTCTCAGCTTAGTTGCAATTGATCATCGGCAAAAAGATAACTCTTGAGATATTAATTCATTGGCTTTAACTATGAAATAGCACAGTTAATTCTTTTTCTAAAACTGGGTTGATTGTAGATAGCTAAATCAATTCCCTCGATTATCCGACGCACTTGTAGAAATAGTTGACAAAATTTAATCTTAAAAAAGCATTAAGATCTGAAGAACTAATTTTACCTCAATAAATCATGAAAGCACGAATAAGTAAATCAAACCAAATAAAACCACGATAATATAGAAATCGTTTGTTACAAGCATTTCATCATATTATGATAGCATGAACATAATGAAAATAACTGTATGTTAAAATCTTAAAAACACTGATTGATCAGTTTGAAGTAAATAAATAGACAACAATTAGAAGCAAACCTGATTTTATTCAAGAACTGAAATTCAAGAACGAATTAAGAACAAACCCCACAAGATGTAACTAGCTTTGATAATTCCTTTACCGAAAGATAAAAACTAGCCACACATAATTTGAATGAAAACTAAAATTGTCATTAAAAATAAGAAAAGAAGAAGTTTAACGTGGTCACTAAGGACCAGCCAAGAGATGATGTTCTTTTGCTGGAATTACAGCTTATTAATAGACTAAAGAAAGTAAAAAATTCTAATTAAGCTAAAAAAGTAGTCTCCTAATTGAAAACTAAAAAAGGATTAACATAATCCACTAAAAGGTAAGAGATAAATAAAAAAACTAAAAGGGACATAAAGTACATTAGCTAATGAGGTATTTGTCTTCAAATTGGAAGCTTCAAATATTTTAATTCCAGTTTTCTTCAAAATTTCCGAAATTGGCAGCCCAACTCGTAATTCAATAGCCTGGACTCCAGGGTAACTTCCAGAATAGCTCAAAAATGTGTCGAAATGCTTCAAACTTGCCAAATCGGCCAAAACACTTCCAAAACCTAATTAGGAACGAATTTCACAATAAATCAGTAACAAACCATTCAATTAACCAAATAAAATAACATAAAAGATATGTATAATTTGCACATTATCAAATCTCCCCACACTTCCTTCCACACTTCCATGCTTATCCTCAAGCAATATATTTAAAAACTAAGAGACAAATCAATGCAACGAAGTCAACAAGCAAACATGAATAAACTGGAAATTCCTTCATTCAAGAACAAGTTCAGAAAACACTACTAGGTTAATGAGACTTTCAAAAGAGCGATCCTAAAGAACTAATGAAAAACATGCAACTTAAGAAAACTTAGACTTCTTACTTCAATTAAGTATCAACAAAATCAGAAAGCCTCACAAAATTCACTCCCACTTGGTGTTTAGGTTATTGTAAGAGAAATCACTCTTCAATAAAACCTAACTATAATAGACCATATGCTTGCCACTCGGTCAAGTCTTTGTTGGATATGATATATGCCCTTAAAGCAATTCGGGCGATATATCTTAATTATGTAATAGTACGAATAATTTATTTAATCAATAAAGGCATTTGTTCTTTTGTTTATATCAATGTGTTTTTATACATATATATTATAGCTGGTTAAAATATATTCATTGATGTATGTATACAAAAGTCCTTGACATATCATAGCATGAAGTCAGAGAAATTATAGTTGGACTATATTTGGTGGAACCTACTTCATGTGCAATTATGATTATGTCTAAACTATCCCTAGTCACAGTGTCATCAAGAAAGGATATTGAAGAAATGGAAAGACTAGCATGTGGTCAACTTTCTTGGAAAGGGTCCAAGCAGTTAATCTCCTAAAGACTGAAGGTGGTACCTTAAGCTTGACACATGGATATATTTGGGAGATATATTGGAGACCGCAGCAAGATAAAAACTTGGTATAAATATCAATATGTTAGTGTTTATCTTCATGCAATAAGCTTTGCGAATGTCCTCATACTTGAGATGCTAGTTGCCTTATGTGGTACTATTGCTATACTTTGGTTCATTGCTATGCACTCATTAATTTAGGGTGCTACAGGTGATTACAGGTATAGTGATAACAACGTCGGTAGACTGAGTAGTCGAAAAGAATCCATTGCTCCGGATATATTAAGGAGTTGTACCTGGCCACTTGTTGAAGTGATGATTGTCATAAACCTCTGATCAGAGTATGTATTTGATAGAAATGGTTTCTAGTCAAAAACACTATGGTAAAAGGCAATATACTTCGGTAAGAAGTAAATAACTAGGATAGCTTGGAGCAACCTTGCTATTAGTGGGTTAACACTTTAACCGAATCCAATAAACCAGATGGTACTAATATTAAAGAATGGAAGGAATTTATCGTACTAGATAACTATTGCATTAACCGGGATTAAGTCATAAGCATAAATGACGTTCCGAGTAATGGGGGATGGTAGACCCTTACTAGAGGCGTACTACAGTCGTTTAAGGTAATCGAGTTCTATTTACGGTCTAGAGCATCGAGCCAATGGTTCCATTAGAACAAGGGTTGGTTAAGCCTTAACAGCTCAATACATCGGGATCCTATAAGGTCACACACATTGGACCTTCATCGGACTAAGTAAAGAACTAATAGATTTATTCTATTACAAGAATATAACATAAATAATAATTGGATTATTATTTGATTGGTTAAAATTGATTAAATCAATTTTCGATAGACCAAGGAATTTATTTTGACCGGTAACTAATTAATTAGAGTCATAAATAAATTATAATTGATTAGATCAATTTTGGTTGGACCAAGAAATTTATTTTGACTGATAACTAATTTATTAGAGTCAAAAATAAATATTTATTTGAAAGGATTTAAAGGGAATTTTGCATTGGCGAGTTAAAACCGAAAAGTATAAAATATTTTGTACAATGTTCGGTTGCGCGAAATACACCGAAAGGTGCACGAACATTGCTGGGCAGTGTTCGCGGTGGCCCATAGGCAGCCCATGAATACCACATGCAGCACGTGCATGTGGTAGGTGTGTGGGATGGGAGTTTTACTCCCATCCCACATCGTTAATGGGGAGCAAATTTTTGCTCCCCAAGCCTATATATAGGTTGTCCCTTCTCCTTTCAAAATGTACCAAGCTCAAAGCATAAATCCTAAGCGAGATAATTAATCTCTTGGGTACTTGAGCAAGTTATTTTTGTGGAGCCTGAATTTATTCGAGCACCGCTAGTTTATATTTTTGGGTGAGGCTTCTAGAGTGGTCTAGCAATTACTCGAGGCTTCTTAGTTTTTCCTCCTGGGGTGGTTTTGGTTGGTGGGGGTTCGTGTGGACACTGATAGAGGCTATCCTACGACTGGAGGTTTGTGCAAGAAGGTCCTGCAAAAGCACGCTTCAACTGGTAAGTTCTTTTTCTTTCTCTTTTAATTATTAAGTCTTTTTCTTGAAGTGTTTTTAGACTTAGTAATTATGCTTAGGTTATTTTTGCATGCTTAGTTTATTTTATGCTTAGGTTATAACTTAGAGTTATAACATGCTTAGTATAAAATAAATATGCTAGGATATAATTTAGAATTATGGTATGCCTAGTCCTTTAGCATGCTAGCCTAGGTAGAGAATTATTTAGTTAAGGCTTTATTTAATTTATATGCAACTAATAAGAGTTCCTGGGACAGGGATAAAATTTTGAATTTCCGTCATGCCCCTTATGCATGTTTAATTTGACGGTCAGTTCCCAACAGTGGTATCAGAGCCTGCCTATTTAGTGCATAATTAAGTTAGAAGTAAACTAAATATTATTTTCTAAATGAAATGATTTATTTATTTAATTGTTTGGAACAATATATATAAACTTCTGCCTTTCATTTCAAGGTTAGAAATTAGTTATGAATAATTTTGAATAAGCTTGCTCAACTTACTCAAATTATACAAGTGTCAATAATTTATTTAAATTACATGGGTTATAGATGCTCCCAATTTACATGAATTGGAAGAACGAAATTTATTAGTTCAAGAGAATCCATTGGTCTTCAAGTTTGTGCCCGTATTTGTTCTGGCTAAGGATTGGACTTGGTGTCTACTCCTCATAGGGCACCTCTCCTACCTGGGAACCTATATCGGTGCAATTTGAATTGACCAATCGGGGGATTAATATGAACTAATTTATTTCTAGTATATAAGATGGTGCTTATATATGTTTCTATAACAAAGTAAAAAATTAAAATTATTGAATAAAAGCTTAAAGGAAATGCAATATAAATATAACAAATAAAAGCGTTAATTATTTTGCATATAATCTAGGTTGATGGAATAATTATAATAAAGAGCTGAACCCACCTAAGGTTAGACCTTATAAATTAATTCTAAAATTCCCTGAATTAATACAAGTCATTATAATTTTGTCCATCTGATAAAATCCTAGATTGGGTGAGACGTTTAACACCAATAAAATCCCAAAGTAAATATATTAAGACAAGTTATAGTCTTCCTTACTCAAATTTATAATACGGTCTTTTTGGGCTATCAAAGTGCTACGCAAAGCGTTCCTTCTAGTCCACATTGATTGGTTGTAAAGTTTGAGATAGGGTCTGCCTTAACAGAGCTGGGGTAGTCCACCATAAAATTGGGGGCTAGGCCCAGATCTGAGACATATTCAAGGAGATGCTAATATAAGAGCACACGTCCCTTAGGATTATGGAACTTGAATGAATTAGCAATTGCATGCGATGCAAATGGAATTAGATTCCAACTATGACTGACTATTATGACTTGACTCATAAAATTGGGGGCTGTAATAGACTAGTTATAGATGCTACCTACTAGGAAATTTAGCTGGGCTAAAATTCACGAATTCAATAGAATGGGCTATTGTAAATTTTGAAGAAAATAGTAGGAAAATATATTTAAATAAAAGTCCTCATATTAAATACATGTAGTTAAACTAATATCTAAACACTTTTCTTTTCTTATGTCTTAGGTTGAAAATGGCTTCCAATTTTAATCTCCGTATGTTACTTAACACCAAATTGAATGGCTCGAACTTTTCTGATTGGTTCCGAGCAGTGAGAATAGTTCTCAGATCTGAGGGAATTGCCTATGTCCTAAGTGAAATTTTCCCTATAGAACCTGATGTTGAGGATCATGTGGAACATGATGCCTGGTTGAAGCACAGGAAAGATCGTGAGACTGCCATGTGTATTATATTGGGGTCCATGAATCCTGAGCTTCAGAAACAACATGAGAACATGCCCTTGGAGGATATGGTTCTCCATCTTGAAGAACTCTTTTCGGAGAGGGAGAGGACAGAGAGGTATGAGACCTCCAAGCTCCTTTTCGGGACCAAGATGCAGGCTGGCACCTCTGCCTCTCAGCATGTACTGAAACTCTTGGGATACCTTGAGAAGCTGAATCGATTGGGATTCGAGATGAATCATGACTTGAGCATTGACCTTGTGTTGATGTCCTTGACAGATAGTTACTCAGGCTTCGTAACTAACTATTACATGAACAGGATTAATTCAACTATCCCTGAATTAATTAACATGCTGAAAAAAGTAGAACCTTAGATCAAGAAAGATCAGAAACCTCTACTGTTGGTTGAAAAAGGCAAGGCTTCTAAGAAGAAGAAGCAGGCACTGGGTGCCAAGAAAAGAATCAGTAAGAAGAAGAATGAAAAGAAGGCATCTAAGTATGTCTGCTTCCAATGTGGGAAATCGGGACATTGGAAGAGGGATTGCAAAGCTCCTACTTCTGAGCATTTGAAGAAGAAGCCTACAGAGGCATCTACTTCAGGTATATTTGTAATTGAAAACTTTGCTAATTTTCCGCAAGAATCCACTTGGGCATTAGATACTGGTTGTGGTTCTCATATCTGTACTTTTGTGCAGGGACTAAGGAACTGTAGAAAACTTGTAAAAGGGGAGATGGACCTACGCGTGGGAAATGGAGCCAGAGTTGCTGCATTAGCCGTAGGGAGCTTTAGTCTTCTTTTGCCAAGTGGACTTGTTTTAGTTTTGAATAATTGTTATTACATCCCAAGTGTTACTAAGAATATTGTATCTATTGCGTGTTTAGCAATTGAGGGATTTGAAATTTTATTTTCGAATAATAATTGTCAGATTCGTTTGAATAATATTCTTTATGGTTATGGAACGTTGAAAGGTGGCATTTATATTCTTGATACTAAAACAGAAGTTTTCAATATAAATAATGTGAAGAAAGTTAAATTAGATAATGAGAATTCCTTCTACTTATGGCATTGCCGTTTAGGCCACATAAACAAAGATCCCTTAACCAAGTTGCATAAGCGTGGAGAGTTGGGCCCAATAGACTTAGAGTCTTATGGTGATTGCGAACCTTGTTTAAAAGGAAAAATGACAAAGTTACCCTTTAAAGGAAAGGTTGAACGAGCCACAAGTACATTGGAACTTATACACACTGATATGTGTGGTCCAATGAGTGTTCAGGCACTAGGAGGATACTCCTACTTCATAACCTTTATTGATGATTACTCACGATACGGTTATTTGTACTTGATGAAGCACAAGTCTGAAAGTTTTGAAAAATTCAAACTATTCAGAGCTGAAGTAGAGAAACAGCTTGAGAAAAGTATTAAAACACTTCGATCGGATCGAGGTGGAGAATACTTAAGTCAGGAGTTTCAGGATTATCTAAAGGAAAATGGGATAGTTCCCCAGTGGACCCCTCCTTATACACCCCAACACAATGGAGTGTCAGAAAGGAGGAATTAGACTTTATTAGATATGGTCAGGTCCATGATGAGCCATGCAGTTCTTAGTAAATCCTTTTGGGGATATGCACTTGAGAGCGCGGTTTATGTCTTAAACAGAGTGCCCTCTAAATCAGTTGATTTTACACCTTATGAAAGATGGTGTAACAAAAAGCCATCTCTAAATCACTTAAGAGTATGGGGTTGTCCTGCTATGGTAAAGAGGATAGCGTTAGATAAGCTAAATGCCAAGGCTGACAAATGTCTGTTCATTGGATATCCAAAGGAAATAATTGGATATCTGTTTTACCAACCCGAAGCACAAAAGGTATTTGTGTCTTGGAATGCTCACTTTTTGGAAAAGGAACACTTACTTGAAAAGGTCAGTGGGAGCAATATTGAACTAGAAGTTCAAGAGGAAGAAACAGATGATCAACTGATTGACCCCATTCTAGATACACAAGAGAGTGTGATCCAAGAACAAACTATCGAAACACAATCATTGCGAAGATCAGGTCATGTTCATAAGGGTCCTGATAGATATGGGTTTATCATCACTAATGATAAGGAACTATATCTTGTGGAGGATGATGAACCAAGGACATATGATGAGGCAATGAAAAGCTCAGATTCTGATAAATGGCAAAAGGCCATGAAATCAGAAATGGATTCCATGTACGAGAACAAAGTTTGGAATTTGGTTGATGCACCGCAAGAGGTTAGACCAATTGGGTGCAAATGGGTCTTCAAGAAGAAGACAGACATGGACGGTAATGTAATTACCTATAAAGTAAGGTTGATTGTGAAAGGTTATAGTCAATGGGAAGGTATTGACTATGATGAAACCTTCTCACTGGTAGCCATGCTGAAATTCATAAGGATACTCCTCGCCATTGCTGCTCGTTACGATTATGAGATCTGGCAGATGGATGTAAAAACAACATTCCTGAATGGGGATTTAGACCGGGATGTGTATATGATATAACCTGAGGGTTTTACATCTCAGAATGGCTCGAAGGTATGCAAGCTACAAAGATCCATTTATGGACTTAAGCAGGCATCAAGGATTTGGAATATAAGGTTTGATCAGACAATCCGGGAACTGGATTTCTGCCCAAATGCAAATGAGCCTTGTGTTTACAAGAAGGTTAGTGGGAGTGCAGTCATTTTTCTAGTATTGTATGTTGATGACATTCTGCTAATAGGAAATGACATTTCTCTTCTTCAAAACGTTAAAGTATGGTTGTCAAGAAAGTTCTCCATGAAAGACCTTGGTGAAGCAGCATTTATACTAGGTATAAAGATCTACAGGGATAGATCCAAGAGGCTGCTAGGTCTTTCTCAAAGTACATATATAGACAAGGTGTTGAATAGGTTCAACCTTGAGCATTCTAAGAAAGGTTATCTCCTGATGACAAAGGGGATTAACCTATCTAAAGCTGAGTGTCCGAAGACAGCTCAAGAGAGAATGCGCATGAAGGATATATCCTATGCATCCGCGATAGGATCCATCATGTATGCTATGATATGTACTAGGCCGGATGTCTCTCAGGCTTTGAGCTTTACGAGCAGATATCAGTCAGATCCAGGTGAAAAGCACTGGATGGCCGTCAAGGCAATCCTTAAGTACTTGAGAAGGACTAAGGATGAGTTCTTAATTTATGGAGAAGGTGATCTCACTATCAAAGGTTACACTGACGCAAGCTTTCAATCTGACAAGGATGACTTTAAGTCTCAGTCAGGTTTTGTGTATGTGTTAAATGGAGGGGCGGCATGCTGGAAGAGTATCAAGCAAGAAACTACTGCTGATTCAACCACAGAATCTGAATACATTGCTGCATGCGAAGCAGCAAAAGAAGCTGTCTGGTTAAAGGGATTTATTGGTGATCTCGGTGTGGTGCCTGAGGCTATTGATCCAATTACTTTATATTGTGATAACAATGGTGCCATAGCTCAGGCAAAGGAACCACGGTCTCATCAGAAAAATAGACATGTATCCAGAAAGTATCATATAATCAGGGAGATTGTTGATGCTAAGATAATAAGATTAGAATATGTACCCACTGATCAGAACCTCGCGGATGGTCTGATAAAGCCATTGACTCAAGTCAAACATGACCAGCATGTTAAAGCATATGGATTAAAACATATGGCTAATTGGCCTTAGTGCAAGTGGGAGTTTGTTGGATATGATGTATGCCCTTAAGGCAATTAGCGCGATATATCTTAATTATGTAATAGTACGAATAATTTATTTAATCAATAAAGGCCTTTATTCTTTTGTTTATATCAATGTGTTTTTATACATATATATTATAGCTGGTTAAAATATATTCATTGATGTATGTATACAAAAGTCCTTGACATATCATAGCATGAAGTCAGAGCAATTATAGTTGGACTATATTTGGTGGAACCTACTTCATGTGCAATTATGATTATGTCTAAACTATCCCTAGTCACAGTGTCATCAAGAAAGGATATTGATGAAACGGAAAGACTAACATGTGGTCAACTTTCTTGGAAAGGGTCCAAGCAATTAATCTCCTAAAGACTGAAGGTGGTGCCTTAAGCTTGACACATGGATATATCTGGGAGATATATTGGAGACCGCAGCAAGATAAACACTTGGTATAAATATCAATGTGTTAGTGTTTATCTTCATGCAATAAGCTTTGCGAATGTCCTCATACTTGAGATGCTAGTTGCCTTGTGTGGTACTATTGTTATACTTTGGGTCATTGCTATGCACTCATTAATTTAGGGTGCTACGGGTGATTACGGGTACAGTGATAACAACACGTTGGTAGACTGAGTAGTCGGAAAGAATCCATTGCTCCGGATATATTAAGGAGTTGTACCTGGCCACTTGTTGAAGTGATGATTGCCATAAACCTCTGATCAGAGTATGTATTTTATAGAAATGGTTTCTAGTCAAACACATTATGGTAAAAGGCAATATACTTCGGTAACAAGTAAATAACTGGGATAGCTTGGAGCAACCTTGCTATTAGTAGGTTAACACTTTAACCGAACCCAATAAACCAGATGGTACTAATATTAAAGAATGGAAGGAATTTATCGTACTAGATAACTATTGCATTAACCGGGATTAAGTCATAAGCATAAATGACGTTCCGAGTAATGGGGGATGGTAGACCCTTGCTAGAGGCGTACTACAGTCGTTTAAGGTAATCGAGTTCTATTTACGGTCTAGAGCATCGAGCCAATGGTTCCATTAGAACAAGGGTTGGTTAAGCCTTAACAGCTCAATACTTCGGGATCCTATAAGGTCACACACATTGGACCTTCATCGGACTAAGTAAAGAACTAATAGATTTATTCTATTACAAGAATATAACATAAATAATAATTGGATTATTATTTGATTGGTTAAAATTGATTAAATCAATTTTCGATAGACCAAGGAATTTATTTTGACCGGTAACTAATTAATTAGAGTCATAAATAAATTATAATTGATTAGATCAATTTTGGTTGGACCAAGAAATTTATTTTGACTGATAGCTAATTTATTAGAGTCAAAAATAAATATTTATTTGAAAGGATTTAAAGTTAAAACCGAAAAGTATAAAATATTTTGTACAATGTTCGGTTGCACGAAATACACCGAAAGGTCCGTAAACACTGCTGGGCAGTGTTCGCGGTGGCCCATATTCATGGGCTGCACAAAGGCAGCCCATGAATACCACATGCAGCACGTGCATGTGGTAGGTGTGTGGGATGGGAGTTTTACTCCCATCCCACATCGTTAATGGGGAGCAAATTTTTGCTCCCCAAGCCTATATATAGGCTGTCCCTTCTCCTTTCAAAATGTACCAAGCTCAAAGCATAAATCCTAAGCGAGATAATTAATCTCTTGGGTACTTGAGCAAGTTATTTTTGTGGAGCCTGAATTTATTCGGACACCGCTAGTTTATATTTTTGGGTGAGGCTTCTAGTGTGGTCTAGCAATTACTCGAGGCTTCTTAGTTTTTCCTCCTGGGGAGGTTTTGGTTGGTGGGGGTTCGTGTGGATACTGATAGAGGCTATCCTACGACTGGAGGCTTGTGCAAGAAGGTCCTGCAAAAGCACGCTTCAACTGGTAAGTTCTTTTTCTTTCTCTTTTAATTATTAAGTCTTTTTCTTGAAGTGTTTTTAGACTTAATAATTATGCTTAGGTTATTTTTGCATGCTTAGTTTATTTTATGCTTAGGTTATAACTTAGAGTTATAATATGCTTAGTATAAAATAAATATGCTAGGATATAATTTGGAATTATGGTATGCCTAGTCCTTAAGCATGCTAACCTAGGTAGAGAATTATTTAGTTAAGGCTTTATTTAATTTATATGCAACTAATAGGAGTTCCTGGGACAGGAATAAAATTTTGAATTTCCGTCATGCCCCTTATGCATGTTCAATTTGACTGTCAGTTCCCAACAGTCTTCACCACAAAATGGTTGAAAATACATGTCTTGTCCTAAGGTATTTAAGGGTTATAACTTGGCTAGGGTTAAGGTATGGAGAGAAAATGGGTTAATTTTGTGTAAGAAGATCTTTTAAAAATGAGTAGAGTTGATAATTGCAGCTGCTCCTTTCCGGTTGAAAAGATCTTGATAAAGAACTTTTTCCATTGTTGCACTTGAGGATACCTTGATGATGCAAATTCCAGAAGCTTTTCTTAACTTGATTTGATCATGACAACCTAACAAAATTAATCTACTTCGTAAACACTACTAGAAAAAAAATGAAAGTACAACTGAATTATTATATTTTTTTCTATTCTTTTTTTTGTTTTTTTTCTTTTTTCTTTTGTTTTCTGTTTCTAAAAATTTTTTTCTTTTTTTATTTTTTTCCTAATAATAGTAATAAGAACGAAAATTACAAACTATTCTTATATACATCGACATTGTAAAGATTGTGCTCTTGAATTGACTTCTGCCTTTGAAGCTTTTGTTACTCTCTATATTATTCTTCCTTAATGATGATAATCTTCTTTTAATGTTGTTCCAACTACTTGAAATAATGATGACCTCTACCGAAAGATCTTAAGTTGTTTTAAGGGAATCAAAGTGAAGGGAATAGGCTTGTAATATGAGTAATGAAAGAAATGGCTTAAGACTCAAAAGGGGTTATCTAAGGGATAATGTAAAGGGTAGGCTTTTGGTTAGAAGGGTGAAAGCCTAAATGCCTTAATCATCTAATACAAGATTTTAACCGTGGTCTTGACAAGACTAACACAAAAATATATATAAGCTTCTCATGTATCTCCCATGGCAAGTTCTAGCTAAAACAGCAAGGTTTTACCCACTCAGCAGGAAAAATGTAATTGAATAATTTATGCAAAGAGAAGGCTCAAATTCTTACCAAACAAGGGTTGTGCTACTGATCCTGGCTACTTATTTGAAGTAAAAATTAAAAATTTTCAAACTTTGCATGCTTAACAGGTTGTAAACAATCAAGTTCTTTCAAATTTCTCACAAAACTTAATATTGTATTCTGCATCTTTGTTACTGACCAAAAGATTCCAAATTATCCAAATTCTTATATTCACTAACTTACTAAGATAGTCAACAAAGTTTAAAAACAAATATTTGGCCAATTTCAAGACACAAGCACAAAATTTCAAAATTTTAGGTAAATTTTCACATCAAGCAAGACAATATCTCCCTCCCCATAAATGTCCCCATTTATGCACAAGAAGAAACAAATAATAAAGATGGAGATCAAGAAAGAAACGACCTGGAAGTCATGGTTAAGGTTCCACTTATTCACATGAAGTTCAGTCGAAAACAATATTCTGAGAAGTTATGAGCTAGCACAAAAAATCATTGTACCACTGAAGCATATCTACTACTTGCATCAGCAGTAATTTTGATCCAATGTTTGACCAGTATATAGTCCGAATTTGGCGATGACTATCACACACAAAATTATGGAGCGCTCTGTCAGGTTTTCTCAGCGTTTTGAATCGCATCAATCCGACGTCGGATGAAAAAGTTATGACCAAAATACGCAGAATTGATCTAAGTCCAACCCTTCAATATTGAAATGCAGACTCTTACCAATTTGACTATTCGAGCCATCAAGTGAACATCCTCAATGAAAGATCAATTATAGACCTGCACAAAGTGAAAATTTTTCTTCAGATAAGAGGTTGAAGACAAATATATAAATTGCATCTATGTCCCTAAAACATAAAAACTAATAAACTAAAACAAAAATATGAAAAATGAACTAAAAATAAAAAGAGACAGAAAAATAAAAATTTTGGGTTGCCTCCGAAAAAGCGCTTTTCTTTAACGTCGTTTAGCTCGACACCTATTCCGTTCAACCAAGATCCCATGCTATTATTTCTGAACCAAGTTCTTTTACGCCATGGCCTTTAATAGTTTCTTTCAGCTCAATAGCAAACAAAAGATAAGAGAGACTAATGTCATCAACCAAAATTATCTCCAAAAGCATAAACAATGAATCCTTTGCAATATTATCCACATCAAAAAATCAAGGAATGGATCATTTATCTCAATAATCTTTAGTTCACCATCTTCCTTTTCTTTCTTGGTTTTTGACAACCTTTTTGGAGAAGGGAGTTTATGGACTATTAACTTTGTAATTTTTAAATTAGATTCCTTTTTAACATTAGAACTTATTTCCTTTTCTGAATTGGTCTTTAAATTCAAATCTAAAATTTTGAAACTGCTTACCTAGGACTCTAGGTTAATAGTGACGTTTCAGATTTATCATCGATAAGTTCTTTTTCACTTTGAAGCGTTATTGCAAAAACATTTTCTTTTTGTTCAAATTTAGTTTGAGATGAGATCTTACCTTGGCTCTCCAACTTACCTTGATTGAAAAATGCTTTCGGTTGATACTCTTCGCTGAAAAGTAATGGACACGTATCGAGGATGTGTCCACTAACACCACAAAATTGACAAGAAACCACAAGTGGCGCTCTTCCTAATGCTGCTAATATATCTTCAAGTGTTATGGCGGCATTGCTCTCACAATCAAACATGGTCATCAAAACAAATAAAACTAATTAGTATTAGTCCCCGGCAACGTCGCCAACAATTGATGGGCATCGAATCCACAAAAAATAATCCTATTATTCCGGTTTGATAAAAACTTGTAGTATCAGGTAAAAAGTGTCAAATCCATATAGACTAACAAAATAAATTTTGTTCAAATTAATGACCAAAAGTTAAAAACTGAAAATAAATGCAATTAAAATAAAATGGGGGGTTTGAATATTTTAATTTTCAGAAAATAAACGAAAAATAAAAAATAAAAAATATGAAATAAAAATTCTCTCGATTAAGGAGGCTCTCAGCTTATTTGCGATTGATCAGCGGCAAAAAGATAACTCTTGAAATATCAATTCATTGACTTTAACTATAAAATAGCACAATTAATTCTTTTTCTAAAACTGGGTTGATTATAGATAGCTAAATCAATTCCCTCAATTATCCGACGCACTTGTAGAAATAGCTGACAAGATTTAATCTTCAAAAAGCATTAGGATCTGAAGAACCAATTTTGACTCAATAAATTATGAAAGCACGAATAATTAAATCAAACTGAATAAAACTACGATAACATAGGAAATCGTTTGTTACAAACTTTTCATCATATTATGATAGCCTAAACATAATGAAAATAACTGTATGTTGAAATCTTAAAAACACCGATTGATCAGTTCAAAGTAAATAAAAAAACAACAATTAGAAGCAAACCTGATTTTATTCGAGAACTGAAATTCAAGAACGAATTAAGAACAAACCTCACAAGATGTAACTAGTCTTGATAATTCCTTAACCGAAAGATAAAAACTAGCCACACATAATTTGAATGAAAACTAAAATTGTCATTGAAAATAAGAAAAGAAGAAGCTTAATGTGGTCACTAAGGACCAGCCAAGAGATGGTGTTCTTTTGCTGGAATTACATCTTATTAATAGAATAAAGAAAGTAGAAAATCCTAATTAAGCTAAAAAAGTAGTCTCCTAGTTGAAAACTAAAAAGAATTAACATTATCCACTAAAAAGATAAGAGGTAATAAAAAACTAAAAGGGATATAAAGTGTATCAGCTAATGAGGTATTTATCTTTAAATAGAAGCTTCAAATCTTTTAATTCCAGTTTTCTTCAAAATTTCCGAAATTGGCAGCCCAACTCATAATTCAGTAGCCTGGACTCCAGGATAACTTCCAGAATAGCTCAAAAATGTGTCAAAATGCTCCAAACTTGCTAAATCGGCCAAAACACTTCCAAAACCTAATTAGGAACGAATTTCACAATAAATCAGTAGCAAACCATTCAATTAACCAAATAAAATAACATAAAAGATATGTATAATTTGCACATTATCAAATCATGTAACCTGTTTTTCCAATGGCAATATGCAGTGTTCATTTGATAGAAACAAAATGCTCAAATTTTGCTCTTTTCTCTTCAGGTCTGGCACAATTTTCCCTTCCTCTTCAAGCTTTTTCCACTTTGGAGGACTCTCCATGCTAACTTCAAAATAGTCCTGTTGCAGAAAAGTTCACTACTAGATTCTGAAACCCAAATTATAAGTCTCTTACCATTCTAGGTCCTCAAAGAAACCAAACTAAGTCAATTAGTAATATTTTACAGACAATAGCTAGAAAGAGGTGATGGAGACGAGTTCGTGTCAAACAACTTTGAAGGTCTTCTTACAAATGTCATTACAATCTCAACAACTTATTTGAAAATGAAGAATATTTGCATAAGCATTGGCAAAAAAAATTGAGGCAGACATCAAAATTTGCAACCAAAATGTATTCCCAAGGTTAAATAAATAAATAAATTTGTAATCAAGATATATTGTGCAATTCAAGATTAACTAAAAAAAATTTATAATCCAAATCATATAAAATTTACAGATATGATCAAATTACAAATATTATATACAATTACAAAATTACCTGAACCATAGACCACAACTGGGATCTATATTTTTTTTCAACTTCAATCCAAGGAACACTTGGCGGTCTAAACCTCTTAGCGCATTATCCTAACCATGATGACAACCTAGTGTGATGCTCCCAGATTGGACTGTAGCGATTTCTTCCAGTAAGTTTATTGTTTCTTCCATTGGTGAGTTTGTCAAGTTCTATGCCTTTGTACGGACCCCAACCATGTACGGATTTCCCTACAAATAATAGCAAAAATGAGTTCATACTAAACAAGTATTTTCATGCAATAAGAAAAGTAGCTAAAATAATAATACAAACCACTAACATTATTTGAGTTGTCAACAGTTGCACCAGCACCTAATTCATTAGAACTATGGGAATACTGATCATTACCAGTAGAATTATGTGTTGGAGAACTATGTAGTGGAAGTTGTGAACCTTGCAAGTGGTGAACAGTAGTCTCATCGTCCGACTCATTTTGAAAAAGGTTTCTAAGATTTTGTCTTCTAATATCTAAAATGAGATAATAAATAAAATTATCACTATATCTCAATACATTAAACTTTCAGAAACAAAAATCAATAAGAACAAAACTATACCAGAAACAAAATGTAATGAATCACGAGTAGTAGTTAGTTGATGATTGTTCGATGTAACCCTTTTATTTCTTTAATTTGAAATGTAAAGTAAAATTATTAGTTGATGCTACGTACATATAGAAAAACAAAGCAAATATAAGTATTAAAAATAAGCAAATACAAAGAAAATACAAGTATTAAAATACATCAATATGGTACAGAATATACCAATAGGCAAATCCTGTGTCTCTGATGGAGGAAGTGTTTCTTCATCAGAGAAGTAATCCCTTAAACGAGCCGGGCAAGGGCGAGAACGACATTTGGTAATAGGGTGAGGTTTCCTACTTCTTTTGCCCTTGTTCACTCCAGCCATAATCTGAATTTGAAAGAATTATGGTAATAAAAGACTGAGAATACTTCGTTACTGATTTAACAATTTCAGATATGGATCTACTTAAACCAAAGGAAATTTTAGATTTGAAACGCTGCCCAACACAGCGTAGAAATCTTATTGATTCATCAAAATCATATATATATTAAAAAGCATAACTTTAACAGAGTAGTCAACGTTTGATGAACAATTAAAGTTGAAAATCAAAACAAATTGGTGATATCATTGAAAATATAAGCAAAAAAATAAAAACAGAAAGGGAGAGGGGGTAATTACCTTCTCTGAGAAAAAGAGATGAAAGAATAGGCAGTCATTCAATGAGTATAAGACCGTGTGTATATATATATATATATATATATATATATATACATATATATTAGTTGAAAAGGGCGCCTAAATTTCCGTCCAAAAAATTTCACCAATTCCCCTAATTTTGTGTAAACAGAACGATTCCAATCTTGATATTCTCTGTTTATTTTATTTTTTTATTATTTCTTTTTCAGAAATTTTCACTCTTATATATTCTGTTTGTTTTAATTTTTACTATTTCCCATATTGACGTTTTCCAATTCAATATATTATGTGCGTTTTATTTTTTTAACATTTCTTATTTAGATGGTTTCAGCCATTTATTATTTCTAATTTCGATTTACAGTTCTTATTTTTGGTGTATTTTTTTTTTATTATTATTATTTCTCTTTTAAATGGTTTACACCGCTACAACCTCTTAGTGACTTAACTACGAAACAATGTCAGTTACAACAGTGAGATGAAACTAAACTAAGTAATTTCAAATTAAACTTACTACGCCACTAAAACTCAATATTTGTGGATATAAAATGTTTTAAAATCCTAACCTCAAATAATAGCAAAACTAGTTTCCGGAACCTCATCTAAAAGCGAGAGTGACCCAGTTGAGAAAAAGGCGAGCTGAAATCAAGGTATTAAGATTGATAATTTATGAAGGAACTACTCATAATCAAAGCCAAGGATAATGCTTAACAATCAAACAGAAGGAACAACTCGTAAAGAATCAATTCGTTACAAGCTGGAAAAGTAAGACACGGGGACAAGGATATCACAAAAGCAAAAGACTACTTTCCACCTCCATGTGTATAAAGAATATGGGCACTAGAAATGGTTTCAGATAGATAAAATGAGCAGTCTATCGAAGGGCAAAGCCAACCAATATGCTTTTATACTATTAGAACTACCTTTTTTTATCAATCAGTGCCTTGTTCTATGGGTGAAATCAGAGGACATGACAACTGCATCTTGAAGTGATAGCTTCTTTATACAAATGCACAACTAGTTTTGTTTATTAATTTGTTGCTATAATGTTACTGTTATATAAAAGTTACATAAAAAATAAGCACTTCAGTTAGTTTCATGTTCATTGCATAGCTAAATAAGACAATTTGAATCTAAGGATAATCCAACTCAAGTACCAAACATGTGAATATATAATTACTGTTAGCATAGGGACATGAGTTGCGCTCGAAACAAAATCAAATTATATGAAAAATAGACCCTGGATATCATTGTGTACTTAACCTGCAATATAAGTCTGAAATGTGCAATTATCAAGGTCTGATGAACAACCAACAAACCAGATAAAATTCTCCTGCATATTGCTGAGATGACTGGAGCTGTGTTCAAAGGATAGAAACTCTGCTGAAACACATTTTATCTGCTGCATCCTGTTAAGAAAATACCCCTGCGAAGACGAGTCCTCTAGAGGAACAGAGAGAAACAGGTTCAGCAAAGAAAAACAGAGGAGTCGCTTTACCTGCTTTAGGTCTCTCAGTAATGGGTGAAAGGATACATAAATCTAAAACGCATCAACCCTTTATTCTTTGAGTTACTAGAACATTTATTACTGGTGAAATGAACAAATCCAATCAAACCCATTCAGTTGTTGAAGAGAGACAATAATGGTTGCATAGCCATAACGCTCACAAGAGTATAGCTGCTTGACTCATTTTTTATCTCAACCTGAAAACACAACTCAAATAACCCATCTTCACCAATTCAACAGAAGTTCATGATGCAACAACATCCATTTTTTGTGATCAGCACACAAAACTCGACACACACACAAATAAGAAAAGAATGCATAGCAGCAGCAGCAGCAGCAGCAGCAAAATCTAATAGGCATGGCATACTTAAAAGTTAGTGCTTGTACTAAAACCCAATACTGATATTGTATAAACATGGCAGCTATAGGCAAAAGAATAGCAATAAAATGATTTTATAAAAGAACAGGAGGACATATAAGAACAAAGAAGTGGATAGGAGATAAAGGAGCCTCATGGCCGTGAATTAGTTAAGCTATTAAACTGCGAAGAAGAATTGTATTGGCAATTTGCAAACTAATTAAAATGACTTTCAGATACCTGGAGATAAGTAGGAATGCTCATAATTGGATTCTTCATATGTCCAAACTAAGAAACTAATTTTCAAGTAGGATAATCAGGAACAGATCTCGAATCCTATTGATTTTTAAATTGAAAAACCTAAAAAGTTCACAGACGAGTGTCAAGCCTCTAGCACCGTCAAGAACAGGTCGCAAGCTGGTAAAATCCAATCCAATCCAATAGGGGCACAATACCTGAAATAAAGTCTTTTGTTAAGTGGGTATTTAACGAAGAACACTGTTCTTACAGAGAAATGGGATATGTGAGGATGAAAAAGAAAAATGGTCATGGTAATTAGGCTTGCATCTGAAATTGAAAAGATGGAGATTTGGAGTTGGTAAAAGTGAAAAGAGGGGCAGCAGGAGAGGAGCTTAAATGAATGATATATCAAAAAATTGAAATTGGGGATGGGCAAAAAGTGAGTTAGTGATATTTGGCCTTTTATTTTATTGCTCCTTATAATGAAGTGTAAGATTTGTTTTATAGCTCAATAATAGATTACGAGAAAAAATAATATCAGTAGAATAAAAGACACGTATATTTTTACGTGGAAATCCTAAATGAATTAGGAAAAAATCACGGGACCAACTCCGAATAATTTTTTCACTATAAAATAATAGTAGGTACACAAAGAGATTACAAAATAGCACTAAAGTGTTTTCCAAAACCTCACTATTTTCTCTCTTACCCAGCTCTTAGGAACCCTTTTCCTAAGGCTCTCTATACAGATTACATTTTTATCTGTGTTTCTTCTCTCTTGCTCTCTGCTTTTGGTCTGCTTGGTCTGCTCTTAAAATGAGCAAAACCTCCTATATTTATAGGAGATTCAAAACGCGTATCGCCGAATTATACACAGTAATTTTACTGTACACTTTTTGAAAAAATTTCTGCCGACCTACGTCTTTTTCCTTTTTCTTTTTTTTTAATTTTTTTAATTTAGTGGGTCCCACCATAAGGAGGGACACCACTCAACAAATCTCCCCCTCCCGACTACATTGTGGGACTCTCCATCCTGGTTGCTTCAACGCACTGGTCGAACTTTTCTTTTGGTACGACCTTTGTCAGCATATCAGCAGCATTGTTGTTTGTATGAATCTTCTGCAACTTGAACTCTTTTTCTTCAATGGCAAGTTTGAGCCAATGATATCTTACATCAATATGTTTCGTCCGTGCATGATACACAGTATTTTTGCTCAAGTCTAGTGCACTTTGACTATCATAATAAACTATATAGTCTTCTTGTTGCACACCCAATTCTTCAAAGAATCGCTTTAACCAAAGCATTTCCTTTCCTGCTTTTGCTGCTACAACGTACTCTGCTTTGGTTGTTATAATAAAACATATTTTTGTAACCGTGACTGCCATGAAATAGCTCCCCCTAAGAATGTAAATAAGTAACCCGATGTAGATTTTCTTTCATCAAGGTCACCAGCCATATCCACATCTATGTAACCAACCAGTGCAGATTTTCTAACTCCAAAAGTCAAACATAACTTTGAAGTTCCTCTCAGGTATCTGAAGATCCATTTTACTGCTTCCCAATGTGTCTTCTGGGGATTTGACAGGAATCTACTCACAACTCCAACTGCATGAGCGATGTCTGGTCTCGTACACACCATTGCATACATCAAACTGCTGACCGCAGAAGAATATGGAACTTTTGACATATCTTCTCTATTTTTCTTTGTTGAAAGGTAGGATTTCTTACTCAACTTATAATGAACAGCAAATGGAGTGCTAACTAGTTTAGCACTCTTCATATTGAACCTTTCTAGTACTCGTTCAATATATTTTTCTTGCGATATCCATAGCCTGCTGGACCTTCGATCTCGAGTAATCTCCATTCTGAGAATTCGCCTTACCGGTACCAAATCCTTCATGTCAAACGCCTTAGACAAATCACGCTTTAACTTACTAATCATTTTGGCATCTGGTCCAACGATTAGCATATCATCAACATATAAGAGAAGAATGATAAATTTTCCATCCGGAAATTTCTAGACGTATACACATGGATCAGCTTTTGTCCTCTAGTATCCTTGATTCACCATGAAGGAATCAAACTTTTTATATCATTGTCGCGGAGCTTGTTTTAACCCATACAAACTTGTCTTCAAGCGACAAACCATGTCCTCCTTTCCCTTAACCATGAAACCTTCTGGTTGTTCCATATAAATTTCTTCTTCTGAATCCCCATGCAAGAACGCGGTCTTTACATCAAGCTGTTCTAACTCAAGGTTCAAGCTGGCTACAAGACCTAGCACAACTCGAATGGAGCTCATTTTCACAACTGGTGAAAAAATCTCATCAAAGTCGATACCTTTCTTTTGAGTAAAGCCTTTGACAACCAATCGAGCTTTGTATCTTACTAGGTCTCCATCATCTTTCTTCAGCTTGTACACCCATTTGTTCTTGAGTGCTCTCTTCCCCTTAGGAAGTTTCACCAGTTCGTACGTGTCATTCTTCTTCAAAGAATTTATCTCCTCCTGCATGGCCTTCATCCAACAATCTTTATCTTTACAAGATTGCACGTCTTGGAAGCTTTCAGGCTCCCCCTCATCAGTGATTAAAATATAATCAGAACTGGAGTATTTTGTAGATGGTTGGCGTTCTCTTATTGACCTCCTTAATTGAGGTTCTTCTTCTGGTAGAATGGGATTCTCTGGCTCCCCCTGCTCAATACCCTCTTCATTTATATCTTCATCTACAATCGTATCTTGATCCCTCACAACTGGCTCTTCTTCTCCATCTTGTTCTGATTGATGCATTCTTCTTTCTGTGGCATCATCTCATAGAATGCTCTCTGGTGTAATATCGATAACACCATCACTTGTAGATCTTTCACTGATGATATCATTCTCCTTAAATACAAGAAAGTATCTTCTTCTTCCAATGGATTCTGTATCCATGGGACCACAAACGTCAGAGTATACCAACTCTAACTTGTTATTTCTCCTTCTAGAGCTTTTCTGAAAGGAAACTCGATGTTGCTTCCTAGATAAACAGTGATCACATGGGTTAATTTTTCCTTTGACTAATGGGATGAGGGGCTTCTTAGCCAGTAAATTTAACCCTTTCTCACTAACATGCGCCAGTCGCCTATGCCACAAATTTGGTGAAGCATCATCTCCAACTGTATTCAGTTGACCCGCACATACTATTGCGTGCGTTTTGTATAGCGAGCAACACAATCTTCCTTTCGCCACCACCAACGATCCTTTGGTAAGTTTTCAATTTCCATCGCCTATATGATTGTGATAACCTTCCTTGTCCAATACACTAACAGACAACAAGTTCAATCGAAGATCTGGAATGTGTCGCACATTTTTAAGTGTTAATGTGCATCCGACACTTGTCTTCACGCAGATATCGCCGATTCCCACCATTTGCGAGACACTATTATTTTCCATTTTAATAGTACCATAATCGCCCGCTTTATAGGTTGAGAAGTATTCCCTTTTTGAAACACAGTGGTATGAGGCACCATAATCTACAATCCACTCGGTATCTACATCTCCAACATGACAACAATCTGCATCATGAGATACTAAAGCCACCTTTCCATATTCTATTGTGACTGCAGCAGATGTGTTTTTGTCATCATCATGACTTCGGTTTGCGTTCTCTTGTTTAAGGAAACGGCAGTTCCTTTTGAGATGACCCTGCTTTCTACAGTGGTAGCATGACCTTTTCTCTCGGGACTTGGATCTATCTATCGATTTTCCATTCCCACGACCTCTACTCTTGCTTCGGCCCCTATTCTCTATGACAAGGGCTTGTGAACTGGTACTGGCAATGTCCCTTCTACGAAGCTCTACATTAAGTAGACTATTCTTTACCATAGACATTGTTACCACACCATTTGGAGTTGAGTTACTCAATGATACGATAAGAGTATCCCAGCTATCTGGTAGAGTTCCCATCAAAAGACATGCTTGCATCTCATCATCCAAGGACATACCTGTGACTGCTAACTCACTTACGAATCCTTCAAAATCGTTCAGGTGTTGTGTGATTGATCGTCCCTCTATCAGTTTCAAGTTCATGACTTTGCGAATCATGAACACTTTTCCTTGAGCATTTTTAGCCTCGTACATATCCTCTAGCTTCTTCCAGAGAACTTTGATATCTGTTTCGTTTCTTACGTGGTTGTACAAGCTAGCATCTATCCATTGGCTTACTGTACCCAATGTCTGCTTCTTCAACTTTATCCACTACTGATCTTTCATATCCTCCGACTTTGCGTCGTCACCCTCAATTGGATCGTACAAATCTTTATAATTGAGGTAGTCCTCCATTCTGAATTTTCACATTGAATAATTTGTATCCGTCAATTTCATAATTACACCGTCATTCGCCATGTCGAAAATTTAAGAATGGCAAAATTTTACTATTCATGAATTTTACTATTCACATAAATAGTGACTGTATTTGTGAATAGTACCGTATACCTAAATAATACTTGTATATTGGAATAGTAACAGTATGCCTCCCTATACTTAGATAATACTATTTATAAAAGATGGTCGAATATGAATAGTATTATATATGAATACTATTACTCAAGTTACTATTTTACTATTCACTCAAATTGCGTATCTGCGACGGTTTTTCGAACGGATTGCGCCACCGGATATATCGTAATTTTTTCGTCGTCGTGGTATATTTATTTTTGAAAAATATATCCACAGATTTTACTGATAAAATAACCTTCGGTTCTGATACCACTTGATAGGCCTAATAATAGATTACGAGAAAAAATAATATCAGCAGAATAAAAGACACGCAGATTTTTACGTAAAAAACCTAAATGAATTAGGGAAAAACCACGGAACCGACTCCGAATAATTCTTCCACTATAAAATAAAAGTAGGTACACTAAGAGATTATAAAATAGTGGCACTCAAGTGTTTCCCAAAACCTCACTATTTTCTCTCTTACCCAGCTCTTAGGAACCCTTTTCTTAAGGCTCTCTACACAGATTATATTTTTATCTATGTTTCTTCTCTCTTGCTCTCTGCTTTTGGTCTGCTTGTTCTGCTCTTAAAATGAGCAAAACCTCTTAAAATTACTATACACTTTTTAAAAAAATTTATGTCGAACTCCCTTTTTTTTCTTTTTTTTTATAATTTTTTTAATTCAATAAATCCCACCATAAAAAGGGACACCACTCAACACTTTTTTAAGAAGCCAATAATTAATCGTGGTCATCCTCATTCAAGTTATTGTGGATGTACCAGTTATACAAAGTGTAACATTCTAAACGAAAAAACAATGTAAGTATGTTTGCCAATTCTGGGCCCAAAGTGGTTTTGGAAAATATCGAGGAACCTTTCGCATGTCAATTTCAAGTAAATGCCAAAAAAGAAAAAGGAATATTCATTGATTTGGTTAGATCCAAATTTCAAATAAAATCTAAAAAATAGTTAGATGTGAACGAGGGACAACATATTATTTTTCACGTAATTTTATTGTAATAAACCAAGTAAAAGAATTTAAGGTAACATGATTTATTGGAGATTTGTTGGCATAGATTGGATCTTAATCAGTGTTATTAAAATCGTACCGTAACGTATTGGTCAATTTTACCGTGAATATATCATGATTATGGTATTGTTTAACTTAAAATAGGTTTTTTAAAAACAGCTACGGTGACACTTAAAAGCATTGCAAAAGACCTAAAAATGCTGCAATAGACTAACATAGAGTTGCAATAAACCCAAAAATCGTTGCAAAAGACTGATACACTAATTATATCGGTAGTACCAGTAATAGTGCATACTAAAATCTTCACCAATATGAGGTCGGATACAGTTTTAAAAACATTGGTCTTAACACAAGTTTTTTTACTTTTGTGTTAGATGGTTCAACCTCACTTACGTGCTCAATCAAATATTAAGTTCAATACTCTTATGACCCACAAATGATACGGGGATAAATCATACATGCATGTTATAGTTTTTTTTTTCCATCTAATTCACCAGAGCTTTACTTCGACTACATCCAGATCTGACCCTAGTCGCGCACCTGGTTGTGGTGGGTGAGTCTCCCAATAAAAATTTTCTGTACTAAAACTCAAACTCGAGACTTTACTTAAGCAATACCAAATCACTTACCACTTAGACCAAAGCATAGTTGAAAAGGTCATACGTTAAGGTAACAAACGGACAAATTAGATAAAGGTTCATATAATACCAATCTGGGAATTTATATAATAAGCCAGATTTTTTTTACCCTTTCCTCATCTAATGGCGGAGAATTGATGAATAATTAAATCCCTTCTCATCAAATCTCAACCATTAAACGAGAAACGAGTAAAAAAAAAGTCAGGAGCATATTGTATAAATTCCCCCTTCACAATGACAGGTGGAAATTGTAACTAGTTTCTTTCTTCAACTTGACATCCCCTCCTTACCCCTTTCACTCCTCTCAAAAACTCCTCATTTTTTTAAAATTTGCCTCACCTGAATCATTGTACCAAGCCTTTGCCACCTCGAAAACTCATTATTATTTATCTACAACTCGTACATAAAATTAGGTATTTTAGCAAAATGTTCTATAAATGGAATTAGTACTGCTAACCAAACTGAAATTCCAAATTACTCCTTTCAGCAATCCCATAAATAAAAACTCAACTTCATCCCGCTTTCATCTAACGGTTGAATAATTACAAAGGAGTGTTAAATTAAGATGAAAAAATATCTTATTAATTAATGTTATTAATAAATACTCGATTGCTACCATTATAAATTCCCAGGAAAAGAGTCAAATAAAGGGAAGAAAGCAGTTCATTGAAATAATTATACGAGTACATTCCTGAAACTGAACATACAACTACTAATAACAGTTTTACATGACAAGCAAGGTCTTATTAAAACGACAAGCAAACAATTATAAATTACACACAAAAGCTAGAACTTAACAGTAAAAGTAAAACAGAAACGAGCTGAAAAGGTAAAGCAGAAAAAGAAGAAGCAGAATAGTTGTGATCGGGCTGATATATGTAAGGATTAGGAGGGGGATAGAGGCAACACTGAGTCTGAGTGCAATTGGGTTGAGCTCCAAACGGCGGTTGATACGGATATTCCGGCATTGGAGGCGGCGGTGCTCCATATATGGGGTAATCCGGTAGTGGCGGCGGCGGAGTCAGATTTGGGCGGCAGTCAGGATACTGACACTGAATATTTGGAGAAGGCAAAGCCTCTGTGGAATTAACTAGTAGCCTTGACTCTGAGATTATAATATGAAAGTACAAAACAAGTAGCAAAAAGAAAGCTGAAAAGGATACAGCCAACATGATTGCTCTGAACCTTACTTTAACAGGATTTTCTGGTTTCAGACAAGACAGCCAGTGATGAGTCGTATGGGATTAGTAGTGCAGAAGGTGTCTGTGTGTGTATAAAAGTAATGATAGAGAAGAGAGTTGTAATCATATGGGTCTCATGTTTTTGGGCTGCTGTGCCGCATGGCATTGCAGGAGACCAGCTGTCAGTTATATTTTGTGTACACCTGCTCTTCTCTACTTTTCATTTTGCCACTTTACTAACACATGGGATTTGGTACGTAACTCGTTTCATTGTTTTTATTATTAGGTTTCATTGTTTTTGTTAGGAATTGTATGTCTCCAAATTGGTCGGTGATATCCAAAATTATCTCCTTTAAATAATACTATATTTTTGGTTTTGTAAAATTGGTTGGTAATCCAGAGTAAGATGGAGTTCTTGTGGTTGTGAATTTTTGATAATGTAAGATGAGGCTAAGAAATATAGGTTGAGGTAGGGATGTGAATAGGGTAGGGAATACCCGAAAATCGTCACATCCGAACCAATGCGGACGAGGAATAGCCGAAAATTTCCACCCGCATGGGCGGGGGACGAGTGAAATTTTACCCCATTAAGAAAATGTGGGCGTGTGTGGGTGGAACCATCTCCGCACCGTGGGTAACCTGCACCGCAACCAAATAAATCCCCGAACAGAAACCCGAATACGAGCACATAATATAGACAAGATTTTTTTTTGTTTTCACCACAAGGTAGTCTTGGATGGGTCCAACTGTGGACAGCACCTTTAAGCCATGTCCACATCCAGACTAATCCCCAATCGCCAATTTGCATGTGCCTCGAAGGGCAGGATGACTGGCCCCAAGATTTAAGGTTGCTCCATGCACATATCATGGTTCGATCCCTGGTGAATGATTAAGGATAGACTAATCCCTACCACTAGACCACATCATTGGGGTTAATTGAATAACACATATAATTCATTAAAAAAAATAATCTTTCAAACAATTGGAAATTCTAGTTTTATTGAAAAAAAATAAAAAAATAAAATAATTAATTGAAGCATTAAATCCTATAGATATGAAAAAATAATAGTTCGTTAAAACCGTTAGAAAATTAGTTAGTTAGTTTGAAATTGTATTTCTTGTGTGTTTTCTGTTATTAGTTCATTAACTAAGCCAAGTTAAAATAACAAAGGCTTTTCTCATTGTATTATTTAGTTGATATAAATGAACTCTCTAAATTTCTTTAGAATTCAGTTAATATTTTTTTTATTTTATCATTTAATATCCTTGAGAAACATGAAATTTATCAAAATTTGACCAAATTGAATTATACGAATATATAAAAAAAGAAAATTTTAAATTGTTTGGATTAATAATTTTTTATATAATTTTCATTCACATTTTAGAATAGATTAAGATTAAATCTTTGTTTGTTCGAATGTGGGCTCTAATCATTAATAAATATGAGAAGACGTCTAAAGTTTTGTGGAATTTTTTGGTGAACGGGATTCCCCGAAAACCGCCCGCATCCGTGTGGGTGCGAGATGAGTGAAAAAAAACCTGAAATAGTAATGGAGGAATCCACAAAACCATTCCCAAAAAGTATTGGGTGCGGGATGGGATTGAGCTACTCACACTGTTGACATCCCTAGGTTGAGAAATTGCTATTACTTTTTCTTTGTGTTTTCCTCTTACTCTTATACCAAATTTTTTCTCATCTTCCATATGATAGAGATTATATTTTTCTAATTTTGGTAGCATGCATATTTGCTCGCTTCGACCATTAACTAATGATTATTATAATTATCCTATTTAATTAAAAAATTGGGTAGGTGGTAACCAAAGTTCAAGACTAAAATCATCCTCTTTATAAATGTTTGAAATTGTTTTTTAATCTTCACGCATAAAAACTTAAAAATAACAAAATTTCAAATTTCAAATAATTAATCACAACTCAATCTTAGAGATTACAAAACTTATTTTTTTTTTTATTATTGTGAGGAATTTTTGAATTAACAAATAAAATTTTTTTTCAACATATTTTCTAGTGGGTGATGATATTTATATTTTTTCAACATATTTATATTTTTTCAAAGAACTTTTAGCGGCGGGACGAGATAAGAGCCTACTCCTTCACTGCACCTCTTCACTCTAATATCTTTAAAGTTTATATGAACTCATAGAGTTGAGAACATATTCCAAAAGGCAATAACCCTATCCCACTTGCATTAGTTGCTTCCAAACAGTTATCCAATTTCTGAGCATTGGAAAGAAATATATCGGGTCTCATATATACAGGCTCCTTCATATCTACAATTACACCTCCAAAATCATCATTATATATGCAGGATGCAATTTCACATAATCAAAAGCATTTCCAGTTGGTGCAGAATTTCCTGAAACTGATACAGATTCAACCATAGTTGACACCCGTTGGGATGCCCATACCTATACATTAGCCAACCCCAATCTTATTAAAAAAAAAAAACTGTTGAGTTAAGTTTCGATGATTATAATATGAAGGCGAAACAAACAAAGCACCGATAATATATTTTGATAAATTAATAGAAATTCATTACTGTGTTAATTAAATATCAAAATATATTTAATGAAGAAACAACAAAATGAAGATCTAGAAACATTATTATTGATGCCACATGTACAAGTAAGTATACAAGTTGGACAAAATGGGGATTGCAAATGGAGACCTTCAACTCCTATAGTTTACGTATCAACCAATTCAACAGCTATGTTTTATGAAAACCTCTAACAACCAATACACAGAGACCTCCAACAGCTTTTGTGCAAGAAGACGATGTGACACATATATATTGGTGCACAATTTGAGCAAACAATATTCGAAGTTGTTGATGAGAAGGAGGACCACATATAGCTATGTTCGTATGAAGATCTTCAACAACTCTTTTGTTCTACGAAGACTCTCAACAACTATTTTGTCCAACGGCCATAATTTGGAGAGACCCTTAACGGCTAGATTTTCAAATGCTCCAAAGGCCCCTACATCAAGTATAAAAGGGGAGTTAGTATGAAGTTGAAACTTGGAAGACTCAAAGTAAAATATAGGGTTAACTTCAAAACCCCCATGTGGTTTCACTCGTTTCCAAAAATATGTGTTATTTTTTTTTCAAAAGGGCCCTTGTGGTATCAAACGTTAGCAAGTTAGGAATTTTTTAATGACAGTTAATAAAGTTGACGTGGTAAGGGGCATTTTCTTAAATTAAAATTTGACCTAAAAAATCTAAGTCAAACCCTTCCTTTCTCCCCAAATTTAACTCTAAATCCATTTCAATTTCATGATCTGATTGCTGTAAATCCATTCCCAGATCATGATTTCCTAGTTGCAATTCAATAAATATTATCATACTCTTTTAATTTAGGGGTAGAAAAGAAAATACACAGATGCGCTTATCTGCGTCGGAAACCGCTTCCTTGCATCTTCACAGCTGCGCGATCCAATTATCGTTCTGTGCTAATTGAATTGTTTGATTTTTAGGATTTCAAACCGAATCAGAGCTTGAGCTTGCCGGTGCTGATGCCTGGAGATCAGATTCCTAAATTCATTGCATTGCCGTGTCCGTGTAAGTCGCTTTTCAATTGCCTAGACGTGCATATCATGGCACTTTACCACCCATTCTCGAAGCGGAACTGCTGAGTATTTATCTGGGTCTGCTATATACGAGTCAAGCTTTCGTTGGAAGGGTGTTTGTCGCATCGGATTGTTTCAGTGCTGTTCGTGCTTGTAACGGGGAAGTGTCATTTGCTGATTACTCGGGTTCAATTGTAAAGGATATTTTGTCCTTGTGCCCACTGTTCATAGAAGTTCATTTTGCTTATGAGAATAGGCAGGAAAATGATGCAGCTCATTCTTTGGCAAAATGGGGCTCAAATTTAGATTCCCCTGTCATTCTAATGGAAGAAGTTCCTTCCACTGTTTTCCCTTGTATTGTACTGGATATGAAAGCTTAATTTGCAATGCAAGGTTTATTATTGATTAAAAAATAAACACATTGTTGTTGACTGCTGAAGCCGCCTTAACCGCCGCAATTTCCCGTGCCTCTTTATTAGAAAATGAAAAACGCAATATCGGTGCGTAATTGGAGCTTAATGCTTTTGAAATTTGACTATTTAATGTAGATAAACCGAAATTTGTTCTTTTTTATTTTTTCTAGTTTTGATTTCGATTAAAAAGGAAAAAGAAAGTTTAGTGTGATTATAAAAATGTTAGGTCTTTTTTGCAGTTTCTACATAGTTTCTTCTTCTTCTTCTAGCGTTTGTAAGATTATGCAATCAAATTTATTATCTATTTTGGATAATGAAATTACCCATTTCAAGATCTTTTCATCCCCCTACTCCACTACGTATTAGTATTCCCTTTCTTTATCTTTCTCCAACACTATTATCTTATAATTAAATTATTATTATTATTATATAAAATAATAATAAATATTATAATAAAATTATTTTATATTAATTAAAAATAATATTAAATAATTAATAATAATAATAAATAATATTATTATTATTCTATATAACCAATAATAATATATATAAATAATTATTAATAATTTTTATGTCTTAATAATATTTTTATAAAATATATATAATATTATTATTATTAAATAAATATTATTTATTTAATAATTTTATTATTTATTTAAGTAATTTATTTAATAATAAATAATATTATTAAATATTATTCATATTAATAATATTATTTATTATTAAATAAATTACAAATAATATTTATTTAATAATATTATTATTATTTAATAATATATTAAATAATAATAAATATTATTATTTTAATTATATATATTATTAATAATATTATTATTTCTGTAATTATTATAAATATAATATGAATATCAATTAATAATAATAATTAATAAATTATATTTGTAAATATTATAATTAATTTATTAAAATTATATATAATTATTATTATAATATAATTAAATAATTAATTTTATTTAATTTAATTTAAAAATTAATAAATGAAATCAGAAGAAATTTCAATCCCTTTCTTGACCATACCAAACATTTAAGCCAATGAAAGAGAATTATATTCCTTTCCTTATCTTTCCCTTTCTTGATTTCATTTTTCTTTCCTGATGTGAACCAAACGCCCCTTAATCTCCTTAGGAAAGGATATTAAATTGAATTTTGGATATAAAATTCCAGTTTAGAAAAAGAAGCTTCCGTAATCAATTACCAATCCTCTATTGAACTGGGAATGGATTTACAGCAATCAGATCATGAAATCGACATGGATTTAGAGTTAAATTAGGGTTCATCAATTTGGGGGAGGAAGGAGGGGTTTGACTAAAATTTTTTTGATCAAATTTTAATTTACGAAAATATCTCTTGCCACGTCAGCTTTATTAATGGTGTCATTGAAAAATCTCTAACTTGCTAACGTTTGATATCACAAGGGCATTTTTGGAAAAAACACAAGGACGTTTTTGAAAACGAGTGAAACCACAGGAGATTTTTTTAAAGTTAACCCGAAAAAATACATTATACAAGTTTCAAACAATTCTTCAAGTGCTAAAAGAGAGAAAGCTTCTACGAAACGTGTTCCTATAACACAAATTATATTCAAATCAGAATTGTAAAGTTTTGTCGTTGAGCCCGTAAAAACAACAAAGAGAAAGGTTTTGTTGTTAAGCCCAGAAAAACAATGGTTAGGTTTCACTATTGAGCCTACAAAAATAGTGGTCGTAAGGTTTGATACTTGAACCTGTAAAAAGTATCACAGGCTTGTTTTCTGCCCTCAAAGGAAACATTTACTGAAGGAATCTCAAGTTAGTTGACGTAGGGACTGGAGTAGGCTAAAGGGCAGTTGAACCAGTATAAATCTGCTGCGTTTTCAATCTCACTAACTCTACTCTATTTACTTACTTATAATATATATTTTCAATATTTATATTTATTGTAATTATATACTTTGAGATTGAGAAAAGTATTTTTTTAAAGGCGAAAAATATTTTAAGTTGAAAAAGAATTTTTAAAATACCATTCACCCCTCTAGTATTTTTCTTAGCCGTTGCGGGACAAAAAAAAAACCATAGTTGACACCCTGAAAATGTCTTCATTTTTTTGTCATAGAAAAGGAATATTCAGAACGGAATCCTTCGGTTCACATTGTAACTCTTGTCAAATGTAATCGTACTAGATATCAAATTAGTGGAACCACAAGTAAATGATACAAACCGATTTAATAAATGGTTTTACAGAATTATTAATTGTTTTAAAAAATAATTTAGCCTTAAAATGAATACATTTATAATTTTAGTATAAAAATTGATAAATAATTATAATATCCATCAGGTTTGATAATAAAATAAACTGCTATCTCCTTTTATTTTAAAAACTTAATTTATACATCTTTATATTTTGCATTTACTACCTTACTAATTTATTATTAAGTTTTTTTATTCAAAATTATTAATGTCACATATACTTTTTTATAATATTTGCTTAGCCAGTGATCATAACTACATGTTTTTAAAGATAGTTGTTTGTTTTACTTATTTTTTTGATATTTTATTACATTTTAGTCTTATAATTACATTAAAAGACAAGTATCAGATGAAAAATTTAAAATAAAATTAAATATATAATTATCACAAGCAATACTAGTTTTGTTAAAATGTATATAAATCTTAATAAAATAATGACATAATAACATATAAAGAGAATTAATAATATAATAAAAGTATAGTATAGGAAGGTAATAACGAAAAAATTCAAAACATAAGAATGTATGAACTAGTGTATTAGAACATAGAAAAAGTAGTAATTTATTTTGTCCAACTTGAGAAATGCTAAAATTATTTACCCATAAAAATTATGATTCTTTCATTTTACAGCATTACAATTTTGACATTTTGCTAATTTTTCAATTTGCATTGGTCTGACCGTTTTTCTTTCTGCACTTTTTTATCAACCAGACCAGAAGTGCAGCACATACGTTCTATTCTTTTCAATTTATAAGTAGCAGTATTGAATTGAACTGAATTTATTTTAATATAAATTTATATATACGAAGTATTGAATTGAGCTGAATTAAATTAAAGTGAATATAAGTTAAAAAGAAGAGGTGTTACCGGTTAAATTGAATTATGGTATGGTACAACACTAATAACATTGGTGAAATCATTATCAACTATAATAATCTTAACTCATAAAAGATGCATATGATGGGTCACAGAGCCCACAGGCCCAACACATTAGGGAAACTATTACTTCCTTCGTTTCGTTACTTTATGTAAGTTGTTTTAAGATTTTCGTCAATACCAATAAATAATTAATTATACTACTAAAATAACTAATTTATCCTTTACTAAAATTCTCTTTCTTCTTAATTACTAACATATAATTCCATCAATTCATGATCTCTCTCGTAATAAATGAAAGAGTAAATTGGAGAAAAAATGGTAAAAAATGCATTGATATTTTAAAGTGACAAATAAAAAGGAACAAAATAAAAAGGTTAAAAAGATTTACAAAAAAGAATGGAGGGGATACTATTTATTAAAGAAAAACTTCATCTCATCCCATTCAAATATAAACTCAAACCTATAACCTCTAAGATAAAACTAAGAACTTTAAAAAAAGTTTTAGCCAATATGAGAGTAAACCTTTAGCCATGACAAAGTCTTACATACAAAATAGGGGAAAAGGATATGCTGTACCAAAAATGTGCTTTTGCATCATCTTCACAAAGTCACTTTTAATTTCCTGCTTTTTTTAATTATTAGTAACTAAATTATATTAAGAAATATTAGAATCTCTATAATATAAAGATTATTTTCAAATAAAATATGTATAGATTTTGTGAACAAATAGAATAAATTTATTTAAAAATTAATATCTATAATAGAAAATGTAAAATTAAGGTAATAATTTTTTAAAATTATATCATCCTTTTTATCAATATTTATTTCATATAAAATTAATTTGGCCCTGCTTTTTACTCTCTTCTGAAAATGAGTTACATATAATAAAAATGAAGATAACATATTTTATGTTAAGATGGAACATTGTACTGTGGTTCTCTAATAGTCCAAATAATTTTATAACACTAGCAACGGTAACTTTTTTTACTGTTCATCTGGTTCTATATTTAGATTCGACTCATGTTGCGTATTTGGTTAGGTGGGTGAATCTCTCAATAAATATTTTTTGCATTTACTAGGGTTCGAACTCGAGAACTTGCTTAAGCGATATCAAATCGAGTACCACTTGGACCAACCCTTCATTAAACAATAAATATTCAACTACTATTACATAGATCTATGCCAATTATAATGCTTCACGTTTTATGTGAACCAAACGACAAAACAATCAAAATCAAATCAAAAAGATACAAGCCCTCATTCATTCAAGAAGTTCAAAGGAAAGCAAAAAAAATGGACAACTACCCAAATTCAATCACTACACCAACTTCTCTTCTCTTAATTTCACTAGCCTATTCTTACTTCTTTGTTTCACACATCCCAAGAGGCCTACCTAGACTCATATTTGTCTTACCAAATCTATACATATTATACCTCATTCCATGGTATTCATCCTCAAGTGTCCTTAGAGGAACCCTCTCTTTCTTCATCACATGGATTACTTCTTTCAAGCTTCTTCTCTTTTGTTTCGATTCAGGATTTCTTGTCTCCTGCAATAACTACTTCGATTTCATTTCGGTCGCAATTTTCCCTATTAAAATCAACCAAAAGGGTGCCTTTGAGCTTCTAACACTATTCAACAAGCCATACTTGGCCAAATCGTTGCGAGATTTTTGGGGTAGAAGGTGGAATCGGTTGTCTTCGAATGTTTTGAGGCAGGCAATATATAAGCCTACACAAAATGTGTTAAAAGGTGTAGTTGGTAGTAAGGCGGCCGAAATGGTGGCTTTGATAGTTACATTAGTGGTTTCAGGCATAATGCATGAGTTAATGTTTTATTACGTAACTTGTGGGAAAAGACCCTCTTGGGAATGTGCTTTGTTCTTTGTTTTACAAGGTGTTTGTATGGTTTTAGAGGCGGTTTTGAGGTCGTTTTGGGGAGCGATGGGTTGGAAGCCGAAGCCGAAGCCGTTTCATGGATTTTTGGCTAATTTTTTCACAGTAGGATTTATTGTTACAAGCTGTTATTGGTTGCTTGTGTTGCCTGTTTGGAGAAGCGGCCAAAGTAAATGTAGCTCTATGCCTAAATCTTTTGGAAGTCATTTGTTCTTTTGAACCAAATTGTTTACTTATCCTAACTATTGAACTTGGATACTTTTTGCCTTCTGATATATTTGTTTTTTAATTTAGCAAAATTTGACCTTTTTATATACATTTTTTTCTTAGCACCTCTTTTTTTTAAAAAAACTTTTTTTTTCCCATATGAATTTACATTAAATAAAAAAGCAACATCCCCAATCCGCTCCGGGTGTAACCTAAACCTGAGACCTCTAATAATTACAGCTTCAATTAACCACCACTAAACCAACACCTCAGTCACAAATTAATAAGTGTTTTCCTTAACACTGTCTTATAAATATAGAATTGTAGATAAATCATCACGCTTTAATGGTATATGCACGCAATCAACTCCTTATCCATAATTATAAAGAAAATAAAAAATTTGCTTTTGAAAAACATGGGTTTTGAACATCTTGAAACAAATTTTTTGAACGAAGCTTTATAAATTTTAGGGTAATTATATCTCACCAAATCAAGGTTAGGGGTGAGAAGTTTAAGCTTCACACACCTTGAATTGATAAATATACATATTTTTTAATTGCGTTGTTATTAGGCTTAATTTCGCTCGTACAGTATTATTGTTCTTTTAATTTCATTCCTAAACTTTAATTTAGCTCCAGTATATGAATTTTTTTTTTGGGTGCATATTACATCTAATTATCAGTTTCTCATTGCATTTCACTGTTTACTTTTTTTTCTTATTGAATTATTTACTTTTAAGTGGGTCAAAATTAGAACTGGACAGAACCCGTCAACCCGTATAACTAGCCTTTATGAAAAGGAATTTGGACAAACTAATTAGAAAATATGTTTGGGTAGCACAAACTCCAATGGCCTAGATATAAGATATGATGGGCTAATGAAACTCAAGCTTGTTAGACTAAAACTAATAATATATTAAGTAATTAAAATATGCATTTATTATATATAATTCTAATTAAAATTTTATGTTATTGAAAATTTTATTTTTTAAAAGTTTGACATCTAAACTTAATTTTGTTATATTACATATTTAGTTATAACATGCACTAGCAATTTAATTATTTTATAAAGGCCAAACATGTGCCCAATTTTTATATTATAGCTTGGATCGGGGTTAGGCTAGTTATTTTTAAACTAGGCCTGATTGGACGTGCTCTGTAACGACCTGAAATTTTAAAATTTATTTATAATAAATTATTATGGTATTAAAATATCATGAAAATTATTTTTGCAATTATTATTATTATTATTATTATTATTATTGGATATAAGACATGAGGAAGTAATTTAATTAAGAAGGGATGATTTAGGCATTTAATTATTTGTTCAAGGGTATTATTTAAAAAAATAAAAAAAATATATCATATAATACCTATTCCTTATCATTCTCATCCGATATCCTCCTTCTCCTGCATATTCATATCCTTCTTCATTTCATCCCTTATAAAAATTCTCCCTAATCTAAAAGCTTCCGATTTCTTTGATTCAACTTCAAATTCTTGTTAGAAATCGATCCTTAAGCCCTCTATCATCATCAATTTTAGTGAAACAAGGTTAGAAGAAGAGGATTTCAGATTTTAAGGTTTGAATGAATAGTAACCCGAATTTGAGAGGAAGCTAATACTAGTAAAGGACAAGGGAAAGAGGTGAACTAGAACGAGTTTAGAAAAAAGGTTTGCGTCTCAAATTTCGATTTCTCGGTTATTCGGAAAATTTTCAGATTTGTATCCCTGTTTTGTTTTAATGTTTTCTCTTGTTATATAATTCCGATTTGAGTGATTCTTGATTCTATTCATATCTAAAGAAACTAAGGAATGTATGTTCGGAAGAAACCTTGTTCAATTTCGTTCGTTTTCAATGTGAAATTTTCGTTTGAATTTGAGTCATCAAATCTGTTTTCGGAAAATCCTAGCTTTGTACACTATTTAGTATTTTGATCATAACTTTGGTTATACAATTTGGATTTCTGTGATTCTGATGGATTTGGAAAGCTGAGACATGTGGCTAATTATGTTTAGAAGAAACTTCTTCGATTTGATGATGTTTTAATAGTGAAAAATGCAGGGGAAGTCAGGTTATGAAATCTAGAAATTTCTGAAAAATATGAATGTTGGTTTTATTGTGTTTTAATTGAAGTTTGATGCTTTAAAATCTAGGATTTGAATTTCTTAATTATTGAAGTTATGTTGAATTATGTTTGATGGTTTTTACCGGAATTTTTAAGATGTTACTTTGATTTATTGCCCTTAGTAAACAAGTAGAAAATGAATCCGGGTAGATTGGCGCCAATAAATGGGGGTACAGTATTGTACAAATAATTGAAGCTTTGGCTTCGGGCTTCGGCCGGTATTCTGATAAAAATATATTGATATTGAAGCTTCGACTTCGAGCTTGACCGAGATATTGATATTGAAGCTTCGGCTTTGGGCTTTGTGCCGACATTTGGAGCTTCGGCTTTGGGCTTAGTGCCGCCCCCGTATCCAATACTATTATCACTGAATAGTTTACTTTGGGCAAATGAAGAATAATGTAATACTGTTTAAGTAAATTGAATGACGGATTTATTTGTTAAAATGTGTATATTTGAATTTCATATATTTGGTTTTAAAATATGTTTTTATGATTTTTTTTAGCACAAGTAAATGTATTTTGTGTTATAAATCTTTATGAAATCGAAATTACTGTACACCACTAAGCAAATTGCTTAGCGGGTAGTTATTTTTCTACACGTAGGTGGAGATTTGTAGATAGCTTGAACCAAAGTGGTATAAGTGGATCAGCTTGAAGAACATATAAGGAAAGACTTGAGATGGATTTGTATTTTAATGTAATATTATGATTTATAGAATAATAGCATGTATTAGATAGTGTGAGAAGTGTGAATTGTATATTGTTGTTATTTGGAGTTATAACTTCTAGCGTGTATTTATGAATGTTAAAGTTTTGGAATTAACATATATAAGTATTGAGAGTGAATTTGTTTAAGTATTAATGTGAAACTTACTGAATTAGTAAATAAGATATCGGAGGTTATCGTTACTGTGGCACTCCCTATAAAGGGGTGTTACATCTATTGGTATGAGAGCGATGTTTAGGCGATTCTAGGACTAGGATGTACTTGCCATTTAGGATATAAATATGTTATGTTTGTTGTTTGATCCACTTTGGTCCAATTTTCAGGATTAAGTAATGCCTAGTAGTAGTCATAACCAGAATGAGAAAGAGGATGCTGAGAGTACAGTCCGTATTAGACAAGGGGATAAACAAAGACATGAACCTCCACCAGTTCGTGGCTTTCCCGAACAACCTACTCCAACACAAGCTACTTTACTTCAACATATGACTACTAAAGTAATCACACAAGTACTTCGAAACATATCAATCCCTCAAGTTCCTGTAGTACCTCACGTTGAAAGAAGAGATAAGAGAACTCCTCTTTAAAGAATCAAGTAGCTTTCGGCTGATGACTTTAAAGGGGACACAGTGAATCCTGCATTTGTAGAAGATTCGCTTGATCATACTAAATGGCGTTTGACTAGGCTTCATTTTATAGATGAGGAGAGATTAGACTATGTGCAAGGTTTACTGAAAGAACAAGCAAGGAGGTGGTGGGATAACATTATGAGAGAAAGGTACCCCAGAGAAATCACTTGGGGTCTTTTCTTGGAACAATTTGATAAGAAGTACGTTAACGAATGATTCAAAGATGAGCAGAGGAAATTGTTCTTATCTTTGAGACAGGGACGAATTACTGTATCAGAATATGAAATTCAATTCCTCAAACTCGAGAGGTATGCTCGTGATATCATTTACAGTGAAGTAAAGCAATGTAAGAGACTCGAGGATGGGCTGAATAATGAAATTAGAGTGCATTTACTTGCACAAAAGATTAGGGTGTTCAATGACTTTGTTGATGCTGCTATAGGCATTGAGAAGATCAATTCAGATATGCAACAAAGAATGGTTAAAAGATCCGGATTTCAAAAGGGGTCGCAGGGTCCAGCTAGTTCAGAATCCCTAAGTAAGAAATAAAAGGGAATATCAGAACAAACACAATCTCATTTCAGAGGGTTTTCATAGAGACAAACCACAAGTACGGGGTCAGCGGCTAGTGTACCTTCAGGTAGAGGCAGAAGAAATATTCCACAATATTCTAATTGTGGAAGGATACATACAGGGGAATGTTAGGGAAAAGGTAAAGTCTGCTTTAAATGTGGCTCAAGGGAACATTTGATTGCAAATTATCCTCAAAGAAAGATAAGTAAATCTGCACCTTCCGTAGTTCCTACTCCTACAATGCTAGGTGGAAGAGGAAGGGGAAGAGAAAATGCTAGTGGGGCAAGTGGACATGATATGGCTCAACAAACACCGTAGAGTGGTAGACCGGGAGGAATGGCTCGAAGTTATGCAATCCGAGGGCCTGAGACTCGGGAATCTACTGAAGTTATTATCGGTAAAATTTCATTCTTTAATCATGATGTTTATGCTTTGATAGATCCCGGTTCATCTCATTCATATATATGTACTGCGTTAGCATAAGAGAAAGGGTTGCATGTAGAAGAATTAGGAGAAAATATTAAAGTGACTAATCCTTTAGGACACAGTGTGATAGTAAGCAAAGTGTATAAGAATTGCCCTATTATGATTCAACATCAACTTTTCGATGCAAATTTAATTGAGTTACCTTTCTGAGATTACGATGTTATCTTGGGAATGGATTGGTTATCGGAACATTGAGCTGTGGTGGATTGCAAAAACAAAAGAATGTCACTTCAAGTTTCTGATGGACAAGAAATAGTTATCGTGGGGGAAAGATAAGATTATCTCTGTAACATAATTTCTTTTATGAAGACTAAAATGCTGGTTAGGAAGGGATGTCAGGCCTACCTAATCTTCACTCTAGAATCGAAGAAAGGTGAGTTAGAATTGCAGAATATTCCTACGGTATGTGATTTTCCTAATGTATTTCTAGAAGAACTACCGGGGTTGCCACCAAAAAAAGAGGTAGAATTCGCAATTGATGTATTGCTGGGTACCGCAAAGGTATCCAAAGCACCATACAGAATGGCGCCTGCTGAACTGAAAGAGTTGAAGATCCAGTTGCAAGAATTGTTAGACAAAGGATTCATACGCCCGAGTATAATCCCCATGGGGTGCACCAGTGTTGTTTTTTAAGAAGAAAGATGGGTTGCTCCGATTATATATTGATTACCGGGAGTTGAATAAATTGACAGTGAAGAACAAGTATCCATTGCCAAGGATTGAAGACTTATTTGATCAACTCAAGGGTTCCAAATACTTCTCCAAGATTGATTTGAGATCGGGTTACTATCAGATGAGAGTGACAGATGATGATATTGCAAAGACGACTTTCTAAACCAGATATGGCACTATGAATTTTTGGTGATGCTATTTGGTCTAACTAATGCACCAGCAGCATTTGTGGACCTTATGAACCGTGTCTTTTACTTATATTTGGACAAGTTTGTAGTGGTTTTCATTGATGACATTTTGGTGCATTCTAAGTCACGGGAAGAGCATGATCAACATTTGGAGATAGTCTTTTAAACTTTAAGGGAAAATAAATTATATGCCAAACTTAGCAAATTGAGGGAACATAAATTATATGCCACACTTAGCAAATGTGAGTTTTGACTTGAAGAAGTTTCTTTCTAAGGTCATATTGTTTCTGCAGAAGGAATTAAAGTGGATCCTAAGAAGATATAAGCAATTGTCAAATGGAAACCACCAAAGAACCCTACGGAAGTCAGAAGTTTCCTTGGCCTAGCAGGATATTATAGAAGATTTGTGAAGGGATTTTCAGTCATTGCTACCCCGCTGACGAAACTACTTCAAAAGAGTGCAAAATTTGAGTGGAATGACAAGTGCGAAGAAAGTTTTGAGAAGTTGAAGGCGATGTTGATAAAAACACCCATCCTTACCCAACCAGAGCCTGGAAAAGACTTTGTAATCTATAGTGATACTTCGCATAGTGGTCTTGGGTTTGTTTTGATGCAAGAAGGGAAAGTGATTGCCTATGCTTCCAGGCAATTGAAGAATCACGAAAGGAATTATCCTACTCATGATTTGGAAATGGCTGCAATAGTCTTTGCCTTGAAAATTTGGCGACACTATCTTTATGGAGAAAAATGTTATATTTATACAGATCATAAAAGCTTGAAATATTTGCCAACACAGAAGGAGTTGAATTTAAGGCAGAGAAGGTGGATGGAATTCATTAAAGATTACGATTGTCTTATTGATTACCATCCAGGAAAGGCTAAAGTAGTGGCAGATGCTCTCAGTAGAAAGACAATGATGGCACTAAGGGCTATGAATACGGTATTAGCTCTTACCAGTGGTGGAGCCTTAATTGGAGAATTGAAGATTCAACCTGTACTACTACAACAGGTTAAGCAAGCATAAAATAAAGATGATGACTTGAAGGTCATTCGAGCAAGGACACAAGTGGGTATCGTAGACAACTATATGGTTCGAGAAGATGGGTTTCTATATTTTAAAGATAGACTATGTGTGCCAAATAATGAAGAATTAAAGTAGAATATCTTACATGAGGTGCATAGTAGTCCTTATACGATGCATCCAGGAGTAAATAAGATGTACCAAAATTTGAAGAGCCATTATTGGTAGAATGGGATGAAGAAAGACATTACTAACTATGTTGCTCAACGTCTAACTTGTCAATAGGTGAAAGTCGAATATCAAGTTCCTTCTAGATTGTTGCAACAAATAACAATTCCAGAATGGAAATGGGAAAGAATCACAATGGACTTCGTGACATCTTTACCACTTACACAGAAGAAACATGATGCAGTGTGGGTTGTTGTAGATAGATTGACAAAGTCTGCCCACTTTCTTCTAGTTAGGATGGATTATTTACTTGATAGGTTGGGTCAGTTATGTGTAGATGAGATAGTGCGGCTACACGGAGTGCCTGTTTCAATCATTTTTGGCTGAGATCCAAGATTTACTTCGAGATTTTGGAAGAAGTTGCAAGAAGCCTTAGGTAGTAAACTTCATTTTAGTACTTCATTTCATCTTCAAATAGATGGTCAATCTGAAAGAGTAATTCAGGTATTGGAAGACATGACGAGAAGTTGTATCATTGAATTTAAGGGAAGTTAGGATAAGTATTTGTCCCTCATGGAGTTTTCCTACAACAACAGCTATCAGTCAAGCATACAAATGGCGCTATATGAAGCATTGTATGAAAGAAAATGTCGAACTCCATTATATTGGACCGAGCTTAGTGAAAACAAGATTGTGGGAGTGGATTTGATTCAGGAGATAAAGGAGAAGGTAAAACTTATTCAAGAAAGATTGAAGGTTGCATCGGATAGACAAAAATCTTATCTTGATCTAAAAAGAAAAGACATTACTTATGAAGTGGGGGATAAAGTATTTCTCAAAGTATCTCCTTGGAAGAAAGTCCTGCGATTTGGCAAGAAAGGCAAGCTCAGTCCGAGATTCATTGGCCCATATGAGGTTATAGAGAAGGTTGGATCGGTAGCTTATCGGTTGGCATTACCCCCGACACTCGACAAAATTTATAGTGTGTTCCATGTGTCAATGTTAAGGAGATACAGATCAGATCCATCACATATCTTATCTCCTGATGTCGTAGAAATCGAACCCCGACCTGATGTATGAAGAGGAAACGTTACAAATCTTCACGAGAGAAGTTAAACAATTGAGAAACAAGTCTATTCCATTGGTAAAAGTACTTTGGAGGAATCATAAGGTTGAAGAAGCAACTTGGGAACCAGAGGATACAATGAAAACTCAATATCCACAACTATTTTGAGGTAATTTTCGAGGACGAAAATTCATAAAAGGGGAAGAATTCTAACGACCTGAAATTTTAAAATTTACTTATAATAAATTATTGTGGTATTAAAATATCATGGAAATTATTTTTGCAATTATTATTATTATTATTATTATTATTATTGTTATTGAATATAAGACATGAGGAAGTAATTTAATTAAGAATGGATGATTTAGGCATTTAATTATTTGTTCAAGAGCATTATTAGAAAAAAATAAAAAAAAATATCAGATAATACCTATTCCTTATCATTCTCATCCAATATCCTCCTTCTCCTGCATATTCATATCCTTCTTCATCTCATCCCTTATCAAAATTCTCGTTAACCTAAAAGATTTCGATTTCTTCGATTTAACTTCAAATTCTTGTTAGAAATCGATCCTTAAGCCCTCTATCATCATCAATTTCAATGAATCAAGGTTAGAAGAAGAGGATTTCATATTTTAAGGTTCGGATGAATAGTAACCCGAATTTGAGAGGAAGCTAATACTAGTAAAGGACAAGGGAAAGAGGTGAACTAGAACGAGTTTAGAAAAAAGGTTTGTGTCTCTAATTTTGATTTCTCGGTTATTCGGAAAATTTCTAGATTTGTATCCCTGTTTTATTTTAATGTTTTCTCTTGTTATATAAATCCGATTTGAATGATTCTTAATTCTATTGATATTTAAAGAAACTAAGGAATATATGTTCAGAAGAAACCTTGTTGAATTTCGTTCGTTTTCAATGTAAAATTTTCATTTGAAGTTGAGTCACGAAATCTGTTTTTGGAAAATCTCAGCTTTGTATACTATTTAGTATTTTGATCATAACTTTGGTTATACAATTTGAATTGCTGTGATTCTGGTAGATTTGGAAAGCTGAAACATGTGGCTAATTATGTTTAGAAGAAACTTCTTCGATTTGATGATGTTTTAATAGTGAAAATGCAGGGGAAGTCAGGTCACGAAATCTGGAAATTTCTGAAATATATGAATGTTGGTTTTATTGTGTTTTAATTGAAGTTTGATGCTTTAAGATTTAGGATTTGAATTTCTTAATTATTGAAGTTATGTTGAATTATGTTTGATGGTTTTTGCTGGAATTTTTAAGATGTTACTTTAATTTATTGCCCTTAGTAAACAAGTAGAAAATGAATCCGGGTAGATTGGCGCCAATAAAGGGGGTACAGTACAGTACAAATAATTGAAGCTTTGGCTTCGGCCTTCGGCCTGTATTCTGATAAAAAAATATATTGATATTGAAGCTTTGACTTCGGACTTGACCGAGATATTGATATTGAAGCTTTAGCTTCGTGCTTGACCGAGATATCGTTATTGTGGCACTTTCTATAAAAGGGTGTTACGTGCTGATACCAAGGTCTAGTCAATTTATGAAACTCATCGTAGAGACAATTTTAGTATCATATAATTTTTAATTAATTTAAAACATGTAGCATTTTTTTATTTTTACATTTTTACATTTTCATCACTAATTACCCTCTTCTTCGTTTCTAACTATGAATACCTCTTATCTTAGCTGTCAGAACGTCAACCATAATCGTTAATTTTTCTCTTGTATGATTGCTAATTTTCAGATTTTTATTAATTTATTTTTGACGGAATGCTGTCTAATATTTTTTAATTTATATATTTTTATTTTAAATATAATTAAATTTTGAAGTAGATTTTTGAGGTACTTGAGCTTATTAAAAGTAAACTTCCGTGGTATTTGAATTTATTAAAAATTGATATTTGTACTACCTTTTATTAAAGGGACGCGTGTTGACTTAAAAAATAAGTAAAAAATTATATAAATTCAATAACTAATAAAAAAAATCATTAAAAAATCCCTAAATACTTTTCTAACCGCAAAATTACCCTCTTCCTCCTTTAGGTGTATTTGAAAAGCTCACATTTTCTGAAAATTTCTCGCACTAAATTTCTTTTCTTTCTTTTCCGGATATTTCATAATTAATTTTTGGAGTTTTCGATTTTGTACAAAATCGGACCTCAAAACGTATTTTCACATTTTCAGGCCCTTTCGAAAACAATTCCTGAAAAACTCGTGCACCAAATTTATTTTCTTTATTTTTCGGATATTTCATAATTTTTTGGATTTTTCGATTTTTTACAAAACCGGGCCCCAAAACTTATTTTCCGAATAGATCATAATTTTTTGGGATTTTTTGATTACTTACCAAACCGGGCCCTAAAACGTATTTTCACATTTTTTGGCCCTTTCGAAAACAATTCCTGAAAAACTCCTGCACCAAATTTATTTTCTTTATTTTTCGGATATTTCATAATTTTTTGGGGTTTTTCGATTTTTTATAAAACCGGGCCCCAAAACGTATTTTCACAATTTTGGGCCCTACTGAAAATATTTTCTAAAAAATTCTTGCGCCAAAGTTATTTTCTATATTTTCCGAATATTTCATAATTTTTTGAGATTTTTTTATTTTTTACAAAACCGGGCCCCGAAACGTATTTTCACATTTTCGTGCCCTTCCGAAAACATTTTTTGAAAAATTCTTGCACCAAATTTATTTTCTTATTTTTCGAATATTTCATAATTTTTTGGGATTTTTCGAGTTTTTATGAAATCGGGCCCCGAAACGTATTTTTACATTTTTGGGCCCTTCCAGAAACATTTTTTGAAAAATTCTTGCACCAAATTTATTTTCTTCATTTTCCGGGTTTTCCATAAATTTTTCAAATTTTTTAATTTTTTATTTTCTTATGAAATTCTTTATTTTCTGGATATTTCAAAATTTTTAGTATTTTTTGGTTGAATTAAAATTATAGGGACTTAAAAGAAGTTTTGTCAAGGATTTTTTTAAAATTTGGCAGCGAGTGTAATACACTCTCCAGGCTGTGACTGATCGAGTGAAAATAGGTAGCACAGAGATCCACTTTTAATAAATTCAGATACCTCGAAGGTCTACTTCAAAATTTAAATATATTTAAGGCAAAATATACTTAAATTAGATATATTAGAAAACATTCGACATTTATTTTATTTTTATTTTTTTCTAAATCTAACATTTTAGTTTCCCATTTGAATAATCAATTTCAATAAAAAAAAAAGTATTATGGTTTTATCCCAAGTAAAATAAAATTATTGACTTCTGGTTTTTTACTCATTGTTTCTGGTTTTATTTCTCAATCTCCTATTGTTCTAAGGATCGGTCCTAAGCATGAGCCAAGGGTGCGGCATAGATTTCATTACCAAATATTTATATATATATTAAATATTATGTGTTAATAGACATAAGTCATATTTAAATTTGAAATTATATTCTTCTTTGGTTAGGTTTGATCTTTAATCTATTTGCTTTATTTCTTTTCTTTTAATAATATCTATTTGCTTTAAAATTTCATTAATTTTTGTGCATCATTTCTTATTTTCAAATTTATCTATATATTTCTTACTAAAATGCCTTATATTCATCATATAATCTCATTTATAAAAATAGAAATATTGAAAGACACTTTTAAGGTTCATATTATTTGTTGATGTGATTTTGATGAAGACAATGACAAGGACATGAAATTAGAGAGATGTAACATTTTTTTTGAAAAAATTGTGACATGTGAAACATTTATTGTTTTTGAATTTTAACTATTTATAAGCATAATTACATAATAAATACAATTATTAATGAAATTTCATTTTATTTATAATGTATTAAATTTATGTACAATTTTTTTAAAAGGGTAAGGCTCCAGTATGTCAGAACCGGCCCTGATTGTTCTATTTAATTAATTGATGTCCTTCAGTAGGAATTTTTTTGAATATTCTCGGAAAAAGTACTACTAAAAATACATTTGGTAGAGAAAATTGTTTCTTCAATTATAAGTTATTAATTAAAAACATAAAATGTCTTATAAGAGAATATACGTTGGAGATGTTTAGAGTATTTCACGTGAGGATAAAAAAGAATAAATATAGTATATAAGTGATAACAAAAAAATTTCTTTCTAAGTAGAGTTAAATTCTCCACGATCCATTTCTCAAATAAAAATTATAAGTCTCAGAATGAATGTGCGTAGTGATTAACAACTCGACAAGCTCCTAAATTCTTGCACGTAACAGTTAACAACACAATGCACTTTTCTTACAAACGTTGTACTTTATATGGTTCTCTTTTATTGGTCCAATGTAAAGTTTCGAATTTCAAAACTTCAATATAACGCCACAAAAATTTAATTGGCCAACGGTTTGGACTGAATTCTAGAGTGATTTCTGATAATTTATTGATAATAAATTTAAATAATAATTAAAATTTAGATATAAATAATAATTGAAATTTAGATATAGATAATAATTAAAATAATAATTAAAAATTAAATATGATTAAATATATTTGATGGTTTGTTGAAGGTATAGATTGCTTTCTTCAGTATTGATTGATAACACCGATATTTTATGAATTTTCTGTTTGATTTTAAAATACTCTGAATATTCTCACTGGTATTTTTCTGAGCTAACCTCTCCAGAGTTTGTATTCAAAGGTTTTAAATAAACTAAAGTTTATTTAACTGAAAAAGCCCTGCTAAGAACAAGGGTCTTAGCTCCCTTATATACACAACAAAATTACATATAAAACTGGTAAAAAGAAAACCTACCGGCAAATACCAGTTATTCTAATCTAATAATTATACATTACGACAAAAAATAAAAGAGAAGTAAAAAGATAGGATAAGCTAAGTATCCTTATCTTTTAGACAGATTATTACATATGTCTACATCTTCTTTGTTTTTATTCAACTAGTGGGGTTTCGTCTGCTTCACTGTGGTTAGATTCTTCTTCCATTAGTCCGCATACTTCACATGAATGCTCTAGATAATTCTGGCTTTTTTGACATAAAATTAATTTTGACTGCTTGTCGAGATTGAGAATTTTTAATTCAAGAAATTTTTTCTGATACTCATAAAATATTTCTTGCATTGATTCGTCCATGGGTATTTCCTTTTTGGAATGAGTAGCTAATAACCAATAATCGGACTTGTAATTAATTCTGTATGCTCCTTCTATATTTGTTAATTGCCTGATTATTATGGAGAAGAGGGTTTGGTTCCATAATACCCTTTCCTCATAAGTAATAGGAATTTTGTTTGCTTCGATATCTGAATATTGTCCATTGAATATTCCCATTAGAATATATGCAAATGAAGGTGTTAGTTCTTTGCCTTCTGCTGAAAAAATAGGAATGCTGCTGAAGTATCTTAGAAAAATCATTCTTCCTTTTGCATAATTTTTGAAATATAAAGTGACAGCTCTTTTGAATTTTTCTGAGAAATACTTTAAAACTTCTAACTTGTTCAAATAGATAGTATCTATTAATCCATGTACTGATAATTCATATGCATCTATGGAATTAGCTTCGGGTAATATTACCATCTTTGTTTTCATCTGATCCTTAGTGGTAGGATATATATTTCTGCTTCGATCTCCATCCTTATAATTCTGAATTATTTGAGACTATTTAATATATTTGTTAAAGGATGTTTCTTTCATTTCGTTTATTTCTGAAGCGGTTTTTATTTGAGCAATGATTGAGATCCTGCCTAAAACAGTTTTTGTTTCTGGTATTTTGGTGGACAGTATTTTTTCTTTATAGGTACCATACATATTACTAGTTTCTTCTAAGGCCCTTTTTGCTGATTCGAGAGATGGATATTTCTGATGAATAATACCGGGTTGTCCTTGAATGAATATGGCGGCCTTAGCCCATTCATCAAACAGGCCTCGATTCGGTCCATTATGTATTACATAATAAGTTTTACTGGGTTGTTTGGTTAACTGTGGTAATCCTGCTGTTATATCAGCGGGAGTGATTAATACTGATTTGCCTGTATCTTTACTGGGTTCAGGCTGTATATGACTAGTAGATGCTTCTTGCTTTTCTGATGCTTCGCTTTCTTCTGCCCAAGATAATTTCTTATCCGTAGGCAAGCTAACTAATACTGAATGGTTATTTATTGGGGTGCTCACTGTATCGGCCCCGGATAATCCTTTGATTAGAGCAAGAGTATTTTCTAACTGTGTTATTTCTGCCTTTATTTTTTCTACATTGGATAATGCTTGCTCCAACTGATTATTATTCTATTTCAATTGGTTGCTAATGACTGCTATGGCTGACTCCATTCTCGGGTCAAGGTGTCTGCTCCGTAATTTTCTTCGGACTTTATTAATATTACCTGAAATTCATAATAAGATAATTCTAGTTGTCAACGGATTAATTTTCCTTGATTATAATGAGTATTTATTTTATTTCGAATAAAAGTAGTGACATATTTGCTATCTGTTTTAACAATAAAAAGTTTTGGTAATAATTCTATTTTCCATTTTATTACGGTATTTAATAAAGCTAATGTTTCTCTTTCATGGTTAGTATATCTTTTTTGGGTGTCTGTAAATGTTCTCGAAATATATTTAGCTATTCTTTCTAAAGAAACAAATTGTTTAGTTTTAAATAATGCGGTGAGAGTAGAAAGAGTTTCTTCCATTAATTCTTTTCCTTTTTCTTGTTTGTAAATTTACAATAATTCAAAGGGTAATGTTGTCATTACTGCTGCCCAGTATTCTCCACTAGCATCAGTAGAGATGATTAATAAATCTTGGATGGTAAATTTTGGCAACTCTTCTTTAATGTAATTATATTTTCAGTGTCTTTTGATGACCATGACCATTTAATTTTTTCTGATAATCTCTTTTGTAAATTTTGTCTTAATTGTGCTAGATTTTTTAGAAAGCCTTGATCACTTATATAATTAAGATTTCCTAAAAACCTTTGTAATTGCTTTTTATCCGTTATCTGATCTAGAAATTGATTTAGTTTTTCTACTATGTGGGGTTGTAATTTTAGTTCTCCATTAGAGATAGTTAATCCTAAAAAATCTATTTCCTTTTTTCCTATTATAGCTTTTGGTCTAGATAGAATTATTCCTTTTTCTTTGCATCTATCTATTATTTTTATGACTGCTACTAAGTGATCTTTCTTAGATCCAGATGTAAATATTATAATATCATCAATATATATGGAACAGATATTTTCTAATCCTTTTAATTGTTGAGTCATAAATTCTTAAAATATTCCTGGAGCTTGTTTTAACCATAGAGGTAAGCTATTATATTCATATGATTATTAGGTGGAAAGGTGAAGGCTGTTAAAGGTTTTGTATTTTCATGTAGTCGTAATTGCCAATAGGCTGATTTTACGTCTAAGGTAGAGAACCAATTTTTTCCTTGTAGTCTATTTATAATATAATCCTTTCTTGGTAATCCTTTTGGTGTTCCTATGGTTGCTTCATTCATTATTTTATAGTTAATAACTATTCTTCTTTTTTCTCTTTTTTCTTCGGCAAGATTTTCTACGTAAAATACTGGAGCACTATGGGGGCTATTACTAGGCCTAATTACCCCTTTTTTTTTATTAACTCATCCATATCTTTTTCAAATTCTTCTACATCTCTTTTTGTGTAAGGTATGTTATTAGGACATTTTATTTCTGCTGTAGGATCCTTTAATTTTATTTCAATTAAAGCATTATTTGTATTTTTTATTCCTAATAAATTTTCAGTAAATCTTTCTTCTAATTTTTTATTTATTTCATCTTCTAATTCTTTTTCTAAGTCTTCTTCTAGTTTGTAGATTATTATTTTTAACTTTTGTTTTATATTTTCTAATTTTATTTTTTTTATGGGTATTTTTACTATTTGTTTATCTTGATCTTTTAGCTTAGGGCAAGTTAATTCTATATGGAGTAAATATTGGCAAAATGGATGATATAATCTTAAAAAATTATTACCTAAAATTATAGGAACTCCTGATTCTAAATGATATAAAATTGGTATAATAAATTTCTTTCCTGTTATAATAATAGTAAGTTCTTCAACTAATTCTTTTAATTCTAATAAGGTTTGATCTGCTATTCTAACTTTTATTGGTTTAGAAGCTTTTTTTCAAAAAGTTTTGGGTACAAAGTTTCTTGACATTCTAGTATTACCTTTTGTTGTGCTATTTTGTTATTATTTAATATCCTTATTTGACTTTCTAATATTGCAATTTTTTCTAGTAATTCCTTTTTATTATTTTTTCTAGATGTTGCAATCTTATAAACTTTTTCGTATCGACTATCTTTAAATTTTATAATAGTTATAGCATTTCTACAACTTATAATATGATGATTAATATCTTGATTGTATATTAATGATTTTTGAGCGATGGACTTAATCTCTTCTAATAACTTATCCATAATTAGTTTTCTTTTCTTATTAAATTTATTAAGGCTTCTTTTATTGTTTCTAATATCTTTATTTTATTACTTATTTCTTTTGAAATTGCTTGGAATCCTTGATCTATTCCTGTTATTTCTATTACTGTAGGTATTTCTTCTTTATGAATAAATTCTAACTGGCTATTAATTTCCTGGATCATAAGGTTTAAACTTAACTTATATTTTTCAGAAGTATAATCTATTTGACATAGATAATAAATAAATTTTTCTATATCTCTACTCATTATTAAAGGGATTTTAATAATTTTTTATACTTATTTATTTTATACATCAAATATTCTATTTTAAAAATTCTAACTTAAATTTTATTGTTGTTTATTATTATTATTTATAATCGTCTTAAGTTTGTTATACTATATAACTCTGAACTAATTTCTATTATAAATTCTTCCAAACCGTTGGAAGCTTCGGTTTCCCACATATAATGCCATTATATGGGAAGTTACATAGTTATCTTTTGGTAGTTTCGTTGTGATGTTCATGCACCGGCATAAATGTTTCAACTAAATTATAAAGGGGATTTTTATGATTACTTTGAAATAGACTTTATTTTATTCTTCTTACCATTGAATCTAATTCAATCCATTCTATCCAATGATAATGGTGGACAACCTGGATTATGATTATTATCGGAGGATAAAAAAATATAAGTTTAACTATAACGACACGTGATGCAACTTAGTCATTTTTTATACATAAATTAATTATATACATTGTACAAATTAATTATATACATTGTACAGACTATTATTAGCAATAAATTGAATAACAATTTTTACAAAGAAATTATTTGTCCACAATTTATAACGGAGAAAATTGATAAAAACAAAATATACTATATACAATCAAAAAGAATAAAATATACTGAATAAAATATCTAAAATACTCATAAAAAATTTTAAAAATAAATGTATTCTAAGATAAATATATTGAATTAAATAGAAGAAAGAATAAGACATTATGTGGTATAAATTAGAGTTAACTTTTTAGACCTTTGGATAGAAACTTCAAAGAAATAGCAAGATAATCACAATCTCTGTTTTAAAAATCCTCGTCTAGTTTTGTTTAAGTCCTGTTTAGGCCCTAATTTAGAGCTTGTTGCTTGATTTTCTATTCTCATGGCTCTGTCAGGCCCCTAACCGATTTATTGCCGCTTAGGCACCGCCTAATCCAATTGTTTTCGCTAGACGACGGCTAAATTCAATTTTTTAAGATATCGATATCTATAATAATTATAGTTCGATATTTTTAACCTACTAAAAAGAGCTTAGTTAGTAAAATGAAAGTATATAAAAGTGTTCTCATAATAAAAGTCTCATTTTCAATTTTAAAACATGCTCTAAATTATGTTTTTTAATATTTTATAATTTATTTTTTAGTTAAAATTATATTTTTATGTATAAATAATAAAAAAATTAAAAAATATAAATCCGCCTAGACCACCCTCAGGCCCCGCCTAATCCCCGTTCAGACTCCGCTAGACCCTTTAAAACCCTATCCACCCGACTAACACCTAACACTTTTTAAAACATTGATCACAATTAAAAACATCTATTATTTGTTTGAACAAAAGAGTAAAATCATTGATTATCTTCTCTTAACACGTTACTTTAAAAGCTTTAACCCATTAACCTCCACCCTTGAGCTTTACTCTTCTCCTAAATTATTAATATTTATTATTATTATTATTATTATTATTATTCACTACAAGAAATCAGTTAATATGTGACAATAATTTATCTGTCACAAAAGGCTATTATCTGTTACATTAAAAAAATTTCCGTGACAAAAACTAGTTTTGTAAAATTTTGTTGTAAAATTGTCACACATAATCAGTGTTTTTGTGACAATTTTTTACAGTCGTAATTAATACTTTTCCATTACAACACAAGTTGTAACCTATAATATAATTATGACAATAAAAATATTATTGTAACAAAAAACTATTTATGTGACAACATAAAAATCTTGTTACAAACAATTTATTAATTTTGTGATGATAAATTTAACTTCAAACAAAAAATATTTCAGTTATAAGTAAAGGTTGTAGCTAAAAGTGTTCAATATGTGACAATAATTATTAATTGTCACAAAAACAATGTGTGAGAACATAAAAAAGTTGTGGCAAAAAAATATTATTTGTGACAATAAATTTAACTTGAAACAAAAAGTAGTTCTGTTACAAGTGAAGGTTGCAACTAAAACAATTCAATATGTGACAATTAATTTTTTTTAATGTCACAAAAACTATATGTGTGACAACATAAAAGCTTGTTGCAAAAAAAACTATTATTTTCGTGACAATAAGTTTAACTTGAAACAAAAAATATTTTTGTTACAAGTAAATGTTGTGACTAAAAACATTCAATATATGATAACAAATTTTTTATGGTCGCTAAACCTATATTCGTGACAACACAAAAACCTTGTTGCAAAACATATATTATTTTTGTGACAATAATTTTAACTTGAAACAAAAAAAAACCTATGTTACAAGTAAATGTTGTAGCTAAAACTATTCAATAGGTGACAACAAATTTTTTTGGTCACTAAACCTATATGCATGACAACACAAAAACCTTGTTTCAAAATATATATTATTTTTGTGACAATAATTTTAACTTGAAACAAAAAATGCTTCTGTTACAAGTAAATGTTGTGACTAAAACCATTCAATATGTGACAACACAAAAACCTTGTTGCAAAATATATATTATATTTGTGACAGTAAGTTTAACTTGAAACAAAAAAATTCTTATGTTACAAGTAAATGTGTTGTAACTAAAACTATTAAATATGTTACGGTAAATTTTCCATTATAACAAAAACTATATGCGTGACAACATTGAAAGCTTGTTGGAAAGAAATAATTATTATTGTGACAACAAGATTAACTTGGAACAATAAATACTTATGTCACAAAAACTATATATGTGTAATAATAACATAAAATTATGTGGCAAAGGCTTGGTCTAGTGGTTGAGCCTTGAAGCTGTGATCCTAGAGGTCACAGGTTCGAGTCCACATTCGGGCGGGGTGAGATAAGGTTTTCCTTTATTATTATTATAAGCCCAAGTGAGGCAAATTAAAAAAAACATAAAATTATTTTTGTATATATTTTCTTAGTCTTATGATGATAAGTTTAATTTGAAAAGTTTTACAAAATGTATAAATACTTACAGAAAAGGAATAAAGAATTATAGGTTATATTAAAAGGTTTATCAAGGAGCATTATAGGTGGTATGAAATGCTATAGAAAAAGTATATGACGTGTATTGAAAATTTATGGGGTTTAGGGTTTTATATAAGAAAACTATATGATCTATGTGTTGAAAAATATAGTTATGTGAAAAATTTTAGAAAATGTACAAAAAAAATACATGAACACTATTTGAACTATAAAAAGTTATACGAAATATATAGAAAATTTTGGTACACGTGGAATATTATAGGAAATGAATAAAAGTTTTAAGTTATAGGTTATATGAAGCGTATAATACAAAAAGTTATAGGTTCTATATTAAATACAAAATGTACAGGAAAGTTATATAAAAGGTATATAAACACTAAATCCTTATAATAGATTAATGTTTCAAATAAGTTAATCATACATGATAACTAGTAATACTAGTTTTATAAAAAAATTGTTATCGCATAATACACATTTACCCCCTCATAACATGGCATATTAGTAACAAGTTATTTTTAAAAACTTATATAGAGGTATACGGAAGGTATATTGAAAAGTTATAATTTTTTTAGAAGTTATATAAATGTATGAAAAATTCATAGAAAAAGGCATAGGAAAGTTATAGTTTATTTAAAAATATATATAAAAGATATAAGAAAGGTTTGAAAAGTTCTCATGAACCCTAAACTCTGAACTCTAATAGTAAATCAATATTTAAATAATTTATTTAACAATATTTTTTATAAATATTTTTTTATTTGATCTTATTTAAAAAGTTATATGAAAGATATAGAAAAGTTATAGGTTATTTAAAAGTTATATATAAGTTACAAGATAGGTATTATATGTTCTTAAAAGTTATATAATGTTCTTAAAAGTTATATAAAATATATAAGAAAGTCATAAGTAATCTAAAAAGTTATATAATAATTTATAGTTATAAGTTATTCAAAAAGTTATATAAAAGGTATCGAAAATGTATACAAAGATATAGGAAAAGGTTATTTAAAAAAACTATATAAAAGGTAAACAAAAGTTATAAGTTATTTAAATAGTTACATACTAAATGATATGAAAAAGGTATAAGAAAGTCATATGTTATTTAAAAAGTTATATCAACGATATAGAAAAGATATAGTATAAGTTATTTATAAAGTCATACGAAAAGTATAAGAAATTTATAAGAAAATTAGAATAAACTACTCCAATCTTAATAATAAATATTTATATTGTACATATATCTTGATTAATTATCACTATAATATACTAATTTCATAAATATTTCCTTAATTTATATCAAATAAAATTATTTCTCACATATGTCATATAAGATTATTTTATAATTATTTAAAATAAGATACACTCTAATCCCTAATAATAAATTAAGGCATATTTTATAGTTACTTTATTTTATTATTACTTTGCCTGTTTCAATATTAAATTAAAACAATCACCACTCATTCAATGATAAAAAAGTGTAAAATAATATGTACTTAATAAAAAATAAAGTAACCATAAAATACATCATAAATTAATATTTAATTATCAAATTAATTTATAATAACAAATAGATTTTTTTTATTTATTGTTAATTATTCAAAAATAATCAAGTATGCACGTGCTTTTTTCTGTTTCTCTCTGAAGTAGTTATCTCCCTCACTTCCCTTCATCGCCACCTCTAACTCCTCGTCATTAGGGTTCACTACCCTCCTCTATCGAACCGTCATCCTCCATTGCCGTCGCGGCTTCATCCTCCGTCCTCCGTCCTCCGTTGTTGTCACTCCGACCCCACTGCTCCGCCATCGCTACTCTGTCCTCACCACTCCATCGTTAAAGCCTTCGATAATCAAACATTATTTTACTAAATTGATTCCCAAATCCTCTATTTAGTTGTAATCCATAGCGTTTTCCTCCAGCCCAGTTTATACCGGTGAAATTCAGCTATGTTATTTGTTTTTAATTAGTGAATCGATATCCTGGATCTGTTATTAATTGAATTTTAAATTATGTGACCTAGTTTTGACTTTGGCTGCCTTTGATCCGTTATGGTTGTTTTCTTTGGCTAGTGTTTCCCTTTTTTTAATCTTATTAGCTTCTAATTTATTCAACTACAACTATTTAAATTTCATTGTTTTTATTATTATGTTCCTTATGTGTGGTTGAAGTCTTAGCCCAGTAGTAAGAACTCAATCTGTGACTTTAGAGGTTGCTACTCATTGCCCAGAGATTATATTCATTCTTCTATTACTGGACTTCTTCCTTATATGCAAAAGGTTGGAATTGTTTTCCCCTCTTTCCCATTCAAATAGGCTTTCACTTTTATTTTATACATGTCTATTCTGCAAGAAAACTGTTCTTAACCGTCTTGAAGTGAAATTGATACTTTTTACTTTTCTATTTGTAGAAAAAAAGATTCAAAGCTTTCCAATGTACTTAGATACTTTTTCTAAGGAAAATGAATTTTCTTCTTGCTATTTTCTAAAGTGACATTTGTTTATTTCCTAAATATTGCTGATTAATTAATTATATTAATGTGCAATGAAATTTTTGTGAACCAAATAATTACCTCGGTTAATAAATAACCAATTAATAATAAAGTTAAAAAATGTTAGGAGACGATGATATATGATGGTTTTAGTTAGGGCTGGGCAATGATTCAAGTCATTGACTCACTTATCATGAATGAAGAGGCTATCAGGTCATTCAATGACACGAATTATACAAACTAGAAACAAATCTAATTTGCCTAACATTGTCTTTGCATATTATTGGATACATTATGAATAAGCAAATTTCATACCAGATTTATACTTTTGGTTATTGACTGAACTTGGGATAAGAATTTGGAGGATTTCCAAATATAATTTGCTGAGTTATGGTTGTTACTTATAGGAGGATGAAAAAAACTCAAAATTTGTTTTATACATATTGTTGTTCATGGGTATATTCAAAGACTCTTCAGTGGACTTTCATCTTTCAGAAAATAATCATAAATGCATATGATCTTTGTAGTGGTGGTTTTATCTGATAATTTAGATAATTGGTTTGGAAAAAATGCAAATTTGTTTGTTTTGTTTCATATTGTTTTTTCAGTGTAGAACATGGCCAAAGATTTGCTGTTACACATTATTACTGAATCCAGTGAACATTAATGCTGAAATATTGTCCTTATGTTTTGTATTCTGAAATTTTTTTTCCCTCATGTGAATGTGTATCTAATTGAATTGCATATATATCCTATAATGTGTGGGATTAGACTCATCTTTTAGTCCAATTTCATGCATTGAAGACACGTATTCCTGATTTGGCATACTAGGATCTTACCTTTGTCGACCGCATTTGTCATTTCAGGGTTCAGTTTTAACTGAATCATCTAGACAAGAGGTAATATTCGAACCTTCCATCACATCAGTAATGTTAAGCATATCTTGGTATCCTGCTATGAGTATTTGATATTGGGTTCATGAACAAACTATGCCCTAAACTAGTCAGCAACTCGCATTCTCTTTTAAAATGTGCTATATACTTAGGAGTAATTAGACGTGGTGCTATTGCTGGTTTTTGCTTTTATTAACGGGGTGTAAAATCTGGCATTTAAGAATCTTTCTTTTATAGAGTCCACACTAAAGGAAATTGTTTAATTAGTCTAAATGAATTTGAGGCATCCAAATTCAGTTTATAATTTGGTCCTTTTGCATTAATTAGTCTAAAAATAAACGACTTTTTTGTACAAAAGACATGAATACTTGTTATAGTCTAAAAATAACGTGAATGCTGAATAGTAGTTTATAGTTTAGAATCTGGTGCATATCAGTTGTTCTTAGGCATCAAAATTTTCAATCCTCATGAAATCGAGGTGCGTTTACTGTCCAGTTTGCGTGACATATAACCCAATATGAAATCTGCAGCACCAATTCTTCTAAATAATTATTCACCAAGTATTTATGTGATATACTTGTTAGGAGGACCAATTGATCACTGATAGTCTGGGTATCTATGAGATGCAGTCAATGAAATCTATGAATGTCTTTTTATTGTGCCTTATGTTAATCATGGGTCTTGGTATGTCTAAGTGCTTTGACTCTTACGTGTTTGTGTTTCATATATTGAGATTATATTAAACTCTTTTAGTTCTTTTTATTCAATTGCCTAATCTAGAAAGAGCAGTGCTTAAGCTAAAATTAGAGATGATTTACTAAAAAGATTATTCATATGCTTTGACCATGCTGGTATATAGCTTCATACTTATTGTTATATTGAATTTCAAGAACATTATTTATCCAGCTTGTAATTTCCATTGTAAATTTACCGTTATTAAGCCATTGTCTTTCATGATTTGGCTTGTTAATTCAGATGTTGTCTGCAGTTTGCAGTTACATCAATTAATTGAATTTCTATTTTATGTTTCAGTGTCTCATCTCTATTTTTTTTTCAAAATTTCAATTATTTATTTTCTTTAATGTGCAGTAAATTCCAATGTTATTCGTTCATGATTTGATTTCTTTTTCAAACCAATAAATTACAGATTTGAAATATAAATCGTATATGATGAAATGCACTGATTTCATTAGCATATATCCTTAAGTTCAGTAGGTCAGTATTTGGTGTTTATGATTAGAACAGTCAAATTTCATATAAATGGGTTTATTTATTATTGTTGTTTCTCAAAGACATGGGTCTAGAAAGATTGGTTATATTGTTGTTTTCTTGATAGAGAAATGGATTCGAAACGATTTTCTAATCTTTTTTGGTTTTTTCTCACTGAAACATGTCTGCTAGATTGTTGGTGATCAACTAGTTGCTTAACTAAAAGATTGTCAAGAAGAGCGATGCTCAAAGTTCGTTTTGGGTATATTTTTGCCAGACAGTTTTACCTTTTGTTCATACTTAGCTTATGGCGTTAAGTTAAATTTTGTCTTAAAGTTCAAACCTTGAGACATTTATATTGTCATTATTCATAGTTGTTACGGGCAAGCCTCAAGCGCAAGGCGCACGAGGCTGAAGGGCCAATGCCTCATAGAGGGTCAGGCGAGGCAAGCTTCATCGGGCGCCCGCCTCGGGGGCGCCTTTGCGCATCTCGGATGCGCTCAGCTCACCTCAATGCAAAAATGAAGGTTTGTTTGTGGTAGCAACTAATATTTATTGCACTCTTTTCTATATGTGCCTCAAGTCCCTCGGGCGCGCCTCGCCTTGCGCCTGACCCTCTGCCGCCTCAGTGCACCTTGCGCTCGTAAAAACTATGCCTTTATGTGAATTCTCATGACCAAAAGAGTTCATATGTAATTAGTGAATATATTTAAGGCATTAGTGAATACAAAGCTTGATCCATAGAAATTTGGGTTTAGGACTTTATTTGTTACTTACAAATTTGACTTCAGGGGTCTGTTAGACAGATGATTTTAAATTTGCAATTCATAGTTAAGGTATGCATATTAGATACAAGAGTTTTATTTTAAGAAGTATTAGGATTATAATTTTCATGGAATTTTCTAACTCTATACGCTAGGAATTTCCAAAATACTTCATGTGGACAATTTCTTAGAGATTTTATATTTACTAATGATTAGATTGGTAAAGCTTTACAAATATAGGTTTTTCTAGCTTAGAAAGTTCTCAAATATTGAACTAGTACTGTTACATTTTGCTGCAGAAGCCGACTCAATTATGTTTCCTGTTATTTAGGTGGGTTAGAATGGCCAAAGAGATAGCAAAACAGAAGGAAGAAGCAGAGATTGTTAAACGAAATAACTTAAGGTAAAGGTTCATTTGTTTTGTTTTGTATTAACCTTACGAGCAGTAATGTATTCATATTTATGTCATATAAACATATGCTAGTGATAGGGTATATTCCTTGATTGTTATCTAGGAATAAAATCCAAATCCTTCTTTCTTACATTATTAATTATTATTATATTTTTTATTTGCAGTCTTTTACAAGAAGCGGTATTTACACTCGGTGCGAGATAAATGAGGTTTTGGACATTTTCGCTTGTACTATGTTGGCTTATCTGCTATCTTTTTTTTGTTTCTAATTCGAACTTGTTAACATATGTTTTTTCAATTTTTCTGTCATAAGTGTTTGATAAGTTTACAAGTACAGGACAACCTTAATCTTATTTGATGCTAAAGCTCTTAATTGTATATAAAGAAATGCACCTTTCTTGCCAGTTAGTAATTTTAGAGTTGGATGTCTTGTATAATGTTACAAGCAGTAGGCAATTTTTGAGCTTCTTTTGGTCATATATTGATGATATATGAGCAAAATTTGTTGTCTAGAACTCATGCTTACATTATGATTAAATCGTTTATCACCAATGAGCAAGTGAAGATATATTTGGAATATGTTACTTTTGTTAAAGATATGTAAGATTATTTTTTAAAAATGATGTTTTGAAAGTTGATGGCTTAAACTTTTAGCTTGTTTATGTAATGGTAGATTTTTTTTATATTTCTTGATCTTATGTTTTTTTCCATGTTAGATTCCTCCAACATTGGCTAGAATTGATTATCTGGAGAGGTACACCCAACTTTTCAATTATCCCCTTCTTAAAACCAGCAACCCATGCATTGTATCACTTGACATTTAGTGTTCAAAGGCATGAGTCTCAGTAAAACTTTGATGTTAAATGTATATATTTTGTGTGTTATACTTGTATTTACTTGTATACGTGCAATTTGTCTCTAGGTAGGTATTTACTTCATAGATTATTTGTTCTAGAAATTGCACTCACTTGCGGCATTCTGTTACACGAAAGATACATGAAAGTTCTTCATATAGTCCACTTAGTGTAATACTATATTTTGATTTTGAGTGTATATTTATGAGCTATTCTATTAGGTCTTAACTTAGATTTTAAGTGTATGCTATACAATTTAGATACAATTTAGATGGGTTCGGTTCTGAGTTTGTTGTTATTTTGTCTGCTTGTTCATTTTCTCTTCATGAACATATATTTATTCTCGTGTTTTTGAGTATTTTGTTTATTGATTCTATACGATTGAGTTCCCTTTAACCAAACATTTAATTGTTACAATGAACAAAAGTTGTAACAAAAAAAATTAATGTAACAAGAATATTATTGTCACAAAAATTGTAATTTTGTGATGATAATATATTGTTACACTTGAAAACACTTTTTGTTACGGAGTTATATGTGACGACTTGATGTGACAACTTTACGTGTCATATAGATTTGAGTGACAACTTCTTACTTTTCACGTGACTATTATTGTCACAAATATATAATTTGTGACGACTTGTGAAAGTTGTCACTAATTTAGTTTATTTTGTTGTGCAATATGTGATAATATATTTATTTGTGATGAAAATTTTTCTTTTCAGTTACAAGAAAAGTTGTAACAATAAAATTAATGTGACGAGAACATTTTTATCAAAAAAATGCAGTATTTGTGACATTTTTTTATTGTTACATTTGAAAATACCTTTTGTTACGGAGTTATACATGACCATTTTGTGACAACTTTATACTTTTTGTGTGACAGCTGTTGTTGTCACATGTATATTATTTGTGACGACTTATGAAAGTTGTCACGTATTTTTAATTTATTTTATTATATAATATGTGACAACATGCGTATTTGTGATAATAGTTTTTCTTTTTAGTTATAACAAAAGTTGTAACAAATAAATTTAATGTGACAAGAATATTATTGTTACAAAAAAATCAATACTTGTGACAATATTTTATTGTTACATTTGAAAATATTTTTTGTTACGAAGTTATACGTGACGACTTTGTGACAATTTTTTATGGTCATTATTTTATATGACAACTTTTCATTATTTGTGACAACTTTTGTTGTCACAAATTGTCTGATTTCTTGTAGTAATTATTATTATTATTATTTTTGTCAGTAATATTACTTATTATACAATGTTATCAATACCGTATTGGGATACATACCGGCTAGCCCTGTGATATGCGGTATAACCGGTATTATTAGTGATTTTACCGGCTTTTATTTTCTAATGAATATATATTATTTATAGTTTTTAGTGGCTATTGCAACGCTTTATAGGTTTTTTGCAACGCTTCTACGTGTTATCAGAGAGGTTTTGGAAAAATATATATTATTTAAGGTTTTTAGTGGCTATTGCAACGCTTTTATAGGTCTTTAGTAACGTTTTTATGTCTATAGCAACGCTTCTGAGTCTTTAGCAACATTTTTGTTGTTGCCAGAAGTATTTGGAAAAATCGATTTGAACCAGTACACTGGTTTTATCAATTTTTCAGGTTCAACCCGATTTTCTCCGATTTTTTACTAAAATAGGTTTATAAATGTACCGTACCGTAGCCATAATCGATTTGTGGTAAAACCGATCGAACCGACCGATACAGTACGGTATTGATAACATTGTTATTATATATTGGTAATGAGTTTTTATATGGTTACTTTGTTTTTCATAAAATAAGTATACTTTGTCCTTCAAAGTTTGGTCTAATAATTATGAAGAGTAAAGGTAATTATTATCTTATAAGAAAACAAAGTACCAATTGGCCTTTGGTCAAGTGGTACATCCATTAGTTTGGATGGGGATGACCAAGGATTGAACCTTGGCTCCTGTAAAAATCCTACTTCTTTAAAAAAAAAAATAAAGTAACCATATAATACACCATATAATAATTATTAATTCTTATAATTGTAAAGATTCCCATTAAAAAGTAGTTATAGCATTTCGTTATTTTAGGTCAAGTTCATTCAGCTAAGCTGGAGAAATGAAGACTTGCATTTTGTTTTAGTATTATTATAAGTTCTTTCACAAGGTTATTTGTCTAAGTAATTCATGCAAGGTCCATACATGGAATTATCAAACGCTGTTATTAGCACATAGCCATATCATTTCCACTTCATTATAAATAAGCACTAGTACAAAAATAGCCCTTAGGGACGCATTTTTGCAGTAGGTTAAGAAAAAACCGTCTGAAAAACGTTTTAAAAAACGCGGAGGGTAAATTTGAAATATTTACAGGAGCAATACGGACGGTTTAGATAAATAACAGTCCGGATTAATGGTTTAATAGCATTCCGAAAGGTTAAACCCATCCGGATCGCTGATTGTAAAAGCAACGGTACGGACGGTTAATTTATATTAACCGTCCGTATTGACCCAAAACCCAAATCCCTGTAATATTCAACCCAAAACCCCTAGAATCTGATTCAGTATATGGAAATAGTAAAGCCACCCTCTCTCTCGTCTTCTCTTTCTCCGCCGCCCCAGCCTTCATCTCCCTCTCCTCCGTTACGAAAATCTCAAGACTCGCCGCCTCCCTCTTCCCGGTTTAGGGTTTCTCATTTTGCTCACCCTTCTCTCTTCCGGCAGGTTCATTCACTTCCTTCTCTTTATATTTCTTTGGTTTTGTTTGTGCTTGGTAGTCAGTGCTTTGTTAGGTACTCTTTTCTACATCATCACCCACAAGCTCAATCTCACCGTCGGCATTATTCCCTCTTTGAATGTTGCTGCTGGTCTGCTCGGTTTCTTTTTTGTTCAGTCCTGGGTTGGGTTTTTGTCCAAATTGGGGATTCAAGTTACTCCTTTCACCAAACAGGAGAACACTATTATCCAAACTTGTATGGTTGCTTGCTATGGCCTCGCATATAGCGGTACTTGCTGCGTCTTTCTTCAGTTGCTTCCAGGATAGGGTTTTCTATTTTTTTTGTCTAGCTATCTGATTTTGGTTTGACATTTTTAGGAGGATTTGGGTCGTATTTACTTGCAATGGACAACAGAACTTATGAATTGATTGGTCCTGGTTACCCTGGGAACAGACCAGAGGATGTTATTAACCCTGGATTGGGTTAGATGATTGGGTTTTTGTTTATTGTTAGTTTCTTGGACTTTTTTAGTCTTGTGCCCCTCTGTAAGGTATTTTTTCTATTTCAAGTTTTGGGCAAACGAATTCAAATTAGTTGGTCAAATGGTTGTTGAATTGAAATTGCAGGTTATGGTGATGGACTATAAGCTTACAAATCCTAGTGGGATAGCTATAACAATGTTGATTAATAGCTTTCCTACAAACTTAGGGCCTGAGCTTGCTGGGTAAGCTGGATGTTTTACGTTTTGATTCTGTTGTCCATATTCTACTCCAATTTCGTTTCAATTTGTTTTTGTGAGAGCTCACTTTTGAATTTTTTTTTTTGTTACTCTGTAGTATAATTTTATGTAAATGCGATTAATCCTTTATTTTGATCTGTTAGTTCTCTTGCTTAATGATTCTCTCTACTTTATCTGCTTTATTAGCTCTCAAGTTCAAGCTATTCTATCAGTTTGGTAGTATATGCCTATATGGTCTCTTCATTCTAGATATGATTCTCAAATTTCCTATTAAATTTGAATTCTATCTCTTTATTGATTTCAATCTTATTCTTTTGTGTTGCGACTGAATGAAATTTGCCTGCTTAAGAAGCTTTTATCGCTGCATTCTGTTAGGGATTTTGGGTTTTAAGGATTTGAGTTTTATTGTAGTATCAAATCTTATTTCATTACTTGTTAATATGATTTACAACTCACACATTTTGATTCTGTTGTCCATATTCTAATCCAATTTTTGTTTTGGTTCGTTTTTATCAGAGCTCACTTGGGTTATTAGTACTATTATGATATATAATCTGGATGGGTGGTAAGTTATCTATTTGGCTATTGGTATTATTATAATATATTATCAGTAAAAATTATATGTTGGATTATTCCCATTTTGACGTTTTACCACGCATTTTGATCTTTGTAGTGGCTTGGTCTTGACAAAGAGTTAAAGAGGCTGGTGGTTGAGACCACTACAAACCAGGTAGCTTATTGCATCACTCTTTTTTCAGGCTATGAGATAGCACGGTTTTCTCAATTGCGTTGAAGAAGTAGTTAGTATTGAATGATAGTTTGTTTCTTTGTTATACATGGACTTAATTATTTTTATCTAATCCTTCAAAAGTCATTGTATTTGTTATTTGGTAGCATTTTATTTGTTTGCTTCTATCTTTGAATGGTAATGTAACATTGTACCTTTGCTGCATTTTAATACGAAAGCAGGATCCAAAGGTGATGTATATTGTAATTGGATTGTATGGTGCTTGAGGAATCTACTTTCTGCGCACTTAAAGGATCCTGTCCTTATGCATGATGGTTTTAATGGTTTGTCCTAACTATTATCACTTGAATTAGTGTGTTCAGTTTAAATAATAGAACTTAATTAGTTAATAATTGGCATAGGACACCTCCCTTCAATCCAAATTACAAATTATATGAATTACTAATATGACTATAAAGAGATGGCCATTGTTGAGCATTGCGGACGGTTCTTAGAAAAGAATCATCCTCATTGCTCTTTATTTTGCACTGCATTATTGAGCATTGCGGACGGTTCTTAGAAAGTACCATCCGCATTGCTCCTTATTCCCGACGGTCCAAAATCGTCCGCAATAAGGCCTCATCAATAGCGTCGCGGGCTGTGTAGACGGTTCAGAACCGTCCGGAAAAGCCCAAAATAATCGTTCGGAAAAGTAGTTTTTGTACTAGTGAACGTATCCCTCCAATTTTAATTGATACATCCACATATAGGGAATGTAGATGACCAAAGATCAATTATTAAAAAAAGTAAAACGTATTCTCTAACATGAGATCTATAGAGAAATGGATATACTGAACTTATAAAATATTATTTATGTATCTCTCCCCCAATGTTAAGGGAATGATAGACAAGGCAACCATAGAAACCTTAAAGCAAAACTAAAGAAAGCATTAAAATCATCCAACTTTTGGAATAAAGAAAAAAAAAGGAACCATAATCATTTTTTGCCTCACTAGAGAAACAAATGGTATCCCCTTATCATAACTATTTTTTTATTAGTTTGTTTAGCTTTATAGTCTTCAAACTTTTATTTCTTCACCTCTTTTCAATATAGCCCCGACCCGACCCATCATTCACTTGAATTGCGAAAACGGGTCATAAGGAAAAAAAGGATTTGGATTCGGAATATTTCCGGCCCCACCAAAATTGGAAGCGGCAACATCAAACTCAGTAGGATCCCGATAATACCCTCCAACCATTCCCCCGTCAAACATATTCTGAGGACCACCGGGAAGCAGAGTCAGGGGTTGGAGTGGCGGAGGCGGCGGCTGCATTGGATACGCCGGAGCAAAAAGCGGCGGCGGCGGCAGCAACATACTCTGATTCATCATCCCATAATCGGCAGTTCTGGCGGCGGCGGAGCGTTTGAGGATGGAATCACGGCTGGAGGAGCGGTCGTTCTCCGATTCACGGTAGCGGTTGAGGAAGAGAGTGAGAGGCTCGACGTATTCGTCGAACCCTAGCTTTCCCATGGACCAGATAATGTCCTCGGCGGTGATAGTTTTCCGCTGCTCCTTCTGGCAGCGGTCGTTGGCCTCGCCGGTGATGAAGCTGATGTACTCCGACACGCACTCTTGGATGGTCTCCTTTGCGTCGTCGGAGATTTTGGCGTGGGTTGGGAGAATCTTGCGCATGATGCGGATCACGTTTGCGATCGGCATGTATTGGTCTTGCTCACGCACCACGCATGGGGTTGGACGGGTTGGCGCGGGCGGTTCGGGCTGGGAGCCGGCGGCTTCTTCTGCAGGAGCTCCGCCGTTGCTGCTGCTGCTTCCGGCGACGGTGTTGTTAGGTGCGAGAGTGTAGGGGAGGTCGTTTGGCTGAACAGCATTAGTGCCTGTAATCAAATACCAAAATAATCCATTAATGAACAAAATATTAAACTATAAGTCTATAATACATTTTCTTATTTCGTCGTATTTTTTTTATCTATCATCAAGCAACAGTTTGGAGTGTATGTATGGTTATAATAGCTAAATAGTTGCTTCAAATAAAAAAAAAAAGCTAGCAACAAGAAGAAGCGCATAAGGGTACAATCTACTTGAATGCTGAAAGAGATAATAGTAAAGCTAGCAAAGTTGGATGAATTTAAATAAATAAAAGAAGCATCTTTTTAGAGTTCTGAACTCTTTCTGCAGAGCAAAATGGAGAAGCCAAAAATGGAAAAGATCCTCTGAAGGATTTCCACATAATTTAATGTCAGGAACGGGTCATTCGAATGGAAGAACGACCATCGTTACGTGCTCTGTTGTTTTTAACTTTTAAAAGCTGAACTGAATTAAAATGGATTGAACTAAACTGCAATTGACTAAACTGAATTGAAATAATCTAAATTGAAGTGAAGTGGTCTGAATTAAAATGAACTGAATTATAGTATAAGAGAACAACAACTCAATATATAGTTTTTTTTGGGTAAAGTTTAAAAAAGTACCTTATGGTTTCACTCATTTACAAAATGGGATCTGAGGAATTTTTTTTTACAAAATGGGTCTAAGGAATTTTAAATTTTTTTTGCAAAAGATGGCCTATGGATTTAAAATAGTGGTGTTCCACTGAATATTTTTAATAATTCAACATTCTAATAATTTAACCTTATTATTTGAAAAGTATACATCATGATTTGAGTAATTTTTGAAGATTTTTTTTATTTTTTTAATAATTTTTTAAAAGTTTTCATTCATAATTTAATTAAAAAAATATTTGGACTATTTAAAAAATTTCAAAAAGATTCACCGATGTGTATTGTATTTTAAATAACCATTCCCCAAAATTTCAGATACAAATAAATAAAATTACCCATTTTTATAACATAATTTAATATTAAAAATTTATTGTTTATAAATTTTTTTAAAATTATAGACCCTATTTTATAAAAAAAATTCATAAAATTTTATTTTATAAAGAATTAAAAGCAGAGGTAACTGTTTCTTAAGTTGACTTTTTTTTCAAAATTATATACATCTTCATTTGTTCGGTAAGTTAAAGTGGGGCACAACACTTGTTCAGTTATGTTTTTTTCCCGCAAAGTCAATTTCTATTGCTACTTTTGTTTTTTATAGATTATGGTGCATTCTTTAATTATTACCTCGTAAAAGATATATTTCAATAAAGTTTATCAACTTTTTTTCCAAATAAATCAATACCATAGAATCCAAATATCCACCCTCTAAATCTCAGTTTTTTTCAAATTGGTTATTTCTAGTTAATAATTTACATTTTTTTAAAAAAAAATTACTTTATGTGAGCTTATAATAATAACAAAAGAAAATTTTGTCTCACCACGTCCGAGTGTGGACTCAAACTGCGACCTTTAGAATCACAACTTTAAAGCTCAACTATCAGACCAAGCCTTTGGCACTGTTAATAATTTACATTTAGTTTACACCAAATTAATTAAAATGGGGCATGCAATATACTATCAATGCATAAACAAAAAAACAAAATACCAAATGAACTTTCTATTATATATGAAAAAATGGTAATTTTTTATATGAGTTGTTAAATAAAAAAATATAATAGAATAAAAACAGCTATTTTGACCCATATAGAGAGATGTTTTTCGAAAACAAGTTAACATTAAATTTAAGTCCAATTTTCAAAGCTTATCCTATGCAATTCGTATTAATGTCTTTGTGATGTCCAAAGTTGAGAGATACATTAAGCATGGTTTTCAAATTCATTTGAGGCTTTCACGCACATGAAGAAAAAAATGAACTGAAAATGCAACAATTTTGTTGTTATCTCTAAAAAAAACAAAATAGCGAATTTGTCATCATTGAGATTTTTTTTAATGGACGGCTACATCTTTTGAGAAAGAAAACTGCAAATTAGTAAAAGAAAAAACAACCAAAAGCTAAAATTGAATTCTCTTTTGAGTTAAAAGACAAAAAAAAACAAGAGAGACTTCACTGATGAACTGTCTGAGTCATGCATGCCTGCCACGTCATCATATATATTAGCAATAAAAAATTATAAAATAAAATATAAGTTCATGAACTATACAACTTTACCAAATTGTGATTCCAAATAAAATAACCGAAAGAGGAAGTGTTACCGTAGAAAAAAAGACCTCCGGGAGCATAATTATATTTCATACGTGATTGATATTTTAAAACAAATTATCGATTAAGTTTTAACAAATGATTTGCATGAAAAATTTTCTACAGTAGCATTTTTTTTCTAAAACCAGATTGAAAAGACAGTTGCATGCAAAAATGAATAAAACTGAAAAAAATGATAATCAGCTAAATAACGTAAGATCAACTCTTGCATGCCATCTATTAATCAAGGAAATAAGATGGATTAAATGGTCATAAGTATAAAAATAAAAAAAAAAAAAATTTACCCAAAAGTCTAAAAACCATTGTTTGATTGGTATTTAATTTTATTATGGAGCAAATCAATAGTTGGTATTTAATTTTAAATTATTTACCTGAAGTGGTAGCAGAGGATGGTGAATGTTTATGCCTTCGATAGCGATGGAACCTGCCTCCACGTTCCATTGTTTTTTTAAAAGGAGTAAACTCTTCTACAGTCATTATTTATAGGCCTTCGAATGGGACCACCTGTTATAGCCGGTCACATTCTGTTTTCTTATTGGCTATGGCCCTCTTCTTTACTGGCCCACCCTTACCACGTCATAACTCAATAGGATTTTGTCACTATGCCCCTTGTTTTCCTTTTATTCACTGCTTACTAATTTATATTTTTCAATTTTACACTATCAGTTTCTTTTTCTTAAACCAACTTATTATTTCATCACTACATAATTTTATAATTAAATAATGAGAGTAAATTAAAGAAAAAAAATTGTTAGAATGTGTTGATAATTTAAATTCACAAATAGATATAACTAAAATGAAAAATTAAAGAGACTTATAAAAGAGAATGGATGGAATACATATAAGCACTATGAAACTTTTGTCCATATACTTATGATTTTCAATTTTATGGTATAAATAAATATTTTGTTACCATCATTTAAATACATGTTTGAATACAAAAAATTACTACTTATAATAAAATTTTTTTATCAATGACAATAAACATCGACGGTGAATTATAACAACTAAATCAAACAGTTTTAATGTTGAAATTATTATTAAGATTAAGCTTAATCTAAAAATCGTGAAATTGTAAATTTTCATTAAGAATTTCACTGTTGTAGCAAACTTAATTTTTTTAACTAATTAAATTTATTTTGATAGAAACCATAATATGTTCCTTTTGAATTGGTTGTAGAATTGTTAATTCAATTGTTGCTTAAGTTAATAATGTGTACATTATTATATAACTGGTAACCCAAAAAATTAATTTGTCGACATTATATTATTGACTTTGAACATGTGAAAAAATAGGACAAATCGTTCATAACGATGGAGGACGGAGTATATTTTTATATTGATTTTTTTTTAAAAAAATTTGGAGAACAATTTTATTTATTATTTAAAAATGAAATCACATGATAAAATTAAAACTGGTTAATATGTTGAGTTGAGATACGACCGAATCCACTTGTTAATGAGTTGCAGACTTGCAGATAACTTTAACCCAATTTAACTCTTTTTATGTCTTTGATATTTTTTTCTTAAATTAAAAGTGAATTTATGGCTGATTAATTAGACATATATATGTTAACACCCTTGATTGAATTATATTTGAATTTTTATAATATTTTGAGATATGGTAAAAGTATCGAAAGAAAAGAAAAGGCATATGTAAAGAAATATGAACACAAAAAAGATTAATAAATTAAGACTTTTTTACAAAGATTTAAAGTTAATCATTTATATTCTAATAATATATATAGGATGCAATAATTTAAATAAAAAAAATATAACCATAATAAGATATAAAAACTTTTAATGATCCAAGCATGATAAAGATAAAATAACGGTTATTTCAAAGAAACAAGAAAAATATTTTATAATTCACTTGAAATTAATCTTTATATCAGTGCATGAACGACAGTGGAAATGTTTTTGACTATTCGAACGTTTTCTGACTTGAAATTACCAAAAATAACTTTCAAACTTCCCATAAAATGGCATTATATTTAGGGGAAGCTACATATACAGACCGTTGAACTACTCCCATCGATTTCAAATAAAAGACCTTTTAAACTTTTTATCAAAATTAATACGATATTAATTAGCAACTAAAAAGATTAATTTATTCTTCATAAAATTTTCTTTCTTCATAATTACCACCTTATAATTTTAAGAATACTTAATTTCCTTCCTAATTAATGTAAGGGTAATTTAAAGAAAAAATAATAAATATTACATTGATAATTTAAATAATCACTTATTTAAAAATAAAAAAAAAAATTAAAAGCTCATTTATTTGAAAGCGGAGGGGGTATTAGTTAAATTTGTGAAGTTAAAAGTTTTGAATCCGAGATTTCAAATTCGACCAATTAGAGATTAGGACAGTTTCCGCATGTGGAATGACTTTGATTTACTTCTTTTTTTTAAACAAACAACAACACAATAAGACATTTTGATTTTCTTGCCTTCCCACCCCAACACTATGGGCCCTAAGTTAACTCTACTCCTTCGAAATCTCATGGGCAACTAAGCCAAATTTGAATCTAGTGATTTAGTTAAATACCTTACAGATAAAAAAAATTTATTCAAGTAGTAAGAAGTATATGAGTTGATGACGATAAAAATCCATATGGCAAACAATGTTTGAACTCATATTTCTCAAAAAAAAAATATTTTTCTTACTGTATATAGAAAAACTGAAAAAGAAAAATATATAAAAATTCTCTAAAATTAAGTACTCAAGCTTTACTCTAAAGTTGAGGGATGGCTTTTTGGCTTTTAAGATAAAGCCAACTTATAAGCTAATTTTTTTAAGAAGCTCCAACTTAAAATTTTTTTCTTTTAGATTTAAAACCTCTTATAAGCTAAAAAAAAAGCAAGCTTTTAGAAACACTTAAATTAAACTAAGAGCTTAGAAGCTAATACTAACTTATAATCTGATTATAAGTTTTGAAAAACACCCTCGTTGTTTCATCTCTATTCAAATTAAAGGATAGAATATAAAACAACCTCGACCAATTATATTTAATCAATGATTTAAATTGTTAAAACTTTACAACTTTATCAACTTTGATTTTAAGATAAATCCAAATCCTAGATAAACATGAAGAAACAAGTGACTAGATACATATTCAAGGAAAGAATTCGATTAACATTAAAAGTTGTCTGAAAAGTGATTTATTTAATAAATTATATTATAGAGCTGAATACATTGTAGCTTGACAATGAGGCAACCTAGCAACTAAAATTAAGTAAGAAACTGTTTGCATAGATAATAGAGAGAGGGAGTACAGCACAGAAAATACTCACAAAAAAGGTCAGTTGTGAAGGGAAAAGAAATCTTTTTTCCCTCCAAAACTACCGAGACAGCTTCAAAGATGGCCAAAGGCGAACAAAGTAACAGTTTCAAAGCGACGGGTGATATTATCGCTTCTCATTTGAGTCGACGTACAATTGTTGATCTCTAATGTACTCTGTCACTCCATCTATAGTCAGATATTTTACAGATAACCCTCTAGAAATGCATTCCCTGGAAACATATAGCAAAACACATGAACACCCAGTAGTGTTGTAAAATATAATCCAAGCATATTTGTCAATAACATTATTACCTCAGTCTCGTTGAACTGATTGAATTCGGAACGAGTTCATCCACTACTTTGATGTTATGCTACATCAACACAGGTTACTCTACTTTTTTACCTTGAGTCAACTAGTCAATAAACACATTCGCAGAAATAACAGCTCGTAAAAAAAGAAAAGGAATCGAGACCTCTCACCCTGTTTTCGTTTAGAATTTCATTGTCAGATATGACTTTGTCAATATCTTGCCCTTCTCTAAGGATGCAAACTACACCATAATCTCCACATATCGACCTCACCTGCCCCAAATGATAATGTCAACTTAAATTTTAACTTAGTATATATGACATTACGATTAGCAAACAGCACCTCCGAGTAAACATTATTAGTAGTCCCTTTCTTTTTGTAATTTCACAAGTACTGGAAGTCTATAAAGATGCATCATATACCTGCTCAGGAATCCAGAATCCAGGGATGCTAAATGAGTGGAGTCACAGACAAGCATGACTTTAAGGAGCCCTAAAAAATGACAGGATACTCTTAGCATTCTTTGGCATTTATGTCAGCACAAATCAAGTGGTCAATGTCACCTTTTGATATCTTTGCACTATCGATAAAATAATTTTCAGTTCTCTTCAAGATAGTCAAAGTGCGCTGAAAGGTACTTTGATTCGCCTGTTACAAACGATTGAAAATGTAAAAATGATATTCCGCACGATTAAAATGTTAACAATAAAAGTAAACAATTTGTAAGAATTCACTAATTACTGATGGTCTGGTCAATAGGCATAAAAAAATTTGGGGTAAACTTCAAAAACATACCCTGTGGTTTGGTCGTTTTGCAAAAAGGTGCTTGTGAATTTTGTTTTTTAAAAAGGGTGCATGTGGTTTCAAAAGTTTGCAAAGAGATGATTTCAAAAATTTTAAAACCACATTTTGAAGGGTAATCTTGTCCATTTTGAAGTGAAATTTTGTAGTTTAGTTAATGAAAATATAATACACATTTGTGATAAATTTTAGAATTTTTCGAGAAGTATTATTATATTTTTAAATTAAAATTTGATTATAACTTTAAAAAATCAAAACAAAATGAAAATTTTCCGAATCTTACTCAAATCTTGATATATAATTCTTAAATAATATAGTTAAAATATAGGACTGTTGAATTTATTGAAATAACTGGTGTAGCACTGTAATTTTTACACCACAGGCACCCTTTTGAAAACTTTTGAAACCACATACACCCTTTTGAAAAAAAAAATTCCACAAGCATATTTTTGCAAACCAATCAAACCACATGACATGGTTTGAAGTTGTAGGAATTTGTACAGCCATACCTCCCATGGATCTACCATAATGAAATCAGAGCTTTCACATGCTAAGTTACACATCCTCAAACGATGAACACCAGATATTAGACCCTATATGACAATCAAGTAATGAAGCTCTTTCATTAAATCACATCCACATTCCAAACACGCCTAATAAACAAAGAAGAACAAAAGAAAAAGTCATTTAAAAAAATAACTCATGATGACATGCAATCCAGGCAAAAAATATGCAGTAATTTTACATCACTACAGCATATTTTATCAATTTCCTGGACACATGTAACCATGGGTTGTATCTTAAATTACGAATTTCTCCTATGTGCTGATCGTTGTGATGGACATGGTATGAAGGCGCATATACCTGCTTCTTGTATGCATCACTAACAGGTGACATATAAGCTGCAGCAACGCAATAGCCTTCAGCCTTTAACGCATCCCTAGCAAGCTCTGAGCATATAAAAGGAATTGATTACACTCTGTATAGATCATTCCACTCAATGCCCTCAATTTTAACCAGGTAGAATACATAATATCCCTAAACTGATAAACATAGAACAAGCAGAAAGATTCCAAAAATAGAAGCACTTGGAATGACAGCATTGTGCTCCAGCAAATCAAAACGAGATTCACAACGAAAGTGAAATCACTCACCAAACATGCGCAAGTGCATAAGAGTAGGAGGATTGAAACTACCAGTCGCTACAAGAACTACATTTATCTTGTCACCATCACTGTTTCAATGATATGATTTTAATTATGAAAATGCCAATCTTGATAAGCAGCAAGGAAAATAGACTAAAAGAAATAAAAAGAGTAAGATTAATTTACTGGATGGAACTTTCGCCAAATGATACTTTGGCCATTGGCAATTCAAGATCCATAATGAAACCTGTATTAGAAGAAACAAATAAACAAAATCCACATTTAGAAAATGGTTCAAAATATGATAATAATTGTCAACAGAGCACTTAGGGCAAGAATACAAGAATTTCCTACGTTCTTGTCAAGACAAAACAACTTGAGATGCATATATATGGACGAATTAAACTATGGAACCAACTTTATACATTATCATTTATTAAATATATGAATACAATCAAGTTTTTTTTTTTTTGGTTTATATTCATATAATGAATGCCAAATCGTAGCTGCAAATATTTTGTCATATAAACGAATGACATGAACATCTTAAAGCTTTTATAACTAAACTGTTGAAATATTTATCTATTTCTGAAACTATAGAATATAGATTAAAAATTATTATGTTTGGTCTCAAATGCACAAAAAACTAGCATCAGGCATTTTCTTCCCTCACCCAGAAAAGTGAATTGCATTTTTCTCCTAAAGTCCCCTAGGTCTTCTCTTATACAACTTGAGTATTGGTGCTTCCTAAAATCAGTGAACTAGTTTCATCAAAATCTTACAACTCCAAACAATCCAACAACAAACAAAAGGCAAGTACAAATACTCAACAATCTGTTCATACATGAAACAAACGTAAAACTTGGATCAAATGGGAGACAATAATATTCATTATGATATCTAAATAATCTCCCTAGAATTTCATACACGGTAATGCGGTTAACAATTTAGAAAGATCAGTTAAAGCATGAACAGGACAATCATATTTCAATGTGACATTTCATCGAACACATCGTATGCAAGAAGCGTGTGATTCTCGGTCTATTTTTTAGCAGACCCAGAAAAGGGAGCAAACATAATAAAAGCAAAAACTACTCATAGCTACCCTACCTTTCACCTAAGACTACAGAAGATCAGAAGTTCTCCAGAAGTTGAAGTATTCAATCATATTTTCTAATTCGAAGATGGAAGGAGTACAATTATTTCTGACTAAAATTTCTAAGCAACTTGGTGACTGAAATAATTTGAAAATAGACGTGCAAAGGAAAAAAAAGGCTGATGGACCAATGTTCCTGCCTTTTATCTAGGCAGCCAAACAGCGAAGAGGAAGAGATACAAAAGAAAGAAAAGGGGATAGAAGAAAACCTGGTTAAGCTCCGAGAGAAAAGAAGATGAGTGCTGAAGCTCAAGGAATTGCGCGATGAAACCAACTTGTGGCAGTTGTAATGCCGACATCTTTGTTGGATATGCTCTTATTGGAAAGTGCGGAACTTTCATTTTGCTGCAAGTATGTCAACCCGGGTCAACCATTTAACTCCAAATGCTGCACCATCTGTAGGGAAACAATGGCGGGTTGCCTCACTATGCAGCCATGCTTAAGCCTCTACAAATATAGGATATCCAACGGATACATAAAACAATCGCGCAAACGTACTTACACTAAATACCATAAAAAAAATCTCACATACTCTAAATATCATTTGAATCTGGAAATTTTAAAAGCAACGAGCGCTATCTTAGCCATTAGGCGCAACCATTCCCCATTCCACATTCCAGCGACCGCATTTCATATTCTAATATGATATGTAGTTTTTTAGTTTTTTAAAAGAGAGTTTGTGCAATGTTAATTTCATAAAATTAGTGAGGTACATGGTTGAAAACTATTTTGAAGTCTCAAATATTTGATACTAATGATGTATATTTTCCAAATAAAATGATTAAATTATGAAAAATATTGTATAGATTAAAATATTTATTATAATAACATTATTTTTAATAAAAAAATATTTTTATTATTTTTTTAAACTTTGTTTTGAAAAAGAATTTCACAAGTCCCACTTTAATAAATACTGAAATTAAAAGTTATATTTTTATCATTTTTTTCAAGCCCCATTTTAAAAAAGAATTTCTCAAGTCTCATCTTAGTGAAATTAAAAGTTACTTTTCTAAACTTAACCCTAAAAATAACAAATAAATTCTCAATAGATTAACCTATACGATTGAAAAAAAATATTATTAAGTATTATGAAAAAGACATAAGAGAAAAGGCTTCTTTTGTTACATTGCTAAGTTAAACAATAATTTATCATCATAATAACTTATAAGTTAAAAAGTCCTCATGTGAGCCGACGACGTTTCGCGCGGCGGTTATGAGGTTCGGGGCCTGGTCGGGCCAGCCTGTTGGAATGAGGGGGAGATGCGTGTGATGTGATTGGAAAATGATTTTGTATATTTTAATGCTCAAAAGATACGAGATCGAAACCTCGTACTTAAGATAGAGTCGCCACCCGGTTCAGCTCAACCGGGAAATTCTTGGCACGATTTTTCCACCGGGTGGTTGGACCATACCTTAAGTAGAGATTCCGAGTTCGGATGATGTTATCTATTTTTCATTAGGCCAAGTTAAAGTACTTCATTCTTTCTTAATTGGTTTAATCCATCCTATTTATTTGTATTTTCAGTTATTTTGTTGTTTTCGCGTTTATCAAGCAATTGAAACAATGAATAAAATATTTACAGCCATAAAAAAAAATAAGTGCGGAAAACAAAATTATTACAAGACTTTCAAGTCCTATACATTTTTCTATGCAATAAATAAAATACATGATTGTCTGATATACGTCTGCCTGCAGAAAATTGTTAGCACGAGCATAGCATATTTTATGGCTAAAATGAGATTCAAACGGCGTTTTCAAGGAAATTCCATTTTTAATCAGATTTTAGGCTCACTCGTTATTTTAACCGGATTATGAGTGAAAATACCCACACATTACGGGGTGGGGTCTGTTTGCAAGAGATTCTGAACTTCCCTCATTACATTATATGTTCTAGCTTCGGAAAATGAGCTAATCCGGAAACAAATGAAAATAAAACTGTTGTCCAGAAAGTCATATCGCGGACAATACAACTGATGCCGCTGGCGATATGGCTGATGCCGCCGGCGGCATCAATTATGTCACCGGTGATATCAATTTGTAGGCAGTAGTGGTGGCAGTAAAAATGACCGAAAACCCAAAAATGAATATAAATCGACGAAAATTAACACAAATCAGTAATATTAATGCCAAAGAGCTATGAGACTCAGGATTTTTACCTCGAGGTCGTGAATCCACCTCTTTGTGAACCAAAAGAAACACCTCCGGGGAGCTTGTTACGACGATTTAGCAATAAATTTAAGTGCTTTTAGTTTCTAAATCTAATTAAGTTGATTTTAACTTAAAGACTTGCTGATTTCAAACTCACAATCAGATAATTCAAAGAAGAAAAAATCAGGAAAATGGATCGGAATCTTTTTTTTTTCCTATTTTATCTAGTTCTTATCTCCCTAAAATCTATTCCCATATTAAAATCCTAACATTCAATTCTCCCCTCTTAAATGCAGCTCAAGGTCTGCTTTTATAGGTGAAATAGGGTGTTTTTTGAGGCCTTTTTGACCAATTCCGCCGAAAGTGGTCGAAAGGCTGTCTGTGGAGGACCTGTTTCGGGCCATGCATGGTGATGCCACTGGTGGCATCAGCCTCCAGCATACCGACAACTAACGGGCCCAAAAGCCAAAAGAGTCGTCAAAAGTGGTTTCATAGTGGGTGGAAAGACATCTTTTTGACTTTTAATAATATTTTAATGGGTATTCATTATTTGGGTGTAAATCATCGGTTCAAGCTCCTATCGGATGCGTTATCGGCCACGTCGAACTGGATTCTTCCAAGTATAAAATTCACGAGGAATATTATTCTGGTAATAAAAATTCTAAAGAGAACTTTTATTTTGAGGCACTAAAATTGGGTACACGTCATCATCATCTCGCGAGAGGGACTGCAAAATCCCGTAGTCATAGTCTGCCCCTCGGGGATCACTGTTGCCACAGGTCAGTATGATCACTCGAAAGAGCAAGGGATAGGAATGATACCTGATGGGTGACCGATTTGCCCCTTGGTCGGACCTAGTGCTTTGTAGAGAGGTTGCCCCTTGGTCGGGCTTATGCTTTGCGGAGAAATTGCCCCTTGGTCAGGGTTGAGCTTTGTGGAAAGGACGCCCTTTGGTCGGACTTATGCTTTGTGGAGAGTATATCCTTTGGTCGGACTTATGGTTTGTGGAGAGAATATACCTTGGTCGGACTTTTATTTGTAGGGAGATTATCCCTTGGTCGGACTTTTGTTTCGTAGATTGGTTGCCCTTTGGTCGGGCTTATGCTTTGTGGGGAGTTTATCCCTTGGTTGGGTTTTGTGTTAAATAGATTGGTTGCCCCTCGGTCGGGCTTATGCTTTACAGAGAAATTGCCCCTTGGTCGGGCTTGAGCTTTGTGGAAAGGACGCCCTTTGGTCGGACTTATGCTTTATGGAGTGATCGTCCCTTGGTCGGACTCATGCTTTGTGGAGAGATAATCCCTTGATCAGACTTTGTGTTTTGTAGATTGGTTGCCCCTCGGTCGGGCTTATGCTTTGAGGAGAAATTGTCCCTTGGTCGGGTTTTATGTTTTATAGATCGGTTGCCCTTTGGTCGGGCTTATACTTTACGGAGAAATTACCCCTTAGTTGGGCTTGAGCTTTGTGGAAAGGACGCCCTTTGGTCGGACTTATGCTTTATGGAGAAGTTGTCCCTTGGTCGGGTTTTGTGTTTTGTAGATCGGTTGCCCTTCAGTCGGGCTTATGCTTTGCGGAGAAATTACCCCTTGGTCAGGCTTGAGCTTTGTGGAAAAGACGCCCTTTGGTTGGACTTATGCTTTATGGAGTGATCGTCCCTTGGTTGGACTTGTGCAAAATCTAAATTGGAGGAGCAATGTCGCCGGCGGAATGAATGATGTCGCTGGCGGTATGAATCGATGCCACCGGCGATATGAGTGACACGTGGCAGCTTTGACTGGTCAAGAAATTTCAAAATTTAAACTAAAAGGGGGCGATGTCGCCGGTGGCATGAGTGATGTCGCTGGCGATATGGCTTGATGCCGCCGGCAGCATGAACGAACAGTTTCAGATAAATTAAAACTCCTCAAATTCCGCACGGCAGTTTAAAAAGATTTGAAACTCCCTTCTTCCTTATTTATTCAGAAAACCGTTCTTACTGCTTCACATCTCATTCTCCAAATCCTACGATTTTTTCTTTCATCTTTCAAATCATGAAGAGAATCACCAAGGCTTTCAGGGGCAAATCTACCAAGGCTAGAGAGAACTTGCCCGATTCTTCTGTCGAGGGATTGAAAATTCTCTCCGTTCCTACTGCTTATGGCCTGAAGGATATGGCCAAGATATACGGTTATAGGATCAATTCTCCCATCACCAATCTGATCCCAGAGAAGGAGAAGCACCTTTGCTACATTCAGGTAATCCCGCAAAACCCGAATCTCTTCTTTTTGGGTTCGGTTTGATTTGGCTTTAGGCTTGAAATCGTGCCATGGTAGGAGTCATAGACTAATTATACACTGATATGGTATGTTTAGGTTCAATTTTTTTAGGCTTATTGTTTGATTGATTGCGATTTTTTATGGATTTGGCATGATGGGTGCGATTTTGGGGAAAATAAGTTCTGCCCGCAGGTAGTGATGTCGCCGACGATATGAGTGATATCGCTGGCAACATCAGTTCATGCAAATAGGCCTATGGAAGTCTGATGTTGCTTCTGTTTAAAGTGATATCGCCGGCGGTATCATCCATGCCGCTAGCGGTATGGAGTGATACCGCCGACAACATCGCTTTTAGCAGAAGCGACATCAGCAGCTCTTCTGATGAGAAAACAAGCAGGACTGATCTATTTTGTTTCTAATTTTACAGCCATATGAACTGACCTATACAAGGGGGATGGGCACCATCGGTGAATGATGGCACCATATTTTGGAGAACGACCCCGAGCTTGCGCTTGCCATTAATAAGACAGGATTCGGGGACTTGGCCCGGATAATGCCAATGCTGATGCCCAAGCTTTCTCATTCAGCAGTGATAACCCTAACTGAGAGGTGGTCTGAGACCACTCATACTTTTCACTTCTCTTTCGGGGAAGCTATGATTACACCCTCTAACATCGTAGCCATGACCGGCCTCCCTTGGACGGACGAGGTCATACACTTTAATGCTTACATGGATAAATACCATGTTGAGAGGCCCGTGGTGAGGCAGGTGAAGGAGCTATTTGGTCTGAAGCCTATTTCTGGGCAGTTGTCTTATGGTGAGTTATACCAACACTGGACCCGGGTGGATGTAGTGCCCGAGGCTGAGAGGGAGGCTTGTGTCCGATCCTTCATGATTTCTTTGCTTACCATGTTGTTCTTCCCAATCACGGGGAGTAAGATCAATTATATGCTGATAACTGTTGTGGAGGACGTGGCGGGCATTAGGAGGAAGAATTGGCCAAGGGCCATCTTGGCATAAATATACCACAGGCTGGATGTGGGAGCCCAGAAGAGGGTGAAAGCCCTTCGCCTCTGCCATTTGCTACTCCAAGTATATCTCTTTGGAAGTATTTTAGTTATTAGTACATGTTCTCATTTATTGTATGATGCTTTTTAAATTGATTGGTCGTTATTTATGCAGGCTTGGGCCTATGAGCATCAGATCCTCCCGCCGGTGGAGTTTAAGAAGATTGTGCCATCGAGCTCCCACTTTCTCGCTCACTGGTGTGGGGGCGTTGGTGGGAAGGCCAAGTACCCTATGAAATATAGGGAGGTCCTGAGGAGTGCGCGGTTGAGCTCGGTGTGCGACTTTTTAATTTAGTCTTTGTTTTTACACTTAGACAAAATAAAAGGCGTTTATGAACTTACACTGGTTGTTTTAGTTGATTGTTAGTGTAGCTTGACTTGGATCCATTCGATGGGGTGGAGAACTTGGCAGAGGTCGCAAGGGTTAGGAGGGAGGTAGACGATCATCGGTTCGTGATTGAGTGCCCTCTGTCTCAGCAGTGGTACCTGGGTGAGCGCATCCGGGGCTGGAGGTCCGTCCCGATGGCTGATAGATCGGTGCTTGCTGATCCTCCTACGGGCTTATGGTGGCCATATTTAGTGATCACCTCTGAGGCTGATAAGGCTGATTACATCGAGGGGAACAACTGAGTGATCCCTAGCGTCCCTAGCCTCTACAAGCAGCTCTAGTAGCGTCTACTCCCTGTGTGTCCCCGCATCCACAGAAATGATACGATTGAGTATCATAATGAACAACGGTTGGAGGAGGAGAAAAGGTGCCTTAAAGGCATTGTGGACGTCGAGGAGGAAGAAGATGATGAAGATGAGAAGCTTGAAGGGGATGTTGGGATCGAGCCCGAGGGGGAGGATGAGGAGGGCATGGATGTAGTTGGCGGGAGTGCGCCAATGTCCCAAGGGGAGCAACATTCTTTTGAGGTATGATTGTGTTTATGTGCCTGTTTTTGAATTAGTTTAGGAATGCTATTGACGTGTGGCTTTCATGTTTTTCAGGAACCCGCAAGGAAGAGAGGCCCGGATAACCAGAGTAGGACACGGCACTATGGTGTGCTGGAGGGCATAAACTTTGTGGAGGGGCATCTGGTTAATCCATTGAAAACTACATTCTTATTGATGAATTCTCGGGGCGAGTTCCTCCCTAGGAATATAGGCTCGAGCTGGCAAGCTCCAATTTTCATGCCCGAAAATACTACTTACATAAGGCTTGGTAATTATTTTATTTAGCCTTGGATGCGGGTGTCTAATGATTTGCCTTTTGGATTTTTCAGGTGGCGCGGAGCCATGTGGAGCAGCTCGCAGAGAATAATTTTGTTCTCCGGGATACACTTATCGGGCAGTCACTCCTTGCTCAGGTATTTTATGCATATGTTAAGATGGAATGCATGTATGGATGTTATGAATGATATGCATTGTTGATATTTTCTCTGGTTTGCAGGATTTCTTGGCCCTTTCCTTGTCAGACCTACGGCATCGCGTGAGTGACCTTGAGGGTCAGCTGGCAGCTACTGTCCAGGAACGGAGAAGTAAGTAGAACCTGGACCGTACGCACCCTGGTCATACCAGTCGTAGGGGGATCAAGATATCTGCTGGCCGACGCCCGCCTGCCATGGCCGAGGAGTCCAGCAGTGTGCCCATGACAGAGGGAAGGAAAGAGGACGATGTTGATGACTGGCTTGTGAGTCCCAAAGACGTTTCATCTCGCCCGGCCGGTAGTGGCTGGCATGCCTAGTTTTTTATTTTGTTCTTTTTTTATTTCCTTATTTGTACCCTTGATACATTGGGGTTGGAATAATTTGGTTTTTTCTTTTGGGTTTTGTTTCTTTCGTGGTCTAGACATTCAGAATTTTTGGATGGTTTGTGCCTTTGGGCTTTTTTTATTTTAAATAAGAATGGGTCGCTGTTTGGAAAGGCATTGGAAATGTGGTATAGGATTGTTTACAGGTTTTGTACAGGTCTGAAATGAAAAAAAATGCTTCTGATGTCGCCGAAAAATTCACTTCATGTCGCCGGCGGCATGACCCATATCACTTAAACTCATTCAGCCAAAATAATATATATAGGGCTGTTTGAAAGTCCATATCGCCGGCGACATCATCTGATATCACCCAATCTAATCCATATCGCCGGCGGTATCATTTACATCGCCGGCGGCATCACCCATTTCGCCGGCGGTATCAATTTTCCAGTAATCTGATTTCGACTATTCTGTCTATTCCTATCATGGCAACCCACAATCAAAAGCTATGGGGTTTTCTGCAGAGTATGGGGAATGCAGACTGGAAGAGGCTTGAAAAATTCAGGCTTTAGGGGTTTTCATATATCGCGGCGTGGCCCGTAAGCCGCAAATTCCTTCTAGCGGCACTATCTTTTTGGGATCCAATGGACCACATTTTCTGATTTTCATCGTTCGAGCTTTACCCCCTGCTCGAAGAATTCCACGCTATTTTAGGGACACTGTATCCTAAACGCATTTCACTGGCGTTGCCGGACTTTCATTTTAGCATAGATGGAATTCCTCGAGGGTTATGGAATTTGGATTCTGTGGACCCATTTTTATCTCGATTGCCTGATAAACCTGGGTTTCAGCTCTAAACAGTTCTAGAGTGATGCCGTGGAGTGCCTCGATCCCATCTTGCTTGGCTATTCATGGTGGCATTGCTACTCATGGTGGAGTTTATGTGCGGATTGAGCTTGATTGCTCCGCTCAATTTGATTTCGCTCATCAGCCCTATATCGACAGGGGCTTCTCCTGTGGCTGTGGGATTGGCCGATGTTTTGCTGAACGTGGATGCTGCTTCTGTTGACCCATCACTTATCGGAGATCAACTCATATTATTACAGGTACCTTTTATTCTTTCTGATTCCATTCATTTCCTTCCCTAATCCTTACCTGAGTTTTGAATTATAGGTATGGCTGATGGAGAAGCTGAAGTTGAGGGAGGCGCCATGAGGGAACCCGAAAAAGTATCTTCTCGTCCATCTGAGGGAGAGAGGGCTCATACAGGCTGATTTCAACGAGTTGACATATGACGATTGGGTGCCTATTTTGAGGGGGTATACTAACATGCAGGTTCAGTGGGTTAGTCCATGGTGGAGAATTCAGGATGTGGTTGTAGAATCTTGGGGAGCATGTGTTCAGCTGATAGGTCTGGAGGAATCTTCATTTTATACCTCTTACCGGCTGTGTCGTCAGTATGGCAAGAGGCAAAGAGCCCCAATCAAACTACCCTACAACCAGATTAGAGTTTACAAAGCTAGATGGGTCGACCATATTCGGGAGAAGTGGTCTAGGGAGGCTGTATTTGAGATTCTGGATTATGATCACATGGAAACCATCAAAACTGACACACACTACAGGGGATGGCTTGCTGAGATAAGAGACTTACCGACCTGTCGGAAGCAGTCATGGGCTCATTTTGAGGGGGAATGTGCGGAGTGGGGAGAGGACCCCTTTTCTACCTGGACACCGAGGCAGATCTCTAGGTACTGTGATGATGATGCGGGGAGTTCGATTTAAGTCTTGCTTTTATCAGAACTATCAGACCCTCTTTTTTTTTATTTTTTTTTGCATCTGAAATAAAATGAACTCTGTCCAAGGCTTGCTGAAGTTGTCTTAATCTTATGAATAAAGGATCCACATAAGTATAAGCATTTAGATTTCAACAAAAAAGAAACTTTTATTAATTGAGATAAAATAAAGTACATGATGTTTGGTTGACATTCCCATTGATTTAACTCCCGGTGCCAACTAGCCGAGATTGGTTTTCTAGAAGGCACTCGCTCTTTGCTAACATACCCTAACTCTTGCCTAGATTGCCCTTTTCGGGTTTTCGATCTAGCGGGTTTGTCTCATCCCCTAATTTTTGCACGGCTGGTTGGCAGGATACCAATCGTCGGGCGTCACCCTAATTTTTGCCCGATCAGTTAAAGACTGAAAGGCGGATAATTATCACGTATATATTTTTTTAGTGTGCTGCTTTTCTGATTTGTTTCTTTTAAATTAAACATGATAACGCTTAAGCCTATCTTGGTTTACGGGATTTATGAACTCGTTCCCATCCATGTCCATAAGTTTAGGTGCCCCTTTGCTAAGCAACTTCTTTATTACATATGGTGCTTCCCAGTTTGGCCTGAATTTACCCCTTGCATCAGTGGTAGAGTGTTTCAACTGCTTGAGGACCAGATCACTGGCCTTCAGGGGGACTTTTGATGTCTTACCCGACTGTTATATGCCCGACCCATATGTTGTTGGTACATTTAGAGGTTATCGAGGGCCTTCAACCTCTGCTCATCCATCATGTTCAACTGTTTAAATCTCGCCCGAGTCCATTCGGATTCTTCTGATTTAGCCTCTAGAGCGACTCTTAATGAGGTCACCTGAGTTTTAACTGGCAAGACTGCTTCCATCTCATAGATCAGGGAGAACGGAGTTTAGCCTGTCGGGGTGCGTATGCTGGTGCGATATCCCCAGATAGCAAAATGTAGCTTATCTGTCCAATCCTTGTAACCGACTATCATCTTAGAAAGAATCGTCTTTACCGATTTATTGGCTGCCTCAACAGCTCCATTGGCTTGTGGTCTGTATGGAGAAGACCTATAGTGCTCGATCCCATACTTCTCAATTAGAGAAGCAGTTGCTCCTTGAAATTGTACTCCATTGTCCGAGACTATATGGTGTGGGAGCCCATACCGAGCAAAGATGTGCTTTTCTATGAACTTGGCCATCTGCTTGGCGGTGACATTAGTGAAGGATTCAGCTTCCACCCATTTTAAAAAGTAATCTACTGCTACCACAATGCATTTGTGGCCGTTTGTTGAGGAAGGATGGATTTCACCAATTATATCTATCCCCCATGCCGAGAATGGCCAAGGGGTGGATAAGTGATGGACCTCGGTGGGTGGCAGATGCTGCATATCTCCGTAAACCTAGTATTGGTGGCATCATTTAACCTGGGCGATACAATCGGCTATGAGAGTGAGCGAAAAATACCCCAGTGGCTGGATTTTCTTTACGAGAGCAAGACCATTCATATGAGGGCCACAGTCACCGGCATAGACCTGGGTCATTACGTTTTGAGTCTCAGAATCAGTGAGGCAGCGGAGAAGTAAGCCGTCGCTGGTGCGCTTGAATAGATCATTATCCATAATACGAAACTAGATAGCGAGCCCCCGTAGGGTGGTACTGTCTGAGTCAGAAGAATCTGTGGGATATTATCCGGTCTGAAGAAATAGGACGATGTCAGAATACTAACAAGGTTCAGATGAAATGGCGAGAATTGGAGGAGTTGATTGAACATGATATAGGATTTTGGTGGAAATTAAAACCAAAGGGTGGATAGGTTGCTATTGGGGTCCTTCCCACATGGATGCGAGAGTGGCAAGAGCATCTGCCATTTGATTCTCATCTCGAGGGACATGTCGGTACAAGCACGAGGTAAATTTCTCAGACAATTCACGGACAGCCTCAACATAAGGACGGAGAGATTCTTCTTTAACTTTCCAATCTCTAATGACCTGACGGACAACCAGAGCCGAATCTCTGATGACGGATACATGGCGGGCCCAAACCTGAAGAAGAGCCTCAAGGCCAAATAAGCAAGCTTCATATTCAGCGCCATTGTTGGTGATAGCGAATTCTAAACATTTAGATAATGGGATTATCTCATTATGTGGTGTGACGATGATGACCCCGAGACCTGCTCCCTGACGGTTCACAGTGGCATCAAAGTACATTGTCCAAATGTCGTCAAGGGTTGTAACAGAGGTAAGCTATTCATCAGGAAACTCTAAATTTTCCTTATAGTCAGAGTTGAGGGGTTGATTAGCCAGGAATTCAGCTACGGCCCGCCCCTTAATGACCTTTCGGGTTATATATTCAATGTCAAACTCAAACAGGAGAAGCAGCCATCGGGATAATTTATCGGCCAGAGTAGGGGACTGACAAAGAAACTTCATTGGGTCAATCTTAGCTACGGCTTAGACACGATAAGATTGGAAATAATGTCACAACTTCTTAGTGAGCCAAACCATGGTAGTACAGGTCTTTTCTACAATCGAATACTGGGTTTCATAATCTAACAGCTTCTTACTTAAGTAGTAGATGGCATGTTCATGCTTATCATCATGTTCCTGGACAAGCATGGCCCCGATGGAAGTTTCCTCAATGGCCAAATAAAGGATGAGTGGTTTCCCTGGGATGGGGGGGTGTCAAGACAGGTGGATCGATAAGATATGCCTTGATTCTATCAAATGCTACTTGGCAATGATCGTTCCATACCACGGGTTGCTATTTTTTTAACAATTTAAAGATGGGTTCACAAACAGTAGTGAGACGAGTGATGAACCAACTAACATACTGTAAGGACCCTAAAAACGATCGGACCTCCTTCTCCGTCTTAGGGGGAGGCATGTCCCTGATGGCTTTAGCTTTGTCCGGATCCATTTCAATCCCTTTTTGGCTAACCACGTATCCTAACAGCTTGCCGAAGATAACTCCAAATACATATTTCTTTGGATTTAGGCAAAGATTATACTTTTCAATGTGAGTCATGAACTTGTCGAGAACAGCAAGGTGCTCCTCTCGAGTGGCGGACTTCACAATCATGTCGTCCGCATACACTTCCACTTCTTTATGGATCATCTCGTATAAGAGGGCGGTCACGACCCACTGATAAGTGGCCCTAATATTTTTTAACCCGAACGACATTACCTTGTAGCAATACACCCCCCATTCAGTGATGAACACTGTTTTGACTTTGTCGACAATATTAACCAGAATCTGATTGCACCCCGAGAACCCATCCATGAATGAATACATAGCCGCCCTAGCGGTGCTATCAATTAGGACATCGATGTGTGGGAGAGGAAAGTCGTCTTTTGGCGAGGCTTTATTGAGGTCTCGGAAATCCACACAGACTTGGACCTTTCCATCCTTCTTCAGCACTAGGACGATGTTGGACAACCAAGCTGGGTATTCTACCGCTTCTATGAATTGAGCTTTGATCAACCTTGAAACCTCTGTCTTAACCTGTTCTGCACATTTAGGTCTCAACCGGCGGAGTTTCTGCTTGACAGGTTAAAATTTAGGATTAGTTGGGATTCTGTGTTCGGCGATTTATCGGTCAACCCTAGGCATGTCTTTGTATGACCAGGCAAAAGCATTAACATGATCTTTAAGCACTTTTATGATCTCACTTCTTCCCTCAAGAGTTAAATCTTTGGAAATGGTTACCATTTTGGGATTGTCATCTGTACTTAGGTTTATTTCACTTAATAATGTGTCACTAATGCCAAAAACATTATGGGTATTATTATGTGAATGCATGGATCCATCAGGAAAGACATCAAACAAGTAAGCAGAACGGGAGTTATTCATTGCATTAAAAGCCTCATAAGCAGCATTGTTTACATTAAAAACATCAGAAATATTAAAAATTACATCGTCCATATCCTCCTTCACAGGCGGAGGGGCTTCAGTAGCAACGTCGATGGGATTAGTGTCCTCTGTATCATATGTTAGAATGGCATTTAGGTCATGCTCTAGAGCGGTCTTTTGGGCAATGGTAAGTGATGGCCCTTCAGACAGGTTGGCCTTTTTAGTGAGAGCCCTAGAGAGCTTCCCTACTATGGCTGTCATAGCATCTTCTTCCCCGGTACCCTTCCAGCTCTTCCTCATCAGTAGTGCCATAGCTTTTGTCACGGTTGCCACAACATTCTCAATTTCTGGATCGATAGACTTTTTATTACTTCTCTCAGGCTCATCCTTAGGATACATCTTACCTTTCACTTTAGCCTTATCAGAAACAACATTGATAGGCGCATCAGGCTCGGTAGGCTTGGGTTCAGCTGAAGCTATCATGTGACCAGTCTCAAAGTCATAGACATCTTTAAAGATCTCAAAGCCGGGCCATATTTTCCCGCCATACTCGATTGGCTCAGGCTCCCCCTTATAAGGCCTCTTGCCTTGGATCTCATAAATAGTGACCATGCAGCAGTAGCAAGAAGGGACGCGGCGATAGGCTTTTCTAGGCTTATACCCCAATCCAGCTCCATAAATAAGGATCTTCAGCTCCATTGCCTCAATAATTTCCTGTTCGTGTATTCCTTCACCTCTGCTAGGGTTGTATCCAGATTTCTTCATTAGTTTGCCCATACCCGCGTGAAGGTTGCTGTGCCAAAGGGGAGGAGGCTTCTGAGCTTTGCTAATCATGGCAATTTGAAGGCCCTTTTCTAGATTAGCTTCGGCTTCCATAACAGCCATAACAAAAGTGGGATCGGCCCCTATAGTCACCATTCTATCATCATGAATTAACTTGATTTTTTGGTGTAGTGTGGAGGGAACTGCGCCTAAAGCATAGAGCCATGGTTAGCCAAGCAACAGAGAATAGGTAACGGGAATGTCATGTACGGTGAAATGCACATTGCTTGCCACACCTTTGACAGTGACTTCTGCCTCAAAAGTCCCAATTACATTACGCTTTGAATCATCATAAGCTCTGTTGGACCTTTCAAGCATGGTCTCCGACAGTGAGGAAGGATTTTTAGAGGGCATAGGTTTAGAGTAGAGCCATCATCCACCATGACGCATGGGATGACCTTATCGAGAATTTGGATCCGGATGAATAAGGCCCTATTGTGATCCCTACCCTCGAGGGTAAGATCAAAACTGTCAAACACAATCTGAGGCCCTTTTCTCGAGGGATGCCTTCTCCTATCATGGCACACATCTCAATGACCGAAGTGGTCGGATTAACTTCTAGATCAAGGAGCCGTCTGATCAAACCCTTGCGATGCCTTTTAGAGTCAATTACCAGTTGCTAGATACTTTATCAGGCTTGGATGTTTTTTAGCTGGGTAATAAGGGGGTCAACCACAAGACTGGTAGGGACAGGAGGAGGTAGAGAAGGGGGTCTTGCAGTAGTTCCAACTCTGCCAGGAATCGGGTCTTTATTTAGGTGAAGATATCGGTCTTTCGGCTAATATACATGACCACTCCGGGTAATATTCAGGACATCATCGAGCAAGAAGCTCTTAGTGGCTCGAGTTTCAAACAGGTACTGTTGCTCTTTGGAGTCCGAATCCGATTTTTATAGCTCGTATTTGTTCATGCTAAAAAGGTCATTACGATCAAACTTGAATAAGTTGGTGCTTATGGCCTTAGTCTCTTGAGCCATTTCCCCATCCTCATCAGAATAGTTCTCCTTTAAAATAAAGGAATCTATGCTGAACAGTGTTTTCCCCTCAGCTTTCTTTCTTTTTGCCATAAATGGTTTAGACCTGCGGCTCTCTTGCTTTGGTTGGTTTGGATCAATTTCCATTCCCTGAATGGAGTTAACTCCCGGGTTGGCTTGATTAATAAGATAAAAAACTAAGCAAGATGGTAGACTCGAACTGATGACCAGGATAGAGTTACTACTGTCCAGTCTCTGAGCAAGGAGATTAAAGACCGTAGCTTCAGATGAACCAGATTGGACCATGCCGACCTTACTTTTGAAGTTCGGCAAAGGATTATTCATAGTGCTCGGAGCCTTATCTGGTTCAGCAATCTTTGCTTTGCTAACCAACTATTGAATTACTGAGAGCAGGGCTTTGCAGTTGTTGGTTTGGTGTCCTACTTGAACATGACAATTATAGAAGTTATTCTTATCTTCAGGTCTAGGTGGCTTGTATTCCTGAAGGGACTGTATGAAACCTGCTTCCCTCAAGCGCTGGAAGATGACCCACAGGGGCAATTTATAAGGGTTGGTCAGAATAAAAGGGGGATGAGGAGGTTAGATTGTGGCAATCATTGATAGAGCCGGAGTGACTGTGAGGGGCATAGCGGGGGCGTAAGAAATGGCTTGAATTGTAGCCGGTGTTTTTGGCTTAGCCGGCGCCAGGGCTGAGGGTTGAGCTTCATTCTTCCTGAACTACGGTTTCCCCGCTCTCTCGGCCTTCTCACGCTCTGCCTCACGCTCAATTTTTTCAGCTTTCTCAAATACATCCTTGTAAGAAAGAAAGGAATCTGTAGCCATTTCCTTGCAAAATAGGGGGAGAGACCCTTCAAGGAGTTTGACAATCATAGAATAGGGGGAGAGACCCTTCGAGGAGTTTGACAATCACTTCCTTAAGGCTGAGCTTGGACTTCATCAAGACCTGAGTCGACATCCACCTATTGAAGTATTGCTTAAAGGTTTCGTTGGGCATTTGATGGATCCTCTCAAGATGTTGAAGGGTCATCTCCATCATAGTATTGAAACCATAATGCACCTTCAATGCCTCAGATAAGAGAGTCCAGTCGGTGACAATATGTTGCGGCAAGGTGTGATACCATTCAAGGGCAGGACCCCGAAGGGAGCAGGGAAACATTTTAGAAAGCACCTTATCACTTAGCTTCTTCATGCGCATCACTCTTTCATACATTATAATGTGAGAGGCAGGTGCTCCTGAGCCATTATAATGAGCCATATTTGGCATAGTAAAATTATCGGGGACCCAATCTTTATCCCTCTCAGGTTTCTTTTTAGTGATGAAGCAATTGATGTAAGCTTAGATCCCAGGCGTTACGCCCTGAGGCTGTATGACCTGGTCATTGGCCAATTTGTGAGAGATAGCCAGGGCATCAGGTGTCACACCCGGAGAATGCACGACTTGGTCGTTGATAGTTTGAGAAGCTATCATTTATCGAACAAAGGCGGCTACCTCAGGTGTCACGCTTGGCCGTTGCATAACCTGGTCGTTGAGTGTTAGAGGTAGTGGAGGGCGAATGGTCAGCTGGCTGGCAAAAGGATATTGGGGGTAGGTGGTACCTTTAGGAGTTACAGTAAACTGCATAGGTATGAAGGAGGGTAGGGACTGAGAAACTGGGCTTTGGTGAGTGAATATCGGAGGGGTAGAGCTCTGACCGAAGGGTCTTGGATTAAAAGGTACAACTGATAGGATGGTCAAAGTAGATAAGAAAGGTGAAGCTTGCCCAAACTGGAGTAGACTCGCCATGGGTTGGGTTGGTTGAAATATAGGTGCAATGGGTCTTACCCCTACCAGACTGGTCAACATCTGTGCTGAATCGTTCGAGGCTTGAATATTAGATGCTGATACTCGATTGGAATTCCTATCTTTGAGAGCTCGCTTAACGGCTGCCTGAACCGTAGTTTGGATAGAAGCTTGGAAAGCGTCTGAGTTTAGGAATTGTGTCATAGCACTGGCAAAGTCGAAACCAGGTGGTGGTTGGGATCCTGTTCCCGAGCTGGAAGTAGGGCTAAAGGGCCCTTCTAGAGGAGGGGTCCCTTCATTTCTTGGAAAAGACATGGCTGGTCGAGAAGGATTTTGGCTTAACTAAACTTGTTCCGAATCTGACTCCCTACTGGAATCGGTGTATGGAATTCCTTTGACTTCCATGGTGACAATCGAGGTCAGAGGATGACGTATCAAGCAATGTTCTATCCTTTTCCAAGCTGGGGTGCGACGATCAGTGTGCTTCCTCCTAGCTGAAATGGTAGGCAGTGGATCAGACCATGAATGGGTTGGTGAATGGTATGGATGGTGTGCATGCCTTTTATTCCTTGGGAGTGATGTGTGATGCGTATGGCTGTACGTAGATGTGGTTAGAGATGACATGATGACTTATCCCTCCAACATACGTGGGACGTTTGTACCTCATATCATACATAGCGACATGTAGTGACGCAACGGAGGTACATGAGAAGTCCTACGTGTGTTGCTAAACCTCTTCCACGGGTGGAAGTGGTAAGGGTAAGTTGATTCATTTTTGGCTCTCAAAGCTGATGCATGGGGGTGCATGATCACAGAGCATATAGCACACGAATCGTCCCTCTTCCAACCTTATGACTCTCGCGTAACACTTATTTGGAAGGGTGGAGTTTGGCCTCTTCACGGGTAATGGCGAAAGAAGCGCGTCCCAATTATTTTATTTATTTAGGGTAATCCTAAGGGGAATGATGTGCTAAGGCTTTTTCTAGCGTGGCTCTGGTATAAGGTTGTTGACGTAGAAGGTTCTCGTTTACCTTGATTCCATGTTACTCAACCACTACCCAAATAGGTGCAATCGTAGGAGTTTACATGTTGGTTAAATGAGTATTCCACCCACTAGGCATCCTCAATTCCAACAGGGCATGAGTGATACTTCGTGAGCTTCTCGAGTAAAATAAGGCACATAAAATTACCGCACTATCTACACGCGTGAGGATAAAACGTTATAAAAAAGAATGAAGTTTTAATTTGGCCAATGATTTGAATACATCATCAAAATCCTTTAAACTTATTAAAAATATTGAGTTCTAGTTTAAAGAAAAACTCTCCAGCAGAGTCACCACTATGAGCGGACGACATTTCGCGCGGCGGCTGCGGGGCCTAGGCCCCGGTCGGGCCGGCCTCTTGGAATGAGGGGGGAGATGCGTGTGATGTGATTGGAAAATGATTTTGCATATTTTAATGCTCAAAAGATACGAGATCGAAACCTCATACTTAAGATAGAGTAGCCACCCGATTCAGCTCAACCGGGAAATTCTTGGAACGATTTTCCCACCGGGTAGTTGGACCACACCTTAAGTAGAGATTCCGAGTTCGGATGATGTTATCTATTTTTCATTAGTCCAAGTTAAAGTACTTCATTCTTTCTTAATTGGTTTAATCCATCCTATTTATTTGTATTTTCAGTTATTTTGTTGTTTTCACGTTTATCAAGCAATTGAAACAATGAATAAAATATTTACAGCCATAAAAAAAAATAAGTGCGGAAAATAAAATTATTACAAGGTTTCCAAGTCCTATATATTTTTCTATGCAATAAATAAAATACCTGAATGTCTGATAGACGTCTGCCCGCAGAAAATTATTTGCACGGGTATAGCATATTTTATTTACAGTATTATAAAACCCGATAGGATGGCTAAAATGAGATTCAAACTGCGTTTTCCAGGAAATTCCATTTTTAATCGTATTATGAGTGAAAATACCCACACATTACGGGGTGTGGTCCGTTTGCAAGAGATTCTGAACTTCCCTCATTACATTATATGTTATAGCTTTGGAAAATGAGCTAATCCGAAAACAAATAAAAATAAAACTGCTGTCCAGAAAGTCATATCGCCGACGATACAACTGATGCCACCGACGACATGGCTGATGCCGGCGGCGGCATCAATTATGTCACCGACGATATCAATTTGTAGGCAGTAGTGGTGGCAGTAAAAATGACCGAAAACCCAAAAATGAATATAAATCGACGAAAATTAACACAAATCAGTAATATTAATGCTAAAGAGCTATGAGACTCAGGATTTTTACCTCGAGGTCGTGAATCCACCTCTTCGTGAACTGAAAGAAACATCTCTAGGGAGCTTGTTATGACGATTTAGCAATAAATTTAAGTGCTTCTAGTTTCTAAATCTAATTAAGTTGATTTTAACTTAAAGACTTGCTGGTTTCAAACTCACAATCAGAGAATTCAAAGAAGAAAAAACTAGGAAAAATGGATCGGAATCCTTTTTTTTTCCTGTTTTATCTAGTTCGTATCTCCCTAAAATCTATTCCCATATTAAAATCCTAACATTCAATTCTCCCCTCTTAAATGCAGCTCAAGGTCTGCTTTTATAGGTGAAATGGGGTGTTTTTTAAGGCCTTTTTGACCAATTTCGCCGAAAGTGGCCGAAAGGCTATCTATGAAGGTACCCATTTTGGGCCATGCCGCCGGTGACATGGTGATGTCGCCGGCGGTATGGTGATGTCGCAGGCGGTATAATGATGCCGCAGGCGGCATGGCTGATGCCACTGGTGGCATCAGCCTCCAGCATACCGATAGCTAACGAGCCCAAAAGCCAAAAAAGTCATGAAAAGTGGTTTAATAGTGGGTGGAAGGGCATCTTTTTGACTTTTAATAATATTTTAATGGGTATTCATTATTTAGGTGTAAATCATCGGTTCAAGCTCCTACCGGTCGCGTTATCGGCCACGCCGAACTGGATTCTTCCAAGTATAAAATTCGCGAGGAATATTATTCTGGTAATAAAAATTATAAAGAGAACTTTTATTTTGAGGCACTAAAATCGGGTACACGTCATCATCGTCTCGCGAGAGAGACTGTAAAATCCCGTGCTCACACCTCATAAATTAGTTTTACCAAAATATAATAAAGGAGAAATACACTCCTCATTGGCAGATTTTCTTTGACCCAATACCATTTTCCATTATAAAAAAGACATTCTTTAAGTAATTTCTGTGAAATTTAGTTAAAATTTAGTGTTATTCATAACATATCATATCACTCGCTTCAACCAGTAAAAACACATCTATCACTAACTTTGGTATAGTAGATTAAACAGCCGGTTCGAAATGATAAAATCTATGTCTATATGGCAAAAAAATTATTAATATATAATAGCAGAAACATATATTTTATACATATGTTATAAATATATTAACCTTTAAATTATTTTATAAAATTAATAGTACGATAAAATCATTGGTTAAACTTCAGTTGAACCAATAATACCAATCGTATCTATATATTTATAGGTTATACGATAGAATCATTGGTTAAACTTCAGTTGAACCAGTAATACCAATCGTATCTATAGATTTATAGGTTATGTTTGGTACGGTTAACATAGTATAATTTAAAATGAATTTGGGTGGAGATCAATAAAAGTGATTTTGTGTTATAAATTAAAATTTTAGGGATAATTTGTAGAATGAAACACCCGCGGATAAAAGGCAATATTTGAATAATTAATAATTTTGAAATCCAATCTGCGCTCATGTAAGTCGAAGCTTTACCGTTGATCGGAAAAATCCCGCATCACCAGCCATCGTCTCACTTCTCCATTGTCTCTTTTGTCAATAAATCAACTTTTCTCTTTACAAACGTTCGTGATATTCTAAATCCGAATAAAGGAGGGAAAATGACGACCACGGAGAAGCTATTCATCCAGATATTTGAGAGGAAGAAGAGGATAATCGACCAAGTCAAGCACCAGATCGATCTATTCGACCATCACCTTGCTTCTATTTATGTTCTTGATGGAATTGCACCTCCTCCTTGGCTTCTGTCTCCTTCTTTTCCTTCCATTTCCTCAAATTTTAATGGTACACTCTCTCTGCTTCTGCTTATTTAAGGGGCAAATACACGTTTATTGGCTTTGGAATTTGATGTTTTGTCCGTTGAATGATTAGTTTCTTTGTTTCATCAGTAGGAGGGAATGTGTACTTGAAGGTTAATTTAGTGGTTGTTAGAATTAGGTTAAATATGGCTTTGGAGGACAATAGAATATTGAACTTGTCTTGGAAACTGTATTAGCAGGTTAGGAGTTAACCGCATCTTCGTTAGAATTATTTCCATATTTTCATATTATTATTGCATTCTAAACCAGGTGAAGCAATGTAAATAAGTTTATTTTGTATGATGGTTATATGATTATAAGTTCCTCTCGATGTTAAAGCAAAGTTTTGACTGACTCTAGCTCTGTAATGCTACAAGAAAGCTGTAATATAATGGTAAATTATTTAATGAACTTTGTTTTTGGCAGTTTTAATTATTCATGGTTTTCAGTTTGCGTTGTTGGGACTTAGTGGTAGGAGTCATTTGGTCGGGCTTTGTTTTCTATTTTTGTTCATCTTAACAACTGAAACCTAGATATGGTTGGTAAGAGAATATGAGAGAGAATGGATAATTACACTCAATGCTCGAGAAGTGAGAAAATTTTAAGAATGATGACCTTCACAACTTGATTCTTTTAGCATTTAAGAATTTAATTTTTGCTTTTTTTTGAAGGAAAAATGGTATCTAGATTTCTGCTTTCAAATAGTTGTGTAAGGTTAAAGTTTCTAAAATAATTTGTTTTCTGTTTCTGCTACTTGCTGTTTGCTGCAGAGTTGAGAAAAGAGGAGCTTATATCATGACTCTTACTTTAGTGCTCTCAATCCATAAATCCTCACTTCATGAGTCATTACTCTTTACATCAAGAGTCCATTATTACTGCTTGAAACTTGGGGATACCAAATGCTTCATGCACATAAGTTTATGCTTCAAATAATGGCACAAACGCTGGTGATAGGTTGTTTGCTTTGCCTCCATCTCCCACTGAAGACACTTAGTGCATTTCCAATGGTGTTTTCGAGCAAGACAGTAGTGTTATGTTTCCTCCAGATTGTAAAGATGCTAGAGTAGCAGACAATTTCCAAGATCCTTCTCAATCATTGGTAAAAAAAATCAAATATCCAAGTTGAGATAAAGGGCTTTGGAGCTTCAAAATAGTACAGAAGCAAATAAACAAATGTCATGCAAGGACAATCATGCTGGTGCACATACTAGTCAGGGAACAGGGTCTAAGAGTAATCCCTTACCATATGATCTTGTTGATGAATTAGGGTTGGATAAACATGCTGATGCAAAGAATGGAATTTTCAGAGAAGAATAAAAAATTATAGAATCTTTAGACAAGGGAATCAACTCTGACACTGAATATGACAGAACTATAAGACTTGGAAGTTGTAGCCAGTAAATTGACTCTGTGAATGAGACTGGAAATGATGGTAACCTTTTTTATTTTGCTGAGAACGACGGTCTTAACATGTCTTTAAATTTCCCATCGCCACCACTAATTGATTTTTCAGATCCTTCTGTTCTTGCAAATTCAAGTATACTAAAATTAACAAACTTGGTTGATTCCAGGGATGGTAAAAAGAGTAGCATTTTTTGCTGTGATAGAACGGTAGAATCTTTGACTTCTATCTTTCAAGTCAGCTCTCAGAAGAAGCCTCTTAAAGTAGGTAACACATCTTGTGTTATTGAAGTAGATGATGAAGATAAAACTTCTCTTTAAAAATCAGTGAAGCATGTTAGTTCCAATAGTGGGGCATTGAAATTGTTCAAGTCATCACCTGTCAGGGGTGGATCCAGGATTAGATTTGAGGGGGGGGGGCAATAAAATAAAATCAACAAAAAATTGACCTAAATCATAGGTCAAAGCATATTTATCAAATAAAAAACGAATTTTAATTTTAAATAGTATCAAATAATCAGTTCTAAAGGTATCAATTTGTTAAGTTGATTAATCTTAAGTTGAATTTGACTTTACAATAAAAACTTAATAAGATGGGGTAATTATTTTGAACAAATTCTGAACATGGGAGCCGAACTCGGGCTTTTAGGAGGGGCAAAAAGAAGCTACTCAATTAACTGTACCACTTATTTCCTAGTTACACTTACAGATTGAGAAAGTGAGGGGGGGCAGTGGTCCCCCCACTGTAAGATGTGGGTCCGCCCCTGTCACCTGTTATCTCTAATAAAAGTTATGAAACAAGTAAAAGGGATAACAAAATCAACGAGAAGGACTGCAACATTAATGTTAGAAGAATTAAAAGATCCAAGAGATCTCAATGTCAAGTTAACTGCTTGAATGAATGCTTGGATCTGAAAAAATCTTAAAGTAGTGGCAAGGAAAATAGAGCTAGCAAAGGAAAGCATATGTCACACCACATTTATGAGCTACTGGAGTGTATTATGCCATTAGATACCACTAATGTAAGTTGTGGGCTGGAAGCCAATTTGAGGAGCTCCTAGAAGGTTGATGCAGGAAACAGTGCTCACGGCTGTGGAATAACACACTCTTATTCTGCCAAAAAACATAATGATTTTAATAAGTCCCCAAAAATAGGTATTGTTGAACCAAGCATGAGTTTGACTGACTCAGTAGTGCTTAAGTTTTGATCATAACCACTAAGTTCAGTTTGAGTTAATTAAATCAATAATGATGTTAAAATTAATAGTCTATGGTTGGATGAGGAGTTAGTAAATTCTAGGGAAGAATTTCGAGTCCCCACTGACCTAGCTATTTAGTTTAACTCTGAGTTGTTTCTAGGCTGAGTATCTACTTTGACTCTGACTTAATATTCAATCAGCGCTTGATATTTAGATTTTGCTTCTGCTGTGCGCTTCATGTTTTATCATTTTTGCTAAGTTACTTTAAGTCTGTCAACGCTGCTGACTTTACCATTTAAGGTAAAAAGGTATCTTTGCTTTTAGTATTGCTTTTTGTAGAAATATTAATGAGATAAAGATAAAAGAATTAATGCCTTGACAAGATTTAAAATTGTGAAGAAAATGACAAAGTCTTCTAATGCAAAGCTGCAACAAGTCATTTGCCACTTTGGGCAATTCTGTAGATCTACCAACCTTGTATCACGCACTCTACAACATGTCAGAATACCAGAGGGAATGGGATGAAGACATATGGCAAGTTAGTGTGAGTTCTCTCTATAGGAAGACTGGCATCAAACGATAAAGAATTCAAATTGAAGCTCGAATTTCAATCTAATAGATTGAAATGTATTTCACAACGATGCAATTCTATCTCTTAATGGATCGATTTGAAGAAGCAACGGGTGAATTACTGAGCTGTAAACTTCAGAAGATACCAAGATAAGTTTAATGGCTACTTTCTCAATCCAGCTGTAAAAGGAGCAAGAAAGCAAGCGTTAGAACTTGGTGATTACACCTAAATTTCTTAGAAGCAAAATCTCTGTCGAAATATAAGATTTAAAGAAGTTAAAACAACAAAACACAACTCAACTAGAATCTGCTTTAGGATAAGAGAGAATAGATTAGATCATTTCAATTGTAATATCAGATCATTTGTAACTTGATCAACGTTCTATAAGTTGATTCTAGCTCTTGTTTTAAACTCTTTGTGAGTTACTGATAGAAGAGGGTATTCTAGTCAGTAGGTGAGTGATTGTAGTTTGGAGGATACTTACTGTAATTGGGGAAATTATGAAAGGCTTCTCTGCCTAGGGTAAAGGAGTTGAAATTAGTGGATTAAAGTCGAGACATTCTCTCGGGACTAGATGTAAGTACAGGTTATCGAACCTGTATAAAAATCTCAGTGTTCTTTACTTTTCTTCTTCCAGCATTTCACTGAGCGAGCTGACCTCACTCAGCGGATGAAGTAATTATCGGGAAAAAGTTTTATAAGTTCTTGAGTAAGTCATTCACCCCCCTCTGATTCAGTGAGTGTACGCTTAGGGACCAACAAGTGATATCAGAGTAGTTCACATTTCACATATTTCATAATATTTGAGATAAAGACCATGGCGTACAAAGGAGGTTATAGCTTGAAGGCTTGTGCAAGGAGGTTTTACTAAAGCACCCTTCAACTGGTAAGTTTTCTTTCTTTCTCTTTTAATTATTAGGTCTTTTTCTTTAAGCATTTTTAGAATTAATAATTATGCTTAGGTTGTTTTGTATGCTTAGTTTATTTTATGCTTAGGTTATAACTTAGAGTTATGACATGCTTAGGTTATAGCTTAGAGTTATAACATGCTTAGGTTATAGCTTAGAGTCATAACATGCTTAAGTTATAGCTTATAGTTATAACATGCTTAGTATCAAATATATGTGCTATGATGTAATTTAGAATTGTGGTATGCCTAGCCCTTTGCATGCTAACCTAGGTAGAGAATTATTTAGTTAAGGCTTTATTTAATTTATATGCATCTTATAGGAGTTCCTGGGGACAAAATTTTAAATTTCTGCCATGCCTGTTACACATGTTCAATTTGACTGTCAGTTCCCAACAATGGGTACATAAGAAGACTTAACTGTTTTATAGGTGAGCCTGAGAACCACTAATGATAGCAGAATGTGGTATTTGGATAGTGGATGCTCGAGGCATATGACAGGTGATGAAAAGCAATTCATCACATTGGAGCGAAGAAGAAATGGAAGTGTCAGTTTTAGAGACAATAATAAGGGAAAGATTGTTAGCAATGGCACTGTAGGAGTAAAGCCTTCAATTGATAATGTGTCTCTGGTGAAAGGCCTAAAGTTCAACTTGCTAAGCGTTGCTCAGCTGTGTGACAAAGGCAGGAAAGTGATATTTTGACTCATCGGGCTGCTTAGTCATTAATGGTAACTCTGACCAAACTATTCTTTATTTTCCTAGAATCAATAATGTTTATATGTTTGATTTATCCCCCGGCTCCAATGATATATGCTTAGTTTCTAAGGAGGAAAACTCATAGCTATGGCACAGAAGGTTAGGACATATCAATATGATCAATCTGTCCAAATTAGCAAGAAATGAACTTGTTGAGGGTTTACCCAATCTAGCCTTTGAAAAAGATAGACTCTGCTCAGCAAGCCAACTTGGGAAACAATTTAGGAAGACCTTTAAATCATTAGCTGATATATCTTCTTCTCGTCCCCTTGATCTTCTACACATGGATTTGTTTGGGCCTGTTGTGCCAATAAGTCTAGGTGGAATGAAATACACCCTTGTGGTTGTAGAAGATCTGACCAGGTTCACTTGGGTTATCTTGCTAGCAAGCAAAGATGAAACATTTGAATCATTCTCTAGGTTGGCTGCCCGGATCATGAATGAAAAAGACCTTAAAATTAATAAAATCCACAGTGACCATGGAAGAGAATTTGAAAACAGGCAGTTTAAGGAATTCTATTCCAAGCATGGTATTGACCATAATTTTTCTGCCCCTCATACACCTTAGCAGAATGGGATTGTTGAGAGAAAGTATCACACTATTGCGGAGATGGGTCATTCTATGCTGAGTGATCATAATCTACCCAAGTATTTCTAGGGAGAGGCTGTTAACACAGCGTGTTGCATTCTAAACAAGGTTTTAATTCACCCAATTTTGAATAAAACTCCTTTTGAACTTTAGAAGGGGCGCAAGCCCAAGGTTGGTAATCTCAAGACCTTTGGTTGTAAATGCTTTATATTAAACACTAAAGACTAATAGGTTAAATTTGACCCTAGGGCCAATGAAGGAATCTTTCTGGGTTACTCAACACATAGTAGGGCATACAGAGTGTATGTTAAAAGGACTGGCATCTTAGAGGAGTCTATGCATGTAGATTTTGATGAAACTAATAGTGCATGTAAAGAAGCCAGTGATGATGAAAGAGAAAAGGAATAAGTCAGTGGATCAGTCAGTCAGCACATAGTAATTCCTGATCTAGTACCAGAAAAAAAAGAAAATGAAGTTGACTTGGACCAATCAATCAACCTTGGTGATGATGTAGATGATCAACTAATGACTGTAGCTCAGTGAGTTGATCCTGATCTACCAAAAGCAGTCAGAGCAAGGAGAGATCACCAAGTTAAGAAGATTCTTGATAGTGTGTAAAATCTAGTGCTGATTAGAGGTCAGCTGAATAGAATGATGAGTGATTCAACATTTGTTTCATTGATTAAACCAAAGAAGTTTGAAGATGCTGAGTATGATGACAACTAGATGATTGCAATGCAAGAAGAGCTAGACCAATTCAGAAGAAATGAAGTTTGGGATTTGGTGGAGAAACCCAAAGGAAAGTCAATCATAAGCACCAAATGGGTTTTTAAGAACAAGCTAGATGAAGCTAGAAATGTTGTCAGAAACAAGGCCAAACTAGTTACTCAAGGCTACAATAAACAAGAAGGAATTGACTATGGAGACACATTTACACTAGTAGCAAGACTTGAAGCCATAAGAATTCTCTATGCTTTTGCATCCTATATGAACTTCAAGTTGTTTCAGATGGATGTTAGGAGTGCATTTCTTAGTGGTTATACTCAAGAGGAAGTTTATGTCAGATAACCCCCAGGCTTTGAAGATCCAAAGTATCCAGATCATGTCTTCAAGCTAAAGAAAGCTCTATATGGACTGAAATAGGCTTCAAGAGCTTGGTATGAGAGACTGACTAACTTTTTAATCAACAAAGGTTATGTCAGAGGAAAAGCAGATACAACTCTGTTTATTAAGAAGAAGCATTAAGATGTGTTGCTAGTTCACACATATGTTGATTATATCATATTTGGAGCAACTGATGAAAAGCTATACAAAGAGTTCAGCCCGCAGATGAAGAAAGAGTTTGAAATGTCATTGATGGGAGAGCTTAATTTCTTTCTTTGTTTGCAAGTCAAGCAAGGCAAAGATGGAATCTTCATCAGCCAAGCTAAGTATGCCAAGGAAGTACTTAAGAAGTTTGACATGGATAAAGCCAAGCCAATGTCAACACCCATGGTATTTGATACAATTCTGAGTAAAGATGAGAAAGGTAAACCTGTAGAGAGTAAGCTCTACAGAGGTATTATTGGTTCTCTACTTTACTTAACTGCTAGTAGGCCTGAAATTCAATATGCTGTATGTTATTATGCAAGATATTAAGCTGACCCTAGAGAATCTTACTTAGCAGCTCTTAAGAGAATTCTCAGGTATTTGCAAGGCTCTATTGATGCAGGTTTATGGTATCGAAGTAATGCAGACTTCACTCTGAGAGGATACACAGATGCTGACTATAGAAGAGACAAGCTTGAAAGGAAAAGCACCATAAGAGGTTGTCATTTCCTTGGTGATTGTCTAGTAACATGGTATAGCAAGAAGCAGACTTATGTAGCTCTGAGTACAGCTAAGGCTGAGTACATGGCTACAGGAAGTTATGTAGCACAACTGCTATGGATCAAGTAGCTACTGGAGGATTATAGTGTAAAGTCTAATTGTCTTGAAGTCATGTGTGACAACAAGAGTGCAATTGACCTATCCAAGAATCCGGTTCAACATGGCACAATGAAGCATGTCAATATTAGACATCACTTCATAAAGATCATGTGCTTAAAGGAGAAGTCAAGTTCACCTACATTCCTACTGAAGAATAGTGAGCTGACATATTCATAAAGCCCATTAGAAAGGATCAATTCAATACTCTAAGATAGTTGATCGGAATGTCCAATCCAATCTAAAGAAATACATTCCACTCTGACCTATTCTGGACCTGACCAAATTAGGACACACTCTGAGCTTCTGCGAATTAGGTTAAGTATTTCTTTTACCACTTGAATTTTGGACATGTCATTAATTGTCACTAATTATCTTTCAAATTTAAACTTGATAGAAACGGTAGCAAGTAATGAAATGATCCATATTCAGAACAGTTATCCCGTGTTTCTAGCGTTGATTAATCCTTCGGTATACGATATGCAATCTCACCATTGAATCTTAAGACCATGGATTGTGACTCGTACATGTAGCTTTGCAGGTTTAGTGAAGAGTTTTTGACTATTTAAAGGGAAGATCAGAAAGAGGAAAGGTTACTTTTCCAAATTCATTTTCTGCAAACTTCTCTCAAAATTTCTCAAAATTCTTCAAGTTTCTACAAGCAATTTCAATGGCGATTTCATTAGGAAGCCTAGCAGATCCCAGTTTTGAGAAGTCGTTATTTGTAAGAAATAAAAAGAATACTTGCTGGATTAAAACTCAAGAACACATCACAAAAGTGGCGATTGGTTTCAACAAAAGGGAAAATTTATCAATTCCCGCAGGAACAAAGTACATCCCAACTGAATGGTGTTCTATAGAGAAGACTGAAGTGGACAGTCCAATGGTGTTAGATATGATGAGCTTCTGCAGCGATGAAAGGTTTGGGAAGTGGGCACTTGAGAGGATTCTTTGAACCTCCCAATGGATGACATGAGGAGATAGTTCTGAGATTCTTTCATAGAATTCATCTGGTGGAAGGTCAGAAGGATCTTTTCGTGACCACCATGACGGGGAGAAAAGTATATGTTACTCCCAAGCTAATTGCAGGGCTATTAGGGTTATGTGAAAGAGGAATCAAGCTGAGGGTGATAAAGGATGAAGAGCATGTAGATATCCCCATAGATTATGAGGTTCTAGAAGACTACAAGGCTGGTGAACTTATTACCTCAATGTTCACCAAGGAAGGAAAGCAAGCCCATGAGCTTGTTACTAAAGTTCTGTTGCCCAAAACAGGCTCTATAGGGAGCTGTTCAAAGTTTGAAAGGGTGTTTGTATATGCCTTGATGCATGGGATGAGCATCAATTGGCCACTAGCCATTCTATATATATTTTCAATGTTTAAAAAGAGCTAGGCGCTAGTCGGGGCCGTCGAGGCTTCAAAACGCCTAGGCGGGGCCTAGGCGAAACCTAGGCGGGATCTAGCTGGATTTGTATTTTTTATTTTTTAAATATTTTTTAATATATAAAAATATAGATTCAGCTAAAAAATAAATTATAATAATATAAAATATAGAAAACATAATTTAAAGCATATTTTAATAATAGTGTTTTGAAAATTCCCACCTAGGCACCGCCTAGGCCGATTTTTAAAACAAAAACCCCGTCTAGACCCGCCTAGGACCACCTTGGACCGCCTAGCCCCGCCTAAATTGGTCAACCGCCTAGGACCACCTGATTACCTAAAATCACGGCGGTGTTATGAAAAATCCCGCTTAGGCGACCGCCTAGCCCAATTTTTAAAATACTGTATATTTTTTAAGGTTACCAAGCATTTGGTATATGGCCAGCTCATAATGGAGATTTGCAAAGCCTATGAGCTCGACATGGAAGGATGGCAGCAAAGAATAATATTCAACTGAAGATAATTGAGTCCAGGGTACTCAGAAATGCCCCTTTTCATGGACTAAAAGCAAATGAGAGACCCTTCAACACGAAATACATAAAGCTGAAAAGAGGGGAGGTTAGAGTCAAGGATCCCAAGGCAATCATGGAAATGAAGCCCATTCAGCCCTATGAAGATGATCAAACCTTGGATTCTTTTGTGGCTAGCAAGCTTAAGTCGATTACCAAGCTTAGAGCTGAAAAGGGAGAAAAAGTGCCTGAAAAGTAGGGAAGTAAGAAGGAAGAGAAGAAGGACTCCAAGAAGGCTAAGAAAGGGAGCTTAACAACTGCTGTTCGTGCAGTTGCCCAAGTTCTTAAGAAGATAAGATCTACAAAGAGAACTAAGGAGGAGAAGGCCAAAGAGCTGACTCCAAGAGAAATAGAGGAGGAGAAGTAGGCTGAGGAGGAGCTAAGAGAAGAAATGCCTCTAAAGAGGGAGAGAAAGAGGAAAGTAGAGGATACTCAGCTAGATGTGGTGACTACCAAGGAATAGGAAACTACATCAGTTCTAATTCCCTAAGTAGGCCAGCCAAAGAAAAAGTTTATGGTGAAGAAGGGAAGTGGAGTTGTCCAGGATGTTAAAGAAGCTGAGAGAGTTAAGGCTGCTGAAGAAGAGAGGATAAGGAAGAAGCAAGGGGAGATAGAGGCTGAAATTAGGAGGAAGGCTGAGGAAGCAGCAACCAGAGTTAAGACTGATGCTTAGAAAATTTTACAGTTTGTTATTGCTAGCCTAGCTGAGAAAGAAGTGCCAAAAGTGATTGTTGAGATGATAGGAGATCTTGAAGGAATAAAGAATCAGGAAGAGCAGGAAGGAGAGGAAGATGATGTTGTAGAAGTAGATGCTGTAGAATTCGATGTGTTGAACTCTGACCAGCAAGTCACTCTGACTGCTGATGATGCTAAGGAAGCTAGAAAGGAGAGGAGGAGGAGTTTGTTTAAGAAGATGAAGGTAGTGATAGATGAGTAAGAGGGAGATTTGGAAGATAAGATGGAAGAGGATGTTGTAGTTAAGCAGAGAGCTTAGCTGGCTGAGGAATCTCAAACTTAGGTCAGCGAGTCCACTATTGAAGGTGTTGTTGAAGAGAAAGAGGAGGAAACTGAAGAACCTTTTGTTTTCCCAAACCCATCTACTGAAACTCCTCTCTCACCTAAACCAATTTATGCCTTACCTTTACCTGAAAGCCAAACACCATCCACATCCAACACCAACTAAATCAACCAAGCCTATGACCAAACCAACACCTTAGACCAAACAACCATACCTTTCACCCGTAGGATCTCTAGTGCATGAACCGTTACTCTTGAAAGGGCCCCCAATTGCAAGAGAGCCACCAATTATTGAAGAGATTCCTGAACAACCACAACAAAAACAACCACCTTAACAACCTCAACCTTAACCCCAATTCAACCCTCAAGTTGAGTTATTAGGAGACATAAGAAGGATGAGGAGAGTCCAATTTCTAGGACTTAGGACTGATGCTGAGATTGATGCTGAGATAGCAAAATCATTATTATCTGAGGATGTCCAGAGGAGGATTGCAAAGGCTATAGAGCCAATGCAAGGATTTCTTGATGCGGTTGAGGAGATGAAGGCCCACTTCAAATTAGTACCTACTTAATTCTTATTGGTGAAGGCAATAGTATCCCATGTGTTGCCTTTATTATCTATTGCAAGTAGGCAGGCTGGTGGATTGAAGATGGAAGTTGCAGAGCTCAAGAAGCAGATGGCAAAGATCTATAAGAGTAATTGCAAAGTGCTGAATGATGAGAGGGACTTCAAAAATTCACTAATTGATAAATTAAACCCTCTGTTGTAAGCTATACTGAAGGTACTTGATTGGTATAACATTCTGAGCAAAGAAAATGAAAATAACACAGCTCTTTTAAATGCTGTAGTTGATGGCCTTAATGCTATGATCACAGTGGTAATCACAGTGGTAACCAAGCATCATGCGTTACACACTGAGTTAAGGACTATAAAGAAGGATATGCTAAAAGGAGTCAAGGACTGGAAAGGAGCTGTGCTAAATGCCTTAAAGAGGCTAAATATTTTAGATGCTCTGAATAGTGATATAGTTATGGCAGATGCTGAACTAGAGCCTACACTTCACCAGAAGCTTGGTCACATCAAAGACTAAATCAAGCAAGTTCAAGCAAATGTCATTAATGATGGGGAAGCAATTGATAAAATCCACGATAAAGTCACCACTCATATAAGGAGCACTCCCATGCTGGAGTGGATACTTAGAGAAAATAATCAGGCCAAGGCTTTGGCAAGTCTCACCCAGATATCCAAGGAAGGATAGAGGGCTCAATATCAAGTTAATCTCCCTCAATCCTGCGCTTTGGTAGGCTTGTTCATCTTCCTCAGAGAATAAGATGCCATTTAATAGGAGATATACGAGCTGTTGGTGCAGAAATTCTCAACCAATGTCTATGGATAGCTCAAAACCTTTGAAGAATCTTTGAGATTTTTTGATCATCGAGCCTAAGCCATTTTGGTTGTAATGGCAATGAGGGAGAAGGATCACGAGAAGCGTGAGCAAGATGAAAGGGAAAGAGAGCAGAGGATAGCTGAATTTTCCTACAATTTGTCCAAGGATCTAGAGTGCATTCAAAGAGAATATTATGAGACAAAGAAGAGGAAAGCCAAGGAGATTGCACTGCTAAAGGAAAAGAAGTCAAGAGGGGATCAGCAAGCTTATGAAGAAAGGAGAGCAAATTTGGGAGGCCCCCTATGCCAAAAGGTTAGAATAAAATATCTGTGTAATCGTTAAAGCTCAATGTAAAACTTAGTATAGATTAACTGATTGTTATCTATACTCAAGTTGTTATTTAATGAAAGATTACATTTTTTATTCTAATTTAAGATCTTCTTAACTCCATATATTCTTTGCTATATATATATATATATATATATATATATATGGTCTGATTTTTTGCAGAAGTATATGAGAAGTGTTAAGCAATCTGAACTCAGAAGATTCAAGAATTATGGGGGAGTTAGCATTCACTCTAAGCAAATTGAAGATGCTAAACAAAGACACATCAAGCATAAGTATAAGGTAACTCTGATCTAGATATCTTATTGATTTAATCCTCACTCAAGTTAATTACCATTTATTAAAATATGGGAGACTGTTCAACCAAGCACGAGTTTCACTGACTCAGTAGTGCTTAAGTTTTGATCATAACAATTAAGTTCAGTTTGAGTTAATTAAATCAATAATGATGTTAAAATTAATAGACTATGGTTGGATGAGGAGTTAGTAAATTCTAGGGTAGAATTTTGAGTCTTCGATGACCTAGCTATTTAGTTTAACTCTGAGTTGTTTCTGGGCTGAGTATCTACTTAGTCGCTGACTAAGTAATATTCACTTAGTGCTTGATATTTAGATTTTGCTTCTGTTGTGTGCTTCACATTTTATCATTTCCGCTGAGTTGCTTTAAGTCTGTCAACGCTCCTTACTTTACCATTTAAGGTAAAAAGGTATCTTTGCTTTTAGTGTTGCTTTTTACAGAAGCATTAATGAGACAAAGATAAAAAGAATTAATGCCTTGACAAGACTCAAAATTATAAAGAAAATGATGAAGTCTTTTAATGCAAAGCTGAAACAAAGTCATTTGCCACTTTGGGCAATTCTGCAGATCTACCAACCTTGTATCATGCACTCTACAACATGTCAGAATACTAGAGGGAATGGCATGAAGACACGTGGCAAGTCAGCGCGAGTTCTCTCTAACGGAAGACTGATATCAAACGATAAAGAATTCAAATTGAAGCTCAAATTTCAATCTAATAGATTAAAATGTATTTCACAACGGTACAATTCTATCTCTTAACGGATCGATTTGAAGAAGCAACTGGTGAATTACTGAGCTGTCAACTTCAGATGATGCCAAGATAAGTTCAACGGCTACTTTCTCAATCCAACTATAAAAGGAGCAAGAAGGCAAGCGTTAGAACTTGGTGATTACACCTGAATTTCTCAAAAGCAAAATCTCTATCGAAACACAAGCTTTAAAAAAGTTCAAACAAGAAAGCACAACTCAGCTAGAATCTGCATTAGAACAAGAGAGAATAGATTAGATCATTTCAATTATAATATCAGATCATTTGTAACTGGACCAACATTTTACAAGTTAATTCCAGCTCTTGTTTTAAACTCTTTGTGAGTTGCTGATAGAAGAGGGTATTTTAGTCAGCGGGTGAGCGATTGCCGTTTGAAGAGTACTTACTATAGTTAGGGAAATTGTGAAAGGCTTCTCCGCCTAGGGTAAAGGAGTTGAGATTAGTGGATTAAAGACCAGAAACTCTCTCGGGACTAGATATAAGCACATGTTGCCAAACCAGTATAAAAATCTCAGTGTTCTTTACTTTTGTATATTTTCCAGTGTTTCACTCAGCGAGCTGACCTCACTCAGCGGAGCAAGTAATTATCGAGAAAAAGTTTCATAAGTTCTTAAGTGAGTCATTCACCCCCCCTTCTGACTCAGTGAGTGTACGCATAGGGACCAACAAGTATATATTCTGATGTTGTAAAGAATGGTGATGGAGTACTTCTGCAGTCTTTAGGCAAATCTTCACAACCTAATTGGACAAATTTTGATGAGGAAGGAGTTAACCTTCAGATTCTATATATTATTCAACCAAGTTTGCTGCCTCTTACTTAAAGCATCATGACTGAAAATGTAACATATGTATGTTTTAACGGCATAGCTAAGACTTGTTCTATTACCTCTAAATCCAACTCAGCTGGTTTTGGATGTCAGATGGAACTTTTAGAATCAAGGCTACATAGTGAATGTGCTACAGTTCTAAAGCTCGGGAAACTTGATTTTGATGATGTAGAAGACGACTGCTTGCTTAAATGTTTGAATATGGAATTAGAAAATAAACAAGAAGCTACAACAGAGAAATAACCTTTTCCTTTGCTAATGTCTAGGGTTGAAGTAATATTGAATGATTCCCTAGAAAAGCCTTCCATAACTAATGAGACTCAACTGCAAAAAGAGCAGGACATTTCTAGCAAACATGAGAAACTTAGAAAGGTTTCATTTGAAGCTATTTTGAAGGACAATGCTGATTTGGTGGATGAAAGAACCTTCAACTACGCTCGAGAAGAAGTGTGCTCATTCATTTCCCGAAGTAGTAGATAAGATTTCATATTTGTGAGTTCGTCGCCCCAATATAAGCGGATGAAAGTAGGAAGTCAACTTACCGGTTGCCTATCAACAAGCTTGATGGTAAAGCCATGTTCGCCTAGCAACAAATGTCTTGTAAGTCTTATAAGTGAATCATGTAGAAGATAATCAAGATACTTCCTAAAATACTAAATACTTATATGTATTTCAGATGGGAGATGCACTACAATTAGATGCTATTACGATTCCATTTGAAGGGGCGGGTGGGGATGTGGAACAACAAAATTTGGAAGAATATGAAATTCAAATGTCTAAACTGCATGATAATGAGGCATTTCTTCTCTGAGTGTAACTTTTTAGTTTGATACGCATAAGGTCAGCAAGTTTGTTGAAAGATATTAATACCTTGTTTACATTGTGTTCTTTTGGTTGTTTGGATTTTAAAGACTGATAAAAGATTAATAGGTATATCAGTTTCAGTTTTCATCCATTTTATGTAGCATGTTGTCAAAAGTGATGCATTTTCATTTTTTGTCTCTCTAGTCTCTATTAATATTCTATCATGGAATGCTGATCGAGTTGACTAATCTCGATCTTTCTTTCTTATCTCTCTAATAAGTGGTGTTATCTATAGAAGATTAAAACTTAGTAGGATTTTGTAGTAGTTATAAGTTATAACCAGACTTATACTGAAGTTTTTTTATAATTTCTAAAAAATTTGTTATTGTAGCAAGAAGTCTTGAATCATCTCCAAAGGTAAAGAATAACTTAATTCAGATTTTGCTCTTAAGACTAACGTTGAAAATAAATTTGATTATGATTGAGCTAAGGTGGATTTACTCTCATATGCAAATTCTCCTTGAAAATGCATGTGAAGTATAGTGTTATAAAGAATATATGTCTACGGTATCTGACAGGTAGCAATCAACTTGGAATGAAAGGGTGGAGTTGATTCGTTTGCTGTAGTTCTTGAACAAGTAGCAGCTTCTATTGTAAGTTTGAAGAAACCAACTGCAGGATATTCTCAATACTATTTGCTGGACAAACCTGAAGTGGCAGATTCTAATAACACTGATTTTGATGTCATGAGGCACCGCACTGCTGAGGATGACCAGGATTTACTGCAAGGCAGTCATATTGAATGCGCCATTCAGGAAATGAAATATCATTTTAGAGGGAAGAAGAGCCTCTCATATATCACATCTGGCTCTCTTTACAATCTATCCACTATTAGAAGCAATCAAAATATGCCTGATAATGAGGCTTTTTATATGGATTCAGGTGCTGAATGCCTATGTAATACAAATGAAGGAATTAATTTTGACAAGCTGGATCTTCCTCCTACTGCACTAAGAAGGCCAAGTGCTCTGGATCAGCTTCGTAATTCCACTAGTTTGTACACACCGCTCTATTAGATATGATGTATGCCCTAGAAGCAATTAGAGCGATATATCTTAGTTAGTTTTATTTGTACGAACAAGGTTATATTAATAAAGGCATTTTTTTGCTATGGCAATGACTGTGAAAATATATTATGACTGGTTTAGAATATATTCATTGCTGTGTTTGCAAAAGTCCATGACATAATCATAGCACGTATTGCAAGGGCATAGTAGGACTATGTTGGTGAGAACTGGTTCGTGTGTATATATGATTTGTCTAAATATCCCTAGTCATAGTATCATCAAGACTGGACATTGATGATTCGGATATACTAGCATGTGTCGTCATACCTCTTGAATTTGATTCAGAGTAGCATATCTCCAGTGCTTGAGGGTGGTGCCTTGGGTTAACACATGAATGTATTCAGAGAGATACATTAGAGACCGCTATGAGACAACACTCGGTAATCTATATTATGTATTGGTGTTTAATTGTCTTATTGCAATAGCAATACTAGTATCCTTAGAACTGAGATACTAGTTACTTTGTTTAGATTTCGCTATACTTTGGGTCATACCTAAGCATTCTATAGATGGGTGATGCAGATGATTACGGGTATAGTTGATGTCTGTCCGTTGGTAAGCTTAGCAGATAAGATGGAGTCTATCACTCCATTATAGCAATATAAGGGAGATGTACCTTGGCCACTTGTTGGAGGTGACACACTCGTAAACCTCTAATCAGAGTATAAGTTGATAGGATGAGATCGCGATCAAAACATTAAATGGTTGAGTGGTGTATTTCTGTAGCAAGACTAAATACTGGGGTAGCTATTAAAGCGACTAGTAGACTAACACTTAAAATGAGTCCTAAAAACCAGATGGTACTTGATAGTTGATAGAAGGAGTGAGTTGTATTAATACTGTTTCATAACCTGGATTAAGTCATAATGCACGTGATGTTCCAAATATTGGGGGGTCATATACGACTTGCTAGAGAGCCACTAGACTGATCAAAGTAATCGGAGTCCACAACAGTCTAGAACTCTGAACCAGTCAATTCCTGAGAGGGATTGAGCTAGGTTAAACTTTTGATAGCTCAATATTACGGGATCCTATAAGGTCACATAATTTAAGTTACGACCGGGCCATGTAAAGAACCATTAGACTGGGTCTGATCTAGAAGAGCAAGAAAATATGGTTGGACCATAAATATGGTTAGACCATAATATTGGTTAGATTAATATTCATTGGTTGGACCAATGAACTCATTAAATAATGAGGAGGATAAAATAAAGGGAAACTAGATTGGAACATATCGGGATTTATTAATATTGGATGTTGAATAAATCTAAGCAAGTGGGTATGTAAATGTAGTGTAGGATAGTACATAAAAGACCTATGTATGGGCCACAAGGCAGCACCATTTTGAACGGTGTTGCACATGGCCTATAAGGTACGTGCAAGTGGGCTGCAAAATGCAGCCCACATTGTGCATACGCAATACCAAATAGGCTGTGCAGGTATGCAGCCCATACGAGCTTGCACAGCATGGAGCGTAGCCCACAAGGGGCTACGCACCATGCGGGCCTGCGCAAGCCAATGCCAAAGCTGTGCATAAGCGCAGGCTTGTGGGCTTGCACTCCTGCGCAATCCGGCCAGTAGTCTCCCAGTAGTAGAGTTATTCTCCAACTCTTTCAAGGTTATTAATTAACCTTTTTACCCCCTTTATTTTATTTCTGAGTGGTTAAGGTTAGGGACTTTATTTTCCTTTGAATAATTCCTAACCACTATAAATTGAAGCCTTCTCCTTCATTATTTTTCATCCTTAATTTCATACTCCTTCTCTTGCTCTCTTCTTCTCTTAGGTGTTCTAGTTCTTAAAAGTAATTCGCCGAAAGACGTATTTACTTAGAATAGAAAATATAGGGAATTTCTTCTAGAATAAATTAGTAGGGAAGATCTACCTGTCTTCCGCTTATTTAATGGTACTCCCTTTCTAGAAGGTTTTGGTCGGTGGTGCTCGTGTGGACTATTTATAGAAGGCTTCTACTTCAGAGTTTGTGCACGTAGCTGAGGGGTCTTTTTACCGACTGCGGATTCACACTTCAACTGGTAAGTGGTTAAATTATTATTATTATTAGGTCCCTTTAATAAGTGTTTATGACATAGAATAATTTAAGACTAGTCCTATTATCAGTCATGCCATGCTTAGGAGATCTTGGACTCTAGATTAATTTTTGAATTTCCACTGCGCCTGTTTTACTTGCTAAAACCCTTAATCTTGACCAACAGTGGTACTAGAGCCTGCCTAATATGATTGTATGACTGACTAGAAATATGCTAGGTCTGATTTTCTATGAAATATTTTCGAGTATGCTATGCCATGCCTAGGAATTTATTTCTTGTAATAGAAAATGCTATGATAACTAGATTAAGTGTTGGTCAAACTTAGTCAGGGTAGTTATCTAAGAATTAACAATGTTTTATTTGAAATTGTAAATTGTTTAATTTTTGAATTAAATAGAATAATTCTTAAATTAGAAAAGAATGAAATCTTTAATTTAATTAGTATATGGTTAACTGAGTCAGAAGGGCCCGTGTTTGTTCTGGCAAGGATTGGACAAGGATGCTTATTTACTTCAAGGGGGCCTCTCCTACCTGGGAATTTTCATCGGTTCTATATTCTAATTACCAAAGGGACTGTATTGAATTAGTTGATTTCTAGTATAATGAATTGGATTCATTATATGGTTTTATAAATGAAAGTTTATATTGTTAAATTAAAACTTATAGACATAGGTGCAGGAACTTGAACAATGAACCCCCTTGTTTGTTTTGTATGCTATGTGGAGTCTTGGCATGATGAAATGATTATGAACTACTAGTTGAGCATGACTCCTAGGTTGGACCTACTAATTCCTTATAGCTCGGAATTAGTTATAGTTTCATAATCATGTCCATGTATAAGTCCTAGATTAGGCGAGACCGGTTGCACCAATAAATCCCCATTAAAATATTAAGACAAAATTAGCTTTCCTAAAAATTGAAGTGTGATTCTAGGATTTTTTACTGAATGAATTGCTCATGCACAACGTGCTTTCTTCTTTTAACATCGTCTGGTCGCATGATTCGAATTAGGGTTAAGTCTTAAATGGACTGGGTTAGTTGTCCATAACATCGGAGCTAATGCAGGGCTAGAGGAATCATTTGAGGAGTCATATAATTGGTTATGCACGTCCATTGGTTAGAATTCAAATTGATTAGCAATTGCATTAGATGCAAATGGACTAGATCCTCCTATAGTTTTTTAAGTTAGCTTGACTCGTGATAGCGGGGGTTAATTTAAATGAGTTATAGATGCTACCTTCTAAGGAGAATGGTTAGACTATGTTTCCCGAAAGACAATAGAAGGGGCTATTATGTTTTCGAATAAAACTTAATAAAAATAACAGGAATATGTATTTAATTAAAAGACCTTAAATTAAATGCATGTACAAGAACTAAGTCTAAAGCAATAATTCTTTTCTTATATCTAGGTTCAATATGTATCCTCTTAACAAAACAATCAATAATTATTCGCTTGATAAAATCAAATTTAAAGGCTGGAACTTCATGGAGGGGTTCGAGGTGGTAAAGGTGGTTCTCGAGAACAATGCTTTAAGTTATGTTCTTAATAACCCATGCCCTGAACATCCCGGTACAAATGCCTTCGCTTGTGAAATTGATGATTATAGGAGGCATCAAAGAGACAGTAAGTTAGTAAAATACTTGATAGCTGATGGTATGCTACCTACATATCAAGATTTGTACTTAGAGCATACTTGGAGTCATTGCTTTGGAATCTCATAAAACTTGGTGAACTAGAATGTTTCGTGCATTATGTGGGAATGGGAAAAGACTCTTCAACAACTGAACTCGTTATACCCATGTATGACACTTCAGAGGAGCTAAAGAAATTTGGAATTAACTATAGTTTGGATGACTTGAAAGGAATAGTTCTGAATGGTCTGCCTTAGAGGTATGATGCGTTTAAATCAGAATTTGCCTTTAAGAGTCATGACTGTGGGTTATCTCAAATTATTGATATGTTGGACTGGTTGATATTCAATGTTGAAATGATTTGGATGATCGACTTGTTGCTAAAGACCTCAAGATCAAAAGGATGAGAGGTTTAAAGGTCAAAATTAAACTCATGAAGGAGGCAGAATGTAAGAGAAATCATGTTGAGCCTAAGTCTTTCTCTGAAGTGAGACTGGAACGGCTGATGGCTATATTTTCTGAGCATGAGAAGACAAAGCTGAAAGATGCTTATAATTCAGGTATGTTCATGATTGAAAATTTCACTACAGTTCTTATGAGTCTACATGGGTATTAGATACTAGATGTGGTACTCATATCTGTACTTCTGTGCAGGGGTTGCAGAACCATAGAAGGCTGGCCAAAGGAGAGTTGGACCTACAAGTTAGAAATGGAGCACGGGTTGCTGCATCAGTTGTAGGAACATATAGCCTCAACTTTCCAAGTGGCCTAGTTTTAGAATTGAATAAATGCTATTATATTCACGTTGTGACTAAGAATATTATTTCCGTTGCATGTTTAGCAGCAGAAGGATTTGAGGTTTTATTTAATAATAAAGATTGTTAAATTCATAAAAATAGTATTCTTTATGGCAGTGGAATTTTGTTTGATATCATATATGTTTTAAATACTAAAGCTGAAATTTTTAATACGAATGATGCTAAGAGATTCAAATTAGATAAAGACAAATCATCCTACTTATAGCATTGTCATTTAGGCCATATAAACGAAACCTGCTTAACTAAGTTACACAAAGGTTGTGACTTGGGCCTAATATACTAGGAGTCTTATAGGGCATGCAAACCTTGTATATTCGGAAAAATGACAAAGAAACCCTTTAAGGGTAAAGGGCAACGTGCCACAAGTACATTGGAAATAATACATACAGATGTATGTGGTCCAATAAATGTGCAAGCACTTGGAGGATTCATCTACTTCATATCTTTTATTGATGATTACTCACGATATGGGTATTTGTACCTTATGAGGCACAAATCAGATAGTTTTGAAAGATTCAAAGACTATAATAATGAAGTTGGGAAACAACTTGGAAACAATATTAAGGTACTACGGTTAGACCGAGGTGGAGAATATTTAAGCTAAGAGTTTCAAGATTATCTAAGGGATAATGTAATATTACCCCAATGGACCCCTCCTAATACTCCTCAGCACAATGGAGTGTCTAAGAGGAGGAATATAACTTTTTTAGACATGGTTTGGTCTATGATGAGCCAAGCAAGTCTCAGCAAATCCTTTTTGCGGATACGCACTTGACAGCGTAGTTTATATATTAAACTGTATGCCCTCAAATCAGTTAATACAACACCATACAAGAGGTGGTACAGTAAGAAACCCTCTCTTTCTCACCTGAGAATTTAGGGATGTCTTGCCTATGTTAAAAGGATAATGTCAGACAAGCTAGGAGCTAGGGTTGACAAATGCTTGTTCATAGGTTATCCTAAAGAGACAGTAGGATATACCTTTTATGATCCTTAGGGAAAAAAGTGTTTATTTCTAGGACAGCTCAATTCCTTGAGAAGGAACACTTGCTTGCAAAAGCTAGTGGGAGCAACCTTAAACTAGAGGTTCAGATAGGCGAACAAGATGATCAACTGATAATTCCTACGCTTGATACACAATAGAGTGTGATCAAGGAATAACCTGTTACACAACAACCATTACGTAGAACTGGTAGGGTTCCCAAAGCTCCTAAAAGATATGGATTTTTCATCATAGGTGATAAACAAATCTTTCTAATGGAGGATGATGAACCTAATACCAACAAGAAAGCAATAGAGTGCTCAGATTCTGATAAATGGTTAAAAGCCATGAAATCAGAATGGATTCTATGTATGAAAACCAAGTATGGGAATTGGTCGATGCACCTAATGTGGTTAGACCCATAGGTTGCAAATGGGTTTTCAAGAATAAAATCGACATGGTTGGTAATGTGATTACCTATAAGGCAAGGTTGGTGGCAAAGGGTTATAGTTAAAGAGAAGGTATTGACTATGACGAAACCTTTTTACGATAGCCATGCGTAAATCCATAAGGATACTCTTGGCCATTGCTGCTCATTATGATTATGAGATTTAGCAGATGGATGTGAAAACTGCTTTCCTAAATGGGAACTTTGATCGCGATGTATACATGATACAACCTGAGGGTTTTACATCTCAAAATGGCTCGAAGGTATGCAAGCTGCAAAGATCCATTTATGGACTCAAGTAGGCATCCAGGAGTTGGAATATAAGGTTTGATGATACGATCAAAGATTTAGATTTTATATCAAACGCTTATAAGCCTTATGTATACAAGAAGGTTAGTGGGAGTGCAGTCATTTTCCTTATGCTATATGTTGATGACATACTGCTAATAGGAAATGACATTTCTCTTCTTCAAATGGTCAATTCGTGGTTATCAAGAAAGTTCTCCATGAAAGACCTTGGAGAAGCAGCATTTATACTAGGTATAAAGATCTACAGAGATAGATCAAAGGGGCTGCTAGGTCTTTCATAAGATACATACATAGACAAGGTATTGACTAGGTTCAACCTTGAGCAATCAAGAAAGGATTATCTTCCAATGTCTCATGGAATTAACCTTTCTAAATCTGAGTGTTTGGGGACACAAAAGGAGAGATTATGCATAAATAGATTTCCCCATGCATCCGAAATAGGATCTATCATGTATGCTATGGTATGTACACGGCTAGATATCTCATATACGTTGAGCATCACGAGCAGATTTCAATCTAATCCAAGTGAGAAGCACTGGAAGGCTGTTAAGAAAATCCTTAAGTACTTGAGAAGGACTAAGGAAATGTTCTTGGTATATGGAGGAGGTGATCTCATAATAAAGGGATTCACTGATGCGAGTTTTCAATCTAACAAAGATGATTGTAAGTCACAGTCAGGTTACCTTTTATGTTAAATGGTAGGGCGGTTGTTTGGAAAAGTTCTGTTGGTCCCTATGTTTACACTCACTGAGTCAGAGGGGGGGTGAATGACTCACTCAAGAACTTCTAAAACTTTTTCTTGATAATAAACTGCTTCGCTGAGTGGGGTTAGCTGGCTGAGTAAAATAACTGGAAAATGCGAATAAGTAAAGAACACAGAGATTTTATACTGGTTCGGCAACCTCTGCCTACATCCAGTCCTAAGAGAGTGTCTCAGTTTTAATCCACTAATCTCAACTCCTTTACCCTAGGTGGAGAACAAATTCCCCAATTACATAAGTACCCTCCAAACTGCAATCGCTCATCCGCTGACTAGAATACTGTGAGCACGGGCTTTTCAGTGACCCTTGGAACGATGATGACTTTTTGCTCCAACCTATTACGGTCTAGTTGTTCCATTATTTTAGAATCGAATCGCATTTGGCAAATTCTTTGTTAACAATTTTAAGATCTTCGACCTCGATTAAAAATAATAATTGGATTGCTTTTAATATATTAACCGCTTCCTTTCCCCTCGCGCGTAGTAATTTGTTTCACAATTTTTCCTTAAAATTCGAACATTTTCAGGGAGCCTCAATTATGTCATTGGGTTGTTTGCTCTTTGAGCATTCTAGAATGTCAAGAATCACCCTTTTCGGGTTCCCAAAGTGTAGGTTGTTCGCGTTTCGGGCCCGGCGAGCCTGGCCCCTTAGCCTTCTTTCCCCCGGGTCCCCCCGACCTAGAGGCGGTGGCCGGTGCCATGGTCGGGATGCTAGGCCACGTGAGCCACGTGATGGCTGCATTGCATGATGTAGCCTAGATCTGGCCGCATCATATGACACGGCCTGGGTTGGGCCGCGTCGCTAGACGCGAACTGCTGTGTCACGTGACGCAGCCTTCGCTCGGGGAGACTTGTAAACTGATTTTTTTGGGTTTTCTTGGCCACCAAGTCGGGTTTTGGGATTTTTCTATCAAATATTGACATTTTGGGGATTAATTCCGAGATTTTACACTTGAGAAGTCTATAAATACCCTTTAAAAATCAGATTTGAGGACTTTTTAGCTGATTTTAAAAGGAAATCAAATTCTTAGATTTTCTAGGCTTTAGGGAGAAAAAGTTTAATAATATTGGGAAAATCTAAACCAATATACTTGGTTCTTGATTTCGAAATCTTATTAGGCTTAATCTCTTAGGTTAAATGATTAAAATCTATTAGAAATCTTAGGTGAAAAATTAGTTTAAATAGGATTTAGGGACTTTTTTTCTCAAAAATCAATAAATCCCTTGCTAAATCGTTGTTTTGTCAGGTTTTCATCTCAAATTCATCACAAAAGCTTGCCAAACGTCTGGTTCAAGTCTCGAGTGTGGATTCACGGCCTTTAGGTAACTTTCTGAGTTCCAATCTATTTCCTTTGTTATTTATTTCTGTTGCTGTGCTTTTTGGTTGTTTCTTTTTTGGCATTTGGCCCTTTTCTTCGTCCTTTTTGTGATTTTCTGCCAAAACTCCAGCAGACCGTTTCGGCGAACGTCAGGCTGACTGAACGTCATCTAGGCTACCTCATTGAGTCGGCCTACTGGTTCGTTCAGTCGGCCTACGGGTCGCTCAAGTGCCAATTGTTGTTTTGTCAGATTTTTTGGGTTCTTTTCCCCCCAAACTAAAAAAACCAAAGTTATTTAAGCCTTTTAAGTCTGAATCTACTGTAATAGTGTAGGAAACGACTTGAAATTTTAGTAATCTTGGGTTTTCAGGCATAAAAAGGTCGATTCTAGCTTGTTTACACACTTTTTCAGGCAGGCCACTTCAGTGGGACGAAGGCCGATTGAGCGTCATCTAGGCCACCTCGTTGAGTTGGCCTACAATGTCGCTTAGTCGGCCTACCACCTCACTGAATCGGCCTACTAGCAAAAATGTCTAAATGGTCCTTGTTTGCTTTATTCTGTTATTTTTTGCCCGTTTTATCGTTTTGACCAGTTTTTGGCCATTTTAATGCGTTTTCAATCTCGATTTTTACCCAAAAAATCTCTAAAAATCATGAATAATCTGAAACTATTTTTATTTAATTTTCTTCTATTTTTAGATTTTTTTTTATTTTTATTTTTATTTAATTTAATATGCATTTTAATGGCTTAAAAATTGTGTTTTTGCTAAATAAATTGTTTTCCACCAACTAAAAATTCCAAAAATATTCTGAACATGCTAAATCTGATTTTAGGATGTTTAGTTAATTTATTTTGCCTTTTTAGGTTATTAGATAATTAATTAACGCCCAAAAATCGTGTTTGTATCCTGAAAAATCTAAAATTATGTTTTCTTCAAGCTATGTGTTTATTTTTTGCATTTACTTATTTATGCTTTATTTATGATTAGTTTCGTATATTTCTTGCCTCGTTTGGACCCGGGTCCGAGTCGGTAAGCTCGGTTAAAACCCGATTTCTCCCGTTTATTTATTTATCGCTTTATTTATTTCCTCGCATTAGAAAAATGTATAGGTATTTGTAAAGCCTTGTAATAATTTTATCTTCTTGCTTTATTTATTTATCGCTTTTCGTGTGATGTATGGCATAATAAACCAAAAACACCAAACAATAATCGGATCAAATCGCATAAGAACTAAGGTCACGTTTATTAAAACATAATCGGCTTGATTTAAAAATTGAAAAGTAAGCAACATCATCCGAACCTAGAATCTCTGTTTTAAGGTACGGTCCAACCACCCGGTGGGAATATCGTACCCAAATTCCCGGTGGAGCTTAACCGGGTAGTGACTCTATCTTAAAATATGGGATTCTAAGTCTCGTATCCCTTGACCCATTAATCGGACTAAATTTCAACTTTAACATCGCTTTCATTATCCATCTTTATCACGCTAAAATAAGGATCATCCCTTAGCACGCTTCACAGCGCTCGTTGTTTCTCTGCCTCATGCCAAAGAGCATTAAAGCTTACCATGCAGGAGGAGGGATCGGGGGTCGTCGGCTCACAAATACCCTCTTCTATCAGCAACTCACAAAGAGTCTAAACAAGAGCTAGACTCAACTTATAGAAACATTGATCTAGTTACAAATGATCTAATATTACAATTGATTGATCTAATCTATTCTCTCTTATTTAAAAGCAAATTCTAGCTGAGTTGTGCTTTCTTGCTTGAACTCCTTTAAAATTTGTAAATTGATAGAGTCTCTGCTTCTAGGAAATTCAGGTGTAATCACCAAGTTCTAACACTTGCCTTCTTGCTCCTTTTATAGTTGGATTGAGAAAGTAGCCATTGAACTTATCTTGGCATCTTCTGAAAGTAACAGCTCAGTAATTCACCCGTTGCTTCTTCAAATTAATCCGTTATGAGATAGAATTGCACCATTGTGAAATACATTTCAATCCATTAGATTGGAATTTGAGCTCCAATTTGAATTCTTTATCGTTTGATACCAGTCTTTCGTTAGAGAGAACTCGCGCTAACTTGCCACTTGTCTTCATCCCATTCCCTCTAGTATTCTGACATGTTGTAGAGTGCGCAATACAAGGTTGGTAGATCTGCAGAATTACCCGAAGTGGCAATTGACTTTTTACAGCTTTGCATAGGAAGACTTTGTCATTTTCTTCATAATTTTGTGTCTTGTCAAGGCATTAATTCTTTTTTTCTTTATCTCATTAATGTTCCTGTAAAAAGCAATACTAAAAGTAAAGATACCTTTTTACCTTAAAAGGTAAGGTCAACAGTTTTGATAGACTTAAAGTAACTAGCTGAAATGATAAAAACAAAAAACACATAACTAAACCAAAATCTAAATATCAACCACTGAGTGAATTTTACTAAGTCAGCGACTAAGTAGATACTCAGCCCAGAAACCACTCAGAGTTAAACTAAATAGCTAGGTCAACGATGACTCGAAATTCTACCCTTGAATTTACTAACTCCCTTACAACCATAGACTATTCATTTTAATATCATTATTGATTTAATTATCCAATTCTCAACTTAATTGTTATGATCAAAATTTAAGCACAACTGAGTCATCCACTGAGTCAGTCCAAACTCGTGCTTGGATCAACAATCTCCCCCATTTTGATCAATGGCAATTAACTAAGCGAGAATTAAATCAATAAGATATTTAGATCAGAGTTACCTTAAACATATGCTTGTCTTATGTTCAACATCTTCAATCTGCTCAGAGTGAATGCTAACTCCCCCATAAATCTTGAATCTTTTGAGTTCAGCATCCCTCAATACTTCTTATATATTTCTACAAGAGATCATAGCATATATATATGGCAGAAAATATATGAAGTTAAGAAGATCTTAACTTAGAACAGAAAATGTAATCTTTCTTTAATAATAACTTAAGTACATATAACAAAGAGTTAATCTATACTAAGTTTTATATTTAGGTCTAACGATTACAAGAATTCTATTCTAATCCTTTGGCATAGGTGGAGCTCCCAAATTCGCTCTTCTTTCTTCAGAAGCTTGTTGATCCCATCTGTATTTCTTTTCATTTGCCAGAGCAATCTCCTTACCTTTCCTGTTTCTGGTCCCATAATATTCTCTTTGAATGCGCTCCAGATCCTTAGATAGGTTATATAAAAATTCGACAATCCTCTATTCTCTTTCCTTCTCTTTTCACACTTCTTGTGATCCTTCTCCCCCATTGCCATTGCATCCAAAATGGCTTGAGTTTGAAGATAAAACGAACTCAGAGACTTCTCAAAAGTATCAAGCTATCCATAAACATTAGATGAAAATTTTTGCACCAATAGCTCATAGGTTTCTTGAGATATAGCATCTTGTTCTTCGAGAAATGTGAATAACCCTACTAGCGCGGGGGATTGAGAGAAATTGGCTTGATATTGAGGGCTTAAACCTTCTTTGGAAATCTGGGTGAGACTGGCTAGAGCCTTGTCCTAATTATTTTCCCTCAGAATCCTCTCTAGCATGGGACTGCTCCTAATGTGAGTAATGACTTCATCATGAATTTTATCAATGGATTCTCTGTCGTTGATGACATGTGCTTGAACTTGCTTGATTTGGTCTCTAATATGACCAAGTTTCTGGTGAAGTGTAGGCTCTAGTTCAGCTTCTGCCATAACTATGTCACTACTCAGAGCATCCGAAATGTTAAGCCTCTTTAAGGCATTTAGCACAACTCCCTATGAGTCCTTAACTCCCTTCAACATTTCCTCCTTCACTGTCCTTAACTCAGTGTGTTACCTATGATTCTTGGTTACCACTGTTTTCAGAGCATTAAGGCCATCAACAATAGCATTCAGAATAGTTGTGTTGTCTTTATTTTCCTTGCCCAGAATGCTATACCCATCTAACACCTTTAGCATAGCCTCAAGCAAGGGATTAAACTTATCAATCATGGAGTTTCTGAAATCCCTTTCATCATTAAGAACCTTACAGTTGCTTTCATAGATCTTTGCCATCTATTTCTTGAGCTTTACAGCTTCTAACTCCAATCCTTTAGCCTGCCTACCTGTAATAGATAATAAAGGAAACACATGGGAAACTATTGCTTTTACCAAAGAAAACTAGGTAGGAACAGGCTTGAAGTGCTCTTTCATCTCCTCAACAGCATTCATAAATCCTAGCACTGGCTCCATAGCTTTTGCAATCTTCCTCAAGACTTGCTCAGATAATAATGATTTAGCTATCTCAGTATCAATCTCAGCATTAGTCCTCAGTCCTGGAAACCTTACTCTTCCTAACCTCATTATATCTCCCAATAGTTCAACATTTGGGTTGAATTAGGGTTATGGTTGTGGTTGATGAGGTTGTTGCTGTTTAGGAATCTCCTCAATAATTAGGCATCCTCTGACTGGTGGAGGTCCTTCTAAATATAACTGATCATACACAGGAGCTCCTATAGGGGGAATGTATGGGATGATAGTTGTTTGGTCTGATTTTGGGTTATTTTGGTCAGAGGTTTGGTTTGAGTTAGATGTGGATGGTGTTTAGCTTTCTAGTAGGGGTAAGGCAGAGATTGGTGTAGGTGAGAGTGGTATTTTGGTGGATGTGTTTGGGAAAGTAAAGGGTTCTTCAGCTTCCTTCTCTTTTACAATACCTTTAACAATGGACTCGCTAACCTGAGTCTGTGAATCCTCAGCCAGCTGAGCTTCGTGCTCAACTACATTCTCCTCTTCCTCCTTCTCTTCCAAATCTCCTTCATCCTCATCTATCACTATTTTCATTCTCTTCAACAAACTCGTCTTCCTCTTCTTCCTAGCTTTCTTGGCTTCCTCTGTAGTCAGAGAGACCTGCTGGTCAGAGTTTAGCACATTAATTTCTATAGCCGCAACTTCTACCACCTCATCTTCCTCCTCCTGCTCTTCTTAGTTTTCTATTCCCTCAAGAGCTCCTATCATCTCCTCTACTACCTCCGGCACTTCCTTCTTAGCCAAGCTAGTTACAGCCTTCTGCAAAATTTGCTCAGTGCTAGCCTTAGCCTTAGCTGCTACTACTACTTCCTCACCCTTTCTTCTTATTATAGCTTCAATTTTCTCCTGCTTCTTTCTGATTCTTTCTTCCTCGGTAGCTTTTACTCACTCAGCTTCCTTAACATCTTAGATAACTCATGTCCTTCTCTTTACCATCAACTTTTTCTTAGGCTGACCTACTTGGGGAATTAGAACTGATGTAGCTTCCTTTCCCTTAGTAGTCACCTCATCCAGCTGAGCAACTTCTTCCTTCCTCTTCTTTTCCCACTTCAAGGGCATCTCTTCCCTTAATTCTTCTTTAGCCAGCTTCTCTTCCTCTATCTCCTTGGGGGTTAGTTCTCTGCCCTTATCTTATTTATTTCTCTTAGAAGATCTTGTTTTCTTAGGAACAACTGCTGGAACTGAGCTCGCTGAGCTTCCTTTCTTCTCTTTCTTGGAGTCTTTCCTAACCTCCTTCTTTACAACATTCTTTTCAAGCATAACTTCTCCTCTCTCTGCTCTGAGCTTGGTTATTCTTTCTAGCTTACTTACCATAAAGGATTCTAGCATTTGATCCTCCTCATGGGGCTGGATAGGTTTTATCTCCATGATAGCCTTGGGATCCTTCATTCTTACTTCCCCTAATGTACTTAGTGTTGGAAGGCCTCTTATTAGCTTTTAGTCCATGAAAATGTACATTGCTCAGGAATCTAGACTTTATTACTTTCATCTGAATGTTATTCTGGGTAGCCCATCCTTCTATATCGATTTCATACGCCCTACAAATCTCCATCATCAATTGCCTATACACCATGTGCTTGGTGACTTTAAGAAATCTATGCATGATAGCCATGGGGCAATTTATGCTCATTCCATGGGTTAGTGTATAGACGAACACCCTTTTAAACTTAGAATAACTTCCTGTAGATCATGTCTTGGGCAACAGAACTTTAGTGATAAGTTCATGTGCCTGCTTCCCTTCTTTAATGAACATAGAGGCAATGAGTTCACCCGCTTTGTAATCCTATGGAACTTTATAATCTATTGAAATATCAATATGATCTTCATCATTGATGACTCACAGTTTGAGTCCCCTCTCGCGCATTCCTAACGGACCTGCAATAAGGTTTAGGGTAACATACACTTTCCTCCCCATCATAGTGGTCATAAAAAGATCTTTCTAACCTTTTACTATGTGGATTCCATGACAAAATCTCTCAACCATTTCGTTATAGTAGCCACTAGGAAATTCAAAGAATCCTCTTAAGCGATGCTGACGCGCCCACTTACCAAATTGCTTATCACTGCAGAAACTCAGCATATCTACAGTAGTTGGCTTTTCAACTTTCGTTTTCTCTATGAAGCACCATTTCGTTGGAATATACTTGGTTCTGGCTGGAATTCTGAGTTCTTCAATTCTATCTATACTAATTTCCATCTGGGCAATGAGTATACTTGGTTTGTTAGCCAATGAGTATCCTTTTTATCTCTCACGTAAAAGATCAAATTTCCTTTCTGAAGTGCTCGTCATCAATATTGCTTTGAGAAGAATATAGGTTTTAGGGATTTAGAGAGTAAATTGCAGAGAAGGGAATATTTTTAAAGTAACCTTTCCTCTTTCTGAATTTCTCCTTAAATAGTCAAAAACTCTTCGCATATACCTGCAAAGCTATGTGTACGACTCATAATCCATGGTCTTAAGATTCAATGGTTAGATTGCATAACATATACCGTAGGATTAATGAACGCGAGAAACACGTGATAACTGCTCTGAATATGGATCATTTCATAACTTGCCACCATTTCTATCAAGTTTAAATTTGAAAGATATCCGATGACAATTAATGACGTGTCCAAAATTCAAGCGAAAAAAGAAATACATAACCTAACTCACTGAAGCTAAGAGTATGCCCTAGTTTGGTTAGCTCTAGAATAGGTCAAAGTGAGATGTATTCCTTCAAATTGGATTGGACATTCCGATCAGCTGTCTTAGCATGTAGAATTGATCATTTCCAATAGGTTTTGTGAATATGTCAGCTTGGTTCTTCAGATGGAATGTATGTGAGCTTGACTTCTCATTTTAGCACATGATCCCTTATGAAGTCAAGTCTAATATTGACATGCTTCATCCTGCCATATTGAACTAGATTCTTGGATAGGTTAATTGTACTCTTGTTGTCACATAAGACTTCAAGGCACTTAGACTTTATACCATAATCCTCCAATTACTGCTTGATCTATAACAGTTGTGCTACATAACTTCCTGCAGCTATATACTTAGCCTCGGCTATACTCAGAGCCACAAAAGTCTGCTTCTTACCATACCATGTAACTAGACAATCACCGAGGAAATGACAACCTCATATGGTGCTTTTCCTTTCAAGTTTGTCTCTTCCATAGTCAGCATCAGTGTATCCTCTCAAAGTGAAGTCTGCATTACTTGGATACCATAAACCTGCATCAATAGAGCCTAGCAAATACCAGAGAATTCTCTTAACAGCAGCTAAGTGAGATTCTCTGGGGTCAGCTTGATATCTTGCACAATAACATACAGCATATTGGATGTCAGGCCTACTAGCAGTTAAGTAAAGTAGAGACCCAATAATACCTCTATAGAGCTTACTCTCTAATGGTTTACCTTCCTCCTCCTTACTCAGAATTGTATCAGTGGCCATGGCTATTGACATTGGCTTGGCATTGTCCATGTTAAACTTCTTGAGTACTTTCTTGGCATACTTAGCTTGGCTGATGAAGATTCTATCTTTGCCTTGCTTGATTTGCAAACCAAGAAAGAAATTAAGCTCTCCCATCATTGATATTTCAAATTCCTTCTTCATCTGGTGACTGAATTCTTTGCATAGCTTTTCATAAGTTGCTCCAAATATGATATCATCAACATATATTTAGACTAGCAACACATCTTAATGCTTCTTCTTAATAAACAGAGTTATGTCTGCTTTTCCTCTGACATAACCTTTGCTGATTAAAAAGTTAATCAGTCTCTCAGACCAAGCTCTTGGAGCCTTTTTTAGTCCATATAGAGCTTTCTTCAGCTTGAAGACATGATCTGGATACTTAGGGTCTTCAAAGCCTAGGGGTTGTCTGACATAGAGTTCCTTTTAAATATATCCATTAAGAAATGCACTCTTAACATCCATTTGAAATAGTTTAAAGTTCATATGCGATGCAAAAGCACAAAGAATTCTTATAACTTCAAGTCTTGCTATTGGTGCAAATGTTTCTCTATAGCCAATGCCATCTTGTTGATTGTAGCCTTGAGCAACCAGTCTAGCTTTGTTTCTGATTACTAGCTTCATCTAGCTTGTTCTTAAAAACCCATTTGGTGCCTATGATTGACTGTTCTTTGGGTTTCTCCACCAAATCCCAAACTTTATTTCTTCTGAATTGGTCTAGCTCTTCTTGCATTGCAATCATCCAGTTGTCATCAAACTCAGCATCTTCAAACTTCTTTGGTTCGATCAATGATACAAATACTGAATGGCTCATCATTCTATTCAACTAACCTCTAATCAGTACTAGATTTTGCACACTATCAAAAATCTTATCAACTGGGTGATCTCTCTTTGCTCTGACTTCTTTAGGTAGACCAGGATCAGCTCACTGAGCTACTGTCATTGGTTAAGCATCTACATCATCACCAAAGTTGATTGATTAATCCAGTTCAACTTCTTATCTTCTTTTTCTGGTACTAGATCATGGATAATAATGGGCTGACTAACTGATCCGCTGACTTGATCCTTTTCTTTTTCATCATCACTGGCTTCTCTACCTGCATTGTTAGTTTCATTGAAATCTACATATATGGACTCCTCTAAGATGCCAGTCCTTTTGACATACACTCTGTATGCCCTACTGTGTGTTGAGTAACCCAGAAAGATTCCTTCATCAGCCTTGGGGTCAAATTTAGCTAATTAGTCTTTAGTGTTTAATATGAAGCATTTACAGCCAAAGGCCTTGAGATGACCAACCTTGGGCTTGCGCCCCTTCCAAAGTTTATAAGGAGTTTTATTCAAAATTAGGTGAATTAAAACCCTGTTTAGAATGTAACAAGCTGTGTTAACAACCTCTCCCCAGAATTACTTTGGTAGATTGTTATCACTCAGTATAGAATGACCCATCTCCGCAATAGTGTGATTCTTTCTCTCAACAACCCTATTCTGCTAAGTTATGTGAGGGGCAAAAAAATTGTGGTCAGTACCACGCTTAGAACAGAATTCCTCAAACTGCTAATTTTCGAATTCCCTTCCATGGTCAATGTGGATTCTATTAATTTTAAGGTTTTTTTTCATTCATGATCCAGGTAGCCAACCTAGAGAATGATTCAAATGTTTCATCTTTGCTTGAAAGCAAGATAATCCAAGTGAACCTGGTCAGATCATCTACAACCACAAGGGTGTATTTCATTCCACCTAGACTTGTTGGCAAAACAGGCCCAAATAAATCCATATGTAGAAGATCAAGGGGATAAGAAGAAGATATATCAGCTAATAATTTAAAGGTCTTCCTAAATTGTTTCCCAAGTTGGCATGCTGAGCAGAGTCTATCTGTTTTAGGCTAGATTGGGTAATCCCTGAACAAGTTCATTTCTAGCTAATTTGGATAGATTGGTCATATTGATATGTCCTAACCTTCTATGCCATAGCCATGAGTTTTCCTCCTTAGAAACTAAGCATATATCATTAAAGCCAGGGGATAAATCAAACATATAAACATTATTAATTCTAGGAGCATAAAGAATAGTTTGGTCAGAAATACCATCAATGACCGAGCAGCCTACTGAGTCAAATATCGCTTTCCTGCCTTTGTCACACAGCTGAGCAATGCTTAGTAATTTGAACTTTAGGCCTTTCACTGGAGACATACTATCAACTGAAGGCTTCACTCCTACAATGACATTGCCAACAATCTTTCCCTTTTTTATCTCCAAAACTGACACTTCCATTTCTTCTTCGCTCCAATGTGATGAATTGCTTTTCATCACCAGTCATATGCCTCGAGCATCCACTATCCAAATACCACATTCTTCTATCATCAATGGATCTCAGACACACCTACAAAATAATTAAGTTTTCTTAGGTACCCATGTCTTTTTCTAGCTGGTTAGTGGTGGTCCTCCTTGACCAATCATACTCATCATAGTAACCATTTTTGTGCCTACACATGACTGTAGCATGTCTTGGCTTACCATAAAAACCACAAGCGACCTTAGGATTAGGGCTGCTCACTTTACTCCTTTGAGAAACCTTCTCAGAGTGGTGAGTGCGATTACTCTGAGTATTCCTGCAAGGTTGAGAAGGGACCCGCACCTTTTTCAAAGCTATTAATTCAGCAGCTAGCTCAACTAATATCTTAGTAAGTTTACTGTTATATCTATTTTGCTACACAGCTTTTTCCATCAGGTATAGGATAACAAGTGAGGTAGAAGAATTAACATCTTCTAGATCATCACAACTCCTTTAAAGTACTTTGATGTATTTGGTTAACTTCTTAGTCACATTAACAACATCATTAAGTACTGCGGCAAGCTCATCTGAAGATAAAGGGGGTTTAAAATTTAGCTCAGAGTGATTTCCTTTATCTGCTTTGGTCAGCTGATTGTCTGACAGCGGAAGTAGTTGGTTGGCCAGCTAACTCTGAGTGAACTAGATCATCCTTAGCCATTAGACACACATTGGCAGAATCTTGTGCCTCTTCATTTAAGGATGATGACTCTTGCTCAGAGTCACTCCACGTAGCAGCAAGGGCTTTTTTACTCTTTTTCTACTTAAACTTGTCCTTCTTAGCCTTAGGACAGCTCGACTGAATATGCCCCTTCTCACCACATTTAAAGCATTTGATGTCTTTGTTATGCTCTTTGTTGAATTCCTTTCATGGTCTATTAATTGCTCCCTTCTTATACTTACCTATCTTTCTGAACTTTTGAAAGTTCTGATCTTTACCTAGATATCTCCTGAAATTCTTGGTCATTAGAGCTATCTCTTCTTTTCTATCCTCTGAATATCCTTCCTCAGAGGAATCTTCTTCCTCCTTATCATCAGCTTTCAGAACAACAACTCTACTTGAGTTCTCTTTTTCTTTAGACCTGTGCTTCTTGGACTCATCTTCATATTGCTTCAAAGACATCTCATGAGTCAGTAGAGTTCTAATCACCTTATCAAACTTATAGGTCTTTAAATCATGAGCCTCTTCAATAGCATTCTTCTTGGCTTCCTAATCTTGAGTCAAGCTTCAAAGTATCTTCTTGATAGTCTCTTCTTCTATGAAGGTCTTGCCAAGTCTTTTTAGCTCATTGACTATATTAATAAACTTGGTGTTTATGTTGGAAATATCCTCCTTGGGCTTCATGTGTAACCATTTATAATTCCTCATAAGGATATTGATTTTGAACTCTTTCACTTTGTCAGTACCTTCATAAGTTACTTCCAACTTCTTCCATATCTCTTTGGCTGTCTCGCATCCAGAAATGTGATAGAACTTTGTAGCATCTAGAGCATAATAAAGATAGTTGATAGCAGCTACATTTTCTTTTAGTCTGGCTAAGTCCTGATTATCCCATTCAGTAGAGTACTTGTCAACACGTACTCCATTCTTCACATGTGATGGAACATACTGCCCTTTAATAATATCCATCCAAGCGTGCATACTCTGGGACTGAATGAAATTAGTCATTCTATTCTTTCAGTAAGTATAATGCTCTCCATTAAACATAAGAGGCTTGGTGACTGACATGCCTTCAAGAAAAATGTAAGCTTGAGCCCTTCCACTGGATTCTCCTTTGTACATCATGGTCTTTGTTTCAAAGATTGTAAAATTTATGAAATGAGAACTACTCTGATACCACTTATTGATCCCTATGCGTACACTCATTGAGTCAGAGGGGGAGGGGGGTGAATGACTCACTCAAGAACTTCTAAAACTTTTTCTCAATAATAAACTGCTCCGCTGAGTGGGGTCAGCTGGCTGAGTGAAATAACTAGAAAATGTGAATAAGTAAAGAACACAGAGATTTTATACTAGTTCGGTAACCTGTGACTACATCCAGTCCCGAGAGAGTGTCTCAGCTTTAATCCACTAATCTCAACTCCTTTACCCTATGCGGAGAAGCCTTTCACAAATTCCCTAACTACGGTAAGTACCCTCTAACTACAATCGCTCACCCGCTGACTAGAATACCCTCTTCTATCAGCAACTCACAAAGAGCCTAAACAAGAGTTGGACTCAACTTATAGAAACATTAATCCAGTTACAAATGATATAATATTACAATTAATTGATCTAATCTATTCTCTCTTATTTAAAAGCAGATTCTAGTTGAGTTGTGCTTTCTTGCTTGAACTCCTTTAAAGCTTGTAAATTGACAGAGTCTCTACTTCTAGGAAATTCAGGTGTAATCACTAAGTTCTAACGCTTTCCTTCTTACTCCTTTTATAGTTGGATTGAGAAAGTAGGCTTTGAACTTATCTTGGCATCTTCTAAAATTGACAGCTCAGTAATTCACCTGTTGCTTCTTTAAATCGATCTGTTAAGAGATAGAATTGCAGCGTTGTGAAATACATTTCAATCCGTTATATTGAAATTCGGGCTCTAATTTGAATTCCTTGTCATTTGATGCCAGTCTTCCGTTGGAGAGAACTCGCTCTGACTTGCCACATGTCTTCATCCCATTCCCTCTGGTTTTCTGACATGTTACAAAGTGCGTGATACAAGGTTGGTAGATTTGCAGAATTACCCGAAGTGGCAATTGACTTTTTGCAGCTTTGCATAGGAAGACTTTGTCATTTTCTTCATAATTTTGTGTCTTGTCAAGGCATTAATTCTTTTTATCTTTGTCTCATTAATGTTCCTGCAAAAAGCAACACTAAAAGCAAAGATACCTTTTTACCTTAAAAGGTAAGGTCAGCAGCATTGACAGACTTAAAGTAACTCAGTTGAAATGATAAAACGAAAAACACACAGCTGAACCAAAATCTAAATATCAAGCGCTAAGTGAATATTACTAAGTCAGTGACTAAGTAGATACTCAGCCCAGAAACCACTCAGAGTTAAACTAAATAGCTAGGTCAGCAGAGACTCAAAATTCTACCCTTGAATTTACTAACACCCTTACAACTATAGACTATTTATTTTAACATCATTATTGATTTAATTATCCCATTCTCAACTTAATTGCTATGATCAAAACTTAAGCACAACTGAGTCATCCACTGAGTCAGTCCAAACTCGTGCTTGGTTCAATAAGTTCTAAATTGGATACAACTGCCGATTCAACCACTGAATCTGAGTATATCACTACTTTAGAAGCACAAAACAAGCTGTCTGGATAAAGAGATTTCTTGGTGATCTCAGCATAGTGTCTAATAGTGAGGATCTAATAGTATTATATTGTAATAACACTAGGGCTATTACTCAGGCAAAAGAACCACTGTCTCGTCAGAGAAACGGATATGTAAACAGAAAATATCATTTAGTACAAGACATGATAAGAGATAAGGATATACAAATGGAATATGTTCTCACACATCAGAACCTGGCAGATAGTCTGACCAAGCCTTTGACACAGATTAAGCATGACCAGCATGTTAGGAGTTATAGCTTACGACACATAGCTAACTAGCTCTAGTGCAAGTGAGAGATTGTTAGCTATGATGTATGCCCTAGAGGCAATTAGGGAGATATATCTTAGTTAATTTTATTTGTTTGAATAAAGTTATATTAATAAACCCCCTTCTTTTGTTATGTCAATGACCGTGAAAATATATTATGATTGGTTTAGAAAATATTCATTGATGTGTTTGCAAAATTCCATGACATAATTATAGCACGTATTACAAGGGCATAGTGGGACTATATTGGTGAGAACTGGTTCGTGTGCAATTATGATTTGTCTAAATATCCCTAGTTATAGTATCATCAAGACTGGACATTGATGATACAGATAGACTAGCATGTGTCATCATACCTCTTGAATTTTATTTAGAGTAGCATATCTCTAGTACTAGAGCGTGGTACCTTAGGTTAACACATGAATCTATTCAGAGAGATACATTGGAGACTGCTATGAGACTACACTCGGTAATCTATATTATGTGTTGGTGTTTAATCGTCTAATTGCAATAGCAATACGAATATCCTTAGACTTGAGATACTAGTTACTTTGTTTAGATGTTGCTATACTTTGGATCATACCTAAGCATTCTATAGATGGGTGATACGGATGATTATGGTTATAATTAATGTTTGTCTGTTGATAAGCTGAGTAGTCTAGATGGAATCTATCACTCCATTGTAGCAATATAAGGGAGATGTACCTTAGCCACTTGTTGGAAGTGACACACTCGTAAACCTTTGATCAGAGTATGAGTTGATAGGATAAGATCCTGATCAACACATTAAATGGTTGGGTGGTGTATTTCTGTAGCAAGAATAAATACTAGGATAGATATTAAAGCTATTAGTGGACTAACACTTAAACCGAGTCCTATAAAATAGATGGTACTAAATAATTAATAGAAGGAGTGAATTGTATTAATATTATTGCATATCCAGGATTAAGTCACAATGCACGTGACGTTCCAAATATTGAGGGATTATATGCCCTTTGCTAGAGAGCCACTATGACTAATCAAAGTAATCGGAGTCCACAACAGTGTGGAACTCCGAGCCAGTCAATTCCTGAGAGGAATGGAGCTAGGTTAAACTTTTGACAGCTCGATATTATGGGATCCTATAAGGTCACACACTTTGAGTTACGACCGAGCTATGTAAAGAATCTTTAGACTAGGTCTAATCTAGAAGAGCAAGAAAATATGGTTGGACCATAATATATGGTTAGACTATAATATCGGTTAGACCAATCACTCGTTAAATAATAAGGAGGATAAAATAAAGGGAAACTGGACAGGAACATAGCGGGATTTATTAATACTGGATGTTGAATAAATCTACGCAAGTGGGTTTGTAAATTTACTGTAGGACAGTACATAAAAGACCTGCGTATAGGCCACAAGGTAGCACCATTTGGAATGGTGTTGCATGTGGCTCATAGGGCACGCGCAAGCGGGCTGTAAAGTGCAGCCCATATTGCACATGTGCTAGCCCAAATGGGTTGCGCAGCATGGAGGGCAGCCCACAAGGGGTTGCGCACCACGGGGGCCTATACAGCATGCGCAAAGCTGCGCATAAGCGCAGCCTTATGGGCTTGTGCTCCTGCTAAGCCCACAAGGGGACTATTGGCCGAATGGGCTAGCGATTCCCAGTCTAACAAGTAACTTGCTCCCTAAGCAAGCTCCTAGTAGGAGAGTTGTTCTCCAACTCTTTCAAGGTTATTAATTAACCTTTTTACCCCTTTTATTTTATTTCTAATTGGTTGAGGTTAGAGACTTTATTATCCTTTGAATAATTCCTACCCACTATAAATAGAAGCCTCCTCCTTCATTATTTTTCATCCTTAATTTCATACTCCTTCTCTTGCTCTCTTATTCTCTTAGTTGTCCTAGTTCCTAAAAGTAATCCGTCGAAAGATGTATTTACTTAGAATAGAAAACTAAGGGAATTTCTTCTAGAATAAATTAGTAGGAAAGATCTAAGTGTCTTCCGCTTATTTATCGGTACTCCCTTTCTATAAGGTTTTGGTCGGTGGTGCTCGTATGGACTATATATAGAAGGCTTCTACTTTAGAGTCTGTGCATGTAGCTGAGGGGTCTTCATGCTTTAACTGGTAAGTTGTTAAATTATTATTAGGTCCTTTTAATAAGTGTTTATGACCTAGAATAATTTAAGACTAGTAATATTATCAATCATGCCTTGCTTAGGAGATCTTGGACTCTAGATTAATTTTTGAATTTTCGTTGCACCTGCTTTACTTGTTAAAATCCTTAATATAGACCAACACTCTTTCACACTCAAAAGAATATGAATTACATGAAGCACTAAAGTTGTATTGTTTCGTACCAAATGGTCTTTTAGAGGGCAAGGAACTGAAGAGCATGCTTATGTGGAAGACGATGAGAGTAAGCTACTAAGTTTCAGTTAGAGTCACTTATATGAGGAAGTGAACATTGGTCTTCTTCCCATAAGGACCCGGTCTGTCTCTTCCGTGCAAAATTCTCAATTGACATGGGATAAATCAAAACGTTGTATACCCCCAGTTGAGAAGTTTCGGGATGTAATGCCACCAAAGTCTAACAGTTCTTGGAAGCGGGTTAGTTCAATCCCAAAGCTTCCCTGCATCAGTGAGGAAAATGAGAACATAGATGGCATAGCTGATATCATATTGGAAGATAGTTGTGGACAAGTGGAAATGAACTTGATCAAAAGAGAGGCACTTACTAACATCAGAAAAAATACAAATTCTCTTACATCAGTTTGTGAATCTGAGATACTAGATGGTAGAAGTAGTTTTGCTTCAATGAACACAGAATTGGATTATAGTGGCACTTGTAATAGGAGAAAAAAGAAGTTGATAGACCATAATAGAAGAAGATATAGAAGCAAGGACAAGGAAAACCAGAACACATCACTTGGAGGAGGTGGTGGTAAAAGAAGCAAGGGACCACTTCGTAGCAGATTTAGCAAGTCAAAGCTATCTGAAAAACTCGGTACAAGAAAAGGAGGTCCCAATCTCTCTGAGAAGGAGCCTAAACGTAACAACATTGTGTCCAATATTACTTCCTTCGTACCACTTGTGCAACAAAAATAAGTTGCTGTAGTGGTTACCGGTAACTTTTAAACCTTCTCTTGCTTTCTCTGTTTGCCCATAAATAATTTCTGAAATTATTTGCTTTTCTATTTTGTTTATGAATAGGGTTGAACTTAGTATAATCTGAATTTTCAATTGTATCATAAATCCTGCTTGAAGTTGGTGTTCATATGACACTTTGCAATTTATCTCTGATTTTTTTAGGATTACTTGGCATGTGACTCTATTTCCACCACTTTCAACATTTTGAAGCCTCAATAATCAACTTAGTGCTTCACTGATGTAAATTTTTTCATCATCATTTCTTTTCTTTGGGAAAAGATACATCAACTAGTGATCTTGTAAATTTTATGTTGGTGTAATACCACTCTTGCTTTTCAATAGTCATTATGCTTTCTTGACAATTTTACTAAGCTTTTTCCTCAGTTTTGCTTTGTGACTGATAGAGAACATGGTCAGATTTTGGACCAAACCAGCAAAGGCCAACGAATTTGGCAAGTCTATTCTAGAAGAGACAAATAAAATGCTGCTGCTATGGGCAGCAAATTAGGGGGCATGGGATCCATGAATTATTAAGAATCATTAAGTATGGGCTGTAGAAATTATTAAGCTGGCTGTATGGGAGATATAATTAAGTTGGCTGTATGGGTGCTGCAGCTGTATGGGATCTAATATTTGTTAGTATTATTGTGTTCTAGCATTATTTAAGTTGTGAGTTTGTATTGTTTTAGGCAGACTTTGAGATAGTTATTTTGGCTCTTTCCTTTTGGAAGAGAGGGGGATTGAAAAGTGTGCTTTTCAATTCAGTTTCTATTATCAATTCTGTTCTTCTTTATTGTATTGTTACCTTTGTTTTTCCCAATCAAATAAACCTCCAGCAGATTCCTATTTACTATTAAAGCTTCAGTTTCTATTTTCCTTTGTCTTTTAAGTGTTTCTCATTCTCTTCGGTTGCTAACAGTGACGGACCACTCAATCTAAGAAATACAAGTATATAGCCACTTTACCATGTAGTAAAATTATATCTATAAATGGAGTTTTAGTCTAAGAGGGTTTAATAGCTCACAAAAAAGAAACACTTGATTTAAAATTTCAAGCTTACATGTAAGGGCTGCAAGATTTTGTTTTAAATCTCTAACAACTATAACATGCTAATGAATCGCTAGTTAATCTGCTGCTGGTTCACACTTATTTCTATGTTTCTATTTGAATGAATTTAGCAGTTAAATAAATGGATTACTCAACATGTTGAGAACTTGAATGCAATATTAGCATGTTATTTGTTTAACTACTGGAATGGTGTATGATATTCAAATGTTCCCTTTTCTGTCTTTCATTTAGTAGCATTTGGATTCCTTTTATGTTTTCTTAAAGGGAAGAGGAACATCAAAGTGAAAGCCCTAGAGGTTGCTGAGGCTGCAAAGCGTCTTGCAGAAAAAAAAGGAGAATGAACGAAAGATGAAGAAAGAGGCCTAGAAAATTGAGCGAGCAAAGATGGAAGAAAATAATCTGAGATAGTTGGAATTGGAGAAAAAGAAGAAAGAAGAAGAAAAGAAGAAAAAGGATGCTAACATAGCTACGAAGAAAAGGTAGAGGGAGGAAGAAGAACGAAAGGAGAAAGGGAGAAAAAAATGCGTGTTAAAGAAGCAAATAGAAACTATGAGGACAACGAGAAAAAGTTGCAGATCAAGAAAGAAGCAAAATTTAAAGCTCCAGTATATGCTTCATCATATAAAGTTATGTTGAGATTCTTTTTTATATTATTGTATTTATTTAAATTTAAATGCCCATTTTTTTATGGAGCAAACGATAGGAAAGAATTCGAAAAGATTGAGAAAGCAAGTGTAGACAACAATCTTGGAACTATGCTTGGGACTAGACCTGCAACTATCAAAGTTTCGACAAATAATGCCATCAATACAGACGTCAGCGTGGAAGACCATAACGTTTTATCTTAGGATAATTCAAAGGTAGAAGCATATATCATCATTGATATTACTATTAACATTATGTGGTTTTATGTCCCAAGCTCAAAGTCCTTTGCCATTTTTTTTTTTTTTTGGTTGCACGTTATGTCAAAGTTGCAAGGTCGCTCGCAAACATTGCCTTCTTTGTATTTAGAACAAACTAACTATCTTGAAAACGTCATGGAATAGAAAGTATTGCTTTCCTTTCTTCTTTAGTTGCAAAAATATAGGGTTAGTGCTAACCAGTAATCACTAGTTAAAACAAGACCTTGACTTAAGTCTATCTACACTACCGAAACAGAAAGGATTCAATATGAGCAAGTTCCAAATAAAACAATAAAAGTTACTTCATTGACCAACTTATTTTATTTAAAAATTTGTACAGATAAAATATTTTATTAAGAAATCTCATAATCGAGTACTTTGTTTTATATTTTACATTGCATACTGCTATATAACTAGGATCACTTAAAAGAAGGGATCTAGAAATGGTGGATACCTTTCGATACTCCATATGTAAGAAGAATTTATCTCAATCCTTAACTTTAAAGTAAAGAAAGTGTGGCAGTTGTAGGAAGGAGCATTTGCATTACTAGTGTATGCACGGTGTTGTAAAGGCCATTAAAGAATGGGGCGAATCTTCTTGTTGATTTGTTAGGAGACATTTGCCATTGATTCATGATGCTATTTTTCTCATCTTTCCAATAGATTTTCATGCATGTGCTGCATAATATAGGTAATGGGCAAGCCAAGTGAGAATCACAGCTTAGTTTTCAATGTTAATCAAGAACAATCATATGAGATATCTCCATATAAAGGTTCAGATGAAGCAGATGAAGATGAAGATGAAGAAGAGAATATGGAAAACAAATATAAGCCTTCATGGGCTAGGTATGTGTCTCTAATTTATCTTCATTCTACCATGAGCATGCTTCTTCTATAGGCGAAAGATGCTAGTTGCATATGCAGCAGCATATCTATGCTATTATATTGCTTTTAGTATTTATTGTCCATCATATTAGTGTGTTTGGAGAGATAAGGAAGACTCTCCTTCCCAGTTATGTTACATGCTGTAATAATGTTGTTGTTTTTGAGACTAGAATATATCTGTAAAAGGCTTTGTTTTAAAAATTCCCGCCTAGTCCCGACTAGGCCCTGCCTAGGCGCTATTTTGGGACTGCCGCCAGACTTTACATTCCTATGGCGCTATCAGGCACTTGGCCGATTTATTGCTGCTTAGGCACCGCCTAGTAATTTTTTCCGCCTAGGCGGCCCCTAATTTATATTTTTTATGGTACAATTATTTATAATAATCATATTTTACCAACAAAAAATAGTTTAGTAGGTAAAACTAAAATACATTATAGTTTTCTCACAACAAATTGTCATTTTGAGTCTCAGAGCAAGAAATAATATGCTCTGTGCCACTTAGTGATTTTTAAAACATGATCTAAATTATGTTTTTTGATACTTTATATTATTATAATTTACTTTTTAGTTGAATTTATATTATTATATATAATAAATATTTAAAAATAAAAAATACAAATCCCCCTAGCTCCCGCCTAGGTTTTGCTTAGACCCCGCCTAAGCGTTTTCAAGCTTCAGCCGACCGACTAACGCCTAGCGCTTTTTAAAACATAGGCTTAATAAACAATGTCGATATTGTCATTTCTTTCTATAGTAAAAGTCAGCTGGGTCCGGTGGTTTCAGCTTAGCAAAGCATAAACACATACTTGCTTTTCCCAAGAAAGGTGTTACAGTATTTCTAAAGGTAGTGTTACCATAATACCCTAGCTTTTAAAACTCCTGTTAAGTTGTTAACTATTTCTGGACTGAAATATAATTGCTCTTTGTAGTTCTCTTGCCCAGAAAACTTCAGAGGATATAGTAAGCGTTGCGATGAAGTTGGACCAATTCGCAGTTTTAGTGGTCAGTGGAACAGTTCATGCGTACTAAAAGGTTTGTTCTTTCATCTCTTTTGCTCCTTTTCCCTTTCCATGTCTTTAGTAAGGGATAACATAGATGGAAAATGAGGCTTTTAGCTCATCAAGGTCATCGTGGATCTTGATTCCACCAATTTAATGACCCTTAAGGCTAAATAATGAATTTTACGCATTATTTGGTTGGGTATCTATGTGCACAATTAGAGACATGCATTGAAAGAAGCAATTTAGAACTTAAATAATGGCTCTTTTGTCAATACCACTGACTAATATCAACTTTAACCTGGAATTTTTGTGTGGTGGTGAACCACATCGTTAAACTGAAATTTGTTAATTTCATTGTCCCTTGAAAGATGGAAATATTCTCGCATATTTTTCTCTCACACATCACGAAGAATCAATAAGCCACCATCGCAGGTGATTTGATTTTTGAACTGAGTTTGTAAATATGTACATAACACTTAAGAAATTCTCAGTGACTAGCTGATGCAGCTTAGAACCCAGGGCTGACTATTAGTAAGAGCAGGGTGAGCGACGCTTAGGGCCTCGAATTTTAGGGGGCCTCAAAAATTTCGGATTTATATAAATAAATAAGTAAATAAGAATATGTATATTAAAAATAAGCAAGAGGTTATAACGTTTAAAAGTGGTGTATCAACGGCAAGAGTGCGCGTTTCCTTTCCCTAACATCCTAGGATTGAATCCCATGGGGCCTTGTTTTCCTTTTAATGTTTCTTATTATTATTGTTATTATTATTATTATTATTATTATTATTATTATTATTATCTCTTATTCAAAATAATTAATAAGGCTCCATTTTTTTATGTATTCTTTATTTCTATTTTTTTACATATTATCTATTACTTAACAATAACGATATTTTATATTTACTATTTTACATTTATATTTATTTATATAAAAATTAGATGATATAGTATCTATTACTTTTTCTTTTTTATTTACTAAATTTTTTATTCCTAAGTTTTCAAATTGATGTTGTCAAAGTTAAACTAATGGATATAGTACTTTTAAAAAAACATTAAAATTATATAATGGTTTTGTAGATAATTATTTATGTATTTCAAAAAATACTATTTAAAATACATATTATCTCTCATTCAAAATAACTAATAAGGCCCCATTTTTATGTATTTTTTTTATCCTTTACATATTATTTATTATTTAATGATAACCATTCAATATATTTTATATTTACTGTTTTAAATTTATATTTGTTTACATGAAAATTAGACGGTATAGTATCCCGACATTATTTTTTCTTTCTTATTTACTAAATTCATTATTCTAATTTTTCAAATAGATGCTATTAAAGTTCAACTAATGAAGATAGTACTTTTAAAAAAACATAAAATATATATATATATATATATATATATATATATATATATATATATATATATATATATATATATATATATATATATATATATATATATATATATATAGTAGTTTCATGGATAACTATTTATGTATTTTAAAAAAAACTACTTGAATTTTTCAATATATATTCAAATGAAAAATATATATAATTATTTTGAAAATGTTATGAACTTCAAATTTTAAAGTAATGGGTCGGTTACTTTGTTATCGTATTTTCTACATAGAGTTTTGACTTGATGTCACATAGAATTTCAACTTGATATACATGCTTAAGAGAATATAATATCAATTTAATTAGCATATAATAAAGTGTGTGACATTAGTTATTTAACTACATTGGTTAACGATAAATGTCTTATCCTAGTGGTTGAGACTCTTCCTATGACTAGGGAATGTCATGAATTCGAGATGCATGAGGAAAGTGGTAAGATGTTTCTTTCAATTTAATGTAAGCGCAATTATGCAATTTTTAGAAAAAAATATTTGAAAGTGTCGAACATAATTTCATTTTACATAGGCCCATATTTCATTTTTCGCTCAGGGCCCCTAAAATTTACGAGACGGCCATGTTAGAAACATATGGAGTAACTTAGTTAACAATAAATTGCCAGAACTGCCTGACATATTTATGCGGCAAAAGCTATTATTTAATATGTATGGAAAATTTCCATCGTTTTTCGAAGTCGCATGCATAGCCGAATAAAAAAGAGTGACCAACAGAAATAAATACAAAAAAAGAGCAGGTTAGTGTTTAAGTTATCATTTTGAAATCTTTCAGCATAAAACTAGGTGTATCTTTGCAAGTAAAATGGGCTGAGATCGGTTGCATTGTGGTTCAGGTAAATTTCTAGAATGGCTTTAAGTAATGGTTATGAATTTGGGACTAATGCATATGAATTTTTTAAACAACGAACAAGTCCACAACACTATTTGCCAGGTGTTCAAAGTTGGTTGATCTCTTCCGGATTTGGATTTATTTAAAGTTTAAACTCTTTAAAGTTGTATATTTTACTTAATCTCAACCATCCATTGAGTTCTAATGGTCTAAATTTAATTTTAGTGATTTGTGGGGTCTACAGTGCAATCAAATCTGAACCATTAAAACTTAATGAATGATTGAGATGGAGTATAATATACAACTTTAGATATTTTAAACTTTAGAGAATCCAAACTCATCTCTTCATCGATGGATTTGGATTCTCTAAAGTTGGGAATTGATAAATTTATATATTTCAGTTAATCTCAATCATCTACTAAATTTTAATAATTAGAGTTTAATTTTACTACAAACTCCATAAATTATTAAAATTCAATCTAAATTATTAAAATTTAATAAATAATTAAAATTAACTAAAATATAAATTTCAAATTTCAGAGAATGTTAATCGCTTGTTCCATAGTTGTCCAAAATGTTTCTTCATTTCTTTTAAATAATTGATTCTTTTTGAAAATGGTGTGCGATATTTTTTTCATCTAACGGCTACATGACGTGTTTTAGTATATTATTTTTGCAGCTCACGTGGCATTTTTTTTAGTTCAATAATTGGATGCATGTAATTCATATTTGAATGCTCGCCATCGGAAGCCATTTTAGCATTCTTATGTCAGGGGGAATATCGCCGTTGTCATTAAAAATATTCCACCGTCCCTATTATTACACGACTTTTTTTATAATTATTATTACACGACTTTTAACCTAAAAGTGAAGCTGAAATGAGATTCCACGGATTTTTTAAAGTTAAGTTGGAGTAAATTTGATAACTAAATAGTGATGTGTAGGATTTATAATGTAATTAATTTTTGTTGCACCTTATGAAAGTGCTTCGATACGATAAATTTTTATACATGATATAATATTGTCCACACATAGTATGATAATTCGAAAGTAATGATTCATTGAACCTACTTCTTTTTTTAAGAAGACTTCTTTTAGGGTATTTTTTACGGCGGCTTTATTTTTTGCTTACCTTATCATTATCATCATTGAATTAGATTTCACTACACTAATCTAATAGTGATGAAAAATAAAAATAACTTTTAATTTAAAAAAAAACAAAGTCATTATAAGGTTTAACCTATTTAATTGAAAATGTATACACTGGATCAAGTCTCCTAGTTAATAACATTGTGTCTTATTAAGTGTTTACTTAAAAAGTTAAAAACTTAATAAACTAGTATAGAAAAGAAACTAGTCTAGAAAAGAATGAAGAGTTTAAACAATATTATGAGCTAGTTTGAAGTCGAAATGCTATGAAAAAATGATTAATGCATACTAAGCTCTTTAATTTGACAATTTTTATCACTTAGCGCTCTCAACTTGTTGTAAAATTTGCTCTTTAAAGTTAGTTCCGGAGTTGCTTCCGGACAGAGGCAACACTTTTCTGAAAACAGTTGCAGAAGCTCAAATACTAGATCAGAGGCAACATTACCGAATCTGAATCTGTCGCCGGAGCTCAGAAGCTGGACCAAAGGCAACAATTTTTTCTCTAAAGCAGCTGCTTAAAACTAAAATTCTGGGTAGGAATTCAACAGATGATTTTGAACTCGGAAGCTAAATCCGAGACACAAAAATAGCAAAAAAAATGGGTTAATAGTTAGCTTGAGTTGAGTCGAGTAGGAGACTCTGTCCTTAAAGGATACTTCGTAGTTCCTCCCAGGATTAAACAACTCCTTCAAACTCGACTTGAGTTTGGGTACAGGAATCAGAAAGGCTTATCATATCCAGAAAAGAGGGAGAGAGAAGAGAGTAAAAATTGGATTGACCACAAAAGAAAACCCGCTCTACTTTTTATAGGTAAACAAAAGAGTTTATGACCATAAAAGTTTTGTTATTACAAATATTAATAACGTAGTCGTTTAGTGTTTTAATTATAATTAAAACACTTATTCAAAACCATAACAGCAGGAGTTACAAACACTTAAAAATTATAACCACAATATTTATGAAAATATAATTGCTAGAGTTTTAAATACAAATAAAACTCAGATTTATTAAGAAATTAAAGTCAGTAACAGCCACAATTAAAATAATTGACTAAAGACATTTTTCTCAATAAAAAATATCATAAAACTTATTCTTTTGAAAGCAATATAAAACTCTCATTTTTCCAACAATCCCCGACAACTTTCAAAAGAATTTTAAAAAAAAAAGAATTTTTTGGATATATCTGGTTTGACATATAATGCATGGAACTGGTGTCTTGTGGACTATGAAACGAACTTGATAGAAAAAATTTAACTTACGGAATATTTTGGTGAAACATATAGTTTATATGAACCAAATAAGCACTATTGTAAGATAGGGATTTTACCATATCGTATTATACCAAGTACATTTCTGTTCATCGCGGTTTTGCGTAAATAGGTCGTGTGCGCGCTTGGTCTTTGATGAGTGCTCTAGAGATAGCGCCAAAATCATATCTCATAGAAGCGACCCCACTTCACACTCATATAGGTGATATCATCAAGTGTATATTACACTTTATACACTACTCATAAGAGCTATGAAATCTCATTAAGAGTCCTTTTGACTCAACCTCTCAAGATATGCAACATAGCACTTTTCACATATCTAGGATTTGGGATAATATTTATAGTGCTAGCAGAACTAACAGAAGGCTTGTTAGTACCTGTTGGTCCCTATGCATACACTCACTGAGTCAGAGGAGGGGTGAATAACTTACTCAAGAACTTATAAAACTTTTTCTCGATAATTAACTTCTCCGCTGAGTGAGGTTAGCTGGCTGAGTGAAAAAATTGAAAAATGCGACTAAGTAAAGTACACAGAGATTTTATACTGGTTTGGCAACCTGTTCTTACATCCAGTCCTGAGAGAGTGTCTCGGCTTTAATCCACTAATCTCAACTCCTTTACCCTAGGCAGAGAAGCCTTTCACAAATTCCCCAATTACAGTAAGTACCCTCCAAACTACAATCGCTCACCCGCTGACTAGAATACCCTCTCTATCAGCAACTCTCAAAGAGTCTAAACAAGAGCTAGACTCAACTTATAAAAATGTTGATCCAGTTACAAATGATCTAATATTACAATTGATTGATCTATTCTATTCTCTCTTGTTCTAAAGCAGATTCTAGCTGGGTTGTGCTTTATTGCTTGAACTTCTTTAAAGCTTGTATTTTGACAGAGTTTAGCTTCTTTAGAAATTCATGTGTAATCACCAAGTTCTAACACTTGCCGTCTTTCTCCTTTTATAGTTGGATTGAAGAAGTAGCCGTTGAACTTATCTTGACATCTTCTGAAGTTGAAAGCTCAGTAATTCACCCGTTGCTTCTTCAAATCGATCCGTTAAGAGATAGAATTGCACCGTAGTGAAATACATTTCAATCTGTTAGATTGAAATTCGACCTCCAATTTGAATTCTTTATCGTTTGATGTCAGTCTTCCGTTAGAGAAACTCGCTCTGACTTGCCACGTGTCTTCATCCCATTCCCTCTGGTATTCTGACATCTTGCAAAGTGCATTATACAAGGTTGGTAGATCTGCAGAATTACCCAAAGTGGCAATTGACTTGTTGTAGCTTTGCATAGGATGACTTTGTCATTTTCTTCAAAATTTTGTGTCTTGTCAAGGCATTAATTCTTTTTATCTTTGTCTCATTAATGTTCCTGCAAAAAGCAACACTAAAAGTAAAGACACCTTTTTACCTTAAAAGGTAAGGTCAGCAGCGTTGACAGACATAAAGTAACTCAGTGAAATGTATCATCGTAAAGCACACAGCTGAAACAAAATCTAAATATCAAGCGCTGAGTGAATATTACTAAGTCAGCGACTAAGTAGATACTTAGCCCAGAATCCACTCAAAGTTAAACTAAATAGCTAGGTCAGCGGAGACTCGAAATTCTACCCTTGAATTTACTAACTCCCTTACAACCATAGACTATTTATTTTAACATCATTATTGATTTAATTAACTCAACCTGAACTTAATTGTTATAATCAAAACTTAAGCACTATTGAGTCATCCACTAAGTCAGACCAGACTCGTGCTTGGTTCAACAGTACCCATATGAACCTATTCCATGGGATCTCCACTCATGTAGGTTGGGTTCCCACCCTTCATTAATTTCTAATTGGCTTAAGTTTCATCCTATCGGATGTATCAAAAATAAATTTCTTTTTTAAAATTTATTTCTCAAATATTAGTCAGATGATTTGATCAGAATCACTCTAGACTTAAATGGATATAATTCCATCTCAATTATATTTCTCAAACATATACGTTTTATTTTTGCCATTATAGGTCTTATATCTCAGTATATATTGCCATTTGCAATAATAATGTATATACATTGAACGTGTTGACTTTAAAAAGTAATACTTACTAAGAAGGTTTTTCCAACCACTTAGTCTCATTTTATTCCAACTCTCAAGCAACTAACTCTTAACATAGCTTGCTTAGTTTTGGTTTTCATGTTATTGTTCTACCACCAAATGTGAGAACATAACCACTAATGAAATTATTCCCATATGAATTAAAAAATTCACTCGACGTCATTGTTCCCCTAAAAAACAATGGGAAATTCACTAATGAATTTCTTCTCATATGAATCAAAGATTCACTCAACATCATTGTTCCCCTTAAGAACAATGGGAAATTCATTATATAGAATGCCATATTTCATGGTTCCTCTCAAATATTTCATAAGCCCCAATATGGCTTCTCAATTATCAACATTTGGATTATGTGTATATTTGCTCACATAGCATATGTTATGTCTCAATGTGTGAAACTCATCAAGTACAAATGCATACTTAGATTTAGCCACTAGATCATCATTATCTTCCTCTTATTAAGTATGGAATCATAAGGGATACTCACATGATTTACATCATAAAATTCAAACTTCTCAAGAAGTTTCTCAACATAGTGTACTTGTGTTAACAAGATACTCTCATTCATCCTTATGATTCCCATACTCAATATCATATAGGCTTCTCTTATATCTTTCATGACAAATATTGATAATAAGATCATCTTTATTCTATTGACAACATCAATACTCGGAATAAAGATAGTCATATCATCCACATATAATCACACATATATCATTAATTACTTTAGTATATACACATATATCCACCTCAAAAGATCAAACTTCTCAACTCGTTATATAGGTGCTTGTCACCAATATAAAGACTTTATTAATGCATCACCTTTCCATTCATGTCACACCTCTCATGTTGCACCATAAAAAAATCATATATAAAGAAAAGCAATTCAAATTCTATTTGGTGAAATGTTATAAGAATATAAGCTAAAATAAAGTACACATGAAACAATTTCCCTACCGGAGTATAAAATAAAAATTTTAAAAGTTTTATTTGTGAAAAACCATTCACAACACATAGGCCCAACTCCGGATGCACCAAAAAGAAATCAAGTTCTATTTTTCAAGAATAGAAACATGCTCACACAATAAGAAGCTTCATCCAAAACCTTTGATTCAAAAGATGAAATAGTTTTGCCAATAATAAAAGTTCATCTTCAATCAAACACATAAAAATTTTCACCAAAACTTTCTTTTCAAAGTTCTCTTTCCTTTCCTTCCATTATCATTTTCAAACTCAATTTGAAAAATAGGTGCAACCGGGTCAACATCCGGAACAATACTTAAAAATGGAAATCTCTCTAGTCTTTATTGAAAACATTCACAAAGAATTTGTATTCTTTGTCTCAAGGTTAATATATCCAAGCACATCAATACGTTCAACAAAATCTATGAACACACCAACATAAAGTTTGAACATATTTCTCTTTTTATAAATTCGATAAGAACCACCTTAATAAAAACACCCCCACACTTTTGAATATTTCAAATTAGGATGATAATCCTCTCATTTCTCATATGGTGTCTTATCAATTTCTCATGTGAAATTCTATTTGTATAAAAATCTTAACAAATAGTTCCACCAACAAATATATCTAACAAATTAAATATGAAACTCATATACATATATACTTAGTCAAATGACACACAAAACATGTTCTCATGTGCCTCAAGTTTACTAGAAATGATAAACCATCCAATTCCAAGGAAAATGCACCAAAATTATACTCATATAACCACACATGGTTACTAACACTTTTGCAAACCTGAAATCTGCTTAGCTCCAGATTTCGTGAGTCCAATTCAACTCAAAATTTGAAACATCTAAACAAAGTTAATTGATAAATCTTTCTTCTACTCATAAAAACATATATGTCTTAAGTTTTCAACGCTAATGAAAACATGTAAAACTGATTTGTATAACTAATGTTATGCCACAAACAATCAGCTGCGCTCAAAGCTGAAATTCCAGAAAAACGAGATTCTTATCTCAACTTTAATAAATATTTCAACCCACTAAACGAAGGAATTTGAAAAACAATACTTATAAACATATCTTCATCTATGTCTCATGAAATCATAGAAATAAGAATCACTCAAAACGGAGTTGTAAATCTCAAGAAAACTCATAAACAATCAAGTGTGTTCAAAGCTGAAATTTTCAGCAAATATAAAACAAAAGTTTTATCACAAATAGGCTATCAACAAACTCCAATAAAAATGAAATCAAGATTTCTCAAAACAACTTAATTTAAAAACATATTAAACCACACAAAATATACCAAAACCTCATTTATCTCTCAACAAATAAATATTTTGATTCAACGCAATTTCCAAAACTTGAAAGTTTGAACTTATGAAAATAAAACTACTCATATACCTTAATTATCACATGCCAAATCTCACGATTCAACCAAATTGGCAATTAGGAGCAAACATAAAAATTAATAATCTCAAATATATTCTATGGTTCATATAGCTCATTCCGACAACATACTATCTTTGGTTATTAAAATCTTGTCGGACTCAAAAGTTACATTCACTCCATTTTTGCCTAAAAGGCTCGCTAAAAGATTTAAACATTGGGAACAAGTAGCACCTCATTATGTGCTAAAGATGTGAGCTTAAGGAGAACCTTTATTCTCCACTTTCAACTTAGGTATATGTGACTATGGAGAATTTTTATTTACTCTCACAAACGTGCATCATTACTTCATAGTCAATAACCTACTCATTCATATCAATCACCATGTTTACTTGTGAAATAATTACAAAATAATATCATCTACTTAACTATAAGTTGAGTAGGATTGTCACATTTCACAACTCTTTTCCTCCATTTAGAAGCATGGTGGTCACATGTATAAAATTTCCCATTTTTATATTATTGAAGGTTTTATTACTTTTGAGCTTTATAAATTAACTGTAGAGAAATTCATACCTTTTTCCTCAGCGAGGATTGGTCTCCATGGTGTTTGCCTTTGAGACTATCTCCTTCTCTTTAGTTATTCCGATTTCCTTCCAATTGACTTTATTTAGACCATTGCAACTTTTGCTTACAACCACCCTCATAATTGTATTTAGAAATCAAATATTCCCAAATCTCATTAGCTTCAACTTTCAAAAAATAGCACCAAATTTAATTTTTGTAAATAAACAACTTAGCTTATATTGGAGGAACAACTGCTTTCATTTTCTCGAAGGAATTGGATCCCCATGGAGAAGCATAATTTTTCATTACGGAATTATCCTTTAAGATAGTTGTAAAATTTGCTCTTTAAAGCTAGTTCTAGAGTTGCTTCCGGACAGAGGCACCGCTTTTCTAAAAACAGTTGCAGAAGCTCAAATACTGGATCAGAGGCAACACTTTTGGATCTGATTTATCACCGGAGCTCAAAAGCTGGACCAAAGGCAACACTTTTTTCTCTGAAGCAGTTGCTTAAAACTGAAATTCTAGGCAAGAATTCAGTAGATGAATTTGAACTCGGAGGCTAAATATGAGACACAAAAATAGCAGAGAAAAATAGGTTAATAGTTAGCTTGAGTTAAGTCGAGTAGGGGACTCTGTCCTTGAAGGATGCTTCGTAGTTCCTCACATGATTACACAACTCCTTCAAACTCGATTTAAGTTTGGGTGCAAGAATCAGAAATGCTTATCATATCCAGAAAAGAGGGAGAGAGAAGAGAATAAAAATTGGATTCACCACAAAAGAAAACCCACTCTACTTTTTATAGGTAAACAAAAGAGTTTATGGCCATAAAAGTTTTGCCGTTACAAATATTAATAAAATAGTCGTTTAGTGTTTTAATTACAATTAAAATTCTTAATCAAAACCATAACAGCGGGAGTTACAAACACTTAAAAACTATAACTACAATATTTATGAAAATATAGTTGTTAGAATTTTAAATACAAATAAAACTCAGATTTATTAAGGAATTAAAATCAGTAACAGCCAAAATTAAAACGATTGACCAAAGATATTTTTCTCAAAAAAAATATCATAAAACTTATTCTTTTAAAAGTAACATAAAACTCTCATTTTTCCAACACAACTTTCACAAGTCTCTACCAGCTCTTTTAATTTGGTAAAAGTGTTCACTGCATTCCTCTCAGTGCCATGTGTCACCTTTTAATTAGAGGGAGGAAAATAAAAAAATTGACATCTTTGAAAAGTTAAACCAATCACAAGGTGACACGTGACACTAAGGGGGCTGCAGTAAACACTTTTGCCAAGTTTAGTGGGCTGGTAGAGACTTGTGAAAGTTGGAGGCGCTAAGTGATAAAAATTGTCAAGTTGAGAGGTTAAGTATGCATTAAGCTTGAAAAAACTTATAAGTTGAGCTTATTACGATGTAGCTTAGACAAGCAATTCCATACTGTCTTGTATTGTCTTTCAATGTTGTGCAAGTGAGCGTGGCTTAAAAAGTGGCTAAAGAATGAGACTCTTATGATATGCCTATGTGATAATCAGTCAATAATACAAATTGTGTTGAAAACCAACTATTAATACAAAGGAATTGTAACAAGAATAGAGAGAATTGAAGAAGAGAAATTTTCTTATTATTTTATTGGTGTATGGAAGAAGAGAAAGGGTTACATATTTATAGTAAAAATTGAGGGATAAATTATCACATGTTAGAATACTATTCAAATGGTGGTTAAGTAACTATTCAAATGGTGGCTAAGTAAAAGTTCAACAATAATTCACATCAATTATAAATCAAATTTTAACACTCCCCCTTTGATGTGGATTATTGCGAATGGGGCACTGCCTCATTAAAAACCTTACTATGGAAAAACCTTGTGGGACAAAAATCATAGTTAAGGGAAAAGGAGTACAATGTTTACTCCCCCTGTTCCCAAGTTGACTGAATGTCTTTAAGACGATGCATTCCAATGCCGTAGACCAATTTCTTGAAAATTGAGGAAGGTAAGGACTTGGTGAACAAATCTGTTAAATTATTACAAAAACGCATTTGTTGAATACTGATTTCACCATTCTTTTCCAGATCATGAGTGAAAAAGAATTTTGGTGAAATATGCTTTATTCTATCTCTTTTAATATATCCTTCCTTTAATTGAGCAATGCAAGGTCTTCTTTAGTCTTTACTTTGCCACATGATTCTTGGATATGCTTAGTTAATGATCTCAATCATACACATTCGCGACTGGCTTCATGAATCGCAATAAATTCAGCATGATTTGAGGAAGTAGCTGTGATAGTCTGCTTTGTGGATCCCCAAGAAATAGCTGTCCCCCCATATGTGAATAAGTAGCCCGTTTGAGATCGAGCTTTGTGTGGGTCGGATAAATAACCCGCATCCGCATATCCAACTAATTTAGACATAGATTCATATTGATAAAATAAGCCTAAATCAGTAGTTCCTCAAAGATAGCACATTATGTGTTTAATTCCACTCCAATGTCTACATGTTGGTGTTGAACTGTATCTTGATAATAAATTAACAGAGAAGGCAATATCCGGCCTTGTATTGTTGGCAAGATACATTAATGCACCTATTGCGCTAAGATATGGTACTTCTGGACCAAGAACTTCCTTATTATTTTCTCTAGGACGAAATATATCCTTTTTCACATCAAGTGATTGTACAACCATTGGATTACTTAATGGATATGCTTTATCCATATTAAATCGTTTCAGGATCTTTTCTGTATAATTTGATTGATGCACCAATATTCCCTTTTCTAGGTGATTAATTTGTAAACCAATACATAGTTTTGTCTTTCCAAGATCCTTCATCTCAAATTCTTTCTTTAAAGAATCTACCGTATTTGGAATCTCTTTTGGAGTTCCGATGATATTCAAATCATCAACATAAATAGAGATGATAACAAATTTAGGTCCCGATTTTCTAATGAAAACGCAGGGACAAATTTGATCATTTTTATAACCTTATTTTAATAAATATTCACTAAGACGGTTATACCACATGCGTCCAGATTGTTTTAATCCATATAGAGACCTTTGTAATTTTATCGACTAAAGTTCTCGCTGACCATATTTTTCTGGCAGTTTTAGTCCTTTAGGGATTTTCATATAAATATCATTATCTAGCGAACCATATAGATAAGCTGTAACAACATTCATTATGTGCATTTGCAAATTTTCTTGCGTTACCAAACTAATAAGATATCTAAAAGTTATTGCATCCACTACAGGTGAATATGTCTCCTCATAATCAATTCCAGGTCTTTGAGAAAAACCTTGGGCAACAAGTCTGGCTTTATATCTTACTACTTCATTTTTCTGATTTCTCTTTCTCACAAAAACCCATTTGTATCCCACAGGTTCTATACCTTGTGGAGTTCGAACTACGGGTCCGAAAACATTTCATTTTTCAAGAGAATTTAACTCTACTTAAATTGCATCTTTCCATTTAGGCCAATCATTTCTATTTTGACGCTCTTCAAGAGATTTTGGTTCATAGTCCAAATTATCATTTCTAATATTTACTGCAACATTATATATAAAAATAGGATCTATAATCATTTTATCCCGATTCCATCTTCTTTCATTACTAATATAATCTATTTGAATTTCTTCATTTTCAATAACTTCAGGTGTTTGCACTTTAGGTGATTGCACTTCAAGTGCTTCTACTTCTTCTAGAAGTGTATTTATATTAGTATTTGAATTTTCAACGAGAGTGTCCTTATTATCATTAACCCTCCTTTTTCTAGGATTTTTATCCTTTGAACCGATAGGTCGTCCACGCTTCAGGCGTGTTATCATATTATTATTTGGTTGTTCTTCAGGAATATCAATACGTATAGGTGCATTTTCTGCTGGTATATGCGACTTGGTTACTCGTTTTGGGTCAGCAAGTGCATTAGGCAACTGATTTGCTAAATTTTGAAGATGGATTATCTTCTGAACTTCTAGTTCAAAATCTTTTGTTTCCATAAGAGAAAGTAATGAAGAATTCCATAAGATTGACTTTTCCAAAATTGCCTTTTTGCCTTCTCCCCCTAATTTTGGAAAAGTGTTTTCATCAAAGTGACAGTTTGTAAAACGTGCAGTAAACATGTCTCCAGTTAACGGTTCGAGGTATTTTATAATTGAAGAAGACTCATAGCCAACATAAATTCTCTTCTTTGAAGACCCATTTTGGTTCGTTGTGGTGGAGCAATTGGTACATATACTACACAACCAAAAACTCTTGATGAGAAATATTGGGCTCATGACCAAAAGCTAATTGTAAGGGGGAATAATCATTATTAAAAGTTTGGGAAGTAAATTCTCCAGCATTATCAAGACGAATCGATTTGATTGTGTAATCAGGAAATTGTGCTCGTAATCTTATAATTTGAGCAAGTAATCTCGCAAATGCCATATTGCGTGATGACAATAAGCATACATGTGACCATCTAGTTGAAGCATCAATTAGAACCATAAAATATCTAAATGGTCCACATGGTGGATGAATCGGTCCACATATATCACATTGTATGCGTTCTAAAAATGCTGGTGATTCAATTACAACCTTAAGTTTTGAAGGTTTTATGATTAATTTTCCTTGCGAACAAGCAGTACAGAAAAAGTCATTATGTTGAAGAAACTTCTGATTTTTCAATGGATGCCCATGTGCATTGTCTATAATTTTTCTCATCATTATTGAACCAGGATGACCCAGTCTATCGTGCCAAATTTTATATGTATCTGAATCTATAAACTTCTGGTTTATAGTTAAATTGGCTTCAATTTCATTTATAAATGTGTAGTACAAGCCAGATGGAAGAATATAACATTTTTTAAGTAAACACTTCTTTTCAAAAGTTATGCTTATAACATAAAGACATTCTTTACCGTCTTCATTCACAGTTTCAATATGATATCCATTTCTGCGAATATCCTTAAAACTTAATAAATTTCTTTGAGAATTTGGGGAAAATAATGCATTATTTATTGTAACTATCGTTCCCCTTGGTAAAATAATATGAGCTCTTCTAGAGCCTTTAATAATTTTTGAGTTACCCGTTATTGTGGTAACGTCTGTCTCACCCTTTTTCAATATGAAAAAATATTTTGAATCTTTAATAATAGTATGGGTGATAGCACTATCCACAATGCATATATTTTCTTCATTTGCCTTGATGTCAATTAATACCGGAAAAGAATTCATTTTCTTTTTTTTGACTGATAGAGCAAGCTCGTGCTGATAACGTGTTGAAAATCAACTATTAATATAAAGGAATTGTAACAAGAATAGAGAGAATTGAAGAAGAGAAATTTTCTTATTATTTTGTTGGTGTATGGAAGAAGAGAAAGGTTACATATTTATAGTAAAAATTGAGGGACAAATTATCACATGTTAGAATACTATTTAAATAGTGGCTAAATAACTATTCAAATGATAGCTAAGTAAAAGTTCAACAATAATTCACATCAATTATAAATCAAATTTTAACAAATTGTTTTTTTTTTATTAATTTTGAAATGAATGCATAAAAAAAATCAATTATTGGAAGCATCATCAAAACGGTAAGTTCTGAAAATTGAATATTTCTGAGACCCACCGACTCCATTGTCCATTTGACTAAGCCCATCAATACAACCAAAACGCCACCGTTTTCAAGAAAGACACACCACACCCTTCCTAATAACCGTTATACCCCAACTATCTGCTTCCAATCACCCACGCGCCCACTTCTCCCAACTGTTTAAACCCCATTTTCCCCCCTTTCTCCCCAGAAAAGATTCCCACTTTCTCCAATGGAGTCTTAACTTCAATCCGCCATTAATCCACCAAAAAAGCTCAATCAGAACCATACCCATTTCAATTCAACCCCAATGCCTCCAAGAACTCCCCCCGTTTTCTTCCTCCTCTTCGTTCTATTCCACTTCACAACCCCCAATTTTCTTGTTTCCGCCAACAATGTCACCTTCGATTTCTCCTTTCTATCTCTCCGAAACCTCACTCTTCTCGGCGATTCCTATCTCCGGAACGGCGTAATCGGCCTCACTCGCGATGTCACCGTCCCTTCTTCAAGCTCCGGTGCTGCAATTTACAATTACCCTATTCCTTTCTTCGATTCCGCGTCTAATACAACTGCTTCTTTTTCAACAAGATTCACTTTCTCGATTAATAACGTCAATCCGAGCTCTTACGGCGACGGGATTGCCTTTTTTCTTTCCCAGGATAACCGGACTCTCGGAAGCGCCGGTGGGTTTCTGGGTCTGGTCAATTCGTCGCAATTGACCAAGAACAAATTCGTCGCTATTGAGTTTGATACTAAATTCGACACCTTTTTCAGTGACCCAAATGATAATCATGTGGGGTTGGATATTGATAGCCTTGATTCGATCAAGACAGCTGATCCAATCTTGAAGAACATTGATTTGAAGAGCGGGAGGCCGATTACTACTTGGGTTGATTACAAGAACGATTTGAAGCTCTTGAAGGTTTACATGAGTTATTCCAAGTTTAAGCCTGAAGCTGCAGTTCTTAGTGCTAAAATAGATCTTTCTGGGTATCTTAAAGAGACTATGTATGTTGGGTTTTCAGGCTCTACTGATGGTAGCACTGAACTTCACTTGATTCAAAGCTGGAGCTTTAGAACCTATTCATTTGTTCCTGTAAGGCCAAAAGCTCATCTTCATAATGTATCTGATAGTTATGTTACAGATGTATTGCCAATTTTCCCGATTTCGAGATCTAATGATAATAAGCACAGCAAAGGGCTTGAATTAGGTCTTGGAATTGCGGGTACAGCTTTCTTTTGTGTGTTCTTGGCGATTTTCGGGTATTTTACTGTCAAGAAATGGCAAAAAATTCAAGTAGTGAAGAGCCTTAAAGCTGAGCTAGTGACAGGGCCAAAGGAATACAGTTACAGAGAGCTTAGTTCAGCCACAAAAGGGTTTCATCCCAGCAGAATTATAGGAAGAGGCTCATTTGGGAATGTGTATAAAGCCCATTTCGGTAATTCAGGCCATGTCGCAGCAGTAAAAAGATCGAAACACTCACACGAAGGTAAGGCAGATTTCGTAGCTGAATTGTCTATTATTGCTTGTTTAAGGCACAAAAACTTAGTTCAGTTACAAGGATGGTGTGTAGAAAAAGATGAATTGTTGCTTGTTTACGAGTTTATGCCATATGGTAGCCTCGATAAGATGCTATATCAGGAACGCGAATTTGGTATGTTTTTAACTTGGTCTCACCGAAAAAAGATCGCTATAGGTTTAGCCTCAGCGTTGACATATTTACACCAAGAATGCGACCAACAGGTCATCCACAGAGACATAAAGACGAGCAACGTAATGTTGGACGGGAATTTCAATGCGAGGCTCGGTGATTTCGGACTAGCAAGGCTAATGGACCATGACAAGAGCCCTGTATCGACCTTAACAGCTGGCACAATGGGGTACTTAGCTCCTGAGTATCTTCACTATGGAAAAGCGACCGAAAAGACCGATGTTTTTAGCTACGGGGTGGTGATACTTGAGTTGGCATGCGGGAAAAGGCCGATAGAGCGGGACCCAGAGAGTCAGGTGATGGTGAATTTGGTTGACTGGGTTTGGGGGTTATATGGAGAGGGGAGGATTATAGAAGCTGCTGATGAGAGGTTGAATATGGAGTTTTGTGAGGATGAGATGAAAAGGTTGTTGCTTGTCGGGTTGAGCTGTGCTAATCCTGATAGCTTGGAGAGGCCTAATATTAGAAGGGTTTTGCAGATTTTGAATGGGGAAAGTGAGGCTGTTGTTGTTCCTAAGATGAAACCGACTTTGACTTTTTCTTGTGGGTTGCAGTTGACTCTTGATGATATTGTTTCCGACTGTGAATAAATAAAACTAGTGTTTTAGGAGAGCTAAGGAGTTGTTTGATTCTTTCAAATTTTGGAAGCAAGCTAGGATTTTGCTTGTTTTATAGTTCATTGAAAAGAGATTGTAAGAGTTCATTGTCCTTAGTTCAATACTATTCAATTGAACAATTGTAGCCCTAACACATGCTACTTTCTGTAACACTTCTAGTTCTTAATATAAATTTGAAATTTTTCTATCAATTAATGAGTCTGAATCTTCCCTTTCTCTTGCTTAGTTAGTTTTGGTATTAAGAAAAGAAAACGGTGTTTTTTTGTTGCTACTGAGTTGGAAATGAAAAGAAAGCAATAGAAATGGTTTTGGCAAGCTAAACTGGCAACAAAATGAGAGAACAAATACTAGTCTAGAAATTTAAGTGTTTGTTTTAGTTAGACCTGTTTAATGTGTTGGGGCTAGTCAGGCCAACACAAATATTACTTTGTCTAAGTTCAGCCCGCATGAATACTATATGTGGATCGGGCCAGGCTTATCTGAATATATGTTTGTTGAAACCTAATCTATAAACATCGGACCTGGACATGTCAGTTTGGCCTTGGGTCGCTTGAACAATCAATTTCTTCTATAGGCGGCCATTTTTTTTTTCATTTTTAGCCTTCTCCTCTCCTTTATGTGTGCATCAACACTTGACATGCTACATTCTAAAAAAGACAAATTTCAAGTGATATCTAGTATACATATGGTAAATTAACTAACATTTTTAAAGTTTTTTCAACATAATTAAGTTCATTATCATGATTTTGAAAGCATTGAAGCCAAATCTTTTTAACTAACACCCTGGAATGTGTAATCTTTTAGATTTATCTAACAATCAACTTTGAGGCATAATTCATGATACTTTATGCGGTCTGAAAAATCGCAGTTGTTAAGTTTCTAACACAACAACTATCAAACAAAGAATTACCCAGTAAAAAAAACGATTGAATCAAAAGTAGAAACGAGAAAAAGTGGTAGTTTTCTTGCATGATCGCACAGATCCTATTTTGAGCAGATTTATATCGATATTTTTTACTCTTCACATCATTTATTTTTTATAATCATGCAACAAACAGGTGACAAAAATTAGTATAATAGACGATGTTTTAAGTTTCAAATCTTTAAATTCCAAGGTTTTTTAGGATTGTAAAGACATAAAATGTTTATATAAGATAGATTCACATAACATAACTCTAATGAACCGGGCCGGTTTTTATATGGAAAGCCCACCATAATAATAGTGAAGGCGCCCTCACAATATGAATGCATCATCTTCCTAAACCCAGTTCTGCAAATTACTGCTCCAATAAACCCTACTCTCTCCTTCCTTCCGTTCAAATCAGCTGAAAACTGATTTCTAATCAATTTATCGATCATATAATCTCAAAAGGGATAATGAGTATGGAAGATGATAAGAAATTTTCAATTTGGGATTTGCCGGATGTTCCCATGGGTCAACTGCCGCCGCACCTCCAGCTTCAAAAAACTCGCGTTGTTTGCAAAGCTGATGCTCCTATTCATGTATTTCCTTCTTCTCTTTTTCTTCAACTGTAAATCGTGATTTCTTTTATATAGTTTCATGTTTTTGTTCAATTTTTAGGAAAGGAAAAGTTTAATCTGATAAAAAAAATCGTTAAGTGTTACTTTGAATGGTCAGAATATGAATGTTTGGCTTATTGTGGATTTCTCCATGTTCCATTTTGAGAAGGAAATGCAGAAATTTTGTAATTTGGATTGTCTAGTTATGATTCTTTTTATGCCTTCTGCAGACGGATAATATAACTTATTCAGGTGCCTATGCCTCAATTGGAGTTGACAATAGTTTACATCTAGATTCTTTCCAAGACAATTTTAGAGTTGAAGTGGTTCGACTCACTGACGAAGATATGGAGTTTGATATGATTGGTATTGATGCAGCAATTGCCAATGCGTTTCGAAGAATTCTCATTTCTGAGGTGTGCTTGTTATCCCTTGGATTTAGTTCTTGTTATGTTTAAACATATGCTTGACTTCATCTATTCATTCTCTTATTATGTTCAATTCTGTTGGTCGTTTGTAGCTGTACTCATATGATCATGTCCACTGCTGATCGTCTGAAATTTGGCTTCCAATGTTTGCATTTGTGCTTCATGTTTACCGTTAGAACATATCCTGAATTTTTTGTTACTAATGAGTTCCTTCGAATATCACATTATCCTGCTGTTGTCAAAATACTTTGCTAGTTTTCAAAAATATTTTGAGAATATATTTATTTTATGAGAAATCGATTATAATTTGACTCAGGTGCTTTGACAAAGTGAACGTGGCGACTTAACAAATTAGAGGGGCTGATTCGAACTTAAACCATAGTTGCACATTGTGTTTCTTAAATGATTGTACAATTTAGCTCTCTTGGTTATTAGTTACATCATAATAATATTGATTGGTTTGCAAGTTTCTCTATAAACTTTATTTTATCTTCTGATGTTGAAAGGATAAATTCTTCAATTGATTATTCATCCATGCCACCAATTCGATTTATTCATTAAGCTTTTTATGATGACTTTTCTTGTAATCTTCCCTATATCTATATGTAATTTTTTTTCTCAATTGTACACTTTTAGGTTCCAACAATGGCTATTGAAAAAGTTTTCATTGCAAGCAATACATCTCTTATCCAAGATGAAGTCCTAGCTCACAGGTTGGGTCTTATTCCAATCAATGCTGACCCTAGGCAGTTTGAGTATTTTTCAGGTTGGTTTCATTTTGCAATCAAAACTCTCTCTTCTTTTATTTTTTTTTATAATTTCCATGCAAAATATAGATACACTCCAAAGGACATTCTTAGGTCTACTCATTTTTAAGCAATCAAAGAAATCTTTTTCCCCTTTCATTGTTATTCAGTTCTTATTCTATCAATAACCAATACACATATATATACATAGAAGAAGACACTTGACCCATACCTAAACTTATACTCAACTATTCCTATAACTGCTATTACTGTAGCAATTGCTGCTACTCTCTAACATGTTAAAAGCTAGAGCACATACTTTACTGTGGTGTTATTATAGATGTAGGATTAATCACTTATGTCTCCTTTTTCTTCTTGATGATAGCAAATGATACCCCAAATGAGAAGAATACAATTGTTTTCAAACTCCATGTAAAATGCAAGCAAGGTGGACCGCGGCGTACAGGTTAGTTACAAAATTACAATTGCTTTTATGTAGAATTCGTAAGGTTAAATAATTTTAACAATGTTGAAGTTTTACGAAATATACAAGAAGGCCATTGTGTTTTTGAAAATTATTTTCATATTCCTCTACTTTTACTTATTTTTCTGTTAAAATCCACTTTAGTTAGTTAATTTAATTTAGTCCATGTACTATGAGATATACAATGTTCTCTTGTAAATAAAGTTCAAATGCATGATAAATTTAATGCAGAAAACTAGACTATTATTTTTGCTTCTCCAAATAAGATAAATGAGTGTCATGCATTTAATAAACTATAGAACAAGGATCTCAGTGGATATTTTTATTTCACATTTAACACATTTGACCAAATAAGCGATTGCTTAATTGATAAATATGTAAAACTGATAGAAGTATCTTATGGTTGGGCGATAAGCGAACACAGGTATGTAAAATTATTATAAAACACGAGCGTACATTTATATATGATCAAACTTCTGATCTATTTCATTGTAAGTTTCTTGCCATCTTATTTTAATGAGCACCATTTTTCTACAGTATGTTCTGAAGAATTGGAGTGGTCACAAATTGGAAGTACATTCCTTAAGGATACTGGAAGTGTTGATGCGAAACCAAGTACCTATACTTCGTTTACTTGCAAGCAAGAACACCAGCCCAGAATCAAGCCCAGTGATGATAAAATTATACTTGCTAAACTTGGCCCCGGACAGGTGAGGGATTTTGCTGCTCTTTTATTTTTTGGCTTTGGTTATTGTTCTTTGTCTTTGCAAGTGTATTCTATTAAAGAACATAAAAAAAGGACGATTAATGATTAACTAGTACTTTGTTAGTCTGAATGTCTTTCTCATCCATTTTATCTTGCTGGAAACACTTAAGGATCATTTCTAAATGCTCTGCACATATATTGGAATTGGTTCTGCATATGCACTAAAGTAATATAAAGTTGAAATTTTGTGGGAATTAATGTTGAAATACAACAACCATAGAGATTAGGATTCTGTTACTGAACCTTCAAACTGTACCATAGAGGGTAATCTCATTAAAATCTAACTCTTTTCGGCGACCCAAATGTATGAGATATGGGTCATTTACTCGTAATGTTCAGCAATGGCAGGACTTATAAAGTTTCCTACTTAGATAATATTCTTTAATTTTTTTATTGATTGTTGGTTCTGAGCACATCAGCTACTGATGGCTATTGTAATTCTGTAGGAAATTGAACTCGAAGCACACGCAGTTAAAGGCATGGGCAAAACACATGCAAAATGGTCCCCTGTCGCAACTACTTGGTATAGAATGCTTCCTGAAGTAAGCATCAGCAATCCCTATCCCGAAATAAGTAAACAAGGATTTCTTTTTTTTTTTCCTTAAAATGTCTTTAGAATAATACAAATTTACTTTCTTTGTTCCGTACTGTTGTAGGTTGTGTTACTGGAAGATGTTGAAGGCGAGATTGCTGAAGAACTCAAGAACAAATGCCCTGCTAATGTATTTGACATTGAAGACATGGGCTATGGTAAAGTGATTTTTCTATCTTCACCATACGTTTTTCGTGTTCTTGAACAAAGAAGAACAAGGTATCTTATCGAAGTAGTGTCAACCCTAAACTAAAAAAATTCATTGGATTGGAAGCAAAATACTTTATACCATAGTACCTTTTATGAATTTTTGTTTAATCAACTTTTAATATATTTTTAAATAATTAGCTTGTCCAGTTATCACTTTGTGAGTTTCATCTATTACTTTTTACGCGGACCAATGTTCCTGAATGATTTGGCTGAGTGTCGGGCAGGTCAAAAGAGGGCAAGTGTTGCTCGTCCACGAGCCTGTACACTTTGTAGGGAATGCATCAGAGGGGGAGAAAAATGGGAGAAACGCGTTGCTCTTCGCCGTGTTAAAGATCATTTCATATGTAAGTAATTTCTATTTCATCCATAAAAACTCCAACAAACAACAAATCAAGCTGAAAGAATTTATCTCAAGAATATAACTATAACTTGTGTTTTTTAGTTCACAAATAACTTGTGTTTGTCCGACTAGTTACAATTGAATCAACTGGAGCATTGCCACCTGAAGTGCTGTTCACTGAAGCTGTGAAAATTTTGGAAGACAAATGTGAACGCGTAATTACTGAGCTCTCTTGATTCTTTTTTTAATTTTTTTTAAGCTTTATTGATTAATCAAATTGATATGTTGATTTTGATTATAAAATCTGTGGTATGGTTAGTTTAGTTAGCACGTGATGAAGTGCTGTTATTGCAACTGGTTTTCTGAAGAGAAACTAGAAAAAAGAAATTTTGTAACCTTGTAAACTAGTTCCATGGTATTCATTAGTTTCACAAGAATGAGAATCCTTGGTCCTTTTTAAAATGGGCTTTGATTGGGCTGGACAACTGGGATAAATTTAGTGTATGGATTTGTTTTTTTAGCATGAAATATCATTTGATTAAATTATGGGTTTTTATTTTTATTACTTTCCTTGATAATAAAACACAAAGCAATAGTAACTTGAAAGCAACTATTTCAAACACCTTGAATTTCAGAGGATGTTTCTCATTGCTTTTAAGTATGTCATAGTAGCTTAAAATCACTTTTTAACTTATAAGTTAGGTGACGGAATATTTTTTTTATGGTTATATTCTTAATTAGCTTATTTTACGTAGCCTATAAGTATTTATAAAGTGACCAAGGAAAAGAAAAATATGCTCTCTTGTAATTTATAAATCCAAATTTCTATATGTCGTATTTTCTTCAACCATTTTTACTGCTTGTGAATTGTTTATAAGTTAACATTATCAAAAACAACTTATAAACTAACTTGAGAGAACACTTTAACCGTTTATTGTTAAGTTGATTATGAATTAAAAGCAGCTAAAGGCTTAGCCACTTATGGTTATGAGAGGCCATTAAACGACACTAGGGTAGAAGTGAAAATTTTCTTTGTTTATTTATAATTCATCTGTGTAAAGGTAAAAGCACCTCCTAGGGCTAGTTTGGGATGTTTTTTAGGCTGTATTTTGAGAGAAATTCTATTTTCAAGTTTTTCTAAACTGATGTTTTGAAAAGTTTTGAAAATCACTAGTAAATAGTTCTTAATTAATCAGAATTGAGAGTTAAAATCTTTTGTTCAATGTCAAAATAGGTTGGTCTATTAAAAACTTGTAAATGAAACCTTTCGTGATAGTAGGGCCAATTGTGGAAAAGAGTTGGGCATGTGAAACGGAAATAGTTTGAAATTGATTTGTATAAAATTGATCTTGGGGGCATCATATGAGACATGTGGTATACCTGTCACTATGAACTAAAGAATCTTTGTCTGCTTTTCTGTCCATAAATTTATGTTCAACTGGATCTTTCATATATTTATTTTAATCTATTTTTCCTCAAATTATTTTGCATTTTGTTGCCTTAGATAAAGTGTTTCATGCTCAAACACAAGAAAGAAAAATGAAGTATCTTCTAATTATGCAAATGGTAAGAAGAAAAGTATTTTCGTTCATAAGTCGTAGAGTATTGGAAATTCGTTGGACCACATTTGCTTACTTAAGATAAGTGTTTCTGTAGTTGACTGACTAACATTATCTTACTACTGATAATGAATAATTAGTTTATTTGACGAGTTAATTAATTGCTCTGAAAACTATAATAAAAAAAATTAGATAGGACAGGACCAATTCAACCTACGATGACTGAGGTGCTCGACGTAGTTCATTGGATTCCAAATTTGTAGACCATTGCAGTAATTTTAATTACTGTTTTAGATTGCAATTTAGTTTTGAGGCAAACTTAAAAAAATTAATTTATAATTTCACGGGATCTCTGGTAAATTTATTTTTATGAAATGCGATATGTGATTTTAAAAAATTTATAGAAAGAAATAAAATATATTTTTGTTTAAAATATTATTGTTATATAAAATATTTTAATTAATTTAATATTTTCATAATTTGACCTTGTTATTTAAAAATTTAGGTCTCGATTTGAGTAAATTTCAAATTTTTTTTCCATTTTTATGATATTCTAAAGTTTATCATATATTTTAATTAAAAAAATATTTACACTATTAAAAAAAATTAAAAATTATTACTGATGTGTATTACATTTTTATTACCAATCCACAAAATTTTGGATCTAAATGGATAAGATTACACTTGTCATGATACAATTTTATATTGAGAATTTTCTTTTTATCAATTTTTTAAAATTACAGACCCCGTTTTATAAAATAAAATTTTCAGATCCTATTTTATAAATGAGTGAAATTATTATGTATGTTTTTTTAAGTTTGCCCTTTATTTTATTTTATATAATTCAAGTTTATTCATTTCAAAATAACAGATTTCTAGTGTTTGTGTTGGTGAATTATATTTTGAGATATTCCACTTTTATCTTTATCTATATTTTGGTTCATGTTTTTTCTAAGTTATTGTTATTCAATTATTAGTCAAATTCAAAACTTCAAAATGAAAAAAAAAACTATCCTTTTGTGAATAAATTTATAATGCATAATATATAACGCTTTTCTTCAAAAAAAATTTTTATGTTCATCTTTTTTCTCTTTATTGTTATAATAGGCAAGAAATTTTACTAATAAAAAATAATACTCGTATTAGAACCTTGAAATCTGAAATATATTTTTGCTGCTTATTGCCCCACTTAATAATAAAATTAGACAGAAAATACATAACAATTAACTTAAGCTCCTTTTAAAATAACCAATACTTTGCCTTTGTCTAGAAAATTTGATCACAAAGGCCAAGCCAAGGTAACATTTACTTGATAAAAAAGACTTGTTAAACTTAAAAAATCGTTGACATTGATATAATTTAAAATGTACATATACATTTTTCTAAAATACATAAAATTCATCCCAAAACTCATGTCCCTTTATCAAAATCATAATTAATACCCTGATCTATTCTTAATACATTAAATATCTTTTCAACTTTAATGTTATTAGTCTCAAAATGACTTTGTTTGTGTGCAGTAACATGTTTTTTAAAATGACTTCCATCATGATTTCTAAAAATCGCTCCAGTTAGAAAATGCATCAGCTGGTATTGTTCATCTATCTATTTTAATTTTTTCAAGGCTATACAACTTTTGAACTATTCAAAAGTGTTCATTTAACATACCATGTCTACATGAAGCCTGTTACTGATGGGGTCATCCAAACAAAAGGGTCAATTACAATTGGGCTAGAGACATAAAACTTGCTCCCCACTCCAAGGTTATTCCATTTAGTTAGTTCTTGCTTCTTACTCTAAGTTTGTCATTTATTGCATATGCTTGCTCCCCACTACAAGTTTACATTTATTGCATTTCTTTATTTTCATTTCGAGAGAAGCCTATAAATAGAGCTTCATTTTATCATTTGTAGTCATTCAATCTTTCAGCAATAATAATATCTTATAAAGTTTTCTCTCAAATTGAGTTTCTAGCCTTCAAGTTCTAGCTTAAGAATTTCTTAGGAAAATCTATTTTCCGTCAAGTGAGGCTTATGAATTTCTTCTTAGTTGGTTTTTAGGTCAAAACCTTCACACATCCTTCACAATCCTTATCAGTTTGATATCAGAACTCAAAGTTTCCCTTTGAAAATCACTCTTGACATCATGGTTCAAAATAAGACGCAACTGTAGAATGCAGAAAATTTGTTGAAGCATATGGAGGAATTTCAAACTACAATGGAGGATTGTTTTACAAGTTTAAAACAGGAAATTCTTGATGCCATTGCAACTATCCGCCAGTCATAAGCCATTCCACAAGGAGTTCCCATGGTTCAAAATCAAACACCACCAATGCAAGGAGTAGAGACTCAAATTCCTATCACAGAGGAGGAAGTAGTCCAAGGCATACCACTAGTACATCCACATGTGCAACATAGAAACCTTGGGTATCAACCAAATCCAAGGATAAGGCAAGCAGTACCTGAAGATAACCTCTAGGGTGATGAGAAGGAGAACAATGATGATGATTATCTTGATTTTTTAGACAGACATCCGCCTGAACAAAGGAGAAGGGAGATTGAAACACCCTACTTTGGAGGTGATTATAGAGCTGTAATGGGAAGAAGGCCGCAAGGTAGAAGGTGTGAGGAAGAACCACGTGGTAAACGGTTTGTAGAGGATGAATCCTTTAAGATCAAGGTTGACCTACCATCCTTTGGTGGAGATCTTGATATTGAGGGATTTTTAGATTGGCTGACAGAAGTGGAGAGGTTCTTTAATTATGCAAGTGTTCTTGACCACAAGAAGGTGAAGTTGGTGGCCTACCGATTAAAAGGAGGAGCATCTGTGTGGTGGGAGCAATGTAATGAACAACGGAGGAGGAGTGGAAGGGAACCTATGAGATCCTAGCAAACAATGAAGGCGATGCTAAAAGGAAGAATATTACCACCCGACTATAAGCAATATATCTACCAGTTCTACAATCAGTGCTTACAAGGAAACAGAAGTATACATGAATACACAATTGAGTTTCTTAGGCTGTCCGCACGAGCAGTGTTAACAGAGACCGAAGTACAAAGGACTTCCCATTATCTTGATGGGTTAGGACCTAACATACGAGAGAAGATTGGAGTACAAATGATTTTGGGTGTTCAAGACGCCCGAAATCTAGAGCTCAAAGCATAGATGGATTTGAATCAGCCTAAGGATAATTATCGTCGACAAGGGGGAGGAGAGCCCAATTTCATTCAAAATTACCAAAGGGCACCTGAACGAGGAGATAATACAATAAGCGGGATTGGAAATAAGCCTACATCGGGAGAAACACCAGCAGTAGAACCAAGGAGGAATGCTGCCATCTTAAACCAACCTAAACCTAACAATCCTTATGCTAAGCCAGGCCTTTCTAGATGTTTTTGATGTAATGAGCTCGGTCATCGATCTAATGAATTTTCTAGAAGAAAAGCAGTTAATATGGTCCAAAGGTATGATGGGGAGGAAGAAGATTCTGATGAAGACATCGAAGAGGTTTATTGTGAACCACTTGAAGGAGGAGATGTAACTGAAGGACATAATATCTGTGTCATCAGGAGGTTAGTAGTATCCAATAAGGTTTACCAAGGGCAGCATAATCAACTCTTTAGAACAATGTGCCTTGTGCATGGAGAGCAATGTAGCTTGATTATTGATAGTGGAAGCCAAGAAAATATCATCAGTCAACAAGCAGTGAAGAAGTTCGGGTTGATCCCTAAAATGTACCCGAAACCATACAGTATAGGGTGGATAAAGAATGTGGGAGAACTAAAGGTTACTTAAAGATGTTGCGTTCCCATCACACTTGGAAGGTATACAGATGAGATCTATTATGATGTCGTTGAGATGGATACATGTCACATTTTGTTGGGCAATTTATTGCAATTTGACAATGACGTGAAGCATTCTGGAAAGAAGAACACTCATTATTTTATCAAGAATAAGGTGAAGTATATGCTGACACCATTAAATAGCAATCAGACGATTAAATGCCTGGCTAACCGTATGGATGACCGAAGAAGTACAATTATCGTCTGTAGCACTAAAAGCTCTTTCCTTAAGGAGTGTGCAGAGAGTCAACAAATCTTTTTGCTAGTGGCCACTGTTCCCAAGGAGCCAACAATGATAATAACTGAGTGCCGAGTGATGTAAAGGAGCTAGTTGATGAATTTTAAGACATCTTCCCTAAAGAACTTTCGATGGGATTGCCACCTTTGAGGGACATCCAACATCACATTGACTTGGTGCTAGGATCTAGTTTACCTAACTTGCCTCATTACAGGATGAGTCCAAAGGAGAATGAGATACTGAAGGAGCAAGTAGATGACTTATTGAAGAAATGACATATTGGGGAGAGTTTGAGTCCGTGTGTCATTCTAGCACTATTAACCCCCAAGAAAGATGGATCTTGGAGAATGTGTGTGGATAGCCGAGCAATCAATAAGATTACCATACAGTATAACTTTCCCATACCACTCTTTGATGATATGTTAGACCAACTAACTGGCTCCAAGATCTTCTCTAAGTTTTACTTGAAGAGTGGGTATCATCGGATAAGAATCAAACTCGGAGATGAGTGGAAAATGGCTTTTAAGATGGGAGATGGGTTTTACGAGTGGCTAGTCATGCCATTTGGTCTCACCAATGTGCCGAGTACATTTGTACGACTGATGAACCAAGTGTAGAAGCCGGTCATTGGGAAATTTGTGGTTGTCTGCTTTGATGACATACTAATCTATAGCAAGTATAAAGAAGCACATTAGGAGCACCTAAGGATAGTGTTGGAGCTCTTAAGGAGACATAAATTGTATGCCAATCCCAAGAAGTGTGAATTCAAGCTAAATATAATAGTTTTATTCGGATATGTAGTGAGCAGTGATGGAGTTCGTGTGGATGAGACAAAGATCAAAGTATCAAAGAGTGGCTGACACCTAAAAATATCGAGGATATAAGGAGTTTCCACAGATTGGCTACTTTCTACCGCAGGTTCATCCATAACTTTAGTGCGGTTGTAGCCCCTCTTACTGAATGTTTGAAGAAGGGAAGAGGATTCCAATGGGGGCATGAGCAAGAAATAAGTTTTGCTTTAATCAAGGAAAAGCTAAATACTGCACTTGTGCTAGCTTACCCTGATTTTGGGAAATTATTTAAAGTGGAGTGTGACGCAAGTAGATTAGGATTTGGAGCAGTATTGACACAAGAAAAGCAACCAATTGCATTCTTCAATGAAAAGCTAAGTGAGCCCCGACTGAAATGGTCAACTATGATAAAGAGTTCTGTGCAGTAGTGAGAGCTTTGAAGACATGAGAGCACTATCTGATTGGCCAAGAGTTTGTGTTATATACTGACCATCAGGCATTGAAGTATTTGAGTAGCCAGAAGCAGATAAGGAGTGTTATGCATGCTAGATGGTCAGCATTTATTAATAAGTTTCCCTACAAGCTTAGTCACAAGTCAGGGACTCAAAATAGAGTGGCTGATGCATTAAGCAGGCGAGTGAACCTCATCAAGACAATCACTCTTGAAGTTGATACCTTTGAGCACATGAAAGAGGATTATATGGGAGATAAAGACTTTGGGGAGGTGTGGATGAATTGCCAAGATAAGCCAAGCCATGGGGAGTACCACATCTTTGATGGTTATCTTATGAAAGGTAATCAATTATGCTTACCTGGCACATCCACCAAGGAGAAGGTAATTCGAGACTTACATGGGGAAGTTTGGCTGGTCATTTTGGGCCCAATAAGACATATAAAGCGGTTTGCAGTCGGTATTATTGGCCAAAGATGAGGAGAGATGTTACAAGCATTGTTGAACGGTGATATGTTTGTCAGACAACCAAAGGAGGTGCACAAAACAAGGGTCTACACATGCCTTTGCCTATTCCTAACACCATTTGGGAAGATTTATCCATGGATTTTGTGTTATGATTACCACGTACTCAACTAGAAATGGATTCAATCTATGTGATAGTTGATCGATTATCAAAGATGGCACATTTCCTTGCGTTAGGAAGACAAATGTCGCTTTGGCTATTGCTAAGTTGTTCTTTCGGGAGGTTGTAAGACTACATGGAGTGCCTAAGACCATAAATTCAGATAGAGACACAAAGTTCTTTAGTCACTTTTGGAGGACTTTGTGGCAATTGATGGGGGAAGAACTTAAGTTCAGTACAACTGTAACATCCCATTTCATACACTACATTTACATTTATGCATATTCACTATATGTTACAAAATAGTATTAGATAAAACTAATCTACATGGTACATGTAGAATAATTATCTGAATATGGTGTACTACTTAAAGTTTAATGTCTAAATACGAAAAAATAATTAACATTAGAATTATAAGAATTTGGGTATAGTTATACTACAAGTATTTGGTAGTTGATATTATATTTTTATTAGATTTTAGGTAAGTAGTTGGACCAATAGAGATAGGGGTTGGAAGGATAAGGGATAATGTAGGGCTAGGAATGCATTATTTATTAGAAAATTCAGAAGAAAGAAAACGTATAGGCAGATCATAAGGAAGAATAGAAGAAAAGGAGAATAGGAGGATGAAAGAATTAGGTTTGTTTCTGACTTTGTAAAACGATTTTGATGATGTTAGAAATAGAATTAGAATTTATGATATGAAGATGAAATGTTTATATATGTCTTAAGAATCTATCTGTAAAATTTGGGAATTTTTAGATAAGTGTATATATAGTTATGAATTTAATAATTGAAGGTGCTCAAGACAGTGTAATCAAAAAGATAGGGTCAAAGTTAGAGCTAAATTGAAATAGTTATAATGCTTAGAAAATTCTGATTTTCGGATATTTTCTTCTTATATATGTTTAAATTACTAAGAAGAAAGAATTAGTTCAATCCAAGTTGTGTAGATAAAGTTATAGTCATTTTACTAGGTGATGTACTAGTAGAACGTGACAGATTCAGAGTGTGAAAGTAAAATCTATTATAAATTGTACAAAGGTTCCAAAGTTATGAAATTTTATTATGTTATATCTTTGGGTGTTATAAGTAAAATAAAATAAGAATTGGAGTATTTGAGCAAGTGAGTTGAAAGTTATGCATTTTTAAGTGAAGTAAGGTCATAAGCATACTGGTTCAGGAAAAAGGGGATAGAATTAAGGTCCGAAATAAAATTCATAATAAATGAAACAGTAGTCAGAAAATTATGAAATTTTGATATCTTATATAAGCATGTATTAAGAGTAAAATGAAATGAGAATCAGGTCATTTAGTTTAGTGAATAGAGAGATATGTAAATTTGAAGTCAGTAAGGTCATATGTGGATAGAAATCTTGTTTAAGGATAAGTTTTAAGAAAAGAAATAAATATGTTGAAAATGAAATTTATGTGAATTTATATGTTTATAGGAGCTTAGAATCGTGAAAGTATTCATGAGGAAGGTTCAAGTCACTTCTGGGCAAATTAGCTCTAATATGTGAATATAAATATGATATGAATTTGTATGTAATTTTGTTGAAATGTGATATTTGAATACTAGTGATTTGTATGTTGCTATAAACCATGGTTTTCAGGCCGGACCGGCCATCGAACCGGTGAAGGCAGTGGTTCATAGATTTAAGGTTCAACCGGATTAAATCGGTGGCCGAACCGGATTTTCTTAAAACATGTAAAAATACTAAATATTTTATATAATTTGATATTAAACATGTAATATAAGTTATACTCATATAAAAATTAATAATATTAAATAAAATATTCTATAATTTAAAGTTATATTTTAAATAAAAATAAAACACAAGATAATAACTAATATAATATAATGAAAGAATGCAAACCGAATTCTATATTATAGATTGGATAAAAAAAGTTAATAAATTTGATTTATAATATATAAAAATTATGCATTAAAAGAATTAAAATTTATACATATGTAAAATAAAAAAAATTATATATCCATTTAATATAAATTTAATAAAAAAACTTAGAGTAATGTTATTTAAAAAATTTACATGTTATTTCGTTATGAAAAACATTCAAAGCAGCTGTTATTGAAAGAAATATTTTAGATTTAATAAAATGTGTAGTATATAAAATAAAAAAATATTTATTTATGATTTTTTAATAATAAAATATTATTAAAACAATTTAAAAATTAACAATATATAATATAAAAGTATATAAAGAGAAAATGTTACCACTTGTGTGTGGTAGCTCAGTTGGTAGAGCATGTATTGAAACATATGTTGGAGGTTTTGTGTTCAATTCCCACCACCAACAATTTTTAACAAAACATGATTTAAGAGAACCGGAAATCGGTCACCAGTTGAACCGGCCGATTCTCGATCAAACCACCCAGTTCAACCGATCGTTGACCGGTTCTTGACTATCTCAAGAATTCAGTCAAATCGGATCGAACTAGGCATCAGTTCCGGTCGAACCCGATCCGACCGGCCGATCAGGTCCGATTTTCAAAACCATGCTATAAACTGTATGAATATGTGACTATATGGAGAAATGAAATTGGTTGGTTATATGTATATATGAATTGTACTTGAATTATTTGGATACATGATTATATGATAAATTATGATTTATATGTATTTTTACATGACATGCATTGGTACATGAATAAATGGAAAATAAAAAGAAGTTGTGACATACCATTCCAGACATTGCAAATACATGAATCACATAGAATATATGTTTATCTGGACCTATATGGTCAACCACATTGATTATCTGACTATATGGACCGAAAGGTCAACCACATGGATTATATGATTACATGGACCGAAAGGTCAACCACATGTTTACAGGCTGGCCAGCAAAATTATCTGTTATATGCTACATGTTCTCCGGGCAATGGTTTGGATAGAGACGTCACAACAATTAAATAAACGGATCACTCATTTGTATATATGCATGACTATATGTTGGATTTTTGAATACGTGACTGTATGTGATTGACAAATTCATTGATTGTTTATATTCACTGAGTAACGACTCATACAAAATGCTATATTTTTCCAGTGTAACATAGTAGTAGATATCTTTCCGTACTAGAAGCTCTCTACCTATAGATATCATAGACGAAAGGTTGGATGGCTGTGTTTCATCTCAAACTCTCTCCTCACAAGAATAAGTAATATAGAATAATTAGATATCGGGTTTAGGCTTCGGTATCTAAATATATTTGCGATGTGTAATAAAAAAACAATATTAAAATTTATGTAATATGAATGATGGTTTGTCATTATATGAATAGCTACGTACTGTAAAAAAAATTACTACGTTGTTTTACTATAGTTATAAGAAAAATGATAAGGGTGCTACAGTTTCTATAACACCCCAGGTTTGACCGACTGCCCCCACAAACCAACACAAGCCTTTCCAGTAAGCTTTGTCCTCACTCGCTCACTTTCTAGAAATTACTTCTCAGGAGGTCACCCATCCCGAGATTGCTCCAAGTCAATCACGCTCAACTTTGAAGTTCTCCCGAGTAGGTTCCCGAAAAGAAGGTGCACCTTGTTGGTATAGGTAGTACTAATCAAATCTCTTAAGTCTCTCTCAATTGTAATGTCTCATACCATCACAATCTCAAAATCCTTAACCGTTCTAAATTGTGTTGTCCCATACCAACACAACCTCGAAACCCTCTCTTTCGGGTGTGGACTCGGTTCATTCCTGTCCCCATCGACATCTTTCATGGCCGATCTTTGCTCAGGTCTTCTACCCCGGTGCCACCCCCCTTAGGACCGGATGGCTACAGGCCCACCGGCTTCCGCCTAGTTCATCCTCGAACCATACCGTACTGGGAGAGAGATAGCTCTGATACTATTCTGTAAAACCCCGGGTTTGACCGACTGCCCCCACAAACCAACACAAGTCTTTCTAGTTAGCTTTGTACTCACTCGCTCACTTCTTGGAAATTACTTCCCAAGAGGTCACCCATCCCGAGATTGCTCCAAGTCAAGCACGCTCAACTTTGAAGTTCTCCGGAGTAGGCTCCCGAAAAGAAGGTGCACCTTATTGGTATAGGTAGTACTAATCAAATCTCTTAAGTCTCTCTCAATTGTAATGTCCTATACCATCACAATCACGAAATCCTTAACCGTTCTCAATTGTGTTGTCCCATACCAACACAACCTCGAAACCCTTTCTTTCAGATTTGGACGCGGTTCATTCCTGTCCCCATCGACATCATTCATTGTCGCTCTTTGCTCAGGTCTTCTACCCCCGCGCCACCCGTCTTAGGGCCGAGTTGCTACAACAATAGCTCACTCTCAGACTGATGGACAAACTGAGGTAGTCAATTGAACTTTGGGAAATTCACTAAGGAGCATTTGTAAGGAGAAGCCAAAGACATAGGATTTTGCAATTGCCCAGGCAAAGTTTGCATACAATGGGGTAGTTCACTCAGTTATCGGGAGGTCTCCTTTTGAAATTGTGTACACTCGCATTCCTAACCATGCTTTGGATCTTCTTAACCTTCGAGTAGGAGAAAAAGCAAATATATTTGCTGAACGGATAGCTCGAGAAGTGAAAGAAGTGGATGCGGATGTCAAAGCCAAAATTGAGAAGAATAATGCCCGAGTCAAAGCCAAAGTGGATGAACATAGACGGGAAGTGGAGTTTAAAGAAGGATATTTGGTTCTTGTGTACTCGAGCAAGGAAAGACTCGCTAGCGCAACTAATAGCAAGCTTAGACCACGAAAGTATGACCTATTTAAAGTCATCAAAAGGCTTAGTCCAAACGCCTATACTCTTGAATTGCCTCTTTGGTTGGGAAAAATGTCTCCTTCATTCAACGTCAAAGATTTGTCTCTTTACAAGGAAGACACTCCTCTGCCTTGTCCCGATAAGCTGTTGGTGTCCAACACTTTTAAAGAAGGGGAGAATGATGTGGTCATCCAAACAAAAGGCCCAATTACAATTGGCCTAGAGATATAAAACTTGCTCCTCACTTCAAGCTTGTTCCATTTAGTTAGTTCTTGCTCCCCACTCCAAATTTTTCATTTATTCCATATGCTTGCTCCCCACTCCAAGTTTATATTTATTGCATTTCTTAATTTTCGTTTTGAGAGAAGCCTATAAATAGAACTTCATTTTATCATTTGTATTCATCGAATCTTTCATCAATAATAATATCTTATAGAGTTTTCTCTCAAATTGGGTTTATATCTTCAAGTTTTGGCTTGAGAATTTCTTAGAAAAATCTATTTTCCAGCAAGTGCGGCTTGCGAATTTCTTCTTTATTAGTTTTTAGGTAAAAACCTTCAACACCCGCCTTCACGATCCTTATCAGTTACACAAACAACTCAAATTTTATATATATATAAGTAATTAAGTCCTAAAAGACTCTTTTACACTTATACATTTTTAAAAAAATTTATCCTTATACCTTTTACATATATAGAATACTAATTAATGTTACTTACCATGAATAATAAATGATGAAACTGAAGTCCTAGAAGACTCTTTTACCCTTATACCTTTAAAAAAATTATCCTTATACCTTTTACATATATAGATTACTAATTAATATTACTTACCATAAATAATAAAAAATGAAACTAATTACAAACAAATAAATTATTAATTATTTTAATGAATAAAATCAAAATAAAAAATCTATATATAAAAATAATTAAAATTATATTTCAGTACATTCATAATAATCATAACAATACTAAAATATAAAATTAAAATAAAATTAAAATAATAATAATAACAACAACAACAATAATAATAATAATAATAATAAAATATTTGATGAGGAAAAAAGAGTCACATTAATTCTTAAATAGGATTATAATCAATAGAGTCATATTTTTTAAATTTTAATTTGTTGTTCATATTGTCCAATTGTTTGAAATTTTTTTTATAAGTTAATTCTTAATTTTTTTACTAATGTGAATATTTGATATGTTATTGCTAATTTTTTTTAATTATTTGTTGATATATAAAAGCTTTCTTTACTTTAATTGATTTTACATTATATATGCGCATATTTTATTGCCGTCTACAATAATTATTAAATTGGATATTTTTTCATAAATTTAAACTCAATATTAAATCAATGTTTTTCAATCAAAATTTTAGGAAATTAATTTTAATATATTTTCTAAATAGGTTTGATTTAGAAAAATGATAATGATTAATAACAATAAATAAAAGACTACACGAGTTTGATAAGCACGGAAGCTATGGAGATAAAAGTTTATACTTTAATATTTGTCGTTATGGATACATATAGGTTAGTCTTTTTTCAACTGAATACAAAATATCTATTTTATATACTTGGAAGTTAAAACGAATCAACACAAAAATTATAAAAGATGATTGTACATTAATTTAAATATACGTTGATTTTGAACTTTTGTGCGTTCTTTTGGTTTTGTAAGAATAGATGTATAATATCGCTACTTGATATGTCGAATAATACAGTTAGTGCCTACTTTAACGAAGTGAGATATGTATTATGAAACAGATTCTTTGAAGTTTGGACTTACTTATCATTGATATACTTATTACAAATAATTTATCCGTGCTTCGTACGGGTACTGTACCAGTAATATATAAACACAAGATTGTAAGCAGTGGCGGTGGTAAGATTTTTCTGTTGCACGATCAAAACTTTGCGAAGAAATTTTTCTCCTTATTTATCGATAGCGGATAAATTTTATTCCAAAATTTTCAACAAAATTGTTGGCTGTTGGAAGCAGATGTTGGTGCCACTCCACCCTAGACATGTTTAATGGACGGGCTGAGTTTGTGCCGAAATTGATCGAGTTGACAGTATTATTGCTCGACCCAAGCCCAATTCAGCCCACATAATTCTATATATGTGTTGGGCCGGACCGGGTCAAAGTTTTGAACTTCATTCTCAAGTCTGGCCCAACCCGTTCATAAATTAATAAATATTTTTTAAATAGATATATATTTTATTTAAAAATTAAAAATTATATACACTTTTTATAATTTATAAATAATTAAATATATATTTTTTTATTAATATAGGTAGAATAGGGCGGAACTGGGCTTGAATTGTCATACTAAACCTAAGTTCAACTCAATATATTTTTAGGCTTTGACAGATTTGAGTGAAACTGAACTTTTTATATAATATATTTATTCAAACCCAATCTATAAAGGATGAGTCTGGGTGGTTTAGACGGGCCTATCCCAACACTATCCTGTTATTATGTGTAAAGAGACATGAAAGATTAAGGTCTGCATGAAAATTGCAATTTCCAATTTAGGGGACATTATTAGGTATTTGGCAAATCATGTCTGTATTAAATTCAACCATATTTCATTTAGCCACCACACCAAACTACACATCATATTAAATAATCATTCCATCTAACGTGTATCATTAGACCTATCTATAAGTTGGGGATCTATTCAGCCAACTTGAATCCACTTTTATGGATTGAATTTAGATATTCACTTTTTTACCAAGATCGAATTTTCTATAGTTTGAAATTTTATAATCTGAGCTTAGTTTTAGGTAAATATTCAAATTATGATTAATTAATAATAATATTATTTATTAAATATTTATATGTTATATTTAATAACTGTTTGAATTTTATATTTTAGTTGTATATTATATTAATTTATTCATTTCATTTAGTAAAGCAAAAAAATTTAAAAGTAAAAGCTATCATGAACAATAAGTTGGATTTAAAAATGACATCTTAATTCATTCAGTTTGACCTTAAAATTTTAAAATATAAATTGAACCAAACTTAAATTAATTTTTAATATAAAGTCTGATAAAATCTGACCTAACTCGTACCCGTTCTCGACACTCCGAAGCTCATGTAAAGCAAAATAAAGATAACGAAAGAAACTTCAAATTAATTGAAGGTGCTAACGTTTTACATATAAATTTAATTAATATTTTTTCTGCAGTACAAACTAAGTAGTTAAAAATTAGGCTATATACATATCGTACGGTACCTTTTCAATTTGGTTCTAATCATTTAATCACCCCAAACTTTTAAGTATAATATTATACAGTCTATATTCTATGGTTGTCATACTTTACCCGACTCTTCGAATTGGTGAAAGTAGAAGATCGACAATCGATAAATCAATCGAATTTCAAACGTGTATAATAAATGTGTTAAAAATTATAATTTTTTATTAATATATGATATATAATAAACAACAAACTATTGCATTATATTAAAATTAGGATCAAATAAATGTAAGAAAACTTGCTTCATATATTGCTTAATATTTATATATAATTAATTTTCATTATTCATTAATTCTAAACTAATTTTTTATATTAAAAATGAATTAAAGTTAATCAATCACAAGATTAAAAGGTAAAAGAATAAAATAAAAAAATCTACGATCTATATATATAAAAGTAATGAAGTCTTAAAAGACTGTCTGCCCTTATACCTTTCAAAAAAATTATCCTTATGCTTTTTTATATATAATACTAATTAATATTACTTACAATAAATAATAAATGATAAAAACTAACTAAAAATAATATTAATAACAAATAAATTTATTAATTACTTTTTAATGAATAAATTTTAATAACAAATAAATATATAAAAACAGTGAAAGTTATATTTCATTTATGAATATATATCATTTATATTCATCATAATCATAACAATACCAAAATACAAAATTGAAATATATTTGATGAGGAAAAAAAGAGTGTCACGTTAATTCTTAAATATGATTATAATCATAAAAAGATAAAAATAAAATAATAATAACAATAATAATAAAATATATTTGATGAAGTGAAAAAAATAGTAACATTAATTCTTAAATAGAATTATAATAATAAAATAACAACAACAACAACAATAATAATAATAATAATAATAATAATAATAATAATAATGATAATAATAAAACATATTTAATGATGAAAAGTCAAGTTAAATCTTAAATAGGATTATAATCTGTCAGAAAATTAATAGCTGATAACTTCACCAATTATATCAATAAAAAAATCTATGTATTTAATTAATTGCTAATTAAAGTTTAAAATATGAAATTTTTTTAAATAGGATTATAATCAATAAAACATAAAACAACAAATTAGCAAATAATTTTTTTATTTTATTATCATATTATTTTAATATATATTAGTATTTTAATTAGTTAGTATTTATATTAAAAAATGAAATGTTAGATATTTTGATAAGTTTTCCTTATATATGTCTGTTTGAATATTATTTAAAAGGTCAAATAATTATTAATTACTATGCCAGTTTTGCAACATAATTCTTATTAGCAATTATGAATTATTTTAATCTGTAAATGTTGCTTTAATTGGTTGTATGATTATTTTAATTTGTTTCTATAATAATGGTATTTAAAATTGGTTATTATTAAAACCTTTTAAACTTAATTTTCCTAATTTATTTCATGATTAATAACATCTTAATTTATCCTCAAATAAATATTTCATTCCATTATAAAAAGAGTCTTTCTATTCATGTTTCGTATGTACCGTTTCTTTCACTTTATTTTAGTTTTTTCTCCATTAATAATGTTTTAAACATATGTTAATTATTTTTTGTCTTTTAAAATTATTTTAGATGCTTGTTGCACTTGGTAAACCACCTATACCAGTAGAATTGGAGAACATTTTAGGAAGAGAAATTATGTTTCAACTTTCAGTTAAGAGTAATAATACTATTGTACATAATGAAGTGTATTATGTGGTTACACTTATAGAGGATGAACAACTTATGAATAAATATGAAACAACCTATACTTATAATTTTACAGTGTAACATTATATCTTTTTACAAAACAATAATTTTATATATATTCAAAAAAATTGTAATCACAACATATAATTTTTTTTACTTATACTTCATTTATATATATAATCACTTGTAACATTATATCTTTTTACAAAACAATCTTATAAAAAGCAAAATCAAAACCCGACCACCTTCTATTCTATATGCTTGTTTTGTGAGGAGAGGGAGTGAGATGGAATACAGCCAACCAATCTTTCGTCCATGATATCTACAGGTAATGAGCTTCTAGTACAAACTTTATCAGCTCTGAACAAATTTAGCGCTTTATATGAGGCTCAACTCAGTGAATATAAACAATCTATGAATTTAGCGAATCACATATTTACACACATTTACAAATTCAATATACAGTCACACTTATATAAGAATGAATGAACTGATTATTTAATTGTTGTGATATTTTCAGCCAAACTATTGCCCCGAGATACATGTAACATTTGTAGCAATTGTCAATTGATTTGCTGGCCAGCTATGTAACAATTGGTTGACCTTTCAGTCCAGATAAACAATTGGTTGACCTTTCGGTCCATTTGTCAGATATTGCAATTGGTTGACTATATAGGTCCAGATGAACAGAACATGTAATGCAATGTTTGATCGGCTATGTCACAACGTCTCTTATACTTTTCATATATTCAACATACATATATCATATAATTTTGGCTTTATCAAATACAATTCTAATTATAAACTTATTTGCCCATGATTCACTTAACAATTCAAATCAAGTTTATATTCACATAACAATACATTTCCAATACAATTCATTTCATACTCAAATAATGTCAACACACTTCATATATATCAAGTTTCACTCACATATATAGTCACATATCAACATAAATCACAATCATAAATTCATTTCATGTTTATACTAACTTATACTTATCCAATAATTCACATTAACTCTTCACAAATATTTACTTGTTGCCACAATTCACATATCAATACCACCTCAACGCAACTTACATTTCATATCAAATATAACCACACAACACATGTAACACTATTCAAATACAATTTCAAATCAAAATAATCATATTACTCAATTCACATTAAGACAATTTACACAAAACATATCAAATTTAACCACGCATCAATACAATTCATATCACATTCACATATTCATACAATTAACACATCAGCACATTTCACCTATATATTCATATCATGTTTATACTCATAGATTATCCTAGCTAATTCTCTCGAAAATGAATTGGACATTCCTCTGGAATCCCTTCACTATTTTGAGCTCCTATAACATAAATTCATATAAAATATAAACATATACATCTTATTTCCTTTTGTATATATAAAATGATTGACATAAACTAGAATGGAATTACTATCTCCATGACCTTACTGAGTATAACCAATCATATCTCTCAAAGTACTCAACCAAATGACCTGATTCCAGTTTCATTTTACTCTTAACACATAGCTATATATCATATCAAAATTTCATAATTTTCTGATTATTTTTCCATTTATTGTGAATTTGATATTTTGAACTCCAATTCTGTCATGGTTTTCCTGAACTTAGAACTAGTATCCTTGTGACCTCACTTCACTTCAAAGTTCATAACTTTCAACTCACTAACTCAGTTGCTCTGATTCTTCTTTTTTTCAATTCCTAATACACAATTCCATAACATGCTAAAACCTCAAAATTTTCAAAGCCTTATACGATTTATAGTGATATTTCCTTCAACGCCCTATTTCAACCCATTCTACCTGGACAACATCTTAGTAAAACGACCATAACTTTCTATAAAAACCATGAATCGACCTGATTCTTTTTCCTAATTAAAATATACACATAAGGGAATAACATATCAAAAAATTAGAATTTTATAAGTAGCATAACAATCCCTGATTAATTTCGAAACTCACCTCATCTCTTTGATCATCCAATTCTGGACACTTCATTTTATAAAAATCATAGCTATTGATATACTCATCTAAAAATCTCCCAATTTTGCAGAAGCTTTCATTAGACATATATAAACAAATCTCTAGTTTATTATATCTCCTAATTCTATCTCTAACATCATAAAAATCCAATCACAAGTTTGGCTCGATACCTGATTCTTGTTCGACCCCTTCTACTCTCTACTTCTCTTATCATCTCTTCTTCTCTAACTCTTTCCCTTCTGGGTGTTTAAGGGTTGGTAGGGATAAAATTTTTGATCTTTATTCTTTCCTTTATGAGCTCCTTTCATATTAATATTTATCCTTAACATTATATACCAACTATACCCCTTATAATCTTCATTTATACCAAAACAATAATATTACTAATATTACTAATAAACTACACAATTACATTATATTATATTATAGTATCTAAATCACTTTATATCTATAATATAACTATACTCGTTTACTCCTTAAAATTCTATAGCTATATAATTCAGTAACTGGTCATTAAAATATCGTATTTTTATATAATCAAATAACTATATACTATTTTAACTAATCAATTTCTGACAAATATGACATGTAAAATATTATATAATCTAGTTTTATAACATGTAACATATGTGGACAAATACAGATATAATGCATGAAATGGGATGTTACAATTCTCCCCCTCTTAAAGAATTTCGTCCTCAAAATTTAAATACTTGTATCCAAAAATAAATAAGGGTAGTCTTTTCTCATTCGTTCTTCTATTTCTCAAGTAGCTTCTTCCACAAAATGACATCTCCAATGTACTTTGACGAATGATATTTCTTTTATTTCATAGTTTTTTGGTCTTTATATCCTATAATCTCCACTGGTTCCTCTACATAACTTAAATTATATGCAATATCTAATTCTTAATCCTCCAGTACATGTGTACGGTCTTTTGAATATTTTCTTAACAAGCTAATATGAAAAACATTGTGAATTTGAGCTAATTCTTGTGGTAATATCGATCTATAAGCCAATTGACTAACCTTCTCAAGAATTTCATAAGGTCTTGTATACTATGTACTTAACTTTCCCTTCTTTATGAATCTTAAGATGCCTTTTCAAGGTGATAACATAACTATACTTAATCCTATCGTAAATTTTTCAATTCTTTCAAAACTATACTTTAATCCAGATTCATGTTCTACATTACCTAACTGACTTCAAAATTCATATCTCTTACAATACTAAATCAAATGATCTGGTTCTTGTCTCTTTTTCTTCACCACACACATGACTATAACATACTTAAATTTGTAACCATCTGATTAGGATACACTTTATGCTGAACTTTTCTTCCACTCCTTGAATCTGTCCTATTCAACATGTACAACACCCAGTAAAATGACTACAACTTTTTCTATACAACCTCAAATGACCCGATTCATTTTGCTATCTATACAGTACATACTCTTGAATAATATATCAAAATTTTAGAGCATTCTATGTAGTAAAATATTCTCAGTTAAATTTTAAACTTTAGCCTAACTCATTGATCATGTTATTTTGAACACTTTTACCACCAAAAGTCATACTCCCTATAAACTCATCTAAGAATTCCCCAATTTTGTAGAAAAAAATCGTATCTTCCAGAGGAACAATTCGTCTTCATATGACAACTTCTCATTATATTTCTAACATAACAAAAATCACATTACAAATTACTGAAATACCTTATTCTTATGCCTTTCCTTCACTCTATCTATTTCTCTTGTTTTCTCTTCAATATTTTGAACCATAATTTTATCTCTAATATCAAGAAAATAGTATAACAAGTTCAGCTACTTACCTGATTCCCTTTACTTCCCTATTTCTTCTTTTGCTATTCTTGTTCCTCAAATACTTTTTCTGGAACTTCTAAAGGTTTTGTAGAGTTTAATATCATGTTTTCCATCTATCTTGTCTCTCAAATTAATCATATAAAATACACTGGCTTCTTGTAATTGATCAAATAAATTACTAATATGAAGTAAAGAATATTTATTTTTCACAGTGACTCAATCCAACTGCCTATAATCAAGCCGAAGCTTCAATACCAACAACAATATCAATCATCTCGATCTCACAATAACAACCAAGCCCGAAGTCAAAACTTCAACTGTTTGTGCAGTAATGCACCCCCTTTTTTTTGGCACCAATCTACTCAAACTCGTATTCTACTCAGTTACTATGAGCAATATAAATACTTCAATTTCAAATAAACAATAAGTTAACATTTTTAGCAAAACTTTATTAGAATTACCACTTATATCATCAACAAGTTTCCATGTTCATCAAGTATATAGATAACTTAAGTACTAGATTTTCAAGTATTTCACATCAATGTAAAACAACATAACCACATGAAGCTCAATAACTTCATTTTCAGAAAATCAGATTTGCCATCTCATTTCAACTGCAATTTAGAAATAGAAACATAGGATTTTGACAAAACAATCTTTTATTCATAATTAGATATATCTTAGCTTTCTAACGATGGAAGAATAGTACAATTTCAATTTTTATAACTCAAGTTATACCAAAAACATTCAGTAGTACTCAATCTGAAATTTTCAGAACACTAGTTTTATGACCCTATTTCAACTGGCTTTGAATCAGTAAATGTACAAATTTGGAAATACTTTATCTTAAACATAGCTTCATATGTGTCGTATATATCCACTCAATCAAAAATTTCCTAGAAAGAGCTTATAGATCAAGAGGAAACCCATAAACAATAAACAACGGTGAATCTGGATAATTTCAGCAAAATATAATGTATTACTCAACTTTAACCAAATTTTCAAATGACTAAATGATATAATTTGACAAGACTTTCTCTTACTCAATTTCATCAATGTCTTCACAAATCACAGGACTTGGAATTTCTCAAATCCAATCCATAAATTAAAAGATAACTCACAATTACTAAAAGTGTTCAAATCTGAAAATTTCCAGCAAACAATGAAATAAAATTGACTGTACACAAGCCTCTATCCCTTTCACTTGCTTTCTTCTATCTCTTTTCGCCTTCTATGGCTTTCACTAGTACGCTCTTCCATAACTATATTTGATTCAATAAAAAAAATACCTTACTTAACTATAAAATCTATTACTAGAGCTTAATTTATATTAATTTCAACTTACATCAACTTTGATCTCTATTCTAATAAATCCTAACTCGACGTAGACACATTGGTTCTGATAAAACTCTCATTGCTAGAATCAAACAAGTAGGCACTACCTTACGATCACCTTGAAAATAACTCGTGACTAACTTGACGGCTCTAAATTAACTTCTTTGGTGAAACAATTAGTACTGCACGTTGCTTCATAAACCAATTCAAACTCAATATTACATTAAAAAAAAGTCTCTAATATTTCATCTAATCAGATCAGCAACTTATACTATTTTATCAATTAAATTGAACAATTTCGTACATTTGATTTATAATAATCAATTCACTTGAAAGAATCCCTTTCGGTTCTACTATATAATACTTCTTCTATTTCTCAAACATCTTTTCCCTTTGAGCTAATGATGGAGGCTCTTGTACCACAGAGCCTCTTGACGTACTTTTGATTCACGTGAATGCACAAGTGATACTATAGGTGGGTTTTGGCTGGATCCTCTCTCCTCGGGTTAACATTTTCATCAGCCCTATGTAAAGGTGATAAAATGCACAATCATAACATGTATTAACTTTTATGTGTGTATGCATATGATGCCCCTATGATCATATCCCCGCTCTGATACCAATTGAAACAACCTATACCTTATACTAAATCACCAAAATCGTGATCACAACATATAATTTTTTTTGTACTTATACTTCATTTATATATATAATCACTTATAACATTATATCTTTTTACAAAACAATCTTATACAAAGCAAAATCAAAACCCGATCACCTTCTATTCTATATGCTTGTTTTGTGAGGAGAGGGAGTGAGATGAAACATAGCCAACCAATCTTTCGTCTATGATATCTACAGGTAATGAGCTTTCAGTACAAACTTTATCAGCTCTAAAAAATTTAGCGCTTTATATGAGGCGCAACTCAGTGAATATAAACAATCTATAAATTTAGCAAATCACATATTTACACACATTTACAAATTCAATATACAGTCACACTTATATGAGAATGAATGAACCGATTATTTAATTATTGTGACATTTCCAACCAAACTATTACCCCGGGATACATGTAGCATTTGTAGCAATTGTCAATTGATTTGCTGGCCAGCTATGTAACAATTCATTGACCTTTCGGTCCAGATAAATAATTGGTTGACCTTTTGGTCCATTTGTCAGATATTGCAATTGATTGACCATATAGGTCCAGATGAACTGAACATGTATTGTAATGTTTGATTGGCTATGTCACAATGTCTCTTATACTTTTCATATATTCAACATACATATATCATATAATTTTGGCCTTATCAAATACAATTCTCATTATAAACTTATTTGCCCATGATTCACTTAACAATTCAAATCAAGTTTATATTCACAACACAATACATTTCCAATACAATTCATTTCACACTCAAATAATGTCAACACACTTCATATATATCAATTTCCACTCACATACATAGTCACATATCAACACAAATCACAATCACAAATTCATTTCATGTTTATACTAACTTATACTTATCCAATAATTCACATTAACCCTTCACAAATATTTACTTGACGCCACAATTCACATATCAATATCATCTCAAAGCAACTTACATTTCATATTAAATATAACCACACAACACATATAACACTATTCAAATACAATTTCAAATCAAAATAATCATATCACTCAATTCACATTAAGACAATTTACACAAAACATATCAAATTTAACCACACATCAATACAATTCATATCACATTCACATATTTGTACAATTAGCACATCAACACATTTCACCTATATATTCATATCATATTTATACTCATAGATTATCCGAGCTAATTCTCTCGAAAATGACTTGGACATTCCTCTAGAATCCTTTCACTATTTTGAGCTCCTATAACATAAATTCATATAAAATATAAACATATACAGCTTATTTCCTTTTGTATATATAAAAAGATTGACATAAACTAGAATAGAATTACTATCTCTATGACCTTACTGAGTATAACCAATCATATCTCTGAAAGTACTCAACCAAATGACCTGATTCCAGTTTCATTTTACTCTTAACACATAGCTTTATAACATATCAAAATTTCATAATTTTCTGATTATTTTTCCATTTATTATGAATTTGATATTTTGAACTCCAATTCTGTCCTGCTTTTCCTGAACTTAGAACCAGTATGCTTGTGACTTCACTTCAAAATTTATAACTTTCAACTCACTAACTCAATTGCTCTGATTCTTCTTTTATTCAATTCCTAATACACAATTCCATGACATACTAAAACCTTAAAATTTTCAAAGCCTTATACGATTTATAGTAAATTTTCCTTCAACGCCCTGTTTCAACCCGTTCTACCTGGACAGCATCTTAGTAAAATGACCATAACTTTCTATAAACACCATGAATTGACCTGATTCTTTTTCCTACTTAAACTATACACATAAAAGAATAACATATCAAAAACTCAGAATTTTCTAAGTAGTATAATAATCCCAGATTAATTTCAAAACTCACCTCATCTCTTTGATCATCCAATTCTGAACACTTCATATTATAAAACTCATAGCTAATGATATACTCATCTAAAAATCCCCCAATTTTACAGAAGGCTTCCTTAGACATATATAAACAAATCTCTAGTTTATCATATCTCCTAATTCTATCTCTAACATTATAAAAATCCAATCACAAGTTTGGCTCGATACGTGATTCTTATTCTACCCCTTCTTCTCTCTACTTCTCTTATCATCTCTACTTCTCTAACTCTTTCTCTTCTGGGTGTTTAAGGGTTGGTAGGGATAAAATTTCTGATCCTTATTCTTTCCTTTATCACCTCCTTTCATATTAATATTTATCCTTAACATTATATACCAACTATACCCCTTATAATCTTCATTTATACTAAAATAATAATATTAATAATACTACTAATAAAATACACAATTACATTACATTATATTATATTATCTAAATCACTTTATATCTATAATATAACTATACTCATTTACTCCTTAAAATTCTATAGCTATATAATTCAGTAACTGGTCATTAAAATATCGTATTTTTATATAATCAAATAACTATATACTATTTTAACTAATCAATTTCTGATAAATATGACATGTAAGATATTATATAATCTAATTTTATAACATGTAACATATGTGGACAAATATAGATATAATGCATGAAATAGGATGTTACAAAATATAATCTTTCGCTCCCTAAGAATTCATTGATGTAAGTTTAATTTTTTTATATGTAACTTCAAATTAGTACGTTTTATTATTTGTATTTTAGTTCATATATATTTTAACTTTAAAATTTTTTTACAGTAGAAATCAGAATTTGATGTTGATCAATTTCTAGATGTAAATGAAAATTTCAAGGTACTTTTAAAATTTATATTATAAGTACAAATGATTTATTATCTAATATGATTTGAATTAGGTCTTTTATTTATATATTTATTTATTTATGTTTGGCATGATTCGATATCAGAGAGTGAAGTCAATTCTCCTGTCACACCTGTAGAGATAAGAAATAAAACTTCGACACCAACGATATTGTTAGATGAAGATAACGCACAACTTTCGAGCAATTAAATAAAACAGATGGGGATTAAGAATGAGAAGAATAATTGATATGTATCTCTTTCAGTCCTAAAAGCCTTTTTTATCTTGATACCTTTTAAAAGACCTTTTTACCCGTAAAAAAACACTTGAGCCTAGTTATGGCTAATTATCAACTATTATATCTCCTATATCTATTTTTTAAAATTTAATTTATTGTTCTTAATTTTTTTTAATTCTGTTGAGTATAATCCTACTTAAAAAAATGTAATTTTATAATAGTACTTACTCCTTCTCATGGAATATTTTTAATTATTTGATCAAGTGAATTTAAATTCCATAATTAAAAATGAAGTATATCTATTAACTAATATGTCTCCTAAATATATTTTTTTAAAATTTAATTTATTGTTCATGATTTTATTTGATTATATTCTATTGATTATAATCCAATTTAATAATTAATGTGACTATTTTTTACTCATCAAATATTTGACGGAGAATCACAAGAAAACTGCATAAAAGTATAAATTATAATCCTATTTAAGAAAAAAATTTGAATTTTATATCTATTTACAATTATTTATTTTGTATTATTGGATTGTTACATTTTAAATATGTGTCATTTCTTCTTCTTTTTACCTTTTCAATTTGTTGGGTAAATTTTACAATTCTTATATTATTTTCTGCAAATTGGAAAAGACCGTTGTTGATGGATGAATTTGTCGAGAATAAATAAATGAATTTTGTGAATCCTTTGGTGATTTATAAATTAAAGTGTGATCCATTGGTGATTTGAAAAAAAAGATAAGATGATGAAAAATCGTGGATTAGGAGGAGTTTAGAATGTGGTCATGTAATTAAAGGAAAAAAGAGAAAAGAAATTAAGGGCCAAGTTTTGGATAAAATTGGGAACATAAATTTGTTATCATGTACTTCATGCTCTATTCTTGTAAGTTTATTTATGAAGATTACGAATGCAGTCTAATTGTATTAATTAGAAAAAAGTTAATAATTAAAAAGAAATAGAGTTTGTAACTAATATAACAATGTAAAAAATAAGTATGATAAATTAAATTTAATATTCTTTGTGTATTTTCCGTAAATAAATTATATTACGAAATAAATTTGTTATTGATATACAGATTACAAATGATCTATCCGTGCATCGCACGGTTGCTACACTAGTAAATAGTCAAAATAAAAAATATTAAAATTATACATTATATATGAGTTCAACCATAACATTTCTAACGAAATTACACAAATTTTCATAATTGAAATTGAAAAAACGAGTTAAATTTTTATATGATTTATATAATTTCATTTAAACTTTAAGCTATTTTTTCAAATTAGTGATCCATTACACGTTTCGGGTCACTGGGTCAATAGTTTAATCGATCGGGTCAATAGATTCTTAACGGGTCATATTAAAGTGGGTGTTTAATGTCACTTGACTCTTTTTCATCACTGGGTCCAAATTTTTTCAATTTGACCGATCGGACCTGACAACAATACTTTATCCCTTAAAGTTGAGAACACTAATCCAATTTACCCGAGCTAGCTTCATCTTACTGTAGGTTCTTGGTGGTCACACTTCCTTTTCGCCCATCAGAATGTAGCCTACAAATTAACTATTCTTTCAATTATTTTTTAGAAATTAAATCATTGGCCAGAAGAATTTCAACCTAGCTTTTGATATCATACAAGAAACCCAAATGGAGAATGGATAGTAGAGAGAAGAGAAGAGACATGCAAATCTATTTGAAAAAAGAAAAGATTTTATGATTGCAAAGCAAAACATTTCAAATCCAAACATATTATTATGCTGGAAATCATGCGGAGTCCAACTCATTTTAGACACTGTGTTGGGAATTTATTAGGATTTTCCTCTTTCAATTTCAACATTTGTGTTTCTTGGTATCTTACTCACTCTCATGCTTATCATCCATATATATACCAAGAAAAATTCTACTTTTTCTAAAATTGTAGAAAAAAATGACCATCTCTATTTTGTTTTAGGAACTAAATTTTTATCAAGCGAAAATTCAAACGACCCTTATGCAAGTTAAAAATACAATGCTGACTAGACCTTCTTACAGACGAGTTATTCGTAATATTATGACCGGCTTCACCATGCACATGTTCACGCAACTAAAATCAAACAACCACATGTTCACGCAACTAAAATCAAACAACTAGTAGTCGTGTTCGTCCTCACATTTATCCAACCATATTTCATGACTCAATACACAACCTTGTTTCCCATTTTTTCTTATAGATATGACATTTTTTTTCATTGAATGATTGTTAATTATATTATGGTGAAGTTGAATTCTTTTTTTTCATATATTATTTTCATTGGCAAGAAGATTTTTTGAGACTGTAGGAAATAAAATATCAAATTATTTGTTATTTATTTTTTTTATTCTTGGTGGATAGATATATCATTTATGAATTATGAATTTATGATTGAAGTATTTTTCATTACTAATCCTTTTTTGAATTTTATCTTGGTATCAATATATTATAAACTTTGAAATGTTACTAGGTAAAATTAGTTAAATACCAAAGATTGTGTCCAACTGACTATGTAACTTTTGCCATAAAGTAATAAAATGGAGGGGAATGCATTGTAATTTCAACTACTTGAAGCCCTAACAAGCAAAATTAAAATTCGAACAAAAGCATAGGAGACAGCTTAGAGCATTCCAAGGACACAAATGACCCGGAAAGTTAAAGAAACATTTTTTTTAACTTTGTTGAGTTTGTTGTGTATTCTTTCTTAATTGACCGGTTCTATTTACATTATTGTGACTTTAATACGTGACTTTCACAGTTACAAATTTAATTTTAATTATTAGATTAATACAATAATTATATTTTATATATTTATTTAAAAAAAATATATAAAAAGATATTTTTTAAAAAATATAGTCTGAAATTGATATTTGAATCTAAAAAATAATATTTACTTTATTAAAGTTTTTAAATAATTTTTCTCGTTATAACAACAATAACATTGCCTCTAACAAGGCTCCCACATAAGTAAAGTAAGGTAGATTTGATGTACGCAGTTTTATTCATATAATTATATAGAGGTTAATTTTAATTGATCCTGAAATAGAGTTACAATAACTATCCGTGTCTTCACAATAAAGGATGTTCAGACAGTTTAACGAATTATTTTACTTTAGCGCATCATAATTTAAAACTAAAAAATGGTGAATTTTTAACCCTATTAAAATAAATGGATAAAAATAATTTTTCTTATTAAAATAAATATAATTTTATTATTATTCGGACAAATTTATTTTAATTGTTTAAATTGCTGTGTTGCTAATAACTTTTTGTTTTTGCTGATAAATTCCAAACACAAAATGACTTCTTATTTCTATTAAATTTTAGTTTCACCTCTCATTCTTTTTAACTTCTCCCTAACAACTCAAAGTAGCCCAGTTTTTTTCTTCAAATTCACCTTGCAATAAATAAAACACTTTTTTTTTAAAACAAGATTTAGTTTATCTGCAACAGTAAAAAAAAAGTAACGAAAAATTGTTTAATGGAACACCAATAGAAGCAAAGCATTAGAGCCCAACTCTCCTTTTGACAAGCTTCTTCCTTCTCTCTCATACAATACAATGCATTTTCCAATCTCTCTCCACAGTCGTCCTTCAACGAGTCAATAGTGAGTGAGCTCTCCTTGAGCTCCCACTCACTTGAGGAGATCTCATCTTTTTTCTTATCGGTACTTCCTTTTTCCGGTTTCGTTTTTCCTATTTGTGATTTGATTTGCTAGGTTTTTGCTTATATATGCACTTGTTTTGTTGTTAGCATTTGCATTTTTGTGAGGTTCTGGATCCAGTAAGGCGAATCCTTGATTTGAGATCTGTGTCTCACTTTCTTCTTTGCCTTGCTATTATCTTCATCTTTATTTTTTTTGTAGTTCTAAAATATATGTATATAAAATCAATCAGATCTTCGAGAGTACTTCCTCTCTCTGATTTTTTTGTTTGTTTTGTGATTTGATTTGGTAGGTTTTTGCTTATCAATTCACTTATTTTGTTGTTGGCATCTGCGTCAATGTGAGGTTCTGGATCTAGTAAGGTGGATCTTTGATTTGAGATCTGTGACTCACTTTCTTCTTTACCTTGTTATTATCTCCATCTTTGTTTTATGTAGTTTGAAAGTATATGTATGTAAAAGCAGCATTGTGTTGGTTTTCTCGTCTATTTTATTTTATTCAAGTGTTGAATTTCACGCTTTTCTTCGGAAAAAGGATTGTTTTAAGGTGGAATGTTAGGCTTTTGCTTTACTGATGCTTTACTTAATTTGTTGAAATCCTTTAATTGTTTGGAATCGCGTCTGATCAGGGTCCTTAAGTATCCCTGTGATTGTAATTTCGTATTCTGTTGCAGTCACTTGATGAATATAATTCAATGTTTGGCTTTCTTTTTACTCTTTTTTGAGATAGGTTGACTGGTAAAAATTTTGTTTTCTGCTATTTTATGTGATTATGTGTTTAAGGATATGCACCATGTGATTTGTTGTGATCCATCTCTTCTTTTGCTCTTTACTGTCTGCTATTATCTCATTTTCGATAAATATTACATTCGCTTGATGTGGTGATAACTTATACTTCATGAATTCTGAGAAATTTTTAACTCTGCTGTTTGTAGATATCAAAGTAAGAAGAAGAGTTGCTATTTGATAATTTTAAATGGCCTCAAAGCCTGGTATTGGAACTTCTCCTGAAAATCAGAGAAAAGTCATTAGTAATCAAACACTAGAAGGGAAATCACATAGGCCCTCGCCTTTGATTCCGACGATTAGCAAATCAGAGCCAGTTGCTCCAAAAGATCCTCCTCAAAATGCCCAACAAGTTGCACCAAAGCAGGCTACTTCAGTAAGAACAGAGGACAAAAGATCACTCAACGCCAAAAGCTCGCATAATGTTAATCTTTTAGCTGATACTTTTTTCGATTCAAAACCAGGGCAAACTTGTGTTACACGTGAAGTAGCCGACTCTAAGTGCTCACTGGAAAATACTGCTGATCGGGAAGACAAAAGTTTGCAGTTTGAATATAGCCTTTCATCAGCTAAGGTCAGCGATGGCGCCAGCAGCCTTGCAAAGACCAGTGGAAGTACAAAAATTAGCGAACAGGCAGGTTTTGTTGAGAGTGGCAAAACAAGTATAAACAGAGGGAGCACAAGCAGTGATATAAGTGACGAAAGTAGTTGTAGCAGCTTAAGTAGCAGTATCAATAGACCTCACAAAGCCAATGACATGCGATGGGAAGCTATACAAGCTATACGTGCAAGAGATGGTTTGGGTTTAAGCCATTTTAGACTGTTGAAGAGATTGGGCTGTGGGGATATTGGAAGTGTTTATCTTTCGGAATTAAGTGGAACAAAGTGTTATTTTGCAATGAAGGTTATGGACAAAGCATCTTTAGCAAGTCGTAAGAAACTTCTCCGTGCACAAACAGAGAGAGAAATACTTCAGTGTTTGGACCATCCATTTCTTCCCACGTTATATACCCATTTTGAGACCGACAAATTCTCTTGTCTGGTAATGGAGTTTTGCCCTGGTGGTGATTTGCACACACTTCGACAAAAGCAGCCAGGGAAGCACTTCTCTGAGCAGGCAGTGAAGTATAAAATCTCTCATTTGGTTTGAAAATCCATGAATTGTTTTTCTTTTGGTGTATTCTTTTATGATGAATCTAAACTGTAATAGCTTTCTTGTGCATTCATACATTGTATGTTGATTGCTACATACATTAGTAGAAGTTGCTTGGAGTTGCACATTGTTGACTTTTTTGCTTCTAAGCCCTTGCAATTCTGCACATACAAATTTGATGGACATTTATCTCAATAATTTAGAAGCCATTTAGCTCTTACATCAATTAGAGGCAATATCTTAGTAATTCTTACAACCAAATCGGCAAAATCAATGGAAAAGCCATTATACAAATTGTGCGTAGTGTTTTAGTTGACCATCTGTGTAAAATCTTGGGAAATTGATAGAACTGACAATGTGATAGAAAGGCATGTTGCTTGGAAACAAACAAATCTTCCATTAGTGATTATAATGATCATCGATTTTATTGTTTGACCTGGAAGCTTGTGATGGTTATTAACTGTATTGTCCTCTGACATCCAATGCAGGTTCTATGTAGCGGAGGTCCTCCTTGCATTAGAATATCTTCACATGCTAGGAATCGTGTACCGTGACCTTAAGCCAGAAAACGTTCTTGTTCGAGAAGATGGACACATAATGCTTTCCGATTTTGACCTTTCCCTTCGCTGTGCCGTGAGCCCCACATTGGTCAAAGGTTCAGCACCTGAAGGCGACCCCCTTCGAAAGAACCCAGCTTACTGTGTCCAACCGGCTTGCATCGAGCCATCATGCATCCAGCCAGCATGTGTTGTGCCTACAACCTGTTTTTCTCCTAGACTGTTTTTGGGAAAATCGAAGAAAGATCGAAAACCCAAGAACGAAATGATAAACCAAGTCACACCATTGCCAGAGCTAATTGCGGAGCCCACCGATGCTCGCTCCATGTCATTCGTAGGGACACATGAGTACCTTGCCCCGGAAATAATCAAAGGTGAAGGGCATGGAAGTGCCGTAGATTGGTGGACATTTGGCATCTTTCTTTACGAGTTATTATTCGGTAAAACCCCGTTCAAGGGATCAGGGAACCGTGCTACCCTGTTCAATGTTGTGGGACAGCCTCTGCGGTTTCCCGAGTCGCCAGTTGTCAGTTTCTCGGCTAGGGATTTGATCAGAGGGTTGCTAGTGAAAGAACCACAGCATAGGTTAGCGTATAAACGAGGAGCTACCGAGATAAAGCAACATCCGTTCTTTGAAGGGGTAAATTGGGCTTTGATTCGATGTGCAACTCCGCCGGAGATTCCAAGGCCCCCGGAGTTAGAGAAGATTCCGGTCCCGCCACCACCTAGTGGTAAGGTTGCTCCTCCTGTTGTTAATGAGCAGAATAATTATCTGGAATTTGATTTCTTTTAGCTGTGCTTTAAACTTGTTTCGTTTTTTCTCCTTTTCTTGCATCCAATGTGCAGAGTTAGTGGAAACATTTAACTTATTTTTATAACTTTCTCGTATTTTAATTTTCATTAGTTGATAATAGGCATATATGTTGGATGATGTTGTAGAACATTTTGATATTTCATATTTGTATTGAAAAAAAAAGTTGAATATTTTAATTTGCAAATGCAAAGGCTATGATTGTACATGGTTTCTCTATTAGTTCTTTTTGACCTAATGCATCATTAGCTATCTGAATTTGTCCTAAAAATCCATTGCCTTAACTTTTAAAAAGTAAACCACTTTGCTCTGATTGTTTTGACTTTTCAAAGATGTCATTTTTTAGATTTTCTCTCTCCAATCAGAAGCTGACACGTGTCATTCTGGAGTAAATTGGTGCACTTTTAGTTAAGAAAGTTATAAGGTCACTTTGAAAGTTTGAGAGGCATCGGATTTATAGGGACAATTTTAAGTGGCTAATGATGTTTGGGGCCTTTTTTCCCTTGTTAGGAATTGAAGTGTTATCTTAAATTGGTTCATTTTCCAATAGTTAGGATAATCATGGCTATAATTAAGGGTTGAATGTTGGAAAAAGGATAATTGAAATGCATTAAAGTAAATATGAAAGCGACAAATGTGTAGGAAAAATTATAGAGAGGGACCAAAAGGGGATAATCACAATTAAAGCCAAAGTTTGTGGTAGACCTAAATTGTACACGGTGGTGGATCAATTATGTCCAGCAAATTCAGACACTACTTTTTTAATGATGCCCTAGACTTCAGATAACATTATTTTTGAGATTACGTGTTTTGTATTGCTTCTCTTCTCATTCATCAACTCAACTTTAAAATTCAGTTGATGCTGTTAAAGGTAAAGCATCCAACAGTCAACAACCCCCATCCAGATATTAACAATGGGCTTTCATAGCCCGTTTAGTTCATCAAGCCCACTAGAGCCCCCGTCTTTTACCTTGACGAATCTATTGATATATTCATCTTTATACTCAATAATTAAAATAAAATAAAATAAAATGCTTTGAAAGACAAAAAAGAATAGCTTTAGCTTTGACCCCCTCTCCTTTCTCTTTCTTTGAGTTGTAGACCCTACTCTTTTTTTAACAAACTCTCGGACGGACCATTAGAATGGGAATTGGGTGTTTTGTACTGCATTCATATTTAACCGTTGAGTATTTTTACAATGCAAATTGGGTGTTTTGTAATGCATTCATATTTAACCATTGTTCATTATAGTATAATATAGTTTTTATTTAAAATCTCTTATTTAGTTGTATGGTTTTTTTATAATTTTTTTTATGGTTCAAAGAATTATGAAATTAGAACGATAGATTTGGTGGTTCGCCTTTAAATTAAATAAAAAATTTTAGAAGAACATATCATACCATACCATCTATCCAAATAAAAACTTTTAGAATACAATACCATATTATACTGTATCATATTATATCATACTTTAATAAACCATAAATTAAATAAACCCTTAATTAAGATATAATAAACAATCAGACTTTCTTTCCTCCTCCTCCCTACACATATTAGGGAGAAGGAGCTATCATTCATAACACAATTGCAGTTGCATTTCTTCATGAGTAGAGATCGACTCAGTGCTCTCCTTGAGCCCCACAAAGAAAGCTAGCACTCTCAAAGCTTGGATCTTTTCGGGCCCCAGGTACTTCCCCCTCTCTGCCCTCCCTTTTTCTCTTCACTTTTTCCCTTGTTTTTGTGGGTTTTTCATTACCTATTCACTTGTTTTGTTTTCAGCATGTGGGTCTATTTGAGGTTCTTGATCAATTAAGGTGGGTCTTTGATTTGAGATATGTTTCTGACGTTCTCTTTCACCTTGTTATTATCCCCTCTTATTTGTCCTTGTTCTAATTGCTGTACTAAAAAAACTGCATTGCTAGGCGGCCTCCACCCTATGTGAGTTAATTTATAATATTGGGAAAAAAAAAAACCTATTATTACTAAAATAAATACTGCATTTTTTAGATAATTGGTTAGCTTTGGTGTACATTCTTTTTTTTTCAAATTTGCCTCATTAGGCTTACATAATAATAACAGAAAAAAAACTTCACCTTATCCCATTCGTACGTGGACTCGTACCTGTAACCTCTATGAATCACGGCTTCAAGGTTCAACCACTAAAATAAGACATTTATCACAGTTTTGGTGGACATAATTCTCAGTAATTTAGGAACAATCTTGTTGCCTGTTCGAAAAAGTGGGAACATGAAAGTATTGATATTATTATTAAGACGGTATTGGTGTATGAGATGACAAGGGAAGTTAGATAGTTGTTCCTTCCTTCAAATGGAGTGGTAAATAAAGTACGTTATGTCAATTTTTTTTTTAAAAATGTCTGAACTGTGATGTGCTTACATTAAAAAATCTTTTCCAGTCTGAGACCTTCTCGTTAACAAATTCGATAACCAATTACACAAACTCATGATATAGCCAGTTATTGACATTCTCACTCCCTAACAAACTCTTTAATTAAACCGACACAAGTAATAGTAAAACGCAGGCAACTAATTGCTACTATCTCAAAACACGGCAAAATCGACAACTAATAAAAAGATATACAAGTTAGTATTTTAGTGTTATTGGATCAATTAGTTGATCAATTCGGTTGTAATATTTCATACAACAAGTCAGGAGATTGCGGATTGCACGCTTGTTTGAGTTCTATTATGATACTTAGCTTACGAGGGTCCGGGAGCTACCTTTCGCAACACTTCTGTTATCAACTGTTGCAGCTGCTCGAATGGACACATCTTTTCGCAATGCTTCTGTTCTGAACAGATGCAACTGCTCAAATGGACATGAATTTTAGCAACGCTTTGTCTTTGAAGCGTTGCAACTGCTCGTTTCAGGTCACTATTTTAAAAATCCCCGCTTAGTTCCGCTCAGGCCCCGCCTAGGCGCTATTTTGGGGCTCACCGCCCGACTTTTCATGCTTAGGGCGCTATCAAGTGCTCGACTGATTTATTATCGCTTAGGCACCGCCTAATCCGATTATTTTCGCCTAGACGGCGCCTAATTTTGATTTTTTATGATACCATTATCTAGAATAATAGTTTACCAATAAAAAGTAGTTTAGTTGGTAAAACTAAAGTACATTAAAGTGTTCTCACAATGAAATTATCATTTTGAGTCTCAAATCGAGATACAATATATTCTATGCCACTAATAAAGATGTCTCTAACATTCCATTAGCACTTAATGATTTTTAAAATATGGTCTAAATTATGTATTTTGATATTTTATATTATTATAATTTACTTTTTAATGAATTTATATTTTTATACATATAATAAATATTTAAAATAAAAAATACAAATCCACCTAGGTCCTGCCTAGATTTCGTTTAGGCCCCGCTTAGGCCCCGCCTAGGCGTTTTAAAGCTTCGGCCGCCCGACTAAGGCCTAGCGCTTTTTAAAACACTGTTTCAGGTTTATAAAAACCTGGCATTGGCAATACTTACAAGCGGTTTTTGCAATGCTTACGGGCTGGTTCATTTTTTCTTCACAACGAAAATTCATTCTAAGTTCTTGAGTTTACTCTGATTTTATCTGATTGAAACATTTGGGAGAACCACCAAATTAGTTTCAATCTGAAAGTGTTATCACGACTTCAGAGATTATCCAAGTTATTTTCAGGAATTTTCCCAACAAAGATTGAAACTAATTTTTTTTTTTTCTGAAAATAACGAACGGAGAATCTGTTGAAGAAGTCGTGGAAATCGATTGATATATGAAATATCGTGATTCCATCTCATTTTTTGCATAACAAATGATGTCATAGCGATACTCTTTGACCTCAGGCACCGAAAAGGTACACAATTCGTTCCGTTCTTATTCGATTTTCTTCATTGATATCCGAGCAAGGGTTTTTGCAATATTTTTCTGTGTAATAAGCATGTATTCTTGTTCTAATTCTAAATTTTCTGAAACTTTTTTTCGGGATTGATTTCCGTGATTTTTTTATCAAATCTACGGTTAAAGTATGTAAAATGGTGGGAAAATTGTGTTTTTAGAGCATTTTGGCCATGATTCTGTAATCTGGTCAATAACTGAACAAAATTTTGTATTTTTATGTTTAAAGTCGCATTTAGGAAAGTGCTTCAGGTAGCTCAGCTGGTTAGAGCAAAGGACTGAAAATCCTTGTGTCAGTTGTTCGAATCCACTTCTAAGCGGGCGAAGGGTCCAAAGGACACTTAGCCGGGTTTTCCAAAAAAAGTGAGGAAGCCAAAAAAGATGAGCGCTCCTGCGCTATAGGGCTTTTTGGCGTCGCCATATCTTGCTGGAGGCAGATTTTCTAAAAAAAAAGCGGTTGATTACTCGGATTGGTTCTCGCGTCCTTGTACCTAAAAGGATGGGCGAGTGCAGTTCAAGTTTTCATCGATCTGGTGGATCTATATGCTCAGTGAATCAATTATGTTTGATTTTGGGCATTTTTATGTTGGTTTTTGCCGAAAAAGTTGCGTTTTTCACATTATTTTGGGTAATGGGCAGTTTTTTTCATTTTTTGTAAAAAGAACGATTCCATTAAACTCGGAATGTCGAAATACCTGAGGAAGGATGTGGTTGTAGGCCGGAATCATTTTCGAAATGATTTAAACCCAGAATTCATTTTTTCTAGCGTTTTGCAAGGGATTCTAAATCCGTTGCAGAATCCATGCAGAATGAAAAATTGCGACGGTTTGTAGTGACAATTGATTTTTGCGACAGTTCAAGCAGAATCGAAAGTAGGCTAGTCTATGTTTTGCAAGGGAATGCAAAATCCGTTGCAAACTGAACAATTGTGATGCTTCACTTGTGGTGACAGTTACTTCTGTCAACGGTGAGAAAGAAGGAGACGATTAATTTTATTGAAATAGTTATGGCAACTGATCAAGAAAGAATAAAGCGTTGCCAGAAGCTTTTGTCTTCATCCAACCACATGGCATATGATGTGGCGTTGGTTTAACCTTTGGGGTTGACCGACCAATGGTTGACTACCACATGTTAGTCAAAAGTCAAAGTTGACCAGTCAACATAATACCACATGGCGCGTTCCTAACTGCCCCATATGTGTTTTTGCGATTTGAGGCCCTAAACAACGTCTTTTTGCTCCGAAATTTTTCCTACTCCACCGTTTTCATATTTTTTGGATTTAATGATTAGTTTTTTAATTTTTTTTGGAGTTCATAAAAGTGAATATTTGATTTATTTTGTGTAAATAAATTCATAAAAATTATAGAATATAGTTTATGAATTTTATAAAAATTTCTAATATGTTAGAAATTATTTTTACTCAATTTTTATTTGTTGATCAATTTGAAAAACCTTGTAATTCATCAAATGGATGTAAAACTCGCATTCTTGAATGTTGAATTGGATGAGGAGATTTAAATAATGAATCGTTAAAGATTCTAGGTCAGTTTGTCCAACATGACATGAAAATGGATGAATCCATTTCGGTTTATGGCTTGACTTATTCAAGATTTCCTTCTGGTTTTGAAGGGTATTCGGATGCAAGGTATATTTCTAATGAAGAAGATAGTTCTTCCACAAATGGGTGGGTATTCCTTCTTGGGGGAGGTATTATCTCTTGGGCGTCAAAGAAATAAACTTGTATCACTGATTCGACAATGGAATATGAGTTCATAGCATTAGCAGCAGCTGGTAAAGAAGCCGAATGACTGAGAGATCTAATTTATGAAATTCCATTGTAGCGTAAACCATTGTCACCTATATCTATTAGGTGTGCTAGTGAAGCTGCCTTGGCCAATGCTTATAGACAAGTGTACAAAGGCAGGTCTAGACATTTAGGTGTAAGATATAGCATGATTTAGGAACGCATCATGCATGATGTTATATCATTAGAGTTTGTAAAAACTTAGTATAATTTAGCTGATCATTTAACCAAAGGGTCATGAAGAGATCTTGTGCACAGTCAATTTGAAATCTCACATGTTAAGATACCCAATTCCCATCTAATATGACATTAGGTGCTGAATTCATTGAGGAAAGCTTAACATCTAGAGATTAGAACACACTAATAATAACATCCCCAGGTGTGTGTTCAGAACGGCAAGATAAGGAGGTTGAAGTTTAACTTCTTAATAGCTCTTTTGAAAAATTGCATATGCAGGTGCAAGAGTAAAAGAGCTACCTATATGAGCATGAAGTTTAGCCGCTTCAAAAAGTTTTGGCCTTGACTTTGATATGCTTATGAAGGTTAGGGACACAAGGCTAGTAAAAGATAGTGTCAAGTAAGAACATGTTAGAATGTTCACTTATGTGTATATTATCTTCGAGTAATCGAGATGGATAACAAAGGTTCAATCTATAGTGACACCTTTGGTATTCGGATACTTGGAATGTGTAATATACTAAGATGAAATTCAATCGTCACGATATTTCATTTATGCATAAGTTTGTTATTTTTTGTGATATTGTTTAGTTAATCATGGATTACACTAAAATTGGGGACGATTGTTGGTATTTTAGCGTAATTGGATCAACTAGTTGACCAATGCGGCCATCATATTTCATCGAACAAGTCAGGAGAGTGCGGAGTTCATGCTTGTTCGAGTTTTATTATGATACTTAACTTACGAGGGTCCGGGAACTACCTTTCGCAACACTTCTGTTATCAAGCTGCTCAAATGGACATATCTTTTCGCAACGCTTCTGTTCTGAACAGATGCAACTGTTCGAATGGACATGACTTTTAGCAACGCTTTATCTTTAAAGTGTTGCAACTGCTCGTTTCAGGTTTATAAAAACCTGGCATTGGCAACACTTACAAGCAATTTTTGCAACGCTTACGGGCTGGTCTATTTTTTCTTCGCAACAAAAATTCATTCTAAGTTTTTGAGTTTACTCTGATTTTATCCGATTGAAACATTTGGGAGAACCACCAAATTAGTTTCAATCTGAAAGTGTTATCACGACTGCAGAGATTATCTAAGTTATTTTCAAGAATTTCACCAACAATACACAGTAAGGCCAAACGGCTAAAAATAACAGAATAACTAGAGTCAAAACACAAAATAATTAGCAAAGTCAACAAGCTTTGACTTAGAAATTCTCCACAGTTATTTTGGTAGTTATTTAGTTATCTTAACATTAACATGTATTTTCTGTTGGAATTAACTCTAAATTTGAAAATGCATTTTATTTAGTCAAATAAAAGTTTTTTAGTGAAGTCACTTTGCTTCCTAGTCTTTAGGAGAAGTTGCAGATTTTAATTGCTTGTTTTTAGCTATTTTGGTTGATGTAAAGCTCTATAAAAGAGCTCATTAATTTGCTCAATAAACATACCAGAAATTCCATTTCCTTTCATCATATCTTATATGTTTTTGCTCGATATATATTACGACAGTTTCTATGTGAACAATTTTTCAATTTCCATATGTGGAGAAAGAAAACTCGATTTTGAATAGCTTTGGTTTACTTGTATATTCTGGTTTTGAGTCATTGATTTGAATGAGGTTTATCAATAATATTAATTTTGTTGGTCCCTATACGTACACTTAGTGAGTCGGAGGGGGGTGAATGACTTGCTGTAATAAATCAAGTCACTTTTTCGCGATAAATTGAACTACGTTGAGTAGGTCAACAAGCTAAGTAAAAACTGGGAAAACTTCAAAGTAAAGAAATAGAGATTTTATACTAGTTCGACAACCTGTGCTTACCTCCAGTCCTAAGAGAGTGTCTTGGCTTTAATCCATTAATCTCAACTCCTTTACCCTAGGCGGAGAGGCCTTTCACAGAAATCCCCAATTACAGAAAGTACCCTCTAAACTGTAATCGCTCACCCGCTGTGTAGAATACCCTTTTCTACCAGCAACTCAACTAAGTCTTAACAAGAGCTAGATTTAACTTATAAAAACATTGATCTAGTTACAGATAATCAGATATTACAAATCTATTGATCTATTCTAATATCTCTTATTCCAAAGCAGATTCTCACTGAGTAGTTGCTTTCTCGATTGAACTTCTTTAAAGCGAGTAAATTGGCAGAGTTTAGCTTCTTGGAAATTCAGGTATAATCACCAAGTTCTAACGCTTGCCTTCTTGCTTCTTTTATACTTGAAATCAAGAATGTAGCCATTGAACTTGTCTTGACATCTTCTACAAATTGCCAGTATAGCTTCTTCAAATCGATCCGTTAAGAGATAGAATCACACCGTTGTGAGATAGAGATCAATCCATTAGATTGAAATTCGAGCTTCAATTTGAATCTTTTATCTTTTGATTCCAGTCTTCCGTTAGAGAGATCATGCGCTAACTTGCTAAGTGTCATCTTCTCATTCCTCTGGCAATCTAACACTTTGTAGAGTCGCGAGATACAAGGTTGGTGAATCTGCAACCTTTCCAAATCTTATAATAGTTTTATGCAGCTTAAACTTTGATGAACTTTGGTGTTTTCTTCATAAAGCGGATGTCCTAACAAGGCATTAATTCTTTTTGTCTTTCTTTCCTTAATGTCTGCAAAAGTAGAACTAAAAAGGAAAGATTCTATTTTTCTCTAAATGGAAAAGTCAGTGCCTTTGACTAATAGAAAGTAACTCAGCGAAATGATAAATCAATATACACGCTAAAACAAAATCTAAATATCAAGCGCTGAGTGAATAATTTTTAGTCAGCGACTAAAGAACATACTCAGCCTATAACAACTCAGAGTTAAACTAAATAGCTAGGTTAGTGGAGACTTGAAATTCTACCCTCGAATTCAATTACTCACATGTAACCATAGACTATTTATTTTAACATCATTATTGATTTAATTAACTCAAACTTAACTTAATTGTTATGATCAAAACTTAAGCACTACTGAGTCATCCACTGAGTCAGTCCAAACTTGTGCTTGGTTCAACAATCTCCCCCATTTTGATCAATAGGAGATACTTGAGCGAGAATTAAATCAATAACATATTTAGATAAGAGTTATCTTACAAGCATGCTTGATATGTCTTTTTTGAACATCATCAGAGTTACCTTACAAGAATGCTAGCTCCCCCATACTCCTTGATTCCTCTTTCGTCAGCATTCCTTAATACTTATATTTTTCTGCAAAGTCATCACTATATATATAGCAGAAAATATAAGAAGTTAAGAAGTTCTTAACTTAGAATAGAATAAAGTATCCTTTATATATATTAATAACTTAAGTACTGGTAACAGATAGTTATCCTATACTATATTTTACAATGAAACTCTAAGGATTACAAAACATTCTATTCTATTTTGGCAAGATTGGTCCTTGCAAATTGTCAGCCCTCTTCCGATATTCCTGCTCATCCCATCTAGACTTCTTCTGCTTCGATGGCATTGGATCCTTGCCTTTCCTCTTCCTCAGCTCAGCAAATTCTTGTTCAGCTCGTATCAGATTCTGGGATAATTTAAAGTGTTGAACCAAGCACGAGTTTGACTGACTCAGTGGACTGATTCAATAGTGCTTAAGTTTTAATCATAACAATTAAGTTCAGTCTAAATTAAATCAATAATGATGTTAAAATAAATAGTCTATGGTTGTTTGTGGAGTTAGTAAATTTGAGGGTAGAATTTCGTGTCTCCGTTGACCTATCTATTTAGTTTAACTCTGAGTGGTCTAGGCTGAATATCTACGATAGTCGCTGACTTAGTAATATTCGCTCAGCACTTGATATTTAAATTTTGTTTCAGCTATGTGCTTTACAATTATATATTTTGCTGAGTTACTTTAAGTCTGTCAAAGCTATTGACTTTACCATTTAAGGAAAAAAGGGATCTTTGCCTTTAGTGTTGCTTTTTGCAGGACATTAATGAGACAAAGATAAAAAGAATTAATGCCTTGACAAGACCCAGAATTATGAAGAAAATAACGAAGTCTTCCAATGCAAAGCTGTAAAAAGTCATTTGCCATTTTAGGCAATTCTGCAGATCTACCAACCTAGTATTGCGCGCTCTGCAACATGGCAGAATACTAGAGGGAATGGAAAAAATACACGTGGCAAGTTAGCGCGAGTTCTCTCTGATGGAACACTGACATCAAACGACAAAGGATTCAAATTGAAGCTCGAATCTCAATCTAATGGATTGATCTCACAACGGTGCAATTCTATCTCTTAACAGATTGATTTAAAGAAGCAACAGGTGGATAGATGAGCTCTCAACTTCAGAAGATGCCAAAGTAAGTTCAACGGCTACTTTCTTAATCCAACTATAAAAGGAGCAAGAAGGCAAGTGTTAGAACTTGGTGATTACACCTGAATTTCTTAGAAGCAAAATCTCTATCAAAACACAAGCTTTAAAGAAGTTCAAGCAAGAAAGCACTACTCAACGAGAATCTACTTTAGAACAAGAGAGAATAGAATAGATCATTCATTTGTAATATCTGATTATTATAACTAGATCAATATTTTATAAGTTCAATCTAGCTCTCATTTAAACTCTTAGAGCGTTGCTAATAGAAGAGGGTATTCTACTCAGCGGGTGAGCGATTGCAATTTGGAGGGTACTTGCTGTAATTGGGGAATTTGTGAAAGGCTTCTCCACCTAGGGTAAAGGAGTTGTGATTAGTGAATTAAAGACGAGATCCTCTCTCGGGACTAGATGTAAGCACAGGTTGCCAAACCAGTATAAAAATCTCAGTGTTCTTTATCTTATTGCATTTTTCAGATTTTCACTCAACCAGCTGACCTCACTCAGTGGAGACTTTAGCTATCGCGAAAAAATTCTATAAGTTTATGAGTGAGTCATTAACCCCCCTCTGACTCTTTGAGTGTACGCATAGGGACCAACAAGTAGTATTAGAGCAGTTCTTCTGCCCAAAACAAGCTCTACAGGGAGTTGTTCAAAGTTTGAAAGGGTTTTTGCGTATGCTCTAACCCAAGGGATGATCACCAATTGGCCGCTGGCTATATTACATCAATTTTTAAAGGTCACCAAGCATATGGTGTATGTTTAGCTAGTAATGGAGATCTGCAGAGCTTATGAGCTCGATCTAGAAGGATGGGCGGTAAAGAACAATATTCGGCTAAAGATAATTGAGTCCAGAATTCTGAGCAATGCTCACTTTCATGGACTAAAAGCAAATGAGAGACCTGCCAACACTAAGTATATAAAGCTGAAAAGAGAAGAAGTCAGAGTAAAAGATCCCAAGGCTATAATGGAGGTGAAGCCTATCCAGCCCAGTGAGGAGGACTTAACTCTGGATGCCTTTGTGGCGAGTGAGCTTGAGCGGATTACCAAGCTCAGAGCTGAGAAAGGAGAGGATGGTTCTGAGAAGAAGGCTGCAAAGAAGGAGGTCAGGAGAGACTCCAAGAAGGAAGCTAAGAAAGGGAGCTCAACGAGCTGTATTCCTGTAGTTGCCCCTGCTCCTAAAAAGATAAGATCATCAAAGGGAACTAAGGAAGAAAAGTCTTGTGAGCTAACTCCAAAGGAGATTGAGGAGGAAAAGCAGTCTAAAGAGGAGTTGAGAGAGGAAATGCCTCTGAAGAGGAAAGTTGCTGATGCTCAGCTAGATGAGGGCACTAGTAAAGGTAAGGAAGCTACATCAGTTCCTATACCTCAAGTAGGTCAGCCCAAGAAGAAGCTCATGATAAAGAAAGGGACTGGTATAGTCTAAGATCTTGAGGAAGCTAAGAGAGTGAAGGTTGCTGAGGAAGAGAGAATCAGAAAGAGGTAAGAAAAGATTGAAGCTGAGATTAGGAGGAAGGCTGAGGAAGCAACAGCTAGAGTTAAGACTGATACAGAAAATTTTTTACAGTCTGCTATAGCTAGCTTGGCTGACAAAGAAGTACTTGAAGTGGTTGAAGAGATGATTGGTGCCCTGGAAGGTATTGAAAACCAGGAGCAGGTAAAGAATGAAGTTGTGGAATTTGATGCTGTAGAATTTGATATGCTGAACTCTGGCCAGCAGGTCACTCTGACTACTGAAGAAGCCAAGGAAGCTAGGAAGGAGAGGAAGAGAGATTTATTAAAGAGGATGAAAATAGTGATCGATGAAGATGAAGGTGATTTTGAGGACAAGGAGGAAGAAGTTATAGTTGAGCACGGAGCTCAGCTGACTGAGGAATCTTAATCTCAAGTCAGCGAGTGCGTTGATGAAGGTGCTGATGGAGAGAAAGAGGAAGAGAACCAAGAACCATTTGTTTTCCCAAACCCATCTACCGGAACACCACTCTCACCTACACCTATCTCTGTCATACCCTTACCTGAAAACCAAATACCATCCACATCTACCTCCAACCAAAAAACACTGACCAAACAGCCAGCATCCCATATCTCTCACCCATTGGATCTCCAGTTCATGAACCATTGCTATTGAAAGGATCAACCATTAAAGGTCCTTCAATCATTGAAGAAATACTAGAACAACCACAACAACAACAACCACTTCAACAACCACAACCTCAACCTCAATTCAACCCTCAATTTGAACTGTTGGAAGACATAAGGAGAATGGGGAGAATAAGATTTCCAGGACCAGGGATAGATACAAAAATTGATGCTGAGATAGCAAAATCATTACTGTCTGAAGATGTCCTGAGGAGAATTGTAAAGGCTATGGAGCCAATGTAAGGTTTTCTAGAGGCTGTAGAGGAGATGAAAGCCCACTTCAAGTCAGTCCCTACCCAGTTCTCACTGGTGAAGGCAATCTTATCCTATGTGTTGTCTTTGTTATCTATTGCAGGTAGGAAAGATGATTACTTGAAGATGGAAGTTGCAAAACTCAAGCAGAAAATGGAAAAGATCTATGAGAGTAACTACAAGGTGCTAATGATGAAAGGGATTTTAGAAATTCAATGATTGATAAGTTTAATCCCTTACTGGAAGCCATGCATACAGTTTTGGATGGGTACAACATTTTAAGCAAGGAGAATGAGGCAAATACTTCCAAATCAGATTCAGTTATTAATGGAATCAATGCACTAATTATTGTAGTCTCCAAGCAAGGCAATTCAAATATGCTGACCCAGATGAGAGGAGATATTTTGCAAGGAGTCAAGGACTCAAAGGGAGCTATGCTTAATACCTTGAAAAGGCTTAATATTTTAGATGCTTTGACTAGTGACATTATTATGGCAGATGCTGACCAGGAACCATCACTTCATTAGAAGCTTGGTCACATTCTTGATCAAATCAAGAAAGTTCACTCAGACATCATAAATGATGGGCAAGCCATTGATCAGATTCATGAAGAAGTCACTACTCATATAAGGAGCACTCTCATGCTAGAGCGCATTTTGAGAGAGAACAATCAAGTTAAGGCTCTGGCTAGTCTCACCCAAATTTCCAAGGAAGGACTCAGCGCTCAGTATCAGGTTAATCTGTCCCAATCCCGTGCTTTAGTAGGCTTATTTTCCTTTCTCAGAGAACAGGATGCAATATCACAGGAAATATATGAGCTACTTGTGCAACATTTTTCAATAAATGTCTATGGTCAGCTAGATTCATTTGAGAAGTCTCCGAGCTTGTTTGATCATCGAGCTCAAGCCATTTTAGATGCAATGGCAATAGGGGAGAAGGATCGCGAGAAGCGTGAGCAGGAGGAAAGGGAAAGAGAACAAAGGATAACTGAATTCTCTTATAATTTGTCCAAGGATCTAGAGCGCATTCAAAGAGAATATCATGAGACAAGGAAGAGGAAAGGCAAGGAGATTGCGCTTCCCAAAGAGAAGAAATCTAGATAGGATCAGCAGGTTTATGAGGAACGAAGAGTAAATCTTGGAGGACCACATTTGCCAAAATTAATACAATAGAATCTCTGTAATCGTTAGTGCTTATTGTAAAACTTAGTATAGATTAACTCTTTGTTATCTGTACTTAGTCATTCATTTATGAAAAGATTACATATTCTGTTCCAAGTTGAGATCTTCTTAACTTCTTATATTTTCTGCTGCATATATATGTTGATTTGTTTTGTAGAAATATAAGAGAAGTGTTGAGGAGTGCTGAACTTAGAGAAGTCAAGGATTATGGGGGAGTTAGCATTCACTCTGAGTAGATTGAGATATTGAAAAAAAGACATATCAAGCGTAAGGATAAGGTAACTTTGATCTAGATATCTTGTTGATTTAATTCTCTCTCAAGTTAATTGTCATTGATCAAAATGGGGGAGATTGTTGAACTAAGCACGAGTTTGATTGACTCAGTGGACTAACTTAGTAGTGCTTAAATTTTGATTATAATAATTAAGTTTAGTCTAAGTTAATTAAATTAATAATGATGTTAAAATAAATAATCTTGTGAGTTGGGCTTCGCTGGGCACACCCAGCACTGCCCAGTAGTGCTGGTATGTCCTAGCGTGTGGGCACGCACATGTGCCGAGCCCACAGCCCTTTAGCCGCTATATGGGGCCCCTAAACGTGGCCCCATTTGTGTAGGGTCCGACCCTTTTACCTCAATTGGAAAAATTTCTTTTCAACCCTTTTAAATATTAATTTATTTTAAGACCCTAATAAATTAGTTACTAGTCAAAATATGTCTTTGGTCCAACCAAATAATAATCTAATTATTATTATATTATATTTTTATAATAGAATAAATCTATTAATTCTTTACTCAGTCCGATAAAGGTCTAATGTGTGTGACCTTATAGGATCCCAAAGGATTGAGCTGTTAAGGCTTAACCAACCCTTGTTCTAATGAAACCAGTAGCTCGAGGTTCTAGACCGTGAATAGAACTCGATTACCTTAAACGACTGTAGTACCCCTCTAGCAAGGGTCTACCATACCCCATTACTCGGAATGTCATTTATGCTTATGACTTAATCCCAGTTAATGCAATAGTTGTCAAGTGCGATGAACTCCTTCCATTCTTTTATATTAGTACTATCTGGTTTATAGGGTTCAGTTAAATTGTTAACCCACTAATAGCAAGGTTGCTCCAAGCTATCCCAGTTATTAACTTGTTATCGTAGTATATTGCCTTTTACCATAGTGTGTTTGACTATGAACTATTTCTATCAAATGCATACTCTGATCAGAGGTTTATAGCAATCATCACTTCAACAAGTGGCCAGGTACAACTCCTTAATATATCCAGAGCAATGGATTCTTTCCGACTACATAGCTTACCAACGTGTTGTCATCACCATACCCATAACCAGCCGTGACCCCCTAAATTAATGAGTGTATAGGAATGACCCAAAGTATAGCGATGGTACCACACAAGATAACTAGTATCTCAAGTATGAGGATATTCGCAAAGCTTATTGCATGAAGATAAACACTAACACATTGATATATACACCAAGTGTTTACCTTACTACGATCTCCAATATATCTCCTAGATATATCCATGTGTCAAACTTAAGGCACCACCTTCAGTCCTTAGGAGATTGACTACTTGGACCCTTTCCAAGAAAGTTGACCACATGCTAGCCTATCCTCTTCATCAATATCCTTTCTTGATGAAACTATGACTAGGGATAGTTTAGACATAATCATAATTGCACATGAAACAAGTCTCACTAAATATAGTCCAACTATAATTTCTCTGACTTCATGCTATGATACGTCAAAGACTTTTGTGTACATACATCAATGAATATATTTTATCCAGCCATATATATTTACAAGCACATCGATATAAATAAAAGATTAAGTGCCTTTAATAATTAAATAAATTATTCGTACCATTACATAATTAAGATATATCGCCCTAATTTCCTTAAGGGCATACATCATATCTAACAAACTCTCACTTGAACTAAGGCCAATTAGCCATATGTCTTAATCCATATGCTTTAACATGCTAGTCATGTTTGACTTGAGTCAATGGCTTCGTCAGACCATCCGCGAGGTTTTGATCAATGGGTACATATTCTAGTCTTATTATCTTAGCATCAACATTCTCCCTGATTATATGATACTTTTTGGATATATGTCTATTTTTCTGGTGAGACCCTGGTTACTTTGCTTGAGATATAGCACCACTATTATCGCAATATAAAGTAATTGGATTAACAGTCTCAGGTACCACACCGAGATCACCAATAAATCCCTTTAACTAGATAGCTTCTTTTGCTGCTTCGCATGCAGCAATATATTCAGATTTTATGGTTCAATCAGCAATAGTTTCTTACTTAGAACTCTTCTAGCATACCGCCCCTCCATTTAACACATACACAAAACCCGACTAAGACTTAAAGTCATCTATATCAGATTGAAAACTTGCATCAGTGCAACCTCTAATTGTGAGGTCACCATCTCCATATATTAAGAAATCATCTTTAGTCTTTCTCAAGTACTTAAGAATTGCCTTGACGGCCATCCAGTGCTTTTCTCTTGGATATGACTAATATCTGCTTGTAAAGCTCAAAGCCTGAGAGACATCCGGCCTAGTACATATCATAGCATACATGATGGATCCTATCGCAGATGCATAGGGAATATCCTTCATGCGTATTCGTTCTTGAGTTGTCTTCTTACACTCAGCTTTAGATAGGTTAATCCACTTTGTCATCGGGAGATAACCTTTCTTCAAATGCTCAAGGTTGAACCTATTCAATACCTCGTACATATATATACTTTGAGAAAGACCTAACAACCTCTTGGATCTATCCTAATAGATCTTTATACTGAGTATAAATGCTGCTTCACCAAGGTCTTTCATGGAAAATTTTCTTGACAACCATACTTAAACATTTTGAAGAAGAGAAATATCATTTCCTATTAGTAGAATGTCATCGATATATAATACTAAGAAAACGACTGCACTCCCACTAACCTTCTTGTAAACACAAGGCTCATTAATGTTTGGATAGAAATCCAGTTCACGGATTATCTGATCAATCCTTATATTCCAACTCCTAGATGCCTGCTTAAGTTCATAAATGGATCTTTGCATGTTGCATACCTTCGAGCCATTCTAAAATGTAAAACCCTTAGGTTGTGTCATATACACATCCCGGTCTAAATCCCCATTAAAGAATGTTGTTTTAACATCCATCTGCTAGATCTTATAATCATAATGAGCAGCAATGGTGAGGAGTATCCTTATGGATTTAAGCATGGCCACAGGTGAGAAAGTTTCATCATAGTCAATACCTTCATGTTGACTATAACCTTTTGTAACTAACCTTACCTTATAGGTAATCAAATTACCGTCCATGTCAGTCTTGTTCTTGAAGACCCATTTACACTCGATCGGTCTAACCTCTTGTGGTGCATCAACCAAATTCCAAACTTGGTTCTCATACATGGAATCCATTTCTGACTTGGCTTTAAGCCATTTATCAAAATCTAAGCTTTTCATTGCTTCATCATAGATTCCTAGTTCATCATCTTCTATGAGATATAGTTCCTTATCATCAGTGATGATAAAACCATATCTATCGGGACCTTTATGAACACGACCTGATCTTCACAATGTTTGTGTTTCGACAGGTTGTTCTTAGATCACACTTTCTTGTGTATCTAAAATAGGGTCAATCAGCTGATTATCTATTTCTTCTTCTTGAACCTCCAGTTCAATATTGCTCCTACTATCTTTTGCAAGTAAGTGTTCCTTTTCTAAAAAGTAAGCACTCCGAGACACAAATACCTTTCGTGCTTCGGGTTGGTAAAACAAATATCCAATAGTTTCCTTTGGGTATCCAATGAACAGAACTTGTCAGATTTGGCACTTAGCTTATCTGATGCTATCCTCTTTACCATGGCAGGACAACCCCATACTCTAAGGTGACTTGGAGATGGCCTTTTATTACACCATCTTTCGTAAGGTGTAAAATCAATTGATTTAGAGGGCACTCTGTTTAATACATAAACTACACTCTCTAGTGCATATCCCCAACAGGATTTACTGAGATCTGCTTGGCTCATCATGGATCGAACCATATCTAATAAAGTTCGGTTGCTCCTTTCAAACACTCCATTATGTTAGAGCATATAAGGAGGGGTCCACTAGGGAACTATCCCATTTTCCTTTAGATAATCCTGAAACTCCTGACTTAAGTACTCTCCACCTCGATCAGATCAAAGTGCTTTAATACTTTTCTCAAGCTGTTTCTCTACTTCAGTTCCGAATATTTTGAATTTTTCAAAACTTTCAGATTTATGCTTCATTAAGTACAGATAACCGTATCGTGAATAATCATCAATAAAGGTTATGAAGTAGAAGTATCCTCCTAGTGCCTGAACACTCATTAGACCACACACATCAGTATGTATAAGTTCCAATGTACTCATGGCTCGTTCACTCTTTCCTTTAAAGGGCAACTTTGTCATTTTTCCTCTTAAACAAGGTTCGCAATCACCATAAGACTCCAAGTCTATTGGGTCAAAGTCACCTTGCTTATGCAGCTTGGTTAAGCGATCTTTGTTTATGTGGCCTAAACGACAATGCCATAAGTAGAAGGAATTCTCATTATCTAATTTAACTTTCTTTACATTGTTTATATTAAAAACTTATGTTTTAGTATCAAGAATATAAATGCCACCGTTCAACATCCCATAACCATAAAGGATATTATTCAAGCGAATCTGAAAATTATTATTTGAAAATAAAATTTCAAATCCTTCTACTGCTAAACACTCAACAGATACAATATTCTTAGTAACACTCGAAATGTAGTAACAATTATTCAAAACTAAAATAAGTCCACTTGGAAAAATAAGATTAAAGCTTCCTACGGCTAATGCAATAACTCGGGCTCCATTTCCCACATGCATGTCCATCTCCCCTTTTGCAAGTCTTCTACTATTCCTTAGTCCCTGCATAGAAGCACAGATATGAGAACCATAACTAGTATCTAATACCCAAGTGGATTCATGCGGAAAAGCAGCATAGTTTTCAATTACAAACATACCTGAAGTAGATGCCTCTGCAGGCTTCTTCTTTAAATGTTCAGAAGCAAGAGCTTTAGAATTCCTCTTCCAATGTCTTGGTTTCCCACACTAGAAGCATACATATTTGGATGTCTTCTTTTGTTTCTTCTTACGTATTCTTTTCTTGGCACCCAATATCTGCTTCTTTTTCTTAGAAGCCTTGCCTTTCTCGACCAACAGTAGTGGTTTCTGATCTTTCTTGATCTGAGGTTCTACTATCTTCAGCATGTTGATTAATTCTGGGATAGTAGAATTAATCTTGTTCATGTAACAGTTTATCACGAAGCCTGAGTAACTATATGTGAAGGACATCAACACAAGGTCAACGCTTAAGTCATGATTCATCTCGATTCCCAATCGATTCAGATTCTCAAGGTATCCCAAGAGTTTCAGTACATGCTGAGAGGCAAAGGTGTCAGCCTTCATCTTGGTTCCAAAAAGGAGCTTGGCGGTCTCATACCTCTCTGTCCTTTCCCACTTAGCAAAGAGCTCCTCAAGATGTAGAACCATATCCTCTAAGGTCATGTTCTCATGTTATTTCTGAAACTCAGAATTCATGGACCCCAACATTATGCATATTGCAGTCTCACGATCTTTCTTGTGCTTCAACCAGGCATCATGTTCCATAAGTCTTCTACTGCATCTATAAACTCTTGCATTGGCTCACCAGCCCAGAAAAGTCTCCTGAACACATCCTCGGATAGGATTGATTTGGCAATTGTAGCATCAATTTCCTCTACTGTCCTTAGTGCTGGAAATCTCTCGCTTTTCAATCTCCTTATATCTCCTAAAAGTTCAGCTTCAGGGTTAAATTAGGATTGAGGTTGTGGTTGTTGTGATTTTTCATTAGGAATCTCTTCAAAAGTAAGAGGACTTCTAATAACTGGTCCTTTTATCATAAGCAGCTCATGAACTGGAGATCCTACAGGGGAAAGAAGGGGAATGATGTTTATTTCAGGTATTTGATCAGAGGTTTGATTAGTGGTGGAAGTGTTTGATTGCTTAGAGCCTGAGTTGGATGGTGTTTGGTGTTCAGATGTGGATAAGGGTTGCATGGAAAGGGGTGTAGGTGAGAGGGGTATTTCAATGCATATGTTTGGGAAAAGGAAATTTTCTTCTTGCTACTCCCCAGCCTTCTCTCCTTCAAAAATTGCTCACTGATCTGAGCTAATGGTAACTACTCAGTCAGCTGAGCTTCTTGCTCAACTACAACTTCTTCTTCCTTATCCTCCAGATCTCCTTCATCCTCATTAATTACTACTTTCATCCTTGTTATCAATCTTCTCCTCCTCTCTTTCTTCTCATCCTTATCCTCCTCAATAGGCAAATCAATGATCTATTGGCCTTCATTTTTAACAATATTGAATTCTACCGCATTCACTTCATCATCCTCCTGCTCCTCCTCTCTTTCAATTGCATCTAGATATCCTATCATCTCCTCAACTATATCTGGAATAGATTTCTCACTCAGAATAGCACTAGCCTTCCTATAGGCTTTTTCAACCTCAGCCTTGTCTTGTGCAGCTATCTCATCAGCTCTTCTCCTGATTTCTTCCTCCAAATCCTCCTACTTCTTGCTTAGTCTTTCAGCTTTAGCCGCTTTTACTTTCTCAGCTTCCTCAACATTTTAGACTATGCCAGTTAGCTTCTTCACCATAAATTTCTTCCTTGGTTGTCCTACTTTAGATATAGGCACTGATGTAGCTATATGTCCTTCAGTTTTCTCAATAGTTAACTCCTTCACCATAAATTTCTTCCTGGGTTGTTCTACTTCATGTACAGGCATCTCCTCTTTCAGCTCTTTTTCATCCTTCTTCTCTTCTTCCTTCTCTTTTTCAGTCAGCTCTCTAAACTTTATATCCTTGGTTCCCTTGGAAAATCTGGACTTTCTAGGGATAAGGGCAACCACAGGATGAGAGCTAGCTAAGCTTGCTCTCTTCACTTTCTTCTTGGAGTCTCTCTTGACCTCCTTTTTACTCTCCTTCTTCTATGCACTCTCTTCTCATTTCTCAGCCCTCTGCTTGGTAATCCTTTCAAGCTCTTTTACCACAAATGCTTCAAGAGTCTGATTTTCATCCTTTGACCTAATTGGTCTCATAGTCATTATAACTTTAGGTTCCTTCACTCTGACCTTTCCCTTCTTCAACTTAATGTACTTTGTGTTCTTGGCCTTTTCCTCATACTTCAACCATGGAAAGGAGCGTTACTGAGTACTCTAGACTCAATAATCTTATAGACTATTCTATTCTTTTGTTCCCATCCTTCAAGATCTAGCTCATGGGCCTTGCAAATATCCATAACAAGATGCCCATATACCATACATTTGGACACCTTCTAGAACCTGCGCAGAATGGCTAAGGGCCAGTTTATACTCATCCCTTCAGTGAGATCATAGATAAATACTCTCTCAAATTTTAGAACAGCTTCCAGTAGAAGCAGTTTTTGGCAAAAATGCCTTTGTAACCTTCTCGTGCACCTGCTTTCCTTTCTTAGAGAACATTGAAGCTATAAGTTCACCGGCTTTGTAGTCAGCGGGAACTTCATGGTCTATAGAGATGTCCACATGTTCTTCATCTTTGACTACTCGCATCCTCAGGCCTCTTTCCTTCAACCCTGGGTTTGCGATCAGTTTAGGTGTCATATACACTTTCCTTCTCATCATTGTAGTGACAAACATATCCTTAAATCCTTCAACCATTTAGATACCATGGAAGAATCTCTTTACTATCTGCTCATAGCAGCCACTGGGCAACTCAAAGAAACCTCTTAGATGGTGTTAGTGCGTCCACTTTCCAAAGTGCTCATCGCTTGAAAAGCTCAACATGTCTACATAGTGGGTTCCTCAACTACAACATCTTCTCTGAAACACCACTCTATAGGAGTATAAGTATTTCCTGTGAGAATGAACAAATCTTCCCTCTTACTGATTCTAACAGCCACTTGCACCAAGTGATCTACTGTTGTAACCCAGCATGAATCTTCCTTATCTCTAACAAATAGAGATACTTTCTTAGATGAACTCAGTGATGGGTTTGATGAACTCGCCATAAAAATAGCTCTTGAAGAATTAGAGAATTTAAGAGTTTAAGAAGAAGATTGCAGAAAGAAATTTGGTAAAGTAAAACCTTCTTTCTTTTGTGTCTCTCCTTAAATAGTAAAAATCCTTCGATTTGACCTACAGAGCTACGTGTATGACTCACAAGCAATGGTCATATTTGAACGGTGATATTGATCAATGGTTACTGTAGAATAAATGATTGCGAAATACACGGAGTTAAAGCGGTTGCATATGGATCGTTTTCAAACTTGCTACCACTTTTATCAGGTTTAATTTTGAAAAGAAATCGGTGATAATTTTAATGACATGCCCATAATTCACGCGCAAAGAAAAAAAACTTAGCCTAATTCGTAGAAGCTCAAAGTGGAAGATAGGTTAGCTCCAGAATAGGTCAGCGGGGAAAATATTTCTTCAAATTGGATTGGACATTCTAATTAATTCTCTCAAGATGTTGAATTGGTCCTTTCTAATGGGCTTAGTGAATGTGCCAGCTCGCTGTTCTTCAGTGGGAATGTATGTGAGCTTGACTTCACCTTTTAGCACATGATCCTTATGAAGTGATGTCTAATATTAACGTGCTTCATCCTGCTATGTTGAATTGGATTCTTGGATAGGTCAATTGCACTCTTGTTATCACACATGACTTCAAGGCAATTAGACTTTATACCATAATCCTCCAATTGTTGCTTAATCCATAGCAGTTGTGCCACACAACTTCCTACAGCCATATACTCAACCTCAGCTGTACTCAGAGCCATAGAAGTTTGTTTTTTATTATACCATGAAACTAGATAATCACCAGGGAAACGACATCCTCTAGTGGTGCTTTTCTTTTCTAATTTGTCTCTTCCATAGTCAGCATCAGTGTATCCTCTCAGAGTGAAAACTGCATTACTTGGATACCATAAACCTGCATCAATAGATCCTAGCAAATACCTGAGAATTCTCTTAACATTAGCTAAGTGAAATTCTGTAGGGTTAGCTTGATATCTTGCACAATAACATACAACATATTGAATGTCAGGCCTACTAGCAGTTAAGTAAAGTAGAGAACCAATAATATCTCTGTAGAGCTTACTCTCTACAGGTTTACCTTCCTCATCTTTACTCAGAATTGTATCAGTGACCATGGGTATTGATATTGGCTTAGCTTTATCCATGTCAAACTTCTTGAGTACTTCCTTGGCATAATTAGCTTGACTGATGAATATCCCATCATCACCTTGCTTGATTTGCAAACCAAGAAAGAAATTAAGCTCTCCTATCATTGATATTTCAAACTCTTTCTTCATCTACTGGATGAACTCTTTGCAAAGCTTCTCATTGGTTGCTCCATAAATAATGTCATCAATATAGATTTGGACAAGCAACACATCTTCATGCTTCCTCTTGATAAAAAGTGTTGTATCTTCTTTTCCTCTAACATAACCTTTGTTGAGTAAAAAGTTAGTCAGTCTCTCATACCAAGCTCTTGAAGCTTGCTTTAATCCATGGAGAGCCTTCTTCAACTTGAAGACATGATATGGATGCTTTGGATCTTTCAAAGCCTGAGGTCTATCTGACATAGACTTCTTCTTAGATATAGCCATTAAGAAATGCACTCTCAACATCCATTTAAAATAACTTGAAGTTCATATGAGATGCAAAAGCACAGAGAATTCTTATGGCTTCAAGTCTTGCTACAGGTGCAAAGGTTTCTCTATAGTTAATGACTTCTTATTGATTGTAGCCTTGAGCAACTAGTCTGGCCTTATTTCTGACAACATTACCATATTCATCTAGCCTATTCTTGAAAACCCATTTGGTGCCAATGATGACTTGCCTTTGGGTTTCTCGACCAAATCCCAAACTTCATTCCTTCTGAATTGGTCTAGCTCCTCTTGCATTGCAATCATCCAGTTAGCATCAAATTCAGCATCTTCAAACTTATTGGGATCAATAGACAAATGTTGAATGACTCATCATTCTGTTCAGCTAGCCTCTGGTTAGCACTAGATTTTGCAAACTATTAAGGATCTTCTCAACTAGGCGATCTCTCCTTGCTCTGAATTCTTTTGGTAGATCAGGATCAGCTCGCTAAGCTACTGTCATTGGTTGAGCATCATTATCGTCACCAAAGTTGATGGACTGGTCCAAGTCAACTTCATAATCTTCTTTTTCTGGAAATGGATCAGGAATAACAATGGGCTGACTAACTGATCCGCTGACTTGTTCCCTTTCCTTTTCATTATCACTGGCTTCTCTACATGCATTATTAGTTTCATCAAAATCTACATGCATTGACTCTTCTATTGTGCCAATCCTCTTGACATACACTATGTATGCCCTACTATGTGTTGAGTAACCCATAAAGATTCCTTCATCGACCTTGGGGTCAAATTTTGCCAATTGGTCTTTAGTATTTAATATAAAGCATTTACAACCAAAGGCCTTAAGATGTCCAACCTTGGCCTTACGCCCCTTCCAATGTTCATAAGGAGTTTTGTTCAAAACTGGGCGAATTAAAACCCTGTTTAGGATATAACAAGCTGTGTTAACAGCTTCTCCCCATAAATACTTTGGTAGGTTGTTATCACTCAGCATAGAATGGCCCATCTTCGTAATAGTGCGATTCTTTCTCTAAATAACCCATTCTGCTGAGGTGTATGAGGGGCAGAAAAATATGGTCAATACCATGCTTAGAAAAGAATTCCTCAAACTTCCTATTTTTTAATTCTCTTCCATGGTCACTGCGGATTTTATTAATTTTAAGTCCTTCTTCATTCATAATCCGGGTAGCCAACCTGAAGAATGATTCAAATGTTTCATCTTTGCTTGAAAGCAAGACAATCCAAGTGAACTTAGTCAGATCATCTACAACCATAAGGGTGTATTTCATTCCACCTAGACTTGTTGGAAAAACTAGCCTAAACAAATTTATATGTAGAAGATCAAGGGGACGAGAAGAAGATATATCAGTTAAGGATTTAAAGGTCTTCCTAAATTATTTCCCAAGTTGACAATGCTAAGAGATTCTATCTTTTTCAAAAGCTAGATTAGGTAATCCCTCAACAAGTTCATTTCAGGCTAATTTGGACAGATTGGTCATATTGATATGTCCTAACTTTCTGTGCCATAGCCATGAGTTTTCCTCCTTAGAAACTAAGCATATAGCATTAGATCCAGGGGATAAATCAATCATATAAACACTATTAATTCTAGGAGCATAAAGAATAGTTTGGTCAGAGTTACCATCAATGACTGAGCAGCCCACTGAGTCGAAAATCACTTTCCTGTCTTTGTCACACACCTGAGCTACACTCAGCAAATTGAACTTCAGGCCTATCACTAGAGACACATTTTCAATTGAAGGTTTGACTCCCACAGTGCCATTGCCAACAATCTTTCCCTTTCGGTTATCTCCAAAACTGACACTTCCATTCCTCTTTTGCTCCAATGTGATGAACTGCTTTTCATCACCTGTCATATGCCTCAAGTATCCACTATCCAAATACCACATTCTTTTGTAATCAGTGGATCTCAGGCTCACCTGTAAAATAATTAAGTTTTCTTAGGTACCCATATTTTTCTGGGTGGGCCCTCCCTTATTAGTGGTAGTGATCTTTGACCAGTCATACTCATTATAGTAACCATTTTTGTGTCTACACATGATTGTGGCATGTCTTGACTTTCCACAAAAATTACATACAGCCTTAGGATTGGGTCTGATCACTTTACTCTTTTGAGAAACCTTCTCAGAGTGGTGAGTGTGATTACTATAAGTATTCCTACTTGGTTGGGGAAGGACCCGCACCTTTTTCAAAGCCTATTAATTCAGCAGCTTACTCATCTATTTTCTTAATAAGCTTACTATTATATCCATCATGGTACTCATCTTTTTCCATAAGGTATAAGATGTCAAGTGAGGTAGAAGAATTGACATCTTCTAGATCATCACACCTCCTCTGGAGTACTTTGATGTATTCGGCTGACTTCTTAGTTATGTTAATAACATAATTAAGTACTATACCAAGTTTATTAGAAGACAAAGGGGGTTCAGAATTTACCTCATTTCTATTTCTTTTATCTCTTCTTTGGTCAGCTGATTGATTGGCAGTGGAAGTAGACAGTTGGTCAGCTGACTCTGAGTTGGGTTGATCATCCTTTGCCATGAGACATATATTTGCAGAATCTTATGCCTCTTCATTAGAGGATGATGAATCTTATTTAGAATCACTCCAGGTAGCAGCAAGAGCCTTCTTATCCCTTTTCTTCTTGAACCTGTCCTTCTTAGCTTTAGGACAGCTAGATTGGATATCCCCTTTCTTACCACATTCAAAGCATTTGATATCTTTGTTATGCTCCTTATTGAATTCCTTCTGTGGTCTATCATCTGCTCCTTTTTTATACTTATTAGGCCTTTTGAATCTTTGAAAGTTCTTATCTTTCTTTAAGAACCTGTTGAAGTTCTTGGTCATCAGTGATATCTCTTCCTTTCTGTCCCCTAGATATTCTCCCTCAGAGGAATCATCATCAGCCTTAAGAATGATAACTCTGCTAGAACTTTCTCTTTCTTTGTTTTTAAACTCTTGGACTCATCCTCATATTGCTTTAATGACATCTCATGAGTTAGCAAGGTTCCAATCAGCTCATCAAACTTATAGGTCTTCAAATCATAAGCTTCTCTGATAACACTCTTCTTTGCATCCCATTCCTATGTCAAACTTCTTAGAATCTTCTTGATAGTCTCTTCTTCTGTGAAGTTCTTGCCAAGTCTTTTTAGCTCATTGACAATATTCATGAATCTAGTGTTCATGTTAGAAATGTCTTCCTTAGGTTGCATATGAAACCATCCATAGTATCTCACGAGAATGTTGATCTTGGTCTCCTTGACTTTGTCAGTTCCTTTATAAGTCACTTCCAGCTTCTTCCAAATCTATTGAGCAATTTTAAAACCTGAAATGCGGTTGAACTCAGTTGCATCAAGAGCATAATGAAGATAGTTGATAGCAGCTGTGTTTTCTTTTGATCTGGCCAAGTCCTGGTTGTCCCACTCATTAGAGTACTTATCAACACGCACTCCATTCTTCATAATAGTAGGGACATATGGCCCTTCAACTATAGCCATCCAAGCATACATACTCTAAGACTGGATGAAATTCTTCATCCTGTTCTTCTAGTAGGTATAATACTCTCTATTGAACATGGGACTGACATTCTTTCAGGAATAATGTAAGCTTGGGCATTTCCACTGGATTTTCCTCCTTTGTACGCCATGGTCTTTATCTTAAGATTGTAAGATCTTTGGATTGAGAACTTACTCTGATACCATTTGTTGGTCTCTATGCGTACACTTAGTGAGTCAGAGGAGGGTGAATGGCTTGCTGTAGTAAATCAGGTCACTTTTTCATGATAAATTGAACTACGCTGAGTAAGTTAGCAGGCTAAGTAAAAATTGGAAAAACTTCAAAGTAAAGAAAGCATAGATTTTATACTAGTTCGGCAACCTGTGCTTACATCCATTCCCATGAGAGTGTCTTGGCTTTAATCCACTAATCTCAACTCCTTTATCCTAGGCAGAGAAGCCTTTCACAAAAATCCCCAATTACAGAAAGTACCCCAAACTGTAATTGCTCACCCGTTGAGTAGAATACCCTCTTCTACCAGCAACTCAACTAAGTCTTAATAAGAGCTAGATTCAGCTTATAAAAACGTTGATCTAGTTACAGATAATAAAATATTACAAATCTATTGATATATTCTAACCTCTCTTATTCGAAAGCAGATTCTCGCTGAGTAGTTGCTTTCTTGATTGAACTTCTTTAAAGCGAGTAAATTGGCAGAGTTTTGCTTCTTAGAAATTCAGGTGTAATCTTCAAGTTCTAACGCTTGCCTTCTTATTTCTTTTATACTTGAAATCAATAATGTAGCCGTTGAACTTGTCTTGACATCTTCTGCAAATTGCCAGCTCAACTATCCAGTTGTTGCTTCTTCAAATCGATCCGTTAAGAGATAGAATCACACCGTTATGCGATAGAGATCAATCCGTTAGATTGAAATTCAAGCTTCAATTTAAATCTTTTGTCGTTTGATGTCAGTCTTCCGTTAGAGAGATCATGCGCTGACTTGCTACTTATCATCTTCTCATTCCTCTGATAATCTGACACTTTGTAGAGTCATGAGATACAAGGTTGGTGAACCTGCAACATTTCCAAAACTGGTAAAAGCTTTTTGCACCTTGAACTTAGAAGAACTTTGGCGTTTTCTTCATAAAACAGATGTCCTGACAAAGCATTAATTACTTTTGTCTTTCTTTCATTAATGTCTGCAAAAGTAGAACTTAAAAGGAAAGATTTCATTTTTCTCTAAACGGAAAAGTCAATGTCTTTGACTAATAGAAAGTAACTCGGCGTAATGATAAATCAATATACACAACTGAAACAAAATCTAAATATCAAGCGTTGAGTGAATAGTGTTTAGTCAGCGACTAAAGAACATACTCAGCCCAAAACAACTCAGAGTTAAACTAAATAGCTAGGTCAGCACAAACTTGAAATTCTACCCTTGAATTCAATTACTCACATGTAACCATAGACTATTTATTTTAACATCATTATTGATTTAATTAACTCAAACTTAACTTAATTGTTATAATCATAACTTAAGCACTACTGAATCATCTACTAAATTATTCCAAACTCGTGTTTGGTTAAACAAATTTCTTATGCATACTTTCATTTCAGATACTCCAATGGTTAGAGAACCAAATGTAGCAAGGTTAAAGATAATTTATCATGCCATAATGTTGTCAATATCTCTTTTTCTTTTATATATTTTTTTTTGTCAACAGTTGATAATAGCCATATGTTGGATAGTGTAATGAAAACATTTTGATATTGGGGTTCGTATAAAATGAGTCAAAAATCCGAAAATAATTGGGTCACGTTGAAAACAATTTAAGAAGATTAGAAGTTGAAAACATTTTACAAGAATACCTTTTATAGTAAAATAATTCTCACTATTTACAAAATCATGCTTTTGACACTTAGTTTTTTAATTTTTTTTCTTTATTTTGCATTTAAATTTCAAATCGTTTATTATTTTGACATGTTGCTTTAGAGTTTTTTGTTGATCTCTTTATTATCTTTGAAACGACATGCACTGTGATAGTTTTTTCCAAATTTTTTTGAACTGCCAGATATTTAGTAGTTATCTAGTAGAAGTCCTATAGAAATCAGTAAAACTAGAAAAACTAGATAATCTAGTAGATGACTAGTAGATGTCCAATACTTGTCCAGTGGATCATTACTTCAAATAGATTTCTAACACATTTATAACAGATATCATTACGTCAAAATTAAGATCTACAAGATTTTTACCAGTTAAAAAAATTCGAAAATGTCACGGTGGATGTCATTTCGAAGATAAAAATAACACACGAAAAAAAAATTCTAGAGCGGCATGTTGTAAAAATTAACGGTTTGAAAAATAAATGAAAAATATGAAAAAGTAATTTGGAAATTATGTAAATAAAAGTTAAGAAATTGTAGTTATGTAAATGTTTTAGTAAGGTGAGAAGGAAGTTGAATATCTTAAGTTGCAAATGCAAATGCAGAAGCAAAAACAGTGATTGTACTTGGCTTTAGTACATATAAAACATTGTGAATTAAACATATCATTGATATTTACTTATTAATTAAAGTTAAAAACATATGAAGGAATGTGTTGATGCCAATAAAAATGACCTATTTTTGCACTGTACCATATGGAGTATAACTGTATAAGATAATCATGATTCATCATTAATGGATAAATTGAAAACGCTAAAGAAAGTGACTGAAACTTAAACTAACACAAGAGACGAGCATTTTGAAAAGATTAAATCAAATTGAGCTTATTAGTTGATTTTTTTGGTTATTCAAACATACAAGTACAGAAATAAGAAAAACAAACATAGTTATGCTCAATTATTACAAATTAGGACAGGAGTGAGCTTAGAAGTAGTAGCTCTTTAGTTGTGTTTTGCCTGTGTCTTCTTAATTTATTCATTCTCTTTCGTTCTTCTTTTTCATTCATTGTCCGGATCTTCTTCCATTTCCACGGCCGCCGCCGGTTCATGATCCTGCTTCTCATGAAAAAATCCATCTTCCATTTCCACGGCCGCCGCCGGTTCATGATCCTGTTTCTCATGAAAAACCCCATCTTCCATTTTAACGTCTTCCCAATTTGCTCTTAAACACTGTGGAGGACACGCCGCACATACTCCGCCGGTCCCCCACCCGCCGCCGCCGCCGCCACTCCCCCAACTACCCCAACTGCCTCCAGACCAACCCCCCTTGCCACCACCACTCCAACCACCCTTCCCACCTCCTACAGGAGCCACCGGAACAGCTGGAGCAACCGGGACTACTGGAACTGGAACTGGAACTTGAATAGGGGTGGGGGTGGGGGTAGGATACTGAGGGCCACCGCCACCCCAGCCGCCTTTTCCTCCCCCACCGCCAACCCCGACACCTACACCAACGCTTACACCACCACCAATGTTACCTCCACCGCCAAAGTTGTAACCTTTTTGGCCGCCTTTACCGCCCCAGTTTTCACCATATCCTACTCCTCCTTCGCCGCCGTTTGGTGCTTCCTTATCCCACGTGGCGCCGATTCCTACATTCTTGTCGTCGTTATTAGTACCTGTATCTGTTAGGATTCTGTTAGCAGCGATTAAGGTTGAACTCAATAGCACCAGCAAACCCAGAAACGAAAGTTTTAATGAAGCCATTGCCTTTTTTATTTGCCTGAATGTCGAGTATGGGGGATTGGCATTTATAGAGTAAGAGATCATGATTTGTGCGTTTTGTTTTTGTTTGGGAGATTTACAGGATTGAAATACGGAAGCATTGCTTTTGCATGAATGTTGGAATTTACGTACCACCAACTGCAACATAACATTGTCCCTCTTTTAAAAATCTCTACCGACTTTCGCTTAAGTCTCGTTTTCTTGGTCCTCCCGGGCTTTGTACTTACATGGTGCTATTAGATTTTGTTGGTCGATTTAGTGCCGCCTAGTCACCTCCTTTTTCGCTTACGTTCCGTCTAATCCGATTTTTTCCATTTAGTCTAGGAGTTCAATTTTATTTCAAACTCATAAAAAGTACCCATAACTAATGTACATAAAAATGTTCTCGCCATAAAGTTCTCATTTTGAATCTGAAATTCAATAACAAATTATTCTAAACAACAAAAAACAAGGATTCTGGGCTACTTCTAATCAAAATAAAATACTTATAAAACAATTTGTATTTGCAATGAATTTTTAGATAAAAAGTACCTAAATTTTTTTTTCAGTTTTTTTAATCTTCAATGTATATTATAATTTTTTAATATATCTTTATACCATAATTCACATTTCAAATGAATTTTAAATTTAATATATTTAAAAATTAACGATATTTTTATACCAAAATTCACATTTTAAATGAATTTTTAATTTAATATATTCAAAAAAATAAAAAAAATTACGAATCCGATTAATCCCCGCTTAGACCCTAATATAATCCCCGCCTAGGACTCTAAAGGCCTTTGCCGCGCAACTAGTTCCTAATGCCTTTTAAAACACACTTTTTTGTTAGAAAAAGTTTAATTAGGAGATAAAATGCCCACCCATGCTAAGCCAAAGCAAATTACTAGGCATTTGTTAATTTTTTATCATACAAAAATCTATCTATATGCATGCAAAAGAAAGTTTTATTAAATTATTGACATTTATTTTCAAGATTTTGAGTAGAAATAGTTTTGTTATATACGGGTATCATAAAAATGATAATACTATATTCCAATAAAGATAATTATAAATTACAATGGAAATATTAGGTGATAAAATATTACATATGAATAAATATATGTATATACTCAAACCTTGAACCGAATTAATGTTATTGCGGAGGCCTAAAACATCAGTTTCCTTAAAACAATTATTCTTCCATTCCCGGTGAATTTGTCTTCCAGGATACAACGACAATCGTAGGCAAACTCAACCAAGTGAAGAGCAGTATATCGGAACCTAAAGCTAGTAGCCTTGCTCGAAAAAGAATGAAAAGAAGTGCTAGGAATTTTTGTTATGAAAATAGAAATAAAACTCAAAAGTTTATGACACAAATTAACTAGCACAAAGGCCAAGTCACTTTAAGTTAGTGTATTTTACAAGGCTACATTAGTGAGTGTTGAACCAAGCACGAGTTTGGACTGACTCAGTGGATGACTCAGTAGTGCTTAAGTTTTGATCATAACAAATAAGTTAAGAATGGAATAATTAAATCAATAATGATGTTAAAATAAATAGTCTATGGTTGTAAGGGAGTTAGTAAATTCAAGGGTAGAATTTCAAGTCTCCTCTGACCAACTAATTAGTTTAATTCTGAGCTGTTCCTGGGCTGAGTATCTACTTAGTCGCTGACTTAGTAATATTCACTCAGCGCTTGATATTTAGATTTTGTTCCAGCTCTGTGCTTTACGATTTATCATTTCCGCTGAGTTACTTTAAGTCTGTCAATGCTGCTGACTTTACCATTTAAGGTAAAAAAGTATCTTTGCTTTTAATGTTACTTTTTGCAGGAACATTAATGAGACAAAGACAAAAAAGAATTATTGCCTTGACTAAACTCGGAATTATGAAGAAAATGACAAAGTCTTCCAATGCAAAGCTGCAACAAGTCATTTACCACTTTAGGCAATTCTGCAGATCTACCAACCTTGTATCACGCACTCTACAACATGTCAGAATACCAGAAGGAATGGGATGAAGACAAGTGGCAAGTCAGCGTGAGTTCTCTCTAACGGAAGACTAGCATCAAACGATAAAGAATTCAAATTGAAGCTCGAATTTCAATCTAATGGATTGAAATGCATTTTAAAATGGTGCAATTCTATCTCTTAACGGATTGATTTGAAGAAGCAACGGGTGAATTACTGAGTTAACAACTTCAGAAGATTCTAAGATAAGTTCAACGGCTACTTTCTCAATCTAACTATAAAAGGAATAAGAAGGCAAGCATTAGAACTTAGTGATTACACCTGAATTTCTCAAGAAGCTAAACTCTATCAAAATACAAGCTTTAAAGAAGTTCAAGCAAGAAAGCTCAACTCAGCCAGAATCTGCTTTAGAATAAGAGAGAATAATATAGATCATTCAGTTGTAATATCAGATCATTTGTGACAGATCAACATTTTATAAGTTACGTCCAACTCTTATTTAGACTCTTTGTGAGTTGCTAATAAAAGAGGGTATTCTAGTCAGCGGGTGAGCGATTGCAGTTTGGAGGGTACTTACTGTAATTGGGGAATTTGTGAAAGGCTTCTCTGCCTAGGGTAAAGGAGTTGAGATTAGTGGATTAAAGCCAAGACACTCTTTTGGGACTGGAAGTAAACATAGATTATCGTACCAGTATAAAAATCTCAGTGTTCTTTACTTTTCTACATTTTCCTGTATTTCACTCAGCAAGCTGACCTCACTTAGCAGACCAAGCAATTATCGCAAAAAAGTTTTATTAGTTCTTGAGTGAGTCATTCACCCCTCTCTGACTCAGTGAGTGTACGCATGTGTACCAACAAGTGGTATCAGAGCTAGTTTTCATTGTAAAGATCTAACAATCTTTGAGATAAAGACCATGGCGTACAAAAGAGAATCCAGTGGAAGAGCCTAAGCTTATATTCTGCTAGAAGGCATGTCAGTCATAAGGCCTTCAATGTTCAATGGAGAGCACTATACTTATTGGAAGAACAGGATGGAGAATTTCATCCAGTCTCAGAGTATGCATGCTTGGATGGCTATTGTAGAAGGGTCATATGTTCCCACCATCGTAAAGAATGGAGTAAAGGTTGATAAGTACTCTGATGAATGGGACATTCAGGACTTGATCAGAATGAAAGAAAATACAGCTGCTATCAACTATCTTTACTGTAATCTTGATGCTACTGAGTTCAATCACGTTTCAAGATGCAAGATAGCCAAAGAGATATGGAAGAAGTTGGAAGTAACTTATGAAGGTACTGACAAGGTGAAAGAGTCCAAGATCAATATCCTTATGAGGGATTATGAATGGTTTCACATGAAACCCAAGGAGGATATTTCTAACATGAACACCAGGTTCATGAATATAGTCAATAAGCTTAAAGACTTGGCAAGACCTTCACAGAAGAAGAGACTGTCACAAAGATCTTGAGAAGTTTAACTCATGAATAGAAAGCCAAGAAGAGTACTATTGAAGAAGCTCATGATTTAAAGACATATAAGTTTGATGAGCTGATGGGCACCTTGCTAACTCATAAGATATCGTTCAAGAAATATGAAGTTGAGTCCAGGAAGCACAGGCACAAGGAGAAAGAGAGCAGTAGTAGAGCTATTGTTTTGAGAGCTGATGATGATGATGAAGAAGATTCCTCTGAGGAAGGATATCTAGAGGACAAAAAAGAAGAAATAGATCTAATGACCAAGAATTTCAGGAGATACTTGGGAAAAGATAAGAACTTTCAAAAGGTCAGAAAGATAGGCAAGTATAAGAAGGGAGCAGATGATAGACCATGAAAAGAATATAATAAAGAGCATAATAAAGATATCAAATGCTTTGAATGTATTGAGAAGGGGCATATTCAATCGAGCTGTCTTGAGGTTAAGAAGGACAAGTTCAAGAAGAAGAAGAGTAAGAAAGACCTTACTGCTACCTAGAGTGACTCTGAATAAGATTCATCATCCTCAGATGAAGAGTCACAAGATACTACCAATGTGTGTCTCATGGCTAAGGATGATCTAGTTCACTCAGAGTCAGCTGACCAACCAACTACTTCCGTTGCCAGACAATCAGCTGACCAAAGCAGAGATAAAGGAAATCACACTGAGGTAAATTATAAACCCCCTATGTCTTCAGATGAGGTTGCTACAGTACTTAATGATGTTATTAATGTGACTAAGAAGTCAACCAAATACATCAAAGTACTTCAGAGGAGGTGTGATGATCTAGAAGATGTTAATTCTTCTACGTCACTTGACATCCTATACTTGATGGAAAAAGTTGAGTACCAAAATGGATATAACAGTAAACTCACTAAGAGATTAGATGAGATAACTGTTGAATTAAAAACTTTGAAAAGGTGTGGGTCCCTCCTTAACCTAGCAGGAATACTCAGAGTAACTGCACTCACCACTTTGAGAAGGTTTCTCAAAAGAGTAAAGTGAGCAGGCCTAATCCTAAGGCCCCTTATAGTTTTTATGGTAAGCAAGGACATGCTACAGTCATATATAGGGTTACTATGATGAGTGTGACTGGTCAAGGATGACCACCACTAACAAGGGAGGAACCAGCTAGAAAAAGGCAAGGGTACCTAAGAAAACTTAACTGTTTTATAGGTAAGCCTGAGATTCACTGATGACAGAAGAATGTGGTATTTAGATAGTGAATGCTCGAGGCACATGACAGGTGATGAAAAGCAATTCATCACATTGGAGCGAAGAAGAAATGGAAGTGTCAGTTTTGGAGACAACAAAAAGGGAAAGATTGATAGCAATGGCACTGTAGGAGTGAAACCTTTAATTGATAATGTGTCTCTAGTGAAAGGCCTAAAGTTTAACTTGCTAAGCGTTGCTCAGTTGTGTGATAAAGGCATGAAAATGATATTTGACTCAGCGGGCTGCTCAGTCATTGATGGTAACTCTAACCAAACTATTCTTTATGCTTCTAGAATTAATAATGTTTATATGATTGATTTATCCCCCAGCTCCAACGCTATATGCTTAGTTTCGAAGGAGGAAAATTCATGGCTATGGCATAGAAGGTTAGGACATATTAATATGACCAATTTGTCCAAATTAGCCAGAAATGAACTTGGTGAGGGTTTACCCAATCTAGCCTTTGAAAAAATAGACTCTGCTCAGCATGTCAACTTGGGAAACAATTTAGAAAGACCTTTAAATCATTAGCTGATATATCTTCTTCTTATCCCCTTGATCTTCTACACATGGATTTGTTTGGTCCTGCAGTGCCAACAAGTCTTGGTGGAATGAAATACACCCTTGTGGTTATAGATGGTCTGACCACTTGGATTGTCTTGCTAGCAAGCAAAGATGAAACATTTGAATCATTCTCTAGGTTGGCTACCTGGATCATGAATGAAAAAGACCTTAAAATTAATAGAATCCGTATTGACCATGGAAAAGAATTTGAAAACAGGCGGTTTGAGGAATTTTGTTCCAAGTATGATATTAACCATAATTTTTCTGCCCCTCATACACCTCAGCAAAATAGGGTTGTTGAGAGAAAGAATCATACTATTATGGAGATGGGTCATTCTATGCTGAGTGATAACAATCTACCAAAGTATTTCTAGGGTGAGGCTATTAACACAGCTTGTTACATTCTAAACAGGGTTTTAATTTGCCTAGTTTTGAACAAAACTCCTTATGAACTTCGGAAGGGGCACAAGCCCAAGGTTGGTCATCTCAAGGCCTTTAGTTGTAAATGCTTTATATTAAACACTAAAGATCAATTAGCTAAATTTGACCCCAAGGCTGATGAAGGAATCTTTCTGGGTTACTCAACATATAGTAGGGCATACAGAGTGTATGTTAAGAGGACCGGCATCTTAGAAGAGTCCATGTATATAGATTTCAATAAAACTAATAGTGCAGGTAAAGAAGCCAGTGATGATGAAAGAGAAAAGGAATAAGTCAGCGGATCAGTCAGTCAACCTATAGTAATTCCTGATCCAGTACCATAAAAAGAAGAAGATAAAGTTAACTTGGACCAATCAATAAACTTTGGTGATGATGTAGATGTTTAACCAATGATAGTAGCTCAGTAAACTGATCCTGATCTACTAAAAGAAGTCAGAGTAAGGAGAGATCATCCAGTTGAAAAGATTATTGATAGTGTGCAAAATCCAATGTTGACTAAAGGTCAACTAAATAGAATGATGAGCCATTCACCATTTATTTCATTGATTAAACCATAGAAGTTTGAAGATGCTAAGTTTTATGACAACTGGATGATTGCAATGTAAGAAGAGCTAGACCAATTCAGAAGAAATGAAGTTTGGGATTTGGTGGAGAAACTCAAAGGAAAGTCAATCATAGGAACCAAATGGATTTTCAAGAACAAGCTATCAATAAGAAGGCATTGACTATAGAGAAACATTTGCACCAGTAGCAAGACTTGAGGCCATAAGAATTCTCTGTGCGTTTGTATCCCATATGAACTTCAAGTTATTTCAGATGGATGTTAAGAGTGCATTTCTTAATGGTTATATTCAAGAGGAAGTCTATGTCAGACAGCCCCCAGGCTTTGAAGAATCAAAGTTTCCAGATCATGTCTTCAAGATGAAGAAAGCTCTATATGGATTGAAACAGGTTCCAAGAGCTTGGAATGAGAGACTGACTAACTTTCTAATCAATAAAGGTTATGTCAGAGGGAAACCAGATACAACTCTGTTTATCAAAAAGAAGCATCAAGATGTGTTGCTAGTCCAAATATATGTTGATGATATCATATTTGGAGCAACTGATGAAAATCTATGCAAAGAGTTTAATCAGCAGATGAAGAAGGAATTTGAAATGTCAATGATGTGAGAGCTTAATTTCTTTCTTGGTTTACAAATCAACCAAGGCAAAGATGGAATCTTCATCAACCAAGCTAAGTATGCCAAGGAAGTACTCAAGAAGTTTGACATGGATAAAGCTAAGCCAATGTCAACACCCATGGCCACTAATACAATTCTTAGTAAAGATGAGGAAGGTAAACCTGTAAAGAGTAAGCTCTACAGAGGTATTATTGGTTCTCTACTTTACTTAACTGCTAGTAGGCCTGACATTCAATATGTTGTATGTTATTGTGCAAGATATCAAGCTGACCCTAAAGAATCTCACTTAGCTGCTGTTAAAAGAATTCTCAGATATTTCTAAGGCTCTATTAATGCAGGTTTATGGTATCCAAGTAATGCAGACTTCACTCTGAAAGGATACACAAATGCTGACAATGGAAGAGACAAGCTTGAAAGGAAAAGTACCACAGGAGGTTGTCATTTCCTTGGTGATTATCTAGTAATATGGTATTGCAAGAAGCAAACTTCTATAGCTCTAAGTACAGTTGAGGCTGAGTACATGGCTGCAGGAAGTTGTGTAGCACAACTGCTATAGATCAAATAGCAACTGGAGGATTATGGTATAAATTCTAAGTGTCTTGAAGTCATGTGTGACAACAAGAGTGCAATTGACCTATCCAAGAATCCAGTTCAACATGGCAGGATGAAACATGTCAATATTAGACATCACTTTATAAGGGATCATGTACTAAAAGGAGAAGTCAAGCTCATATACATTCCTACTGAAGAATAGCGAGCTGACATATTCACAAAGCCTATTGGAAAGGATCAATTCAATACTCTAATCCAATTTGAAGAAATACACCCCACTCTGACTTATTCTAGAGCCGACCAAATTAGGGCACACTCTAAGCTTCTACGAACTGGAGTTATCCAGGATATAGAAGAAGCTGAGAGATTTAGGGCGGCTGAAGAAGAGAGGATAAGGAAGAAGCAAGAGGAGATAGAGGCTGAAATTAGAAGGAAGGCTGAGGAAGCAGCAGCCAGAGTTAAGACTAATACTCAAAAAAATTTACAGTTTGTTATTGCTAGCCTAGCTGAGAAAGAAGTGCCTGAGGTAGTTAATGAGATGATAGGAGCTCTTGAGGGTATTGAGAATTAGGAAGGAGAGGAAGATAATGTTGTGAAAGTAGAAGCGATGGAATTTGATGTGTTGAACTCTAACCAGCAGGTCACTTTGACTGCTGATGAATTAAAGGAACCTAGGAAGGAAAGGAAGAGAGGGTTGTTGAAAAGAATGAAGATTATAATAGATGAGGATGAGGGAGACCTCAAAGATAAGGAGGAAGAAGAAAATGTAATTGAGCACGGAGCTCAACTGACTGAGGATTCTCTAACTCAGGCCAGTGAGTCCGCCGTTGAAGGTGCTATTGAAGAGAAGGAGGAAACCGAAGAATCTTTTGTTTTCCCAAATACCTCGCCTGAAACACCTCTCTCACCTACACCAATTTCTGCTTTACCCCTACCTAAAAACCAAAACAACCAAGCCTCTGACCAAACCAACACCACAGACCAAATAGCCATCATCCCCTATCTTTCACCTATCGGATCTCCAGTACATGAACCGCTACCTTTGAAAGGATCTCCACCAGTCAGAGGGCCTCTAATTATTGAGGAGATTCCTAAACAATAACAACCACCTCAATAACCTCAACTACAACCCCAATTCAACCCCAAAGCCGGGCTTTTGGGAGATATAAGGAGAATGGGGAGAGCAAGGTTTCCAAGACTGAGGACTGATGCTGAGATTGATGCTGAAATTACAAAATCCCTACTGTCTAAGGAAGTTTTGAGAAGGATTGCAAAGGTTGTGGAGCCAGTGCAAGGGTTTATAGACGTTGTTGAGGAGATGAAAGTCCACTTCAAGTCTATCCCTACTCAATTTTCTTTGGTAAAGGCAATAGTTTCCCATGTGTTGCCTTTATTATCTATTGCAGGTAGGCATGTTGGAGGATTGAAGTTGGAAGTTGCAGAGCTCAAGAAGAAGATGGCAAAGATCTATGAGAGCAACTTCAAGGTGCTTAATGATGAAAGGGATTTCAGAAACTCAATGATTGATAAGTTTAATCCCTTACTAGAAGCTATGTTAAAGGTGCTAGATGGGTATAGCGTTCTGAGCAAAGAAAATGGAGACAACACAGCCCTTTTAAATGCTATATTTGATGGTCTTAATGCTCTTATCACAGTGGTAACCAAGCATTATGGGTTACACTCTGAGTAAAGGAAATTGAAAGAGTAGATGTTGAAGATAGTCAAGGACTCAGAGGGAGCTATGCTAAATGCCTTAAAGAGGCTAAATATCTCAGATGCTCTGAATAGTGATATAGTTATTACAGATGCTGAACTAGAGCCTACACTTCACCAAAAGCTTGGTCATATCACGGACTAAATCAAGCAAGTTCAAGCAAATGTCATTAATGATGGAGAAGCAAGTGACAAAATTTATGATGAAGTCACTACTCACATAAGGAGCACTCCCATGTTGGAGCAGATTCTTAGAGAAAATAATCAGGCTAAGGCTCTAGCCAGTCTTACCCAGATATCCAAGGAAGGAATGAGCGCTCAATATCAAGTCAATCTCTCTCAATCTCGTGCCTTGGTAGGCTTATTCGCCTTTCTTAAAGAATAAGATACGATGTCTCAGAAAATATATGAGCTGCTTGTGCAAAAAATTTTCATCCAATGTTTATGGTCAGCTAGAAACATTTGAAGAGTCTCTGAGCTCATTTGATCATCGAGCCGAAGCCATTTTGGATGCAATGGCAATGGGGGAGAAGGATCGCGAGAAGTATGAGAAGGAGGAAAAGGAAAGAGAGCAGAGGATTGCTGAATTTTCTCACAACATTTCCAAGAATCTGGAGCGCATACAAAGAGAATATCATGAGATAAGGAAGAGGAACGGCAAGGATATTGCGGTGCCTAATAAAAAGAAGTCCAGATAGGATCAGCAAGTGTATGAAGAAAGGAGAGCAAATTTGGGAGCTCCGCCTATGCCAAAAGATTAGAATAAAACTCTTGTAATCATTAGTGCTTACTGTAAAACTTAGTATAGATTAACTCATCATTGTCTGTACTTAAGTTATTCATATATAAAAGATTGCGTTTTCTGTTCTAAGTTAAGATCTTCTTAACTTCATATATTTTCTGCTATATTTATATATATATATATATATATATATATATATATATATATATATATATATGTATTGATCTTTTACAGAAATATGTTAGAAGTGTTAAGGAATGCTGAACTCAAAAGATTCAAGAATTATGGGGGAGTCAGCATTCACTCTGAGCAAATTGAAGTTGCAGAACAAAGACATATCAAGTATAATTATAAGGTAACTCTGATCTAAATATCTTATTGATTTAATTCTCGCTTAGTTAATTGCCATTGATCAAAATGGGGGAGATTGTTGAACCAAGCACGAGTTTGGACTGAGTCAGCGGATGACTCAGTAGTGCTTAAGTTTTGATCATAACAATTAATTTAAGAATGGGATAAGTAAACCAATAATGATGTTAAAATAAATAGTCTCTGGTTGTAAGGGAGTTAGTAAATTCAAGGGTAGAATTTCAAGCCTCCGCTTAGTAAATTCAAGGGTAGAATTTCAAGTCTCCGTTGAACTAGCTGTTTAGTTTAACTCTGAGCTGTTTCTGGGCTGAGTATCTACTTAGTCACTGACTTAGTAATATTCACTCAGCGCTTGATATTTAGATTTTGTTTTGGTTGTGTGATTTACAATTTATCATTTTCGCTGAGTTACTTTAAGTCTGTCAACGTTGGTGACTTTACCATTTAAGGGAAAAAGGTATCTTTGCTTTTAGTGCTACTTTTTGCAGGAATATTAATGAGACAAAGATAAAAAGAATTAATGCCTTGACAAGACTCAGAATTATGAAGAAAATGACAAAGTCTTCTAATGCAAAGCTGCAACAAGTCATTTGCCACTCTAGGCAATTCTGCAGATCTACCAACCTTGTATCGCGCACTCTGCAACATGTCAAAATACCAGAATGAATGGGATGAATACATGTGGCAAGTCAGCGCGGGTATCAAATGACAAAGAATTCAAATTGAAGCTCGAATTTCAATCTAAAGGATTGAAATGTATTTCACAACTATGCCATTCTATCTATTAACGGATCAATTTGAAGAACCAACGAGTGAATTACTGAGCTGTCAACTTCAAAAGATGCCAAAATAAGTCCAACGAGTACTTACTCAATCCAACTATAAAAGGAACAAGAAGGCAAGCGTTAGAACTTGGTGATTACACCTGAAGTTCTCAAGAAGCTAAACTTTGTCAAAATACAAGCTTTAAAGAAGCTCAAGCAAGAAAGCACAACTGAACTAGAATCTGCTTTAGAATAAGAGAGAATAGTACAGATCATTCAATTGTAATATCAGATCATTTGTACCTAGATCAACAATTTATAAGTTAAGTCCAGCTCTTGTTTAGACTCTTTGTGAGTTGCTGATAGAAAAGGGTATTCTAGTCAGTGTGTGAGCGATTGCAGTTTGGAGGGTACTTACTGTAATTAGGGAATTTGTGAAAGGCTTCTCCGCCTAGGGTAAAGGAGTTAAGATTAGTGAATTAAAGCCGAGACACTCTCTCGGGACTAGATGTAAGCACAGATTGCTGTACCAGTATAAAAATCTCAGTGTTCTTTACTTTTCTGCATTTTCCTGTATTTCACTCAGCGAACTGACCTCACTCAGCGGAGCAAGCAATTATCGCGAAAAAGTTTCATTAGTTCTTGAGTGATTCATTCACCCCTCCTCTGACTCAGTAAGTGTACGCATAGGTACCAATAGTGAGGATTATATAGAATATAATATGACATTAACATGGTTTTAATATGTTCAGTGGGGATTAAACACATGTAACCACAAACATAATGGTGATTAAACATGTAAGTTATGAAATTGAGAAATATTTATGTTTATTAAGGAGTTAAAAACTCATTAATCATAAAACATATTATGGTGAGAAAGTGAAGAGACAAAACTGTCTCAATACTGAAACACGGACTTGACACGTCAAAGTCTAACAGATATTCAATCTTTAAACTTTCAGTTTCTCATTCACCATTAAATCTGTTTTAGGCATATAATATACCATTGAAAAGTTCTTAATACGTAGAATACAATGTCACATTTCATGTTATTCATATAATAACTTTTCCATATTATACTTTAGCCTAAAGTTGATAATGCACATTATTATCAAATATGTCATATTTTCCAACAATCCCCCATATGAATGAAAATTGAAAAATAAAAAGGACAATTTCAAAATTCGAAGTGGTGATAAAGCTCTTCGGCTAATATTTGCTTAGGATAGGTAGGCTAAAACTTTGAACCTTCCCTTGTGAAAGTATATTTACTTTACTAGCTGACTAGCTGACTAGTAGACGCGATGTCCTTGAACTATTCTACCGTTTGTGTAAACGATGATATACCGCACACAAATATCAACACATCATAATTTTTGGTTCTCATGGTTATGTTCTTTATGGTCATGAACATCTCCTAGTTCTGTAAGAGTTTTAGATCACTATGCCCCAATAGTATCCATTTGAAGTGACCCCACTTCACTCTCACATAGGTGATCTCTTTTGCTCTACCATTGATGCACAAAGAATCATTAAAAGCATGTAGCTTAACCTTAACACATTTTGTCACTGTTTACATCACAAGAATGGATACGGGGTTACCCCCACAGTGACCACATAAGGTCTATGCAATTAGGGTATCCCATTGAACCAAGATCTTGGGATCTCCAATCAAACATGGTTGGGTTTTCCTTCACATAGCGCCTTAAATATTTATGGGCTTTAGTCTCATTCCTTTAGATGTTCTTTCAACTTGATCTCGGTTTTAACCCTTTAGTTAGCAGTTTATGTTTTTCTTTTTGCGGATCCACTACGTTATCTTTTGATGATAACTCACGTTGAGATCAATTGACTAGTTGTAACGTACTATAATACATAACGTTTTATTTCCCTTTTTCACTTAATATGTACAAACATATTTCAAATTAAATATTTTCCATTAATTGAGTTTCTTGAAAATACATCTTTTTTGTTTCGTCATTAACTTGGGTCTAATTTGATGTTTGCCTTTACAGGAGTCTCTAATGACCTCCACCGCGTTAGTATTTTCCATAAATTCAATAGCAATAAAGAACTTCATCTTTAATTTTCTATTGTCAAAATTTTGGAATCAACACTACATATTATTTGCAAGTGTTTCATGCAATGTAACGGGGATAACACCCCAAACTAGCTCCATGATCGTAGGCATAACAACAAGCCCAAAAATCCGAGGGTTTTTTTCATTAAATTCAGAAACAATATGACCATATTGTCCATTTTGATTATTCTAGTGTTTGACAATTTCAACCATTTCTTCAGAATTATGGAATAACATCTATCATTTCTCACAATTTCACAATCTTAAACGGAAACAGATTAAGTCAGTGAAATGGTAAATGATAAAAATGTAATATAGAAGAAAAGAATTTTATAACCAATAAACTGTTTTTCATCGAACGGCATATTGTTCAAAACAGTATTCAAGAATCCATTTTCTTCAAGGTATTCCAAACGTCAATGTAACCTGCAAAATCTTTTTGAAACATCGACATAATTGTCTTAAGATTGTTACAAAACTTGAACCGAATTGATGTTATTGCGGAGGCCTGAAACATCAGTTTCCTTAAGACAATTATTCGTTCGATACCAGTGAATTTATTTCCCAGGATACAACCACAATCGTAGGCGAACTCAATCGAGTGAAGAGCAATATACAGAACCTAAAGCTAGTAGTCTTGCTTGAAAAAGAATGAAAAGAATTGGTAGAAATTTTCTTTATAAAAATAGAAATAAAACTCAAAAGTATATGACACAAATTAACTAGCACAAAGGCCAAGTTACTTCAAGTTAGTGTATTTTAAAGGCTACATGAATGAGGATTATATATAATATAATATGACATTAACATGGTTTTAATATGTTTAATAGAGATTAAACATACATAACCACAAACATAATGGTAATTAAACATGTAGGTTATGAAATTGAGAAATATTTATGTTTATTAAGGAGTTAAAAACTCATTAATCAGAAAACATATTATGGTGAGAAAGTGAAAAGAGAAAATTATCTCAATACTGAAATACTAACGTGACACGTTAAAGTCTAATAGATATTCAATCTTTAAACTTTCAATTTCTCATTCACCATTAAATCTGTTTTAGGCGTATAATATACCGTTGAAGAGCTCTTAATACATAAATACAATGGCACATTTCATGTTATTCATATGATAGCTTTTCCATATTATACTTGAACCTAAAGTTGATAATGCACGTTATTGTCAAATATGTCATATTTTCCAACATATACAAAGTTCAAATTAGACAACACTAGAGGATTGAATGATTGAGATTAGTCTAAAGTTTATAATTTTACAGCCACTTAGAGAGGCCCAATCCGTATTTTGTATAAAATATGACAAAATCAGCCTATTAATAAAAAAAAAATGGAACTGGTGAATAACATGTTTCTTGGGAGTTAACATCTGTTGTCCAAATGTGAAATCATCTTGGAGTGGCATTAGTGACAATTTGTTTGACAAGTTTCAGAAACACACGAGGACACAAGTTCATTTGCTTTTCGTCCTCTCATTGATTTTATTTTGGCTTGGCAAGTGAAACACGCAAGCAGTTTCCAATCTAGGAAAGAATCCATAGCTACATATCCTCTCATGACTTCAACCAGGCCAACACTAACTTTAAAAAAAGACTTCACAAGGGGTCAAATACAATTTTTACCCATCTGAATTTGACCCAAAATGACCTATTGTCTTCCTTACAACAACATTACCCCGATGCTTAACAAGACTCCCGCACAAGCGGAGTGAGGGAGGGTCGGGTGTAACTACAGAGAGATTATTTTCAATTAACCCTGAAGTGGAGTTGCAACAGCTATCCGTGATTTCACAATAAAAGCAGCTCGGATAGTTTAATGAGTCATTTTGCTTCAGTCCATTATAACCTAAAGCCAAAAAAAAAGATAAATCTTTAGCCCCATCGAAATAATGGAAAACCTATTGCCTTCCTTAACTTTCAAAATTTCCTTAAGCCCTATGAACCGACAAAAGTGCACCAGTTTATCCCCTTGATTGACACGTGTCAATTCCTGAGGTTTAACTTTTTAAGGATGTCATTTTCCTGACTTTCTCTCTTCAATTAGAAGTTGACATATGGCGTAGAGGGAGGGCAAACTAATGCATTTTTGCCAAGTCGAGGGGCTAAGAAAAACTCTAAAAAATTCAGTGGGCACAAGGACATTTGGACCAACTTGAGGCGGGTCTACTGTTCAATGAGTATATTAAAACAAGAAGATAAAAAAAACGTTCAGTACGCACAATGAAACCTCAAAAGAATCTTACTTTTATTCTAAAAACATGTACAATTATCTTTTGCACCAAACAAATGGTTAACATTAAAGAAGTTAGCTGCAGAAATGGTACATAATTCTGGTTTCACATTCCCTGGTATGAATTTTTTACCATCTAAGTATAAATTAACATTATTAGTAGGCACAGATCGCCAAAATCAAAATGCTAAAACCTGATGCTTAGAGAGAGTAAATCCCACATTTGATTTAAGCATTCTCTGCACTGCCTGATTCTGCTTCCATTGCCTTCAGCATTCGTTCTCTGTTTTGTGTTTGTCTTTCTACAGCAACCATATACAGACCTAGACACCCAACAAACACCCACTATCACACAGAAGGCAACCTTAAAGTTTTTTTTAAAAAAAACAATAAAAGGCCTGAATAAAATACATACTGATTGCACTTCCAACAGCACATGCCCATAGAAGCCTCATGGACCATTTATCCCCAACTCGGGTTCCCATGTTTAGCTGCAATAAAATCAAAGATAAAGATGACTACTTTGCTAAATTTCCAAGCGTAAATTAGTCAGCTTCTATGATTCTCAACTCCTAACTTCTTACAAGAAATCAATCTAATAGAGTCATTTAACTTAACCTTGTTGCAGAAGAGTGAAATTAGTACCATCCCCTTCTGGATTCTCATGATTTTCAAATATTTTATCAACTAAAGCATTTGATAAATGCACTACATAATGCATAATTTCATATTGTAAATGAAATGCATTACTGATAAGCCTCTAATGAGATAATCTTCAAGATTCAAACTCGAGAAGAGGTAGCTAGTCCTTGTGAATTGCAATTATATACTATATCAAAGCTAGATTTAGCATCTGGACAGGTGTTGCAGAGATCATTAGCTAGCTGCAGACTTGTTAAGAATCAAAGTGAAGCTTCTTATATGGAAAGCTCCAAACAATACATGAAATAAGAAAGAACAAGGCCGTTTTTTATTTCACGATTAACAAAATCTCAGCGATCTCATATTGTGATCCATGGATTGAAAAAAACAAGAAGACTGCAGATATAAGCATTTTGCAGGAATCCAATGTTAATATTTTAGTGTAATTGGATCAACTAGTTTGACCAATGCGATCGTGACATTTCACCGAACAAGTATGGAGAGTACGGAGTGCACACTTGTTCGGGTTCTGTTTACGATTTGGGGGGTCCGGGGGCAGCGCCCCCGGGTGCGGGGTCCAAGGGGCAGCAGCCCCTCGCGGGGTCTAGGGGCAGCGCCCCTAGGCAGGGTCCGAGGGGCGGCAGCCCCTGGCAGGGTCCTGAGGCAGCGCCCCGGGCTGGGGTCGAGCTCGAAAATCCAAATCCCTGAACCCACGCATCCTTTGGAAAAATTCATCAGAAAATGAATTTTTGTCCGAAACAGTGTGTCTGTTGGACACAACTGAATCTCGGAAGAAACATGTCTTTTGGACATGGCTGCTACGTCAAACAGCATGTTTGTTGACGTTTTGGCTATATATTTCACCAAAACGATATTGGCCAGACACAAGAAAATTCGGTTGAAATTTCATTGCAAACAAAATTCTTGTTCTTGATTCTCTTTCTGATTTTATCCGATTGAAAATTTGGTAAACCGGCCAAATAAATTTCAATCTGCCAGCGTTTTTCACGACTTCAGAAATATCCAAGTAATCCCCGTTTTCCAACATCCAAGTGACTGATAATTTCTACTAATTTACACGTTTATACAATGTTTATATGAAATTTCATGATTTCTCAAAGGGGTAACAATCAGATACACAATAAACAGTATAAATATTTGGGAGATATATAGAATCAAAATGGTGATGAGATCCATCGTTTCATTTTCTGAACACTAATTTATTCCAAAACCTGGAGTGTCCCCGTGTCAGACGCTCTCCGCACACTCGTCGGACACGTTTCCGACACTCCAAATTTCAAACGGACACTCCACGTAGGATGAACACTTCCCGGACATACCTTGGACACCCCACGTAGAAGTTAATGAATCTCCTTTAATGGAAATATGTGGCAAAAATAGAAAAACATCGTGGGGGTGGAGTAATACGACATTTAAATGCAACAACGTGGGCAAGAAAAGTAAGATTCATACACTAGAGTTGAAACACATTTATTGCACATAGTTGTTAAAGGTATTAACATATGCAATAAAGTCACCAGACATGACATAACTACTATTTTGAATTTATTTTTTTTATTTGTTAGTGATCAAATGACTATTGATGAAATGGATTTTATTATATATGAGTATTTATGTTTGACAATTTATTTTAAGTGTCGTGCCCCAGCCATGTCCAAATGTATATTTTTTCAAATTGCCGTGTGGTGTGAGATACTCGGGGGCGTGTCTGTCGAACCTAGAGAGAGAACAGTATTGAAAAGCGCGCATCAACTGAGTCGTAATATGAATAGAGCTCGAAATCCCCAAATTCAAAATTCGAAGCATTGAACTCAAACCTAATCAGAAATTTCAAAAGCAAATCCAGAATAAAAAATCACCAAAGAGCAATTGATTTAAAACCTTTGCATCGATCTATCTAGGTATAACCAAAGAATTCCCAATAGAAAATTCAAGAAAATGCAGTAGATACAACTTTTAGCAGTACCAAAAAAGATGGCTTAATAAATGCAAGGATGTTCTTACTTGAACAAATTAAAACGGAGATATATAGCATAAAGCGTTAGGACGTTACCGGTAGCCGGCGGTGGAAGACGGTGACGGTGGCTACTAGCTAGGGAAGATCAGTGAAGACTGAAGAAGGTGGCGGCTGAATTACCTTTAAACCGGCTTGGTTTGGTTATTGCTAAACCGACCCAACAAACATACAGAAAAAAAAAGTGAACCAAATAGCAGAATAAACTAGTCCGATTAATCTAATATCAAACAGGTGGAGATACTAGTTCAAGGTTTTATTAGGTCAACCATATTCAACCGAAGTTCAATTCATGATTTTTTCGGTTGAACTTATTGATTTCATCCAATTTTAATAATATTGGTTATACATAGTGCTGAATTAGGTTGGAGCTAGAGGTGAGTAAATGGTTTTACGAATGAACTAATGAAGCCAATCATTAATATAATTTGGTTATGCCGTTAGGTTTAATTTATAATATATTACATATTAGAAAATCGTCATTTATATCTCATTTGGGTAAAATAATTTCATCTCAAGTTTAGCTCAATTATCTAAATATCCTAAAATGTGTTTTCAATATCCTTTATACGCCCTCCATAACTTTCATACGTCCACCATAACTTTTTTACGCTCCATATTGTATTAGGTTTGTAACAGGTCTGTAACAGATGCATAACAGCTCTATAACAGACTTGTAACATACATGTATTAGACTTGTATTAGGTTTGTAACAGATATATAATAGACTTGTAACAGATTAATGACTGACAAATAATGTCAAACACTAATGTAAATCAAAACTAATAAAAATTTACTATTTTATTAATCAAACACCAGTAACAGATATATAACAGCTTTGTAGCAGAATTTGTAATAGGTTTGTAGTAGGTATGTATTAGATATGTAACAAAATCAAGGAAATACATCATTCTTATTTCCTATCTGATACAATACTGATACAAGTCTGTTACATTCTCATTAAACTCTTGTATCAGACTTGTAGCAGATATATAACACATATGTAACAGATATGTACTATGCCTTTATTACATGCGTAACAAGTAGAAAAAAACATGTAAATCAATTTGTCAAATAGAAAATGGCAGGAGGATGACATTGCATATAATCATGAACAACATGAACTGCTGTTATCACAAAGAAAATTCAATAATCATCAGATCAGGAGCTTTTCAGTTGCATGAAAAAAACTCAGAGTCATGTCATTCTTTATCTCCATAGCAGAACCATTGAAATTCGAAAAATCAAATCGAAATCTGGATTGCAATAGAGAGAACAAAACAAAACAGTGATTGAATAAGAATTCCTTGATTTAAAAGAGAAAGAAATCGATAATGAAGAACGCAAATTGCTTGATGAAATCGAAAAGAACAAGAAAATCGAGATCGAAGAACAAATTGCAAAAAAATCATAAGAGAGTTTGAACCAACACCAATTTCAGATGCAAAATCAGCAATCGACGAAAACAAAGAAACAGATCTACCAATTCAATTCGCATCAAATTTCATTAATAGTAAAGCTGATGTGAAAATCAAATACCTAAATCAATGAGAGTGAGATTCTGAAGACGAAGGAGCATAAAGCTTTGTTATAGACTTGTTCCCCGACGAGGTAAACGCAGAAGACGACAACGCCGGTGTCGAGACCAGGGAAAAGAAATCGGAATGAAGGGAGAGATCTGCATATAAGGGGAGCGTATTTTGGTTATGAGAAGTTTAAAAAAAGTTGTATAAGTTACACGCATTTAATTAAGCCAATTATGTAATTAATTTGTAAAAGTTGAACAAATAGGTGTTTTACCCTTACATATTAGATTTTCGATTTAGTTGGTTTTCATGTTATCATTATAATGTATAAATAAATATTAAAACATGATAATAAGTCTCCACTAATCAAGTTACACTCTCATCAATTATTCGTTAATGGATTTGGATTCTCTACGTTAACTTTATTTTGAAGTTAGAAAAATAGAAATAGAGGTAACGAGAGAAAAAATATTTAGAGATTTATGCAATATATCATGGTCGTCTAAAATTAAATGAAGAGAATGTTTACAAAAATTTTTTTCAACTTTAAGGAATTCAAATACATTATTAATGATTTCGACTTTTAGGTATCGAAATATTGAATTTAAGTTGGGCTTTTACTTCAAATGGTACATTTTGTAACTCCGTAACCTTTAGTAACACAACGGAGACAACGTATGACCCTAATGATTAAGATTTAATTTACAATCTCTAAATACATTAAATTCGAGTCACATCTGGGTGGGTGGGTTTTTTTATATTTAATATATGCACAAAATTTTATAAAAAAGTTGAGTAAATGTGTTTATAAAAGAAATATTAATACTAATACTGTAAAAATATTTCAAAGTTACTGATTAAAACGTGTGACGTGGTCATTTGTGGCCAATGTCACTTAATTTGCCTGTCCTTCATCAAAATAAAAACTCTCATTTTATAAAAAAAAAAAAAAAGGAAAATAAAAAATCCACTTTGAATAGTATTATGGTGAAATTTTCCAATTTTTATGTTATTTATCTTATTAATTTATTGACTTTTTTTAATTGGCAGGAGACAAACAAAAGCGAGGTTGGTAAAATTATAGTAATTATTTTCTCTTTTCAAAAATAGTATAATGGTCCTAAACTGTGTATTGCTTTAAAAATAAGTTTGACAGAAGAGCTAAAGAAGAAAGCACCATGTTTGTTTTATACACTGACATGGACCTATAATTGCAGTTCATTTCAAAATGCTGGAGGAACGGTTGGTGAGTGTAAACGTTCAACAACAATATCTAGATTCGAAGGTGATATCCTTGAGATGAATCTGGCGAAGATAAATGGAAAGTGAGCTTCGTCGGAGGTTTCGATGAAGACCCTCGATCTGATGGTCAGGTCAGTAAATGAGTGAGGAGTCTCATATGGAGAATAATGAATTATGGGAAATGTTTCCTTTACAGATGTTTTGGTAATGATGACGCGTGAAGTCCGCCATGTCAGAGAGTTTGGAGGGGTCCATTCTTAGCATTAATTGGCGGCGCGCAAGTGGCTTGTCACCATTAATGCATCGATGTTGTAGTTGATATCGATGTTTTTGGGCCTCGTCATACTGGTACCATCTATGACTGACGACGATACTTATGGCGAGGTTATCGATGTCTCCTCATGACGATGATTACGCTGACAACACTTGTGGCGATTGGCAATTGCATCAGATGATGTTATCGGTAAGGACGCGTGACAACAGACTTAAACTAGACTCAGACATAGGTTTAGTTGGGCCTAATTGGGTTTAACTTTAAAACTAGTAGGAATCATCTACCTAGAAAAGGCATTCTTATGGCAAACAAATGTATCTAATTCATGAACCTCAATTCTCTAAATAATCTCATTCTCTCTCAAACACATTAACTTAACACATTAACTCACATAAGCATTGAAGCATCCTGAGGATCACCAATCCTAATCCAAAATTTTTTTGGAGGTCGATATTTCAACCAAGACAATTCTCAATACAATTTTGAAAAATGGAATATGGAGTGACTCTCTCTTTCACCAATCATTTTGGTGTAATGGTATTTTAGACTTATGGTAATAGGAATTTACAAATATATTTTTACTTGTCATTCTCAAATATCTAGGCACTTTTTGGATTAGTTTTCCAATTATACACTCATTTGTTCCATTATCATTAATTGAAATAAAGTAAATATTAATTGGAGGGTAAAATAGTATTTTCCTGCCTTAATTAATTGATTCCTTAAAAACTGTGAAATGTGTTAAAAGACAAGTAATAAAAGACGGAGAAAGTAGTATTTTAGATTGTATTTTACGTGGTACAGTGGAACATATTAATTTATAGAATAGAAATAATTTTAATATCAGCTACCCCCTTACTCCAGTTTTGTTTGAATTGAAATTCATGCTATCTCAAACTTAAACTGTATAGCTAGTTTCAATCCCACAGATTTATATTTAATAAAATTTAGAGTTATTCAACACAAAAAGTTTTTGAAAACCCCAGATCTGTTATATGTATAACTAATTCATAAAAATGCAGGTGATATATGATCCATCAGGGAGCTTCTAATAAGATTCTCAAACCAACTTAAACATTACCCTTTATGATGATTGACATTTTCAAGATTGATTGATTTGATTTTAGAAGTGTTCACATTTGAAATTTGAAATTTTGATTTTGTTTGAGCAAAATGTATCTACAAACAATATTGTGCAAGTGATTGTTTATAATAATGTTTTTAGATAAATGTTTTGTTTTTTCTGAATTTCTATTTTCTCTATAGTTTCACATTTGCATAAATAATTTCCTTAAATAAAATAGTTTAATGTGTAATAAATGCTGGTAAGAAATATCACAAAATACATATATCTATTTACTTAATTTCCTTTTCTTTTCTCTTTCTTTCTTCTTTTCGTTTTGGTAGGATTTTCTCTTTCTTTTTTAAACACTGAAAAAAGATTAAGTTTTAAAGAAGAACGCACCTAGACCAGATTTCATTTTTAAATAAATCCACTCTCTCAAATTGGGTCAGTTCAATCTATGAACGTCACAGAGAGAAGAGATTAAAAAGGATTCAGATTTGTATTGTTTTCAAGCTCAAAGTTTGTATCTTTTTCAACTAGGAAAGAAGAAGAAGAAATGGGTATTGCTAATCAAGAAGCGATCAAGCAGTTTCATTCGTTAATGGACCCAAGTCAGCTCCCAAAACCCACCTCACATTTTACTTTTTTTTTCTTCTAATTTTTAATTTCTGATTTTGGACTTTTTCCTTAACGAACTTTCCATTTTTGTTTCGCAGTCGATGATCAATTGAAAGCCACATTTCAGGTTTGTACCAATCCCCCTTTGGGTTCTTACTTTTGATTGATCTGTTTTATGCTGACCAAAAGGATAATCTAGCATCAGGTGGAACAAAATTGGATTTAGGATTTGAATTTTAGATATTGGGATCAGCTTCTAATCACTGAATTTAGTTGATCCGAGTTAATTTTGTATCGGTTCAAATCGCAATCCTTTTGATTCCTTGACTATCCCACTAATTCAATTATGCTAAACTTTTGCTTGTCACTGCATCTGTTTTTTCTGTTTGTATTTTAGCTGCTGATGCTAGGATAAAACATGAGCTTGATTGAATTTTATTGGATTGTTGTGTAATGTTCAAGCACAATAACTGTTAACTTGTTTGTGTGGTGTTCAGAATATGCATCAGGGTTATCCAAATGAAACATTGGTCCGGTTCCTCAAAGCACGAGAATGGAATGTTACTAAGGCTCATAAAATGGTTAAGTCCATTGAGTTTTTTCAATGTTAACCTTGTTTCAATTCCTACAATTTTTTTCAGGTTGTGATTATTTTGGATCCTGTTTTCCCCCATCTAATGATGTCTTTTTTTGTTTTCAGTTGATTGATTGCTTAGAATGGAGAATACAAAATGAAATTGATAACATATTGGCGGTAAGCAGTTTGCCTTAGTTGAATGGCTTAGTGTGGATTTCTTGAACTCTCTTTGAATCATAGAGTTTGCTTTTGATATAGGCATCCTCATTTCTGCATTAGTTCAATATGATTTGTGTTAACACATGCCAAAGGAAGCTACAAAAAGAACCTTTTAGATATATGGTAGTTTCATTTGTTTAGGCAACAAGGTATCTAATTGTTGAGAGTTAGAATGAAAATTGAACGCCAAACCATCAATAGCTCCCTGAGCTTGGTCCAAATAGTCAACTGCCCCCATGATCTTTAAAACACAACTCATCTCCCCTTTAGCTTTAAAAAAGTGCACCAGTTTCCCCTGAATGCCATGTGTCAGCTTCTTGTTGGAGAGAGAGAATCGGAAAAAGGTATTTTTTAATAAAGTCAAATTGACTGGAAGCTAACAGTTGACACATGGCATTTAGGGGGTAAACTTGTGCATTTTTGCAAGTTCTAGGGGCAACAAAGTGTGTTTTAAAGATTAGAGGGGCAGTCGGCTATTTGGGCCGGGTTAAGGGGGCCGGTGATGTAATAGGCCAAAATTGAATGATAGTTATCCTTTCTATTGGATGGCAATTGTTATTCATTTGGCTATTTGTTTACAGAAACCAAGTATTCCAAGTGAGCTATATAGAGCAATTCGGGATTCTCAGCTTGTAGGACTATCAGGTTATTCTAGAGAGGTAAGCTCAAGCATTTCAAACTCTGGCCTGCTCTTCAACATTATTGGAATTTCTCTAATATTAAATTATTTTTATAATCGTAACTAGAAGAGGAGATTTTAGTTCAAGATCTGACATTTTTTTGTGTTCAATTTTCTAGGGTCTCCCTGTCATAGCCATTGGTGCTGGGCTAAGCACATATGATAAGGCATCTGTAAGTGTTCTACAATGTACCAACATATTTTATTATACTAGAGTTTAACTGAACTGAATTGATTTGAAGTCCAAGAGAACAAATCCTAGATCGAAATATGCTGATCCTTATTTTCTGTTTTCTTTTAACACTTTTTATTTATGATCTTTGGTTTTTGTGATTGTAGGTGCACTATTACGTACAGTCACACATTCAAATGAACGAATATAGGGATCGTGTAATACTGGTGAGAAGTTCACTGCCACTGTTATATCATTTTTAGGATTTATTCTATGAATTCACCTTTCTTATTTATTTGTTTGGATTTTAGCCTTCAGCAACTAAGAAGTACGGACGGCATATCAGTACCTGCATCAAAGTTTTAGATATGACCGGCTTAAAGCTTTCAGCATTGAATCAAATAAAGGTATGTTTGCATGAATAACCATCTAAATTGTCATCTTTTTAATCAACTAGATTCATTTGCATAATTATGAGGTGTTATTTCAATTATTTTCTTGTGATAAGGAAAATTCTGTGCGATATCTGGTATTAAAAGGGTGTATAACTTGGTTGGTTTAATTCCTGATGTTGTGTTACAGCTATTGACAACTATATCTGCAGTAGATGACTTAAACTATCCAGAAAAGACAGAAACATACTACATTGCAAACGCTCCATACATATTTTCAGCGTGTTGGAAGGTTCGTAAAAATCATTTTTGTTGCTCCCATAATCATATACACGTCTCGTAAAAAGCTGAAGACTTTGTAAATCATGTTGGCAGGTTGTGAAGCCTCTATTACAAGAAAGAACAAGGCGGAAAATTCAAGTGTTGCAAGGTTGTGGACGAGACGAGTTATTAAAGGCAAGTGTCTTCTCAATAAGCTGTCCTATTAACACAATTTTTTCGGTTTCATATCTAAAGGCCCCTTTTTTCTTATTTCCTTGCAGATTATGGATTATTCATCTCTGCCACATTTTTGTACAAAAGAAGGGTCTGGCTCATCTCGCCATGTTGGTAATGGAACTACTCAAAATTGTTTCTCCTTGGATCATGAATTCCATAAAGAGCTATATGACTATATGAAGCAACAAGCTGCTCTAGTTGATTCAGTTTCGCCCCTCAAGCAGGGCTCGGTCCATGTGGATATCCCCGAGCCAGACCCCGAAGATGCTGAGATCGCTAAAACGATTGAAGCTGAATTGCACAAGTTCGGGGACTTAAATGGATTATGCCACTCAATGAATGGGGTTAAAGTTAATGGTCACTGAAAAATCTCAACAATTTAAAAATTCTGTACCACACCAAATTGAACTCTTGATGGCCTTGTACTATCAGACTGGAGGCAAGTATTTTTACCAATGACGGAAATTATCTTCGCTTACCTGGCATCAGCTCGATGCTGGATTGGCTGGATAAAGCTAATGTTTTGTAGGATAACATGTTCACCACTGTGGAGTGGAAGATTATAACAACGGCATTGTTTGACTTTACTGTAATGCAATTGCTGTTGTATTATATCTCATTAGCTGTTGTGCATCTGTTTTCTAATGTTAGTTTGTGTTACTATAATGTACGTATATTGCTATCATCTGAAGCCTGAATTTTCTATATTTAAGATACTAATATACCTAAATCCACCTAAATTGTTTTGTTTAGACCCTTTTAAAATCGACAAGACCACGATTATTTAACTTCTGACACTTCAAATTCTATGTTGATGAATATGATGTGGTTCATCTTTTTATCTCACAGATCTGCAATTCCCCATATGTATAAAACTTCAAGTTACAGCAATGTCAAAAGAAAAACTCAATGCTACTCCACATCCTCAATCATTAATCTAACCAGTTGTCTCATTTACACAAAAAAAAAAAAAAATCCACTCTTCCCTACAATATTCACTCGTCCCAATTTGACCCTCCTGGCTTCAAATGTACAAACACAATCACACAAAGGCATTTCAAACACAAATGTTTAAACACGTTTTTCGCCAGGCAAGTACGATGGAGATCCCCCTTCTGCTTGGGTCGTCTTCTTTCGCTGGAACAAACTTAGATTCGGCAAAAGAACTTTCTTCGATACAGAAGACTTCTCTTTCTCCAGCTTCCGAACCTCCGCGACTTTTTGAGGACCTGGATTTTTCATACTCACCCTGAAATTCTGTGGGGACGATTCAAACGACATTTTCCTTTCTGCTAAAATCCGTGCCGCAGTTTCAGCTGCCTTCTTCTGCTCTCGTTCACGCCACTTCCTAAGCTCCACCTCGACCGCTTTCTTGGCTGCTTCGGCCATCTCTGCCCTCTTCAAGGCCTCCTGTGTCGCTTTCTTCATATCCTCGATCTCTTTCTGTATTGCGTGGTACCTCTTGAGCGCCTCGTTCTCGCTCGCCTTTACAGCTTCCACCTGAGCCATTGCAGCTGCCACTTTCATCTCTGCCAGTGTCTCAGACTCCTCGACTTTGCGGCTCAACGCCTCGTACTCTTCTTTTGAGATTGTAATCTGGGCACTCGATTCAGAAGTCGAAGCACGTGCTGCGCTAGTCCTCTCGGACAATGTCTTAATATGATCGAGAGCTCTTTCCTCTGCTATTTTTGCCTCCTCAGCTTCTTCTAAAGCTGCCCTCAGCTTTCGTTCGGCTTCTTCGAGAGCTATACTGGTGCCTTCAGCTTCTTTCTTCAACTCCTCGGCCTTTTTCTTCATTTCTTCAGCTTCATGTCTTGCATTCTCGGCTTCGGATGATAACTGTTGGAGAGTTGATATAATCTCTCCAGAAGCAACTCGGGTTTTAGATCCCTCGGAAAGCACTTGTTCGAGCTCGGCCTTGCTTTTACGAAGCTTGACATGGAGATTGCCTGCAATAGACTCGGTTTCTGCCTCTTTCTCTCTCAACTCAGTGTGTTCCTTCTTCATATTCTCGAGCCCCATCTTAAGAGATTCGACCAAATTTCTCAATGAGCTTTCCTCTTCGGCTAATTTCTGCAATGACTCCTTAGCACCGTCTAGCTCTGAAGTGACGATTCTTACCGAATCCAAATCCGAAGCCCTCGCATTATCCATCTTCTTTTGCAGATCATCGATCTCGTTCATTGTTTCAGCCAGTTGCTTCTCAAGGTTACAAGCGATTTCAGGATCAAACTCGCTCTTCAGTTTAAGCGATTTATTAGCCGATGCTTCTAAGGTAGCTTTACAAGATTGCTTCAGATTATCCTTTTCCCGAAATATTTTGGCCTGCTCTTGATGTGCTTCTAATGATGCAAGTTTCACTTGGCCAATCGATTCCTGAATAGACGAGATTTCCTTAGAAAGCTCGCCGACTTTATCCACATTTCCTTTGGCTGTAATTTCAGCTACTGTGGCTCGATCCATTGCAGCAACCTTTGCTTCCAATGATGCATCAGATTCTTGTCGAATCTTCTGGAGTTCTTTCTTTTTAGCATCGAGTTCGGTAAATACAGTCAAATATTGTTCCCTGGCAGATTCCAAATCCTGGTTTCTAGCAGGATTAGGTCCAGCAGTAATATCACCGCTCTTTGTTTCTTCGATTTGCTTGGCCTTATCTTTTGCAGCTTCTGTATCCCTAATTGCTGAATCTTTTGATTGGGTGACAGTACCGAGTTTTTGGGTCAGATCATCAACGGTTCTTTTGGCCCTCTCAAGTTCTACAAGTGCTTGAGACTTGGTGTTTTCGGCATTATTAAGTTGATCCTTTAGCTTGTTCAGCTCCTTCTGAGCCAGGTGAAGCTGTGATTCTTTGGCCAAAACTCTCTACAACAATAAAACAGAATAATAAGATAGGTAAAATCGTCATATAGGTCCATAAAACTTACAAAAAAAAATATTACGGAGGTCCAACATATAAATAAAAGTACCAAAAAGTGTAAAAATATCATGTATACCTCAGCAGAATGAGATTTGGGCTTCTTGATAGTAGGTTTTTCCCCTGACCCAGAGAAAGCGCCTTCACCGAATCGTGAAACAGCATCTTTTACAGATTGAAAAGGGGCACTAGTGTCAATCTCGCCCACCTCTACTACTTTAGGGGAATCAGTAGCATTTTGGCGTTGTTTCGCAACCATATTGCTTTCTTTGTTATTATTTAGAATCGCAAAATGTTACCTGTTAAAACAAATAGAACACCGTCGATTGATATTGTGCAAGAAAGAAGGCAAGCATTCAGTTTAATGACGACTTAAGACATACCCAACCAAGAATTGTCTTCCTTAAATCATAAATAGATAAAACGATAGCCCAAAACCGAACCACAAATCAAATCTAGCCTTCAATGCACAGAAGTCATACCAAAATCCTATCAAATAAAGCATGATAAAACATCCAATTGATGAAAAGTTGCAAAATATTACTATTATTTCAGATGTTGTCGCTCACTAGCAAGTGAAGCACGGAAACTCCTAGAAGCTAACGTTTCCCGTTTCCGTTTCCCTCTCGGAAACCTGAAATCACGTTATTTTTGCGTTTCTAGTGAGCGTTTCCGACCGGAAATGAATGGGAAACGTTTCCTTTCCCGTTTCCGTGCTACATGACAGCTATTGGCAGGTCTACATTATAAATGCAGAAAAAAGTATGCAACAAAGAACAAACTTTTGACAACATTATTGTTAACTTTTTTTTATCACAATAAGCTACTGGATACCTAACAATAGTCATTACCAATAACAGTCACGAACCATATAAAGCATTGCGGTCAAAGTGATCATAATCATCATCACAAGGCCACCCCACCCATCATTCTCAAGCTCTACTTATCTAAATCCGAAAATAGATAAGCATTGAGGAGCTGCATACTGTAATAAAAAACCTAACAATCTGCCCCTCTAGTTTGTTCTTGTAATAATTCAGACAAAGTAAACAGTCCTTGCAACAAGCTTTAGAACATAAAGCTCGCCATAATTCATAGGGGTCATATCTCCTCTATAGAGAGTACCATCAGTTTATTAAGGAGTTTTTGACAAATTCTACCCATACTAGTGATAACTCACCTTAAATTTTCCTAACAATCAGTTAAACAACACTCCATCACAAATGGTTCCCAAATTTATCTAAAAACCTACGCACAACAATTAAAGTTATCGACTTCAAAGAAACCTTATTTAAAGGTGATTCTATCTTCGATACTTAGAACAATTGCAAGGTCAGACTAGAAAAGGAAACCAAATTCTGCAAAATGATTATATCTCTACAAAATGAAGGCGACAGACAAAAGGACTACAGAAAACTACGAAAATGAATAGCCAGAATCACTTACCGAAAACCCTAATCAGGCTCCAGAGACGAACAAGACCTCAACGCAAAAACACAATCTTGACATGATGGGTCAATTTCAAAACCAGAAACGACCCTCGATCATCTTGTTCTTGATCTCACAAGAAGAAAATCAAAAACCCTCTTGGATTCTGGACACAGAGACCAAAACCCAGCAAGGAAAATAAACTAGGGGCGAGAGTCTCCAGAAGAATTCGCCAATGATTTGGTCATGAAAGAAAGGGGTTTCTTAAATGATCTCTCACCCAAGCTGTGAATCAAGAGGCGAAAAAGAACGCAGCTTTTTGGGATCGAAATGATAGCAGAAGAATTGTGGAGAGAGAAAGAGATTCAAAAATTTGAGAGGAAGAACAGGGACAAATTTATGAGACAGAAAGAAAAAGCAAGAGAGAGAATATGAATAGGATAGGTTGCTTTCTCAGAGTCGCAGTTCCTGATGTGGATTTTTCCTTTGTAATGGAAGGGGGTGATTCTGTCTTTTGCACACAAATCATTATTTTATTGTTTTTTAATAAATAAATATTGACAATAAGAAACTTTACAGACTTTATAGAAACTTTACAAATTTAATTTTGATATCTTATTTTGTGGACGTATATTAAAAAATATATTTTTTTTAATTTTATATGGGTTGTATATTAAATTAGTTGTAATTTTTTTCGTTTTCCATCTGGTTCACCGAAGTTTTACTCCGAGTATATTTAAATTCAATCAGAGTTGCGTATCTGACTGTGGTGGGTGAGTCTTTCAATAAAAAATTTTTACATTCACTAAGACTCGAATTCAAGACATTGCTTAAGCGATACCAAGTCAACCCTTCTTAGTTAAATTAGTTGTAATGAAAGCATTAAAAACATATCAAAATTATGAATAAAAACTTTAACAACTTAATAATAGCAAATATCACTATAAATTAAGGTTATTAGGTACTTTAAATAAAAAACAATGATAAATAATATATTTATAATGTGAATCCTATAATGTATCGCGTTTCAAATGAATGTAATGATATATTTTAGAAAATCATTTTGATTTAATTATAAGCTAGAGTAATTTTATAAGTTATTTGAGTTTAGATGTATATTTGGGTTCAAATTTAAGTTTCTGAAAAATATATCTAGTGATTAATTTAGTATTTTGTTGAGAGATAACCCAAATAAGTAAGAATATATAAAATAAAAACTTTTCAAACATGTTAAATCAAAAAAATTATTTTAATTAAATTCATTATTTTTATCTATTGAAGTTTATATTCCGAAAATTTAATGATATGGATTTTGGGTGAATGTTATAGTGACTTTTTTTTAAAATAAAAGTTACTTTATCTTTTATCACCATTGAATTAATGAGATAAAATTTATTCAATAATTATAGTCGCAAAGTAAAAAAATAAGACCACCGTAGAAAATCAATTTTGTATCAAAAATATCTTATACAATTACATCTTTAACCGCGAAAAAGTAGTTTTTTATACTATATAACTACACACAAAGGAAATTATGAATAGATTAAATGAAACATAAAGACCTGAATTTAATATTTACAATAATGTTTGAAGTGAGAATTTATAAAATTAAAAGTTGTTGATTCTTAAAGATATTATTATCAGTAAAACAGTGAAAAAATTGTGATGAATATCTTAATCTTGTAGTTTAGATTGAAGCTGTAATCTTTAAATATCTCATGTTCGAATTACATAAAAAAAGAATATTAAATATAATTACACAATTTAAAAAAAATAAAAATATTGAAGTAATTAATTAATTAAATAAAAATTGAAAAGATAGAGGGCCGCATATGCTTCACGTAAAGTAAATTGAGATATAAAGGTAGATGGCAACTTTAGCAGGTTTAAGTTTGTAAGTTTGTGCCAGCCCAAGAGAAATATTGATTTATTTATTACATGATATGGTATTTGGTAAAAGTAAAAAAAAAAAAAAAGAAAAAACTAAAAAGACCATCCTTTTGAGTTTCAACTTTTTAGAAGAAATGTGCGTGTGTATAGTAGAAAAGAAAAAACTAAATAGACTTGTCATTATTGTGGATTTTATTATTATTATTATTATTATGATCATCGAATAAAATCATCATTTCCTCTTTATATGATAAACAGTTATTATGTATTTAGCTTTCTAACAAATCCTTTATGTAGAGTGCTTTACCAATGTAACCTTGCCATATCTCAAATTCTTATAGAACAAACATCCTACAAGTTACAACCACCGCATTTCCATGATTTTTGAATGCTATTGCTAAAAATTGCATTAGATAATGCCCAATATAAGGCCTTTTTCGTCCATAACTTTAAATTGTTTTAAACACTAGGTCTTTCAAATTAAAAAATTATTAACCAAATCAATATGAAATATTATTTCAAAGTGACAATACATTAAAAGAAAAACATCAATGGAGCACTATGCTTTATTTTGAGGAAAAAAAATATAATGTTTCGAATAATTGAAATAGTTTTTCAATGATAGTACATGGTGATTGCCCTTTAATCGTTAGTTAGCTGCACAAGGAATACAATAAGTTATCCAAATGCATGATTGACACCAATTTGATTACATATAAACAAATGCCGCGCTGACACAATGCTGAAGTCATTTTGAGTCTATTCAGACGTATACCTACCCTTGTGGTAACATAATTTGCATACATTCGCCATTGACAACCCTTCTTATAATCCATTTTCATAAACAACTCCTTGTTATTTTATTTTTTTTGGAGTACTTGAGTACAATGCCGATCCCCACATTTTGAGGGTTGCGGTAGAGTAACATATAAGACCCTTTACTTAAAATTTTGGGTAAACTTAAAAAACATGCCATGTAGTTTGATCTTGTGAAATTTTTTTTTTAAAATGGTGCCTGTGATTTTAAAAGTTTTTAAAAGGGTGTCTGTGGTTTGAAAATCGTAGTGCTACATCAGTTATTTCAATAAATTCAACATTCCTATATTTAACTATATTATTTAAGAATTATATATAAAGATTCAAGTCAAATTCGAAAAATTTTCATTTTATTTTAATTTTTTAAAGTTATAATCAAATTTTAATTAAAAAATATTAATACATCTCAAAAAATTCTAAAATTTACCACAAAAGTGTATTATATTTTTATTAACAAACCTACAAAATTTCACTTTAAAATGGATAAGATTACCCTTCAAAATGTGGTTTTAAAATTTTGAAAATCCTCTTTTTGCAAACTTTTGAAGCCACATGCACTTTTTTTAAAAAAAATTCCACAAGCACCTTTTTATAAAACGGCCAAACTACAAAATATATTTTTGAAGTTTAGTCAAAATATTCCTACGTTAATTTAAATTATAATCTAATAAATATTAAATAAAAAATTATTATTTAACTCATAAATTCATAAAGTTTCTTTTAACTTATATGTATACAAATAGACATAATAAAAATTTATGACCCCTTTCAATTATAGGTCATCTATTATTGTACTCATGACCTATATTCATAATCCAAAATTAAATTAAATTTTTTGAAATAGTTAATATTAAAATTTGAGAAAATGAAACGAAACATAAAAATATGTGTTTTATAAGGTTATATTTAGCAATTCATCATATTTATCTTCTAATTATATTATTTTTTTAAAAGGATAGTAAAGGAAATAAATCAACTTGTGATTCAGATGGAGAATTATGGGCTTGGAATCAGATTTGATGTTTGATCCAATTTTTTTATTTGCTACAATTTCGCTGAATGAGAACTAAAATTAGTTGAGTTGAACTAAACTGAACTTATTTTAGTGTCAGTTTATAACTACGTATAGCTGAAATGAACTGCAGTTGATTGAAATAAACTGAAGTTGCAGCCCAAAAGTAGAACTTAGAAGAAATATATTTTATATTACAATTTTAACCTTTATTTTTTTTGTTATTTTACGAAATCTTTATAGTTTCTCAACCTTAATAAATAAAAATACTAACGTAATTAGATTGGTTTGAAAAATAAACCAAACTTACCAAAACTATTTCAAATTCCACGTCTCACGTGGGTATTCCTTGATTTCATCCCACGAAAAGCCCAAACACATTAGGTGCACTCGACCACAGGCTATCACAGCCAGCTAAGACAGAACATAACAGTACCAACATCTGTTCATTTTGAAGTATTGAAAGTCCCAGGTGCGGTTGTCAAGTTCGATTATTGAGGCTTTCAAGATTTTGCTTAACATAGAAAAGGGTAAAATCCCTTCAAAATTTCAGTTCAAAGGCAATTTCTTTTTCTCCTCTGTTATTCTACTTGAATCTTGCTTGATTCAGTTTCCCCCTTTCAGATCGAGATTGGTTTTGCCAGTTTGACCCTTTGATCGACTGAATTTTTTCGAATATTATTGTTTTAATTTTTATAGATCGATCGAGAAAGACCCTTTTGATCTGATTGGGAATTGATATTTTTCATCGTTTGAAAATTAATGTAATTGTGAAGGTTAGGTTAATAGTTGGCATAATTTTTATCTAAATTGTTTGGAAATTTTAAGGATTTGACTTATGTGTTCTGATGTTTTGTTGTGTTTAATAATGTTGCTTTAATGTTGTGCAGATGCGAATGGGGATGAAGGAAATTCAGGCCTTGCTCTTGGTGGCGGTTTTATTGTGGCCTCAAGCGGTTATGGGGATTAGATTTGTGATAGATAGGGAAGAATGTTTCTCTTATGAAGTGAAATATGAAGGGGATACAGTTCATGTTTCCTTTGTTGTCATCAAGACTGATTCTGCTTGGCATTATACTGAAGATGGTGTTGATTTGGTGGTAAGTTGGTTCAAACTTCGCTGCTCTTTTTAACACTTTTGCTTTTATGTGGAATTTTCAAATCATCCATTTAGTTTATACATCTCTGGTGGTAATAAGCATGTGGTTTTCGTGTTCCTTGAAGAATTCAATATGTACTACTGTTAAATTTCGTGTTTTTGAAAGACCATTAATAAATTCCGGACATTCATTACATATCTGTTGCGAATTTTTTTGTGCTTTTTGTGTTCCAACTGTATTTGTCTCTTGATCTGTGAACTGCACTGGTATAATCAGGTGAAGTCGCCTTCAGGCGATCAAATTCAGGATTTCCACGACAAGATAAGCCATAAGTTTGACTTCATGGCTCATCAGAAAGGGATCCACCGTTTTTGCTTCACTAACAAGTCTCCGTACCATGAAACTATCGACTTTGATGTACACGTTGGTCATTTTTCATACTATGACGAGCATGCTAAAGACGGTAAGCTATACTTCCCTTGTCTTCATAACAAAGTCGCGCTTACAGTTTTTGCATTATTTTTTCGGCAGAGCATTTTAAACCATTGATGGATCAGATATGGAAACTAGAGGAAGCGCTTTACAACATTCAGTTCGAACAGCATTGGCTCGAGGCTCAGACTGAACGCCAAGCTATAAGTATGCTCTGCTCTTCTCGCTTAATATCTTAGTCTTATTTGAATGGTGTGTTGAAGTCCCAGGCTTTGGATAGGCATTGAAATCAGGAAGTAAGACTTCCTTATGGTTAAGTGTTGCCTTACTATTTAGAGACTAATTTTAAAGAAAAGTATAGACGCAATTTGCTTCAGTGCACAACTGCTCCACCACTTAGTCGTCGCCAGAAGTTCATTGTTGGCTGCGTGGCGTTGGGTTCCTCCATCCGACGACTCATTGGTGGAGCAATCGACTTTAGCTACCTCGAGTCAAATCTTTAATTTTATCATCATCAAAATAATATGCTCCTATTGTACTTCAATGTATTATGGTTCATGAATCAACAGAATCGGTAGAATCGTAAAATTCGGCCGATTCGCCACTGAATCAGTATTGAATCGTAGATTCGGGGTGAATTTAGATTCACCCCATAGATTCGAATCGACTTGGGGTTGAATCGAATCGAATCGTAAGATTCGTATCGAGAATCGTAAGATTCTGATAACTTGCTACCTACAGTTGGAGCTTGTTAGAGAGTCCGATTCTCTTTTGAGCAATGTTTTAAAAATCTCTGCCTAGGCCCCATTTTGTGGCTTGCTGCCCGACTTTCTATACCTATGGGCGCTTGCCCGATTTATTGCCATCTAGGCATCGCTAGTTCGATTTTTTCCGCTGGCATCTAAACTCAAATTTTTAAGAAACTGATATTTATAATAGTTATAGTTTAATCTTTTCACCCACAAAAAGTAGCTTAGTTGGTAAAATTGAAGTACATTGAAGTGTTCTTACAATAGAATTGTCATTTTGAGTCCCAAACCGAGAAACAAAATGCTCTATGTCACATATGAGGCCCTTCTTGTCCAACTAGCACCTAGCGGTTTTTAAACATTGTCTAATTTATTTTTTTTAATATTTTATTATATTCAGTTTATTTTTTAGTTGGATTGAATCTAAAGTTTTATGTTGTAATAAATAGTAAAGAAAAATCCGCTCAGGTCTTGCCTACGCCTCAGAAGCTCCGGCCACCCGACGAGTGCCTAGAGCTTTTTAAAAGATTGCTTTAGAGAGAGCTCTGAATCTTCATTGCCTTTATTGAATATTTTTTTGTTAGAAACCGTCCTCTTTCAATGGTACAAATATAGATTAATTAGTAACTAGGAAATGAACTTCTAATCCAAATAAGTTTTTTTTTATTTATTGGAATATAACTGTTTAAGAACAACATTATTGAAGAAATACTGTTTCCTAATCTGATTAGGAAAAACATCGTGCTGCACTTTTTTTTTTTTTTTTATGTTTGTTTTCTTCAATATGGCGTGTAGGTCACAGTTTTAGTGAGACCATTTCTGTTATCTTGAACTATTTCAGTAGTATATGGAATTTCCTTTGTTGAGAATCTTACAGCTTATTTTTTGTATTAATAATCTCGGCAATCAGACCAATGATTGCTAGAAAGTATAGCTTCCTGTTGTTACCGTGGTTGGATTCTAACAATGACAAGTTCTGTATTTCCGTCATAACATAGTCTCTATTTTGCTTATATAAGCATTTGGACTATGTTCAAATTGTTATATATCTATTAGTTGCTGAAAAACGTCTGAAATGTGTATATTATTGCAGTTAACGAAGCAATGAGCAGCAGGGCGATTCACAAAGCCTTTTATGAATCTGCTGCCCTAATTGGTGCTAGCATCCTACAAGTATACCTGCTGCGCCGCCTCTTTGAACGCAAGCTTGGAATGTCCCGAGTTTAATTTAAAGCACTCATTCAGAATAGTTTTTCGAATGTCAGACTCCTTTTCGTCCTTAGAAGAAAAGACATGTATAGAATCACAGACCATGAATTTTGAATTTTGGTGCCTTTTCGATTCACATAATTGAAGGAATATGTTCTTCTGAAATGTTTTTCTTTTCATATAGCGAATTGGCCGAATTTAGCTCGAATTAAAGCAGGTAAGCACATAAGCAATCTTGAATTATGTATGTTCACTGTATTGTTAAAAAGAAATCTGAAGCTATGTATGTTCATTGTACTGCTAAAAAGAAATCTGAAAATATGTATATTTCACAAACAAAAACCGTTAACCAATACAACAACCCGAAACTGAAGTCACTAGAAAAAGCTCTACAACTGGACAATAGTAAGAACAATATTTGGAAAGCATATTAGTTCTTATGGATAAATACAATAATTGCGTATTTGCATTTTTCCCCACAACTCAAAAGACTACACAACACACCATAAATTCCAGCAGAATTCATCTCTTCGGTAAACATAGAGTGGGGCCAGTGGACGATTCAATTGCTCCACCTCTGAAGCTCTATCGTGGGACATTGTCAAGATGCTGTAGCTGGACTTTGGATGCAGCAAAACCATTTTTTCTGCAAATATAATTTCATTTCAGAAAAATATTAGTAAATATGACAACCATTAGTTTCTGCTAGCCAAGCACCAAATACTGTATGGTTTTTATATAGCATCTTAATGGTTTGATTTCTATGGTTAAATCCTAGCTATTAGAGCCACCTTTGTACAAGACCATAGAATTACTAAGGGTAAACCCTTTAACTGTTTAAGTCATAGGTTCTATGCTAGCCTTGTCTTCTTGGAACTGTAAAGTTTGCATCTTTTGCATAACTATGCTAATTCCCCTTGTAGCTTGCTAACCTAATAAATTCTGACTCAAATTCAATGCCAACAGTAGTAGTACAAAAATGTGGATATGCCAATTAGTAAAGATCAGAAAATTTATGCGAGAAAAACATGCCTGCCAAATTATGGCACAATTACTTGAAATTCTTTTCAGATTATGAGCTTGTTATAATGGAAGATGAAGAACAAGCGATTTATTAGGCGAAAAAGATCTTACAGGCTGAGGTTTGGTGGGATCAACTCCAGGCTTAACATGAGAATCACCCTTCCCAGGTGAATCGGGGTTTCCACCAGTCTTTTTCTCATCTCTAGCCTTGTTAAATATCACAGTGAATCCCTCAGCAGAAGCTGGATCATTCACATCCCATTCTCCAAATTTTGGCAATGGCCGACCTGTATCCTGCATTGGAAAAAAAAAACAATAGGCTTTATAAGGCTATTTAAAGGATGCAAGAACCACAATAATGCAAGAAAGAAACTACTAACTTAGGGACAAAAAGCTAGCCCATTAGAAGAAACCGAATATCTAAGCTAGAGCGGATGCATAAGCACAAGCATGTTTAACACACATCATCAAAAGCATTAATCTACACATCATGAAAATTCAAATATACAGCATGAAATGATAGATCCTAAATATCTTTAAAAAATCGCTGTATTCCTTTATATAAGCTTAAAGGAGCTTAGTGCCTGGCATCTCTATATATAATATTTACAATTCCGTTAGGTCTAGGATTTAGAACTTGAACTTGACTCCATTTGCATCATGCTTAATTACATCTACACACCACCCTCCGCCATTTTTACTTTGATTTTCATCTGAAATTTCCAATTAACGCATTAGCTGTCTTGATTTGTAATACCACCAAGTCACATACTATTGATGAAATAACAACAAGCTAATAGTCTATAAATACACACAGCAGTAAGCATATCAATACAAAGTCCAAATTCAGACCACTGATAGCTATCCATTCATATACACCTAGATGATAGAAAGATTAAAGCATCCCTTACAATTATCTAATGAGTATATTGAATAAAAAAAGGGGGAAAACATCAGAAAAGTAAATTCATCAAAAAAGTAGACTCCTGATAGAAGAAGCAAACCCAAAGATCGAATCAAGAGAATTCAAATCCAACAAATTCAATCCATCACACGATAAACTAATCAAGCTAGAGACGCAAAAACCCATACAAAATCAATCAAAAAGCAAACCCCAAAACACAAAACAAAGTTCAAAAATAGAGAAAACAGAACACATATGTACAGTTATTGAAAAATTCAAGCAAACCCATAAAGGGAAAGAACATACCGACATGAATTCTATAGAGAGAGAAGTCTTTTGTAATGAGTGATCAGAATGAGAGAGAAAGAGAGGAATTTGGAGGAGAGAGAAGAAGAAGAGGGGTTGAGTTTCCCTTCAAGACTATAGGAGAAGAGTAAGATTGGGCCGGATATGGGTCTCATCGTATCCGAACTTATCTAATCGGGTTTTTCAACGGCATTCAAGAGCTGAAACGCCGCCGTTAGTGTGATCGTCAGCAATGACGTGACGAGAGTGGTGGCTGTTAACGGAAGAGAATCGGAAATGGTCAACTGGCGGAATTAGGACGAAATTTGTTGGGTTGCATCTAAGGCATAGAAAAAAAAATAAAAAAAAAATAATTTGAATTATAAAAATACGTTCTAATATTTATCTAATAAATATCTAGTAATTGTCTATCTGTTAATATCTAGTAATCGTTCAGTAGTTATCTGGTAAATTATAACTTCAAATATTTTTCTAAAATATACATAATATAATTTTGATAATTTTTTATGGATCTAATGATAACTAATATATATATATATATATATATATATATATATATATATATATAAAATAGATGTGTATGATAATTTCAAAATAATATTTACTAGATAACTATAAGATAATTACTAGATAAATATTAGATATTTATCAGATAAATATCAGACCGTATTCATATAATTATTTTCTTTTATTTTTATTAATTTATAAATTATTTATAATTAAATAATAAATATGTAATTAGTTTAATTTAATGATCAATTTTATAAATATTTAAGTGAAAATATTTCCTATAGAGCTTTCCCTAAAGCATTTATGCAATTGCTGGCACTTATTTCATTTGTTTCCTTTTTTTAGTTTTGTACTTTAAGATTTTTCCTTTGGAATATAATATTAACAATTGTTTTAACTTGGAAACTTTTAAAAGTAAACGTAATTAAATAATTATAGTTATTGTTTAATTCTAAAAATATAAAAATAACTATGAATGAATTCTTAAACATAAAAATTGATTTTTTTCAAATTTATGGTTACAGTGACATGGACAATGAATAGTTGTAAAAGATAAAGGTCATGTTCTTTTGGACTACAATTTAATGTAATTCAGTTCAGTACAGTTCCGCTATGCGTGGTTATAAATTTACACTGAAATAAGTTCTGTTCAGCCAACTTCAGTTCAATTCAGTTTAGTTCAGCTTTTAAAAGTTGAAAAGAACAGAGCCAAAGTATGATTACGCTGTAAAAAAATAAAGTCGCCCGTGAAAAACTTTAAATAGTGTATTACAAAATTTAATTCTACATCCGAACACATTATATGTTTTGTAATACAACACTTAGTATGTATTTAAATCTAAATTTCTTTTTATGTTTTTTTGTATTTAATATATAATTATATGTTGTATAAATGATCTAAATTTGACATTTAAGTAATGTCAAAAAGAAGCAGATTAGAACATCACTAATGAAAGAATTGAACAGAAAGTCACAATATAATATCTACAACAAATTAAATTTTGAGTCTTACAGATTTAAAAAATTTAGTAACTCAAGGGTGCTATACTCATTTGAATATTCTTTTTTGAATAGTATTTAAATTATGAAGTCTTCAACTCTTTTTTTAATTTACGATTGTCCTAACATTAAATATAAAGAAAAATTACACCAGAGAGTGATTTGAACGGTGACTCTTAAAGTCATAGATTCAATTAGAAATCTTTTACCTCTATTTCAAATAATAATAATAATAATAATATATAATATAATATTGGTATCTTGAAAGTAAATTAGTTGCGGAAAGAAATGAATATAAAAAATTATAAAGCAGATTCTTACTATTCTAATTTGTAATTTTCTGTTTGGGAACAAGTTTAAATTAAAAAAAAAAATTCTCATTTTTCTGCAGGAACCGACTTATTCACATCTATATGTAAACTAAGATTAAAAAAATGTTTTGGAATCTACAATCAGACAAAAGTTGAATAAGAAAACATTATATATACAAAATATGTAAGAATAAAACAAGTAAACGACAAAAGATGTTACAAGGTTGATAGGTTGTTGATAAATGGACAAAATAAGGGCAAAAGAAGAAAAGACAACCCATAGGCGAGAGGCTAACACATTATGGCATTTAGTTTCAAATTGAACAATAACTGGATAATAGACGGCCATCTCAACAAATTGAGATCCTAACCATTTGTTTAATTACCTGTGTTGCCCAATTAAAAGCCAAAATAATCACAATATTCTAGGACATGCCCCAACATTACATCATTGAAAACTGCAAGCAGCTACGCCCTAAGAGAGGTCCTTGCCACTGCCAGCAATTTAAGCAGTTAATGATTTTTATAGTTTAACTGTGGTTCAATCATATTCAATCACGGTTCAACCGCTGATTTAATAACAATGCAGGATAGCTAAGCTAATGGGTATTAATTATAATTGTTCACTGAACAGAATTGGGAATTTCACAAATAGAAATAAGCCAATTGTGGAACATAATAATGGACAATTAGTACTGCTAGATTCTGTCTGCCATGCCAACAACAAAGATACCTGCTTCCAGGCCATATCAACAAAATTGGCCTTTATGCCTCGTAGAGTAGATAGAGATTGATTCAGACCCAATATTTAATTTGGTCCAATGACACGAAATTCTTGGCATGCTAACCCCAATTCTTAAAAAAAAAAAGAAAGCATAATCAAAAGCAACTTTCCATTAGAAATATGAAGCATTAGTAATGATAATAGCTAATATAATGATAGGACATGTTGTATTTGCCAATTGTATTGGTATTGCAATGCTCTGCAAAGATAAGAGCTAATAAAACCCCAAAAATGATGTACATTTTCCAACCTAATCTTGCTAGCCCACCAACGCCATTTGGTCCAATTTTCGACACACAGCATAAACTGTCTACATTATTCTAACTCCTATCCACCAGAATCAATCCCCCTCTGTATACATTTTCAACCAAAAAGACATACACAAAACTAATTGTTAGAAACCAAATATTTAAAAATTGGTATTAATGATAAATTTAGACCTGTTCGCGCATCGGGCCCGGCCTGAGCCTGCCCCTATGACCGGGCTTGGACACCTATTTTTTTTACTAAGCCCGCTATAGCCCGAAGTTTTATGGGCTGGGCTTTGGTTTTCGTATAAAAACCCAAGCCCGACCCGATGAATAATAATATATATATATATATATATATATTGTATTAAATAATTATTTCCAAGTTTAATATTTTATACTAATGAATTTGTAAATATAATTACAATTTGTTATATGATATATTAAGGGCTTCAAGTAAATAATGTAGTTATACATAATTTTGTCATTTTATTTTTTTGAAATCCACAAAAAAATTATTTACAGGCCATGGCCCAGGCTTGGGAATGACCTCGTAAGCCCGGTCCGAGCCCGGAGTTCTAAAGTGTGAGCCGGGTCGGGCCAAGCTTGGGTTGATACTTTTAGTCAAAAACCCGGGCCTGAACCCACCCCGTTCGACGAACAGGTAATAATAACCAAATAAATACAAGATAAATCTCAGATAGAGGGAACTTACATGTACATATAAGCTTGTTGAAAGGCGGAAAGCTAGAAATTCACAACCACAGCATCATGTTTAACTCTATGGCTTAGCCGAACCCAAAACCTTCACTAGCTTCATGTATAGCAAGCAGCAAACGGTCTTTAAGTTGTTCCTTTGAGGTGTACTCGGGAAGGTCTAGTTGGTTGAAGCTGATAAACCAAAGACGTTCAATATTATAAATCGAAAGGACATATCACTTTTAGCGAAAATCATATTATTCATTATTTGGAACCAACCATGTATGAGCTGAAGGTAACCGGTCAGGAGCTCCATATGCCTTGTGAATCTGAAACCTTTGAGGACCTGATATGCCCTGCAATGCTTTAAAACCCTCCAATGGAACCTGAAACGGAAAAAATATCTTAGAAAAATCTGCACACAAATGTCGAGTAACAAAGCAGAAGTTCAACAATTACCTTTGACGTTCCAGTAACAAATTGCAGCAATCTAGCCATATCTTCTTTATTGAAACCTTTGACTACCTCCCAGAACCATTGAATAACACTAGATGCTGAAGTATAGCCAGTGTACTCAGTATTGGCTTTTAGATCATCCACTGTCAACGAGGATGGCATCAATCAGATACCCACAAAGAAAAACAAAACTAAACAAATGCAAGTACAAAAAGAAGCCATCTTACAATCAATTTCAGGAAGTCCACTAATTAATAGTTCAAGTTCTTTGTCATTAAATATTGATATAAGTGATCGGGGAACCAATTCGTTGAAACCCTCAAGGAAGGAATTGATCTGTGGACGAATGGCGTTTGTCAATAAATGGTCAGCAACAAGATCGACATACTCTTGTTTTGTTTCTTCTGTAACCCTTGTGTTTCTTCCTCCAGGTTTGAGCTCATAATCAGTAACCTTTCCAATCAAAATAATGTACACGTAAGACATAATACTAAAAATTAAAGTTCAAATTGAAAAATGACAACCTAGTCATACAGACACAAGCACAAAAGAATTAAGATTTTGTGTGACCAAACTACCTCTGTTTTCTCATAAAGAATGTGCTTTTCTTCATCAGCATCCATGCTGAATGTCAAGTCAGGTATATCACTCACATCATTCTGAAATAAGATTATATGAGAAAGGGCACCAATTGTAAGAAAATATTATCCCCATGGGTAGTATTTGCATAAATCCCTAATAAACTCGCTTACCTCCAGCATCCACTTCAAGTTCTTGTAATAATCAGGATCAACAGCCTCTATGTCATGGTAAGTAACCTTTACTCCAAGAATGTGCTTGTAGAAAGACCGTGTAAAATAAACATCCAAAAGTTGCCCATCAAATAGAGCCTTTGCAACCTGCAAAATGACCATCATACAAAATCATCAAAGAATTTTGAATAGAGACGACGTGTGCAAAATGATAGCTTTAGATGTCTTTAACTTCAGATAATTACCACTCGCCCGACAAACTTGAAGTATGAAAGATGTTCAGTCTGATAGACAGAATTTGGATTTGGTTGGAAAGTCACATTGTTACCCACAGTGGTAAAAAGTAATGCGCCCTTGTCAAATATTACCCTCGAAAGTAACTGATACCATTCTCTGGTCAAACCGCCAGCATCAATACCTTCCTCACCTTGAAACTGCACATTCAACCGTCCCTTCAAATCTTGACTAGGTCGCATCCTCAACTGATTATACGAATCCTCTAATACATACGCCCGTCTAACACTTATCCGGAGAGGACCAGAGAGCTGATTCTCATGCTGTTGCCTTATTCTTGAGCGGAAATATGCTCTCTTATTGTCGAAGTCAATCAGTCTCGGTGCTTTCAGCATCATAGAAAGTGATTTCTCCAACAAGCCGGGATTCTGTCTTATGAAAGTATTCAACAACCGACGGTGCTTCTCTGCAAATTTAGAAAATGTGGTAGCACCATCCAACTTCCTGTGAAACTCGGCAGTGGATGGGGTGGTTGAGGAAGCAGAACCACAAACCGACTGTTTGACTTCTTTTGCGGTTACATCAGTTTGATCTTGCTGCATGATGGGGCTGTTTGCTTGCAGCTTCTCACACAAAACAAAGAAAGCTTCAATGAAAGGAAGCAATCTCTGGGTCCCGGGAGGAAGAGGAGAAGAAGATGTTCCCAGCAGAGCCTCCGCAAAATCCATATTAGGAATAGTTGGGTTAGATGAGCCCTGACCTAGCTGTGTCTCGGTAACACTGATGCATTCACTCAATTCTCGCCACAATGGCTCAAGTGCAACAATTAAGTTCCAAATGGTGGCCTGCTCCTCTCGTTCTTCATCGCCATCCAGCCCCTCATCAGCACTCGCAGAGATAAGTGAGCTGAGAGCCTGTAGCACACGAAGAATAGCAGCACCAGCCATGGATCCAGCACTGAGACCCAACATGTGTGTATTCCTCAGGGTGACAAGTTCACTTACAGCTGAATTGCTTAAACCGTGAGCTGATTCTGAAAGTTCATGTGTGAAAAATTTCCTATGAGATGTTGCCACTGAAGCTAACTTCTTCAGCACTTCTCCAGCAAGCATATAGACTTTATCAGATTGCCTGAATCAATTAACAAAAAAAAATTAGTTCTCATTGTCCACTAAATTGCATCTGCAAGCTTTAAAAAAAAGAACTGGCGAGAAAAAACAGCCCAGCAAGACAGAAGATACAGAGACAAATGTAAGGAGCAATGCTCGTTACAAGTTATAAAACATAAAACAGCAGAACTTATTCAGGTAGAAGCAAACATCCAAACAGTACCCTTCATGGCCAAGAAGGATGCACAAATTACGTAAATCGGTTAGTGGCAGCTGCAGGAAAATACTCTGAGTATCAATCTCCCTCTTTCCATCTGAACTAGACATTTCAGCTTTACATTTATCTTCTTGACTATTTTCTGTTTCTGTTGCAGGATCCTTCTGAATATCACCTGAAACTTCATTGACGGTTTGCTTTTCAGAACTTGCACCTACCTGTCCAGATAAGGTCTGACGCTCGATTTTTGAAGCAGCAGTGTGAACTACCACTTGAAGCAACCCCATAACCTGGACCACAAAAAGAAAATCATAACCAAGAACATAGCAAGGATAGAAAGCTATAAAAGATTGCTCAAGCAGTCATGTGAACATTGAATGGAACATTTAAAAAATATATCAATAAAATAAAATATAGCTAAGGATAATAATATAAAAAAATGATATTACCAAAATAAAATAATAACTGAGTAATAAGTTATAAATATTAATTTCATCAAAATCAACGATATTTAGATTAATGTATCTGTTGAAACACAGAAATTGGAAAATGTTGTGTATTGCATAAAGAAATATACATGTATTTATAAACTAGATTGCTCTTAGATTAGAAAGAACTTAAACTAATCCCTACAATTTATCCAATGATTACTCCAAAGATTTTGTAACTGACATGTACATTCTATAACAGTATCCAATAACGAATTAATGTAAAATATCATGGATGGGAAAATAACAATTACATAATAAATAAATCATTAATTGATAACAATATGTACTTATTGAAAGAAATCAATATTAATTAATATTTGACATAATTAAAGAATCAATAATTCAATACACAAAAATAATTTGGTAATATTAAACTAAAATTTTATTTAAAAGGAGGAATTTCAAATACTGTCTCAAAAGGTGATTTTGCTTTACCTGTTCAAGGTGTTGCGTACTTCGTAGAAATAGTGGCCGACTCAAGAGCTTCAAGAACAGTATCAGAGGAACATCATCTGCATTTACTAAAGGTTTTGACAAAACATCTCCATCCTCAACTTTCTCCTTACCCTTATCCAACTTATTTTCCAAATGTTTACAACTCAACTGCTCAGGTACAATTGAGGGATCCAAGTAGAACAACATATTTCCAACGGATGAATGGTTAGTAGCCAAATACGTCAATATTTCAAGAACTCGCTGCAAAACCAAAGGTGGAAGACCTACAGGGCAGCAAATTCATGGATAAATTGATCTAATACATTAAATTACAACAATTACAAGGGAAATCTAACAGACCAAAGAAAGTACCATCTAGCAATTGTGATCGGCCATAAACGACATTTGATGGACAGCCATAAAGCCTCTGGGAATTAATTGTTGCCAATCCAATAACTGACCCTTCAGCCTCGGGTTTAATCATATCAAGTAAGAGACGAACTAAAGTTGCTCTTGTGGTACTATGTGCACAAAGATTTAACAGAAGTCTTTGCAGAAGGCCTTTTCCGAGGGGCTGTGCAAACAAATAAGACAAATATCGAAGTTGGCATTCATAATTTTTGGGAGCATCATATCGCAAAACAAATAAATTGCTCTAGCTAAAGCTTATAACCAACTGCCCTAGGGACATAAAAAGTAATACTCATTTTATTTTAAAAGAATAAATGATACAGTTCAACCTATTATTTGATACAATATTTATACAATACTACTTTTGGTACAACTCATATATTTAATATAAAATTCAAAAGAATTATCAGTTTGTACTTTGACAGTTAATACTCCACTAAAAAATTGTCTACTTAAAAGGTCTCTATTGGCTGGAACTCTAAACATGATTAAAAGGAATTCTACACATTACACATCACCTAATGAATTAATTCTTTATTGGTATTAAATATCAGTTACCTGTGCCAGACGTAGAAGGCGTATCAAAGCATTCAAAGCATTGGCACTTAGAAGTGGCTTCCCTTCAATTTCTTTCACCTTCATGCTATCTGAAATGGCAGATGCTGCTCTCCGTCCAATGGTTACACCAACACCCCTGTCCATCACTGTCTGCCTATCAAACCCCAAACCATTTCGACGACTAGATAGCCTGTGGCTGCCTCCAAACAGGCTGCGAGCTTGATAATGGCTCATTGCACGATCTCGTAGCATCTGCGCTTCAGCAAGAAGTGGAGAAGGTAATGCTGATAAAACTGCTTCAGAAGAAGTAAGAAGTACCTGCACAAAGCGCAAAAACATGGAAGACAGTTATCACTGGTCAGTATGAGTCAAATCATTAGGAAAAAAACACAAACCTCTTCACGCAACTCGGCAGGGAATGTAGCAATTATTGAAGCATTATCCATGTCAACAGGTTGTCCTTCAGCCTGCTGAGCGATTCTCTGGGCTCTCTGTTGGGCTAGAACTTCCGCTTGGATATCTGGAGGAAGGGCAGCCAAAAACTCAGGATCAATATCATCAACAGCAGGTGGAGTGTAAGTTGGAGGTTGAACAGACTGGGCTTGCTGGGAGGCAAGAACTTCTGCCCGTAAATCTTCTGGAAGAGCCTCTAAGAAGGTTGGATCAATTGCATTTGCTCCTGAAGCATCGATATTTGCACTAGCTTGGTCAGCTTGATTAGCTTCCGGAGAAACCAGAGTCTCAGGTCCAGACGTTAGCGAATCCACATTATGCTCTGCAGCAGGGAGGGCTTCTCCAGCTTGGTCACCTTCCGCATCTATACCATTCATATCAATATCAACATCTGCATGATCCAGACCACCGATCACCAAACCAGAATCCCTTATTTGCCCAGAAGCATCATAAGCTACAGTCTGAACAGGCACACCATGGAGACTTGAAGGCACTCCAGAAACCCCTTCACATTGCAGAGCAGGATGGCTACCTGTGGATGAGTTGACAAGCTCGTGCATTACCTCTACTTGATCACCAGCATTACCATTACCCTCCCCAGTTTCCATATTATCCGTTTGAATTAACATTGGATCCGGCACATGTAGGCATTCACCTTCATCTTCAACTGAAGTTGGGGCATTGTTTTGCTCTTGGCCAGAAACAGTTTCAACTGCAGGATCAAGTTCATGTGTCACTTCATGATCAACTTCTTGTTGTTGTACTTCCGTTTGCTGACTGCTGGTGTTATCACCTTCCGCTACTTGTGCATCATTGGATGGAGGATCATTTGATGGCTGACCATCCTGCAATCCTGGATGCTTAGACTGCCTTTCAATCTGATCATTTAGAGGAGCAAGACTACGTAACTGTGATAGAAACTGTCCCTCTACAGCCTGTGCAATCACAGCAGCCTGGGAACTTGCTTGCGGAAGACCATCATCAGTCCACCGACCATCAATTGGACCTCGTCTACCCTGTATATGTAATGAATCCATTCCAGCAGAATAATCAGTCAAAGGTGGAGGTGCTGCACTACCCAAACGATCACTGAATAGACTGCTTGGTGTGTGATCAAATGGAATAACAGGAGCATCGAACATGTAAAATTGAGCAACATCAAAGCTACCAGATGACAGAGCTTCCAAATCCCTAAATGACTGTCCACCTGATGACCACATAGAAACCAGATCGCCTGACTGTGATGGCCTTAAGAGAAGAGGATGTTGAAATCCATTTACTTCTCTAACTGATCGCTCAAAGGAGGACCTACCACTCTGACGCCGACGCTCGAAACCCAAAGGCCTGCGAAGACCAAAAAGGTCATCCACATTCACCCCTTCGAAAGTCTCAGCTGCAACATCAATTAGACTAGTAGCAGAACCAGGTTGGCCTAGGACCTGCAAATGATCTAGCCCATCCAGAGCTTCCCTCCACCTTACTTCTATCACGCGATGCTCATGAAAGTCATCATCTTCATCAATCATGTCATCATTAAAGTCCTCACCCAGAACAGCATCATCATGGTCTTCGACATCGGTATCTGCAAGAGACATCATGCCAGCACCATCTTCGGCAATATCTTCATCCTCATCCTCTCCATCATCATCATCCTCGTCTTCCTCACCCTCATCTCCTATGTCATCATCTTCATCACCCGTATCATCATCTGCCCTATTTTCCACTTGAAAAGTCATATCAATTTGACCGGTATTGCGTAACACACCACCTTCTTCCATCTCTTCACGTATGAAATCCATCCCAATCTCCATTTGTGGGGTTGTCATCATTGTTTCTTCCACTTCTGTCCTCATTTCTTGCTGAACAGGCTGACTTTGTTGTGCATCGTGATTCTCCTCATTATGAGAAGGAACTTGCAGCTCTTCGGTCTGCACTGCATTAGGCACATCTGCAGAATTGTTGCCATTCTGATTTTCCTCCAGTGCTCCAGCAGATGATGTATTTGTTTGATCATCGTGTCTCCCATTTGATCCAATACTTCTCTTCTTGTTCAGACCCTCAGACTTCAGAACTTGCTCACTGACATTAGCAGCTCTAGTAAGACTTTCCAATGCCTTCAACAAAAGATTAACAATCTTGGGAGCATCAGGATGGTCTAAATCAATAACTTGAAGAATACCAGTTAAACACTGTACCATTCCACCATCTATCATGCTTTTTGCTATATCTGGTGAGCATCCAGAACCAGGCAAGTTTCCAGATGATGTATTTTTTGATAAAATAGAATATACTAAATCAGCAAATGCCAAAACCTTTTTGTCAGGCAATAAAAAGCTTTTACAAGAATTGCTTTCAAAGTTTGAGAATGACGACATTGCTTTCACAAGTTCATTAATCACTCGTCTTCTTCCTTCTCCACATCGGCCGCACAAAACCACCAGAAACCATGAAGCCTTTTCAGACAGTTTGTCTCTCCATTCATCAGGTCCTGCAGATTTCTCACTTGATATTGGAAGTAACCAATGTAAGACATGATAAATTATCCCACCATGCCCTGAACCATCTGCTTGATTACACCCTCGCAGTTGGCATAGTTCGGAATCCCGCCTCAATATCACTCCCACTGCATGTACATACATAAGAAGGATATCACTGAATAGCTTGAGAACGAATGTCACCTTCGCCAGAATAGCAGATTTTTCAGAATCAGACCCCGACTTTCTTGCCTCGTCTACCTTGCTTTTGCCTTTCACTTTGGTAGCAGGTTCATCCACCTCCATAGAAGTTGAGTCACTAGCACAACCTTCCTCACTTCTTGGAGGATATTTCATAACAATGTCAAGTAGTTGATCAATTACTTGAGTGAGATTGACAGGAGTTTTTTTGTGGCCTTTGGCACATTTAGCTGAACCATCATGTACCTTGTTCTCAGAAATCCGAACAGATTCTTCAGAGGCAGATGCTTTTAATTTTTCCTTTTCCTTCTCTTTTTCCTTTGACAAAACAACTAGAGTCCTCCCTCCTGATGATTCCAACTGACAAGCAGCAGCTGCAGCTTTCATAAACACCACAGGATCTCTAGAGATAACAGGTGCCATTGTTGTCAAAAATGCCCGTGGGTTAGTACGTCCTGCATGCCTGTTTCCAATCAAAGTTTGTCGAATTTCCAATTCCATAGCAGTTTGCAAAGTTTGAGGGTCTTCAATGAGATGCCGAACAATGGCAGAAGCAACAGTATCATACCCAGGAAAAAAGCAAGTCCTTGGAAGACTAAAGAGTGCAGCTAAGCCTCCGTTTTCAAGAAACTGCAAAGCTAGAACATGAGTTTTTGTCAAGCGAGCACACAACTGTAAAACAGCCTGCATAATGACAGCCGGAACATGCTGCTTTATTAAGTCACAAGCAAGTTGCAGCACCTTATGACTCTGCTCCATAGTCAAATAACCTGTAGATTTCCCCAAAGTTCTATCCCCTGTTGAGTCAGTTTCCTTTCCAGAAACATCTGAAGCCAAACTTTCATCTGTAATTGGTGCAGCAACTGAAGAATCTGTCAAAGGTCCTGCCTGAGTCCCTTCCACAACTTCAGAGGATATTCTGGGCCTGGACTGTAGCATGTTATCGAGAACAAGTAGTAAAGAGCTAATGCATTTTGGTACAAGAATCTCAGTAGCTGAGGCATTGTTGGCCTTAAAATTCATCAGGATATCAATTGTAGCGGGTACAATACCATTCTCTGCAGCTATTTCTCGTACAGTTCCATCCTCAAAAACAAGTAATGCTAAAATATGTGATATCATACACAAAGCACTAGAATCCTTTGAGAAATCTAAAGGACAAAGCTTTAATTGCTGAATAAGATAAGATGCCACCTTTGGACGGTCTTCTCCTTTGTTCCGGTTGCAAAGGGTCACCAACAAATCAGTCAATGAGAATGCATTTGCATCAATACTCTGAAATAGCTTTACTGATGAAGCAAGAATATCATCAACAGGAGGAGCCTTCATTTGTGCTTCATCTGTCAGACGATCTACTGACTTATCCACATTGTCAGCTTTAGATCCTTCTGACGAGCTACCCAGTGAGAGAGCAAGTGCCCTAGCCAACTCATCATCTTCCTGCACAGGATCCTCAGCATGACTAAATAACCACTCCATGGCCAGTTCAACACTATTTGTTTCTACACGTCTCAACGCCTCCTCTGCTCTTGCCCTTGAAAACCCCATTTCAACAATCGTTGCAATAGTACCCTCATCAGGTGGTGGTGGCATAAACCTCTGATTTGTGCTTCCTGATACACCACCGCGATTTCTTCTGATATCACCAACACCAGAATATATAAGTGTCACAACTGAAATAATAGAACCAACAAAACCAGTACTACAGTTTGGGAACATTGGATGGTTCCAAACAGGCAGTATTACATCCAAAACCTGAGACTGCAACATCCGTACAAATACTTCAGGATCCCTTGGAACAGGAAAGAGGCCAATTGATAAACCAACTGCAACTGGTTGAACTAGTAGCTGAGCCTGGGATGTGGAGGTTGAAGGTAAGAGTAAGGAGGAATTGACAAAGTACTCAAGAATGCGACAATAGCTTTGTAATGTGTCAAGAAGCCATTTACTGTGAGATGATTTACTTCCATCACTAGCCTTCTCATGATCTGAAGCAGGTGTTGGAAAAGGGTAAGGTAAAGTCCACAACAATTGACTTGTTGCTTCAAATGTAGTAAGCAGCTCCTTAAATGTACCATGTACATAAAAATTGTTGACCATTGCTGTGTAACAAGTTCGACGCCGGCTGTCAAATGTAAGTGCTGCCATATCATCCACAATCTTTCCTAGATATCTACATTTCACCGACAGCGACATATCAAGTCCTGATGTAGAATACCCAGAAAAACTAAGAGCCTCAAGAAATATTTTAGCAAGGGCAGTTCCAAGGGTTTTTGAGGCTGAGCTCAGTGATCCAATATCAGCCCTCCGACGGTTTGGTGAGGTAAATCCCTTGACCAGGGCTGTGAAAAAGGAGCGGAATGTGGAAGCCAACTTGTTGAGAATCTCCAAAACAAGAATATCTGGACTTGTTTTCTTGACATCCTGTGATGAGGATGATGTTTCATGTAAATTTGCTGGAACTTCAGAATCAATGTTCAAAGCATCCAGATGACGGGAAGTCCTCCCACCTTGCATGTGTTGTGCCAGTGCATGCCGACCACGGTGATGTAAGCCCTCACCTGAACGGAGCACTGAAAGATATTCACGCTCTGCACCTGAGAGGAATCGAGAACCATTCCGAACAGAAACTGGGTTCATGTATCTCACAACAGGAATATTTGTATCATCATCTATCTCCCTTCCAGCAACATTGGAGGAAGATGACTCTGCTCTATCAGTTTCTTGATCTGAACACCTCTTCTCATCCAATTTGGAATCATTACACAAAGAAATTTGCCAAATTACCTCCTTATATGTCTTCCCAAGATCCTTCAGAACATCAGCATCAGCAGCACCAAATTCAGAGACAACAGATGTAGTACCCTTCAACAAAAAATTAGAGAGAGACAATATACCCTCAAGGCTGGACAGATATCTGAGCAGCTTTGTTTGATTAGCAGATTCAACTGCTATAAGCTGAGTTCCTCCAACTGAAACTAAAAGTTCATTTGTAGATCTGAGATGCTCTCTCAAAAATGAGCACACTGACCGAGCTAAAGAAGCAGAATGCTGTTGTGAGAAGTTTTTGAAGGCAATGGATATACTCTGACCAATTGATGCTGAAAGGGGCATCAAAGGCAAGTTAAATAGCAGTAGAACAGCATCAATTCCCTTCTTCTCAATAAATATTCGACAGGTATCAGCATTCTGAAGGATTGTTTCAAGAAGACGAGCAGCATTGCCAACACAATCCGGAAGGAATGACTCAATATTCACCATTAAAGTATCAGAGGGAATCTCAGGGGTCTGCTCTGAACTATCCATCCTGGTTGATTCCCTATCATCCGATGGAACTGGGCACCTTTCTTCAGCATCAGTTTCCATGGGAACAGGAGTAGAGCTGCAAGGAAGATCTGAGGAAGAACAAGCATCAATTCCAGACCCAATTTTGAATATAGAACTCAAAATTTCAATTATCATATCCACTCCAAGACCACGTAGTGAGGAAGCATGGCGCATTAATTCATCTAGACCAGTAGATAACGACCCTGGTGTCTCACCAGTAAGAGCACGCAAATATGCCCTAGATGTAAATATTTTCACAAAGCACCTCAAAGCATTACGATCTTTAACAGCTTGAAGACCATTGTTGTTCAGGCACAAGGCATCCAAGCATTGAGGTATGCACATTATGGCTTCTGAAGAGTATAAGACACCATCGGTAATAGCATCTAGAAAAGCAGCAGGAAGACCAGCAGCATCTAACACAGGAAAACAGGTAGGATCTTTGTGAATTAGATCACTCATGACAGTTGCTGCGAGTGAAAACACTCCACCACCAAAATCTTTAGCTCTTCTAAATATTACGCATAAGCACTGCGGCAATAAACTCTCCTCAGATCCATAGAAACGAGTAGTATTACCAGGAGCATATGTTCCAAGTGATATAGCGCGTAAGAGAGCTTTCATCAGTAATCGCCGATGATAGGTAACCAAAGCCTCAGAATATAGAGGATGCATAGTATCCAGCTCAGAGGAAAAAACTGAAACTGCTTGCAAACTTCTACCTCCAAAATCAGTATCTTCACATTGTTGTTTTGACCCGTTTTCCAAATGAGATACTTCTACCTTCAGTCGAGAAATGGTATCATCTAAACCACCCAACTCTCTGAAAAGTGTGGCAGCAGGGTTACTGAAATCCATGAAAGTTTCTAGAATATGCACAGCAGTGCCAACCAAATGCAAGTGCTGGGGATCTGTATCCTTAAGGAGAGGTAAAAGAGTTGGGATAAACCCTGCCTCACGCATGGCTGAGCAACCGGAGGATGATGAGACTAAAACAGTGACAAGAGATAATAAAGCCTCTGCAAATACAACAGACCATTTTGATGCACCACTAATAACAGAATCAATAGCTTTCTGCATAAGGCTAGATAAGATGCCACGATGCCCACCAGATGTGACAGCGGCCAAAACTGTTGGCTGGCGGGACCGATCTTGAGAGAGAGCCACCAATGAAAGTAGACATAAAATCCGAATTTTTTCAGGCACAGCATCTTCATAACTCAATAGTGAGACTAACTCATTAACAAACTCTGGCTCTGAGTTGAAGAAAGAAACTAGATCATCACCATCACTGCTAGCTTGAACAAGAACAATGAAGGCATACAATCTAATGCATGTGTACTGCTGTCGAGAAGTTAAAGAACCAAAAGCTCTTGCAAACCGCAATCTAGTTAGTAGAGAAAATCTTAAACTGGTAGGCACTTGGTACCCTGCAACTAACTTATTCAAAAGCTCTAGGTCTGTTTCAGCACAAGCATTCACATTAGGTATATGAATAATTTGCAGACCTTGGTTAGACTTTTCTTTCGCATGGCTATCATTTGATGACTCATCCAGCGCATAAAACTCAAAATGTAGAGTACAGCCTAATTCATAGGCAACAGGATCGCACCCATTTTGCGAAGTACACGCATTCAACCCAAGCCCCTCTTCCTTTCCACCCCAGCCTTGAGCAAGAGAAAATAGCTTTGCATTCAGACCACTATCTCGAATGGAATATTTTCCAGTAGTTTTCTTCAAAAAAGCTGCTAAAGTCTGCAGGCAAGCCTCAAGAACATCTGCATCGGTGGAAGAAAGAAGGAAAGAAAGATGCTGCTGCAACAACAAAAAAGAAAAGAGCCAACTTAAATGAAATATGATGGATAAAAAAAACTTTGAAGAGTAAAAGTCACATCTTTATTAACCTATTGGTTACTATATAAAATTAGGCAACAATCGGACAAGAATGCGAAAAGATGAAGTATTCATATATATATATGTGTGTGTGTGTGTGTATTTAAAAAGGTACCTCATAAGAACTATAAAAATGTTTATTTGTGCAATTCTCCAAAATTGTTCTGATAACACGGAGGATTTGAAGAACAGCTTCTCTTGGGAAGAGAGGATCAGATTCCAAAAAATTATCCTCCACCTGCAAATCTTTTCTTGGCTTTATGTGCTTCTCGAAATATGAATCGAAATGGTTGAAAAGATCAACCCAGTGATGAAAATCTCCCTGCACCAAAGACAGACGGACCGTGTAAATAAACTAGACTATCAAAAAAATACCTGGAGTTGTCATAAAAGTCCATAGGCTTACCTTATCAAACTCCCACACAAAACCTTTTAGGGGTTCTTCAATAATCTCAAGCGGCGTAGAAGTAACACTACTGATAAAGGATTTGATTTTGGGAGGCTACAAACCACAATAGAACCAAAACAAAGAAGTGAGGACTTACTAGTATAGAAAGAAGGTCTAGGAAAGAAACAAAATAAAAGTAAAACACACAAAACAAACTCAAAGGGGTACCAGATAGCCTAGAAACATGAAGCAACTTATCTAAAGTTCAGGAGTATAAACAGAGATTCCAACAATCTAACTTATGAAGTTAAAAATGTATATCGTTATGGGCATAGTATAGTTCAGAGGCATTTAGCTTGCTGACAGCTAAGGAAAGCGAATTAAAGGATAGACAAAAGTATGTATTCCAACTATCATACTCCAATACAGTAACGTACCATCCTTACAAATTCCCACTTAAAACAACTGATGCACTTTACCAAAACTTCACCCACACGAAGAGGGGGGAAATTAATAAGTTTACAACTTGAAAATGGTCAGCTAAAAATAAAGTACATGCAGTCTAACACCTCCCAATTGATATGCCGCATACATAACTCATTATTTCTCAGTTATGACCAATCAAGGCTAAGCAAGGTTGTCCAGAAATTGGTTTTTAGATGTCCAGCTATGTTTCTAATGTCTATCACAACAGACATGAGTAGAGTTAAAATACAGAAGAAAACCCAATACCAAGAAATTTACTATAGTATTACTCATACATTGAGATACACAAACAGGCACCAAAATGAGGGGATAACGAGTTCCACATAATGGTGACAAATCTTCCCAAATTGGCAACTACCATCAAACTTAACGATTAAAACACAATCTTTTGGTAGAATAAGTAGTGTAAAGACAGTTAGAAAACAAAGACAACAAAAAATAATGGTATAAGAATGATAAGTAAAGCATTGAGTTAAATGGCATGTTCCTCATGCACCATAACATTACAAGTATTCCTCATTCTCATGATATTATCTCATAAACTTCCACAGCCGGTGCAATTTCTTTCAAAGAAAATTCTGATCATAGTTGTCGAGAGCGCAAAGAGCACTCGGAGAGCAAGGGTCTCTCGCTTCAACGCAGAGCGCAAAAAAAGCGCTCACTTCAGGCTAAAAAAGTGCGCTATTATATTTTTCACAAAATATTATAGGTTTAGAAAATTTATAAAATATAGCTACTTAAAACTAATAAATATTAAAAATATCACATGTCACAATGGTTGCCTTTGCATTTAGGTTACAAATATTAGATGGAGCAACATTTTGGAGGCATTCAGCTAGTGAGAACTCATCCTGCCACTCTCAGTCACAATCTTCCAGCCATCAAGTAACAAGTTAAAATTGGCTTTAAATTGATGTTGTGCGCTTTTGTGTAGTGAAGCGTGCGCTTTTGTGTACTAAAGCACGCGCTTTTTTGCGTATTTCACACCCTTGTGCTTTGTGTTCAACAGAAGCGCACAGGGTGCGCTTAAAGCGAGCGCTTTTGACAACTATGATTCTGATATTCATACAGCACATTAATGTTACAAAACAATCCTGAAAGAAAACTGAGCATTGGACATACACCAAAAATGGTGACTAACAACTTTGAATGTAAATGGGCCTCTGCCGAAAAAAAGGTAAATTATTGGCATCAAAGAACCCAACATCACTGCAACACGCTGTAGAACCCTTTTACACAAGCCAACGTAAATCAACCTATTGTCACAATCTAACCTGAACAGGACTCAATAACTTAATATGGTCCATCAACAAGACTCAAAACTTATTCACATGAAGCGACCAATTAACACAACAAGGAAATACATAATATGATATAAAAACTTCATAAGAAATCAATACAACAACAACAACAACAACATTACCCCAATGCCTAACAAGGCTCCCGCACAAGCGGGGTAGGGGGGTCGGGTGTACGCAGCCTTACCCCTGTAATTACAGAGAGGTTGTTTCCAATTGACTCTGAAGTGGAGTTGCCACACTTATCCGTGACAAGATAAGAAATCATCATACAAATATACAAAATGATAACCATTTAAGTAAAAAAAATTCGCAATAAACTACAAATAATAGCTTAGTTAATATACATATAATATAAAGAAAAAGTAGTCATAATCTATGAAGCACGGAAACTCCGGTTACATGTCGTTTCAGCGTTTCCGTTTCTGTATCCGTGTCCGTGTTCGTTTCCCCACATTTTCCAAGCCTATATTTTTTAGAAATCGCATTTCCCGATTTCCGTTTCCGTTTCCGTGTTACATAGGTCATAATATGAGATGGAATATTCAAAAGTACGACTTTGTGTTTTAAAGTTTGAATAAAAACGATTTTTAGGCATCAGAATCATGCGTCTTAAACATTTTGGTTTACGAGGTCAACAACCCAAAACACGATTCGAAAATGCTTGTGTAGTTAAAATGAATTTGCACTTGTACAATCTACCAAAACTGAAACACATTACTATTTTATGCCGCTTGTGTTAGATATTGCACTTCAAAGATGCATCCTCAACGACTAAAACACTCGGTACTGAAGTCGCCAATTTATAGCGATAAACAAAATTAACTAGGAATTGTTCAGTCTACAAACTAACTACAATCACTTAAATAAAAACAAACTCAACAACAATGGACCGGAATAAATTTAACGAACAGAAGCAGAGGCAACTAATCGATAGAAATACAAATACACCACCTCAATTATCATCACGCAACACAGAATTGACAACAATAACATATTATCCACGGGGATGGCACATAAAAAAAATACAAAAAACTTGAAAATATAAAATAGACAAAATTCATGTCATAGAGTCGGATAATAGACTAACCACTTCTAAAGACCTCCTTCGCTTGAGCTTCATGTTGAATCAAAGAGCATTTCCAGGGCAAAACAAAGCGATCAAGAATCGATCAATCCAAACCGATCGATGTTCTAACAAAAGAAGGGGAAAAGAGAATAAATCAGTAACAATAAAAATTAAAGACAAAATTCGAACTGTAAAGAGTAGGGTTTTGCATTGACGGTTGCTAATGATCGGATCCCCGACACAAAATCAAAAAGAGTAAGGGAATTCAGAAATTACGATAAGAAAAAGGAGATTGATTGGGCGATCGACAATTAGGGCTACCGTATGAGATCGATTGTGTGCGTATACAATCGCATATAGAGAGATAAATAGAGGTTTTAGAGGGGGCAGAGAATTGTAGAAGAAATCCACTATCAACGAGAAGAAGAAGAAAGCTAAAAGTGTATTTTTATTTATAACAGAGAAATAGCTCAGAAAATATAAATAAATAAAGTAACTCGGAAGTATATGGAGTTCCTATTATTTATGATTTCATTATTTTCTAATTTCTATCTTATACTTATTAAATTATTATCTCACAATTATCTTCTTCCATGAACAAAGAGATCATTTGACATTGTTTTCCCCAAGTAAAATCAGGTGATTTAGAGATATTATTGCTTCTGATTTCAGGTAAAATAACTAGGAAAAAATGTCATACATACTAAGTTGTTTCTCCTTATAGCACAACTTGTTAGAAAATTTTGTTCATATTCTTATATTATGGCTCCACTCTAGATTTTTACAAATTAAAATTTGTTTGATACTTAATTTGAATGGTTAGACCTCTTTATAACCCAATCCGATTTTAATTGGCAATATATTTAAAGTTGACATTCACTCATATTTACGAGATTTATTACTAATATTTTGAATAAAAAGTTAATCAGAAATATGAAAATTAATTAGATTTTTAAAAAAAAGATATGCTAAAAATTAGGTTTTTTATTATTCCACCATTTAAGCCTTAACTTTTTTAATAAAATAAGTTTTAAAATTAAAACAATACGTGCTACCATCAGTTTCTATTATTTACGTTACTATTTTTTTTTTATTTCTCATCTTATTTTGCCATTATTTCTCAAACCGTTCATTTTTTGACATACCGCTTTAGAGTTTTTTATTTGTCTCATTTTTATCTACGAAACGCCATCCGTTGTGATAGTTTTTTTCGAAACTTTTTTTCTATTGTTCAATATATGATAGGAAACTGGTAAACCCATGGTGGGAACCTAGTAGAAATCTTATATTTTATTATAAATTTGTTCAATCCATCAAGTTTATATTTATATCATATTTCATATATTTACTAGCATTCTACCAGGTACTTACCAAATACCTACCATTTACATTCAAAAATTTTTTTACAACTGTTTAATATCTAGTAGGAGCCTTATATTTCATTAGAAGTTTGTTTAATCTACCAAATTTATGTTTGTAACAGTTTTCCGCGTTATTTCATGAATTTACTAGCATCCTACTAGATACTTACTAAGTACTTACCAGATACATTCAAGAACTTTTTTCAACTGCTCAATATCTAGTAGGAATCTGGTAAGAACCATATATTTATTCAAAGCAAAAATTCAAACATATAATATAAGGTTCCTACTAAATATTTACCAGTTAACTTCCTAGATATCAAATAGAAAAAAAAAAAAAACCAAACACTTGTAAAGTAAGAATTAATAACTTGTAGATTTGTTACAACTTTCTTAAGCACGAAGAATGGAAAAAAGGCCCTTTCTCTTCTTGCAACTTTATTGCAATATTCATAAAACAATATTTAAAAAAAATGGTTTGCAAGAGCATATACTACAATAAGAAAAAGCAACAAGAATGTATTACAAATAAGAAAATCCATCTGGCATCTGAAACTGAAAAAAGAGGACTCTAGAGTGCTAAATAGTTCATCACTTTCATTGATTGTTCTTCTAATAAATCCCTTTGAAAAATTCCAGATATACTTACACAGCCACTGAAAAATATAGTTCTTTGTATTCTACAATCAACTTTATATTTGAAGTTACTCAACATTTAAAATGGTATCTTCACCTTTTTGGCATTTTTTTTATTTTTATTTTTTTTGGTCTCATTTGGGCTTACAATAATAACAAAGAAAAACCGTATGTGAACTCGAACAATAACACATTATCCACCGGAATGGCACATAAAAAAGAAAAGTTATCCTTCGCTTGAGCTTCATGTTGAATCAAAGAGCATTTCTGAAACAAAACAAAATGATAAAAAATCGATCAATCCTCCAAAATACAGACCCGATTGATGTCTAACAAAAGAAGCGGAAAAGAGGATAAATTAGCAACAATTAAAAGCAAAAACAAAATTCAGACGGTAGGGTTTTGCAATGACTAATGACTGATGATAATGATCGGGTCCCCCGTAGAAAATCAAGAAATAAAAAGAGTAAAGGGAATTCAGAAATTACGATAAGAGAAAGATATTAATTGGGCGATCGGGAATTTATTTCTTAAGAACAAACTCAAAAACAATGGACCGGATTAACGAACCTAGCGAACCCACTACAAACCGCAAAGTACACCCTTTAATCACACAGAAACTCTACAGAGTCACACAAAATTCTAACACATGCTTCTCAGGTAACAAAATGCCCCCAATTACAAAGCCAGGCTTAAAAACCAAAAAGTATTAGAATAGTGAAATGATAAAATCGTCTAATAAACAAAATCTATGAAGCAATATCATTGAGCACTGTCATGTCATCCTTTGTTTTTTGCGAAACTCATAAAACCAAGTATCAGATGCTCTTTTAGTTGCGTACATAGAGCGTATTATCGCTATCTCTTCTTGAAGTTTCCTTGCAATCCTATCCTCCTGTTAGCAATAGGGTCCACTGTAAAGGCTTTCCTTTCTCTTTCTTCAAGGTCAGAAACCATTTTCTGTCGCTTAGAATCCTTTTTACACGCTCGGACATACCTTTTTCTTTTTACTTGGAGGAGATCATCGAACAATTTTCGGGCCTTTTCATCCTTGAGAATTTCATAAGATGACTTTAGCCTCTGGAAGTTTGCATGTGCATTTGGATCTTCCGGCCTTTTATCGGGGTGCAACTCCAAAGCCTTCTGCTTGTATGCTTTGGAAATTTCCTTTTCTGTAAATTTAGCTCCTTCCTCCCCTGAAGGTAGCCTAAGACATTGTAGTGATCTACATTAATGATCATGTTGAATGGCCAATATTTTGATTCTTGAAACTCGTTGAACTTCTTCCTACAGAACAATACAGGAGAGGTTTTTAGAGAGAATTGTAGAGGGTGAGTTTGAGTATTATTGTGGCCTTTATATAGGTATTGGACTTGACCTAATTAGTATGTAATTAGGACATCTATTAGGAATGTAGTTCCTCTTTAGGAGTCATTCCTATTTATTTCCTTATTAGGATTGGCTTGCTAGAATTAGAATCCTTGTAATATCACGAATCCTCTACAAGCAGGAATCTTGGTATTAGGAATCCTAATGGGATTCTGCCAAGTTGACAAGACGGGTGAGATTCTGGCCGACCTAGGCTATGCCCAGCTCGAGAAGAGATGCCACATCCGGTCCACTATACGAAGACGGCCTGAATAGAACTATAGAAATCTGTGTAATCTGAATAAAACAATATCATAGGCCTCCTTCGCTTGAGCTTCATGTTGAGTCAAAGAGCATTTCCGGGACAAAAACAAAACGATAAAAAAATCAATCAATCCTCCAAAATACAGACCCGATTGATGTTCTAACAAAAGAAGGGGAAAAGAGAATAAATTAGTAACAATTAAAAGCAAAAACAAAATTCGAACCATAGAAAGTAGGGTTTTGCAATGACGGATGATAATGATCGGGTCCCCGATGCAAAATCAAGAACAAAAAATAGAGTAAAGGGAATTCAGAAATTACGATAAGAGAAAGATGTTGATTTGGCGATCGAGAATTAAGGGTACCTTCAGAGATCGATTATGTGATTCATTAAAAAAAAGAGATCGATTATGTGAGTGAATATGCGTATACTTTAATTGGAAATATCGGGCGGACGGAGCTTCAAAACGCCTAGGCGGGGCTTAAGCGGAATTTTTTTTGTATTTTTAAATATTTATTATATATAAAATATAAATTCAATTAAGAAAATAAATTATAATAATATAAGAAAAATAATATGAAACACCATATTATTTTGTTTTTTTTTAAATTAACTATATTATTTAAAGAAAGTTTTAATTGTAGAAGTTACACCTCCCTACCTATCTTTGATAAATGTACCATTTAGACTATGTCCAATTAGTTGAAAATAACTATAATGTTTGCTACAACAAATATGTTTCTATAATTCAACATCTATATTTGTATATAGTTTGGATATATTTATATCACCTCATTAACTACAACTATACATGTGTGATGCATCTTTATATCAACAACTATGTTGTTTGTTACCATAACTATACCTCTTAATTACAAAGTACAACTTCTGAATACATATATAAATAAAAAATGTAACGCATTACAAATTTACGCTAAAATAAATAAAGCCTAAATTGTTATCATTTGTCTTGCATTATCGATTTTGTTTATTAACTGCAATTTGTTTTGTTGTTAATGTTCAAAAACTATTTGATGATTAGTGTTTGGTAAAATAATTTGACAAAATTGGCTTCTATTTACAGAATAACTAGCTTTCCTACAATGTCAGCTTTTAACCACGGAAAAGCAAACTGACCATATCAATTAATCAGTCAATATATATATAATAGTAGTTGATGTTATTAAAAAAAAAAATAGTAGTTCATGGCAATTTTGAGGCATTGAATTCTATTTACATTCATACTTTCATGTATTATTATTAACAATATGCTGTGAGGTATTGGCTTAGTGGTCAACACTTAAAATGTGACCTGTAAATGTCTCAAATTCGAGTCACATGAGGGGCGGGTTGGAGATTTTTCTTTTCATTTAATGTAAACTCAAATGAGGCAAATTTAAAAAAAATATCACTCTGCTATTTTCTATAATTAAATTATTCAATTAGATTTATAAATATTATCATTCAGGCATGTTCTAGTTCTGCATTGCAAAAACATGCAGCTGCTTAAACAGTTGGAAGAAAAATATTTGATGATAAGAGAATAGAGAACTCGCAAAGTAAAGAGTAGAAACTGTAATAGCATATATGTAACAGTAAAAAGAAAAATTGAAGAAAATGAGAAATCTTATGGTTACTTTTAATAATCTCTACTTTGCCTCCGTTACCATTAGATGATTAAATGATTATTTGATCCAAAGGTGATAATAAGCAAAGTAATGTGTACTATAATAGCTTGGTTTACTGTAGGATTAACTGCATTTTATATGTTTTGAATTTATATACTTACCAAAGTATATATATAAACTTAAAAGTGAAATATCTCAAAATTATATATATATATTATTTTAAATGAATAAAGTTGGACTATATAAAATTAAAAACAGTAATGATCAACGAATATAGGATCCAATTAACTAAGTTAAGCACCTAATTTTTTAGTTATAGTTTTCAGAGCAATTAATTGTGGTACTTCAAAAAAAATTAATTAATTAAACTAAAACATATAAGATTAGGCGTGTTAATGAGCAGAATCGGGACTGAACATATATCTGAGCTCAGCTCGTGAATGAAAATGGCAGTCGGTCAACTACAGAAACGGTACTTGTCTCAACTGAGCAAATGTGGTCCAAAGAATTTCCTAAACTCTCGTGAAGTTACAACTTATTAACGAAAATACTTTTCTTTTAGCCATTTGCATATTAAATTTAATTATTAATGTCAAAATATAGGAAGATACCACAATTTTCTATCTTGTTTTTTTAGCATGAAACAGTATCTACGATGGACCAACCAACTAAGATGAGGGAGCTACATAACAAATTGCATATGAAATGGTTATCCAACATTTTACTTTAAACATTGATCTATTTTAAAACCATAAATCTATCCAAATACATTCATCTTTATAGTTATACTCTTAAGATCAAATCTTTCAGCTTGATTTGTTCTTTACTGGAGATTTTACTGATGAAACTACCTACATATGAAATGGTCTTTAACACGGCCAAGAGCAACACGTTTCTCCCATACTTCTCCCCCTCTGATGCATTCCCTACAAAGTGTGCAGGCTCGTGGACGAGCTACAGATGCCCTCTTTTGACCTGCCCGACACTCAGCCAGATCATTCAGGAACACAGGTCCGCGGAAAAATAATAGACGAAACTCACAAAGTCATAACTGGACACTGGACAGGCTAATAATTTCAAATTATATTAAAAGTTAATCAAACAAAAATTCATAAAGGTACTATGGTATAAAGCCTTTTGCTTTCAATTCAATGAATTCTTTTTAGTTTAATAAAACGTATATAGAGGATGAACTGAAACTAGGACGAGGGTTGACCACCACTTTGATAAGATACTTTGTTCTTCTTTGTTCAAGAACAAGATATATATATGGTGAAGATAGAAAAATCACCACACCATAGCCAATGTCTTCAATATCAAATACATTAGCAGGGCATTTGTTCTCAAGTTCTTCAGCAATCTCGCCTTCAACATCTTCCAGTAACACAACCTACAACAGTATGGAACAAAGAAAGTAAAACTGTATTATTCTAAAGACATTTTAAGGGAAAAAAAAGGAAATGCTTGTTTACTTATTTCGGGATAGGGATTGCTGATGTTTACCTCGGGAAGCATTCTATACCAAGTAGTTGCGACAGGGGACCATTTTGCATGTGTTTTGCCCATGCCTTTAACTGCATGAGCTTCAAGTTCAATTTCCTACAGAATCACAATCACAATCCCAATCTCTATGATTGTTGTATTTCAACTTTAATTCCCACAAAATTGTTAATTTTATATTACTTTAGTGCATATGCAGAATCCAATTCCAATATATGTGCAGATCATTTAGAAACGAACCCTAGGTGTTTCCAGCAAGACCAAATGGAAGAGAAAGACATATATTCAGGCTAACAAAGTACCGGTTAATCAATAATCGTCCTTTTTCTAATGTAATAGAATACACCGGCAAAATACAACGAACAATAACCAAAGCCAAAAATAAAAGAGCAGAAAAATCCCTTTACCTGTCCAGGGCCAAGTTTAGCAAGTATAATTTTATCTTCACTGGGCTTGCAGGTGTTCCTGCTTGCAGGTAAACCAAGTATAGGTACTCGGTTTCGCATCAACACTTCCAGTATCCTTAACAAATGTACTTCCAATTTCTGACCACTCCAATTCTTCAGAACTTACTGCATAAAAATGGTACACTCGATAAAAGAAGATGCCAAGAAATAAATGCCAAAATTTCTAATAAGTTAAAATCAAATTAGAATGGAACTGTAACATAAAATTAAAAACGAAATAAATGTCAAAATAAATCAATAAAAACAGATTTATTATTTGGAATTATACATAATTCATAAACAAAGAGTTCGAGTCAAAAGAAATAGTATTATTAAAAGGCTTGCATTACCCCTCCAGCACTGTCATGTCTCATCCTTTGTTTTGTGCCGCTGCAGCCTTTTGGAGTTTCTCCAAGACATACTCTTCATATGCTTTGAATCCGGTACGAACCTTCCTTGCAATCCTATCCTCTTCCTCCTGTCGAGCCTCAGGAAAGGCGTTCCTTTTCTGTCGCTTAGAATACTTTTTAGACGCTCGGCTTCTTACTCGGAGGAGATCATCGAACAATTTTCGAGCTTTTTCATCCTTGAGAATTTCATAAGATGAAATTAGCCTCTGGAAGTTTGCATGTGCATTTGGATCGCCCGGCCTTTTATCGGGGTGCAACTCTAAAGCCTTCTGCTTGTATGCTTTGGAAATTTCCTTTTCTGTAAATTTAGCTCCTTCCTCCCCTGAAGGTAGCCCTAAGACACTGGAGTGATCTACAACAATGACCATGTTGAATGGCCGATATTTTGATTCTTGAAACTCGTCGAACTTCTTCCTACAGAAGAATACACGAGAGGTTTCTAGAGAGAATTGTGGAGGTTGAGTTTGAGTATTATTGTGGCCTTTATATAGGCATTGGACTTGACCTAATTAGTATGTAATTAGGACATCTTATTTGATTAGGAATGTAGTTTCTCTTTAGGAGTTATTCCTATTTAAGTGGGATATCCACGTATCCTTTCCTTGTTAGGATTGGCTTGCTGGAATTAGAATCCTTGTAATATCAGGAATCCTCTAGAAGCAGGAATCTTGGTATTAGGAATCCTACTGGGATTCTGCCAAGTTGACAAGACGGGTGAGATTCTGGCCGACCTAGGCTATGCCCAGCTCGAGAAGAGCCAGTCCACTATATGAAGGCGGGCTAATTATATTTACCAAGTTATTAATAATTATGCTGACAGAATTGCAGCAAAAAATAGTAAACCCCAACAAATCTAAAACGCAAACTAACAGAATAAACAAACAAACAAAAAAAAATATAGCCGATCAAACAGGTCCTCATATAATCATAATTCAATAGCACTTTGGCTAATTCAAATCTAGAATAAATCAGTTTTACACCTCAGAAATGAGAATTCTTCGAAACGCATTGGCGATTGCCAATCATACAAAACTCCATATCATCGTCAGTGAGTCTAACCACTTCAACTCTAAAATTGTCTGGAAAAGAATCCAAATGTAAACCATTATCAACTCCAATTGAGGCATAGGCACCTGAGCAAGTTATAATATCCGTCCGACCACAAGAAAAAGCGAAAAAAAGAAAATCCAAATTACAAAATTTCTGCATTTCCTTCTCAAAATGGAACATGGAGAAATCCAAACTCATATAGTGACCATTCAAAGTAACACTTGAAGCTTTTTTTATCAAATCAAACTGTTTCTTACAAAAAATTGAAGAGAAACACACAACCAACGAAGAAATCCCCAAAATCAACAAAACACACAACCAACGAAGAAATCCCCAAAATCAACAAGTAATGAAAATATAAAAGAAAACACGATTTACAGTTGAGGAAAGAGAGGAGGAGAAGGACATACATGAATAGGAGCATCAGCTTTTTTGAAGGTGGAGGTGCGGCGGCAGTTGACCCATGGGAATATCCGGCAAATCCCAAATTGAGAACGTCTTATTATCTTCTTCCAAACTCATTGTCCTTTCAGAGATCATATGATCGATAGAATTGATTAGAAATACTGATTTGAACGGAAGGAAGGAGAGAGAGTAGGGTTTATTGGATCTGCAGAAGTGGGTCTAAGAAGATGATGCATTCATATTCTGCGGGCGCCTTCACTATTATTATGGTGGGCTTTCTGTATAAAAACCGGGCCGGTCCATTAGAGCTATGTGAACTACCACTTTTTCTTGTTTATACTTCCGATTCGGTGGCTTTTTTGTTGGGTGGTTTCGATTCGCATTCTACAAAGACCATTGTTGTTGGCACGGGATACAAAGATCACTGTGTAGCCAACCCATTTGAGGGCCTATCAAAATTCGACCAGTGAGATAGAATGTTTTTACTTAGGTTCAAGATACTTGGTTGCGATCATTTTTCGGTGTTGTGTTTGACGCCTCTCTCAAAAGTCAATTAAAAAAAGTGCGAATCTTTTTGGGGAGATAGGGGGGAAGCAGGGTTTAAACAGTTGAAAATGGTAGGGTTGTTAATTTAATACATTATTTATTTTCCAACTCATTCACTTTAAATTTCTATTTCAAAACAAAATACTATTATTATTCATTTTTATCTAACTTATTATTATTATTATATTAGTAGTATAAACAAATTAACATAAATTTAATAAAATACTTAATTAATCAAATAAAAAAATATTATAATAAGTTTTAACTTCTCTGAACTCACATTAGAATCCTACAATGACGTAATTTAAAGGGAATTTCTTTTCCCAACTATATTGCTACAAATCTTACTGCACACTTTGGCAATATACAAAACAACATTGCATGTAGTGGTATTTCCGTTGTATCACAAATTTTACTGGCTTAACCTCAATCTCACGAATATTATTTTTCAAAACACCTCTTTTTTTTTTAACTCAATTCAATAAAACCCAAAACATATTTTTTTCAACTCATATTTTCATTACAAAAACAACGAACACTCAAAAAATTAAGGCCTAATGCATCTGGATCCCCCTAAACTTGGCCCTAATTACCCCTCGCCCCCTGAACTTTTAAATTTTCTCCTCGCCCCCTAAACTTGTCTAAAATGCACCACTCTGCCCCTTTAATCGGATTATACGACTCTCACTATAGAGAGTGTAATACACTCGCGCCAACTGTAACAATTTGAAAAGGAGAAATTGTCAAAAATATATGGTTTAAGTTTCATATTTACTAAATTAAGCTTTTATGTTTTCTTTGCACTCTCTGACAAATTTTAAGTTTCCATTCTTCTCTCATACGTTCATTTACTATTCACGCTACTGTTTATGCACAATTCATTTTTTTATTTTGACATTATCTTATAAACCGTTTATTTTTTTTACATGTCGCTTTAGAGTTTTTTTGTTCGTCTCATTTTTATCTTCGAAACGCCAACCATTTTGATATACTTTTTCGAAATTTTTTTTGGTTGTTCCATATCTGGTAAGTAATTGGTAGATACCTGGTAAGAATCGTATTTTTAGATGTTTGAATTTCTATTTTTAATTCAACATAATCTGGTAAATATTTCGTAAGTATATGGTAAGTAACTGGTAGGTAACTGGTAAGAATCGTATTTTCATAAGTTTTTTAAAATCTATTTTTAATTCAACAGAATCTGGTAGTTATCTGGTAAGTATCTGGTAGGTAACTGGTAAGAATCGTATTTTCATATGTTTTTAATTTCTATATTTAATTCAACAGAATCTGGTAGGTATCTGATAAGCAACTGCTAAGAATCATATTTTCATATATTTTTAATTTCTGTTTTTAATTCAATAGATTCTGGTAGGTATCTGGTAAGTAACTGGTAAAAATCATACTTTCATATGTTTTAATTTCTGTGTTTAATTCAACAGAATCTGGTAAGTATCTGTTTTTAACTCAACAGTTGAAATAGTTTTTGAATGTATCTGGTAGGTATCTAGTAAGTACCTGGTAAGTATTTGGAAGGGAATGTAAAATGATTTGCAATAAATTCAAAATCACTGTATGAAAAAAAAAATCAAGTAATGAACATGTAGGAAACTGGTAAGTAAGTGGTAGATACCTGATAAAAATTGCGAATTTAGAAAACTACTAGTTTCTTATTAGGTAAATACCAGATAACTACCAGATAAGCAAAAAAAAAAATGAAAATGCGAAATCAAATACAAATCCAATAAAAACACACCAATATCTCTCATTTTTATCATTCAAAACAGAAATTTAAAAGCCCTAATCGAATAAATAAGTTGCGAATCAAATCAAAACTTGATGAGCTTTAATTATATCCAACAATCTCACCACCACTCAGGCAATTCATCAAACACCTTATGCGCAAACTTTTTATATCCAACATAGATTCAAATCTAAAAACAAATCAGTGAAAACCGAATCAAATAAGAGATTTAACTTTTTATCTAACAAATTTGAAAATAAAATAACTTGATCCATATAACCAAATCAAATCCGAGATTTAAAATAAAAATCAAATCAAATTCAAAAACAGGGGAAAACCTAATAAAATTCAGAAATCTTACTTATTTTTGTAGAAATCGGTTATAGAATGAATGAAGTTATCGTTTTAAGATTCTTCAATAGTGCGCTAATGAAAGATTGTGTAGAGCGAAATCGATGAAAATATGAAGAGCAATGGAATTTGGTGGGTGATTGAACGACTTATTAAAGGGGAGAGTAAAGGAGATGAAAGGTTTGCTTTGGAACATATGTATGGCCAATATTTTGATTCTTGAAACTCGTTGAACTTCTTCCTACAGGAGAGGTTCTTAGAGAGAATTGTAGAGGGTGAGTTTGAGTATTATTGTGGCCTTTATATAGAGGTATTGGACTTGACCTAATTAGTATGTAATTTAGGACATCTTATTTGATTAGGAAGGTAGTATTCCTATTTAAGTGGGATATCCACTGATTCTTTTCTTATTAGGACTGGCTTGCTAGAATTTGAATCCTTATAATATCAGGAATCCTCTAGAAGCAGGAATCTTGGTATTAGGAATCGTAATGGGATTCTGTCAAGTTGACAACACGGGTGAGATACCACACCCGGTCCACTATATGAAGACGAGTTAATTATATTTACCAAGTTACTAATAATTATGCTGACAGAATTGCAACAAAAAATAGTAAACCCCAACAACAACAAACAAACAAATATAGCCGATCAAAAAGGTCCTCATATAATCATAATTTAATAGCACTCTAGTTAATTCAAATCTAGAATAAATCAGTTTTACTTGCAATGAACTATATGATAGAATAGATAATTTTTTTGTTGCGTATAAATGCAAAAGTCAATTCAAAACTTCACTTTTCCCCAAAAACATCATAGTATTAGATCCATTGTTGCATATACAATCGCATATAGAGAGATAAATACAGGTATTAGATCCATTGTTGCATATACAATCGCATATAGAGAGATAAATACAGGTTTCAGAGAGAGAGAGAGGGGGTCAGAGAATTGTAGAGAAATCTACTACTGCGAAAAGGAAGAAGAAAAAAAAAAATAAAAGTGTGTATTTATTAGGTCTATTTAATGGGCGGCTCGGGCCAGGCTCGGGTAGGCCGACACAATTGCTCTGTTCAAGCCCAACGCAACCCAACCCGCATGAATATTATACGTGGTCGGGCCGGGCCTTAATTTAGAAGGCCACTCCTAAGCCCCGGCCATCATATATACATATTATTTAAAATTAATTATTATATATATATTTTAATAATTAATGATATATAAATACATATTTTAAACTGTTCAAAGTTTATGTTTGCAGTGCAAGTAGTTGTTTTCGGATTTGGATTCTCTAAAGTTCAAACTCTCTAAAGTTGTACATTTCAGTCAATCCTAACCATTCATTGAGTTTTAATGGTCCAAATTTAGTTTTAGTGGTTTGTGGGGTCCACAGTGCAATAAAATCTGGACAATTAAAACTCAATGGATGGGTGAGATTGACTGAAATGTACAACTCTAGAGAGTTTGAACTTTAGAGAATCCAAATCCGTTGTTCTCTATCAGGTTTGCATCAAAAGTAGTTTGTGTAATATTTCTAAAATTTGTCACTCTACTGCCTGTTGTTTTAATCAAGTTCAGTTGTTAGGAGTAGAGTTAGTCTGTATAACAAAAGGATAAAGGCAAATATAGACAAGGAAAATGATACAGCAAAATGCTTGTATAGTTTTTGGCAATTTCTGGGTTGATATATGCCTTAGGTTGTAATGGCAGTTTTGATATGCCCTAGCTATAAATATTCATACATCCCATCAAAAATAATTATGTAATTTATTCAAAATATATATGTTCGAATAGGCCAGACCGGGCTTGGGTATTTATATAAAAATCAAGCTCAACCCATTATGTGTTCGGGCTTTGGCGGCCCTGGTGCCGGTCGGGCTTATATCGATATATGCTTGTCCAAGACCGACCCATAAACATCAGGTCTGGGCTGATCAGTTGGGCCACGGATCACTTGAACTGTTCTAGTATTGGGAAATGCACCCAAATGTTAACTTTTGGAAAACTAATTACCAAATTACATTTCAAATAATATTCTATCAAAACTAACTTTACAATTCATCCAAAAAAAACTTTACAAGTTTTCTAAATTACCATTTTACATTCCACCTTTTTTTAACTTCATTTTATTTTTATTTTGCATTTATTTCATAAACCGTTAATTTTTTCAACATACCGCTTTAGACTTTTTTGTTCGTCTTTTTTTCTCTTCGAAACTAGATCCATGATGATATACTTTTTCCGAACTTTTTTCTGGTTTGTATTTGAAATAAGTTATCTTATAGTTATGTCCTAGTTATCCAATACCGCACATAATAGTTAGCTTATAGTTATCTTACAGTTTTATCAAATTGATGTAATTTTGTTATATTTTTACTTTATTTTTGTTATTTTTACTTATAGTATGTCTCAGATTATTACAAAATGCAATATAAAGGAAACTATAAGATAACTATATGATAACTATAAATGCGCTGTAGGATAACTATGACATAAATATAAGACAACTAATTCAAAATAATTATCCTAAAAAAGTTTGAAAAAGTAGGACATCATTGATCTAGTTTCGAAGAGAAAAAAAGACGAACAAAAAACTCTAAAGCCGTATGTTAAAAAAATTAACGGTATGAGAGATAAATCAAAAATAGAGATAAATCAAAAATAAGAAAATAAAATTTAGAAATTATAAGGAAGATAGAAATATAATTAAGAATTAATTTAATAAATAGGAGTTTAAATTACTATATCAAAACATGACATCTCTATCTTTTAACCTCAAATATTTATTTATATCGGAGAAATAGTTGAGAAAAAAGAAAATAAACAAAAGCACGGAAAAGCAAGAACGGAAGTATATGGAGTTCAAAGTATTTATGGTTTTATTATTCTCAATTGACATGTCACATTTATCTTCTTTCGTCTCCTCCTATTTACGGAGAGAGCTTTTCACAATGCTTTCCCCAACTAAAATTATTTTGTGACCTTAAAAATATTTAAAAAGAAGTGAAATTGTGAGTTTATTTTCACAATTTATAAAATTAATAAAAAAAATATTCTTTATTTCTAAAATATTTATTTTTTGTCTATTTCATAAAAGTTATATTTTTACATACTAATTTGTATCTTCTAATCACATAACTTGTTGGATGATTTTTTTTAAAAGATTTTTTTTATATTATATCATGGTTCTGCTATAGATAATTATTAATTTTAATGTTGTTTGATAGCTAATGTGGATGGTTAGACCTCTTTATAACTCAATCTGGTGTTCATTGGAAATAATTTTAAAATTAACTTTCACTTGTATTATGATGTCACTCAAATAGAATAGATTTTGTTAGGGTAAACTTTAAAAAAGTACTTTGTGTTTCAAACATCTGAGAAATTTTTTTTTTCAAAAGAAGGTCTGAGGTTTGCAACCGTTAGCAAATTAGGGATTTTTCGTGAACGCCGTCAATAGTGATGACGACGTGGCAAGGGTCAATTTTGGAAAATATGTAACAGATGATATAAGCATTATACCAGCATTATACAAGCATTTCACCAGCAATTTACAAGCATAATACCAACATTATACAAGGTGTGAAAACCAACATTATACCATCATTATACCAGGTGTGAAGAACTAAAATCATAAAAATATGTTTTATGAAAAGAATCAAACAAAAACTACTTTATACCAACATTATACCATGTGTGAAAAATAAAACCAAACATATGCATCTATTTTTATGAAAGAGATAAAAAAAACTATACTTATACCAGCATTATATCAGGTATGAAGAACCAAAACCATAAAAATAAAAATCTATTTTATTAAAGAAATCAAATAAAAACTACTTTATACTAGTATTATACCAGCCTTATATGAGGTGTGAAAAACAAAACTAAACATATGCATCTATTTTTATGAAAGAGATCAAACAAAAACTACATTTACACCAGCATTATACCAGGTGTGAAGAACCAAAACCATAAAAATCTATTTTATGAAAGAAATCAAACAAAAACCACTTTATACCGGCATTATACCAACATTATACCAGGTACAATGTTTTAAAAAGCGCTAGGTGCTAATCGGGCGGAAGAGGGCCTTCGAGGCCTAGGCGAGGATTAATCGGGGCCTGGACATCGACCTAGGCGGAGTTTAATTGGTATTGCATTTTATATTTTTTTAAATATATTAAAATTATGAATTTACTTATAATGTGAATTATACACAAATAATATAAATTTAACTAAAAACTAAATTATAATAAAATAAAATATTAAAATCATATTTTAGACAATGTTTTAGGAATAAATAGATACTAGTTGGATGGTAGGATCGTCTTTATTTGTGGCATATAGAACATTGTTTCTTAGTTTAAGACTCAAAATGAAAATTGTATTATGAAAATACTTCAATGTACATAATTTTTACCAATAAAGCTACTTTTTATGTGTAAAAAAATTTAAACTATGTTTATTATAAGTATCGACATCTTTAAAATTAGATTTTAGGCACCATCTTACAGAAAAAATTGGACTAGGCGGTGCCTAGGCGGCAATAAATCGGCCTAGCGGGGATTTTTAAAACACTGACCACGTGTGAAAAGCAAAATTAAACATATGCATCTATTTTTATGAAAGAAATTAAACAAAAACCACATTTATATCAGCATTTTACCAACATTTTACTAGCATTATACAAGCATTTTACCAGTATTTTACCAACATTATATCAACATTATACAAGGATTATACAAGCTTTTTACCAGCATTGTACAAGGTGTTAAAATAAAACCAAACATAAGCAACTATTTTATAAATGAAATCAAATAAAACTACATTTATACCAGCAGTATACCTGGTGTGAAGAACCAAATTCATAAGAATTTATTTTACGAAAGAAATCAAATAAAAATCACTTTATACTAGTATTTTACCAACATTATACTAGCATTTTACTAGGTGATGAAAAGTTTGGAAAAAATTTGAAAATAATATATCACAATAAATGGCGTTTCGAAGATAAAAATGAGACGAACAAAGAAGTCTAAAGCGGCATGTCAAAAAAATGAACGGTTTGAGAAATAAATGCAAAATTAATAAAGAAAATTAAAAAGAAATATGTGGAACATACGTAATGTATGAATGTTGTTGGTGTTATCTGATTTGGCCTCTTGTGTTGTTGACCAAACTTTTAATTGAAATTATTATTGGGCTTTGATATACAGTAAAACCTCTATAAATTAATACTCGATAAATAAATAACCTCGATAAAATTAATAGCTTGTCCAGTCCCAACTTAGGACCAGTATAAAATTGGACCCCAATCGATAAAATAATAAGCTAGTAACTTTTTTGAAATCCCAATGTATATATATTGGTCCCAACAAAACTATGAATTAATAATTACTAAAAGATTCCAAATTTTAAGATTGTCTTGTAAAAAATGAATCTATAGTCACTTATTTTTTTTGTTAAACTTTAAATCTATATTGAGTTCATCTTTAAATCTCCCTATTACACTTAAGAGTTGAGGCATTGTCTTCTCGTATCGCAATAAAAAGTTGTGAAGAGTTGTTGCCGCTTGCAATGCTTCTTTCCGAGTGACCGGTTTCAAAGCTATTGAATCATCAGAGTTCCTTAACTAACTTTCAAATCGAAAGTTTTGTCAACCCACTGTACCAAATCTTGTTGAGTGCATCCTTGGTGATCTCTATTATACTCGTATAATAGTTTTTGTTGTTAATGTTAAGGAATCAAGTCAAAGATAGCAATAAATCGAGGAAAACAAAAGAGGAAAATCATCTATCAACATAAATGCCATTCATTGTAATTTGTTCTTTTCCATATTGCTAGCTACCATGTTCTGTATATATACACTGCGATATTGTAAAGAAAAGCAATGAAAAACAATAATTCAATAATTCTTCAAGTAGCCATTCATAGTGCCATCTCAAGATGGTACTAGGGCAGAGTTTTTGATCCTTTAGGAATCAGAAAAATCTCATCATCATCCAAACACAAACCTGTCAAAGCAAAAAACCAAAACACCAATCCTACAAACTAAAAAACCACAATGTCAGATAAAGAATCAAATGCCAATAACCAAAAGATCTCAGATGAAGTCACCTTGCAAATTGCCAACCTACTCAAAATTGGGTTAGGTAATCAACACACAAATGAAATCAGTAGCCTTTTAATCGGCTTCAAGCTAAACAGTGAAAATTATCCATTGTGGGTATATCTTATAAAAAAAGCAATCAGAGGAAGAGGGAAAGGATATCATCTTACAGTTAAATCACCAGAAATTTCAGACCCAACATTTATAAAATGGGAACAATCAGGCCAGGCTGTATTTACCTGAATTATCCAGAACATTGAGCCATCACAGGTTACCAATGTTGCTCAATATCCCACTGCGAAAGCACTATGGGATGGATTAGTTGTTACATATAGGAGTGGGGGAGATTCCCTCCAAATTTACGAACTCCACAAACGGGCAAGCACACTACGACAAGGCCGTGAGTCCCTTGAGGGGATATGGAATAATTTACAGACCATATGGATGAGCATAGATCGAAAATCCCTAAATCCTATGAAAGTCCCTGATGACATCTCAATTTATAATAAAATTGTAGCTGAAGAAAGATTGTACTAGTTCCTTACTGCCATTAATGACCAATATGAAACAATCAAAAGAGACATACTCAAACAGGACCCTCTCCCATCAGTAGAAGCAGCATATACGATGGTAAGAAGAGAAATCCCGAGACAACAAATTTTAAAACAAGTTAAGAGTGGGGAGAATGCATCACCTGGAGACGTAGGAACAGGATTAGTTACCAAATCAGGAAGCAGTAGAGGTTGATTTGAGGCCTAAAAGGGACACCGATTAGAACCCACTAAAATGCAGTAAAAGTTATCACCATGGAAGGACAAATCAAAACTTTATTGCACTCATTAGAAACAACATAAACACACAAAAGAGGGATGCTTTGAGTTAATAGGTTACCCGCCATGGTGGAAAGACCACAAAAGAAGCAGAGCCCATATCACTATTGGAGTACAAGATGAAGCCAGAGACGATCTCATCGTTGTCGGCAACCATGAGGCCACTAGGAGCAGCGGCGGAAGTCATGGCCATGAAAATCATGGCAGAGAAGAAAAAAGGGGTATTTTCATGAACCTTATAAACGATCAAAATGGGGCAAAAGGGTTCAAATAGGTTGCTGATATTGAGAGATCCAATTTAACCACACCAAAACCCAATCTTATAACACTCATAGGCCCACAAATTATTAGCCCAAATCAACTCATAAAAAAACCCCCACACAATAAATCACAAATAAACCCAACCCAAAGCCCATCAAACTAAGTAATATTACAAAACCCAATGGATTTTGGATTGTGGAGCCACAGATACAATGACCCATCAGACCTCATTAAACCCACTTTTTCTTCTAGAACCCATATCAAAACAACAAATGGGAAAAATTACCTTAAAAATGGTTTTATGTTCCCTCTCTATCATGTAGACTTTTATCTCTAAGTCATATAACTCGGGAATTGAATTGTGTTGTTCTAATATACCCTCACTTTTGCCTTTTGTAGGACATTCATAAGAAGGAGATCATTGGGCGTGGTACTGAGAGAGGAGGTCTTTACTATGTTGATGAAATGACTCACCAGGGAACCGCCCTTCTTTTTCAAGGAACACCTATACCCAAATTTGGCTATGGCATCGCCGTCTAGGCCACCCATCTCTTAGTGATCTTAGGTTACTATTTCCATCACTTTTTAAAAATAAAGACAATTGTTTAACTTGTGAAACTTGTGTTTTAGCTAAAAGTCATCGTTCTACTTTTGCTTCTAATAATACTCGAGTGAAGGAAATGTTTTCATTAATACACTCAGATGTTTGGGGCCAAGTACCACAGTCTAATGGCTTTCAATGTTTTGTGTTATTTATTGATGATTTTTCAAGAATGACATGGGTATACTTTCTAAAACATAAATCTGAGGTATATGAAAAGTTTGTTCAATTTTACCACATGGTAGAAACCCAATTCAAACGGATAATTCAAATTCTTCGATCTGGTAATGGGGGGGAATATATCAACCATAAAATGAAAACTTTTTTCCAAACCAATGGCCTTATCCATCAAACAACCAGCCCCAACACACCCAACAAAATGGTGCTGCAGAACGAAAGAACTGAATACTCCTCGAAATGACAAGAGCCCTAATGATTGAATCCAATGTACCAAAACATTTTTGGCCAGAAGCTATTGCCACATCCGTATACCTTCTCAATCGGTTACCTACAAAAATCCTTGACCATAAAACCCCACTCCAAATTCTCGAAACCCAAACACAAATCCCACCCAACCTTACCCTTTCAGCATGAATGTTCGATTGCACTGTATTCATCCATGTACCCAGGAATGATAGGTCCAAATTAGACCCTTATGCCATCAAATGTGTCTTTATTGGGTATGCACCTCACCAGAAAGGATATCGATCCTATAGTCTAACTCATTGTCGTATATATGTTACTATAGACTGTACCTTTCTTGAATCTGACTTTTACTATCTGAACTAACCTCGTGACCAGGAGGAGAATACTTCTGTCTCACTAAGTTGGTTAGGTACATAAGACTCAACTGAACCACCCAAAACTCATCCCTTATCACCAATTTCAAGCTCAACTCCTGAATCATCAACCCCAAGCCCAACTTCTAAATCACTACCACCAAGCCCACTCATCAACATAGAAGAGGCTACCAATCTCATTCCCACCAATGATCAACCTTCTAATGATGTCCAACCTGAGGTAAACCAACCCTTTAGCCTAATTTCCGTGTTTGATGATAAAGATGTTGAAACTAATGTGGAAGCTTCCAGAAGGAATGTTTTTTCCTTGGCACATAGGAGTAATCATGGAGTGCCAGCAACAAAATTCACACTAGAGCACATACCTCGTTCAAGCAGATACCCTATAGGAATCTGAATTAGGGGGACCATATGTCAAAAGCAGCAAAAGCCTTCACTGTAGCACTCTACACTCAAGAGATCCCAACAAATGTTCAAGAAGTTAAACAAAAAGAAGAATGGAAGATGGCTATAGATGCAGAATTGGAGGCACTTAAGAGGAATGGTACTTAGAAGAAGTGTAGATTCCTACCTAGAAAGAAACCAATAGGATGTAAATGGGTCTTTACAATTAAGCACAAAGCAGATGGCACTATAAAACGATACAAAGATCGACTTGTTGCAAAAGGATACACACAAACCTATGGAATCGACTATTCTGAAACATTCTCTCCAGTAGAAAAGATTGATATGTTTCGGGTTTTGTTCTCAGTTGCTGCAAATAAAGACTGGCCACTGCACCAATTTGATGTAAAGAATGCATTCCTACACAGTGACTTAAAGGAAGAAGTTTACATGGAAGCTCCGCCAGGCTTCTCTGACGAATTCCATGAAGGTAAAGTATGCAAACTTCAAAAGGCACTATATGGGCTAAAACAATCCCCACGGGATTGGTTTGGAAGATTTACTGTAGCAATGAAGCAATATGGGTATAAACAAAGTAAGTCTGATCATACTTTATTTCTAAAGAATAGAGGAAACTTAATCACATGCTTGATAATCTATGCAGATGACATGATTATAACAGGCAGTGACATTGAAGAGATTGCAAACCTAAGGAAGAATTTGTTTACAGATGTTGAGATGAAAGATTTAGGAGGATTGAAATACTTCTTGGGAATTGAGGTACTACGGTCGAACAAAGGGATATTTATATCTCAAAAGAAATACATTCTTAATCTACTTGTAGAGACAGGGATGGTTGACTGTAAACCAGCTGAGACTCTGATGCAGACGAATCATGGGCTGAGAATCAATGGAGAAACGAGTATAACCGAGAAGGATAGATATCAGTGACTAGTGGGGAAACTGATTTATTTATCCCATACTCGACCAGATATAGCCTATGCAGTTGGGGTTGTTAGTCAGTACATGCACCAACAACAAAAAGAACACATGGAAGCAGTCATGAGAATACTAAGATATCTAAAAGGCACTCCAGGTCATGGAATTATCTTCAGGAAGAATGGACACTTAGATGTAAATGCGTATACTAATGCAGATTGGGCTGGCAATCCAAATGATCGGAGATCAACATCAGGGTACTTCACAATAGTCGGAAGAAACTTAGTAACTTGGAGAAGCAAAAAGCAAAAGGTAGTTGCATTATCAAGTGCGGAAGCAGAATTTCAGGGAATTGCCAAAGGAATAACCGAGCTATTATAAATTAGAAAACTAATGACAAAAATTAGCTTTCCACCTCGCACTCCAAGCAAACTAATGTGTGATAATAAAGCACCAATCAGTATCTCCGAAAATCCGGTGCAACTTGATAGAACTAAACATGTGGAAGTAGACCGGTACTTTATAAAAGAAAAATTAGAAGATAGCACTATTGAGCTTCCCTTTGTGAGATCAGAAGACCAACTGGCAGACATCCTTATTAAAGCCATTGTAGGACGAAGTTTTTCAGACATTCTCACCAAATTAAGTATTGAAGAACCTACTACTTAATTTAAGGGGGAGTGTTAAGGAATCAAGTCAAAGATGGCAATAAATCAAGGAAAACAAAAGAGGAAAATCATCTTTCAACATAATTATCATCATCTATCAACATAAATGCCATTCATTGTAATTTATTTGTTTCCATATTACTAGCTGCCATGTGCTACCATGTTCTGTATATATACATAGCGATATTGTAAAGAAAAGCAATGAAAAACAATAATTCAATAATTCTTCAAGTAGCCATTCAAAGTGCCATCTCAAGAGTTGATTGGTCATGGTTGATTTTTTAACAGCTTTTAGTTTAGGAGCCATAGTTGATGTGATTTTAAAAATTTTCAATGGACATTTTATAGTGATCAATTTCTAACCATGTTTAATGTACATGGAGAAGAAACCAATGTTTTAAAAATCAGGCAAGGCGGCGCCTAGGCGGGATTTTTCATAACACCGCCGCAATTTTAGGTAGTTGGGCGATCCTAGGCGGTCGACCGATTTAGGAGGTCCTAGGCGGAGCTAGGTGGGATTTTGTGTTTTAAGCACTAGTACAAAATAGGCCTTTAGAGACGCAATTTTTCGGACGGTTAAGCCTAAAACCTTCTTAAAAAGCGTTTAAAAAAATGCGGAGCTGTTTTAGTTCAGCAATACGGTAACAACCGTCTGCAAAGGTGGTTTGGAGTAATATGGAAGGTTATTAATTAATAACCGTCTGTATTGCTCCAACCGATTTGATATAATTTTATTAATACGGACGATTCTTAATTAATCACCATCCCCATTCCTCTGCACCCTTTCAAATATTCAACCCCCTTACTCTCCTCTTTCAAAATCGCAAGCAGCCCCCTCACTCCTCTTCTAGCAGTCTCTTTCTGTATCGCCTCCTCCATCTTCTCTCTCCGGTGACACTTCCGTCTTCTCTCTGTCTGGCGCCTCTCCTCCTTTACAAAAATCTGAAGCCCTGCCACCTCCGTCTTCTCTTTCTCCTGCGCCATCTTATTCACCTCCTACACCGCCTCTTTTGGCTTCGTCTCTTTCTCCCACGCCGCCTCTTTCGGCTTTGTCTCTTTCTCCAACGCCACCGTTATCTTCCCTCCATCTCTATTGCTTTTCATCTGGATTTGAGTTTAAAGGTAAATTTTGTTTATTTCTAGGTTATTTTAGTCCTCCTAATGGTTATTTGGCTGATGGATATAATTACTACTCACAAAGAGAGTAAAGGAGTATTTCAGAAGCTCTAAGCTCCTCTGATTTTGAGAGAAGCGAGAGTATTGTGTAAGTTTCAAAACAATCCAATCTTTTCCTCTTTACTTCATTTGGGTCCTTTCTCTAATCAGGTTAGCTTCTTCTCCTTTGATTTCATGTCTTTCTCTTTTATGCATTGTAAGTATTTTTTTTCATCTGGGTTTTTCAATTGCATGTACTAAATCAAGATTGACGGTGTTTAACCTAACTAATTCCGATTGATCTTCTCTAATTTTGAACGTTTCAAGGGTGAAATTTTAGGGGTTTTTTTGGGATTGATTGGGTTTTTGGTCCTGAATTTGCTTTTTGTTCATAATCAGTTTTTTTGTAATAATCAGTTGTTTGTTAATATGGGCATTTTTTAAAATTTCAATTCGTATTCATAATTTTGTTTATATAGTTGAAATGCTGGTGATTCTGATTGATTTCCCCAAATATAGAGCTGATTATTTGTTGATTTAGGGTACAGATTAAAGATGTTGAGCGTAAGAACCAGGTCACTTCTTAAAGAACAACAAATTATCAATTAACCTTAACAATGGTTGATTCTGATTCTGAGTATTCATTTATAAATTCTGATTCAATGGGTTTTAATCGCAAAACAAACTCTTTTTTCACTCCTCGCAATTCGGAAAGCTTGATATCTTGGTAATTTTCATTTCAATCTTCATTTCTTTCTTCATTTGAAACAAAATTCCTTCATTATGCTATATTTCATTTCTTTTTTTTCTGTAAGTGCATAATTGGCTTTTATGGTTATTTGCACTTCACTTCATGAACTAAAATCGATGATATCTTTTCAAAGTTTATTTGATACCTTCATGAATTAACTTTTTGTTGGGAATTGTATTGATTTGATGATGCCTTAAATGAAAGTCAAACAATGTTAGCTTGTATAAATTGTAAACCACAGCACAGGTTTTGATTTCCTTATGTATAAGCCTTTAGCAGTATATTGCTCTTATTATTATGTGGTAATCCTTTGCAGGTAAATAATGCAGGCGATAGTAGAGTTGAACTTGATCTTGATGCTTCCAAAGCCTATGATCTAAGTAAAAAGGTATGTGATATGACCTATTAGTCACACTGATGAGACAACTCTACTTTTGCTAGCTCCTCTTATCCTGTTTGAAGAATTATCCATTTTCATAAAGATTTATTATATGAATTATGCCTCATTAAGCATCAAAGTATGTATTGCAGGTGACCAATTGCAAGCACGAGTATCACCTCCAGTGCATCCTTGTGTCACGGGTCAAGAGTCTGGCGCAACATTATGCATGTGCGGTGCCCCGAGGTCCTCCCGCATGACCCCGAGACCAGCTTTGATCCTCGCAGACATGTACTGGTTTCGCCCTACCGAGGGCTCATCAGGATAGGGGCAACAGCTATCGACCAGTTGTGCCATGTATGGGCGTATAAGCCCCCTTCGTAGTTAAGTCCAAGACTAGCGACAAGCTCCCCAAACCTAATTGGGTCGGTATGCTTGAACTCGGCCAGATATATGCGCATACAGGAAGAACACCCCTAGCGCTGATGCCACCATCCCTCAGTTTACCAACGACAGAATTCTTCTTAAGTGCATGCCCTCTTCTGATAGCGCCGTCATGCAACAATGGTGGTTAAACTTTGGTGCGTGACATTCTCCCCCACCGAAGATCTAGCACGCCCTCGTGCTAAGGGAAGGACTCCGTTTGCCCAAGGATCGCATCGTTGTCGCACCTCTGCCACTGCAATCTTCCACTACTCCAAACTAGTTGTGTCGCCCTCCAATCCCATCCCCGACAGGATCCCTTCACAATTGGACTCGAGGGGAGTTCACCGCTCACTTTACTTTCCTCGAGTGGAGTCTTCACCTTGGCCTAATCCGGCTTATCAACTGAAACCATTACTTTCTCCCCAAAGGACATACAGCGCTCCCATCTTACGCGAGTGTCCCCCTGGACTTCAAACTCGCTCGCTCGTCGCCCAACTTTCCCTGCAGACTTCTTCCTCGCATCCCAACGATGAGGCCATTACTCTTTTCACATTAGGACGTGCAGTGTTCCAGCACTTTGACTTACAGCTCAGAGCGTACTATTGCGATCCGGCTCTGATACCATCTGTCACGGGCCGAGAGCCTGGCGTAGCATTGTGCCCGTACAGCGCCCCGAGGTCCTCCCGCATGACCCCGAGACCAGCCTTGATCCTCACAGACATGCACTGGTTTCGCCCTGCCGAGGGCTCATCAGGATAGCGGCAACAACTATCGACCAGTTGTGCCATGTATGGACGCATAAGCCCCCTTCATAGTTAAGTCCAAGACTAGCGACAAGCTCCCCAAACCTAATTGGGTTGGCATGCCTAAACTCGGCCAGACATATGCGCATACAGGCAGAACACCCCTAGCGCTGATGCCACCGTCCCTCGGTTTACTAATGGCAGGATTCTTCTTAAGTGCATGCCCTCTTCTGATAGCGCCGTCACGCAACAATGGTGGTTAAACTTTGGTGCGTGACACTTGGATGGTATGGAACAATACATCAATTTTGTGTGTCTTATTTACAATGTGCTTGGAAATTTTTTGATCCTTGTATTGAGCTGATCGAATTGAAGTATAGAAAGTGATGCATGGTATCTCTTTTGTTTCCATGTTAAAATGGATGTTGTTCAAGGATATTAGTTTAAGCTAAAAAAGCTTGTTAGTTTGAGACAATTTTATACCTGCTTTGTTCATATTCCCATGTGTTTCATCTGTAAAAAAAAATACACATGAGAGATATTTTCATTTATGTTCCCTAGCTTGTCTATTAAACAGTTCTTCTTAAACCAATAAATATGATTTGGAGCTATTTTAATTTATGTTCACTGCGAGTACCGTCTGAAATTTATTAGTTATTCTGAATTGGCATCTTTGTACCATCTTTGCAGCCATGTTATCCTTGTCTTGCTGCTACATTTCCCCAAGTTGTAGATAATTGGTAAACTTAGTTTCTTATAGATGAGTTTCTTTAGGATGTTTTTATGTCAAATGAAAGTTGCAAAATGCCTTGAGGTATATTTTATATATATATGCTATGCATCATTTTTCCTTTTTTTGTTTGGATATGGCTGCTCAAAATGCAGAAGGAACTCTGTAGAATTGGATGAATCAATTTGATCTTATTCTATCTTGGATATGGCTGCTCAAGTTATTTTTTTTAAAAAAAATTCATATTATTTCGGACGGTTCTTTAAAGAAACCGTTCGGAATAAAGACCAATGTGGATGGTTATTTATAGAAAACTGTACGCATTGGCCAATGTGAGGAATGGAGTCCTGGCCTTTCCGTGCACTTTAGCGGACGGTTCTTATAAAGAACCGACTGCACTGCTCCTTATTTCGGACGGTTCTACCGTCCGGAATAAGGGCTGATCATTCCCGTTGCGGGCTTTACGGACGGTTCAGAACCGTCCGAAAAAGCCAAAATTAACCGTCCCTAAAGGCGTATTTTGTACTAGTGAAAAATCGGCCTAGGCGGGGTTTTTCAGAATAGTATTTTAAAACATGGTTTAAATTATGTTTTTTTATATTTTATATTATTATATTTTATTTTTTAATTGAATTTATATTTTTATATATTAAAAAATATTTAAAAAATAAAAAATACAAATTCGCCTAGATCACGTCTTGGTTCCACCTAGGACCCGCCTAAGCGTTTTCAAGCCCCGACCGCCCGACTAGCGCCTAGCGCTTGTTAAAACATTGCTTGAAACTTGTTTTTGTAATTTATTATTTGGTACCACGAACTAACATTTTACTTATTAAAAAACAATGAACTTGACAAATTCAATTAATTACATTGGACTTAGAAATTTAAAGGTCATACGTAAAACCTCTTTAAATTAATAAATTTTTAATTTATCGATATAATAATATCTCGCTAAATTAATAAAATATCTCGAACCAATATTATTAATTTATAAAGATTTTACTGTATTTATGTGCTTTTTCCTTAAATATATGTTATTGTATTGTGATAAATCTCCTACCAGAAATTTTCATAACAGATAGTTAAATTATTTTCTAAAAACTAAAAATATTACGCCTCGCTGGTTAAGGGTATTTATTAGTTATTGAACAATCAAGCTTTAATCAAACATACCAAAAATTTAATAATTAAAAAATAAACCAAACCAAAATAAAAAGAGTAAATAAACTGAATCGATTATTCAGTTATTCCCTTTTTGTTTATTTTTATTTTTATGATGTAATAATGTCATTAAATTATTACTAACAACTTGCATCATATAAACTATTAAACTATTTATCAAATTTCTAATAAATTAAAATAAAATAAGATTTTTTTTGGTAATATAAAAATTGAACTATAACATAAAATTAAAAATATGAAATAAATGCCCAAATAGATAATAAAAATAGATTGATTATTTGAAATTTATACATAATTCATAAACAAAGAGTTCAAGTCAAAAGATATAAACAAAAGAAATAGGATTATTAAAAGCAAAAAACCAACATAACCAATTGGGTGTAACTCAATTGGTACACCACTCAATGTTAGTGGTGAGAGGCTCCAGATTCAATATCTAGCCTCTTCAAAAATAATTCATCAAAAAACAATATATACATATATAAGGTTATTTGACTTTGTTTTTTCTCTACTTTGCCACTATTACCATTGAATTGAATTAAAGGTCACTAATCCAATGGGGATGAAAAATAAAGTAATATATATATATATATATATATATGTTGGGAAAGGCCTAATACATACATATAGACCCTCCTGAAGTTGGCTCTAACCGCCATTGGCCATCCCAAACTTTCATCTGTGACACTTTGCCCCCATCAACTTGACAAAACTGTATAACATAATTTCCTGAAGTGAACACTCCCAGTCTCATTCCGGAGAATGTAATACACTCACGCTTACATGAAAATTAAAAATTAAAAAGTCAATCAACTTAAACGCAACACATGTCATCTTACAACAAATTTTTAACTCTATAATCAATTAAGAAAAACCTCTCCTAATTGACTTTAAAAATCGGGCTAGGCGGCGTCTAGGCCGAATTTTTCATAACACTGCCGCGATTTTAGGTAGTCGGACGGTTCTAAGCGGTTGACCGATTTAGGCGGTCCAAGGCGGGTCTTTTGTTTCAAAAATCGGCTTAGGCGGCTGTCTAGGTGGCGCCCATACGAGATTTTTTTAGAACACAATTTGTAAAACATGGTTTAAATTATTTTTTTTATATTTTATATTATTATAATTTATTTTTAACTGAATTTATATTTTTACATATTAATAAATATTTAAAAAATAAAAATACAAATCCGCCTAGCTCCCGCCTAGATTCCGCCTCCCGCCTAGATATTTTGAATCCTCAACCGTCCGACTAGCGCATAGCGCTTTTTAAAACATTGCTAATGAATCAAGCACTAGTGCAAATTCCAATTATCATTCCTTTCGGAACCCCTTCTTTTTCTTCATGGACTCTTTGAGATTACTAACAATTGTCTCTATTTGATTTCCGAAACTCTGGGAAATTTCTTAAACCATTTTTTTAATAATGTATTGTATTTGAATTTGAAGCTAGTTATAGCATGGATACCAAATGGAAAGTCCAAGGACCTGCAATGAGACATTAGACAAATTCAATCTCAAGAAACATTAAAAATCAAACTTTCAGTGCTAGAAGAGAACCCCCGAAAGATTGAAATGATCAAAATTGCAATGAGAAGAAAACAACATGAGTTCCACAACGGAGTTCACAGAACACAAAAGCTAAAAGCCAGTAAAACTAACTAACCCATTTCCTTGACTTTGGAATTTGGCAGAATATATAAAGTAGTGGCAAAGAGGAAAAGAAGGAAGTCCGTTATTCACTGATTTGAAGAGAGAGAGCAAGAAGAAGAAGATTAGAGAGTTTCATTTAATTTTTATATAATGTTTGATCAAATTTCGGAATTCACTCTCTTAATAAGTCAAAGTTGGCCACATCATCTGCGACATCAACTTCGGGGAATTATGTTATATAAATTTATTAACCTTAAGGGGTAAAGTGTCACAGTCAAAAGTTGGGATTGATCAAGGGCGATTAGAGCCGGCCAACTTCAGGAGGGCCGTATTAGGCCTTTGAGAAATGTTAAAAATATATTATTTAAGTTTCGTATTTATATCTTTACCCCCTTATTTATTCTTTGCACTTCCTAACCAAATTTAAGTTTTCAATTTGATCTCATACGTTTCAGTATTTCGTTCTACGGTAATACTATATTGACAACTTACATATTGAAAACTTTTGACACTTTTAATCTCCAACCTCTATCTTATTATCATCTAACGGTGGCTATCGCTTTAATAAAAACAAAAAAAATACTGCTTCCCCTTCCTTTTCCAACTCTAAAACTCGCAAGGCATTTTTATCTTCTTTCCTAATCAATTATCTTCTTCCTCTCTCCCTATTTTCAAGCTACCCTTACCAATTTGAAATCCGTATTTTCTAGCTGCATGATAATACTAAAACCCTAGGGTGGGCAAAATGAACCCTTTTGGTAGCGGTGTACAGTATAGGTGCATGCCCCTAAAAGATACTATACATGCATGAACATAAGGGCATGCGTGCACATTATCTTTTTGGGGCATGCACCTATACTGTACACTATTACCAAAAGGGTTCATTTTGCCCATCCTAGGATTTTAATATTGTCATGCAGCTATAAAATAGGGATTTCAAATTGGTAAAGGTAGTTAGAAAATAGGGATTTAAATTGATAAGGGTAGCTAAAAAATAGGGATTTTAGATTGGTAAGGGTGGCTAGAAAATAGGGAGAGAGTAAGAAGATAATTGATTAGGAAAGAAGATAAAAATGCCTTGAGAGTTTTAGAGTTGGAAAAGGAAGGGAAAGCAATATTTTTTTATTTTTATTAAAGTGATACCCACCGTTAGATGATAATAAGATGGATGGTGGAGATTAAAGGTGTCAAAAGTTGTCAATATGTAAGTTGTCAATATAGCATTACCGTCCATTCTATCATGCGTGTACGTTGGATTTTTTTAATATTCTGATCTTATTTTGTCATTATCTCTCAATCCGTTCATTTTTTTTACATGTTGCTTTAAAGTTTTTTGTTTGTCTTATTCTTGTCTTCAAAATGTCATCCATTGTCACATACTTTTTTGAAAACTTTTTTTCTGCTGTTTGATATGGTAGCAAAATCTTATTTTTATATGTTTGAATTTCTATTTTTAATTGGCCAAACTCATATGGAGCCCCCTAAAGTTGGCTCAAACCGTCCTTGGCCACCCCAACTTTTAAGTGTGACACTTTACCCCCCTAAAGTTGGCAAAACTGAACAGTTTACCCCCTCAATGCCACGTGTCAACTTCTGATTGGAGAAAAAAATCAGAAAAACGGCATCTTTGAAAAGTCAAACCAACCATAATCTGACACGTGACATCAAACTTTAGGGGGCAAAGTGTCATACTTGAAAGTTGTGGGTGGCCAAGGGCGATTTGAGCCAACTTTAGGGGGCTCCATATGGGTTAGGCCTTTTTAATTCAACAAAATCTAGTAGGTATTTGGTAGGATGCTGGTATATATTTATGAAATGTAGTAAAAACCAGGTACAAACATAAACTTGGTGGATTTGAACAAACTTCCAGTAAAATATAAGATTCCTACCAGATACCTACTAGGTTCCTACCGGATATTGAACAATTGGAAAAAAGTTTTAGAAGTATCTGGTAGGTATCTGGTAGAATGCTGGTATATATTTATGAAATGTAGTAAAAACCAGGTATAAATATAAACTTGGTGGATTGAACAAACTTTCGATGAAATGTAATGTTGGATTTAGCTCATAAGAAATGTTCTCAGCAGTTGAGGCACCAAGATCAGAAGCTAAGTTTTGAAGGTAACAAAAAGACAAAAACTACGTTACACGCTCGGAAGATAGAAAAAACTGAAAGACAAAGCATCCCTAGAAGAAAGAAAAGATAGAAATGAAAAATATATCTTCTACCAAATGAAAGTTTAAGTCTTCCCAAAGCCATAAAAGGATCAACTTCTGCTTCCTCAAAAGATAAAACAAGAACATCACACAAAAGGAAGAAGATGAATTCTCATAAGTTGATAAAGTCAGATTGATGATGAAACATTCAGAAGGACAAAGCACTCATAGATTTTTTCCTTAGAAGGTTTGAATCAAAAGAAAGGATTATCAAGCAATATCTCCCAAAAGATTCCTCGCTCACAAGATTAATCAATCTTCCATCTACAACAAAGAGATCTGAAGATAGAAAAATCAGCTAGTATCTAAAGAACTCAGCACTCCTCAAAATACAGCTTGAAATCTGGATATCAAGATCTACAAAGTATGTAGAAAACTTCAAGATTGTAAGATCATCATATGTCTTAACGTATCAAGTCAAGGATGGATCCCAAGGACAAAGAAATCCCCATATTATGAATCTGTCAAAATGGGAAAACTCAAAAGAGATAAATCTAGACTGGCTCTAAAAGAGAAACAAAGATCGCTCAGAGTCATATACGCCAGAAGGAGCTAAACAACAAAAATAATGTCTCAGAAGCCATATTTTAATCTTAAGATAGCTAAGCAACAAAAGACAAATATATATCTGAGATTTGAAAAGGTACAAACATCAAGATTCTCAAAAGAAATAACTAACTCTGAGAAACTTATGAATCCCTAGACAACTCACGTGATTCTACCTTTCTAAGAATAGTCTCAATCTCTGCAATCCTAAAAGTTGGATATCCAACTTACACTAAAAGAGATAAGAAATTATCAAAGAAAGTGAGTTGACCAGCAAAGCAAAATATTACTTTCATCCACTTCACACTTGATACGCAAAAAGCTAAAAGTACCAAAAAAGTGTAACTACTAAAAGTCAACATCAAAAGATAGAGCTAACCAGTTTTGGATTCATCTAACGGGAAGATCATCCATAGTCTAACAGCAAATCCAACAGTTGTGAAGAAATAGAGCTGTCGTGAGACAACGGTCATGTATTTCTTAGAATTGAGCCATTCTGAGAAATGTACTTGTACCAACAATGATCACAAAAGTGTAGATTCTCTTAGGCGCGCTCCAACTATCATCTTCAAGCCAAGAAAGTATAAATAAGTCTCTATCTACCTCAAGAAGATTTGGACGAGCTAATCACAGAAGCATCAATTCAAACTACTACTAAGTGCAATCCAAAAGGCAAACAATTATCTTAATAATCAGTTTTTAATAAGCTCGTTTAAAACACACTAATATCTAAATATTGTAAAAAAGTGTATCTTGAGACAAAAAGATCCAAGAACTCAAATTCCTTTCAAAATCCACTCAGAGTTAATCAGGACTCGACATCTGAGAGTTGGTGAGGTCTTTGATTCACAATTAAGACTAGGCTAGAGTGTTGAAGTCTTCAAACCTAACTTGGGAGAAGTTGTGACTTAGAAGAATCTAAGAGAATGATACTCTTAGATTAAGGAATCAAAAGCAGCAAGAGAAGGTGACTCTGTATAGGCAAAGGATTCTGAACTGTAAAGGTTTCTCCGCCTCGGACGGAGTTAACAAATTACTGTAAAGCTCAGAGGAGGATACTTTGAGGACTGAATATAGGCAGGAGGATGAACCAGTATAAAAAATACTGTGTTTGACTTTCTAATTTGCTTTTATTTATTGCTTGTATTTTTCATTTGCCATATCTCATTTAGTAAATAACAACATAAAATCAAACCAGAATTCATTACTAGACTTGTGTTTACTTAGAATACTAAACAATCCTTACTAGAAGTATATTATTTCACATCCAGAGGTCAATCCACCCCTCTGACTCCTATATTACCATCTCACAGGGACCAAGATATAAAATTCCTACCAGATGCCTATCGGGTTACTACCAGATATTGTACCGTTGGAAAAAAAAAGTTTCGAAAAAGTATATTACAATGGATGACATTTCGAAGATAAAAAGGAGACGAGCAAAAAATTCTAAAGCGATGCATAAATAATGAACATTGGAGAAATAATGTCAAATTAAAATAAGAAAATTAAAAGAAACACGTTAAACGCATGATATGTTGTTAATTAGTGAAAAAATGGAAAGGAACATACCATATATAAAACTGAAACTTAAACGGTCATCTATGTTATTCGCCAAGAGTTTGGGGGAAACAAATTCTAAATTTCAATCCTTGTTTTAAACTTTCCCTAGATTTTTTAGCTAAAAATATGAGCTTGTATAAATTATTATTAAATATATTGTATTTAATAAGTCAAATTGATTTTATTGGTTCATTTTCTTAAAAAAAAAAACAAAACTGTCCAAACAATCCGAATATTTACAAAATTTATGACCGAGCACGAAACAAAACATTTAAAAAAACTAAATTTCATATGTCAATCGGTAATATCGATTAGGTTAAATTTTTGAAGACTCGCAGGTGTTTGTAATTATGGGTTTGATCAAATGCACTAAAATATGTAGTGACAGGATAATGAAGAATAATTTAATGACTGAACAATAACAGTGTGGTAGTTGGTTGCGATATTTGCCGAACTACAGCATATAACTGTACACAGTTTTTTTTTGCCTGAAATGAAATAAAAGAAGTTGGCTAGTAATTGCAAGTTTAATTTAAGTAATAAAAACATGTGGATTTGTTACAACTTTAGGCACGAAGAATGGAAAAAGGCCCTTTTTCTGCTTGCAACTTTATTGCAATTGCTCTCCTTTGATCCATAAAACGATATTTAAATACAAATGCGTATGAGCATATACTATAATAAGAATAAATAAGGATTGATCCAAGTGATAAGCGGTTTGGTATTGCTTCAACAAGGTATCGAGTTCGAGTCCTAATGAATGCAAAAAATCCTTATTAGGAGACTCACCCACCATAGCCAGATGCGCGACCCGGATCGGATCTGGATGTAGTCGGAGCAAAACTCCGGTAAACCAGATGGGCAACTAAAAAAATATACTATAATAAGAAAAAGCAAACGAGAATGAATGAAAAAAAATCTTTCTGGCATTTGCAATCAAAAAAACAACTCTAGAGATGAGTTTTTTTATATGGCTCCCGGTATTCTAGTATGAAATAGTGTCAATCCATTTTGTAGTTGACATTTGTATTTATCCTCCAATCAAATTTCTCTGAAAGTTTTTTAACCATCAATAAATTACACTTGTCAATTAATGGATGAAAGGGCACTCACTACCAGGAGCCATGTAAAAAAAGCGAGCCGTAACATAGTTTTGATAGCGCCACTGCTAAGCATTCTTTGCATTCTATGATCAACTTTATATTATATTTTCTCACCATTTGTATCTCCACTTTTTCCGCGTTCGCTGAAAGAAAAAAGGGAAGCTAAAAGCTTCAAAAGAGGGTGATTCCTTACTTTGGTCCAATTTATGTACTCACTACACAACAAAACAACATACAACAAATGCACATGTCGCAGAGAATTCCGATACCTATTTGAATGAAATTTTCTTAAACTACTAGTAATATATTTCACCCTATACAGTACATAACAATCAGGGTCATGATTACCTAACTCGAGCATGCTTTCAACCAGTTTAAGGCCGTCTGGGATCAATTCAGGTATAAAAATCATTACAGAAATTCGTTCTGTCGGCAGATTTTTTATACCATAGTTGCAAGGTTTGTCCTCAAGTCCTGCATATCAAACAACCGCCGAAATGTCAGTCTAGTAAGACTGATTACATAAAATTTGTCCATTTATTTTGCAATATGGGACTTCTTTGTCGCTGTTATGAACCCACTAAAACCCCAATGCACACCCTTTAATCGACATAACTACCTTCTAGAGTCCCATTTTATAACTCAAATGCACTTTTTGGTGACTGACATATTGAAATTGTCTATTTAGTGCCTAGCGTATTCAAATTTTGCATATTTGGTACCTGACATTCAATTTAGTACGACAACTAAACGGATTAATGAGAGTCGACAATTCTATTCTATGCATGATCAACAAAATATATTCATGCTCCAAATGACGATATTTCACGTTTTTTGTGTTGTTAGATGGACGCTTGATGTACTAAAATTAAATAGGTCAGGCACCAAATAGGCTAATGTTGACTACATTGGGTACCAAAAAGGCGAAAAGTGAATACATCAAGCACCGAATAAGCAATTTCAACACCAAAAAGGCATTTGAGTTATAGAACATGAACCAAAAAGGTATTTAAGACCCCTTTAACAACGCAGAGAAACTATAAATAGTCACACAAACTTCTATCACATACTTCACAAGTCACCAAATGCCCCTCAATTACAAAACATGAAGTATTAAAATAGTAGAATCAATTAATTACCTTTGAAGCAAGAAGAAATCTATGAAATAATTTCATCGAAAACTGTCATGTCTCTCATCCTTTGTTTTTTGCAGCTGCAGCCTGTTTATCAGAAACATGCCAATCAGACAGTGATAAATATTAAAATTATCTGTTAACAAAAAGAGTGTCATAAATAGACCTAATGAATTCTAATAATGCCAAACAATGAATTGTCACTTAATACATTTGTTTTTTTGTTTCAACAAGTTGTTTTTTCGGGAATAAGAAGCATCCAATGTTAGCTTACCGTAATCCAAGCAAACTGATCTCAATAGAGAAAAACAGACAAGGAATCACAGATCCCATTAACTTATAAGTATCAGTATTTTTTAAGCTTTGAAAAGCCATTCCTTCTAAAATTCTATCAGCATTTGTCCAACTTTACTAATACATTGTCTATGCTTAGAGCACATGGTTAATTAATAAATAGAATTCAACCCAAAAGCAATCAACAATATGAAATATGATACATTTAAATATATTTCTTTCAATTCTCTACCATACCAAGGAACTTAAAGAAGAAAAAGCCATACAAAAAAGCAAAAACCAAGTATCAGATGCAAATGAAGCCACTCAAATCATAGTAAAATTACAAAAATCGTCTAATAAACAAACTCGAAGCATGTTTAAAACCAAAGATGTACCTTTTGAAGTTTCTCCAAAATAGAATCTTCGTATGCTTTATATCCAGTACCAACCAAAGTGTTAAGACGATCAGATTCCATTGGTGGATGAAAACTAGAGGACACCGTAGCAGTAGCTTGTTTAATTGGTAAAACGAAAAGGGGATTAGAGAGATAGCCGTAAACATTTCCAATAGCAGCAACCTACCAAGAAACAATCATTGCATAAGTAATTTGAAGTAAAACCAAACTTCAGCTGCATAAAGAAAAAAACAGTACAGAAAATATTAAAATTATATGATGATGTACTCACAGCTGCTTCTTTGGTTGCCATTTGTACCAGTGCAGAACGTTTTTTCTTAGAGCTGCTGATTAAAACATCTTCTACCTCTCCAAACTTCGAAAACAACTCTTTCAGACTTTCTGCAGTATAATCCACACCACTCTTTTCCCACGAAACCTTAAGCATCTTCTCTCTATCTGTATTACTTTCAGTCTCCTTTCTCTCTCCTACTGGTTCTCTCTTTGAGGCTGACATTGCAGATGCTCCTTTACTTGCATGCATAGCGCGTATTCTTGCGATCTCTTCTTGAAGTTTCCTCGCAATCCTATCTTCCTCTTCTCGAGCCTTAACAACAGGGTCTTCTGCAAAGGCGTTCCGTTCTCTTTCTTCAAGGTCAGAAACCATTTTCTGTCGCTTAGAATCCTTTTTAGATGCTCGTACATACCTCCCTCTTTTAACTCTGAGGAGATCATCGAACAATTTTCGGGCTTTTTCATCCTTGAGAATTTCATAAGATGACTTTAGCCTCTGGAAGTTAGCATGTGCATTTGGGTCGTCCGGCCTTTTATCAGGGTGCAACTCTAAAGCCTTCTGCTTGTATGCTTTAGAAATTTCCTTTTCTGTAAATTTAGCTCCTTCCTCGCCTGAAGGTAGCCCTAGGACATTGTAGTGATCTACATCAATGTCCATGTTCCCACCCCCCAAATGTATCTGTAGTTCGAAACTGAACACGTTATACTCAACATTAAAACTAAAAACACATATTTGGAACTACAAAAGCAAAGACAATATATTAAACAATAAAGTTGAAGCTGAAGGAATTGCAACAAAAAACAGAAAACCCCAAAAAAATCCAAAATGCAAACTAATAGAATAAACAGCAAACAAACAGATATAGCCGATCAAACAGGTTTTCATATAACCATAATTTACTAGCAATTTAGGTAATTCAAAACTATGATGAAATCAGTTTTAGTTGCAAAGAATTATATGATAAAAAAATTTTCGGTTGATGTGTGAGTTGTACTAAATATAGATTTCACTTTAAACATAGTATCAAATTTATCTGGAAATATAATTCAAAGATGATTTCTCTTCCTCTTTTTAAGATTGAAGTATCAGTAACTGAACTTTTACAATAAATTACAGAATAGAACCATACAAAGCACCCCATATAATAATGTGCAACCATACCTTTTTCAACTTAATAAGCAGAAGTATACAGCTTAAACTATAATGCTAGGGGCATGCTTCATTATTCAATTGTAGCGTAAACACAATTACATTATTATGTTATAAACGAAAAAATTTATCCTACACTTATTCACTTGTTTATCAATCTCCAAAAAGTTTCAATGTGCAACAGTCATTTTCATATAGCTCACAAACATCCTATAAGATATATAATTCCTTAACAGAATCCAATTTATAATTCCTCTTCACCTTGAAAATTCATCTGACATCTCAGAAATGCTAGAAAGAGAACACTGGTATGTAACTGTGAAATCAATTTGCAAAAGTTATGTGGGAAAAAAACGCGGTATTTCCCTTACTTCCAGATTAATGGGAATGTGAAAAATTAACAGCGAAAAAAAATAAAACAAATTTGATAACGGAGTTCGGCCAATTTTGCCTACCTCTCCGGAGCTGCTGCAGACTTTATTGAAAGAGAAAAGTAACACAGTTTTTACAAACACTCACACCTCACGCCCAAATATCCCCGAGAATTTAGAGCAAAAATACTCTCAAAGAGAACCCACGATAGACGTAATCAAAAGCGCAAAAATTACTGAACTTAATTTTTGATAAACCTGCTTTGATCCTCCTCTCTATTGATTTTCCTAACTCTCTTTTCTTACTAATGCTCTCAAATTTTCTGATGTGTTATCCCTTAACAATCCTGTCTATTTATAAGGAAAAACTAAGAGCATACAACAACAACAACATTACCCCAATGCCTTCAAGGCTCCCGCACAAGTGGGGTAAGGAGGGGTCGGGTGTACGCAACCTTACCTCTGTAATTACAAAGAGGTTGTTTCCAATTGACCCTAAAGTGGAGTTGCAACAACCATCCGTGACTTCACAATAAAAGAAGCTCAGATAGTTTAATGAGTCATAAAATTAAGAGCATAATGCCAAAAAATTAATCTTCGGCGCCTACAAAGTTTGAGCTTCAAACTTTGAATAATTACATGCCAAAATCTTTGAAAATATTGCCTCAACTTACAGTCTGTATTTGAGACTTATTTTGCTGCAATATTGATTAATTGGGTCCCCTCTTGTCCATTTTGTGGACTTTCATAACAATCTTCCACTTGAAGAACGATTTTAATCTGTCTTCACACCGTGAAATCTGCAACAGCTCTTCCTTCGATCTACTTTTTACTGCAAGCCAACTAAAGCTGAACACAGCTTCAGTTTATCGATCGTCACTGTCTTCGTCAGCATGTCTGCTGGATTTTGAGCTCCACTTATCTTCTCAAGTTTCAAAATCCCATCTTCTAGAAGTGACCTGATAAAATGATATCGCAACTGTATGTGCTTCGTTCTAGCATGAAAAGATGGATTCTTTGCTAGATGGATGGCCCTTTGACTATCACAATACAAAACATTGTTTTCTTGTTTCTTGCCTAGTTCTTCTAAGAAACCTTGGCGCCAAACCATCTCCTTGCTGCTTCAGTTGTAGAGAGAGCAACTATCTTTTGTAGTTGAGAAGCCCAGCTTACTGCAGTACCTCCCAGAGTATAAACATACCCTATAGTGCCCTTTCTGACATCAACATTTCCTGCTAAGTCAGCATCCACATAGCCTGTTAATGTCGTATCTCCACCTTGAAACCATAGTGCCTTTGTGCTACCACGTAGATATCTGAGGATCCATTTCACAGCTTCCCAGTGCGTCTTGCCCGGATTATTCATGTATCGACTAACTGCTCCCACTGCTTGAGCAATATCCGGACTGGTACAAACCATGGCTTACATTAGACTCCCGATTGCTGAGGCATATGGCACCTTTGACATACGTGCACGTTCCTCCTCTATCTTTGGCGATTGTTCTTTGGAAAGTCTGAAATGAACACCTAAGGGCGTGCTCACTGGTTTGGCATCTTGCTAGTTAAATCTGGCAAGTACTTTGTTAATGTACTAGCCTGAGATAACATCAGAGTCCTTGACTTCATGTCTCCCTTGATCCTCGTTCCAAGAATCTGCTTTGCAGCACCCAAATCTTTCATTGCAAAATGTTTTGACAATTCCAGCTTCAAATTTTGAATCTCTTTCAGGTCTGGCCCCGCAACGAGCATGTCATCAACATATAGCAACAAAATGATGAAGCTACTATCAAACTTCTTAATGAAACAACAATGATCTGCTTGGCATCTTGTGAAACTGTTGCTATCCATAAAACTATCAAACTTGCGATTCCACTGTCTGGGAGCTTGTTTCAAACCATACAAGCTCTTCTTCAACCTGCACACCAGGTTTTCCTTGCCTGCTGTAATGAAGCCTTCTGGTTGCTTCCTCCTCCAAATCACCATGAAGGAACGCTGTCTTAACATCTAGCTGTTCAAGATGTAAGTTTTCTGCAGCCACTATTTTCAACACCAGTCTGATTGTTGTAAGCTTCACAACTGGAGAGAATATCTCTGTATAATCAACTCCTTTCTGCTGAAAGCCCTTCACCACCAACCTTGCTTTCAATTGCTTACTCCCATCATGCTCTTCTTTGATTCTGTAAATCCACTTGTTGTGGAGTGCTTTTTTGCCATGTGGTAATTCAGCTAATTCCCATGTCTGATTTGACATAAGTGAGCTCATCTCATGTTTCATAGCAGACTCCCACTTGATCGAATCCTCCACTTGAATTGCTTCAATGTAGCACTCTAGTTCACCATTGTCGGTTAGCAACAAGTAATACATGGAAGGTGAGTGGCGTTGTGTTGGTATAGAAGTTCTAGAAGAGAGCCTTAGTTTCGACGTTCTTGGCCCATCTTCAACTGCTTCAGGAGTTTCAGGTATCTCCTCGAACTCAGCGAATTCCTTACTTTCAGCTTCTAGTTTGGAGTTGTTTGATTCTGCTGTTAGCCTGTCCTTGTACATCACATTCTCATTGAATATGGCATCCTTGCTTCTGATGATCTTCCGATTCTCATAGTCCCAAAACCGATAGCCGAATTCATCACCACCATATCCAACAAGGACACATTTGCCAGACTTGGCATCAAGCTTGCTGCTTTGAGTAGAATCAATATGCACATAAGAAATACAACCAACCACTCTCAAGTGTGAAAGGTTTATGCTTCTCGCACGTTTGTTCAGAGTTTTATTCATGCGCTCAACTACGTCGTTTTGCTGAGGAGTCATGGGAACTGTTTTCTCCATCTTGATTCCATTGTCTCCGCAAAAACCTCTGAACCTTTTATCTCCGTACTCTCCTCCATTGTCTAACCTCAACTGTTTGACTTTTAAGCCAGTTTCATTTTCCACCATGGCTTTCCATTTTCTGAAAGTATCAAATACTTCTGATTTCTTCTTCAGAAAATACACCCACACCTTCCTTGTTGAATCATCAATGAAAGTGACGTAGTAATACGAGCTTGCTAGAGATTGAACTGGAGATGGTCCCCATGCATCGGTATGAACCAACTCTAACTTTTCTGCCTTCAGTGTCTTGCCAATCTTTGTGAAACTTTCTTTTGTTTCCCAAAAATGCAATCTTCGCATAGGCTCAAGTCAACACTTTTCAGTTTTGGCAACTTTCCTTTCGATAAAAGTGTTTTCATCCCTTTCTCGCTCATATGGCCAAGCCTTTGGTGCCATAGATCTGAATCAGCATTTGCTACCGCAATGATGTTCTCCATGTTTGAGGTGACATAGAGAGTGTCGGTCTTCTTACCACGAGCAAGAATGAGTGCTCCTTTGGTAATCTTCCATTCGCAGCCTGTGAAGGTTGTACTATAAGCTTCTTCATCAAGTTTTCGCATAGAGATCAAATTCCTTTTGAGACCAGGAATATGCCTCACTCCATGCAGCTTCCAGGCAGTCCCATTCGGCAGCTTCAATCGAACATTGCCCTTTCCCACGATCTTTAAGGTTTCATCATCAGCGAGATGAACCTTTCCGAAATCACCACTGACATAGTTCTCCATGATTTCACGACATGTGGTAGCATGAAAAGATGCCCCTGAATCTAATATCCAAGATTCAATTGGACTGTTGATGCTTAGAATCATAGCATCGCCTGCTTCCTCGGCCACGTTTGCAGATTCCTTTGCTCCGCCATTTTTCTTCGGCGCTTTGCAATCCTTCTTAAAGTGAGACCTTTGTTGCCGCAGTTGTAACATTTCAAAATCTTTCTTAGATTTAGATTTGTCCCTTCTAGATTTTGATCTACTGGAGTCTGAACTTTTGTCTAAAGTTCTCCCTCTAGTCTCAGCATTTAGAGCTGAAGGCGTTGATGCTTCCCCTAGTTCTCTTCCCCGAATTTCTTCACTCAGCAAAAATCCCGAACATCGTCAAACTTTAGTTTCGTTTTGCCCGATGAACTACTGACTGCCGTAACAGTAGTATTCCAGCTGTCTGGTAGAGATGACAAGAGAATTAAAGCTCGAACTTCATCGTCAAATTCAATTTCCACCGAACTCAGCATGGTTGTGACTATGTTGAGTTCGTTCAGATGTTGGGCCACCGATGCCCCTTCTGCCATCCGTAAATTGAATAGTCGCCTCATTAAATGAACTTTATTAGCGGCCGAAGGCTTTTCATAAACATTAGCAAGAGTGGCCATTAGACCCGCCGTGGTCTTTTCCTTGGCTATGTTGAAAGCAACATTTCAGGATAATGTCAACCGAACAACTCTAAGGGCTTGTCTGTCAAGAAGTTTCCATTCATCATCCTTCATGCCCTCGGGTTTTGTCCTCGAGAGAGGTTGATGCAGCTTTTTCTGATACAGATAGTCTTCAATCTGCATTTTCCAAAAGCTAAAGTCCGAACCGTCGAACTTTTCAATTTTCACTTTTCCTTCGTCTGCGGCCATCGCTCCCACTCAAATCTGGACTACCAAAATAATTCTGTTCTGATGTGGAAGTTCAGGCTAAGCTGCAACCACATAGCATACTAAGAAATAACCTTGGCCCTGGTACCAATTGTTGGGAAAAAAACGCGGTATTTCCCTTACTTCCAGATTAATGGGAATGTGAAAAACTAACAGCGAAAAAAATAACACAAATTTGATAACGGAGTTCGGCCAATTTTGCCTACCTCTCTGGAGCTGCTGCAGACTTTATTGAAAATGAAAAGTAACACAGTGTTTACAAACACTCACACCTCACACCCAAATATCCCTGAGAATTTAGAGCAAAAATACTCTCACAGAGAACCCACAATAGACATAATCAAAAGCGCAAAAATTACTGAACTTAATTTTTGCTAAACCCGCTTTGATCTTCCTCTCCATTGATTTTCCTAACCCTCTTTTCTTACTAATGCTCTCAAATTGTCTGATGTGTTATCCCTTAACAATCCTGTCTATTTATAAGGAAAAACTAAGAGCATAATGCCAAAAAATTAATCTTCGGTGCCTACAAAGTTTGAGCTTCAAACTTTGAATAATTGCATGCCAAAATCTTTGAAAATATTGCCTCAACTTACAGCCTGTATTTGAGACTTATTTTGCTGCAATATTGATTAATTGGGTCCCCTCTTGTCCATTTTGTGGACTTTCATAACAAGTTATTGTACATGTTAAACACAATGTAACATAGACCAACACTATAACATTTCTAATATGTCACTATAATATGTTGAAGCGATTTATATAGAGAGAAACCAGATTCAAGAGTATAATAACGTAGCAGCTGGAAAAACCCAAGAGTAACACACCAACTGGAAGCTAGTAAGCAAACTAGCATAACTGAATCAAAGGAATAGCTTTTTCCAAATACTAGGGTTGTGCATTGGTTCATAACCAAACCAATTAACAAATTGTCAATAAATCCTTTATTGAACAAAACCAAATACGGATAATAGCCGAATTATCATGCGGTAATGACAGCTGTGACAACACTAATACAAACACAATATTGGAGCTAGAAATGAGGATTTGGTGAAGACATGATGACATAAAACGGGATGAAGATGAAGAAGTGATGTGAGGAAAATAAGTTAACAGTCTTACAGCTAATTGAAACCTCAATTCAAAACAAAAACCAATATGCATAATGATTAAAACAAATATCACTGAAACCATATTAGATAAATTTCAGGTTTCCGCAATCAATAATTGTTAGACAATAAAATGTGCGAAAATTGCATTGTATATTGCATAAAAGACTTTACATGTAGTTACCTATTTATACAAAAAAAACAGAGTCAATATTAAGAAATGAATAATTCAAGTTCAATTCCAATTCCAACAATCAAGCTAGATTCTAACACTTCCCTCAAGTTGGGGCATATATGCTTGAGCTTGATACATACCTAGTACAATAAATACCAACCAACCAACTAAGCCTTAAGTCCCACACTAGGTGGGGTCGGCAGTACAATAAAGTGAAATAAAACAAAAAAATACACCACCTCAAATTTGTAACAAGAGAATCGATAACGAAGGAGTTGACACTTTTGGAAGAAAATGAAACATCCAAATAACCATCAATCTATTGCAAAATATAAGCAATGCCGTCCTCGGCAGACTCAAGCAGCAATCCAAATAGGAAAATACTATAGAGTATAGACAAAGATTAGCTTGACTACAACCAGGTAGATTACGAACAAAACCTAACAAAGCACAAAATCAAAACTAACCTAGTGAGGCTGTGACCAGACAGGAGCAGGTTGAAAGCAAGGACTGCAGCGCTACAGTGGTGTTGGAGAGGATGTTGCCTGCAAGAGAAAGAGAGAAACGACGCGGGATTTTTGAAAGAGTGAGAGAGAGGAGAGAGGCAAAGGTCGTTATTAGAACCCTTGTAAAATTAACAAACAAAAAGAAAACCTTCTTAATGTCTTACATATAATGGAATGACTTTTGTCTTTGTTTATGGTTAACGAGCTATGTAGCACGGAAACGGAAACGGAAACCGGGAAACGTCATTTCTAAACAATATAGGCTTGCAAACTATGGGGAAACGAATACGGACTCGGATACGGAAACGAAAACGGAAACGCCGAAACAGCATGTAACCGGAGTTTCCGTGCTTCATAGTTAACAAGTGAAAAAAGTTGTAATATTTTCTTATAAACAAAGAAATTAGCGGGGTGGATGAAACCCCCTGGCAGGTCTGTCAAAAAATGTTTAAAAGTTGTAAAAGACTTTTTAAAACATGAAATCAAATGACTTTTAAACATTCTTTATAACTCAACAAGTCATAATTGAATACCACTAGATTTCAAGTCATAATTGAATGCCACCGCCGATAAATCCAATGGTTTGAATATCATTTCCATCTTAGACATGAAAAAACATATTTCACCGACGCAATGTAATCAAGAACTGCACTTAAAAAAGATAGTGCTCTTAATTGTTCAACCACTCAATTTCATCTGCTAAGGACAAGAAGAATAAAATTTTGAATTACCTTAGATTAATTACTATTCATTGTGGCAAAGTTCTTAGCCTAGTAGTTGAGTACGGAAGCTGTGATCCTATAGGTCACAGGTTTGAGTCCACATTCAGGTGGGGCGGGGTTTTTCTTTGTTATTATTGTAAGCACGAGCCAAAATTTTAAAGAGGTAATTACTATTTATCAACTTTGCTGAAGATACACCGATTCTCTATTATTGGAAGAGATGTTAAATCTTTCTTCAAAGCATCAGCGTACAATGATATTCCCAACGACATTAGTAAGTATACAACGAATTTACACACAAAAACTCTGAAGGCCTCCCTCATTAGCATTTGTTTTAGTAAATTCATCCAATTTTCATTTTGTTCCGCATCTAATTCTAAGAAAATCAGTATTGCATCTAACTGCCATATATCCATCTTAACAAATAACAAGAACAATGAACTCAGAAAAAAGACGAAATTTATACCTGAGCAAGGCAAATCGCGACGGTTACTGACTCAATTTCTGTCAACTCCACAGAGCAAATTATTGAAGAAGGGGACAGAGACTAACAAAGGGACAGAGGAAGGATAGAGTTTAAGGGCCCCGATTAGGGATGTCGAGGAAAAGGAGAGTAGCGGAGGGTGCCCTGTTTCTATTTGCTTGTGTCTTGTAAATTTTTTTAACTTTACTCATACTTTAGTAATTGTACACGGATAAAAAAGTAATTTTGAAAATCAGTTCAAAACTTCTATTGTAAACGACCGGACTATTCATTGAGTTCGGTCCAAATTTATTTCTATAAATTAGATTTAGATATTTATTTTTTTATTTAATTTGACCTGAATTTAAAATTATTAAAGCTTGAATTTTTATGGATCAGACTCAAATTTTCTATAAATACTCAAGGTACGATGAATAACATATATATAGAGTATAACTTGTGGGATGACGAATTGGTGATCAAAATGTTGGTGTGCAATAATCGGATTAGATTATTTATGGCAATTTTACGAGTGTTAAATTTTTTAGTATTTTGTTGTCTTTTCCCATAAAAAAGTAATTATTTTAAAATTTATTTACTATAATTTATGTGATATGTTAAAGACTTTAACTAGGTTATATATAATTTTATTCTTGTATTATTTTTTAATTCAAAAAAATTATAAAAAATTTACGAACTGTGGATGGGGTTTAAGAATGACCTCGTAAGTTCAAGTTGAGCCCATAGTTCTACAATATGGGTCGGATCGGAGGTTGATTGATAGTTTTATTCAAAAGTTCGATGAAGTTCGGTCCAGCTCGCTTAACAAACATGTCTAACTTCTAGGTTATAAATTTAGTTGCTTTTGATAACTTGATTTTGTTATTAAGGGGCAACAACAATAGTAATTGATAACAACTACACAAAACATGTTATTAGTTTGATTGGTATTATAATTGTTGGTAACTCGTGTCTATGTAACAATTAAAAATATAACAGTGACTTTTTTTTTGGTAAATCATAAACGATTTACTTCCATGTAAGCTAAAAAAATTTTATTTTGTGCTAGTCAGTCATCTTGTAATCCCTCAATTCATTTTATGTTATGCCAGCTATAAGTCTTTGTTAAGTGAGAGGTTGATATTATTTTTTAAGCTGTTGTTAAAATAAATTGCTCTTATAAATTTTGAATAGAACTACATATTTTAGCTTTAAATAAAAAATATTAATTATACGTACTTATTAATCAGAAACTGTCTAATTTATTTAGTCTAAAAAATTTATTACTTTTAAAAAAAATTAAAAATAAAACTATTAAAAAAAGCGATTGAAATAAACTTAGCCAAACTGCCCCTAACTCTTTATTAGCTAAGCATTTGAATATTTTAACTCGTAAATTTATTTTTAAAACAATACTTAATAATGGTAATTAATCGAGTAATAATTAAAGATTATTTCAGTAATTGAAAGGAAAAGGATGTGGACCCCCGTTAACATAATCCGCGGGCGGGAGCAAAGTATAGCGAGTCTCAGCTGCTCTTCTCTTCCCCGAGTAGCTACCAATAATGTCACAGCTACTTTCCCTCAATGTTCATCTCTCCGTTGAAACCCGCAAAACTGCTCCCTCGCAGCCAGCCAAGTTATCCAAGGCCGGTGCCAACACTAGATTCGGTAAATCGACCCCTGGTCCTAGAAAAGGTACGATGCCCCTTCACTTGCGTAGAAATTCATCGGAGTATATCTTATCCTCATGAAAGTAGTTAATTGCGGCTTTGAATTTGGCATATTTGTTGATATTAGTTTTCATTTTGTGATTTTGCAGGAAATTCTATTCCCCACAGAACAAAGAAATTGAATATGGAGGTTTCACCTCATCGAGCTGGTAATACTCTTTCGAATGTCTTTAAATAAGCTATTTACTGCTTCCACTATGTCTATGTACTTAAGCTTTTGCCCGCTGGAAAGTAAGTTTGTTAAGAATTTCATATCATTTCTCTCACTGTAATGTCTAATTTTTTTTGTTAGTGGTCAGGCCAGAAAAATTGGCAATCGAGAAAGCATTTTATGACTTGTGCATGTCTTGCTTTCATATAGATTTAATGGTTTTCTTTTATGTGCGGTTATTCAGTCTCTGCAGTGAGATTGATGCGAATTGAAATGGGTGGGGCATTTGCTGACCTCTTGAATGAGAAAGGAAAGGGTTCTGGTAATAATGAAATGGGGTATGTTGAAAGAACTCTTGGATTCCGAACCAAGGATTTGGATGATCGTGATCTTAGATTGGTAAGTCTTTGTTGCTGTGTTCAATTCCTAATAAGTTTGTTTTTGGTTGAAGTTAATTGTGATTTCATATATTAAGATGTAAACCATGCCATGTGAAATTAATATTTAAAAGTTTTTCATGCTTGTTTACATAATGTGATAAAAGACATGCATTTTCATTCATGAAGCTCTTCTAGTGTTTCAGTCTTCATACCTCGATTTTCTAGGTCACAGATGTTGTTGGAGGCACTATTCGCTGGAGGAGATATCTTGATCATTTAATTTGTTCATTGTGCCATGATGAGAACATCTTTAGGAGGATGGAGCCTCTACTCTTGCAGGTACCTTTGTAATTTTTGTCATTTATTTTCTTAAACTGTTTTTGGGGGGCGAGTAACGGAGTATAATTGCACCCTAGCTTTTTTGTCAACACTCTTGGCATTTATTTGGTGTTTGTTGTGCAAGTCATGCAAATATGGACTCAATACCTGACCACAAAGGTAAGTGACAGTAGCATAAGTAAACGAAAGAACAAGAGAATGTAATATACAAAATGTGGTAGTCAATGACAACATAAGAGCAGAGGAAAACACTTAAGACATACAATATTCTTTATGAAAAATGGGGCAAGGGGGATGTAATAGCAGACAATGAGTTTGGCATATCGTATAGATCTATTAGCATGTGCATGTATGCTATATCCATTAAGCTATTTGGACTTGTTGCCTATTTTTCCAATGTCTGATTGATTGATTTTTTAATTGTTAAGAGAAAATGGAAGTTCTGCAAGCAGAAACTATGCAAGTGTTCAAATCGCTAGCCATTCTTTTGGAAAAAAAATACAGCAATTATATACATATTTGGAGCTTAGTTTGTCTTACATTTCCTCTCTTTTCTTAGATTCTTCGAATTGGTTTTTACGAGATTGTCAAGCTAGACATGCCACCTTATGCTGTCGTCGATGAGGTAAATCTAGTAACAATCCTTTGGGATACGTATATGTAATTTCTTTTCAATAAGATTGTACAAACTTTGAAGTCAGGCTAGGCCAGTTCAATACTCTCATCTGGTTTCAACTTCTGAAAAGACTTTAAATTCATAAGTGGAGTGAATTAAATCTGTATGGTTCTCATATCTTTAACTGCAGAATGTGAGACTTGCAAAGGTGGCCCTTAGGCCTGGTGCTGGTAACATGGTCAACGGGATTCTGCGGAATTTAGTGTTGCTCAAGGTTTGTCATCTTGTTATAAATAATTCAATAGAGGAAAAGGTTCAAGATAAGATGTATGGATGAATGACTTATTGTTGTTTCAGGAAAAAAACTCCCTTCCTCTCCCCAAGTTGGAAGGTGATGACCGCTCACAAGCACGTGTTCTTGCCACTCTTTATTCTCATCCTGTGGTGAGTTCATTGGTGCTACTTGCCATAGTTGTCTAGTTGGTTGAAATAACAGTAATTTTTTTTAAATTAGTGTACTGAAGTGTACTGACAATGTCGTATGGGATACTGAAATACTCGAGCAATATAAATCACCCAGCACCCACCTTTTTTATAGTGTTTCAGATGTTAGTTCTTGGCCATAAGTGAAAAACTGAAAATTCAAAGAAAAATTTGCAATATTCTAAATGAAGAAAAGGTTAAATTGATGAATTCTTATAGCTTTCTGAGCATTTATGCTCTGACCTTATGCAGTTTTGAGAATTTAATCTAATCTCAGGTATTTCATATATTCTATATGAACATCTACATGAACTTTTTTCTTTATATCATTATTCATGCACGAGTTCATATGTATAGGGCCTAGGGCTTCATAATCTGGGACAATGTCAGTGCCCTTCTTATTCCTTGAGTAAGACTTGAATGATCTGCAAGATAAATTAATCTTTGTCTATATATGCTTTGTTGTCAACTAAGAAGCATTTTGTTTTATGCTCATTCATCCTTTCAAGCATGCTCAGTTAATTTTCTGCTTCCCCTATGTCAAAAGGCATGATATATTTTATGCTAGAACCCTAGGTTGAAAGTATAAATGCATTTCATGTGCAGATATACTTCTAATCTTTTGAAAATGTTACAGTGGATGGTAAGGCGATGGACAAAGTATTATGGGCAAGAAGACGCAATCAGATTGATGACGTGGAACAACAGCGACCCTAGTTTCAGTTTGAGGTTTTCAGCTAAATATTTTACCATTGTTTTTTCTAATATATATATATATATATATATATATATATATATATATATATCATATCACAAGGTTCTCATATCTTTTTGTAATGTGCGATTTGAAGAGCAATAGTTAATTGAGCGTTATCTTAACACATTTCTATTCAACACTGATACCAGAGCAAACAGTGCGAAAGGAGTGAGAAGAGGTGACCTTGTAATGCAGCTAAACAATTTTAAGGTGCTTAGTATGAGTATGCATGCTTGTGCACGAAAGGACATGTATTCTGATGCAGATTATCTAAGAAAACATAGCCCCTTTTTTTGCTGCATTCAACTGTGGAACCTACTGATTTTCGGTTCTTCAATGCCAGGTCCCTTGTGAGCTTTCCTTGCATTTGGATCATTTTGTTCGCATCGAAACAGGGATGCAGGTAATTTGTGATATTTATAATCAGAAATGTCTTGGTGACAGAACAGTGACAAATTATGCTTGCTGATGTTCAATCAAGTTGTTCCCTTGGAGTTGGAGCTACTTGCGAGACAGCGCTTGTTGCTCAAAACTACTAACTACTAAGACACAAGCCTTATACAAATCGTATGATTCGATTGGACTCACCCCTAAATAGATTTGAATCTATTGGGAGAATCAAAATCCACTGTGAATCGGTGGTGAATCATCCGAATCGTTGGTGAATCGGCCGATTCAAACGATTTTTTGAACCTAATCTGAGAAAAGAAAGAAAAAGATGAGATTGAAGATAAAGAGTATATTCTTGAAGTCGATATGAGCTTCAGCCCTATCTAGCCACCGGAATGTTCTGTTGGGGGGCATCTTTCTTGTTCTTTTGAATAGAACACTGTATTTTTTTTTTGTAGAGTGAGGCTACTGAAGGTTGAAGAAGAAGAGTAGGAGACACCCCTTTATCAAGTTCTTGTTTTAAGAAAAAGGCTAATTTGCTCATGTTTTCCTTTGTGTATTTTTGTTAAGTTTGAATTAATGGATTGCGAGAATTCTTAAGTGCTTTAACAGTAATAATAAATCTAATTTACTACTCCCTCTGTTTTTTAGTAAGTGTCACTTTGACACTTTCTCACATACCAATGTTACATTAAATAGGGGAAGAAAAATATTATTATACCCTTAAAGCCAACTCTTCATTTTTATTCATTTTTTACAATAAAGGAGTAAATAAGGGCAAAAAGGGAAAGAGATAGGCAAAAATGCATTGTAATCCGAAAAGTGACATTTATAAAAAAAATTCTCATCCAATGTTAGTCATACAATTAATTGTTTTTTGGATTACTTAATGTTAGTCATAGAAATTTTATTTAATTAGTTTAGTTTGCATATGTTTAATTCTAATATAACTAAAAAATAATAATAGTTGTGAAAACGAACATGTTAAATATTTTATTTTTACAGTTTTTTTGAGGTTAAACCGAATCTTACGATTCGATATACGATTCATAAAATTTGGATTTCGATTCTCGATTCGAATCCCAATTCGACAACTATGGTTGCAAGGCTTCTCAAGAAAAGGATAAGTGGTGGTGTGTCTGTAAATGCTTGGTTAACTCCGCATTGCACCTTTAATTACTCAGGATCTATCTTGATTACTTGGTTTTCCTAATTTCAGAATGTCATACAAGCTGGATTACTGAAACAAGGCCTATGCTCAGTTCAGGATGAGAGTGCAGGTTGGTTTTCACTTATTACTTATTTTGGCGCTCGACTGCAATGGAAAAATATTCTTGGTTTACGTTTTGAACTATGGAGTTATGTCTGTAAAATATCTGAGTATGTATAGTCTTTATGCTTGTGGGTGTTAACCTGGATCCTGGAGGCTGCAGCTTTAACTAATATATAATTGTCTCGTCAAGGGTTGTTGTATCCGTGCTATCTGTTTGAAATTTATGATTTAGTTTGCTTACATTTACTGCCCTTTTCCTAAAAAGTTATGATGTTCATTTCAGGTCTGGTAGTTTCTGTTGTGAATCCTCAACCAGGGGAAAGCATTATTGATTGCTGTGCTGCTCCTGGGGGTAAAACGCTTTACATGGCATCTTCAATGAATGATCAAGGTATTTTCTAAGACCTTCCCTTTCACTTACGCATTTTAACATCGTGGACTAGTTTAACATATAGCCATGCTTCCCACTTCATCGCTTAAATCAGTTGTGAGGGAAGCAGATCCTGGATTTGAAATTCTACTTCATTTATTACCTGCAAATAGTTTCCTGTTTATGCATCATCTTGTTCACTCTTAGGTTATTAGTTTAATCTTTACATTACTTAATTTGTTGCAGTGATTGTTATCAATGCTTTTCCGTTTATTATGTTAGTGTGCCTACTTGTGCTCTGGTTCACATTTTTTAGAGGGTGGATCCAGTTCAAAGATGAGTGCATGTATTTGAAGGGGCTGCTGTTGCACAAGTTTAGGGAAAGTTATGTCATTTAGAGTGGAGAGCTTCTTTAAACGCACTCCAGTTTTTATACTTGATAACTATTACCTGTAAAGAGTTTACTTGTTTAAATTTGCTAAGGATGTCATTTCTTTATTCATTAATGTCTTATCCCTCACTCTGACCCCATATGCTGGCCAAAGAATAATTCTGGCTTGTCAGAACTTCTTTTGATTGAAGCTTTTTATAATCGAAGCAGCATCATTATTGTAGTTATTGTTATTTTGTACTTGTATTTATACATTTTTCTATATCTTTTAAGTTGAGATATGCTTTATCGTGTGGAGATGCCATTTTGGGTGTAGGCATGGTATATGCAATTGATATAAACAAAGGACGGTTGAGAATCCTTCGAGAGACAGCAAAATTGCACCAAGTTGATGGTGTGATCACCACTATCCCTTCTGATCTTCGCACCTTTTCTGTAAGCTTTCACCACTCTGTAAATATCTGTAATTTAAAAAAAAGATAAAATTAATTGTTTATTGTTTCTCTGGAAAATTCTCAGGAAAGTTGTTCCACAATGACAGCTGATAAAGTTCTGCTGGATGCTCCCTGCTCTGGGCTTGGTGTTCTCTCCAAGGTAATGCTGTAGAGGAGTTCTTTGATTAAAGTTATCAAGGGAATTTCATATTATTTTGCTTTTCGGTTTACCTGATATTGTCTTTGTTCTATTCTTCCCAAGTGAGAGTAAAAGACCCACTGATTATAGTTGTTTCCTTTTTAAGAGGGCGGATTTGCGGTGGAACAGAAGGTTGGAGGATATGGAAGAACTGAAAAATTTGCAAGATGAGCTACTTATTGCAGCTTCCAAGTAAGATGTAAAATTGTTCTTCTTTTTTAATGAAAGCAACGTGTGGCCATGTTATTGGTAGACCAATAAAACTGTAACTTCTGCCTCTGGGAATGGTTGATTTAATATTTTCAAGTTTGCAACTTGATTCAATTTGAAATTTAGTATCTAGTATTTACCAGGATGAATTATTTGCACATAACTTCCAATTTTTGTTAGCCTGATGAAGTTTATCCTTAATACAGGTTGGTAAAGCCTGGTGGAGTTTTGGTGTATAGTACATGTTCAATAGATCCTGAAGAGAATGAAGAGAGGGTAGAAGCATTTCTTCTCAGGCATCCTGTAAGAAATACTCCATCTCTTATGATGAATATTTCTTTTTGAAGAAAATCATTTTATGTATAACATTCAATACTTTGTACATAAAATGAATTGAATTCTACCAAAAAGAAAGTTTCCAAACATAGGGGATTTGTTTTTAAGAACTATTCTAATTTCTTAGGAAAGGATTCAACTCATCATAGGCTAGTTTCCTCCCTTTTTCTGATATCCACTTCTTGTTATGTATTTATTTATTGCCAGGAATTTCAAATAGATCCTGTTGATAGATATGTGCCACCTGATTTTGTGACTGAACGTGGGTTCTATTCCTCAAACCCAATCAAGCATTCAATCGATGGGGCGTTTGCTGCCCGTCTGGTTAGGACCCAATGAAGAGATATTATCCTATACTTCTTTTATGGAAAGCTGCTCTTGTTTTCTTTGTGATGGCTTACTCTTGGTAAATGCATTGAAGGACGGAAATAAGAGAATGAATGGGTAGGTGATATTAACTAATATATTTATATTTTTTAGTTCTTCCAACGCAATATCATAATCAATTTGCATCAAATGGATCACTAAATGAGTTCCACACTTGGTCACAAATGGTAAGGCAAATACGAATTAGCCTTGTAAGACATGCTGAGTGAGCTACAAGTTTTCTATGATTTTGTTGGGGAAGAAACATTGAGGCTTTTTGATTAGATGATTACAGTGCTGTCCTTTAAAATAGCATATTTGTGTTTCTTGATGTTTAACAGGTAAGCTGCACATTGACTTGACAGTTGACACAAGCATCTGTTTTCACCGGCTAATTCAGAGTTCCAAACTGTGGAAATAGACGAGACTAGAGCGATCCATCTCTGTGTCATGGTTGATATCACGAAAAGCACAACTTTGCTGCGGTGCTACTACTGAAGCACGGAATTGATGTTTATTTGGTAAGTATGACATTGCTATAGTAGCTCCATGGTTAGGTTAGAATCACGTAGAAGGAACAATTTACATTTTGTTTGTTACTTCTTGCCAGTTTGGCATTACTGTTTGAGCAGCTTTCAAAATAAGTTGTTCTCACAAACTTTTAATAGTACTACATATTTTGGCTTTGAAGAACACATTTTGATCTTTCATACTAATTAATTAGGAACTGTCTGATTTATTTTTTCCAAAATCAAATCTGCAGCTTTCAGAAAAAACTTGAAAATTGAGCTTTTCAGAAAAGCTGCTGAAAAAAGCTGCAAAAACTCAGAGCCAAACTGGCCATTCGTGACCTTAAATTTCCTTCTAAAATCAGCTTTATCAGCTTCCTTTTGCATATATGCTCTAGGGTCTGTTTGAAAACATGTCTTTTGGACAAATTCAATTTCATCCATTTATGTATAAAATGAATTTAATTCAAAGAATGTTATGTTGGATTTTAACCACACCTCCATTATTTTTGACACACAATTGGGCTCCTGGACAATACCATGAGATTAATGCCAATCATTGCGGTGTTAGAACCTTGAACTTGGTGTTAAGACTTCTGTCCAATATCTTTAATTTTGACACATCTATACTGTTGTCACAATTTGTTTGATTGATTATTTCAAAAGACCAACATATCCCCCATTGCTGAAGAGTTTTTTTTATGGATTGAGCTAAATGGGCTTGTAAAATTGTCAGGGGAACAAAGGTGAGTCTACTCACACGTGAGAGAAAGAGCCTGAAAGCTATACAGAATATTGGTTTTGCCTCAACTACCAAGCCACCTTTTAAAAAAGATCATGAAGTGTGGGATTGTTTTATGAGTTCAATAAAAATGTCTATTATTTGCCTCAATCAAGAAGTGTGGGTTTTGCCTAGACTTGTTCGTGGGCTGGGTTGAGAGGGGTCGGGCCGGGCCTAGTGGGCTTTATCCATTTATGTTAATCTCAAATTCATTTCAACCCACTTAAAATATTTTTCGGGTCCGGGTCGGGTTGGGCGGAGTTCGAGTTTATTATAAGAAATTTACATAAAAACCTTATTATAAAATATGTTAAATTATGCCAACAAGGTGTAGCTTAGTTGGCAACGCAGGTTGAGCAAGTTGGAGGAGAACCAGGTTCAAATCCCACTAAATACACTTGTTGGGATGGGTGAGGAGCCGTAACTGTTACCAGGCCCCGAACAAGATTATTTCAATGAAGAAACTTGTAAATATTACCAAAAAAATATGTTAAATTATAAATACTTCATATAAATAGTTTTTTTATCCCAATCATATTATATTAAAGTTTTACAAATAAGAATTTTATAAAAAAAAAAGTTTTACAAATAAGAATGGTACAAAATATTTTATAGCTAATGATATTTACATTTTTTAACTCAAGAATTATAAATATTACGATATATATATATATATATATACACAATTTTTTTGTATGCAAAAAATGCTGCCCTGGCCGTCAATGGGATTTCAGATTATTCCCAAACCCGACTCATATACTTTACGGACTTAGGGGGTCGGGCCGGGACAAACAAAATTCAAAAAATCATCTCTCAAAACCGAAAAATACATTAAATGGCTTGGGCGGGCCTAGGGCTGTAAACGAGCCGAACTACTCATGAACTACTTGGTGTTCGGCTCGATCAAAGCTTGTTCGAGCTCAGTTCGTTAATAAATGGGCTTGTTCGTGAACAGAATTTCAGGCTCGTTATCGTAAATGAACCAAGCTTGAACAAGGGGATACTCGACTCGAAAGCTCGTGAACATGCTCGATAAGAGGCTCGCGAACAAGTTCACCAACAGGCTCGTTATTAGGCTCGTTAGCAGGTTTGAAAACTTTATACATTATATTTATGAAATAGATAGATTATGAATAAATATAAAATAGTGTACGCATAAAATGGATATAGAAATGTACAAAGAAAAATATAAAAATATAAGATAAAGAGTAAAGGAAAAATATGTATAAAGTGATATATAAAATATAGATAAAAAAAGAGAAAAGATAGATATAAAGCCTAACAAAAATAATTTGGATCCAATCTAATCCCTACTATGTATATTCATCAATCTCTATATGCTCAGTAAAACTCTAATCTCATTTTCCTTTACAACACTCCTCTTTTTAGTACAGTGAAAATCATTTGTCGTGTTTAGATCCTTCATCTTTGATTTTTCATCTTACAGATTCTATCTTTTTTATAAGCTGAGCTCTCGATTTAAACAAAGCTCGAGGTAGGCTCGAAGCTCGGCTTGAGCTTGGTTTGACCAAGTTCGAGCTCGGCTCGGGCTCGATTTGACCAAGCTCGAGCTCGGTTCGTGTTCATTAAAATTTAAATGAATAGAGATTGAACAATCAATGTTCGAGTTCGGCTCGGTTCGTTTACAGCGCTAGACGGGCCTCGAAGTCTACGAACATCGTTCCATTATTTTATAATATTTTATAACATTGCCCATGACAAATAAAAAAACTTATAACAAGAAAATGACCCTCGGAGACAATTTTCGATAATCTTGAACTAGACATATCCAACTAACCTCCAAGAGCAGTGTCAAGCTTCAGTTAGCAAGTCTCATCTCTTTTTTCTATATTCAAAATTGCACAAGTGACATTCTAGTTTATTTAATACTACAAACTCTTTCATTTCTTAAAACTGGTGAATTTTATTTAAAAATGGGCATAGAAAACATTTATTATAAAATTATATATTCTTGAAATTATATATATTCTTTTCAAAATTTTAAGAATTTTTTTTATGAATGGATCTTACTTTTATGAAAAATACACCCTCATCATTAATTTCTAAGTGCTTTCGTACTAATGTTCAGTTGTTAAGTTGATGGATTTTTAAAATATTTTTTTTTTTACCTCATACGAGCTTACAATAATAACAAAGGAAAACTTTACCTCACTTTGTTCGAGTGTGGACTCGAACCTGCGATCTCTAGGATCATAGCTTCAAGGCTCAGCCACTAAACCAAGCCTTTGCCATTGATGGAATTAGTTAGGAGAAATGTGTGAGAATCTTACTAGCTTATACTACCATCAGGAGTGTTTTGATTTCATAATCTATCAAAATGTTACCTTGAAATTGGATTAGTAAAAAATTACTCCGTACATTTTCAAAAGTTTAACACTCTAACTCAATCATTAAAACCAATGAAATATTTATTATACTGTTAAAATGACTAATTTATCCTTTTTATTTTATATAAAAATTCTCTTTCATCTTAATTACTACTCATAATCAACTATCTCTCCTAATTAATATAAGGGTAAATTAGAAAAAATATGATAAAAAAAATGCATTAATTTTCCAAAACGTCAAACTCTTAGAAAAATCTCAAAAAGGTTAAAATGTCAAACTTTTAGAAATGGAGGAACTAGTTAATAAATATTTTCAAGACAAGAAAAAGGATTTTCGTAAACGAGTTGATAAATTTCAATTATTTCTATTATGTTTCTACACTTTTAAATCATAACTTTTCAATTTAAAAATGTACATAACTGGCTGAATACAATTTTCTGATTATGAATTAAATGTCTTTGAAAAATAGATACAAAAAGACATCAGTATTATACTATGATACAGTTTAATAAATAGAACTAATGAAATGTCATTATTTTTCGGAATAGGATTTTTTAAATTTGGGATTTGGTACATTTGTACATTTCAATCGATATCAACCATCTATCAAATTTTGATGGCTGAGATTTAATTTCATTGTGGGCCCCACAAACAATAAAAATTCAATCTCAACAACTAAAACTGGATGGATGGTTGAGATTGACTAAAATTTATAAATTTACAAATTTTCAAATTTAGAGGATTTTTATCCTTATTTTTCTGCCAAAACTGGAAACCGCATTAGAATCTTCATTATTATTAAAAAAAAACTGCATTAAAAAATGAATTAATTAATCCTTGTTTTGGTTTAGGTTGCCGAGTACGACATCGTTTGGGTGTTTGCCGGCTAAATCAATTGTATAATCCTTTTAGGAATAGGAATTCAAAATTAACGAAACCCTAGAACAGTTAGTTCCCTCTTTTATTAGCTTCCCTCGCAATCAACCCAACACTCACTTCAATCGATTTCTTCAGTTTCCTCTCAATTTGTTCAATTTTCAGTGTCCTCCCACACTGTTCAATTTTCAGCTTCGTAGAAGAGTTTCTTATTTTTCATTTGTTGTTTGCTTCAAAAATGTCGACGGACGGTGGTGCTGAAGATTTGTTCTCGACTTTGATGTTCGGCGATAACGAAGAACTGGAGTGTTTTCTAGCCGACGATCTCGCCGGATTCAGGGAGCGGGTAGATAATTCGCATCACTCTACTCAGTCAACCTCTTCTCCGGCGGTCCTTCCTTATCTCCTCTTGATGGGCGACGAAGATGAGGCTATGCTTATGGCCGGGGAAGCCGATTCTCCAAAGGCACCGCCTTCGAAGGCACGATGCGCTGAAAATCTTGGGGATTTAAGAGTGGTAGAATCAGGTTTGGAGTGTTCAATCTGTTTGGAAGAAATAACAACAGGTCTTGTAACTAAGCGCTTGCCGTGCTCTCATGTCTACCATGGAAACTGCATCGAAGAATGGCTGAAGAAGAATAACACTTGCCCTATTTGCCGCCATCAGATGCCCTTGACTGATCGATAGATTGTCAATTGGATTGATGAACTCCTAATGAGTTGAATTACCGGATTATATTTACCTTTCATAATCGATAGGTATGGTTTTCATATGTTATGTATATTGGTTTTTATTAAGTGTATATGTTCACCAGGTGTTTGATTTAATTACTCATCTAAGCAGTCCAAACTGTAAGTAGTATCTTATATTTGCTTTGACATATAGTATTTGGCAATGGAAGTCCATTCATTTTTGCTAGTGTTTTGCTTTACTTATATACATATAATCAAATTATAGAAGCTACAGAATGATTGATTGACCTGCCTTTGTGCTTAATATGCAAGATTTTTAACAAAGTTACTGGCTTTTGTCTTGCAAACTGCTTGTTTTGATTGATTGTGATGATAGCCTTTGTTTCTGGATTATGGGGGTGTTTGTTTAGACTTCTTTTTTACTCTAGAATGATTTATTGATGATAGCCTATTTAAATTTGTCGTTTGTCGGGTTTATAATTTATTAAATCCCATCCATATAGATTTCTTGAAATATACAACTCTACCAAATTTAAGTTTAGAGAATCCCAATGATAAACTTTCAAACTTATTGAGAAATTTGTTTACAAGGTGTGAAGAATTTACTAAACAGCAGTTATAAATCTTATTGTGAAATTCGTTTACAAGAATGGCCGAAGAAGATTAACACTTGCCCTATTTGCCGCCATCCGATGCCCTTGATTGATCGCTAGGTTGTCAATTTTCAGAACTTCTCCATTGATATGTATTACTGGATTATACCTTTGATAGTCGATCAGTATTATTTACATATTTTATATATTGGGTTTTGATGAGTATATGTTCACCGGATGATTGATTCAATAAATGTGGTAATGAAAGTCTATTCATTTATGCTCATGTTTTGCTTTAATTATGTTTATATAATCAAATTATATATAGAAACTACAAAATGATTGATTGGTGGACGCAAACGTGCCTTCAATATGCCATAGATGGCTTGTAGCAACCCCATCAAATATTTGCTTTAAGTGCTAAACAAGTGACCACGGACTAGTTGGTTTTCTTTGCAAAAAGTCGCTTAGGCAATGCTTTAACCTATTTCTAGCAACAAAGCTAAAGTGTTGTCTTATGTGCATATAGCTACGCTTTACACCCAAAGGCAAGGGGTACAAAGAGTTAACCTTTACGGTTAGCCACCTTATAACACAGTTGCAACTTTTTTTTGTCATGCTTTCATTTGCAATGGAAACACTTTTAATGCACTTGCAACTACTTGTTGTTACGCTTTGGTTTGGAATTATAACACATTTTTAACACATTTGCAACTCTTTTCTAATGCAACATTTTTCAGTTATCTCTTTTAGTCTATAGCAACATATTCTAATGTAATTGCAACATTTTTTAACATAACATTTACATTTAAATAATCTATAAAACATAATACCTAATTGTATATGAAAGCCAAAAGAGTGTTTATCATCTATATTTAGGGTTTAAAATGAGGCTTATCGGATTGGGTAATGTATTCTCTAAATCCATACCAATTAAGGTTTCAGGGGAAAAATTTCCTCTATTCCCGTATCCATTAAGGATTTGGGGATAATTTTTCTACAATTTCCTTGTAAGGGATACTCCAATTCCCTAATTAAATAGTATACATTTTTTAAAAAATTCCATACAACAAGAAATTAAAAATAATGAAAAATCAAAATAAAAATAGCAAGTAACAAAATAATATGGTTCAACATTATACCTGAACAAAATAATGGAGGAGGCAGATGCAAAACACATCTTTTTTTTTACGGAAAATTGTAAGGAATGTAGGGGTTGGGTAAAATATTTACACAAGAACTCCCCATATCCATTCAGGATTCGGGGATAATTTTTCTACAATTTCCTTATCAGGGATTCTCCAATTCCCTAAATAAATAATATACATTTTAAAAAAATTTTCCATATACATTATATCACTGATTGTAGTAGCAGATTATCTTCTGTATGCTTTCTCAAAACAACCAGTACCTTCTCAACTTGTGAAGCTTTCCTTTTATAGGCTTCTATCATAAATGTAGCCGCTGTGAGTTGTTGAGGTTAAATTAAATCTTCACCGTTGATCAGGCAAGATGCGGCGCATCAATCTGTTAGACTCAGATTTTGACCCGTTTGAATTCTTGGGACTGAGGCTGAAAGTTGTCGGTGACCGTTTTCCTTGTATTTTAGTGATTCAACAACTTTTACGCCAGTACTCCGGATGTGTGACCTTCACGTGCCTTTCCTATTGGTCTAGGTAGAAAAGGTTGTTACCTTTTCTCTTTACAGTGTTAGTTCTTCTGTCCTTTTCTAAAAAGTGCTAGCTGTCATTTTTGTCTTTCATAAGGAGAAAAGATCTTTGACTTTTAGACCAAAACGGTGGAGGGAAAATGTATATTTGAAACTTTTCCCTTTGCCTTGTTAATTGTATCTTCCGGATGACTTCAGTTTTGATATATCCGGATGCTATTCAATCAGTCTTCTTCCGGATGCTGATCTTGATCGGTTCAAAGTTTGTTTCCTTTTCAAACTTTAACCAAATGCTTCCATTATGTGCTTAAGTACTTTTAATCTTTAATGAATGTCCAGATGACTTGTTTTGGACTTGATGCTTCCATTTTGGATTAAGGAGATTACATGTTTTTGTTTTTATGGTTTTTGTTTTCTTCAAACTTGATCCAGATTGTTCTATGAATTCTTTCGGATCATTGTTTTCCAATAATATCAACATTATACTAGGTGCAAAAAATAAAACCTAACATAAGCATCTATCATATTAGAAGGAGGAATTTGATTTCTTGGTCTTTTCGGTGCCATTTATGTTGTTATTTACGACAATCCAAATCAGGCTAGGCTTAGAATCATGTATTTGAATCATAATTTTGGTTTTAAGTTTTGTACCTTTTTATTATCTTCTTTGATTTGTTGATGTTGTATGCGACTTTTGCTTCTGTTTTTTAATTCTAAACTGAAATGGAGAGTAATGGCGAAATCGATGAGATGAAAACTGAAATGGAGAGTAATGGCGAAATCGATGAGATGAAAACTGAAATGGAGAGGTTATATGAAATCATGGAGAGGAGAAGGAAAACTGTTGTTTGAAATCTTGGAGTGGAACATACAGAAGTTGTGAAAGTTGAAGGAACATAATGAAGTTGTTGATGAGCCATGTTTTATATATAAAAGTTGTGGGCTAAGCTTCTTTCTGAAATTATTTATGGGCTTGAGCACATTTGTAAACTTTTCCTTTTTCATATACTAATAGATTGAGGGACTAGTCCCATTAAATTATAAAAAAACAACATATTTAAAAGGCTTAAGCTCATGTCTATATGTCCATCTTTAAAGCACATGTCTATATGTCCATCTTTATTAACTTATAATTAATATAAAATGTAAAAATAATTAGAGATTTTGGGTATTATTCGAGAATTCTCAGTTGGAGACCAATAGGGGATGGATTCGGGGATTTATTGGATTGGGGAATGCATTCTCCATATCTACATCTATTAAGGTTTATTCAGGTACAAAAAATTCTCCATCTATTCCCCACGGGAATTTTTAACAAGGATTTCCCATCTTTATCAGAGCAGATCTCCATCGAATTCGGGTAATCCCCTCGCCATTTTCAACCCTATCTATATTTCCCATCCGCCTTTTTTTCTCTTCAGCATTTTAAACTTCAAATTAAGAGTATTCTTCTGCACATCACCTTTTGATTAATTGATCCTGGTATGTGGATTTTGTTGTAGTAAAAGAATCACATCTGATTTAAGCTGAAGAGAAGGATGAAAAGCTATCTTAGAAAGATTTGAACATATAATGACTCAGCAAAGAGTTTAAAAATTTCAGCAAAGTTGTACAAATTAATGCATAGATTTATATATAGAACAAATGTTGAACTTCAATGCTAACATCAAAGAATTATCAATTTACATACTTAATAACTACTATTAAAAATTACTATATATATCATGGATTCACAGAGCATATTCAGAAACAAAATAACTAACACCATGACTTGTTATTTCTAGCATCTACCATGACCAAATAAACAGCGAGAAAAGCAATGCTAGCCTAAAAAAGCATAGGCATGGTATAAATTGTACATTATACAAAATCAAAAAAATTTACACTCTTATACAAGACAAAATCAAGAGTCTGGTTGAACAATTATTAAGAAAATCAGCTAATGGTAACTAAAACCATCACATCAAAGCGCATATTTTTAATAAAGAAACCATTAGTCTGTTTAGTTGTAGAAAATTGGACCTATTTTTTAGAAAATTTTTCTAATGAAACTGGAAAATAGAAACTGTTGTTTAGTTGCAGAATTTTTCAAATTAAAAAACTGGAAAAGACTTTTTAGAATTTTCTAAAGGCCTAGTGCTCTCTCATGCCTCCCAACTTGAATGAAAACACATTTCATACCCCTCAACTTTCAAAAGATCCTCCAAACTACCCCAACTTATAAAAAGTGCACTTTCGTTCTACTTTAAGCTGATGTGGCAGCTGTTGTATCTGGGTTTGACCAAAGGTGAGTGTGTTTGACTTCCAAATGTATTAAAAAATTAAATAAAATTAATATTTTATTAAAAAATCATGAAAAAAATCACTAAATACTTTTTGTATTGCAAAATGACCCTCTTCCTCCTTTCGGACCCTTCAAAAAAAAATTTTCTGAAAAATTCTTACACCAAATTTATTTTCTTTATTTTCTGGATATCCCATAATTTTTTTGAATTTTTTATTTTTTACGAAACCGGACCCCGAAACGTATTTTCACATTTTCGGACCCTTCCAAAAACGTTTTTTGGAAAATTCTTCCACCAAATTTATTTTTTATTTTCCAGATATTCCATAATTGTTTGGGATTTTTTATTTATTACGAAACCGGACCCCGAAACGTATTTTCACATTTTCAGGCCCTTCCAAAAACATTTTTTGAAATATTATTGCACCAAATTTATTTTCTTTATTTTTCGGATATTCCATAATTTTTGGGATTTTTTTATTTTTTAGAAACTGGACCCCGAAACGTATTTTTACATTTTCAGGCCCTTCCAAAAACATTTTTTGAAAAATTCTTGTACCAAATTTATTTTCTTTATTTTTCGGATATTCCATAATTTTTTGGGATTTTTTTTTATTTTTTAAGAAATCGGACTCCGAAACGTATTTTAACATTTTCAGGCTTTTCAAAAAATTTTTTTTGAAAAATTCTTGCACTAAATTTATTTTCTTTATCTTTCGGATAATCCATAATTTTTGGAATTTTTTTTATTTTTTACGAAACTGGACCCCGAAACTTATTTTCGCATTTTCGAGCCCTTCCAAAAATATTTTCTGAAAATTTCTTACACCAAATTTATTTTCTTTATTTTTTGGATATTCCATAATTTTTTGGGATTTTTTGATTTTTTACGAAACCGAACCCCGAAATGTATTTTCACATTTTCGGGCCCTTCCATAAACATTTTTTAGAAATTTCCTCCACCAAATTTATTTTCTTTATATAATAAAAGTTATAGGGGGCTTAAATGAAATTTTTGAAGGTTTTTTGAAATCCATTGTAGAAGATGATGTTTTTGGTTAAATTAAAATTATAGTGACTTAAAAAAGTTTGTCATGGCTTTTTTTGAAACTTTGTTAGTTTATGGCACGTGGCATTATGTAATTAGTTTGACTTTTTTAAATTTATGGTGTTTTTTATTAAATTAAAATTAGGGTATACTTAAAAAAATATGCAATGTGATTTGGCCGTTTTGCAAAAAGGTCATTGTGAAATTATTTATTTGAAAAGGGTGTACGTAGTTTCAAAAGTTAGCAAAAATATGCTTCTTAAAATTTTAAAACCACATTTGGAAGGTAATTTCTGTTATTTCAATAAATTCAACAATCTTATATTTCAACTATATTATTTGTGAATCATTTATCAAGATTTGAGTAAATTTCGGAAATTTTTTAATTTGTTATGATTTTTTAAAGTTATCGTTAATTTTTAATTAATATAAATATTTATACTTTTCAAAAAATTCTACAATTTATTAATAATGTGTATTGTATTTTTATAAATAAAGCTGCAAAAATTTCACTTCAAAATAGACAAGATTACCCTTCCAAATGTGATTTCAAAATTTTGAGAAGCATGTTTTTGCTAACTTTTGAAACCACAAGCACCATTTTAAAAAAAAAAATTCACAATGACCTTTTTGCAAAATGGCCAAACCACATGACATGTTTTGAAGTTTACCCTTTAAATTACACATAAAAGTTGTGTAGAAAATGGTATTATTGTAAGGAAAAGATTGGTAGAGATTTTAATGAAATTTTTTCAGGGATATTTTAAAAATTTTTCAATATAAATGACATGTGTCAAGTAAATATTGGTTTGACTTCTATTCAAACTAATAAATTCATTGTAAAAATGGTCTTTTGGTTGAATTAAAATTATAGGGACTTAAAAAAAATTTTCCAAGATTTTTTCAAAATTTTTTAGTTTCTGCCACATGTCGTTATGTTATTGGTTTGACTTTTCCAAATATGTCAACTCGGCAGCGAGTGGAATGCACTCTCCCGGCTGAGAGTGGGCGAGTTGGTATGAGGTAGCATGGAAGTGCACTTTTTACAAGTTGGGGTAGTTCGAAAGATCTTTTGAAAGTTGGGGGTATGAAAGGTGTTTTCGCTCAAGTTGGCGGGCATGAGAGAGCATTAGGCCTTTTCTAAATTATGCTTTGCAGCAGAAAATATCTTTTTTATATTTTTTAAAAATTTTCAAATTCAGGTCACACAACTTGTGTATCCAATACAATATATATGGGGTATCAGAGCCTACCCAGTATTGTTACTTGTGTATACAGTCAAACTGTATAAAATTATAAACCTAAAAGGTTAATTTTGAGTTCAAAATTTGGTATAAAATACCAAGGTATATACTTAGTCAAGAACAGAATAAAATTCTGTTAGTCTTTTCTCTTCTATATTATAATAAGCTGTATTTCTTTTATTTTACAGTTATTAATATTTAAATATTATCTGACTATTATTAGAAAATACTTCTTAAATAATTTATTCATTTTTTGTGAAACTCAAAGTCGCGTCGCTGTAAGCCGTTGAGCCGTGGATAGGCGTTGAGGCATTTTTACTAGCGTAAATCGTTGACAGTGATCAAAATAATAGATAAATTTTTTGGAAAATTTTCTAGCAGTAGTTCAAGCAATAGAAAAAATATTAATAAAGGTAAAAATAAAGAAATATTACTTATTAATAATATAGATAATGAATTATATAATTGGAACTTGCCTCCTATAGATACTAAAAGCATCCATAAGACTAACAATAATTTTTTATTTAAATCTGACTATATTATTAAGACTGTAGAACAGTCTATATCTATAGATAATAATTTATTGTCTTTTAACTTATTATCTGCTAATCTTATAGATAAGCATAAAGAGTTATACTCTTTTATTCATATTGGTATGATACAAGTTGCGGTAAAACCAGCAACTGGAATAGGTTTACCTATAACGGCACTAATTTGTCTAAGAGACAAAAGAAATAATAAATTCTTAGATTCTCTGTTAGGAGCTGTTGAATCCTCCTTAACAGATGGACCGATCGATTTTAGCTGTTATCCTAATTTAACAGTTCCACTAGACTGTCCATATGTTTTAGACATAGCTTATTTAGATGTCAAAACGGAAGGTTTTGATATGAAGCCAGGATAAAAAAAATTTGATCTTAATTTACAGAATTCATTACAAAGTAATGAATAGTATCGTCCCAAATATAAGGGATGATGCTAGTAGGTTGGTAAAAGCACCTAAAGGGGTTACTACCCTGTTTTTAACTAACTTAACTAAAGGAAATTTAGTGGTCCCTAAACCAATACCGTGGGAACAATTAAATTTTCCTGAGTCATGGAAAATAGATGATGCGATTCCTTTAAAAAAGGAAGAAAATTCTGATTTAGATTATATCATTGAAGAATCAAATGGTAGTGTGATCTTAAAGTTCACAAAAGACTCTTCTTCAAGAAGATCTTTTACTAAGATTAACAGTGCTCCTAGCATAATGTCTTCAAGACATTCAACTTCTTCGATTCCCGTGGCTATGCCCATAAGAACTGAAGAAGAAATTAAGGCTACTGAAAGAATGCCTTCTAATGTGGTAAAACCAGTTTATGAAAAACATGATAGTCCAACTATGTCTGACATGGGTTATCACTCCATTTATACTTTAACAAAAGAATTAAATCCTTTTGATAAATGGTTTTTAGTAACTTTCTCTGAAAAAGAAAGAAGAGGTTGGACAAAGAAATATAATTGGTATAAATCCAATAGTGAAGAAGATCTTAAAGACTTTCCTGACTACATAAGGTCTATTTGCAGGATTAAAGGAATAAAATTCCCTAAGTTAGATAATCCTCAATATTTAGAAACTTTAGAGTCTTCATATAAGACTTGTATTACTCCAAAGGGGGAAACTCTTAAAAGTGTTCATCCACCCTTAGCTTCAGTCTCATATGAGATAGAGCCTAAGGTTAAGATTGAAATTAGTCCTTTTATCACAGGTTCTGACGCTGTGGTAAAACAATCTAAATTCACTAATCTTAGTCTCCATACCATAGGAGAACAGCTTACTCGTATTGAAAATACGATTCCCAAATCTACTCTAAAAGAGGGGGGAGAGGACAAGGTAATTATAAAACCTACCTCTAGTCGGAAGTTAAACTTCCAATTTGATAATACACAAGAAAAATTGATAGAGGAAATTACAAAGAAACTTGCTGAAATTCCTATTGATAGAAAACAAAAGCAAATCTCTCCTCTAACAAAGAAAATCGATGAAATCGATGAAACAGATAATAGTTCTGAACTAGGTACTGAAAACTCTAAAATGAGTTACTCTGAAATTGAAAATTTACAATCTTTATTTCAAAATATGAAATTAGATAACACTGGTAAGACCAGTAATCAGATAAATAAAATTTATCAGTCTAAAGAAGGTTCTGAAAAACCATATTATCCCAGACCATCCCTAGTAAATTTATAGTATAAGGAGTTTAGACCCTCTATGCTATCTTTTGATGGTAGATCTATAGAAGAGTGGAATGTAGATGGCATGTCTGAATACCAAATTAAAAATGTTATTCGATACATGCTAATGCACGCCTCTGCTTCTAGAATTCATGGCAATAGTGATAAAGTTATTACTGAAGCTATTGTCGCTGGATTTACAGGCCAACTAAAAGGTTGGTGGGATTTCTGTTTAAACACAGAAGCTAAGAATAATATTCTTAATGCCGATTAAATTAAAGGAAATCAGTCGGTTCCTGATTCTGTCAATGTGTTAATATACACCTTGATCCTACATTTTCTAGGATCGACTTCTTTATTCTTTGAGCAAACTACAGAGCAGCTCATGAATTTGCACTGTAGGGATCTCTTTGAGTTTAAATGGTATAAAGATGTGTTCTTTAGTGCTGTTTGCACTAGAGATGATTGTGATCATGATTTTTGGAAAGAAAAATTCATTTCCAGACTTCCTAGATTATTTGCTGATAGGGTTAAGGAAAGAATTAGGAATAAATTTAGTGGTACCATTCCATATAGCAACTTAACTTATGGAGAAATTTCTGCTGAAATTATCTCAGAAGGAAAGTTGTTATGCAATGAATTAAAAATTCATAACAAATGAAATCAGAGAAAATGTCAGGAAAAAGAATTCTTGGCACTTTCTGTGAACAATTAGGTTATAATCCTATTAAGAAATCTAAAAGATCTATTTAAAAGAGAAAGAAAGAATTTAAGTATGATCTTAAAGCTAATAAAAAATCATACCCTAAAAAGAAGACTTTTAAAAGAAAATCCTTAAAGGATAAATCTTCAAAATTGAAAGAAAAATTGATTGTTTGTTACAAATGTGGCAAGATAGGACACTATTCTAATAAATGTCGTGTAAAACAACAAATTAGGTCTTTATTAATAGATCAAGGTCTGAAAGATTCTCTTGAGAAAATCATGCTAATAGCATCTGACTCAGAAAAAGAAGACTTCGTAATTGATAATATAGATGATAATACTTCTGAATCAGATTCAGATAGTAACCCAAAATGTGGTGGTCATTGCGACTATTACAAATCACTATGTTTATTAAACGGACTAATGGTTCTTACTAAAAGTGAGGACTCTTTATTAACCCTGATCGAACAAATCCAAGATCCTTCTGAAAGAAGAATGCATTTAGAACAGTATTTAGAGTTGATTAAAAATCAACTGTCAAACGAATCCAGTACTTCTAGATCTACCAAAGTAGAGAAAAAACTAGAAGAGAAAACTGCTGCTTATGATTTAAAAGAGATATTAGGCAGATTCAAAACTCTTAAAGGGAAAGAACCTACACTTAATGATTTAAAATCGGAAATTAATGACCTAAAAAAAGAAATAAAAGATCTGAAAGATAGAGTTCTAATTCTAGAATCTACAAACAAAGAAAGTGATAGTTCTAATGAAGAAGAAATTTCAGAAGAATTATTACAGCAACTAGAAGATTCTAAAGCTGTCAAGGAATTAAAAATTCCTACTCAAGAAACTAAAAGTTTCAAATATATTGATTTAATTAATAGAGTTGCCACTTATAAGTGGCATACAAAAATTACTTTAGTCGTCAACAGGGAATTTGTTGTCACAACCATTGCTCTTATAGACTCTGGTGCAGATCTAAATTGTATTAATGAAGGACTTATTCCTTCAAAATATTTCACTGAAACTGTAGAAGAATTGCATACTGCTAATGGTGAAAAGCTGGCAGTCAACTTCAAGTTAAATAATGCAGCAATCTGTAACAAAGGGTTATGTTTAGAGATACCATTTATAATGGTTAAAAACTTAAATCAGGCTGTTATACTAGGAAATCCTTTCCTTCACAGTCTATTTCCTATTAAGGAGATCTCTGAAAGAGGCATTAGTACAGATATTTCGGGAAGAGAGATAATTTTTAAATTCTTATCTCAACCCAAAGCTAAAAGCTTAAATAGTCTTAAAACAAATATTCTTAACAAAGAGAAATTATCAATTCCTTAAAGGAAGAGGTTAGCTTTAATGTTTTAAAAACTAAAATTGGAAATCCCGATTTGCAAAAGCAAATCACCGAATTATAGCAATTATTGGTAAAAGAAATATGTTCTGACATTCCAACAGCATTTTGGAATAGAAAGAAACATATCATCTCTTTACGATACGAACTAGATTTTAATGAGAGGTTTATCCCAACCAAAGCTAGGCCTATTGCTATGTCTGCAAGACATTTAGAAATCTGTAAAACAGAAATCAATGATCTCTTAAACAAAGGTTTAATTAGGAAAAGCTCTAGTCCTTGGAGTTGTCCAGCCTTTTACGTTAAAAACGCTGCTAAACTCAAAAGAGGAGTTCCTAGGCTAGTCATAAATTACAAGCCTCTTAATAAGGCTCTTAGATGGATAAGATATGCACTTCCTAATAAAAGGGATCTTTTAAACAGACTTTTTGAAGCTAAGATCTTCTCTAAGTTTGACATGAAATCTGGTTTTTGGCAAATTCAAATTGACGAAAAGGATAAGTATAAAACTGCTTTTACTGTTCCTTTTAGTCATTATGAATGGAATGTCATGCCTTTCGGGCTTAAAAATGCCCCTTCTGAATATCAGAAAATCATGAATGACATTTTTAATGCTTATTCATTGTTTTCTATTATATATATTGATGATGTTCTCATATTCTCAAAGAATATTGAGCAACATTTGAAACATTTGAAAATCTTTCTAAACGTTGTTAAAAACAATGGTTTAGTAGTTTCTGCTAAAAAGATAAAACTCTTTCAAACAAATGTTAGATTTCTAGGTCATACCATTGAAAATGGTACTTGTATCCCGATTAGTATGGCAATAGAATTTGCTGATAAATTTCCTGATGAAATTAGAGATAAAAAACATTTATAAAGATTTCTAGGCAGTTTAAATTATATAGCAGACTTTTATAAAGATCTGGCATTTGATGCAAAACCTTTATTTGAAAGGTTAAGAAAAAATATTCCTGAATGGACTAAAAGTCATACTCTAGCGGTAAAGCGAATAAAATCTCGTGTCAAGGTTATACCTTGTTTAGCTATTCCCCATCTTGATGCATTTAAAATTGTCGAAACAGATGCTTCAGACTTAGGATATGGTGGAATTCTTAAGCAAAGGATCAATAAAATTGAATCCTTAGTCCGATTCACAAGTGGGGTATGGGTAGGAACTAGAAAAAATTACTCCACAATCAAGAAAGAAATGCTTTCTACTGTTTTATGTATACAAAAATCCGAATCTGATTTAATAAATCAAAAATTCCTGTTAAGGATAGATTGCAAAAGTGCAAAAGAAATTCTAATTAAAGATGTTAAAAACATTGCTTCTAAACAAATATTTGCTAGATGACAGACCATACTGTCCGTATTTGATTTTGATATAGAATCTATCAGTGGAGATAAAAACTCCCTTCCAGATTTTCTAACCAGAGAATTTATTACAGGAAATGAATTCAAAGGGTAACAGAGTGAACCTTAAACGGTTTGAGGGCAGTAGCAGCTAAGGGCCTCAAAGATTAGTCTCTCAAAAATCTCAAAGATCTTTGCCTCAAAGGACTAATAGGAATAAGCAAACAATAGACAATCTATCTGCTGAAAGCAGAAATGATAAATATGATGAAGATGCTTATCAACTAGCATTGGACCCTGATACTTTGAAGGAAGAAATCTTTCCCTTCATCCCAATTACCACTCAAAGAATATGTCCTATTGAAAATAGGCATGCTAATTTAAATATTCATGAATTAGCATTATTTTATACAAGGAATCACACTACGGTTCCTTATCTCCTAAGAGATTATGGGTTTTATCTCACTATCCTGGAAGAGACAGGTTCGATAAAATTTGGACCAATGTCCAGGAGTAACTCCGAATGGGCATTTGCAAAATTCACAATACTAAAAGTATTGTCCCCAGAAGAATGGGATAGGGATTTATTTACTCTTAAAAGGAGTAAAGAGATAGCTTATAGCTATTTTGATTATATCGATGCCTGGCAACAAGCTTTACTTTATAATAACAGCCTCGGCAGATTCAGTTGGTTTCTGCAATTTCAATTGGTAAAACCAATTAGATCTTTTCCAAACTCGTTCTATAATTGGTTCCAAAATTGGGGTCTTTTCCTAATTTGTCCACCCTTAAGGGTTAGGGAAATCTATAATCAGTTTTCTGATTATAATAATAACTGTGAAACAGCAAGGCTACAATTTGCCATCCTTTATAGGGTTCCATGGATCTTGAAATAGGACTATATCATTTCTTATAGAAATGAGTCAGAATATTTCCAAGCACCAAGCAATGAAATTGTTGTCCCCTGGCTCACCAGAAGAATTTCTATGAAATGGTGGGACAAATTTGAATTTTTTGAAAAACCCTCAGTCTACTCATCTGAAAATCTAATAAAGCTTGAAAACTTTATAGATTGTAGTAAAATGGAGCCTTCTGCCCCATTACTTTTTAAAGACCTCCTTTCTCAGATGACTGAAGAAGAGCTGAAAGCTTAAATGGTCGAATTTTTTAAGACCAAGGCTAAAACGCCTCCTTCCCAAACAAAATCCAAAGGGATCATTATTCTGGACAGTCCTAAAAGGAAGAGTAATGAAGCGTCTCCGATGGAGACTTCTCCAAATAAAAGTGAAAAATCAGAAGCCTCGGCGTCATCTGCTAAAGGCAAAGAAAAGGCTGAAGACAAGAGTAAATCAATTGTCTCCAACCCTTTTGATCTGCTATACCAAGATGCTCAAAACCCAGATGATGGAATCTTGGATGTTGATGGCCTGCCTATTGGTGACATTGAAGACTTACTCTAGGCTTCAATATGATTATGATAGAAGATACTGCTAAAAGCAAGAATTCATGGTTATACCACGATCTACCGGTTCAACCGTACGAGTTAACCGATTCTACCACTAGAAGAAACCGGTCAAATCGATCCAATTTTCTATAAAAGGCGAAATGCTGCCCAAATCATAGCATTCGCAACATTTTCCTAAATTCTAGAGAGAGAAGCTAGAGAGAGAAGCTCTCGACCACTGCCTCTGACCACCGTCTCAGACCACCATCTCCGGCCGCCGTAGTGGGTAGACAAATTGGGAAAAGACTCCAATTTTAGAACCAATTATGGAACTAGTTTGGAAAAGATCTAATTGGTTTTACCAATTGAAATAAGAGAATCATAAGAGAATCATTTTTTATTAATAATAAGAGAATCATTTTTTATTAATATACTTTTAGTTAATTTATTTAGTTATTTTTCTTATTTCCCTGGTAACATTTTGTTTCATATTTTTTCACTTAATATGATCTAATTTATATAAATTTATTTTAAATTAATTGATATTATTTTTTAATCACTAAAACTTAGGCATACTTTAACATTATTGGATTTTTAACTCCTTATTGTAGTAAGAAATATTAATTGAAGGATTCTCATGTAAGCATACGAATTAGGAGACAAAAAATAATGTGATGGAAGCATTCATCTTTAATTGCATAATGTGATGGAATAAGCTTTTAGAGTGTTTAAGGCAAAAATTATTATAATGTAGACAAAAAATAGTTTTTATAATTTAAACACTTCATAGACGAATTATATTATATTTTTATCATTTTATGATTGGTTTGTTTAAAGCGGCAAAGATTAAGGCCTAGTGATTGAGCGTGAAGTTGTGAACTTAGAGGTCACAGATTCGAGCCCACATTCGGGTAGGGTTTTTCTTTGTTGTTAGGCCGAATTCTCTCTAATACCCCTCAACTTGCGCACTTTTGGCTTAGACATACCCAAACTTTAAAGTCGATCTCCGAGGTACCTCAACTTGTAAAAAGTGGACCTCCATACTACCTGTTGCTGACGTGGTAGGTGAGGTGTCCACCTTTGACCAAGGGGCGCGTGTTGACTAAAAAAATGAATAAAAAATTATTATAAATTTAATAATTAATAAAAAAATCATTAAAAAAATCCCTAAATACTTTTATAATTACAAAATGACCACCTTCCTCCTTTCGGGTGTGTTTGAAAAGCTTATATTTTTTGAAAAATTCTTGCATTGAAATTTTTTTTTCTTTTTCGGATATTTCATAATTTTTTTGGAGTTTTCAATTTTTTATGAAACCGGACCCCAAAACGTATTTTCACATTTTTGAGCCCTTCCATTAACATTTTCTGCACCAAATTTATTTTCTTTATTTTCCGGATATTTCATAATTTTTTGGAATTTTTTAATTTCTCACGAAACTGGGCCTTGAAACGTATTTTCACATTTTCAGGCCCTTCCGGAAAAATTTTCTGAAAAATTCTTGCACCAATTTTATTTTCTTTATTTTTCAGATATTTCACAATTTTTTGGGATTTTTCGATTTTTTACGAAACCGAGCCCCGAAATGTATTTTCACTTTTTCGGGCTCTTCCAGAAACATTTTCTGAAAAATTCTTGCACCAAATTTATTTTATTTATTTTTTGGATATTTCATAATTTTTTGGGATTTTTCGATTTTTTACGAAACCGGGCCCCGAAACGTATTTATTTTCACATTTTCGGGCCCTTTCGGAAATATTTTCTGAAAAATTCTTGCACCAAATTTATTTTCTTTATTTTTTGGATATTTCATAATTTTTTGGGATTTTTTTTTATTTTTTACGAAATAGGTCCCGAAACATATTTTCACATTTTCGGGCCCTTCCGGAATTATTTTCTGAAAAATTCTTGCACCAAAATTATTTTATTTATTTTCCGGACATTTCATAATTTTTTGGGATTTTTCGATTTTTTACGAAATCGGGCCCAGAAACGTATTTTCATATTTTTCAGGCCATTCCATAAACATTTTCTAAAAATTTTATGCACCAAATTTATTTTCTTTATATAATAAAAGTTATAGGGACTTAAATGAATTTTATCAAGCTTTTTTTAAAATCAATTGTAGAAGATGGTGTTTTTGGTTGAATTAAAATTACAGGGATTTAAAAGAAGTTTTGTCATTTTTTTTTAAATTTTGTTAGTTTATGCCATATATCGTTATGCCATTGGCTTGACTTTTCTAAATTTTTTGTTTTTTTTGGTTAACTTAAAATTACAGGGATTTAAAAGAAGTTTTGTCAAGGGTTTTTTTTGAAATTCTTTAGTCAATGCCACATGTCATCCACTCATTGATTTGACTTTTCCGAATTTTACTCTTTGGTAACGAGTATAATACATTCTCTAGGCTGCGACTGGGCGAGTGGTATTGAGGTAGCACGGAGGTCAACTTTTTACAAGTTTGAATACCTCGAATGTCCACTTTAAAGTTTGGATATGTCTAAGGTAAAAGTGCGCATGTTGGGGGTATTAGAGAGCAGTCGACCTTATTGTTATTGCAAGCCTATACGACAAATTTTATTTAAAAAAATTAAATTTTTTTAAAATGGATGATTTACTTTAATTTGTAATAGTTTTATTATACTTATATTGTTTTTAATAAATAAAATTTAAACTATAATACTGATTATTTTTCAATAATAAAAAACAAAAACTAACTAAAAAATTTAGAAAATAAAAAGAAAATTAAAAATAAAAAATGAAAACATTTCTGTAACTAAACATACCTACATGTTTCTAATAAAAAAATGAAGAAACTTCGTTCACTACTAACAATAAAAAGAAAAGTAAGCAGACCTATACGTGATAAGAATTCAAGCCTTACCCATGGTATGAACCCTCATACGTTTGCACCTTTTCCTGGACATATTCAATCACCTGTAGAAAAAGACCTATTTATATAGTCCGAAGCCTCTCATACCGACCTGTCCCTTGCCTCTTACCGCTCCCCCTCAGGCATCTTTCTTTCGCAGAATAAGTATACACAGGATCTTCTTTCGCATTGCAATACAGAGACTAGTTGTAAAGTAGCTAGTAGCTAAACCGGATGAAATTTAATTGTTTTTCGTCTTTAAATGCTGAGCAAGTAGGCTCCTTCCTTCCCCTACTGGACCTATTGTATTGATACTAGATAAGCCCCGGAGGTAGGGTAGGGTAGGGTAGGTCCTAGCCAAGAATAAGCTTTTCGGTCGAGGGCTTTGCCCGGCCTAGTTCTGTAGTCAGGAGAAGAGGAACCCAGTTGGTCAGTCCCTTAAAATACGTTTGTGATCCTATCACAGCTGAGTTAATCAAAGCAATAACAGCGCCTTCGCCACCGAGCCAATGCATTTGGTTAGCAAATAAAGTCAGTGTTGGTTGGCCATCTCGGTGTAGCATGGTATCGTAAAGAAAGCACGCCAACTAGTTGACAGGTTAGGTTAAATCAAGATCTGTCTCCCCTATAAAACCAGGGTCGCTACCGCTCCACCTTGTATTCCTGATCGACCGGCAGGGATCAAGCAGTAGTCGCGTATTTCAGATAGGAGATATGAAAAGAGTAGGGAAAATCTTTGCATTCTAAAATCTTTTTCCTTCCACTCAAAGAAATGAATTAAGTTTCTCCGTAGGTCAAGATTAACTGCTTTCTTTCTTTAATTCATTTCTTTTATTTATTCTAACCTACCTAATTTTTTTTATTTAATGATATAGTTTTTTCTTGTGTCATTTCGCTCCCAAAGAGCTCCCTAAAAACGTTGCCAATATTCACAACAGCTCCTGTTCAAGTCGGTTCGCAAAATAAATTGTTGCAGTCTCAACTGGATAAATGAACTGGTTCGCATCTATTTCCTATTGTAATGACAAAGGTTTTTCTACTGATCCAGTGTCAGATAATTGGGAATTAGCTTTCAGCTCTTAATCTTTTTGGGAGACATGGAAAAAAAAGCAACGCTCGAGCGACCTAGCGCTAAAGCAATTGTAGCGGCCCTTGCGTACAGAATTGTAGCGACTCTTTCTAGCATTCATTTAATACCTTCGGGTATTCTGGTATCGAAAACTGGAGAAAGGAAGTTCATATAGTATAGGACGGACGATAGGGAGGGATCACAGACGAGATCTATAACAGTTAATTTACAGCAGGGCCTAATCTAATCCCTTGCATTGGTTCTTGACTTTCTGTGTAAGAGCCCTGCAGGGAAGCCCCATCAGGCTAATGCTCTCTGTACGCCCTATCGTTTAGTCGTAGAAGGTCCTTAAATAAGGATTCAAATCGGCTAAGTCTTCAATTCCGTCCTAGCTTTCGATTTCTTCGTTGAAGGAGTTAAGTGCCCCATTATTGATGCGAGCGATCTAAAATTCCATTACGATACGACATTCTATCTCTTTCTTTTTCTTCCTGAAAAGGCCTAGTTCTATGCTCGTTCTCACTGAGAATGATAAGACGTGTAGGCGGATCCACTCATCAAGTTTCCATTGAAATAGGATCCACACAAGGAGAAGCACCTGCCATTCGTTGGTTATTAGGGGCATCCCGAAAACGTCCGGGGTCAAAATATGGCTTTCAAATTAAGTTCCGAATTAGTGGATGCTGCTAAAGGGATTGGTGATGCCATACGCAAAAAGGAAGAGAGTCACAGAATGGGAGAGGTAAGGGTGAGGTCTGACTGCAAGGGAACCGTCAGGTTGTAGTGGTTGAAGTAGAGCCAAGCAGCGATGGACTAAGCGAGTCAAATAATGATGGTGCGAACCATGTTGGATGACTGGTGAGGGTGGCGAAGGAAGCTTGTTAGAAAAGGAAGTCCCACTCGTTAATGTTATTGGCAACCAAAAGCAATGAATAAGGTAGCCAACCAACCTCCTGATGATGGTCCAGGACTTGGTACTTTCACTAGAATCTTTTCCCTTTGATCAAGCAAGTAAACTACCTTCCTTATCTCAAGACAAATCCTAGGAGACCTGTTGATCAATAGTAGAAACCCTTGGGACTGAAGGTCATAGGTCGTCCTTTGCCGAGCTGCCTCTGTGCCCAAGCCCAGTCAATGAAGCAGGGCATCTCACCTCGGCCTTATGACCCTAGTAAAGTCAAGCCAATGAGCGATTCAAAGAACTCAACTAAAAGGGAAAGGATGAACGCTAGCCCTTGTCTTTGCAACTCCAACCCCCAAGGCCAATGATCCAATCCAGATAGAAGCCTTCCTTAGTTTAGTATCCTACCTGCTCAGCTTGACCAAGGCATGCACCTAGGGAATCAACCAACTCTTTTCATTCAATGGTGAAAGCCCTTGTTGAATGCCCGCTTGCTAAAGTAATGTAGTTGACTGGCTTGACCAAAGGTTGCTTACTCGCTAGAAGATGTTAAGGCTTGCTCGTTAGAATAGCTTGCCCTACTCGAATGGGGTTTTTACTAGCTTGCTCATTTGCTAGATATAGAACCCGCTCTTTTACTAGAAATCCGTATATCCGTATATAGAACTGAGCGAGAATGACCTAATTCTTCTTATAGATAGAATCTCTCGAAAGAGGCGTCTATCTCTTTCAATGGATTGATGACTAATTACCATATCCCGTTGGTTTAAATGCTAGAAATGAGCGATATTAACTTGGAACCTAGAGATTCAAATAGGCACACAGGTCAACCAAAACCATATTTTAAGCTAACGGATTTTTTATATTTTCCCCTCTCCTACTGAGCCTCGAGTCTTGCTTGGCTATATGCCTCAAGAATTGGTAATACATGGAGGAGTTTAAAGCCACTTTCTGGGGGGGGGTACTATGGTAATGAGACTCAGTCCTCTCGAATGAAAGCTGGCTTCGACCCGAAGCGATTGGTATACCACAGTAATGAAATCTGTGATGTTTCTGATGCTACTATCGATAGTTCCTTCATTGGCCATGTTCGTTCCATTGCGTGGGCGATGTTTTCATAGGGCTTAACTAACAAAAAATTGATCTTAACTGGGGAAGTGTTTTCACTCTCAAGCGCCCTAATCAAAACAGATACGCCGATCCACGCCAGTGGCAAGCTAAGCGAGTGGAAAGCCTACCTATACCAGTATAGCAGCTTGGTCTTCCATCCAGGGATTGACTTCGTTCACCTATCGACCCGACCAGCCAGGCTTCTCTTCCCTCTGAGAACTTTATTTCCAGTTTTCCCGGGCCCTTATTCCACGGATTAGCAAAGCGGGCCGATGAGATGAATTGGTTCTTAGGTATACTGTACAATAAGGGCAGCTGCGGGAAGAGTTTTTTATTTAATAAAGTAAGGAAAACGATAACGTGGCCTAGCTATGCATAGCCCTTTTCTATGATGAAAGACTTTTCTGCCTAGCTTGACGACTGACTCTCATGTGTTGCTGCTGCCTGCTCTTAGCCCAGAGGTTCTCTTGCTTATCAACTTTCTCCAGTTCGAATTGAAAATTTTATTTTATTTACCGTGGGATGGATTCCTAAAGGTTCTTGTGACCTTGCCTGGGAGTGGGGAGTGGACTATATCCATCTTCGAAGGGGGGAAGAGAGAAGCAAGAAAAGTTCATGTCATAAAATGGAAAGTAAAAATTACTACTATAGTAAGAGACTGAAGACTTGTTCAAAGAAAACCCATGTCTAGCATGGAGATAGAGATGGAAATCTCGTGCAATCAAAGCATGTTCATCATAGCACAAACCCTCTTCTAAAGAAAGAGAGGGAAGGCCATGAAAGTCTTGTATCTCACATCACGTGGAAAGAAAGGATGCTGACAAAGCTTGCTGCAAAGGGTGAAAAGTGAGCTACGGCTGAAGTACCTTTCTTTTTAGAGCGTAACTGATTTCATTTCACTCTGAAAGCATTAAAATGACGTAGATAGACTGCATTTGGTGTAAAGAGTAGAGGGATGGAGCTGATAGAAGAACTGGCCTAACTCTCCTAACTGCAACTGTTATTGCTGGTTGAATCGGCTAAGCCACCTCCGCTATATAAGCTTAATTAGCTCGTCTCGTCTGGTGTAGATGGATCGAGAATTAGGTATATATAGATGGGAATGCTGCCCAGAAGGAATGCAACTAGAGTAGTGAATCCGAGGAAGGCGACTTAGTCACGATGAAGCTCCTACCCCAATAGTATAAAACACTAAAAACGGTTCACAAAGGATTGGTGCAACGATATGAGGGACCGTTCAAGGTCATGGACCGACTTGGTTATCGATTGGATTTACCCCCAAAGCTTAAGATCATGAATCCATAAGAAGCTATTCTATCTTTACTTCGTGACCAATCTATCAGACATAGAAGACTTAGTGTGTTTTATACCTTGAGTCCCATTACATCTGCATCATATCCTGTAGGCGTAGAAGGAAACTTACAACTTGATAAAGAACGTTAGTTAGATTTGTAAATGAGCGGGGATTTACCTATCTGATCATCCTATTCCTCAAGAGTGAACTGAAGTCTATTGGGGGAGGATGTTACAGGTGTTCCTGAGAGAACAAGTCTTTCTATTGAGTTGCATTCCCTTATCCACTAAGAGATCAATAGGCTATGACAGCTTCTTCACAGCCATTTAGTATTCCCGGTAAAGCAGTTACTCTTCCATGATCTGCCCTTCCTTAGAATCCATTCCGAAGCCCTTAAGGGATCAAGACAGCTTAGGGAGGCATAGTCCCCTTTGGGTCCATAAAAAAGAATGGAAGTAGGATTCGCTAAACTTTCGGCCTGAGTCATTCACACCAACTGATACCTGACTTCTTAAGTCTCATGCTTCTATAAGGCTTTTAGAGACTCCACATATGGTGATCCAAAGTGTAGCCTATACGTTCAAGCTTTCAAGCCCGAGCTAGTCTTCTTACCACCTAGCTACTTCACGTACTCCTCTGTCTCCTATCTTCTCTCCCTGTACATTAAAGGTCTAGGTAGCTCAATTCCTTCTAAGAAGTAAAATCTCTTTCTTCCTATATTCTAAAAAAAAGAATGAATAAGAGCCTTTCTTAACTCTTGAATTGTGTAAGGCATTTAGGAGCGCTCTTTGAATCCAACAAGAAATATCGTAAGAGAAGAAAGAGAGCTTTAGAAGCAGCCAATCTTTTCTTTATGCCCAAAGAATCCCATTTCTTTCTTGGTTGGAAAAAGCCAACCGGTGATTGATTGTAGACAAGTCTTTCTTCATTTTATGAGCAAGAAGCAGAACGTAAAACTTTAAGGATCTTTATGGATAACCAATCCATTTTCAAATATAGTTGGGAAAGTGTCCCTAAGAAATGGGTAAAAAAATGGAAAGATCGGAACATGGGAATAGATATGATACCAACTCGGATTACCTATTTCAATTGTTGTGCTTTCTTACATTGCATACCTATATAAGGGATCAAGTTTTGATCGATATTTGTGGAGTTGATCATCCCTCTTGAAAACAAAGATTTGAAGTGGTCTATAATTTACTGAGTACTGGTATAACTTACGCATTCGTGTCCAAACTAGTGCATATAAAGTAACACGAATATCTCCGGTAGTCAGTCTATTTCCATCAGCCGGCCGGTGGGAGTGAGAATTTTGGGATATGTTTGGTGTTTCTTCCATCAATCATCCGGATCTATGCCATATATCAACAGATTATGGTTTCGAGGGTCATCTATTACGAAAAGACCTTCCTCTGAGTGGATATGTGGAAGTATGCTATGATGATCCAGAGAAACGTGTAGTTTCTAAACCCATTGAGATGACCCAAGAATTTTGCTATTTCGATTTTGCTAGTCCTTGGGAACAGCGTAGCTACAGATAATTCAGAATCAGAATAAATAGGCCTAGTCTAGGGGACAAATCAATAGGAAATGCTCTATTTATTTGCTTTGTAAGAATAATCAATTCACTTCTATGAAATGAAAGAGTTTCACGGGAATTTTCTTGATCGTCGGATATCAATGAGAAAAAGGAAGAAGTGTTATAGAACGATTTCCTGCAATTCTTCCCAGTATGGAATGAGTAAAGAATCAAGCTAGAAGAGAAGTCTCGATCTATACAAAATGCACTGGACTTTTTTCTTTCTTTCGATTTTATTGATATCAGAAGAGCCTTACTATATAAGGGCACTAGCACTTTACTAATAGAATATAAAGCCTGAAAAAGGAATGTAATAGGCTTGCTACTCTAGGCTCGCTTTGCTTCTTTCAAGCTCCGCCCCTTATTGAAGACAAGACTAAAGCCCTAACGCGCCTTCTCTTTTTTAGTAAAGCAACCTTTCGCACTAGGCGCTCACTTTTTTTTGTCTGGGTGAAAGCTGCCAGCAAGGCTTGCTTAACCGCATACACGGAATTGGTCTTCTCGCATGCAACTATTTCTATCGGGAAAGCCTCAATCAAGGGGCTTATTTATTATTTAGAACCCTTTTTGCTCACTCATAAGTAAGTAAGCGTGTTGGTAGGAGCGGCGGGATGATGATGAAGTAATATATCAATAAAGACCAAAAATAAGAAAGAAATGACAAGATAAATTTTATATCGATAGAGGAAAATGTGGAAAACAAAACAAAGAGGGGTTCTCTACAATGACACTGTAGAAAAATTGAAAGGGATGTAGCGCAGCTTGGTAGCGCCCTTGTTTTGGGTAAAAAATTTCACGGGTTCAAATCCTTCCTGTCATCCCTACCTATTACTTCTCCTCTGGACAGTAACGAGGAATCCATTAAGATCGATTAAAATTGGGGCATACAAAATAAAAAAAGTGTTGAATTTGATTTAATGAGTATATATGCATGCAAGATGTATTGGGAAAAAGAATCCTTTTTCCTGTCGTATCTACTGTGATAAAAAAATGCTCTTAGTTCAATTCTGTAGAACGTGGGTCTCCAAAACCCTATGTCGTAGGTTCAAATTCTACAGAGTGTGATTCCGAATCAACAGACCCCATTACCGAGAAAAAAAGGCAAAGAAGAACTGAATTTATGGGAAAATCCTGGTAAAATGTAACTTTATTTTAAGAACTGTAAAAGAAAAGGCTTCCAATGCTAGCTTCATAAACGTAGCTCTTACGTTCCAACTCGGGTATGTAGTCACTTTAGCGAAGCTTATAGCTTGAAAATGGGCTCGTAGCTATACAGTAACTCGATGACATGCCTTATTCAAGGCACTACTTTGAAAGACCTTACGCCCCTACCTCTCTTGCCGGGGTACTTACTTGAACTAGGAAAGGGATTCACTTCTAAATCATATTTCTTTATGGAATTTTGCTCACGCGGTCAAACCTAAACGCTTTTTATCGCTATAATCCATTATTGAGGGAGGAATTTAGCCGACTGGCTTTCACCAGTTTGTCATGAGAGTTCGTCAATCTTCCATTGTCTTTGTGTGAAGCTTGAAAAGGCTTATAGAGGCTGAGAGGGGCACACATATTGGTCTAGAGCAGTCATTGAATGTGCGACCTCAAATTCATGAAAGTCTGTTAGAAAGGTAAGGGTGCAAACTAGTATAGTACGTCTTCTTGATCTCGTACCTGCTCACCTGTACGGATATGTATTAGAGTCGAACACAGTTAGTTACCTTAGGTAGGTTTTGACACTCTATAAGGAGTCAAAGTTCGTGTTTGCCAATCCTTGTCTGAGTGAAATCTTGCTAATGCACTTTTTATGCTAGGGGGAATGGACTTGTTTAAACTCCTTCCTTCCAGCCTTACCGGCGCTTCTCTCCCTTACTAATAGTACTTGGAATCGGTTAGCTCATTTAGCATGGGTGGTTTTAGGACAGTTGCAGAGGATAGTCGGGAGCTTAGCCTCGTCTACCTTATCTTGTACCCGCTGTGGGACGATAAGGGCAGGCTTTTTGCTAGTGTATTCACTACAGAAGCTATATGTATGGGTAGTAGAGCTAGAACTAATAGCGTTAGTCTTGCTACTTGCTTTCCTCTAGGAGAATACTGCTTTAAATGGGCTAGTGCTGCTATACTATACTATATGTATGTATATTAAGAGAGTGAGGAATAGCATAACTATCTTCAGCCCTATATTCTAAGCGTAAATGCCCTTAGCTAGTGGAGCTATGGGTAGCCTTTTAGAGCTGTATGTAACACATGGGTATATCCTATCGATGTAACTAGCTGGGTCTAAATAAAAGGGTTGTTGTATGCAGAGCTAAGAGAGCCATTACCTTATTATTTAAGGCGTAGGCTAGACGTACAAGGACTGCTGCCAACTAGTTTGCCCAAAGGCTGTATTTGATTGAATTTAGGGTCACGCCCTAACTAAAGGGAAGTTGGCGCTAGCTTCCTAAACATGATTTCTTTTCGTCTTGTGGGAAATAACATATGTAAGTCCAGCACTCTCTTCATTCTATCTGTTAGTCTAGTTAGTAGCAATCTAAGGATTCACAGCTCTCAAAGGGTAGGTTAATCAGTCTATCCCCAGTCCCTTGCTGTAAGAGCATAAGTCTTTAAGCTTTTCTCAGTCGAGAAAGAGTGGCTTAGCTCTTATAGTAGCAATCTCAATTCGTAACTGCTCACTGATTCGCCTTCGTCAATGAAGACCATGTGGTTGGCTTTTTGGACAGAGCCGATGCTCAATAATTAGCTATGTTCGCAACATCTTCTTTGTCATAGCCTACTTACTGAAAGCTCACTGCCCTGCCCCACTTTGGATTGCTCTGTAAATACTTTCGACTGCTTTGCATGCTCACTTTGACTGCCCCGGGAGACAGATACCTGATCAGTAAAAGAGGCATACTAAAAAAAGCCTTTGAACCGATGACTTACGCCTATTTCTTAGGGCATTTAAAGAGCGTGACTCTACCGCTCTGCTGACCTGGCCCATTTTTTATTCAATTCATGAATTAGCCTACTAGAGTTCACTGCATTTATATATTTATAATAATATATATAGTATATCATTCGTGTCTCTATTACAAGACGGCAAAACTAAATCGAATGAAATCCAATGAGAAAAAAGAATAAAAAAATTTTAGGCTGTACGCCTAATTTTCATGGGAATGTAGTTCAATCGATCAGAGCACCGCCCTGTCAAAGCGGAAGCTGCAGGTTCAAGCCCCGTCAGTCCCGACAGATCCAAATAAAATCACATAAAAATTAACCACTACTGTGAAAGAAGGAGAGCAGAATTTCATTCCAAAGGGAGATCCTTCTTATTTCTTTTCTATTTTCATTTTTCATTTCTCACAGATACAAATATATATGGGAATTTGAATTTCTGCAACTAGTACCGATGCTTTACTTTGGTCTAGGTCTCTCTGAAATGTTGTTTGGGATGGTCTAGTATAAGCTCCGGTTGACAGAATGAAGAGCCAGGGCTTTTAGCCCGATCCGATTATAGGGTTAAGAGAAAAGGCAATGGACAATAAAGCGGTTAAAAGCGCCCATTCTGCTTCTGATAAGGGGAGGGGAGCTGCATCGACCCTCTCAGTGGTTGTAGGCGCTAAATGCTATAGGTTAGTGGGGGATAACCAATATCCACACTTTTTTTTATAGCTATAGCCGATACTTCTATTGATGGAAGGGAAGGGGATAAGCCGGTGGATGTCTGTCCTATCTCTTCGAGGAAGGAGAGGCCCTTCTTTTTCTTTTATTTTATTATAGCTGACTTCTCTGTCGTAAGGCTAAATCCCTTGCCCAATTCATTTTTTGAGGAAGAAGAATCCCGGGCTCTATTCTACTATAGGCAACTTCTCTATTGACGAGTTCAAACCCATAGTCTTAATCGGAGTCCTTCCCCTGCTACGACTCTATCACTGATTTCGAGCTTGACTAAAATCCATAATGGACAGCTGTAAAAGATTATTGAAATCTAAACTTAACCGAAGAGCTTCTTTGCTGCTTACTAGGAGACTAGCCGTTACCACTCGAATTTAGGTAAGTAATAAGCTGTGAAGAGCGCCCTAGGACTCCTTTTCAAGCCCTAGGAATGTTTGGGGAAAAGCCCTTGCCCTGTCATTCATATCATTAGCTCAGCTCTTTTTTTTCTCATAACCTGCTATTGCGCGCTATACTTTTGCTTTTTTTCTGATCCCTGCCTAGCGCTTTGTTTTCAAAACCTTAGTAGACCACCAACAAGGTAAGCTGCCTTCTGCAATCAAGATGAAAAAAAGCTATTCTTTATTACTTGGAGGAAGGATTTATTTGAAACTTAACTTGTAAAAAAGCGAATATTATTTAAAGCCTGGTAAGATAGAGAGAGAGAGAGAGGATCGTTTGCACCTCGTTTGGAGTATCTTATTTTGAACTCGATAGACGAGGCCTATGATGCTGTTGTAGCTGGATATGCCATTCATTAATCCATTGTAGTATCTAGCTTCATCGGGCCTTGTTGGTGGCCTGGGCTTGATAGGAGGAATCTAGTCTATTTCTCATATTGGTCGTAAGGTTGGAAGACATTCGACTTGGATTCTGTTCAACAAACCTATTTATATAGTCCGAAGCCTATCATACCCACATGTCCCTTGCCTCTTACCGCTCCCCCTCAGGCATCTTTCTTTCACAGAATAAGTATACACAGAATCTTCTTTCGTATCAGAATACAAAGACTAGTTGTAAAGTAGCTAGTAGCTAAACCGGATGAAATTTAGTTGTTTTTCATCTTTGAATGCCGAGCAAGTAGGCTCCTTCCTTTGGGTTAGGAAGTCGCAGGCTCGATATGGTTCACTCAACAGACTCTATATCGATCGATATTGGTATCGATACTAGTATAACGATTTGGTGGATACTTATAGTTAGATGTGTATGTATGTTTCAGTGAACTCTCCAGTGGCATCATCTTCTACGTGAACCTTCTCCTCGTTAGGTTCCGACTCTGCTTATGGAAAAGCTACTTCGATTGGATCTAGCCTTAGTAAAGTAGAAGTTGAAAGAGATTTTCTGAGAGAATGATGTTTGCGCGCTGGTTTCCACCATTCTCTTCACGTAGAGCTTTTTTACTCTTTTTGAGCTCTTTCTTTTGATCTTGTAATGCTTTAGATTTCCTTCTCTAAAGAGATTTTCTGGCTTGTGTGTGTGTAGCCTATGCGAAGCAAGCCCGCATCTTTCCCCATAGCCATCTTTCCTTATTCTTTATCACCTGGTCTTTCTTTCGTATGGGACATGGGATCTTTCTTTCTGAAATCCATTTACCTTACTAACCTAAGGCTTAAGAGTTATCCCTTCTAAGAAAGAAGAAACCTTGGAAAGCTGTCAAGCCAAAACCAGTTTTATCCTCAAAGAACCCAATGGGCGTACAAATATCTGCTTCAAAAAGACCACGAGAGATGCAAAGAATAGCCCTTTGCTTGGGGGAGAAAGACTAAGGATCAGTCTACTGGGACCTAGAGGAGATAGAAGCTGTGGTTAGTGAGTTGCCTACTTTACTAAAAGGCTGAACTGCTGACTCTAGAAATTACTTATTAAGTTAAGAGTAGCCTTGCAATGCTCAAAGATCCCGCTTAGCGGGAAGGGTTGCTGTTAGATTCTATACCAAGGCATTCTCTCCGAAAAATTGAATCGCAAAGGTACGAAACATAGCTAGTCAAAGCAATCCACTCAAGCCAATATACCTGGAAGGTAGGGAAAAAAGTATATGCTTCTTCAACTTAAACAACCCCTTTTCAATATCTTATTACTATTTTAGTAACTCGCTCCTCTTCTTCTTTTTTTTAAGAATAATCCTTTTTGATTCCCCGACATCTCATCTACTAATTTCTTCTTCTTTAATCAATGCTAATTCAGCTATTTACTGATCATTTTCACTCTGTCCGGTGGTGCCATAAAGTGATTCATAGAAACTTCAAACCATGTGAAAGCTCTAAGTCAAGAAAGTCAAGAAGTCAAGCCAGCAAGAAAGTCCAAAAGTTAGAAGGTACAGTTTTATCATCCTAAGCTACCTCACCTCACTAAGTCCAGTCTATGAGCCCTTATCCCAAGAATAGAGATAGGGCTAATTGAATAACAGATTCCTCTTTTATTAGTATTATATGTAACTTGCTCGTCCTATTCTTTTACTATGCATAGGGCTGTAGGTTGCTTTCTTTGATCTTATCTCCTCACGAATCGTCTGCTTAAGCCAATAAGATCGAAAAGGCTATCTCCCAGTGGCAAAAAAGAGTGTGGCACTTTCCTTCAAGCAGGAAGGTTGCAAAGTAATCCAAGGGAAAGGTAGACCTCGAGTGAGGAAAAACGAGAGCCACTTTAGTGACCTTTGAATAGGGTCCATACTAACCTTACCAGTTATTACTGCCTAATGCCCAAACTGAATAGAGAGCTGTTGACTAAGCAAATCATCTATTTATAGTTACTGCAAATAGGAAAGAAGAGCAGTTGTGTGGAAGGTCTTTCTTCGGCCTTTGCTTATCTTATGTTATGTCTAGCCTAGACTTGAAAGCCTAAGGATACGTCCCGCTAGAAGGAGTATGAATAGTTAGATTCCTTACTAGGCTTTTATCCCCTTTTCTAGGAACTAGTCAATTAAGGTAGGGTTCTTGTTAGTCTATGTCTACCCTTCTTTTATGATCTACCTGCTTGTGCTCTATAGCATGGATACAAATAGAGGTTCCCTCTAGCTCTAATTGAATCTTCTCTTTTTTTCGATCCAGATAGAGCTAATAGTTAGATTCCAGAATAGCCAATACAGTACGGTTAAGACTAGTTCTCAGCTATTGATCGTCTTTCATTGGAAGTTTCCTTTCCTTTGATGTCGATGCTGGCAAACGAGAAGGTTTCGTACCTAGAATAGATTTTTTCCTTTAGGCTAGTAGGTTATAGGGGAAAGAGCAAGCTAGAGGTCCAACCTAAACAAGCGTAAGATATGAAAGAAGCGAGTCATAATCGAATTTACCTACCTTTTAGCTTAGAGTAAACAGACAAGGTTATCCAGTTCTAGCCCCCTTCTAGTAAGAAAAAAGCTATTCATGTCATTGGGGAGTGAGCTCATGTGAAAGCTTTGCCAGCAAACCAGGAGCTGCCTCTCTTTTAGAAAAGGGATAGCAGGAAGAGAAGAAATAGAGCATCAACAACCGTTCCACTCGATTGGAACTTCTAACTAAAGTTGCTCATGTTTTTTAGTAGGGTCTGGGCTATAGGGTCCTTTTAACCCCTTTCTTATGCATTCGGAGATGGCCCCTCATGGATGCTATCTATTCTAACTTGTTGGATGCCAATATGGCCCTTCGACTGAGTCTTAGTGTGTTGGAAAATGGGTCCTCCCAGACTTGTACTCAAGGACCATGCCGAACCCCGCATCAAAGTCTTATATACCTGGGGTCAAAGTAAGGAAAGAGCTCGTAGCCACGTTATCTGTCTTGATCATGAAACTTGAGCCCAATGAAGAAAACTACACTGCGCTCTAGCTGGTTATGAAGGAAAGGAGCTATTCCCACAGTGAACAAGAGTTTTCCAGATAATTCTGGAGATCTTTGTCTTTGCCAGTAATCTAAGCAGGATTACCCATCCAACGCATTTCATCCCACATAGGAAGCTTGCATTCACGAGTATCTCTAAGCTTTTGTGTGACATGGATCTTCCTTCTATCTTAAAGGTTGCATGTATAGAAGATAGAGCCTAAGCCTTTTAAATTAAAGTTCCTAAAGCTTAACACGATGGGGCTTTACGGCCATCAACAGTAAAAAGAAGAAAAGTCCTGCTGAAAGAATCAGATTCAAGTGATAGAATTCAGCGCTAAAGCAAGTACGCGCTACTAAAGGAAGGATGCCAAGCCTATCTTATCAAATTCCCTGTCTCAGGCCTATACCCGTAAATAGTAAGACAGACGAACTCTTTCCCCTGCCTTTTTTAACTCCCTTTAGAGAGAGAGGTCCTCTCTACCACGGAGTCCCTGCCTATCACACAGGAGGCATACGCGTCGACTGGAGTTGGTGCTTGTGGTAGGGGTTGTTCCACTTCAAGAGCACTCCTGGGAGAAGGGACAGCCTTAAGATCACTCCCAAGAGAAGAGAAGGGATAGTCAGAAACTACTCCAAAGGTAAGGGGGAGAGGTCGTAAGGGACCGATGGAAAGGACTCCAAATCCAAAAGGGACTTGTATTCCATTGACCAAGGATTAGAGGAGCCTACCTTATTTGCCTATGCAGGCACGTTTTTAGGGCCCATGGGTAAGGTAAAATCCCCAAAACACGAAAGAAGTCTGTCCACCCAGACAACCTCGAAGCGCCTTTAGCTCATGACTCTGCCCCAGCAGGCATATTGGGTTCACCCCCCACTGATCATAGCAAACTCTATGGCCAGGGCTAGCCTGCCCGAGCACCCATAATAACTACAAAAGAACCCTAGATAGCATGGCGGCCTACAATCTCTAAGAGAATAGGAGAATCAAAGAGGAAATAGATACAATAAGAGAAAATGACTCAAAGTAATAGAAAAGAAAGTCGGACAAAAAAATTGATGTGCTTCGAGTGTTAAAAAAAAGATCTTTGTCTTCCACTTTTGGTACATAGAGTGAAAAGTCTTAAAAATAAGTATCATGGTACATCGTCCTTCCTTGAAATGGAACTATCAACCACTGTGACTCCCTCGAATGCTGAGAGTCAAACTCTTACTTTTGGGACTTCTACCAAGATTTCCTGGGAGCAGCGGATAGGATTTCGTGCTATTTTAGGATAGGAGTTTCCTACTAGGTATTTATTATATAGTCCATGCCATAGAATTGAGGAGTTCCAAGGGATTCCCTCTCTCTAGACAATACTTTTCCTCTCCTTTAGAGAAGCCATGTATTATTTTCCTTATCCTTTATAGTCTGTCCTAGAGAGAAGGTAGTTGTAGGAAAGTGTGAAAATAGTCCAGTTCGAGTTGCCTTTCAAGCTGAAGTCTTTCAAGTAGAGATAACTGGGTCTGGGGAAAGAAAGTATGTAAATTCTTCAGGCTAATAACATATCTCTAGTTTCAGTAGTTTTTGATAAGCAGTAATTTCTAGCCCCACAACGGTAAAGTGCTTATGTCGACACTAACGAGTTTCTTGGAAGTAAGAAAGAGGGTGCCTTGATTTAGGATAAGAATACCATACTGCCAAGGTAGATCACAGTGGGCATCCCTTAGAGTAGGCTATCATAAAAAAATAGACTAAAGCAGACTACAATAAAGCGAAGCTATGATGATCCAATTTGAAATATCATAAGAGAAGAAAGCGTAGAACAGAGCCTATTCACTTAGTCAGAAAGCTTTATCAAGAAAGCTGTGCCCAATAGTGCTTAGCCATGTGTGGACCGAAATGGTCTCGCAAAGCCGGTCACTGTATGCCTATGATCCTATCTAACTAAATAGAGTGGGGATCCTTTTCTTTTCTTTGTTCGCTGCGATCTACATTTTTGTTATGCTTTACACATGAAATTCGTTACCGAAAAAACATTGCCCTTTCCTTTCAGTCAAGTAACTTCATACCTTTCTGCGACTACATTCCTTAATCTGGGCAGGATCTATCATCAGCGACAATCTTGATGAAAAATAATTTGCATTTCTTCATCATATCATGGAATTTTCTCCCAGAGCAGCGAAAATAACAACTCTATTAGAAAGTAGAATTGCCAACTATTCCATAAATTTGAAAGTGGATGAGATCGATCAAGTGATCTCAGTTAGAGATGGGATTGCATGGGTTTATGGATTAAACGAGATTCAAGCTGGAGAAATGGTTGAATTTGCAAGCAGTGTGAAAGGAATAGCCTTGAATCTTGAGAATGAGAATGTAGAGATTGTTGTCTTTGGTAGTGATACCATTATTAAAGAAGGAGATCTTGTCAAGCGCACTGGATCTATTGTGGATGTTCCTACGGGAAAGGCTATGCTAGGCCATGTGGTCGATGCCTTGGGACTACCTATTGATGGAAGAGGGGCTCTAAGCGATCACGAGCGAAGACATGTTGAAGTCAAAGCCCCTGGGATTATTGAACATAAATCAGTGCACGAGCCTATGGAAACTATCTTAAAAGCGGTAGATAGCTTGGTTCCTATAGGTCGTGGTCAATGAGAACTTATAATCAGGGACCAACAAACTGGAAAAATTGCTATTGCTATCGATACCATATTAAACCAAAAGTAAATGAACTCAAGGGCCACCTCTGAGAGTGAGAGATTGTGTTGTGTCTATATAGCGATTAGACAGAAATGCTTAACTATGGCATAATTAGTTCAAATTCTTTTAGAGGCAAATGCTTTAGAATATTCCATTCTTGTAGTAGCCATCTCCTCGATCCTGCTCCTCTAAAATTTTTAGCCCCATATTTTAGGCGTGCCATGGGAGAATATTTCCGCGATAATGGAATGCATGCATTAATAATATATGATGATCTTAGTAAATAGGCAGTGGTATATCGACAAATGTCATTATTGTTATGCCGAACACCAAGCTATGAGGCTTTCCCAGATGATGTCTTCTATTTACACTCTCGGCTCTTAGAAAGAGCCGCTAAACAATCGGACCAGACAGGTGCAGGTTGCTTGACCGCCTTACCCCTCATTGAAACACAAGCTGGAGACGTATCGGCCTATATTCCTACCAATGTAATCTCCATTACTGATGGACAAATCTGTTTGAAAACAGAACTTTTTTATCGCAGAATTAGACCTGCTATTAACGTTGGCTTATCTGTAAGTCGTGTCGGGTCTGCAGCCCAGTTGAAAGTGATGAAAAAAGTCTGCGAAAGTTTAAAACTAGAGTTGGCACAATATTGCGAAGTCGCCGCCTTTGCTCAATTTGGCTCAGACCTTGATGCTGTGACTCAGGCATTACTCAATAGAGGAACAAGGCTTACAGAAGTACTGAAACAGCCACAATATGCACCCCTTCCAATTGTAAAACAAATTCTAATAATTTATACAGCTATCAATGGATTCTGTGATCGAATGCCATTAGAAAAAATTGATCAATATAAAAGACCCATTCTTTCAACTATAGAACCCGACCTACTACAAGGGATTCTAGATGGATTAACCAAAGAAAGAAAAAAAGAACTCAATGATTTCCCAAAGGAACAAAGCAAAAATCTCCTATGATTCAAGAATATAAACTTACATCACCGTGATGTAAGTCTATAAAAACAAAAACCGAGGACCCCAACAAGCTAGCTCCTATTCGGAACCTCCATGTAGTTCTCTAAATCAAACTATGGCCATTCTTATAATATTTATAAGAAATCAAAGAAAGTTAGGGCTGTAATCATCTTACAAGGAGGTCAATGAGGCACCCGGTGCGGGAGCAGCTACAATAGCTTTAGCGGGATCTATCAGCGGAGGCATTCTTGATGAAAAATAGAAAAAATTTTATTCTGTTTCTAATTGCCTGACTTCTTTCTTTTCTTCTTTTTGTAGGGTCACATTATTTATTCGGACGTTTTCTATGTAGCGACTCGGTCCTAAGAGGGGTGGCGCCGGGGTAGAAGACCTGAGCAAAGAGCGGCCATAAAGGATGTCGATGGGGACAGGAATGAATCGAGTCCACACAGGAAAGAGATAGGGTTTCGAGGTTGTGTTGGTATGGGACAACACAATTGAGAAAGGTTAAGGATTTCGAGATTGTTATGGTATGGGACATTAAAATTGAGAGAGACTTAAGAGATTTGATTGATACTACCTATACTAACAAGGTGCACCTTCTTTTCGAGAGCCTACTCAGGAGAACTTTAAAGTTAAGCGTGCTTGATTTGGAGCAATCTCAAGATGGGTGACCTCCTGGGAAGTAATTTCCTAGAAGTGAGCCAGTGAGGACAAAGCTCACTGGAAAGACTCGTGTTGGTTTGTGGGGGCAGTCGGTCAAACCCGGGGTGTTACAGAATGGTATTAGAGCCAGCTCTCTCCCAGTACGGTGTGGTTCGGGGACGAACAAGGCGGAAGCTGGTGGGCCTATAGCGACCTGGTCCTAAGAAGGGTGGTGCTGGGGTAGAAGACCTGAGCAAAGAGCGGCCATGAAGGATGTCGATGGGGATAGGAATGAATCGAGTTCACACCCAAAAGAGAGAGGGTTTCGAGGTTGTGTTGGTATGGGACAACACAATTGAGAACGGTTAAGGATTTCAAGATTGTCATGGTATGGGACATTACAATTGAGAGAGACTTAAGAGATTTGATTGGTACTACCTATATCAACAAGGTGCAACTTCTTTTCGGGAGCCTACTCGGGAGAACTTTAAAGTTAAGCGTGCCTGACTTGGAGCAATATCGGGTGGGTGACCTCCTGGGAAGTAATTTCTAGGAATTAAGCGAGTGAGGACAAAGCTCACTGGAAAGACTCGTGTTGGTTTGTGGGGGCAGTCGGTCAAACCCGGGGTGTTACACTCTAGGATCAGAAGGAACGCTATAATGAACACTATAAAAAATCTCACACTTTTTTGTATAGTTCTTTGGGTACTCTATTTGAATTTTTGAATATTTCATTTTCGTATGAATATACTATTCCGCCCTGTAGTTGTCTCTGTTCTACGCATCTTCCTTATTTCTTTAACTACACTCTTTTTCTATTTTTTTCGTATATATCTTTATTCGAATATCAGTTTATGCTTTATTGATGGGTTGGCAGTTTTTATAGGTATTTATGCCATTTTGGGGTTGGGTGGGGAAGTGAATCCCCATGGGGGCGAAGGCGCTGGGAGCTCTTCTGGGTGGACGACTTTCGATTTGAACGAATTAATACCAGAAGCGAAAATCAGAGGGAGCACCCCGTCTACTAATGCGGACCCTTCTGAACCGAGCGTCAACCAAGCCCCTACGAGCCCTTCTGGAGAAAGGCATAGGGATTCGTCGGTCGAGCAGCCGGTTATACCACACCGCCCACTTAGCCAAGACCTTCCTTCATCTTCCCGCCCCCCCCCCCCCCCCCCCCCCCGAATTCACTCCAGCTAAAAGAGCTTAAAGGGCGCCTCCACACCTTAATTCGGGATCAGTATTGTCACCACATCGAGCAATATTATCCTTGATGGCAGCAATCAGATCCCGAAAGATTGAACGGCATTGCCCAAGCAATTCTTTCCGTCTTGGACCTAGACGACAGTATTGGGAAGCATCGTTTGTGGATAGAAAAGCTTCGTAAATATCTCGACACACTCAAAAATTTCTATAAGGACTAGGATTATATAAGGGAGTGACTTTAATAGATTTAGTAGGATCTATCATCAGCGGCATTCTCTCTTTACATTACATCAATTTGAATTCACATGGAATTTCTTACATCTCCTGAAATTTCGGCGTTTGTTATTCTAGGCTTAGGCCTCACCACAACAATAGCATTGCACACCCTCTCCTAACTGGGCTTTGCCTCTCTTACCACTGTCCCTAAGGACGAGGCTGTTGAATCTATAATGGACACTGCAGAGGACGTCATAGTGGAAGCTATAGGTGAGAAGCTAGGAGTCCTTTTCAACATGGCAGAAGTTCCTCTACCCCCTGACTATGACCTTATCGATTTTATTTTAAATACAGCTGATGATTTTGACCAGATACACGCCTGCTATTAGAATTTATTGGCGCACGACCTGATGTCGTCCACTTTCATGGACGTACTGGCGCAAGTGCAAGGACTTACAATCTAAATAGTTGTTTAATGCATTCTTCCTATTGGACAAAGTGGTTGAGGAGCATGCGGGAAATCACCATTATTTAAGTAATACTCTACACAACCTAATCATTTTTCAAACCAATAGTGGGACCTTCCAAGTGGTTGTCAATCATATTTCTTCATTAGGTTGGGGGGGGGTTAGGCTGCAGGATTAGTTCATACGGATGGGACATTTATTGATCTATAAGATCGTGGTCATCGAGATGAGAATAAGAGCAGACGGTATTAGACCAAGGTCAAGCCCCCTTTACACTATGGGATCAATTGGGCCTCTTTCAAGTGGGTCCTCCGTATCGCTCACCATCTGATAACTATTGTAAGTCGTGAAACTCTGTTTTCTTACAAATATCTTATTCTCTTCTTAGCAAAAGCAAGCAGCAACTACGACAACTGGAATAGGGGAGGGGGGATATTTAGGATCAAAATCTTACCGCACCGTAAGTAGAGAAGAGCTCGCCCTGGTAAACTCCAGTAATAAGAGAATTCCCTTTTAGCCTAGTGAATAAAGGAAAGTCTTGGGCTATGCCCCCCCTTACTCAAATAGGGCTAGTAAGGAGTTTGAATTCCTTTCTCTAGTTTCCTCTCCTTCACTCACTCCATAATGTTCCATTTTCATATGCTTAATAAAACATGTGATTTGAGAAGTCAAGCGCCTGGTTTTATTAATCCTGTTATTCCAAAGGTAACAAAGCTATTTCCCAACTTGGTTCTATCTCTTAGGCTAAACTTCTTTCGTAAAGGACTGTTCAAGCAGGAATAAGGTACAAAAAAAGAAAGAACCTTCAAAAACTTCAGGCAAAGAAGCTTACACTTGTTCATTAATTATGGTTGAAGAAAGGCAGGTAAACAATCGAAAACCTTTGCCTCGTCTTCAGTTTGAAGTTCGCTGTAGGACTCTTATTCAGACTTATTCCGCGTTAGTTCCATTCTAAACAACCTGAAAGAAGGATCGCACACAAGAAAATAGAGTTGGAATGAAAGATGGGGATTAAAGAATAGATTCAAATGTCTGTTATAATCTTCTAAAAAATGATGCGTGATTAAGTGAACAATTTACAACGGCAACGAAGCTAAAGGAAGAGATTCGTCTTTTGAATGGATCTTAAGACTCTATTATACGGAATGCTCGCACGCGTCCCATTTCGGTCTCTTTCCATAAGATACCTATTTAAGGTACTTTCAAGAAGCCGAGCTGACTTAGTCGTGCAAAGGCCTAAGTGAATAAGGCGACATACGAGAGGTAACTTCTAGAAATCGAATTCTTCCCCAAAAAAGAGGTCTAGATGATGTGCACTCTTGATGGGCTCACAAAATCCAAGGCAAAAATCGAGGTATCGGCTGTGCAAGACCTGAAGACGTTTTATGTCCCATCCTTCCTAGTTGGCGGGGAGGCGTGGGACCTTATTCTACTAGTCGACTGAGCCTCTCTCTAGAGAGAAGACTAGATTCAGAAGGAAGTCCCAACTCCATACCTATTTAGCCAAGTGATTTTGCTCTTATCCTATATTTTTTCCCTCTGAAGTAAATTCCTTTCACTGATTCCGTCACGCCAAACTGAGCAAAGAAGTTCAATTATGATCTTGGATCTACTATCATTTATGTTGTGTTTGCTCAGAGAGAACCACCAGCTGAGCTTGTTACCAATACTCGTAGGAGTCCGCAATCTATCTTTATCTACTTGCTCAGCAGTAATTAATTAAATTTATTAGAAGCTAGATCCCACTCTAGCCTGTATTCCAGGTCCACTCTACTCTCGCTTAGTGAACACTTCCTCTACTTATGGATATAAAAATATATACCCAAAAAAAGGATTTCACGATCTCACGCTGGGTAAGGAAAGAGAAAAATAGATTTATCACCCCTCTTTCTTGCAGTGGATAAGCCTTCCCGACTCCACTCTCTTCATCGATGAAGCTAGCCTTGTAACCAGGGCAATGAGAATTCCTAACTGAACTGAACGTTCAAGATTTGATTCTTGAAGCTTAAGGAGGCCATAGATAACTAAAAGACTAGCCTTTTTTCCACTTACTCCAGCTGGAAATTTTCAACTAATCCCCTCATAAACAACCATTACAGCTTCAGTCAATTATAAAGTAGTCTACTCATATGGGACAGCAGCTCAAACTGGATCGAAAGAAGAAAGATAGGAATTAGAAAAAGCTAGCTTGATAAGATTGAACTTTCATTACATTGGCTGACTACACTCACTGACTTCCCTCCCCCTGTCGTGTCGGTATTTAATACCTCTCTAAATCTGAAGTAGCAAAAATAGGCTATTGCACTCAAAAAGAGGGTAGAACTAACCCATAAATATTCTACTATAAGCACCCACTTATAAGATAAGAACCTGCTTTATAGGCAGAAGGGAAAGACTTTTCAGAACCCAGCAGTAGGCCAAGTCCTACAGCCTGTTGTGCCAGTGAACCTTAAATACTTAACCAACTTGATCGAAGAAATGTATGGCTCTAGATTACAGAGAATTAAAAGGCAATAAAATAGGAAAGCCTATCCTTATTACATAGGTAGGGACCACCCACTTATTTTCTAGGTAATAAAAATTTTAAATAAAGACCTTCATTTACCTTGTTCTCACGAGAAGGAAGTGTCTCCGCCTTAGACTTAGAACACATGGCTTGATTTACATTTACTTTCGGAGGCTTCAAATGATGATTATCTGAAACTTAGTCTTTAACTTACGTCAACTGACCGTCTTAGGGCCTTGAAGTGGAAGAAGCCGCAAGTCTGTTTACGTCAAGTCGAAACGAAGTAACGAATAAAGCAAGTCTGGTCGGGGAATAAAGTAAGTAAACCTTACCTCCTTTACCTCTTTCTCACTCTTTTTTATTTAGTATTGAGTAAACATTACTTTCTATTCTATTAGGTTAGACTAATTTATCCTTAGTCTAGGTAACAACGTGTACTCTATCTTTCTAGTGATTTACCTAGTGTGAAGTAAACAAGGTTAGTGTAAGCAAGATCAAGCTTGTTAGTAAGCAAGGTTAGTTAGTCTTCAGTAAGCTTATCAGTACCCACTCTATCCATTACCCACTTCTCTCTATTTCTTACTAAATACGTAATAACCACTCTTTATATATTATATACTAGAGTTCTACGTCAGGCCGGCCAACCCATAGCACCCAGCCAAATGACGGATTCAAGGAAAGCCCCCTCCTTATCAACATAAGAGAAGCTCGGATCAAACTTTGCCTACCTTCAGTCAGACCTAAAAGACTATGAATTCAGATGAGAAAGAGAAAGACTCACTGCCTTGGCCAGGTATTTGAATTCAGCTTGCTGCCCAAGCCTCTCTTTTCCACGCCAACACTGTCCTAGTCCTCAGACACCAGAGATTCCAATCCGAGATACAAGCTTTAGGTGCTAACCTTTTAGGCTCCATGCGTCTAACACTTGGAATTCTCTTTTAAACCTATATCTTTGTAAAGAAAAAGTCAACTTGAATCATATCATATGTCCTCCCATGGGGCTAGGTTATTTTATGTAAGATAGGTAAATCGTATAGAAATATAGAAAGAAAGCGAACCACTTCTATTCTCGGTGCCCTCAGAGCAGTATATAAGGTACCAAGTTGCTAGGTACAGAGTGACTCGACCATAAGGGAGAGGAAAGATAAGTTGCCCAGCTCATATGTTACAGGAATGAATTGTTTAGAGCCGATCTGCCGCCTCACCATAGTTGGTGCATAGCTAATTGTTCCCCACAAAGGTGAGTCTTGTTAACAGGTAAAAGCATGCATCTCGAGTCGATAGCCTAAAGGAGAATAATCTAACTATTGCCTTGAAAGGCTCCTTACCTGGCTGGTGTCTGGTTGCTCCAGGTCCTAAGGAATGAGATTAGCTTGATTACGCACCTGATTTACTTTCAGTTATTGAAAGCGCTGATGAACAATCTTCCTTATTTAACTTACAACTCAGATTCCTCCTTCACAGCTTGAAGCAGGATAGCTTCAAGCTTAAGGGCTCTTGGAATTCCTTTCAATTTCTCGAGTCACCCTAACGTAATGGCTAAGAGAACTTGGCTAACTTCAATCAATTCCAAGACTTTCCATCCTTCTTATGAGAGTTTCATATGTTGCTAGTTTTGAATATGAATATAGGGTATGGTAATCAAGTATAGTCCGAGTAGGTCGAGCATGAGTTATTCTAATCTAGGAGAAGAATTGGATGGTGATAGATGAGATTAGAGGTAGACTTAGCCTTTCTAACTCTATCTTTAGATCCCTACATGGTTTCTTACCTTATTTGGCGATAGCCAGCAGAGTGAATAGGTAAAGTACCTCAGTACAAGGATCGAACTTCAAGATTGAACACCGACTCTGTCTACTTAAAGACTGGGCATATTTCATTTCCAGATGGTAATTATAAATCTCGTTGAAAAGTTCTCTGCTACAAGTATTAATAATAGACTAAGAGTACCCCCCCTAATATTCCAAGCTCTTTCATAAAGTGCACTTCGTTCTTTGTTTGGGGGGATTTCCCACAAGATGAGAATAGTAGGACGAGAGCAGTAGCTCATACGAATCTGAGAGCGGATACATGACTGTGACCTTCCTTTTGAGCCTTCAAGGTGTCGAAGTCCTCTTAGGAGACAGTCCGGGGGCAGAAAAAGGCCAGGGGCCAATGAAGCAAAGCCAGAATCCCTCTTTCTACTCCATGATCTCATATTCTTCTTTATCCCCGTCTACTATCCCAATGCAATGGCTATCTACTGTTTGATGGTTATGCGACCTGCCACCTTAGACCATTGAAGTGAAGGAAGGACCTTAAGTGCGCTTTGCCTTTCTTTCTTCTAGCTTTCTATCAGAGCTGTCAAGCTTAAGGGAGTCTCTATATATCTAGTACACGACCATATCAATTCAATTAGATGTGGGTGCCTGCCATTCAACTAGAATCAAATTTACTATAAAAGGATACAGTTCATTTCAATCGAATGCGGAAAACTCATCGTAAAGTTAGTGATCACTAATCCTTTTAGTTGGATTTGGCTTCCGATAAGTTCGGTTAAGAAGATGATACCGAATCCTCAAGGCATCCCTACTCTGTGTAGCTAGCCACTCTTGGCCAATTCCCTCCGATCGAGTGGAATAAAGGCTCCCGACTGATTGAAATAATAAATATATATGACCTTTCTATAGAAGATAAGGTGATACCTCATGCTTGTAGCTTCTCTTCTTGCTACTCGTTACTAATAAAGAAATTGCGTTATATAAGAGAAATTTATCCCGTTCTCCTTACTTAATCAAGATGGGCGGGTGAATGGCTCACGCCTAGAAGGCTGAGAGAGCACAAGCAGTTGAAAAGCTGATGATTTCAGCAATAACAAAGGCCTTAGGGAATAGGATATTTCATAAGCCAAATAGGGAATGAAGCTAGAATCGACACCAGGTCAGGAATAAGATGAACCTAGGGGTGAGAAAAAAAGCTATTCAAGCTAAGCTAAATTGTAATTCTCAAATTTTTCAATTCTATGAAAAAATAAGTATTCCTAGGGAAGAGAGTTTGTTAGAAGGAAGGAGATGGCGGATGCTTGAGAAGGGGAATTAGGAGAGGGAAGCGTAAGGTTTGCTCGAGTGGAGGCTCATTCAATTCATTACCATTCCATTATAGGTATAGGGGAGGGGAAGCAAGCAAAAGAAACTGCTGACTTAGTTAGAAAGTAAGCACCCATGATACTAGATCTCGCTTTATAACTGGGTTGCCTAATCCCATCGCTTTGAGTTCATACTCTACTAGCTAAGAGGAAGCAGAACGAGAACTCTTAACTGGGCGTAAATGTTCAAATTATTAAACTTAATGTGATAAAAAATAATGGAAAAAATGGTCAAAAATAGCAAGCCACCTAAATTAGACTTTGAAAAAAAAATTGGTATTTATAGGATTTGTTAGTTGGATTTTGTGGAAAATTAAAGTAAGTTGTTAAACCTAAATTTGAATTTTGTAATAGATTGAATTATTGAGAAAATGATAGGGTCATTGCAGAATTCATCAAATGCCTATATAAGGCAATTTAATTTGCTATTTTAAAGAGTGTAAGAGAGTGAAAAAAAATAAGAGTTTATGAGTGTATTGTAATAAAATTAGTGTGAATTACTCATTTTTATGTTTTGAGCATTTTTTGCTTGAATATTTTTCTCTTCAATCCAACAAAGTGGTATCAGAGCCATTTCGTATCCAATCCTCTTTCCAAAAAATCCCCGAGTAAAAAAGTCGAGTTTAAAGAGTTTCAGAAGTAGCCCAGAAAGTGTTGCAATAGGCTATCAGAAGTGTTGCAAAAAATTACAGAAAGTGTCGCCAATACTCAAAAAAGTTGCAATAGCCTCTGTTCTTCCTTTCTGGAAAATTTTCAAGTTCATCTAAAATTGCAAGGAAATATTTTCCCTTGCTGTTCTCCTTGCAAAATCGGTCTGAAGCTATAGTGACGTACCATAGTGTCGCAATAGACTCAAAAGCGTTGCAACAACCCCTGTACTCTTCGAAACAAATTTTCCTTTACAAAAATGAATCCCAATGGTGTTTCCTTCGTTTTTCCTCAACTTATAAAATCCAATTACAAAAATTGGTGTATCAAGATGAAAGCCATTCTAGGATCCCAAGATGTTTGGGATATTGTTGAAAAAGGCTATGAAGTCCCAGCTGCAGATGCACAACTGTCGCAAGCCGAAAAGGACAGTTTGCATAAGAGTCATCGTAATGACTAGAAGGCTCTTAGTATCATCCATCAAGGGTTAGATGATGTTATGTTTGAGAAGGTGGCAGAAGCGAGCACCTCCAAGCAAGCTTGGGATATACTACGAGTTTCTCTTTAAGGAGAGGAGAAAGTACAAAAAGTTCGGCTCCAAATGTTGAGAGGAGAGTTCGAGATGATGAAGATGATGGAGACAGAAATGATTGCAGATTACTCCTCACGATTAAAATCTGTTGCTAACCAAATGCGGCAATATGGAGAAAATCTTGAAGAATCAAGGGTTGTTGAAAAACTTCTAAGGTCACTACTACCAAAGTTTGACTACGTAGTAGTGGTAATAGAAGAATCTCGGGATATAAGTAAAATGACCGTCGATGAAGTAGTTGGCTCATTACAAGCACGTGAGGAGAGACTAAACAGACAAAGAGAAGAGTCTGTAGAACAAGTCTTGGCAGCAAAGGTTTCAGTCAAAGGTGAAAGTAGCCAGGATTCTAGCAATTACGGACGAGGACGTGGTAGAGGCCGTGGAGGAAATGGAAGAGGAAGAGGACGTGGCAAAAATCAACCATTCGGTAGAGGTGAAAATAATAATGGAGATAATCAGTCCATACGAGGAAGAGGATGCGGTCATGGACGTGGATGAGGAAACTGGAGGCATAATGATGGATGTGACAAGTCCAATGTTCAATGCTACAATTGCTCCAAATATGGCCACTATACAGCAGAATGTCGGAGCCCACCAAAGCAAACAGAGGAAACGGCGAACAATATTCTAGAAGAGGACGTAACCAACACGGTATTACTAACCCGTGAAGGTGAATACAGTCAAGAAAACAACATATGGTATCTTGATAATGGTGCAAGTAACCATATGTGTGGAGACAAGAAAATGTTCGTAGAGCTGGACCAGTCATTCAGTGGTAATGTTGTTTTTGGGGATTCCTTAAGAGTTCCTATTCAAGGAAATGGAACTATTCTTATTCGTTTAAAGAATGGCGAGCACCAATTCATCAGCAATGTTTATTACGTTCCAAACATGAAAAGCAACATTTTAAGTTTGGGACAACTACTGGAAAAAAATTACCAAATTCACATGGTGAACCAAAAGTTGGTGCTGTTAAACGAAAAGAAGGAGCTGCTAGCTAGTGTACCAATGTCAAAAAATAGAATGTTCACTCTCAACATCAAGACGAATGTAGCAAGATGCTTAAAAGCTTGCGTGAAAGAATCTGATTGGCTTTGGCATTTGAGATTCGGTCATCTCAATTTTGGAGGGTTGAAATTGCTAAGCCAGAAGAAGATGGTGCATGGTCTTCCACTGATTAATAAACCCCATCAGCTTTGTGAAGGATGTCTTATTGGGAAACAATCTAGAACTAGTTTTCCAAAAGAGTACATGTCAAGAGGAAAGGCTCCCCTTGAGCTTATTCATGCCGATGTATGCGGACCAATGACACCAATATCATTGGGAGGCAACAAATATTTCTTGCTATTCATTATTGATTATAGCAGAAAGACGTGGGTCTATTTTCTGAAAGAGAAATCAGAAGTTTTTGAAGCATTTAAAAAGTTTAAAGTTATGGTGAAAAAAGAAAGTGGCTATTACATCAAGGCTTTAAGATCCGACAGAGGGGGAGAATTCACGTCAAATGAATTCAAAAGATTCTGCAAGCATCAAGGAATCTGTCATTTCTTGTCAGTCCCGAGACCGCCTCAGCAAAATGGTGTTGTTGAACGAAAGAATAGAACCATGATGGATATGGTAAGGAGTGTGTTAAAGAGCAAGAATTTGCCCAAAGAGTTATAGGCAGAAGCTGTTGATTGTGCTGTCTACATCTTGAACCGATCTCCAATAACAAGTGTGTCGGATATGACACCCCAAGAAGCATGGAGTGGGAGAAATCCTAATATCTCTCATTTTCGTGTTTTTGGGAGTGTTGAACATGTTCATGTTGCGGATGAAGAAAGGAGAAAGCTGGACGAAAAAAGCAAAAAATACTTGTTCGTGGGATATTCAGAATTTTCAAAAGGTTATAAGATATTTGATCCTGACACAAGGAAGACGATCATCAGTAGGGATGTGACTATTGATGAGGAAGCAATTTGGGAATGGAATAATGACAAGCAGAAGAATTACAGTTTTTATCCTTTCACTATGGATGAAAACAATGATCGAGATGTGGAGGAGTCAGGCAAAGCATCGACGTCATATAGTCCCATTCCAATTGCATCTCCAGGATACGATGATGATGAAAGTCAAAGTCCAAGAGAAAGACCTAGAAAATTTTGTCTTGTTGAAGATCTTTATGATGCAACTAGAGAGCTCAATGAAGAATTGACTCTTTATTGTCATCTTATTGATAGTGAACCTATTGATGCTGAAGAAGCCAGGAAAGATGAGAAATGGAGAAAAGCCATGGAGGAGGAGATCAATTCAATTGAGAAAAACAAGGCATGGGAGTTGACCAAACTTCCAGCTAACAAAAAGCCCATTGGAGTCAAATGGGTGTTCAAGGCAAAGAAGGATGCAAATGGAGAAATCGTTCGACATAAAGCGAGGCTAGTCGCAAAGGGATATAGTCAAAAACCCGATGTTGACTATGATGAAGTATTTGCACCAGTAGCAAGAATGGAGACTATCAGACTAGTGATCTCAGTCGTTGTCCAAAATGGATGGAAGATCCACCAAATGGATGTAAAGTCAGCATTTCTGAATGGATACTTGGAGGAAGAGATCTATGTCCAACAACCACCTGGTTACATTGTCAAAGGTCATGAACGAAAAGTGTTGAAGCTGAAGAAGGCGTTGTACAGACTTAAGCAAGCACCGAGAGCTTGGAACAGTTGCATCGACAAATACTTTTGCGAGAATGGATTTATCAAGTGCCCACACAAGTATGCCTTGTACGTGAAAGTGAAAGGTGGAGACATATTACTTTTTTGCTTATATGTGGACGATCTTATATTTACCGGGAACAATCCTCAAATGTTTAAGAAGACGATGACTCGTGAATTCGAAATGACTGATATTGGCCTGATGTCATACTATCCTGGAATTGAAGTAAACCAAAGTGATGATGGAATTTTTATTTGTCAAAGTGGCTTCGCCAAAGAGATCTTGAGGAAATTTAAGATGGAAAATTGCAACCCTGTCAGCACTCCGGCAGAATGCAGTTTGAAATTAACCAAGGATGAAAATGGAGTCAGCGTGAACCTGACAATTTTTCGAAGTTTGATCGGGAGTCTCAGATACCTGACGTGCACAAGGCCAGATATTCTTTATGCAGTTGGACTAGTGAGCAGATACATGGAAGAACCGAAGGAGTCTCATTGGAATGCAGCGAAAAGAATACTCCGCTATATTAAAGGTACAACTAATTTTGGATTGCATTATTCAAAATCTGACGAATTCAAATTAGTTGACTACAGCGATAGTGATTGGGCTGACGATAAAAATGAACGAAAAAGTACAAGCGGGTTTGTATTTTTTCTCGGTAACACGACATTTACTTGGAGTTCAAAGAGGCAACCTATAGTGACATTGTCAACATGTGAAGCCGAATATGTTGCTGCAACATCATGTGTGTGTCATGCAATATGGCTGAGAAGACTATTAACGGAACTTCAAATGATGCAACATGATCCAACGAATATTTTTGTCGATAATAAATCGGCATTGGCGTTCGCAAAAAATCCTGTCTTCCATGATCGAAGCAAACGCATCGATACAAGGTATCATTTCATTCGAGAGTGTATTGAGCAGAAGAAAGTCACATTGAAGTATGTCAAAACACAAGATCAGATAGCGGACATCTTTACAAAGCCATTGAAGTATAACGTGTTCAATCAAATGCGAGCGTTATTGGGAATAACAGATGATTAAGTTTACGGGGGAATGTTCAAATTATTAAACTTAATGTGATAAAAAATAATGGAAAAAAGGGTCAAAAATAAATTAGACTTTGAAAAAAAATTGGTATTTGTAGGATTTGTTAGTTGGATTTTGTGGAAAATTAAAGTAAGTTGTTAAACCTAAATTTGAATTTTGTAATAGATTGAATTATTGAGAAAATGATAGGGTCATTGCAGAATTCATCAAATGCCTATATAAGGCAATGTAATTTCTATTTTAAAGAGTGTAAGATGGTGAAAAAATAATAAGAGTTTATGAGTGTATTGTAATAAAATTAGTGTGAATTACTCATTTTTATGTTTTGAGCATTTTTTGCTTGATTATTTTCCTCTTCAATCCAATAGTAAAGTACCGATCTGTTCACTAGAAGCCAAAGGAACTCCAGTAAGGACCAGCACATAAAAAATATTCCACTTCATAGACGTTTGACAGCCTTTGTGGTCAAGACACGGTACGTAGGGTATGAAATGTGGCATAAAACAGCAAGAAATGGGAGTGTAACTCGCAGAAATGCCCGGTCTTTGAAGGGCTTGCTAGAAGTCTGAAGAAAGGCTTAAAGCTTTCTCTCTGACTCAGGAAAGGCTCAATCATCAGAAATAGTTCAAGGAGAGCTTCCATCGAAAAAAAGCCTACTTATGATACTCGAAAAGAAGAAAGGAAGGCCACTATTTGACTGTTTAGGAAAAATTCCACGAACTACTCGCATTGAAGATGCTCCACTTGTTCTTAAGCACAATGGACGCGCTGTGAGTATGGAAGAAGAATAGGGTCAGCATGCCTTTTTATCTTTTGCATTCATCTAATCTTTATTGTTGTACTCTTTCTTCAGTGTGGGGCGAACAACGCCCTTTATTTGCAGGCTTAAAAGTCAAGAAACTGCGCTTACCCTAGGAAAGAAATACCTAACTAAACATTTCAAATCAAACTACTTTGCACACACTCCTGACCACTTTTATATCTGGGGCTTACATAAGGAAAGCTCTAAACCTAGCTTAAGCTTAATAGACTAAATGAATAGAAATTACTTGCTGGAACTTTTTCCCTAGGAAAGAGAGAAGGATGAGTTACTGTAAGACCCAATACGGGAATACGGGATATGAGTATAGAACTAACTTCGGGATTGGGCACAGTATAAAAGATCTTTTAGAAGCACATATTCTTCCGGGGGGACGATTGGGGCATGGATTATGACACAATAAACAATTCGCTTCATTGTCAGTTAGACCTTCTTTAGGTTACGTCCTTAGTAGCTCAACACATGTACTCATTACCTGCTTATGCGTTCATAGCCTCAAGCTGCGTTATATACTCATCACCAATACATCATAGGATTCATTATGACAGGAGCTTTTGCTCACGGAGCTATATTTTTTTTATTAGAGATTACAATCTGGAACAAAATGGGAATAATTTATTGGCAAGAATGAATGTTAGACCATAAAGAAAAGAAGTTATTATATCCCATTTAAGTTGAGTTGAGTTGGTCCAGCCTCTTTCTGGGATTCCATACTTTGGGATGTTATGTTCATAATGATGTCATGCTCGCTTTTGGTACTCCGGAGAAAGAAATCTTGATCGAACCCATATTTGCTCGATGGGAAAAATCTGCTCTGTTCTAGTTAATTTTATTCCTTTGTGCTATGCAGATTTTTATAGAAGGTGCTTCCTACAAAAAAAGTTTTTTTTCTTTCTTTATTGATGAAACATATCATGTAAGGAATGCCATAATTGCCTAACTTATTCGCCCTCTAGAGCGAATAAGTCCACATAGTTCATTGAAGGCATACTAACCAAGCAACAGAATAGTAGCCTGCACAAGCAGAATTAGAGCAGCGAATCACGTTCCATCGAATAAATAGAGTTGCTATGACACCCTTGCGCCTGGTCTGCTGGCCGATCCTTTTAAAGTAAAGAAGGAGCTGATCCAATTCTTGGGTGTACTTTTCAGCACGCAGCGGGTTAGCTAATAGGTCCAAAGATGGACAAACAAAGAATCAGTAGACTGCTTGATAGACTGGCTATCTAGGTCAAATGGAATTTTTGGTCCCCTTCCCCGCTCAAGGGCAACATCCTTTTATTGCCTATTAGCAAGACCTTAGGCAGCTCGACCCACATCGCTTCTCTAGATTAATGTACTTCCTAAGGTTAGGCACTTGGCTGAGCCTCTCTCCCTCACCAGTGCGAATGAAAGGGCACCACATAAATCTCGACTAGTTTGGGCTCGCAGGGCGAACATAAACCTCTTTTGAATTCCTGACTCCGAAGTTAAGATATTTGGTTGCTCGCTTTGCACTCGGTAAAAAAACCAGAATGAAAGGGAACTTGATTAATTATGAATGCTCCTTTTTGGTATGCAACTAATGGTTATGCGGAGGCAATTACTCCTTAAGAATAGTAAACTACTTATTATCTGTAGACAAAGACTTCTTAGCCGTAGGAAAGCACTTGAATTGGATGGGCAACTACTACTTAGACAAATGCAACTACTAGCACTCCAACTGGAGATTCCATTAGCTTAGGCATTTGACCCTGATGCCTTTTTCACAGGCTTGCTCACTTGCTTAAATCAACATCAAAAGCTCAAACTACCCAGCCAAAAATATCGGTAGAAAAGAGCTCACGCTGCTTCGGCTGCAAGTAAGGGGATAGGACTGATAGGTCAAAAGAAAGCAACTAGCTCGAAGGGAAATAGGCAGAAAACTTGTCTAGCCTAGGGCTAGAAAACCACTCCAACTTCCACTTGAAATGCAACTCCATCAGCAAAAGGCATGGCCTTCATTCAAACTTTTTGCTTGGCTGACACGATAATGACAACGAATAATATGCTGCAGTTTTCAATAAAACGTTTTTTCTACCCAAGACAAACAAATAGGCATTTTTCGGATTTCTTGCCTTATTTACAGTTTCAGTTGTTGGACCTATATAGATTTCTTTTTATAAAGTGGTAACATAAGATAAGTCAGTAGTCCCTTTTTTAGGGATGGGATATCAATTCCAGTAACAACATTAACATTCTCATTTAGCATGATTGATATTATATTTAAATATGTATTTTATCCCGGCTTTTGTTTCTTCATTTCAGCACATTTTTATGAAAAAGTTTATATATATTATTATATTAGCATTAAGTAGTAAACATTTTTCCCATACCATACATGCAAATAAAACCAAACAAAGATAGTTAGCATAGATAGGAGTCTATCTCAAGTAAGCACTAGAGTAGATCTCAACTAAAAAAGACAAAGAAGACCAGACATGAAAACACACTACTTTGCGTCTACAGACACTTTATTAAATGCAAACTGTTGGATTGAAGAGGAAAGTAATCAAGCAAAAAATGCTCAAAACATGAAAATGAGTAATTCACACTAATTTTATTACAATACACTCATAAACTCATTATTTTTTCACTCTCTTACACACTTTAAAATAGCAAATTACATTGCCTTATATAGGCATTTGATGAATTCTGCAATGACCCTATCATTTTCTCAATAATTCAATCTATTACAAAATTCAAATTTAGGTTAACAACTTATTTTAATTTTCCACAAAATCCAACTAACAAATCCTACAAAGTCTAAGTCTCCTAATAATCCAAGTGCCCATTTTTTCAATGTTTCCAATCACCAAAAACACTCCCATTGTTTTTCAAAGTCTTCCTACTAATTTTTCAAAAGATTTGTTATCATGGCTCCATTTTTTTATTATTTGGAAGATTAAGTTTTAAGTTTAATATTTTAACACTCCCCCTTAAACTTAATTCTCCGTTATTCCCAACGACCCTCGTAATTTGTTGAACACGTCATACTTCAGTGGCTTCGTAAAGATGTCCGCTATTTGATCTTGCATTTTGACATACTTCAATGCAACTTCCTTCTGCTCAATACATTCTCGGATGAAATGATACCTCGTATCGATGTGTTTGCTTCGATCATGGAAGATAGGATTTTTCGCCAATGTCAATGCCGATTTTTTATCGACAAAAATATTCGTTGGATCATGTTGTGTCATTTGAAGTTCTGTTAATAGTCTTCTCAGCCATATTGCATGACACACACATGATGTTGCAGCAACATATTCAGCTTCACATGTCGACAACGTCACTATAGGTTGCTTCTTTGAACTCCAAGTAAATGCCGTGTTATATAGAAAAAATACAAACCCGCTTGTACTTTTTCGGTCATTTTTATCGCCAGCCCAATCACTATCGCTGTAGCCAACTAATTTAAATTCGTCAGATTTTGAATAATGCAATCCAAAATTAGTTGTACCTTTAACATAGCGGAGTATTCTTTTCGCTGCATTCCAATGAGACTCCTTCGGTTCTTCCATGTATCTGCTTACTAGTCCAACTACATATAGAATATCTGGCCTTGTGCACGTCAGGTATCTGAGACTCCCGATCAAACTTCGAAAAATTATCGGGTTCACCCTGACTCCATTTTCATCCTTGGTTAATTTCAAACTGCATTCGGCCGGAGTGCTGACAGGGTTGCAATTTTCCATCTTAAATTTCCTCAAGATCTCTTTGGCGAAGCCACTTTGACAAGTAAAAATTTCATCATCATTTTACTTCACTTCAATGCCAAGATAGTACGACATTAGGCCAATATCAGTCATTTCAAATTCACGAGTCATCATCTTCTTGAAATCAGTAAACATTTGAGGATTATTCCCGGTAAATATGAGATCGTCCACATATAAGCAAACAAGCAATATGTCTCCACCTTTCACTTTCACGTACAAGGCATACTCGTGTGGGCACTTGACAAATCCATTCTCGTAAAAGTATTTGTCGATGCGGCTGTTCCAAGCTCTCGGTGCTTGCTTAAGTCCGTACAACACCTTCTTCAGCTTCAACACTTTTCGTTCATGACCTTTGACAATATAACCAGGTGGTTGTTGGACATAGATCTCTTCCTCCAAGTATCCATTCAGAAATGCTGACTTTACATCCATTTGGTGGATCTTCCATCCATTTTGGGCAGCGACTGAGATCACCAGTCTGATGGTCTCCATTCTTGCTACTAGTGCAAATACTTCATCATAGCCAATACCGAGTTTTTGACTATATCCCTTTGCGACTAGCCTCGCTTTATGCCGAACGATTTCTCCATTTGCATCCTTCTTTGCTTTGAACACCCATTTGACTCCAATGGGCTTTTTGTCAGCTGGAAGTTTGGTCAACTCCCACGTCTTGTTTTTCTCAATTGAATTGATCTCCTCCTCCATGGCTTTTCTCCATTTCTCATCTTTCATGGCTTCTTCAGCATCAATAGGTACACTATCAATAAGATGACAATAAAGAGTCAATTCTTCATTGAGCTCTCTAGTTGCATCATAAAGATCTTCAACAAGACGAAATTTTCTAGGTCTTTCTCTTGGACTTTGACTTTCATCATCATCGTGTCCTGGAGATGCAATTGGAATGGGACTATATGACGTCGATGCTTTACCTGACTCCTCCATATCTCGATCATTATTTTCATCCACGGTGAAAGGATAAAAACTGTAATTCTTCTGCTTGTCATTATTCCATTCCCTAATTGCTTCCTCGTCAATGGTCACATCCCTACTGATGATCGTCTTCCTTGTGTCAGGATCAAACATCTTATAACCTTTTGAAAATTCTGAATATCCCACGAACAAGTATTTTTTGCTTTTGTCGTCCAGCTTTCTCCTTTCTTCATCCGCAACATGAACATGTGCAACACTCCCAAAAACACGAAAATGAGAGATATTAGGCTTTCTCCCACTCCATGCTTCTTGGAGTGTCATATTCGACACACTTATTGTTGGAGATCGGTTCAAGATGTAGACAGCATAATCAACAGTTTCTGCCCACAACTCTTTGGGCAAATTCTAGCTCTTTAACATGTTCCTCACCATATCCATCACGGTGCTATTCTTTCGTTCAACAACACCATTTTGCTGAGGCTATCTCGGGACTGACAAGAAATGACGGATTCCTTGATGCTCACAGAATCTTTTGAATTCATTTGACGTGAATTTTCCCCCTCTGTCAGATCTTAAAGCTTTGATGTAATAGCCACTTTCTTTTTCCACCATAGCTTTAAACTTTTTAAATGCTTCAAAAACTTCTGATTTCTCTTTCAGAAAAAAAAACCATGCCTTTCTGCTATAATCATCAATGAATAGCAAGAAATATTTGTTGTCTCCCAATGATATTGGTGTCATTGGTCCGCAGACATCGGCATGAATAAGCTCAAGGGGAGCCTTTGCTCTTGACATGGACTCTTTTAGAAAACTAGTTCTAGAATGTTTTCCAACGAGACATCCTTCACAAAGCTGATAGGGTTTATTAATCAGCGGAAGACCATGTACCATCTTCTTCTGGCTTAGCAATTTCAACCCTCCAAAATTGAGATGAACGAATCTCAAATGCCAAAGCCAATCAGATTCTTTCACGCAAGCTTTTAATCATCTTGCTACATCCGTCTTGATGTTGAGAGTGAACATTCTATTTTTTGACATTGCTACACTAGCTAGCAGCTCCTTCCTTTCGTTTAACAGCACCAACTTTCGGTTCACCATGTGAATTTGGTAATTTTTCTCCAGCAGTTGTCCCAAACTTAAAATGTTGCTTTTCATGTTTGGAACGTAATAAACATTGCTGATGAATTGGTGCTCTCCATTCTTTAAACGAATAAGAATAGTTCCTTTTCCTTGAATAGGAACTCTTGGGGAATCCCCAAAAACAACATTACCACTGAATGACTGGTCCAGCTCTACGAACATTTTCTTGTCTCCACACATATGGTTACTTATACTATTATCAAGATACCATATGTTGTTTTCTTGACTGTATTCACCTTTACGGGTTAGTAATACCGTGTTGGTTACGTCCTCTTCTTGAATGTTGTTCGCCGTTTCCTCTGTTCGCTTTTGTGGGCTCCGACATTCTGCTGTATAGTGGCCATATCTGGAGCAATTGTAGCATTGAACATTAGACTTGCACGTCCATCATTATGCCTCCAGTTTCCTCTTCCTCATCCACATCCATGACCGCGACCTCTGACTCGTATGGACTGATTATCTCCATTATTATTTTCACCTCTACCGAATGGTTGATTTCTACCACGTCCTCTTCCTCTTCCATTTCCTCCACGGCCTCTACCACGTCGTCGTCCGTAATGGCTAGAATCCTGGCTACTTTCACCTTTGACTGAAACCTTTGCTGCGAAGACTTGTTCTACAGACTCTTCTCTTTATCTGTTTAGTCTCTCCTCACATGCTTGTAATGAGCCAACTACTTCATCAACGGTCATTTTACTTATATCCCGAGATTCTTCTATTGCCACTACTACGTAGTCAAACTTTGGTAGTAGTGACCTTAGAAGTTTTTCAACAACCCTGGATTCTTCAAGCTTTTCTCTATATTGCCGCATTTGGTTAGCGACAGATTTTAATCGTGAGGAGTAATCTACAATCACTTCTGTCTCCTTCATCTTCATCATCTCGAACTCTCCTCTCAACATTTGGAGCCGGACTTTTTGTACTTTCTCCTCTCCTTGAAGAGAAACTCGTAGTATATCCCAAGCTTGCTTGGAGGTGCTCGCTTCTGCCACCTTCTCAAATATAACATCATCTAACCCTTGATGGATGATACTAAGAGCCTTCTGGTCATTACGACGACTCTTATGCCAACTGTCCTTTTCGGCTTGCGACAGTTGTGCATCTGCAGCTGGGACTTCATAGCCTTTTTCAACAATATCCCAAACATCTTGGGATCTTAGAATGGCTTTCATCTTGATACACCAATTTTTGTAATTGGTTTTTGTAAGTTGAGGAAAAACGAAGGAAACACCGTTGGGATTCATTTTTGTAAAGGAAAATTTGTTTCAAAGAGTACAGGGGTTGTTGCAACGCTTTTGAGTCTATTGCGACACTTTTGGTACGTCGCTATAGATTCAGACAGATTTTGCAAGGAGAACAGCAAGGGAAAATATTTCCTTGCAATTTTAGATGAACTTGAAAATTTTCCAGAAAGGAAGAACAGAGGCTATTGCGACTTTTTTTTAGTATTGGCGACACTTTATGCTAACTGCGACACTTTCTGCAATTTTTTTGCAACACTTCTGACAGCCTATTGCGACACTTTCTGGGCTGCTTCTGAAACTCTTTAAACTCGACTTTTTTACTCGGGGATTTTTGGAAGAGGATTCGATACGAAATGGCTCTGGTACCACTTTGTTGGATTGAAGAGGAAAATAATCAAGCAAAAAATGCTCAAAACATGAAAATGAGTAATTCACACTAGTTTTATTACAATACACTCATAAACTCATTATTTTTTCACTCTCTTACACACTTTAAAATAGCAAATTACATTGCCTTATATAGACATTTGATGAATTCTGCAATGACCCTATCATTTTCTCAATAATTCAATCTATTACAAAATTCAAATTTAGGTTAACAACTTACTTTAATTTTTCACAAAATCCAACTAACAAATCCTACAAAGTCTAAGTCTCCTAATAATCCAAGTGCCCATTTTTTCAATGTTTCCAATCACCAAAAACACTCCCATTGTTTTTCAAAGTCTTCCTACTAATTTTTCAAAAGATTTGTTATCATGGCTCCATTTTTTTATTATTTGGAAGATTAAGTTTTAAGTTTAATATTTTAACACAAACCTTATAAAACTAAAAAGAGTTAATGGAGTCTTCTAGGACCTCCAGTCACCGAAGAAGACAGCCTCCGCAATGAGATTGTCCCGTTCTCTTAGCAGCATTCTAAGTCTACTCTCTCCTTCCTTTTTCTCTTTCTACGCTCCTTAAGTAAAAAACAGAAGCATAAGCTCATGCTTAGTATTCTATCTACTTGCTTTTATGGTGTTTAAATTCCTTGTAACGTAACCTGGTAGATTACCAGGGTGTTCAAAATGCGTTTTTGCTTTAGCACTTGGTAAATAAAATTAGATGTTATGAAATCCAGCAAGTCAGACATCCTACCTGCGCTTCTCTCCTTTTTAGGGATGGCCCTCGTGAAATCTTTGACTGTCCATAGGTTTTTTCTGGAATTAGCTTAAGCGAAGCGATGGTAGCCTTCATACCCACTCTTCCTTCCCTGATCCGTGATGGACCAGGCCTTATCATCTCTAAGTAAGATGACTATATATGCCTGCTTCTTCCTCATTTCAGCTTTGTTATCGCATAACTAGATGCGGAAAGAGTCAATTTTTAGATTAGGAAAAGGCTGCCTATTAGAGGAAAAGCACCTTTCTCTCCAATACACTCATGCCCCCTTTCTCATTTTTGGCAGGCTTGATCTCATCTAAGAGAAAAGGTAGCCCAAGATCAATTCCCACCTACCACTGTGACCCAAAAGAAGATTCTGGAGATAAAATCTGTAGAAGGTCGTTACCAAGTAAATTTCTTGAATTGAAGCAGAAAGGTGCTTATTTCTCTCCTCAAAGCCTATTCGATAACACCTTGTACTCTTTTTTCCTTTCAAAGAGGGCATTCGAAAAGATATCCTAGGAGCTGATCAAGTGTCACAGCTCTTATTCCACAATATGGAATTCTTGCTTTTACATGCCACACCTTTCGTATAATAAGAAGAAATGGAATTGCAATCTCCATTCTATAGCACCTCTGATGTCTCGCCTGACTGCTTGGTTATAGGGCTATAAGTGAGCTGAGCTTTTAAAAATGGAGAGGGAGAGCTAGGAGCTTAATATTGGAAGAGCACCCTCTTTCTTTTCTTTGGGAAATCTAGTTAGCTGGGCTGCTTCCCTGTCCCCGATATGTAACGAGAGGATTGATTGGTTTACCACATTCATTCATAAAAGAAAGCACTTGCCTCTCTGCTGGTCCTTTACCTTTAAAATAGAATAAAGGTAGTCGCAGCAGTAGAAGGACCCCTAAACCCCTGAGGTCTTGATCACTTGACCCCGACCGGTCAATCTCGTGTCATTACTATTTCGTGCGTGAAGGGTTTACCATGCTTCTAATTAAGTCCATCCCTGCCTTACTTCTATCTTTAAATTCAGGTTCCGACTCAATCAGCTGTCCTCTCTGATTGGCGAACGTCGAAAGAGAAGAAGGCGGAGGAAGGAACTGATTGCATTAGTCTCAGGGGCATAGCCGTTACGAGATTAGGCCGATCAAAGAATGCTATAGGTAATTAAGAAGGAGTTGCACATATCGAATCTTTGCTTTAAAATAAAAGTAACTAGCACTAGCATTAGAAGGAGCAAAAGCACTGAGAGCAATGGACAGCCAAAGAAAGAAGAATAGGTCTGGGGAAGCCTCTTCCACAGTTGAATAGAAGAGAGGCTTGCTAGTCCTGAACAGACGAAGAAGCAGCTCATCGGGATGTCTAAATCTATCACTACTGCCTACAACACCCTCGCTGCTAATATGATCCCCCCCTCCCACTAATAAGGCCCCACCTATTAATCCAGTCACTCAAAATGCAACTAAGACTAGTACAATCGCCCCCGACCCTCTTTCTTGTGGTTAATGAAACTTACCCTATAAGAGAGACTCCTCTAATCTCAACCAATGTATAAGCCCCTCAACATCTACATGACCTTTCCAACCCCGGGAGTTATAGAGACTGATGAAATGAAGAAGAAAGAGGATGACCGAGCTAAGATGCTAAGCAAGATGGATAAGATCAAAGTAAGGAGCATAGAGAATTTCATCGATTTATACGTAAAGTGGTTTTGAATCTGGTTCCTGATAGAGTTTTGCCCTTTTCTAGTTACTAGGTAATAATAAGCTTAAGGAGAAGAGTCAGTCCCAAGAATAGGATCGAAAGGTGTTAATCCCTAGGGGAATGGGAGGTTAGTTAAGTCTTACTAAATAGTCCTACAGAACAATAACATTAATCTATCTTTTGAGGTGCTTTTACTTCAAGAAAATAAGGTCTAAAGATAATCTTCTGTATTCCCTCCTTGGATTTGCTTAATCTCTTACGAGCACTTTCCTTTCTCGGGAAATGAACACTCGACTACTAGGGATGGTCTTCCCCTTCTGAGGCTGTATCCATCATCTTGTGCGGGCGGGGTACCCATTTAGGGATTAGTCGATTTAAGACTCCTCGGTGGAAAGAAGAAATAGCCTTCTTCTGGGCATGATCCCAACCTTCAACATTGGCATATCATTCTATCTTTCCCCTTTAGAAGTAAAAAAAAGGCTAGGAACTCTAGCTAACCTAAGCCGGAAAAGATCTTTATAGAGGGGACCGGTGTGATAGCACTATACGGAATATGGAAACATATAGGACTTAGAAAGCATATGGGAATGCCATAAGAGAGATCAACTAGAGCTTATGCCAAGGATGACTTTCCCAATAATTACATTGCCTACTCATGCTTGTGAAAAAGAGGTAAATCGCTAATTACAGGCAGTGTGTTCCACCTATGAGAAGATCAATTAAAATGGCCTTCGGCTTAAGAAGCATATAAATGACATACTAAGCAGAAGTGCGTGGACTCAAAATAAGGGGGTAAAAGGTCATTCATGAAGTTGGACTTACGCACGGGATACTATCAAATAAGGATCGCCAAAGGAATGAGTCCTAAGGCGAAAGGAACTTAGTAAAGGGGTCCGGCTCTATGAGCTCCTGTGCCTATGCAATTTACTTAAAAAAATAATAATAGTTGATATAGCTTATAAAAGAGCATCTTAGAAATGGTTAATTAAGGTACTGACTAACTCAAACGGAGAGAGCCCTTTTTCAATGTTGTCGGAATAGACACCACCAGGGTTCTTTAAATTTAAAATAAAGGACATTTCTTAGATTAGTTAGCTAAAGAGAGTATGCCTTTGGTTCCTCTTCTTACTGAGTGAGAGCTTTGTGCCAGTTAGGACTTAGAGAAAGATTGTGAACGTAGGTAAGAGAGTTCTCCGCCTCTTCTTGCTAAAGGACATACTTCCTTAGCTGGCAATCAGCTAGCCAAAAGCTTGCTTGAAAGACTCACTTCTCCATCTGCACAGCCGAACGCTTGCTTGAAAGACTCACTTCTTTTATCCTCTCTCTTCCTTTAACTTTAAAGAGTTCGTAAAGACAGAACCTGCAAAAAAAAGTTACCTCACGAAACTAGATATGGTAACTACACTCCCGCTTTCATCTTTGTGATACCCTTCCCTGTAAGCAAGGTTGGCCTCTTTTCCTCAAGTCAGTATTCAAATCTGTCTCTTGGCTCTAGTTTAAGGCTAGTTTAGTACTTTTTCAGATAAGAGGAATTTATTAGCTCGGAAGAGGAAGGGAAAGTTAGTTGCAAGATTTCAAATAAAAACTAGGAAAAAGACCGGGAAAATGAAAGTTATCACAACATTGATGGCTGTCTAGGAGTGAAATTTAGGTTGCAACAAAAAAGACCGGGAAAAAGCAACTTAAAAATCCAAAAGATGCACACTAGATGTGAAAAAGCCTTATTCCCAATATGAAACACTTTTTATCAACTGGAACTTGAACATCTTCCTTCTCCTTCTCTTGTTCTAGAGCTAGCATTTTCACTCGCGCTACCCAATAGGGAAAATGAAGGCATCCTTTTCTCTAAGCCTGGTAGCTAGAAGGCTCTACATAAAGAAAAAAGAGAGATGGAATAGTTCAATTCACTGAGTCCTGGCCCTCCTCTTCACCCTGCCCTGCAGTAACAGAATCCTAACTGGAAGAAAGAATGGCTCCTGACAAACCCTAAACATCAATCCTTCCATCAACTCTTTTAGTATTGTTTTAGAGCTTGATGAAGACGTGCTTTAGCAGACGAAAGAGTTCCATATCAATGCCCGAATCTAAATCTCTCTATCTTTTAGGATAAGCGAAAAAGTCATTATTCTTTCACAAAGAAGACAGATATGGTAAGTGTTTAAAGATGGGAGTCTCTTGTCTTTACTCCGCTAAAGCAGACCTTCAATGCTTTCTCCTTGTTGGAGAATATGACTATACTATATAAGTCTAACGTTCTACCATATCCTTCATACCAACGATAACCGAAGCTTGTGCTACCCCTAAAAGAAGAGTCAATCTTGGAACCAGAAAGAAGAGATCTACATAAAAAGTAAGGACGGACGCTGAGATCTAAGATCATCGATTCCCGTAGTCTAACTGAATTCATTCTTTGGCACTAGGCAGCTCACTTAATGACTATTGATCTTCAAAGGACCTTGCCGGTCATCCCTCGCAATTCCTGAGAAAACATGAAAAAAGATGATGAGAAGCTGCGGGAGATGGCTTTGAACTACTTCTTGTAGAGCTTTCAATGTGTCCCTTAATATTAACTCGGGTGTAAAAGTAGTTGACTTGATAGCAGGGACTCCCACATCATCTGGAAAAGAAAGAATGATTTTGGAGTGAAAGACCTAGGTTTGTTTGGTTAGGTTCCTTACTTGCTACCGTTGTAGAGCTACTGGATGCCCTCTTACCTTAGGTAAAGCTACTCTTCTTCTTTGATTGAATTTCTACTTTGCTGCTTCTTTCTTTTTTCCATCATTGGCTAATCTGCACTATTTCCAAGATCTTTATTTCTCACGGGAGGGGTTCGCATCCAACCCTTATCAAAAACCCTCTCAAAAGGGAGTGAAGTGCCTTAAGGGTGTGGGGAAAGTCTATATAAGGAGATCCTATCATTGTGTAAAACTAAGCTAAAATTTAGAGCTTCTGAGTTCTAAGCTAAGCTTGGGAGCTGTGAGCTTTAGAGAGATATCTTGTATCAGCTTAAGAGTTTGCAGAATAGTTTGCAATAAAGAGTTCCTTTTTTGACTTCACTTCTTCAGTTGCTTCTCATCCCTTGTATTTTTCATCTATTCCTCTCATATTATCTTATGTGTTTGTGTAAACCAAGTTTTAGAGCTATAGGGTATTCCCTTTACAACACAGCTTCAGGGTTTACATGTGTCTTTCTCTAAACTAGGACGTTCTCCTTCGTATGTCCTTGCCACTCTTATGGATCCTGGTCTACCAGAAAACCGAGTTCTTGTGTGTTTGTGTTCTCCTCTCATCTATCGATCATAAGACCTCTTAAGCCGATATCATACTCCTTGATCCCTTCTACCCACTGCTAGATCTTTTGTTGTCGTTGTATCCTAAAAGCGGGGGGTTATATGTACCACGCCCATTTATATCATTTGTGTTTAAGAAAAAGAAGAAAAAGATTTTTTTAAGTTCAGTTGAGATCACTCCTGCTTGTCAGGGTTAGCGAGAGTAGCCCATAATCGTAAGGATATGCCTCACCAGAGTGTTCTAGGGTGGAATAGCAGCATTTAGGGTTTAGTGTACCGACTTTTCATCTCTTACCTCCTTCCTTGAGGAAGGTGAGCCCTACATACCTAATTGGTATTAGAGCCAAAACGAGTCCGTACCCCTTTCTGTAGATCGGCTATCACCATAGTCAGTAGGATTGGTGTATACTCTACTCATCAGCTACCAATTTCAAGCCCCGAGTAGAGGTATAGTTATGTTTGGCTCATTCTTCTGCACATCTAGTTCCTCTTACTTCATCTCTATCTTTCCTTTTTCCAATAAGCTTTCTGAGAAGTTACTAAATAGAGTTTATACCCCTTCCCTTGTCCTCTACAAGGCTGTAGCCTAGTCCTACTCTAATCTAAACAAGTTTCCCAAACTCAAGCAAGTAGTCTATGGGTTCACAGATTACAACTTCAGAGGGAATCATCGTCCCATTCTCTCAAGAGACTCTATAATGTATCGTATTAGACTCGATCACAAACCGACATCTAGCCACTTCCACATTGGCGCAGTGCAAGTAAGGCTACATTGGATGTTTCATAAAAATATCCAAGTTGATGTGGTAGAACCCATTCTTTAATCGGCTACACTCACTCTCCCAACCACTCTGACGATCTGGTCTTCACTTTCTTCCTAGATCTAACTATCTCTATGATGGGGAGAAGGGTAGACAATTACTTGAAGATTACCGTGAAAACTCGAAGGTTAGACAAAAAAAGTATGTTTTGCCTTGTATCGAAGGCCTTCTATAAATATGTGTCACAATCAATCTCAGCCGTATCACAAGCTTCATGGCTAGAGGTTGGCCACAATGAAGATCTATTTTCAAATGGAAAAAGTCTTAAGCATGGGATTCCATCTTTATGTTCCCCGAATATCAGTGAATCTACGGAATGAGAAAAGGTTACTGATTAAACTAGAAGAATAGATAGATCAATTTCCAGACGACCCGCGATCAAAAGATTGGCGGACTATGAGTACACTGAAAGGGAAAGAAGTCGATACTGCACGCATGGCTTGACTACTGTATCATCAACAGAGAAATCTCTCCATTTCTGGACTTCGCTTTCCCAAAAAGCTATATCTCTATGAGCCAGGTAGCGCAGGCTAGGAACTGACGGTGCGCCATTGGGAGATGCTACGTTTCAACCATTTATTCCTATCAAGGTCAAAGATGCTGTCGCCATCCTAATAGTGACAACACCAGGCACTAATGGACGGGCTGCACAGGGGGAAGAACTAGTAAATCAGTAGCTCAACTAGATGAACACCTATTTAAAGGCCTTTGACTCAAAGATTGGACCAATAAAAAAATTCCCCCTTCCCAAAGGTGCTCATCTAGATCGAATGAAAGCTCATCTCATGGATGCCCAAAACTCCTGTAGTCGAATATTTCTCTTGAGGCATCTCGGTTTAGGGAAGTGGATGACGAATTGGTGCCACGGGAAGAAGGATTATCGGATACTTGGATCTGGAGAATCCAACCATTGGACATCAAGCCCAGGGATCCCACTTTATTCTCAAACTAAGCTCACTAGCAACGTTGAATACCATACCAAGAGATTGAAGATGGACAGATAAATCATGATAGAATGGACAATTATAAGAAGATGGCTGCTTTGAGGAAGAATCTTTCCCTGTAACAAAATCATAAAAGAAGAAAGATTTGATTCCTTGGCTAAAATAGCTAATAGGCTAGCTTCCTTGCTAGCTGTCAAACTCTAGACTGAGAATTTCTTGTATAGAATATAAAGAAAGCTTCTACCCTCTTGTATTGTATGAGACAAGACTACTTACAATAAGATGGTTCACGTAATTGTAAGTATCTTAGTGCAAACAATTCTTCGGGTGACTGGATCACCGGACCAGGGGAATCTTTCTATCTAAGAGAAAGGCTTTAAGGAGTCAAAGCTAAGACATAACTTTTTCTTTTACTAAAAAAAGTAGACCTTGAGTATAGGGTTTATCATCGCCCGTTGGTAACCTTATGTCTTGGTTTTTTCTATCTATCTATCTATATGTTGATTTCTCCTTATTATAGGAGGCAAAATAGGCCATCGCCGCCTACTTGTGGTACCTTGTCCTGAGTAGAACCTACTGACGCTGGGGTGCGGAATTACCGCCTTAGTTATGACCTTTCTTTGGGCTTGGAATGCCAAGCATTGAATATGCTTAGCAAAACACGCTATGCCTAGATTCAAACATCATGCCATGGGTCCCCTCCGATCATAGCTCCAAAGCAGGGGGCTTCCGTCTATCATACACTTTCTATCTCTCTCTTACTCGATAAGCAAATAAAGAAATTTTTTTTCTTCCTTTACTTTCTAAGCTAGGTAACCCTACTTAGGGATTGAGTTTAGTTAGTAAAGGAGTAGGCAGGGAGGTCTAGGGTTTTTTTTCATTTAATTTCTCTTACATACCAGCTAAGTATTTCACCTTGATCCCTTTCTTTTCTAAATTGACGTCACGGACTCCCACTCCCGAAGTAAGAAGATTACCTCCTGAGGATGATAGAGAGTAAAATACAATACAAATAGGGTCAACCATAATGTGGAGAACTTTCGTAATAGCACTATGGCTAATTCTTTAAGACTACTTGTATGGGTCAAATTTAGGCCTCGAACTCACATCGAGGTAGGAAAATAAATAATACAGCCATAGGCACCACTACTGCATCAAGAGCAGCAAACGTAATTGCATCAGGTTAGGATGCACCGAGCACCCTACAAAACTAGACTTCGAGTCGGTGATTGTAAGATCAGCACGAATTAGAACTAAAGTATGATACACTCATAACTAGCGGAGTGGGCTTAATCGAAGGAAGGGGGAGTTGCTATAGCTACATTGTTCATCTTCCCCTCACTACCTCTGTCTTTTATTTCCTTAAAAAGTTAAGAACTGTACTTGGGAGTTGTATTTTCAAGCACCCGGGGGAAGATCTTTTGTAATGAGGTAATTGGGGAGTACCACCTTAATCCTTGCCGCGGCGGCTTCTTTAAAAGAAAGGGTTGGTTGAAGGCACTTTAAAATATCTCTCTCTACCTATGAGGAAGGCTTTACGCCTCTCTTTGAAGGGATAAAGCAAGTCCAGAGGTCTGTCCAAGGAGAAGGAATAGAAGAAAGAGAGCAAAAAATTTGAAAGATTTTGTCGAGCTGACAGTAACCCAGCGGTCACCATAGCAAGAAGGTTTACTAAGGGAAAGTAGAGCGAGACCTAAATCTTTTCTTTGAAATACTCATAAAAAACTCTAAGATCAAGAGAGGACCAGAGGGTCAGGAAAGGCTTTTGGTCACAAGATCATGGATGCTTCTGTAAAGGTGAGAAAGGACAAAGGGAGCGAGTACGGCCTGAGGCCAAAGCTATGGCAATATGGCTGTATTCCTTAGTCATAATATTGGATTTACAAAGAAGAAAGGATCCTGATGGAAACTCGCTCAAGTGAAGGTTATTCAGTAGTGTAAGCAAGTCACTCTTAACCCTATAGTGAATTAAGATATGCTGCGCTAGGAGCAAATGAATCTCATGTAGCTCATCTAACTGAAAACGCTACTAGTGCTTATTTTCTTCCTCTAGCTACTAAAGATTTTGTGGTGTCTACTGTTGCTTCTGCGGTTCGAGATTGGGATGATGATAGAGAATGCCTTTTCCTAGTAAGGAAGAATAGGTTCATTTTCTTATGTTTTATTGTCCTTTTTGTGAAATAAGCCGACAAACCCTAACTCCTTTCCCACAGTCAAGATAGACTGGGGGAGGAGGAGAGGAATATAGTAAATGGATTCATTCATAGATGAGCCCTTGCCTATACCAGAGATTCTTCAAAAGAGAGTGCATCTCACGACCGACCTTCATGACTTTCTTTCTTTCATAGCCTAGCTTTGCTTCTTGCTCTCTAGGCTTGAACGTAGCAGGTTTTTAGATAGTGCCACAGCTATTATTCCACGGGCGAGGTAAGTAAGCCAGTGAGGAAAGGACCAAGCAGTCAACCAATTCCCAGAAAAAGACTGTCCCTCTTTCCTCCTCGCAAGCAAGGAAAGGATTAGATTTTTTGAAAACCCTAAGGAGTTTTAATTCACAGTTTTCCAAGCGCGAGAAGACCTTATAGACCATCAATATAAATTAGTTAACAAAGTCTACTCCCCTTTCAATGAGCTTCCAGGGATTCCTAAATTTCGTACCAAACTGAATTGAAGATTTCCTAGTAGCTGTAGTAAAAACCACTAAGTATCCCGCCAGTGAGTGGATGCATCACAGCTGACCACCTAAAGTCAATGATAGCGAGAATCAAAACTCGCCTCTAAGGATGTAAGAGTAAATTATTATCCCTAAGAGTTACACTCATCAAGTCAGTCAGGTCAGGCATGACCAACCTCTTCCTTAGTTGCTTCATAATTTTGGCAGCTGAAACTAATAGAAGCTCTCAAAAGGTACATCCAGAGAAGTTGCTTTATCAGATAATACAATAAAGGGTATACTGTTGATGTAGCTACGAATGCTAATGTGTCTACTACTATAGTTTCTTTTGCCGGAGAATAAATTCTATCCCTCACCAACCCGTAACCGGTATATCCCATTTAAAATGAATCACTCCCAGTGGTCGGTAATAAAGGGTAAGTTATGAGGGAAAGAGTTAATAGACGACGGTGAATGAGGAGACCCCAGCCCAGAGCTTTTAATTAGTACAGACAGAGGAAACTAATAGTTCTTTAGCTAGGACGAGTGCAGATTTTCTGTTGAACAAGTTATTATATGTCTGTTATAATTGCAGATGTAGTTCCTGTAACTCTAGATGTAGCTACTACTACTACTCTAACCTAACAATGTTACAAAGCAAAGTATATAGTAATATCCACCAATAGAAAATATAATAAATTTCCATTGTGATTACATGCATAAAGCAAATCAATAGAAGAAATAGTCTTGAAGGGAGGACATCTGGAAAATGCCCCAAAATGCGGTGTTTTCATCCAACTCAAAATATCATAAGATAAGAGGAACCGAAAGAAAAGAGATTGGACAGAGCGTGAGGAATGAGGGGAAGAACTACTAAAGAAAGCCTAAGTGAAGTACTTATCTCCGGTTAGGCGGGAAGCTTCATAAGGGCTAAGATGGCATCTTGCTTCCCTTCAGAAGCCTATGGTGGTCTCAATAGCATTGCTGGCTCGTTAAAGAATTTCCACCCCTCTCTCTTTACTTTAAGGCTCCTTAAGGAGTGGCATCTGACCATAACATGCACAAAAGGAGAGCTATAAATCCAAAGGAGTTCTATCTGACTGGATTCACTTGCCCTCTCTCTCTAAATACCAAGATCTGCCTGCCGTCAAACTCCTGGCCAGTGGACTTAAGTCATTTATCATCCCAGAAGACTTGGCCCACTTCTAGATATAGGAATTCTGAACTCATGGGACTGCTATAGGAGCTATTACACAAGGATTTTTTTTTCTTGAGCCGGAAAAGTTTTTACACAGAATAAAAGAAGAAGAAATACAACAAGCAAGAATTAAATTCACACGCCTGTGAGTCAGGCAACAAAGAAAGGAAAAGAGGATAGCCCCTTAGACAATTAGAAAGCTAAGCTAATGGTTAGCGTCGGGAATGAATGGGTATACACCCTACCTAAAGCTTCAAGCTCAGAAATAGATGATTTCTGATTCGTTGAATTCAGACCATAAAGCATGAAAGTCATTTTCCTCACACTTAAATAGAAGAATGAAATAGTAGGGATCAGATAGGGAAGTGCTATCGGAAACTCGGTACCACTATTACTAGGAGTGTCCAAAGGACGAGAATCAATCACGTCTGCATGATGCAAGAGATCTAGGGTATCTTTTTCCACTGACGAAGGATAACAGTGTGACCCCTACCGATAAACTTCCATACCAATAATAACATAGTGTAGAGGGCTAGCTCATCAATCGAGTATGGTCTCTGTGTGCCCTTTTTATCTTAGTCGCTAATAGAAGAAAGCTGCACAATCATTGGAGTGCCCGGGCATATCATAATCCTATTCCTATTCCTAAAGCTAGACAGATGCTCTGAAAGTGATCTTACGGGTAGAAAAAGCAGAATGAGAGAGAACGGTAAACATAGGCCCCCAGATTGGTAGATGAGAGGACTTTGATACAAGCTGCTTTTAAAAGCGATTAAATGATAGAAGATTCTAGCCTTCCTTCCAGCAAAAAAGATTGCTTTGAAAGCTTCGGCAGGGTATTTTGATCTGTGTGGAGAATCTTACATTCTTTTTACATTGGTTCTTTTATTAGGTTTTTCCCTTGGTTCTTATTAGGTTTAGGTAAAGAATAAACTGCCTTACCTTGATTTGAATAGAAGGTTCCAGTAATGCCATCCTCTTACGGAATATGGTCTATCGCCTTAAGGAGATGTAAGAACGAATCCTTAACCAGAACTGACACTCGGGTTAAGGCACAAAAGATAAGATCGAATCCAAAACAATAGAGGAAGCAGCATCTCTTACTTAGGGCAATTGTACAAGGAAGATAGGTCTAGAGCTCCTGAAAAAGCGAAGGAATTTCCCTTTTGAGGCAACTCCGAGCGAAGCGGCTAAACTACCCCCTTAGGGAAATAGTCAATCTTTTTTTTGTAAGAACAAGGCCGTAAGGCCAAGAAAGAAAAAAAGCAGATTGAGGTGAGTATGGGAGGCAAGACTGGATCTCATAAGTAAGTGACTCACCGAGTTACCATGGTCCATCCCTGTCCCAATTCTGGACACTGAGCGAGCTTTAATTGAAGTGGGGGCTGACGTTAGCAACACGGAGTAAAGCTAATGTGATTTTTATAATCATGTTGCAAGGAATGGAATGCATCTATCAAGTTTCCTTTACCCAAAAGCCTTCTAAATGTCACATGAGAAGATCTACGGGGGTCAAGGATATGCTAGGACAAAGTTTCGGTAGGGAAAAAGATTTTAAAAAGGATTCTATTGATAAAAGATGTGGGAAAAAGCAGATGAGATGGGACAGAAAGGCCGCTCAGTGGCAAGGCAACTTAAAATCCTCTCTTTTAAAGTGGTGAGGCCCGAAAAAAAAGATAGAATAAAGTCCGCTAAAAGTAGGGATTAGGGTTAGCTCCCTTGTCAACTAAGGAAAGCGGGTCAGTTGATTGGCAAGCTGACTGATACGATCCCGAAGCACCTAACGAATCGTGGATCGCTAAATGCTTAACATAAAAATAGCCCATTGCACGTTCCTCCAGATCGCTTCACCAACATGCTAAAAACCATGAGTGGAGGGACAGAACCCGCTCCTCGAGAAAGCATGAAGCTTGATGGCTAAACCACTCCCAAGGCAAAGAGTGCCCAAGAGTCTGTCCTGGGATGCTCACTACAACCTGCTGACACTCCCGCATAGTAGGAGCAGACTGAGTTGGTACTCGTCTATAAGAGGCCCACTTGTATGCCTTTCGAGGCTTTCCCCTTGGAAATATTCTAGGCAGAACTCTCTCTAAACTACTAAAGACAGTAACCTACAATAATCAGTAAGAATTAGTCTACCTACGGTACATTGTAGAGAGACGTTTGACTCCACGTATCCGTTGAACAATTTTAAAGTAGCAAGATGAGTGAATGAAGGCGCTTTAAGCGATAGTAAATACTCGTTCCATGGAGACAAACCCCTCCGGCGTAAACGTTCTATCATTATAGACAAAACTCGTTGTGAACCCTTTCAATTATTAATAGCGGGTGGTGAAGTAGCCCTCTTTCTTTATAAAAAAAGTGGATACATTCGCCTTTAGCAGACATAAGCTGTAGTGTATAAGGAACGGTAGTAATAACCATGTAATCTAAAGAATAGAAACTTCCTACAATATAATTAAATGAGCGGAACTCACTGACTCTGCTAATATATGTGCTTGTGTGGATTAGAATTTCCCCGTCATGAAAGTCTTAATCAACCAACGATTAACCCGAATAGATCTAAAAAAACCCCTTGCCTTGACAAATGCACTCGCAGGTCTTCTTTTCTTTCCTCCACCTCTGAGAGAAAGTCTTAAAAAAAAGTAAAATTTGCATTCTCAACGCCGGTACAGATGAATGATCTTCTAGTTCAAAACCTCTTAATAGCATAGCTCCCTCACTTCACTATCCTATGAGTGAGAAATAGGAGGAAGCCATAATGGTTAAAAAAAAACCTAAGTGCCGTACACTTGCTTACTAGATCGGCAGGAAAGACAGGTTCTGCCTTCACTACCAAAGATGGAGGTTAGGGTTTTTAACTGAGGGTGGGGGGAAAAGATGGATCTTTGCCATTGGTAACTACGTAAACCAAAGGTTGTTACACCTAATTCATAATTGGTTGGCTCAGGTCCTTTTTTCCCATGAAGATGGAAGGGACCTTTCCTCAAGTAAGGCCTCTTAATTTACTAGTTGGCGAGTAAATTTCGTATTCATTTTACCTAAAATCAGCCACGGACAGATGGCCGTTGGTCTCTATGTTTGAGGTCTTTGATCGTAACTTTTCATCAGCGGTGGTTAATTCCTGTCTAGCAAAAAAGCTATTTGAAGTCCCATTTGTAAGACGAAAAGGGACTACAGTAGCAGTTGTCATTGCATATGAGATGAATTAGTGGCTAAGGTGTACGAGCAGGTACTTGGTGAGTTAGAGGTTAAAATATCATATCAAATCGAATCTCCCATACCGGCTGTGCATAGTTTGCCAAGCTGTTTAGAGTTCGTGCTTTGAGTAAGGACCTTAGTCTGGTCTCAATCCCTAATTTTTTTAACAACTTTCACCCCTATGGTTTGATGAGTATTTGTCAGACTTGAAAGCTTTTTCAACCTTTAGCTAGGATAGGTGGTTATAAAGGATAGGCTTTGGCTAGACTGTCTTATAGTAGATCTCTTCATTTTGATAGATTGTATACTATGTTCACTAGAAGCCTCCTCCCTATCAGTTATTGGTAGGGGGAGACCATTTTCTCCCTATGTAAAGGGTCGAGAATTTGACATCTTATGGACTTTCGACCTAAGGAGTTCTCTCTCATTCCTAATGAGTTCTTTATTCATCCAGAGGTGAAGGACTGAGATGAGTGCTTACCTCTTGGCTCAGTTAAGATATTCTCACTACTACTTCACAATAGGTCTTTGATCATTGAGGTCTTTTAGTGCTCCCATCGTTCAAGCGTCATGGAAGAGAACTTAAAAAGACTAAAGGGTCTGATATGGCCTTTGTATGATTGGCAGACTACCCCATGATTGACCAGCCATGGCACATCAAGCTTTAGGTGAAGTTTACAGGTCTATATAGTAAACCACTTTATATTGAAAGAGTTTGCTGAAAGCTCATTTTCCTCTTTGTCTTGTTTTTACCTCTTATCCCTGGTTTGGTGTAGAATCCGCTGTTACAGACCTGGTTGTGAAAGAAGGCAAGTATACTGAGTTGGCTCTTTTAAGGACAACTTTCCCTTATTAATGTACGAGTAGGAGAATAGAATAAAGATGCCCACAGTCAAATGCTATAGGAATTGTCAATATGTATATCAAGATATTAAGTATGATAGGGAGCCCCTAATGCCCATATTGGCGAAATCTTACTCAATAGGAACTGCAGTTAGAGTTGCCTCTAGGGATTCCCCCTGTATGGCTTATCTTTCTAGTGGACTGAGAGATTGAGCTCTAATCTAAATTCTAGATTCACATACTTCACATTATTAATTGAATGTATGATCTTAGAATGGATGCACAGAATCCATGAGAAGAAATGTCCCTTAGACTCTAAGATTGGAATCATCTTCTTTCGTTCTTCTTAAACGGAAGGATATCCTCATTCATTCTATTAGGATTCGGGGATCTTGAGTAAGGTAAACAAAAGGGCTAAGGACTTGAATAGGTTTTCAACCTACGACTGAAGTAAGGGACTGAACGCACTGATTAGATTGTTTTCCTCGTCTAAGAACAAGAAGCAGGCATTCTATAATCCTACCAAATTCCCACTTTCACTCAAGCAGTAGATATGAGACCAGTAAGAGCGAATTCAAGAGTTTCAACCTTGCCCTTTCTTTTGTTCGGAATATACATCAGTCTTTAAAACTACTTACATGGCTCGATCTACTCTACTACGAAAGAAGCTGGATTAGAAGTAAAAAAACAACTAGAGTGACTTAGGCGATCGCATCCTTATCCATCTCTTTATGCGCCCAGATTTGAATTTGTAGAATCCCCTAAATTTTCTATAGTAAGTAGGTGTTGTTCAGATACGGGAAAATAAAAGATTTTATTCTATAAAATAGGCGAGAGTTCTCTTGATGCTGAGTTGATTATGAAATAGACCCGGTTAGCCTCGCTGGTGCCTGTATCCTTAGGTAGTATGGATTCCATTTTAGCTGCTACTAAGTCTGGACGCTCCTCTTGAACTCTGCGGCGAGTTCAGTCACCACCTTTCGCCCTAAGATAGAATGTCTTCAATTCGCTGCAACTATTCTGTAAAGAACTAGGGCAATTTAACTTCATATGCCCCACAAAAAGAAAAAGACCTCTCCCCAGAGAAATGAGAGGTCTTTATAGAACCTAGATAGATTAACCAGATTCACTTAAGTCCAACCTCAAAACCAATCTAAAAGAGGAAGCTCCCTTTAGCCTGATCTGCCAATAGCACCTAATACCGGGAAGGGTAAAGAGACAAAGCCTTTGGATCTGGCCCCAAGACTTCCATCGATTGGTCCATTTTCATGCTTACTTTCCAGACCTATTTAAGAGAGGACCCTTTACCACTCTCTTCTTATGCTATTAAATTAGGATGCCTCCTTGGATTATTGCATATGAGAATAAGTTACAGTCACTTAGGTCAAGATTTAGCCAATCATCGTCAGAGATCTTAAGAGAAGTTCGAGATATCATATGAAGAGTGAGCAGGTTGTAGAATATAAAGTGAGTTGTTGAAAGTAGAGAGATAAAAATATGGTTTACGAGAGTTTGCCTAAGAGATAAGAGGGAGTCTTTGCGTACGATGATGGTACGAGACAGGAGGCTGGATGGAATGCCCGACTCAGCTTATGGATCCGACAACGGACTTCGAGGGGAGGGAGCCTTAACCGGCGTTGGATGCTTTACGCGGAGACTTACCGCAATGAATGACCTATAAAAGCCCATGACCTAAAGGATCTGATTAAAAAACTAAGCAACCAGAATGAGAAGCGCCGCTTTTATTGAATATGGGCTGTAATCAAAGAAAGAAAAAAGGCGTTACTTATACCGCTGTTTAGCCAATCACGAGAAATTAAGCATTGGTCGACAAAGGTCGACGTCCCATCAGGCAACCTCCTCTTGTTTGATTCCGTGCATGAGTAACGGAAATCAATCACTTAGGCTTTTCAGCCTCATAGAATAGTGAAATGGCCCGCTCTTACCCTTATTGATAGCATCGATCCTGAGCTTAGAAAGAGTGAGAGGCGGAAGGGGGATTCTGAATAAGACTAGCACCAGATTCTCCACATCCAAAATGATCACACTTTCATTCTTTAATCACATTCCTTCTGAAGCAGGGGATTTTCCCACTACTAGAACGACGACAGGCCTAACTACTTTGCAAGCATTCCAGGCTAGAGCATCCTCCACGACCTTTTCACGGCCACCCGTAACCCCACATCCATCCGAAAATGCCCTTAAAGAAGAAGCTTAATGACGCTTGTGATGAAGTACTGATTCTTTTTCTTCTTCTCTAATTAGGGATTCAACCGTCCGCTAGCATCGAAAGAAAAGTAATAAGGCTTCTCGACTCACCTGAGAGTCTATCACCCTTCGCTCCTGTAACAAGGGCTATAGCTAGTAGAGCAGTTTATAAAGGAAGAGTGAGCGATGTAATAAAGAATATTCCTGACCGGCAATCGACAGAGCGAAATGCTTCTTTGTCCCCTAAATCCTCACTTAGGCAAAAGGGCTAATTGGATTCGAACCCGCAATCTAATCACTTGACCAATTCCTTCTAATCGATTGACTTCGTACCTTAGGTCTCCCCGATTGGACCTTTCTTTTCTTTCATCCTTGCTTATGGCAGGCCCTTACCAAGGGGTCATATCAGCTCAAGAGGACTTCCTCTTTTTTTTCTGCGCATCAATGGGTGAGATCAAAGGATCCTTAGGAAAAATAGGGTCTTCTGCCTCCTCCTCCTTAGCTGAGAGTAAGCCTGATAACAGGGAAAAAGGCAAAAACACTAGCTGATAGAAATGGCATAACTCCTTCTTCCTTCTCTGTGCGTGGCATGGGTGTGGCTATTGATCGGATAATTTTTGTTAAATAAGCACTTATGGCAATGTATTCAACCGACAGTACAAACCTGATTTGTCCACCGCTAAAACCTTCTTGTCCGAGTCCTCTTCCATGATTACTTATGCGCTAACAAGCCCCTGGTGATAGCTGACAGCCCTGCTAACTCGTACTCTTCTTTTAATGCCCTACCTAGGATCAGATTCAATAGTAGCTGAGTCTCCCTCAAAGCCTATTTCCATAAGTGCCATAGCTTTTATTCCGTAAGACAGGATAGATGGGAACTACAGTTCATCAGTGTGCTCTTATTTCTGAGTTCTAGTTCTTAGCAGCACAAGCGGGAGCTAGAGGGGAGGCCTTCAGGTCGCTGGTGGAACTCCCAAGGAATGTCTTTCTGCTAACTAAAAAAAATCCTTTTAGAACTAAAAAAATAATATATAACCAACCTCGAGGGCTATTCTAATAGGAGTCACTAGTTTGGTTGTTCTAAATAAGGAGCCGACTCTTTTTTTCGATCTTGATTGCTTTCCATTGATCGATTCTATAGCTGCTGTAGCTTAACTCCATCTCTCGTATCGGCTAATCAATGAGTGAGGACATGAGAAGTAGGGTTAGCTGCCCTTAGAACACTACTTTCTAGCCTCCTAAAGGAAGTCTTAAAAGATAAGATAATGTTATGCGAACACAAGCTAATAAAAAGTATACCGTTAGTTCTCAAGCAATTCCCTTGTTGACTTTGGATCTGAGGTGCAACCTTAGGGAGCTTGTTTTGGCAACTACTCTCAACTAGTTATGTGTCCAGATTTTAGGGGGATTAAGGATGATCTCTCTCATAACAAAGTAGTTTATTTAATTCCAGTCGCCAATCCCAACTCTTCTGATTTATTTGAAATTCACCCTAAGGGCGAACTGATCAACCTGCATGTGTAAAGCATATGTTCTTCATTAGTTACATTCCTGCTATCCAGTATCCAAAAAGGAATGAGTTCAAGATCCATTTATGCCGTCCATAATTCCTATTCTCCTTTTCTAAGCTAAGGATCAGAAGCTACGCCGGTTGACGAAGGCTAGGTCCACCTAAGCTGGTCTTCTGGTCAATTTTTCCCTCTGCGCTTCCTTTGCTTATATACCAACTTACCTACCTGGATATGTGGATTCCCCTTATTCATGGGATTCGGCTATGTATTCAGCGTCTGTGGATTACTAAGCCGCGAGATCTTAGGATAAGGCTAGATGAGACTTTTTACACCTTGGGGAAAGCCCATCGCCGCAGAACGAGACCCTTTCATAAGGAAAGAGTTCTTCTTACTTCAAAAAAGACAAAAAGCACCAGTGAGGTGAGGCCCGAAAGACTTTAAAGAGTTCATGCGGATTATGCCTACCTTGGCAACTAGTGAAGATGGAGTCAATTTACTTAAGAACAGCCATACCTGAGTGACTTAGGAAGCTTCTTTGTCTTAGCCTTTGTACCCGTTGTTAACAAAACGGAGTCTAAAAAAGGAAATTAACATATTTTCAGGCAAAAAGACCTAGCGGCCCATGAAAAGAAGGTTTTCACTTAAGAAAGCACCTTTTCGAGAATGTATTTAAGCAAGCAGAAGATACCTTCAACTGGCAAGAAAGCTACCCGCCCTTCTTTCTACTTAGAAGTTAGGAGATTCCATTCAGGAAGCCATTGATAAAGAGAATGTGAGTGAGAAGGACTTGGGCAAGACAAGAGATGACGCACTAATGCACCTCCCGGTACTTAGAACTCAAGTGCCAACTGCTGCTACAGTGTATCAAAAGAAGGTTATCGCTATTATAGATTTATGAATTGACGGAATGATGCTTTGTTCACACCTATGTTGATCTACCGCTGCTTTACACATCCTTGGATAGAACGATTTTACAGAAAAGAGATATACGTGTAGAAGATCCATGAAAAAAGACTAGCTAACGTGAGTGGTAGGAGTCTATGACAATAAATACTTATCCAATTTAATTACCAATTGCAGCAAACTTGGACTGAGCAATTGAAGTGAAGACCTCAGGTGTAGAGCGCCCAATGATTGCATTTGAAAGCAGGGCTCAAAGCCTGTATGAGCTGTAAACTTATGATATAGGTACATAAACGTAAAGACTTGAACCCCTTACTTATGGAACTACTATCAGCTAGAGGGGCAGGATAGGCTAAAAAGGCAGGCAAGGCTGGAAGAGGGTGCGAGATAGATATAAGTCTTATTCATTAAACTGTGCTACTAGCTCAAGAGCACCAGAATGAAACCCCTTGTTTAGCCCGTTGATCAAGATATCGTCAATCCCGTGAAGACAAAAAAGTTTTCTTCCACCTCGCCGGCTTACTTCGCACTTTCCAGGACAAGTAACTCTGTACCTCTCTGCGCTTTGGCCCATTTCATTTAATTTTTTGACATACATACAGAAAAGGAAAAATAAGTAGATGGGCACTGGGAAAAGATTCAATCGATCCAGCTCTAGTAATAAATAAATAGGCAAGCATCCTATGGGCGTGGTGACCATCCATACCTCTAAGCCCAATACTTTTTCCCCTCGGATTGAAGCGTACCTCGTTTTAGTTATATTCACCGAACCAACAAGTAATGGCCGAGCGCACTAGCTAGAATGAAGTTGCGCATTAGTGCATACACATTTTCTTGCTGATGATGATCTGGTACTGTAACCTATTAGACGACATCTATGCAGTAGGATCAAAGTAAGCGAGCTCACTCGACTATAATCTAAAGTTGAGGAACAAGACTCAGACTCGGTTAGTGCTCTGCCCAATAGTAAGAGCATCGAAAGAACTACTACTGGCAGGACTGAGCTAAGGGCACTATTTCCTACTCTGCAGATGTTATGGCCGGTCTGCCCTCTCTGATCTTGAACTCTTTATCAGAAAGAACGAAGAATCTTTTTCTTTTATGTCAGCTAATAAAAGTAGGTGTTTGTGAACAATAGGCCTCTTGCTAAAGCTATCGCTCTAGCCTCTTCATTTATTATTTCGGGCAACATCTTTGATCTGGGAGCTCTTAATTATCAATTTTTCAGTACTTTCAGGGACAAGGCTTTCTCATCAGATCGAATAGTTTGACCAGGAAATCAATAGGTAAAGACATCGTAAACGGAGAATGATAAACTAAATCTTCAATAGCTCCTTAAGTTGAATTGCTAATTTGTCCCAAACTCGTATATTGTTGGGCGCCCTTCAGAGAATGGAATGTAAAAAAAGAATAAAGAAGGGTCCAGTCTTATTGTAAAATGGAAAGGATATGGAACCGTGACACGGGCAAGGCAAGGTTCTGAAAGAAAGTAAAAGTCGATGGAAGGCAAAAGGAGAGCAACTCCAACTTTAACTATAAGTTTAACTTAAACTGGCTCACAGAAGATATCATAGAAAAGCAAGCATACAGGGACGCTGTTGGCTTACTCGCTTTCTTATCAATTGTATGCGGATTCTCCTTTTCGTAGGTCCCTTGCGATACTCTTTTCTTACTTGCTTTGCTCGGCTTTTGTTCAGAAATAGTATATTTCTTTTCAACACGATGAGGATCTTTATTTAGAGCTCTCCGATCGTGCTTTTATTATTTCTTTCACCGGTGGACTTGGGACTGATTAATGACTTTACACTAGTTTACCCTTCTTTTCTAATTAAGCCATTGGCATTGGAGCCCTATTTGTAGAAGTCCATTTCCTTCTTTGAAGGTATCACCACTCGAAGTCTAACTCTTAAATTGAGGTCAGCGAGTCAACTGCATAACAGCAGCTCTCCTTTGGTTCTGTTAATCCATCATTAATGGCTTTTTCGCCTTGAGGCGGGTATTAACCTATTAGAATAGAAAGAAAGGCTTTATCCTTCGAAAACCTAGCAATTCCCGCTTTCTTGAAAGAAGATATGCCCTTTGGGAGTCAAATTTTCTTGGGACTTATTCAAGTAAAAAAATGGGGCTAAGGCATCCTCTACAGTTTACGGGATGATTTTCTTTTTATTTATATTCACCTAAGCACTACTTAGTAGAAGATCTTTCTAGTTCTTGCTATTCATGTAAAAAAGTCTTTATGGTATATGTGGGCCTTTAGTTGCCTACTATTTAATAGAAAAAAGTAGGCTTTTTTCCATCTTCGGGTGGTCTCGTGTGTCCCTTTCTTCTCACTATAAATAGGTAATTAGTGCCTTGGTATGATTGGTCCCGAGGAATTTAAGAGCACAAAGAAGATTTTAGTGCTTTCAGCCTCTTCTACTTTAATATTAGGCGGGCTTACTTGAAAGACTCGCTTTACTGAAAAGGGAGATGAATGCCGTCAGGCAACAACCGCTATTAGACTTAGAGGTGATTAGAACTTCTATAATATGAGAAAAAGTTCCCTATACTGAAGATGTTGATTCTCCCCCTCCTTCTCCTGCCATATAGATGGCTTCCTCCGTTGACATAATAGGTGAGTGGGTAGGGACCCATAAAAGACTTAATAGGTAAGGCACCCTAAGACCATACCCTTCTGTCTTTCTAGTAGCTGCAACCCTCCGAATCCTTACTAGTGTTATAGCTCGCTTGCCCTTAGTTCAGTAGAGGAATTGGTAGTTTGAGAAATAGATAGGCCCTAATCATTGACTCAGTATGATACTTATTCCCGAAGCCCTTAAAAGGAGTGTGAGGGGGTGAAAACTGATTCTTGAGAACCCCTTGCATGCTCATGTCACGTCGAGGTACTGCAAAAGAGAAAACTATAAAATCCGATCCAATTTATCATAATCAATTAGTTAACATGTCGGTTAACCGTATTCTGAAACACGGAAAAAAATCATTGGCTTATCAAATTATCTATCGAGCCATGAAAAAGATTCAACAAAAGACAGAAGCAAATCCACTATCTGTTTTACGTCAAGCAATACGTGGAGTAACTCCCAATATAGCAGTAAAAGCAAGACGTGTAGGCGGATCCACTCATCAAGTTCCTATTGAAATAGGATCCACACAAGGAAAAACACTTGTCATTCGTTGGTTATTAGGGGCATCCCAAAAACGTCCGGGTCGAAATATGGCTTTTAAATTAAGTTCCAAATTAATGGATGCTGCCAAAGGGAGTGGTAATGCCATATGCAAAAAGGAAGAGAGTCATAGAATGGGAGAGGTAAGGGTGAGGTCTGACTGCAAGGGAACCGTCAGGTTGTAGCGGTTGAAGTAGAGCCAAGTAGCGATGGACTAAGCGCGTCAAATAACGATGGTGCGAACCATGTTAGATGACAGGTGAGGGTGGCAAAGGAAGCTTGTTAGAAAAGGAAGTCCCGCTTGTTAATGTTATTGGCAACCAAATGCAATGAATGAGGCATTGGCAGCACAGATCTATTGCCAACCAACCTCCTGATGATGGCCTAGGACTTGGTACTTTCACTAGAATCTTTTCCCATTGATCAAGCAAGTAAACTACCTTTCTTATCTCAAGACGAATCCTAGGAGACCTGTTGATCAATAGTAGAAATCCTTGGGACTGAAGGTTATAGCTCGTCCTTTGCCGAGTTGCCTCTGTGCCTAAGCCCAGTCAATGAAGCAGGGCATCTAACCTCGGCCTTATGGCCCTAGTAAAGTCAAGCCAATGAGCGATTCAAAGAACTCAACTAAAAGGGAAAGGATGAACGCTAGCCCTTGTCTTTGCAACTCCAACCCCCAAGGCCAATGATCCAATCCAGATAGAAGCCTTCCTTAGTTTAGTATCCTACTTGCTCAGCTTGCATGCACCTAGGGAATCAATCAACTCTTTTCACTCAATGGTGAAAGCCCTTGTTGAATGCCGCTTGCTAAAGTAATATAGTTGATTGGCTTGACCAAAGGTTGCTTACTCGCTAGAAGATGTTAAGGCTCACTCGTTAGAATTGCTTGCCTTACTCGAATGGGGTTTTTACTGGCTTGATCGTTTGCTAGATATAGAACCCACTCTTTTACTAGAAATCCGTATATCCGTATAAAGAACTGAGCGAGAATGACCTAATTCTTCTTATAGATAGAATCTCTCAAAAGAGGCATCTATCTCTTACAATGGATTGATGACTAATTACCATATCCTGTTGGTTTAAATGCTAGAAATGAGTGATATTAACTCAGAACCTAGAGATTCAAACAAGCGCACAGGTCAACCAAAACCATATTTCAAGCTAACGGATTTTTTATATTTCCCCCCTCCTACTGAGCCTGGAGTCTTGCTTGGCTATATGCCTCGGGAATTGGTAATACAGGTAGGAGGTAAAGCCACTTTCTGGGGGGCTACTATAGGAATGAGACTCAGTCCTCTCGAATAAAAGCTAGCTTCGACCCGAAGCGATTGGCATACCACAGTAATGAAATCTGCGATGTTTCTGATGCTACTATCGATACTTCCTTCATTGACCATGTTCGTTCCATTGCGTGGGCGATGTTTTCATAGGGCTTAACTAACGAAAATCCGATCTTAACTGGATAAGTGTTTTCTCTCTCAAGCACCCTAGTAAAACAGATACGCCGATCCACGCCAGTGGCGAGCTAAGCAAGTGGAAAGCCTACCCATACCAGTATAGTCGAGTCATTTACTTAAAAGGACCCTCCCTGCAGTGTGCCTCTCCTTGAATCATTCGGTCATGCAATATTTATTGAATACCAAGAACCATAAAAGAGGAACACACCTTTTCGCTGGCTGATCTAGTTCTATTTAAAAGCTTGGGTGCTTATCTTGGAGCGGGAAGAAAGCTTTCGAACGAGTATACTTAAAAAGGGGTTTTTTACTACTTACTATCCCTAGAGCTTTTCCATCGCTTGAATTGAACGGTGCTTACACCTCTCGCCTATTGAAGTTCTATTCTAAAACCTCGTCCGAGAACTTGTATAGAGAAGGATCTTTAAGAGATTCCCGCCTTTCTTGCTAAAGCGGCTTTCATGCAAGCAAGCCTTTGTAGAGAACAAGACTGTGAATCTCCCCCCGGTAAAGCTACTCGTTTCACTCATGTTGGCCGAGCTAGTTTTCTTCCCCGGTAACTTTGTACCATCCAGTCGAGCTCTGAACCAACCCTACCACAGGCTTACCGCATTACATAGCTTTCTATATGCGTTAAGAAAGCCTAAGAGTAAGAGATAGGCGACAAGGAAAAGGTAATTCCCAAGGTCAGTCTTCTTAGCAGCAATGCCACTACTTATTGTTGTGACCGGAGTGCCTTCAATCTCTTCACTCACTCTTACGCCAAGAGGTGAAGGTAAAGCAACTCCTGCTGCTCTCATTGCCGATCATCACAAACGTCTTCTTTCGTGATCCATTTCATGTCAACTCTAATTTTAAAAAGCCTACTTTACAAAACAAAGGGAACCGTTGTGATATGTAGGCTGAACACAAACCCAATCGAAGTGAAACTCTCCTTTCCTTACTTGTTCCAAGTAAGATAATTTGCATTACCTTCGAAAGTTAGGAGCTAAAATCAGGCTCGGTTAGGGTAGACCCAGGGAAAGAGCTGGGCATAAAGGGTTGAACCATGGGGCAGGGACAGGCTCCTCAAGCGGAACCAATTCCCCAACCCAAGATCAAGTCTATTGCTTCTACGCCTGCGGATCATCACGCTAACCTAAAGGACTCCTCAGCTCTATGAAAGCAGGTGGTCTATCCCTTCGCAGGAGTATCTGCACATCTATTCGCTTCTCTCCAAGTATGAACAATTCTCACGACAAATAAAAGAAAATTATAAGAGGAGAATGACCACACTGGGAGACAATTTTCGATGATCTTGAACCAAACATATCGAACTAATTAACCTCGAAGACAAGAGCAGTGTTAAGCTTTATTTAGCAAGTCTCGTCTCTTTTCTATATTCCCCTTAAAATTGCACAAGTCAACATTTTAGTTGATTAAACAATATTTTATTTTTCTAAAAATTTTTGGATTTCAATTTTAATTTGGCATAGAGACAATTATTTTGATCACAAAAAATTTCATGATTTCATGAAAATGTAGAACACACGAATTGAAAAAAAATTATATTTTTCTAGAAATTTATAAATATTATTTTAATTTTTTTAAAAAATTATTTGTGAAAAAATTGAAGAAGTGGATCTTATTTTGCATTATGAAAAATACCCCTCAATATTATTGTAAGTGTTTTCGTACAAATGTTTTGTTGTTTAGTTGATGGAATGAGTTAGGAGAAATGTATGATAATCTTACTATCTTACACTACCATTACAAGTGTTCTGATATCATAATATGTCAAAGTACTAGCTCGAAATCGGATCAGTACACATCCCATACATTGTCCTTAAGCTAGGAGTATTTTAAAAAATTGATTAATAAATACTTACGAGACCAAAAAAATGATTTCATAAATAAGCTAATAAAATTCAATTCTTTCTCTTATATATATATCTACACTTTTAAATTATAAGTTTCAATTTAAAAATATACATAAATGGCTGAACAAATAATTCAATTTAGGTATTAAATTAATGTCTTTGAAAAATGAATAAAAAGAGACAACAATATTATTTACTTTAATAAATTGAAGTAACAGTGCACATGCTTATTTACTCCTACAATCTAATGAATGTCAATTATTCTGTTTTAATTTTATTGCAAAACTGGAAACTGCATTAATAAATTCATTAAATGAAGTAATTAATCCTTTTTGGTTTAGGTTGCCCATTACGACACCGTTTGGCTATTCGCTGGCTAATTCAATCAAGTGTTTTAAAAATTTAATTAATAAATATTTTCCAGGCAAGAAAAATGATTTCATTTATAACTTGATAAAATTCAATTATTTCTATTATAATTCTACACTTATTTTTTAAATTGATGTCAAAAACCTTATTTGGCAGTAAAATTGAGGCGAAAGGGCATTTTTGGTTCGTGAAGTATAGCTCGTTTGCACATTTGGTTCATATGCAATACATATTACTCATTTGAACCATGTGCTAAGAAAATTGTTACCTTCTTTTAACCATGTGCTACGTAAACATTACTCATTAAATTTCTAAACTATGCAATTTGTTACCTTTTTGGACAATGTATTGCAAATCTCTATTGATATAATTATGTATAATATGCATTTATGGGACAAAAATGTAATAAATTGTATAGCACAGAGACTAAATAGGTAACATGTATGTCAGAGAGATAAAATAGATAAACGAATTATGCCATAGGGTTCTCAAAAAGGTGGTTTTGTTGCAAAATTGATTTCAGAAAACGTATGATACCAACTTTAGATATAACGTCAACATGCAACAACTACTTAATTGCTGCAAAATAAGATTTTAACAATTTTGAATACTTGTGCTAAATGAACCTTTTGGCAGCTCCAAAATAGTTAGTTGTTGCGTGTTAATGCTACATTTATGAGTGTAGATAGTTTGCTACTAAAATTTAATACTACAATTTTGCAATTCTACTAAACAAGTTTTGTTAAATCAATTAAACGTGTTTTTTATATAGTTTGCTACTAAAATTTAATACTACAATTTTGCAATTTTGCCAAATAAGGTTTTTAAATTTCATTTATAACAACAAAGAAAAATCACATCTCTTTCCACCCGTATGTGGACCCGAATCTGTAACCTCTAGAATCACAGCTTTAAGGCTCAACCACTATACCAAACCGTACACTTTGAAATTATAAGCTTTCAATTTAAGAATGCACATAAATGGATTAATAGACAATTCAATTTATGTATTAAATGTCTTTGGAAAATTAATACAAAACAGATGTGCGTATTTTACTATTAAAATGTAATGAAATGTTAATTATGTTGTTATCAGTTATATTTTTATGCCAAAACCGGAACTGCATTAAAAAAAACTCACTAAAAAGATAAATTAATTAATCCCTTTTGGTTTAGGTTGATATTTTACGACACCTTTTGGTTAATTGCAGGCTAATTCAATCAATTGTATATTCCTTTTAGGAATAGGAATTCAAATTAAAGAAACCCTAGAACAGTTAGTCCCCTCTTTTATTAGCTTCCCTCGCAATCAATCCAACACTCGATTTATTGATTTCTTCAGTTTCCTCTCAATTTGTTCAATTTTCAGCTTCTTAGAATCGCAGAAGTGTTTCTTATTGTTCATTTGTCGTTTGCTTCAAAACTGTCGATGGCGGGTGACGATGACGGTGGTGCTGAAGATTTGTTCTTGACTTTGATGTTCGGCGACAACGAAGAATTGGAGTGTTTTCTAGCCGACGATCTCGCCGGTTTCAGGGAACGGAGAGAAAATTCGCATCCCTCTACTCAGTCAATCTCTTCTCCGGCGGTCCTTCCTAATCTCTTGATGGGCGACGAAGATGAAGCTATGCTTATGGCGGAGTAAGCCGATTCTCCAAAGGCACCGCCTTCGAAGGTGTAGCGCATTGAAAATCTCGAGGATTCAAGAGTGGAAGGATCAGGTTTGGATTGTTCGATTTGTTTGGAAGAAATACCAACAGGTTCCTTAGCCAAGCGTTTGCCGTGCTCTCATGTCTACCATGGAAACTGCATAGAAAAATGGCTGAAGAAGAATAGCACTTGCCCTATTTGCCCACCAGATTCCCGTGATTTATGAACTCCTCAATTGAGTTGAATTATGTGATTATATTTACCTTTCACGATTGATAGGTATGGTTTTCATATGTTGTATAAATTAGTTTTTGATGAAGTGTATATGTTCACCAGGTGTTTGATTTAATGCCTCATCTAAGTAGTCCAAACTGTAACTAGTATCTTATATTTGCTTTGACATAATTAATGTGGCGATGGAAGTCCATTCATTTTTGCTAGTGTTTTGCTTTACTTATATACATATAATCAAATTATAGAAGCTACAGAATGATTGATTGACCTGCCTTTGTGCTTAATATGCAAGATTTTTAACAAAGTTACTGACTTTTGTCATGCAAACTGCTTGTTTTGATTGATTGTGATGATAGCCTTTGTTTCTGGATTATGGGGGTGTTTGTTTAGACTTTTTTTTTACTCTAGAATGATTCATTGATCATACCCTATTTAAATTTGTTGTTTGGAGGGTTTATACAACAACAACAACATTACCCCAATGTCTAACAAGGCTCCCGCACAAGCGTGATAAGGGGGATCGAGTGTATGCAGCCTTACCGTGTAATTACAGAGAGATTATTTGCATGGTTTATAATGCATTAAATCTCAACCATATAGATTTTTTTGAAATATACAACTCTACCATATATGAAACAGTGACAAATTTAAATGTTAGTGAGAAAGAAGCAGCCCCACTACCCGAGGAGCTGCATGTAGAGAATATGCAAGCTAATTTCCAGGGGAAGCTGCCCACTTCAATCGAGAGGGCATCATCATTTTCATCGCACGATAGCTCATGGTATGAGGCGATGGAGGATGCTATTACTCCATGGCAAGTTAATATTCGGAAAAAGAAAAAAATTTCCATGGCTACCAGGCATTCATAGTCCTCACACAGAGAACCTAACATATATTCCTCATCATAAGACGTGCTTTGTTCTTTTATTAGTTGCGGTTCTTCTTTTCTTTATTAGAGGTTTGTCTCATGATTACACTACGTGTATGCATTTTTATGTTGCTTTGACTCTATCTCTTCTTTTTCCTTGTATGCTTTCTCTTGTATTTTATAATATTTGAGCCTGCTTTTTCCGACCTCAGCTTTTAATTAGAAGTTTAGAGAATCCCAATGACAAACTTTTAAACTTGTTTTGAAATTCGTTTACAAAGGTGTGAAGATTTTACTAAACACTAATGATAAATCTTATTGTGAAATTCGTTTACAAGAATGGCTAAAGAAGACTAACACTTGCCTATTTGCCACCATCCGATGCCCTTGATCGACCGCTGGGTTGTCAATTTCAGAACTTCTCCATTGATATGTATTACTGGATTATACCTTCAATAGTCAATCAGTATGATTTGCATATTTTATATATGGGTTTTTTATAAGCATATATGTTCACCAGATGTTTGATTTAATAAATGTGGAGATGAAAGTCAGTTCATTTTTGTTTATGTTTATATAATCAAATATTTGCTTTAAGTGACAAAAGTGATAATAGACTTATTGGTCTTTTTTTTCTTTTGAGTAGCATGGGGCACTTTGCCAAATTTGTTGATTATGGGGTTTGAACCCACAACCTCACCACACTTGTTGTTTTATTCCTAACAAGGTAGTGGCCACTAAACCAAAGCCTAGTGGTTACTTATTGGTCTTTTAAAACGAAAGTTGGTTACCTTTGCAAAAAAGTCGCTTTGGCAACGCTTAAGCCTATTTCTAGCAACAAAGATAATGCGTTGTCTTATATGCATATAGCATCACTTTACATTCAACCAGACTCATTTTAGGGGTGCAAAGAGTTAAATTTTGTGGTTAACCGTTGTTTTGTTTGCAACGACAACACCTTATAACACACTTGCAACTTTTTTTTGTCATGGTTTAATTTGTAGTGGCAACACCTTTAATGCACTTGCAACTACTTTTTGTCACGCTTTGGTTTGGAATTATAACACATTTGCAACTTTTTTTCTAATAAACACATGTTTTTTTAGTCTATAGAAACATATTCTAATGTAATTGGACGATTTTTTTAGCATAACATTTACTTATAGAGTAACACTTCTTTACATTTAATTAATTTAAATAATCTATAATACATATACCTAATTGTCTATGAAAACCAAAAGATTAACAATATAAAAAATATAACAAACTAATATAAATCCTTCTAAAAGTAAATAAGCATCTAAAGTATTTATCATCTATATTTCCCATCCGCCATTTTTTTCTTCAGCATTTTACACTTCAAGTTAAGAGTATTCTTCTACACATCAACTTTTGATAAGTTGATCCTTGTATGTAGATTTTGTTGTAATAAAAAATCACATCTAATTTAAGATGAAGATTTGAACATATAATGACTCACCAAAGAGTTTAAAATTTCAGCAAAGTCACTACACCATAGATTGGTTCTACCAACTAAAAATCAAAGTGTTGGCAATTCTAATGACCAATTTGGCCTGTTCCAACACTTATTTGTAAATGTTGACAAATGTCCATCAATAGTGACATATTTAGTACATATATAAAAGTGTTGGCAAAAAAAGAAATAAAATTGTAGAAAGAGAGCGGAAAAGTGTGCACCAACAAATTTGGAGAAAATATTTGATAATAAAAAAAATAAAAGATAAAAACGAAATTAAACTTTCTCTCGCTCACTCTTAATCGTGACTTTCCCATTCTTGCTCTTCATCCAAAGCCTAGGTCTCCTCCCCTCTCTCACAGATCTCCATCGTCGTTAACCTGTCCTCCCTGCTCTGCCGTACCAGCTACTTCCTCACCATTCCTCCGTCGCCACTCCTTTCTCACCAAGCGCGACTCCGATTTCAAAATGGCTGGTTCAAAATACATCTCCTTTATTCTATTCCTCTCTTCAATTTTTATCTTCTAATTGATTATGTTATACCTGCACCTCTTTGATTTCTCTTCTGTGTAATTTCCTCCACTTCTCACTGCAATCCATTCTCTTCTCAACTATTATTTGGCCCATCAATGCCTAGCTATCATTGATCATGGTTCCGGGGATTAACCCCTCTTCAATGAAGACAAATCCATTGTTGTAATTGTAAGTCAATGTTCTCTCATTTTTTCGAATTTCCCCAATTAATTGATCGATGATTTTGATAATTAATTGTGAAATACAGGTGAATGGGGAGATTTACAATCACGATCAGTTAAGGGGAAGTTTACCTAATCAGAAGTTCCGTACTGACTGTGATTGCAATGCTATAGCCCATCTGGTAAGGATCTGATTTAATTAATCGAATTGAATTACCTGGGAATTACCGTTTGATTAATTGATTTGATTTTTATCCATTTGTTTGAATAGTATGAGGAAGATGGTGAGAATTTTGTGGATATGTTGGATAGGATGTTTTGTTTTGTGCTTTTGGACACTCGAGACAGTAGTTTTATTGCTGCTAGAGATGCCATTGGTATTACCTCTCTGTACATTGGTTGGGGCCTTGATGGTAACTATAGGGATTTCCTTTTCGTTTTCTCTTTATTTAGAAACTTAAAATTTGAAGGAATTCAATTCATTTCATTTTGTATTAAAAATTTACAAGTTTCAAATACAAAATGAATTGAATTGGATTAGATTTGATTCTTTCAAATTTTAGGTTTCCAAACACACCATTGTTTCAAATAATCTTCAATCAAGCGGGAATAAATCTGTTATAATTGTGTTTTACAGGGTCAGTTTGTATATCGTCAGAATTGAAAGGGCTGAATGATGATTGTGAGCATTTTGAGATCTTTCCACCTGGCCATTTGTACTCCAGCAAATCGGGAGGGTCTAAGAGATGGTATAATCCTCCATGGTTCTTGGAGAATATTCCTTCAACTCCTTAGGATCAATTTTTCCTTTGTAATCTTCTATGCTTATCTTCCTTGGGTTTGTTTTATATAAAATGCCTAATTTTTCGATCTTTTATATTCTTATTTTGATCGGAAAAAAATCTGCTATTTCCTTTTTTGTCTCCTTGGGTGTCCCTCCACTTAGTATTTGACACTTGGCATTTTTTTTCTACATGTATTTTTATTTTTCTTATTTTTATTTTTCTCTCACTTATACATGACCTATGTGTCAAACATTGAGTGAGGAACACATAAGGGAACACAAGAAAGGGGGACAACAGATTTTTTTTCCATTTTGGCCTTGTCATAATAATGATCTTGTTTGTTTTAATTGATTCACCTATTGGTATGTTTGAATAGGTATTGTAGATATGATCGTTGTTAGTCGGACCTCAACTGTTTACAGTTGATGGAATTTTAAACATGATATACAGTTGTGTAAATATGGTCTGTTGGTGTCCCTCTTATTGTGGGACCCACTGTTTAATTAAAAAAAAATAAAAAAAGAAGAAAAAAGGAAAAAAGGCAGGTCGATAGAAAAAAATTTTCAGTGCACAGTAAAATTACTGCACACAATTCGGACATACGCGTTTTGAATCTCCTATAAATAGAGGAGTGTTTTGCTCATTTTAAGAGCAGACCAAAGCAGAGAGCAAGAGAGAAGAAACACAGATAAAAATGTAATCTGTGTAGAGAGCCTTAGGAAAAGGGTTCCTAAGAGCTGGGTAAGAGAGAAAATAGTGATGTTTTGGAAACACTTGAGTGCCACTATTTTATAATCTCTTGGTGTACCTACTATTATTTTATAGTGGAAGAATTATTCGGAGTTGGTCCCGTGGTTTTTCCCTAATTCATTTGGGGTTTCCATGTAAAAATCTGCGTGTCTTTTATTCTGCTGATATTATTTTTTCTCGTAATCTATTATTGGGCCTAACAAGTGGTATCAGAGCCAAAGGTTGTTTTATCAATAAAATCCGTGGATATATTTTTCAAAAATAAATATACCACTACGACGAGAAAATTACGATAAATCCGGTGGCGCAATCCGTTCGAAAAACCGTCGCAGATACGCAATTTAAGTGAATAGTAAAATAGTAACTTGAGTAATAGTATTCATATATAATACTATTCATATTCGGCCATCTTTTATGAATAGTATTATTTAAGTATACGGGAGGCATACTGTTACTATTCTAATATATAAGTATTATTTGGGTATACTATACTATTCACATATACGGTCACTATTTAGATGAATAGTAAAATCTGTGAATAGTAAAATTATTACCATTCTTAAATTTTTGACATGGCGAATAACAGTGTAATGATCAAATTGACGGATACAAATTATTCAATGTAAAAATCCAGAATGGAGGACTACCTCAATTACAAAGATTTGTATGATCCAATTGAGGGTGACGATGCAAAGCCGAAGGATACGAAAGATCAGCAGTGGATAAAGTTGTAGAAGCAGACATTGGGTACAGTACGCCAATGGATAGATGCTAGCCTGTACAACCACGTGAGGAACGAAACTGATCCTAAAGTTCTCTAGAAGAAGCTAGAGGATATGTACGAGGCTAAAAATGCTCAAGGAAAAGTGTTCATGATTCGCAAAGTCATGAACTTGAAATTGACAGAGGGATGATCAATCACACAACACCTGAACGACTTTGAAGGATTCATAAGTGAGTTAGCAGTCACCGGTATGTCCTTGGATGATGAGATGCAAGCATGTCTTTTGATGGGAACTCTACCAGATAGCTGGGATACTCTTGTTGTATCACTGAGTAACTCAGCTTCAAATGGTGTGGTAACAATGTTTATGGTAAAGAATAGCCTACTTAATGAAGAACTTCATAGAAGAGACGTTGCCAGTACCAGTTCACAAGCCCTTATCACGAAAAACAGGGGTCGAAGCAAGATTAGAGGTCGTGGGAATGGAAAATCGAAAGATAGATCCAAGTCTCGGGAGAAGAGGTCATGTTACCACTGTGGAAAGCAGGGCTATCTCAAAAGTAACTGCCATTTCTTTAAACAAGAGAATGCAAACCAAAGTCATGATAATGACAAAAATACATCTACTACAGTCATAAAAGAAGATGGAGAGGTGGCTTTAGTATCTCATAATGCAGATTGTTGTTATGTTGGAGATGCAGATACCGAGTGGATTGTAGATTCTGGTGCCTCATACTACTGTGTTCCAAAAAGGGAATACTTCTCAACATATAAAGCAAGCGATTATGGTACTATTAAAATGGGAAATAATAGCGTCTCACAAATGGTGGGAATCGGTGATATCTGCGTGAAGACAAGTGTCGGATGCATATTTACACTTAAAAATGTGCGACACATTCTAGATCTTGGTTGAACCTGTTGTCTGTTAGTGTATTGGACAAGGAAGGTTATCACAATCATACAGGCGATGGAAATTGGAAACTCACCAAAGGATCGTTGGTGGTGGCGAAAGGAAGATTGTGTTGCTCGCTATACAAAACGCACGTAATAGTATGTACGGGTCAACTGAATACAATTGGAGATGATGCTTCACCAAATTTATGGCATAGGCGACTGGTGCATGCTTGTGACAAAGGGTTGAATATATTGGCTAAGAAGTCCCTCATCCCATTAGCCAAAGGAAAAATTAACCCGTGTGATCACTGTTTATCTGGGAAGCAACATCGAGTTTCATTTCAGAAAAGCTCTAGAAGGAGAATTAATAAGTTAGAGTTGGTATACTCTGACGTTTGTGGTCCCATGGATACTGAATCCATTGGAAGAAGAAGATACTTTCTTGTATTTAATGAGAATGATATCATCAGTGAAAGATCTATAAGTGATGGTGTTATCGATATTACACCAGAGAGCATTCTATCAGATGATGCCATAGAAAGAAGAATGCATCAATCAGAACAAGATGGAGAAGAAGAGCCAGTTGTGAGGGATCAAGATATGATTGTAGATGAAGATACGAATGAAGAGGGTATTGAGCAGGGGGAGCCAGAGAACCCCATTCTACCAGAAGAAGAACCTCAATTAAGGAGGTCAATTAGAGAACGCCAACCATCTATAAAATACTCTAGTTCTGATTATATTTTAATCACTGATGAGGGGGAGCCTGAAAGCTTCCAAGATGTGCAATCTTGTAAAGATAAAGATTGTTAGATGAAGGCCATGCAGGAGGAGATGAATTCTTTGAAGAAGAATGACACGTACGAGCTGGTGAAACTTCCTAAAGGGAAAAGAACACTCAAGAACAAATGGGTGTACAAGTTGAAGAAATATGATGAAGACCTAGTGAGATACAAAGCTCGATTGGTTGTCAAAGGCTTTACTCAAAAGAAAGGTATTGAATTTGATGAGGTTTTTTCACCAGTTGTGAAAATAAGTTCAATTCGAGTTATGTTAGGTCTTGTAGCCAGCTTGAACCTTGAGTTAGAACAACTTGATGTAAAGACCGTGTTCTTGCATGGGGATTTAGAAGAAGAAATCTATATGGAACAACCAGAAGGTTTCAAGGTCAAGGGAAAGGAGGACATGGTTTGTCGCTTGAAGAAAAGTTTGTATGGGTTAAAACAAGCCCCGCGGCAATGGTATAAAAAGTTTGATTCCTTCATGGTGAATCAAGGATACAAGAGGACAGAAGCTGATCCACGTGTATATGTCCAGAAATTCCCTGATGGAAAATTTATCATTCTTCTTTTATATGTTGATGATATGCTAATCATTGGGCCAAATGCCAAAATGATTATTAAGTCGAAGTATGATTTGTCTAAGGCGTTTGACATGAAGGATTTGGGACCGGCAAGGCGAATTCTTGGAATGGAGATTAATCGAGATCGAAGGTCCAGCAGGCTATGGTTATCGCAAGAAAAATATATTGAACGAGTACTAGAAAGGTTCAATATGAAGAATGCTAAACTAGTTAGCACTCCACTTGCCGCTCATTTCAAGTTGAGTAAGAAATCCTACCCTTCAACAGAGAAAAATAGAGAAGATATGTCAAAAGTTCCATATTCTTCAGCGGTCAGAAGTTTAATGTATGCAATGGTGTATACGAGACCAGACATCGCTCACGCAGTTGGAGTTGTGAGTAGATTCCTGTCAAATCCCCAAAAGACACATTAGGAAGCAGTAAAATGGATCTTCAAATACCTGAGAGGAACTTCAAAGTTATGTTTGACTTTTGGAGTTGAAAAAGCTGCACTTGTTGGTTACACAGATGCAGATATAGCAGGTGACCTTGATGAAAGAAAATCTAAATCGGGTTATTTCTTTACATTCTCAGGGGGAGCTATTTCATGGCAGTCACGGTTACAAAAGTGTGTTTCATTATCAACAACTGAAGCAGAGTACGTTGCAGCAACAAAAGCAGAAAAGGAAATGCTTTGGTTAAAGCGATTCTTTCAAGAATTGGGTGTGCAAGAAGACTACATAGTTTATTGTGATAGTCAAAGTGCACTAGACTTGAGCAAAAATACTATGTATCATGCACGGACGAAACATATTGATGTAAGATATCATTGGCTCAGACTTGCCATTGAAGAAAAAGAGTTCAAGTTGCAGAAGATTCATACAAATAAAAATATTGCTAATATGCTGACGAAGGTCATACCAAAAGAAAAGTTCGACTAGTGCGTTGTAGCAACAGGGATGGAGAGTCCCACAATGTAGTCGGGAGGGGGAGATTTGTTGAGTGGTGTCCCTCTTATTGTGGGATCCACTATTTAATAAAAAAAAGAAAAAGGAAAAAGAGGCAAGTCGGCAGAAAAAATTTTCAAAAAGTGTACAGTAAAATTACTGTACACAATTCGGCCATACGCGTTTTGAATCTCCTATAAATAGAGGAGGGTTTTGCTCATTTTAAGAGCAGACCAAAGCAGAGAGCAAGAGAGAAGAAACACAGATAAAAATGTAATTTGTGTAGAAAGCCTTAGGAAAAGGGTTACTAAGAGATGGGTAAGAGAGAAAATAGTGAGGTTTTGGGAAACACTTGAGTGCCACTATTTTGTAATCTCTTGGTGTATCTACTATTATTTTATAGTGGAAGAATTATTCGGAGTTGGTCCCGTGGTTTTTCCCTAATTCATTTGGGGTTTCCACGTAAAAATCTGCGTATCTTTTATTCTGCTGATATTATTTTTTCTCGTAATCTATTATTGGGTCTAATAATTTTTAAAAGAAAAGATTGTAATAGCTTTCTTGCTTTATTTCAATGGGTGTTTTGTTTTGTTGTTGTTTATGTGTTTTTATAGGTTTGAACTTGCATATTTTGATCCTTTTCTTGTCTTGGATGAGTTCTCTCGTGAGTCAATGCTCTGTTTTCTCTCGTTTTGTTTTTTTTGGTTGTTTATGGAATTCTAATTTTTTTTTAAAAATTATTTTTAGGTAATTGCAGTTACTGTTCCAGCTGGTTTTTCTGATCTTCCCCACAGAGGTTTTTACAGTTTAAATTTATTCAATTTAAGAACTTAAAAACACAAGTGGAGAAAATTCTGATTTTTTTTATTATCTTAACAGGATTCGAGGCTGTTACCTATATGTTACAGGTAAAATATTTGATGATTTTGGTTCTTAATTTTCTCAAGTCAAACAATAATTGAATTTATTTAGTTTTGTTGATTCCTAATACAATATTAACCAAGTCACTGTCCAACTTCTTTTCAAACTAATTAATCAATTATTTAATCCACTAATTTTACATTAGGCTAGATTTCAATTAATTAATTAAGTCAACCGAGTGGGTCATTCAAAAATCCCGCTAAGTCCATGCTGAGTTGTTCACCAGACACTTATCCTATAACTACAACAACACACATACTTCCACCAAAAGGGAGAAAAAAACAAAGTATAAAAACAAAAATTGACCCCTTGTGGGTTCCGATAGCTGCTTTTGAAGAAGCCTGAAATTTAATGTAAGAGATCAAGATAGGTTTATTATATTCTCTAGTATAACTCTTCATAGTTCATGCAACTAAATGAGCATATAATGGACCCGATGATTTTTCAAATGTAGCGAGGATGGGAATATTTAGCTTTAGTTATTTCAAATACAAAGTTTTTCTGCTTATTCTATTGTGCTGAAAATGTAGTTGTGTTGTTTTACTGCACTGTTTCTGGCTAGTGTAGAACCCATTACATGTTTGTTTTAATCAACCCATTTGCAGTGTGATACTCATGTGAAATATGTTTTGATAGGATGAAAAGGACAAGAAAATTCAAGAACTAACAACGGAGCTAAAGAACAAGAAGCGTTTATTTGCCACATATCAAGAAAAGTTAACTGCATTCATGAAAATTATTGAAGATCATAGGCGAAACCCTTTAACCGAAATCGATACCAATTGTCTTGTGTATGCACAAACAACTGCAAACAGCAAAGCTAATAATGGCAGAAACAAAGTTATAAATCAGGCATTTATTTCTTTGTAATGTGTTCAATTCTTGATATCGTTGTGAAAAAGATTGAAACTTTTAATTGATATATGATATAACCTTTCAATTCTTTCTCTTGGAATTGTGAAAAAGATGGAAACTTTGATTGGTATATGATATACCCTTTTGTTTCTTTAGGCTCAATCTATGCCACAAACACTAACCAGGACTAGAAATGCAATTATCATAGTTGTTAAAGGAGGCGCGCCTCATGTAGGGCGCAGGGTCCTGCACCTCGCAATACCTCAGGCAAGGTAGCGTACCTCGGGCGCACGCCTTGTACGGCTATGCGCGCCTTTTGGTGTGCGTCTCGTGCGCCTCTAGCACGCCTCAAGTACACTTTTATTTTTCAAGGTTTTAGCTTATTTAATATGTATTGTCCATCTATTTTTAAGAGTTTTAACAATAATTTAAGGCTAGATATTCTTATTTCAATTTCTATTAAGGCTAGATTAACTCAATGCCAGATATTCTTAATGCAATATGTAAATTTTACATACATATGTACATCTAACAATTCTCTTAGTTTTTTTTTTTGTATTGTTATTGCATTTAACTTAACTTTTCAAGAAAACTTTTTTGCAAATTTTGTGCGCCGCATCTCAGGCTTGCGCTTTTTTGCAGGAATTTGGCAAGGAAGGCAGTTTGCCTATCAACATCTTAATACTGATCATTCAGCGAAGATTCCACCAGGTTCCACCAGGTGAGCATGCTATTTTCTCGAAGAATATCGAATAAGGTTTTGTACTTTCTACAAGCTTGCAATGGTAAATATACTTTCACAGTCTTATAAACTATGTTAAATTGTTACTCATCATGTGTATGTTTAATTTGACCTTGTGTCTTCTTTTTACCCCGGACATAAGCAGGGAGTAGTGTTGTACTGTCAAAATTAGGGGATTGAAAGTTGTCATATTTGATAAATACTTGACTGATGGAGTCTAATTTTTGGCATGCAGCACAAAAAGAAAAGCAAAGGGAAAATCTGTGGCAAGCATTTCTAGGTTGGATGAGATAAAACAACAATTAAGGAGCCAAATGGAGGAAGATATGGAGGCAAAAATGAACCAAAAGATGGTGTGGTGTGTGCTCAAGTGAGAATGATAATGCCTCCTTCAAAGAGACACAAGAGTAATAATTAGTCAATGTTATTACACTACTTTTTAGATGTAACTAGTACTTTGAACTACTACTTTATGAATGTTTTGTTAATACTTTATGGATGCAACTAGTACTTTCAATTGGTTTTTATGACTGTTATATTAGTACCTTCAAAAAGGATTGCAATCATATGACAATATGTTAATATAGACGAATGTAGAGCAAAAAGTGTTGGCTAATCAATAAAAATAAGTTGCAGTTAACATTAAATGTAAAATTAAAAAGAGTTGTCTAATGTGTTAAAAGTGTTGTTAAAACAAGAAAATGTGAAGTATGAATATGTTGCAGTTTACATGATAAAATGTCGGCAAAAAAGAAAAAGTATAAATGAAAAGAGTTGGCATTTATAGTAAAAGTGTCGGCACATCATGTGGTAGTGTTATTTCCATATACATTTACCAACTCTTGAAAAATGTCGCCAACAGACAGTGAAATGTAACTAAAGGGTCCAATGCCAACACTTTTACTATGTGGCCATAAATGACCAAAAGTGTCGGCATAGGTACTTATACCAACGCCGCCATATGGAACACCTTTTTTTTTACAAAAGTGTAGCCAGTTCCTTTATGATAACACTTTTTTTACATTTGGCCACTTTTTCCGTGTTGGCAGAGCCAATCTATGTCGTAGTGAGTTACAAATTATGCATGTAAAACAAATGTTGAACTTCAATTCTAACATCAAAGAAAATATCAATTTACATACTAAGTAGAAACAAAAAATTTAACTATATGTTATTTCTAGCATCTACCATGGCCAAAGAAACAAAGCAATGCTAGCCTAAAACAGCAAAAGCATGGTATAAATTGTACATTATTCAAAATAAAAAAAATTACACCCATACAAGACAAAATCTGGAGCCTGGTTGAACAATAAGAAACCTTAGTTCAGCTAATGGTAATTAAAACCATCACATTAAAGCACATATTTTTAACAAAGCAGGGCCAACTGGTTAAAACTTGGGGGTAGAAATTCGGAATTTTTTTCATCAGGTGGCAAATTCTAAAAAGGCCCCGTTCCTTGGTCCATGCTATGAATATTGACGGAATTTATACGACAGATCAAGCAGATATTTCTAGCCACACGGTGAATTTTTATTCAACTCTTTTTACGAATAGTCGCACTAATTCCAAAAAAGGTCTCTAACCTAGATAACGAAGTACTAAAGCTGAAATTAGAAACAGTGTTTTTTCGATGGATGGGGATAACGCACCTGGACCATATAGATTTACTAGAAAATTCTATCAACACTTTTAGGACATTGTTGGTGGTGATGTCTGTAGAATGGTAAACTGGTACTTCGTTAATGGGGTTATTACTCCGGGTGTCAACTCAAATATTATGGTTCTCATCCCCAAAGAAGATGGAGCTATTAGTATTAAGGATTTTCACTGGATTGTGATGAGTAACTTCTCATTCAAAATTAATTCTAAAATTTTAGCCAATAGATTGGCGGATATTATTGAGAGAATTCTTTCCCGGAATCAATTTGGGTTTGTGCGTAATAGAAGCATTCACCAGTGTATTGCACTTGCCTCTGAGGGTGTCAATTTACTTGGCAAAAAATGTTTCGGTGGTAATCTTGCTATGAAAATTGATATTCGGAAGGCATTCGATACTCTTGACTGGTCTTTTCTTTAGACGGTTTTGAAATCTTTTGGCTTCTCGTCGCAATTTGTGGAATGGATTCATTATATTCTATCCTCGGCTCGTATTTCGATCATGAAGCCTTCGGGTTTGAACGGCTTTTTTCCTATTCAAGGGGGGTTAGACAAGGAGATCCTCTCTCACCTATACTTTTTGGATTAGCCAAGGATTTTTTCAGAAGGTATTTGGTAGACATGGTTAATCGTGGTGAGTTATCGCCGATGGCCTATTCTCAAGGGGTGTCATTGCCCACTCATCTATTTTATGCTGACGATATGTTAATATTTTGCAAAGCTTCTATTTGATACATGAGAAACCTCCAAGCCGCTCTTAATCTTTATGGGGGGTTATCGGCCCAAATTGTCAATTGGGGAAAAACAGAAGTTCATTTTGGAGATGCGGTCCCTTTGAATAGACTGACAGAGCTTGCCAATAGTTCGAATCGGGCAATTGCCTTTCAAATATCTTGGTGTGCCATTATTTCGTGGAAAACCAAAGGTTGTTCATCTCCAACCACTTCTCGACGTCACGATGGCTAGATTCGCGTGTTGTAAAGGGAGAGCTCTCTTGATGGCAGGTCGACTCATGTTGGAAAATTCGGTCATTACAGGGGCTTTAGTTCACTCCTTCATTGTCTATAAATGGCCAATGAAGCTCATTAAAAGATTGAACAGAGGGGGATCAATAGATGAGAGACAATTGGTGTCGGTTCCATGGTCTATGTGTGTGAATAAATTCCAGCAAGGGGGGATTGGGGTCAAGAACTACTCGACTATGAATGACGCATTATTGGGTAAGATGGCATGGGGATTGCTGTGTGAAAACTCATTATGTTTTGACACCATTACATCACGTTTTATTGGAAAGTCAGGCTTGCCCAAATTAATTTCCAATTCTTCTGTGTGGAGCTCCATGAGACATGTTTATAAACTATTGACGGAGGATATTTTGTTGGTGCCTGGGCATAACTCCAAACTGAACTTCTGGAATTCAGAATGGATTGTTCCTAATATTGTTGAACAAATTAATATGGGTGAAAGCCAAAGACGCAGGTTAATGAGCAAAATTTTAGATTTTTGGCGAGGCGATAACTGGCATGAGCTGCTACCTTACCATCTCAGGTGCGTGATCAGGTATTGAGAGTTAGGCCGACTGACGATTCTGATAGATGCCTATGAAGTCCCGGAAGCATGGGAATTTTTAGTGCTAAGCATTTCTACCAATGGATGAGAGGTGACATTTCTCAACCCCCTATTTTCAAATTTATTTGGAGCCAATTTATCCCCCCATCACATTCTTTTTTGTGTTGGAGAGCTATTCGAGGCTATTTGCCGACTGATGACGTTTTGGCTAGAAAGGGTATTGCTTTCATTTCTAAATACATCTTGTGCAATCGGGCTTCTGAAACGTTAAATAACCTTTTTATTGAGTGTATCTTTACTATGCAACTTTGGATGGGAATTGACTGCCTATTTCGGAGAGATATTATAGAAGTGGGCAATTTGGTTTCTATGTTCCAATGGGCGACTTCTCAAAGGCTCAGTACACAAATACTTTACCTTTGGCAAAGCGCTTGGGTTAACTTATGTTGGATCATTTGGCGTATTCGCAATGAGTGCATCTTCGAGGACAAGAGGCCCAATATTCATTACGCGCTCCAAACTTTATGGGCTCTTATTAAGGAGGCAGATACATTTAGTTGTGGAATGATATGGAACTCTAATGTGGAAAATGCCGTCCTGGTCAACCTAGGACTTGAGGCCCGTCGTCCAAGGGCACCAAGGATAATTCAAGTGACATGAAACCCGCCACCTAGGGGATGGGTAAAGGCGAACACTAACGCCTCGGTGATAGCTGAAACGAATGAGGCGGGTTGTGGTGGTGTGTATCGAGATGACAAGGGACGGTTTATAGGGGGTTTTGCTTTTGGCTTCAATCAAGGTTTACTTTTATGGCAAAATTGAAGGCCGTCATTGTGGCCATACAAACAGACTTTGAGCGGGGCTGGCGTAATCTGTGGTTAGAAAGCGATTCGACATATGTTGTTTGGGTCATCACTAGTCGGAGTAGGAATGTTCCTTGGCAAGTTTATCAAGAATGGGCTGCCTGTTTCCACATGCTACGAGGAATGCACATTATGGCCTCGCATATCTTCAGAGATGGCAATCAAGTAGCGGATGCCACGGCTAATTATGGTTGTCAAGTGAATAGTTATATTTGGTTTGATTGTGTTCCCAGTTTTTGTTTACATGTTCATTTCCATAACTTGAGTGGCCGAAGCCTGTTTTGATTCACATAAATATTCTTGTGCTTTTCTTTTCATCTTTAATAAAACTTGAAGTCCCGACTAGTTTGTTAGGTTAGAGCTAAGGAAGGGTTTTGGATTAGGGATACTACATACCCCTAACTTTTTCTCGTCCCCTAGACTAACCTTTCTCTTCCAGTTGGCTTCAACCTTCATTAAAAAAATAACACATTTGCAGTCTTTTTCTGATAAATGCAACGTTTTAATTATCTCTTTAGTCTATAGCAACATATTCTAATGTAATTGCAACATTATGGAACATAATAACTTAAATAATCTATAATACATAATACTAATTGTATATGAAAGTCAAAAGATTAACAATATAAAATATATAATAAATTGAAATAAATCCAACTGAAGTACATAAGCATCTAGAGTATTTATCATCTATATTTTCCATCCGCCATGTTTTTCTTCAGCATTTTACACTTCAAGTTAAGAGTATTCTTCTACACATTACCTATTGATTAGTTGATCCTTGTATGTGGATTTTGTTGTAATAAAAAAACATATGATGACTCAACAATGAGTTTAAAATTTCAGCAAAGTTATACAAATTATTGCATAGATTGTATATATAGAACAAATGTTGAACTTCTAACATCAAAGAAATATCAATTTACATACTAATTAATTATTTAAAACGATATACTATATCAAGGACTCACAATGCATATTAAGAAACAAAACAACTAACACTATGACTTGTTATTTCTAGCATCTAGCACGTCCAAAGAAAGAGAGAGAAAAGCAATGCTAGCCTAAAATAGCAAAGGCATGGTATAAATTTACATTATTCAAATTAAAAAAATTTACACCCATACAAGACAAAATCTAGAGCCTGGTTGAACAGTTCATCTAATGGTAATTTTTTTTGAAAAACCCCGTGGAGAGACAATGTGTTTCCCAAAAGGAAAAAAGGATTTAGGCGGGTGAAAATTTTAGGGCGGATAACCTAACTAGTATAGCCCATCCGCTAGCCTGCAAAACACCCACCCCTTTTCATTAAACAATTGATCTCAAGAAGAGATAAAAAAGCGTCAATTACAACATAAAAATTGCCCGGAGAAGTAAAGACATCCGAAACGACAAAGCAAAGTTGTCGTTTCATACACTTAAATACAAACCAACACAAATAAAGACTAGCTAAAATCAGATCTTCCGACGTAGTGACACCTTCAAACACAAACTTGTTACGTCTCTTCCAAATCGACCAAGCTATGAAAAACCACAAAGACGAAGCGAAGTCCTTCTTGGGCCCCGATTGAAAGCGGGCACGCCATGCCTGGAAACAATCATTGCCCGAGTAAGGGATCTTAAAGGCAATCCCAAATAATTTAAATAATCCCCGCCAAGTATTGAAACTCTGGAAAATAGCATGCTCAGCTGTTTCAACCTCAACACAAAAGGGGCACCTGTCATTCAAAATATTAACGCAGCCCCTAGTAAAAAGAAAAGATCTCGTGGGTAAATCTCTTATGAAATAAAACCCAAGCAAAGAACTGGATTTTCGGCAGCAAGCATGTCTTCCAAATCAACAAGAAATCCACTTCGGGATTCGTTCTAGGTGGAGAGGTGTAAAACACTGTACAAAATGAACCCGCGGAGTATGAATTACCTTCACCCGCTTCCCAAACAAAACGATCCGAATCAGCCGAAAAGGACAACTACATACCTGTATCCGCACCACCATGGGCAGTCCCAATCAGCGATGGACAAGCCGTGGTGATCCAACTTCGCAATTCATCGCATCTCCCCCTCGTCGAAATGTGCAACGAACGTTTCCAAAAAGGCCGCGAGTAAGCATTTGGTCCGAACAAATTCAATCATCCAAATTTCACTCCACAATCCTTCCTATTGCAAAGCAAAAACAAATTAGGGAATAACAATGATAACGATATATTTGAAGTCTAACTATCATGCCAAAAGGAGCAAGATGAGCCATTTCCAATCTGCGCAACCACATTCGAACGAAACAGCTCCCAAACCCTGTTATCTGAGATACAACACGATATAATACCTTTCCATACATAAGATAATCGCTTTACCTCGGCTTTTTCCAAGGAAAACCATGAAGAAAAGCCATAACGCTTAGCGCATAGGTCAAACCAAAGAGAATCAGTTTCGGGGAATCGAATTTTCCATAGCCATTTTAATAAAACAATACCATTCGTTACTCTAAAATATCTAATATACGGCCCCCCTAGATGCTTTGGCAACATAATCATCTCCCAACTAATCTTGCATAAACCCCTTGAATTCAAATCACCATTCCACAAAAAATTCCTCATCAGTTGAGTGAGCTTATCATTTACCGGATAAGGCATTTTATCCAAAGATAACAAATAAATAGGAAGAGATGTAAGGACCGATTTGATTAGGACCACTCCACCACCATACGACAAGCATTGTCCCATCCATGAAGAGAGTCTGTTTTAAAACTTCACAATTAGTGGGTTCCAAAAATTCACCAGGATACTTTTATAGATCAAAGGAGATCCAAGATAAGAAACAGGAAATTCCTCCATCCGACAGCCCAAAACCAACGAACAAGAATGCATCAAAACATCATTCAAGTTGACTCCCAAGATCGAACTTTTTTTATAATTAAAACATAACCCGGAGATTAGTTCAAAACATTTCAAGATATGAATGAACGTCGGTAGAAGAGACTCATCCGCCGGAAGGAAACACATCGTGTCATCCGCAAACTGTAACTGAGAAATATCAACATCCAAACCATCTAGCCGAAAACCCGGGAGAATACCCTCTCTAATACAAGCCTCAAAAAGTTGCTTTAGCCCTTCAATAGCCAAGACAAAGATATAAGGTGAAATAGGATTGCCTTGCTTGACCGCCAGTTGCAACGGAATCGGCTCGGAAGGTGACGCATTAACAAGAATACACGTGTTCGAATTAACCCTAAAATTGGAAAGCCACCTATCCATTTTTGATCAAAACCTTTAGCTCGAAATTCGACATCAATATAATTCCACGCAATACAGTCATAAGCTTTGTGGAAATCAAGTTTGATCACCAAACACGACCGACGACTAGCACGGATGGAATGAATCACTTCAGAGGCAATAAAGGAACATTCATGGATACTCCTACCTTTAATGAATGCAAATTGATTACTTGAGACCAAACCATTAAGAAGAAGTTGGAGGCGATTTGCAAGCAACTTCGCCAATAACTTATAAATTCCATGAATCAACGCAATTGGTCTATAATTGTTCAACGATGCTAACCCCGGAATCTTAGGAATTAAAACAGTATAAGAAGTCTTTAATGAATCAGGCAAATATCCATCCTCGTTAAAGCGATGGAAAAGGTCAAGCACTACCTGTTTCATTTCCAACCAAAACCTTTTATAGAAGAAGAGTTTAAAACCATCTGGCCCTGGAGCCTTAACCTCCCCACAAGAATCCAACGCAACCTTAATCTCCAATTCCGAAAAGGGGGCGGTTAACATGTCATTGTCCACTCCATTAACCTTTCGAAAATTCAAGCCCTCCAAAGAAAATGGTACAAGCCAAGAAGCCTTGAATAGCTCCTCATAATAGTTTCTTATCTTCGCAACAATTACCAACAGGTCATCAACAAGCACCCCATCCACCTCTAACTCAGAGATCCAATTACCAGGAAAACGGGCCGACGCAACCCTGTGGAAAAACGCTGTATTATTATCTCCCAGCAAAGTTCATCTCACCCTTGATTGTAAATGTCTAATCATCTCCAAATTTTTCCTACATTCCTATAGTTATGACCAAGCCACCTGTAGCTCCGAACCCACCGACCCATCAATAGGCCGAGAGACCGAGGACAATGTAAGAGAAATAACCTTATCATCTAGTGCCTTAATTTTCTGCTCCAAATTCCCATAATTAGCCAACTGCCACGGCCAAATGTGATCTTTTAATTTACGTAGTTTGAAGTCAATGTCTTTTCGTGCCCATTTAGGGAGAATAGCTCGCCACTTTCCCCTCAAAAAACCTGAAAATCCCGGGTGCTCCCACCAACAATTCAAAGACCTAAAAGGCCGAGGTCCCGAATCACCTGAAGGATGAGATCTAAATAAAATCGGAAAGTGATCGGGCAAGGATGAGTCAACCATAGAAATACTCAATAGAGGCCATTGGTCAAGTATTTCACACGAGACTAGAACACGGTCAATTCTAGAATAGGCCAGACTATTAGCCCAAGTATATCCCCTACCAATCAACAGAAGATTATGAAGTGCGACATCATTTACAAAGTCCCAAAATTGCATCATGGAATTTGACATATCGACACCCCCCGATCTCTCAGACCGTGTAGCACTTCATTAAAATCCCCGCAAACAATCGCCTTTGAGAAGGCCTGAATAATGGGCAGTAATTCCAACCACAAATGATTTCTTTCCACAGCGCTAGTAGGCCCATACACACAAACAATGTGAACATCCCTCGAGCCTGAAACACAATGAAAAATAGCCCATCTACTCACCACATGAATAACTCAACCACGAACCAACAAGGAATTCCACAATATAACTAAACCTCCCGAAAGACCTTGAGAAGGCAAACAATTAAAAATAAAATCGTTGTGGCCCCAAAATTTACGCATAACTTGTCCAGAAACTGTATTAACCTTAGTATCAATTAACACCACAAAATGGATATTCCATTTCCGAATACATGAGCGAATGAAAAACTGCTTGGCACTACTCCCAATGCCCCCACGACAATTCCAGCAAATGAAATTTAAATTCATTAAAGAAAATAACACATCCTTGAAAGAGAACAATCTTACCATATTGCTACTGTCCACTCAAGGCCGCCACCACTACATCCAGTTGATTCCCGTTGAAAAGTTTCACCTTTTCACCAACCTGAAAAGTTAATATCTCCTCACTTGACCCCATAGAATTAATTCCCCTTGGACGGGAGAAATAACCTATTCATATCTGGAATATCCTGATCCAACGAAGAGGTGCTCCCCATCGCACCCACCGGTTCCCTACACAAAACCCCGTTGGCATTAGCATTGGCCAAGTCGCGACAATTCAGTCCCTCTTTAGTTCCGGTGGCCGACCCCAACAGCCCATTTTCCAATAACAGGATTTCTCTTCCACTATCATTTCTTGGTAAAGAATCAAGCACAATAGTTGGGCTGAAATAAGAGTCGGAAGCCCCATGAGAAAGTCTTTCCGAGGCAGAGGACTAACCCTCCAATGAACCCAAAGACATTACCCCAAAGCTAGAGGAGTATAGAGAACAGGAGCCCGAAGCACCCGAATAAACTGAGTCTCCCTCTTCGTGTTGGCACCCAACACCTTGTCTAAATTGGGCAGAGATAACAGCTTCCGTCGAACCATAAAGAAGCTTAAAAGGTTTGCAATCCTTCCCAAACAGAACAGAAATAAGACACGACACCAAATCAAGTCTATCCGGCCGCATAAAATCACAATCAAAACAAATCACTCGACCAAAACGGGAAGCCATATGTCTAACTAGTGGTTCACAAATAATAGCAGGTGGGATGTCCATGAGATCCAAATACATAATGCTCTCCAAAGGGATAAAATCCAACTCCAGGCACTTCACCTCCTTAACAACGTGTTGTAAAACTCGCCAATCACTTCTAACAAACACATTTCTATTCTCCGTTGTATCAAATGCCACAACAACGTCATCACCTCCCGCGGGAGCAACGAAATCAATTTCAAAGCCACGCTCACACAATATCTGATAAATGTTACGAAAATGGACAATATTAAACAATTTGACAACACATGCTCTAGCCTTCCACGGTGCAATTTCAGCAATGATGTTATTCTTCAAGGAATTCCCCAACGATTCCATAGGCACCTTATCTGTGTTCAAAGGATCCGGGCTAACCTTTTGTACAACAGATTTTGCATTCTCGTTCCAGACAACGTTCGCATATGACCTCGAATTGCGAGTGAAATTTCTTTTCACAACAGTTTTCCGCGCCCTACTCTTGGCCTGGATAGGAGCTGCCGATTTCCATGAATATCTTGATCTGAAAGCACGTAATCTAATCACACCAATAGAGACCGCATTGAGACGAAACAACGCGTCCTGAAAGGGGATTGAACTGCCAAGAGTGATGAAACCAAAGTTCAGATTACGGACGTTTCTCCTACGTGCAACGTAAACATATCCGCCAACTCCGAATTTCTTAAAACCCTCTTAAGGGCTATCGCATCATAACCGTTTGGGAAATCCTCGAAATAAATCTTGTTCAAATCATCGGTTAAAGGTGACGGTCTGGATTGGTTTTTGTTTTGATTGGGTTTATGATCAGGATTTCTGGTTGGTTGGTTAACACAGGAAGAGGAGAGGAAGCGATTTTGGATGGAGGGGTGGTGGTCGGGGTTGGTGCTTCGGCGGCTAGACTGATTAGGGTTCCGATGGTGTCGATGGTGGCTATGGTAGGGGAAACGAAAGATCGCCATTCTGTTTTTACTATTGACCTATTCTCATGATCCAAACAATAGCTGATCGGACAAGAAATAGTAAATAGTCAAGCAGAACAGCCCAAGAAAACCAGAAATCAGACAAGCAGAACAGCCAAGAAAACCATGGCGAAGACACGTACGATCGTAAAAAAGTAGCTTAGCAATAATGTATGGTTGGCGCAATAATTCAGATCAACATCCAAGGCACCACTAAATCGATAATCCAGTGAAATAAACCGAAATAAAATTCAAACTCCACTAGGGAGACAATACAATCTGAAATAATAAACTCGGAGGGAATAATAAACCAATACTGGATGAGACCCTAGACACATCGCATGAGGTTGAGGGATCTTTGGCGATGGAGGAAGGCTACTGGACGGCAGCTGAAACGGTGACAGAGAAAGGGCATTGTGACGGCGGCGTTTTTTGCTTGGTTGGTAAGATGGGTGGAAGCTAGGGCGGTTTCATCTAATGGTAATTAAAACCATCACATCAAAGCACATATTTTTAACAAAGAAACTTTAATTTTCTAATAAAAAATAATTAAGCAAACATATACGTGATAAGAATTCAAGCCTTACCCATGGTATGAGCCCAAAGAAACATTTTTCACTGTCAACAGTATAAAGATAATTAAGCACACATATACGTGCTAAGAATTCAAGCCTTACATCATGGTATGGACTCTCAAACGTTTGCACCTTTTCATGTAAGTACTGGACATATTCAATCACCTGTAAAAAAATATTAAAATTCAGAAAATAAATTTGAACTGAAATGTGATAAAAACTTAGTTTAGTTGTTGAGCCTTAAAGCTGTGATTTTAGAGGTCATAAGTTCAAATCTACATACAGGTGAGGAGGGGTGTAATTTTTCTTCGTTATTATTGTAAGTCAACACAATTTTTTTTTAAAACAATTTGAACTGAAAAATTCATGATGATACTACTGTTAGTTTCCATATATATCTAAGAAATAACTGGACTGAAATATACTATTCTTAATTGTGTGTTTCCTTTTATGTTTCCTATTCAAATTTTATCATGTATTAGAGACCTAATTGAGAGAAATAAAAAATAAAAAAAAATCTAAAAATAAAAAATTAAATAAAAAAATTTAATACATGACAAATTCTAAAAAGAAATTTAAAATAAAATATATAATTAAAGACAACATATTTTAATCCGAAATAACTCACCCTTTCTCATAAACAAACAAATAACCCAAAGAGAAATGATATTGTGCGCATCTCTCTTTTGATCACTATGATATGGTAAAAGTAAATAACAGTCGATGAATATGTGAGTTATTATAATTAAGGAACAACAGTAAAATAACTTATAAAATCGTAAACTTCTTTTAAGGCCCTGTTGTTTTTAACTTATAAGTAATTGTATTGAATTAAATTGAACTTATCAGTACTTATTTTAGTATAAATTTATATATATGCAGCATTGATAAATACTGAACGGTACTAAACTGAACTAAATATAAGTTAAAAAGAATAGACCCTAAAACCATATTGGAATCTTGCCAATACAAAATTATTAGGTTTTAGTTTCATTTCCCTCGTATATATTATTATTGGTCTTACTTCTTCTCCATACATTTATAGGTACTATTTCTGGATTTTTTGTTTGTTTCTAAAGTTTGTCCTAATGTGATACTTGAACTTTCTTCTAACGTATTATTGCCCTATATGTCCTATACTAATTACATACTTTTACATCAAAGTTCACGACAAATAAAAATTATTACAAGAGAATGACCACACTCGGAGACAACTTTCCATGATCTTGAACTAGACATATCGAACTAATTAACCTCCAAGACAAGAGCAGTGTCAAGCTTCATTTAATTAGCAAGTCTCATTTCCTTTCTATATTCACATTAAAATTGCATTAGTCGATATTTTAGTTGATTAAACAATTTTTTTATTTTTCTAAAAATTTATGATTTCAATTTTAATTTGGCATGGAGAAATTATTTTAATCACTAAAAAATTCATAATTTCATAAAAATGTAGAACATACATTTTGAAAAAATATTATATTTTTCTCGAAATTTATATAAATTATTTTAATATTTTTTAAAAAATTATTGGTGAAAAAATTGAAGAAATATATCTTATTTTGTTTTATGAAGAATATCCCTAAGTACTATTGTAAGTGCTTTTGTACAAATGTTTGGTTGTTTAGTTGAGGGAATGAGTTAGAAGAAATGTGTGAGAATCTTAGTATCTTACCCTACCGTTAGAAGTGTTTTGATATCAATCTATCGAAGTATTACCTCGAAATTGGATTAGCACACATCCTACACATTGTCCTTTTAGCTAGAAGTGTTTTAAAAAATTGATTAACAAATATATTGGAAACAAAAAAATTATTTCGTAAATAAGTTGATAAAGTTCAATTCTTTCTATTATATATCTACACTTTTAAATTATAAGTTTCAATTTAAAAATTGGCAATGCTACTTTTACACATAGCAGTCCTACAAATTTTTACATGCTGATTTACACCATTGGTTTTATTTTCATCTAACGGTGGCTTGAGCAAACCAAAATAAAACCCCCTCTTTCCCTCGTCACTCTCTATCTTCTTCCCTCTCATCCGATTCCCTCTCTTCTCGACAAAAACCACCATAAGTAAACCCACCTCTCCTCTCCCGTTTTCTATTTGCTGATTCAAGCTCCGATGCCATTAGAGTTTCACAGCCAAAACCTCATCCATGTCAATTTATACAACTGTTGCTCCATTCTCTACCCAATTCCACTATCTAAAGGTATTTAGTTTTCCACGAGTGAGCCACTGCTGCTCGAGTATCTAAATGATTAAAGAAACAACTGACAATTCTTTCCTCCACTGAAAACCTTTCCAACATCTGAGGATTTATATTATCAGAATTATAAGTAACAAAAACACATTAGCAGTAAGTCCATGGCTTAAAGCTTAACAGATTCACTAAGAAAAAAATGCACAAGTTACTTTGCATCTCACTGTAATATTTATGAAGGCCGAAAATTAAATATCTACAAATAATATTTCTATATTTAGTTCACACCATTATCGTTTCTAATAGACAACAAGAACATGATATCCTATTATTAAACATCGGAAGAGAGTCAGAGAAGAGAATGAATCGGATAGGGAGAAAGAAGAGGGGGACGAGGGAAAGAGGGGTTTCTTGTTTTAGTTTGCTTAATTAAAAAGGTCACCGTTAGATGAGAATAAAACCAAGGATGAGATCACGGTGTGTAAAAACGAGTACGATTGCTATGTGTAGCATTGCCGTTTAAAAATATACAAATAATTCAATTTATGTATTAAATGTCTTTGAAAAATGAAAACAAAGAAACAGCAATATCATTTACTTTAATAAAATGAAGTAGCAGTACACATGCTTATTTAGTCCTACAATCTAATGAAATGTCAATTATTTTGTTATATTTTTATGGCGAAACAGGAAACTGTATTAAAAAATTCATTAAATGAAGTAATTTAATCCTTTTTGGTTTAGGTTGCCATTTACGACACCGTTTGGCTACTCGCCGGCTAATTCAATCAATTGCATATTCCTTTTAGGAATAGGAATTCAAATAACGAAACCCTAGAACAGTTATTTCCCTCTTTTATTAGCTTCCCTCGCAATCAACCCAACACTCCCCTCCATTGATTTCTTCAGTTTCCTCTCAATTTGTTCAATTTTCAGCTTCTTAGAATCGTACTAGAGTTTCTCATCGTTCATTTGTTGTTTGCTTCAACGATGTCGACAGTGGGTGACGATGACGGTGGCTCTGAAAATTTGTTCTCGACTTTGATGTTCGGCGACAACGAAGAATTGGAGTGCTTTTTAGCCGGCGATCTCGCCTGATTCAGGGAGCGTGTAGAAAATTCGAATCACTCTACTCAGTCAACCTCTTCCCCGGCGGTCCTTCCTTATCTCCTCTTGATGGGCGACGAAGACGAAGCTATGCTTATGGCTGAGGAAGCCTATTCTCCAAAGGCACCGCCTTCAAAGGCAAAACACATTGAAAATCTCGAGGATTCAAGAGTGGAAGAACCAGGTTTGGTGTGTTCGATTTGTTTGGAAGAAATACCGATAGGTTCATTAGCCAAGCGTTTGCTGTGCTCTCATGTCTACCATGGAAATTGCATCAAAAAATGGCTCAAGAAGAATAACACTTGCCCTATTTGCCGCCATCAGATGCCCGTGATTGATCGATAGGTTGTTAATCGGATTGATGAACTCCTCCATAGGTATGGTTTTCATATGTTATATAAATTGGTTTTTTTATGAAGTTTATATGTTCATTTAATGCCTCATCTAAGCAGCCCAAACTGTAACTAGTATCTTATATTTGCTATGACATAATTAATGTGACAATGAAAGTCCATTCATTTTTGCTAATTTTTTGCTTTACTTGTATATATACATATAATCAAATTATAGAAGCTAAAGAATGATTGATTGACCTGCCTGTGCTTAATATGCAAGATTTTTAATCAAGTTACCGGCCTTTGTCTGCAAACTTCTTGCTTTAATTGATTGTGATGATAGCCTTTGTTTCTGGACTATGCGGGTGTTTGTTTAGACTTTCTTTACTCTAGAATGATTCATTGATGATAGCCTATTTAAAATTGTTGTTTGTGGGGGTTATAATGCATTAATTAAATCTCAACCATATAGATTCCTTGAAATATACAACTCTACCAAATTTAAGTTTAGAGAATCCCAATGATAAACTTTTAAACTTATTGTGAAATTAGTTTACAAGGTGTGAAGATTTTACTGAACACTAATGACAAATCTTATTGTGAAATTCGTTTACGAGAATGGCTCGAAGAAGACTACCACTTGCCCTATTTGCCACCATCCGATGCCCTTGATTTATAGCTTGGTTGTCAATTTTCAGAACTTCTCCATTGATATGTATTACCGGATTATATATACCTTTGATAGCCGCCGATCGGTAGGATTTACATATTTTATATATTGGGTTTTGATAAGTATATAAATATGTTCACCAGATGTTTGACTTAATAAATGTGGTAATGAAAGTCAGTACATCTTTGCTTTAATTATGTTTATATAATGAAATTATAGAAGCTACAAAATGGTTGATTAAATGGATGCAGACATGCCTTCATAGATGGCGTGTAGCAACCCCATCAAATATTTTCTTTTAATGGTAAAAAAGTGACAATAGACTAATTGGTCTTTTAAAAAAGGAAGTTGGTTTTCTTTGCAAAAAGTCGCTTAGGCAATGCTTTATCCTATTTCTAGCAACAAAGATAAAGTGACGTCTTATGTGCACATAGCAATGCTTTACACCCAAAGGCAACTATTTCAGGGTGCAAAGAGTTAACCTTTATGGGTAACCGTCGTTCGGATTGCAACGACAACATCTTATAACACACTTGCAACTACTTTTTGTTATGCTTTGGTTTGCAATTATGGCACATTTTAACACATTTGCATCTCTTTTTCTAATAAATGCAGCATTTTTAATTATCTCTTTTAGTCTATACGATATATTCTAATGTAATTGCAACATCTTTAATATAACATTTTTCACAATTGATATATATATATATATATATATATATATATATATATATATATATATATATATATATATATATAATACAATACTAAATCTAGAAAAATTTACATTTAACTAATTTGAATAATCTATAATGCATAATACCTAATTTTATGAAAGCCAAAAGTTTAACAATATAAATTCTATAACAAACTAATATAAATCCTACTAAAATGTACATAACCATCTAAAGTATTTATCATCTATATTTCTCATCTGCCATTTTTTCTTCAATATTTTACACTTAGAGTCAAGAGTATTCTTCTACATATCACCTTTGATAAGCCGATCCTCGTATGTGGATTTTGTTGTAATAAAAAAACATTTGATTTAAGCTGAAGAGAAGAATGAAAAGCTATCGTAGAAATATTTGAACATATAATGACTCACCCAAAGGCAGCTCCACCTTATAACAAATGGGGTCCGACCCCACTTAATTTAAAAATAATTTAACGGTATACATATAAAATAAAATGGACCCTAATAAAATCTAATAGAGGACGTACTAGCTTTTATTCAAATTTCTCACATTTTTTACTCATGTTAACGGGGTAGAATGATTTTTATGTAGAGAAATGGGACTCTTTTTTAAGCATTAGAACTTATTTGGGCATAGTGATACCTATTTACTGTTAGTGTAATATTTTGTCTCCTAAGTAGTCAAAAACAGTTATAACCAAATACTTACAATTTTTGTTCGATTTCACAAATAATATAGGCATTTATTCAACGAAGTCTCAAATACCTTGTACAATTTCTTTTTACAATCACATCAAAAAATTTTTTTTTTATTTTGCTGACTCATCAACTTTTTTTATGATAGCGGCTTGTACAATCTAACTATAACGTATTCTTTTTTGTCATGATGAATGATTGAAGTAAAATTTTCTTCCAAGTGATATAAAAGTATGTAAAAGACCATTGAATAAATTGAAATTAATTTACATGTATTAAAAATTATAATTTATTTTTGTATCAATACTTGAACCGCACAATAAAAATATTCTGAATTCGCCACTGGACTCACCAAAGAGTTTCAGCAAAGTTATACAATATAATTAATGCATATGGAACAAATGTTGAACTTCAATTCTAATATCAAAGAAATATCAATTTACATACTAACTAACTATTTAAAATGAAATACTATATCATTGATTCAGAAGGCATATGTAGAAACAAAATATCTAACACCATGACTTTTTATTTTTAGCATCTACCATGTCCAAAGAAACAGAGAGAAAAGCAATGCTAGCCTAAAACAGCAAAGGCATGGTATAAATTGTACATTATTCAAAATCAAAAAAATTTACACCTATACAAGACAAAATCAAGAGCCTGGTTGAACAATAAGAAACTTAAGTTCAGCTAATCAGCAGAGATCTGATTTCATGATTGCATGGAATTCTATCTTGCCACCGAAGATTAAATTTTTTGGTTGGCTTCTAATCCATGGCCGCCTACCTACAAGAAAGTTTCTTTCCCTAGGCGGATGCCGAAATATTCAAGATGATGGCTGCACTTTTTGCTCTCAGACGGAGAGTATTGACCATGCTCTTTTGCATTGTAATAGAAGCCGATTGGTGTGGGTATCAATCTCAAGTGGTTAGGAATCAATACGCCATTTCCAAGCTCAATGTTGCAATTCCTTTACCAGTGGAGAATTTTCTTCAAGACAGGTAATAGCATGGAGTTTGCAACCTCCTTATGGTTCACGGTAGCGTGGTATTTCTGGACTTCTTGGAACAAATATATTTTTGATGGCGTGACAATGATGGATGATCATTTGATTTTATGCTTGAACTTATGTTGGTTTTTATTTAATTGTAAGAAGCGCCTCGTGAGTATTTCCATTTCAGACTTATTTGTAAACCCGGGGATAATACTGTCTTGTAACTAATTCTATTGACCTCAACTTGAGATCAACATATTTATATATTCGCCTAGAAGGGGGCCTTCCTTCCCCCCTTCTGGGTTATTCCTTCAAAAAAAAATGTTCAGTAATTAAACCCATCACATCAAAGCACATGTTTTTAACAAAGAAACTATATTTTTCTAATAAAAAAATAAAGAAACTTTGTTCACTATTAACAATACAAAGATAAGGAAAACTTAAAAAAAGTACCACGTGGTTTCAAGCTTTTGCAAAATGGAGTCTGAGAAAATTTTTTTACAAAAAGGGTCATGAATTTTAGCTGTTACCAAAGAAAAGCAAATTGACTCCCCCTGCCAAAATTGCTTACGTGGCCAAGGGAAAAGCTGGTAACCCACCTCTCCCTCATATAAAAGCCAAAAATTATCAGATTAGGCTCTTCTTCTCCTTGTGTTCAAAAATTTCCTTGGCTTTTCTTCAAAGTTTTCTCCACCTTACCCAAATCTCACACTTCTCTTTAAATCATCTTCAACAACTCAAAATGCACAATTTTCTGACATGAAATCATCTTATCAACAGAACGACTGATTAGCAAAAGACAAAATTTTGGAGGCTTGGAAGTGAAAGCTTGATTTTTTCTAGCATCAGATCACTGTAATACCCAAGTTAACAAGGTAAATATCAATCTCATTGACATTTGTTTGATGAATTTGTTATTCGTTCAAAAATTGAGTATGGGGTTTTAACATTTCGTGATTTTAAAAAAAATTGAAGGATTTTTGTTTCTGTCAAGTTTGAGTTAGTTTTTTAATTTTGATAGTGTTGAAAAGCGCTTGATTAATTTAGAAAATGCGTCATCTCATCTCAGGACTCCATTTTCCTTAAGTCAAATAGTTCGATGCCCGGTTATTAAGTCATCAAAAGGGCGAGACATTCTTGCTTTTTTCGCCTAGCCAAAAGACTGCTCGAATGTCTTTTTGATTACTAATAATAAGCTACTACTCTGCTCATTTCTGATCCTCAAAACCGGCCCTCTTCCCTATTTATCCAAGGCGTGCAACCTCTAAGCCACATTACCCGAGCTACCCTCTTAAAGGGCTCCTTTGTGAAGCATCCAATCTTGCCTTTTTTCTTTGGGTTTAAAATAAAAAAAGGTGGTCAGTTGCAGCTAAAAAGCAGTCTCTTTCTCTAGTTCCCCACTCATGTCTAAATAAAGTGGATATTGATGAGAAAGTCCTTTTTGTATCTTTACCTGCATTGCATGCATGAAAGTAGTGCTTGCCCACCTATCTATATTCTCCGATTCTCCGCCTGGCCATCTAATCTTTTGGTACAGAGTTGCTTAGTTAAGTTAGAGTTAGGGTATGGAGAAAAATATGAAGGATTTATGTTTCTCGTTAGTGTCAGTCTGTTTTTTTTATGGTTGATAATGTTCAAAAGTTCTTACATGATCATTTTGGTACTAAATTATGGAGTTATAAAGATTTCGGGTTTCTCTTATAGTTTTCTTAATAACCAAGAACATGGTTTAGATTAGTTGAAACCCAAAAATTGGTAATTTGCTAACGAAATTGGTTACTACAGTGGATTTATATTTGGTAATTTGCAAAATATGAATGGTTTTCTGTTTACTTTGTTGAACATTTGGTTAATGATTATGTTATTTTATCCATAGGAAGAAAAATGCTTGATTTTGTGCTTATGGTCCACCATGGTGGTTAATGGTCTACAGAGTGGGATAATCCTCAAGATAAAATAGAATATTTAGGAGGTGAGATCATTGAGTGCATTCCTGATGAGGATAAATTTGGTGCACTTTATTTAGGAGAGATTGCCATTAGATTAGGTTATGAAAGGGGACGTGGGTATTGGTTCAAGATAAGGGGAATGACTAGTTGTACTGTATATGAAGAGATAGTATTGGATGACAATCTAAACAATGTGATCGAATATAATAAAGGTGACAAAGTGATGCACATCTATTTTGTGGAAATCATGCATCCTCTTCAAGCATTTGACCCTAATCCTAATGTAAGTAGTAGTAGGGTTGTGGAACAGAAAGATATGAACTGTGATAAACTTGTTGGTAACATACATGAAGAGGTGGGCGGCAATGTAAAGGTGAATGCGGATGGCAGTCATGTACATGGTAGAGGTAAAGGTGGATTTCCAAATTGCTTTTTTGGAGAGGGAGAAGGAGCTTTTAAAGGCATTAGTGTTGATTTTGGTGAGGAAGAAGAAGTGGTAGATTCAGAGGGAGATGTATTTGAAGAGCGGTTTAGTGCAAGTAATGATGAAGATTCTACATATGATGGAATGGAGTTAGAATCAGATAATAGTGATGATTTGTCCTTTGAATCTGAGAATGTAGAGGACTTGGGTGATGATATTCTGTTAGGGTGTAAATTATACTTTTTTAGTGTTTATTTTATTCATGTTTTAGATTAGATGCTACTAATTTAGAGCTTAATTTTATATTTCAGGAACTTTCGGTGCTTAAATGGGAATTTACATTGAAAAGCTAATTTTGGAGCATTTAATGCATTATGGATAGCCGTTTGTATTTTAGCCATAACTTCTTCGTACAACGTCGGATTGGGGTGATTCATGATGATTTGAAAACCTCAGAAATAGATCTAAAATTTTGTATGTAATAGTCATCTGCAAATTCAGACTCTATCCTAATGAAAAGTGGCGTTGAAGTTACAGCTCATGCGAAGAGTTCTGTTTGGGATTGGATTCTATCACTTTTCAGCTTAATCTAATCAAGAAGTTTGAGACAACTGACAAAGTAGTATCTAATTACGATTTTATTACTTTCATTTTTCCAGATTTTTTTACTTGATTAGTTAGAATTTTACTCCTATTTAGATTCCATGTCCAATTAGAATTAGGTTTAAGTTGTCTATTTAAGTTAGCCATGAAAGACATCTTTCGTTTTGTAGGAAATTAGGGGGATTTCTCATACTAAAGTACTTTTCTTTCAATAATAATTTAAGTTTTCATTCCCCAACATATGTAGCTAATTTTCTATTTTTCGATTGAGGAATTTTCAAAGCTAGTTGCATCTTGTAAGGCTTGTTCTTAATTCTTTCTTGAATTCAATCTTCGAATAAAATAGATTTTTCTTATTATTGTTGTCTTTTTATTTACTTTGAAATGATCGATCGATATTTTTGGAATTTCAACATATGGTTATTTTCATTATGTTCATGCTATCATAATATGATGAAAAGTTTGTAACAAACGATTTCTTTCAAAGTCTTCGTGATTTTATTCGGTTTGATTTAATTCTTTGTGCTATCATGATTTATTGAGTCAAAATTGGTTCTTCAGATCTCAATGCTTCTTGAAGATTAAACCTTGTTAGCTATTTCTACAAGTGCGTCGGATGATCGAGGGAATTGATTTAGCTATCTACAATCAACCCAGTTTTAGAAAAAGAATTAACCATGTTATTTCATAGTTAAAGCTAATGAATTGATATTTCAAGAGTTCTTTTTGCCTATGATCAATTGCAACTAACCTGATAGCTTCCTTAATCGAGAGAATTCCGCTTTTATATTTTATCTATTTTACTTTTGCAATTTATTTTCTTTTAAAAATAAACAATCTTCAAACCCCCTTGTTTTATTTTTGTTGCATTTTATTGGTTATCAACTTGAATAGAATTGATTACTTAGTCCATGTGGAGACGATCCCGCTTGCCACTACTACAAATTTATTTGTTTAGTGTTAAACGGTTTTTATTATTTATTTTTGGCAATTTTGATGCTCGTCAAATTTTGGCGTTGTTGTCGGGGATTAAACCCGGGTCATCCATGTGACAGGCAGAAATACTTACCACTGTACTACTTAGTCCCTTGGTTACCACTCGGTGGAAATACTTACCTCTGACATCCCCATGTATTTGAATGAGGAAGACTTGGGTGAGGAAGATGAGCCACCGGTGAGAAGGGATGATGAATTGCATAGCCCTCAAAGTCTGATGAGGAGGGTCATGAACATGTTATTCATTACAATGAAGTAACTAGTGAGTTATGGAATATAATGTTGTTTAGTGGCAAAAAACAATATATGGTTGCTTTAAGGAGATGGGCCATTGAGAGAGGCACATCACATATCTTCAAGAAGAATAACAAGCCACTAATTGTAGTGGAATGCAAGGAGAAATGTGGCTTCAGAATCAGAGCATCCAAGTTAATAGATAGCAATACATTTTAGATAAGTACTCTTAGGCCAACTCACAGTTGTGCAAGGACAATGACCAATAAACTAGTGAACTTAACTTATATGGCAACAAAGTATCTAGATGATCTGAGGGATAATCCAAAGTGGGAATTGGATGCAATGGTAAACAACATGAGAAGGGATTTGGGGACTGAGAACCATCCAGCCAAGTGTTATAGGGCTAAAACCTTAGCTTCTAAGTTGGTTGAAGGTGAAGTAAGTGCACAATACCAGAGACTATTTAATTATGCAGTAACAGTAATGCAAACAAATCCTAGCAGTATGGTGAAAATAAGGGCAAATTTATAGCTAGTATAAGAAGGCAATGATGCAAAAAGTGAGCTAGTGACAAGGATTCCTAGGGAAAGAGTGGTATTCCAGTACATGTACATGAGGTTTGCACCTTAGAAGCAAGGATATTTTTTTGGAATCAGGCCACTAATTTTCTTAGATGGATGCCACTTGAAGACTAATTTGGGAGGACAAATGTTATGTATTTTTGGGGTTGATGAGAATGACCAGTCATTTCCAATTGCAATGGCTTGTGTGAATTCTAAGTGCAAGGAATCATGGAAGTGCTTCATTGGCTTATTGTTTGATGACTCTGGAAGACCAACTAAAACTAGATGGGTGTTCATGTCAGATCAACAAAAGGTATGTCTTTTATTCAATTCTTTTTACATGATTTAAGTACCAAAATTCTGTAATTAGATGTTAAGTAACATAAATTCTGTAATGAGATGAATTCTATAATTATATGTTAAGTAACATGAATTTTGTAATTAGGCGAATTCTGTAATTATATATTAACATGATTTTTGCAATTAGTTGTTAAGTAGCTAAACTTGTCTAATTATCTGTTATGTAACCGACTTCTATATTTGTATGATTAGGTATAAGAATTCTGTAATTATATGTTAAGTAACATGAATTCTGTAATTAGATGAATTCTATAATTATATATTAACATGATTTGTGTAATTAGTTGCTAAGTAGCTAAACTTCTCTAATTATCTGTTAAGTAATTGACTAATGTAGTTGTATGATTAGGTACATGAATTCTGTAATTATATGTTAAGTAACATAAATTCTGTAATTAGATGAATTTTGTAATTATATATTAAGTAACATGAATTCTGTAATTATAAATTAACATGATTTATGCAATTAGTTGCTACGTAGCTAAACTTGTCAAATTATCTATTAAGTAACTGACTTCTGTAGTTGTATGATTAGGTACCTGAATTCTGTAATTATATGTTAATTAACATGATTTGTGCAAATAGTTTCTAAGTAGCTAAACTTGTCTAATTATCTGTTAAGTTCCTGAATTTTGTGATTAGATGTTAAGTACCTAAAATTGTGCTACCATGCTTACTATGTTCACCAGTCAATTAGGGATTTGTTGAGGCCCTTAAAGAACTAGAATCATGTATGAAAAAGTTAATGAAAATGCAGTATGTAAGGCTCAGTAAAATAAAGAAGTACAAAGGTCTTATCTGTCTTGCTATTCAAGTAGAGTTGGAGAAAGAAAAGAGCTATAATCAGAACTATTTTTGCAAACCTACGGGGAACAAGAAGTATGAAGTTCTATATGGAGTGAAGCAAATGGATGTTGATCTTATAAAGCAAACATGCACTTGCAGAATGTGGCAGTTGACTGGAATTCCTTGTAAATATGTTATCTCTGCCATTAATTCAAATAGAGAAAAGCTGGAGAAGTATGTAGATAAGTTCTTCTTAACCTCAACTTAACTAACAGTCTACAGCCACATGTACAAGCCGGTTCCATCTAAGGAAGAGGGAAAAAGGACATACAACCCTAGCATCCATCCTTGGATAGTTAGAAAACCACTAGGCATACCTAGGAAGAAGAGAATTCAGGGTCCAGATGAACCTAGGAATCCATTTAAGACTTCAAGGGTTGGTGGCACTGTCAAGTGTGGGAAATGCAAACAAGAAGGTCACATTGCAAGGAGATGCAATGCCAATTTTATTGGGGAGACTGCATGGTAAGCTAGGATAAGAAAGGAAACTCAAAAGAGGGCAGCTCAAAATGTAAGTGATAGGTTATTGCTATCTTAAATTTTATGATTAAGAATATTTTAACACTTTGTCTAAAATGTGTATTGTCTGCCAATTTGGTTGGTAAAATGTGCAGGCCATCACTGAACATGCAAGAGGCAGTAGCAGTAGTCAAGCAACTGGAAATCATGAGGTAATTGCCATTTTGAGTTATAAGTCCTCATAGTATATGCTAGTTGATGTTATGACCTTATTGATCGTGAGATAATTGGCATTTGGTGTTGCAGAAATTTGCAACTAGGAATGTGGAAAGCAATAATCAGACAGCTGGAAGTCAAGAGGTAATTACCAAGTTCAGTTATAACTACTCATATTTTCTGTAAATGGTAAGTTTATTTATAAGTACTCATATTTGGTCTTTATTCTAGTCATAGTATATGCTATTTGATGTTATGAGCTTACTCATACATTGATTGTTTTTGGTCTTTTTTAATTGATGGTAAATATATACTAATACATTGCTTTTTTTGTCTTCATGTTGGTCATGGTAATTATATACTAGAACTTAGATTGTTTTTGGTCTTTTTAATTAATGGTAAATATATACTGATACATTGCTTGTTTTCGTCTTTTTTTTATGTTGATTGTAGTTATATACTGAAACATTGCTTTGTTTGGTCTTTATGTTAGTCATGGTAATTATATACTATGACTTAGCTTGTTTTTGGTCTTTTTTAAATTATGATAATTATATACTAAAACATTGCTTGTTTTTGGTTTTCTTTATGCCAATTGTAGTTATATACGGAAACATTACTTTATTTGGTTTTATGCTGGTCGTGGTAATTATATGATTGAACTTTGCTCGTTTTGGTCCTTTTTTTGGAACATGGTATTTTTGGATTTAGTGTTGCCGGTCATGATTTTGTACTATTTTTAGATTTAGTGTTGTAGAATTCTGCACAAAGGAGACTAGGGAACAAAATCTTTACAAGGTTTGTAAGTATTTCTGCAAATGCATCTTTATATACATCACGTACTGGATCACAGTCATCTAGGCCTCCAAGACCACCATCATCTAAGCCTCCAAGACCTCCGAGGACTGCCAGTTATGCTGCTAAAACCAGTTTTACCACAGTTAAAAGAAAACGCCAGCCACCGGGTTTATCATCCTCATCTACTGCTTTCCGCAATCCTAGAAGAGCAGCTAATTTTCAAGAAATGTCTGCCAGGATGGGAAACCGCCAAAATAAGCCATCAAAGTAGTTTTAGAAGGACATTGCCTTTTTTGTCATATGTGTAACTAATTTAACATTGCCATTTTTCTCTTATCAGTGTTGCTTTTGTGGTTCTGTGTATGTAAATCATATAGTTGGCTCACACGTGTAGTTTTAGGATGGCTATATCAGTATTTGTTTTGTGGTTTTGGGGATGGAAATCTTATATCAATGTCATTTCTGTTTTGACTTTAATATTGCCAATGTATTTTGGCACTGTGTCATTTTGTGTATATATTGGCTACAAAACTGCCTTTTCATATTTTGATGGCAATTCCTCATTATGCATGCCTACTCTTTATTTCGAAGGCCAATTCCACTTAAATTCATCATTCTTGTAATGCAATTAGCTAAAACAGCTACTAAAGTCTCAAGCATAGCTGTCAAAAGTGCAGGGATATGGAAAGCGCAAAAAAGCATGCGCATATAAAAAAAATGTGCAGACTAGTTTCCGAAGCGAGCGATTTTTTATGCTTTTTTTATAGAGCCAAGAAAATGACTAGGATTCACAAGGAATTGTACATACATGTTAACTCGGTATTTTATAGATACCAGAATGAAGTACCATGAGGTGCCACGTCGTTAGTCGGCCTCGCAGCTTGATCGCCATCCAGCTAGCCGAGTGAAGAGTCATGGTCACACCGACCTAAATAGGATATGGAATCCGATTAATAACTCTCCTTCTTAAATAGATAAACAGGAATAATATCCTTTCCTTAATGGATAAATAAGAAGAAACCTCTTATAGAGGAAATCATGCCTAAATAGGATCCTTGCCTAATAAGGACTCCTCACAGCCAATAGAGGAAATACACTCCTATAATGACAAGGGAACTACACACTATAAACATGGGGTTACCCCCATACTCAGGTATCATATTCAAAACCCTAAATCTCTCTCTCTTACTTGCCTCCTCTTTATCATCATTGCTTACTTAAGCATCGGAGAGGCTACGTCGGCCGCACGGCTAGTCACTTTATGCCTTTCCTATCTTGATGCCATCATCTCCGGAGAGGATAGACTCTCTTTCTCTCTGTAAAGCTTAGTCTAAGAAACCCTTTCTTTGACCAATCTTTCAGTGGTGCAGTGAGCGTGGACAAATTTACTTGCTCCAGTAAGAATTTTGTCTTCCAACGAACACAAAAAACTCCAACCAGCTTGCTCACAACTAGAATCTTGATCAATCGGCCAATTGCAACGCCAATGACTCAAGGATGGAAATTAACTCCCAATCAACTACAGAAGCACCCCTCTTTGCTATTGTTTTAGCCATGGATTCTGTCATGACGCCACTAGCTTACTCTGCAATAGGGGTGGCATCCTTTGAAAGTTTGCTCAATGCTATCAAGTTTCCCCTGAAGACCAGAATCAACTACGAAGGAATCTATTCTGAGTAATGAAGGAAAGAATGGCTGAACACACAACAAGTCGACCACTCCACCACATGGATACCTTTATCCATCCTATCACCCATTCGGTCGGGCCTTACAATATCCACCCAAGAGGGTCATTCAACACTAACCAGGGTAAGCCGCACAACGCTCATCCGGAAGGGCCAACCAACACCCATCTATACGGGTCTCTCATCACCCACTAGGTTGGGCCACACAACGCCCACCCGAGTCACTATATCATAGGAGTCAATACCCAAACAGCTCAAAACAACACCAGCCTGGACTCATCCTTAACAGATAGAAGTATGGAAGTTCCTTCGTTGAGGTATCTAATTAGAATGTCGAAAGCAAGACAAGCAGAGTGGGCAGTATAGAATGAGCCTATGTAGGGCACTAACCACCAACGCAGGCCTACTCCTTCAAGCTATTTCCATTCGGGTGGTATGTATCTAGGCCACAGTCAAACCACTTGTCTCCCACTTCCACCACCTCTCAACTTACAGTCGAAGCCTAAAAATTTTAAGTACTGGGATGATCCCAAATTTCAGAAGATGTTCAAAGGAGGGCTCAATGGCTATGCTTTTTCTTTGCAAGAACCTTTACTGGAAACATCTTACTCCCCATTCAATGCTGAGATTCTCAAGAAGCAACTCAACTCCCGTGTCAAGCTACCATTCATTGATAACTATAGTGGGGACACAGACCCCCGGACCCATATATGGACTTACAAAAACAAGATGGACCTAGCATATGCTTCAGAAGCACATGCTTGTAGGAACTTCCCAAACAATCTGATTAGTCTAGCAGCCTACTAGTTTGACTTGTTGCTAGCTAAGTCCATAGATTCGTGGGATGACCTAAGGTAGAAGTTTTGCATGCAATTCATTGGCTCTATTCCAACAGCGATAACCACTCGTACTCTTAACGAGATCACTTAGAGACTGGATGAGTCACTCCACTCTTACACTGAGCAATTTAACAAAGCTTGCCTGCAAGTTCGAGACCTAAATTATAACACCGCTAGACAATCTATGATTAGAGGCACAAGGAACGAAAGACTCTAGTCAGAGCTCAGCCAAAGGCAACCTAAGAAGCCAGATCAAATGATCACCATTGCTAAGAACCTAATCATAGTAGATGAAGTTGATAGGCCACATAATACATCTGAAAGAACCCGTCGTGAAGACCGAAAGGCTAAGAAGAAAGGGGGGAACTACTGCGAGCAATCCTCCACCCAAAGTAGATACAGGATAGAGTAAACTATCCCCTATACGATATCTTACTGGTTGTGCAGAAGAGTGATGACAAAAGATCCATCAAATATCTAAGGGTAACACCAGAACAATTTGTGGGAAAGGACACAAACAATAACTGCAAGTTCCACAAGTTCAGAGGTCACCACGGATGAATGCCGCATCCTAGCAGATGAGATCCATGCCCTAATCGAACAAGGGAGCTCTCACAGTTTGTAAAATGGATCACTAAAGAAAGCAGTTCCAGACCAAAGAAGGATGGAGAAGATAAGCCCTCACAGAAATCAAAAGGGCTTGTAATGGTGATCATAGGTGTACCAGGCTTTGAAGGATCTCCCTCAAAGGGGAAGAGTTTCGAGCACAAAAGATCAAACATTGAGGATAACTCAGAACTCAGCAGGACTTTCAAGAAGCAGAGCTTAGAAAAGAACCCACATGCTAACCCCTTTGTACTAGAAGCCTTAATAAAAGGGTATACTGTTAGATGAATCATTGTTGACATTCGCAGCTCCATTAATCTAATCACAAAGGAAGTAATAGACAAGTTAGAAGTTCATCATAGCTGGATGCTACCAGCCCACTCACCACTCATTGGACTTAGTGGCCATTCGGTTCCAACACTCGGTCAAACCACCCTAGAGGTTGAGTTTGGTGACCATAAAACCAAATGTAGAGCAAAGCTAGATTTTATAATCGCTGATGTACCAATCGGCTACAACATCATCTTGAGGAGACCTTTCTTGGCCAAGTCAGATACACTAATCTTAATCAAGCACCTGGTCATGAAAATTCCTACCACAAGGGGGTCACGGTAGTTTCGGGCAACCCTTTAGTTGCTTAGGAAACTTACTTAGCGTTACTAAAGACAGATGAAACAATTATGGAGCTGGAAGAGACAGAGAACGCTAAGCCGATCGATCTTATAGAAACACTAACAGTAGGACCTGACCAGCAGGTATGTATAGCTGCTGACCTTCTAAAACTAGTGAAAGCGGAAATTATTCGAGTGTTGATAGAATAACAGCACACTTTCTCCTAGATGAATGAAGACTTGACTGGGGTACCACCTAGGATAATCCAACATAGCTTAAAACTTGACCCAGAGGCATCTCCAGTGAAACAGAAGAAGCGCAATCATGCACCAGACAGACAGAAAGCAATTGAAGCTGAGATCCTAAAGCTTCTAAAGGCCAACCATATCCGGGTGGTGTGTTATCCCTAATGGCTTGTAAAGGTGGTCTTGGTGAAGAAAGCCAAGGGAGTTTGGAAAATGTGTGTAGACTTTACAGATCTCAATAAAGCAATACCCAAGGATAACTATCCGCTCCCGAGCATTGATCAACTGGTGGACTCAACAGCCGATTATGTCATATACTCTTGATTAGACATGAAGGCGAGATATCACCAGATTCCCATGGACCCGGGTGATGAAGAGAAGACATCCTTTATAACGCATGAGAGGACATATTACTATAGGGTTATGCCATTCGGCCTAAAGAATGCTGGAGCTACCTATCAACGCCTTGTGAATGAAATGTTCAAAGGCCGAATAGGAGAGACAGTGGAAGTCTATGTGAATGACATGAGGAATATGTAGAAGACATTAGAGCCATATTCAAGACTCTACAGCAGTATCAGGTCAAATTAAATCCAGAGAAATGCACTTTTAGAGTGAAGGGTGGCAAATTCCTCAGTTTCTTAATTTCCTAAAGGGAAATTGAGGAAAATCCAAATAAGATAAAAGCTATTATAAAGATGGAACAACCTAAGATGTTGAACAAGATTCAGAAGCTGAATGGAAGGGTGAACGCCCTTAGTCGATTCATCTCATTTTAAGCCAAGAGGTGTCTTCCATTCTACAGAGTTATCAAGAAGGACAAAGTATTTAGCTGGGACAAGCATAACTAAGAGGGCTTTGAGAACATCAAAGAACTCTTGAGTACACCACCCCTCTTGAGTCGGCCAGAGAAGGATGAAGAGTTGATCACATATCTAGCGGCTATAGATGAGGTAGTGGGATCAGTATTAATCAGAGAAGAAGATGAAAACCAATACCCAGTCTACTACACAAGCAAAGTGGTGGAGAATGCATAACTCATATATCTAAAAAGTGAGAAGTTAGCTTTAGCCTTAGTCTCAATAGTAGAAAGGCTTCGACCATACTTCCAAGCTCATGAGGTCACTATCAGAACTAATTTTCCCTTAATGAAAGTACTATAGAGACTAGAAACCTCCAAAAAATTAGCCGGATGAGGCATTCGGCTGGGAGAATATGATATATGGTACGAGGGAAGAAAGGAACTAAAAGCACAAGTCTTGGCAGACTTTGTCACTCTTGAGCCTGTACCCAGCCTCAAAATTGAGCCATGGTATATGTATATAGACGAGGTATCTTCCAATGATGGAGCTAGAGTTAGGATCTGGATAGAAGGGCAGAAAAGATTTGATGGGCTACGTAGAAAAACTAGCCTTTCTGGTCACTAATAACGCTGTAGAATACAAAACATTAATCAAAGGCTTGGAGATAGCTAAAGAAATTTCCCCAGACAGAATAAGCATTAAGAGTGATTTGAAGTTGGTTTCTAATCAAATCAACAAGAATTACGCAACTAAAGAAGAAGAAATGGTGAAGTAGCTGGCCAAAGTAGAAACCTTACTAAAAGAAATTGAATCAAAAGGCACCATGTGGGCACTCGAGCATATCCCTCGAGAGGAAAATGAGAAAGTAGATAGGTTAGCTTAAGATATAGCCAGCGCTGATGGATGGAAAAACCTCAGCTGCCCATTTGAGGTTATTCACACCCCAATAATAGATTAACTGACCTGATGCTGATAGAACAGAAGGAATCCGGATGGATGCAACCATTGATTGATTACTTGGATAAAAATGTTCTTCCAGATGACAAGATTAAAGTGGTAAGGATCGTGAAAAAATCATCAAGATACTTGGTTATTAACCAAACACTATACAAACGCTCCTACTCGGGCGCTTAGGGTACTACTAGCCAATGATGGAAGTAGATTCAACCGAATACGTACAGTCCTATCATCAATGTTAGATTCATGCAGACAAGTCACACATTCTACATATTGTGCAAAAACCCTACTAATTGGGTGGTCGTTCGCCACTTGGTGAATTGACATCACTGGGCCACTACTAGAAGCCGTTAGACAGAAGAAGTTCATCCTCAGTGCAATCAACCACTCTTAAAAGCGGGTTGAAGCGATAGCTGTAAGCACCATCACTCCTAAAAAGGTGATTGATTTTGTTTGGGGTCACATCGTCATGCATTTTGGTGTCCCAAATGAGATCGTCTAGGATAATGGGTTGCAATTTATCTCTGAGAAGTTTTGAAGGTTCTGTGAAGGCCTGAAAATTTGAAATTGATTTCATCTTTAGTGCACCCATAGACGAATAGGCAGACAGAAAGAACCAATAACATGCTTGGGGAAGGATTGTGGAAATAGCTTGAAGGAAAGCAAGGTGCATGGCCAAAAGAGTTGAATAATGTCCTCTGGTCATACAAAATAACTCTGTGTAGGTCAACTGGGAAAATTCGTTTTCCTTAGTTTATGGGGTTCAAGTAGTTGTACTAGTAGAGATTGGCGCTCCTTCAAACCGAGTAGTTTATTATACGGAAGAAGAAAATGACATCAACTTAAGGCACCTCTTAGACAATTTGGAAGATCACAGAGATAGAGCCTAGATTCTGATGGCCTCATACAAGTCCAGAGTTGCCAAGTATCATGACAAGAAAGTTAGGGAAGTAAGGCTTACAGAAGGTGACTTAGTGCTCAGAGACGTGGTGGCATCACAGAGCCGGGAAGGTAAAGGCAAGCTAGGAGCCAACTGGGAAGGACCTTACAAAGTCACTCAGGTTGTAGGACTCACTATCTACCGACTCAATACGATGGATGGAAAAGAGCTCCCCAGGACCTAAAACATAGTTAGCCTTAGAAAGTACTATATGGCTATAAACCCTTAGGGGCCAAGTGTCTGCACTCTTTTTCCCTTGCCATAGATTTTTTTCCCACTGGGTTTTTCTATGGTAAGGTTCTTAACGAGGCAGCACTCCCTAAGCAGATCTTAATCCGGCATCACGCTATAAGCCCGGATATTGTAATCTTTCTATTTTTCTGTAAATAAAGATTTATGTTCTCTTAAAACGTACTTGTGCACCTTAAAAGTTCTTATCAAACTTTCTTAGCACTCCACCTGACCACAGAGTCGGCATTACACCGGATATACAAACCCGACTCTACAGAAGTCCTAGGCCGCTTAAGGCCCTTAGACATAATAAAAAGTCCTAGACCACACTTGAGCTTTCAGGCATAAAAAATTCCTAAGCCCCAGAAGTCATTAGGCAATGTAAAAAGTCCTAGGCCATTTATAAGCCCGCAGGCATAACAAAAAGACCTGAGCCCCATAAGCTTTCAAACGTATCTTGTAAGACTTAGGCCACACTTGAGCCATCAGGCACATTAAAAGTCCTACGTCATTCTTAAGCCCGCAGGCATATCTAAAAGACCTAGGCGACCCATAACCCCTAAGGCGACTAAAAGACCTAAGCAAATAATAAGACTTACGGCACTACATAAAAATATACAAGTCATATCATTCGTCTTTCAGACCGAATGAAAAGTCACTAGGCATGTCACATGCTCAGGTGTCTTAAAAAATGCTTCACAAGTTCCAACAACCGAGTGAAGTACGCTTAGGAAAATTCCAAAACTAATTAATCACAGCATGAAAACATACATAAAAATAATAAGTAAAGGCACTTATCTCTTTAAGACCATCCTTAAGACCGAATGTAAACATTCATCTTAAATGGTTTAGGGGAGCAAGTAAGTATAGTGGAAACATTCAAGGAAAAATGAAAGTAAATTCACTCCGATATATAGGGGTGAAAGGAGTAAAATCATAAAATAAAAACCACAAAGGGAGATTGTACGAGTATTATAAATATCAAGACCCGAAGGCCAGAAGAATAATAAAAAAATTATTATCATTCATCCAGTGGAGGGACATCCTTCGAGCCGACATTCAGGTTCTCTCCAGCAAGCTTATTAGCAGTCTCATTAGCAACATCCACCACCGTCTCCACCTCCCCCGCATGACCGTCACCCAGATCCTCCTGGCCCATGCCTCTTCCCCCTCCTTCTCCATTTCAGCTTGGGAAGCCTCATGAGCGGCCAATTCATCATAAGATGGGAAATCTACTTCATCAATATCGGACCAAGAGAGATGCAGGTGAACGCATTGGCAAGCCTAGAAGATCAGCTCACTGTAGAGGAAGCTGCAATCACCGAGCTTATCGGTAATCATTGTACCTATCCCTTGAGCTTAAGATGCTTTTTTGAGCAAGCATAAGCTTTCACCTAATGTTAGAAAGATCCTTCTCCTTGAGCTTCAATTTTGTCTCACTCTTATCCCAGGCCCTCCGGATAAGCTCTAAGCCTCGGGACATGGACTGAGAATGAATAAGTAGTTTCTCCTTTGTAGCCTTCCGCATCAACACGGAGGGGGAAGGCGCCATTTAGAGCACCTTGCATAGCCACATTCATATAGGGGATGTTAGGGAAGGATTGATCAAAAAATTCAGCCAGCACAAGCTACGGAGAAGGGCGGGGAGAGATAGAACCTACATCCGTCCTTTGACCGGATGGAGTAACCTGCACAAAACAAAAATTATTAGATCAAGTAAAGCAATAAAAAGTTAGTTAAATTCCAACATATCTCAGGCCGGGAGATGTGCGCATCCAGCACCAAAGATGTATCGAGAAGCGTCACAGAATCTCTCTTGCTGGACCCATGAAGCTCGACAGGCTTCCTCTTTGAGCCTCCAACCACCATCGCATGTGTGTGGTTGTTCTTGTGGTACGACTTCTTAGCCACTAATAGAGAATTGGCAGATTCAATGTCAGACATGATTACCTGAAATATAGAAAAAAAAGAATATACAAGTGAGAAGAGAGATATACCGATTGTAATAATCGACCCAGGGAGATAGATTATTCCAGTCGGCCGCCAAGCCAGAAGATGGTATCCAAAAATAGAAACCCAAGTGGCTGAGTTAAAACTCCACTTCTCCTGCTCCAGATAGTGAAATAGTTCCAGCCATGGGTCCGGATCATTTGATTTAACCCTCTTCTTGGGTGGAATTGTGATTGACCATGTGGTTGGGAAGGAGGGATATTCTTCGTTCACTTAGATGTAGAACCTAAACTCCTTGTAATGGTGCACTGATGATGCCCGGTTGGAGAACTGATAGCTACCCGTCTTCCTCATAAATTGGTAATGTTCATCGTCTTTATTCCGTTTGACAAAGAAAATCTTACAGAAGAAGGTTGCATCAAAGCTCAGACTCAGGTCAAGACACATTTAATGGTGGCCCATCATCATGACCCACACATTCGGGTATGTGAGAATGAGATTTTACAGTCCCTCTCGCGAGATGATGTTGGCGTATGCCCAATTTTATTCCTCATAATAAAAATTCCTAACCGATATAAAATTCGTAGAGAATTTTATTTTCGGAAAAATTCAGTTCAGCGTGTCCGGTAACTCATCCGGTGGTAGCTTAGACCAATGATTTGCACCCAAAAAAATAATTTGGTTCAAAATACCCATTAAAAGTCAAAAATAAATCTTAATATTTGAGTTTTTCAGTCAAAATCACCTTTTGTCGGATTTCCTCTCCTTTTCCCCAATTTTGGGTACTAATCGTGCTAGTTTTTCTAGACTGTCAGAAGAGCGAGGCCACTAGCGGCCTCGCAGATACTGCCTACGGTATCATTCATGCCATCACTAACATGGCCTTCAGCTGCAGACAGCTGTGTGCCTTTTTTGCTCGATATCTGTTGGGTAACTGATCCAAGGCAATTTCCAACGAATTTTAGCCTATATAAGCAGCATTTCTCAGCCATTTCAAGGGTTCAACACTTCCACCACTCAAAATCTCAAGAAGATTTTGAGCATTTTAGCTTGTTCTGGTCGGATAAAGTTTAGAAAAGGTAAGAAAGGAGATTCAATTCATCTTTTCTTGGTTTTTCTCTATCGAACTCTCTGATATTGGGTGCAATTTAAGTTTAGAAATCACTAAAAATAGTATTTAGAGACTAAAATCACCCCTTACTTCCCAAAATCACCATTTGAGCTCCCCTGAGGTGTCATATGGATCACGAAGAGGAAGATTCACGGCCCCGAGGTAAAAATTCTGAGTCTCATAGCTCTTTGGATTTCTTTTTACTTTGTTGTGTTTTAGTTGCTATTTGTGCTTAGTTTTGGGTTTTTGGTTGCTTTCCGACCAAAAATAGCTGCTGCAAGAAACTGAAGCCGACGGAGGGATTTAAAGCCGCCGGAGGTATAACCATGCCACCAGCGGCATCGTTGATACCGCCGGTGGCCTCATTTGCCCTCAATGGCCTTATTTTCTTGCAGGACCAATTCTCTATGGTATCCAGAATGTTATACCGCCTGACTGTGTGATTGATATTGCCAGCGGCATCAGTGATGTAGCCAGCGGCCTCATTCATACCGTCAACATTATGAAGTTATGGATAGCAGATTAGTTTTCATTTTATTTTCGACCTAGTTTAATTTCTAAAGAGAGGATGAACAGTGCAATGACAGGAGTCCAAAATTCCCCGAAAATGGTCCAAACCCCATAACATATGGCATTTTCACTAATAACTTGGTTAAAATAACAATCGTGTCCAAAATGGACTTTTCCCTAAAAATTCATTCGAAAAATGAATTTTTCGAAGGGAACTTATATTCTAAAATCAAAAAATTTTGAGCTAACCTGGTAGCTCGACCCCAGCCTAGGGGTCTACCCTCAGACCTCGTCCGGGGCACTGCCCCAGAACCCCACAAGGACCCCACTATCGGGGGCGTCATTTTGTGTGATATACCCTGTATACGTATCGTATCTGTGCTAACCGTTTTGTACAGGTAGATTTAGATTAGATGTATGTTAGGCCTTCGGGTATGTTTATTTATTCTACATAAACATGTATAGGATTCGAAAGCCTTGTATTTATTTTATTTTTTGCATTTATTTTTGAATAACTGTAATAATTCATTTATTTACTCTTTGAATGCTTGATAACGCGATAATAATAAATAACAGAAAACGCAATAAATAGGATGGATTAAAACCGATTAAGAAAGAATGAAATCTTTTAACTTGGCCTAATGTAAAATAGATAACATCATTCGGACTCAGAATCTCTACTTAAGGTATGGTCTACCACCCGGTGGGAAAATCATACTAAAATTTCCCGATTGAGCTGAACCAGGTGGAGACTCTATTTTAAGTCCGGGATTTTGATCTCGTATCTTTTGGACAGTAAAATATGCAAAACCATTTTCACAATTTTCAATCACCATCCATCATCGCTTGTATTATTTTTAGAAGACTGGTCCTCCAGCCCGGTTTTGCAGACGTCACGTAAAATGTCGTCCGCTCATAGTGGCGACTCCGCTGGGGATTTGTCTCTTTAAACTTGAACTTAAAATTTTCAATAAGGTTAAAGGATTTTGATGATGTATTGAAATCATTGGCCAAGTTAAAATTCATTCTTTTTTTACAACGTTTTATCCTCTCACGTGTAGATAGTTCGGTAATATTAGGTGCCCCATTTTACCCGAGAAGCTCGCGAAAGTATCACTCATGCCCTGTTTGGATTAGAGGATGCCTAGTGGGTGGATCTCTCATTTTAACCAACACGTAAACTCCTGCGATCGCACATATTTGGGGAGTGGTTGAGTAACATGGAATCAAGGTAAACGAGAACCATCTACATCAACAACCCTATACCAAAGCCGTGATAGAAAAAGCTTTAGCACTTCATTCCCTTAGGACTACCAAAATAAAGAAAATAATTGGGACGTACTTCTTTCGCCATTTTCGGTGAAGAAGCTAACCTCTATCCTTTCCAAAGAGGCTTTAAGCGGGAGTCATAAGGTCAGAAGAGTAACGTTTTGTGTGCTATGTGCTACGTGCTTATGCATCACCCATACATCGGCTTCAAGAGCCAAAAATCAACCAACTTACCATTACCAATCTCAATTCATGGAAGAGGTTTAGTAACATCCGTAGGACTTCTTTTGTACCCCCGTTGAGTCACGATAAATCACTATGCGTGATAAGGAGTACGAACATCCCACGTATGTTGAAGGGATAAGCTGCCGCATCATCGCTAACCACATCTACCTGCAGCCATACATATCATGCATCATTTCCCAAAGATAAAAGCATGCATACCACCCATGCCATTTACAACCCACTCTTGGTCTGACCCTCGATTCATGATCTAAATAGTCTTCCTTTCGATCTGAACCTTCACAACTAGCCATGTATTTCCCAAACAACAAAGGAAATATCCCTCCGCCCGAGGATCCGTTAGGCCCTACTCTCACCTCTAGAGAAGGATCTCAGTCGCCCCCTGGTTTTAACTTCGCCAGTGCCATGGCTCAGTTTCTGAACTCTGATGCCTTTCAGGCCTCTATATAAACCACTTTCCAAGTGGCTGTCAAACAAGCCCTTGAGGATAAGAATTCAAATCGGGTTTCTGAGTCTAACATACAAGCCTAGAATGGTTCAGCACAGTTGTTGTCTGGTCCGGTAGGGGCAAGGCCAGTTGCACCTATTTTTCACCCGATACCCTCGACTCATCCTATGACAAGCCCATTTTAGTTTGGGCAAACTTTTACTTTTCTGTAAACCTCAACACACAGGGGAACGAATCACCTCTAAAATCCTTTTGCCAGCTAGCTAATTACTCGTCCTCACTTGGATGTTTCTCCACCATCCGTTCAGGTTCCGAATCGCGACCAGGTCACGCAACCTCTGGGTATGACACTTGAGTTAGAGGCTTTCGTATGGTAGATGATGAGCTCTCGAATCAATGACCAGGTCAAGCAGCCTCCGGGCGTGAAACCCAGAGTCAATGGACTCATAAGCCAACCGATCATCGACCAGGTCACGCAACCTCCGGACGTGACACCTAAAATCCAAGCATATATCCATCAATTCATGACCACCAACTCAAACCAAGACAAAGAACCTAAACGATATGAGGATTGGGTTCTCGAAAATTTTACCATGCCTAGCATAGCACACTATGATAGGTCCGGCGCCCCTACTTCTCACATCATTATATATGAAACGATTATGAGAGTGAAGAAGTTAAGCAATAAGGTCCTTGCTGAAATATTTCCATGCTCTTTACGAGGCTCAGCATTCGAACGGTACCATACTCTGCGTTACCATGTGGTCACCTATTGGAAGCTCCTCTCAAAGGCCTTAATTGACCACTACGGTTTTAACACCATGATAGAAAAAACTATTCAACATCTTGAGGCTGTCCGACAGTTGCCTGGTGAGACCTTTAAGCAATACGTTGATAAAATCCAAGCTGAGTTTGGAAGAGATAATCACTAAGCTCATTGATGGATCCGAGTCCTCCATTTAGAAAGGGGATGGCTACCAACTCATTCCCCTCATACAAGGCGATTTTTTAGAAGGCCGGAAAGGTCAAACACGAGGCTGAGTGCGAACGAGCCCCAAAGGCAGAAAAACCTTCGTTTAAGAAGAATAATGAAGCCTCTAGTGCTACCCCCACAATCACCACAGTTCACCCAGTAAGGACCCCATAGTCAGTGTAAGTCCATATAAGTTACCATTCAATGCAATCTTCACCGAGTTAAGAGAGGCCAACCTTCTCAAACCCCTTCAAGAGTATAGGCCCTTGGGATGGAGGAAAGGAAGAATTTTTACGGGTATCACGTCCAGCCAGGTCACCACACTAATGAATGTCAAGCTCTAATTCTCACCATCCAGCAACTGGTAGAGGAGGGTAAGATGGTCGAACTGGAAAAAGAACATAGCACAATGAACAATCCCCTACCGAAATTCAGCAACGAGTAGGGATGATCTAGTCCAACCTCCCTGCTGACCGTTGAAGACCCTCCGTATATGGAGGATGACTATTTAAATATGTAATTTTCTTTAGTTTTGAACAACTCCATTGCTAAAACTTTCAATTCAGTGAACAATTTCATTTCGCATTCATATGAACATACGCATAACATTTTCAGTATAAAAGATACTTCATAAGCATGGAATTAATTTGAGTACAAATGGAATCTCTTAAATGGTAACCATTTCCAATAATTTAACTCCTGTTAAAACAAATGTGAGATAATAAAAGTGCTTAAAGATCATGATGACGCTTATGCCTGATCATACAAAGATACGCTTAGAATATGCTACAGAATTTCCAAGCATCCCATCCTCAAGGGTACCGTGTGCAAGCCAATCAAAAGGAAGCCTCATCATTTACGACTACCACACGGACTATCTTAAGAAGAAGATTCAGTAGGTGGTTTATACCTTATGCAACCCAAATTTCAATTGCATCCCTAAGACAAAAAGGCGCCATCAGCAACAGGTTCATAGGAATGTGTAACTCCTTCCTCTTATCCAGCTTTGTAGTCTCTCTACTCTTTGGAAGGATGAATACGATCGATAAGATTCAACCACCATCAACTCTTAGATACAAGATCACTAAAATAGTCGTCCAATACTTCTCAAAGCAGACAAAAGTCAAATCCTACACCAGTCCAAGGATCAAGAAGATGACCAAATTTGTAAAGGAAAATGTCTTGGCTCGGTCCAACGCATCTCGTCACATGACCTCACACAACAAAACCCAATTTAGAGGGGACTTCCAAATTGAACGGGATAAACATCTCTTGGCTCTATTTTTAAGGAGGGCACCTTCTGAATTAATCGAGAGATGTGTAATTAAGCACAACCCCCTTCGCATGAACAACATTTAAGACATAGTCAAAATGGCAAGGAAGCGAATCAGGAAGATGCTTCATAAGCGTTAAAACTCCCACAAACCAATTCTCGGGGTATTGCCAATCAAAGTCAGAATGAAACCCCCGCGCTATCAAGAAAGTACTCAATAAATGAGACAGTCAAGATCATGAGCATAGACAATAGCGGGAAGTTCGTCGACCTGGTCACCTAGGACGAGCTTAAGCGTTATCATATCTAAATGAAAAGAAATAAATCAGAAAGCGACACACACAAAAAATTATATATAATCACCCGCCTTTCAGTCCTTTACCAATCGGGCAAAAATTAGGGTGACACCCGATGGTTGGTATTTTGCAAACCGACTGTGCAAAAATTAAGGAATCTCTTTAGAAAATCGCCCGCTGAACTGAAAACCAGAAAAAGGGCGGTTCAGGCAAAAATTAGGACACGAGAGAAAAATAGTAGGACGTTAACTTGAAAATCTGTAAAGGCTGGTTAACCCCAGGAGTTCGATTAATGGAAATGGTTACCAACATCTTGTACTCCGATTAAATTCATTCACTGAAAGTGTCTTTCATACTAAAATCTTTATGCTTGTGATTGTATGAATGCCCGACAACTAAATGGTAGAAACATTGCAAGTAGACTTAACAAAGGGTACTCGAAGCCCATCCATAATAACTGCACAAGAATTCAATATTAAAAAGACAAATAAATCCGGATAGGCTGAAAACATCCAGGTCTATGCAAAAGTCGAAAATAAGTATGCTGGATTGAAAACCCGAAAAGGGCGGTCCAGGCAAAAAAAAGAATAAAAAGAAGGAAGAAAAAAGAGAATAAAAAAATGACTGCTGGATTGAAATCCTGAAAAGGCGGCCCAGACAAAAGTTAAGACAAGGTTCGATAGATTGAAAACCAAAAATTAGAACCAAAAATAAAAATAAAAATACACCGTCACTAGGAAGAGGACAAACATCGTTCGCACTCCCCGCAAAAAGATCAAGCCTCAATCTAGACCCAAACTCGGACCCAAGCCCTTTGTCATAATCATCCTTAAGGAATTTCACTCTTGTCACGCAAATAAGCCCTGTCCTTACCAAAGCGTCATTTGCCCATCCAGCCTGACTCAACGGAAGATCGCACAATCATGCATCTTCAATGCATACATGTCATGCATATACCCTTGCATTTTCTATTTCCCAGAATATCCAAAGGAAAATTATTGAGGCATGAAAGCCAAGGGCATAACCCAAAGCGTGTCAAGCAGGATCAACCTCCCAATAATATAAACATCCACCGATTAATAAAAGGCATTTAAAAGGGGACAATTCTCTCCAATCCCTTGGAATCATCCTCCGATCAAAAAGAAACATCAAGGGTCACACTCAAGATGGTTCAGATGACCCGTCAAACTTCCACAACGACTCCTCTGGATCCCCCGGAAAATCGTAACTCAATTTGCTATTTATACTTCTATTTTTACTATTGATTGAAGGGGAAAAAATATTTTTGTTTCACAAAATCGATCAAGCAGTAAAAACATTATTTATACTTCGACTAACTCATTTTTCTCTTATTCTTAATACAGGGGCACCTCAAGCAATTTACAAATGACACTTGATGCAAAATAAATGACACTTGATGCAAAAAAAATGATACTTGATGCAAAACATATGACACTTGATTCAAAATAAGCGACACTTGATGCGGAAAAAATGGCACTTGCTGCAAAACAGAAGAGAACCTACTGTAAAATTGGGGCACCCCATGCAGAAAACCTGAGTCATCTGGCAATCCAAATACTTGGCAAAAAATGACCGATCACCGAAGGGCAGTTGATGTAGCGATTCCACACTTGATGTGAGAATCCCCGAGGCAATGATCAAATGGAAGGCACTTGATACCAAAGATCACCAAAAGGCACTTGATGTAGCAATTTCGCGCTTGATGTGAGATTTCCTGAGGCAACGGTCAAATAGAAGGCACTTGCTGCATAATAGAGAGCACTTGTTGCAAAATGGAAGGCACTTGATACCAAAGATCACTAAGGGGCACTTAATGTAGTAATTTTGCACTTAATGTGAGACTTCCTAAGGCAACGATTGAACAAATGGCACTTGTTGCACAACAAATGACACTTGTTGCTCAAAAAATGGCACTTGCTGCTCAAAAAACGGCACTTGCTGCACAATATTCCGCACTTGATGATAGAGATTACCGGGGGCACCCCATGCACAAAAGACAAACCTGAAAGCCCTAGTCTCGCTTGGCAAATCTCAAAGCTCAAGCATGACCAAGGGTCAAACCAACCTCAAAGCCCAAGCCGGACCAAGAGGCAAACCGATCTCAAAGCTCAAGCCCGACCAAAGGGCAAACTAACCACAAAGCTCATGCCCAACCAAGGGGCAAACAAGTCATCAAAGCCCAAGCCCGACCATGGGGTAATCCAATCTCAAAGCTCAATCCCGACCAAGGGGCAAACCAGTCACTGAGTGGAGGCACTGGCAGAATCAAAACCCTGTCATCCGTCAGGTACAATTCCTATCCCTTACTCTTTCGTGCGATCATGCTGATATATGGCAGCAGTGATCCCCCAAGGGGCAACCTGTGAGCACAGGATTTTACAGTCCCTCTCGTGAGACGATGATGACGTATGCCCGATTTTATTCCTTATAATAAAAATTCCTTTTTTGGAATTTTTATTATATATATGAAATTTGCTATGAATTTTTTTCTCAGAAAAATTCAGTTCGGCGTGTCCGATAACTCATCCAGTGGTAGCTTAGACCGATGATTTGCACCCAAAAAATAATTTGGTCCAAAATACCCATTAAAAGTCAAAAATAAAACTTAATATCTGAGTTTTTCCGTCAAAATCACCTTTTGCAGGATTTCCTCACCGTTTCCATGATTTTGGGCATGAGTCGTGTTATCCTTTCAGACCTGTTAGAAGAGCGAGGCCGCTAGCAGCCTCCCTGATACCGCTGGTGGTATCATTTATGCCACCGGTGGTATGGCCTTTAGCTGCAGATAGTTGTGCACCTTTTTTGCTCGATATCTATTGGGTAACCTATCCAAGGCAATTTCTAACGAATTTTAGCCTATATAAGCAACATTTCTCAGCTATTTTAAGGGTGGTTCAACACTTCCACCACTCAAAACCTCAAGAAAATTTTGAGCATTTTAGCTAGTTCTGGTGGGATAAAGTTTAGAAAAGGTAAGAAAAGAGAATTTAATTCATCTTTTCTTGGTTTTTCTCTACCGAACTCTCTGATATTAGGTGCAATTGTAGTCTAGAAATCACTAAATAGGATTTAGAGACTAAAATCACCCCTTACTTCCCAAAATCATCATTTGAGCTCCCCGGAGGTGTCATACGGATCACAAAGAGGTGGATTCACGGCCCCGAGGTAAAAATTCTGAGTCTCATAGCTCTTTGGCCTTCTTTTTTCTTATTTGTGTGTTTTAGTTGCTATTTGTGCTTAGTTTTGGGTTTTCGGTCGCTTTTTGGTCAAAAATAGCTACTGCAAGAAACTGAAGCCGCTGGAGGCATTTGAAGCTGTCGGCGGTATCAACCATGCCGCCAGCGGCTGCCAGTGACCTCATTTTCCCCTAATGGCCTTATTTTCTTACATGACCCTTTCTTTGTAGTATCCTGAATGTCATGCTGCCTGCCTGTGTGAATGATATCGCCACTGACATCAGTGATGCCGCCGCCGGCCTCATTCATACCTCTAACGGTATGGAGTTTTGGACAGCAGATTAGTTTTCATTTTATTTTTGACCTAGTTTAATTTCCAAACCTAGGATGTACAATGCAACGACGGGAGTCCAAAATTCCCTAAAAACGGTCCAAACCCCATAACATGTGGCATTTTCACTAATAATTTGGTTAAAATAACGATCGTGTCCAAAATGGACTTTTCCCTAAAAATTCATTTGAAAAATGAATTTTTCAAAGGGAACTTATATTTAAAAATCAAAAATTTTTGAGCTAACATGGTAGCTCAACCCCAACCTAAGGCTCTACCCTTGGACCCCGTCCGGGGCGTTGCCCCAGAACCCCGCGAGGGCTACCGCCCCTTGACCCTACTAGAGGCACTACCCCTCGAATCCTGGAAGGGGCTGCCGCCCCCCAACCCCGCTGCCGAGGGTGCCATTTTGTGTGACATACCCTTTATATGTGCCGTATCTGTGCTAACCATTTTGTGCAGGTAGATTTAGGTTAGATGTATGTTAGGCCTTCAGGTAATTTTTTATATATTGTATACACAAATGTATAGGATTCCAAAGCCTTATAATAATTTTAATTTCTGCATTTATTTTTGGATGACCGTAATAATTCATTTATTTATCGCTTTGAATGCTTGATAACGCGATAACAATAAATAACCGAAAACACAATAAATAGGGTAGATTAAAACCGATTAAGAAAGAATGAAATCTTTTACCTTGGCCTAATGTAAAATAGATAAGATCATCTGAACTCAGAATCTCTACTTAAGGTATGGTCTACCACCCGGTGGGAAAATCGTGCTAAAATTTCCCGGTTAAGCTGAACCATGTGGCGACTCTATTTTAAGTACGAGATTTTAATCTCGTATCTTTTGGACATTAAAATATGCAAAACCATTTTCACTAATTTCAATCACCATCCATCATCTCCCGTATTATTTTCAGGAGACTGGTCCTCCAACCCCGCTTCACAGCCGTCACGTAAAATATTGTCCGCTCACAGGGCATAGCTCAGCCGGACATAATCCCCATACTTCCAGTAGATTGGCAACAGAATTCAAGAGCAGATACCTGAAACTACCTCTAATAACATCCAGGTATATGTTGAAGTAGCCGGCTAGGGGCACATTCACATGTTGATCCATACTGGGCAGAAGAACATGGCAATCCTTAAGCCATGGGTACATCATAGCTTCTTTCTCTATATGATCCTCATGGATCCACGAGATCATGTCATCCACTTGGGGAGTCATATTTCTCTCCTCTTCTCCTTCTTCTCCTTTGGGAGAATCCTCCTCCTCCTCTTGGTCACTCGTGCCCACTTCTTCTACTAGGTGGACACCCTCCTCATCCCTATAATTATCTATATCTTCCAAAACCTTAGAGGAGTCTGCGTCAAGGCTCACTTGACTCATATGCTCAACACTCACATCATCTGCCAAACGGAAGCGACCGGACGCATCTAAGTTACTCATCCTTCTCCTGGTGGTGCACTTAACCATAGGGGTGGGACAGTAATTAGACTTGTCAACTTTTAGAGGGGGGCACAACCTAGATAATAATTTAGCTACCTCGCGGTGCAATTCACGAGATTCTACTATTATAACTACTACTGGGTGAAGGTTCATCACACCAGTTCCTCATTTTGAACAAAATTAAAGATCTAAAGGCGCTAAAAGGAAGAGCAGTGATGAACAAACATGCAAATTCCCTGAAAAATGCAGAGGCAATGGCACGTGTAAATCGAAAAAGATTTTCAGCTGAATAGCGAGGCATAAATTTGAAATTGAAAGGCGCAAACAAATCCAAAATATAAAACCTTAACACGCACAACAAAATAAAAAGTACACAACACCTTGGAGATTCTAAACATGTGGAGCAAATTAAAGCAAAAACATGGCAAGAAAAACTCCAGAAATCAGAGAAAAAACAAAACACATTTCACAAAAATATGAAGCTAGAAACAAAGGAACTCGAAATTGGAGACTCACCAAAGTTAAAAGAGGAGAATGGCGATGGAAATCTTGCTCAGAGAAACACCATTAAAAGTTCTAGAATTGTCGGAGAAATAGAAATCAGAAGCTTTGAAGCAAAGAAGGCGAAGTGTAACAAGTGTGAAGCGGCTAAAATGGCACTATTTAAAGCAGTTGCGAAAAGACACCTCTTAAAATTCAATCGTTGATCACATCCATGTGTCACTCCATCCACGATTTGCATATTGCTCGAGAAGAAGTTAATGATGAATTAGCTGTCACAAACTGACTATAGGCAAAGCTGAAAAGTAGGGGCCGAATGGTCACTCGACATTTGGGCCAAAAGCAGAAGATGAAAAGTCTGACCGAGTGCCCATGCGGTTAGATCAAATCCTAAAGAATTGGATAAAGCACTTAACGGGGGACTTCTATTGACTCGATATTTTATAGATACCCGGGTGAAAGGACTATGAGGTGCTACGTTATTAGTCGGCCTCACAGCTAGATCGCCATCCGGCTAACCGAGTAAAGAGTCATGGTCACATTGGCCTATAAGGGATATGAAATCCGGTAGAAACTCTCCTTCCCAAATAGATAAACAGGAGTAATATCCTTTCCTAAACAGATTAATAAGAAGAAACCTCTTATAGAGGAAATCGTGCCTAAATAGGATCCTTTCCTAATAAGGACTCCTTACCGCCAATAGAGGAAATACACTCCTATCATGACAAGGGAACTCTACACTATAAATTTGGGGTTACCCCCATACTCAGGTGTTACACTCAAAATACTAAATCTCTCTCTCTCTTACTTGCCACCTCTTTATCACTGTCGCTTACTTAAGCATCGAAGAGGCTATGACGGTCGCCCGGCTAATCACTTTGACTCCTTTCCTGTCTTGCAGCCATCATCTCCGGTGAGGACATGCTCTCTTTCTCTCTGTGAAGGTTAGTCCGAGCAAATGACTTAGATTCACAAGCAATTGCACATACATACTTTACCCAAGGCTTAAAAAAACAAATAAGCTGAATACAAAAACTAAATGCTAGCGCAAAAAAAGAGAAACAAACTATCAACTCATGTCATTAGCTCAAATCATGGTATGAAGCAAGTAAACATATATACTGGGAAAATGGACTACAACTTTCATTAGTCAAATATCAAATTACTGTCGTCCGAATACACAATCAAACAAAGCTAACAAAAAATAAACCCTAATTCGTACCAAGCATAGTTTTCCATCACCATTTACATTATTCCTAAGCCTACTCTAACATGAAACAATCATGACAATCAAGCTAAAAATCACAACCATTATCCTTTTGTGTTTTCTTTTCATTTCTACAATTAACTTTAACTTCAAAATTTATTCATCCTTCTTCTTCCCTGCTTCTATGACTTCAAGCAATTCCAACTCTAATTTCTCAACCATTATCTACCTCAAACCTTATTCAGCTTCACATTCCTTCAATTTTGTATAAATTTCTTGCTCATACTCTCTTGTCCTTTTAGATATCGGGTCGTCATACCATTAGAAGAATTTTCATGCACCAAATTCACCATACCTTGCACACCCAAAAAATTTCCTCCTAAAATTGAGACTAGTAGAGGTTGTTCTCAAAGGAGATTGAAGCCCACAAGCACATTCTGACAGGATCTGCGAATTCCTGACAAGCCAATTTAAGCATGAAGATTCTGAAGAAGAACTCATAATTAGGGTTTCTCTATTTTGAAGAAGAAGAACTAACCGCTACTGTGAGCTCAAATCAACCTTAACTAACTGAACGATTACAAATGAATTTAGATTTCAGAATAGAAGAAGGAATCAATTTGGAGATTTTTGAGAAAAATATGAACTGGTCGAAGAAAGGGAGAAGGGGGGAGCGAGGAAGAAGAGCCTAATCTGACATTTTTTGGCTTTTATATGAGGGAGAGAGGTGGGTTACCGGTTTTGCCCCTGGCCATGTAAGCAATTTTGACGGGGGAGTCAATTTGCCTTTCTTTGCTAACAGCTAAAATTCACAGACCTTTTTTTTTTAAATTCCTTATGCCCCATTTTGCAAAAGCTTGAAACCACATGGTACGTTTTTTAAGTATATCCTAAAGATAATTAAGCAGACATGTACGTGATAAGAATTCAAGCCTTACCCATCAGACATGGCCATGGTTCCTGAACCGCCGGTTTCGGTTCATAGTTTTCATGAACCTAAACCTAAACCTTATAGAAGGTGGAACCGCCGGTTCCAGTTTTGGTTTGGAACCGCCGGTTTTGGTTCAGGTTTAGACAAGGTTTTGATCTAGTTTTGATCGGGTTCAGGTACGGTTCCACTTCCGGTTCAAACCTTGATATATGTTAGATATTTAATTTTAGATATTTGAGTTTTGATTCATATTAACATTAGTATATGTTACAAAAGAATGTATTTTCTTAAATATGTGACTGAGGTGTTGGTCTAGTGGTTAACACTGAAGCTATAATCTCTAGAGGTCTCAGGTTCGAGTCACATTCAGGGCTGATGGCTAATTTTCTTTTAAAAAAAAATATTTTCTTAAATATGTTAAAAAAAACATATATTTTTTATTTTAATTAATATAAGACTTAATTAAATTTTTCTCAAATCATTACAAATATCATATTTCAACATTAAGCTACTAATTTATTACTTCTACAATGATACAACTTGATTTTAAAAAATTAAATGAAAGAAAGTAAAGTATAAATATTAGAAAAAGAGATAGAAAAATGACTTGAACTTAATTTAAATTTTACTTTTTTTCAACATGAACAGTCGGTTTGAATCTCCGGTGCCGGTTAACCGTCGGTTCTTCGGTTTTACACTTCTGTAAACTTAAACCTAAACTTTATCTATCTATATACCGTCGGTTTCGGTATGGTCAGATTCAGTCTAGTTTTGACGTGGCTTAATTCAGTTTGGTTCAGTCTATTCTGGTTTGATTTGGCAATGTGTATAACCCATGGTATGAACCCCTCAAACGTACTCGACATATTCAATCACCTGTAGAAGAATATTAGAATTCAGAAAATAATTTTGAACTGAAAAATTCATGATGCAACTATTATTCCCATATCTAAGAAATAACTAACCCTTTCCCATTAAAAAAAAAGAAATTTAACTCCAACAAAAATGATATTCTATCTCTCTTTTTTTTATCATTGTGAGATGTAAGAAATAAATAACGGGTGATGAATCAGTGAGTTATTATAAAGGCCTCATACATTAAAATCCTCTTAATTTGTTCAAAAAAGCTTTCAGGTGTCTCATTTATTTCCTGAACTTATTTGAAGTGTACCCCATAACCCTTCTATGACACAAAATCACACAATTTTTAAAGAGTGAACTACACTTGCTCCACATGTCGTGGTTTGAAAAGTCAAACAAAAAAAAGATTGACACTTATCATTATTTTCTTAAAATAAAAAATATTTGTCTTTAACTTCAACAATGAAGTGAATGCGAGGTACCAACTCTTCCCCCTCTTTCCTCATACAACCTTCGTCATTTATTCCTTTAATCAAAATCCGGTTAACCGGCTGCAATCGAATATCGGAATCCCTTCGGCATTCTTCGCCATTTATTGCCATAGACCAGCTGCACTCACCAGAACTGTTAATACCTAATTAATAATAACTACACTTTGCAGAAATATTACAGCAACAACAAGAATTGGATCGAATTAAATTAAATTTAATTGCAATGAACATAAATGCAAATTTTCAAGCAATTCAAACTTGAGCGTTGGCATCACATCCTTCACACTCTCAATCACCTCTTTTTGCCTTTTGTAAACACCTATAACAAATCCTTACAATTCAAACTTGAGCATCAGCACCAACACCAAAACCCAAGCAACCACAAATCCTTCACCCGGCTCAATTGTCCAATCGAAAATTTCTCGATGATTTCAAGTCTCTTCGTTCCTCTATTGATGCAAAGTTGCAACCAATTTGTAAAAGTAATATAGGTTCAAGATAGATTTGGGTTAGAGTATGAAGAATTTTCTTAGTAAAAGAATACCCAATTCATTGAAATCATGAATTTGGGGATTATTTGATTTTAAACAAAGAAAATCCAATCGATTTTATCAATGAAACCACGAACTCAGTTCTCTGAGTTGAATCCATAGAGGATGAGTCATCAACCTCGGACCCCGAGGTGGTCGGGAAGCTTGAAAGCCAGGTATGGCTTCGAGATTTTGTTGCAGGTAAGAAATTGAAGAAAAGGGGAAAAAAGGATCAAACGAAGAGAAGTAACATCATTTTCAGTTTTTTATTTTAGAAAAACACTCTCACTCGCTTTACTTTTCAACGGTTGACATTTCCCTTGCTACGTTATTATTAAGAGTTATGGGATACACTTTATATAAATTCGAGGATAAATACACATTCGTGTTCTATTTATTTTCTGACATATGATAAGTTGTGTTATTATTTTATTATTTTTTAAATTTATTTTTCTATTTTTTATCATATATTTCCTATAAATTTGACACATATTAAAACATAAATGAGAAAAATGAAAGAAGACACAAAATTGGGACCCGTGGATTTTTTTTCCAATAAACTCTATCTATAGCTATATTGGAATTTGCCCAATACTAGAATATTAGTTTTTATTTTCATTCCACTCATATATATTATTATTTGTTCTATACTACTTGTCCGTAAGGTTTTAAAAAGTGTTGGACGCTAGTCGAACGGTCGGTGCTTTAAACATCTAGGCAGGGCCTGGGCGGCCTTTAGGCGAATTTATAAATTTTTTATTTTTTTATAATTATTAATAGATAAAAGTATAAATTCAACTAAAAAATTAATTATAAAACAATAATATTTAAAAAAACATAATTTAGCATATGAAAATATAAGTCTTAGTTAATTTTTACATAAAAACACATTAACATTAAAATCAATTCTTTAAAAATAAATATCATCACTAATTTTTTATGGTTTATAGCGTACTATTTCTCGGTTTGATATTCAAAATAAAAGTTGTATGATGTTAATATTTTGTTGTACATTAGTTTTACCAACCGTGCTACCTTTTTTGAATTGAAAAAATTGAACTATAATTATTATAGGTATCAATATCTTAAACATTAGGAAAGGCTAGGCGGAAAAAATCGGACTAGGCGGTGCCTAGGTGGTAATATGTCAGTCCAGCGCCTGATAGCGCCCGAAGAATAAAAAGTCAAACAATGAACCTTAAAATAGCGTCTAGAAAGAGCTAGACTGAAAGTTTTAAAACACTGATTCTCCATGTACTATTTCTGAATTATTTTTTTTTTCTCTTGAGTTTGTCCTAATATAATACTTGAACCTTCTTCTAAATTATTATTGCCCTATACTAGTTACATACTTTCACATCAAAGTTCACCACAAATAAAAGAATATTATATCAAGAGAATGACCGCACTAGGAGACAATTTTCCGTCATCTTAAAATAGACATATCGAACTAATTAAACTCCAAGACAAGAGAGGTGTCAAGCTTCATTTAGCACGTCTCATCTCTTTTCTATATTCACATTAAAATTGCACAAGTCGACATTTTAGTTGACTAAACAATTTTTTATTTTTCTGAAAAATTTATGGATTTCAATTCTAATTTGGCATAGAAAAATTATTTTAATCACAAAAAATTTCATTAAAATGTAGAACACGTATTTTGAAAAAAATTATATTTTTCTTGAAATTTTTATATATATTATTTCAATTTTTTTAAAATAAATATTTGTGAAAAAATTGAAGAAATGGATCTTATTTTATTTTATGAAAAATACCCCTCAAAATTATTGTAAGTGCTTTCGTTCAAATGTTTGGTTGTTTAGTTGATGGAATGAGTTAGGAGAAATGTGTGAGAATCTTGCTATCTTACATTAGCTACCATTAGAAGTGTTTTGATATCATAATCTTCAAAGTATTAGCTCGAAATCGGATTAGCTAGTACACTTCTCATACATTGTTGGGGAAATATGGGGAAATATACTTGGATAAATCTGAATTCTTGAAAACACTTTCAAATTAAAACTTATTTAGCGATTTTATCAAAATTTTCAATCGGATAAAATCAAATTAATTCAAGAACTTAGAATGAATTTTGTTGAAAAATATTATGAACCGACTATTTTCTGCGTTGCCATGCCTATGTTTTTATAAACAATTCGTAAGCAGTTGCGACGATTTGCGAGCAGTTGTGACGATTCGCGAGGGGTTGTGTCCAAAAGACATGAATTTTCGTGTCTAAACATGTATTTTTGGGAGTCAGAATTATCGATATAACTCTCAAAAAATTCATCCGAAAATGAATTTTTCACAAGGGTACCTTTATTCAAAATAAAAAAATTTGGGAGCACTGCCCCCGGACCCCCAAAATCTAAACATGGTGATAGATTTGGAACAAGCATGCACTCCACACTATTCCAGCTAGTTCGATAAAATATTACGATCGCATTGATCAACTAATTAATCCAATTACACTAAAATACTAATTTACATTCCTTTAGCCACAAGTGTTTTAAAAAAATTGATTAATAAATATTTTCGAGACAAAAAAAATGATTTCATAAATAAGTTAATAAAATTTGATTCTTTCTCTTATATATCTGCACTTTTAAATTATAAGTTTTAATTTAAAAATGTACATAAATGTTTGAACAAATAATTCAATTTATATAATAAATGTCTTTGAAAAATGAATACAAAGACACAACAATATTATTTACTTTAATAAATTGAAGTAACAGTACACGAGCTTATTTACTTACTCCTACGATCTAATGAAATGACAATTGTTTTGTTATATTTTTATGGCAAAACTGGAAACTGAATTGAAAAATGGCTTAATACATCATTTCTCTTTTAATTTGGTATAAAAATTTAGATGTCACTCTAAACTTTTAAAAGTTTTAACTTACCCCTGAATTTGGCAATAAAGTGGATCAATTTGCCTCCTCAAATTGGCAAAAGTGCACTAATTTGCCCCCTCAATGTCATGTGTCATCTTTTAATTGGTTTGACTTTTCAAAGTTATCATTTTTCTGATTTTTTTCTCCAATCGGAAGCTGACACGTGACAATAATGGGACAAACTGATACATTTTTGCCAAATTCAAAGGGCAAACTGGTTCATTTTTGCCAAATTCAAAGGACAAATTAGAGATTTTAAAAATTCAGGGTGACATCTGATTTTTCGTGCCAAGTTATTAATGTATTTGACCTTAAAAAGTTCATAAATGAAGTAATTAATCCTTTTTGGTATAGGTTGCCAATTACGACACCGTTTGGCCATTCGCCGGCTAATTCAATCAATTGTATATTCCTTTTAGGAATAGGAATTCAAATAACGAAGCCCTAAAACATTTAGTTCCCTCTTTTATTAGCTTCCCTCGCAATCAATCCAAGCTCCCCTCCATTGATTTCTTCAGTTTCCTCTCAATTTGTTTAATTTTCAGCTTTGTAGAATCGTATAAGTATTGATGAAATTATAAAGTGATAATTAAGAAAAAAGATAATTTCATCGAAGACATTAGTCATTTTAGTGGAGTATTAATTTTTTATTAATTTTGATGAAAAACTTAAAAGCCATTAGTTTTTAAATAGTGATTAATACTTAGATAGCTATCCGGAAAATCCTAATTTTAGTTATTGGCCTAGGTTTTTATTTGATACTTTTTTTTATTGAGACATTGACCAGAGCTAATTAATCTTTTATCTATTCATTATAAATTATTCTACTCATGAAGTAAGACATAGTAATATTTTAAAAAATGAGATAATATTTTTGTAAATGCACATTTTCAATCCAATACAACTTTATATAAAGCTTGTACCAAGACTAATTCCCTCACAGATTTTTTTAATGAAAAATCCGCCCTCCCTCTGATATAGTACTGGCTCCTCCACTACTCATGTCTACCATGGAAACTGCATGGGAGGATTGCTGAAGAAGAATAACACTTGCCCAAATTGCCGCCATCAGATTCCCGTGATTGATCGATAGATTGTCAATCGGATCGATGAAGTCCTCAATAGGTTTGGTTTTCATATGTTGTATAAATTTGTTTTTGATAAAGTGTATATACCCACCAGGTGTTTGATATAATGCCTCATCTAAGCAGTCCAAATTGTAAGTAGCATCTTTAATTTGCTTTGACATAATAAATTTGGCAATGAAAGTAATAATTTCATTTTTGCTCATGGTTTGATTTACTTATGTTCATATAATCAACTTATACAGAAGCTACAGAAATATTGATTGATATTGCAGTGTGCCTTTGTGCTTAATATGCAAGATTTGTAACAAAATTACTGGCTTTTATCTTACAAACTGCTTGTGTTTATTTGATTGCGATGATAGCCTTTGTTTCTGGATTATGGGTGTTTACCAATCAACCAACCAAGTCTTAAGTTCCACGCTAGGTGGGGTCGGTTATATGGATCTTCCGCCGCGATGAAGCTCTGTCAAAATCCAAATGATTATGGGTGTTTGTTTCAACTTTTTTGACTCTAGAATACTCCTATGTAAAGTTGTTGTTTACTGCTGATGAAAAAGCGTTGCTATAGGCACCTATGACAACACCTTCCCTATGTTTGCTAGAGGGACTTTTTGCAGGGAGCAAAATACCAACTCTTTTTGCTAAAAGGGTTGCCAGTCCCTTATGACAACTTTTTGAGTACTTGCAATACTTTGCGCTGCGTAGTGATGCATTAAATCTCAACAATTAAAGCTTGTTGTGAAATTCCTTTACAAGGTGTGGAGATACTGAACACTAATGATAAATCTTTAAACAACTAATAGCTAATTGGATTACAACTGAACCATACATTCCCTGTATATATTGTCATCTTCAAGCTTTTGTCTGGCTTCTTTCCTGGTTGAAGCAACAGCTTCTCAGAGGAGCAAATGTACAAAGATATCCGATTCCAAAGGCCTTGAACTATTCTTTTACGGTAGTTAATCAATTTGTTAATACATGTATGGTTGGTCTCATATAATACGAAGTAATTGTGCTCCATTTTCATATTTTGTGAGGAGAGACACTATTTTCCATCATCCAAAGCCGTTTGAAACGATTATGTCACCTTTCTATTCAACCCTCTTTTTACACAAGAATACTAAAATTAGCAAGTAATTAGACATAAATAAAAGGATTTGGATTCTCTAAAGTTCAAAAGTGGTAAAGTTCTACATTTCAATTAATCTCAACCATCCATTAAGTTTTAATAGCTGAGATTTAGTTTTAGTGGTTTGTGGGGTCGTGCAATTAAAACTCAATAAATGGATGAGTTAACTGAAATGTACTAACTTCAGAAACTTCAACAGAGAATCCAAATCCTAAATAAAATATATAATTACCTTCTTATATGAAAAAGATGGTATTGAAATACATAAAATATTTCTTTTGGTATATTACATTAAGTTTTCAACCACCAGCTCAATTCTCCACAATGGAAGATATGTCTGGTCTCTAATTAAGTCATTGCCTAGCGAAGTCATTATCTTCTTTCAGTGTAGGTTACACCATTGCAATGTTAATTTACAGTATTGTATGTGAGCACCAATGAAGTAAAACAGCCTTTTTTTTATCAAGTTTAAATGTTGTATCTTCCATCATCAAATGTAGAAATGGGATTTCATACATCGCTTTGAACTTGTCAGCATCTCCAATTAGGGTACATTTGACTATATAAACTCCTTTTGATACAATGGTTTTCTTTTGAGAAGGTATTGTCAAGTGTGTTGTTCTGTAGAGATGTCTTTTGAAAAGTCAAACCAATCACTGGGGGCTGCAGTGAACATTTTTATCAAGTTCAGGGATTGGTAAAGACATTTGTAAGTTGGAGGTGCCAAGTGATAAAAGTTGTCAAGTTGAAGGGCTTGTATTAAGCTTTAAAATGAATGCATACGTTACTCCCTGAACTTGGTTCTAACCGCCTTTGGCCACCCGAACTTTCAAGTGTGACACTTTACCCCTTAAAGATGGCAAAATTAATATTGTTTTACCCCCTCAATGCCACGTGAATTTGTAATATTTGTACAAGGATTTTACTATAGTTAATTTACTTTTTACAAAGTAATCTTTACTATGCCCTACATATACCATTGCATCAAGATATGAATAATATATATATATAAGAATAGAAGTCCTAAATTATCATTTTACCCCTACACCTTTCAAAAAAAAGTAATATTTTATTATTAAATTTTTTTATTTTATTATCATATTATTCCAATTTATATTACTCTTATAGAGAAGTCCTAAATTACTTTTTTACCCCTACACCTTTAAAAAAATAGAAACATTTTATTATTAAATTTATTTTATTTTATTACCATATTATTCCAATTTATATATATATATATATATATATATATATTAAATACTATTATTATAGAAATTGGTTAATTTCTCTATAATAATGGTAATTAAAATTGGTTAATATTCATACTAATCATAACAATACTAAAAATATAACACATGTTGATTACAAAATTCAAATAATAATAATAACAATAACAATAATAATAATAATAATTATAAAATATTCAATAAGTAAAAAGTAGTCAATTAATTTTTATAGAGTCACATTAATGAGTCACATTAATTCTTATAGAGTCACATTAATATTACTATAATAATGATATCATAATAATGGTTAATATTATTTGAAAATATTACTATAATAATGGTAATTTGAATGCATCTGACTAAGATTACCTTTCAGTGGTGCGATTAGCGTAGACACATCTTATGGAAACACATTAATATTACTATAATAATGGTATTTTTAATGAATAAAATCAAAATAAGAAATCTATATATTAAAACAATAAAATTATATTTCAGTTATATTCATAATAATAATCATAACAATACCAAAATATAAAATTAAAATAAAATTAAAATAATAATAACAACAACAACAACAATAATAACAATAATACTAATCATAATTATAATAATAATCTATATATATATATATAAAAGAAGAGAAGTCCTAATACATTTTTACCCCTACACCTTTCAAAAGAATAGTAACATTTTATTATTAAATTTATTTTATTTTATTACCATATTATTCCAATTTATTATTACTCTTATATATATTTAAAATACTATTATTATAGAAATTGGTTAATTTCTCTATAATAATGGTAATTAAAATTGGTTAATATTCATACTAATCATAACAATACTAAAATATAAAATTAAAATAAAATTAAAATAATAATAACAACAACAATAGTAATAATAAAATATTCGATGAGTATTTAAAATTGATTAATATTCATACTATCATAACAATATTAAAAATATAACACAATTACAAAATCTATATATATATATATATATATATATATATATATATATATATATATATATATATATATATATATATATATAAAAAATAAGATAAGTCCCAAATTACCTTTTTACCTCTACACCTTAAAAAAAGTAACATTTTATTATTAAATTTGTTTATTAGTTAATTTCTCTTTAGTAATGGTAGTTAAAATTGGTTAATATTTATACTAATGATAAAAATACTAAAATATAAAATTAAAATAACCACAACAACAATAGTAATAATAATAAAATATTTGATGAGTATTTAAAATTGGTTAATAATCATACTAATCATAACAATACTAAAAATATAACACATGTTGATTATAAAAATAAAATGATAATAATAACAATAACAATTAAAATAACAATAATAATAATAATAAAATATTTGATAAGTAAAAAATAGTCAATTAATTTTTAAGGAGTCACATTAAAGAGTCACATTAATTCTTATAGAGTCACATTAATTCTTATAGAGTCACATTAATATTACTATAATAATGGTCTCATAATACGGTTAATATTATTTGAAAATATTACTATAATAATGGTATTTTGAACGCATCTGACTTAGATTATATTTCAATTGTGCGGTTAGTGTAGACACATCTTATAGAGTCGCATTAATATTACTATAATAATGGTATTTTTAATGAATAAAATCAAAATAACAAATCTATATATTAAAACAATAAAATTATATTTCAGTTATATTCATAATAATGATCATAACAATATCAAAATATAAAATTGAAATAAAATTAAAATAACAACAACAACAACAATAATAATAATAATAATAATACTAATAATAATAATAATAATAATCTATATATATATATACTATTATTATAGAAATTGGTTAATTTCTCTATTGTTGGAATATAATAACAATATATTATATATAGAGTAAAAGGCAGTTAAATACTTTTTTCAGTACAGAAAACGTCTTCAAAAAATGCAGTGGAAAGAACATGATCGAGAGCTACGTATTACTAGTCAGGTAACGAACTACATCCTATGAGAGAATGTTACACGAACCACAAACTAAAGCAAAATAGAGACAAATCAAAATATATATGGAATGAGAGATATGATCAAAATGAATTTCTCACATGTCCAGCATACGAACATGTATGCTATATATACAAGTCTATCCCCGTGGACATCCAGTCATTAATTGCCTAGTGTTGCCTGCCGTATAGGGTAGGTAATTGATTTAAACCCTTTATCTTTCATTCGATTAACATGTACTTATACATACAGTTCACTTTAGATTACACCGATACCAATTTGAGTGTAATGGGTCTAAAGCTAATACCGAATAAATTGCACCTGTACTGGTACAGGCGGATCGGGTAAAAAATCCAACATCTCCCACTCGCACGTAATAGAACTGATCTATTACTTTTTTCTCTTTCATACTTGCAAATAGTTCGTGCGACCAGCATACCTTGAGAGCTATAATGCTATATACTCGTTGGAGATATAAAACAGCTCGCTGAAAAATATCGAAGCATTGTATGCATTATCCTAGATTCCATATCACATCCACTATAATCCTTTGATCTCTACAGTTTTCTATCATCACAGTTATGCACACATGCATAACTACCCAGGTTGTGAAACATAGAAACTTAAGATGTGAACACATGGCAGTCTTCCCCTTTTACTATATTCCTTCCATCATAATCTAACTCGCTTGTCCAGTCGGGCTCATTCAAGGTTGAATCATACTTATCCTCTTTAGAGTCTCCTTCCAAAACAGCCACATTAGATCATACTTTCAGAATAAGTTAGGGTCTTGAGGATAGCAATCTAACAAAGCCATAGTTTCGTTGCGTGAGTCTCACACTAGGAAAAGCTGAGATCATTTCTTTTCCATCTCATGGTCGATAAGCACACATGGTATGAAATCATGTGTTATGGTGCTATTTTATTTACATTTTAAAGAAGTGCATGTCTCATTAACTCCATACAAAAGCATCAGTTGGATGTGCCAAAATATCTAACTTTAGTTCGCTTACTTTATGAACTACTTTTGGTTACAAAGACAGAATAGGAGCATGTTACTTACAACAAGTCCATTTTTAGATTACATATAATCCCTTAGATACTTACCTTTTGTAAATATGTGATTCTTGCACTTTCATGAAAACGTTTTTCATATTTCAAGCAAGACGACAATCATTATTGAACAAGCTCTCATTTGTTCAAAAATAGTCTCATCCTTCATATCTGTTATCTAATAACAGAACAAGGGTAAACGCTCGTGTGAGCGAGCTATTTCTCTGTCTTACATGCATCTTAATAACAGCAAATATTGATAAATAATATTCACACTCGTGTATTGCAAAATTCAATCTCTATTGAATAATATGGTTTTAAACATATGACCTAGATCTGGTAGATCTAGCATATTCAACATAAACATCTTTAATGTTGAACCCTTTATGTGCTATATAGAAAAATAATACTTAATCTTTTACATGCTTTAACTTGATAAGAAACCTCAATTTCGTAGCAAAAGCTATATTAGATTGACTGTCATTTTCCTTTCTAATTACAATTTGAGCATTTGTAGAAGTAATATAAAGATGGTTCTTTAACCTTCTTAATCAATTAGCTTCTAAATAAGAGTATCACATACACTCTACTTTACAATGGATAAGGCGACGTAAGTTTATTTCTTTTTACCCCATAATATGACACTATAGTCAATTAATAAGATAAAACTAAAATATGGATATTATTTTATCCATGCCTCTAACCTAATCTTTTATGCATCGTTTTAATTGCATATTATTGCAAACTGAAAACACAAAAAATAGCCTACAATGCCTTTAAGGTACCTCAGTATCCTTTTCGCAGTTTTTAATGTGCTTTTCTTGGATTTAGCTGATATATGCTTATAATGCCAATTGCATTACAAATATCAGATCGTATACACACTATAGTGTATATACGAGGCTTCACAAAGCTCTGATATAAGGAAAATTAATCATTCGTTCATTTTCTCATTTGTGTTGTGGGATGCATGTAAGTGTTTTCCACTTTGACCTTTTGTCATCTGGTTATACATATAGGCTTAAGATTGCTTATATTAAAAACTCAAGAACATTGTCGTTTTATGTCTCTTAAAACAAGGTTAACAACTTCACGAGTATTCTCTTCGAATCTTAATTCTAAGAGTATAAGCAATTTTACTTAGAACTACCATTTCAAAATTTGATATTAATTAAACTTTGATCTAATTCATACATTCCATGACATTTCTAGCTATCAGAACGTCATTGACATGCAATGACATACTAACAAATCTATTCGATCTGATTATAAAATTGAACATTTCTTGATCTTGTAAGACTATTTGAGGCAATAAATTGATCATTTCAACATACAAACCTTTTGTTTGTGCCTTAGTTACAAATCTACAGGTCTTTCCTTGTAGATTTATTTATCTTCTCACAATACAGAAAAAATAGTTTTAACATCCACTTGATGAAGTTCTAGATCTTAACTTGTTATAATAGCATGGATCGTCTAATGGATTGTGTATAATACTTTTGCAATTAGGCGAACTTAATATCCATTGATATTGTCATCAACCTAATGCTTGAGACTTGTTCTTCATAGCCTTTCTTCCCTATGACTAACCAACGAGTTTATAAACTCCATTGGATTTCACGGAAGCCATTGTTTTTTTTTCACAGTTTTAATCCATTATTCTTGTGTGGGAATGGGAGTGTCTCTTTCTCTCATCATCATTTTATGAACTGAACAATTGAAGCAAAATAGTCATGTCATCAATACATCAATCTATGATATTCAACTATTTTTCCGTAGTTCCAAATTTTGATAAATATCTTATATATTTTTCAAAATTCTATATGCTCCCACTTGAACCATGTTCCATATCCCACTAAAGTTTAGATCTATTTAGTTACCAAAAACATAGAAAATTGGTCAAGACCTTGATCTCGATCATTCGTAATGTTTTGAGGTTTTTGAACATATTCATAGACCTCAAAATTTCTCCCACTCGAATGGAAAGATACGTTCATCAATTTTAAGGAAAATGGTATACTAAATAATGGTTCAACTTATCTAACTTAGTGAACTTATTCTCTAAGAAGACACCAATACTTGATCTGAATTTTGTCACTTTGTGTTCCTCCCATTGTGACATGTCCTTTAGACATGTTATGATACTTTAGAAAAAGATGTATTATTGCATCTTGAGTGTAGTAACTAATACTTGCTCAATGTATCCTGGGTGAAAAATTTTGTAACCTCCTTGGTTATAATTACAAAAATCAGGTTTTTGACATGTCCATAACTCATAAGTAGTGGAAGTGACAAATTTATAAGGCACTTGGTTAAGATTTTATATGGTAGTTAATTAGGATATCTCCTCAGTAGGAGATAAATAAATCTGTTAGAACCACCATTGATTAATCACATTGAGAAGAGTCATATTCTTCTCTTAACAACACTGTTGTGTTGAGTAAAAGAAATTGAATACTCATGTTCAATTTCCTGTTCATCACATAAAGCTTGAATTTTATCATAATAAAATATACCTGACCACGGTCAGTTCTCAAAGCTTTAATTTTAAACTAATTGATTCTCAACAAGGTTGATAAACCTTTTGAAGCAATACAAAGCTCCAATCTTCTGAGATATCAATTAATCAAGACCATACATTATACACAATATTTAATGAGAGTGATGAAACATAATAAGCCACATGCCATTTTGCCCTCACTTCCAGTCAGATCACTAATGAATTAATTATAAAAGGAAATCATTTGCCTTCTGAATAATATTTACATATTTTCCTATAAATGATAAAAAAAATAAGTAATTCAAACTTATTTGAATTTACGATTAAACATTCTTTGACTTATTCGCCTCATTCAAATTAAGTCAACACAGTTTAATGTAATATTTCATTAAATTGTATTACTATTTCAATCACATATAAAAGTATACAATTGAAAATATGCCTTTAATATTTCTTTTTGGATCAATATCCTTAATATTTCTTTTTGGATCAATATCCAAAAAATTATTGAATCATTCAAAATATGCACCAACACAACTTTGAACTGTTATTTTCAAAGTACAAGCTGGATCTTATATTCAACACAATTGTAACAAAAATGAGATTCCTTAAAATCTCAAAAGAAATAGGACATCATGTATAATCATTGTACATCTAACTTTATAGACATAACAATGCATCAATTCCCGTGATTTCAACTCTTAAGTTGATTTCTACATAGATACTTTTATATATACAGGATTACTTGAAAAAATACAAAGGATCCTCTGTCCTCACTACATGATGATACTTGAGTCAACAATTCTCAAATGAATTATATTTTGTATGATATATTGAAGATACCAATTTACTCACACTTGAGTTAATTAGATATATCTTTAACATTAAATTCACAATCTTAATTAGAATTTAAAATATTTTACTATTGAAATATGTATCTATTTCTTTCATTTCAAATGTCATTAGGCTCATAAGCCACCTCTTTGCCTTTTTTATTAATAAAAGCGTTTATGCTTTTATTCATGTTTATTGAAACTATTTCTAATAAATACATAAAATGTCTCGTTATTGACGTAATAATCAACATTAGACTCTTACCCTCCAACTTATTTGGGTGGATTTTATTATCAAAATACTAATATTTTGATATAATTTATGAGCATCTTATATGCTTTTATGACATTAGCAAAGAGTAGATAGCAGCTTTTTAATTTTCCCTTTTGTTAGCCCACATGGACCTTTGTCCAATCTGTGCTAAACGTTTGTTCCCTCCTTGAACTTTAGCTACAACTATGGTGTAGGAGTCTAGAACATGTTACATTACAGCACATATAATCTTTTAATGCTCATTCTCTCAGTTGCACTTAGGTCCCATTTTATTTATTTAATTAATTCAACCACAGTCGATATTAATTATATTGTATGGACTCATTCTTACAATTTCTTTGCATGAGCACGATTTTTGAATATGAACAATACACGAATATTCAACATACAACCAATAAATTATTAGCAATAATTTTCATTAGAATTCAATTCAAAAAAGAGTCATACAGGCTCTAATCACCCTCTATTTTCTAATGAAAAAATTTGTTAAATTTATATATGTGCATATTAAAATATCAATATTCTTATAACTTATTACAAGAATAAAAATTCATCAATACTGTCACTTACAGTATTTACAATATATTAAGCTCATATAATAAATTGTACAATGATAAATTTTATTAATAAATATTAACAAATATTTATTACATAGTTTTTGAACTCATTTAAAATTTTCATATGGTACTTCTTCTTTAAGTACCTGCAATAAATTATACACATACAATAAATTGATAAAAAATTAATAAATATTCTCAAATATTTATTTTTAAATTAAGAACTTGCTCTTAACAATTTAACAAATAGAGATTTCAATTTCATATATATTAGTACTTATATCTTAAGTACATAAAATTTATTATACTCATATAATAACTTATAAAATTAATAAATATCCTTAAATATTTATTTTTAAGTAAGAACTTCTTCTTAACTTTTTAACAGAGAAACTTATTCTCATGGTGTTATTAACTTGACCAAAATATATTTATTTTAATTAAGAACTCATTCTTAATATCAACATACCACTCATGTATATGTTATAAATTTAATTGTTCCATAAATTTTGGTTATACACAATTTATCAATAAATATCATTACTAAGCATTATTTATTTCAATCTTAAATAAAATAAATATTGCATAAATTTAACTTTCAAATATGAGTATCCCTAATTTCTGGTCTACAACAAATCATAAGAAAATCTTATGATTTATTAGGGTGCATACTAACAATGACCCAGCATTATTTGAAAGGTTCGAGTAATAATAATATATTCATTTATTAATAATCAAATTTATAGGAACTTTAATAGACGAGACAAATCTAATTTATTTTCTTTGAAATTCATTGAATGTCCAAATAATCATAATTATTCTTTATCACAACAAACAATAATATTTTGGTCCAGTTTTTAAAAATAAACTTATTTAACGTACTTATACGTATTATTTATGATCAAAACATATTTCAATCAATCCAAAAATCAGAACAGTACTCGTCCAATGAATTCAAATATTCTAAAAATATTTATAATTTTTTGGGAATTTTTTTTATTGAATAAAGATAAGTTTAAATAATTTTTAGTTAATCAAAATATTAAGAGTTAATTTTCTGTCCATCAAAAAATTAAATAAAATTCACCGAAAAATCCAAAATACTTGAAAACTTAAAACTGCCAAAAACCGGTGACCGGACATCGCCGGAAAATGACTTCACTCTCATCCTCATTGGAGAGTGGGGTCCACTCGCCAGCCTCTGGACGTTTTCCGGTGGTTGGGTTCTGGCTACCCCTAGGTTTTTGGGTACTACAAATTTGTTGGTGGTGTCCATTTGTCCATTTGACAACCGGAAAATGGAGTTTGACATACAAACTCCTAAGTGGAATAAAATAAAAAGTTATATATATAAATATATATAGTTAAAAACTTTTTAGGTTTATTTATACTGATTTTTACATAAAATCAGTCCAAAATTCATCTCTCTAAAATCATTTTTTCTCAAAAACATAATTTTATACAAAATTTAAAATATGTGATTCGAAACTGATTTTCAAAAAATGATCGAATACATAGTATATGGCTCTAGTACCAATGTTGGAATATAATAACAATATATTATATATAGAGTAAAAGACAGTTAAATAACTTTTTCAGTACGGAAAACATCTTCAGAAAATGCAACGGAAAGAATATGATCGAGAGCTACGTATTACTAGTCAGGTAACGAACTACATCCTATGAGAGAACGTTACACGAACCACAAACTAAAATAAAATAGAGACAAATCAAAATATATATATATATATATATATATATATATATAAAATGAGAGATAGGATAAAAATGAAAACTCTTTTTTTCTTTATTTCTCACGTATCCAGCATACGAACATGTATGCTATATATATATAAGTCCATTCTTATGGATATCCAGTCATTAATTGCCTAGCGTATAAGGTAGACAATTGAACAATTGTCTGCCATATAGGGTAGGTAATTGATTTAAAACCCTTATCTTTTATTCGGTTAACATGTACTTATGCATACAGTTCACTTTAGATTACACCGATACAAATACGGGTGTAATGGGTCGAAAGCTAATACTGAATAAATCGAACCTGCACTGGTACGGGCGGATCGGGTCAAAAATCCAATATCTATAATAATGGTAATTAAAATTGGTTAATATTCATACTAATCATAACAATACCAAAATATAAAATTAAAATAATAATAACAACAACAATAGTAATATTAAAATATTTGATGAGTAGTTAAAATTGGTTAGTATTCATACTAATCATAACAATATTAAAAATATAACACATGTTGATTACAAAATCTATATATATTATATATAAAAGAAGAGAAGTCTTAAATTACCTTTTTACCCCTACACCTTTAAAAAAAATAGCAACACTTTATTATTAAATTTGTTTTATTTTATTACCATACTAATCCAATTTATATTACTCTTATATATATACAATACTATTATTATAGAAATTAGTTAATTTCTCTATAATGATAGTAATTAAAATTGGTTAGTATTATACTAATCATAACAATACCAAAATATAAAATTAAAATTAAATTTAAATAACAACAACAACAACAATAGTAATAATAAAATATTTGATGAGTATTTAAAATTGGTTAATATTCATACTAATCATAACAGTACTAAAAATATAACACATGTTGATTGCAAAATTAAAATAATAATAATAATAATAACAATAACAATAATAATAAATATTCGATAAGTAAAAAGTAGTCAATCAATTTTTATAGAGTCACATTAAGGTGTCACATTAATTCTTATAGAGTCATATTGGTCTCATAATAACGGTTAATATTATTTTAAAATATTACTATAATAATGGTATTTTGAACGCATCTGACTTAGATTACCTTTCAGTGGTGCGGTTAGCGTAGACACATCTTATAGAGTCATATTAATATTACTATAATAATGGTATTTTTAATGAATAAAATCAAAATAACAAATCTATATATTAAAACAATAGAATTATATTTTAGTTATATTCATAATAATGATCATAACAGTACCAAAATATAAAATTAAAATAAAATCAAAATAACAGCAACAACAACAACAACAATAATAATAATAATAATAATAAAGTATTTGATGAGAAAAAAAGAGTCACATTAATTCTTAAATAGGATTATCATCAATAGAGTCATATTTTTTAAATTTTAATTTGTTGGTCAAATAGTTCAATTGTTATAAAAAAATTTACTAGTTGATTCTTATTTTTTTTACCAATGTGAATATTTGATATGTTATAGCTAATTTTTTCAATTATTTGTTGACATATAAAAGCTTTCTTTACTTCAATTGATTTTGTAGAATAATTGATGTATCAGCCACCTATTATAATGCAAGCGGCTGTTATATAATCGATGAGGGTCGACGTCAGTAATATTTGAGATAATATGTTTTCTACCTCTCATTAATAATTTATGTAATATATTTCTTACTTATTTACAGTTTTTACGGTTGAATTTCTCTATAAATAGGAATTCAATTTCTTCATTTGATATATACCTCAGAAATAATAAATAAAAGTTTCTCTCAATTTCTCTCTGCCTTCTTTATTGTTGTTATAATTTCCTTGCATTTATAGTCAATTTTCAACACGTTATCAGCACGAGCTTGCTCTATCAATCAAGGGTATCACCAAATAAAACTAAAGTAAGGCATAATTATTTTATTTTCTATAAATATATATTATACCTATAATTCTTAATATGTCTAATATCAAAAGTTTGGACTTTACTCCTCTTGATGTACCGGGAAAAAACTATCTTACTTGGGTGCTGGATGTAGAAATGCATCTAGAATCAATGAGTCTTAATAATACTATTATTGAAAATAATAATACTACACCTCAGTATAAGGCAATAGCTTTAGTTTTTCTCCGCCGTCATCTTGATGAAGCACTTCAATCAGAATATTTGACTGTCAAAGATCCTGCAGATCTTTGGAGACAATTAAAGGAGAGGTTTGAACACCTTAAGAAAATATCTCTACCAAATGCTCAGTATGAATGGATAAACTTAAGGCTTCAAGATTTTGAATCTGTTAGTACATATAATTCTAAACTTTTTCAAATTATACCCACATTAAGATTATATGGAAAGGAAATAACTGCTGAAGATTTACTAGAAAAGACATATTTTACTTTTTATTTGAATAATATGGTATTACAGGAACAATATAGAGCAAAAGATTATAAGAAATATAGTAAACTAATTACTGCTCTTCTCCTAGCAGAACATAGAAATCAACTCCTGTTGAAAAACCATGAATTGCGACCTACCATAACAAATCCATTCCCTGAAACGAATTCGATAATTCATAATAATTTTAATGGACGCGGCCGCAGAAATGGTCGAGGTAGAGGTCATGGTAGAGGATATAATAATAACAATTTCCACCAAAAATGGAAACTTGGTAGTAATAATAACAATAATTTTCACCCGAAGTGGAAAAATACAAATAACCACCAGAAGTGGAATAATCAAATTGAAAAATTTGATAAAAGAAATAATAGTCAAGATGATGAAAATAAATGCTATAGACGCGGTATGACTGGTCATTGGTCAAGAACTTGTAGAACGGCTAAACATTTGGTAAACGTATACCAAGCATCCCACAAGAAATGTGAGGATCCAGAAATCAATTTTATATTGGGTGATAATAACCCTATTAATATCCCCAATATGAATTCTGTTACCCAGCACCAGTGGAAAGGAAAAATTTGAATAACTACTTCATATATTTTGCTTAATTAATATATAATAATTTTTATGTTATTATTGTTGTTTCATGTACTTTTTATGTAATGTTTATTTATAAATAATAATAATGCCTCTTTCATTTCTTCAATGAAGAAAATGAATTCTTTTCCGATATTATATGACTTCAAGGAAGATGAAGCAAATTTATGTATTGTAGATAGTACCACCACCCATACTATTCTCAAAGAGGAAAGATATTTTAATGCTCTTAAAAGGGGTGAAACTGCTGTTACCACAATATCGGGACAAATAAAAATGGTTGAAGGTTCCGGAAGAGCTAATATTATATTATAAAAGGGAACAATACTTATTATAAATAATGCATTATTTTCCCCGAATTCTCACAGAAATATATTAAGTTTTAAAGATATTCGCAGAAATGGATATCATATTGAAACTGTCAGCGAAGACAATGAAGAATGTCTTTATGTTACAAAAATAATTTCAAGTAAGAAATGCATACTTGAAAAATTCTATACTCTTTCATGTGGCTTATACTACACATATATTAATATGATTGAAGCCAATTTAACTATAAACCAGAAGTTTATAGATTCAGATACTTATAAAATTTGGCATGATCGACTGGGTCATCTTGGTTCGGTAATGATGAGAAAAATTATTGAAAATTCACATGGACATCCATTGAAGAACCAGAAGTTTCTTCAAAATAATGAATTATTTTGTGTTACTTGTTCGCAAGGAAAATTAGTAATAAAACCTTCTAAAAGTAAGGTTGGAATAGAATCGCCAGCATTTTTAGAGCGCATACAATGTGATATATATGGACCAATTCATCCACCATGTGGACCATTTATATATTTTATGGTTCTGATCGATGCTTCAACTAGGTGGTCACATGTATGCTTATTATCTTCACGAAATATGGCATTTGCAAGGTTACTTGCTCAAATTATAAGATTACGGGCATAATTTCCCGATTATCCTATTAAATCAATTCGTCTTGATAATGCTGGAGAATTCATATCCAAAACATTTAATGATTATTGTATGTCGATTGGAATAAAAGTTGAACATCCTGTAGCATATGTTCATACACAAAATGGTCTAGCAGAATCATTTATTAAACGTCTGCAATTAATTGCACGATCGCAAATTTTGTGAACAAATCTCCCTACTATATTTTGGGGTTATGCAATATTACATGCAGCATTTCTTATACGTTTAAGACCAGTAAGTTATCATGATTATTCTCCATTATAATTAGCTTCTGGCCATGAGCCTAGTATTTCTCATCTTGGAGTTTTTGGTTGCGCGGTATATGTGCCTATTTCTCCACCACAAAGGACTAAAATGGGACCTCAAAGGAGATTAGGAATTTATGTTGGCTATGAATCCCCTTCAATAATTAAATATCTTGAGCCAATAACTGGCGATATGTTTACTGCACGATTTGCAGATTGTCATTTTGATGAAAGCACTTTCCCAAAATTAGGGGGGAGAATAAGAGCCTAATTTTGGAAAAGAAAATAATATGGAATGCTTCATCACTTTCTCATGTTGATCCTAAATCAAATGATTCTAAACTAGAAGTTCAGAGAATAATCCATCTTCAACATTTAGCAAATCGATTGCCTGATGCACTCGCTAATCCTAAAAGAGTAACAAAATCTCATATACCAGCAGTAAATGCGCTAATTTGTATTGAGATTCCTGAAGAACAACCTATGGATAATACTCTAACATGCCTGAAGCGTGGACGGCCTATTGGTTCAAAGAATAAAAAGTGTAAAAGGAGGAGAGTTATTGATAATGAAGATATTCCCATTGATGATATAAATATAAATACACTTCCGAAAGAAGGGCAAGTACCTGAAGCTATTGAAAATGAAGAAATTCAAATAAATTATATCACTACTGAAAGAAAATAGAATCACAATAAAATAGTTATAGACCATATTTTTTCATATAATATTATGATCAATATTGAAAATGAAAATGTGGATCATGAGCCAACATCTATTGAAGAATGCCAAGGTAGAAATGATTGGCAACAATGGAAAGAAGCAATTCAAGCAGAGCTGAATTCTCTTGAAAAACGCAAAGTATTCGGACCGGTATTTTGAACACCATGGGACGTAAAGCCTGTTGGTAATAAATGGGTTTTTATTAGAAAGAGAAATGAGAAAAATGAAATACTAAGATATAAAGCCAGATTAGTTGCACAAGGTTTTCCCAAAGACCTGGGATAAACTATGAGGAAACATATTCTTCGGTAGTGGATGCAATAAATTTTAGGTATCTAATTAGTTTTGCAGTGTAAGAAAATTTACAAATGCACTTGATGGATGTTGTCACAGCTTACCTTTATGGTTCGCTTGATAATGATATTTACATGAAAATCCCTGAAGGATTAAAGCTGCTAGAAAAATATGGCAAACGAGAACTTATCTCGATAAAATTACAAAGATCCTTATATGGATTAAATCAATCTAGGCGCATGTGTTATAACTGTCTTAGTGAATATTTATTGAAAGAAGGATATGAAAATGATCCAATTCGTCCATGTGTCTTTATAAGAAAATTAGGATCTAATTTTATTATCATCTCAATTTATGTTGATGATTTGAATATTATTGGAACTCCAGAAAAGATTCCAAAAGCAGTTGATTCTTTAAAGAAAGAATTTGAGATAAAAGATCTTGGAAAGACAAACTTGTGTCTTGGTTTACAAATTGAGCACCTTGTAAAAGGAATTTTAGTGTATCAATCAAACTATACAGAAAATATCCTGAAACGATTTAATATGGACAAAGCACATCCATTGAGTAACCCAATGGTTGTATGATCACTCGATGTAAAAAAAGATGTTTTTCGTCCTAGAGAAAATAATGAAAAAGTTTTCGGTCCTAAAGTACCATATCTAAGCACAATATGTGCTTTAATGTATCTTGCTAATAACACAAGACTGAACATTGCATTCTCTGTTAATTTATTATCAAGATACAGCGTTGCACCTACACGATGACATTGCAATGGAATTAAACATATAATGCGCTACCTTTGAGGAACTACTGATTTAGGGTTATTTTATTCATATGAGTCTAAGCTTAAATTAGTTGGATATGCGGATGAGGGTTATTTATCTGACCCACACAAAGCTCGATCTCAGACGGGCTATTTATTCATATATGGAGGAACACCTATATCTTGGCGATCGATAAAACAAACATTTACAGCTACTTCCTCAAATCATGCGGAGTTAATAACGATTCACGAGGCAAGTCATGAATGTGTGTGGTTGAGATCATTAATCAAACATATCCAAGAAGCATGTGAAAATGTTACTGTCAAGGAAGATCCGATGACAATATTTGAAGATAATGCTGCTTGTATTGCTCAGTTGAAGGAAGGCTATATTAAAGGAGATAGAACAAAGCATATTTCACCAAAATTTTTCTTCACTCATGATCTAGAAAACAAAGGTAAAATCAGTATTCTACAAATCCGCTCTTGTAACAATTTAGCAGATTTGTTTACCAAGGCTTTACCTACCTCAACTTTCAAGAAATTGATTTACATCATTGGAATGCGTCGTCTTAACGATCTTCAGTTAACTCGCGAACAGGGGGAGTAAACACTGTACTCTTTTTTCCTTTAACTGAGGTTTTCATCCCACAGGATTTTTCCTTGGTAAGGTTTTTAATGAGGCAGTGTCTCATTCGCGGTAAAATGATACATCAAAGGGGGAGTGTTGAATAATTGATGTATCAGCCGCCTATTACTATGCAGGCGACTGTTATATAATTGATGCGGGGTCTACGCCATTAATATTTGATATTATATATTTTCTACTTTTCTACATGTCATTAATATTTGATGTAATATGTTTCTTACTTATTTACCGTTTTTACCATTTGATTTCTCTATAAATACGAATTCAATTTCTTCATTTGATATATACCTCAGAAATAAAAAATAAAAGTTTCTCTCAATTTCTCTCTGCCTTCTTTATTGTTGTTATAATTTCCTTGCATTTATAGTCAGTTTTCAACAAATTCTACACTATATATGAGCAGATTTTATCGTCATCTATAATAATTATTAAATTGGATATTTTTCACGAATTTAAATTGGAGTTTCAAGAAACGGATTTTAATATATTTTTCAAATAGGTTTGATTTAGAAAAACGATAATGATTAATAGCAATAAATACTTTTTATTGGGAAATATTTAATTAGGGTGAATTATAGAAATAACTCAAAATAATATATATCTCCTAAATCTATTTATTTAAAATTTAATTTGTTGTTCTTGATTTTATTTAATTCTGTTGGTTATAATCCTATTTAAGAATAAATTTGAATTCGTAGCAGTACTTACTCCTTATTTAAGAATCCGTATGACTTATTTTTCTTCATCAAATTTTGACATAAAAGCATAAGATAATTGTAAAAAAGTATATTGTTCATTATGTTGAACCAAAAACATAATTCGGTGGATGATATTATCCCGCCTAGGGTGCAACTGAAGATAAATTTTATACGCGATATAAATCCAACTAAGATGCAATGGACCATGGTCTCCGCCTTAGGACCATTCCATAATAAAATAAACCAAATGCAATACAGAGGTACTAATATTTTTTAATTTTTTTTGTTCTCATGTAATGGCGTTCAACTACAACTTTCTAAATCGTTTTTGACTAAAATTACAGTATTTCAATTTAATTAAAAATTTCACAAATAAATTGTAAATTTCAATTTTAATATTGGTTTAACAATGTAGGTAAGTATGGGGTTGCAAATATGTGGCATGCATCCAAACTATGGATTAATCCGAACCTTCTTGAGGTATCGGAATTTGAATCAAAGTAAAATATTATAGTTTTTTTTGCTATTAATTTAATTTAAATATTTAAATATAACCAGCAAAAAAATGTTGTACTTTATAATTTCCCTAATATCAATTTCTTATGGTTTGAGTTTAGATTGTTATCTGTTAGTGCTCTGAAAGGATAACTCAAATATCATCTCAAAATGCATACTTTGTGTCTGAAGAGATAGCAAGTGGATCAGTACAAGTAAAGACAATTGCATAATTAGTGAAATGTAAACAAGTAAGTACACTATTTTTGGCAAGCAAATTTGTTTAAATTAATTAAACATTCTTAATTAAAACGTGGTAAATAATTTCTCCTTTTTTTTCCTCAAATCATGCATAAATAAATAATGCATCACAATTATTTTTATGATGATTTTAATAATTATTCAGGAATGAGTTTTTTGGATTGTGGTAAAAATTATTGATTTAGAGTGCCAAAATGGGTGGCCATATCTAGGGTGTAGATATAGCAAATGTTTCAAAAAGGTAGAATTAAATGACAACAAATTCTTTTGCCAAAAGTGCAATCATTTTGATTACTCGGCTTTCCACAGGTAAACATTGTGCATCTAAAATTTGGCTTTCAATTGTTCAATTTATATAGTTAAAGTATTTTGATATTAAAATTATAATGAATTAAACATTCAAAGTAGTTTCACATATATAAGCTTCAAGTTTGTGTAATGAATGACACTGGATTTAATTGTTTACTAATTTGGGACCGTGCTGCGCAACAATTGATTGAAAAAACTGCAAAAGAATTAAGGGATATAGTAATTGAGGTACATACTTTTGGCATATCAATAATATATCCTATTTTAAATTCCAATTAATCTTAGTTTTTTCTCCATTAATAATGTTTTAAACATCTTTTATTGCTTTTTTTCTTTTGAAATTATATTAGATGACAGATGCACTTGGTGAAACACATATATCAATGGATTTGAAGAACATTACAGGAAGAGATATTATGTTCAAACTTTCAGTTAAGAGCAAAAATATTATTGCACATGATGAAGTTATTTTGTGGTTAAACTTACGCAAGATAAACAACTTCTGAAACAATATAATCTTTCTCTCTCTCAAAATCCATTGATTGTAAGTTTTATTTTATTTTATAGGAGACTTTAAATTAGTACGTTGTATTATTTGCATTTTATTTCATATATATTTTAACTTTAATTTTTTTTTACAATACGATCCAAATTTTGATGTTGATCAATTTCTAGATGCAAATGAAAATTTCAAGGTACTTCTAACATTTATATTATAAGTACAAATAATTTATTATCTACTATGATTTGAATTTGATCTGTTATTTATTTATTTATTTGTTTGTTTGTTTTTGTTTGGCAGGATTCAGTATCATAAAATGAGGTCAATTCTCCTATCACACATGTAGAGATAAGAAATGAAACTCTGACACCGTCGATATTGATAGATGAAGATAATGCATAACTTTCGAGCAATTAAGAAAAACGGATGAGGATTAAGAAGGAGAAGAATAATTGATGTATCTCTTTTTAAAGAAAGATTAGTATTTGTTGAGATATTATCAAACTTGGCAGAACTACTATTTGGTGTTATGTATTCTTTATTTTGTATTGTTGGATTATCTCATTTTAAACATGTGTTATTTCTTCATATTTCTACCTTTCCAATTTTTTTTGTTAAATTTTGCAATTCTTATATTATTTTCTTCAAAGTGGAAAAAACATTGCCAATTGCTTGATTATAAGCCTATCTAAGAAAATTTTAGATTTTATAATAGTATTTACTCCTCGTGGATAATAAGAGAATATTTATAATTATTTGATCAAGTGAAGTAATAGAAATATTCCATTATTTATATGCAATAAAATTGCAACAAATTAAATTTAAGAAATAGATTTAGGAATTAATCCGACTCTTTTTTTTCCATTATAATCTTATTTAAGAAAAATTTGAATTTTATAATCGTACTTACTCATTTTTATGGATAAAAATGGAATATTTTTAATTATTTGATCAACTAATATATCTCCTAAATATGTTTTAAAAATTATTCTTGATTTTGTTTAATTTTATTCTATTGATTATAATCTTATTTAAGTTAATGCGACTCTTTTTTCCATATCAAATATTTGACCGGGAATCACAAGATAACTCCATAAAAATATACATTAAAATCCTATTTTAGAATAAAAATCCATATGTCTATAAAAGCAATGAAGTCCTAAAAGACTCTTTTACCCTTATACCTTTTTAAAAAAATTTATCCTTATACCATTTACATATATAGATTACAAATTAATGTTACTTACCATGAATAATAAATGATGAAACTAACTACAAGCACTATTAATAATAAATAAATTATTAATTATTTTTTAATGAATAAAATCAAAATAACAAATTTATATATAAAAGCAATAAAAATTATATTTCAGTTATATTCATAATAATCATAACAATACCAAAATATAAAATTAAAATAAAATTAAAATAATAATAATAACAACATTAACAATAACAAAATATTTGATGAGAAAAAAGGGTCACATTAATTCTTAAACAGGATTATAATAAATAGAGTCATATTTTTTAAATTTTAATTTGTTGTTCGTATTGTCCAATTATTTGAAAAAATTTTTTACAAGTTGATTCTTATTTTTTTTACCAATGTGAATATTTGATATGTTATTGCTAACTTTTCCAATTATTTGTTGACATATAAGAGCTTTCTTTACTTTAGTTTATTTTGCACTATATATGAGCAGATTTTATTATTGTCTACAATAATTATTAAATTGAAAATTTTTTCATAAATTTGAATCAATATTAAATCAATGCTTCTTCACTCGGAATTTTATGAAATTGATTTTAATATATTTCCCGAATAGGTTTGATTTAAAAAAATAATAATGATTAATAGCAATAACTACTTTTTATACGAAAATAATTAATTAGGGTGAATTATAGTTGTTGTTATACACTTATAAATTGTGGCTAATTTTCGCAATCAATATAAACATTTGTATCAAAGCACATATAGTAAAAATGAAAGACTACATGAGTTTGATAAGCACGGAAGCTATAGAGATAAAAGTTTATACTTTAATATTTGTCGTTATGGATACATACAGGTTAGTTTTTTTTCAACTGAATACAAAATATCTATTTTACATACTTGGAAGTTGAAACGAATGAACACAAAAATTATAAAAATATAATTGTACTTTTAATTTAAATATACGGTGATTTTGAACTTTTGTGCGTTATTTTGATTTTGTAGGAATAGATGTATAATAGCGCTACTTGACATGTCGAATAATACAATTAGTGCTTACTTTGACGAAATGATATATGTACTATGAAACAGATTTTTTTAATTTCTAACTTATTAAGAATGACTTATCCTTGCATCACAGGGGTACTACACTAATTCATCTAATGGTGATGCAAATTAATATTAATTAGGGCAAACTTAAAAACAATACCTTGTGGTCTCACTCATTTACGAAACGGGGTCTGATATTTTTTTTTTTTGTAAAATGAAGTTTGGGGTTTCAAAAAATTGTCAGAGAGGATAAAAAAATTTTTTTATTTAGAATAGTGATATTACAGAAAATATTTTAAGCAGTTCAACAATCTTATAATTTAACCTTATTATACCGAATGCCTTGAAGAACTCGTACACGGTCTTGATCCCAAAAGTTTTGGGGCTGACAGCCCTGGGGAATTATAGGCCGATTTCCCTTATTCATGGAATCTACAAGATTCTGTCCAAGGTTCTTGCAAACCGCCTCCAGCCGTTACTACGAAGCATAATTTTGGAGAATCAATTTGCTTTTATTAAGGGTCGGAACATTCACGAATGTTCCTTTATTGCCTCGGAGGTAATACATTCGGTTCATATGAGCCGAAAATCGTGCCTTGTATTGAAAATGGATTTTCAGAAAGCCTACGATAGTATTTCTTGGACCTTTGTTGATGCGGTGTTTCGGAAAATGGGTTTTAATGAGAAATGGATAAGGTGGCTCGCTAGTTGTAGGGAAAACTCAACTACGTTGATCTTGATCAATGCGAAACCATGTCGACCCATTAGCTTGGAAATGGGGGTTAAGTATGGGGATCCTATCTCACCCTTCATATTTGTGTTAGCAGTTGAAGGATTGTAACAATTGGTCGATGCGAGCGTTAGAAAAGGTATTCTGCCTGGATTTTGAGTAGACGGGTCGGATGTGGAATCTCTCTACTTCAATTTGCTAATGACGCGATATGCTTCTTACCTGCAGATGAGTCCCTTTTACCTATCTTTATTCGCATTTTACGTTGCTTTGAGTTGATCTTTGGGTTGCATATTAATTATCATAAAAGTTCCATTATGGCTATTCATGTTAATGATTCTTTATTACAGTCTTGTGCGAATAGGTTGGGTTGTAAGATTGAGAGTTTTCCTATCACTTATTTAGGTGCAACTCTTAGTACAAAATGTGTCCTGGTTTTGTATTGGAATTCGTTGATTGATAAATTCCATAATCGCCTCTCAAGCTGGAAGGATCAGTGATTATCATATGCGGGGAGGGTAGTCATGATTAAATCTATTCTTGCATCACTACCTATTTACCTTTTATCATTCATAAAATGCCCCAATCGGTTCATACTAAAATTGTCCAACTTATGCGTAACTTTTTGTGGAAAGGGGATGCCAACTCTAGGGGTACTATTACTTTGCCAAAAGATCTGGGAAGTCTATTCATTAGAGACTTTAAGCTCTTTAACTGTAGTCTCCTTTTGAAATGGTTTTGGAAATTAAGGGAGTCGGATCAAGAGTCCCTATGGTTTGAGTTTTGTGTGAAACGCTATGGATTTGTGTCTTGGGAATTGTGTGAGTTCATTGAGGAGAGACGATTTTCGCCTATTTGACGTGACATTATTTCGTGTTGCATTAAGAATAAAGTGTGGTAGAATCGTTTCAAATCTAATGTTCAGGTTGTGATGGGTAATGGGATGTTATATTCCTTTTGGCATGCTAACTGGACATGTAATCAATCACTTGATTCGCTATTTTCAGATTTATACAGTTTGTGTAATCGTAAAATGTGTTCAGTGAAACAGGGTTGTTCCGTCTTGTTTGGGGTTGGTCCGACTTGGAGACCTTTTTGGAAGCGGAATTTGAGAATTTCAAGCCAAGAAAGATGTGTTGAATTGAGGCATTGGGTTACTCAAAGCAACCCTACGCTATTTCTTGATGAGGAAGCTGACCTTGCATTGGGGCAACCACGTCAGATATTTTTTGGGGATGCAGCAGACAGGTTCTTATGGGAGATCCGGGAACAAAAAAATTTTTCAACTTCCTCATTCTGCCGCGGATTTTATAAAACCCCCTTGTGGCCGAAACCTGAGGTGAACATTATGAGTTGCTGGGAGGCGTGTCTGATACCCAAGGTACAATTTTTTGGGTGGCTTGTATTGCACAGAATACTGCTAACAAAATGCTTCCTATTCAATAGGGGGTGCCGAGCTATGACGGATGGGGTGTGCCCATTCTATGCTGAGGAGGAAACGACAGAGCATGCATTATTTCACTGTACTGGTAGCCATAGGATGTGGTCTCAGGTGTGTGGCATACTAGGTATTATGATTATTACGCCTCGTTCTGGTATTGACTTTTTGGAGTTATGGCAAAGCTACTTTTCGATTGGGACAGGGAGAGAATTAGGTACATCCCTTTGGTTCCTTATTGCATGGACAATATGGAAGAGACGAAATAAGTTCATGTACGAGGGCATTATTGACTCGGGAGACCATTTATATTCGTGTATTTATTTTTGTTGGTATGTATTTAAATGTAGGAAGCGGCAGCTCGGTTTTCTTGTCTCAGATATTTTTAATAATCCGGTTGTGCTACTTTCTTGTAATTGACTTTCTTACGTTCTCTTCTTGAGAACCTGAGCTTGATTTTAATAAAAGAGGGGTAGGTGTTTTGTAGGTCAGCAGAAGTGCCAACCTAGTTGGTAGGTCTGCCCCGAAATTTTCACCTACCCCAACCTTTTTCTCTTTGGAGGGACACGACGTTCCTTCGGGGGGTTTTCAAAAAAAACTTTATTATTTAAAAACTATACGTCACGATTTGAGTAAGTTTCGGAAATTTTTCAATTTCTTATGATTTTTAAAGTTTATCATCATATTTTAATTTTAAAAAATATTTGGAATATTAAAAAAATTAAAAAATTATAACTGACGTGTATTGCATTTTTATTAACTAATTCACAAAATTTCGGATAAAAACGAACAAGATTACTCATTATCATGACAAAATTTAATATTGAGAATCATTTTTTTGCCAATTTTTTAAAACCACGTACCCTATTTCACAAAACATAATTTCTCTGACCCTATTTTTCAAATGAGTGAAATCACGTAGTACTTTTTTTTTAAGTTTTTCCTATTAATTAATAATAGAAAATCTATATAAACACTATCAGCAAATATTAAGTTAACACAATTTGTCTAATGATGCATTTTTTAACAATAGAATACAGTTTCGTCCCGTATCTGCCTTCAAATTCATTAGCAACTTGAATTTCTAATGTATATGGTACGTACGCCTTCCATGTACACACCTGCTTATTTTCGCAACCGCATTAGACATCTGTCTCTTCCATTATATGTGATGGCATGATAAGCATGAGCCATCCAATTTGGCGTAATGCATCCAAAGCCCCTCAACTTGGCACGAAGTTACGGGTGCTACCTCCAACTTTATACAGTCATTACTAATATCCTGAACTTGGTAAAAACGTTCACCTCAGCCCCATTAGTGCCACGTGTCACCTCTTGTGATTGGCTTGACTTTTTAAAGATGTCAAATTTTATAATTTTTACTCTTCAATCAAAAGGTGACACATGGCATTGAAGGTTGGGGTGAACTTTTTGCCAAGTTTAGGGTGTTAGTAGTGCCTGCTGAAAGTTGAGGCTGCACCTATAACTTCATGCCAAATTGGGGTTGGGGACTGGCTTTGGATGCGTTAGGCCATCCAATTTTGAAATGAACTTTCTATACCAAGCTCGGTGTTAAGGATTATTTAACATACATTTTCAAAGTGCATGGGAAATAATCAAAGGCTAAAAACAGAGTTGAGATTTAAGAGACTCAGAGGCGAGAAAGTTGAGAGAAATTGAGACACCACTCAATTGTTGATAAAACAATGTGTAAAAAGTGTTTTATTTTTTTGGCGTAACCAATTAAAAACAAGATGTGTTTTAACATTGCAGTAAATTTATAAGCTGCCTTCAAATTTATTAGCAATTCGGAATTTTTATAATTGACATGATGGGCATATATAAAAGCATAGTGTAGTGTAATTAAAGTAATGATAAATTTAAAAAGCATAAAAGTAGTCCTAATTAAGTCATATGCAAGTTGTATATATGGTTGAAAAAACAAATGGATTAAGTTATGGGTAATAACAACAAGATATTAATATCTATGGTTTTCTCTATATATGGGGTATTATGTACAAAATTAAGGTCAATAATGTAAGCTAGTGAAGCAAAATGTCAAAGTTCATACTTTTACAACCAATAAGGTGTACCTCAGTCGATAATGCAGGCTGAGTAAATTGGAGGAGAATAAGATTTGAATTCTACTAAATATACTTATTAAAAGGGGTTGAGAAGCCTTAATTATAACTAAGCCCTGAATAAAATTATCTCAATAAATATAGTTGTAAATACTTGAAAAAAAGTTCATACTTGGTACGAATATGGTTTAATTAATTATTATTTAAATTTTATTTTAATCAACTATATATCAATTACTTACATTTGTTTGTTATAAAAAGTTTAAAATTAAGTACGGGTGAGTGAACCACAGTTGAGTTTTTAAATCGAATTGAATTAGAAGGAGAGTAATAAATGAAATAAACCAAATTATGTTGAGTTCGGTTCAAAATGAACCGATAATGATTCAGTTGATTTTGGTTCGACCACTTATAACTAAACTACTAACCTAAACAAAGTTATACAATGCAGTACAGCTAGAGATGCAATCGGGTTAAGCGGTTTGTGAGTAGTTTGAGATCGATTTTGTCAAAGTTCAGTCAAAACTCTGTTTGATAAGGCTCGTTTCGAGTTTGAGATCAGCTCGAGATATTAACAAGACAAGTTAAGCTTATTAAGGTTTGACGACTTATAACTAAACTACTAACCTAAACAAAGTTATACAATGCAGTACAGCTAGAGATGCAATCGGGTTAAGCGATTTGTGAGTAGTTTGAGATCGATTTTGTCAAAGTTCAGTCAAAACTCTGTTTGATAAGGCTCGTTTCGAGTTTGAGATCAGCTCGAGATATTAACAAGACAAGTTAAGCTTCTTAAGGTTTGGCTGAAAAGTTCGCGAACATGATCATATAATTTTTTAGTTACTTTATAATATTATTAATTTCCTAAATAAAAATATGATAGTTTTAATTTTAAATATTTTAATTAAAAAAAGTTGTCTACCGTATTCTTAATTAATTCTAAATATCCTTAAACAAGTTCTATTACTATTTTAATTCTATCACTTTTAAAAAAAATCCTAACCTATCATCTAATATGAAAAGGTACATTTGTCTGAAATTTATTTTGGTAAAAGTGTGTATTTAGAAATAATAAGCAAGAGATTTATTGGATAAATAAAGCTCGTTTAGGCTCGTAAGCTCGCAAACTCAAGCCGAATTTGTCTATGAGCTCGAGCTGAGCCAAAATAAGGTTCGACGAGCTACGAGCCTAGCCGAACTCAATCATTTTTATTTTCTAGCCAAACCAAACTTAAATAGGTTCAATCCCAATTCGATTCGTTTGCATTCCTAGGTACAACAATTACCTCGTGTAATTGGTACAAAACATGTATCACTATATAATAGCTGTAATGAGTATGAAAAACGATGAGATAATTAGAGTTTCTTAGTACCAAGACTACATTTGAATGAGTCAATAAAAATCACTGTAGTATAATTGTTATACTTTTAAAAGGTGAGAGGTTACAGGTTAAACGTCCAATCTTTATAAAAATCTTTAATCATAAAAAATTGGGTCAATAAAAATATTAATCCAGCCTTAAAACTATTTTTTTTAATACGTGAATGAAGTCTTTATTTTCTTTTTTTTTTCTATTTATATTGAAGAAGTAAATGAAAGGAAAAGTGAAAAAATATAGGCACAAATGTATCATAATCTTGAGAGTGACAAATTCAAAAAAAATTTACCCTTCATACGTTATCATCATTAGAAAAGGGAGAGTGTTAGTAAATTTAGAAAATTTAAATTATTTCATTAATATTTCTTAAATATTCTTTTAAATACGTGTATTACAATTCAGTAGATTTATAATAAAATATTTGTCAATAAATCTTTTTAATTATTTGTTAAATAGAAATTATTGCATTTTAAAAAATTAAAACATACTTTTATTGAAATATAGTCTATTTTTAATTTTCACTCGCGAACTTATAAAATTTCAAGATGATGTTTGTTTACATTTTATTAATAAGTATTAATTTATTGCACAAACCTTTTATATACATTATAATTTATAAGGGCCGATTTTGATTTTTGCTTAAGCCTCCAAACCTGCGGAATAAAATCTGTTGCCCCAAGAATTATGTCTCCTTGTGTGTCCTCCAATTAAGTTTTGACACCTATAAAAAAGAATCCTAATCAACTTCACTCCGTTTAAATTAGGTTAACGTCAATCTAAACATCTCTACAGTTCTTCTTTCTCCATTAATTGGGATGATTTACTCATGGAGAAGAAAAAATGGCCAAAAAATGGCAGAGAGGATTTTGATCGACTTAACTGACGATAAACGGAGGTAAGGTGGTTAGTATTTCTTTTGATATGTATTAAATATTAAATGGGGGATACATACGGATAAGGAGACATAATAGTTGGGAGACCAGATTTTATTCCCAAACCTGCTTGGTGGACTTGTAGTTAATATAAATATTGCTCTACCGGTGGTTCATGTCCTTTGGATATTTTTTTCGGTATAAATAATAAATATTTCATAAATTATTTTATAATATTTTTTTTTATTAATTTATTTATTTTTGAAATATTTAATATTTATTTAAGAATAAAAAATTAAAGGATTTGATCTATTATATAATTTTTTCAAAAAAACCTTCTGAAATTTTTTTTAGAAAAAAGTCAATTTTTCATGCAAGGGTTGACTGAACCTGGATAGAGTTTACCGACATTATATCAGAGGATCAATGATAGTCAAAATAACAGTATTTAATTCAATTGAAAATCTTATTTTTTTCTCCAAAAGTAATTGATAAAAAGCTGCAAAGATTTTCTTAGGTTAGCAATTCCATATTAAATTGTCAGATAATTGAAAACATATCATTTTCCAAAAAAAAGAAGTGGATAAATAAAATTCATATCCTTAATTACCAAGTTATACAGAGACAATGGATATACAGTTACTTAGAATTGAACTTAATATAAATGAATCTGGCCTCTATTAAAATTTGAATACATATCCTATTATGATTTGGATTCTTATCTATTATATTATATAAATAATTGATAAAATAATAGTTGTAATATAAAAAGAGTTTAAGATATTCCCAATATTTTCATATTAAATAATTCATCACATTTAAAAGTTTCTGGGCTTTGGTTAATACTTACGAGCTGAAAAAGTCGCCAAAGACTTGCCAAAAGCTTATGATGATGCTAATCATGATATGATCTCTGATTTCATTGTCTTACAGGTTAGTTTTTTTTCTATAATATTTTCAATGCATTTTGCTCATTCAGATAAAAATATGTTAGTACTTAATTATGTGTCCCATTTTATGTCCCTCATTTAATTTTGCCATGTGTTAGGCACGTAGGAGAGAAAACAAAAAAAATAGGAAAGAAAGTCTAAAAATAAAAAAATAATTAAGAAAAAGTAACACATATTAGAACTTAAATGAGAGACATAAAAGAAGACACAAAATTGGATACAATACACCTGGATCATGATCATTTAAATGTCATTTCATCTTCTTTGGTATATGAGAATCCAAAAAATATCTATCATTACCCCATTCACATGGGTAGTCTTAATTTCCTATACCAAAAATAAAAATAACTTTCTTATTTTTTAGAAAAGTGAAAAAAGAAAGAAGAAATCTGTGGTACCAATTACAGAAATTTTTTCAATTATTTTCCATCTAAAATCAAAACATAGAGACACTTTTGAATTCTGAATGTAGCCGTAATTTAGGCAAAATAATCTTCTAGTTATTTTGCCCATTTGCTACACATGTTATCTACTTGTTCAAGGCTTTTACATTTCATTGATTTTCTAATGATCTATAATGTATAAGCCATAGTCATATAGCATATGATCAAAAAAGTTACGGATGCACCACCTTTTTAGACTCTGAGATATAATCCATTTACCCATTTAGTCGATTTGATAAATAAATTACTTATTTGATCTTTGTGCTATGCAATCAATTACCTTTTTAATTGGTTTTTTAGTGCCTATTATGCATATTCATACTAATAAAGATCATGTAATATATGGCTAAAAAGGCAACAATTGCATAGTAGGGAACTTATGTTGGGAACTGACAGTCAAATTGAACATGCATAAGAGGTATGACGGAAATTCAAAATTTTGTCCCTGTCCCAGGAACTCCTATTAGTTGCATATAAATTAATTAAAGCCTTAACTAAATAATTCTCTACCCAGGTTAGCATGCTAAACGACTAGGCATACCATAATTCCAAATTATATCCTAGCATATTTATTTTATACTAAGCATGTTATAACTCTAAGTTATAACCTAAGCATAAAATAACCTAAGCATGCAAAAATAACCTAAGCATAATTATTAAGTCTAAAAACACTTAAAGAAAAAGACTTAATAATTAAAAGAGAAATAAAAAGAACTTACCAGTTGAAGCGTGCTTTTGCAGGACCTTCTTGCACAAGCCTCCAGTCGTAGGATAGCCTCTATCAGTATCCACACGAACCCCACCAACCAAAACCTCCCTAGGAGGAAGAACTAAGAAGCCTCGAGTAGTTGCTAGACCACTCTAGAAGCCTCACCCAAAAATATAAACTAGCGGTGCCCGAATAAATTCAGGCTCCACAAAAATAACTTGCTCAAGTACCCGAGAGATTAATTATCTCACTTAGGATTTATGCTTTGAGCTTGGTACAATTTGAAAGGAAAAGAAATAACCTATATATAGGCAAGGGGAGCAAAAATGCTCCCCTTTCGTCCATGTGGGATTAATTAACATATACATATATATATGTTAATTCAAATCCCTCACGCCACTTTTCATGGGCTGCCTTTGTGCAGCCCATGAATAAGGGTTGCGCATTTTTCGGTAACCGAATTTTGTACAAAATATTTTATACTTTTCGGTTCTAACTTACCAATGCAAAATTCCTTATAAATCCTTTCAAATAAATTTTTATTTTTGACTCTAATAAATTAGTTATCAGTCAAAATAAATAATTTGGTCCAACCAAAATTGAATAAATCAATTATAATTTATTTATGACTCTAATTAATTAGTTATCGGTCAAAATAAATTTCTTGGTCTATCCAAAATTGATCTAATCAATTTTAACCAATTAAACAATAATCCAATTATTATTCATGTTATATATTTTGTAATAGAATAAATCTATTAGTTCTTTACTTAGTCCGATGAAGGTCCAATGTGTGTGACCTTATAGGATCCCGAAGTATTGAGCTGTTAAGGCTTAACCAACCCGTGTTCTAATGAAACCATTGGCTCGATGTTCTAGACCGTGAATAGAACTTGATTACCTTAAACGACTGTAGTACGCCTCTAGCAAGGGTCTACCATCCCCCATTACTCGGAACGTCATTTATGCTTATGACTTAATCCCGGTTAATGCAATAATTATCCAGTGAGATAAATTCCTTCCATTCTTTAATATTAGTACCATCTGGTTTATTGGGTTCGGTTAAAGTGTTAACCCACTAATAGCAAGGTTGCTCCAAGCTATCCCAGTTATTTACTTGTTACCGAAGTATATTGCCTTTTACCATAGTGTGTTTGACTAGAAACCATTTCTATCAAACACATACTCTGATCAGAGGTTTATGGCAATCATCACTTCAACAAGTGGCCAGGTACAACTCCTTAATATATCCGGAGCGATGGATTCTTTCCGACTACTCAGCCTACCAACGTGCTGTCATCACTATATCCGTAATCACCCGTAGCACCCTAAATTAATGAGTGCATAGCAATGACCCAAAGTATAGCAATAGTACCACACAAGGCAACTAGCATCTCAAGTATGAGGACATTCGCAAAGCTTATTGCATGAAGATAAACACTAACACATTGATATTTATACCAAGTGTTTATCTTGCTGCGGTCTCCAATATATCTCCCAGATATATCCATGTGTCAAGCTTAAGGCACCACCTTCAGTCTTTAGGAGATTAACTGCTTGGACCCTTTCCAAGAAAGTTGACCACATGCTAGTCTTTCCGTTTCATCAATATCCTTTCTTGATGACACTGTGACTAGGGACAGTTTAGACATAATCATAATTGCACATGAAGTAGGTTCCACCAAATATAGTCCAACTATAATTTCTCTGACTTCATGCTATGATATGTCAAGGACTTTTGTATACATACATCAATGAATATATTTTAACCAGCTATAATATATATGTATAGAAACACATTGATATAAACAAAAGAACAAATGCCTTTATTGATTAAACAAATTATTCTTACTATTATATAATTAAGATATATCGCCCTAATTGCCTTAAGGGCATACATCATATCCAACAACTTAATGAATAATAGTTGAATAGCACAAGGTTTAAAAGGTAATAAATTGCATAATAAAGGACTAAATGAGTAACGTGCATAGTGGAGAGGGATTCAAATATAATGTCTGTAATTGTATGTCCTCTTTCATATCCTCATTCAAATTTTATCATGTAGGAGAGAGAAATAAAAAAATCAGAAAGAAAATCTTAAAATAAGAAGTTAAATAAGAAAATCTAACACGTGGCAAAATCTGAATGAGGGATATGAAAGAGGTAACACAATTGGGGGACAGCAGATTTAAATTCAGTAAAGAGATATTAATGAGTTATATCACAAGAACAAAAAAACCCTTTTTCAAGAAAGTTATCTTGACTAGTTGATCATTATGGTAAAAATCCCAGCAAAAAGAAGAAAATAATCACAGAAGAGGTAGCAATAGGTGAGCTGTAACACAGTTGGAATCTTAAATTTAACAGAGAAAATAAAACCCCAAATAGTAATTAATTACTAATCAAGAAAAACTGTCATTTCTTGGTTGAAATTGAAACCAAAACTGGAATTCCACTAAAAACGGATCCGTATGAAAAGAAATGCTATAAGTCAAATTCTCGCCATATTCAATGGAATCTCAATAGGTGGAAATTCATTATTGGAATCTCTTCCACATTTAATTCAATTTCAATGTGTTATGAATAGAACTTAGACTCAAATTCACGCAATATTCAAAGCCCCAATTTATTCAACTGTAATTACAACGTGAAGCAATTCAAACTAATTTCTCTCCTTAAAATTCGTCTTACGACCTCTAATTATAGTTACTTTACACTAATTAAGATTCACATTCTTTATTATTATTTCCTGCTAATACTTTTTTGTCAACTTCCATTTTCTTTTGCCAGTAAATTTTTAGCTGTCAATGCCCAAATCATAATCCAGTGAATTAATTTAAATTCAGTACTTAGCTCCTTTTTCTTCCGTGATTCTGTAAAGATTCAATCTTTACTCCTCCTCAACCCACAGGAGGAAAAGAAACAACCACCATGGCGACCAACAATGCCAACTCCGGCAACCTTTCGTACCCCGCCGATAAAGCAGGTAATTTCCGGCAAACCCACAATTGTTTTCATCTTTAAATGTGTAAATGTGGATACTTTTGTGGGAAGCACAGAAACTACTAATACTGAAGTTTCCTGTTTTCGTCTCCCTATCGAAACCCGGAATCACGTTATGTTTTGCGTTTCCAGAAATCGGAAACGTTTCCTTTCCATTTTCCCTGTTATGTATTTGACAAAAAGTTTGCATCTTTATTTATGCAGGGGAAGATGGCGGCGAAATTAATGATAATCCAATTGAGCAAGTACGGATGACGGTTCCGATCACCGATGATCCGACAGAAACGGCGTTAACGTTTCGGACATGGGTTCTTGGGTTACTGTCTTGTGTTATCCTGGCATTTGTGAACCAGTTTTTCTCGTACCGGTCGAATCAACTGTCAGTTAGTTCAGTTTCAGCGCAGATTGTGGTGCTTCCGGTCGGGAAGTTTATGGCTGCTGTTCTTCCTGATAAGAAAATCAGATTCCCCTTTACAAAGTGGTCGTTTTCACTGAATCCAGGGCCGTTCAGTTTAAAGGAACATGTTCTTATTACAATCTTAGCAAGCTGTGGATCAAATGGTGTTTATGCTGTTAATATTATTACAATTGTCAAGGCTTTTTACAGGCGGCCTATGCATTGGGCTGCTGCCATGTTGCTTGCCCAAACAACTCAGGTTTTCATATTTTGTTGGTCAGATTTTTTTTTTAATTTTGAAAATGATTCTGTATTTGAATTTATGCCATTTTTTTTAATTTTTTTTTTTTGAAATTCAGTTACTTGGATATGGCTGGGCCGGAATATTCCGTAAGTATCTTGTTGATTCACCGTACATGTGGTGGCCTGGGAATCTTGTTCAAGTCTCTCTTTTTAGGTAATTTTATTTCAATTATGCTCATCCATTGAAAGATACAAAAATTGAACATTTTTTAGCATTTTAAAGAACCTTATTGTTATTACAGGGCATTGCATGATAAGGACAAGAGACCGAAAGGAGGACTTTCGAGGCTGCAGTTCTTTACAATTGTTTTCATTTGCAGCTTTGCTTATTACATATTTCCAGGCTATCTTTTTCCTTCATTGACATCGATCTCATTTGTATGTTGGATATGGAAGGATTCCGTTACTGCCCAACAGATCGGTTCGGGTCTAAACGGACTTGGAATCGGGTCATTCGGTCTTGACTGGTCAACTGTTGCTTCCTTTCTAGGGAGTCCTTTAGCTGTTCCTTTTTACGCTATTGCAAACATTTTAGGTGGCTATTTCCTTGTTATGTATGTTATTGTCCCCATAGCGTATTGGACGAACACCTATGGTGCTCAAAAATACCCTATTTACTCTTCTCATACTTTCGATATTGATGGAAATACGTACAACATCTCTCGAATTCTCAACCAACAGAATTTCGACATCAATTTACCGGCTTACGAGGGTTACAGCAAGCTCTATCTTAGCGTTTTATTCGCGTTTGTGTATGGTTTTAGTTTTGCTGCTTTGACGGCGACTATTTCACATGTCGCGCTCTTTGAAGGAAAGTAAGTTCAAAGTTCTCTCCTTTTCACCTAATTCACTGACAAAAACCGAAAAATTTTGTGTCTTTACTAATGCTTTGTGGTTTGTGTGATTAGGAATATATGGAGACTTTGGAAGAAGACCAAGAGTGCAGTGAATGATGATGAGTACACCGATGTGCATACCCGAATAATGAAGAAGAACTATGAAGTGGTTCCCCAATGGTGGTTTATTTCGGTATTAGTCGTGTCTATCGGGTTAGCCTTTCTTGCCGTTGAGGGTTTTAATCGGCAGTTGCAACTTCCATGGTGGGGGCTTTTGTTTGCCTGTGGGATTGCTCTGTTTTTCACTCTGCCTATTGGGGTCATTCAAGCTTCAACAAACATGGTAATTACTTCATTAATCAATTAGCTTAATTTTGCTATTGATGTTGCGAAATTTGGCTAATTTTCGATACATAATTGTTTTGATTGTAACAGCAAATGGGTCTAAATGTGATCACAGAGTTGATTATTGGTTACATATACCCGGGAAAACCGCTTGCTAATGTTGCTTTTAAGACATATGGCTACATCAGCATGAGTCAAGCTTTGTTGTTCCTAGCCGATTTCAAATTAGGCCATTACATGAAAATCCCTCCAAAATCCATGTTTCTCGTTCAGGTAAACAAGCTACATTTTCCAACATATACCTATTCGGGGTTTGCTCCAATTTGTCGATTTGACGACATATGTTAACAAAATGTGCAGTTAATTGGAACAATAGTAGCATCGAGTGTTTATTTTTGTACATGTTGGTATCTTCTGTCATCGGTTGAGAACATTTGCATACCCGAGTTGCTACCAGCGGGAAGCCCGTGGACATGCCCCGGAGACGATGTGTTCTACAATGCGTCAATCATATGGGGAGTTATTGGACCACTAAGAATGTTTGGGAGTCTAGGAGTTTACAAAGCAATGAGTTGGTTCTTCCTAATTGGAGCACTAGCACCCGTTCCAATATGGTTACTCTCTCGAAAATTCCCCGAGAAGAAATGGATCAGGCTGATTAACATGCCGGTTTTCTTAGCCGCAACTTCAAACATGCCACCAGCAAGAGCGGTGCATTTCATCACATGGGGAGCCGTTGGAATATTCTTCAATTTCTATGTCTACCGAAAACATAAGGGATGGTGGGGACGACATACTTACATTTTGTCGGCCGGGTTGGATGCCGGATTGGCGTTCATGGCTATATTCCTCTTTTTTACGCTTCAGTCACAGGATATTTACGGGCCGAAATGGTGGGGCCTAGATAGTACAGACCATTGTCCTTTGGCTAAATGCCCCACTCAACCGGGGGTCGTGGCGACCGGGTGTCCTGGTAGCCCTCCAGCCGCATAGAAATTATTGTCTGCTTGAACAAATACAGCTAGCTAACTAGTTCTATAATTCATTATGCATGCATTTACATATATTGCTTTTTATATGTTTAACTTGAAGGACTAGTATTGCTACTCAGTAAGTGGTTAGTTTGGATTTTTCTTCATTAGATAATAATTAATGCTTCAAAATTGTAAATATTTCTCTCTTGTGTTTAATTTTATGTGTTTGTGCAATTTTTAGATGAGCATTTAGTTCCATCTTTATTTGAAGAAGGAATGAAGAATAAAAATCCAATGGGTACATTCTATTATGGAAATCAATGAATCTATAGTTTACATTATAACAAAAATAGGCCAAATTTTCAATCACCTATAGAATTTTAAGGAGTAAATGAGTATAGCTATATTATAGATATAAGTAGTTTAGATAATATAATATAATATAATGTAATTGTGTAGTTTATTAGTAGTATTATTGTTTTGGTATAAATGAAGATTATAATGGATATAGTAGACATATAATATTAAGGATAAATATTAATAAGAGAGGAGGTGATAAAGGAAAGAATAAGGATTATAAATTTTATCCCTACCAACCCTTAAACACCTAGAAGAGAAAGAGTTAGAGAAGAAGAGATGATAAGAGAAGCAGAGAGAAGAAGGGGTCGAACAAGAATCAGGCATCGAGCCGAACTTGTGATTCAATTTTTATGATGTTAGAGATAGAATTAGGAGATATGATAAACTAGAGATTTGTTTATACACGTCCAAGGAAGCTTTCTGTAAAATTGAGGGATTTTTAGATGAGTAGATCAACCCCTATATTTGGCACAAAAACCTAGATGTCACCCTGAATTTTTAAAAGTTCCAACTAGCTCCCTAAAATTCGCAAAAGTGCACCAGTTTCCCTCATTTCCACCTTTCAGCTTTTAATTGAAGAAAGAAACATCAGAAAAATGACATTTAGAAAGTCAAACTAATCAGAAGCCGACACGTGACAATAAAAAGGTGAATTGATGTAGTTTTATTAAATTAAAAAAATTAATTAAAACTTTAAAAAAATTAAACGTGGCATCTAATTTTTTTTTTTTCACCAAAGTTGTTAATGAATTATTGTTTTCATTATATTGATATGAAAGTCGATGAATCAAGAGTTGACATTAGGGGTCAAAGATTTGTAACCACATTCCCATGTACCCATTAATATGCTGCATTGTTTGACTGGAGTAATTTCAGCTTTAGAACAAAAAGATCTTACAAGCCGCATTCTACGCAAATATTTTATTTCATATTTGCATTGTTTGACTTAAGGAATTTCAACTATGGATGCGTAAGTTTGTTTTTCTTTTATTTTTTTAAAATAAGTAATGTTAACCACTCCCCCGATCTTACTATTTGTTGATCTTGTTTTGAAATTTTGGTATCAGGTTCACTTTTACTTTTAAGATTTGCGATAATAAAATTCTAGCTCTTTTTAAGGCTATTACGAGGGTCAGCCCTAGACAAAATAAGAAATACAAGTTTTATTGTTTAATTTTTTATATATAAAATTGAAATATTTTTTAATAATTAAATAAATTTATAAAAATTTTAAAAATTACATATAAATATACATGTATTTATAAATTATGAGCCCCTTTTAATTATGGACTTCAGATTGTTGCACTTCTAGCTTATACTTACGATCGACTCTGGCTATTATACAAATATTCGATCATTTAACATAAAATATAACTTTCAATATAAACATTTTGTCATATTTGTATACTGGTAGGACTCAAATATTTCTATAAATTTGGGTTCCATCAAGCATATATCCAAATATTTTTTAAATATTTTTTTTCACATCATAAGAATTAGTTGAGGTGATAGACTAATAGACTAGTTGACGTAATTAACTAATGTAAAAAAAATTAATGATTAGTGGTCCTATTTTCTAATGAATCAGAATAATGGTCCTGTTTTTCAATGACATAAATTTAACGCTCAATTTATCCAAAACATTATAACATAAGGAATATCTATCCAATTTTAATTGTTATTATCATGAAATTTTTTAATTAATACTAATATTTTAGAAAATGAGATGGAAGTGTATTTTATGCCAATTGTTTCTTTAATATCAACAAATTAAAGTGATGTGAAAGTTCATTGAATGAGACGTATAAGAATTGAGTTTATACCAGTTATGTTTAATGAAGAAAACATGTCCTCACAAGTTGCATTCTATGGAAAATACTCTACAATGATAATATTGTACACTATTTAAATTTAAACTTAGGAATAAAATAATTTGGGTATGTCGACTTTTGCATAAAATCTTAAAAAGCATTATTTATACATTATCAGTTTCAAAATTAAAATTAAAATAAAAAACATTCAATTTCGAGTTGTTAAGAGCCGAAACAGCATATGTGAATCAATCTCTTTTATGATTACATAATGGGGTCAAAGATGAACTTGCAATTTTGGATTATTGTCAGCTGTAGAAGAGAAACATCTCACAAGTCGCATTCTATGCAATTATCATTTTAATTCATAATATTTAAAATAAAATATATGATATGTTTATTTTTTTCTATAAAAATTAGCCGCTCAACTTAGAAAAAGCTTTTTCTAAAGAGTGCCGCATCATTATTTCAAGACATTTGTTATAGTCCTTTATTTATAAAAAAAGTTCTCGCAATATAAGCGATGTTGAGAGGGTGTTCTTCAAACTTTTATTTATCGATTTTAACTTAAAAGTTTTTTAAAAGGATATAAGTAAAAAGTATCACTTATTTTCTTTTAAGAAGTTTTTAAGTTGTGACAAAGGTTTGGTTTAGTGATTGAGTATTGAAATTGTGATCTTATCGTAAGCCCATATGAGGAAGAAAAAAAAATTAAAAAAAGAAATTTTTAAGTTAAAAAAAAGGAATGAAACGCTTCTTTGTATAACTTTTAATTTAAAATTTCCTCATAAATATCTTTTAAGTTATAAATTAAAAGTTTGAAGAACCACCTCCTCATTTGATTTTTTTTATTGAAGAAAATATGTCATAAATCAATTAAATGTAATTACATCTCTAATTAAAGGTTAAACCAAATTCTCCTACCAATTAAGGAATCAGCAGCTCTAACAAGTAAATGAGCAGCATGATTCACGTTCCGACAAACATAGACTAACCGAAAAGAACTAAACAAAAGAATGGGTTTTAAACAATCTTTGAAAATAAGACTTATAAAAGAAGAAAAGAAATGCCTATTATTAATTGCGTGAACCACATTAAAAACATCCGATTCTAAGACGACGTTACTATAGCCCAAATCGTTGAGCCAACTAACGGCCTCTCTCCATTTGATTCTCTGGTTTGTTGGATTTGTTAATTTTTTTCCTTTCGTACGGACTGCATGTTCTGTATGACATAGCTTAAAATAGTTGTATTGACTTTCATTATCTGATAGCTAGTAATTAAGCCGGTAAGTTGTTACCACAAATGAAGTACTTATACCAAAACAATAATGATTAATAATGTTCCTATTTTTTAATTGAAAAATATTACCTTTATGAATATTACGGTAATTTTATTTTTTTTAAATGTAAGTTACTTTTTTTATTTATATAAAAAAGTTATTTTATCTTTTATAGTTAGTAAATTAATGAGGTTAAATTTAATTTAATGGTGATTATAGCTAAGTAGACTAAAAATAAAGTTACCATGAAATTACCCTATTCCTTAGTGCAATGCTATTTTTTTTTCAAAATAAATTTAACATAAGAATATTTTTCAATTTGTTGTTATTATTATGTATAGTTTTAAATTATTTATTTTGAGGCATATTGTATAATCACTTTATTTAACTATTATCTTATCTTTTTTTACTATTAGATTAAAATAACTATCACTCATCATATAATAGAGAAGTACAAGTAATAGGTACTTTATAAAAAAAATAAAGTAATCATAAAGTGCACCTTATTTTAAAAATAATAAAATGGAAGCGTCGACCTGGATCAAATCTGAATACAGTCATAGCAAAGCTTCGGTGAATCAGATGAGAAAAAAAATTGAATTAAATATAGCTCTGAACACATGGTCACACCTTTATTAAGGTGACACGAAAAAGTCAATAGTTTTTTTTTCTATTACCCGTAAAAAGTCTACTGCCTCCTAAACTTTTAAAAGTTTCTCTCAGCCTCCTAAATTTGATAGAAATGTATCAGTTTGTCCCCTGAACTTGGCAAAAGTATATCATTTTACCCCTTGAATGCCACGTGTCATGTTCAGATTGATTTGACTTTTCAAAGATGTTATTTTATCTTTTCAATTAAAAGCTTACAAGTGGCATTCAAGGGGCAAAATGATTCACTTTTATCAAGTTTAAGGGGCAAATTGATACATTTATGCTAAGTACAAGGGGCTGAGAGAAACTTTTGAAAGTTCAAGGGGGCAGTAGACCTTTTGTGCCAAATTTAGGGGGGTAAGGATGCATTTAGTCTTTTTTATATTATAGTCTATTAGACATGTTCGATGGACAAGTTGAGCCGGGCCTGATAAGGCTGACATAAAATTTGCTATGTTTTGGCCCAATCCAGCCCGTATTAATGGTATATCTGGGCCGGGCCTAAATTTCAAACTCAATTTTTAAGCTCAGCCCAGCCTTTCCATCAATTTATAAATTATACAAAATATTTCTATATATATATATATATATATATATATATATATATATATATATATATATATAAAGTCTGGGTATATACCATTACAAGCTACAGCTTGTAAGGAATTGAATTTATTACAAGCTACAAAGTCTGGGTAAAAGACCTCAACAACATCCTCCTTAAAAATACAATGCAATCCAGGTGTAATCAAACGAGCCCATCAATTATGGGTAGATAATTATAACCTCCTTGAGGTTACCGTAATATACTAGTACTTTCTTAAGTTTTTTCATTATAATTTAAACATCCCTACCTTTTATTTTCATGCAACCATAACATTCTTCCGTTAAATTTTATTACTTTTCCATCCAATTTAATTCCATGGTGTAGTCGCATTTACATAATTACAGCTAATTTGTAATTGTTACTAAATTAGTACTCACAGCATGATATTCAAACTTGCAGAGCACAGAATGTGGAAATCGAATCATGAGAAGCTTTTGAAGCCAAAAGTCAAATCAGGGAAAATCTCAGAGTTGTCAGGAATCAAAGATTCAGTTTAAGTTCGCAAATGAATAATTGATCAAGTATTCGACCAAACATCACGCCACAATCAAAAGTATAGAAGCTCAAAACGGCAGCCAAACAGCAATGAAATCATTTTAAATTTCTCAGAACCTTTGCTTCCACACTCTCTATTCAAATTTGTCTTCATCTCAAAGTTCACGAAGAACCAGAGGAAAGAGGAAATGTTGAAGTCAACAACGCCTGACATAACTAGCACCTATGAAACAGGGAAACTCCGATTACACGCCGTTTCGGCGTTTTCGTTTTCGTCTCCGTATCTGTGTCCGTTCGATTCCCCTACAGTTTCCAAACCTATATTTTTTAGAAATGGTGTTTCTCGGTTTCCATTTCCGTGCTACATAGACTAGCACAAAAACTCAATAGATCGGCAAATAAACCATAGAATCCCTAATCACACACAAGAAAAACACCAAATTGAAGCACGGATGCAACATGACACTCGAGATATACCAATAAGGAGAAAAAAGAGCGTGGAACTATTCACCAGATTGATAACCACAAAAACATATAAAATAAGCAGATCTTCAATGAATTAAACTAGCAACTAAGTTAACAAGTGATCGAAAAAAATAATGAGAATCCAGGCAATACCCCAGAACACCCCTAAGAATGAGAAATTGCAGAGAGAGGTGGTAGTTTTGTTTTGATTGACGTTATCTTCATTTTTTATTTTGTGAAAAGTTGCTTCGGTGCACTCTAACACAATCTATTTAAGAAATTATAATGAGGAATACTGTGGGAATTAGTGCAGCCTAATATATTAATAAATTTTCCGGGTATTTAATAAGTTCTTGGACAACTCTGTTTTATTTTTACAGTCTTTCATTAAGGTTTAGAAGACCATGGCTTACTATATACAGTTTCATGTCAAGTTTACAGTCAACTTACAGTAAAGTTAAATTCTCCATAGAGCTGAGACGAGGAGAATGCCAAATGACAGTGTTGGATGTTAATGTTTTGGGTTTTCAAATAACACAAGGGTAAATATGTCAATACAACTATTCCATGTCATCAAATTGGATGGAAAAGTAAAAAAACTTAACTAAAAGATGTTTTAGTTGGATGTGTTAAGTGCAAAGTATACCAAGAAAATATAAATAATTTGACTTTAAAATCACTTAATTTGGAGTTGAATTGTGAAAATTACAAGTGCTTTTCTAATTTTGAAGGAAGCTTCTGCTTGCTCCTATTGGTTACTGCAGAAACCCGGGAAAGGCAGAAAAATAAGCAGAAAAGCAGTCAGAGTAGGCAAAATGTTGGAGAAAATAAGGGAGAATGAGTCCTAGATGACCTGGCAGAGTAAAATGACCAAAAAACACGTTTTGTTTCTAGATTATTGGTCAAATCTTGCTTGAGACGCCACTTGTGCTAATGGAATTATCTTTGAAATATATTAATTGGCACTTGGGTAAAAATTAGTAGATAAGTCTTTAATCTTCTAGAAGGTTCAGTTTTAGTGGTGTAAACTTATTTCTGAATATTTTATGGAGGCAAGTGGCTCACTAGATCCTTCCACTTGCCACTATAAATATGATAACTTCTCTCATTTATAATTAGCCCTTGTTGGCTCAAAGCCTTCATTGGTTCATCTTCATATTCTGTATTCTTAGCTTAGTTGATATAATATTTATATATTTTATTTGTTAATTAAGCTGGAGCAGGCAAATCCAGCAGGTAAAACGTGCTGAATATGGTTTGAATCTCTCTCTCTTTTATTTCCGGCATTATGTTGAGTTGATTGTGTTATGTAGAGCTTACTTAACTCATAAGTCCGACCAAACCTATGCATAGTAGGATTAAGAAGCACCGAAAGGAGAATTATGAACACGGAACTTACATAACTCACACAAGTCTATAAATACTAAAAGTAAAGTAGATTTGTCCTAGGGGTTTCTATTTAACTTAATAGAATGCTTGCCTAAACTTAATGCTTAGTGTGTAGCTTGCAAGAGGGGGTTCCCGGAGTGAAACTTTAAAGAATCTAGGCAATGAGTTGGTATGCTGAACTTAGTGATTTTAGTGCAAGATGCCTTAGATCTATGTGTTGTAGCATGTCAGAATAGAAGGGATAAATTAAACCATGTCTGTTTGGTTGCTGGTCATGCCGGCCTCTTGTAAATTTGCTAACAGTTTTATTTTAGAGCAACCAGAATTCTGTTTTAAGCAATCATTTACATTTTCAGCATTTACTTTATTATTTTCTCATTTTATCAATTATTTTGGATTTCTAACTACTGATTTACTTTAAGGTTTAGCTACTTTCCTTCCTCCCTATGGGAATGACACTTGGTCTTTCCCTATACTACTAACACGACCTAGTACACTTGCTGGTGTGATCATCTAGGGCAGGCAACAAGTTTTTAGCGCCGTTGTCGGGGAGCAACACGTAAGTTTTTAAATTTTTGAGTAAATCAGAAATTTTTTACCTTGTTTGTCCAGTTTGTGTAGTTCTCTTGCAAAAGGGAGAAGGCAAGAAATTTTTTTTCCAGCAACCTTTCGCAGCAAGCAGGATGTTAGATAGAACTTGGTTGTCCCTTTCAAAACTCAAGGATTTTTCTAAACCTTCTTCATCGGGACACATGTCAAGCATAGTGATACCAGATGAGGGAGGAAATTTTGTTCAAATCAAACACTCCGTGATTGAACTTGTTCTTTTAAATGCTCAATTCAAAGGATTGCCTAATGAAGACCCAAATGATCATCTTTATGATTTTCTTGAAATATGCAATCTTTTTAAAGTTAATCATAGTGTTTATAATGATATTCTCAGGTTAAAGTTATTCCCTTTCTCATTGCAGAAGGCGAAATCATGGTTTAGATCTTTGCAACCGGGTTCAATCACTTCTTGGGAGGAGATGACTGAAGCATTCTTGACAAAGTATTTTCCACCTTCCAAGGTTGCTAGAATGAGAACTAAAATCTCTGGATTCACTCAATCTAAAGATGAATCACTATTAGAAGCATGAGAGAGATTCAAGGATTTACTAAGAAGGGTACAAAACCACTGTTTACCTATGTGGATGCAAATGCAAACCTTTTACAATGGGTTAGCCGATGAGCACAAAGTTCGACTAGAAACCCTTGTAAATTGCGACCTAGAAGAAATGGAGCTCAAAGAAATCTTTTGCCTTATTGAGAAAGGGGCGAAAACAAGTCGTAAATAGCATTCTGAGAAGAACTTAAAATTTCCAAAATCTAAGGTTGTCCAAAAACTTTCAGAAAAAGTTGAGGAATTAGCTGAGCAAGTAAACAGACTCTCGGAGAAAATAAAACTGTTATTCCAACAACCAAAGATTCCAACCCAACAACCTTAAATCCCATTCCAGCAACCAAAGTCTCCTTACCATCATCTTCAATTTATCTGCCCCCAACCTCAAAGTGTCATACATCAACATTAGCAACCACAATATTTGTTCCAACAACCTCACCCACCATTTCAGCAACCTTCACATTACTTCCAGCAGGTTTTACCATCATTTGAGCCTGAGCAACCTAATTTAGAAGTGATAATGAGGGAGTTTGTAGATCAAACTCAAGAATCAATCAAGAACTTGGAGACCCAATTTCAACAACTAGTGAATATGGTAATTTCAAGAGATGAATTGGTCATTCCAAGCAATATTGAGAAATATGAAGCAAACACGATGGAGTATGGTAAGGTTGTTGATGATTTAAACATGCTTGTTATTGTTGATGTTTATAATGTAGGGGAACAAGCAGAGGAGGAGACTGAGCAACCAAACTATAACCTGGAGCAACCAGAGTATCACCTTGAGCAACTAGAATATAATCTGGAGCAACCAGAATGTCACCATGAGCAACTTATGGACAAAAGAGAGCAACCTGAAGTTTAATATGAGACTTCTACAATCCTAAAAGGAAAGATGCTTGCTCAAGAGGAAGCAATTCTAATGGAACAACAATTCCAAATGTACCAACCAAGGATACCATTTCCCAAAAGAGCAAAGCAACATCTTATAAATGAGAAGCTTAGCAAGAACTTTTAGGTGCATAGCCAAGACATTATAAAAGATGAGGAGAAATATGTTGAGGTGGATTTCAAAGGAAAAACAGATTGCTCTCCAGTTCTTGAAGATGATCAATCTACTTACAAACCTCACATGAACTTGATTGAACAACCGGTCTTTATACAACCTTTCATTAAAAATCAAATTAGAAGTAAATCATGGAGAGAAGTGGACGTGCTACAACAAAAGACTCCATAGATCAGTCCACCTTTTCAACCTTCATTTATGAACCTCCATGAACAACTTGTATATATTGGTGTCTGCTCTAAACACTAATTGAAGCATTTTGATGAGCCCAAGATCATTTCTCTAACTTTGTAAATGTTTATTTCGTTTTCCCCTATTTATTATATTTTTAATCTTATTGTTCTACTTTTTTGTGTAGGTGGTCAACAAATCGAGTATGGGGAATTCTGGATTTTGGTTGCTCTAATATTCTGAGCAGCAGTCAAACAAGCTGCTCCAAGCAATCTTCAATATAACATCAGAGTAACTTATCAATTCTTACCTCTCCCACAATCTGGTAACTCACTTCCACTTTATCTCAACAACGTTTTAATTGAAAAAGTGCCATGATAAGGTAGTTTCCACTTACCCTTTATGCTTTCTGATTGCTCCTAGTTAATATTACTTAATTTTTATTCATTGCTTTAAGGAAAAAGCAATCTATAAGTGTGGGGGATGGTTTTTGATTTGGAGGTGATTCTTACTGATTGCTTGTATTTATTTGGTATAACTGCTGCTTTTGACTGCCCCTACTTGATCACTTTGTTTGAACTTGAGTATTCTATGTTTTAATGTTTTTAAATGTGTTTTATGATTTATTTGTTTTGTTTTAGTAAAAATTTGTCAAAAATTTTTTACTAAAACAAAACAAATAAATCATAAAACACATTTAAAAACATTAATTCAAAAAATTTTGATTTTAAGTATGTTTTTAGTAATTAGCATGAAAATTTTGATCTTTTGAAAGCAAATAGTCTTTGAAAAATACTTGGAATCTAGAATTTGATGGTCAACTTACATTAGCAAGTTTAATGAGGTTGATTAAGCATGATAGACTATAAACTTGAAACTATTTTTCAATAACTTTGGCTAATATGAACCAACAGAAATTAACCCAAATTTTAAGTGAGGATTTGAGCCTTTTCTTATTTTCTTATGAACTATTGCTTAAATTCCTTGTTGAGTGGGCTTACACATGCATGCTTAAGCTAGAACTTGATTTAGGAGAAACTTGATAGTACTTGTCGAGACCAAATCCTTGATCACTTTCATAAAATGATAAAGGGATTGGGTTATAAACCTCCTTTCAACCATAAAGCCACCCTTAACATAATTTTCCCGTAGTTAACCCCTTTGAGCCTTTGACCTTTTCTTTCTTACATACAATAATTAAAACCCGAAACCTTTTCACTTGATTTTCCTTTCTCACCCTGGATTTTTACCAATGGATTTTCACATAAAATGCAGTAAGTATATAAAAATGCTAACTTGTATTTCTTAAAAATTCTTTTCAAGGAAACCTTATGAGCTATCTTTAAATTCTTTGCAATTCTGATTTCTCCAACCTCTTATCATCATATTTGTACATTATTTGAATATAATGAAAAAAACAAAGAAAAAAATGAAAAGAAAAAAATGAAAAGAAAAAAATGAAAAGAAAAAAATGAAAAAAGAAGAAGAAAAAGAAGTTTGAAAATTTTCTATTCCTTAGAGCAAGCTCAACTCTCTCTTAATTAATACATCTTGAAAGCTTGCTGAAACTTTTTGTTTGACTGCTAGAGTGATTGCTTAAGTTCTGTCCTTATCCTCTTAATTGCTCTAATCTTTCACTTTCACTCCTTGTGCCTAAAACTTCCTTTTGCTGCATTAGTTAACAACTATAATTGTTATACAACTTGCTGCAAGTTCATTAATGCTTGCTTTGATAAAATCCCTTACACATAAAAGCCTTTTCTTGACACACCAAACCCTAAGCCTACATTACAACCCAAATAAAAGACCTTTTGATTGTGTTAGTGATCAAAACTTAGTGATGGAGATAGGACCGATAATCAAGCCTATGGACTTAAGAATGTTGTGTATAGCCGAGGAGCGAATTCTAAACACTCACTGTTAAATACCTTGAGCGAATTGAGTAAAACCTATTGGTGAGGGAGTTTGTTTTCATGATGGACTAAGTTATTGATGACCTAGCTCTAATTTTTAGTCTTGACATGTTTTTGAGACCAAGTTTCTTGCTAAGTGTGGGGGCATTCATCTCCTTCCTTAATCTTTGTATTTTTTTGTAGACTATTCTGTTTTTCATAAGAGATAAGTTGATTGTTGATTGCTGCTTTTGTTTTCTTCATTTTTGTGCTTTTATGTTTTATGTCTTTTTGTTTTGCTTGAGGACAAGCAAATGTTTAAGTGTGGGGGTATTTGATAAGTGCAAAATTAACCAAGAAAATATAAGTAATTTGGCTTTGGAATCAATTAATTTGGAGTTGAATTGTGGAAATTATAAGTTTTTTTTTAAATTTTAAAGGAAGCTTTGCTTGCTCCTTTTGGTTGATACAGAAACCCAGGAAAGGTAGAAAAATAAGCAGAGCAAGCAGAAAAGCAGGCAGAGCAGGCAGAATGTTGGAGAAAATAAGGAAGAATGAGTCCCAGATGGCGTGGTAGAGTAAAATGACCAGAAAACCCTTTTTGTTTCTAGATTATTGGCCAAATCTTGCTGGAGACGCCACTTGTGGTAGTGGAATTATCTTTGTAATGTATTAATAGGCCACTTGGGAAAAAATTAGTAGGTAAGTCTTTGATCTTCTAGAAGGTTCAGATTTAGTGGTGTAAACTTATTTCTGAATATTTTATGGAGGCAAGTGGTTCTTCTATGTCCTACCACTTGGCACTATAAATATGAGAACTTCTCTCATTTATAATTAGCCCTTGTTGGCTCAAAGCCTTCATTGGTTCATCTTCATATTTTGCATTCTCAGCTTAGTTAATATAATATTTATATATTTTATTATTAATTAGGCCGAAGCAGGCAAACCCAACAGGCAAAACGGGCTGAATATGGTTTGAATCTCGCTCTATTTTATTTCTGGCATTATGTTGAGTTGATTGTGTTATGTAGGGCTTACTTTACTCATAAGTCTGACCAAACTTATGCATAGTGGGATTAAGAAGCACCGAAAGGAGAATTATGAACACGAAATAACTCACACAAGTCTATAAATACTAAAAGTAAAGTAGATTTGTGCTAGGGGTTTCTATTTAACTTAATAGAATGCTTGCCTAAACTTAATGCTTAAAGTGTAGCTCGCTAGAGGAGGTTCCCGGAGTAAAACTTTAAAGAATCTAGGCAATAAGTTGGTATGCTGAGCTTAGTGATTTTAGTGCAAGATACCTTAGATCTATGTGCTGTAGCATGTCAGAATAGAAGGGAAAACTTAAACTGTGTCTGTTTGTTTGCTGGTCATGCCTGCCCCCTTGTAAATTTGTTAACAGTTTTATTTTAGAGCAACCGGAATTCTGTTTTAAGCAATCATTTACATTTTCAGCATTTATTTTATTTCTAATTTTATCAATTATTTTGGATTTCTAACTACTGATTTACTTCATGGTTTAACTACTTTCCTTGCTCCCTGTGGGAATGACACTTGGTCTTACCATATACTACTAACATGACCTAGTACACTTGCTAGAGCGATCACCTAGGGCGAGCAACGGGATGAAAACAAAACATATGACGGTTTAAATTGTTATGAGAAAAGGGAGGTACTAGTATATTACGGCAACCCTCAGGGAGGTTATAATTATTTAGCCATTATATATATATATATATATATATATATATATATATATATATATATATATATACGGGTCGGGCTTGGGTTTTTATACAAAATCCAAGCCCAACCCAATGTATGTTTCATGCCTCTATGGGTCCGGGCCGGGCCGGCTTTCTATCATTATATATTTGGGCGGGGATCGGCGGACCTGATGGGCCGCAAGTCAGTTGAAGAGGTCTATTGTCAAGCAAACGAAACAGCTAAAGAGGAAAAAATGCCTCAATAATAGTCACATTATATGGAAATATACTCCATAATTCTATGATATAACAATTTAAACAATTATATTATATATAATTTGCTTTGTTCGATATGTGAGATTATATCTCACATTAAAAATATAAAAGAATTGTGAGTGGTATATAAGTGGAGTAGATTGGGTCTTAACACAAGTTAATTAGTTTTGAGTTAAATGAGCTCAACCTTACTTATATGTTCACTCAAGCCATCAAGTCCAATGCTCCTCAGGATTAGGGATCCTCTATATGGTATCAGAGTAGAGGAAGACCTGACAGCCAGTAATCCTGGGTCCATGATTAAAGTCATGATGGAGTTGGGCTAGCAGAGAATACTAGACGGGATTATATATTATGCACCTGACTTTTTACACCCTTCCCCAATCCAAGGGTTGAGAATTTATTGACAATTAATTAATTATTTTCTCACTCCAATTAAATACTTTCTAATAAATTCTCAACCCTTGGATTGGAGAAAGGTTACAAAGTCAAGTGCATAATATAAAATCCCATACTAGACATGTTTGTTTACATTGAGTCTCAGAGGAGATAAGCCAAGGGAAAAGCACAAAAATGTTATGTTTTGATTTAGTAATTTAAACTCCTACCTACTTCTTAATTACATTTTTACCTTCTTTACAATTTCTAAATTTTCTTTTCTTAATTTTGATTAATCTCTCGAACCGCTAATTTTTTCAACATACCGCTTTAGAGTTTTTTTATTCGTCTTTTTTTCTCTTCAAAACGAGATCCATGATAACATACTTTTTTCAAAATTTTTTGGGTAATTATTTCGAATAAGTTATCTTATAGTTATGTCATAGTTACCTTATGGCGCATTTATAGTTATCGTATAGTTTTCTTGTAGCCACCTTATATTGCATTTTTTAGTTATCTAAGACATACTATAAGTAAAAAATAACAATAATAAAGTAAACATATAACAAAATTACATCAATTTTATAAAATTATAAGATAACTACAAGCTAATTATAATGTGTGATATTGGAGAACTAGGACATAACTATAAGATAACTTATTTCAAATACATAGCACAAAAAAGTTCGGAAAAAATATATCATCATGGATCCAGCTTCGAAGAGAAAAAAAAACTCTCTAAACAAAAAAACGATATGTCCAAAAGTTAACGGTTTGTGAAATAAATGCAAAATAAAAATAAAATGAAGTGAAAAATGGTGGAATGTATAATAGTAATTTAGAAAACTTGTAAAGTTAGTTTTGATAGAATATTATTTGGGATGTAATTTGGTAATTAGTTTTGCAAAAGTTGACATTTGGGTGTATTTCCCAGAAATATTTGGCAAGTGGTAACAGGTCCAGACCTAGTTGCACTTGAAGGGAGTGTTGGAGATGTGAGGTTGTATCCCACATTGAAAATATACGAGAATTGTGAGTGATATATAAGTAGGGTAAATTGGGTCTTAACACAGCCAATTGATTTTGTGTTAGATGAGCTCAACCCCACTTGTATGTTCATTCAAGCCTATTAAGTCCAACACTCTCTAGACCCATGAATTCTCTACAAAGAAAAGTGGACATTATTCCTTAGATACTTGATTTCTGGTAGCTTTTTTTTAACTGAAAAAAGATTTAAAGTATCCAAGAATTGATTTCCGATTATCCCCAGTCACTCTTTGTGAATGTGTCCATTGAACTAAATGTCTGTTTGGGATTGCTGTCTGAGCTGTTGTCACGAAAAATTCTACTTACAAACTTTTAATAGAATAACATAATTTGATATTGAATAAAAGATTTTGACTCATAATACTAACCAATTAAAAAAATGTTTGATATTGTTTTTCAATTTTTCGGTACAACAGCTTAAAAAATCTTGAAAATTGAATTTTTCAAAAAAGTAGCGTGATAAAAATCCCGAATTGGTTAAGTCCAATTGTCTTAAAGTAATGAAATATGCTTTTATTTTGTAATTACGTTTTAAAAAAATTTTGCTCGAACACCATAAATGTAATTTGATCGACTGTTTCTTGTTTGTTTACCTAATAAATTTTTTTCGAAATAACGAAAATCTGCCTCATTCTCTTGCATTATCTTAACTTGACCACTGGTCGCAGTTAGAAAATAAAATTGGAAATTCTTAACTGGATAATGTTATCATCTCGGTCTCGTGATCAAATCTCAAAATTAAGAAATAACTAAACCTTTCTAAAGTATAAAAGAGTTTCTCCCATTAGCTTGCATCACAAGGTAATAAAAATTATTTTCCCACTTGCCTTTAGCTTGTTGAATCTTTAAACCAACAGAATCTATTTGTCTTAATTGAAGACAGTTGTTTCGATAATAATCCTACCGGTTGTTGAATTTAATCTCCTTCTACGGCTAGGATTGAATCCCTAAATAGTCACTTTATGTTGTTCGAAACCATAAACCCCACTTTTAAACCCTAACTCTTAATTACCAAAACTCCCAATAGCCTTTTCAATTAGTTTCTTCAGCTTTCTCTACAGGTTTTCGTAATAGTTTCAACAATGGCGGGTGGTGATCTTCCTCAAGATTTGTTTTCTACTTTGATGTTCGGCGATAACGAAGAGCTGTATAGTTTTCTGGCAGAAGATCTCGGTGATTTTAGGCATAGGATTGAGACAACTCAGTCGCAGTCAGTCTTTCCTTTTCTCTTCTTAATGGGCGACGAAGATGAACTACCGATGCTTATAGAGGAACTGGAATCAGCCAATTATTCTCCAAAGGCGCAACCTTCGAAAGCTGAAGACATGGAAAAACTGGAGGATGTTCGAGTTGAAGAATCGGGTTTGGATTGTTCGATTTGTTTGGATAAAATGCAAAAAGGTTCAGAAGCAAAGGGTCTGCCATGTTCTCACATATACCACCGTGATTGCATCGGATAATGGCTCGAGACGAAGAACACTTGCCCTCTTTGCCGTCGTGATGTAAACATCCGGTGAATCATAGGTTATTTATCCATCTTTTGCTTTATTCTATTTCTCGTAATCTTGTACATTCAATATTATTAATCAGCGTAACTATATCAATTAACAATATATGTCTGTAATTAACAACTTTATTCTTCCTAGACATAAATAAATACAACTGAATGCGGTTCTGTTGCAAAGAATTGGAGTGTTGGTACAAGGTCGCCCCTCAACTTTCAAGGGCCTATTAGGAACAAGTGGGGCAATACTCGGTAAAACTTGTCAAGTTGGAGGGGTTAAACATGTATTATGCCGTGAAACAATATTACTAATATGCATGGTTAATTCTGTAATATAGGTTCTAACTAATTTGTCCTCTGTAAATAACAGATTGACATTTTTTGTCATCTTGAATCTCGTTGGATCTGTGATATGCATTACCTAAAGAACATGTGTATTATCCTTGAAGTGATCGGTAAAGAAGATGCAAAGTCATCAACATCTGCCACACGCGATCTACTGTTGGTGTTATACATGCTCTACTCCAAATTATTTGTGTTGTTGTATCATATATATTGTTCAATTTTGTTAGTTTCGTATGGTCAAATTAAACGTTGTTTGATACAATAATTATTTGGCAAGAACGGTCTACCAATTTCAGATTTTTCATTGTATATGTCAAGTAACTATTGTGGTGTTGATCATATGCATTTTCTTGTCGTTATTTTAGTATTTTATATATGAATATTGGTCTCTACTTTTTTTTTATTGTTCAACAAATACATGTTTTGATTTTCTTGATTTGGTATTGTATGTTGTTGGTCCCAGAGTGGTGATTTAGAGTCAGAGGGGGTGGTTGACTCATTTTCATAAATAAGCAACTAATATAAAACTTATACTTCTGATGCAGTTGATGAGTATAAAGTAAAAGAGTTAGAAATTCAACACCGTGCTTTTATACTGGTTTGAACACTGCCTACCACCAGTCCCCAGAGCATCTGCTTATGTGCTTTAATCCACTATGTCAATCTTCTTTCGAGGCGGAGTAGCCTTTACAAATGGATTTCTTTACAACCAAGAGTACCCTCCTCTTCCTGTTTCTAATTCCCTAGTTCAAGAGTACCCTCTTCTTGAACTTTTCTGGAACACAACTTACACCAAGCTATTTTTAGGTTTACAATAAGACCTCAGCAAGCACCTTAGTCTTAAAAGTGGATTGAAAGATTTTTAGTGATCTTGTGATAACTGTATAAAATATATTTACCCGTCTCAGCTATAGAGACAGGGTCAACCTAGGCCGACTGGCCCACGTCTTCAAGAAATAGCAGCCATTGCTCCGTTCGAAGGACCCGACTCGGACAATATTTCAGCCGGCCTCGTCAGGACAGGCTAAAGACACGACACATACTCATACTCGTGGCAATCCAGATCTCGAGCCGGTCACAACCAGCTGGATAGAGATTCCACTCCGTATTAGAAGGTAGAATCCAGTTAGGATTCCAAGCCTATATTCTCTCTATAAGATAGAGATCTAAATCTGCATGAGATAATATTAAATACAATCATTATCCAACTCAGACTCCTTCTCCCAATCTAATTGGGACGCCTAAAACGCCTATATAAAGGCCCTCTTGGTCAGATAAAAGGTATCTCATTCTAGACTGATAATTCATTTATTCTCTCAGAATCCTTACTGACTTACACATCGGAGGGTCCCCTATGGGGCAGCCACCGATCGTCCCCAAGTTCGTGTCGGTTTTGCAGGTTCATCGTTCAAGGGCTGAAGCTGCGAGACAGGTAGATCAATTCTGAAATATCGGATTCAATACGATGTTTTCAGTGGTGCAGTGAGCGTGGACCAAATTTACTCCTACGAGAATTTTTTTTAAACAAAATTTCAACAAAAACTCTATGGAAATACAGATAAGCTTTTCTTCAATAATTATATTCAGAATTTATTTCTATATTGAATTTGTGGTTTACTTTTTGATCGAACTAATGGCGTATGCATTGATTAATTGGTTTCGATCAAGATATTCAAACTATAGCCACTGAATTGTTGGCGTTAAACATACTGTTGCTAATCCACATCAAGGTAATTGAGATCAAAACACCAAGTTGGTGGCATACGAAGGCTATAATTCGGACAGGCACTTTACTCGACAAGAATTTTGGTGCAGGATACGAGACTTTATCAATTACACAACCCATATAAGCAATTCTAAACTCTTGTCTGTTTTTTCGCTTGGCGGAAATATCCAACAATAATTCGATCGAAACTATTGATAATTGTATGATTTTTCAATAACGGTTCAGGTAAGTAATTACTTACATTGCTCTAACCTAATTGATTGATTTTGTTTTATTATTGAAAGCCAACTATGAAACTAGTTGCGTATATTTCTTAATAACGGTTTACAATGCTTTTATTATTGATTAGCTGAGCAAAATGTTAAAAACAATACTGCTTACTTTTGGATAATTCATTTATTCTCTCAAAATCCTTACTGACTTAGACATCGAAGGGTCCCCCACGGGGCAACCACCGATCGCCCCCAAGTTCGTGTCTGTTTTGCAGGTTCATCGTTCAAGGGCTGAAGCTGCGAGATAGGTAGATCAATTCTCAAATATCGGATTCAGTACGATGTTTTTAGTGGTGCGGTGAGCGTGGATAGATTCAAGCAAATTCGTAATAGTTTAGTTTTGAAATATCGGATCCAGGTACGGTATTTTCAGTGATGCGGTGAGCGTGGACTTTGTTTACTTGTTCAGGCAAGAATCATTGTTCATCGATAGAAACACATCAATTCAAATTTTTTAGTAGCTCTCACTGTGATCATGTCGCACGAGAACTCGGATCCAATCATCAACTCTAGTGTGGAAAACACCCAAGGCGGTGTCAGAAACACCAACTCAATAGGAAAAGCGCCGACTACAGCGGATCCCATGGCCAAGACGCCGTTACCAGCAGGAAGTTCAGGAACTAAAGAGGTGGAGGAACGATCCTCCAACCCTTCGAAGGAACTCGAACCATTCATGGAGATTGCTCGGCAAGCGGCACCAAGGCCGGAGCAGCAAGAACTAATGATGCGGTTGGCCTATAACCACTTTGAGTCCATAGGCCGTCTGGGAGGAGAGGCGCATGAAGACATGGTGGTTCCTCCGGAGATAGCAGTTAACCGGAACCTTCTCCCTCAGTTTGATTCGGTCACTAAGACTCTGACACTCGCATCCCAGATAACGGAAGGGTTTAGACATATGACAATATCACAGCCGGTAGTTAACCAGCCGGTCATGCAGGTGATAAAAGAACCGGCCCTGAATCAAACGCCTCCAGGCGGTTTTACAAAGGCGGACCTTGCAACTTTGCAAGGGATTCTCATGATGGTACAAGAAGGAAGAGAGATATCGACTGGGATATCATTGCATCATGGTGGTCCCAGATTTAAAGGAGCGACCATTGACTCCACAGTAGTCACCCCGGAATGGAACGAAGCAGGCAAGACCGGGTCGCGGCGCATACCAAAAACAAAGAAGGGAAAGGGGAAAAAGCACAAATCCCCCACTACCTCGTCCTCTGAATATTCCTCCCATTCCTCTCAATCAAAGTCAGGAAGTTTGAAAGATTTTAATACTAAGTTCAAGAGACGGCTGAAAAAGTATGTTGTCTCGTTCGAAGAACCTATTAGCGAGAAAACACTTTCCCCATTCAAGTAGAACATCCTGAATCAAAAGCTACCCGAGTACGTCTTCCCACCTGTCTTGGATAAATATAGTGGGAAGGACGACCCGAAGCTATACATGACAGACTATATCGACCGGATGGATCTCATAAATGCTCTAAAAGCTTTTCGATGTAGATACTTCCCCACTACTTTGACTGGGACCACAAAACAGTGGTTCCTTTGCCTTCCCCCTAATTCTATAAAAGATTTTGAGACACTAACGGGAACATTTTAGAAGCACTTTCTAGGGTCGGCTCAACCAGACAATGGTAGCCGTAACCTTCACAGTGTAGTGCAAAGGTCAGATGAATCCTTTCGAGATTATTTAAAAAGATTTAATGAAGCTTGTGTAGGCATTGCTGACTTAGAATTTGGGATGGCCAAGGAAGCCTTGATAAAAGGAACCCGAAATGACCGCCTCAAGCAAGTAGTTATCATTAGAAAACTAACTCACTTCCCTAGATGATTGTCATGGCCCAAAACTTAGTAGAAGTGAATGAGGTAAGCTGCTCTAGCAAGCGAAACTCTGATGATAGTGTCCATCCTAGGCGGGATGATAAGAAGGGGAAGAGAGAGAGAGATCAAAGCCGAGGCGGGGGCCGTCGGTCCAGTTGGTATGATCGAGAGGAAGATAAGCTAAAACTTAATACATCGCTGAGCAGAATTTTGGTAGCCACTAAGAGCGGACCGAAAAGAAGAGGCGTTCATTTTCCAAACGTCCCGAAAGGCAAGACGCTGGGGAGAGATTATGATAAATATTATGAATTTTATAAGGCCATAGGACATCATACAGACAACAGCAGGGTCCTAGCAGAGGAAGTACATGCCTTATCAAGGCAGGGAAGTTCAGCCAATTCGTTAAAGGGGTGACAAAGAGAACAGACAGACGTGACGACTCGGATGATTCAAAGGTAAATCCAAGGAGGCAAAGAAGGCTAGTGACAACAAAGGAATCAAGGTAATGGTTATACACGGAGGCGGGGACAGATAACCGCCTTCTAAGAAAGTAATACATTCTTCCGGGAACCAGCTTACGCTAAGTGATAACTCGAAAGCAAATAAATCCTACAGGAGCACGACCATGGTAACCAAGCCGCACTCGGACCCACTTGTCATCGAGGCTATGGTAGAAAATTGCACAGTATATTGGGTACTGGTTGACACAAGAAGCTCCGTGAATTTGATCACCCGATCGGCATTCGAGCAGTTGAAAATAAATAATCGTAGGGTCCAGCCGGGCTACGCCACAATGTCAGATTTAAGTGGACACACAACCGTTTCCTTAGGAGAAGTGAAGCTAAATGTGAAACTCGGGCTCAAACCTATCTATACTGAAAAGTGTCTTGACCTTCCATTGGAAAGCATGAATACCAAAGTAGCAAAAAGCTCATATATTGTAAAGTACAACAATTCTTAACGGATAATGGAATTTTCAAAAACTATCTCAATGACCAGAATAAAAAATATTGTCGCCTGACATTCACTACACCAAATCATTTAATATGTGACAATAATTTATCTGTCACTAAAATTGTTGTCACAAAAAGGTTGTTATCTTTAAAATAAAAATTTTACCAAAAATTAGTTTTTTAAAATTTTATTATAAGATTGTGGCATATGATATGATAGATGTTTTTGCAACAATTTCTTAAAATCATAACTAATATTTTTCAGTTACAACTTAAGTTCTAATCAGTGGCGAATCCAAACTTTCTATGTCATGGGGTCCAAGTATTAATGACTTCAAATTTTTACTGCTATGTTCTATGACCCAAATGTTTTTTGGTGTTTGATATACTAAAACTGACTTTTGTGTCAATTCAATTCAGTTTTCGTGTGATTGTATCAAATATATCTAATTTTAATATGACAACTTAGTGGACCATTGACGATAGACAAGTGTATGGTTAGCGAAAAATGTCCATGCTTCAAATGATGGTATTGGTATTTCACATTCTTTATTTCACTATATGAACACCTAATACACAAAAAAATTCAATAGATCTTGCATTGATTAGGGAAAATTGGATAAGTCGTGCATTAAATAGAAAAAAAATAAAACAATCCCTTAAGACAAGTATTAATATACAAATAAATTTTAATTTTAATAAGTAAATGAATATTTATGTCAATAATATTGAAACAAAAATAACCATTTTATAGTTTTTCATGAGTAAAAAGTAACTAATTAGTAAATAGAAGATGTAAAGTTGAGCTCAGCAGAAAATCAGCTCCATTTATAAAAAAGAAAATAAAAAGCAACAACCAAAAAAATAAAAAAGTAAAGAAAAAAACATCACAAGGATGTAATAAAATATTTGCAACCTAATGCAAAAATAATGGACTAAAAGTCCCAATCACAACAGAGTGTGAACCTAATGATCTAAAGATCCATAGCAAAATCGGCGGGAAGTAGTTTCCCGTGATGCACCAAAGTCAATCTCGGTGAGAAGGCTGAGATGATTAATCCTAACGGATGTGAGGTCATGCAAGACCGACACAAGCTAATCGTTGACTTAGATCAAACCACTATCCAAGCCGATAAACAAAATCTGAAGATCCAAGCCGATGAACTTGCGATCCCTACTGCCCGGAGAGGCACCACCTTATACGGCTAGGGATTAGCCAAAGCCCCGCCGCACCGAAATGCATCAGAGGAGGAGATATGATCCCTGTGTTGAAAAACTGCCGGCCAAATATCGGTTAGAATAAGCCACCTAAACAGTCTCTTGTCGAAGGTCTATTGCTCGAACCGACCATGCCGGAGGAGTGAAATCAACCTGACAAAGTGCAGGTGGAATTTGGGCGCCGCCAAGTCGCCAAGTCGTCTTGTCGAAACCCGATGGAAAAAACCAACAGAACCCAAGCCACAATTAAGGAGGTCTACTATTGTGGAGTTCTAACCGAACAGACACCGGTAGAGTGAGAAACCCGGTCAGAAGCCGGTGGAGAAAATCAATAAAACCCTAGCCACAATCACCGAGGTCTATTACTGTGGAGATCGAACCGATCAGACGTCGGTGGAGTGAGATCAGATGCCGCCTAGTCACCTAGTCACCGTCTTCTTGAATGTCGGCCAAGCACCGGAGGAGGAAATCAGGGCGGCTAGGATTCTAAGAGAACCCTAGCCGCCTTCAGAGAAGAGCCCTAGACGGCTGCACTTAGTAGGATATTTAGTAAATAGAAGATGATAAATAGAATATAGTAAAAAAAGATGATATATGGAAAAGTTTTGAAAGTAGTTGAAAGATTAAGATAAATATTGGATTTTAATGGTAAAATCCATCACTTTGCACGACAAACTTTTTAATAAAGGTCTTTCAATAGAAGTTAATTAATATGAGGGATCCAATTAAATATTTTCATAGTATTCATACATTTAACTCCACATAATATAATACTATTTATTAAAAATTAGTAGGTCTATGAAGCCCACTCTCTAATATGTGGAATCGCCCCTGGTTCTAACCTATAATTTAGAAATTGTTACCTGTAATGAAAATTTTTAGAAATTGCTCAATTTTAATGCATAACTATAGAATGACCACTTCCGTTAGCGGCTACTACAGAGATACTTGGAGTTCTTGGAGTTTAAAGTTATGAAACATGTTTCTGTTAAATTATTCGATGCTCAATTAATTAGTCTTTCTATTTAACATTTAGGAATATTTCTTTATGGTAATCAATCTTATAATTACTCCTATTTATTATAGCAATTACTCCTATGCCTTGAAATCTCTACTATAAATAAACCCCCTTTTTGTATCATTTGAGATCAAGCAATAAGAAATCTCATATTGTTATTCTCTCTTTCTCTTGTGTTATTATTTTAGAGTTATTCAGTTAGTTTCATAACACGTTATCAGCACGATACGTCTCTACCATTGATCCTGTTAAAGGTATCATTTTTTTCTATCATTTGAATCTTCTATTGTATTATGTAATTTGTTTATGATAATTTTAAATTATATGTTCTTGAAGAATATTTATATAATTATTTTTCTGAAGAATATAACGAATAATTTTGATTCATTTGTTCTTGATGAGACACATATATAATTATATCTCTGAAGGATATAAAGAATAATTTTAGTATGTATATTCCTAAAGAATATATATAATTGTAACATGAATGATATAATAAAATAATTTTGATGTATATATTCCCGAAGAATATATTCGTAATTATTGTAAGGTTGAAAACTCTTAATGAGTTTGTAATTATTGTGTTTTTAGAAAGAATCAAATTTTGTTGAGGGATGAATATTATTCTATATGTGTTATATATTTACATGTATATTAAGATCCCAAAGATCTTTACATAATGATGTTACGGTGTAATAAGGAAAATACCATATATATTGGACTATAAAAGATCATGAAGATCGTTGAAAATAAATGTATCATTATGTATCAATAAAGGCTCATTTTAAATGGGAAGAAAGCCATATATCAGAATATATTAAGAAAGAATTTATTTATGAATATATTGTGCTTCTACAGCAGCACTATAAATGAAGACGTTTCTCATGATGAATAAATTTATTGCTTTGAGCAAAATTATGAGCTATTTATTGATAAGAATCATGAACCACGTCCAAATGGACCAAATATGTTTCCTGAAGTGAATACGATATCATATCATAATAATAAGTTTTTAATAATTGTGGACATGATAACAGAAATATTCGTTTTTGATATTATAACCACCTGAAGTGGAGAATGAAAATGATAATAATTATAACCACCGAAAGTGCAAAGATTAAATTTACGATTATATAGCCACCTGAAGTGGTACTTGAAAATGAATTTTTTTATATAGTAAAATCAAAGAAATGCACTCATATTGCACTTAATATGTTGATATTATTTATTTGAATATATCTTATAATTTAGTGTTGCGACTCATGTCTTCCCTCTGATATGAATAATGGCGGTGAAAAATATAAATATATCAAGATCTTGTAGATCTTTGAAATTAATGGTGCTACAATGTCCTGAAAGGAAAATCTCATATATATCTTTGCAGTCGTTAGAAAATTTGATAATACAAGATCTCGTAGATCTTTGAAAAATATATATGACCAATTGAAAAATATATATTTACCAAAAGCTCATTTGAATAGGAAATAATGTCATTTATTAAGAATTTTCCTTAATATGCTCCCGTAGTAGCATGTGCTCCAGTAGCAGCACCATATATGGAAAAGATTTCTCGATATGAGGATTAATTTATTGCATTTTATTGAGCAAAATAAGAGCTTTTGTTAAAAAGCCATGAATATGCCTAATTGGTCAATTACATTCCTTAAAATGAATATGATATCATATTATTATGAACATGATTAAAAGAAATATTTGTGATCATGGATATAAATGTAAATCTACCCTAAGTGGAAAACAATTTGATAATAATAGCCACCTAAAGTGGATAAATATTTGTGATGTTTTATTTATTTATCATATACTTGACTATGTTTGAGTTAAGAGTAATGAAATTAGAATGGTTAACTATTAAAGATCTCGTAGATCTCTGCAAAAGTTTATATAATTATACTACTTTTTCTTAATATTTAAGATATTTTGCAACATACACTTTTATCTTTATTTGAATAAGGACTTATGTCTTAGAGTTTTGTTTTTTCTTATATTGCCGTCTATCTTTTACAACAATAATAATAATGATATATTTTCTTTTCTTTTATTGAAGATCATGAATTCTTTACCAGTACTTGTTGACTTCAAATCATATGAAGCAAATTTATGTATTGTGGATAGTGCCACCACCCATACTATATTTAAAGAGGGTAAATATTTTTCTACTTTAATAAAGGTTGAAACATCCGTTACGACTATATCTGGTAATACAAATATAATAGAAGGCTCCAGAAGAGCCCAAGTTATTTTACCAAGGGGAACAAAAATTATAATAAATAATGCATTATTTTCCCAAAAGTCTCATAGAAATTTATTAAGTTTTAAAGATATTCGCAGAAATGGATATCATATTGAAACTATGAGTGAAGGAAACAAAGAATGTCTATATGTTACAAACATAATCTCTAGGAAGAAATGTTTACTTGAAAAATTTTATATTCTTCCATCCGGTTTATACTACACATTTATAAATATTATTGCGGCCAATTTAACTATAAACCGAAAATTTATAGATTCAGAAACTTATAAAATTTGGCACGATCGACTAGGTCATCCTGGTTCAACAATGATGAAAAAAATAATAGATAATGCGCATGGGCATCCAATGAAGAACTTGAAGTTTCTTCAAAATAATGAATCATTTTGTGTTGCTTGTTCAAAAGGAAAATTAATAATAAAACCTTCCAGAAGTAAGGTTGAAATTAAGTCTCCAGCATTTTTAGAACATATACAATGTGATATATGTGGACCAATTCATCCACCTTGTGGACCATTTAGATACTTTATGGTTTTAATAGATGCCTGACAAGATGGTCACATGTATGCTTATTATCATCACGCAATATAGCTTTTGCAAGATTACTTGCTCAAATAATCAGATTACGGGCACAATTTCCTGATTATACAATCAAGTCAATATGTCTTGATAATGCTGGAGAGTTTACATCTCAAACCTTTAATGATTATTGTAAGTCGATTGGGATAAAAGTTGAACATCCTATAGCTCATGTTTATACTCAAAATGGTCTAGCAGAATTGTTCATTAAACGTCTGCAATTAATTGCCCGACCATTGATCATGCGAACAAATCTCCCTACAACAATATGGGGGTATGCAATATTGCATGCATTAGCTCTTATTTGTTTAAGACCAACAAGCTACCATAAATATTCTCCCCTACAATTAGCTTTTGGTCATGAGCCCATTATTTCTCATTTAAGAGTCTTTGGTTGTGCAGTATATGTACCAGATACTCCACCACAACGGACCAAAATGGGTCCTTAAAGGAGATTAGGAATTTATGTTGGCTATGAATCTCTTTCAATTATTAAATATATAGAGCCACTAACTGGAGACATGTTTACTGTGCGTTTTACATACTGTCATTTTAATGAAGTTAATTTTCGAAAATTAAGGGGAGAAAGTAAGAAAAATACAATTTTGGAAAAATCAATCATATGGAATGCTTCATCATTATCTCATATAGATCCTAAATCAAATGATTCTGAACTTGAAGTTCAAAAGATAATCCATCTTAAAGATCTATCAAATCAATTACCTGATGCACTTGCTGATCCAAAACGAGTAACAAAATCGCATATACCAGCAGTATATGCGCCAATCCGAATAGATATTCCTGAAGAACAAACTAATAATAGCGCTTTGACACGCCTGAAGCGTGGACGACCAATTGGTTCAAAGGATAAAAATCCTCGAAAAAGGAAAATTCTCGACAATAAACATGTTCCCATTAAGGATAAAAATATTACTACAAATACACTTCCTAAAGAAGTAAAAACACTTGAAGTACAAGCACCTGAAGTGCAAAAACCTGAAGTTGTTGAAAATCAAGAAATTCAAAAAAATTATATCAGTATCGAAAAAAGATGGAATCGAGACAAAATGGTTGTTGATCCTATTTTTGCATATAATGTTGCAATGAGTATTGAGAATGAAATTATAGATCACGAACCACAATCTGTTCAAGAATGCAAGGACAGAAGTGATTGGTCAAAATGGTAAGATACAATCCAAGCAGAATTGAATTCTCTTAACAAACGTAATGTTTTCAGACCTGTAGTTCGAACACCACAGGATATTAAACCTGTGGGGTTATAAATTTGTAAGAAAGAGAAATGAGAAAAATGAAGTTGTGAGATACAAGGCAAGACTTATTGCACAAGGTTTTTCCCAAAGACCCAGGATTGATTATGAGGAGACATATTCTCCAGTAGTTGATGCGATAACTTTTCGCTATCTTATTAGTTTCGCAGTACAACAAAATTTACAAATGCATTTAATGGATGTTGTTATAGCATACCTATATGGGTCACTTGATAATGAAATTTACATGAAAATCCCTGAAGGATTGAAATTGCCGGAAAAATATGGCAAACACGAACTTTATTCAATAAAGTTACAAAGATTCTTATATGGATTAAAAAAATCTGGGTGCATGTGGTATAACCGTCTTAGTGAATATTTAATAAAAGAAGGTTATAAAAACGATCAAATTTGTCCATGTGTTTTTATAAAGAAATCAGGATTGGATTTTACCATTATTTCAATATGTGTTGATGATTTAAATATCATTGGAACTCCCGAAGAGATTCCAAAAGCCGTCACTTCTTTAAAGAAAGAATTTGAGATGAAAGATCTTGGAAAGACAAAAAAATTTCTTGGTCTACAAATTGATCACCTTGATAAAGGAATATTTGTGCATCAATCAAACTATACACAAAAGATATTGAAAAGATTTAATATGGAAAAAGCACATCCATTAAATAATCCAATGGTTATAGGATCACTTGATGTTAAAAATGGTCCTTTTTGCCCTCAAGAAGATAATGAGGAAATTCTTGGTCCTGAAGTACCATATCTTAGTGCGATTGGTGCGTTAATGTATCTTGCCAATAATACAAGGCCTGATATAGCATTTGCTGTTAATTTGTTATCAAGTTATAGTTCGACACCAACTCGAAGATATTAGAATGGAATTAAAAATATAATGCGTTATCTTTGATGAACTATTAATTTGGGTTTATTTTATTCACATGAACCCAATCCTAAAATAATTAGATATGCAGATACGGGGTATTTATCTGACCCACATAAAGCCCGATCTCAAACAGGCTATTTATTCATATATGGAGGTACAACTATATCTTGGCGGTCAATAAAGTAAACTATCACAGCTACTTCCTCAAATCATGCAGAATTAATAGCCATCCATGAGGCTAGTGGTGAATGTGTATGGTTGAGATCATTAATAAAGCATATTCGAGATGCATGTGGAAGATCAGTGACTAAAGAAGATCCGACGACGATATATGAAGACAATGCTAAATGTATTGCTCAATTGAAGGAAGGTTGCATTAAAGGAGATAGAATCAAACATATTTCGCTAAAATTCTTCTTCACTCATGATCTTGCAAAGAATGGTGAGATAAGTATTCAACAAATTCGCTCTTGTAACAACTTAGCAAACTTATTCACTAAGGCTTTACCTTCAACAACATTTAAGAAGTTGGTTCATAATATTGAAATGCGTCATCTCAAGGATCTTCAATACTCTTGCGAATAGGGGGAGTAAACACTGTACTTTTTTTCCCGTAGCCAATAGTTTTGTCCCATTGGGTTTTCCTTGGTAAGGTTTTTAATGAGGCAGTGTCCTGTTTGCAATGATTGACATCAAATGGGAGTGTTAAATTATTTTATGCCCAATCAATTAGTCTTCCTATTTAACATTTAGGAATATTTCTTTATGGTAATCAATCTTGTAATTACTCCTATTTATTATAGCAATTACTCCTATGCCTTGAAATCTCTACTATAAATAGACCCCCTTTTGTATCATTTGAGATCAAGCAATAAGAAATCTCATATTGTTATTCTCTCTTTCTCTTGTATTATTATCTTAGAGTTATTCAGTTAGTTAAAAAAGAAAACTTAACATATAGTGACTAGGAGCCGCCTCTTGTTTCATCGTATTCCATGGCCTCCGGTGACTCGGAACTAATTTCTAGACCTCCCTATCATGAATCCCAAGAGGATTTTCTTGCAAATCTCTTCAATCTTCAATCAAGTTTGGGCACACCTACTCACAAATTATCCGCACAAAAACTAATAGAGGTGACTGCAGATTTTAGTTTAGGTAATTTCTTGAAACCAAAGACCTTTTTTGCAAAGATTGTCTCTTCATCAAGCGATCATCTCCGGCCTCAATAGCAGCCTATCAACAGCCAAATCCTTGATGTTGGGAGGGTTACAAAGTAGTGAAAATCCCTCAGGGACTATATAAGGGACGTATTGCAGAGTGTAAGTACTCTATATAAGGTGATTTCCCTTGGAAGCATGCGGATTTGAAAATGAAATTATCTCAGGTATGGAATTTACAGTTCAATTGGAAGCTCATATCAATTGGAAAGGGTTATAACCATGTAATCATGCCATCTGAGAATGCATTGAACAACGTTAGGAGTAGAGGTAATCTGAATGTACACCCGGGTATTATGCATTTTTCAACTTGGAAGCCAGGTTTTGATCCGGATAACTTAAAACCTATGAACTCACAGATTTGGGTTCGGTTCTACCATTTGCCGTGGGAATTTTGGGATAGGCAAATCCTTTCCGATGCTTCTAGAGGAATTGGGGTCCTTTTGCGCTTTGATAGCAACACAATAGATGGTGAATTTGGCTACTATGCTAGGATATTGATCGATATCAATCTAGCATAACCTCTCAAAGATCAAATTCGAGTTGATACAGACTCTGACAAATTGTAGGTGTCATTATTTTATGAGAATTTGCCCGACATATGCACTACTTGCAGTTCTATTGGACATGTGTCGGTGAATTATAGAAAGAATGCAAAGGAGCTGACTATGCAAACGGGGAAGAAAGCTGCAACTAGCAAGAAGGTTGTGGCCCCAAATCTTGATCTTTTTCAGAGAAGCAAACAAAGGTAGAAAAGCTTGGAAGAAAGGGCTAAAATTCAGAATGTTGTTCCCACTCTTAAAGTTTTTCATAATCTCGAAAATAGCATTACTAAGGCTCCTAGGCCTACGAAACAAGTTGATGGTTCAACAATTTTCAGATAACTCTGATGCTATCACTGAAGCTTCTTTTGACGTTTATGATCGGGAGAAGAATGTGCAGGAACTCGAGCACACACCATCAGTGAGGGAATAAATTGACAACATTGAAGGTGTTGGGAACTGACAGTCAGATTGAACATGCGTAACAGGCATGGCGGAAATTTAAAATTTTATCTTTGTCCCCAGGAACTCCTATTAGTTGCATATAAATTAAATAAAGCCTTAATTAAATAATTCTCTACCTAGGTTAGAATGTAAAAGGACAAGGCATACCATAATTCCAAATTATATCCTTGCACATTTATTTTGTACTAAGCGTGTTATAACTCTAAGCTATAACATAAGCATGTTATAACTCTAAGCTATAACCTAAGCATAAAATAAACTAAGCATGTAAAGCAACCTAAGAATAATTATTAAGTCTAAAAACGCTTAAAGAAAAAGACCTAATAATTAAAAGAGAAAGAAAAAGAACTTACCAGTTGAAGCGTGCTTTTGCAGAACCTTCTTGAACAAGCCTCCAAGCGTAGGATAGCCTCTATCAGTATCCACACGAACCCACGAACCAAAACCTAACCAAGAGTAAGAATTGAGAAGCCTCGAGTAGTTGCTAGACCACTCCAGAAGCCTCACCCGAAAATATATACTAGAGGTGCTTCAAGCTCCTCAAAAATAACTTGCTCGATAACCCGAGAGATTAATCTTTGTGAATCTCAACTTGGGATTTATACTTGAGCTTGGTGCACTTGAAACAAGAGAAGGGGAAGCCTATATATAGGCTTGGGGAGCAAAAAATAGCTCCCCAAAATCAATGTGGGATGGGAGTAAAACTCCCATCCCACGCGGATCCAAAGGATCCGAGTATGACCCGCCCCACATGCAGCGTGCTACGTACGCTGCATGCGGTAGCTTGCAAGGCAAGCCCTTGCAGGCTTGCTTGCATGCAAGCTGGGCCTCATGGCCCATGCCGCGAGCCCAGCTCGCGACGCACCCCTTTAGGGGCTGCGCACATGCAGCCCATTTTCATGGGCTGCCGCGAGCAATGCCCAGCATTGGCCGTGCACCTTTCAGTGTACTCTTGCCCACCTGAGCCTGTAAAAATTACTTTTGTACTCTCAGTTCAATTTAACTCCCCAATGCAAAATTCCCCTTTTAATCCTTTTCAAATAAATATTTATTTTCTGACCCTAATAAATTAGTTACCAGTCAAAATAAATTTCTTGGTCCAACCAAAATAGATCTAATCAATTATAATTTATTTATGACTCTAATTAATTAGTTACCGGTCAAAATAAATTCCTTGGTCTATCCAAAATTGATCTAATCAATTTTAATAAATTAAATAATAATCCAATTATTATTTATGTTATATTTGCATAATAGAATAAATCTATTAGTTCTTTACTTAGTCCGATGAAGGTCCGATGTGTTTGACCTTATAGGATCCTGAAGTATTGAGCTGTTAAGGCTTAACCAACCCTTGTTCTAATGGAAGCATTGGTTTGATGCTCTAGACCGTGAATAGAACTCGATTACCTTAAACGACTATAGTACACCTCTAGCAAGGGTCTACCATCCCCCATTACTCGGAACGCCATTTATGCTTATGACTTAATCCCAGTTTATGCAATAGTTATCCAGTGCGATAAATTCCTTCCATTCTTTAATATTAGTACCATCTGGTTTATAGGATTCGGTTAAAGTGTTAACCCACTAATAGCGAGGTTGCTCTAAGCTATCCTAGTAGTTTACTTCTTACCGAAGTATATTGCCTTTTACCATAGTGTGTTTGACTAGAAACCATTTCTATCAAACACATACTCTGATTAGAGGTTTACGGCAATCATCACTTCAACAAGTGGCCAGGTACAACTCCTTAATATTCCGGAGCAATGGATTCTTTCCAACTACTCAGCTTACCAACGTGTTGTCATCACTATACCCATAATCACCTGTAGCACCCTAAATTAATAAGTGTATAGTAATGACCCAAAGTATAGCAGTAGTACCACAAAAGGTAACTAGCATCTCAAGTACGAGGACATTCGCAAAGCTTATTGCATGAAGATAAACACTAACACATTGATATATATATACCAAGTGTTTATCTTACTGCAGTCTCAAATATATCTCCTAGATATATCCATGTGTCAAACTTAAGGCGCCACCTTCAGTCCTTAGGAGATTGACTGCTTGGACCCTTTCCAAGAAAGTTGACCATATGCTAGTCTTTTCGCTTCATCAATATCCTTTCTTGATAAAACTATGACTGGGGATAGTTTAGACATAATCATAATTGCACATGAAGCAGGTTCCACCAGATATAGTCCAACTATAATTTCTCTGACTTCATGCTATGATGTGTTAAGGACTTTTGTATATATACATCAATGAATATATTTAACCAGCTATAATATATATACATAGAAACACATTGATATAAACAAAAGAACAAATACCTTTATTGATTAAACAAATTATTCGTACTATTACATAATTAAGATATATCGCCCTAATTGCCTTAAGGGCATACATCATATCCAACAAACTCCCACTTGCACTAAGGCCAATTAGCCATATGTCTTAATCCATATGCTTTAACATGCTGGTCATGTTTGACTTGAGTCAATGGCTTTGTCAGACCATCCGCGAGGTTCTGATCAGTGGGTACATATTCTAATCTTATTATCTTAGCATCAACAATCTACCTGATTATATGAAACTTTCTGGATACATGTCTATTTTTTTATGAGACTGTGGTTCCTTTGCCTGAGCTATGGCACCATTGTTATCACAATACAAAGTAATTGGATCAACAGCCTCAGGCACCACACTGAGATCACCAATAAATCCCTTTAACGAGACAGCTTCTTTTACTGCTTCACATGCAGCAATGTATTCAGATTTTATGGTTGAATCAGCAGTAGTTTCTTTCTTGGAACTCTTCCAGCATACTGCCCCTCCATTTAATACATACACAAAACCTGACCGAGACTTAAAGTTATCCTTATCAGATTGAAAACTCGCATTAGTGTAACCTCTAATTATGAGGTCACCTTCTCCATAAATCAAGAACTCATCATTAGTCCTTCTCAAGTACTTAAGGATTGCCTTGATGGCCATCCAGTGCTTTTCACCTGGATCTAACCGATATCTGCTCATAAAGCTCAAAGCCTGAGAGATATTCAGCCTAGTACATATCATAGCATACATGATGGATCCTATCATGGATGCATAGGGTATATCCTTCATATGCATTCTCTCCTGAGCTATCTCCGGACACTCAGCCTTAGATAGGTTTATCCCCTTTGTCATCGGGAGATAACCTTTCTTAGAATGCTCAAGGTTGAACCTATTCAATACCTTATCTACATATGTACTTTGAGAAAGACCTAACAGCTCTTGGATCTATCCCTGTAGATCTTTATACCTAGTATAAATGTTGCTTCACTAAGGTCTTTCATGGAGAACTTTCTTGACCACCACACTTTAACATTTTAAAGAAGAGAAATGTCATTTCCTATTAGCAGAATGTCATCAACATACAACACTAGAAAAACGACTGCACTCCCACTAATCTTCTTATAAACATAAGGCTCATTTGCATTTAGGCAGAAATGCAATTCCCGGATTGTCTGATCAAACCTTATATTCCAACTCTTGGATGCCTACTTAAGTCCATAAATGGATCTTTATAGCTTGCATACCTTCGAGCCATTCTGAGATGTAAAACCCTCAGGTTGTGTTATATACACATCCCGGTCTAAACCCCCATTCAGGAATGCTGTTTTAACATCCATCTGCTAGATCTCATAATCGTAATAGCAATGGCGAGGAGTATCCTTATGGCTTTAAGTATGGCTACTGGTGAGAAAGTTTCATCACAGTCAATACATTCACGTTGACTATAAACTTTCGCAACCAACCTTGCTTTAAAGGTAATTACATGACCGTTCATGTATATCTTCTTCCTAAAGACCGACTTGCACCTAATTGGTCTAACCTCTTACGGTGCATCAACCAAATTCTAAACTTGGTTCTCATACATGGAATCCATTTCTGATTTCATGGCTTTTAGCCGTTTATCAGAATCTAAGCTTTTCATTACCTCATCATATATCCTTCGTTCATCATCCTCCATAAGATATAGTTCCTTATCATCAGTGATGATAAAACCATATCTATAGGGACCCTTATGAACACGACCTAATCTTCATAATGATTGTGTTTCAATAGGTTGTTCTTGGATCACACTCTTTTGTGTATCTAGAACAGGGTCAATCAGTTGATTGTCTGTTTCTTCCTCTTGAACTTCTAGATTAATATTGCTCCCACTGACTTTTACAAGTAAGTGTTCCTTTTCTAAAAAATTAGCATTCCGAGACACAAATACCTTTTGTGCTTTGGGTTGGTAAAACAGATATCCAATTATTTACTTTGGATATCCAATGAATAAACATTTGTCAGCCTTGGCATTCAGCTTATCTGACTCTATCCTCTTTACCATAGTAGGATAGCCCCATACTCTTAAGTGACTTAGAGATGGCTTCTTGTTACACCATCTTTCATAAGGTGTAAAATCAACTGATTTAGAGCGCACTCTGTTTAAAACATAAACCGTGCTCTCCAGTGCATATTCTTAAAAGGATTTACTAAGATCTGCATGGCTCATCATGGACCTGATCGTATCTAATAAAGTCTAATTCCTCCTTTCTGACACTCCATTGTGTTGGGGTGTATAAGGAAGGGTCCACTAGGGAACTATCCCGTTTTCTTTTAGATAATCCTGAAACTCCTGACTTAAGTATTCTCCACCTAAATTCGATTGAAGTGTTTTAATACTTTTCTCAAGCTGTTTCTCTACTTCAGCTCTGAATAGTTTGAACTTTTCAAAACTTTTAGACTTGTGCTTCATCAAGTACAAATAACCATATCGTGAGTAATCATCAATAAAGGTTATGAAGTAGGAGTATCCTCCTAGTGCCTAAACACTCATTGGACTACACACATCAGTATGTATAAGTTCCAATGTACTCGTGGCCCGCTCACCCTTTCCTTGAAAGGGTAACTTTATCATTTTTCCTTTTAAACAAGGTTCGCAATCACCATAAGACTCCAAGTCTATTAGGCCCAAGTCTCCACGCTTATGCAACTTGGTTAAGCGATCTTTGTTTATGTGGCCTAAATGATAATGCCATAAGTAGAAAGAATTCTCATTATCTAATTTAACTTTCTTCACATTGTTTATATTGAAAACTTCTGTTTTAGTATCAAGAACATAAATGCCACCTTTCAACATTCCATAACCATAAAGAATATTATTCAAATGAATCTGACAATTATTATTCGAAAATAAAATTTCAAATCCCTCTACTGCTAAACACGCAACAGATACAATATTCTTAGTAATGCTTGGAATGTAGTAACAATTATTCAAAACTAAAACAAGTCCACTTGGCAAAACAAGACTAAAAATCCCTACGGCTAATGCAGCAACTCTGGCTCCATTTCCCATACATAGGTCCATCTCCCCTTTTGTAAGTTTTCTACAGTTCCTTAGTCCCTGCACAGAAGTACAGATATGAGAACCACAATCGGTATCTAATACCCAAGTGGATTTACGCAGAAAAGTAGCAAAATTTTCAATTACAAACATACCTGAAGTAGATGCCTCTGTAGGCTTCTTCTTTAAATGCTTAGAAGCAGGAGCTTTACAATCCCTCTTCCAATGTCCCGGTTTCCCACATTGGAAGCAGACATACTTAGATGCCTTCTTTTCTTTCTTCTTCTTATTGATTCTTTTCTTAGCACCTAGTGCCTGCTTCTTCTTTTTAGAAGCCTTGCCTTTTTCAACCAACAGTAGAGGTTTCTGATCCTTCTTGATATAAGGTTCTACTATTTTTAGCATGTTGATTAATTCAGGGATAGAGGAATTAATGTTGTTCATTTAATAGTTAGTCACGAAGCCTGAGTAACTATCTGTCAAGGACATCAACACAAGGTCAATGCTCAAGTCATGATTCATCTCAAATCCCAATCGATTTAGCTTCTCAAGGTATCCTAAGAGTTTCAGTACATGCTGAGAGGCAGAGATGCCAGCCTGCATCTTGGTCCTGAAAAGGAGCTTGGAGCTCTCATACCTCTCTGTCCTTTCCCTCTCTGAAAAGAGTTCTTCAAGATGGAGAACCATGTCCTCCAAGGGCATGTTCTCATATTATTTCTGAAGCTCAGGATTCATGGACCCTAACATAATACACATGGCAGTCTCATGATCTTTCCTGTGCTTCAACCAGGCATCATGTTCCATATGATCCTCAACATTAGGTTCTACAGGGAAAATTTCACTTAGAACATAGGCAATTCCCTTGGATCTGAGAACCATTCTCACAGCTCGGAACCAATCAGAAAAGTTAAAGCCATTCAATTTGGTGTCAAGTAACATACGAAGATTAACATTGGAAGTCATTTTTAACCTAAGATATAAGAAAAGAAAAAGTTTAGATATTAGTTTAAGTACATGCATTTAATATAAGGTCTTTTAATTAAACACATTTGTCCTACTATTTTCTTCGATATTTACAATAGTCCATTCTGTTGAATTCGGAAATTTTAGCCCAGCTAAATTTCCTAGTAGGTAGCATCTATAACTAGTCTATTACAACCCCCAATTTTATGAGTCAAGTCATAATAGTAAGTCATAGTTGGAATTCCATTCCATTTGCATCGCATGCAATTGCTAATTCATTCAAGTTCCCTAATCCCAAGGGAAGTGTGCTCTTATATTAGCATCTCCTTGAATATGCCTCAGATCTGGGCCTAGCCCCCAATTTTATGGTGGACTACCCTAGCTATGTTAAGGCATACCCTATCCCAAACTTTACAACCAATCAATGTGGACTAGAAGGAATGCTTTACGTAGCACTTTGATAGCCCAAAGAGACAGTATTATAAATTTGAGTAAGGAAGACTACAACTTGCCTTAATATATTTACTTTGAGATTTTATTGATGTTAAACGTCTCACCCAATCTAGAATTTTATCAGATGGACAAAATTATAATAACTTGTATTAAATCAGGGAATTTTAGAATTAATTTATAAGGTCTAACCTTAGGTGGGTTTAGCTCTTTATTATAATTATTTCATGAACCTAGATTATATGCAAAATAATTAACACTTTTATTTGTTATTTTTTTTTAAAACGCACTTTTATTTGTTATATTTATATTGCATTTTCTTTAAGCTTTTATTCAATAAATTTAATTTTTACTTTGTTATAGAAACATATATAAGCGCCATCTTATATACCAGAAATAAATTAGTTCATATCAATCTCCCGGTTGGTTAATTCAAATTTCACCGATATAGGTTCCCAGGTAGGAGAGATGCCCTATGAGAAGTAGACACCAAGTCCAATCCCTAGCCAGAAAAAATATGGGCACAAACCTGAAGACCAATGGATTCTCTTGAACTAATAAATTTCGTTCTTCCAATTCATGTAAAATTGAAGCATCTACAACCCATGTAATTTAAATAAATTATTGACACTTTTATAATTTGATTCAAAATTATTCATAACCATTTTCTAACCTTGAAATGAAAGGCACAAGTTCATATATATTGTTCCAAACAATTAAATAAATAAATCATTTCAATAGAAAATAATATTTAGTTCGTTTCGAACTTAATTATGCACTAAGTAGGCAAGCTCTGATACTGCTATTGGGAACTGACAGTCAGATTAAACATTCATAACATGCATGGTGTAAATTCAAAATTGTGTCCCTATCCCCAGGAACTCCTATTAGTTGCATATACATTAAATAAAGCCTTAACTAAATAATTCTCTACCTAGCTTAGAATCCAAAAGGACTAGGCATACCATAATTCCAAATTATATCCTTACACATTTATTTTATACTAAGCATGTTATAACTCTAAGTTATAGCTTAAGCATGTTATAACTCTAAGCTATAACCTAAGCATAAAATAAACTAAGCATGCAAAATAACCTAAGCATAATTATTAAGTCTAAAAACGCTTAAAGAAAAAGACCTAATAATTAAAAGAGAAAGAAAAAGAACTTACCAGTTGAAGCGTGCTTTTGCAGAACCTTCTTGCACAAGCCTCCAAATATAGGATAGCCTCTATCAGTATCTACACGAACCCACGAACCAAAACCTCACCAAGAGGTAGAACTGAGAAGCCTCGAGTAGTTGCTAGACCACTCCAGAAGCCTCACCCGAAAATATATACTAGAGGTGCTTTAAGCTCCTCAAAAATAACTTGCTCGATTACTAGAGAGATTAATCTTTGCAAATCTCAACTTGGGATTTATACTTGTGCTTGGTGCACTTGAAACAAGAGAAGGGGAAGCCTACATATAGGCTTGGGGAGCAAAAAATTGGTCCCCAAAAGCAATGTGGGATGGGAGTAAAACTCCCATCCCATGCGGGTTGCTCATATGCGGATCCAAAGGATCCGCATGTCACCCGCCCCACATGCAGTGTACTACGCACGCTGTATGTGGTAGCTTGCAAGGCAAGCCCTTGCGGGCTTGCCTTGCATGCGAGCTGGGCTCACGGCGCACCCCTTTAGGGGCTGCCGCAATGCCCAGCATTGCTCGCGCACCTTTCGGTGTATTCCCGCACACCCGAGCCTGTAAAAATTACTTTTGTACTCTCGGTTCAATTTAACTCGCCAATGCAAAATTCCCCTTTTAATCCTTTTCAAATAAATGTTTATTTTTTTATCTTAATAAATTAGTTACCAGTCAAAATAAATTTCTTGGTCCAACCAAAATAGATCTAATCAATTATAATTTATTTATGACTCTAATTAATTAGTTACCAGTCAAAATAAATTCTTTGGTCTATCCAAAATTGATCTAATCAATTTTAACCAATCAAATAATAATCCAATTATTATTTATGTTATATTCTCATAATAGAATAAATCTATTAGTTCTTTACTTAATCTGATGAAGGTCTAATGTGTGTGACCTTATAGGATCCCGAAGTATTGAGCTGTTAAGGCTTAACTAACCCTTGTTCTAATGGAACCATTGGCTCGATGCTCTAGACCGTGAATCAAACTCGATTACCTTAAATGACTGTAGTACACCTCTAGCAAGGGTCTACCATCCCCCATTACTCGGAACGTCATTTATGCTTATGACTTAATCCCGGTTAATGCAATAGTTATCCAGTGCGATGAATTCCTTCCATTCTTTAATATTAGTACCATCTGGTTTATAGGGTTCGGTTAAAGTGTTAACCCACTAATAGCGAGGTTGCTCCAAGCTATCCCAATAGTTTACTTGTTACCGAAGTATATTGCCTTTTACCATAGTGTGTTTGACTAGAAATCATTTCTATCAAACACATATTCTGATCAGAGGTTTATGTCAATCATCACTTCAACAAGTGGCCTGGTACAACTCCTTAATATATCCGGAGTGATGGATTCTTTCCGACTACTCAGCTTACCAACGTGTTGTCATCACTATACCCGTAATCACCCGTAGCACCCTAAATTAATGAGTGTATAGTAATGACCCAAAGTATAGCAATAGTACCACACAAGGTAACTAGCATCTCAAGTACGAGGACATTCGTAAAGCTTATTGCATGATGATAAACACTAACACATTGATATATATATATATATATATATATATATATATATATATATATATATATATATATATATATATATATATATATATATACATATATATATCAAGTGTTTATCTTACTGTGGTCTCCAATATATCTCCTAGATATATCCATGTGTCAAACTTTGGGTGCCGCCTTCAGTCCTTAGGAGATTGACTGCTTGGACCCTTTCCAAGAAAGTTGACCACATGCTAGTCTTTCCGCTTCATCAATATCATTTCTTGATGAAACTATGACTAGGGATAGTTTAGACATAATCATAATTGCACATGAAGCAGGTTCCACTAGATATAGTCCAACTATAATTTCTCTAACCTCATGCTATAATGTATTAAGAACTTTTGTATACATACATTAATGAATATATTTAACCAGCTATAATACATATACATAGAAACACATTGATATAAACAAAAGAACAAATGTTTTTATTGATTAAACAAATTATTCGTACTATTATAAAATTAAGATATATCGCCCTAATTGCCTTAAGGGCATACATCATATCCAACAGAAGGGATTGAGCTAGAAGTGTCTCTTCATCACAATAAGGGACCACAAACTCTTGCCATTACTGAGAAGAGGGAATCTTGGGCTGATTTAGCCGAGCAGGATGAGGCTGCGGAAGAGGATAATACTTGGGAAACAGTCAAGAGGAAAAAGAAAGCTAGTCGGCGGAGCTTATCGCCGAATGCGAGAATGAAGGCTTTTACAGACTCTATTATTGCTAGTGCTTCCAAAAGCACGGGATCTAGCCCTACTGGAAGTGGGTCTACAGGCAACACGATCACGGTTTCGCAGACCGCTGCCTCTAAATGGAAGCCATTTTTGGTTCAGAAAAAGAAGAGCTTAGTGATCGCTACTAGGGAGCAAGGTCAACGTGACCGCAGGAAACCGGGCTGATTGTCTCCTTTATGAGGAGTTTCCTTATTTTTACTTGTTTTGTTTTCTGCATTTTATTTTCTTTTCTTTTCATTTTCTTTTTTTTGTTTTTTTTTATTTTATATTTTTTCCTTTTTAATAAATAGAGACCGGATTCCGATTCTCAACTTTTAACTAAAAAAAATTTAGTTAGTTTCATAACAATTTTTATTTTATAAGAAAATTTTCAAAATTTTTCTCAAACACCATGTAAATTAATCATTTCGTGTTTTCTTACATTATAAATTTATTATGTAATAATTTTTACAGTAATAAATTTCAATAAAATTGTTTTTTTTCCATGAAAATCTGCCGCAAGAAGTTAATTGGCTAATAAAATTGAAAATTATTAACTGGATAATGTAATTCGGTCTCGTCATCAAAATTCAGAACTCAAAATTTGGGAATAACTAACAATTTCTAATCCCAATTAGAAGCTCTAATTAGGTAAAAAAAAACCAGAGAGTTTCTCCCATTAGCTTGCATCACAAGGTAATAAAACTTATTTTCCCACTTGGCTTTAGCTTGTTGAATCCTTAAACCAACAGAATCTATTTATCTTAATTGAAGACAGTTGTTAAGATAATAATCCTACCGGTTGTTGAATTTGATCTCCTTCTACGGCTAGGATTGAATCCCCAAAATAGTCACTGTTGTTCGAAACCATAAACCCACTTTTAAACCCTAATTCTTAGGATTGAGATTATCTAAAGGTGAAAAATAACTTTAAAGAACATTTAAACATATTCTATCCCTCCATTTTATTTTGGAAGGCTAGGATTTAATGCACACTTTCTTAAAATAATTTTCTCTCACTTCCTCGCATCCTATATCTATCTAAATTTACACTAAAGTTACTTTAGAGAATCCTAATCCTAACTCTTAATTACCAAAACTCCCAATAGCCTTTTCAATTAGTTTCTTCAGCTTTCCTTACAGGTTTTCGTAATAGTTTCAACAATGGCGGGTGGTGATGTTCCTCAAGATTTGTTTTCTACTTCGATGTTCTATGATAACGGGGAACTAGATAGTTTTCTGGCAGAAGATCTTGCTGATTTTAGGCGTAGGATTGAGACAACCCAGTAGCGGTCGGTCTTTCCTTTCCTCTTCTTAATGGGCGACGAAGATGAACAACTGATGCCAGGGCCGTTCCTGAGCACGGGCGAGAGGGGCGATCGCCCCAAACCCAGTTCTGATAGGGATCCTCTTTATATAAATTTTTTAGATTATTTAATAAAAAAAGTTAAAATTCTTAACTATTAACTTTTCATACTCTATGTGTTCAACAATAACTTATTTTGTCTTTTTTTCTTTCTCCCAAATTAATTAATCTATTAAAAATAAGTTAAATATTCAATCTAATTCATTTTTCAAAATTTTAGCAACATTATTTACTCAACTACTTGTAAAGAGGGCCTCAATCTCTCATCTCGCCCATGGTCCCCAACAAGGTAGGAACGGACCTGACCGATGCTTATAGAGGAATCGGAATCGGAATCAGTCGATTATTCTCCAAAGGCATAACCTTTGAAAGCTGAAGACTTTAAAATACTGGAAGATATTCGAGTTGAAGAATCAGGTTCGGCATGTTCGATTTGTTTAGATAAAGTGCCAAAAGGTTCAGAAGCAAAGCGTCTGCCATGTTCTCATATATACCACCGCGATTGCATCGGAAAATGGCTTGAGACAAAGAACACTTGCCCTCTTTGCCGCGGTGATGTGAATATTCGGTGAATCATAGGTAATTTGCCTATCTTTAACTTGATTCTATTTCTGGTAATCGATGTACATTAAAAATTATTAATTAGCATAACTGTATCATTTAACAATGTTTGTATTTAACATATTTATTCTTCTTAGATATAATAATACACATATTGGATTTGGAATGCGATTCTTTTGCAAAGAATTAGAGTACTGATGCAATATTAATGTTATAATATTGGTACTGGCTAATTTTTACTCAGTAAATAACAGGTTAACATACTTCGTCATCTTGAATCTCGTTGGATCTGTATTATGCACTCCGAAGTGAAGACATAGGCCAGCTTATTGTGTGTTGTTCTTACAAAAGAAGAATGTATAATACTGTAATTAGAAGAGGAACTACCTAAAGAATGTATGGATTAACATTGAAGTGATTATTTTTTATGTAAAGGTTGAGCTGGGCAGAAAACTCTTAGTTTTTTTTTATTTAAAGGTTGAGTTCGGCAAAAAGCCGGCTCCATTTATTAAAGAAAAGAAAAAGCAACAAACAAAAAACATCTTAGGGATGTTACAAAAAAATTTTGCAACCTAGTGCAAAAATAATGGACTAAAAGTCTCAATCACAACATAATGAATCCTAAAGATCTAAAGATACTTAGCAAAATGAGCTACGCGAAGAAGTTTTCCGTGATGCACCATAATCAATCTGTCAGGTTCTTGGCCTGACGAACTGAAATGGTGAATAGAATTGAGAGAAATAGAGAGAGTAGAGAAGAGAGAGAAGTGTTAGGGAGAAGAACAGAGGAAGTAGAGGGGGAAAATGTTTTGATTATTATTCATTCATTGATTACTCATTCAATACATTGCATAGGTATTTATACTAATGTCTATAACTACCTTCCTAACATCTTGTCATAGTAAAAGACTAAAATACCCTTATACAATATCAGAATTGTTAACATACTAATGACTACTCTCAATACCTGACAATACCCTCCCCTTCAAATCATTCTTGACCCCAAGAATGAAAAAATGAACTACTAGACATGAAATTCCAGAACTAAAGCTAATAACAACCCTAAACCGTAGCAATCCTCTTCATTAGACTTGGTGGTTAGATCTGACTTGTCTATGGTCTTCTCCCAAGGGCAATGGACTGCCTTGTGCGGGATCTTTAGCCAATTAAGTTCTGAAATAAGCCGATGCACTCCATTATGATTCAAACAAGAATCTGTTAGCTTAGCTTTTCCTTTTTAGCAGTGGATTCAGGTCCAAAGCTTTCTTTTATTTTTTATTTTTTTCCTCTGTCAAACGGAAACATGACCTGCTCAATTAGGAAGAGATTCTTGGAACTTGTGTTTGTCTTCCCTCTGTCAAATGGATACAAAGGTTGATCACCATCAGCTTTCACCTTATTTCGAAATTCAGATTAAGTAGTGGTAGTACACTTCATTCCTTCAAGCGCTCCTTTTAGTTCGGGCTGCTTGAAAACCACCAAATGTGACTCATTTTTAAACCTGGAATCAGATTGAATAATGCCTAAAAAAGCATTGCTAGATGGGTGTTCTTTCTTCAGTTCTTTCTCAGGCATGTTACCAAACAGTTGTTGTGCAACTGCTGGAGTAGCCGAAGCTCTTGGAAATTCCTTGGACTTTAGAACTTAGATATTGATCTTTTCTGTTCTCTGCACTGATTTTCCAGACGGTAGTTCATTCTTTTCGCTAACATCCATTTCTGAAGCCTTCGTTTCAGCAACAGAATCATCCAGAGGCTTCTTTGGCTTTCTATCGAACACCTGGTGTGCATCTGGTTGTAAGGCACCTTCAGTCTCTTTTTCTTTTTCACCGTTACCCTTCTCTGCAATCAATGGCTGTTTGGATGCACTTAAGCTGGGATTTGGTTCGTGATTACTCTTTTGATTCAATAACTTGAGTTCTTGAACGATCGTAATCATGGTGTTATTAAGCTTTTGAATTGCTTCATTCTGGCTCTTCTCGAACACAGCAAGCCGATTCTCTTGAGCCTTCATTCGCGTTTCCCAAGCTTTTAATATTTCCTGAATTTACTCGTTACTTTCGTTGATTGAAACCGTCAAAAATTCAATATGATTTTCCAGTATTTTGATTTTCTTGGTTGTTGCCATTCTTTTCGGTCCGAGAATAGGAGCTCTGGTACCAATCTTCAGGTTCTTGGCCTGACGAACTTAAATGGTGACTAGAATTGAGAGAAATAGAGAGAGTAAAGAAGAGAGAGAAGTGTGAGGGAGTAGAACAGAGGAAGTAGAAAGGGAAAGTGTTTTGATTATTATTCATTCATTGATTACTCATTCAATACATTGCATAGGTATTTATACTAATGTCTATAACTACCTTCCTAACATCTTGTCCTAGTAAAAGACTAAAATACCCTTACACAATATTAGAATCGTTAACATACTAATGACTAATCTCAATACCTGACACAATCCCTGCGGGAAGGTTGAGATGATTAGTCCTAAAGGATGTGAGGCCGTGCAAGACCTAGACATCAAAGCATCTAACCGTCGATTCAGACGAGATCCAAACCGAAACAAAACACATTCCAAGGAGAACCGCAGCAGACCAAGGAAAAAACCATTCTAAAGATTGAAGTCGTTAAACTTGCGATCACTACTGCCTGAAAAAGGCACCATCCTGAGCAAACGGTGAGACGCCATAGGGCAGGTATACGGCTAGGAATTAGCCAAAGCCGCCCGCACCTTAACACATCAAAGGAAGAGATAAGATCCTCTTTATTGAAAAACAGCCGACAAAACCGCCGGTAGAAGAGGGGTGGACCCTCCAAGTAGCTGCCGAGCATTGACCCCCAGTCGCGCCGTCCAAACAGACCCCTAGTGGAGTGAACATAGCAAAAAGCAGGCGAAATCAGGGCGCTGCCAAGTCGCCTAGACGCCGTCTTGTTGAAACCCGGCCAAACGCTGGAGAAAAATAGAACCCTAGCCGCAAGGTCTGCAGCCGTGGGATCAAATCGATCAAACGCCGGTGAAACCCTAGGCACCGAAAATCAGAACCCTAGACGCTAGTGAAACCCGGCCAAACGCCGATGAACTAATCGCCAAAAATCAGGGCGGCTAGGGTTCAGGAGAGAACCTAGCCGCCTTCGCTCCTCTCATCTCCCGTCGTAGGACGAACCAACCAGACTCCGGAGGAATGAGAAAAATTAGCAAAACGCAGGTGGGATTGGGGCGCCGCCTAGTCGTCGTCTTCTCGAAACCCGGCCAAACGTTGTGGAAAACAAAACCCTAGCCGCAATCACAAGGTCTGCTGCTATGGGATTTACCGATCAGAAGCAGGTGGAAACCTGACCAAACGCCAATAAAAACTAGCCACTGATTGTCAGACGACTAGGATTCAAAAGAGAACCCTAGCCCCCTCCTCTCTTTATATTCTCCCGTCTCCCATACTACTAATAGTTTATCTCTCTTGCTCTCACTTCTCAAAAAAACTCTTAGTTAATTACATATCAGCCCCAGTTTTTATTGTTTTTGTTACCCGGTCAAATAAATATGTTATGTAATGTGAGGCTCCAATTATTTGTGTTGGTGTAGTTCCCTTAATTAATTAAATATGGTTGACCAGTTTCCGATTTTTCATTGTATATGTCATACAATTAAATGTGGTGTTGATCATATAAATTTTCTTGTCCTTGTTGCTATTGTGTGAATATTTATTTCATCAAAAAAAATATTTATTACTTTATCGTTATTTACCATGGAATGATTGGTATGAACTTTAATTTAATAGTGAAAATGAATAAAGTATGATTTATTAAAAGTAAAGTACTGTGTGTATGTAAATTCAATTGTTACTTGCATGAGTTGTCATATGTGGTATGATTAACCTATAAGTTATTAAAATAAGAAATAAAGTAAAAAGATTTTTTAAATTTCAAAAAAAAAAAATTTCAAGTCATTGCTGGAATGGGAAGAGAGGGATTCAAATATAGCTTGCCTCGCAACGCATAATGAGCTTGTGGAATGAGACTCATTTTCGACTCTTACTGAATACATTTGTAGGAAGAGGTAATAAGCTTTAACAATGATTAAGCTCCGAATAAAATTAACTTAATTTTGATACTTGTGGTTTATTTAAAAAACACCTAGAATGTTACATAAAATTTATGATTCTTTTTGTAGCGCTCACTAACTTTACTTGAGATAAGCTAGCCCAGATTGTGTAAAAATTGTCAAATTAAATGTATAAATGAGTGAACTAATAGTTTGCATTTCATTAGATCTACACATATACAGTGCAATGAATTGGGAGGAAAGCTCAAAAAGTTTTAGTGGAACTCGGGTTCGACACATCTATACTGAAAAATGTCTCGACCTTCCATTGCAATTTGCAAACCACCTAATTAATCAAATGTCATCTAAAAGTGGGAAATACGGTTACTTCTAAACCGAGCCGAAGCAATTTGATAAAAAAAAATGAGGTGTTGTCATTGTTAATGATGAAGCTTTTCCAAATTTCCGCGAAGCTGAAAAAGAGACGAGCAAGCCTCATTAAGGTCTGAAGAATCTGCCTGAGATATTGGCCTCGGAACTGAACTCGTGGTAAGAGAAAGAATAGATTCGAGATCCTTAATGCATTGCTCCATGTTTCCGAAATTCGCTACATGCTAAGGTTAATTTCCCGGCCCAACTGAAGTAACTTAGAATTAATATCCCTCGCTCTGAGAAGAATTAGAACAAATTGTTGTCCCTTTTGTTCGAATAAATGATAAGAAGCCCGAATGATCCCGCCAAAAATTTAACAATCGAAAAGGTTTGACGCCACAATTAGCTAATAAAATTGAAAATTCTCGTCATCAAAATTCAAAATTCAAAATTTGGGAATAACTAACAATTTCTAAACCCAATTAGAAGCTCTAATTAGCTCAAAAAAACAAGAGAGTTTCTCCCATTAGCTTGCATCACAAGGTAATTAAAATTTTTTCCCACTTGCCTTAAGCTTGTTGAATCTTTAAACCAACAGAATCTATTTATCTTAATTGAGGACGGTTGTTTCGATAATAATCCTACCGGTTGTTGAATTTGATCTAAATCTACGGCTAGGATTGAATACCCAAAATAATTACTATATGTTGTTCAAAACTTAAAACCCCACTCCTAAACCCTAACTTTTAATTACCAAAAGCCTCTTGAATTAGTTTCTTCTGCTTTTTCTACAGGTTTTCGAAATAGTTTCAAAATAATGGCGGGTGGTGATGTTCCTGAAGAATTGTTTTCTACTTTGATGTTCGGGGATAACGAAGAACTGGATAGCTTTTTGGCAGAAGATCTCGTTGATTTTAGGCGTAGGATTGCGACAACTCAGCCGCAATCTGTCTTTCCTTTTCTTTTCTTAATGGGTGATGAAGATGAACTACCAATGCTTATCGAGGAATTGGAATCAGTCCATTATTCTCCAAAGGCGTATCCTTTGAAAGCTGAAGACATTGAAAAAATCGAGGAGGTTAAAGTTGAAGAATCGGGTTCAGGATGTTCGATTTGTTTAGATAAAATGCCAAAAGGTTCAGAAGCAAAGCGCTTGCCATGTTCTCATATATACCACCGTGATTGCATCGGAAAATGGCTTCTGAAGAAGAACACTTGCCCTCTTTGCCGCCGTGATGTGAACTTCCGGTGAATCATAGGTTAGGTGCATATTTTTAGCTTCATTCTTTTTCTCGTAATCTGTGTACGTTTAAAATTATTAATCTTGCATAACTATATCATTTAAGAATGTTTGTAATCAAAAAATTTATTCTTCTTAGATATACATATATTGGAATGCGATTCTTTTGCAAGTAATTAGAGTCTCGGTCGAATATTAATATGGAAGATTAATGTTGTAATATAGGTAGTGACTAATTTTTCCTCTGTAAATAACAGGTTAACATCCTTCGTCATCTTGAATATCGTTGGATCGCCAGCTTATTGTGTGTTGTCAGCTGTTGTTCTTACAAAAGAAGAATATGTAATATTGTAATCAGAAGAGGAACTACCTAAATAATATATGGATCTACCTTAGTTAATTACATATCAACACCAGTTTTTATTGTTGTTGTTACCCGGTCAAATTATTATGTTTTGTAAGACTACAATTATTTGTGTTGGTGTAGTTCCCTTAATTAGTTAAATATAGTTGAACAGTTGCCGATTTTTCATTGTATATGTCATGCAATTAAACATGTGCTGATCATATATATTTTCTTGTCTTTGTTGCTGTTGTGTGAATATTTGTACGTTAAAAACAAAGTAACTAATATAGAAAACACTACGTATGTAAATTCAATTGTTACTTGCATGAGCTATCACCTCCACTATGATTAACCTACAAGGTATAGCTTGCTTCACAATGCATACTGAACTTGTGGAATGAGACTCAGTTTCGACTCTCATTGAATACATTTATAGGAAAGAAGCTTTAATATTGACTAAGCTCCGAATAAAATTAACTCAATTTAGATATTTGTCGTTTATTAAAAAAATACCTAGAATGTTACATAAAATTGATGATTCTTTTTGTAGCGCTCACAAACTTTACATAAGATAAGCTAGCCCAATTTATGTAAAAATTGCCACTTTTGTTAGTAACATGGACTTTTTTTAATTTTTTTTTAGGAATATGACCCTCGAACCTAAAACCCCACCTTCTTACTCCACTTTGAGAGGAAGGTGTGACCCATGCTTGGTCCTGATAATATGGGGCTTTAAGCAAAAATTATATAAAAATAATAAAATAGGCTTTTTGATAAAAAAAAAAGTGTGTTTATGGGGAATTGAACACACAACCTTCAGGTTAGAATTATTAATACTTTACTAATCAAACTAACATTAATTAATATTTATGTTTGCACTCCTTACTTTAACTATTAAATTCTTAAATGAAAAAATATTTTTGGCCCCTTCCGATTATGGGCCCTAGGCAGTCGCACTTCATGCACCTCCTATTGGGTCAGCCCTGGTGTGACCACCAGACCAAATACTAGTGCATACTGTAGTGGATATATAAGGAGAAATTATCAAAAATATACATGTCTCACTAAAATATTTATAAAATTAACTATTAATTATGTCAAACAAATTACATATCTACTGTCCACCATAAATAATTTACGAACTAACAAAAATAAGAGAAAATAATTACATGAACACGGCCTAGTATTTATGTGGTAAATATCTAGTATTCATCTAGTAATTGTCTAGTAGTTATCTAGTAAATATTGTTATGAAATTATTATATGCACATCTATTTATATGTGTGTGTGTTAGGTGTCATTAGATCCATAAAAAACTATCAAAATTAAGACATACTAGATAATAACTAGATATCTAACAGTGATCTACTAGATAAATACTAGATGTCATATGTTATGTATATTTTAGAAATTTATTTGAAGTTATGATTACTAGATAACTACTAGACGATTACTAGATATTTACCAGATGAATACTACACCATATTTATGTAATTAGTTTCCCCTGTTTTTGTAAACTTGTAAATTGTTTATGGTGTCACCAAATTATTTTGATTTTTTTGTGGGATTTTTGTAAGAACCCCATCTATAAAGGGCTCTTACAAAAAATACCTCCATTCATAAAATAATTTGGGTCAAATAGGAAACTAATTACATATATACGGTCATTTCAAAATTATGCGACAGTGCATGCTTTTATCTTCGACATGCCACCTTAGAGTTTTTTGTTCGTCTCTTTTTTATCTTCGAAAAGGCATCTACTGTGACATTTTTGAACTTTTTCAACTGATAGACATGTGGTAGATGTCTGTTAGATATCTAGAATCTTTTTTTTTCATTAGCCTTTTTTTTCTTCTGATCTGTATGATGTGCTATCACTCTATTGGATTTGTTCTTGCGTTCTTTTCTCGATCTGGAAATCGTACCTCAACTCTCTTTTCTTCTTGTTCTTTGGTTGATTTCCACTAGTTAATCATTGTTTAGATGGTGGTTTGATTCCAAGTTTTGCACAAACTAACATACCAATTCCATAAAAAAACTATCAAAAACTAATATCTACCATGTCTACCAGACTTCTATCACATGTCTATTGGACATCTGTTAGATGTCTATTGGTTCAAAAAACTCAAAAATGTCACAGTGGATGTCATTTCGAAGATAAAAATAAGACAAACAAAAAACTCTAAAGCGGCATGTCGAAAAAATAAACGGCTTGAGAGATAAATGAAAAATAAGAAAGAAAATCAAAAGAAAATGGGAGAAACAAGTGGATGGTATAATATGTAAATAGAATCGAAGAGAATATGTATTAGTTTGACTTTATGATAAATTTTGAAATAGTTTAGCAAATTTAACTATTCATGATAAATTGTCATGTATAAAGGAGTGAATTATTAGTTTGCAATTTATTTTATGTACATATGTACAGGCCAATGGATTAAAATGAAAGCTCAAAAAGTTTTAGTGGAACTCGGATTCGAGTAGATCTGTTCATCGGACGGATTGGGTCGGGCTCAGGCCGAGCCATATCGGGCTTCCTAATAAAAGTATTAAACCAAACCTAGTCCGGCCCATACTTCTAATCTTCGGGCTTAGGTCAGACTCGGGCCGAGCTTAAGAAGCCATTTTCAAGCCCGGCTCATGACCCATTGATTAAATTCTAAATATTTTTTTTGTTGAAAGTTTAAATCACAAACTAAACAAATACAAATTACGAAATAATTCAACCATATTCACTTGATATAAAACTCAAGTAAGAAATATAAAATGGACAAATCTTTATATTGAACAACATTGGGCGGGTGAGACATAAGATTGAAACAGATGGTGAACTGATTTTTTGATGTATGGTACTACAAAATGTAAGCACAGTAGCCCCTTTTTTTATATGAGAGTCCGATTGCAAAAGTGAAATATAATATAAATCAATTATTAGTCTATTTGCACAGCAGGTTCGACGATTTAACTATAAAAAAAATAGTAAATAAATTTTTTAATTATTTATCAGGTCGGGCTCTGGTTTTTATATAAATAAAAACCAAGCCTAGCCGCCCATCATACTTCGGGCTTTATTGGGCTCGGGTTCGGGCTTAAATAAAAAATGAGTGTCTAAGTCCGGCCCATGAGAGTGGGCTTAGACCGGGTTCGATGGATAGCCCGGCCAGCGAACAGGTCTAGGTTCGAGAGATCTATACTGAAAATTTCTCGACCTTCCATTGCAATTTGCAAAACAACTAAACTTAATTAATCAAATTTCATTTAAAAGTATCGATTCCAGAGTAACAAAATGCTCATATATTGTCAAGTACAGCAATTCTCATCAACTATAAGCCTATTCCACTAGGAAATAATGGCCTGTATAGTTACAAAACACAAAACAGAAACTAAATTTTTTATGACCAGAACCAAAAATCTCGCTGAATGCACTAATGTAGCCAACACTAGTTGAACAAATCTGGGTTCAGCCAATCCCTGTAAATTGACATTATTAATGTGGAACAATGGCCTAACTCACCCCAAAAGGTATCTCAAAGGGTGAGGATTGCCTCACACATATAAGGAGCAACGTTGCTCAAGCCACTACCAACGTGGGATATCCAACGATTAACTCTATAAGATTTCTTTCCATCGAGTAGACTGAATTCATCTCATATCCTATTTGAACTTACTTGGTGATATCATCAAGGCGATCATCAAAATGGACCACATATTGCCACTTGTTAGCTGAAATGAAATCTAACAGCACAGCATTTGCTGCTGCCTCTTTTAAAATCAACCGACTGCTTGCTTGTATCTGATCCCAATAACTTCCAGTTCTTCCAAGTATCCCTTGTATAAAGCTAGTGCATCAACAGAAACACAATATAATCAACCGGGAAAGTTCAGCTAATCGAAAGTGATAAACCTAAATACACTTAAAGCATAGAACTAGTAACTATTCCTTTTACAAAATTACAATTAGGATCCAGAAGTTCATCCATTTAAGCATAGATTAGCACAGGTCATACTACATTTATCAATACGAGTATTATTTCTGATTTAATTGCTTTCAAGTGTCTATAAAATCTAAACAACGGGGTCACACTATCAATTCAATTATCATAAATTGCCAGAATTTCCAATGACCGCACACTCTCAATAAGAATCTAGACCTTTAAGATCTAGAGTCAATACATTCAATGAGAACAGAATCTTGTGTTAACTCTCATCCTCTTATACTACTTTTTGGGTAATACATACAACTATCTTCATTGAGACAATCTTGTTCGGGGCTTAGTTACAGCTTAGGCTCCTCAGCCCACCCAACAAGTATATTTAGTGGGATTCGAACCTTTGTCTCCCCCAACTTACTCAGTCTGCGTTGCCAACTGAGTTACACCTTACTGGTCTATCCTCTTATACTATAACTATAAAAGGAATTTGCGAACATTTTCCAAGTTTTCCAACTCGGAAAAAATGACATCAATGTACTTTTAAACTTAAGCACCTGAGGCCATGTTCTCTTGGACTATAGTTCAGTTCAGACCGCTTCAGTTCAGTTTAGTTCAGTTATGTGTAGTTATAAATTTACATTGAAATAAGTTCAGTTCAGCTCACTTCATTTCAGTTCAGTTCAGCAAACTTCATTTCAGTTCAGTTCAGTTCAGCAAATTGCAGCCCAAAAGAACAAGGCCTGAATTGCATTGTTACCTTCTTTTAATTCCTTCATTACAGAATAAAAGCAGAGAAACTGACCTGCATAATAGGGCCTCGTTCTTTCTCCTTTGCTAAGGCTTCCAGCTTTTTGTTATCTAACTACAAATCACGCAACAAAATCTTTCCAGCAACACAAAATGTAATAAAATAAACAATTCAGATTGAAGCCAAATCAAAAGAACGTCACAAAACAGATCATACCAAAAGAATGGCAGCTTGAGGGAAGTAGTGAAACATGTGATCCCCAATATTTTTGGCTACATTACCAAGCTCAGTATCATCAGATATCTCATTCGCATGGAAGTAGCCGACTATACCCAGACCCTTAGCACTGTAATACTCTTCTATCTGTACCAAAACCCTAATTTCTCAGTCAGTTCATAAATCAAAAGGCTAAATCTTAAAGCGTACCAAGATAAGGGAGATTTCCAAAGGAGGGTGATATATGGGAAATTTGTAAGTCAAACTTAGTTGACTATACTAGAATAATTCTGTTATTTTGCCTTTAGGCTGGTTGCGTTTTATCTTACTTTGTTTGTCTTTTTAATATAGCTAGTATAGCTGGCATTTTAGCCTATTACTATGTCGTTTAAGTAAGAATCAGTTAGATGAGAGAGAATCTTAACGGCTATATGAGTGAGCCAATGCGTGTAATCTCTCTTCTTCTCTCTCAATTTCTCTGCGTGTTCTAGCTCTTCTTTTACCGTTATCATCTGGTACCAGAGCAGTTCCTTCCTCGGAAAAACCTTCCCATCGAATCCATTCCACCGGAATCTTGGCTGATAATACTCGCTCGCAGCAAGAACTGAAGAAAATTGAGGATAACCTCAAAAGCAGGATTAAGGGGATGTTCAATGAGCAAGGGAAAAAGAAGGAAGCTACGATGCAAGAGATCCTTCTAAAATTGAATAAGCTGACGGAAACATCAGCTGATTCCCCCAAACCTCAAGGCTATATTGACTTGGGTTATGGCGATTCAGGGAACTCTTACCATATGGCTACTCGCTTGACCAAGGTTGAGTTTCCGCGCTTTGATGGTAACTATTTGGAGGGATGGATCTTCGGGTGTGAGCGGTTTTTCAAAATCGATCAAACTCCAGCTGAAAACAGGGTTACCTTAGCAGCGGTGCACCTTGCGGGAAGGGCTCTTGAGTGGCACCAGTCCTACCTGAAACGAAGGGGATTTGAGAAGGAACCTCCATTGGAGGAGCATGCTGAAGCCATTAGAGTTCGATTTGGGGAAAGGCTTTATACTAATCCCCTGGCAGATCTAAGAAAGGTTTACCAAACAGGGACACTGCTTGAGTATATGGAGACTTTGATTCTTGCGCTCATAAGGTTACCATTTCTGATGAAGATCTACTAAGCATGTTCATAAGTGGGTTACAAGATGATATTGGGTATCTTGTACTGCTACAAGGACCCAAATCCCTCCAACAAGCTTATTCTCTAGCTCGCATATAGGATGCATATTTGCAAGCGCAGAAATCTGGTAAATCATTTTCATCCTTTCTAGCCAGACAGCCAATTTCTGCTCCCATGGCTGCTGTTCCCTTGGCCACTATCAACCCAAATAAGGTACTCCTCTTACCTACTCCATAAATTCTCAAAAATACAGTCTCCACCTTGGTTGTTAACAGGCCAGCTGCCAAGGCTTCACTCTCACTAAAGCAGAAATGGCGGATAAAAGAGCTAAGAACCAATGTTTCTGGTGTGAGGAAAGGTTCACCCCCAATCATAAGTGCACTAAGAAATACCTGCATATGATTGTGGAGTGCCCTGATAATGAAGGGGTAGTAGAGGAGCACCAACAGGATGAGCAATCTCAACCAGGTGAGAAGATACATGTCATCTCTTTACATGCCATGGATGGAATGCAGGGGTCTGGCTTACAGGCTATGAGGATACAGGGGTGCTACAAGAAAAGGAAGGTGCATATCATGGTGGATACAGGTAGTTACTATAATGTTCTTGATTTGAAAGTAGCTAAGGAATTGGGGTGTACCCTTAGGCAAGTAGATCCTATAACTATAATTGTTGCCAATGGACAGAAAATCTATTGTCAATATGTTTGTGATAAACTTAAATGGGAGATGCAGGGTGTTAAATGTGTAACTAATTTTCTGATCATGCACATTGGTGGTTGTGAAATGGTGTTAGGAATTAAGTGGTTATCTACCCTAGGGAGTGTGGCCTGGAACTTTGCTGATATGACTATGAATTTTGAAATAGAAGGTCAAAAGCATTGTTTACAGGGGTTGATTGACACCACAGTTCAAATAATAAATTCTGATGGAATGTTGAAGTTACTTACTCATGCTCCAACTGCTTATTGGGCTCAAATACGAATCACCAGTCAAGAAGAGCAAATCCTTCCAACTTGTGTTCCTGAAGCTCTAAATGGGTTGATTGAGGAATTCAAGTTTCTTTTTCAGAAGGTAGTAGGGATGCCTCCAGTTAGGTCACATGACCATAGAATTCTATTGATGGAGGGTGGTTCCCCAGTCAATGTGAGACCCTATAAGCACTCCTCTGTGCAGAAAGATGTGGTAGAACAGATGGTGAGGGAATTATTGGCCAATGGAATTATAAGGGATAGTGTTAGTCCCTTCTCATCACCTATCGTTTTGGTCAAGAAAAAAGATCACACTTGGAGGATGTGTGTGGACTCTAGGGAGCTCAACAAGATCACTGTGAAGGATAGGTTTCCTATTCCTGTAATCGAAGAGCTCTTTGATGAATTGCATTGTGCCTCTGTGTTCACCAAGATAGACCTCACCTCAGGGTACTATCAAATCAGGATGTTTCCTGATGATATTCCAAAAACTGCCTTTAGAACTCATGAGGGACACTATGAGTTCCTTGTGATGCCTTTTGGATTAACCAATGCCCCTTCCACATTTCAAAGTTTGATGAATGATGTCTTCAAAACTATGTTGAGGAAAATAGTTTTGGTATTTTTTGATGACATCTTAGTTTATAGCAAGACTATGGCAGAGCATAAAAAGCATCTTAGAGCAGTGTTTGAAAAGATGCAGGAGCACCACCTAGTGGCTAAGTTTAGCAAATGTAGCTTTGGCAGTAGCAGTGTTGAATACTTGGGTCATATCATAGAGGGGGGTAAGGTGCTAACTGATCCAAGGAAGATAGCTGCAGTCAAGGTATGGCCAATACCTTGCAATGTTAAACAATTAAGGGGTTTCCTAGGGTTGGCTGGATACTACATGAGATTTATACAGAACTACGGGCTGATCAGCAAACCATTGACTGAATTGCTCAAGAAAGATGCGTTTGAATGGTCTGATTTAGCTACTAAGGCATTCGAGAAATTGAAGGAAGCCCTTACTTCAGCTCCTATGCTAGCATTACCAGTACCAGATAAGGAGTTTGTTGTGGAAACTGATGCTTCATATATAGGCATAGGGGCTGTTCTTATACAAGACAAGCACCCCATTGCTTACCTCAGCAAGGCACTTGGAAAGAAACACCAATCTTTATTAGTTTACGAAAAGGAACTCATGGCAGTAGTTCATGCTGTAAAGAAGTGGGATCACTACCTGAGACACAAGAAATTTCAGATAAGGACTGATCACAGAAGCCTGAAATTCTTGCTAGAACAGAGGATCACCACCACTCATCAACAAAAGTACATAGCCAAGCTCTTTGGCTATAATTTTGAAATTAGTTATAAGAAGGGGAGTGAGAATGGGGCAGCAGATGCCCTTTCAAGGGTGCCTATGGGTGATTTGGCTATATTGACCTTCTCTACACCAATGCAGAGTTTCATGCCTGAAATCAAGGCAAGTTAGGAGAATAATCCTGTATTATCAGCTATATAGCTGAGCTAAAAACCAAGAGGGATGAGCATGGCATCTTTACTTAGCAAGGTGGGGTGTTAAGGAGGAAGGGAAAGACTGTAGTGGGTGATGACATGGCCTTAAGAAACAAGGTGATCCAGTTGATGCATGATACGGCTCAAGGGGGGCACTCTGGGGCACTAGCTACTGCCAAAAGAGTGGGGTTGTCCTTTTACTGGAAAGGGCTAGAGAAGGATGTGAGGAACTATGTAAGAGCTTGTCTGGTTTGCCAGACTTGCAAGTATGAAACCACTAGAACCCCAGGTCTGTTGCAACCTCTTCCTATTCCTGAGAATATATGGTCTGATGTGAGTATGGACTTTATTGAAGGATTGCCCAAGTCTCAAGGTAATTTTGGTAGTTGTGGATAGGCTAAGTAAGTATGCCCACTTCATTAGCCTGAAACACCCTTATATTGCACATTCTCTAGCTCTGATTTACTTGGAGGACGTATATGAGCTACATGGATTTCCAAATTCAATTGTTTCAGATAGAGATCCAGTCTTTGTGAGCACATTCTGGACTGAATTATTTAAGTTATAAGGAGTGCAGTTAGCAAGGTCCACAGCTTATTTGAGGTGGTGAATCGTTGCTTGGAAACATATTTGAGGTGTATGTGCCATCAACACCCTGGATTATGGCAGAAAAGGCTAGCTATGGCTAAGTGGTGGTATAATACAACCTTAAACACCTCCATTAAGTTGACTCCATTTGAGGCTGTGTATGGTATGCCCCCACCCATTCATATTCCCTATGTGCCTGGTGACTCCAAGGTAGTGGAGGTGGATCAATTGCTCAGGGATAGGGAGCTAGCTCTTCAAATGAAATATCACTTGAAGAGAGCACAACACCGGATGAAACAGCAAGCCGATTTGGGAAAGTCTGACAGAGAGTTTAAGATTGGGGACTTGGTGTTTGTGAAACTCAGGCCATATAGGCAACAGAGTGTAGAAGCCAGGGTCAATAATAAGCTTGCTGCTCTGTATTTTGGCCCCTTTCAGGTAGAAGACAAAATTGGAAAGGTTGGTTACAGGTTAATCTTGCCACCTGGTTCTGCTATAGATCCGATTTTTCATGTTTCCCAGATGAAGAAGAAGATCCCTGTTGCAATTCAGTTAATTGATGCCATTTCAACCCCAGTCTTTACTATTCACACCTTCAAGCCAATTGTTATTTTGGATCGCAAGACAGTGAAAAGAGGTAATCAAGCTGTAGTAAAATGGCTCATCCAGTGGGAAGGTTGCAGGGTTGAAGATGCAACCTGGGAGTTTGCAGATGATATTCGCGCTCGATTACCCGACTCCAATCTTGAGGCGGAGTTTTAAGGGGGGTGGAATAATATGTGGGAAATTTACAAGTCAAACTTAGCCGACTATACTAGAATAATTCTGTTATTTTGCTTTTATCTTACTTTATATGTCGTTTCAATATAGCTAAGTATAGCTGGCGTTTTAGCCTATTACTATGTCGTTTAAGTAAGAATAAGTTAGATGAGAGAGAGAGACTTAACGGCTATATGAGTGAGCCAATGCGTGTAATCTTTTTCACCAAATTTGTTAATTAGAATCTCTCTTCTTCTCTCTCAATTTTTTTTTTTTTGTTCTAGCTCTTCTTTTACCGCTATCAGAGAGAAAGGCCGGGATGGTCGTGAAAAAGAGAAACGAAATCAATAACCTGGACAATATAATCGGTGGATCGGCCGAGTAAAACACGGCAAATAATTTCCAACAGCTTGTTGGAAATTTTGTGTAATTTTAAAAGAATATATTTTACCCAAATTAGTTTAATGAAAAATTACTTCATATTTACTCTATTTAAATACTATATTATTAACCTTTTATTGTAAGGCTTATATGCATATGAGTTTTTAACTGACTAATTATTATTTGTTTTACTATCAACAAAGCCATATATCTAACGTATTTGATTTAGTCAAAGTATTTTTTATCAAACCGCTGTAAAGAGATGTGGTCAATATCTATCCATGATGTGCTTGATTTAATGCCTGATTTTAGCAACATATTTTATAACGTTGGCCTCCACCAACAACTTTTCTTTCCCTTGCCTATTCAAAGAGGTGTTTGGCATTTGTTCTTTGATCAACTGACACTCACTTCTAAACTCTTTTTTTTTATTTTGGATATAAACTATATCTCTATTTCTGGTCCAACTTACGAATTGAATAGACTGTTTAATTAAAAAAACTCCAAGCATCCTTTAAGGACAGTATCGTTTAACATGACTCAGCTTATCGGTGTTCACTTTTAACTTGTTTATAATATTTTTCTCTATTATTTTCACTGATTATATTTATCACTTTGTTTGAAGGTGTATGGATACTAGAGTATTCAAGTGAAAGATTGAAAAACTCTATAAGATAGGACATTTTCATTAAGATGACACCTTTAGCCTTAAAAATATTTTAATTTATTTATATTTTTCTTGGTTGTTATTTTAATGGTTATGTTTATCAAATTATTTATCTTATGACTATTTTTTCTTATTTTGAGATTGTTAGTAAACACCAGCTTTATATCGGCGTTATGTAACATACTGACATCTCGTACTTGAGCTCACCACCACCCATTTTCTTCCTCCAAATTCAATTCCTTCCAATTCTTCTCTTCTCAAAAATAACGAATCGACCGGCGATGCCCAATTTGACAAGTTCGCCTTAGGCCTTATTTTCAACTTATGAGAGCTAAACTGAATAAAAGTTGACTGAACTAAATTAAATTCAAGTGAACTTATTTCAGTGTAAATTTATACCTATGCATAGTTAAACTGAACTGAACTTAAGTGAAATGAACTGAAGTTATCTGAACTGCATTAAAACGTAGTCCAAAAAGCCTTAATGTGTCGAAAATTGAGAAATGTTTCGTACTTTCAATTGTAAGGCTATGTTTGGTTGATGGAACTTAGTTAATTAAAGTATCCCCGTGGTGTAATATGTTATAATTTTTTTTAAAAAAAATTTGCTTTCATTATTGTATGGGATGATTTATTAAAAAAAATTGACATAGGGTTTTATTAAAAAATTGAAAAAGAATTACCAACTCCTTAATTTTATATCATGATTATATTATCTATGAAAAAGCCATGATACAAACGTACCGCAAAAAATTCAATAGAATCAAAGAAGCCAATTTAAATTAGAATCATAGGACTTAATTAAATTAGTATTCACAGTACTTGTAAATTAAACCAAACTATGTAATATCATGGCAAAAAGAGCCTTTCTTACAATAAAAAATAGTCTTTTAGATTTTGTACACCGTTTTATACCTATATTGTCATGTTCGGCTCAGCCCTCCAAGTAGACAGTCGAGGCTTAATGGATTAATTGAGATTGTACTGTGTTCAATCATTTAGAATAAAAATATTAAAAATTATTATTTGTAATATTTCAAAATATTGTGGTAAACAATAAACTATTGACTAAGATAACAAAAAAAATTTGTAAACATTATGTACACATAATTTTCATGATTCAATAGCAAACTAATTAGTTGATATTGAAAAATAAATAAATTTAAAATATCAAATGATCCAAAGGTAAAAAGAATAAAAAGGAAAAAGTAAACAAAACAAAAGAAATTAAAAAAATATATAAAAATTATTCATTTTAAAATTATATATAAATTTAACTATCAAAATTCTTGAGGCACGACACAAAATTTTGATATCAAAATTGAAAACTAGAGATAGAATAACAAAAGGCTTTAAAATTAAAATTGTTTTAAATTGTGGGACTTTAGAAATTATAATTTACTTAGTTTTCGTTTAAATAATAATATTTTTCTAGTCACTGATCCACTAACTCATCACTGTTCTAATAGGTCAAATCAATGTTAATTCAAATCAACTACTCCCCCGCTTATGAGAATTTTATTTTTTTAAAATAGTGTCACTTTTTAAATTACAATATATTTATGCTCATTTTTTTTCTTTTTATCCTTGTTTACTCCTTTGAAAGGATAAAAAGCGAAAAGAAAATAAAGAGTTTATTTTAAAGATATAATAGTATTTTAATTGCTCTATTTAAAAAAACATTGATATGTAAGAAAAAATCAAAAGCGTCATTTATAAAAAAAACAGATGGAGTATATAGTAAACGTATCACTATACACATTCTTGACAGTTTTTCTAGCTAGACCAGTTCTGACAACATTGGTTATTTGGTTTATGTATCATATCTTGAAGTAAAAAAAAATAAACTATTAGGCGGCACTGAAACTAAATGGATCAAATCTATTGCACAGTAATCAAATGAGCAAATAAATTATAATACAAAGACCAATAAGATTGTATTATGGTTCCAAAATCAAAGAAAAGCCCAATTTGCAATTACTTTCTTAAATCTACTACTCTAGACTAAATTTTATATAGAAATTATACTTGTTACATTTCAATATAGCCCTATTGAACTTTTGATATTAAACAGGTAAAGAAATTTTAAAATTCGCAAAGGACTGGAGAAAATTTATAATGGTGTACAAGAGTTGATAAATTTGACTTCCCACACACAATGTGCAGGACACACAACACAGGAAAACGTAAGGGCTACGCAGTGGGGATAGCCCTCCCCATTTCAACATGTCAAACAAAATAAGTTCTAACTCCTATTACATAACATAATTACTAGCTCCAATCAGCAGTTCTGTATTGTTGCGTTGACCATCACAACATGAGCCATGTCCTTGCATACTGTATTATAAACTCATAAAATACAAACACATGAACAACTACTTGTAGCACTGGTACGTTTAAGTTCAACCTTCTTTCGAATATGACCAGAATCATTTCACATATTCAAGGAAATAAATTTTCAAGAAACACAACTGTTCCAAAAATACTAAATAGTGTTCTAATTATTGCAAACTTCTCCTAGTTAACTAAGTATCGAGAAAATTGAAACGGCTTCAACGGCCAGCTCAACAGCGTATCCTTACTCTTTAATAGCCGCAAAAAAAACTCGAAGTGCTATTTGAAAGACGGGACCAAATCTAAAAAATTTGTCAAGCACAAGCAATAACAATTTATGACACCCTTGCATTTATTTGTAGACTTAAATCGTCCGGCAGGCAGGGCCAAATCTCAACACAAAAAAACATCAACCTATGCCTGGCCCAACACAAACTTTTAATCTTCAAGCTCAAGCTGCACTCAATCTAGGGTTAAAAGTAGGCATGTCAATAGGGCGGGTAATACAAAAAGACCGTGACATCCAAACCGAAGCGGGCGGGGAAATAACCAAAAATTTCCACCCAGATGGGCGGGTGATGGGTGAAATTTTACCCCCGAGAATAAAACATGGGCAGGTGTGGGTGGAAACATCCCCGCACCGTTGGGTTACCCACACCGCAACCGAATAAATCCCTGAACAAAAACAAGAATACATATATATATACAAGATTTTAATTGAACAACACATAAATCAATTAAAAATCATTTTTAAAACAATTGCATATTTACATTTTATTGAAAGAAAACAAAAAATAATAACACAATTAACTAAAGTTTCTCAAAATTTGATCAAACTGAATTCTACGAATATATAAAAATAGATAAAAAAAATTGTTAATTTTTTAATTTACTTTCATTCACATTTCAAAATAGAGTATGATTTAATTTTTTATAGCTAAAATCAATTGATATATGTTCGAATGTGAGGCCTAATAATCATTAATAAATATAAGAACACTCCTAAAGTTATGCGGAATTTATTGGTGGGCGGGGATTACCCGAAAACCGCCCGCACCCGCTTGGGTGCGGAATGGGTGCAAAAATATCCCCGAAACACTAAATGGGGAATCCCCAAAACCGCAGCCGAAAAGTATTGGGTGCGGAATGGTGCTTAAGTCACACACGCCGAATTCGCACAGTTGACATCCCTAGTTAAAAGGTTATTCCCAAGTCTAGCCCAAGACCCATAAATAGATTTTTTTATTTTGTGTGAACTAAAGAGTAAAAATGATAAATTATATACAAATATATCTAAATTGAACATACTTTGCATTTCGTACTTTGAATAATTTAATAAGAAGCACTGTAAAAGTTGAATAAAAACCAAACCCAGCCCATAAAAGTACACGCTTGGGATGGGCTTTGAAAAAAACTGAGTGTCCAAGCCTAACCCATTCGAGCAGAGGCTCGGCCAGGCTGGACAGGTACCCCGGCCCATAAACAGGTCTACTTCATCGCATCTAATCACCGTTAGTGTTAGTTAATATGTATAAAAATATCCAGCAATGGTGAACACGGAATAAAGAGTCGCAAAATACCAAAATATAATCAAAACACCAACAAAATAATCACCGACGTAAAATAACAATGAACAAAATTATAGCTAGCTTAATACAGTTAAGAATAAGTCAACATAAAAGGCTAGCTTAATTCAGTTAAGAATAAGTCATACTAAAAGGCTAGTTTTATTCAGTTAAAGTCATCATAAAAAGCTAGCTTAATTCAGTTAAGAATAAATCATACTAAAAGGCTCACCTGCTATCCTGTGATAGAAATAAAACCAACCGGTATGATTAATTAAGATTTCTATCTAGACAGACTAGAAGAAGTAACAAACAACCTCCAAACCAAGATACTAAAGTCTACAACACAGGCTATATTAATAATCGCTAGAACAAATTAACCAGGCACCGAGAGCTAAGTTCAAGACAAACTATCAAGTGTTTCTACAGCAAATATATGAAAATCAATCTACCAAAATAGTTCTTCTGATCCTTAAAAGCTTCCCCAATTGCAGTGATAGGAAACTTCTAGTACATGTGAGACAGTGCCTTAGTGCCTAGCAAATTCAAAGGGCTTTAAACTAGAGGAGTTTGTTCGAAACTTCTAGGCAAAGCTTAAGCAACTGAATTGAAATGCCTTCAATCTATCTTGCATAAGGATGATATCGACTACTGCCACTATAGCCTCCCCTGCCATAAAGACCACCACCTGCTCCTCCATAACTAGCGCCTGGACCAGACTCGTAACCCTCGCCATACCCTGTACCTCCATAACTTCCATATCCCCCACCACCCCGACCATAACCTCCTAAACCACTACCACCATAGCCCCCACCAAACCCACCACCATATGGTCCATAACGGCTAGAATAACCAAGGGAAGATTCACCTCGGTAACCACCTAAGCTACTCCCTCCAAAATTGCCATATCCCCCACCAAAGTCCCCACCACCATTACCATAACCATATCCACCACCCCCGAGTCTGCCGCCCAGACTCCCAGGATTCCTAAAGGGTCCAGGACCCCCGAACCCTCCGTCAAAACCCCCATAAGAACCTCCAAATCCACCATAGCCGTCATTGTATGAACGGCCCCTAGAGTTGCTACCATATGAAGGAGCAGGTGGTGGGTTAGAGGCTTTCTTTGGTTCAGCTTTCTTGACCTCCACCTACAACAAAGCAACTTAGTTAACCTAAATTTTGCAGCAAGTAAACTATGGTGAGCCTTGTCCTGTAATGTAATCTATCACCTGTAAGGATCCCCACTGCTATATTAGAGACATGTAAGTGAGAAAGAGCTAAAAGCACTTATCTATGTCTCAACATTAACCAGAAGGGAGAATGAAGAACTAAAGCTATGGTTCAATATTATAGAAACACAGAGAGAAGAAAGACATGCATGCATAACCACAAAAAACAGAGAATTTACATTTGTTGGACACCATTTTAATAAGCTCACCTGAGTACCAGCCATATCAATCATATTTCCCTTCGACAACAGTTCATCTACAGTTTCTTCATTGTCAAAAATTAAAAATCCAAAGCCCCTAGATCTGTTGGTTTCATGGTCACGTATTATCTGATGCTCCGCAACTTTCCCAAACTTAGAGAAGAAATTCTTGAGTTCATCTGAAAATTTCAAGATGCCATTGAAATGTGTAAAATTAACATCATATAATAATCAAATGCTGTCTATTTCAAATCATAACAAAAAAAATCTGAATTCTTTACCTTCTGTCACTGTTGAAGGAATTCCACCAACAAATACTTTCTTCGTTTTAAAGTCCTTGGACTGACCAGAGCCTTTAGGAATAGTCCTCTTTATCTCCACCTGTTCCATTGTCAGTTCTAATTAGATTTGATATGAATCTATAATACGACTTCTGAACGAATGACAAGATCTAAATACGACAGTCACACAGCAATCAACAGCCAAACTACAACTTAAAACAAGCTAAGCTAAAACATACAGATGCAACTTGTAACAGCTATGTAATCAACCATATGTTCCATGGAAAAGAAATTAAAAGCAATTTGATGGTTAAGTTTGCGCTTTGCACCACAATAAAAAATTCAGGTTATAAAGAGCATAAGAAACGCATAAAACTAGGATGACTAAAATATCAAAACAGAACAAATAAATGTTTACCTGCTTCCCATTGATGACATGTGTGTCTTCAATAACTTGGTCAACAACAGCAGGATCCTCATAAGTTATAAAACCAAAGCCCCTGGGCTGTCCAGTGTACCGATCTTTCATAATAACCGAGTCGGTGATCTCCCCGTACTTGCCAAAATGTTTGTTAAACGTAGCTGCAATGCATCAACACAAGGTAACCATAGCTTAAGAAACAAAAATCTAAACAATAGTCATAAAAAACAACCCTAAAAATTGAAAACAAACAGATCTTCTAAAAATCAATTTACCGTATGTAGTGTCTTTAGCCAATCCACCTATGAAGATTTTCCTGCGTTTCACATAACACAACATCATATACAACGGGAAAATATCAAAGCATGTGTAAACATCGACCACTTGAACTAGAACTAATAAAAAAAAGGGAAAAAAACGAACCCAGGGCTAGCACCGTCGCCTGAAAGCGGGTTATCGTTCTTCGATTTGGAACCCATTGATTTGAATTGATAAATCGCGCAGGGAAGGCGATGGAACTTGGGGAGAAAAAAGGGTTAGGGTTTTCTAAAGACAGGTGGAGTGTTACAGCGGAGGTCGGTGATGACTAATGAGATATAAATAATATCGTGTTTTTCCACTTTAGATTCAAAAGACAAATATCCTGAGTTGGGTGAATTTAATTTAATTTAATTTAATTTAATTTATTTTATTTTATAAATTTATAATTATATATAGTTGAATTAAATTAAATTAAAATAAATTGAATTAAAGTGGTTTGAATTGAATTAAATTATAATGTAAGGGAATATAAATTTTTTAGATATAATTTATATCTCTTTATTTCTTATTTTCATCCAATTATTACCTTTTTACCTTATTATGCTAACTTCTTTTTCATTTAAAAAGCTTTTTGTTTAACCATATTATCTTTATTTATTTTTTATTTTTCATCTATCTTATTTTCATTACATATTTTTATTTATAATTCATGTCTTTTATTTCTAGACTTCCTTTAACAATTAAATAGTTAGAGACTTAGAGTCACACTATCAATGTATGCTAGCAATAATAAATCATATCAAATTAAACTTGGTAATATAAAATGTTCAAAGCTTTATGAAAAATTATATATTTGTGGTAATTTTACACTATAGCAGTAATTTTTATAATTTTCTTATAATGTCACGTTTCAATCAACCGTATCATCAATCGAGTTCGTTGAGAACGCACACTTGAAATCTTAGATCATATGAAATACATTTAGAAATAAATTTTATGTAGAACTCATTTTTGAATAAATTTTATTGATTGGTATGACATGTTAAAATTGAGGGATTTGATTAAATTTCATCAATTTAAAAACTGGATTCACAAAATTTCGTTATTCCATGGAATTGGATTATTTTTTTTAAAATTAATGAAATTTTTTTAAGAGGCTATGTATTGAACTTAGGACCTTCCACCACTTTCTGAGAGTGATGTACTAATTGAGTTACATCCAATATATATGGAATTAGATTATAAGAACTTGAAATCCAATTTTTTTAATTTCAAGAAAAAAATTTGGAATTTCAAATGATTTTGATCTTCTAAAAATATACATCCTAGATATATTAAAATATCTAAGAAATAGACAATAAAGCTAATAACACAGCCTAAATTCCTGGTGTTCACGTAAAACAAATTCAAGGTTCAATTCTCACACGGATGGCAACTGTTGCCCCTTCTCATCCTACATCTCTACAAAGGTATAAAAATTAAATTTCCTTTCCTTGTTTTCAGCTTCTACTTTTAATACAGCTGAAGAACTAAGCTTCCTTCAAATGGCAACCCAATGGCTTAATGGGAAAGAAATAAAAGAAACGTAGAGAATGAAAAGTAGAAAAAATAAGTAAAACAATATCCAAGTAACACCGGTAAAGGTATAAAATCATATGCATAAGCCAATCTCAAGTATTTACATACAATTTAAGTCATTTATAACTTCATTTAATTCGGTGTGATGAATGTCTTAATTTAATGGTTAGGACAGAAATTATGACATAAAAAGATCTTAAATTCGTTGGGTCTTTTTTTATATTTAATGTAGCGCATTTGTATAAATTTATTTTTAAAAAAATCACAATTAATTCCGTGAATTTGCAATTTTAGTATAGCTAAATTTGACCAAATTTCAAAGTTAATTTTGTCCATTAATTCAAATCAGTGACTTGGCTGAAGAACAATATTTTAGCGGCAATTAAAGTAATTTAGGGTATTTATAATTGCATTGAACTCATTTAAATGATTTATGAACTAGAAATTAAATAAATAAAGTCAAATATTCAGAGCACATAAAGGCTTATTGAATAAGTTGTAGCTGACATAGAGTTTTCACTCAGAAGAAGGAAGAAGAAAAGTAAAAGAACACAAACTCTTAGATGAAATTATATTTTAAAAATAAGATAGATGAAAAATAAAATAAAGATAATATAATGAAATAAAAAGTTTTTTTGATGGAAAAGTTATAAAAGTTAATAGAATGAGTAATAATTGGATGAAAATAAAATATAGGGAGGTATAAGTTGTTTTGAAAAAAATTCAAGGAGGTAGTAGCGTTTTAATGTAAATACCAGAGATATTAATTATTTATCCTTGATTAAAATTTCGAACTTGGTTTTAGATCAAGTTATCAATAACTTTTCGAGCTCTTTCCTAATTTAATGTAGACTGGATAGGTGTATGGAGAATAAAGTTTAAATTTCATTAAATATATTTTATATAAAGTGACGGAGAGCTTTAACATATTAATAAAGACACTTATAAATATTACCTTGACATTGAGTTTATATATATAGTTATTGAAATCGATTTAGAGCCACCTTTATGACGTGTACAAAAGTATTAAAAACTCAAACAATTCCCTTTCAATCTGGTATTAATTTACAATTTATCTAACTTCTTACGTCGTCTTCAACGTTTTGTATTTAAAATCCCTATAAACACAAAATTTGAAATCATATGATCACCCGAACTTCTTATCTATGTCTATTTGGCTTTTTGCAAAATTTCCCTCTTCAAAGAACATCTACTTCCTCTTTCAGTTTCGAACCCTAATTCGATAATTCCAATGCAAAGATGACTTAGTTGTTCCTCATAAGCATTGTGGTTCAAGATTAAAGGAAACAAAACCTGTGAAATAAACACTGGTAAATCTTGACTTTTTCACCTTAATGTACCCTCTTAATCCAGTAAGCAGGAGCTAATAATTTTATTTTTCTTAAAAAGTTAGGAGCCCTTATGCTTTTGCATATACCAATTTGATCTATCCTAGAAATGAATGTTAGTTCCATAAAATATATGTGCCTCTTCGTAGTACAGAAATTGAGATTCAATTTTTTGTTTTTAATTTTGATATGTTTGAGATATTGACATGGATTCAATTTACTGTATTTGATCGAGACTCAATCACTTTGAATTGTATACAATAAGGAATTTGATAAAATATAAATGTAGCTGATTGAAAAATAGTTTTCAAATTATGACTAATTATGTCCATATCATCAAAACTCAAAACAATTGACTCCAACATGGCACAGATTAAATAAATTCGTTAAGTGAGAGATCAATTTAATAACAAAATTTATAATACCTAAAAAGAAAACATTTATACCTAAAAAATTAAAAAGATAAATTTATTATAGCACAAAAATAATAAAAGGTGTTTGACCTTATATTTTCTAAAATACATATCTCTTAAATAATTAATATTTTATTCATTATTATTACAACTTTCATGCTACGAGTTTATCTGATTACATACAAATTACAATGATATTCGTTTTTAGTTTATTAATGTAATCACATTAAAGTTAATGTATTTAGCAACCATTTTACTTTTTTTTTCATGTATTTACATTATTTTTTCCATCTCATTATTTAATAAACTGAACTAACATAAAATTAAATAAAGAAATCTTTTGAAGAGTTAGACTTAACTCGTTAATATCTCGAGTCTATCTCAAACATGAATCGAACTTATCGCATTCTATTCATGAATCGCTCAGCTCAATTGCAATCCCATTCACGATATTAAACAGCGTGAAAGATATTCTCTATTTTTTTTAAATTAAGATCACTATTTTCATAAGATAATGTTATTGAATAAATTTAAATTTCTTAAACTGCTACAATGATAATGAAATGTACTTTCTATTTAGAGCATCTCCAATAGTTTGTGAATTTTAGAATGATGTGTTATGAAGAATGGAATTTTATATTGATGATATGGTGATGATTTTACAAATAGACAATATATTTCAAAATATTAGTTGCATTAGATTATGTATTTTTATAGTGGATAGCATTCTTACAAAATTAAATAATAAAAAAGAATTAAGTATTTATTAAATTATCTATTTTATACCTATTAAAAATTTAAATTTTAAATTAAATATTAAAATATTAATATTTATGATTACTTGACATTCTATTTAATCTTCTATTTATAGAAGATAAAATAGACAATTTCTCAAATTTAATTACCATATAATATGAGAAAAATAGACTAAAATATCTATTATAGTACTTTATTTTAATTAATTATCTATTTTAATCTATATGTTAAAAAAAATACTTAAATAAAATAATTATTAGAGATGCTCTTACACGACAAACAGAGTACTTTTTGTTACAGCACCATCGAATAAAATTTGCCCTACTTGGTCAACACCTAATGAATATGCCCACAAATGTCTTATATTATTAAAAAAAAATTATTCTACGTGACCATATCCAAAATCAATAAATGCCAAATCCTCAAATGAACAGTAGTGATAAGAAAATATATATCACTTAAACTAGAATAATGTTAGAGTAATTAAAAATGCAAGAAGCAACCGGAAAATTAAGGATCCGTTTGTTTTCAGAAAAATGTTGTGTAAAGGAAAATATTTTATAAGAAAAAAATATTTTGAGTTACAAACTAATAAATAATATGTTCTATATCACTAATAAAAAAATTCCTACCGTTCAATTAACATTTAATAATTTTTAAAATATGATCTAATTATCTTTTACTATATTTTATATTATTAAAATTTAATTTTTAATTAAATTTATATTTTTATATATATAATAAATATTTAAAAATAAAAAATATAAAACTCATTTAAATTTTACTTAGATTCCACCTAAACTTTTTAGAGCTCCGAAAAATCCTGTAAAAAAATGAGAAAATTGTAATTAAATCGGAACAAATTTGTATTGAAATATTTAAGAGAAGCCGTGAAATTGGAAGAGAAGTTGTCGGGCATATATGAGCAGAAACAGAAAAGAGACCAGCTTTGGGGAGTTGGACCTTTGCCTGTTATAATTTGTTAGGTCAATCAAGCCAAACAAATTTCACAATCAGTCCCTCTCCTTTCCCCATTGGAGAAACTCACCCGATATGAGTAAACCCGGCGGCGGTAAAGGAGGAGGAGGCGGTGCGGGAGCTGCTTCTGCTAGGGTTAAGATCCCTGAAAGCGTCCGCCCTACCATACGGAGCATTAGGGAGATCACAGGGAAACAACACACCGATGACGATATCTACTCTGTTCTTCGTGACTGCTCCATGGATCCCAATGATACTGCTCAAAAGCTACTTTATTTAGGTATTTACTAATTTATTTGATTTTCTGCTTTTTCCGGTTCCTTTATTTAGGTTTGACTAGTGTTCTTGTGATCTGCTTATATGTGATGTTAAAGTTGTTACTTAGTCAGTTATTTTCTTGAATCAGAGAAAAAGTTTGTTCCTGAATGTGTTTGTTTGGGTTTTGTAGATACTTAGAACCAGTGAATCAGCTATGCTTTACTTTTTTAGGGACTGTAAGACTCGAGAATTATCAGAAGATAACGATTAAGATAAATTCTCTTATATTAGGGTATCTTCAATTGTTCAAAAAAATAAAGCTCTATGCCTTCTGCACTTACCACCTGGGGTTTATTGAGAAAGCTTGTAAGAGATGGGAGTTTTGTCTGTTTTTTCTATTATTTTACAGTGTTCACATTAGCTTGCCTGTTACGAACCTTGAGCTTTCTAAAAAGCAATTTTTTTGGATCTCAGATACGTTTCATGAGGTCAAAAGAAAGCGTGATAAGAAGGAGGTAAATCAGGTAACATGTCCTGTCCTTTTGCAACTGTTATGTTCTGGAACTATCTATGTCTTAGAATGCTGGTTTCTCTTCTTTTTTTCAGTGCTTCAATACTATGTGTTTTCATTGACATCTATTATGAGTCATGGTGAAATTGGATGAGAATATATAGACATGCTAAATGTTCTCTGCTTAATTATGTAACACTGGTATGTTCCTGTTTAGGGAGTGGGGAAGTATTAAAACTGTGTTATTTTTATTGTTTCTACTTTCCGAAAAATTCTCACTTGTGTGATAGCAGCTTGGGTTAATATCTTGGTGCCAAAGTTTGTATTGGTCCTTAAGCAAACTGAGGATCTTGTGTGAACGGTTTCTGCCTCTGTCTAAATGCATCTGTTTATGGACTGGCTTGGCAGATATCATTGTCAATTGATCTTCAACTAGTTCTTAGGGCCAGTTTGGCATTGCCTATTAAGCTGCTGTCAAAATAAGTTGCTCTTACAAAGTTTTAATAGAACTACATATTTTGGCTTTGAACAACACATTTTGATCTTTCATACTAATTAATTAGGAACTGTCTGATTTATTTTTTCCTAAATCAAATCGGCAGCTTTCAAAAAAACTTCAAAATGGAGCTTTTCAGAAAAGCTGCTGAAAAAAGCTGCAAAAACTCACAGCCAAACTGGCCCTTAATAATTATGTTAAGTTTTTTTTTACTTACAAACTTGAAGAAGAAGATTTACAATAATTAGGAATTGATGATCTACACTTGATGATCTGATCTAGAGATCAGTCAATGCACATGTTAAAATGCATTTTATTCTAAGAATTAAGTTTATGTTTTCTGTTTCTGAATAAGTGACCTGAAACAAGTCCTACAAGTTCTTGAAATTTCAGTTTCTGAAACTTCCGTGCAAAACAATTGACTAATGAACGCAATAGTATCTAATTTCATTTTTAATAATCTGGTTCGGTATTCAGTTCTGCTGTTCACCTGACATCTGTGAATGCTTGATTATTCAATGTCTGTATCTCTGCAGATCTCTAGCACAATAAATCGAGGAGCTAGGAGCAGTCGGGGAAACAATTCTGCAAAGCATGTCAATACAGGTAGTTTCTTGCATACAATTTATATGTGAAAGTTCAGTTTACTATTTTAGTTGTTTGTATCTAGTATCTACCGAAGTCTCACCCTGAGCCTAAATCCTTTTATGACTTGATCTTGAATCTTTTCATGAAGTTAGCCCTTTTACAGCATTTTACGACAACTTAGAATTTCTTGTGAAAACTATGTGTAAGTTGCTATCTTAGGTTTTATAAACTATTAAGTAAAATAATTGTGCAACATTTGTTGTTACGAGTTTGACTTGCTATCTCATATGTGAAAATTCTCTCACCTAATATCTTACTACACAACTTTTCGACTTACGACAATTTAACACATAGTGAGAAGGCAAGCAGCTTAGAATTTTAGAAATCAATCAGCTTGGGAGATATGTTTCTGTGGTAATTGACTTATGCATTGCTTTTGTCAGATGTTGTGGGTGGAAGAAATGCAATTCATCAAAGAGAAAATGGACCCTACCAAAGGACTGAGAGAGGCCCTTCAACTTCTCTGGCAGTTAAGGAAAGAGTAAAGAGTAATGCAGCTGATCCTGATACCAAGTAATTTCGTCATTTGATCTTTTTGTGTTATGTCTTTGAACTTCATTGCGATTTTTGCTTGACTGCATTAATTCCCTTCCCTTCCACTCTTATGGAAAGGAGAAGGCTGCCTTATATTTTGTTAACATGAAAAAATAATAATCACATCATCTTCTTTTGTAGAGCTTCAACTGCAATGCCTAACAGTCCTTCAAAATTAATCAATGGAAGTTCTGGATGTGGCCCCCTCTCCCCTGTTGGCAAAGATGCCAATTGTATCCATGATATACCAGACGATGATGTAAAGAAGCTAAGCTCTTTGTCTCTGCTAGGCGGTGTACCTTCATCTACACCTGATAAAGATTCAGAATCTGTTCTTCAGAATCAGCAAGGGATTCTCGCATCTCCATCTGTTCCAGCTTCTTTATCTGGTGTGTATTCATCTGCTTCCGATCCTGTATTGCCACCTTCTGTTCCCCGGAATCCTGGTGCTGTGGGCACAATAAAACGTGAAATAAGAAGTCAGCCTAGTGCTGAAAAAAATCACACTCAAGGAGTTAAACATTTTCCCCCCAATGTTGGGACAGAGTTGCCTAAGAATGAAAAGACAGCTTCTACTGTTATTTACACTGTGAACGAGAAAATTGCATCTGGCAAATTGAAGGCTGCTGAAATAAATGAGGTACCTGAAATTCCAAAGCAATCTCTACCCACTCATAACAGTTTGTTGGCTAATCTGCCTGCCTCTGCTGTTGATGATATCCCTCGAGCAGAAGAATCAGATGTCCCTTTAAAAGGTACTGTTTTACTTTATTTTCTCTCCCTTTTTTTCAACTTCCTAATTTGATGAATGGTATTTGAATCCAATTGGTGAGCCTTTGCTCTGGTATGGTTATACTCATTTTGCTGTTCTGTCATCTCTAGTACTTGTGACACTTTAGGAAGAAGGATATTTTTGCTTTCTTTCCTTAACAGCTTTTGTGGCTTGTATTAATTTTTTATGTTGCTTTTCCAGCTGTTGTCTCATTGGAGGGTGCACAAATCGAAAAGAGTTCTACATTGTTACCAGAGAAAATCATGGCCAGTGGACATGTTATATTTCCAGATCACTTCAAAGTTCCTGAAGCGATAAAAAGTGGGTTAACTTTCGGAAGTTTTGCCTCTGATTCTGGACCTGCCACAAAATATGGCAATGATAATGGTTGGGAAGTTAACTCTGTACAAGCCGTTGGATTTTCACAAGGGAATGATGAACCTGCTAGGGAACCTTCTTCTAGGTTGGTGGTCACTATATTAAGTTTATAACTGAATTCTAGTCTTCTCATGCGAGCTCTTTTTTGAAGATATTTTCACAAATTAGAATTTAGAAATGACCTATCAGTTTATTTGTTATGTTGATTCAGTTTAACCATGAAAAAGAAAAAAAAAAAGAATAAAAGCAACGACCTTTGTTCTCAACTCAATACATACCTGATATGTTTGTTTAGCAAAAAATTTCACCTAGATGAGTGTTATTACCCTTTAAATGGATGTTTTCTTGGTACTTTGCCCTGGTATGGCTAGTTAGACTGAGTGGTTCTATATAATGTATTTGTTTGTTATTCGTTATTACATTCACCAAATATTAGTAATTGGTACGCTCTTATTAATTGTTCTTATTTGTAACTTCATACATCTTTCAACCTTATATGCAATAAGATAGACAAGTTGATTTATTAAAGATAAAGAAGGAATAAAATATATGTGATTGAGATTTTAAGGCGCTTTTTTTTGGAAAATTGCATGTCATTTTTGTAACTTGCTCCCAGCGATCAAAGCATCTCCTCAACTATAGAAGATCATCCCGATCAACTGGAATCTGCTCAAATGATTGACAGGGTTTCTAAGCCAAAGAGTGATGCTGCTCCTGCTCCTGACTCAAAATTTGATAAACCAGCACAGGAAACAATTTTAATTTCTGAAGGCCATCAGAACCCTACTGTTCATATTGCTCCAAACTATGGTTATGGAATCATGCCACCGATGCAGGCAGGACACTTCGTACATTTTGAAGGGCATGACATTCAGGCACGGAATGCCTCTCGTCTTGCAGGCTATGTCGTAAGTTGTACTCTTTTCACTTTCTTGCTGGATATCTCCAAATTATTGTTTTGTGATCTCTTGCTTTATCAAACTGATTGCATTGAGGGTTATGTTCATGAATAGGACCAAAGGATAATTGGTTACTTGGAAAGTTAGATTTTTAACCTTAATAGACGCTCCAATTAAGAAGTATAAATGCTTGTATGCTATTATGCTTATGTATAGTGTTCACCATGTAAACAATTAACCCTTGGTAAAAGTGCATGAATTGCAAAAGCTAAATGCTTGTTTCAGGGGTGGTCAAGTCTTAGCCTAGTGGTTAAGACTGAACTTGTGGCCTCTAGAGGTTCCAGGTTCAAACCACATCCGGGGCGGGTGGGGATTTTCCTTTCTATATCATGTAAGCGCAACTGCACAAATTTACAAAAAAAAATGCTTGTTTTAGGTAATAGGATAGCAGATTTGGTTATTTACAGTTAAACTATGAAGTTATGCTTATGGTTTTGTCAAAGTGTTGTGTTGCTGTTTTCATTATGAGACACCATCTTTTATGTGGATTAATCATTAATTTGATTTTCTGTTCTAAGTTGTCTCATCTTGAATGGCAGAACGATAACCCAACAACCTCATCGAGTCTGAGTCCAAGCCCAAGCCCAAGCCCAAGCCCAAGCCCAAGCCCAAGTCCAAGTCCAAGTCCATCTCCAACTCCCACAATGCAGAACCTAGCTGCTTCTCCACAGCCAATTCTTTTTAGGCCACCATATCCTCCCAGTTATTTTCCATACGGCCCCTACTACAACCCTTACTGTTTACCGCCTATGCATCAATTCTTAACCCACAACGGCCTTCCTCAACAGCCCTCAGCTGGCAATGCATATCTCGGGCCAACACCAGGAGTGAAATTTCCTGTCCCTCAATTCAAGCCTGGAACCAGCAATGGGAACCCAACTCCTGGTGGAATTCAATCTTCATATGGCTCATACGGCTCAACTCCTGTTGGTTTTAATCCTGGTCTTCCTGTGACCTCTGCTGGCAATGAGGATCTATCAGCATCACAGCTGAAGGAAAGCCAAATCTATGCAACTGGACCACTGGTTGGTTACTCTTACTTTTTCCAATTTTATATTCTAATTGTCCTTGCTTCATGATTGATATGATCTGAAACTATTGCAGCTGTCACCTTTTATATTTGCTATTTGAGGCGAAAATTAAACCCCTGCTATATAATGAGTCCGAAATAGCAAATATGCATAGGCTCTACTCTTAGTTGTGATGCCTTTGTACAATATGAACCATAATTATCCTGTGTTATTAGGATACTATCCATAGTTGTCAAAGGCGCGCCTAACAGAGAGTGTGACCCTCGGCGCCTCGCCATATAACAGGTGATGTGGCGTCCCTGAGGCGTGTGCCTCGTTGCGCCTTTTTCAGGGTTTCAACTTACTTTAATGTGTTATCCATCTTTTTTTAAGAGTTTTAGTAATAATTCAAAGCTATATATTTCTAATTTAATTCCTATTAAGGCTACTGATTAATACAAGGCTAAATATCCCTAATGCAATATGTAGATTTTACATATATATATGTACATCTAACACTTCTCTTAGTTCTTTTTGTGGTACTGTTATTGCATTTAACTTCACTTTTTCAAGCAAATATTTTTGCAAATTTTTTGCGCCTAATGTACCTTGTGCCTCAGGCGCTGCGTGGCCTCCTTGCGCCTCTGTGCACCTTGTGCCTCTAACAACTATGATATTATCATTTAAAGTTTCTCGGTTTTGGTATTGCAGAATGATGTTTCGGCCTGGATATCTGCGGCTGGACAAGATGTATCGAGCCTGCACCTCAATTCATTATATCATATGACCCCACAGGGACAGCACCTTGCCTTCTCCCCAGCACAACCTGGTCATGGACCATACCCTGGAATTTACACACCAGTACAGACAATAGCTGCTCCATCAACTGTTAATCCACTTCTTCATCAACAAACTCAGGGAGTGTCAGTGTCTGCAGGTGTTGAAACCGTGGGACACCCAGCCAGTGCTTATCAGCAGAACCAACTTGCTCACATGAACTGGAACGTCACTTATTAAGCCGGTTTCACCCCAATGAAAGAAAGGTAAGTGTCGGAGAGATTTGCCTGATCTGAGTGTAAATATGAAGTGCTGCCCTGGCGTTTTAGGCTAATATCATAAATGGGGAAACAAATAGGTTCAGGTATTTTCGTAGTTCAGCTTGTTAGATCTCATTCCCCTATCATCTTTTTTAGTATTTTTTCAGCTTGGATAGTGGATTTTTTACTTTTATTTTACCGAAACTTTCTCGTTCCTTGAGTTGCAATAGGACATTGCGGAATCGATGAGAGGTGAGATTTACCAAATTTTCCATGCCAGGTGAGAAAGATGTCTCGCCTGTATATTAAATTTTGAGAACATTCAAGCATACATTTGTAATAGTTCCTTTTCATTTGATTAGTATTTCTTGGGTAGTTTTTCAGATAATTTGGTTTTCTTCGATATACCATTTTATTTTTGTCAAAACAATTAAGCAGTTCGCTCATTCATATATATAAATGCCCAAAGACATCATAAATCCTAGGTTTTCCATTTACCTGGCAAGTTCCTCTAACCATTTAATAATTCATCCATCAAATAGTTAAAATTTGTTTTGAAATGGTTGAATTTATTAAATATGACTGCACAAGTTAAAATTCAACCTAAAAGCTGCACTTATAATTGTGGTTTATATCATTGAGTTGCTATACAAAAGGTGGATGTATATAAAACAATTTTATATAGTGAAGCTCTGTTGATCAAAATTCCTATTATTACCTTTCCTACAAGTTAAGCTGAAAAATCTAAACAGCAATTACATTACTGGTTGGGTTCCAGTGTGCAGTATCTTTATCATCGGGGACCGGTTCGGTCTTTGGTTTTAACAAAGGTAAACTCTGCTTGTTCGATTGTTCCCTCGTCTCTTGTAAACTCAGCAATCTGTAAACCGACATTCCAAAAAGAGCCGTGACTGCTCCGACAATGCTCACAAATCCCGGATCTGAACTAAAATTTAGATATCCTCCGAGTGGTATGATGCACGTTTTAAACTGTCCTAAAACCACATGAGAAGTTGCAGATGTTGCCCTATAATAACAATAAACACCATCAGTCTAAATTGGTCATTCATTTCGGTCTATAATGAAGAAAAATCTATAATTTTTAAGCTCACCCGAGAGCCAAAGCACCAGGCCATTGCAGTAAAAATTCAAGCACAGCAGATATGAGAACCGCAGATGAGTTATGGACATCCCACTTAAAAAATAACACTCCTGGAGGGTCTAACCATGGCATCAAGGCTAGTAAAAACAACACTGTCACTGGTGTGGTCTTCCACATCAATCTGCAATTTTAAATTCAGTGTGAACAATTCATTCGCTTGATCTTGGTGTCGTTATGAAATGTGATTATATATACTTACGCTAGAGCGGTCCAATTTGCCTGTTGTTGTAGATTCGACCATAGAATTTTATTAATAGCACTTGGAACTATCCATATCACCGCGATGCAAGCCCCAAAGAAACTGAACTGTAAAACTGTAACTGTTGCAACTGCCACACCTATAGAAACAATTGCTAAACAAAAAATCTACAAAAAGACAGTCAAGTAGTTCTTGCTTAGAGTTGTGGTTAAACATACTGAAAGAGGATGTTGTTGTGTTAAGATCTTACCTTTTTATGAGATATCGTTTTCCGAAACAGTACGAACTCTGCAAGAACAACGGTAGGACTGACTGCAATTTTATCCATCTGATGGAAACCAACACTGAGCATAAGAAGAAGAGTAAGTAAACCAACAATAGCCAGAAAGAAACACGAATCAAATCAATCAAACCGAAACAAAGCCAAAGTCAAAATGTGAAACCTGTTATGCTGGAGACTAGTATTAGCAAGGCCGGAAGCAAAAGACATAACTACTCCTAAAGAGAAGATGGAAGTAAAAGGAGTACTTTTCGTTGGGGGCGAAATTGAGAGCAAAGACAATGCCTTAAAAAAAGCAAGTAGAACCCAAGCAGTAGCATAATGAATCAGCGTTAGAAAAATAGGGAAGTTAAACACAGCTCTTCCCATCACCTGTAAACATATAAACAAACACAAAAACTAAACTAAAATAACGAACTATCAAATTGGCTAAAAAAACTATGAAAAAGTAAAGAGGAAAAAAACTAACAATATTGTTAGTCATGACAACAGAAACCGTGACTATGAAATTGAAAGTCATAGCCACAACAGGTCCACATAACCGTTGTTGTTGGCGTTTCACTCCTTCTAAAGTTCGAAGATCATTGTAAAGTGTTCCTCGAAATTCTTCCAATGCTCTTCCAGAAATTATATATTTACCGGTTAATGAAACAAAGTTTAACCTGATTAAGATTTTATCATGTAGAGAGCATTTAATTATGTGGGAAATGGCAAGGCATTTATTTTACTATTGAGGAGGCGGGCATAGATCATAAATTATGGTAATATAAATCAAAAAATATATACGAGACTCGTATAAGAATCCAATTGCATATCAATGACAGCTGAGTTACTATACACAAAATTACATTCCCAAATTAGCTCATGTTCTTTTGGACTATAATTTAATGTAGTTTAATTCAGTTAAGTGCAGTGCAGTTCAATTCAGCTATGCATAGTTATAAATTTACACTGAAATAAGTTCAGTTCAGTTCAATTCAGCTCATCCCAGCTTTTAGAAGTTGAAAACAACAGGACCTTAAATTTTTCAAAGCGAGAATAATTCCCCGTTATTATTTGAAATGTCACTGAATTCAATCAAATTAAATTCATTTTATTTAATTATATTGTTTGAAATGAGACTTGATGAAAGAATTCAATTAATTTAATTGGAATCGAAATTAATTGAACTTCCAACCAAATGGATGCATTTGTTTTTTATATTTGTTTTTTTAATTTTTTTTAATAATATACTTTTTTATGATATCTATAAATTTCTTATATAAACATTAAATTATTTTTTTAATATTTACACAAATGCAAAAACTCTAACTCACATCTAGTGTGACTTAAATTTAAGACTTCTAGAAATCACAACTACAATCATAACCACTAGGCTAAAACATTCATTAAATTAAAATATAAATTTAATAATTTCTAAAATACATATCTCTTAAATAATTGATATTTTATTCATTATTATTACAACTTTCGTGCTCAAAGTATACTGATTATATACAATGATATTCGTTTTTAGTTTATTAATGTAATCACGTTAAAGCTAATATATTTAGGAACCACTTTATTTTTTTCCATATATTTACATTTTTCTCTCCATCTCATCATTTTATAAACTGAACTAACATAAAATTAAATAAATAAATTTCTGAAGGAGCTCAACTTAACTCGCTAATATCTCAAACATATCTCGAACACGAGTCGAGCTTTATCAAATCGAGCTGATCTCGATCTGTTCGCGTACTGTTCAGCTCAATTATAATCCCATTCACGACATTAAACTCTTTTTTAAAAAAAATTAAGATCACTATTTTCATTGGTGAAGGATAATATTATTGAATAAATTTAAATTTCTTAAACTGCTACAATGGAAAATTTGAAATGAAATGTACTTTCTATTTACATGACAAATAGAGTACTTTTTGTTACAGCACCATTAAATAAAATTTGCCCTACTTGGCCAACACCTAGCCAATATGCCCAAAAATGCCTTATATTACTTAAAAAAAATTTATTCTACATGACTATATCAAAAATCAATTAATTCCAAATCCTTAAATGAACAGTAGTGATAAGAAAATGTATATTACTTAAACTAAAATAATGTTAGAGTAATTAAAAATGCAAGAAGCAACAGAAAAATTAAGAGAATAAATTTTTTAACTACTCATAATTTCGATTTTCAATAAATATATTTGTAAAAAGAATGAGAAAACTGTAACTAAATCGAAACTGTTAGAAATAATATGAATCAATAAGAATATAAACAATATGAAATATAATATAATAAAGATATTTTAAAAAAAAGAGTATAATAAAGATGAAGTAGAAAGTATGAAATGTTATTTATCTTATTCATATATATAATGTACAATAAATTTATATTTATAGGTAAAGAATTTAAATTTATAAAATTATAAATTATATTACATAAATATAATTAAAGAAAGAAAATATCATATATAATTAATCAATGAACATCAATCGATACTAATAGAAGGCTGTAACTGAATTTTTTACATGAACAAATTTGTATTGAAATATTTAAGAGAAGCCGTGAAATTGGAAGAGAAGTTGTCGGGCATATATGAGCAGAAACAGAAAAGAGACCAGCTTTGGGGAGTTGGACCTTTGCCTGTTATAATTTGTTAGGTCAATCAAGCCAAACAAATTTCACAATCAGTCCCTCTCCTTTCCCCATTGGAGAAACTCACCCGATATGAGTAAACCCGGCGGCGGTAAAGGAGGAGGAGGCGGTGCGGGAGCTGCTTCTGCTAGGGTTAAGATCCCTGAAAGCGTCCGCCCTACCATACGGAGCATTAGGGAGATCACAGGGAAACAACACACCGATGACGATATCTACTCTGTTCTTCGTGACTGCTCCATGGATCCCAATGATACTGCTCAAAAGCTACTTTATTTAGGTATTTACTAATTTATTTGATTTTCTGCTTTTTCCGGTTCCTTTATTTAGGTTTGACTAGTGTTCTTGTGATCTGCTTATATGTGATGTTAAAGTTGTTACTTAGTCAGTTATTTTCTTGAATCAGAGAAAAAGTTTGTTCCTGAATGTGTTTGTTTGGGTTTTGTAGATACTTAGAACCAGTGAATCAGCTATGCTTTACTTTTTTAGGGACTGTAAGACTCGAGAATTATCAGAAGATAACGATTAAGATAAATTCTCTTATATTAGGGTATCTTCAATTGTTCAAAAAAATAAAGCTCTATGCCTTCTGCACTTACCACCTGGGGTTTATTGAGAAAGCTTGTAAGAGATGGGAGTTTTGTCTGTTTTTTCTATTATTTTACAGTGTTCACATTAGCTTGCCTGTTACGAACCTTGAGCTTTCTAAAAAGCAATTTTTTTGGATCTCAGATACGTTTCATGAGGTCAAAAGAAAGCGTGATAAGAAGGAGGTAAATCAGGTAACATGTCCTGTCCTTTTGCAACTGTTATGTTCTGGAACTATCTATGTCTTAGAATGCTGGTTTCTCTTCTTTTTTTCAGTGCTTCAATACTATGTGTTTTCATTGACATCTATTATGAGTCATGGTGAAATTGGATGAGAATATATAGACATGCTAAATGTTCTCTGCTTAATTATGTAACACTGGTATGTTCCTGTTTAGGGAGTGGGGAAGTATTAAAACTGTGTTATTTTTATTGTTTCTACTTTCCGAAAAATTCTCACTTGTGTGATAGCAGCTTGGGTTAATATCTTGGTGCCAAAGTTTGTATTGGTCCTTAAGCAAACTGAGGATCTTGTGTGAACGGTTTCTGCCTCTGTCTAAATGCATCTGTTTATGGACTGGCTTGGCAGATATCATTGTCAATTGATCTTCAACTAGTTCTTAGGGCCAGTTTGGCATTGCCTATTAAGCTGCTGTCAAAATAAGTTGCTCTTACAAAGTTTTAATAGAACTACATATTTTGGCTTTGAACAACACATTTTGATCTTTCATACTAATTAATTAGGAACTGTCTGATTTATTTTTTCCTAAATCAAATCGGCAGCTTTCAAAAAAACTTCAAAATGGAGCTTTTCAGAAAAGCTGCTGAAAAAAGCTGCAAAAACTCACAGCCAAACTGGCCCTTAATAATTATGTTAAGTTTTTTTTTACTTACAAACTTGAAGAAGAAGATTTACAATAATTAGGAATTGATGATCTACACTTGATGATCTGATCTAGAGATCAGTCAATGCACATGTTAAAATGCATTTTATTCTAAGAATTAAGTTTATGTTTTCTGTTTCTGAATAAGTGACCTGAAACAAGTCCTACAAGTTCTTGAAATTTCAGTTTCTGAAACTTCCGTGCAAAACAATTGACTAATGAACGCAATAGTATCTAATTTCATTTTTAATAATCTGGTTCGGTATTCAGTTCTGCTGTTCACCTGACATCTGTGAATGCTTGATTATTCAATGTCTGTATCTCTGCAGATCTCTAGCACAATAAATCGAGGAGCTAGGAGCAGTCGGGGAAACAATTCTGCAAAGCATGTCAATACAGGTAGTTTCTTGCATACAATTTATATGTGAAAGTTCAGTTTACTATTTTAGTTGTTTGTATCTAGTATCTACCGAAGTCTCACCCTGAGCCTAAATCCTTTTATGACTTGATCTTGAATCTTTTCATGAAGTTAGCCCTTTTACAGCATTCTACAACAACTTAGAATTTCTTGTGAAAACTATGTGTAAGTTGCGATCTTAGGTTTTATAAACTATTAAGTAAAATAATTGTGCAACATTTGTTGTTACGAGTTTGACTTGCTATCTCATATGTGAAAATTCTCTCACCTAATATCTTACTACACAACTTTTCGACTTACGACAATTTAACACATAGTGAGAAGGCAAGCAGCTTAGAATTTTAGAAATCAATCAGCTTGGGAGATATGTTTCTGTGGTAATTGACTTATGCATTGCTTTTGTCAGATGTTGTGGGTGGAAGAAATGCAATTCATCAAATAGAAAATGGACCCTACCAAAGGACTGCTAGGGTTGACATCCCCGAAAGCGTCCGCCCTACCATACGAAGCATTAGGGAGATCACAGGGAAACAGCACACCGATGACGATATCTACTCTGTTCTTCGTGACTGCTCTATGGATCCCAATGATACTGCGCAGAAGCTACTTTATTTAGGTATATTCTAATTTTTTCGCTTTTCTGTGTTTTCCGGTTCCTTTATTTAGGTTTGACTAGTGTTTTTTTGGTTCATAGCTTGTGATCTGATTATTTGTGATGTTTGAAGTTGTCGACTTGTAGCGTGTTTACTTGGGCAGTGAATTTGTGAATTTAGAGAAATTTTGTTCTTGAATGTGTTTGTTTTGGTTTTATAGATACTTAGAACCAGTGAATCAGCTATGCTTTACTTTTGTATCAGAAGATAATGATTAAGATGAATTATCTTATATATATTAGGCTATCTTTAATTGTTCAAAAAAATAAAGCTCTATGCTTTCTGCACTTAACACTGGGGCTTTATTGAGAAAGCTGGTAAGAGATGGGAGTTTTGTGTGCTTTTTTCTATTATTTTACAGTATTCACATTAGCTTATCTCTGACAAACCTTGAGCTTTCTAAAGAGCAATTTTTTGGTTGGGCTGCAGATACATTTCATGAGGTTAAAAGAAAGCGTGATAAGAAAAAGGAGGTGAATCAGGTAATACGTCTTATCCTTTCGCAACAGTTTTGTTCTGGAACTATCTATGACATGGAATCCTGGTTTCTCTTTTTTTTTTTTCAGTGATTCAATGCTAAGTGTTTTCATTGACGTCTATTATTAGACATGGTGAAATTGTAAGAGCATATATAGACATGCTAAAATTCTCTGCTTAATTATGAAACATGGTATCTTCCTGTTTAGAGAGTGGGGAAGTCTTAAAACTGTGTTATTTTTATTGTTTCCACTTTCTGAAAAATTCGCACTTGTGTGATAGCAGCTTGGGTTAATATCTTGGTGCCAAAGTTTGTATTGGTCCTGCAACAAACTGAGGAGTGAGGACCTTGTGTGAACGGTTTCTCTCTCTGTCTAAATGCATCTGTTTATGGACTGGCTTGGCAGATATTTTTGTCAATTGATGTTCGACTAGTTCTTAATAATTATGTTGATTTTTTATCTTTACAAACTTGAAGAAGTAGATTTAAAATAATAGGAATTAATACGATCTGATCCACACTTGATGATATGATCTAGAGATCAGTTAATGCACAGGTTAAGTTGCATTTTATTCTAAGAAACAATAAGTGACATGAAACAAGTCCTACAAGTTCTTGAGATTTCAGTTTCTGAAACTTCCGTGTGAAACAGTTGACTTTTAATCTTAATAAATGATTTTAAAGGCAGTAGTATCTAATTTAATCTTAATAATCTGGTTCTGTATTCAGTTATGCTGTTCCTCTGGCATCTTTGAATGCTTGATTATTCAATGTCTGTGTTGCTGCAGATCTCGAGCACAATAAATCGAGGAGCTAGGAGCAGTCTGGTAAACAATTCTGCAAAGCATGCTAATTCAGGTAGTTTCCTGCATACAATTTATATGTGAAAGTTCAATTTACTTTTTTAGTTATCTGTATCTATTATCTATCTGTAGTCTCACTCTGAGCCTCAATCCTTTTATGACTTCATATTGAATCTTTTAATAAAATAAGACCTTTCAAAGCATGCTATGACAACTTAGAATTTCTCGTAAAAACTAAGTGCAAGTTGCTATCTTAGGTTTATAAAAGTAAAAAACTATTAAGGAAAATAATTATGCAACATTTGTAGTTTCGAGTTTGAATTGCTATATCATATGTGAAACTTCTCTCACTTGATATTTTACTACACTACTTTTCGACTTACGACAATTTAACACATAGTGAGAAGGCAAGCAGCTTCAAATTTGAGAAATCAATTAGCTAGGGAGATGTGTTTCTGTGGTAATTGACTTATGCATTGCTTTTGTTAGATGCTGTGGGTGGAAGGAATATTATTAATCAAAGGGAAAATGGACCCTACCAGAAGACAGAGAGAGGTCCTTCAACCTCTCAGGCTGTTAAGGAAAAAGTAAAGAGTAATGAAGCTGACACTGACACCAAGTAATTTCATCATTTGATCTTTTTTTTATGTCTTTTAGCTTGAACGCAAGTTTTGCTTGTCTGCAATAATTTCCTTCCTCTCTTATGAAAAGGAGAAGGCTGCCTTATATTTGTTTACAATGAAAATAATAATCACATCATCTACTTTTGTAGAGCTTCAACTGCCATGCCTAACTCTCCTTCAAGATTAATCAATGGAAGTTCTGGAAGTGGCCTCCTCTCTCCTGTTGGCAAAGATGCCAATCGTATCCATGATATACCATACAATGATGTAAAGAAGCTAAGCTCTTTGTCTCTGCTAGGCGGTGTACCTTCATCTACACCTGATAAAGATTCAAATTCAGAATCTGTTGTTGAGAATCAGCAAGGGATTCTCGCATCTCCAGCTATTCCAGCTTCTTTATCTGGTGTGTACTCATCTGCTTCTGATCCTGTATTGCCACCTTCTATTGCCCGGAATCCTGGTGCTGTGGGCGCAATAAAACGTGAAATAAAAGTTCAGCCTAGTGCTGTAGAAAAAAATCACACTCAAGGAGATGAACATTTCCCTCCCAATTTTGGGACAGAGTTGCCTAAGTACGAAAAGACAGCTTCTACTGTTATTTACACTGTGAACGCGAAAATTGCATCTGGCATATTGAAGGCTGCTGAAATAAATGAGGTATCTCAAACTCCAAAGCATTCTCTACCCACTCATAACAGTTTGTTGGCTAATCTGCCTGCCTCTGCTATTGATGATATCCCTTTAGCGAAAAAGTCAGATGCCCCTTTCAAAGGTACTGTTTTACTTCATTTTCTCAACTTAACTTCCTAATTTGATGAATGGTATTTGAATCCAATTGGTGAGCCCTTGATCTGGTATGGTTATACTCATTTTGCTGTTCTGTCATCTGTAGTAGTTGTGACACTGAAGGAAGGAGGATATTTTTTGCTTTTTTTCTTAAAAGCTTTTGTGTCTTGTATTAAATTTTAATTTTTGTTTTTCCAGCTGTTGTCTCATTGGAGGGTGCACAAATCGAAAAGAGTTGTACATTGTTACCAGAGAAAATCATGGCCAATGGCCATGTTATATTTCCAGATCACTTCAAAGTTCCCGAAGCTATAAAAAGTGGGTTAACTTTTGGAAGTTTTGCCTCTGATTCTGGACCTGCCACAAAATATGGCAATGATAATGGTTGGGAAGATAACTCTGCACAAGCTGTTGGATTTTCACATGGGAATGATGAACCTGCTAGGGAACCTTCTTCTAGGTTGGTGATCACTATATTAAGTTTCTAACTTAATTCTAGTCTTCTCATACAAGCTCTTTTTTGAAGATCTTTTCATAAATTAGAATTTAGGAATGATCTATCAGTTTATTTTTTATGTTGATTCAGTTTAACCATGAAAAAGAAAAAAAAAAAGAATAAAAGCAACGACCTTTGTTCTCAATTTCAATACATACCTGATATGTTTGTTTAGCAAAAAATTTAACCTAGATGAGTGTTATTTACCTTTAAAATGGATGTTTTCTTGGTACTTTGCCCCTAGTTAGACTGAGTGGTTCTATATGATGTATTTGTTTGTTATTCTTATTATATTCACCAAATATTAGTAATTGGTACGCTCTTATTTATTGTTCTTATTTGTAGCTTCATACATATTTCAACCTTATATGCAATAAGATAGACAAGTTGATTTATTAATCATACAGAATGAATGAAATATATGTGATTAAGATTTTAAGGCGCATTTGTTTTTGGGAAAATTGGAAATCATTTTTGTAACTTGCTTCCAGCGATCAAAGCATCTCCTCAACTATAGAAGATCATCCCGATCAACTGGAATCTGCCCAAATGATCGACAGTGTTTCTAAGCCAGAGAGTGATGCTGCTCCTGCTCCTGCTCCAGACTCAAAATTTGATAAACCAGCACTGGAAACAATTTTGATTTCTGAAGGCCATCAGAACCCTACTGTTCATATCGCTCCAAACTATGGTTATGGAATTATGCCACCGATGCAGGCAGGACACTTCGTACATTTTGAAGGGCATGACATTCAGGCACGTGATGCCTCTCGTCTTGCGGGCTATGTTGTAAGTTATAACCTTTTCACTTTCTTGCGGGATATCTCCAAATTATGGTTTTGTGATCTCTTGCTTTTATCAAACTGATTGGATTGAGGGTTATGTTCATGAATAGGACCAACCCAAGGGATAATTGCTTTTATAATGGATTAATTTGATATTCTGTTATTACTCGTCTCATCTTGAATGGCAGAACGATAAACCAACCACGTCATCGAGTCCGAGTCCAAGTCCAAGTCCAAGTCCAAGTCCACCAGTGCAGAACCTAGCTGCTTCTCCACAGCCAATTCTTTTTAGGCCACCATATCCACCCAATTATTTTCCATATGGCCCCTACTACAGCCCTTACTTTTTACCGCCTATGCATCAATTCCTAACCCACAACGGCCTTCCTCAACAGCCATCAGCTGGTAATCCATATCTTGGCCCAACTCCAGGAGTGAAATTTCCTGTCTCTCAATTTAAGCCTGGAACCAGCAATGGAAACCCAACTCCTGTTGGAATTCAATCTTTATATGGCTCATCTCCTGTTGGTTTTAATCCTGGTCCTCCTGTGATCTCTGTGAACTCTGCTGGCAATGAGGATCTATCAGCATCACAGTTGAAGGAAAGCCAAATCTATGCAACTGGACCACTGGTTAGTTTCACTGCTTAGTTTTTCCAATCTTTTCTTCTAATTGTCCATCCTGCATGATTGATATGATCTGAAACTATTGAAACAGTCTCCTTTTATTTTTGCAATTTGAGGCTGGAATTGAGAACCCTGCTGTATAATGAATTCAAAATAGCAGATATGCATAGTCTCTACTCTAGTGTTGTTAAAGGCGCGCCTCATGCAGGGCGTGGGTTCCTGTGCCTCGCCATACCTCAGGCGAGGTAGCGTACTCCGGGACACTTTTTCTTCAGGGTTTTACTTTAATATCTGTTGTTCATCTATTTTAAGAGTTTTACTAATAATTCAAGGCTAAATATTCCTATTTCAATGTTCAAGGCTAGATATTCCTAATGCAATATGTTCTTTTTCTGGCACTGTTATTTGATTTACCTTTTACTTTTCAAGCAAATATTTTGCACCTAGCGTCCATCATACGCATTGCCTATGCGCACGCCTTGGCAACTATGCTCTACTCTCAATTTCGATGCCTTTTTTTTTAAAAGAAAATTGCCTCATTGGGCTTACAATAATAACAAAGGGGCTTCTACCATAATAACAAAGAAAAACTCCACCCCACCCGAATGTAGACAACTTGTGACCACTAGGATCACAGCTTCAGGCTCAACCACTAGGCTAAGACTTTGCCACAATTCCGATGCCTTTATACAAGAATGATATTATCATTTAAAGTTTCTGGGTTTTGGTATTGCAGAATGATGTTTCGGCTTGGATATCTGCGGCTGGACAAGATGTATCGAGCCTGCACCTCAATTCATTATATCATATGACCCCACAGGGACAGCACCTTGCCTTCTCCCCAGCACAACCTGGTCATGGACCATACCCTGGAATTTACACACCAGTACAGACAATAGCTGCTCCATCAACTGTTAATCCACTTCTTCATCAACAAACTCAGGGAGTGTCAGTGTCTGCAGGTGTTGAAACCGTGGGACACCCAGCCAGTGCTTATCAGCAGAACCAACTCGCTCACATGAACTGGAACGCCACTTATTAAGCCGGTTTCATCCCAATGAAAGAAAGGTAAGTGTCGGAGAGATTGGCCTGATCTGAGTGTAAATATGAAGTGCTGCCCTGGCATTTTAGGCTAATATCATAAATGGGGAACATATAGGTTCAGGTATTATCGTAGTTCAGCTTGTTAGATCTCATTCCCCTACCATCTTTTTTAGGATTTTTTCGGCTTGGATAGTGGACTTTTTACTGTTATTTTACTCGGAACTTTCTCGTTTCTTTAGTTTCAATAGGACATTGTGGAATCGATGAGAGGTGAGATTACCAAATTTTTCCATTTCAGATGTCTCACCTGTATATTAAATTTTGAGAACATTGAGGTATACATTTGTAATAGTTCCTTTTCATTTGATTAGTATTTCTTGGGTAGTTTTTTCAGATAATTTGGTTTTTCAATATGTATCATTTTATTTGTCAATTATTACCAAAAGAAATTTATTTTAGTCTAAACAATTTAACAATTTACTAATTCACAGTAACAAATGCTCAAGGACAAGTTTTCCATTTATCTGGTAATCCTCTGCAGTTGATGTCTAAATTAATCAAGTTCTGTTCTTTCAACCATTAGAATTGTTGAAATTTAATTTTTATTTTCATTCTGTAAATTATTAATTCATTGATTCAATAGTTAAAAATTTTGTTTTGAATGATTTGATTGTATTTAAATATCACTGCAAAAGTTAAAATTGAACCTGAGAGTTGAAAAGCTGGAATATCTTTTTCTTAGTAACACGGGGCATTTGCATCTTTGTCAGTTTTATTGATTGTGAGGATTGAACTAACAATTTCACACTTAGATTTTTTTTTTTTTGTAAAAAGGTGGTGGCTAGCTTGGTGGTTATTGAGTTACTATATTAAAAGGTGGAAATATATCTAACAATTTTATATAGTGAAGTTCTGTTGATTAATCAAAATTCCTATTATTACCTCTCCTACAAGTTAAGCTGAAAATTCTAAACAGCAATTACATTACTGGTTGGATTCGAGTGTGCAGTATCTTTATCATCCGGGACAGGTTCGGTTTTTGGTTTTAACAAAGGTAAACTTTGCTTGCTCGATTGTTCCTGGGTCACTTGTAAACTGAGGGACGTGTAAACCGACATTCCAAAAAGAGCCGTGACTGCTCCAACAATGCTCACAAATCCCGGATCGGAACTAAATATTAGATACCCTCCAAGTAGTATGACACATGTTTTAAACTGTCCTAAAACCACATGAGAAGTCGCGGATGTTGCCCTGCATTCAAACATTGTTAACATTTAGCACCATCAGTATAAATTAGTTATTCATTTTGGTTTATAATAAAGAATATATTTCTTGAAGCTCACCCAAGAGCCAAAGCACCAGACCATTGCAGTAGAAATCCAAGCACAGCAGATATGAGAACTGCAGATGAGTTATGGACATCCCACTTAAATGATAACACTCCTGGGGGGTCTAACCATGGCATCAAGGCTAATAAAAACAACACTGTTACTGGTGTGGTCTTCCACATCAATCTGCAATTTTAAATTCAATGTAAACAACTTGTTTGCTGTCTTTAGGAAAGGGAAATGGAATTTGACTTTATATACTTACGCCAGGGCGGTCCAATTTGCTTGTTGTTGCAGATTCGACCATAGAATTTTATTAATAGCACTTGGAATTATCCATATCACTGCGATGCAAGCACCGAAGAAATTGAACTGTAAATCTGTAACTGTTGCAACCGCCACACCTACGGAAACAATTGCTAAACAAAAAACCTGCAAAAACAACAATAAAGTAGCTGTTGCTTAGAGATGCGAGTAAAATACCGAAATAAAATGTTGTATTAAGATCTAACCTTTTTATAAGAAATCGTTTTCCTAAATAGTACGAACTCTGCAAGAACAATGGTAGGAGTGACTGCAATTTTAGCCATCTGATAGAAACCAACACTGAGCATAAGCAGAAGAGTAAGTAAAACAACAATAACAAGAAGAAACACGAATCAAATCGAACAAAGCCAAAGTCAAAATGTGAAACCTGTTATGCTGGAGACTGGTATTAGCAAGGCCAGAAGCAAAAGACATAACTACTCCTAAAGAGAAGATGGAAGTAAAAGGAGTACTTTTTGTCGGAGGCGAAATTGGGAGCAAAGACAATGCCTTAAAAAAAGCAAGTAGAACCCAAGCAGTAGCATAATGAATCAATGTTAGAAAAATGGGGAAGTTAAATCCAGCTCTCCCCATCACCTATAAACATACAAAAACTAATATAAGAACTATCAAATTCGCTAAAAAACCCACGAAAATGTAAAGAGGAAAAGAACTTACAATCTTGTTAGTCATAATAACCGAAACCGCAACTATGAAATTGAAAGTCATAGCAACAACAGGTCCACATAACCGTTGTTGTTGGCGTTTTGCCCCTTCTGAAGTTCGAAGATCATTGTAAAGAGTTCCTCTAAATTCTTCCAATGCTCTTCCTGCCCATTTTTAACTATTAGAAATAAGTATATCCTGAATTACAATCTTAAATCAATAAGGAAACTAAATATTTACCGGTTAATGAAACAAAGTTTAACATGATTAAGATTTTATCACGTAGTATTAGTTTGTTAAATAATTATGTGGAAATTGGCAAGGCATTTATTTTGCTATTGAAGAGGCAGGCATGGATCATAAATTATGGTAATATAAATAAAAAAAATATTTATGATACTCATAAAAGAATCTAAATGGATATCAATGACAGATTAATTCAATCAAATAAATGCTGAATTACTAAACACAAAATGACAATCCCAAATTAATTCTCATCACCACAATCAAATAATAATAATTATTGAAATCATAAAAAAACCTAAATAAAATTACAAATAATGAAGAAAATCAACAACGGCGGATCCAAATTGAAAAAAAAAGATCGGTAAAAACAAAAAGATTAAAATGGAAGAATAAATAAAAACCTGTTTCTCCCGCGTCGCTATCTTTTCTCTTGAAATTAAGCTTTGTGGTAGTGATCCCAAATAAAAATGCAAACAAACCCATAACAACAAAATTGTATGCAAATCCTTTGATTGCATATTCAAAAACATAATTGTAATGAATTCTCCATTGAATTGATGATTAGCAGCTATGAACCCCAATGAAAAAAATGAGGAGATAATTAGAGGTGGTGGAGAGATATAAGAAACTGAATTTGAGAGTCCTTTATGTATAGAACGGTTTGTTATACACTTCAAGAATAAGATTATAAGAAAATCTTATTTTTAGTAAAAATGTATATATTAGTGATTTGATGCCACGTATTTTTTTTTAAATTTTTGTTATGATAATAAGCTGATTTGTCAAGAATTTGGAAGTATAGGTAGGTGAGAGTTGTGGGATTATTGTAATGCTACCAAATTTAGTTGATGTGGGATTCCTGACAAGTTAAGCAAGCATCATTTCCATATATTTTGTTTAGTTATATAATGATGTTTTTTTTTTTTATGATTTTTATGATTATGAATTTTTGATAATTGATTTAACTACGATGGAGTTAGGGTTCAAAACTAAATCCCGAAAAATTTGATCTTTTCAACGGTTTTAGTGCAACATTTGATGCATTTCTAATTATACTAATTAATTGGGTTTTTGAGTTGGGATCCTATAGTTTACAGGTTTGAGTCCACGTGCGGGTGGGGTGGAATGGAGGTTTTTCTTTTTTATTATTATAAGCCGGACAATTTTGTTTTTTTTAAAAAAAAAATATACTACTTAAATTGATTATAGAAAAGTGATATTGAGCGTGAAATTCTTGGATCCTAGGTTAAACAAAGGAACTTGGACGTTCTTCTGTCTCCATAAACCAACCAACGATATTTTTTTGGGTCTAGGTAGGTATTTTGGGACTTTGAGAAGGATACAAAACAACCACTCTTTATGGGACTAGATATGGATTCCCTAAAAAATCGCAATTGGAAATTGAAATTCATCTAAAATCCACCACTTTTGTATTGGACAAATCCCAGGATTCAAATGGCAATTGAATTGAAACCAATTTGTAGTAGCAACACTAGTTAGTTCATACTTGGGATAGACATGCCCAAGGATGCATCTTTAACCTCACAACTGTAAATTAATGTAAAATTAATCTTTACTGGTTCAGCAAACTAAAAAAATAGGCTATTTGTTAAGTTCATATTTCTCCGGCCCATCAAACCATGTGCCCTCTAAATCCTGACATTAAGCTGATAAGATTTTCATTTGTTGAATTCAAATATCGGCGTGAATGGAAGAAATTTTTGTGGTAGATTTCAATCATTATTCTCTATAAATACTAAGGGTCCCTGAACTCCCAAGTCATTCAAACAAATACACCATCTAAAGGGTATTGAAGAGCTTAGAAAATCTAAGTATTTTAATTCCGCTATTTGTTAATCTACATAAAGAAAAGAAAATCAAAACAACTCCCCATCTAATATATGAAGAATGAGATCACCAATTAGGGATCTTAATCTCATCTGATATCTAAGAACTCCTCACTTAAGCTCAGCTGATACCTCCCTACACCTTAGACCCCTAAAAGTATATAAGAATTTTTCCAAAAAGCTCTATCGAATTATATCATGATTATCAGTTTTTCTCTAAAATTCGGGTTTGGATTATCTAAAGTTTGAGGCTTGTAAAGTTGTACATTTCAGTCAATCTCAACCATTCATTGAGTTTTAACGGTTCAGATTTACTTTTAGTGGTTTGTAGGGTCTACAATGTAATTGAATCTGAACATTAAAACTCGATAGATGATTGAGATTAACTGAAAGTACAACTTTACGAACCCCAAACTTTAAGGAATTCAAATCTCTAAAGTTCATTCAATTAACCAGAGGTTACAACTAATTAAAGCTGATTTTGGTAATAGTTTATAATTATACCAAGCAGATGTCATCCAAGGTGGATTGTAAGTAGTTTGGGGTTATGGAGAAGAGAAGTATGAATGAGGGAATAGATGAGGATGGTGTGAATTTGAATGGTGGGTTTCAAGTAGTTTGGGCCCTTATTTCTATGGCTTTTGCTTATAGGATTTTTGCTACTTTTTTAGTATGGGAAATTGTATAAAAAAAAAAATATACACTTCCCATTAAAATATTTATAAAATTAATTATTAAATTAAATTAATTACATATCTATTATTCAACTATAAAAATTTTTACAAATTAATAAAAACAACAGAAAAAAAATACATGAATACGGTCTGGTATTTATCTGATAAATATCTAGTATTCATCTAGTAATTGTCTGATAAATATTGTTATGAAATTGTCATATACACATCTATTATATATATATATGTTAGGTTTCATTAGATCCATAAAAAACTGTCAAAATTAAGACTAAATAAATACGAGATGTCATATGTCATATATATTATGATTTATCAGATAACTACTAGACGATTATTAAATATTTATCAGATAAATATCAAACCGTATTTATCTCTATTTTTATGAACTTATAAATTATTTTTAATATTATTAAATTATTTTTAATTTTTAGGCACGTGGATTCATATTTTCCATCTTTCACTTTCTTTCCGTAACAAGTGTGTTTAACATTGATCATGTGGCTCTAAAATTTATTTTGGTTAGACATGGGCTGGGTTTTGACTCAACTCAGTGTTGGCTTCCAAGTTCCAACCATTGTTGCTGAGCAGTTTTCAATAATAAACCAATCTCCCATAAGGTAATCAGTTTTGCTATAACACCTAATTGTCCACCTTTCTTAAGTGTGATTTATATGGTATGTATAGTCGTGCTTAAGGGCATGTCGATTGAAGTAGATTCTTTTTTCTATCAATTAAAACACCTTCTCAAAATTGTGTAAGCTTCTTCCAAAGCATGCGGCTTTCTAGATGTTCCGGGTAGCACTGATAAACTTTTGGCGGAAAACGAGTTGCAGAAATGCATTTAGGTGGCTCAAATAATAACAATTTGGCATAGTGAGGCTTGAAATGGATGCTTTTGTCATGGTCAATGTTTCAAAAATAATTCTATATTCTTAGCTCTGATAGTTTCTATTTTAGGTAGAAGCAACTTATGTCATCTTTTCCAATTTGAAATTAGTTTTTGTAAGAAGGTCGAATTGAATTGTTGATTTATTAGCTAAAACAACTTGTTATTCAACAAATATGAAAACTTGAATCAATATATATTTCTCCACCTTTAATTCGATTTACATTTAACATTGATTCAATATAAACAAGACAATCTTCTTTCGGTGAAAAAAACTCTAAACTCGTCATTCTTTCTTTATTCACTTATCAGTAGTTTTAGAGCATCTCCAACAGTTTGTGGATTCTAGAATGATGTGTCATGAAGAATGAAAATTCATATTGATGATATGGTGATGATTTTACAAATAGACAATATGTTTAAAAAAATCAGCTGCAGTAGATTATCTATTTTTATAGTGGATAGCATTTTTTTAAAATTAAATAATAAAAAAGAATTAAGTATTTATTAAATTATCTATTTTATACTTATCAAAAATTTAAATTTTAAATTAAATATTAATATATGATTACTTGACATTCGATTTGATCGTCTATTTTTAGGAGATCAAATAGACAATTTCTCAAATTTAATTGCCACATTATATAATAGAGATAGAATATAATATCTATTGTAATACTTTATTTTAATTGATTGTCTATTTTCGTCTACATGTCAAGGGAAACACTCAAATAGAATAACTCTTGGAGATGCTTTTGTATATTAGTCCATATAGTTCCAAATAAATGACCTTTTAGCCTTTTTATCATGGTTCCAAATAAGTGACCTTTTAGATTTTCAATGCAATATTTGACATTTTTTCTCTAATTTGCCCTTATATTAAGAAAAGAGATTAAGTATTCTCGAAATTATAAGTTGGTATTTATGAAGAAAGAGAGTTTGTATGAAAGATAAATTAGTCTTTTTAGTAGATTAATTAATATTTTATTAGTTTTAACGAAAAAGTCTAAAAGATCACTTATTTGCACTGTAATCAAAGTACTAGGGGTGTTAACGTGCCGAACCGAGACCGAATAGTGCAAGGCTAGGCTCGGCTAGGCTCGTGAACTTATTGGTCGGGCTCGGCTCGAAGCTCGTTGAGCTTAGAAAAATGAAGCTTAGCTCGGGCTCGTGAAAAGCTCGGCTTGATTTTGCGAGAGCCTAAAAGAGCCTTAACATATATGCACTAGTACAACACAAAATAAAAGTGTTGCCTCTAAGTGTTTAAACTTTGATGATTAAAACTGATTTATGGCAGCACTAGTTAAAAAAAGGATTGCATTAGTAACATGACATTTTGTTACACTTTTTCAAAAAAATTTTTGGAAAATACATTTCCAATAAAATAACGCAATTTATTCGCGCTTAAAGAAATACATAATTTAAAAAAATTTAAACTAACATCATAGTATTTTTAACATGATCCGTAATCACTCGCATTTCGTCTCTTTCTATGTTCTATTCCATGCAATTCCATATTCATCACCACTCTTGTAAAAAAGTAGCAAGTTATTTTAAATTATCATTTTACAAATAATTATCATAAATAAATAGTTATTACTCACCAATTATATATAATTATTTTTTTTTTCACTAATTTATTAACTACAAAAATTATACGAACATCTTTGCGAGCTTTCGATCCGAACCTTAGAATACTTGGTTTGGCTTATTAATATCTCGAGCCGATCCCAAACTCAAGTCGAGCTCTATCAAGTCAAACTCTGACCAAACTTTAACCAAGCCGAATCTCGAATAATTTGCGAGCCACTGGCTTGATAACCCCCTGTAAAGTACAGATCTATACACAAATTCACTTTTCCATAAAGACCAATAGGTCCCAACATTATGTACTATAATTATGTTCTTTTTAATTTAAATTATTGCTTGTTTCCTGTCCCAGTAATGAGCGAAGAGAGGTGTGGTTGATGAGTACTTTAAATCTAAAATTAATATGCTTCTTAAAAAAATCTTTAACTAATTTAAAGTGATGATTTGGTAGATATATGCATGCGAAACATATTGTTTAATCAAAATGTAAACTTTTTTTGCTTTTTTATTCAAACAAGTAATCCATCAAATTATTCACTATTTTGTTCCTTCTGGCTGTCATAAATATCTCCTATTTTAAAATGAATTAAATATTGCTCAACATTCATTTACTATAATTGGATGTATAAGCACGCATACGATTAAATAATAATAAGATCAAAATTATGTTTTACTGTTTTCTTTTATATATTTTTAAAATGTGGATAGAGTTGTGATGTCGTAGGACTCAGGACACAGGATCGGCTCGACTTCTTTTGAATCGAGGTACCTGTACAAGTAGTAACCCGTTAGAGGGTCAAGTCGGGTGTCCAGCGTGACCTATCCGACGCTTAAGTTAGTATGTGGAATGGGGGGATGATGTAGATATTATTAAAACGGGTAGATTGTGTGTAGTGGAATTATCTGGGGATGTGTGCCTTTACCCCTTATATAGGGGATAGTGATCCTTGGATGGTTGCCACATGTCTAGCCTTGGGGGTTAAGGGATGTCCAGATTATTGACACGTATTCCTGTCCCCTTAGCTTGGTGGGCAAGTTCATTGAGAGGGCTTTATGGGTCTTGTTGGTATTTGGCCTTTATATGCCTTGCTGACCATCAGTCCCATATGCTCGCGTTGGGTCTGTTTCGAGATTTTGAAGACGGCCGAGGCAAAATGCGTCGTCGCATTTTGTCTCTGTTTCCAGAGATGTCCCCCATCAGCTCTGTTCGAACTCTTTAGGGTTTGAGTAGCTTCTTCTGGGTTTTATGTGGGGGCGAGGTTTTAAAGTGACGCTTACCTTTTGACTGAGGGCATGATGACCGATCTCTCGAGCTTACTTGTTGGTCGGGGGTCACCCTCGTCAATTGAAGTTGTAGGCGGGAAAAGATTTTGAATTTCCAGCTTTTAACCGTTTTGCGTGTTCCCAACGCCTTTGATTTTGCTAGTACTTATTGCAGGCATTTACTCTATGCTCCTATAAATAGGGGGGTAAGTTGTTGTTGTTTCTCATTATTCACCCTCTAGTGATTTTGCTTTCAAACCTCTTCCTTTTATCTCTACCTGGCAGGTCGGTCATGGATAGCAGCTTTTGGGTGACCGAGCATCAACCACCGGACGATCCGCGTGTTGGGTTGGTGGGTCGGTTTGAAGACTTTTCTTTTCTCAAGGGCGGACGTAGTACAATTGGCCTTGCTCGGGGGAGGACGTAACGGCCGGACGTCGACAGTGGTGTCATTGTAACCTTCCTTGTTGCACACCTTGGTGAAAGGTGCTTCTTTCGCTTTCTTGTATTTCCGGGGGTTCCACCGCCGTCGTCGTTTTGGTCTACTGTCCTCTCCCTATTTTCCATTTTTTACCACTTGGAATCTTCCTCTGGGGGAAGTGGTGGAATCTTTTTTATTTTTTTGCAGGCTACAAGCTCGGCCACTGTGAGCTCAATTTTATTTCCTGTGAATGTAGTCGACGGTTTACCATAGCTACGAGCTCGACCCTTATGAGCTTGGTTTTATGTTCTATGAGTAAAGTTGTGTTCCATGTGTTGCATCAGCTATCTTTTGACACATATTTCAAAGTCGTCGGCCGGCTCTACCCCCCGGGGAGATTTCTGAACTGTCGTTTTTAAATTTGCACTGAGGACGACGTACTTATTACCGCATGGGTTGCACGCGTGTCTTTTTGACTCTGGCGTATTGAGCACGCAGTCACTTGGACTCCTCTAGGCCATAATTATTTGATGGTTCAGTTTTCGAGGCTTAGGTTTCAAATTTTGCCGCCTTTTTTCTTTATAAATAACGGAGCCATTCCATCATTCCGCATCTCTTGCATTTTGAATTTTCTTTTGCTCTGCTCATCTTCCATCAACCTTCGTAGCATCGATAAGTTTTATTTTTCTTTGATATGGATACATCCAATTCTTCCTCGTCCTCGACCTCGACATCCACCATGACCTCTTTGCCAGCAGTGCCTGGTTCAGCGTCGGTTTCGTCGATCTCACCTCGCACGAAGCATACCGCGAAACCTATTCCCGCAGCTTCTCTTCGCACCATCCATGCCCAAGGTCAGCCCGGTACCTCTAAAGTTGCCCAAGCCGAGGAACCAGGGGAATCTGATACTTTAGAGACTTTCAAGTCTGAGGGTTGTACTATAGTCCGCTACACCCAAGAGACGATTCTAGTCCCGGGCTTACACCGAGCTGAAAGTGTATAATCCGAAAGCTGCTGTCGACATTCCTAAGTCTATGATAACTACTCCAATCTCCATTGTGTATAGTGTGTCAAAGCTTGATCAAGAAACGGTTGACCAGTACATGGAAATCTTAGTAGATGGTCGTCCTGGTGCGTACGGGCCCGTCCTGAAGGAATTAGAGAAGATGGATGATCCCTCCGCCAATTCCTTTGCCCTATTTACTCAATACATCGAATGGGGATTTCGTCTTCACCTAAGCAGGATGGTGCACTCCATTTTATTAGAATTTAAGGTGTGCCATTCTTGAGTATCTCCCAATGCACTTGTGGAGATGTTACTGATTGATAAGATGAGCCAAGATTTGCAGTTGTGGCTCGATGGTATCATATTCTGATGTTTTTACCATCTTGTATAGATTGGTGCGAGCAACTGTCTGTATTAGGGATAGGCACGGCTTAAGATAAATAAATTAGTGCATCGGAAGGATTCAGTGAAGGGCTTTAAGGAAAAGTTGTTTTGGGTCCATCTTGACACCGACGCTAAGATAATACACCCATACAATGCTCTCTACTAGCGCGGTTATTAGCCATTCCCCCTGAGATGGGACGTTCAATATAGGAATCCTTCTACATGGAAGCTCAATAGTAGGTTGACACAGCAACAAGCTAACAACGTGCGCTATTTATCTCGGGTGACTGTTCCTAAGTTATCTTGGACCGATGTCACTGATTTACTTCTCACTGACTATAGTAAATAAGTCGAGGTCAAGGCTGGGGTTGTGGCACTTGTGGCGAGGACCATAGTTTTCCCAAGGGATGGGGCCACGGCTGAGCCAGGTAACGACCTCTTTTTCCCCTTGTTCTTTAATTTTGACTTTTTCCATTTTGGGCATGTGTAGGTATATCTAACTAAGGTAATTACTTTACAGTTCTCATAGCCGCCGCGAAGCTAAAGAAGAAGAATTCTAAGAATTTGAAGGTTCTAGAGCCTTTGCCTGTTGAGGGGAGTATCCCTACGGGTGCAGATTTTTCTAAGTCCCCAGGCTTTCACCAAGGGGAAAGTCTTGACAATGAGGTATCGCGGGCCGGGAGAGACCCTATCCCACCACCAGGTGCCGACGAAATAGTTGACATGACTATAGTGGCTCGCTGGGAATGAAAAGCCTCTTGAGACCATTATTGTAGATTCAGAGACTGAGGCCTGAGGTGAGGATTCGAGTAGGAGGAAGAGGAAGCGGGGTGATTGTGAAAAGGGGAAGGAAGTGGTCAATGCTGAGAGGGCCATTGTGACATCCAACAGGGGCCTCTATATGCCGCCGCCCGATGTAAGTTTTGACTTTGCCCGTTATGCTTTGCTTTACCTTACTTATTTACGCGCTCTCTTGCTATCAGATGAGGAAGATTACCGTCAGACAGGACGTGAAGTTAGAAAATGATTTGGTTGTTCGTGATTTTGCAAGTTTCACGCATCTCCCCTCCAAGATTGAGAGGCAGCAGCGAGGGAGGGCCAACAAGCCTTTCGTCACTAGGCCAATCTTATTACTATAAGTTCTATTTCATGGTCGATGATTTTAACTCTTGTATCCCCTTGTCTGAAGTTTCCCCGTCTGATGTAGGCTTTATCCGACGCGGTTTATTTGGCTGAGATTTTAATGGAGAAGGATAATGAGATTGGAGCTCTGAGATGCTAGAAGAAGCAATTCGACGCTCAACTCGCTTAGCTGAAGAAGGAAAGAGATGAGAGCAATGAGAAGGCCTCGATGAAAGAGCGAGAGTTGAAGTCTTAGCAAGAATTATCGGCCTTGACTGCCAAGGAGATCGACCGTAAAAATGCAGAGGAGACTAAGGCCGTAAAGAGAGATAATCGTGCCTTGGAGGCCAAAGTTCAAAGACTAAAGGATGAGGCTGACTTGTCCGCAAAGAGGCTCGACAAGGCGCTGAAGCACCATTATCAGAGGAAGGAGTTGGTAGCGCAGGATCGATCACGATGCTACAAGGTGAATTACCGCTCTAACTGCCTTTGGAAAGTTCAAGATAAGTTTTAGTGTCCTGCTTCGGACTTAGATGATTTGGCCTTGCTTCCTGAACCCGAGGCCAATGGAAAGATGACCCCTTGGTCCAAGGACCAACACTTGTTCAACCTTGGTGGTGATGAGGAAGAAGCTGATGAAGATGGAGGTGAGGATGAGCAGGGTGAAGATAAGGATGATGAGGCTTTATCCTTTCACTCTTATGCCACATTGGATCTCAATGAGATGGGTGAGGCTGAGGATGACTTTATATCTTGGTCCACCAAAGATATTTAAATTTGTTTTGACAATTTAATCTATAAACCTCCTTTTTAGTACTTTGATTTGTTCATTTTTTATTTTGCATTTATTCTCTTACGGTAAGGGGGACCCTGCTTGGTTGCCTTGCTCATTACACGTCGGTTTTATGCAATACTTGAAGATAAACTTGAATAAATGGTTGACTTCTCATTATAATATATTGAGGAGTACATCTAGATAAAAATATAAACACTAGGCTGACGCTTGAAGCTATAAATTAATAACACTATGATCGAACCTCACATTGGACTAATTCAAAACAAAGACAAGCAAGACCGACACTCACATAAGACTGACACTAAACTTATTCAGGCAATACTACCATGACTCTTGGATGAGCTACTCCCCGATGAAAAATTTTCTCAGAGTCGCGGCATTCCATGTCTGAGGCAAATACTTCTCTTCCATATCCTGAAGCTTGTATGTATTGAGCCCGATTTTTTGACTGACATTGAATGGTCCTTCCCAATTCATGTCGAGCTTGCCTTGGCCTACCCTTACTTGCAATGCTTTGTTTGATCGGAGCATGAGCTCTCCTGGCTGGAAGCTTTGGTGTTTTACCTTTTTGTTAAAGGCGAACGCAATCCTTTGCTTGAGGTGGCTCTCTTGGTGTATGCTCGGTCTCACCATCCCTTTAGATCATCTAGGTTTATCCTTAGCTTTTCATTATTACTGATGGGACTGATATAGTGCGACACTCTCTCACTGGAGTGCCTATATCGACCGGTACTATAGCCTCTGTTCCATACACCAGTGCAAAGGGTGTTTCTCTTATCGCTATTCTTGGTATGGTTCGATAGGATCATAGGACATTTTGCAACTCATAGACCCAACTCGAGCCGCTCTTCAGTACTATTTTTTTGATCCCATCCATTATCATTTTGTTCGTTACCTCGATCATACGGTTACACTGGGGATATGATATAGAGGAGAATCAAATCTTGATTTTGAGTCCGTTGTAGAATGCTTTGAATGCATCACAATTGAACTGTGTGTCATTGTCTGTTATCAGGGGGTGTGGTATGCCGAACCTTATGATGATACTTTTGTTGAAGTATTGTATGACTTGGTTAGGGCAGATTATTGATATCGCTTCGGCCTCAACCCATTTTGAGAAGTGGTCGACCGCAATGATGATCCATTTTTTTTGAATACTATGCCATGGATAGTGGTCCGATCATATCCATTCCCCACGTGGAGAAAGACCAGGCTGCTCGGATAGCGGTCATTTCCGTGGGGGTAGCCCTGATGTTTTTCGCGTAGGCTTGGCATGATTCACATTTTTCCACTAACTCTCTAGTGTCCAATTCCATCATCGACCAATAGAAGCCCTGGAGTTTGGCCTTCCTAACTACATCACCTTTCTTCTCATGACCTCCGCAGATTCCTTCGTGGATTTTGTGCAATACGTAATCAGCATCTCTTCTATCCAAGCATTTTTTCTAAGAGTGGTTAAATGATCGCCAAAGACCGAATACTGGAATGACTTTCTCACTATTTTCTACGCCTCTATCTCATCTTCCTAAAGAATGGAGTCTTTTAAGTACCTCCATATCGATGAGTACCATTCCTCTCTTGGCTCGGCCTCTCCCAATATGACAAGGACTTCGCTTCCTCTAGTACTAGGTTGATCAATACTGCCGATGGTGCAATGGACAAGATTATCCCCGCTAGGATCTGATGTCGCTTTTGTTAGCTTATCAGCCTTGGCGTTCTGAGCTCGCGGTATGTGTCGAATTTCTACTTTGGCTCATGTCCGCTTTATTCTGTCAATGAGCATTCGCACTAGGCCGAGGTACTACTGCATTATCACATCTATCGTTGCATATCCTCCCCCTAGTTGATTGACGATGAGTTTTGAGTCACTATAGATGTGGGCTCAATCTGGTCATATTACTTCCATCAACTGTAGGGCTAGGATGAATGCCTCATATTCGATCGCGTTATTTATTGTGGTGAAGGAGAGTCTGGCCGTCTGGCTGATTACTATTCCATTTAGGCCTCTCATATGTACACCTATGCCACCTTGACCTTGGGTCGAACTTCCATTAATGAAGACTTTCTATGTCTCTTCCATCAATGTGATAGGCTAGGGTGATGGGGCCTCTTGTATAAAATCCGCTAATGCTTGAGCCTTTATTGCTTTCCTCGGTTCGAACCTGACATCGAATTCTGACAATTTCATCACACATTCTGCTAATCTACCCGACGTCTCTGGCTTTTGGAGAATTTTTTTAGGCCTAGGTTGGTTTGGACTACAATCGTGTGAGATTGGAAGTAGTGTCTCAGCCTTTGAGATGCAATGACGACAGTATTGGCCGCTTTCTCAAGACGTATGTACCTTAGCTCGGCATCTCTAAGGACTTTACTGCAATAATACATGGGGTACTTCTCTGTCTTCTCCTCCCTAACCAAGGCCATTCCCAGCTCCTCTTCAGAGGTGTTGATGTAGAGGAATAGACACTCTCCGAGGGTGGGTCGAATTAGTAATAGCGCCGAGGATAGGAACTATTTTAAATCGTCGAATGCCTTAGTGCATTCGTCCGTCCATTAAAAATTCTTTGCGCCTTTCAGGGTTTTGTAGAAAGGCATACATCGCCAGGCCGAGCATGATATGAATCGACCCAAGGCGTTGATCTTACCATTCAACCTCTGTATGTCGTTTACTGTCTTGGGCTGCTATAGTTCCATTATTACCTAGATCTTCTCCGGGTTTGCTTCTATCCCTCGGTGGGAGATAAAAAATGCTAGAAACTTCCCTACCGCTATACTGAAAGTGCACTTTTCAGGGTTCAGTTTTAGCTTATATTCATTCAAGATGCGCAACACCTCTTCGAGATCTATCGGGTGTGCATCGGTTGTCTTGCTTTTGATGATCATGTCATCGATGTATAGCTCCATCATATCACCGATCTTACCTTTAAATATTTTATTGACCAGGCACTGGCAGGTCGCACCCACATTTTTTAACCTAAATTGCATGACTTTGTAACAATATGTTCCTTCATAGGTTACGAACAAAGTTTTTTCTACATCATCCTTGGCCATAGGTATCTGATTGTACCCCGCCTTCATGTCTACCATGGAGTAAGACTCGTAGCCTATAGTTGTGTCTACAAAGGAGTCAATGTTGGGAAGTGGATAACTATCTTTTGGGTAAGCTGTGTTTAGGTCAGTGAAGTCTACGCACATTCAATATGCCCCTATAGGTTTTTTGACCAGCACTACATTTACCATCCAATCGGGGCACTGAACCTCTCTGATATGACCTGCCTTTAACAGCTTTGCCACCTCTTCCTCAATGGCGAGTTGTTTATCCAGACCACGATTCCTACGCTTCTGGTGTACCGGGTTGGCTGACTCTATGATCGACTCCTATGATGTTGGCCTTTGTCCAGGCGAATGAGTTTTCGTTCCTCCTGAGAACTTCGATCAAGGTGGCCTTTTGCTTGGGGGTTCATACTAAAATAAATACTTTCCTATCTTGGCTTAGTAGTAACATTTCCAGCTTACTGTAGGGCTCATTCTTGTCTAGTAAACTTTTTGCAGCCTAGTAGGTCGACTCGGCTTGTATTGAAGCTAAATATGTTTCTCGAGCGATCTACTGGCTACCCTTAACAGTGGCCAGACCTTGCCTAGTAGGAATTTGCATCATGAGGTAGCATAAGTTGACCACTGCCTTAGACTCAACTAGGATTGGTCTTCCTAGAATAATGTTGTACACTAGGGGCATACCCACAACTAAAAATTCGGCTTGCAACTTCCATTTGATCGAACCATCTCCCATTTTAACCTGTAGTATGGCTGATCCCATGACCTCGACCACATAGCCACTCAAGCCTAAGACTAGGTCCTGACCGACTCTGTGCTTGTTTGGATCTATCCCAAGGGCATTGTACGTGGATTGGGCCATTAGATTGACTGAACTACTAGTGTCTACCAGTACTCTTTTAACCAAAAACCCTTCGATCTCTATTTTAACTACTAGCGCATCTTGATGTGGGGCTGGCTTGGGTACATGAGCGAAGGAATACTACACTACTCTATCTTGACTTATGTTACTCACAGGTGAAGCTTTTCGTTTCCTCAAAGTCAGTCCCCCGCAAATGATGTTGATAACTCCTTGACGAGTTAGGGGGATCAACTACTCTCTCCGTGGGAGCAACTCGATGCCTCTCTGCTCGCTCCTCTTATTATTGATGTGGCCGTGATCTAGCCACGAAGTGGTCGAGTTTCCCTTCTGCTTCCCTCTTGTTAAGCTCGATGGCCAAGTGCCAACAATCCTTAGTGTCATGGCCCTCTGACTTGTAGAAGTCGCAGTAAGATCTTGGCTTTCCCGGCCATATTAGCTTCGGCGGGTACTCAATGTACTACTGATTCTTCTCTATCCAATACAACACCTCCTTCCGATCTGCTCTCAAAGGAATCACGTCCTTAGGGAGATTGCGACGTTTGTATTCATACTTAGGGGGCCTCAGGGGTAACTTACCAGACCGAGGCAGACTCGGCTGTCGACCTATATGGTCGTGTATCAGTGCCCCTTTCTTATGGGCTTCATAAGTTACCCACTCCCGCGCCCTTTGCATCATTAACGCTAAGCTCTTTGGCCTTTTAGTGAGTAGATCCTTTTTAAGGTCTGCGCTTCTACAATTGCTTGCTAAAATATTAGTGGCAATGTCGATGCTGCATTCTTTCACTTCGAGGGTTGCTCTTTAGAACCGCTCCACGAAATCTCCTAATGTTTCATTCCTACCCTGCTTTATCAGCTGTAAATCCTACACAGTCTTATAAGTTGGAATCGACACTATGAAGTACAGAAGGAAGCCTTTTATCGCTTTGAAGTTCGTGATCGATCCTGGCTTTTGATTTTCAAACCAGAAAGTGATCGGTCCTTCGAGGGTCATTGGAAAGATCTTACATAGCATTACATCAGGTGCCCTGGTGGTTGCCATTTTTAGCATGAAATTCTTGACGTAAAGGGTTGGGTAACCGATACCGTTGTAATCTCTTAACTTTGGCCATTTAAAACTTTCGGGGAATTCGGCCCTTAAAATCTTAAGGGAGAAAGGCAATTCCGCATCTTCTATCTCGGGGATAGCCGGCTCCATCCCCATGTCAGCAAGAAGTGCATTCACATTCTTCATGACATCACCGGCCCATTTCAGGGCTAAGTTCTTCTCAATTTCTTCAATTGTTTGCTATGGTTTGATCAGATCTGGCCGTCGGCCTTCTAGGCTCCTTCATGGACGAGTTAATGGATATGCTGGGGGGACTACATCGAGGTTTTTTCCATGTCTCTTCCTTTCTCCGGTCGGGGTTGCTCTCTTGGGGCTAGTGAAGTTAGTATAATCCTTGGTTACCCTGGTGGTTGTAGACCGAGGTCTAAGACGGGCTCTTATCGGCTCTTTACTTGACTGATTAGACCTTGGCTCCCACAAGCTGGCCTCGGGTCAGTAGTCTGAAACTATGGGGTTCAAGGGCACCCCATCTTCTTGTTGGATATGATGTATGCCCTTAAGGCAATTAGGGCGATATATCTTAATTATGTAATAGTACGAATAATTTGTTTAATCAATAAAGGCATTTGTTCTTTTGTTTATATCAATGTATTTTTATACATATATATTATAGCTGGTTAAAATATATTCATTGATGTATGTATACAAAATTCCTTGACATATCATAGCATGAAGTCAGAGAAATTATAGTTGGACTATATTTGGTGGAACCTACTTCATGTGCAATTATGATTATGTCTAAACTATCCCTAGTCACAGTGTCATCAAGAAAGGATATTGATGAAACGGAAAGACTAGCATGTGGTCAACTTTCTTGGAAAGGGTCCAAGCAGTTAATCTCCTAAATACTGAAGGTGGTGCCTTAAGCTTGACACATGGATATATCTGGGAGATATATTGGAGACAGCAGCAAGATAAACACTTGGTATAAATATCAATGTGTTAGTGTTTATCTTCATGCAATAAGCTTTGCGAATGTCCTCATACTTAAGATGCTAGTTGCCTTGTGTGGTACTATTGCTATACTTTGGGTCATTGCTATGCACTCATTGATTTAGGGTGCTACGGGTGATTACGGGTATAGTGATAACAACACGTTGGTAGACTGAGTAGTTGGAAAGAATCCATCGCTCCGGATATATTAAGGAGTTGTACCTGGCCACTTGTTGAAGTGATGATTGCCATAAACCTCTGATCAGAGTATGTGTTTGATAGAAATGGTTTCTAGTCAAACACACTATGGTAAAAGGCAATATACTTCGGTAATAAGTAAATAACTGGGATAGCTTGGAGCAACCTTGCTATTAGTGGGTTAACACTTTAACCGAACCCAATAAACCAGATGGTACTAATATTAAAGAATGGAAGGAATTTATCGCACTGGATAACTATTGCATTAACGGGGATTAAGTCATAAGCATAAATGACGTTCCGAGTAATGGGGGATGGTAGACCCTTGCTAGAGGCGTACTATAGTCGTTTAAGGTAATCAAGTTCTATTCACGGTCTAGAACATCGAGCCAATGGTTCCATTAGAACAAGGGTTGGTTAAGCCTTAACAGCTCAATACTTCGGGATCCTATAAGGTCACACACATTGGACCTTCATCGGACTAAGTAAAGAACTAATAGATTTATTCTATTACAAAATATAACATAAATAATAATTGGATTATTATTTGATTGGTTAAAATTGATTAGATCAATTTTGGATAGACCAAGGAATTTATTTTGACCGGTAACTAATTAATTATAGTCATAAATAAATTATAATTGATTAGATCAATTTTGGTTGGACCAAGAAATTTATTTTGAATGATGACTAATTTATTAGGGTTAGAAAATAAATAATTGAAAAAGGATTAAAAAGGGGAATTTTGCATTGACGAGTTTAATTGGACCGAGAGTATGAAAATATTTTATACAGACTCGAGTGCGCGGGAGTACACCGAAAGGTGTGCAAGCAATGCTGGGCATTGCTCGCGGCAGCCCATAAAAATGGGCTGCACATGCGCAGCCCATAAAAATGGGCTGCACATGCGCAGCCCAAAAGTAAGGCAAAGCCCAATGCACAGCGTGTGACACGCTGTGCATATGGGATGGGAGTAATTACTCCCATCCCACATTGCTTATAAGGGGGAGCAAAATGCTCCCCCAAGCCTACATATAGGCTTTCCCCTTTCCTTTCAAATTGTACCAAGCTCAAAGCATAAATCCTAAGCGAGATAATTAATCTCTCGGGTACTTGAGCAAGTTATTTTTGTGGAGCCTGAATTTATTCGGGCACCGCTAGTTTATATTTTGGGTGAGGCTTCTAGAGTGGTCTAGCAACTACTCGAGGCTTCTTAGTTCTTCCTCCTGGGGAGGTTTTGGTTGGTGGGGTTCGTGTGGATACTGATAGAGGCTATCCTACGACTGAAGGCTTGTGCAAGAAGGTCCTGCAAAAGCACGCTTCAACTGGTAAGTTCTTTTTCTTTCTCTTTTAATTATTAAGTCTTTTTCTTTAAGTGTTTTTAGACTTAATAATTATGCTTAGGTTATTTTTGCATGCTTAATTTATTTTATGCTTAGGTTATAACTTAGAGTTATAACATGCTTAGTATAAAATAAATATGCTAGGATATAATTTGGAATTATGGTATGCCTAGTCCTTTAGCATGCTAACCTAGGTAGAGAATTATTTAGTTAAGGCTTTATTTAATTTATATGCAACTAATAGGAGTTCCTGGGACAGGGACAAAATTTTGAATTTCCGTCATGCCTCTTATGCATGTTCAATCTCCCAAGAACTTTCTCCACAATGGCAGCCATAAACACCTCCAACACCCTCAAAATCCTACCTAGCAAAAATCTCTTTCAAGTATCTGACTTGAAGGATGCTGATATTGAGCCCCTCGATCTCAAGACCTCTGACTCTGTCATACCCACTAATCACTTAGGTGATGATTACCTATTCAGAACGCCTCCTTTCTTCACTCTAATTGAAGATCAAAATCTGGGTGATCGTTTAAAGATAAATTGCCCAACCTACCCCAAGCTGGTAAAAGAGTTCTTTTCAAATCTCAGTGCTTACAATCATTTTGATGCCTTACGCAATGAGGTACAAGGGAAAGTCATAATTCTCACTCCAGAATTCTTTGAGAAGAATTTGAACATGAAGAACTCCGAAATCATATTGAGGAAAGATGGGGATGAGACTGGAGTTGAGTATGAGTCCAAACTATGGCTCCACCAGAACTACTTCGGCGATAAATTCTTAACGTACTTTCCCAGAACGCCTAGATTCTTACAGCACGCTCTGGCCAAACTCATCCTGATAAGGAAGGGGATATTGACTACAGTTTCTTCCCCCCAGCACTGCATCTTGTAGCACTGGGTTGGGAGTGTGGAAGTAAACTGGCCAGTCTTGATCATTCACTATCTCAAGACCTATGTAAACTCGCATGGAGCCTTGATCACAAGAATTCTCCAAGCGGCAGAAGTGGATCGGACTAGTTTTGAAGAGATTTATGGAAAGCCCATCCTAGAGAAGAATTTCCTCAATCTCCACTTTGATGAGGAAAGGAATGAAGAAAAGGCAAAACAGAAGAGGGATGAGCGAAAGATTAAATCCCGGAAGATAATGAATCCGGAAGAGGAGGCTCATGTTCCCAAAAGGCCCAGAATCACCAAAGCCAAGGCTAAAAAGCAAGTTAAAAAGATTTCCGAAGAGATTGATGAGGACACTCTCCCCCTCACTCAAATTATAAGCTCCGACAAGCCTAGAGCCAGGGGCAAACTGATTAAAGCTGTAGCTAAGAAGGGACAGCTTGTGCTTGCTGTGGGTCTACCTCAAAATGCCATAAAAGCAATTGAGGTCGGAAGGAGAGAAGCCAAAAGAACGTTGGCTGAGATGGAAGGGGTGGCAGATGATGAGGAAACCGAGGATGGAGCTACTCCTCAAAAGAAGCTCAGAAGAAAAGGACTTTGTGAGCACGGGATTTTGCAGTCCCTCTCGCGAGACGATGATGACGTGTACCCGATTTCAATACCTTAAAATAAAAGTTCTCTTCAGAATTTTTGTTACCAAAATAATATTCCTTGTGAATTTTATAATTGGTAGAATCCAGTTCGGCGTGGCCGATAACGCGTTTGGTAGGAGCTTGAACCGATGATTTACACCTAAATAATAAATACCCTTTAAAATATTGTTAAAAGTCATAAAGATGCCTTTTTTCCACTAATAAACCACTTTTCCCGACTTTTAGGCTTTTTGACCCGTTGGTTGTCGGTATGCTGGAGAATGATGTCGCCACCGATATCATTCATGCCGCCGGCGGCATCACCATACCGCCGGCGGCATGATCCATACCGCCGGCAACATCATCATGTCGCCGGCGACATGGCACAAAATGATTCCTCCACAGACAGCGTTTCGGCCACTTTCGGCGGAATAAGTCAAAAAGGTCTCGAAAAATACCCCAATTTGCCTATAAAAGGCACCCAAAAACTGCAATTAAGGTGGGGGGACTGAAATTACAGAGGGAAGGAGCTAAAATTGGGCAACTAAGAAGCCAAAATCGAGAGAATAGATTTTAGTGAGATAAGAACTAGAAAAGGCAGGAAAAAGGATTCTAATCCATTTTTCCCGATTTTTCTTCTTCGAACTCTCTGATTGTGAGCTTAAACCAGTGGGTCTTTGGGTTAAATCAACTGGATAGAATTTAGAGACCTAAAACCTTTAAATTAACAATCAAATCATCATTGCAAGCTCCCCGGAGGTGTTATTGTTCAGTTCACGAAGAGTTGGATTCACTACCCCGAGGTGAAAATCCTGAGTCTCATAGCTCTTTGGCATTATTATTATTGTTTTGCACTATTTTTGTTGATTTGTGTTCATTTTAAGTTTTTGGTCATTTTGACTGCAAACCGCTGCTGCTGCTGCTAGGAATTGAAGTCGCTGGAGACATGTGATGTTGCCGGCTGTATCACCCATGTCGCGAGAGACATCGTTGGTACCGCCGTTAGCATCACATTCCCCGGAGACCTCGCTTTCTCGCGGAACCCTTTCTTTACGGTATTCAGAAAGCCCTGTGCCCATCTGCATGCTGATGTCGCCCGTGACATAGTTGATGTCGCCGGCGGCATCATCCATGCCGCCAGCGACATCAACTATATCGTCGGCGGCATCAGATGCCATCGGCAGTATGGCTTTCTGGATAGCAATATTGTCTTCGTTTGTCTCTAAATTAATTTATTTTCTGAAGCTAGGACCTATAGTGTAACGATGGAGGTTCGAGACCTCCTGAAAACAGACCTGCCCTGCGACGAGTGGTATATTCACTTATAATCCGATTAAAGCAACGATCGAATCTAAAATTTGGATAAAAATGGAATTTCCCTGCAAACGCCATTCAAATCTCATTTTAGTCATCCAATCGGGCTTTATGATGTTATAAATAAAATATGCCGTATTTGTGTCAACCATCCTCTGCAGGTAGATGTATATCGGACATTTGGGTATTTCGTTTGTTACGTAGAAAATGTACAGGACTCGAAAACCTTGTAATAATTCCACTTTCCGCACTTACTTTCCTTTTACGATTGTAAATATTTTATTTATCGCTTCAATTGCTTGATAAAAGCGAAAACCAAAAAATAACTGAAAATACAAATAAATAGGGTGGATTAAACCGATTAAGAAAGAATGAAGTATCCTAACTTGGCCTAATGAAAAGTAGATAACATCATCCGAACTCGGAATCTCTACTTAAGGTATGGTCCAACCACCCGGTGGGAAAATCGTACCGAAAATTTCCCGGTTGAGCTGAACCGGGTGGCGACTCTATTCTAAGTATGGGGTTTCGATCTCGTATCTTTTAAGCATTACAATACGCAAAATCATTTTCTTTTCAACCACATCACACTCATCTCCCCGACACACCAGAAAATGGGCCGACACGACCCGGTCCGGCCCCGCGCCGCAGCCGCGCAAACCGTCGTCCGCTCACAGTGGCGACTCTGCTGGGGAATTTCTTTAAACTTGAACCTTCTTTCATTGTTTAAAAGATTTTGATGATGTATTGAAATCATTGGCCAAATCAAAACTTCATTCTTTTCTTATGACGTCTTGTTCTCACGCGTGTAGATAGTTCGGTAATTTTAGGTACCCTATTTTACCCGAGAAGCTCACAAAGTATCACTCATGCCCTGTTGGAATTGAGGATGCCTAGTGGGTGGATCACTCGTTTTAACCAACACGTAAACTCCTATGACCACGCCCATTCGGGTAGTGATTGAGTAAACGTGGAATCAAGGTAAACGGGAACCTTCTACATCAACAACCCTATACCAAAGCCGCGTTAGGAGCCTTAGCACATCATTTCCCCTTAGGATTACCCAAAACAAATAAAATAATTGGGACGCGCTACTTTCGCCATTACCGGTGAAGCAGCCAAACTCCATCCTACCAAAGAGGTGTTACGCGGGAGTCAAAAGGTTGGAACAGGGTCGATTCGCATGCTAAGTGCTCTATGATCATACACCCCCATGCATCGGCTTTAAGAGCCGAAAATAAATCAACTTGCCCTTACCACTTCCACCCGTGGAAGAGGTTTAGCAACATGTGTGGGACTTCTCTTGTACCTCCGTTGCGTCACCACATATCGCTATGTATGACATGAAGTACACACGTCTCATATATATTGGAGGGATAAGCCATCACATCATCTCTAACCACATCTACGTGCAGCCATGCGCACTACACGTCACTCCCAGGGCATAAAAAGGCATACATACATACCATTCATACCATTTACAACCCATTCATGGTCTGATCCGCGACTCGTGATTCTAAGCAGCCTTCCTCTTGAAACGAGACCTTCACAACCAACCATGTCTCTTCCCTATGATGACAACCGTACCTCATCCAAAGGACAAGCTAGCCTTCCCTCCATCGTAGGGGTAACAGCTCACCCACCGTCTCTTGGATCGGAGATCACCGCTGCTATCATTCAGTTCCTGAACTCCGATCAGTTTAGAAACATCATTCAGGAGATAGTGTATGTATCCGTCAAGAAGGTCCTAGAAAGATAGGGCTTCGACCAGGTCATGCGATCTCCTGGCATGACACCTGATGGCGATACACTCTGGCAGTCACCGCCAACCGCTTACCCTGGACAAAGAGAAGGAGCCCAGAGTCCAATTCTTCCACCATTCTCTAACACCTTACCACCAACTTTGGTCACCCCATCATAATTTAAAATCCCCGCTGCCCCGATGCTTCCTCAATATGACCAAGTCATGCAACACAACGTTGAAGACTTCTCACGTCAGTTGATGACAACAGACTGCTATCAGGGAAGGGTCCAATCAGAGAAAGACCAGTTCTTTCATAACACTGAATCACCCACACCCCCACCTCAAATTATGGTGGACCAAGAGACCTATCAGAAGTCGGCACCAGTTGCCATTATTCAGCCAAACGACGGTCTTAAGTATAGAAATAATCCATGGAAACTGCCACTTAATGTAATCTTCACCGGGTTGAAGGAAGCTGGGATTCTTAAACCTCTTCATGAATTCAATCCCCCCATGAGAGAAGAAGGAAAAGGCTTTTACAGATATCACATGTTATCGGGTCATAACACCAACCAGTGCAAAGCTTTGGTCCGTACCATCCAACGTCTGGTGGATGAAAAGAAGATTACCGACCCTGAAAGGGCATCCTACCCCTTACCAGAGTCTGGCAACCAGACATGGACGATTAATTCCAGCTTTTCCAAACAACAGAAAGCTCCTCAAGATCTCATCAAGGCCATCTACTCAAATGGTGGGGGAAAATCGCGCTCTGATGGTGAGGACGAAGAATCCCGATTTGCAATCCTTAGAGTTCAGACCTTTTAGCTCCATAAGCCACTTCCATTTTTCTTACTTATGTTGTGTCTGTATCCTTCGATCAGCGTATTCATATGAGCATACGTACGACGCTTTCAGTGTCTAAGATATTTTTATTAAATGAAATTAAATTGAGTATATTATGTGGTAATCAAATCCAATAATTTAAACCCTGTCAAACACATGAGGGATAATAAAGTGCTTAAAGACCGTGATAATGCTTTTGCTCAGTACAATAATTGGATTGTTGAAACGCCATGGGTCCCTTCTAGAATTGACTCAACAGCCATACAACGGTACACCTTCAAGCCACCAAAGAAGTATCAATCGGTCCCTCGAAATAAAGGATCAAGGCTTACACCCAACGGAGCCCAACCTCCATCAAATAAACATCGTAGCTAAAATCTCATACCAACATCACCACCAAGAACACGACCAAATTTGAAGAGAAACACATCTTCACCCGGTACAAATCAACCCCATCAAACCCTTCGGCTAACAAAGGTCAGGGGGCAATCACTTCCAAGAACACCAAGTCTAAAGGCAAACATCTTCATCCCATAAGCCACGAAGACGATTGTGCAACCAATGTCGCAATCGGCTTACCAAATGAACCACTATAAAGGCACCAAACAAAAGGTCCTTAAGTCGAACATCACTTGTTCACAACCCATCACTCCTAATACAGAATACGAGTTCAGGCCTAAACAAGAAGGGCTCTGCAGACCACGAATTGAAGGAGCAATCAAAATAGCGATCAGGACGACAATCAAACTGATCGATGAAGCCTTGGAGTAAGCACCAAAAACTCCCACAAACTAAACGGCTTGCAACAAGGTCAGCCAAAAGCTCCCGACGTAACTTTGAAGGTCAGAATGAGCTGGGTGATCCAGGCGAAAATCGAACGGGCACCAAGGAACTTGGAGTATCTGCAAAAGCACAACTATGCGCACAATAGCAAAGCAGATATCCTATGCCCTTTCCAAGAGTCATAGACCCAGCACTGAAAAGTTTGAGACCTTCCGGTACTAAGGTTAAGTTCAGATCAGATTGAAGAGACCATCGTATGATCGGAAATGGCACCAAATAAGCGAGGCTGTTAGAGTCATGAGCGTAGACAAGAAGCGAGTTCATCGATCTAGTCGACCAAGAAAGCTTAAGCATTATCAAGTCTAAACAAAAGAAATAAATCAGAAAAAGCGGCACACTAAGAAAATATATATACAATAATCGCCCGCCTGTCGGTCTTCTATTGACTGGGCAAAAATTAGGGTTACACCCGACGGTCGGTACCCTGCAAACTGGCTGTACAAAAATTAGGGGATAAGTCAATAACGCCTGTTGAACTGAAAACCTGAAAAGGGCGGTTCAGACGAAAATTAGGGCACGAGAGAAAAACAATAAGATGTTAACTTGAAAACCTATAAAGGCTGGTTAACACCAGGGGTCCTATTAATGGAAATGATTGCCAACATCTTGTACTCAAATTAAGTTCACTCGATAAAAGGGTCTTTCATATTGGAACATCTGTGCTTGTGATTATATGAATGCCTGGCAATCGAAGGATGGACACATCACAAGTAAGCTTAATCGAAGACACTATGCGCTCAAAGGTCGGAATAAATCTGTTAGGGCGAAAACCCGAAAGGATAGTCCATGCAAACTATGGAGTCAAATTGGAGCCCAAAATCTGTGTTCCTCAGGCTCTGCAGAAAACCCCACAGCTTTTGGTTATGGGTTGCCATGACGGAAACAGATGGAATGGTTGAAAACAGGTTGCTGGAAGATTGAAGCCGCCGGCGATGAGAGTGATACCGCCGGCGATATCATGATACCGCCTGCGATGCAATTAATGTCGCCGGCGATATAGGATTGATTTGGGCGACTTGGATGATGCCACCGGTGGCATGGAGTAACTTTTTGGGCAGCATCAGAAGCATTTCTGCCATTTCAGACCTGTACAAAAACTGTAAACAATCCTATGCTACATTTCCAAGGACTTGTCAAACAACAATTCATTTTTTATATTCAAAATAAAAGCTCGAAGGCGCAAATTGCTCAAATTGTACCAAATCATCTAGCCCTTGACAAAAACAAATTATCGAAACCCCAATGTATCGGAGGTACAAACGAGAACTGAAAGGCAAAACAAAAACGAAAAGTAAAACTAAGCATGTCCGCCACTACCGGCTGGACGGGATGAAACGTCATCAGGACTTGCGAGCCAATCATCAACATCGTCTTCCTCTCTTCCCTCCGTCATGGGAACACTACTGGACTCCTCAGCCGCGGTGAACGCACGTCGGCCTGCAGACTTCTTGACCCCCCTATGGCTGGTACCCCCAGGGTGCGCACGGTCCAGGTTTTGTTTACTTCTCTGTTCTTGAGCGGTGGCCGCCAGCTGACCCTCGAGATTGCTCACGCGGCACTATAAAGCTGCAGTTTCCTCCTCATACCGCCGCCGGGCTGCGTCAGCATCAGACAAAGAAAGGGCTAAAAAAATCCTGCAAACCGGAGAAAATATCAGCCTTGCATGTCATGCATAACATCCATACATATATCCCATCTTAACATGTGCATAAAAACCTGAACGAGAAGCGATTGCCCAATAAGGGTATCCCGGAGAACAAAATTGTTCTCCGCGAGTTGCTCCACATGACTCCGCGCCACCTAGCAAATCCAAAAAGCAAATCCTTAGACACCCGAATCTAAGACTTAATAAGAAAATAATTATTAGGTCTTACGTAGGTTGTATTTTCAGGCATGAAAATCGGGGCTTGCCGGCTTGAGCCAACATTCCTATGAGAGAATTCGCCTCCGGAGTTCATCAACAGGAAAGTGGTTTCCAATGGATTGACCAATCTCCCCTCCACGAAGGTCATGCCCTCCGGCGCGCCATAATATCGGGTCCCACTTTGGTTATCCCGACCCCTCTTTCTCGCAGGCTCCTGTAAAATGTGAAAGTCACATGTCAACAACGTCCCTAAACGACTTCAAAATCATACACACAAGCATAATCATACCTCGAAAGAACGTTGCTCTCCTTGGGACGTCGGCATACTCCCGCCAGCTACACCCGCACCTACCTCATCCTCCCCCTCAGGGTCGACCGCAACATCCCCTTCCAGCACTTCATCCTCATCATCATCCTCCTCATCAACATCCACGACGCCTTTGAGGCACCTCTTTTCATCCTCCAATCGCTGCTCGTTATGATACTCAATTGTATCGTTGCCGTGGATGCGAGGACACACAGGGAGTAGGCGCTGAAAAAGCTGCTCGTAAAGGCCAGGAACGCTAGGGATCACTCGGCCATTCCCTTCAATAAAATCAGCTTTGTCGGCCTCGGCAGAAATCACCAAGTGAGGCCACCACAAGCCCCGTGGAGGATCGGCAGGCATCGATCTAGCTGCAACCGGAAGGGACCTCCAGCCTAGGACGCGCTCGCCTAAATACCACTGCTGGGACAGTGGGCACTCGATAACAAACCGGCGGTCATCCACCTCCCTACGGACCCGTGCAACCTCGGCCAAGTTCTCCACCCCATCGAACGGGTCTAAGACGAGCTACATCAAAACAACCAACATAAGTCCATAGACCAAATAAATAAAAATAAAAAAAAAAAAATTTTGCATACCGAACTCAACCGCACGCTCCTGAGGACCTCCCTATACTGCGTAGGGTACTTTGCCTTCCCACCGATACCCCCGCACCAGCGAGCAAGGAAATGAGAGCCCGACGGCACGACCTTCTTAAACTCCACCGGTGGGAGGATCTGATGCTTAAAGGCCCAGGCCTGCATAAATGACGACCGATCGATCAATCCAAAAAATGTCATGCAATAAGCGAGAACACATGCTATCAAGGAGAATATCTACAAAAAGTGATACCTGGAGTAGCAGATGGCAAAGGCGTAGGGCTTTCTCCTTCTTTCGGGCTCCCACGTCCAGCCCGTGGTACAACTGGGCCAAGATAGCCCTCGGCCAATTCTTTCTCCTGATTCCCGGCACATCTTCCACTGCGGTTATAAGCATGTAGTTGATCTTACTCCCCGAGATTGGGAAGAACAGCACGATGAGTAGTGAGATCACAAAGGAACGGACACAAGCCTCCCTCTCCTCCTCGGGTACCACATTCACCCGGGTCCAATGATGGTACAACTCACCATAGGACAGCCGCCCAGAGACGGGCTTCAAACCGAACAACTCCTTTACCCGCCTCACCACGGGCCTCTCAACATGGTACTTGTCCATGTAGACGTCAAAATGTATAACCTCATCCGTCCAAGGAAGGCCGGTCATGGCTACCACATCAGAAGGGGTAATTGTAACTTCCCCAATGGAGAAATGGAAGGTATGGGTGGTCTCGGACCACCTTTCAGTCAAGGCCGTTACTGAAGAATGAGGAAGCTTAGGCATCAACATGGGCATGATCCGGGCCAAATCCCCAAACCCTGTCTCGTCAATTGCGAGCGCAAGCTCGGGATCGTTCTCTGAGATGTGGTACCACCACTCACCGATGGTACCCATCCCCCCTGTGTAAGTCAGTTCGTATGGCTGTAAAATCGAAAACAAAACGGATTAATTCTGTGCATTTCTGTCAAAAAGGCTGCTGATGTCGCCTCTGTTAAGAGTGATATCGCCGGCGGCATCAGCCCATACCGCCAGCGGCATGGCTCATGTCGCCGGCGACATCAGCTTCAACAGAAGCGACATCAGACTCCCATAAAGCCTTTGGCAAGGACTGATGTCGCCAGCAAGAACACTGATGTCGCCAGCGGCATCACTTAGCACGGGCAGAACCTGTTTTCTCCCTAAATCGCACCCATCGTGCCAAAAATCACAATCAATCGAACAACAAGGCAAAAACCAATCCTAAAGCATGCAATATGACTGAGATATTCCACATTCTAAACCCCTATCATGGCATGTTTTCAAATCTAAAGCAAAATCACATAGAATTCGAAAAGAAGTAATTCGGGTTTTTGTGGGATTACCTGGACATAACAGAGGTGTTTCTCCTTCTCCGGAGTCAGATTGGTGATAGGAGAGTTAATGCCATAGCCATACATTTTGGCCGTCTCCTTCAGGCCGTATGCAGTAGGAACGGAAAGGATTTTCAATCCCTCAACAGAGGAATCGGGCAGGCTCTCCCTAGCCTTGGATTTGCCCCTGAAAGCCTTACTAATCCTCTTCATAATTTGAAAAAAGACAAGGTTAGAAATCAAAGAACTTTGGGAGAGAAGAGAGGGGGATACGGTTTTGTGAAAGAATGGGGAAGAAAAGAGTTCCAATCTCTTTTTAAACTGCCGCGCGGAATTCGAGGAGTTTTAATTTATCTGAAACTGTTCCTCCATAACGCCGGCAGTATCACTCATGCCGCCGGCGATATCACTCATGCTGCCGGCGACATCGCCTCATTTAATTCAAATTTTGAAATTATTTGACCAGTCAAAGCTGCCACGTGGCATCCATACCCTCGGCGACATCAGCCCATATCGCCGGCGACATCACTTAGGCCGCCGGCGACATCGCCTCATTTAGTTCAAATTTTGAAATTATCTGACCAGTCAAAGCTGCCACGTAGCATCCATACCGCCGGCGACATCAGCCCATAACGCCGGCGATATCACTCATGACGTCGGCGACATTGCCTTATTTAGTTTGAAATTTTGAAATTATCTGACCAGTCAAAGCTGCCACGTGGCATCCATACCGCCGGCGACATAACCTAATGCCGCCAACGATATAAACTCATGCCGCCGGCGATATCAGTCATGCCGCCGGTGATATCAGTCATGTCGCCGGCAAATGTTGCCCCTCCAAACTAGATTTTTAAAACGAGCCCAACCAAAGGGCGAACTCTTCAAAACGAGCCCGACCAAAAGGCGATCTCTTCATAGTGAGCCCGACCGAAGGGCGACCACTTCGAAGTGAAAGTCCGACCAAAGGACAATCACTATACCAAACACGAGCCCAACCAAAGGGCGTTCTCTTTAAAGCGAAAAGTCTGACCAAAGGACAATCACTGTACCAAACGAGAGCCCGACCAAGGGGCAAACCTCTCTATTCAAAGTAAAAGCCCGACCAAGGGGAAAACCTCTATATTCAAAGCAAAAGCCCGATCAAGGGGCAAACCTCTCTATTCAAAGCAAAAGCCCGACCAAGGGGCAAACCTCTCTATTCAAAGTGAAAGCCCGACCAAGGGGCAAACTAATCTCTGCAAAGTGAAAGTCCAACCGAAGGATAATCTCTGTAAAGTGAAAGTCCAACCGAAGGGCGATCTCTTCAAATGAGCCCGACCGAAGGGCGACCTCTTCGAAGTGAAAGTCCGACCAAGGGATAATCACTATACTAAAATACAAAAGCCCGACCGAAGGGCAATCTCATCAAAATAAACCCAACCGAAGGGCGATCTCTTCAAACGAGCCCAACCGAAGGGCAATCTCTTCAAAACGAGCCCGACCGAAGGGCAATCTCTTCATAACGAGCCCGACCAAAGGGCGATCTCTTCAAAGTGAAAGTCCGACCAAAGGACAATCGCTATACCAAAATACAAAAGCCCAACCGAAGGGTGATCTCATCATAGTGAGCCCGACCGAAGGGCAATCTCTTCAAAGTGAAAGTCCGACCAAAGGACAATCACTGTACCAAACAGAAGCCCGATCAAGGGGCAAACTTATCTCTTCAAAACAAGCCCAACCGAAGGGCGATCTCTTCAGAATGAAAGCCCAACCGAAGGGCAATCTCTTCAGAACGAAAGCCTAACCGAAGGGCAATCTCTTCAAAACGAAAGCCCGACCGAAGGGCGATCTCTTCAAAACGAAAGCCCGACCGAAGGGCGATCTCTTCAAAGTGAAAGTCCGACCAAAGGATAATCACTATACCAAAATAAAAAGCCCAATCGAAGGGCGATCTCATCAGAACAAGCCCAACCAAAGGGCAATCTCTGCAAAGTGAAAGTCCAACCGAAGGACAATTACTATACCAAACACGAGCCCAACCAAAGGGCAATCTCTTCAAAATGAAAGCCCAACCGAAGGGCAATCTCTTCAGAACGAAAGCCCAATCGAAGGGCAATCTCTTCAAAATGAAAGCCCAACCGAAGGACAATCTCTTCATAACGAAAGCCCAACCGAAGGGCAATCTCTTCAGAACGAAAGCCCAACCGAAGGGCGATCTCTTCATAAGTGAGCCTGACTGAAGGGCGATCTCTTCATAAGTGAGCCCGACCGAAGGGCGATCTATTCAAAGCACAAGTCCGACCAAGGGACAATCTATAAAGCACAAGTCCGACCAAGGGACAATCTACAAAGAACAAGTCCGACCAAAGACAAATTCTCTACGAAGAACAAGTCCGACCAAGGACAAATTCTCTACGAAGAACAAGTCCGACCAAGGGACAATCTACAAAGCACAAGTCCGACCAAGGGACAAAAACCCTACAAAGCACAAGTCCGACCAAGGGACAAAAACCCTACGAAGCACAAGTCCGACCAAGGGACAAACTCTCTTTAAAGCACAAGTCCGACCAAGGGACAATCTACAAAGCACAAGTCCGACCAAGGGATAATCTACGAAGCACAAGTCCGACCAAGGGACAAAATCTCTACGAAGCACAAGTCCGACCAAGGGACAAAATCTCTACGAAGCACAAGTCCGACCAAGGGATAAATTCTCTACGAAGCACAAGTCCGACCAAGGGACAAATTCTCTACAAAGCACAAGTCCTACCAAGGGACAAATTCTCTTCAAAGCACAAGTCCGACCAAGGGACAATCTACAAAGCACAAGTCCGACCAAGGGATAAATTCTCTTCGAAGCACAAGTCCGACCAAGGGACAATCTACGAAGCACAAGTCCGACCAAGGGACAAAATCTCTACGAAGCACAAGTCCGACCAAGGGACAAATTCTCTACGAAGCACAAGTCCGACCAAGGGACAAATTCTCTACGAAGCACAAGTCCGACCAAGGGATAAATTCTCTACGAAGCACAAGTCCGACCAAGGGACAAATTCTCTATGAAGCACAAGTCCGACCAAGGGACAATCTACAAAGCATAAGTCCGATCAAGGGACAAATTCTCTTCGAAGCACAAGTCCGACCAAGGGACAATCTACAAAGAACAAGTCCGACCAAGGGATAATTTCTCCATAAAGCGTAAGTCCGACCAAGGGACAAACAGTCGACAAAGCGTAAGTCCGACCAAGGGACGAACAAACGACAAAGCGTAAGTCCGACCAAGGGACAATAAACGACAAAGCGTAAGTCCGACCAAGGGATAATAGACGACAAAGCATATGTCCAACCAAGGGATAAACAATCGATAAAACGTATGTCCGACTAAGGGACCAACAGACGACAAAGCGTATGTCCGACCAAGGGACCAACAGACGATAAAGCGTATGTCCGACCAAGGGACAATTTCTCCATAAAGCGTAAGTCCGACCAAGGGGCAAACAATCGACAGAGCATAAGTCCGACCAAGGGACAAGCCAGTCATCCTTCAGGTATCATTCCTATCCCTTGCTCTTTCGTGTGATCATACTGACCTGTGTCAGCAATGATCCCCCGAGGGGCAGCCTGTGAGCACGGGATTTTGCAGTCCCTCTCGCGAGACGATGATGACGTGTACCCGATTTCAATACCTCAAAATAAAAGTTCTCTTCAGAATTTTTATTACCAAAATAATATTCCTTGTGAATTTTATAATTGGTAGAATCCAGTTCGGCGTGGCCGATAACGCGTTTAGTAGGAGCTTGAACCGATGATTTACACCCAAATAATAAATACCCTTTAAAATATTGTTAAAAGTCATAAAGATGCCTTTTTTCCACCAATAAACCACTTTTCCCGACTTTTTAGGCTTTTTAACCCGTTGGTTGTCGGTATGCTGGAGAATGATGTTGCCACCGATATCATTCATGCCGCCGGCGGCATCACCATACCGCCGGCGGCATGATCCATACCGCTGGCGACATGGCACAAAATGATTCCTCCACAGACAGCGTTTCGGCCACTTTCGGCGGAATAAGTCAAAAAGGTCTCGAAAAATACCCCAATTTGCCTATAAAAGGCACCCAAAAACTGCAATTAAGGAGGGGGGACTGAAATTATAGAGGGAAGCAGCTAAAATTGGGCAACTAAGAAGCCAAAATTGAGAGAATAGATTTTAGTGAGATAAGAACTAGAAAAGGCAGGAAAAAGGATTCTAATCCATTTTCCCGATTTTTCTTCTTCGAACTCTCTGATTGTGAGCTTAAACCAATGGGTCTTTGGGTTAAATCAACTGGATAGAATTTAGAGACCTGAAACCTTTAAATTAACAATCAAATCATCATTGCAAGCTCCCCGGAGGTGTTATTATTCAGTTCACGAAGAGTTGGATTCACTACCCCGAGGTGAAAATCCTGAGTCTCATAGCTCTTTGGCATTATTATTATTGTTTTGCACTATTTTTGTTGATTTGTGTTCATTTTAAGTTTTTGGTCATTTTGACTGCAAACCGCTGCTGCTGCTAGGAATTGAAGTCGCCGGAGACATGTGATGTTGCCGGCTGTATCACCCATGTCGCGAGAGACATCGTTGGTACCGCCGTTAGCATCACATTCCCCGGAGACCTCGCTTTCTCGCGGAACCCTTTCTTTACGGTATTCAGAAAGCCCTGTGACCATCTGCATGCTGATGTCGCCCGTGACATAGTTGATGTCGCCGGCGGCGTCATCCATGCCGCCAGCGACATCAACTATATCGTCGGCGGCATCAGATGCCATCGGCAGTATGGCTTTCTGTATAGCAATATTGTCTTCGTTTGTCTCCAAATTAATTTATTTTCTGAAGCTAGGACCTATAGTGTAACGATGGAGGTTCGAGACCACCTGAAAATAGACCTGCCCCACGACGAGTGGTATATTCACTTATAATCCGATTAAAGCAACGATCGGATCTGAAATTTGGATAAAAATGGAATTTCCCTGCAAACGCCATTCAAATCTCATTTTAGTCATCCAATCGGGCTTTATGATGTTATAAATAAAATATGCCGTATTTGTGTCAACCATCCTCTGCAGGTGGATGTATATCGGACATTTGGGTATTTCGTTTGTTACGTAGAAAATGTACAGGACTCGAAAACCTTGTAATAATTCCACTTTCCGCACTTACTTTCCTTTTACGATTGTAAATATTTTATTTATCGCTTCAATTGCTTGATAAACGCGAAAACCACAAAATAACTGAAAATACAAATAAATAGGGTGGATTAAACCGATTAAGAAAGAATGAAGTATCCTAACTTGGCCTAATGAAAAGTAGATAACATCATCCGAACTCGGAATCTCTACTTAAGGTATGGTCCAACCACCCGGTGGGAAAATCGTACCGAAAATTTCTCGGTTGAGCTGAATCGGGTGGCGACTCTATTCTAAGTACGGGGTTTCGATCTCGTATCTTTTAAGCATTACAATACGCAAAATCATTTTCTTTTCAACCACATCACACTCATCTCCCCGACACACCAGAAAACGGGCCGACACGACCCGGTCCGGCCCCGCGCCGCAGCCGCGCAAACTGTCATTCGCTCACAGACTTACTATTGATGAAGCCCTCGCTGCCCAAGAAAAGAAAGCCAGTGAAGGCAAGAGGCTGGCTGGAATAATCTTGAATAAGGAAGCAAGGTAGTATGGGGAGAGAGCCACTTTAAGGAAAGCAAAGTCCAGCAAAGGGAAAAATGTTCCCGGCGTAAGAGAATTTATAGGGGAAGATTATGAGCAATACGACGATATTCAGGCTGTAATAAAAGAAAATAATTAAATAAATCAGGGGGGAACAACCGAAGGACCTAGAGAATCATCTCAAGTTCCTCCAATTCTTGTACATCCAAAGGATATGGATGCTCTGTCAAAGATTCTGGAAGCAGATAAATTCATATTTACTGAGAGAACAGGACCACTTCCAGAGAATCTGCTTGGATCCAGTAATGAAGTCATTAATCTTGAAAGTCCTGAAAAGGCATTGGAAAAGGCTATTAAGGAAAATACCAACATGCCTAAGGGAGAAAAAGAAAGTCCTGAAAAGGCAACTATAGGGGTGGTTGAGGACAATTCCAACCATCCGGAGGCAAGGCTGGAAGAGGAAAAGAAGGATGAGGATCAGACGCTACTAACCACTGAGGTAACCTCCGATCTTCTTCATCTCTATTCTAATCATGAAGAGCACAACTTAGCTACAATCTCTCCCAATGTAGCTAAGGATATAGTGACAAACCCGGATGCAATAGCTCCGGAGGAGGGAGAAAGTCTGAGCTCCAAAGGGCACACTTCTAAAGTAGATCCTGCGGGCAAGGCTACTCCGGAGGAAAGGGAAATGAGAAAGGGTGGAGAAGAGAAAGGAGCAGTTGGAGGCTCCAGTTCGGAAGATGATAGCCCCTCCAGAAGTAGTTCAACCACCGAAGATGAATCCAGCTCATTCGATGGTGACTCATCCAGACCCTCCAATAAACATTTCCCTCCTCGCACAAAATCACTGACTCTCCCTGATGAAAACTCCAAAGAATCCAAAGTCAGTACCACTCTTAAACTCCTTAATGAGGCAACTCTTGAGCATCATAAAGAGGGATTTGTCAAGAAGAGTCTCCTGACAATATGCACCCATCTAAAAGCTGTTGAGAAGGAGTTGCTCATGCAAAAGTCTAATAAAATAGTTTGAAAGGATTTGGGTGAGATCAAAGAAAGGTTGAAGTGCCTCCCTAAAATTGAGTAACAAGTCATAAACTTCCTAACACCCAGAGCTCTAGCGGCAGCTTCCCTTTTTTAGATCCAGCCTCTTTTAAATGAGCTATAGGAAAGTGCCTCCATAGCAAATCACAATGCCAGTCAAGCCAACACTTTGGCATCTAATAACTTTGCAACTATCCTGGATAGAATGTCCTCCTCTGCCACTGATGTATCCACAGAGATCAAGGATTATATTGACTCCAAGTTTAAAAACTTGACAAAATTCATGGAGGACAGAGACCTGAAACCTACTCTGGTGAACCTAGAAACTGATCAGCTAGTAACTCAGGAAATGCTTGCCAACAAAACCATCCCCAAACTAAAAGAAAAAATCTTAGATGATATGGGTGATGAAATGCAAGCTCACAATGCTGGTATTGAGCAAACAATAATGATTGGAAGAAGACTGTCTCTAAAGAGCTTAAGGATCAAACAGAGTCTATCCACAATATCCGAAAGGGCCTCAGTGAAGAAATTAGCCTTCTTCAAGTCAAAATCAATAAGTTATCTATCTCCAGATCCTACTCATCTCTGGTCCTTCCAGACAGTCAGCTCATTCCTATCCTGCATAATCTTATTCAAGCCATAGGGGACTCAGGGTTCATGAGCCAAAAGGCTTGACTACTCTAATCAAGGCCAAGTTTCCCTCTTTTGATCCCAAGGACCAAGAGCATATTCTGCACATTCTTCCTTAAGTCTCTCAATCCTATGATCAACTCTGGAGGTCCCTTTGCCCTTATTATTTGACTCCGCCCATAGTGGATCATATTATTGATGAGCTTGCAAAAGGCAACAAAGACTACTCGATCTACTCCTCTGCCTGACAGCAATCATAGGACAAGCAGACCTATATGGTTATTGATCCCCTTGATGGAAGCAAAAAGGGGAGGAAGATTAGAGTCATTAAGGAGAAGGAAGCAGGAAAGGAAAGACGCTGCAAGTCCGGAAGAGTGGTCCATCCAGAGAGATAGTTAAGCTAGCTAGATAATCTTGTAATACTTCTGTAATAGCTAGATTCACTTTATATGTATTTCTATAACTTGTAACACTAAACTTCATAATGTTAACCATTGTTAACAGCAGAAGTGTATATGAAGTGAAAAATTCTTAACTATCAAAACAATCGCTTCTAAAGTACAATCTGTAATTGTACTAAAACAAAATTAGAAGCAGAAATCATGGGGAGTTAGGATGCTAAAATTATGGGGGAGCATTGTAAAAGACTAAGTAACAAAAGTTACACCTAGTAAATACACCTATACTTAGATGACTTAGGTTTTTGTTTCCATTAAATGAGGGAGATTGTTGGGAAACAATGATCCGGATAAAAAGTCTAAGTTCGGATTAAGTTTGAAAGAAACAAAAACAATATATGTAATTTCTCCCAAATCCAAATGGAAATATCCGAATAAAGATCAAGACACAAGTCATCCATTAATCAAATTAAAATACTAAGTACTAAGGGAAATCATCCGGACAGGGTTTGGAAAGGAAACAAAATTTTGACTCTCAAGACCAGCATCCGGAAGAACTGATTGAAGCCATCTCCGGAAGATAGATCCGGAGCATATAGGACTAAAAGACATCCGAAAGACATATATTTCAAATGAAAGGAAAGTATTCAAATATACTTTTCCCTTTACCCTTTTTGATCTATGGAAGTCAAAGATCCTTTCCCTAAGAAAAACACAAAATGATAGCTTGTATATTTCAGAAAAAGTCAAAAGGGTGTAAAACCGAATAGAGAAAAGCTAACTACTTTCTCCTAGACTAATAAAGGCGCGCATAGAGCTCGCATCATAAAGCAATTGGTATGAAAGTTGGTGCATCATAAAATGACAAGCAAAACGATCACTGACAACTTTTCAGCCTCAATCTCAAGATTTTAAATGGATTAAAATACAGTCTAACGGATTGATCAACGGATCCGGAAGCTCCACATCATAACCTGATCAAGGGTGAAGATTGGATAAAAGCTCATCAACCACAAACGGCTACATTTATGATCAAAGCCTATAAATGGAGCTCTTCACCAAATGAGAAGGTTAACTGATTGATCTATAAAATCAAGTAACAAAGAAACACATATACAATCAGTTGATATAATCCCTTCAAGAATCCTTGATTCAAAATCTGTTTGTAAGGATTCCCAAGTGAAACTATAAACTTGAGGAACTCCGAAATCCAACCCTTTGTTAAAAACCAAAATGTAAGAATCTCCAACTTGGGTAAGTTGAGAGATTGGGATATAACTTGAAGTAGGACTCAGCTTAGATTTAAGTTAGAAGACTAAGTGGTATATCCTACTAAAGATAAGAGGACTCTACTAGGTTTTGGTGCTTCTAGTGGTATATCCTACTTCCGAAAGGGGTTACCATCTGGAGATAAATTTGTAATGCTTGATTCCTGCCAGTTGAAAAGGAATCCACTAGTGGATAAGCTCGGAGGAAGGAAACTCCGGGGATTGGACGTAGGCTGGGCCGAACCAGTATAAAATACTTGTGTTTGCTTTTCTTTCTCTTTTACTTAAGTGCACACATTTGCATCATCCGGATCCATCTCCTTGATCATAATCAAACACGCTACACTAAAGACTTTTTTAAGTCTGCTAATTCCGTGAAAAAGGGCCATTCACCCCTCCTCTGCCCTTATAAATACTCTCACAGGGACCAACACCTTAAGTTTGACACATGGATATATCTGGGAGATATATTAGAGACCGCAGTAAGATAAACACTTGGTATATATATATCAATGTGTTAGTGTTTATCCTCATGCAATAAGCTTTGCGAATAACCTCATACTTGAGATACTAGTTACCTTGTGTGGTACTATTGCTATGCTTTAGGTCATTCTTATGCACTCATTAATTTAGGGTGTTACGGGTGATTACGGGTATAGTGATGACAACACGTGGTAAGCTGAGTAGTCGGAAAGAATCCATCGCTCCGGATATATTAAGGAATTGTACCTGGCCAGTTGTTGAAGTGATGATTGCTATAAACCTCTGATCAAAGTACGTGTTTGATAGAAATGGTTTCTAGTCAAACACACTATAGTAAAAGGCAATATACTTTGGTAACAAGTTAATAACTGGGATAGCTTGGAGCAACCTTGCTATTAGTGGGTTAACACTTTAACTGAACCCTATAAAATAAACGGTACTAATATTAAAGAATGGAAGGAGTTCATCGCATTGGACAACTATTGCATTAATCGAGATTAAGTCACAAGCATAAATGACGTTCCACCCTTGCTAGAGGCATACTACAGTCATTTAAGGTAATCGAGTTCTATTCATGGTCTAGAACCTCGAGCCAATGGTTCCATTAGAATAAGGGTTGGTTAAGCCTTAACAGTTTAAAACTTTGAGATCCTATAAGGTCACACACATTGAACCTTCATCGGACTAAGTAAAGACCTAATAGATTTATTCTATTAAGAAAATATAATATAAAAAATAATTGGATTATTATTTAATTGGTTAGAAATGATTAGATTATTTTGGATGAACCAAGGAATTTATTTTTGGCCGGTAACTAATTTAAATATTTATTTGAAAATGATTTAAAGGGAATTTTTCCGAATGGGTAGGACCCGGTAGAAAAATTGTTAGATAATTTTTTACTGCGAAATGGGCTGCGGGATTCGCGACACACCTGGTGCATGAAATCTCTCACCGTGGGCTCGCAAGTGTCGTAGTGCGGCACTTGCGGAGGCCCATGAGGCTGGGCTTGCCCAGCACGAGAAATCTCGCAAGCCCGGCTTGCGACATGCACAGCGTGCGGGTTGAGCCCATGGGACTCCAAGCCCCATGGGTCAAACCCGCATGTGGGATGTGCTAAGTGGGGAAGCAAAATTGCTTCCCCAAGCCTATAAATAGGCACCCACCCTTTTCAAGTGCACCAAAGCTCAAAGCTAAATCATAAGTTGAGATTCGCAAAGATTAATCTCTCGGGTAATTGAGCAAGTTCTTTTTGAGGAGCTTGAATTCGAGCACCTCTAGTCTATATTTTTGGGTGGGGCTTCTAGAGTGGTCTAGCAACTACTCGAGGCTCCTTAATTCTTCCTCTTTGGGAGGTTTTGGTTGGTGGGGTTCGTGTGGATACTCATAGAGGCTATCCTACGCTTGAAGGCTTGTGCAAGAAGGTCCTATTAAAGCACGCTTCAACTGGTAAGTTTTCTTTCTTTCTCTTTTTATTATTAGGTCTTTTTCTTTAAGCATTTTTAGACTTAATAATATGCTTAGGTTGTTTTGCATGCTTAGTTTATTTTATGCTTAGCTTATAGCTTAGAGTTATAACATGCTTAGTATAAAATAAATGTGCTAGGATATAGTTTAGAATTATGGTATGGTATGCCTACCCCTTTGCATGCTAACCTAGGTAGAGAATTATTTATTTAAGGTTTTATTTAATTTACATGCAACTAATAGGAGTTCCTGGGGACATGAACAAAATTTTAAATTTCTGTCATGCCTGTTATGCATGTTCAATCTAAATGTCGGTTCCCAACAATATAGGGGGTAGTGACCCTTGGATGGGTGCCACGTGTCTAGCCTTGGGGGTTAAGGGATGTCCGGATGGTTGACACGCATTCCTTTCCCCTTAGCTTGGTGGGCAAGTTCATTGAGAGAGCTTTATGGGCCTTGTTGGTATTTGGGCTTTATATGCCTTGTTATCATGCTGTAAATGAGACAAACCGTTCAGGAACAACTCGGTGTTCGGCTCGATAAGAGTTCGACTAGACTCGACTCGATTCATAAATGAATAATTCGTGGACATGATTTTGAGCTCGAATAATAAATGAGCTGAACATGAACAAGTCATAGCTCGGCTCGAAAACTCGCGAACAAACTCGATTAGAAGCTCGTGAACATGCTCGATAAAAGCTCGTGATCAACTAACTTGATTATGATTTTCACATAATAAAAGATTTGTAAAACTATAATAAAACATATTTTTAAAATAATTAATGAAATATAGACACATAGTCCATAATCCAATTTATGACCATATTAACAATACTTGCTGACTAAATTTATGCCCAAAGAATTAATTTATAGTATAAATACTTAATTTAAGGTTCTCTACTTTACCTTTTGTTCAAGGATACTATGTTAATTATTAAGATATTATGATAATAAGAATTTATTTTTTTATATTTTGTTATTAATTGCATTCGTAAATAAAAATAAACAAGCTTGTTCACAAATTAATTAACAAACTGTTTACAAACTAAATAAATGAGTTGTTCGTGAATAGCTCGTGAACAAACAAGCTTGTAAACGAGCGGAACACGAACAGGATTTTGAGCTCGATTCTAGCTCGGCTCGACTCGTGTTCGATTAAAAATTAAATGAGCTGAACACGAACAGACCATAATTCGGCTCGACTCTACTCGTTTATGGCCTACATGTGGAGACTTAGGAGATTGTGGATTTGATTAGTGTAAAATGAAAAATAATTTAAAAGTTTTTTTTTTAAGCACAACTAAATATATTTCGAAAAGAAAATTGACCATGTAAAATAATAAACTTGAATATATTTATAATTTAAAGGAAAAGATATTTATTTATGAATAAAGTCACTATTTACAGTGACCATTTAACCTAATAAACTTATAAAGATAAATCCACGTTTTCAAATCCAAACTAGCACTTTAACAACCCATAAACATCATTATCTGAGATTGTTTTCTTAAACTGAAAAAATCATGTTTTAGTTAAAATTAAAACTAATTAATGAAATTTTTTGAAATAACAGATTGTGGATTATGGAAAACAATCTCAAAACGCTCATTATTATGTAGAAGCTATATTAAATAATTACCTTTGCACTCAATTATGATACAATCATTTTTTTTTTTTTGATAAATGTGATGACTAGTAGCGGGACATCCACACATGTAACTAAATTGCCCTTTGAACAACGTTGCAAAAGTTTTTAACGAGATATGCACGTAATTTTTTGTTTTTGTCTAAGGAACCCTATCATACAAAAATTTTAGTACCATCGAAAAAAATTTGCCAAACAATTTATAGTACATTCTTTAACCTAAAAATTTAATTAGTTTCTGTAATTTTTACCGATAATTTTTACATAAATTTAATGGAACATTCTAATTTTTTCTGGCAAAAGGCTATATAATTATCCATTAATAATGAAACAATTATAATAAAAAATTAGAAAAATGTTTCAATATCCAATCAAAAGATGTCAGAAAAATATTCAGAGAGTAAGAATAGAATTCTTGGAGAATTTGGAAAAACATATTAAAATTCAGGATTTTTTTATTATTACTTTAATTTTTTAAGGAGAAGTTTATTTTATTCACTAACAACATTAAATGTAGTTAATTCAATAGTATTATTAGATAAAATAACTTTTACATTTAAGAAAAATAAAATAAGTGAGGCCTAGTGATAGATTAAATCTTTAAATGTGTATGAAATTTAAGATCAGCTATCCCATAAATTAACAATTAGGCACAATCAATTTGAAAAGAAAACCCAGGGTCATTTTAGTATTTTCGTAACGATGTCTCCACCATTAAAAGAAAAATACAATAAAAGTAGAATACGTTGCTTGCGCCATGAAATTGGATGATCATACATTTTCAAAAAGTAACAGACACCCCCAGATTTTCCCTGCAACTCTCATTTTATGACAATTTCCCCTTTTCTACTAACCTAATCATTCATTCTTTCCATTCCCCCATTGTCCAATTGCTTCACTTTCTGTCAATTTCTCTCTTTCTTTAATGGCCACCCTTCAATGATACCCTTTTCCTCTGTTTTTCCAGTCCCCATTATATATCCCCCTCTCTGTACAGCAATGGAGTTAGTTCCATACACCGACCCCAATTCAAATCCCGATTCTTCCACCCTTCCCTGGAAGGACATGTTTCGATCCGGTTCATTTCGCAAACCCACCACTCCCAACCCCCCTAAACCCCCGCCCGCCCCCAATTCATCCTCCGATCCCGCCGATGGCTCAAATTCCGATCATCCCGATCAGAAAACTAGCCTCTCCGGTGATCATCAGGTGCGTCTTGCTTTGTACATTGCAATGGCTCATGCTGGCCTCGCCTTAGGTATATGCATTCTGTATTTTCTGTGTAAGCTTTTGCAAGAGTATTTGCGGCCGATTCAATGGGCCATTTTGTGTTCTATTCCGTTGCGAGGGATTCAGGAAACCCTAGTTGATTTCTGGAAGGTGCCTTTAACTTTAGGCCTTACTGAAACTGTTCTTGCTGTTCCCGTTGCTGTTTTCAAGGCTTTTGTTGGCACTCTTGCTGATATAAAGGAGGATTTTTTCAGGATTGTTCTTAGAAAACCTAAACCTAGAAGAGTTAAGAGAAGTGGGTTTTCAAAATTGTTTAGGTGGTTAGTGTCTTTTGGGGTTTTTGTGATTGCTTATGAGATGATTGGCACTTTAGGGTCAATGTTGATTATTGGTTTAGGGTTTTTGAGCACTACCACAACTGCAGATAACACATTTTCGGCCGTTTCGACCCTGAGAAGTAAGAGCTTTAAGAATAGTAAAGCCACTGCTTTCTTAACTAGAGGGATTTTAAACAAATTAAAGACCATTATAGCAATCGGGTTAATTGTTGCAATGATTTCGGGTTTGGTATTCGGATTAGTTTTTTTCTCTTATAAAATCGGGGTAGAAGGTAAAGATGCAGTCATTTCGGTAAAATCACACGTCGAACAAAGCAATTACGCTGAGAAACTCGGGATTAAGAAGTGGATGGAAGAAAACGAAGTTCCCGCTATGGTCGATAAGTACACAACTGCGGTTTACGAAACAGTATCGGCCCATATAGACAATTTAGCAATGCAGTATAATATGACCGAACTAGTGACAGGAATCAAGCATTTTGCCATTAGTCCTCCCACTAATTCTTCATCACAATCATATGCTTTAATGACGATATCGCCCTACACCAAGAAGCTTCTAAGTTTAAGAACAAAAGTCACAAACAACGAATGGCGAGAGATTTACAATGAAGTTGAAGTAATTTTTCGAGAAAGCGTAATCAGCCGAGAGGATTTTATGGAAATGGCGAAAGCCTATGCCATGCAAGGGCTTGAAGTGTCACAGCGAGTTTTAGCTAGTAGTGCCTCGGTTTTAGGTGGCAGTGCTAAATTTATGATCTCGATTGGGAATTCAATCCTGTATGGAGCAGCCGAGGTTTTAAATTTCGTTTCTCAATTGATTGTGTTTTTTTGGCTTTTGTATTATTTAATTACATCGGAATCTGGTGGGGTTACCGAGCAAGTTATGAGTATGGTGCCCATCTCGAAATCGGCTAGGGGTCGATGTGTTGAGGTTCTCGATAATGCAATTTCGGGTGTTCTTTTAGCGACTGTTGAGATTGCGTTTTTTCAAGGGAGTCTTACTTGGCTGTTATTTAGACTGTACAAGATACATTTCGTGTATGTGTCGACGTTTTTCGCATTATTGAGCTCGTTGTTTCCGATTTTTCCATCTTGGTTGGCGACTATTTCGGCCACTTTGCAGTTGGTGGTGGAAGGTCGATATGTGATGGCTGTGTTCTTGTCGATACTTCATATGGTGCTTATGGATTATGCAACATCTGAAATCCAGGAGGATATCCCGGGCTATAGTGAATATCTTACAGGGTTTAGTATTATTGGTGGGATGACATTGTTCGAATCTCCATTGGAAGTAAGTTTTTCGGTTTTGATTTATTTCGACTTTTATCTTTTGCCTTATTAGATACTGAATTGAGTAATGTGACTATTTTTGGCAGGGAGCTATAATGGGGCCATTGATAACTACTATTGTGATTGGATTTAAGGATATATATGCTGAGTTTGTTCTTGGAGAACATGTTTTGGAAGATTCGAAAAAGACCGATTAGCAGAATGAAATCTGAAACCGACAAGATTCAGGCAAAAGGGTACATTTTCGTCCGCATAAGTTATCGTTTTTCGGGCTCTTTAGTCATTGTTGGTGCATTACTATTACTTGTTTAAGTTGCATCCTATATAGCAGATGGTAATTCTGTATTTATTTTGGTTGATGCACAACTAGAAAAATTACTTATAAAATCTATTGTATTTCACTGTTGCAATAAGTTGTGAAATTCCAAATGTGCAAGTGTGATGTATTCAGTTGAGAACTCTTATAAATACAAATACCACAATTTCTTGCCCAGTAATACAATTGCACGCACTTCCTATTCGATTTCCACTAAATACACTTGCAACGAGTGATGAGCTTTAACTGTCATCATTAAGCCCTGAATATGAGTTTGGAGAATAACATCAATTATAAACCAATAGTTTCACACAAATTTGTCTAGTACATGTAGTTTTCAAGCCAACATTGACGAAGGGAAGATCTTTTTTTTTTATCACATCCTTTCATTTAAAAATACATCAAATTTAAACCAGAGGAAAGGATTGTTGTCTTTAAATACATATGATGATTGCATAATAGAAACTCCATGACAAGATTTTCCTTGTAAATTATACAACTATTTCATGTATTTCTGTAGGAATTTCCTATGGAAATCATTCCTAATGGTATCATTGATAAAGCGCTTAGGAGCTTTAGTTTCGCCCCGAGCCTGGTTCTTGAAGACCACATCATCATCCCATCTGAACAAACAAAAAAGAGACCACATAATAGAATGTATTAAAATACAAATGTATACCTGCTTAAAAAGAGAAAGAGTTAGATGAGATCCTTCAGATACAAACCTCCTTTTAACATTAAAAGATGTAGGATTGTTAAGGAGCGGGTTTCCTTTAAGAAGTTGCTCTTCCTTGACTTTAAGCTCTTCTGCTGCCCTTTGTTGTTCCTATCAAAACATCGACGTTGGTTGGTTGCAGCTAAGGTAGTCAAAATACGTAAATAACGACCATTATTGGTGAGATCAAATTTACCTGCCGCATTTTCTCTTCAGCTCTTTCCTTCTTGATTCTTTCGAGCTCAGCCATCAGAGCTTCTGTATCATCCTCATCTTCATCATCGTCTTCATCAGTGTCACTAAGCACAATGAAAAAATGAAAGCTAGTTAGGTTATTAAATTCAAGGGTTTAGGCTATTAAATTAATAAATTCAAGGGATCGATGAAGCATACTGATAAAGATTAAGTAAATATATATGGAAAAAATATAATTTGAATACATCAAACAGAATAATTGATAACCTTTCATCATCATTGTTAACCTCGACATCAGAATCATCAGCATCGACACTGCGTGGAACAATTCGATCTTCGGAGTCCCTTTTCGTACCTACAAATAGCTTCTTCAGTCAGTGAAATAGTCAAAGATAGTAATCTTATGTACAAATTGGGAAAGCAGATGTAAACACCTTCCAAGAGAAGTTGATTGCTTTTCCTACGGTCTCTATCATCTGTGCCACAAATAGAATTCATTAAAAAAAAGATAAAAAGAGCAACTCCTGCAACAAAACACAAGTATAATAACTTTCAGATTATCAACCGAAAATTATGATAAAGAATCACCATACCATAAGACCTATCCTTTGAAGAGAAATGCCTTCTTTCACGCTCCTCAAGCTCTTCACGGAGATTTCTTTTGTGCAATTCATCCTGTGTATCTTGCCCTTCCTTTCTGCCATGTACAGAAAGGAGTGATAAGTGAGAACATAAAATCCCAATTGAAATAGAGAGACCAATACAAGTTCATACTAAAGTTTTTCAAAATTTACATTAATATCCCCTTCTGTCCCCACCTGCTGACCCCCTTAATCAATTTCTCTCATCACGACTTATCAGTTATCCATAACTGCAAGAGTTACCAACTCAGGCAACCCAAAACCCAACAACATTTTGATCTTTACAGTAACCTGTTTTTTCTCATAATATTCAATTCAAAGGAGCAGCGGAAAGAATTCTAATAGCATAACCTTCCCGTTTGTACATTCTCGTAATCATACCAAAATATTCTAATTCAACAATATGTAAACTAAAGATCATTGTAGTCAAAAGCGCGCTTAAAGCGATAGGCGCTCTAGGCGATTAACCAAGAGCCTCACAGCTTCTTAGGCGGTGTATGTGGCAAAGGTGTGCTCCTAGGTGTGCGAGGCGCAAGCAAACAACTGAATTCTTAGGGTTTTTTTTAAAATTAGGTTAATAGTGATTGACACCTATTAAAACTCTAAAGCCCGCCAAGTGCCAACTACTTTTAGTTTTCCTATTTGGCTATTTAGTATTTAATTAAAATCTATTAAACTCTCACTTATTTATTCCTAATTAACTTATTCGTAATTAACACAAAATACTAATTGTCCTTTGTTCCTCTTCTACTCTATAATATCTGTTCTCTCTTCTCTCTTTACATTTGCATTTGGTGTCTTGTTTTTCTGTTTTGTTGGGAGTCCTATTTCGGGCCTTTGAAATTTGAACAATCTGTGTATTCTTTATTAGTTTATGGTTATAAACTTTGAATTCTTGAATTTCCTTTAAGTGAAGTGAAAAACTTTTTATTTTATATATTTTTAAGTTCGTGCGCCTAGCGTGCGCCTTCGCCTTTGCCTCGCGCCTAGGTGACAGGACCCGCTGTAGCCTTGGGTGCGCCTAGCGCATTAACTACTATGCTAAAGATGCGAGCAAACAAAGTCGGTCAATATCAAGGAAATAATCTTGTGCACCCTCTCCTAGTGCATAACTAATCAACCAAATTAGTCAAATGTAACATCTAGGTAGAAGAGAGAGAAAAAAACAGCAACCTAGTCTGAGGTTCAAATACCAACATATACAAAGGGAAGGCCAAATTTCTGTACTGCATTCATAATCAACAATTACACACGAATAAACAATTAAATAAACAGATTCATGTTGCAAAGAGCACATAGGTTGGATCTTCAAAACTAGGCTCAGAATCAAAACAGTAGGTTATTTAGCTTCACATATGCAAGAAAGAATCCTGAAGGCATCATGAAACATCAATTAATCTATAGCAAGGGCAAAAAGTAAGCAATCACCTGGGCTTTAGAGTAGTATGAGCAGCAAGGTCCCTAGAAGAGAACTTCTGGGATGGACCGAAAATTCGAGTACCACCTTGTTCGTTACCACCTTTTGCAGGCGCCCATGTAGGTCGAGCTGCAGTCGTCATTACTTCAAAACTACCTTCCGATCACCTTACAAAGCATAAACATACATCTACAAACTTCAAGGATACACATAAATGAAAGGAGAAAGAACATTACACACAGAAAAAAGGAAGTCCGATCTAGGTGAACGCAATTAGGGGTTCCATAGCAGAATCAGAGAAAACATAATTAAAAAATTCCACATAAAGAGATAATCTTGGATAGAGTAACAACAAAGTAAGAAATAGAAAATACCCGCTGGTAGGAGTTCTTGAATTCGATTGCAGCAGATTTGTTAGATATGGCGATCGACCAAGACAGGAGAAATCGATTTCGGACATCCGGTTTGGCTGTTATAGATGAGCCGGGAGTCAGGTCGGGTCGGCTAGCGGATTCCATGTTGGGCTGTGAAGTTCCGTTTCTTGATGGGCCCAATTCAGAGCTAAAACCAGCCCAAAAAACTGTTGGAGACCTACTGAAATAAATATATAACAAAATTGATAAAGAAAAATGAACTAAATTTATACGGGAATTGAATTAGCCTTTAATTAAATACCAAAGGATTAATTAATCTATTCTAAGTTTTATTTATTTTTTTTACTAACCAAAGAAAGAGCCACCCAAAATACCAAACTAAACTACATAAGAGAATGAGTGTAGCAATTTGACCACGTAAAAAAGAATTACATTTGTTGCATTATTATGACATGTGAAATTAGTTGTGCATTGTGTCCATGTCATCCGAAAAACTGGAATTAATTTCCAAATGTCATGAAAAAAGCAATCGTAGTGATGCCGATAACATAAGGTCACATCCAATCTTTCAAATTTCTCTTCAATTAGGTTTAGGTGACTGATTAACGTGATTTGCTCCATTTAAACCCATTTAGTGTCATGATCAAACTCTTCCTCTTTTTTAACTACACATATTCATGTGCATTTAATCAATCAAATACATAAAATGAATTCTAACACTTGGATACCATGGAACAAGCGGAGTTGTTCAAAACGTTACTTTTAAGAGAGCTGCTTAAAACGCTATTTTTGTTAAACATCTTACTCAGAAAATTGACTCTCTGAACTTTTCAGCTTGTAATAAGAAAAGACGTCTACCTCAAGCTGTTTACTCAAAGTCAATTGTACTTTCTCTTTCATCATTATTTTCACAGTAATATAAGGAAATACCATCTTTTTAAGATATTTTTTTATATATATATCTAACTTTCTTTTTCTTTATCTTCCTACCAATTTTAAGGTTATTGTTTTTCTCTTTACTGCAACATTCTCTCACATATTTAATTTAATTTTCACAACTTAAAACAACTATATCTCACAAACCGTTAACTTTTTCGACATGAGCCTTTAGAATATTGTGTTTATCTTATTTTTATCTTTAAAACGAAATCAATATTGAATATTTTTGGAGCAAAAAAAAATTTCGCAGTCTTACACCAGTTTTTTACTACCTTTATACCAGGTCTAAGAGTTTTTTTTGCTTTAAATAGAACAACGTTGCTAATGTTTTCTATTATCTACCTGGAAATAAATGGAAAACCGGTGCTATAATGACATTATACCACTCATATACCAGGTATAAGAATTTACGAAACATTGGTAAAATTGGTATAAGATGCGAAAAGATTTTTTTGCTCAAAAAATATCCAATATGGATTTTGTTTTAAAGATAAAAATAAGACGAACAAAATATTCTAAAGTCTCGTGTCGAAAAAATTAACGGTTTGTAAGATATAGTCGTTTTTAAGTTGTAAAAATCAAATTAATTAGGAGAGAGATGTTACAATAAGAGTTCTTGTATTCATGTAAAAGCAAAATTTAAAAGTTAAAATATTGTAATTAAGAAAGAGTTTAGGTAACTAAGAGAAGTAAGTTTTTATGGTGATATTTAAAAAGTATTAGGTTGATATTTACAAAATTGAAAATTTAAAATCTTATATTTAGCTAAGTTGGACTTCTTTTAAAGAAATCGGACAGGCTTGTTCATACTGTACTTCCAGAAATGTGTATATCACTATGTTATTTAAGCATGCCTTTTTCATTATTTGAAGTTGTTAAGTATAATATTTATTTTTTAATCCTTTCCTTCAAATTTCTACTTTAAAATAAAAATATTATTATTTTATTCCTTTTTACCTAACTCCAAATAATAACTAACCAATTAAGTAAAAAAAAACTAAAAAAATAATAAAATAATATAGGAATCAACAACAGTGCAACTTAAAGCTGCATTTTTGCAGCTTCATATATTTATAGCCAAGAATGAGGCTAAGTGGGGTTGGAGATGGCCTTGTAACATAGATTTTTTTCCAAAACCATGAAACAATCTGGCTCATTTAGATAAGCTAATGTTAAAAACTTGAATTGCCATTAGTTTTAGGGACCTACGCAAGGGGTTGATTTTGATATCGATGGCTATTATTTACCGGAATGTGTGATGAATTGGGGTGTGAAACAAGATTGCAGCTAGTCAAAAATTACACAAATGTCATTATGTTAATGGTTTGCAATTGTTTGCCAACTTCTTTACCATCTTTTGAAGAAAGTGGCTTTTTAATTCTCCATGTGTTGCTGTTAATGGAGATCTTTATTACTCCATGTGTGGTATGATTTCCGCTTCAAAATTTCATGTTAGTAGGGACCATGACCTATAACTACCCTCTTCAACACACCCATTTAGTTCTAACTCGCTTAAAAGTTGAGGGCCGTCCCGAAAATTTTTGGGGCCCTGAGCAAACTATAAAATATGGATCCTTATATAATAGATAAAAAAAATTTAACTACAAATTTAGTATTTCGTAATGAATAACAAAAAAAATTAATTGTAACATACATATATTTTTTTCTTACAATATTATCATTTGAATATTTTAGTTATCTCGGTAATTTTTTGAAGAAAATTTTCATCAAATTTATTCATTAAATTTTATCTAAAATCACATTCTCGATTTTCTTAATTATCGATATTTTTGAGACGGTATCAAAATCTCTAAAATATACATATTTTAAAAAGTATTCAATTGCGCTTATATTAAATACAAAGAATAATTTCTATTTTACTTTGAAGTGATTCAAACCTGAGACCTCTAGAGATTACAAATTCATTTTTAATCATTAGGATAAGACATTCATCACTCTAAATATACTAAAATAGTTAAACTAATATTTATTATTGTTCTAAATAAAAAAAAGTATCTACCAAATACTTATAATCAATACGTGGCACTAGCTTTTGAATAAAAAACTTAAAAGGTTATGTTCATCACTAATTAAATAATAATACAATAATAAATACATAAAGCTAGTATCGATTCATTTTATCTAGTTTGAATGAATCAACAATTAATTGAAAATTATATATATATATATAAATGTTAGTATTTAAATAAAGATTAATTATATATTACCATTATATGAAATGGTATAAAGATGTGTTTTGTATTAATTTATTGAAATGTCTGTTAAGAAAAAGGTAATCCATAGGATTCAAACCGGAGCAAGGCTTAATAGCATAGAGAGCTCTACCACAGGAGCAGCACAACACCTTGGTTATTATTACGCACTTTAATTAATAAATATAATTTTCTTTCTACTTGTACTAAACCCTAACTATAGTTTGAGGTCCTCAAAAACTTAAGGCTTTGAGCAGTTGCTTCACTCACTCCTCCTAAAAGTTGACTTTATAAAAGACACCTCAAAATATAAGTTTTATAAAGTTGAATTTGGTACGGTACTATTTTAAACCTAGTTCTATTAGACCGAATTCTTATCGGACCGAGACTCGTTAACAATAGTAGGTGAAAGTACATCTATAACAATATATTGCAATAATTATTAGTACTTTAAACTTTATTATTATTGCTACTTGGAATTACGAGAGGAACATAAATGTCATTAACTAAATAAGTACATACAGAAGCCCAACTGCTAGTGGGTGGCACTACATTTATTTTCAGTCTGAATAAGATCAAATCTTGGATTGTACTGCTACAAAATCATCTCGGACAGGATAGTATAACAAATTTCTTAATCGTCTTGCCAAGTGGTGAGTACATTTGATAGATCGGTTGGTGATTTTCTTTTTTATACTATGCTTTTTTATACGAGATCGGGTATTTAATATTTTTCTCGTTAGATATTTAATACATATATAATTTTTAATATTATAATATATAAATTGTACACATATCAAGCATCTAACGTGAGGGTATACCATATAAAATTTTCTTTAATAACACGATGTTTTGATTTCAACTGACTTAAGATAGCTTAAGCCTATCAGAAGTACAATGTAGTATGTAATCGCTTGAATTTTAATTTTTTTTTGGATAAACTTCAAAAACATGCCTTGTGGTTTCATCATTTCGTGAAAAGGTGCTTGTGGATTTTTTTTTCAAAATGATTCATGTGGTTTGAAAATTATAATGCTACACCAGTTATTTTAATAAATTCAACAATTCTATATTTTAACTATATTATTTAAGAATTATATATCAAGATTTGAGTAAGATTCGGAAAATTTTCATTTTGTTTTGATTTTTTAAATTTATTATCAAATTTTAATTAAAAAATATGAATACTTCTAAAAAAAATTCTAAAAATTATCACAAAGGTGTATTATATTTTTATTAACTAAGCTCTAAAATTTTACTTTAAAATAGACAAGATTACCATTCAAAATAAAGTTTCAAAATTTTAGAAATCTCCTTTTTATAAGCTTTTGAAATCACATGCACCATTTTAAAAAAAAATTCTACAAATATTTTTTTATAAAACGACCAAACCACAGAGTATGGGACCTTTTTTTGCCATCAGGGTTTCAAGACCCAAACCTTGGGACATGCGTTTGAGAATTGTACACCTAAAATTAAATTGGGCTACCAAAAAAACGAAAATAACTATATACAAATTAGTTGTGAGCTATAAGCAAAAAGAATATAGGGCAAGTTTTGGAAAATATATGTGAATTTCATCCATAAAATTTTTAGCATCACTAGTGCAAATTTTGGAAATTGTTATCAGAAACTCAAAAGCTGCTTTCGGCTTGTATAGATAACAACAGTTAGGTTAAATGTCAACTTCATTATGTTACTGCTTTATTATTTTCAACTTTTAAAAATGAATTGAATCGAACTGAACTGAAGTAAGTTAAAGTAAGCTGAATTGAAGTAGACTGAATCGAACTAAAATAATCTAAACTGAACTAAATTAAATTACAGTATAAGAGAACAGAGCCTTAAATTGATTGTTTAAGATTTAGTTTGCTTGGAATTATTATTATCTTAGCTTAAATATATTATCGAGCGTGTAACTCTCCTAGGATTCAGGCTACTATTGTAGATCCTTTAACTACCTATTGTTTGTATTCTCCTATAAATGTAACTCTTATAAATCATGTAATTCACTGGAATAAGCATTCTCTATATGGTATCAAGCCTGTAAAAGGTTCTTATTTTCCTTTTTTTCCAATCACTTCCGCTGCACTATTCCTTACGTGCGATCGTCAGTCTCATGGCGTCAAATATCCCTTTTTCCTCTGCAATCACCAAAGATACTATGGTGATTCAACTCCATTCTAAAACCCATTTTCCAATCAAGTTGGTGTCCACCAATTTTGCGATCTGTCAACGCCAAGTTCATTCGACTCTTATCGGCTTGGACCTACTTGGCTACATATATGGTACCACAGTTGCTCCACCTATGGCTATTGACGATTCCTCAAACCTGTGCTACTCTATCTGGTACCGCCAAGATCAGTCAATCGTTGGTGCACTTATTGGCAGCTGTGTCAATGTTGTTCAACCCCTCATCTCCAATGTCGACACAACACGTGCTGCGTGGATGAGCTCCACTCTGCGTTCGCTAGTGCAAGCCGTGGTCGGGGTTGTGTCTCTCAAATCTAAATTGGGCAAAAACCTTCATGGTGATCATGCTACGACTGATTATTTGTTTGATATGCGCTCCATAGCTAATGAACTTGCTCTCATTTAGAATCTTATTTCTGAGGAATATCTTATGGTGCATGTTTTAAATCAGGTTGGTGATGACTACGACTCCATATCTTCTGCTGCTTTACTTCATCCCACATCCATATCCTTCACAGAGCTTGGGGACATTCTAACGGATCATGAGGGGAAACTTAAAACGTCTAATGAGGCAAAATCAGCCATTGTTGCTACAACCAATTATACACAAAATCGTAGTGTTGGTCGAACTCTTGTGTCGCACCGTGATGGTGGTGGTACTAGCTTCAATGGTCGGCGTGGTTGCAGCGCTAGAGGTGGTGTACGGCCTGCTAGCCAACAATAGGGATGTCACTTTTGTGACATCCTTGGTCATGATGTGAAGGATTATCGCAAACTTGGCAGGTTCTTGCGCACCCATGGCATCTCGTCACCACCTACAGCGCACAACACAATGGTGGCGGTTCCTCCTAGTCCTCAATAGGTTTTTGATGGTGGCGCTAATCATCATACCACTCCTACCACTCAGTCTCTCCAGTCGTTCTCTGACTACGGGGGTCCAGATGAGATCCGATTGGGTAATGGTAATGGTCTCAAAATAACTTACACTGGTCAGACTTATATCTCAACTCCATCTCGTCCTCTTTCTTTATCTAATGTGTTGTGTGTTCCTAATCTAAATAGTAATCTTGTTTCTATCTCTAAATTATGTTATTCTAACCAAGTTTTTGTTGAATTCTTTCCTTTCTCTTTTCATGTCAAGGATCTGAAAACGGGGGCGAAACTTCTCACCGAGGATAACATTCATGGAGTGTACTATGCTCGCCCGCCCAGGTTGCTGCCACAAGTGTCTTTCCATGACCGAGGCTCTGTTTCAGATTTTCACCATAGTCTTGATCATCCATCCAATAAAATCATTTTGTCTATGTTACGCAATTGTAATAAATTTTTTTCTCAAAAAGATATCCAATAATTTCATTGTACTTCATGTTCCATTACCAAAAGTCATAAACTTCCATTTTATGAAAATTCATTTGCAAGTACTATGCCTCTTGAATTACTTTATTCAAATGTTTGGTCATGCAAAGAAACCTCTATTGATGGTTGTCTTTATTATGTTATATTTGTGGATCGTTTCACCAAATATGTCTGGTTATATCCCTTTCTCGTAAGTCTGATGTTCTTAAAAATTTTCCTCATTTTAAAAACATTGTGGAAAATTTTTTTAAATAGAAGATTATTTTAACTTTTTCTGACAATGAGGCTAAATTTCTTAAACTACATCCCTTGCTAAGCTCTTTTGGCATATCTCATTTCACAACCCCTCATACTCCTGAACATAATGGCACTTCGGAGCGACGTCATCGTCATATTATTGAAACTGGTTTGTCTATGCTCCATCATGCTCGCTTTCCAAACAGTTGCATATCTCATTAATCGCATGCCAACCCCACTTCTCCAAGATCATATTCCTTATCATGCTCTATTCAATGCTAACCCAAATTATCTCAAACTTCTACCATTTGGGTGTTTATGCTATCCCTGGCTTCGCCCATACACTCACTACTCCACAACCCAATCGGCCTACAAATGTCTTGATCTCTTCACTAATAGAGTCTATCTTTCCCGTATTGTTTAGTTCATCCATCATATATATCCTTTTCCCACTCAAGGTTCCTTGCCACCATCTTCTTATTCGATCCCTCCTTTTCCCACTATGTTCCTCCTATTTCCACACTAGTGACGGAAGCATCTTCTCAGCCTGACCCTCAGCCATTCTACCCATCCCCATCTATCATATTGTCGCCATCCATCCCAGCGTCGTCGAGTGGCCCGTCTTCTTCCCTTCCTGTTGTCCCTCCTCACACTGGTTTCTCACCCGGTCCGCACACGGTATCCTAACACCTAATATTTTAACTCTGATTTCGTGTCTGATCATCCCTTAGTTAATATTGTCACTAAACATCCTCCTCCCCTTACTCATAAGCCCAAAACTATTACTTAAGCTCTCAATGATACTTGTTGGCGAAATGCGATGGATGAGGAGTATCAAGCTTTACTTTAGAACCAGACATGGAAGTTGGTCCCACGCCCTTCTCAATGGCCAATATAGGATGTAAGTGGGTATTCCGAATCAAACGAAAGGCGGATGGGACGATCAATTGATACAAGGCTAGACTTGTTGCTAAAGATTTTATTCAGGAGGCAGGGTGAGATTATTTTGAAACTTTTAGTCCCATGATGAAGCCAGTTACTATCCAGCTTGTTCTCAGTATTGCTTTGGTTAATCACTGGCCAATCAGGCAACTTGATGTGAATAATGCTTTTTTGCATGGCAGGTTGCATGAACAGGTTTTCATGGAGCAACCCCCGGGTTATGTTCGTCTAGAATTTCCTAATCATGTTTGAAGGTTGTCTAAGGCTTTGTATGGCCTTAAACAGGCTCCGAGTGCCTGGTATAAAGCTCTCTCCCATTTTCTCCTCACTTCGAGTTTTGTGAAGTCTCACTCGGATTCATCTCTTTTCATTTATCATCGGGATGGTGTGCTTGCCTATTTTTTGGTATATGTGGATGACATAATACTGACTGAGAGCTCATCTAAATTTTTGGATCGGTTTGTGCACGCCTTAGCTACAAAATTTTCTTTGAAAGATTTTGGTCCCTTAAGTCATTTCTTCGGCATTGAGGTTATCGCTACCAAGATAAGTCTTTTCTTATCTCAATCACAGTATATATTGGACATTCTTGAAGACGCATCCATGACTGGTATAAAGGAAATTTCCACACCTATGGTTGCGGATTCTATTCACATCTCCACAGCCTCCACCAAGGTGATCGATGCTACCGCTTATCGGCGTATCCTTGGCCGACAATAGTACCTCTCGTTGACTCGTCTAGATGTCTCATTCGAGGTAAACAAACTTGCTCAAGTCATGCATGCCCCTACGGATGCTCATTGGCTGGCTCTCAAACGAGTTTTGCGCTACCGTAAGGGCACTATATTTCATGGTTTATTTTTGTCCAATCAGGTACCTATGTCTGTCGTAGCCTTTTCTGCTGCTGATTGGGGTGGTATCACAAAGGGAGGCTGATCTACTACTGCTTATGTTCTTTATCTTGGCCCTAACATTATCTCTTGGAAGTCTATCCGGCAGAAAAGTGTGTCTCGTTCTTCTATAGAAGCAGAGTATCGTGCTCTGGCTAATGCAGTGGTTGAACTCCAGTGGGTTCAGAACCTTCTCTCTGAGCTTCGTATCTCGTTAACGAAGCCCCCTCTACTACATTGTGATAATCTAAGTGCTCTTGATGTTTGCAAGAATCCTGCTTTTCACTCTCGCATGAAGCACATTGCCTTGGATTATTTTTTCATTTGTGAGTTAGTTGCCGTTGACAGGCTCAGAGTTGCTCATGTCCGCTCCGCTGATCAAATAGACGATGTGCTTACTAAGCCTCCCCCTCGAGCATTGTTCACCACGTTTTGTTCCAAGATTGGCATATCTGACGGATCCTCCATCTTGCGAGGCGTGTAAAGGATAATTCTTAATTATTATCTTAGCTTATTATCTGGCGTGTAATTCTCCTAGGATTCAGGTTACTATTGTGGATCCTTTAACTACCTATTATTTGTATTCTCATATAAACGTAACTCTTATAAATCATGTAATTAACTAAAATAAGCATTCTCTATATTACAGAAATAATAAGTTCGGTGTAACTCTATATTTTTTAAAAAATATATGCGCAATTGCGCTAATATTAAATAAAAAAATAATTTCCATCCATTTCAAATATGATTTAAAGCTGAAATCTCTAAAGATCATATCTTCAAGCTTCACCATAAATCTCTACATAATTATAGAAATATATTGAATAAGAAAAATTTGGTATGAGTTTCCATAATTAATATCATTACCTACTAAACATGTTAATTAATATATTAGAATTAAAATCAACCCAGAAATATCAAGTCCATTTTTACACATGGGATCATGAAAGTTGTTCTCTTTAGTAAAATGTTGAGACTAATTTACTGTATATTCCCTTTATGATCCATTAATTATTACAGGGTAATAATATCCTCCATTACACCAATTTTGAGTGACAACCAGACAATATTCATTGACACTTCTAGAACTGTATAGCCTGTTTTTCTTTTTCATGTCGTCATCATCTTCATCAACCCAAGATCTCACTTCCACAAAAACCTAATTTCACAACCCAAATTCAGACAAATCACAAAACCCCCTAAAATTATGTCCAAACCCACAATTTACCTTCTAGCTCTCATTCTGATCCATACCCACTTCACAATTTCAGTTTCCGGCCTCGGTTCGCCGGAAAAACCCGCTCTTGATGCAATTCCGATCAGCTCCGGCGGTTTCTCCAAGAAAATTGGAGATACCCTTGAAGAGACAGAAATGGAGTCAGAAATCAGTAGGAGAGTTCTTGTAATGCAAAAGAAGTACATCAGTTATGAAACACTGAGGAGAGATATGGTTCCATGTGAAAAACCAGGTGTTTCTTACTATGAATGTCATGCCGGAGAGGCTCATCCGTACGGCCGAGGCTGTGAGGCTATTACAAGGTGTAGAGGGTACTAAATACTAACAATTGTTAAGAAATTAGTATAAAGATGGCATCTTTCTTGAAGAATTGGTAATTTTTCTTCAATTACATTCTTGGGTTTGGTGTCTTAATTGGGTTTTTTTGTTGGTCTTATATGTATACTTGTTCTGATCTGAGATCTGATAAATTGTTTGATGGGTCTAATTGAGGGAATTTTGGCATATTATGCCTTCGATTTTAGGTTTCTTTTTGTGGGGGATTTGGGGGAAATTGATCTTTCTTGTTAGTGGGATTGACGGCTTTGATTTAGTGTGTGCTATTTTTAGAACAATAAAGAAAGTTTTTGGATAGGAAGAAGTTGATTTTTGTGAACAAGATCTTCTCTTTTTCTGGAAAAATTATGACAATTCCCTTTTTTGCTAGATGGGTTAAGAGAATTGAATGCTTTGAGGGCTTCCATTGTTTTTTATGTCCTCTTCAATGTGTGAACAAATGAAGAAAAAAGAGACAATAACTTATTTAATATGCAAAGCAAGAATCAAGACAAGTGAACAAACGGCTAAGAATGAATAAATTCTGTCTGAACATAGGTTGAGTTGTTTTGCATAAATTTGGAACTTATCTCTTTGCTTAGGTGATTGAAGCCCCATAGACGAAGGCTAAGTGTGTGGGTTTAACGTTGTTCAACAAAATGGCTGTTGATTATCAGGTTGTTTTTTTCAGTTCTGTTGTTTTTTAGCCAGCATAGCGTGGAAGTAGAAAATACAAGCAATAGTTTCACCATAGATGTGCTAATTTCCATGTCAGACTTGGTATGTGAGATGCAAAATAATGCCTTGAATAATGAAGTGGACAAATGTTCACTTCGTCCTTGCACATGCTGGTGTTCATTGGTGATCCAATCCAGTTCTCTTTGATTATTTTGTTTTCGCTATAATTTGCATAACTACATTCTAGCTCCGATATGACCTATCTCGTGGGGTCAAATTTATCTCGAAAAAGAATCCATGTAGTTATGCAGACAAAAATCTCGTATTTGTTTGTTCATGTCTCTGCTTGATATGTTGTTTTCTGGTTTTTGGATGTGAGATTGATTACAAGATTGGTTTTTTTTGGATCATAACATCAAAATACCGTTTCTCAAGCTTTAGCTCTTTTTGTCAATGGCCTATGAATACATTTTAACTGGCAAAAATTTGTTCCCTTTACTATGCCACAAAAATAAAAGCCACAACTTCCAGAACACGAACTTTAAGCCAATCAATTTTCTCTGCAAAGCAAACCTGTTTTGTGTTCTGTTGTGTCGTTATATCTACTCAAATATGATGTTAAATTCTCTCTCCGGTTCCATATAAATGACTTTTTGGCTTTTTTATTTTGGTTTCAAATAAGTGATCATTTAGATTATCAATGCAATATTTATCATTCTTTCTCTAATTTACCCTTGCATTAACTAGAAAATAGATAAAGTATTGTTGAAATTAAAAGTTGGTAATTATGAAAGATAAATTAATCTTTTTAGGCCCTGTTTTTTTCAACTTATAAGTAGTTGTACTGAACTGAACTTATTTCAGTGTAAATTTATATGTATGCAGTACTGAACTGAATGTAAGTTGAAAAGAACAGGGCCTTAATTGCTTAATTAATGTCTTATTGATTTTGATGAAAAGTCTAAAAAGTCTTTTATTTATGTTTTATTTGGACTATTTATCAACACTAGTCATATTTGGTAAAGTATTTACAGATCCACCATCAAGTCAAACTAATTGTAAATATATATTTCCTTCAATTCTGGTTATATATATATCATCCACTTGTTTCTCTCCTGTTTCTTTTAATTTTCTTTCGTATTTTTCATTTATCTCTTCGATATGTTGCTTTGGAGTTTTTTGTTCGTTTTATTTTTATTTTTAAAATAACATTCACTGTGATTATTCGGAATTTTTTAATCAATAGAAAAGTGGTAAATATCCAATAGTCGCGTGATAGATATTCAATAGACAAGTGGTAGATATCCAATAGACAAGTGATAGATTTTAGTTTCGATAGTGTTTTTATAGAATCGTTATGTTAGTTTTGTGCTGCTATTTCTTTGACTAGATCTAGTGTTGTTTAAGATTTTGGACGTGGGATATTGCTATATTTGTTGCACAAATTGAGAAGTTTTGATTATCGTTCTTCATTAGGTTTTTTAAGTTTAGCTCTGAATCTTTTGCTAATGAAGATTATGCACTAATTCCTGATAATTTGAAGCAAACCAGTTGCAGAAGATCATACAATATCGGTGTATATTTATTTTGAAATTTAGCAATTCAAGCCATAGGCGATTGGGCATCTATTGGACGTCTAAGAGATAGCTACTAGACTTGTATTGAAAAAATTTGATTTAAAGTTGATATTAGACATATGTATAAGTATACTTTTAAAGTTTTGATGTATTAAAAATCTATCTAGTGTTTTTTAATTAAAGTTTTTTTACATTTTACTAATTTCTATTGGACTTCTATTGGATATGTGACAGTTCAAAAAAATTTTGAAAAAAAATATCACAATGGTTGTAGTTTTGAAGATAAAAAAAGAGTCGAACAAAAAACTCTAAAGCGGTGTATTGAAAAAATAAACGGTTTGAGAAATAAATGTAAAATAAATTAAAAAAATTAAAAATGGAATGCGCATGTTATGTGAATAGGTAGTATTTTTGTAATTAGTTTGAGCTGTTCTAATTAATTTATGTAGGTGTGTTTTTTAAAAACTTTATCTTATGCGCATGTTATGTGAATGGTTTTGGTAAGAGCACTCTTAGTTGTCTACATTATACTCGTTCCTTTGAACTATTACACCGACATTTTCGTTTGGGCTTTGCCGTGCTAACCCAAATTTCATGTTTTGAAGATTCAACAACATTGTCTACCTAAAACTTTGAAGACCACTTGTCAATAAAAAAACATAATCTACCGAATATCAACCACCCACCAACTCAAGAAATTTTGCAATACCACTAAATTGGTATATACATTGCCCCCGTAAATTCCCAACCAGCTCTTGCTAGATTACAAGTGAATTCATTTTAACTTCAAATTGCATCCTTTTCACGGAAAAGTCGCATACTTTGAAGATTTAATATCACAATATCAATTTCACAAGGCACCATATCACAGCCTAAATGCTAAACAAATTAACTTTACACAAATACAAGGAAACAACGCCAAACAAAAACACATGTTAAAGAAACACATTGAATATACTAACAATGCTGTAGTTCAAGAACTAAATTGCATCATGTCCCTTGCCAAAAACAACCTAAACAAAACTGATTTAAATGTAATTCATATATCTCTGTTTTGATTTTTGTTGAATAAAAAAAGGATAAACAGCTGCATCAATTGGAATGGCAGCTAAAAGCAATACATATCCCACACAACCCCCCCAACCAAAAGCCTTATTCAATCCCATCTGGTCTTCATAAGAAACCAATCATTTCTTACCTCTCAACTCTCCCAACCAAAACACAAATCCTACAAATGTAGAGCTCCTAAAATTCTACCACAAATCATAAATAATTCGAAACAAAAAAAAAACAAACAAGCCTTCCGCAGTTCCACAGGTCGAGTTCTCACCAAACTTTCTCCCGATTCAGTACCTGTAGTGAGCAGGCTTGTATGGACCCTCAACTGGAACACTAATGTAATCAGCCTGATCCTTGGATAGCCTGGTAAGCCTAGCTCCAAGCTTTCCAAGATGGAGAGCCGCAACCTTCTCATCAAGGTGCTTGGGCAAAACATAGACCTTCTTCTCATATTTGCCGCTAGCCTTCTCGTTCCACAACTCAAGCTGAGCAATCACCTGGTTAGTGAAAGAGCAGGACATCACAAAGCTGGGGTGACCGGTGGCGCAGCCCAAGTTCATGAGCCGCCCCTCAGCCAACACAATGATGCCTGAGTTGGTGTCTGGGAAAACCCACCTGTCAGTTTGTGGCTTGATTGTGACTCGCTTTACGCCAGGGTAGGTCTCGAGACCATGCATATCGATTTCATTGTCGAAGTGACCAATGTTGCAGACAATGGCATTGTTCTTCATCTTCCTCATGTGGCTAACCATGATGATGTCTTTGTTACCTGTGGTGGTAACAAAGATGTCAGCCTCAGAGACAACATCTTCGAGGGTCAATACTTGGAAACCTTCCATGAGAGCCTGAAGGGCACAGATAGGATCTATTTCAGTCACGATCACACGAGATCCAGCTTGTTTCAAAGCAGCAGCACAGCCCTTGCCAACATCACCATAACCACACACAACTGAAACCTTGCCAGCAATCATTACATCTGTAGCCCTCATCAAACCATCAGGTAGAGAGTGACGGCATCCATATAAGTTATCAAACTGCAAAAACAATGTAACATTAAAATTGACCCAGGATTGTAAATTAGCATATAGCAAGACATAAAATAAACATCACAAACCAGTAAAAAACACATAAGCTTCTTAATTTTAGATGTTAGATTCATTAGCAATTCAAATACGTTTGTTTTAGATGTTAGATATAATACAAGGCAATTACCAATTCTGTTTGTTTATTAACAAAGATATTGAATTCCACAATCTAATTCGGTATACATGAAGGTCCAGGTAAAGATCTGATTTGCATAACTGTACCAGTACTAGATCTAACCATTGAAAATTACATTATCCACATAAATAAACAAAATCTACAATCTAACAGAGCAGAAATCAGCATATCTGAAACTAAACCAATAACAATCAAAAGAAATTAATCATGCAATAAAAGATCTGACCAGGCAAATCTATTGAAAGCTATGAGATTTAAAACCAGAAAACGCAGATTTGTAGATCTAAAACACATAAAAAGAATAAACACAATACCTTGCTCTTAGTAACAGAGTCGTTGACATTGATAGCAGGGAACAACAAAGTTCCATTGGCTTGCATCTGATACAACCTCTTGACACCAGTGGTAGTCTCCTCAGAAACACCGACCAATCTCTCCTTCATCTTGTGGTACCTCTGTGGATCGGTCTTCAATCCATCTCTAATAATCGTCAAAACAAGCTGAAACTCAACATTATCAGTAGAAGACGGATCAGGCAACTCTCCGGTCTTAGCAAAAAGCTCCTCCGCCTTAACACCTTCGTGGATCAAAAGAGTAGCATCACCACCGTCATCAACAATCAGATCCGGACCACCACCGGGGCCCCAGTCAAGAGCGCGCTCGGTACACCACCAGTATTCCTGGAGAGTCTCGCCTTTCCAGGCGAAAACAGCGGCGGAGTCACGGGCAATGGCGGCGGCGGCGTGGTCCTGAGTGCTGAAAATGTTGCAGGAGCACCAACGGACCTCAGCGCCCAAGGCGGTGAGGGTTTCGATCAGGACAGCGGTTTGGATAGTCATGTGGAGAGATCCGGTGATCTTGGCTCCCTTGAAAGGCTGAGAAGGGCCGAATTCGGTCCTGCAGGCCATGAGACCGGGCATTTCAACCTCGGCCAATTCGATCTCGAGGCGGCCGAAATCGGCCTGGGTCATGTCCTTGACCTTGTATTCACGGCCGGAAGTGGTTTTCTCCACCAACAACGCCATTGATTTAGGTTTGGGTGGATCTGAGATTTGGAAATTGAGAAGAGGAAGAAGACACTCTCTTTCAAGGGTTTATGGGTATAAAAGAGAGCGGGTTTGAACGAAGGATATGGTTGGGGTGAGGCCCGTTTAAATAGTTAGATGGACGGCTCAGATTTTATGATTTGATATGTTCTTTCTTTGGGGTTCGTGGATCTGGGAATGTACACAATGGACGGTGATTAGAGTTGTTGTTTTGTTGAGATTGAGACGTGGCGAAAATTTAATGGTTGGTGATTTTGTGACCGGTGGGCTGCATGTTGTGTGCATGACTTGATTATTGTGTATTGCTTTCCATTTCGACGTTCATTTTTTCTTTCCTTTCTTTAATTTACATTTACATCCTTTTATATATAGTAGTTTAATAATTTTTAGAATAGCTGTTCTCTTATACTCTAATTAATTTAATTTAATTTATATTATTTTAATTTAATTTAATTTAATTAGGCTTCCTTTAATTCAGTTTATGAAATTAGAGTGAAAAAAAAGAGCCTAAGGTGCATTTGTCTATCATGGCCATTACTAATAAAAAATATTTATTATTTAAAAGTGACAATATAAAACACTAGTCACATTAAACATATGTTCATTAAATAACAAAATTTCCACTAGACTTTTGAGAAATACTCCATCGCACTGGTTATTCAACAATGTATTGAGTACAGTAAATAGGTCTCAAAACATTTGAGATAATAAATAGACCGTGTTGTTTTTAGTGAACTATAATAAGGAATAATAATAACTAAATCGCAGTAAAAGTCTCAGGTTAGTAATTGAGTCTTTCAGATGTCACATATTTAAGTTTATATATGGAGTGGAGTGGGATCCGATTTTTCTTTATTATTATTGTGTAAGCTAATTTCATTCAAATAGAGTATATTTTTGTTCAAAAAAAATTTATGTAAGCTAATAAAGCAAATTTTTTTAAAAAAATTAAATCAAACAAACAACCTCAAATGAAATTTGTATTAATACATAAAAGAAATTACTATTATAAGAACATAATGAATAAGTGTTATATAGACAAACGAAAAGATATGATCAATAATGCATATGATAATATTAATATATTTAATTTTTTTGCATAAAGTGTTGAATCTTTCCAAGAATTTTGTTATTGACTTGTTTGAAATAATGGCAAACGTCTAAGCGTATTTTTTAGAAGTTAGATTTGTAGTTTCTAAATATCTCAGTTTTGGGTAATATCTAAAGTAAATAAATTCTTTTTTATATTTAATATTAATGCAATTGTACAAATTTAAATGAAAATTATATGAAATAAATATTTTATTTTGTGTGTTAATATTTAATGTAATTTAGATTTGCTACTTTTATTATAGATAGGTATTGTATTTATTTTATGGTTTAAAGATGAACTTCCACGTACTAAATTCAATTGGATGAAAATGATTAATTTATTTATATGATCTATTACGTTATGACTAAATTGAGCACGCATTAACCTCAACTATTAAAGAATAATAATTGGTTCACTAATGAATTTTGATTTGGCCAATACGGATCTTGTTGGAATAATTATCTCAATTCAAATCAAAATTTAGGAATAAATTTTATGTTTACCTTATTTTTCTTAAAATAGTTAATAATTTGTTCACTATCATTGTTAAACTAAGTTTTATACTCTAAATTCAATAATTTTGAATATAAGATAATAATTAACTAAAAAATAAAATAATAATAAAAAAAATATACTAAAATTTTAAATTTTGTGATTAATAATACATAAAAAAAAATTAAGATAAATTATAATTATAAAATATGAAAAAATTATAGTTTAATAAGAATAAGTCTAATTATATTTTTCTATATATATAAAAAATTCTATTTTAAAAATATATTATATAAAAAATTATTAAATTCAATCATTCTTTATTTTCACTCTGAATAAGGGAATGGTTGTATTGATTTAATAGAAATAGATAAAAGAAAAACTAAATAAATCATTTGTATAAAAAAAGCCAAGGTATGGTGGGGCCTCTGCGGTGGGACCGGCAATCCGATTGGCGTAGAAAGAGGGCGTCGGTGAGATAAGATCTGCCTTACTCTTCTTTGGGATTTAGAACCTAATAATGCCATAGAGTCAAATAAGTATAAAAGTGGTGTTGGGTTTAATAATAAAAACTAAAATAATGCATTTTTAATTCAATGAACGGAAATTAAAATAAAAATGTTAGATAATTTATTTAAAAAATAAAATTTATGTCAGAATCTATGCTTGATTTTTCGATTTTGACACAAAATAATTAAAAGTTGTGCATAAATATTGATGGCGTTCAATACCTATTATTATCTTTTTACTTAAAAAATAAATAAAGGGTACCCTAAAGTAAAATAGGTTTTTTTTTTTCACCTAATTTTTTTAATAATATTTTAGCTTCACCCGATTAGACCTCGTGATTAAGACTATTAATTTCAATTTTTACAAAAGAAATTAAAGCTATTGGCGTGTAGCAGCCTTCAAAATAGACTTATTCACGGGCTTGGGTATCTTTCCAATCCGTTTAAATCGATTGAGTTTGGGTTTTGATTTTTTTAAAGTTCGGTCCGAATCTGTTAAAGTTCGTTGTTTTATGGGTTGAATTTAATTTTTATATAAATACTCACTCTAGATCCGAGCCGGCCAATGAAAATTATTATATTTATTAAATATTTATATAATATATTTAATCATTATTTTAGATTTTTATATTTTAATCTATTGAATTTTTATAATGCAGTCTATTTATTAAATTATTTAAGTACAGAGTGTAAGTGTAGTAAGATTTGGACATATTTGTATAAAATTTTATCTTTTTTACTCTTTTACTATACTAAAAAAATTAAAGTAAATCTATTTATGGGCTTTGGATCAGGCTTGGGAATGACCTCTAAAGCTCGGCCCTAGCCTAATCCGAGTCTGAAGTTTTAAAGTGTGGGCTGACCTAGACTTGAGTTGATTTTTTAGTTAAAATTTCGATTAGGCTCAGCCCGAACCTAGCCCACCCGACGAACAGGTCTACGCGAAAGCCACCCACCCAACAATTTGCTAGTAAGTTTTTTGGTTTAGTTAAATTTTTTTATCACAGTTTAATTGATATGTTAATACATTGTGACCGTAAAAAAGCATAACATAATCAATGGTCTTTATTTTATCGGTTCTTTAAAGGCACACATTAAATTATTAATCTATGTAAAAAAATTATCTTTAATGGTCGAGTTTGAACCTATAATCATAAGGGGTCATGGGTGTGAGCGGACGGCTGTTCGCGCGGCTGCGGCGCGGGGCCGGACCCTGTCGGACGGGCCCGCTTTTTGTGCGTCGGGGAGACGAGTGTGATGTGGTTGAAAAGAAAATGATTTTGCATATTGTAATGCTTAAAAGATACGAGATCGAAACCCCATACTTAGAATAGAGTCGCCACCCGGTTCAGCTCAACCGGGAAATTTTCGGTACGATTTTCCCATCGGGTGGTTGGACCATACCTTAAGTAGAGATTCCGAGTTCGGATGATGTTATCTACTTTTCATTAGGCCAAGTTAGGATACTTCATTCTTTCTTAATCGGTTTAATCTACCCTATTTATTTGTATTTTCAGCTATTTTGTGGTTTTCGCATTTATCAAGCAATTGAAGCGATAAATAAAATATTTACAAATGTAAGGAAAAATAAGTGCGGAAAATAGAATTATTACAAGATTTTCAAGTCCTGTACATTTTCTACGTAACAAATGAAATACCCGAATGTCCGATATACATCTACCTGCAGAGGATGGTTGACACAAATATGGCATATTTTATTTATAATTTCATAAAGCCCGATTGGATGGCTAAAACGAGATTGGAATGGCGTTTGCGGGGAAATTCCATTTTTATCCAAATTTCATATTCGGTCGTTGCTTTAATCGGATTACAAGTGAATATACCACTCATCGCGGGGCGGGTCTGTTTTCAGGAGGTTTTGAACCTCCATCGTTGTACTATAGGTCCTAGCTTCAGAAAATAAATTAATTGGAAAACAAACGAAGGCAATACTGCTGTCTAGAAAGCCATGTCGCCGTCGGGCATATGATGCCGCCGATGACATAGGTGATGTCGCTGGCGGCATGGATGATGCCGCCGGCGACATCGATTATGTCACGGGCGACATCAGCATGCGGACAGGCACACGGCTTTCTGAGCACCATAAAAAAAGGGGTTCCATGAGAAAACGAGATCTCCGGGGAATGCGATGCTAACGGCGGTATCCATGATGTCTCTCGCGACATGGGTGATACAGTCGGCAACATCACATGTCTCCGGCGACTTCAATTTCTCGCAGCAGCAGCAGTTTGCAGTTAAAATAACCGAAATCTTAAAACACAAATCAACAAAGAATAGTGCAAAACAATGATAATAAAGCCAAAGAGCTATGAGACTCAGGATTTTCACCTCGGGGTAGTGAATCCAACTCTTCGTGAACTGAACAATAACACCTCCGGGGAGCTTGCAACAATAATTTGATTGTTAATTTAAAGGTTTTAGGTCTCTAAATTCTATTCAGTTGATTTAACCCAAAGACCCACTGATTTAAGCTCACAATCAGAGAGTTCGAAGAAGAAAAACCGGGAAAAATGGATTAGAATCCTTTTTCTTGCCTTTTCTAGTTCTTATCTCACTAAAATCTACTCTCGATTTCAGCTCTTAATTGCCTAATTTTAGCTCCTTCTCTCCACAATTTCAGTCCCCCCTTAAATGCAGTTTTTGGGTGCCTTTTATAGGCAAATTGGGGTATTTTTCGAGACCTTTTTGACTTATTCCGCCGAAAGTGGCCGACAGGCTGTTTGTGGAGGACCCATTTCAAGTCATATCGCCGGCGACATGATGATGTCGCCGGCGGTATGGATCATGCCGCCGGTGGTATGGTGATGCCGCCGGCGGCATGAATGATGTCGGTGGCGACATCATTCTCCAGCATACTGACAACCAACGGGTCAAAAAGCGTAAAAAGTCGGGAAAAGTGGTTTATTAGTGGAAAAAAGGCATCTTTATGGCTTTTAACAATATTTTAATGGATATTATTTAATTTGGGTGTAAATCATCGGTTCAAGCTCCTACCGAACGCGTTATCGGCCACGCCGAACTGGATTCTACCAATTATAAAATTCACAAGGAATATTATTTTGGTAATAAAAATTCTGAAGAGAACTTTTATTTTGAGGTATTGAAATCGGGTACACGTCATCATCGTCTCGCGAGAGGGACTGCAAAGTCCCGTGCTCACAGGCTGCCCCTCGGGGGATCACTGCTGACACAGGTCAGTATGATCACACGAAAGAGCAAGGGATAGGAAAGATACCTGAAGGATGACTGGTTTGCCCCTTGGTCGGACATACGCTTTGTCGATTGTTTGCCCCTTGGTCGGACATACGCTTTGTCGATTATTTGCCCCTTGGTCGGACTAGAGAATATGTCCCTTGGTCGGACTAGAGAATTTGTCCCTTGGTCGGACTTGCGCTTCGTAGAGAATTTATCCCTTGGTCGGACTACGCTTTGTCGATTGTTTGCCCCTTGGTCGGACTAGAGAATTTGTCCCTTGGTCGGACTAGAGAATTTGTCCCTTGGTCGGACTTGCGCTTCGTAGAGAATTTGTCCCTTGGTCGGACTAAAGAATTTGTCCCTTGGTCGGACTTGCGCTTCGTAGAGAATTTGTCCCTTGGTCGGACTAGTGAATTTGTCGTTTATTGTCCCTTGGTCAGACTTACGCTTTATCGACTGTTCGTCCCTTGGTCGGACTTACGCTTTTTCGACTGTTCGTCCCTTGGTCGGACTTACATTTTGTCGACTGTTCGTCCCTTAGTCGGACTTACGCTTTGTCGACTGTTCGTCCCTTGGTCGGACTTACGCTTTATCGACTGTTCGTCCCTTGGTCGGACTTACGCTTTGTCATTTGTTGTCCCTTGGTCGGACTTACGCTTTGTCGTTTGTTGTCCCTTGGTCGGACTTACGCTTTGTCGTTTGTAGTCCCTTGGTCGGACTTACGCTTTGTCGTTTGTTGTCCCTTGGTCGGACTTACGCTTTGTCGTTTGTTGTCCCTTGGTCGGACTTACGCTTTGTCGACTGTTCGTCCCTTGGTCGGACTTACGCTTTGTCGACTGTTCGTCCCTTGGTCGGACTTACGCTTTGCCGACTGTTCGTCCCTTGGTCGGACTTACGCCTTGTCGACTGTTCGTCCCTCGGTCGGACTTGTGCTTTGTAGATTGTCCCTTGGTCGGGCTTGTGCTTCGTAGAGAATTTGCCCCTTGGTCGGGCTTGCGCTTCATAGAGAATTTGTCCCTTGGTCGGGCTTGCGCTTCATAGAGAATTTGTCCCTTGGCCGGACTTGCGCTTCGTAGAGAATTTGTCCCTTGGTCGGACTTGCGCTTCGTAGAGAATTTGTCCCTTGGTCGGACTTGCGCTTCGTAGAGAATTTGTCCCTTGGTCGGACTTGCGCTTCGTAGAGAATTTATCCCTTGGTCGGACTTGCGCTTCGTAGAGAATTTGTCCCTTGGTCGGACTTGCGCTTCGTAGAGAATTTGTCCCTTGGTCGGACTTGCGCTTCGTAGAGAATTTGTCCCTTAGTCGGACTTGCGCTTCGTAGAGAATTTGTCCCTTGGTCGGACTTGTGCTTCGTAGATTGTCCCTTGGTCGGACTTGTGCTTCATAGAGAATTTGTCCCTAGGTCGGACTTGTGCTTCGTAGAGAATTTGCCCCTTGGTCGGACTTGTGCTTCGTAGAGATTTTGTCTTTGGTCGGGCTTGTGCTTTGAATAGAGAGGTTTGCCCCTTGGTCGGGCTTCTGCTTTGAATAGAGAGGTTTGCCCCTTGGCCGGGCTTCTGCTTTGAATAGAGAGGTTTGCCCCTTGGCCGGGCTTCTGCTTTGAATAGAGAGGTTTGCCCCTTGGCCGGGCTTCTGCTTTAAATAGAGAGGTTTGCCCCTTGGCCGGGCTCTCGTTTGGTACAGTGATTGTCCTTCAGTTGGACTTACAGTTCGTTGATTGTTTGCCCCTTGGTCGGGCTTACGCTTCGTCAACTGTTCGTCCCTTGGTTGGACTCACGCTTTGTTGACTGTTTGTCCCTTGGTTGGGCTTTCGTTCGGAAGAGATTGCCCTTCGGTTGGGCTCGTGTTTGGTGTAGTGATTGTCCTTCAGTTAGACTTTCACTTTGCAGAGATTGCCCTTTGGTTGGGCTTGTTCTGATGAGATCGCCCTTCGGTTGGGCTTTTTTTATTTTGGTATAGTGATTGTCCTTTGGTCGGGCTTTCGTTTTGAAGAGATCGCCCTACGGTCGCGCTTTCGTTTTGAAGAGATCGCCCTACGGTCGGGCTTTCGTTCTGAAGAGATCGCCCTTCGGTTGGGCTTTCGTTCTGAAGAGATCGCCCTTCGGTTGGGCTTTCGTTCTGAGGAGATCGCCCTTCGGTTGGGCTTTTGTTCTGAGGAGATCGCCCTTCTGTTGGGCTTTCATTTTAAAGAGATTGCCCTTTGGTTGGGCTCATTTTGAAGAGATTGCCCTTCGGTCGGGCTTTCGTTCTGAAGAGATTGCCCTTCGTTAGGGCTCATTTTGATGAGATCGCCCTTCGGTCGGGCTTTTGTTTGGTACAGTGATTGTCCTTTGGTCGGACTTTCATTTTGATGAGATCGCCCTTCGGTTGGGCTTTTGTTCTGAAGAGATTGCCCTTTGGTTGGGCTTTCATTCTGAAGAGATTGCCCTTCGGTTGGGCTTTCATTCTGAAGAGATTACCCTTCGGTTGGGCTCGTGTTTGGCATAGTGATTGCCCTTCGGTTGGACTTTCACTTTGTAGAGATTGCCCTTCGATTGGGCTTGTTCTGAAGTGATTGCCCTTCGGTTGGGCTTTCGTTCTGATGAGATCGCCCTTCGGTTGGGCTTTCGTTCGGAGGAGATCGCCCTTCGGTTGGGCTTTCGTTCTGAAGAGATTGCCCTTCGGTTGGGCTCGTGTTTGGCATAGTGATTGCCCTTCGGTTGGACTTTCATTTTGTAGAGATAAGTTTGCCCCTTGGTCGGGCTTTCATTCGGAAGAGATTGCCCTTCGGTTGGGCTCGTGTTTGGTATAGTGATTGTCCTTCGGTTGGACTTTCACTTTGCAGAGATTGCCCTTCGGTTGGGCTTTTTATTTTGGTATAGTGATTGTCCTTTGGTCGGACTTTCACTTTGAAGAGATCGCCCTTTGGTCGGGCTCACTATGAAGAGATCGCCCTTTGGTCGGGCTCATTTTGAAGAGATCGCCCTTTGGTTGGGCTCACTTTGATGCGATCGCCCTTCGGTCGGGCTCGTTTGAAGAGATCGCCCTTCGGTTGGGCTCGTTTTGAAGAGATAAGTTTGCCCCTTGATCGAGCTTCTGTTTGGTACAGTGATTGTCCTTTGGTCGGACTTTCACTTTGCAGAGATCGCCCTTTGGTCGGGCTCATTTTGATGAGATCGCCCTTCGGTTGGGCTCATTTCGAAAATCTAGTTTGGAGGGGCAACATTGCCGGCGGCATGACTTATATCGCCGGCGGCATGAGTTGATGTCGCCGGCGGTATAGTTGCCACGTGGCAGTTTTGACTGGTCTGATAATTTCAAAATTTGAACTAAATGAGGCGATGTCGCAGGCGGTATGGATTGATACCGCCGGCGGCATGGACTGATGTCGCTGGCGGTATGGATGCTACGTGGCAGCTTTGACTGGTCAGATAATTTCCAAATTTTGAACTAAATGAGGCGATGTCGCCGGCGGCCTGAGTGATGTCGCCAACGGCATGGATTGATACCGCCGGCGGCATGGAGGGACAGTTTCAGATTAATTAAAACTCCTCGAATCTCGCGCGGCAGTTTAAAAAGAGATTGGAACTCTTTTCTTCCCCATTCTTTCCCAAAACCGTATCCCTTTCTCTTCTCTCCCAAAGCTCTTTGATTTCTATCTTTGCTTTTTCAAATCATGAAGAGGATTAGTAATGCTTTCAGGGGCAAATCCAAGGCTAGGGAGAGCCTGCCCGATTCTTCCGTCGAGGGTTTGAAAATCCTTTCTGTTCCCACTGCATACGGCCTCAAGGAGACGGCCAAAATGTATGGTTATGGCATTAACTCTCCTATCACCAATCTGACTCCGGAGAAGGAGAAACATCTCTGTTATATCCAGGTAATCCCACAAAAACCTGAATTACTTCTTTTTGAATTCGATTTGATTTTGCTTTAGATTTAAAAACATGCTATTATAGGGGTTTAAAATGTGGAATATCTCAGTCATATTGCATGCTTTAGGATCGGTTTTTGCCTTGTTGTTCGATTGATTGTGATTTTTGGCACGATGGGTGCGATTTAGGGAGAAAACAGGTTCTGCCCGCGTAGAGTGATGCCGCTGGCGGCATGAATGATGCCGCTGGCGACATCAATGTTATTGCTGGCGACATCAGCCTTTGCCAAAGGCTTTATGGGAATCTGATGTCGCTTCTGTTGAAACTGATGTCGCCGGCGACATGAGCCATGCCGCTGGCGGTATGGGCTGATGCCGCCGGCGATATCGCTCTTAACAGAGGCGACATCAGCAGCCTTTTTGACAGAAATGCACAGAATTGATCCGTTTTGTTTTTGATTTTGCAGCTATACGAATTGACTTACACAGGGGGGTTGGGTACCATCGGTGAGTGGTGGCACCACATCTCAAAGAACGATCCCGAGCTCGCGCTTGCAATTAACGAGACGGGGTTTGGAGATTTGGTGCGGATCATGCCCATGCTAATGCCTAAGCTTCCTTATTCTTCGGTAACGGCCCTGACTGAAAGGTGGTCCGAGACCACCCATACCTTCCATTTCTCCATTGGGGAAGTTACAATTACTCCTTCCGATGTGGTAGCCATGACCGGCCTTCCTTGGACGGATGAGGTTATACATTTTGACGTCTACATGGACAAGTACCATGTTGAGAGGCCCGTGGTGAGGCGGGTAAAGGAGTTGTTTGGTTTGAAGCCCGTCTCTGGGCGGCTGTCCTATGGTGAGTTGTACCATTATTGGACCCGGGTGAATGTGGTACCCGAGGAGGAGAGGGAGGCCTGTGTCCGTTCCTTTATGATCTCACTACTCACCGTGCTGTTCTTCCCAATCTCGGGGAGTAAGATCAACTACATGCTTATAACGGCGGTGGAAGATGTGCCGGGAATCAGGAGGAAGAATTGGCCGAGGGCTATCTTGGCCCAGTTGTACCACGGGCTGGACGTGGGAGCCCGAAAGAAGGAGAAAGCCTTACGCCTTTGCCATCTGCTACTCCAGGTATCACTTTTTGTAGATATTCTCCTTGATAGCATGTGTTCTTGTTTATTGCATGACGTTTTTTGGATTGATCGATCGGTCGTCATTTGTGCAGGCCTGGGCCTTTGAGCATCAGATCCTCCCACCGATGGAGTTTAAGAAGGTTGTGCCGCCGGGCTCTCATTTCCTTGCTCGCTGGTGCGGGGGTATCGGTGGGAAGGCAAAGTACCCTACGCAGTATAGGGAGGTCCTTAGGAGGGTACGGTTGAGTTCGGTACGAAATTTTTTTTTTTTATATAAATTTATTTATTTGGTCTATGGACTTATGTTGGTTGTTTTGATGTAGCTCGTCTTGGACCTGTTCGATGGGGTGGAGAACTTGGCCGAGGTTGCACGGGTCCGGAGGGAGGTGGATGACCGCCGGTTCGTTATTGAGTGCCCACTGTCCCAGCAGTGGTATCTGGGCGAGCGCGTCCGGGGTTGGAGGTCCCTTCCGGTTGCAGCTAGACCGGTGCCTGCCGATCCTCCGCGGGGCTTGTAGTGGCCTCACTTGGTGATCTCTGCCGAGGCCGACAAAGCTGATTATATTGAAGGGGATGGCCGAGTGATCCCTAGCATTCCTGGCCTCTACGAGCAGCTCTTTCAGCGCCTACTCCCAGTGTGTCCTCGCATCCACGGCAATGATACACTTGAGTATCATAACAAGCAGCGATTGGAGGACGAAAAGAGGCGCCTCAAAGGCGTTGTGGATGTTGATGAAGAGGACGATGATGAGGATGAAGCGCTGGAAGGGGATGTTGCGGTCAATCCTGAGGGGGAGGATGAGGTAGGTGCGGGTGTAGCTGGCGGGAGTGTGCCGATGTCCCAGGGGAACAACGTTCTTTCGAGGTATGATTATGCTTGTGTGTATGATTTTGAAGTCATTTAGGATGTTGTTGACGTGTGACTTTCACGTTTTGCAGGAGCCTGCGAGAAAAAGGGGCCGGGATAACCAAAGTGGGACCCGACATTATGGCGCGCCGGAGGGCATGAACTTTGTGGAGGGGAGATTGGTCAATTCGTTGGAAACCACTTTCCTGTTGATGAACTCCCGAGGCGAATTCTCTTATAGGAATGTTGGCTCGAGCCGGCAAGCCCCGATTTTTATGCCCGAAAATACAACCTACGTAAGACCTAATAATTACTTTCTTATTAAGTCTTAGATGCGGGTGTCTAAGGATTTGCTTTTTGGATTTGCTAGGTGACGCGGAGTCATGTGGAGCAGCTTGCGGAGAACAATTTTGTTCTCCGGGATACCCTTATTGGGCAATCGCTTCTTGTTCAGGTATTTTATGCACATGTTAAGATGGGATATATGTATGGATGTTATGCATGATATGCAAGGCTGATATTTTCTCCGGTTTGCAGGATTTTTTAGCCCTTTCTTTGTCTGATGCTGACGTAGCCCGGCGGCGGTACGAGGAGGAGACTGCAGCTTTACAGCGCCGCGTGAGTGATCTCAAGGGTCAGCTGGCGGCCACCGCTCAAGAACAGAGAAGTAAACAAAACCTCGACCGTGCGCATCCTGGGGGTACCAGTCGTAGGGGGGTAAAGAAGTCTGCTGGCCGGCGTGCGTTTACCGCGGTTGAGGAGTCCAGTAGTGTTCCCATGACGGAGGGAAGAGAGGAAGACAATGTTGACGATTGGCTCGCAAGTCCCGATGACGTTTCATCCCGTCCAGCCGATAGTGGCAGACATGCTTAGTTTTACTTTTCATTTTCGTTTTGCCTTTGATTTCTTGTTTGTACCTCCGATACATTGGGGTTTCGATAATTTGATTTTGTCATGATGATTTGGTACAATTTGAGCAATTTGCGCCTTCGGGCTTTCATAAAAATGAATTGCTGTTTTGACAAGTCCTTGGAAATGTAGCATAGGATTGTTTACAGTTTTTTGTACAGGTCTGAAATGGCAGAAATACTTCTGACGCTGCCCAGGAAGTTACTCCATGCTGCTGGCGGCATCATCCAAGTCGCCCAAATTGATCCTATATCGCCGGCGGCATCAAATACGTTGTCGGCGGTATCATGATATCGCCGGCGGTATCACTCTTATCGCCGGCGGTTTCAATCTTCCAGCAACCTGTTTTTGACCCTTCCGTCCGTTTCTGTCATGGCAACCCATAATCAAAAGCTGCGGGGTTTTCTGCAGTGCCTAGGGAACACAGATCTTGGGCTCCAATTTGATCCCATGGTTTGCATGGACTATCCTTTCGGGTTTTCTCCCTAACAGATTTATTCCGACCTTTGAGCGCGTAGTGTCTTCAATTAAGCTTACTTGTGATGTTTCCGTCCTTCGATTGCCAGGCATTCACATAATCACAAGCACAGATGTTCCAATATAAAAGACCCTTTTATCGAGTGAATTTAATTTGAGTACAAGATGTTGGCAATCATTTCCATCAATGGGACCCTTGGTGTTAACCAGCCTTTACAGGTTTTCAAGTTAACATCTTATTCTTTTTCTCTCATGCCCTAATTTTCGTCTGAACCGCCCTTTTCGGGTTTTCAGTTCAACATGCGTTATTGACTTATCCCCTAATTTTTGTACAGCCGGTTTGCAGGGTACCGACTGTCTGGTGTAACCCTAATTTTTGCCCAGTCAATAGAAGACCGACAGGCGGGCGATTATTGTATATATATTTTTTTAGTGTGCCGCTTTTTCTGATTTATTTCTTTTGTTTAGACTTGATAATGCTTAAGCTTGTCTTGGTTAACTAGATCGATGAACTCGCTTCTTGTCTACGCTCATGACTTCTAACAGCCTCGCTTATTTGGTGCCATTTCCGATCATATGATGGTCTCTTCAATCCTTAGTACCGGAAGGTCTCAAACTTTTTAGTGCTGGGTCTATGACTCTTGGAAAGGGCATAGGGTATCTGATTTGCTCTTGTGCGCATAGTTGTGCTTTTGCAGATTCCCCAAGTTCCTTGGTGCCCGTTCGATTTTCGCCTGGATCACCCAGTTCATTCTGACCTTCAAAGTTACGTCGGGAGTTGCTGGCTGACCTTATTGCAAGCCGTTTAGTTTGCAGGAGTTTTTTGGTGCTTACTCCAATGCTTCATCGATTGGTTTAATTGTCATCCTGATCGCTATTTTGATTGCTCCTTCAATTCGTAGTCTGCAGAGTCCTTTTAGGCCTAAACTCGTATTCTGTGTTAGGGGTGATGGGTTGTGAACAAGTGATGTTCGGCTTAAGGACCTTTTGTTTGGTGCCTTTGTAGTGGTTGTTTGCCTTGTTGGTTCATTTGGTAAGCCGATTGCGACATTTGTTGCACAATCGTCTTCGTGGCTTGTGGGATGAAGGTGTTTGCCTTTAGACTTGGTGTCTTTGGAAGTGGTTGCCCCCTGACCTTTGTTAGCCGAAGGGTTCGATGGGGTTGATTTGTACCGGGTGAAGAGGTGTTGTGTTTCTCCTCAAATTTGGTCGTGTTCTTGGTGGTGATATTGGTATGAGATTTTGGCTACGATGTTTATTTGATGGAGGTCGGGCTCCGTTGGGTGTAAGCCTTGATTCTCTATTTCGGGGGGACCGATTGATACTTCTTTGGTGGCTTGAAGGTGTACCGATGTAGGGCTGTTGTGTCAATTCTAGAAGGGACCCATGGAGCTTCAACAATCCGATTATTGAGCAAAAGCATTATCATGGTCTTTAAGCACTTTATTATCCCTCATGTGTTTGACAGGGTTTAAATTATTGGATTTGATTACCACATAATGTACTCAGTTTAATTCCATTTAATAAAAAAAATCTTACACACTAAAAGCGTCGTACGTATGCTCACATGGAGACGCTGATCAAAGGGTACAGACACAATCATAAGTAAGAAAAATGGTAGTGGCTCATGGAGCTAAAAGGTCTGAACTCCAAGGATTGCAAATCGGGAATCTTCGTCCTCACCGTCAGAGCGCGATTTTCCCCCACCATTTGAGTAGATGGCCTTGATGAGATCTTGAGGAGCTTTCCGTTGTTTGGAAAAGCCGGGATTAATCATCCGTGTCCGATTGCCAGACTCTGGTACAGGGTAGGATGCCCTTTCAGGGTCGGTAATCTTCTTTTCATCCACCAGTCGTTGGATGGTACGGACCAAAGCTTTGCATTGGTTGGTGTTATGACCCGACAACATGTGATATCTGCAAAAGCCTTTTCCTTCTTCTCTCATGGGGGGATTGAATTCATGAAGAGGTTTAAGAATCCCAGCTTCCTTCAACCCGATGACATAGGTGATGCCGCCGATGACATAGGTGATGTCGCTGGCGGCATGGATGATGCCGCCGGCGACATCGATTATGTCACGGGCCACATCAGCATGCGGACAGGCACACGGCTTTCTGAGCACCATAAAAAAGGGGTTCCATGAGAAAACGAGATCTCCGAGGAATGCGATGCTAACGGCGGTATCCACGATGTCTCTCGCGACATGGGTGATACAGTCGGCAACATCACATGTCTCCGGCGACTTCAATTTCTCGCAGCAGCAGCGGTTTGCAGTTAAAATAACCGAAATCTTAAAACACAAATCAACAAAGAATAGTGCAAAACAATGATAATAAAGCCAAAGAGCTATGAGACTCAGGATTTTCACCTCGGGGTAGTGAATCCAACTCTTCGTGAACTGAACAATAACACCTCCGGGGAGCTTGCAACAATAATTTGATTGTTAATTTAAAGGTTTTAGGTCTCTAAATTCTATTCAGTTGATTTAACCCAAAGACCCACTGATTTAAGCTCACAATCAGAGAGTTCGAAGAAGAAAAACCGGGAAAAATGGATTAGAATCCTTTTTCCTGCCTTTTCTAGTTCTTATCTCACTAAAATCTACTCTCGATTTCAGCTCTTAATTGCCTAATTTTAGCTCCTTCTCTCCACAATTTCAGTCCCCCCTTAAATGCAGTTTTTGGGTGCCTTTTATAGGCAAATTGGGGTATTTTTCGAGACCTTTTTGACTTATTCCGCCGAAAGTGGCCGACAGGCTGTTTGTGGAGGATCCATTTCAAGTCATATCGCCGGCGACATGATGATGTCGCCGGCGGTATGGATCATGCCGCCGGTGGTATGGTGATGCCGCCGGCGGCATGAATGATGTCGGTGGCGACATCATTCTCCAGCATACTGACAACCAACGGGTCAAAAAGCCTAAAAAGTCGGGAAAAGTGGTTTATTAGTGGAAAAAAGGCATCTTTATGGCTTTTAACAATATTTTAATGGATATTATTTAATTTGGGTGTAAATCATCGGTTCAAGCTCCTACCGAACGCGTTATCGGCCACGCCGAACTGGATTCTACCAATTATAAAATTCACAAGGAATATTATTTTGGTAATAAAAATTCTGAAGAGAACTTTTATTTTGAGGTATTGAAATCGGGTACACATCATCATCGTCTCGCGAGAGGGACTGCAAAGTCCCGTGCTCACAATGGGTTTAAGTCCAAATTTAAATGAGATGGTGTTAAATTTTCTTTACTAATATTATAAGCCTAATAAAATAATTTAAAAAAAAATTAAAATTGTAACCATGTATTATTTTTTATCATATTTTTTTCATGAGGTGCTAGTAAATAAAACTAATATTTGGTCATGATTAGTAATTAGGACATTATTTTGCGATTTTATGGCACATTATGGATGCATAAAATTGTCTAAATATTAAATATAGAAAATTAAAATTTTGAATAAAAAAGGCTAACTTAGTGGTTAGTATTTTGATGCTTACTTTCTCTTTTCTTTTTACTATATTAAAGATAAAACTATTAAAATAATTTTATAATTTTGTCATTTTGCTATAGGATATTGTTAGGGAGTGCAAGAAATCTATGAGAAGTGAATCAGTGAACTAGAATGAACAAATTGAATCAGGCGGAATCAAATTTATCAGGTTTGATTTTAATATTATTTAATTTTTAATTTAGTTCTCGATAAGAAGAAAAAAAATTTAATTTTTAAATAAACAAAATTAAACCGAATCTAAATATTTAGGTTCAGTCTGTACGTGATCGAGTTATATTATGTTCGATATTGGGTTCATAATTTTTTTAATATTTAATTTTTAATTCATTTAGTTTGATTCTTGAACACAATGCTCTCCAAAAAGATATCCATCAATAATTTGTAGGGCATAATAAAGTAATTTTAATTAACTAAGTTTACTTTTATTATGTTAAATTAAAAGTGTAGATTTTTAACTATGTAATTTATAAAAATTGAAATTAATAATTTTGGTGACTAGGTCTAATTAGGTGTAGCTAAAAAAAGACGGAGAAACCCCATTTTTACTACTAGGGCACCCTTATTTATTTTTTACATAAAAAGGTAATAATGGATGTTGACCGCCCATCAATTACCATACACAGCTTTTAATTATTTTATGTGAGACCTCAAAAATTAAGTTTCGGTTTCTGACATTAATTTCATTTTTTTAATAAATTAGATGACACTTTTATTTTAATTTTTATTTCTTGAGTTAAAACTACATTATTTTAATTTTTATTGCAAAACCCAACATCACTTTTATACTTATTTCACTCCATAACATTATTTAGGTGCTAAATCATATATATATATATATATATATATATATATATATATATATTATTTTATTAAAAAATTTATTTCAGTTCATATATTCAATAAATTTAATTTGGTCCAACTAAACATTACCAATAGATTTAGTTTATTCTCTATTTTAATTTTTTAATAGAAATAATCGTGCTTTAGTGTTTGCAAGCCACAAAAGTTCCATTTATAAAATTTAATGGAGTCTGATTTTGCTAAATTTATTTTTTTTATTAATATAAATTTCATTATGAAACACATTAATTTTTTTTTTTGGAATAACTCCACTTAATTAGTAAAGTTAAAGATATTTCTTATGGTTATTTTATTTATACAAGATAATATTACTTTAACTTTTTTTAACATTAATCAAACTGTATATTATATATTTATGGTATTTTTTTTGGTAACATTATATATTTATGGTATAAATTGGCAAAAGAAATATCTACTTTAAAAAATATGATAAAAAATTATTTACAAAAAACTAAATAAATGAGCTTGCCCTAACAATGTTGGTCCCACGCTTTCAAATAAGGGTCCCACAACACCGGAATAATATCATGTGCATTGAGATCTGTGAAGACTGAAGGCCACCATCATTCATCCACTTTCTTTCTATTTTAGCAGTATTATTTTGTTTGTTTTTTCCATTTTTATTACCCTATATATTTATGACCCTATACATTTTTATAATTTTATCTTACTTGCTTTCACCTTGATTATATTTTATTAGAGTCAGTTTAAAATTGATGCTATTGTTGTTATTATGAAAAATTTTATTTATAAATTTTTAATAAAATAATAGATTTTAATATTAAATAAAAAAATATTAAATTTTTATATTAATTAATTAAAAAATATTTATTATAATTTTTTTAAGCCTTTAAAACAATAGATTAAAAAATATAAATATAAAGCTTTTTAAAAAGATTAATCTGAAAAAATAATCCCAAAATACCACTTAACTTTTCCAATATAATAAGGTTAAAATGTAAACCCTAATCCATCTTGATTAAAATATATATTAATTTCTACGCAATCAACTGTCAATACAAAAAATCTACCTGCTTTTTTCTTTTTTAAACAATATTAATGTGTTTGTCAAGACTTTTCTTAAATGCCCTTATATTTCTTAAAAAAAAAGAGATTATACTTTATTTGAACATATATGTCTAACAACAAAAGTGCACCATAATTCTTTGTTTCATGTAAGGAGTCTCTTTATCCTTAAATAAAGTTTCATATTTGATCCTTACAAATGAAAAAAATATTGTTGAGAGAGTTTATGGATCCATTTTAGCTCAAATTTTATTCAACTAAATAGTTAAAACGAAAAAAATGGATATAGTAATCTAAAACTATATTGGAGTACACTCAACGCCCACCTATATATAGTTTTACAAATATCTGGCATGTAATTAGGAAAATAAAAGCGATACTCCAGCCAACTCTGTATTGTTATTTGCTTTAAATCAAAGTCCCTTGACTATGTATTATGATGAAAATAAACATTTATTTTTTAGCAATAGGAGAAAAATGCACTAAGAGTAGGCAGCCAAACTTGAAAAGTACGGTCAAGTAGTTGCTCAATTAGTCTGAAATTTTAATTAAATATAAAAATAGGAAAATAACACGATTTGGCTTTCATGTGTAAAAATAAATAAAATATTATGATTAGAGGGTTGGTGACTGAAAGACGATGTTAATGTTATTTAGTCAAGTGGAAGAAAAGTGTCCGGTATCTTTGTTTTGAGTTCATAATGCTGCCCTTCCAACAACTCACAATTCCACCTACTTCATACCTTTATTATTTCTATCTAATTATTCTGTAACTTCTTCAATAATTGTTTTTCAATGTACCGTGATGGCTGTTTTTAGTAATTTTAAAGAAAAAATTATAAATAATAACACTAACCGCATCCATTAAGAAAAACTGACTCTTATTTTTTTTCTTAATATTTAACTTAGTCATAGTTAAGGCTCCTCACCCCTCTCAATAAGTATATTTAGTGGGATTCGAACATTATTCTCCTCCTACTTACTCCGTTACCAACTAAGCTACAACTTATTAGTGAAAAAGTTATAAATAGCGAAAGTAATCGCATCAATTACCAAAAAAAACTAATTCCAAGTATTGCATAATGGGAAAAATAAAAACTAAAGATACAACTAAGTGGATAGTGGGTTAGTATAGGCAATCGTAGTGCGAATTGATTCAAAGTAAATTCTGAGAAATTAATTTAGTTTATAATTGACAAGTTAGTTAGTTTAAAAGTAATATGCATATTAAATTATTAATGTAATTGGCAATTGTTAGAGTAGTTGTGATCACGTTTGACTTGGATATTCCTTCTAAAAATAAACGGAATTAATTTCAATATAAATTTATAATTGCATATAGCTGAACTGAACTGAATTAGTTTAAATTGAATTAAACTGTATTAAATTATAGTCCAAAAAACAAGACCTTAATATGTGTTACTATTGATCCAAAAAGTATCAAAATGAATGCAGCTAGATTCAGTTTTATAATTCAATTTACATTTACAAGTTAATTAGAACGTGGGGTGAAATGAACCACATACTCTGCAACATACATGGTTGAATGAAATTAGTACGAAGGTTATATTACTACTTTTAAATAAAAGAGTCTCAACTATTTATTGAAATTATTTTGGTAATTAACTAATTTATTGAAAATGAATGATAAGCAGTTACTTAGGAAATAAGTTTCGTATTAAGTTTTGGACAAATTTATTTCTATGTACAGGGAAATAGCTTTTAAGTGGCGTTTTGAAGAATTTCTTTTGCTACTACCTTTTATCTTTTAGCATTAAATAATAGTTTAAGTGTTGTTACATATAAACAATTAGTAGTTGCAGGGAGTATTTTTGTTTGCGATCTGTATGCTTCAAATTTCAACGGTTGCTTTCATTGTTTCACATCTTATTTTTTCGAAACATATGATATATTTAATCCTTTATTTTATAAATGAAGTACCAAAGTAAATGTGAAACTTATAGCCATCTATTTTTCAATTATTAATTCAGTTTATTTTAACAACAATTCAACTCTGTTAGGATATAAATTTAATTTATATCAGTTTGATTCAATTCAACTCACATAACTTCAAAATAAATGACGGTTGCAACTAAAATACCAGAAAGTGCATTAATATGATGTAATTCTTGTAAGTCTATATATAGTTGATTGATTAATTTAAAGTTTTTTTAATAGGAAATGGTTTAAACTTAAACACGTCTTTGGTGATAGTATTAAATTGCACATGCAGATAATAAATTGGAATTTGCAGTTCATGCCGACAAGCCTTCAATACAAGTTTATAATCATATAGATTCATTCTGTCGGTAGTTGTCGGTGCCTTGCATTCGCTATACTGGTTTACATGAACCGTTTAAATTACAGCTAATCCATTTTGGGCTGTGTTTATATCATGGTTGTTGAATATGAAGGTAAAGGGTTAAAGGATAATGGGTTAATTGAGTTTAATTGATTAAAGGTAAACTTTAAAAAAGTACCTTGTGATTTCACTTATTTGTAAAATGGGGCATGAGGAATTTCTTTTTGTAAAACATGGTCTGTAATTTAAAATTTTTTGTAAAAGGGGCCTACAAATTCAAAATAGTGGTGTTACATCAAATATTTTAATAATTTAACCTTATTATTTAAAAATTAAACGTCATATTTAAGTAATTTTCGGAGATAATTTTTATTTTTTATGATTTTTAAAAGTTTGTTATCATAATTTTAATACAAAAAATATTTGCACTATTCAAAAAAATTTAAAAAAATTCACCGATGTGTATTGTATTTTTAATAACCATCCTGCAAAAATTCAGATAAAAAGGAATAAAATTACTTATTTTTGTGATATAATTTAATATTTAGGATCTTTTATTTGCAGATCCTCTTTTGCCAAAAAAAATTCCTCAGACCCCATTTTACAAATGAGTGAAACCATAAGGTACTTTTTTTTAAGTTTACCCTTGATTAAAATAAAACTATTAAAAAATTATTATTTTTAATATTTAAAAGATTAAAACATGATATATTAAGTAGCAAACTAATATATATGACAATTACTAATATGAACAAGATTACTCTTATAAATGTAGTTTGAAAATTTTGAAAAAGCGTGTTTTTATTAACTTTTAAAACTACGTGCACCCTTTTAAAATAAAAAATTTTACGATAACATTTTTACAAAATGATCAAACTACATAACATATTTTTTAAATTTACCCTAAAAATAATATTATGCCACATTAATTCATATATTATTTTATAATATATATAATTATGAATTTTAAAGAGATTAATCTCACATTCTCACTTAATATTGTATATATAGAGTCTTTAATTAATTATATGATTGCTTTTTTTTACAAGGGCCTAATGTATTAGCAACCCCCTTAACTTAACTTTAAAAGTAAGATGTAATCTCTAACTTATAAAAGTGAATTAAATAGCTCCTGAATGTGACTAAATTAGTCACACTTTCGAGAGTGTATAACCCACGTATATACTTTTAAAAAGTCAAACTTATAGAAACGTGTCATGTGGCATATGCTATAAAATTTTCAAAAATAACCCTGAAATTATTTTATTACAATCCCTAATCTTTTAATTTGTTCATTTATGCCATCTTCTTCATAGCCTAATTTTTTTTTTGAAAAATCAATTCCATTTCAAGGATAAGAACAAATTGCTTCAGATGAGATATCGTATTGTTACGATGAAAATCAATGAAGAAAATATCGAGCCACAATAATTGATTTAATTCATCCATAAAAGCTTTAAAATTCCAACTTTTTCATTAACAAAAACTCAGAAACAAATAGGTCCAATTCTAAAGAAAACCCAATACCGCCGAGCACAACGCCACCGCCGTATCAACACTGGTGCCTCCAATAACCTAGCTCTAGCTCTCAGAAAATCTCAATACCGCTACCTACTAATCCTACAAAACCCCTCTAATCAACAAACCAATCGCCCAATTCAAAGCATTTAAGAACAAATCTTCAGACTTAGCGCCACCAGAACCACCGTATGTCGCGGATTTTGGAGATTTTTGAGTAAGCCGATGAAAATGAAAGCGGATAATGCGACAAATGAGAATGGAGGAGCCGATGAGGGAGATGTGGTGGTTCTGGCTAAGGAATAGGAAGAGGCAGGGATGGAGTACGACGGTAGTGAGCGAGATGTGGCGGTGCCGGTAAAAGAAGGTGAGGAGGAGATGGAGTGAGATAAGGATATCAGAGAAAAGAGGTCTAATAGGGGAAAAAATGAAAAGTCCACCCTTGACACCTCATATGCCAACTTAGCAATAAGGGGCTATTTGGTTTATTTTTATCAAGTTAAGAGGGTTAATTGAACCTTTTATAAGTTGGGGGTGACATCTAACTTTTGAAGCCAAGTTAAAGGGGCTATTGATGCATCAAAACTTTTACTATACTAACCTAGTCACATACTCCCTCCATTTTTTTTATTTGTCTTCTAACACATTTTACGCTTTTTAAGAAATTAATTAAAATAAAAAAATATTATTTTACCCTCTAATTAATATTTAATTTTTTACTCTATTTTAATTAATAATTATAAAAAAAATAAAGCTATAATTAAAAAATTAATTAAAATATCTATTTTAGAAAGATGGAAAGAGTATTTATTATTTTCATTGAATATTCTAGAGATAATTTTTAAGGTAAAAGTTATTTGACCAACTATCAACACCAGCGGTCCACAAATGAAAGACAGTAATTTTTGCTTAAAAATAATAAAGTCATATTTTGAGGTGCATTAAATCTAATTTTTTTTATAAAAAAAATATTTAAGTATTTTTTATTGATCATATGATAAGGAGTTTTATTTCGATTATATTTAGATTTAATTTAGATCATGTATTTAATTGTGGTGGGTGAATTTTTTAATAAAATTTTTTTATCAAGACTTTATTTGAATGATACCAAACTATTTACCACTTCAATCAATAATATTAATCTAAATTTTAACATTATATAAATTTTTTTTTTCATTTTTAACCACTCACCTACTTCCACCAAATAAAAAAAATAAAGAAAATAAAGAAGGCCATAAACGTAATTTTCATGCAATGCCATTTTCTGATTTTCTATTATAAACCTCTGAACATTTCCTCTACTTTCCCCACTGCCTTCCATTTCTCTCATTCCCATTCCCATTCCTCTCCCGTTCAATCGAAATGGATCCAGTTAACGAATGGGGCAACTCCTCCCTCGAATCCGTCGACCCGGAGATCCACGACTTGATCGAGAAGGAGAAACGCCGGCAATGCTCCGGCATCGAGCTCATCGCCTCCGAGAATTTCACCTCCTTCGCCGTCATCGAGGCCCTCGGCAGCGCCCTAACCAACAAATACTCCGAGGGCATGCCCGGCAACCGCTATTACGGTGGCAATGAGTACATCGACGAGATCGAGAATCTCTGCCGTTCCCGCGCTCTCCAGGCTTTCCATTGCGACCCTGCAAAATGGGGCGTCAATGTCCAGCCGTACTCCGGCTCTCCGGCCAATTTCGCCGCGTACACGGCGGTTCTTCAGCCGCATGATCGGATTATGGGGCTGGACCTTCCTTCCGGCGGTCATTTGACTCATGGATATTATACTTCCGGCGGGAAGAAGATCTCGGCTACCTCGATTTACTTTGAGAGTTTGCCGTACAAGGTGAATTCGGAAACTGGATACATTGATTATGATAAGTTGGAGGAGAAGGCGATGGATTTTAGGCCGAGATTGATTATCTGCGGTGGTAGTGCATATCCAAGGGATTGGGATTATGCTAGGTTTAGGTCTGTTGCTGATAAGTGCGGTGCTCTTTTGCTTTGTGATATGGCTCACATTAGTGGCCTTGTTGCTGCTCAGGTATATACTTTTCTGTTTGGATCTCTGTTTTTTGATTGCATGTGATTCTGTGTTTTTTCTGGATCTGATTTGGATCTTTTTTCTGGTATCTGAATGATAGATCTGAGGTTTTAGTTAATGGAATCTTCAGTTGCGAGTTCTCTATTGCTTTTGAATGATTGAATCCTACTCTTACATTGCATAAACATGTTCGAATATTGAGCGTTTGATTTTGTGTTTTCTTTGATTGTTGTTTGCTGGAGTGTCTTTGCATTAAAGAATTTAAATATTGAGCATTTGACTTGGTCACTAAAATATGCTATTCGATTGAAATGTTGGATTTTGCGAATTTTTGCTAATATTCAATTGTTATTTCGTTCATGGGGTTGAAAATATATTAGAACTGAATTTGACAGAACAAATACAGCCGATGGGATAATGGAGACTATTCTTACCCAATTGTCTTCAATGCTTGTTAGATCTGAGCTTATTATTGGTTTTGAAGAACTAAAATGTTTTCTTTATACGCAATTGCAAGAGTTTATGAATTAGATTGGACTGAAGTTCCCTTGTTAATCGATTTGAGATTAACCTAAGCTTATGAATTTCTTCTTGTCAATGGATGATTCATTTACCCTCTGTTTGGGCATTCTTTTCAAAGGAATTCAATTCATTTGAAAACATTTTACATACAAGATTAAAAAATTTTGTACATAAAATGAGATGAAATGAATCGAATTCCTTTAATGATCATGCATTATCAGAAAATTGGAATTGACAGTGTGCACTTGGATACTTTTGCGTTCTTACTTTGTTCTGAATTATGCTGTTTGTATTTTTCTTAGGAAGCAAACAACCCATTTGAGTTCTGTGATATTGTGACAACCACCACCCACAAAAGTCTGAGGGGTCCAAGAGCTGGTATGATTTTCTACAGGAAGGGACCTAAACCAGCTAAGAAGGGCCAGCCAGAGGGTGCGGTCTATGACTTTGAAGACAAGATCAACTTCTCAGTTTTTCCCTCTCTTCAAGGTGGTCCACACAACCACCAGATTGGTGCTTTGGCTGTTGCTTTGAAACAAGCCATGACCCCTGGGTTCAAGGCCTATGCCAAACAAGTGAAGGCCAATGCTGTTGCAATTGGAAACTACTTGATGACGAAGGGATACAAGATGGTCACTGGAGGAACTGAAAACCATCTCGTTCTTTGGGATCTCCGTCCTCTTGGATTGACCGGTAAGGGAAATGACGTCAGTTGCGATTTAGTTTTTTTTATAAAAATGTCCACAACACATTTTCTCTTGAAGTTTTACATTGTATTTTGTTGTTTACAGGAAACAAGGTTGAAAAGCTCTGTGATTTATGCCACATCACTGTAAATAAGAATGCTGTGTTTGGTGACAGCAGTGCTTTGGCTCCTGGAGGTGTTAGAATTGGTATGGTGCTCATCTTGTCTCAGTTCTCGACAATTAGATTTAATGTTTTTAGACTTTTCATTATTTTTCTTAAACCCAGGACTATGGTATTTACTATATTCAATAGGGTTTGCTGAAATCCAGTTGCTAAGTTAAATAAATTGATATGATAATGAGTGTTACAAATTGATTTAGGGCAGGTTTGGTTGTGCTTATTTCAACTGCTTTTCTGAAAAGCAAAGCTCCATTTTCAAGCTTTTCCTAGAATCAGCAGATCTTGTTTTGGAAAAAACAATTCAAACAATTACTAATTAACTAGTATGAAGAATCAAAATGTGTTGTTCAATTTGTTCTATTAAAAGTATGTGAGAGCAAACAACAACCTGAAAAGCAATACCAAATAGGCCCTTGAGTTCTAAATGAAAATTGATTTGCAGGTGCCCCAGCCATGACATCTAGGGGTTTGGTGGAGAAGGATTTCGAGCAGATAGGAGAATTCCTTCACAGGGCGGTGACAATAACCTTGAACATCCAGAAGGAACGTGGAAAGCTATTGAAGGATTTCAACAAGGGTCTGGTCAACAACAAAGAAATCGAGGCTCTCAAGGCCGACGTTGAGAAGTTCTCGGCCGCCTTTGACATGCCTGGTTTCCAAAAGTCTGAGATGAAGTACAAGATATAGGCAAAATGCTATCCCATTGTTTAGCTTTTTAGTAGCTGAACATTTTTTTACCTGAATGAGGTGAGTAAGAGAAAGGAGGCCTTTTATCTGTACTTTGGTTTTGGTCTAGTAGGTTAGCCGTCAATTTTTCATTTAATTTGGAATTGAATCATTGAGATAGGATTTTAAATCCTCTCAAATGAATTTATGATGTACTGATAATTTCATGTGATATTGGTTTGATCATGTGTTTCATTGCTAAACAATAAAACTTAATAACAAGTTGCGCATTTGGTTTTCCCAATTAATAAGAGAACTTGTTCAAATTCTATCTTAATGGGCTTGAAAGATGAACAGGCCTGGGTTTATGGGCCTAATGGGCTTCAGGTCTTTGATTGTCATCACTGTCTCAGTTTAGTCAGTTATGTTTCTGCATACCCAACCCCTCTGCTTAATTATGTACACAATTTCAGACATGTCTATAATACATCCAACTTGGCGCATGCCACCCTTCCAAAAGTGCACTAGTTGGCCCATCATTTCCACATGTTAGCTTCTGATTGGAGAAGAAAAAATTAGAAAAATGATATCTTTGAAAAGTCAAATCAACCATAAGCTGACATGTGGCAAGGGGGACAAACTAGTGCACATTTGCCAAGTTTAAGGGGCTAGTTCGAACTTTTGAAAGTTGATTCAACCTATCAGTATTTAACCTCAGACCATACAAATGCCAGATATAATTGCACTGATTATTTCACTTTGCTGCAATTGCCACTACCGACTATAGTGGTTGCTGCACCATTTATATGTCTCAGATTATACTTCTTTTACCTGCAGATTCAAACTTTTTTCTTTTAAAAAACAATAAAGTTTTCATGTTAATGGTGTTTTATATCTTCTAAGGAATGATTAGTTGCCTATAAAGAAGAATTGTGTTTAATTGTGAAGATGGTTTATACAAAATTATGTAGGTGATAACTTGGTAAATATATGATATATGGAAAAAAAGCACATGTCCCGTGTCCCCTTTTATATCCCTCATTCATTTTTCGACATGTGCCAAGTTTGTAAGAGAAATGAGATGAAAAGTAAGAAAGTAAATTTTTTTGGTTAAAATAAGAAAGTAAATTTGAAAAATAATAAAATAATAATAAAAATTATCACGTGTCAAAACATGAATGATAGATATAAAAGGAGACACTAAATCAGGGACATGTGATTTTTATCTATACTATACAGAATAGGAAGACCGAATTTTACTCTTCGAGTAAATATGTCCGATTTCACTAACTCATCATTCAATGCCTAAATAAAGGCATTAGGCAGACCTAACATTTTTAGGACCTCAGAAGAAATAAGATATGAAGCAAATAGAACTCGGCCCTTTTCATTTTTTTTTAAAAAATTATGGGATAATTGTTATCATAATTTTTACTCAGGTATGGATAAGGCATGTTTATTGTAATGGCTTATTTGGCTCATGTTTTTTCATGGTTCATTATAGTATTCTATGGTTTTAATTAAAAATTTTTTGTTTGGTTGCATGGTTCTTTTTTTAAGTGTAGTTCTCCATGGTTATTTCATGGTTCAAATAACTATGAAAATAGAACCACCAATTTGGTGGCTCACCATGATTTTCCTTCAAATTAAACGTACCATACCATCTATCCAAACAAGAACTTTTAAGCAACGTTTTAAAACTCCCCGCCTAGCTCCGCCTAGGCCCCGCCTAGGCGTTATTTTGGGGCTCGCCGCCCGATATTTCATTTCTCAGGCGCTATCAGGCGTTGGACCGACATATTTCCGCCTAGGCACCGCCTAGTCCAATTTTTTCCGCCTTGGCACCGCCTAGTCCGATTTTCCTCCCAAATTTTAAGATACCGATACCTATAATAATTATAGTTCATTTTTTTCAATTCAAAAAAGGTAGCACGATTGGTAAAACTAAAGTACAACAAAATATTCTCAACATATAATTTTCATTTTGAATCTTAAACTGAGAAATAGTACGCAGTAAACCACAAAAAATTAGTGAGGATATTTGTTTTTAAGGAATTGATTTTAAGTTTGATGTGTTTTTATGTAAAAATTAATTAAGACTTGTGTTTCCATATGCTAAATTATGTTTTTTTAAAATATTGTTGTAGTATAATTTATTTTTAGTTGAAATTTATACTTTTATCTTTTAATAATTATAAAAAATAAAAAATTTACAAATCCACCTAGGCGCCGTCTGGGCGTTCGAAGCCACGGCCGCCCGACTAGCTCCTAGCGCTTTTTAAAACCTTGCTTTTAAGAAACTACATCATACTGTACCATACCATACCATACTTTAATGAACTATGAGCCAAACAAACTACAAGAAAGTCAGTGATCTGCAACAGATTCTGCAACTGAAATTCCGTTGCAGAAGCCATTTTGCAACGGAATTGCAACAGTATTGATTCCGTTGCAATATGCGCGCTTACAGATTGATCTGCAAGGGCTTTTCATTCCGTTGTAGATTTGCAACAGATTATATTTCCATTGCAAATTCCGTTGCAGATCTGCAAGTATTTCACTTGCAACTTCACTAGCATATTTGCAAGTACAACATGCGTTGCTAAATAGCTTCTTGCAGATTTGCAAGTGCAGTTCCCTTGCAAAATCCTTGCAGAATGTGTAATTGAAAAATGAAAAAAGCAATATATTATTTGGATTGAAGGGAGCTATTTTGAATAACATATGCCTCAAATATACAAAAGCTTCAATATCTCTAAATTCAAGGGTACTATTATGAACTTGAAACTCTATAACCCATAGAAAAGCTAAAAACAAAACTTTAGAAACAACAAATATTTACAGTCAACTTGAACTAGCAACAATAATATCACTATCCCCATTTACGTACTATCCTCGTAGACGTGAAGAAAGAAGCCTCTAGTTATCAATTGATAAACTACTTAGAAAATAAATTTTCAGATATAATTGAGGATATTTGAATATTGAAAGAGAGCTAGCCTCAATGAATTTTACCACAATTGCATCCGCTTTAAGATATACAATTACACAATCGATTGAATGAAATCCCAGTACTATATTTTAAGTACCCAAACATGCATAAACTTGAATATTCAACCAGTAAGAAAGAAAAAAAACTAAAATAATGCAGTCGAAGCACTTAAATAAATAATGGAAAAGAAGTGGCAATTTCATACTTAATACTAATATTCGACTTTGAATTTTTAAATGAAGCTTGACACAACTGTTTTCTCTAAATTGCTTGGATTTTGTTTATAATTTAAAATACAAATAAAAAGTTGTAGCTGAGTTGAGTTAAGCAGAGATGGAATGGTGAATAGACCTAATATTTAACAAAGTAGTGAGTACTTTAACAGAACTAGAAATGGAGTGCAAATAAAACCAACTAATCCTTCTATCAATGCAACCTAAATATAAGCAATCATTGCATCCTGATGTCATTATATATAAAAAAAATGCTAAATTCTAATGGAAAACGGAACAATTCATACTTGGTGCACTGTCCAACTGCTAGATAACAAATTTTTCTTATTCTCTAGCTACATGAGAAAAAATATGATAAGAATTAGCTATGAGATCAACTTTTACTAAGAAAAAAATCTCATAGTTGCATCAGTTAAACAAACATAGCAACCTAAATGTTTTCTAATCTAGCAAATGTCGACCAAACACTATCTAGTGCATGCCATTATTTTACAAACTATAATATTACATTAAAATGCAAATCCACCTCGAGTCTTTACTTTGGTCCAAGCTATCTATAAGTTCTCCACCTACGTGTAGAAAAACAACTACACGCTAAGCAATTTACTTAGTGGTGTCCATAAAAGAAATACAATAACTTTGAACATTTTTTTAACACTTTAAAAATAGAAACAAAATATGTTCATAAGTCAAAAACAAATTAAATAATTTTATAAAACCAAACACAAAACTTATATTATAAACCTTTCAAAGTATGATCAATTTTATATCCAAATTTTTCCAAACACATTAATCATATATTGCCCAAAGTAAACAAGTCCTGAATAACGGTAAAATGGATACGGGAGTGGACAAGCCCGAAGCTGAAGCTTCAATATTAATGTATCAGTCAAGCCCAAAGCCGTAGCTTCAAAATCAATATATCGGTCAAGCCCGAAGCCGAAGCTTCAAAATCAATATATCGGTCAAGCCCGAAGCCGAAGCTTCAATATATATATATATATATATATATATATATATATATATATCAGAATATCGACCCAAGCCCGAAGCCAAAGCTTCAATTGTTTGTACAGTACTGTGCCCCCCTTTATTGGCGCCAATCTACCCTAACTCGTATTCTACTCTTTTAATAAGGGCAATAAATCAAAGTAATATCTTAAAAATTTCAGTATAAATCATCAATCATAATTCAAAATAAGTTCAGTAATTAAGAAATTCAAATCCCAAATTTTAAAGCAAAAAACTTCAATTAAAACACAATAAAATCAATATTCATACTTTCCAGAAATTTTCAGATTTCGTGACCTGACTTCCCTTGCATTTTTCACTATCAAAACATCATCCAATCGAATAACTTTCTTCTAAACATAATTAGCCACATGTCTTAGCTTTCCAAAACCAATAGAATCACGGAAATCCAAATTGTATAACCAAAGTTATGATCAAAATACTAAACAGTGTACAAAGCTGAGATTTTCCGAAAACAGATTTCATGACTCAACTTTAAACGAAAATTTCACATTGAAAACGAATGAAATTCAACAAGATTTCTTCTGAACATATATTCCTTAGTTTCTGTAGATATCAATAGAATTAAGAATCATTCAAATCGGATTTATATAGCAGGAGAAAACATTAAAACAAAACAGGGATACAAATCTGGAAAATTTTTCGAAAAACCGATAAATCGAAATTTGAGACACAAACCTTTTTCTAAGCTCTTTCTAGCTCTCTTCTACCTCTTTTGCCTTTGATTTACTTGCACTAGCTTCCTCTACAACAACCACATATAATTCTATCAAGATAATGTATAAATAAACTTCATAATACCATAAATATGCTAATCTACCATAAATTCTACTAATTAAGCTTTAATTTCATCAAAAATCACTCACCTCAAACTCGGGTTACTATTCATCTGAATCTTAATATCTGAAATCCTCCTCTTCTAGTCTTGATTCACTGAAATTGATGATGATAGAGGGCTTAAGGATCGATTTCTAACAAGAATTCGAAGTTGAATCGAAGAAATCGGAAGTTTTTAGATTAGGGAAAAATTTTGTTAAAGGAAAGGAAATGAAGTAAATGAAGAAGATGAAGGGTAGAAGCTGATATGTATTTTTTTTTTCAATTTTCAATATTGCCCTTGAACAAATAATTAAATGCCCAATTCATCCCTCTTACTTAATTGACTCTTATTTTCTCATGCCTTATATCCAATAACAATAATAACAATAAAAATAATTTCCATGATATTTTAATACCATACTAATTTATTATAAGCAAATTTTAGAATTTCGGTTCGTTACAATTCTCCCCCTCTTATGAATTTTCGTCCTTGAAAATTACCTGAAAACAATTGCGGATATTGAGTTTTCATTGTATCCTCCGGTTTCCAAGTTGCTTCTTCAACCTTATGATTCCTCCAGAGTACTTTTACCAATGGAATAGACTTGTTTCTCAATTGTTTAACCTCTCTTGCCAAGATTTGTACCGGTTCCTCTTCATGCATCAGGTCGGGTTCGATTTCTATGACATCAGGAGATAAGATATGCGATGGATCTGATCTGTATCTCCTTAACATTGACACAAGGAACACATTATGAATTTTGTCGAGTGTCGGGGGTAGTGCCAACTGATAAGCTACCGGTCCAACCTTCTCTATAACCTTATATGGGCCAATGAATCTCGGACTGAGCTTGCCTTTCTTGCCAAATCGCAGGACTTTCTACCAAGGAGATACTTTGAGAAATACTTTATCCCCCACTTCATAAGTAATGTCTTTTCTTTTTAGATCAGCATAAGACTTTTGTCTATCTGATGCAGCCTTCAATCTTTTCTTGAATTAGTTTTACCTTCTCCTTTGTCTCCTGAATTAAATTCACCCCCATAATCTTGTTTTCACTAAGTTCGGTCCAATATAATGGAGTTCGACATTTTCTTCCATACAATACTTCGTATGGCGCCATTTGTATGCTTGACTGATAGCTATTATTGTAGGAAAACTCCATAAAGGACAAATACTTATCCCAACTTCCCTCAAATTCAATGATACAACTTCTCATCAAGTCTTCCAACACCTGAATTACTCTTTCAGATTGACCATCTGTTTGAGGATGAAATGAAGTACTGAAATGAAGTTTACTATCTAAGGCTTCTTGCTACTTCTTTCAAAATCTCAAAGTAAATCTTGGATCTCGGTCAGAAATGATTGAAATAGGCACTCCGTGTAGTCTTACTATCTCATCTACATATAGCTGAGCCAACCTATCAAGTGAATAATCCATTCTAACTGTAAGAAAGTGGGCAGACTTTGTCAATCTATCTACAACAGCCCACACTGCATCATGTTTATTTTGTGTAAGTGGTAAAGATGTCATGAAGTCCATTGTGATTCTTTCCCATTTCCATTCTGGAATTGTTATAGGTTGCAACAATCCAAAAGGAACTTGATGTTTGGCTTTCACCTGTTGACAAGTTAGAGATTGAGCAACATAATTACTAATGTCTTTCTTCATCCCATTCCACCAATAATGGCTCTTCAAATTTTGGTACATCTTGTTTGCTCCTAGATGCATCGCATAAGGACTACTATGCGCCTCATATAGGATATTCTTCTTTAATTCTTCATTGTTTGGCACACATAGTCTATCTTTAAAATATAGACACCCATCTTCTTGAACCATATAGTTGTCTGCGATACCCAGTTGTGTCCTTGCTCGAATGACTTTTAAGTCATCATCTTCATTTTGTGCTTGCTTAATCTGTTGTAGTAGTACAAGTTGAATCTTCAATTCTGCAATTAAGGCTCCACTACTGGTAAGAGCTAACCCCATATTCATAGCCTTAAGTGTCATCATTGTCTTTCTACTGAGAGCATCTGCCACTACATTAGCCTTTCCTGGATGGTAATCAATAAGACAATCATAATCTTTAATGAATTCCATCTACCTTCTCTGCCTTAAATTCAACTCCTTTTATATTGATAAATATTTCAAGCTTTTGTGATCTGTATGAATATAACATTTTTCTCCATAAAGATAGTGTCGCCAAATTTTCAAGGCAAAGCCTATTGCAGCCATTTTCAAATCATGAGTAGGATAATTCCTTTCATGATTCTTCAATTGCCTGGAAGCATAGGCAATCACTTTCCCTTCTTGCATCAAAACACACCCAAGATCACTATGTGAAGCATCACTATAGATTACAAAGTCTTTTCCAGGCTCTGGTTTGGTAAGGATGGGTGCTTTTGTCAACATCGCCTTCAACTTCTCAAAACTTTCTTGGCACTTATCATTCCACTCAAATTTTGTATTCTTTTAAAGTAGTTTCGTCAGTGGGGCAGCAATGACAGAAAATCCCTTCACAAATCTTCTATAATACCCTGCTAAACCAAGGAAACTTCTGACTTCCGTAGGGTTCTTTGGTGGTTTCCATTCTACAACTGCTTCTATCTTTTTAGGATCCACTTTAATTCCTTCTGCTGAAACAACATAGCCTAAGAAAGAAACTTCTTCAAGCCAAAACTCACATTTGCTAAGTTTGGCATACATTTATTTTCCTTTAAAGTTTGGAAGACTATCCGCAAATGTTGATCATGCTCTTCTCATGACTTAGAATACACCAAAATGTCATCAATGAAAACCACTACAAACCTGTCTAAATATAAATAAAATACACGGTTCATAAGGTCCATAAATGCTGCTGGTGCATTAGTTAGACCAAATGGCATCACCAAAAATTCATAGTGCCCATATCTAGTCCGGAAAGCCGTCTTTGCAATATCATCATCTTTCACTCTCATCTGATAGTAGCCCGATCTCAAATCAATCATGGAGAAGTATTTGCCACCCTTGAGTTGATCAAATAAATCTTCAAACCTTGGCAATGGATACTTGTTCTTCACTGTCAATTTATTCAACTCTCGGTAATTAATACATAATCAGAGCAACCCATCTTTCTTCTTAACAAACAACACTGGTGCACCCCACGGGGATATACTCGGGCGTATGAATCCTTTGTCTAACAATTCTTGCAACTGAATCTTTAACTCTTTCAGTTCAGCAGGCGCCAATTATATGGTGCTTTAGAAACTGGTGCGGTACCCGATAACACATCAATTGCAAATTCTACCTCTCTTTTTGGTGGCAACCCCGGTAGTTCTTCTGGAAATACATCCGAAAAATCACATACTGTATGAATATTCTGCAATTCTAACTCACCTTTCTTCAATTCTAGAGCAAAGATTAGGTAGGCCTGGCATCCTTTCCTAACCAGTCTTTTAGTCTTCATAAAAGAAATTATATTACAGAGATAATCTGATCTTCCCCCATGATAACTATTTCTTCTCCATAAAAAACTTGAAGTGACATTCTTTTGTTTTTAGAATCCACCACAGCTCGATGTTCCGATAACCAATCCATTCCCAAGATAACATCGTAATCTCGGAAAGGTAACTCAATTAAATTTGCATGGAAAAGTTGATGTTGAATCATAATTCGGCAATTCATGTACACTTTGTTTACTATCACACTGTGTCCTAAAGGATTAGTCACTTTAATATTTTCTCCTAATTCTTCTACATGCAACCCTTTCTTTTGTGCTACCGCAGTACATATATATGAATGAGATAAATCGGGATCTATCAAAGCATAAACAACGTGATTAAAGAATGAAAATTTACCGACAATAACTTCAGTAGATTCCCGAGTCTCAGGCCCTCGAATTGCATAACTTCGCGCCATTCTCCCCGGTCTACCACTCTGTGGTGCTTGTTGAGCCACATTATGTCCACTTGCCTCACTAGCATTTCCTCTTCCCCTTCCTTTTCCACCTTGCATTGTAGGAGTAGGAACTACTGTAGGTGCAGATGTACTTATCTGTCTGTGAGGACAATTTGCAATCAAATATTCCCTCGAGCCACATTTAAAGCAGACTCTACCTTTTCCCCAACATTCCCCTGTATGCATCCATCCATAATTAGAACATTGTGGAATATTTCCTCTACCTCTACCTGAAGGTACACTAGCCGCTGACCCGTACTTATGGTTTGTCTCGGTGAAAACCCTCTAAAATGAGATTGTGTTTGTTCTGATGTTCCCTTCTGTTTCTTACTTAGAGATTCTGAACTAGCTGGACCCTGCGACCCCTTTTGAAATCCAGATCTTTTTGCCATTCTTTGTTGTCTATCTGAATTGATCTTCTCAATGCCTGTAGCAGCATCAACCAAGTCAATGAACACCTTAATCTTTTGTGCAAGTAAATGCGCACTAATTTCATCATTCAGCCCATCCTTTTATCTCTTACATCACTTTACTTCACTGTCAATGATATCACGAGCATACCTCTCGAGTTTAAGGAATTGAATTTCATATTCTGATATAGTCATTCGTCCCTGTCTCAAAGATAAGAACAATTTCCTCTGCTCATCTTTGAATCATTCACTAACGTACTTTTTATCAAATTGTTCCAAGAAAAGACCCTAGGTGATTTCTCCGGGTCGCCTTTCTCTCACAATATTATCCCACCACCTCCTAGCTTGTTCTTTGAGTAGACCTTGCACACAGTCTAATCTCTCTTAATTTGTAAAATGAAGCCTAGTCATACACCATTTAGTATGATCAAGCTAATCTTCTGCAATTGCAGGATTCACTGTGTCCCCTTTGAAGTCATCAGCCGGAAGCTTCTTGATTCTTTCAAGAGGAGTTCTCTCCTCTCTTCTTTCAATGTGAGGTACTACAGGAACTTGAGGGATTTGTATGTTTCGAAGTACTTGTGTAATTACTTCAGTAGTCATATGCTGAAGTAAAGCAGCTTGTGCTGCAGTAGGTTGTTCTGGAAAGCCATGAACTGGTGGAGGTTCATGTCTTTGTTCATCCCCATGCCCAATACGTACTGTACTCTCAGCATCCTCTTCCTCATTCTGGTTGTGACTACTACTAGTCATTCTTATTCCTGAAAATTGGACCAAAGTAGATCAAATAACTAACATAACATATTTATATCCTAAATGACATGTACATACTAGTCCTAGAATCGCCTAAACCACAGCTCTGATACCAATAAGTGTAACACCCCCTTTGTAAGGAGTGTCACAATAACTATAATCACCCAATAAACAAACTCTACTCCACTATATAAGGTTCAATACTTATAGATTTAATAGGTACAGATACAAATATAATGTTTCCAACTCCAAATTATTTCTCAAAATATTTCTCAATGCCAATTATTCTCCAAATATTTCTCAATGCCACTTTACATTTCTCACACTATCTAGTATATGCCATTATTCTACAAACTATAATATTACATTAAAATGCAAATCCACCTCGAGTCTTTCCTTACATGCTCTTCAAGCTGATCCACTTATACCACTTTGGTCCAAGCTATCTACAAGTTCTCCACTTACGTGTAGAAAAATAACTACACGCGAAGCAATTTGCTTAGTGGTATCCATAAAAGAAATACAATAACTTTGAACATTTTTTTAACACTTTAAAAATAGAAACAAAATATGTTCATAAGTCAAAAACAAATTAAACAATTTTATAAAACCAAACACAAAACTTATATTATAAACCTTTTAACGTATGATCAAATTTATATCCAAATTTTTCCAAACACATTAATCATATATTGCCCAAAGTAAACAAGTCCTGAATAATGGTAAAATGGATACGGGAGCGGACAAGCCCGAAGCCGAAACTTCAATATCAATGTATCGGTCAAGCCCGAAGCCGTAGCTTCAAAATCAATATATCGGTCAAGCCCGAAGCTGAAGCTTCAAAATCAATATATCGGTCAAGCCCGAAGCTGAAGCTTCAATATCAATATATATATATATATATATCAGAATATCGGCCAAAGCCCGAAGCTAAAGCTTTAATTGTTTGTACAGTACTGTACCCCCATTTATTGGCGCCAATCTACCCTGACCCCGTATTCTACTCTTTTAATAAGGGAAATAAATCAAAGTAATATCTTAAAAATCCAATATAAACCATCAATCATAATTCAACATAACTTCAGTAATTAAGAAATTCAAATCCCAAATTTTAAAGCATAAAACTTTAATTAAAACACAATAAAATCAATATTCATACTTTCGAGAAATTTTCAGATTTCGTGACCTCACTTCCATTGCATTTTTCACTATCAAAACATCATCCAATCGAAGAACTTTCTTCTAAACATAATTAGCCACATGTATTATCTTTCCAAAACCAATAGAATCACGGAAATCCAAATTTTATAACCAAAGTTATGATCAAAATACTAAACAGTGTAAAAAGCTGAGATTTTTCGAAAACAGATTTCATGACTCAACTTCAAACAAAAATTTCACATTGAAAACGAACGAAATTCAACAAGGTTTCTTCTGAACATATATTCCTTAGTTTCTGTAGATATCAATAGAATTAAGAATCATTCAAATCGGATTTATATAGCAGGAGAAAACATTAAAACAAAATAGGGATACAAATCTGGAAATTTTTTCGAAAAACCGATAAATCGAAATTTGAGACACAAACCTTTTTCTAAGCTCTTTGTAGCTCTCTTCTACCTCTTTTGCCTTTGATTTGCTTGCACTAGCTTCCTCTACAACAGCCACATATAATTCTATCAAGATATTGTATAAATAAACTTCCTAATACCATAAATATGCTTAATCTACCATGAATTCTACTAATTAAGCTTTAATTTCATAAAAAATCACTCACTTCAAACTCGGGTTACTATTCATCCGAATCTTAATATCTGAAATCCTCCTCTTCTAGTCTTGATTCACTGAAATTGATGATGATAGAGGGCTTAAGGATCGATTTCTAACAAGAATTGGAAGTTGAATCGAAGAAATCGGAAGTTTTTAGATTAGGAAAAATTTTGTTAAAGGAAAGGAAATGAAGTAAATAAAGAAGATGAAGGGTAGAAGCTGATATGTATTTTTTTTAATTTGTCTTTGAACAAATAATTAAATGCTCAATTCATCCCTCTTATTTAATTGACTCTTAGTTCCTCATGCCTTATATCCAATAATAATAATAACAATAAAAATAATTTTCATGATATTTTAATACCGAAGTAATTTATTATAGGCAAATTTTAAAATTTCAGTTCATTACATGTATAAGTTAGAAAATTCCACAACAGTTAGCCATTGTACAAACATATCAACTGAGTTTGGATTTATCTAAATTATATTTAAGATAATAATAAATCTAACAATTTTTTTGTAACATCGAGAAATAGCACATGCATTGGGATCTTCCTATACACTTCTAACATAATAGTGAGTAGTAAGATAAGGATTATATAGTAAGATAAGGATTATATGCATTATAAGCCATAACTAGCTCAACCAGTGTTATGGGCTCCACCCCTATTAATACATAAATTAAATTTGAATATTTAAGATCTATTGTTACAATTCAACAACCAAATTAAGGAGTTTAGTGTAACATAGGTTCTAGCTTACTATCTTCAGTATTTCATAATCTTATAATGTATAACATAAAATTTTAATCATGTGTACGTGTGTTAAACATAGAGATTTATAGTGTAACATTTATTATAAAACATCAAGCCATACATAAATAAACATGTTTTTATTAGTATAAATAACAAGTCTGAGCTTTTCTTTTGCCAATTCAGATTCAAGAACTGCTTCATAATGCCAATGCTTCTTAAGGGGCTTTAACTACACGTAAGTGAGAATTCAAGCACTCAACAACATTAGGATCCTATGAACTTGAACTAGTAACCATGTAATGAAAAAGAGTTGAGCGACCCATATTGACATAGCTTGAACAAACATAACAATTCAATTTTAAATCATCATTATCATACAAAAATCACTTAAAAACAGAACAAATTTCAATCTTCCAGGTGCAATTCAACATCATTATATAACGGGCTAAACTATTACAACATAAATTTGTTACCTACTTAATTGTTGATGAAGCATCATGCTACATTTCCTCGTCTATAAAATCAAGCAGACACAAAGTGACGATATTCAATACTTATCGTTCATTTGGTTTTTTTGTAAACAGAATAGAAATATAAATCTGCAGAGTTTGAAATGAATATTGCAAATTGAAACCCAAAATCAAAGGAAAACCAACGTAAAAGCTTTGGAACCGAGAGTTTATCTACATAGAAGCTTTGAAAAATTAGCAAAAACCTCAAGCTTTCTTCTCAACTCCGTACAATCTAGGGTTTTCGTTTCTATCTGTTATTTAGGGAAATTGGTTTGGTAGAAGGTGTTGTTGATCGGAGGCGGTGGAAAGGGACAAGCAATGGTCGCTTAGAAGTGGCTAAAATTTAGAGAATCCATGATTTTGAGACGAGGAGGAAAACGGTAGAGGAGTGGATGTGAGAAGAGAAGAGAGCGTGTTTGTCTAGCAAATAGAAAAGAAATCTAATATTAGGTTAATTATAATTAAATATTTAAATAAATTAGTAAGTGAAATATAGATTAAGGTCAAAGTTGAGGTTGAAAGTTCAGCAAATTTTCTTGAATTTTTCTAATTCTAAAGGCGTAGTTATTGGCTAACTTTCTTTCTAATTTTTTCACAACTATAATTAACTTGTTTTTTTTTAATTTTGTCAATTTTGGTAAGTACATAATAATGCTCAAATTTTCGTGATAATTAATGTTTTTACTATATATATTATTATATACATAATTATTTACTACAATATATATACATGCATATATTATATAAAATGACATTAAAGAAAAAAAATTTATTTTTATCATTCTAATTAAATAATTAAAAATTCTTTAAAGACATCGTAAAAAAATTTATGAGCTCATTAATATAGAGTAACAAGATAAATGTTATATTTATTCTTTGATTGATAGTTATATAAGAGAAAAGGAATTGGTGTTTGATTTTCTTTTCTATAAATGTTTTATTAAATTTTGCAACGGAATGATAAAATCCTCGCAAATTCCGTTGCATATTCTCCCTCCAAAAGTTCCCTCCAACTTTTTGCAAGAGAAATTCTAAATCATTGCAATTTCCGTTGCCGATATATTCAACATTTAATTATTTATTATTTTGCAAGGAAAGTTTTTTTGTTGCAGATTTCGTTGCAAGTTAAGAAATCTGCAACGGATTGTTTTCCCCTTGCAATCGTTCCCTTGCAGATTGCGAATTTTCTTGTAGTGAAGGCTTGAGGGTCAAACTTTCAACCTTTGAGTTTCAACTAGTGATTTTACCACTAGAACTAATATTCTTACTCTTAGAATCTAATTATAAAATAAATATGTAATTTAATGACAAACTAAAATAAACAATAATAATTGAGGAAAATAGAACTAAAAGACCAAATCAACTTCAAATTTTAATTCATACTATTATATTATGGACTATTGAAAAGATAAGTAGAATTTTCTATTCAAAAATAAAAAATTTGGACCTCTCCCGAGTCACAGACCTGTTCGCGGGCCAGGCTACCCGCACTGCCCGGCTCAAGCCCGATCCTATAGGCCGGACTTGGGCACCTATTTTTTTACTAAGCCCGGCCGGAGTCCGAGCCCATTAAAGCCCAAAATTTTATGGGCTGGGACTTGGACAAGTTTTTTTTACTAAGCCCGACCTGAGCCCGCTTAAAATTCGGAGTTTTATAAATCGGGCTTGAATTGATGTTTTTATTTAAAAGTCCGATAAAATCTGACCCAACCCGCTGATAAACAGGTCTACTCCCGACTATGGGCCTGACACCCATTACACCACTCCCCACCCTGAAAGGCATCAATAGCTCAAAGGTGCACAAGTTTTGACTTAAAGCTTCAATACTCTATTTTATAAAGGCCAAATAGGTAAAAAAAATCATCCTAAACCTGCACAAATAGTCTATTGTCTCCCTTAAGTTTTAAAAGTATTTATTACCTCCCTTAACTTGATAATTATATTCCTATTAATTTTCCCCACTTTTAAAAAAGCTGTTACATTGGATGGATAATGAAAGTATAAATGCAAGTCATTTTAAATGTTGGAGGAAACAATAGACTATTTGACTCAAATTTAAGATGGTTTTCACACAACCGAGATTTTATATGTTTTCCTTTATATTTTTTACATTTTACTGGCATACGTATCCGAAAGGTCTACGGGGAGCGCGGTTCTTGGCGGTAAGAAGCCAAGCAAAATTAGACAAGGAAACCGGGGAAGTGGATGTTCTGTAGTACGCTGCCACAGATCACAGTCACAGAGGCTTCTGCCTCTTGGTAGGCAGCTTTACCAGGTATATAACCCATTCATTGCCTTTAATGCATGATGATTGGCCTCACTTATTGCTTTCTTTTATATCTTTATTTTATGTATTTATTTTTATTAAAAAATAGGTGTTTAAAGGTATGCAGAGGTTGTAAATAAATGCAGAGCTGAAACCTGTCTACCAATGATAAGCTTTACTGTTACCACCATACCCATTTGTAGTTGATTTGTTTCAAACTCTATAAAATTATACATTTCACTCAATCTCAGTAATTCATTGAATTTTAATGGTTCATATTTAATTTTAGTGGTTTGTGGAATCCACGGTGTAATAAATATGACCCATTAAAATTTAATAGATGGTTGAGATTCAGTAAAATGTATAGAGAGTTTTAACTTCCATGTATATAGCATTGATTTGGGATTTCATTGCCCTTGTGAATTGTACCGCAAGTATTTATTGCTTCAATGTATTAGACCTTGTTGTTTTGTCCTTAACTGAGCTGAACCAAAAAAAAAATACCCAGTATGATTTTATAGTTGTGCATAACTGGACAAATGGTGTTGTTCTGTGAATAATTGTCTTCAAATGATATACATTGATGTCCGCACATTATTACTATATTATTAATAGCTGCTCATTGTGACGATGAAATAAATTGGACCACCATCTCTACCAATTAAGTTAGCTTTGGCCTTTGGCGGTGGAAAGGAATAGGCCACCCTTTTTAGAGGTACTGTAAATATAGAAGTTGAGGTAGATACTCTTCACACCAAAATAAAACTCTTTCATTGCAATTTATGGGGAAGGATTTAAAGTAATTTTAGAATAAAGTTATAGAAAGATTAAAATAAAAGAAGTGAGATAAGAATTTTATTGGGAGTGGTGTAATCAATCTTAGCTATTTAAAATATGATGAATGGTTGGATATTACTCAACTTTACTTTAAAATTGAGTTATTTTTTAACTTTAGAGAACCCTTTTATGTGACTCTTAAATTGCAATTTTTACGGTTGATAAGGATGTTTTTTACAATAGGTCGATGGACATGTTAGGCATATAAAAACCTTCTTTTACAATATCTAAAATGCTTAATTATTGACATATTTAGACACGTGAATCGAATTTTATGTTTTTTTTTAAGAAAATGGATGTTATATTATAATAAAAAAATTAAGAGGTGATATAGTGTATTAATGTAAGGAGATAAGTACAAATTTAATGAATTAAAAGGCAGAAAATTCGCAAAAAAATGCCCCAGAAGGGCAGAAATGTCACTATAAAGAGAAGAGACTGAATTAAATGGGTGATGAGAAACAGAGGACAAGAACCCAACATGCCACATGATAAGCACATGGTCCAAGAAACAAAAAGATAAGGGCAGTGTCCATTTTTATGGAGTTGGATTTTGTATATTCTGTCTCGAACTATAGAGCTTATTTACATCATCCGTTATAAAATGAATTATATAAATTTAATGTAACTGAATTAACAAGTTATCATAATATTTCACTGAATAAATTGAAAGAGTTCAGAGTACACGTTTTGTTTGGCTTCTATTACGATATATGACTTCCAGGGGCAGCACTCCTGATGGGATCGGGGGCAGCGCCCCAGGCTGAGGTCGAGCTACCAGATTACCTCGAAAATTTTTATTTTTGAATAAAAGTTCTCTTTGAAAAATCCATTTTTCAAATAGATTTTCGCCCCGTGTCACGCTCATATCTGTCGGCATGAGAAACAATAAGTTTGGTCTGATGAAGCCACGATCGCGACAAGAGTCGCGGTCGCGACACGCAATCAATTGAAAAACAAATTATTTTGGCGTTTCGAGCCACAATTATGACAATGGAGTCACAGTCGCGACACGCGGCCTTTTGGACAAAAATAACTGCAAAAGCAGTTATTTTGGACGGTTATTTCGGTTCTCTATATATAGAGATGACCGGCATTGGCATGATATACGTTTTTTTTACAGACATACAAGGTTTGATTTTCATAACAAATAATAATTCTAAGTTCTTGAGGATTTCTGATTTTTTTGATTGAATTATTTGATAGAACTGTCAAATAAATTTCAAACTGAATATATTCGTCACAACTTCAGAATTATCCAAGTTTCATTCAATCGGAATTCTCCGGTAATGTTTTCTGCAATGCAAGGTTGGAGTAGATAGAATCTAAATCCATTTTTCTCGGTTGAAATAAAATCCCCTCCAACAATATTCAGTTGATTGATTTTAAATTTTAGCTGCAAATTGGATTCGTTCCCTTTAGCTTTTTCATTTTTTTTCTTAACTTCCTATTTTATTGGGTCTGTATTTTTTTTAATCTTCTTTTTCCTTAATTTATGTATATTTGTTTATTTATTTTGATACCTTTAATAATTATTAGACACTCACTCAATCCAGTTGGTTTCGGTTGTTTGAGATTCTTCCAACCAAAAAAGAAGGTTCTCCACTCAAATTGTTTGAACTTTACCTATGCATGCATGCATGCTTGTATAAAAAGTAAGATCACATTTCACAACAAAGTTGTTACCTTCCATGGTTTTGGTCCATACTCCGAAAAAACATTACAGTTGATACAACACATGATGTTGTTCACGACTAAAACACATTGAAACGGACCTCATGAATCATCATGTAAATAAAAATCTAGAGTTCAAATATCTTAGGTGTCCCATTTTTCATGATAATTTCAAACTTAGTAGGTAAAAGGTACGTGATTGCTTCTACAAAAAAGTAAAGCATGTAAATAAACAATTGGTACCACATCAATCAATCAATCGATTTCATTTCTTTTTCTTATCACTTAATTATCTTGTTAAGTACTTACTACTTAGAACTTAGAACGAGGGTGCGTGATCAATAGTTACACTTAGACTCTCAATTAAAATGTATTAATTTCAATTTGACATTTAATCCAAAAATTATCATCTCCATTTTTATTTTATTTTTGGTTGCCCATTTGATTTACCGGAGCTTTATTCCGACTACATCTAGATTTGACCTGGGTCGCGCACCAGGCTGTGGTGGGTGAGTCCCCCAATAAAAATTTTTTGTATTCACTAAAACTCAAACTCGATATCTTGCTTAAATGATATCAATACTATGAATAGATTATACTAAGCAACAAACTGTTATCAACAACAATAAACTATAGCGTGCCAAATACGCCTTACTAGTATTTTAGTTAAAGTATCTAAATTAGGTTACATATTAATGATTTGATTGTTTATGAGAAGCAAAATGCAATTCTATGTAGTTATACTTTTTTTACTTAATTATTTTCAAGTTTTTTATATTTACTTTGTTTTTTTTATGAAATAATTATTATTTACCTTTCATAGCCATTGAATAAAAATTCAAAACTACTCATCTAATGGTCATAAAGGCCAACATAATTAGTAATTTATAAAATCAAAGTAACTATAAAATATACCTATATAGTTGACATATCATTCAAGAACACATATTAATATAATAAATCAAAAAATTAGGCATTTTGAAGTCCTTTCGTCTTCTTTTACAACTCTCATATTTGAGCAAATATATATCTATACATGTCTATGTTTTACAAATTTGATTTATATCACTCATACTTTAATAACTTTGTTACATCATTCTATTTAGGCCAAATATATTAACATCTCATCCAAGTTAGCACGTTTCACATACTGCCCCCAGAACTTGAAAAATGTTTTTATAACTCTCTTAACTTGATAAAAATGTACAAGTCTGTTCACTGAATACTATGTATTAACTTCTGATTAGAGCTCAGAAAAGGCAGAAAAATGACATATTTGAAAAGTCAAACCAACCAGAAGCTGACACATGACGTTAAGGGAGGAGGCAAACTAGGAGCTAAAGTTTAGAGAACAGCGGGTAAAATATGCCAACATGAAGGAATTGCTGATGCATTTGACTAATATATGTTTTATTTTATCAAAATTTACATAAACCACTTTTTTTGTTATAACATTGTACTTTAAGTAGACCCTTTCATAAATCATAAAGAAGGGAATGTAATAAAAATGTTCAATAGTAAGTGAAGATATATTTTTGTAATGAAAGACTTTTTAAAGTCAATTATTGTGATAAATGGAACGCTAATATTCTTTGAAAATATATGGAACATCGATCATTTTAAAAGCAAAGACTTAGTAATAATTAATAGAGGGAGATAGGCAAAGCATAAAAATGGGTAAAATATATATTTATAAAACCTAGAGAAGTAATAATATATTTTATTGAACGTAAAAGAAATAATAAGTATTTATAAACCCGATAAACATTATCTTTACTTTAAAATAACGGTCATTTTAGCAGTATCATTTGGGTTTTTCATTTATCACATTGATTATTACTTCCTGCATCTTTTTAAATTAAATATTTTAGTTTAAAATTAATTTATTAAAATATTTATTATTTATATTTTTTAATATTTTTTTATTATTCTTTCAACTCTATCCTTATACTATTAATTATATTTGATTGAAAATTTAAAGTACTAATTAAATTACAGGGGTAAACTAGTATTTTCATACACTTAGTTAATTAGTTTATTAAGAAGCGTGAAAATTGTAGGAAGAAAAGTAAAAAATTATGGAGGGATTAACGTCATTTTTGCCTTTTTTCAAATTTATCATTGTATAAATTATAAGAGTGATTAAGTATTGATGAAACTATAATATGATAGATGAGAAAAAAATATAATTTTAATATAAAAATCAATTAGATATTTCTAAAATGTAATAATCATTTGTATTAATTTTGCCGAAAATTACTTAAGTAACATAAATTCGAGTGGATGGAGTAAGTGACACAAATTAGAGATCCCAATACAAATTAAATAAAATATATACTACTACCAAATAAAAAATTAAAATGAAAATCAGTGTATTACATTTTTTTTGGTAAAATCAATGCATTACATGAATTGTGTGAAGTATGTATTGTATATACCAAATATACATTCGTGTCGTCTTATGAATGGAGATTATACTTGGGACAAACAAAATCAATTCTGGAATAAATTTGAGCCATAAAAGAAAAGGGATGGGAAGATAAATGTTATTAAAACGTGTACTACTTACAATCCTTTCCTTTTCAGACAATGTGAACTCAACACACTTCAGTTTGACTTAGTTCAACAGCATATTTTTAGGATTTAGCCGTTAATTTAACACTAATTAATAAATACTTGAAAGAAAGAGATGTAATTGGATAATTGTATTTTAATTAGATGTTTTGAGATTTGAATAAGGGAAGCTTTTAAGCCACGAATAATAATCAAAGCTTTATTCCATATCATTTGGATTATAGCTTAAGATTAGGCAAATATAACTAATTAATACTATATGTATGTTTAGTTTCATGACCCTACAAATTTTGGTTTCATTGTCAAAAAGAGAAGCTTTATGTTCAAGCAATCAGGTGTCCATATATATAAGTACACTTTGATATCAAACTTACGTACTTTTTTGTAAGTATGTCATGTATTTATAAAATGTCTTTTTCGTAAAATTAAAAAACTATTCTTGGATGCTAATAAATGGGACCAAATGCTAAATTATTCACTTTTAAACGACAAAAATATTAAAAAAAACCACAAAAATAATATTTCAACCTTTGTTTGTTAAGTTTGGTTATGATGAATTTTAAATAGATAAACTAGTACGTACTTTCTACTATGTTAGAGCATGTCCAACGAGGAATTTTTCTTAACGAGGAATACATATATTTTTTACATAGTACATCTTTAAAATGAGATTTTTCATTTAGGGAATTATTATTTTATTATTTATTATTTTTAGTTTTATTTATTTTATTATTTTATTAATCGATTAGAATTGAAGTTATGTGAAGAAATTAATAAATTAATAATAAAATATTATTATTTTTTGGGAATTTAATATGAGAAATGAAAAATGAAAAAGATGAATAGAGCAAGAACATTATAGATTCTCCAAAATGAGATTTGGAGAACGTAAAATAGAAAAAATAATTAGACTTGCTACAGTACTTTTTTTTAATAAAAGGATTGTATTAAAAAATCAAATGAGATAGGTAACACGGCTCTTAGAACTAGTACTTTCCAATATGGATGAAATTATTTATGTTTGTGAGAATAGAGGTATAGTAATTATTATATGCAATAAAAACAATTGTTTATCCTTGGATTTGGATTTGGTCCGGAATGGTTTTTATAGTACGTAACTATATCGCATTAGCTAATTGTATAAAAGAATGAAAGTGTTTGGTTTGAGATCCATTGGGGTGAAATGTTATGTAACACTAGCCTCTTAACTTGATAACTTTTATTATTTGGTGCCTTTAACTTACAGATGTCTCTACTTATTCCTTAAACTTAATAAAAGTGTTCACCGCAGCCCCTTCAATGCCATGTGTTACCTTCTGATTGGAGAGAAGAAAATGAAATATTTGATAACTTCAAAAAGCAAAACCAATCACAAAGTGACACGTGACATTAAGGGATCGCAGAAAATACTTTTACCATTATCAAGTTAACGCAACTAAATATATATAAAACTAATTTAAGTGAGAACTGATATTAAATTATAGGATAGGGATTAGTTGTGGGATCCATATAATTGGAAGTGGGTGGGCTTTCTAATCTGGAATTGTATGTACATAAGATACGATATGAGATGCCATTCCTCTAAGGTCATCAATTATATTTTGAAACTTCCCTACATGCTTTGTCCATTTCTCCATGTCTACTCACATCTACTTTTTCTCACATTAGTTTCCACTCTTTATTCTTCATACACAATTAATGTTTGAAACCCTTAAGCTATTTAATTTTTAACAGAATTGAAATAAAATAATTTAAGTCTGATTTATAATTAGATGGAAAAATACATCAACGGTTCCTTCAAGTAGGTGTGTTCTATCTAATGCCTCTTTGAACTTAATTAGCTTCCCATCAATTTATGAAAATGCATCAGTTTTCCTATTAAATGTACATGTTAGCTTCTGATTGGAGAGTCACTGAATAGTGATATTAATCTCCCATAAAATAATTAAGACAAATAAATTAGATGAACAAATTAGAAAGTATGATATATGTTGGATTGCACTTGACATATATTCTTACAGGGAGAAGTGTAGTTTCAAACTCTAGTTTGAACAAAAAAAAGTACGCCAAGTTAATGTGTTTTGGATGACTCGCGTCTCAAGGTCAAACGATAATAAGCACATTGATGATTGAACTATTCATGTGGCTGAGTGTCCACATAGTCGAGGCAAAAAGATGCAATTATAAGAGACACGTTCTACCACTTAGCTAATAGCGCGTCTTGCAGGCCTCTATCGTGGTCCTGCTATAGCAAAAGTGAGAGAAACCTCATCCATCTCTACCCTTTATTGATTTTTTTTGCCTCATTGTCACCATGCGAAAGAACCATGAAAACATAAAAAAAGGGATTATCTCAACTTGTTCACACCTATTATAATAAGCTTGTGAGCTTGGTCTTACTTCACCGTCGAATAAGAAGACTTGTGTTAAGAAGATTAAAGATCAACTATAAAATTATACCTCAACTTAACTAAAATCATAGATATAATAACATAATCTTATGGATTAGCTTAAGGCATGAAGTTTAATCGAAATGAAAAGGCACAGGCAAGATTAGTAGTACAATCAACACACCTATTCCTTTCGGGATATTAATGCAATATGTGAGACAATACTTCTAAGGTTGCATTTAGTTTGCGAAATGCCCGTGAAATAGAATAGAAATTAGTGATAAAATATGTCAAATATGATATATTATTTGGCTAGAATCCACTATGGATGAAATAACTATTTGCCAAAGCACCTGGACAGCCTAGAAAGCTCCCAAATGCTCCTAAATCATGCAAGGAAGCTTCCAACCGACCTAGCTGGATATTTCAGCCAATAATTTACTAGAATATGCTTAGAATATTCCAAATAAATTGTAACCACATGTTGAGGAGGTGGCACCACTATGAATAGCCATCCCCCCTCATTTTGTAACCATGCTAAGTTTGTAAGTATCACATCTACTTGTAAGCCTTCCTTTGAAATAAAAGCTTCCATTCACAAATCTTAGCCTTCTCCCTAAACCTCAAGACGTCCTAGTGCATCCCTAAACCTTCTAACACTCCGCTAACATCGCACATTGTGTCAATTCCGCTGCGCGACACACACTAAGGCTTACTTAACAACTCTCGGTGGCAAGATTGTTAAGTGCCGAACGAGGACAAATCCCAACCTCATTACAGGTGGTATCAGAGCGAACGTTCTTGGCACGTATTCATGAAGACCGCTATTGCACAAATGGCAAATGAGGTGGAGAACGTGGCAGCCCAAGAGCACGAGGAAGTGCGCGGGTGTGACGAAGAACGAGTTCGAAAAACATCGAAGCGTGACAAGTCCAAAGCACCAAACATCAGTGATGCAACAGACTCTTGCTTAATCCTATTGGAAACGAGCATGGCTGAAGTCAAAGCCACTCTAGAAACCATATCAGATCATCAAGACAGATTGTTCGAAGAAAATGAAGGCATCGCTAGCATGACGCAAAGCCGCATGGATGACCTTCGCTCTTTCATTCTTGAAAAGATGGAAGCATTGGAGGAAAAGAACAAAGCATTAGAGGCAAGGAATGCCGCAATGCAATCTGAAATTCAGGAGCTTCAATGCAAGGTACGCTCCCACCATTGTCCCGAAAGCCCCGCTTCAACTAGTGTTACATCCAGCCCCTTGACGCATGGGTTGAAAGTTCCGAAACTAGCGATGTACGATGGTACTCGTAATGCTTCAATGGTGGAAAATTTTCTGTTTGGGCTTGACGAATACTTCGATGCCATGGGAGTAATCCATGATGATGCGAAGATTGCTAATGCCCCCACATTCCTTCGAGATGCCGCACAACTATGGTGGCGAAGGAAGTATGTCGAACGAGAAAGAGGCGTTTGCACCATCAACACATGGGAGCAATTTAAGGGCGAGCTACACAAGCACTTTATCCCCCACAATGCGGAGATGGAGGCAAGAGGTAAGCTTCATCGCCTACGCCAAAATGGTAGTATTCTTGACTATGTCAAAGAGTTTACTACACTTATGTTGGAGATCGACGATCTTTCCGACAAGGATGCCCTCTTTCACTTCAAAGATGGCCTTAAGGGTTATGCAAGGGCTGAAGTCAATAGAGGGAAGCCCTCAACCCTCGATGAAGCCATCACAATTGTTGAAAACATGGATGATTATGTGTTCAACCCGAAGAAGGGTAAAAACAAGGACTCCTCCGACGATGGCGAGCGAGAGGAGTGCACATAAAAGAAAGATCACCCCAAGGAAGGCAACACATCAAAATCTTCCGAAGCGAAGAACGACAAGCCATTTAAAAGGTACGGCTCTAAACCTCCAAGTCCATGCTTCCATTGTAAAGGTCCACATTGGACAAGAGACTGTCCAACCAAACAAACATTGAATGCGATGCAGGCCGGAAGTGATGAAGAATCAGAAGAAGTCCATCGCATAAGCGCATTGCAACTCCTAAATAGCGTCGAGAAGTTGTCTCCAATGGCACAACTTTATAAAGCTTTGCAAGAATTACAGCAAAAGGGCACCTCTAAACCAAAAGGAGGCCCGCTGTATGTCAAAATAAACATCAACGGCAAATCCACTACCGCGTTGCTAGATACGGGAGCGAGCAACAACTTCATGGATGTCGACGAAGCCAAGCGTCTTGGTCTAAACATAAAAGGTTGTGAAGGAGCTATCAAGGCTGTGAACTCGGTAGAGAAGCCAATCACAGGAGAAGCAAAGAAAGTGTCGATGCGTATCGGTACATGGCAAGGAAAACAAGACTTCACCGTGCTGCCCATCAACGACAACAAGGTGATATTAGGATTAGGATTCTTCGACCAGGTACACCAAATGATGGTTCCTTGGCATGAATTATTATTGTTGCATGATGGAAAGAGAGTACTCCATGTTCCCTTGGAAAGAAAAGAGCTGTCGACGCAAACAGTCTCTAGTATGAGTCTTGTGAAACATCACGAGGTTAAGCGTGGTGATTGTCACAAGCAGAACGCTAAGGAGTACAGCCAACATAGACATGACAAAGTTCCATTCGCGACGAGGACGCCGCGAAATCAAGTGGGGGAGGATGTTACGGGGTGCCATTCTTACCCCGCGATATGCCGCTGCCCTTGTGCGAGGGCATTTGCACATGAATATTTCGGCAAGACAAGGCATGCGAAGACATGCGGAAAATACCAAAGAGGACACGCAACTTCGGCAAAAGACAAGTGCGCTCGAGTGGCAAAGCACATGGGAATGTTCGAGGGATGTTTAGAGCGTGTTGGACAAAGACTTATGCAAGAAAATAGGCCTCATGGCAGCCCGGCCCGCAAAAATCACGTTATGGGCCTGTCCAATCTGCCGAGCGGAATGCAAGGGCCCAATTCCGTTGCTAATTTTGTCAGAAGCTTCCAGAAGCGTCGCCAGAACTCCAGAAATGGTTGCAACAGACCAGAAAAGGAAACGAAAGTTCCAGAAAGTGTTGCCAAAGCACCTGGACAGCCTAGAAAGCTCCCAAATGCTCCTAAATCATGCAAGGAAGCTTCCAACCGACCTAACTGGATATTTCAGCCAATAATTTACTAGAATATGCTTAGAATATTCCAAATAAATTGTAACCACATGTTGAGGAGGTGGCACCACTATAAATAGCCATTCCCCCCTCATTTTGTAACCATGCTAAGTTTGTAAGCATCACATCTACTTGTAAGCCTTCCTTTGAAATAAAAGCTTCCATTCACAAATCTTAGCCTTCTCCCTAAACCTCAAGACGTCCTAGTGCATCCCTAAACCTTCTAACACTCCGCTAACGTCGCACAGTGTGTCAATTCCGCTGCGCGACACACACTAAGGCTTACTTAACAACTCTCGGTGGCAAGATTGCTAAGTGCCGAACGAGGACAAATCCCAACCTCGTTACCAACTGTGACTAAGCCACGAACAAGATTATTTTAATGAAGTTAATTGTAAATAACTAAATATTACAAAGAAAAAAGAATAGTTATTCCGTCGGATGGCAATATCTAAAAAAAACTCTACCATATTTGTCATCTTTTCATCATTTCTATTTCATTCCATGGGATAGACATTCCGCGAGCCAAACGAGCCCTAAATCTCCAACATCTGTTCATAAAATGATAAAAGGAGCCTCTTGTTTTTAGTATATCCTATATACTATAATCACTTCAGTTAAAAAGTAATATACTATTATTGGTAATCATATATGATGGCCAATTATTAAATTTAAGGCTTAATGCATATTTAGCTATTTGAATTTATCTTAAAAAATTTATTGTACTCCTGAATTTTTAAAGTGACCCCGTAACCCTCTCAACTTTCAAAAAGTTCTCCACTTAACTCCCTGAATGCCACGTATCAGCTTCTGATTGGAGAGAGAAATATCAGAAAAAGGACATCTTTAAAAAGTCAAACCTATCAGAAGCTGACACGTAGCGTTTAGGGAGCAAAGTGATACACTTTTTTAAAGTTGAGGGAGCTAGGAGTCACTTTGAAAGTTCAGGGGCAATAGATTTTTTGAAACAAGTTTAGGTAGCTGGAGATGCATTAAACCAATTATTAAATTCAATCATTATGTATGATAAAGATAAAGTAACGATGACTCAAATTAACCATAAAATTTGCCTTATGTATATATTGATTTTTTTTTAGATTTTTTTCTCACAATTATACATCGATTATTAATTGAAAGTTCTGTGTAGAGAAATTGAACCTCATGCGTTGAATTTTGAATCTAATCTTGTTTGAATGTTGCTACAAGTCACTTGCAAATTGAAGAATCAAAGAAAAGGATGGGGGCTCGTTTTTCTAGGGAAGTTTCGATGTGTAAGTCATTGTTTGAGTATGTAAAATGGCAGAGTTTCGGTAAAGAATAGAGATTAAGAATTACTAGTTTTGATGGCTTCTTTTCTTATTTATAACCATCAATGAGTAATTGCTCACAAGTTAGGCAGTCGATTTTAAAAGTGCGATTATGATCAGCGAAAATGATTTAAAGATCCCCTTATTTATTACACTCTAATTTTTAAGAATAAAAATTTCGTTATTAATAAAAAACAGGAAGCAAAAGCTTGAACAAAAAATGTTGTTGCAAGTATGCCGTCTCACTCATAAGGCGATTAACTGCATGGTTGAGATGTGGAAAGAGCACACAATGAATGAGGTGGCGAGGTAACCCGCTTCTCAAATATGTACTGAGTTATCATTAATTAAGATAATTATACGCGTTCAATGTAATTTAGAATGTATAATGACATAAATGGGACTTCATTTCTTAAAAATTACAAGTAAGGCTGCCGACAGTTTAAGCGATATGAAGAGGAGCGGATATGATATGTCTTTTTCCTCCCTAATTACTATAGATAATGACAAATATCATATATACACGTATTTATTTTAATATATCTATATCTATATATATAACATTTAAAAAAAAATTAGTAATGCAAATGAAAAGCAAGTAATAAAATATTGATCATAAAATCTCAATAAAATTATATATTAGATAATTGGAGTATTGAATTTGATTTTGCATACAGTAATGGTCAGTACCACTGAATTTCAAACTTATAGAATTACATCAACATAGTGAGATAGATTATTGGTAATAAAATTAAATAATTTTTATCCGAATATTTTCTTTGTTTATATAAATATATTCGATAAATTTTAATGATGTGATTCATTTTATTTTAAACTATATTTATGTGTATACTCAATTTAGATAAGTTTTTATCGAGATTTTAAGACACCATAATACATATTTTTTTAGTCTAAACTTTGGACCATATCGAGTTTGAATGGATTGAAGCATGTAAAATTCATGTTGAATATCTCTGAGAGCTTGAGCCTAAACATATTTTTCCAATTCCAATTCCAATTCCAATGAAAATGAAAATGAACAAGTCTACTATTAAGTAAGCATATAAAATAAATAAAAATAAATATGGTCTCTCTATTCTTTTGTGCACTCAACAACTCCTTGATGAAATTAAATTAAACTAGTAAAAATTACTATTTACCAAAGCAAATTTTATGTTCGCCCTCCACTTTTGAGTCACTCATGGGCTTATTAAAAGTTATTGTAGGACATAACTTTAAGCCTTTAAACATTTTTGTTGTAGTTTAAATAAATAAATAAATAATAATAATAATAATAATAATAATGATGATGATGGCCAATTTTAGATATAAGTTGAAGGTGCGATTGCTTAAGGTCCATAATTAAAAAGAGTCCATAAATTTTTAGTATATAATATATATATATAAAAGAAAGTTTTTAAATTTTTCAATGGAAATGATTAAATGATTAAGTTAAATATAACTTTAAAATAATTTTTATTTAGTATTTTATTAAAATATATTTTAATTTTATATAAAATATTTTATTATAAATGGTCCCATATTTTTAGTTTTATGTATGACCTCAAAATGTCAGCCTTAATAATAATAATAATAATAATAATAATAATAATAATAATAATAATAATAATAATAATAATAATAATAATAATAATAATAATTGTATGAATGGACAAGTAGTTAGCGTGTTGAGTTATAACTTCATTGTCTTCATTTGATGTCAATTTAAATTCTCTAAAGTTTAAACTCTTTAAATTTGTACATTTTATTCAATCACAATCATTTAATGAATTTTAATGGTTAAGATTTAGTTTTAATGATTTGTGGGATTCACAATATAAGTAAATCTCAACCATTAAATTTCAATAAATAATTAAAATTAAATAAAATGTATAACTTTAAAAAATTTAAACTTTAGAGAATTCAAATCCTTTATTATTACAATACATCTAATATTTTTCTATCATCTTTTTTTATAAAATATCTCATTTGCTTGCAAGAAAACTGGGAAATGTTATTATTGGTCCATTTCTTTTGCTTTCTATTGAAAACGATAACTATTGAAGTCATCAGTAATATTTAAGTAGACTTTGTCTTCAATCATTTTCAATTCTAAAAAACATAGACTCATAACAATTTAGAAACAAAAAATCAGATGTTTTCATGCATTTACAAATAGAAAATAAGTTTTTTTTTCTTTTATGCTTTATACATCTTTCTGTAAATATGTTTCATCTGTCCTACCACCCTTTGGTTTATACTTCAAATTTATTCATTCTAAAAAGCTATTAAAATATATTGAATTTACTATATTGACTAATTTTAAATAAATGCAGTTTGTCACTTTTAAATATTAGATAAATTTCCCTTTTCAACTGTCTTTTGGTAGTGTTTAAGTTCTCTTTTGTACTCAAATTTAATTATAATATTTCACAATTACTTTGGTGTATATAAATTAGAATTGACCTCTAGAAAATATGTTGCCTTTTTATCTCGTTTAGGAACAGTTTTGGAAGATTGTCACATGTAAGAAGGCTAAAATGTCATAAGGTCATGATGAAGCTTGAGCACACAATGAGTTGGCTAGGACTGCCTGCATCCGATCCTTGCTTAATCTACGGCTGTCATTACTGTTGTAAACTGGCGGGAAAATCAATTCAGAACACTTGGATCACAGCCTGTCACGTATCCTGTTCTATAGTAAATTTCACTATAAAAGAATACAATGTACTAACTGTAAAGTGTATCGAGATTTACAGCTTCAATGCTAATAAAGAAAAGCATTCTTTCTCCATTCTCTTCCCTCTAAGATCCACATCTAACATGGTATCAGAGCTATGATGAGAGAAAGAGGACCAGCTGCCTCGCGTAATATAGAGGAACAACAGAGATCGAGTAATCAATTTCAGATTCTCACAGAAGAAGAAGATAATTCTGAAGAGAATCTTAGATGAATGCTAACGATGACAATCCATGAGTTGTATTGGTTAGTTCTTTACTAATAGGCAACAACTACTTCACTTGGAAGCATGCGATGACCAGAGCTCTCACAGTGAAGAAGAAGATCAAGTTCATCGAGCGAGATCCGCCTGCTAAAACTTCAGCTAAGTATGAGACATGGAGGGAATCCGATTGCTTGGTGACTGCTCGATTCTAAACGCAATACACAAGGACTACTCAGATTCCTTTGTTTTCACAACGTCTGCCAAGGCACTTTGGGAAGAATTAAGACAGAGGTATGGTGATAAAAATTCTCCAATGTTATTTCAAGTCAAGAGACAATGGAGTAGAGCAACTCAAGGTAATAATTCTGTTTGTGCCTATTTTACAACTCTAAAAAGGCTATGGGATGAACTATACTTCCTAAGGGCCATGCCTGAATGTCAATGTGGAGTAATTGCTAACTGCAATTGTAATGCCTTTACAAGAATGATAGATATGATTGATGAGGATAAACTAATGGAATTCTTAAGTGGCCTAAATGAACAGTATGAACACGTCATAAATCAAATCATGCTTCTTGCACCCTTGCCTAGTGTGAATAAAGCCTATTCAATGATAACTAAGATTGAAAAGCAGAAGGAGATAGTCGTTGACAATCGACTGGAATTCTCCAATTTTTCTGCAAGACCTAGCAGTGGGAATGCAGGATCTGGATGAGGAAGTTTTATGTCTAGCACTGATGAAAATATTAAAGATAGAAGCCAGTTATACTGTGAATTATGCAAGAAGTGGAGACACACAAAGGATGAATGTTTCAAGGTGGTTGGATATCCAGATTGGTGGCCAAACAAGAAAAAGAAAGGGTCTCAGGCCAAATTCAGCTCACGAAAGGGAAAGATACCAACTGTAACTACTAAGGCAAACGCAGTTAAGGCCAAGAATTCACCTCTTTCAGACTCAGAGAGCAACGGGGAAGAAGATGGAACCAGCAACACAACACAGATGATCCATGAACTGTATAAAATTATGAAAGGCAAAGAGAAATTACAACATCTTAAAACATCAAACAGTTCAGATTTCTCAGCCTTTGCAAGCTTTTCTGGTTTCTCTGGTATTACATCTCATCGCAATATATCTGAAATGAATATTGAAAATGAGCAACAATGGATAATTAATAGTGGTACTACTAGTCATATGAGTTCAAATCTGTCTAAATTCCATAGTTATGAAACACTGTGTAATCAACAATTTGTATTACCGCTAAATGGAAAATCACAAACAGTTATGCATAAGGGAAGTGTGACACTTTCCCCTGATTTAATGCTTGAAAATGTCTTGCATGTGCCAACCTTCAAATTTAATCTGCTGTCAGTAGGACAATTGCTAAGGGATTCACACATCATGGTTGTTTTCTACTCCAATCATTGTTGTGTGCAGGAACAGAAGACCAGCAAACTGATAGATGTGGGGGGATATGACAGTGGGCTATACAAATTAACTCAAGACTCATTCTCTCCAAGAGTGTTGAAGATATACCAATACCCATTGTCAAGTACAGTAGCACAATGCTTTATAAATAGTGCCTGTAATAAAGATGAAGGGCCAGATACATGGCACCTTAGATTAGGTCATGTTTTTGATAAAGTACTATTGCATGTACCTAATGTTCACTTTAAACATGATAATTCCAATTGTACTACTTGTCCTGGTGCAAAGCAGCACGGGTTTCCTTTCAATAAAAGGCAGATTTTTAGCACAAATAGATTGCAAGTTTTGCATTGTGATTTGTGGGGACCATACAAGGTACATCTAAAATAGGGGCTCATTACTTCCTAACTCTAGTAGACGACTACAGTAGGATGACGTGGGTTGTGTTGCTACAAAATAAGGTACAAGTTTCTAAAGCACTAGAAGTGTTCCCTAAAGCAGTTCAAGTAGAGTTTGAAGCAAAGATACAAGTGTCTCAATCTAATAATGGCACAGGATTCTTGAATTCAAGATGTAGAGATTTATTTTAGCTTCAAGGAATCAAACATAAAAAATCATGCCCCTACACTCCCCAGCAGAATAGGGTAGTGGAGAGAAAGCATAGACAATTGCTTAATGTGGCTAGGGCCATGATGATACAGTCAGGAATGCCTATTGAGTTCTGGGGGGATGCCATTATGCTAGCAGCTTCAGTCATAAATGGGCTACCTTCAAAACTGTTAAACTGGTTGTCTCCAAATAAAGGTTCCATGGGAAAGAAGCTGAATATAACAAATACCATCCTTTTAGCTGCCTGTGCTTCTATACAAATGTTAAACCTCACAAGGACAAATTCGAAGCTAGAGCCAATAAGGCATTTTTTGTTGGGTTTTCAGGAGGATATAAGGGATATAAACTGATTGACTTATAGTCCCGAAAGTACATCATTTCTAGAGATGTCAATTTCAGGGAGAGAGTATTCCCATTCCTTAGCAAAAAAATGGATTCCACACCCATCATGGGGAATCCACTCATCCAAAGGTCATCTATTGACAATGATGCCATTGACACTCCCAAAGGAAGAGACGAATCATGCAAGGCAATCAGAGAAGCAGCTTTGATGCATGATTATGTATGTCTCACAAAAGAAGGCAACAGTGAATCCCCTGTTATCTACCAAAGCTTACCAGGCCACCAATAATTCATTGCTGTTATAATTATAGAAAGAGAACCAAAAGGTTATATAGAAGCAAGTAAGGATGAAAGATGGGTGAATGCATTGCAAGCGGAGTTAAAGGCTCTAGAAGATAACCATACCTGGTCATATGCCAGGTTACTAAGTGGGAAAAGAGCAATTGAATCCAAATGGGTTTATAAAATAAAGTATAAACCATCTGGACAATTAACAGGTTCAAAACTCGTTTGGCGGCAAAGGGCTATAATCAGATGCATGGCATTGACTTCCATGAGTCATTTAGCCCTGTAGCAAAGAATGTGAATGTTAGACTCATGCTCTCAATTGCTGTAGCTAGAGATTGGCCAATTCACCAGATAGATATCAACAATGCTTACCTGCATGGATTTCTGGATGAGGAATTATACTTGAAGCCTCTACTAGGGTACAATAAATGCCCTCGAGGACAAGTTTGCAAACTGATTGAGTCTCTTTATGGCCTCAAGCAGGCAGGTAGACAATGGCATAAAGAGATTTTAGAAAAATTACTTAGTTTTGGATTTTATAGATCCACAAATGATCATTGTCTCTTCATCAAGCAAAGGGAAAAGGGGAAGGCAATCTATATGGTCTTTTATGTGGATGACATCCTCATAACTAGTGCAGATGAAGGAGAAATAGCATAAGTTAAAAAATACTTGCATGAACTGTTTACCATTTTTGATTTAGGCACTATCAATTATTTTTCTTGGGGTTGAAGTTGATAGATCAGATCAAGGGATAATCCTGACCCAAGGAAAGTATGTACTGGATATGATTGCAGATGCAGGGATTTCAAATGCTAAAATAGCACCAAGCCCTTTTGCTGCAGGACTAAATTTGGCAGAAGAAGGTCAACCCCTACAGTAGCCAGAAATATATAGAAGAATTGTGGGAAAAATACTCTATCTAGGCTTTACAAGGCCTGATATATCCTATGTTACCCAACAGCTAAGCCAATATATGCAAAATCCAGCACTACATAATTATTTGTACTTGATGAAGCACAAGTCTGAAAGTTTTGAAAAATTCAAACTATTCAGAGCTGAAGTAGAGAAACAACTTGAGAAAAGTATTAAAACACTTCAATCGGATTGAGGTGGAGAATACTTAAGTCAGGAGTTTCAAGATTATCTAAAGGAAAATAGGATAGTTCTCCAGTGGACCCCTCCTTATACACCCCAACACAATGGAGTGTCAGAAAGGAGGAATCAGACTTTATTAGATATGGTCAGGTCCATGATGAGCCATGCAGTTCTTAGTAAATCCTTTTGGGGAGATGCACTGGAGAGCGCGGTTTATCTCTTAAACAGAGTGCCCTCTAAATCTGTTGAGTTTAGACCTTATGAAAGATGGTATAACAAAAAGCCATCTCTATGTCACTTAAGAGTATGGGGCTGTCCTGCTATGGTAAAGAGGATAGCATCAGATAAGCCAAATGCCAAGGCTGACAAACGTCTGTTCATTAGATATCCAAAGGAAACAATTGGATATCTATTTTACCAACCCGAAGCATAAAAGGTATTTGTGTCTCGGAATGCTCACTTTTTGGAAAAGGAACACTTACTTGCAAAAGTCAGTGGGAGCAATATTGAACTAGAAGTCTAAGAGAAAGAGACAGATAATCAATTGATTGACCCCATTCTAGATACACAAGAGAGTGTGATCCAAGAATAACCTGTCGAAACACAATCATTGCGAAGATCAGGTCGTGTTCATAAGGGTCCCGATAGATATGGGTTTATCATCACTAATGATAAGGAACTATATCTTATGGAGGATAATGAACCAAATACATATGATGAGGCAATGAAAAGCTCAGATTCTGATAAATTGCAAAAGGCCATGAAATCAGAAATGGATTCCATGTACGAGAACCAAGTTTGGAATTTGGTTGATTCAAATCAAGAGGTTAGACCAATTGGGTGCAAATGGGTCTTCAAGAAGAAGACACACATGAACGATAATGTAATTACCTATAAACCAAGGTTGGTTGCGAAAGGTTATAGTCAACGAGAAGGTATTGACTATGATGAAACCTTCTCACCGGTAGCCATGCTCAAATCCGTAAGGATACTCGTACCATTGTTGCTCATTATGATTATGAGATCAGGTAGATGGATGTAAAAATAGCATTCCTGAATGGGGATTTAGACCGGCATGTGTCTATGACACAACCTGAGGGTTTTACATCTCAGAATGGCTCAAAGGTATGCAAGCTACAAAGATCCATTTATGGACTTAAGCAGGCATCCAGGAGTTAGAATATAAGGTTTGATCAGACAATCCAAGAACTGAATTTCTGCCCAAATGAAAATGAGCCTTGTGTTTACAAGAAGGTTAGTGGGAGTGCAGTCATTTTTCTAGTATTGTATGTTGATGACATTCTGCTAATAGGAAATGACATTTCTCTTTTTCAAAACATTAAAGTATGGTTGTCAAGAAAGTTCTTCATGAAAGACCTTGGTGAAGCAACATTTATACTAGGTATAAAGATCTACAGGGATAGATCCAAGAGGCTGTTAGGTCTTTTCGCAAAGTACATATATAGACAAGGTATTGAATAGGTTCAACCTTGAGCATTCTAAGAAAGGTTATCTCTCGATGACAAAGGGGATTAACCTATCTAAGGCTGAGTGTCCGAAGACAGCTCAGGAGAGAATGCACATGAAGGATATAGCCTATGCATCCACGATAGGATCCATCATGTATGCTATGATATGTACTAGGCTGGATGTCTATCAGGCTTTGAGCTTTACGAGCAGATATCAATCAGATCCAGGTGAAAAGCACTAAATGGCCGTCAAGGCAATCCTTAAGTACTTGAGAAGGACTAAGGATGAGTTCTTAATTTATGGAGAAGGTGACCTCACTATCAAAGGTTACACTGACACGAGTTTTTAATCTGATAAGGATGACTTTAAGTCTTAGTCAGGCTTTGTGTATGTGTTAAATGGAGGGGCGATATGCTGGAAGAGTTCTAAGTAAGAAACTACTGCTGATTCAACCATGGAATCTGAATACATTGCTGCATGCAAAGCAGCAAAAGAAGCTGTCTAGTTAAAGGGATTTATTGGTGATCTCGGTGTGGTGCCTGAGGCTGTTGATCCAATTACTTTATATTGTGATAACAATGGTGCCATAGCTCAGGTAAAGGAACCACGGTCTCATAAAAAAACAGACATGTATCCAGATAGTATCATATAATCAGGGAGATTATTGGTGCTAAGATAATAAGATTAGAATATGTATCCACTAATTAGAACCTCGCGGATGGTCTGACAAAGCCATTGACTCAAGTCAAACATGACCAGCATGTTAAAGCATATGGATTAAAACGTATGGCTAATTGGCCTTAGTGCAAGTGGGAGTTTGTTGGATATGATGTATGCCCTTAAGGCAATTAGGGCGATATATCTTAATTATATAATAGTACGAATAATTTATTTAATTAATAAAGGCATTTGTTCTTTTGTTTATATCAATATGTTTCTATACATATATATTATAGCTGGTTAAAATATATTCATTGATGTATGTATACAATAGCCCTTGACATATCATAGTATGAAGCCAGAGAAGTTATAGTTGGACTATATTTGGTGGAACCTGCTTTATGTGCAATTATGATTCTGTCTAAACTATCCCTAGTCACAGTTTCATCAAGAAAGGATATTGATGAAACAGAAAGACTAGCATGTGGTCAAATTTCTTGGAAAGGGTCCAAGCAGTTAATCTCCTATAGACTGAAGGTGGTGCCTTAAGCTTGACACATGGATATATCTGGGAGATATATTGGAGACCGCAACAAGATAAACACTTGGTATAAATATCAATGTGTTAGTGTTTATCTTCATGCAATAAGCTTTGCGAATGTCCTCATACTTGAGATGCTAGTTGCCTTATGTGGTACTTTTGCTATACTTTGGGTCATTACTATACAGTCATTAATTTAGGGTGCTACGAGTGATTACAGGTATAGTGATGACAATACATTGGTAGACTGAGTAGTTGGAAAGAATACATCGCTCCGGATATATTAAGGAGTTGTACCTAGCCACTTGTTGAAGTGATGATTGCCATAAACCTCTGATCAGAGTATGTGTTTGATAGAAATGGTTTCTAGTCAAACAGACTATAGTAAAAGGCAATATACTTTAGTAACAAGTAAATAACTGGGATAGCTTGGAGCAACCTTGCTATTAGTGGGTTAACACTTTAAACGAACCTAATAAACCAGCTGGTACTAATATTAAAGAATGGGAGCAATTTATCGCACTGGATAACTATTGCATTAACCGGGATTAAGTCAGAAGCATAAATGACGTTTCGAGTAATGGGGGATGGTAGACCCTTGCTAGACGCGTACTACAGTCATTTAAGGTAATCGAGTTCTATTCACGGTCTAGAGCATCGAGCCAATGGTTCCATTGGAACAAGAGTTGGTTAAGCCTTAACAGCTCAATACTTCGGGATCCTATAAGGTTACACACATTGGACCTTAATCGGACTAAGTAAAGAACTAATAGATTTATTCTATTACAAAAATATATAACTTAAATAATAATTGGATTATTATTTGATTGGTTAAAATTGATTAGATCAATTTTGGATAAACCAAAGTATTTATTTTGACCGGCAACTAATTAATTAGAGTCATAAATAAATTATAATTGATTAGATCAATTTTAGTTGGACCAAGAAATTTATTTTGTCTAGTGACTAATTTATTAGGGTCAGAAAATAAATATTTGAAAAAAGATTAAAAGGGGAATTTTGTATTAGCGAGTTTAATTGGGGAGATGAGTGTGATATATTTGAAAAGTGATTTTGCATGTTTAAATGCTTAAAAGATACGAGATTGAAAATCCCGTACTTAAAATAGAGTCGCCACCCGGTTCAGCTCAATCAAAAAAATTTTTGGTACGATTTTCCCACCGAGTGGTTGGACCATACCTTAAGTAGAGATTCCGAGTTCGGATAATGTTATCTATTTTTCATTAGGCCAAGTTAAGATACTTTATTCTTTCTTAATCAGTTTAATCCATCCTATTTATTTGTATTTTTAGTTATTTATTTATTTTCCCGTTTATCAAGCAATCAAAGCAGTAAAAATATTTACAGAAAAAAATAAGCGCGGAAAGTAAAATTATTACAAGGTTTTCAAGTTCCGTACATTTTTTATGCAATAAATAAAATACCCGAATGTCCGATATACATCTACCTGCAGAAGATGGTTGGCACGAATATGGCATATTTTATTTACAATATCATAAGGCCCGGTTGGATGGCTAAAATGAGGTTTGAATGGCGTTTGCGGGGAAATTCCATTTTTATCCAAATTTTAGATTCAATTGTTGCTTTAATCGGATTATAAGTGAAAATGTCACTCGTTGTGGGTGGGGTATATTTTCAGAGGGTTTTGCACCTCCATCGTTACACTATATGTTCTAGCTTAAGAAAATAAGTTAGTTCGGGAACAAACAAAAACAAAACTGCTGTCCAGAAAGTCATGCCGCCGGCGGGACATCTGATACCGCCGGCGACATGGTTGATGTCGCGGGCGACATCAGTATGCAGACAGGCATAGGGCTTTCTGAGTACCAAAAAGAAAGGATCCCACAAGAAAATGAGGTCTTTGGGGAATGCGATGTTAACGGTGGTATCAATGATGTCTCTAGAGACATGGGTGTTACAGCCGGCAACATCGCATGTCTCCTGCGACTTCAATTTCTTGCAACAGCAGCGATCGGGAGTCAAAGTGATCGAAAACCCAAAAATGAACACAAATCAATAAAAATTAGTTCAAACCAATAATAATAATGCCAAAGAGCTATGAGACTCAGGATTTTCACCTTGAAGTAGTGAATACAACTCTTCGTGAACTGAACAGAAACACCTCTGGGGAGCTTGGAACGATGATTTAATTGTCAATTTAAGAGTTTTAGGTCTCTAAATCCTATCAAGTTTATTTAACTCAAAGACCCACTGATTTTAAGCTCACAATTAGAGAATTCAAAGAAGAAAAACCAGGAAAATGGATTAGAATCCTTTTTCCTACCTTTTCTAATTCTTATCTCACTAAAATCTACTCTCTCTTAAATTGCAACCTCTCAATTGCCCAATTTTAGCTCCCTATCTTGTAATTTTCAGTCCCCCCCATTTTGCAGCTTAAGGTGCCTTTTTATAGGCAAATTGGGGTATTTTTCGAGACCTTTTTGACTTATTCCGCCGAAAGTGGCCGAAAGGCTGTCTGTGGAGGGACCCATTTTAGGCCATGCCCGCGGCGACATGATGATGTCGCCGGCAGTATGGATGATGCTGCCGGCGGTATGGTGATGCCGCCGGCGGTATGGCTGATGGCGCTGGCGGCATCAGCCTCCAGCATACCGACAATCAACGGGTCAAAAAGCCTAAAAAGTCAGGAAAAGTGGTTTAATAGTGGGTGAAAAGACATCTTTTTGAATTTTAATTATATTTTAATGGGTATTATTCAATTTGGGTGTAAATCATCGGTTCAAGCTCCTACCAGACGCGTTATGGGCCACGCCGAACTGAATTCTACCAAGTATAAAATTCACAAGGAATATTATTTTGGTAATAAAAATTCTAAAGAGAACTTTTATTTTGAGGCATTAAAATCGGGTACACGTCATCATCGTCTCGCTAGAAGGACTGCAAAATCCCGTGCTCACAGGCTGCCCCTCGGGGGATCACTGCTGCCACAGGTCAGTATGATCACACGAAAGAGCAAGGGATAGGAATAATACCTGATGGGTGACCAGTTTGACCCTTGGTCGGACTTACGCTTTGTAGATTAGTTGCCCCTTGGTTGGACCTATGCTTTGTGGATATTGTCCCTTGGTCGGACTTTGAGTTTTGTAGAGAGTTTGTCCTTTGGTCGGACTTATGCTTTGTACATTGGTTGACCCTTGGTCGGACTTATGCTTTGTAGATTGGTTGCCCCTTGGTCGGACTGACGCTTTGTGGAAATTGTCCCTTGGTCGGACTTATGCTTTGTGGAGATTGTCCCTTGGTCGGACTTATGCTTTGTAGATTGGTTGCCCCTTGGTCGGACTTATGCTTTGTGGAGTGGTTGTCCCTTGGTCGGACTTATGCTTTACGGAGATCGTCCCTTGGTCGGACTTATGCTTTGCAAAAATTGCCCTTCGGTCGGGCTTGTGCTTTGTGGAAATCATCCCTTGGTCGGACTTATGCTTTGTAGAAATTATCCCTTGGTCGAACTTGGGCTTTGTAGAAATTGTCCCTTGGTCAGACTCGAGCTTTATGGAGTGATTGTCCTTTGGTCGGACTTATGCTTTGTGGAGATTGGTTACCCCTTGATCGGAAATTGTCCCTTAGTCGGACTTGAGCTTTGTAGAGATTGTCCTTTGGCCGGACTTGAGCTTTGTAGGGATTGTCCTTTGGTCGGACTTTAAGATTTGCGGAAATTGCCCCTTGGGCGGACTTTGAGCTTTGTGGAGAGTTTAGCCTTTGGTCGGACTTGTGCTTTATAGATTGGTTGCCCCTTGGTCGGACTTACGCTTTATGGAGGGATTGTCCTTTGATTGGACTTTGAGCTTTGTGGAGAGTTTGTCCTTTGGTCGGACTTGAGCTTTGCGGAGAAATTGTCCTATGGTCGGACTTGAGCTTTGCGGGGAAATTGTCCTTTAGTCGGTCTTGAGCTTTGTGGAGACCATCCCTTGGTCGGACTTATGCTTTGTGGAGAGTTCGCCCTTCGATCGGGCTTATGGCTTATGGTTTGTGGAGAGTTCACCCTTCGGTCGGGCTTATGGCTTACGGAGAGTTTGCCCTTTGGTCGGGCTTATGGCTTATGGTTTGTAGAGAGTTTGCCCTTCGGTCGGGCTTACACTTTGTGGAGATTGTCCCTTGGTCAGACTTGCGCTTTGTGAAGTGGTTGTCCCTTAGTCGGACTTACGCTTTATAGATTGCCCTTCGATCGGGCTTGTGTTTTGTACAGTTATTGTCCTTTGGTCAGACTTTCATTTTGAAGAGATTACCCTTCAGTCGGGCTTGTGTTTTGTATAGTGATTGTCCTTTGGTCAGACTTTCACTTCAAAGAGATTGCCCTTCGATCGGGCTTGTAAAAATCTGATTTGGAGAAGCGATGTCGCCGGCAGCATGAATTATGTCACTAGCCGTATGGATTGATGCCGCCGGCGGTATGAGTGCCACGTGGCAGCTTTGACTGGTCTGATGATTTTAAAATTTCAACTAAAAGAGGCGATGTTGCCGGCGACATGAGTGATGTCGCTGGCGGTATAGATTGATGCCGCCGGCGGCATGAACGGACAGTTTCAGATAAATTAAAACTCCTCAAATTCCGCACGGCAGTTTAAAAAGGAATTGAAACTCTTTCTTCCTTATTTATCCAGAAACCGCACCCCATCACCTTCTCTTCTCCAAAGTTTTTTGATTTTTTTTCCTTTGCCTTTGAAATCGTGAAGAGAATCACCAAGGCTTTCAGGGGCAAATCCAAGGTTAGGGAGAACTTGCCCGATTCTTCTATTGAGGGGTCGAAAATCCTCTCTGTTCCTACCACTTACGGCCTAGGATATGGCCAAGATGTATGGCTATGGGATCAATTCTCCCATTACCAATCTAACCCTAGAGAAGGAGAAGCACCTTTGCTATGTTCAGGTAATCTCATAAATCTCGAATCTCTTCTTTTTGGGTTCAATTTGATTTGGCTTTAGATTTGAGATCGTGCCATGATAAGAGTTTAAATGTGAAATAAATTGGTCATATTGCATGCTTTAGGATCAATTTTCACTGTTTTCGGGCTTATTGTGCGATTTTTTTGCGATTTTGGCACGATGGGTGCGATTTTTAGGGAGAAACAGGTTCTGCCCGCATATAGTGATGTCGCCAGCGACATGAGTGATGTCACTGGCGGCATCAATCCTAGCGAAAAGGCTTATAGGAGTCTGATGTCGCTTCTATTTAAGGTGATGTCACCGGCAACATGAACCATGCTGCTGGTGGGATGGAGTGATGCCACTGGCGACATCGCTTTCGACAGAGGCGGCATCAGCAGCTTTTCTGATAAAAAAATAAGCAGGACTGATCCATTTTGTTTTCAATTTTGCAGCCATATGAACTGACTTACACAGGGGGAATGGGCACCATCGGTGAATGGTGGCACCATATCTCGGAGAACAACCCCGAGCTTGCGCTTGCCATTAGTGAGACAGGGTTCGGGGACTTGGCGCGGATAATGCCAATGCTAATGCCTAAGCTTTCTCATTCAGCAGTAACGACCCTAACTGAGAGGTGGTCCGAGATCACCCATACTTTTCACTTCTCTTTCGGGGAAGCTACGATTACCCCCTCTAATATAGTAGCCATGACCGGCCTCCCTTGGACAGACGAGGTCATGCATTTTGATACTTATATGGACAAGTACCATGTTGAGAGGCCCGTGGTGAGGCGGGTGAAGGAGTTGTTTGGTCTGAAGCCCATTTCTGGACGGTTGTCCTATAGAGAGTTATACCATCACTGGACCCAGGTGGACGTAGTGCCTGAGGAGGAGAGGGAGGCTCGTGTCCGGTCCTCCATGATTTCTCTACTCACTGTGCTGTTCTTCCCAATCTCGGGGAGTAAGATCAATTATGTGCATATAACTACAGTGGAAAATGTGCCAGGAATCAGGAGGAAGAATTAGCCGAGGGCCATCTTGGCTCAGTTGTACCATGGGCTGGACGTGGGGGCCCGGAAGAAGGAGAAAGCCCTTCGCCTTTGCCACTTATTACTCCAGGTATATCTCTTTGGAAATATTTTTCTTGATAGCATGCATTCTCATTTATTGCATGACGCTTTTTGAATTGATTGGCCGTCATTTGTATAGGCCTGGGCCTTCGAGCATCAGATCCTCCCGCCGGGCTCTCAGTTCCTCGCTCGCTGGTGTGGGGGCATCGGTGGGAAGGCCAAGTACCCTATAAAGTATAGGGAGGTCCTGAGGAGCATGCGGTTGAGCTCGGTATGCAATTATTGATTTAGTCTTTGTTTTTACATTTAGACAAAACAAAAATTGCTTATGGACTTATATTGGTTGTTTTGATGTAGCTCATCTTGGATCCATTCGATGGGTGGAGAATTTGGCCGAGGTCGCAAGGGTCCGGAGAGAGGTGGATGACCGCCGGTTCGTGATTGAGTGCCCTCTGTCCTAGTAGTGGTACCTAGGCGAGCGCGTCTAGGGCTGGAGGTCCATCCCGGTGGCTGCGAGACAGGTGCCTGCTGATCCTCCTAGGGGCTTATAGTGGCCTCATTTGGTGATCTCCTCCGAGGCTGACAGGGCTGATTACATTGAGGGGAACGATCGAGTGATCCCCAGCGTCCCAGGCCTCTACGAGCAGCTTCTGCAGCATCTACTCCCTATGTGTCCTCCCATTCACGGAATGATACGATTGAGTATCACAACGAGCAACGGTTGGAGGATGAGAAGAGGTGCCTCAAAGGCATTGAGGACGTTGACGAGGAAGATGATGATGAGGATGAGGATGAGGTGCTTGAAGGGGATGTTGCGGTCGATCCTGGGGGGGGAGGATGAGGTGGGCGCGGATGTAGCTGGCGGGAGCGCACCAATGTCCTAAAGGGAGCAACGTTCTTTTGAGGTATGATTATGCTTGTGTGAATGATTTTGAAGTCATTTAGGAATGTTGTTGACGTGTGCCTTTCATTGTTTTAAGAACCAGCGAGAAAGAGGGGCCGAGATAACCAAAGTAGGACCCGACACTATAGTGTGCCGGAGGGCATAAACTTTATGGAGGGGCGTCTGGTCAATCCATTGGAAACCACATTCCTGCTGATGAACTCTCGGGGCGAATTCTTTAATAGGAATATTAGCTCAAGCTGGCAAGCTCCGATTTTCATGCCTAAAACTACTACTTACGTAAGGCCTAATAATTATTTTCTTATTAAGCCTTGGATGCGGGTGCCTAAGGATTTGCCCTTTGGTTTTTCCAGGTGGTGCGGAGCTATGTGGAGTAGCTCGCAGAGAATAATTTTGTTCTCCGGGATACCCTTATTGGATAGTCGCTCCTTGCTCAGGTATTTTATGGACATGTTAAGATGGGATGTATGTATGGATGTTATGCATGACATGCACTGCTGATATTTTCTCTAGTTTATAGGATTTCTTAGCCCTTTCCTTGTCAGATGCTAATGTAGCCCGACGGCAGTACGAGGAGGAGACCGCGGTCCTATAGCGTCGCGTGAGTGATCTCGAGGGTTAGTTGGTAGCCACCGCTCAGGAACAGAGAAGTAAGCAAAACTTGGACCGTGCGCACCATGGCAGCACCAGTCGTAGGAGGATTAAGATGTCTGTCGGTCGACGCCCGCCTGCTATGGCCGAGGAGTCTAGCAGTGTGCCCATGGCAGAGGGAAGGGAGGAAGACGAGGACGATGTTGGTGATTGGCTTGCGAGCCCTGATGATATTTTATCCCGCCCGGCCGGTAGTGGCGGGCATGCTTAGTTTGCTTTTTAGTTCTTTGTTTGTACCCTCAATACATTGGGGTTTGGATAATTTGGTTTTGTCGTAGGCTAGATGTTTTGGGACATTTTGAGTGATTTATGCCTCCGGGCTTTTTATTTTGAATACAAAAATGAATTGTTGTTTGATAAGGCATTGGAAACATAGCATAGGATTGTTTACAGGTTTTGTATAGGTCTGAAATGAAAGAAATGCTTCTGATGCCGCCCAGAAAATTAACTCTATGCCGCTGGCGGCATCAACTGATATCCCCTAAAATAATCCATATCGCCGGCGGTATCATTCTCATTGCCAGGCGCGTCGCTTGAAAATCACCTATACCCATGTCGCTAGCGACATTACTAAATCGCCAGCAGTATCACCCATATCGCCGGCGGTATCAATTTTCCAGCAATATGATTTCGACTATTATGTCCATTCCTGTCATGGTAACCCATAATCAAAAGCTACGGGGTTTTCTACAGAGTCTGGTCAATATAGACTGGAAGAGGCTCCATCATGACTTTAACGTTTGCTTAGACTGTCCTTTTGAGTTTTTGACCTAACAGACTTATTCCGACCTTTAAGCGTGTAGCGTCTTCGATTAAGCTTACTTGTGATGTTCCCATCCTTTGATCGCCAGACATTCATACAATCACAAACACAGAGGTTTCAGTATGAAAGACACTTTTATCGAGTGAACCTAATTTGAGTACAAGATGTTGGCAATCATTTCCATTAATGGAACCCCTAGTGTTAACCAGCCTTTACAGGTTTTCAAGTTAACATCTCACTATTTTTCTCTCGTGCCCTAATTTTTGTCTGAACTGGCCTTTTCGGGTTTTCAGTTCAGCAGGCATTATTGACTTACCCCCTAATTTTTGCATGGCTGGTTTGCAAGATACCGACCGTCGGGTGTCACCTTAATTTTGTCCCATCAGTAAAAGACCGAAAGGTGGGTGATTATTTCATATGTACTTTTTTTGTGTGCCACTTTTCTGATTTATTTCTTTTGTTTAGACCCGATAATGCTTTAGCTCGTCAGGTTGACTAGATCGATGAACTCGCTCTTGTCTGTGTCATGGCTTCAGTACCATCCTTAGCCATATGACAGCCTTCTCAATTTGGTCTGAACTTTTCATCGATCACAGACGGACTCAGACATTTCTGTGCTAGGTCTATGACTCTTGGTAAGGGTGTTGGGTACCTATTTCATTCCTGTGTGCTCGGTTGAGCCTTTATAGATTCTCCAAGGTCCTTAGTGCCCGTTCGATTTTCGACTGGATCACCCGATTCATTTTGACCTTCAAAGTTACATCAGGAAACCTTGTTTTGATTCTGGTTAGCCATATAGTTTTAGTTTACGGGAGTTTTAGAGATTACACAGAGCTTTATCGGTTCAATTATCGTTCTGATTGCTATCCTGATTGGTCCTTTAGTCTGTGGTTTGCAGAGCCCTTCTTGTTTATGCCTGAATTTGCACCCTATATTGGTGATAAAGGGTTTTGAACAAGTGATGTTTGGTTTGAGGACCTTTTATTTGGTGCTTTTGAAGTGGTAGTTTGCTTTGTTGGTTTATTTGGCAAGCTGATCGTGACGTCGGTTGTGCGAACATCTTTATGGTTTGTGGGAAAAAGGTGCTTGCCTTTAGACTTGGTGTTCTAGGAAGTGGTTGTCCCCTGACCTTTGTTAGTCGAAGGGTTTGATGGGGTTTATTTGTACCAGGTGAAGATGTGCTTCTCTGCAAATTTGGTCATATTCTTGGTGGTGACATTGGTCTGAGATTTGGCTACGATGTTTATTTGATGGAGGTTGGGCTCCGTTGGGTGTAAGCCCTGATTCTCTGTTTCAAGGGACTAGTTGATACTCCTTTGGTAGCTTGAAAGTGTACCGTCGCAGGGTTGTTGAGTTAATTCTAGAAGAGACCCATGGTGTTTCAATAATCTGTTTATTGAGCTAAGCAAAAGCATTATCATGGTCTTTAAGCACTTCATTATCTCACATGTGTTTGACAGGGGTTAAATTATTGGATTTGATTACCACATAAAAGCCTATATCTGTACTCAACTTAATTTCATTCAATAAAAATATCTTAAATACTGAAAGCATCGTACGTATGCTCACATGAAGACGCATATCAAATGATAAAGACATGATATAAGTAAGAAAAATGGAAGTTGCTCATGGAGCTAAAAAGTTTGAACTCTAAGGATTGCAAATCGGGATTCTTTATCCTCGCCGTCGGAGCACGATTTTCCCCTACCATTAGAGTAGATGGCCTTGATGAGATCTTGAGGCGCATTCCGTCGTTTGGAAAAGTCAGGATTAATCGTCCGTGTCTGGTTGCCAAACTCTAGTAAGGGGCAGGATTCCCTTTCAGGGTCGGTAATCTTCTTATCCTCCACCAGACGTTGGATGGTACGGACCAAAGCTTTACAATGATTGGTGTGGTGACCCGACAACATGTGATATCTGCAAAAGCCTTTTCCTTCTTCTCTTATGGGGGGATTGAATTCGCGAAGAGGTTTAAGAATGCCAGCTTCCCTTAATCCGGTGAAGATCACATTAAGCGGCAGCTTCCACGGATTTGTTCTACACTTAAGACCGTTGTTTGGCTGAATAATGGCAGTTGGTGCCGATTTCTGAGAGGTCTCTTGGTCCATCATGCTTTAAGGTAGGGGTATGGGTGAGTCAGTGTTTTGAAAGATCTGGTTCTCCTCTGATTGGACCCTCCCCTATTTCTGATTGTAGCCCACTGTCATCAATTGATGTGAGAAGCCTTCAACTTTGTATTGCATGACTTGGTCATATTGAGGAAACATCGGGGCAGTGGGGATCTTAAATTGTGATGGGGTGACCAACGGTGGTGGTAAGGTGTTAACGAATGGTATAAGAATTGGACTCTGGGCTCCTTCTCTTTATCCGGGATAAGCAGTTGGCGGTGATTGCCAGAGTGCATTGCTATCGGGTGTCATGCCCGGAGATCGCATGACCTGGTCGAAGTCCTAACTTCCTAGGGCCTTCTTTACGGATACACATACTAGCTCCTGAATGATGTTTTGGAACTGATTGAAATTTAGAAACTGGATGATAACAGCGGTGATCTTTGATCCAAGAGACGGAGGGTGAATTATTATTCCTGAGGTGGGGGGAAGACTAGTTTGTTCTCTAGATGAGGAAGAGTCATCATTGTGAGGAAGAGGCATGGCTGGTTGTGAAGGTCTTGGTTCAAGAGGAAGACTATTTAGGATTACGAGCCGTGGGTCAGACCATGAATGGGTTATAAGTGGTATGGATGGTATGTATGTATGTCTTTTTTTTATTATTAGAAGCGGTGCGTGATATGTATGGCTGCACATAGATGTGGTCAGAGATGATGGCTTATCCCTCCAACATACGTGGGACGTGTATATCTCATGTCTTACATAGCGATATGTGGTGACGTAATAGAGGTATAAGAGAAGTCCTACGTATGTTGCTAAACCTCTTCCATGGGTGGAAGTGGTAGGGGTAAGTTAATTCATTTTCAACTCTTAAATCCAATGCATGGGGGGTACATGATCATAGAGCACATAGCACGCGAATCGGCCCTCTTCCAACCTTATGACTCCCGCGTAACACCCTTTAGAAGGATGGAGTTTGGCCTCTTCACCGGTAATGGCGAAAGAAGCGCGTCCCAATTATTTTATTTGTTTTGGGTAGTCCTAAAGAGAATGATGTGCTAAGGCTTTTTTCTAGCTCGGCTTTGGTATAGGGTTGTTGATGTAGAAGGTTCCCGTTCACCTTGATTCCACGTTACTCAACCACTACCCAAATGGGCGCGATCGTAGGAGTTTACATGTTGGTTGAAGCGAGTGTTTCACCCACTGGGCATCCTCAATTCCAACAGGGCATGAGTGATACTTCATGAGCTTCTCGGGTGAAATAGGGCACCTATAATTTCTGAACTATCTATATGTGTAAGGATTAAACACTATAAGAAGGAATGAAGTTTTAATTTGGCCAATGATTTCAATACATCATCAAAATCTTTTAAACTTTATGAAAGAAAGTTCAAGTTTAAAGAGTAGTCCCCAGCAGAGTCGCCACTATGAGCGGACGACGTTTTGCGCGGCGGCAGCGGGGCCGAGCCCTTTCAGACCTTTTCATTTTATGTGACGAGGAGATGAGTGTGATATATTTGAAAAGTGATTTTGCATGTTTAAATGCTCAAAAGATACGAGATAGAAAATCCTGTACTTAAAATAGAGTCACCACCCGGTTCAGCTCAACCGGGAAATTTTTCGGTACGATTTTCCCACCGGGTGGTTGGACCATACCTTAAGTAGAGATTCCGAGTTCGGATGATGTTATCTATTTTTCATTAGGCCAAGTTAAGATACTTCATTCTTCCTTAATCGGTTTAATCCATCCTATTTATTTGTATTTTTAGTTATTTTGTTATTTTCGCGTTTATCAAGCAATCGAAGCAGTAAAAATATTTACAGAAAAAAAATAAAAGCGGAAAGTAAAATTATTACAAGGTTTTCAAGTTCCGTACATTTTCTACAGAATAAATAAAATACCCGAATGTCCGATATACATCTACCTACAGAAGATGGTTGGCACAAATATGGCATATTTTATTTACAATATCATAAGGCCCGATTGGATGGCTAAAATGAGGTTTGAATGGCGTTTGCGGGGAAATTCCATTTTTATCCAAATTTTAGATTCAATCGTTGCTTTAATCGGATTATAAGTGAAAATGCCACTCGTTGTGGGGTGGGGTCTGTTTTCAGAGGATTTTGCACCTCCATCGTTACACTATATGTTCTAGCTTCAGAAAATAAGTTAGTTCGGGAACAAACAAAAACAAAACTGCTGTCCAGAAAGTCATGCCGCCGGCGGGGCATCTGATTCCTCCGATGACAAGGTTGATGTCGCTGGCGGCATGGCTGATGCCGCCGGCAACATCAATTATGTCACGAGCGACATCAGTATGCAGACAGGCATAGGGTTTTCTGAGTGTCATAAAGAAAGGGTCCCGTAAGAAAATGAGGTCTTTGGGGAATGCGATGTTAACGGCGGTATCAATGATGTCTCTGGCGACATGGGTGATACAGCCGGTAACATCGCTTGTCTCCTGCGACTTCAATTTCTTGTAGCAGCAGCGGTCAGCAGTTAAAGTGATCGAAAACCCAAAAATGAACACAAATCAATAAAAATTAGCGCAAACCAATAATAATAATGCCAAAGAGCTATGGGACTCAGGATTTTCACCTCGGGGTAGTGAATCCAACTCTTCATGAACTGAACAGAAACACCTCTGGGGAGCTTACAACGATGATTTAATTGTCAATTTAAGAGTTTTAGGTCTATAAATCCTATCAAGTTGATTTAACTCAAAGACCCACTGATTTTAAGCTCACAATCAGAGAGTTCAAAGAAGAAAAACCAGGAAAAATGGATTAGAATCCTTTTTCCTACCTTTTCTAATTCTTATCTCACTAAAATCTACTCTCTCTTAAATTGCAGCCTCTCAATTGCCCAATTTTAGCTCCCTATTTTGTAATTTTCAGTCCCCCCCCCATTTTGCAGCTTAAGGTGCTTTTTTATAGGCAAATTGGGGTATTTTTTGAGACCTTTTTGACTTATTCCGTCGAAAGTGGCCGAAAGGCTGTCTGTGGAGGGATCCATTTTAGGCCATGCCGCCGGCGGCGGCATCAGCCTCCAGCATACCGACAACCAACGGGTCAAAAAGCCTAAAATGTCAAAAAGTGGTTTAATAGTGGGTGGAAAAGCATCTTTTTGAATTTTAATTATATTTTAATGGGTATTATTTAATTTGGGTGCAAATCATCGGTTCAAGCTCCTACAGGACGCGTTATCGGCCACGCCGAACTGGATTCTACCAAGTATAAAATTCACAAGGAATATTATTTTGGTAATAAAAATTCTAAAGAGAACTTTTATTTTGAGGCATTAAAATCGGGTACACATCATCATCGTCTCGCGAGAGGGACTGCAAAATTCCGTGCTCAGAGGCACATAGCGTGTGCGCTGTGTGCACATGGGATGGGAGTAATTACTCCCATCCCACATCGCATAAGGGGGAGCAATTTTGCTCCCCCCAAGCCTATATATAGGCTATTCTCTTTTCTTTCAAATTGTACCAAGCTCAAAGCATAAATTATAAGCGAGATAATTAATCTCTCGGGTAATTGAGCAAGTTATTTTTGTGGAGCCTGAATTTATTCGGGCACCGCTAGTTTATATTTTTGGATGAGGCTTCTAGAGTGGTCTAGCAACTACTCGAGGCTTCTTAGTTCTTCCTCCTGGGGAGGTTTTGGTTGGTGGGGTTTGTGTGGATACTCATCGAGGCTATCCTACGATTGGAGGCTTGTGCAAGAAGGTTCAGCAAAAGCACGCTTCAACTGGTAAGTTCTTTTTCTTTCTCTTTTAATTATTAAATCTTTTTCTTTAAGTGTTTTTAGACTTAATAATTATGCTTAGGTTATTTTTACATGCTTAGTTTATTTTATGCTTAGGTTATAACTTAGAGTTATAACATGCTTAGTATAAAATAAATATGCTACGATATAATTTGGAATTATGGTATGTCTAGTCCTTTAGCATGCTAACCTAGGTAGAGAATTATTTAGTTAAGGCTTTATTTAATTTATATGCAACTAATAGAAGTTCCTGAAGACAGGGACAAAATTTTGAATTTCCGTCATATCTCTTATGCTTGTTCAATTTGACTGTAAGTTCCCAACATATCTAATCATATAGTTCGAGTTATATAAGTTAGTCTTCTATAAGATAGAATATAGGACTTGGAATCCCAGTTGGATTCTTCCTTCTAATGCGGAACGAAATCTTTGTCCGGTCAGCCTAGGACCAGCTTGAGATCATGTCTTCTTACAAGTACAAAAGTACATCGTGTAACTAACTGGTTTTAATGATACCGTCTGAAATGTCGTCCGAGCTAGGTTCCATTTGAATAAGCGTTGGCTATTTCCATTTCATGGGACTTAGTCTCGTTGGATAAAGTTGACTCGATCTCTATAGACGAGACGAGTCGATATATTTTACTAAGTTATCGTATACTTATACACACCTTGAACTTGCTATGTTGTGGAGACATGATTTTTTTTTGAAACATAGGCAGAAACACAGTTTTTAACTAAGTTTTATTATGTGAAATATATGTAGAGAAATGTGTAGGGTATACCCTAAGAATAAGAAACCTTCCTTATGTTGTGGTATTGGTAGCTTGCCTTAGCGCAGGATCTAATCGACTAATTTCACCCATTCCCTAATGAAAACGACATCGTATGTGGGGTTCATTTTAAGTTTTTTTCATCTTCCTCTTCTGATTTTTATTTTAATGCCCACTAACTTATCCAAACCTCATACCAAAAAAATTAATAACTACGAAAAGGAATTAAAAAAAAACTTATCCCATGTATTTTCAAACTGCCTGCCTTTTACGGGTCAACTTATGTAAAATCGTGTTTGGAAACTTTATGTTTTGTTTAGATGAACGATAATTCTAACGATTTATTCATGAAATTGAAATATTAAATAATTATCCTGAATTATTTGAGAGACAAAAAGTTATTAATAATATAAAAATTATCAACAATAACAATAAACTCCCCGCTATAGTAAATTATCTAAAGTAATTCTCTATTTTATGTTTTTTTTCTTAAAAATATTAATAAACATATTAAAATTTAAATGATAAGAATCTATTATGAATTATAAATTATAAAATTTTAATGTAAATATTGTAAAGAACAATATAGATAAAAAATTCTACATTACACTAGGGTGTATCGTAGTGTATTAGAAGTATATCCAATAATTTTTTTAATAATAAATATAAATTGTAATTCTACCCCCTTATTGGTTCACATTTTCTTGTCTTTTTTTTTATTTCATCATTCTTACATTTAGGTCACATTTTCTAGTGTTTTCAAAATTTATTTATTTTTATCAATTTTTATTTTTATATTTTTTTCTACTTTTTACTTCTATTATTTTGATCATAAGTCATAACTGTATAACTGTGAGAGTTTGATAAATATATTTAGTATACATTTCTACTCAACATATAATATTTTCTATTACCATTTACAAAAAATTTAGGTTAAGTTATAAAATTTTTGATTGCATAAGCAACTTTTTGATCATATTAAGTCATAAATTAGGTTGAATTATGAAATAAAGTAAGCCCTAAAATTTTTTTCATAAGTCATAACTTTAACTAAACACCAACTCGACATACAAAAATGCTAGAGAAAAAATACCTAAATGCACTAGTATGGCAAAAACAGCTTCATGTAAACTTTTATTAAATGACCAATATATCTTAAAGCAAAATACTATAAACTTTATTACTTTTTATATCACAATTATATGTTGTTCATGACTTTCCATATACTCTTATACATGTTCATGTGTTTTGGGCATGATTTTGAAAATCGGACCGGACCGGCCGATCTGATCGGGTTCGACCAGAACCGGTGCCTAGTCCGATTCGGTTTGACTGGATTCTTGACATAGTCAAGAATCGGTCAACAACCGGTTGAACCGGCCGATTTGATCCGAAATCGATCGGTTCAACCGGTGATCGGTTTTCGATTCTCTTAAATCATTTTTTTTAAAAATTGTTGGTGGTGGGAATTGAACACAAAACCTCCAACATATGTTTCAATACATGTTCTACCATCAAAGCTACCACACACAAGTGGTAACATTTTCTCCTTATATACTTTTCTATTATATATTGTTAATTTTAAAATTATTTTAATAATATTTTATTATAAAAGACCATAATAAATTTTTTTTATTTCATATACTACACATTTTATTAAATTTAAAATATTTCTTTTAATAACAGCTTTGAATGTTTTTCATTACGAAATAACATATAAATTTTTTAAATAATGTTACTCTAAGTTTTTTGATTAAATTTATATTAAATGGATATATAATTTTTTTATTTTACATATTGTGTATAAATTTTAATTCTTTTAATATGTAATTTTTATATATCATAAATCAAATTTATTAACTTTTTTTATCCAATCTATACAATATAGAATTCGGTTTGCATTCTTTCATTAGATTATATTAGTTATTATCTTGTATTTTATTTTTATTTTTATTTGAAATATAAATTTAAATTATAGAATATTTTATTTAATATTATTAATTTTTATACGAGTATAACTTATATTATATGCTTAATATCAAATTATATAAAATATTTAGTATTTTTACATATTTTAAGAAAATCTGGTTCAACCACCGATTTAATCCGGTTGAACCTTAAATCCATGAACCACTGCCTTCGCCGGTTCGGTGGCCGGTGGACCATGGTTTTGGGTTTTTTTTAATTTTTTTGACTTATTTTACATTTATCTCTCAAACCGTTCATTTTTTTGACATGACTCATTAGTTTTTTATTCGTCACATTTTTATCTTCGAAACGCCATCCATTGTGATATATTTTTTCCAAAAAAAAATTTGACCTATTACAAACCTAATATATTTCTGTTATAAAACTAATACAAATCTATTATAAGTCTAATATAAGTCTCTTTGTACATGCAATGCTTATTGAACTGTTATATATATACTATATTTTTTATAAAAAAATTGCCTCATATGGGCTTACAATAATAACAAAGGAAAACCTTATCCCACCCCGCCCGAGTGTGGACTCGAACCTGCGACCTCTAGGATCACAGCTATGTTATAAGTATAATGTGTGTTATAAGTCTCATTGTATTTATAATGCTCATTGAACAGTCATATATCTACTATATATCAGATATATATCTGTTACAAACTCAATAAAAATCGGTTATAATTCTAATATAAGTCTCATTGTATTTGCAATGCTTATTGAACTGTTATATATCTACTATACATATGATATATATCTGTTACAAACCTAATACAAATCTGTTATAAGTCTAAAATATATATATATGTGTGTGTGTTATATAAGTATAATATAAGTCCCTTATAAGTTTAATATAAGCCTCTTTGTATTTGCAATGCTCATTGAACTGATATATATTTATTATATATCCGTTATATGCCTATTATAAGTCTTATATTAGAATTATAACAGATATATATTAGGTTTGTAACATGTCGAAATTTTTTTTGGAAAAAAGTATATCTCAATAAATGGCGTTTCGAAGATAAAAATGAGACATACAAAAAACTCTAAAGCGGCATGTCGAAAAAATGAACAGTTTGAGAGATATATGCAAAATAAGCCAAATAAATTAAATAAATCTTTCCTAGCGTATAAAGATAAAATAGGAAACTTAAAATAGTTAGAAAGATATGATTTCATGGTTGGGTTGTTTTGGTATTTATTTTGGGCAAATGAGTCATAATGGACAATTTTCCAAAATATTATAGCCCTACGAGCCCGACAAGATTTCGACTAGCCGACCCGACGAACATGTCTATCTATAGTGCATGGAAGTTTAGTGTGTTCAAACAATCTAACCATTCTACACGAATACTCCATAGAACTAATCGACTTTAGGTAATGAAAAGATTAACGACATATGTTAGGTCGCTCTCCAACTAACCATGATCCCAACCGTTTTTGTAATATTTTTAGTAAGTCCATTTCGGAATTAAATTATTTATTATTTAATTTGTTTTATTAAATATTTATTATATAAGGAATTTGTAATGTAAAATCATATCACTTATAGTATATGTATCAAACTCCTACCGTTATGACTTATGATCAAAATAATAGAAGTAAAAAATAAAAAAAATATAAGAATAAAATTTGATAAAAAAATAAAAATTTAAAGAGTAGAAAACGTGGCCTAAATTCATGAATGATGAAATTTAAAAAAAAAACAAAAAAAAGGTGAGCCAATAAGATGGTAAAACTATAATTTATATTTATTACTAAATAAGCTAATGGATATATTTATAATACACCACAATAGTATTGTAGAATCATCCTAAATAAAAAAAATATAAATATAAATTACTTTTGAAAAAAGAAAGTAAAGAGAGGAATACTTCCTAGCTATATATTATAGTTTTTTTATTTTTTAATTTAGATTATTAATATAATTTTAACAACTTTTTTTTATTGATTTACCATTATATTTTATGTTTTTTTAAACCTTATCTCACCCTGTTTAAATGTAGACTCGAACCTACGACCTCTTAAATCATAGCTTCGCGGCTCAATCACTAGATTAAGCCTTTGCCACTTTATGATTTTCTTCTTAAAAATATTAATAAACATATTTAAATTTAAATTGTGAGAATCTATTATAAAATGTAATTATAAAATTTAAATGTAAATATTGTAAAGAACAATATTGACAAAGAAAATAAACACATAAATTACTTTTGAAAAAATAAAGTAAAAAGAGGAATATTTTTTGTGTCCTTTTTTTAAGCGTCATTTTAATTAAGCTTCCTATTTTAATTCTTTTTATTTTTCAATCTAAATTACCAATGTAATTTCAAAAACATTTTTTTATTAATTTACCATTGTATTTATTATAAAAATATTAAGGATTGATAAAATTATAAGTTGATAATTAAGAATAAAGATAATTTCATTATAAAATATGATATATCATTTTAATGATGAAATAAATTTTTTATTGGTTTTAATTAATATTTTAAAGAAGAAAAATGCACGAATCGGGGGGCAAGGGACTCTGGAGCCTACACGGAGATTAATTGGATTTTTATTTTTTATTTTTCTTGTATATAAAAAATATTAATTCAACTAAAATATGAATTATGGTATGAATAATAATAATAATAATAATAATAATAAAATTTAGATAAAAAAATTGGAAAACATACTATTTTAGTTAATTATAACATAAATAAAATTTTATTACAAATCCAAAGTTTTTATAAGTACTTTATCGTGATCCAATATATTTCAGATTCTTTGTTTCTTGTGGCTTAGAGTGTACTATTTTTAAGTTTTAGACTAAAAATGAGAAATATATGATAAGAACACTTTGATATACATTAGTTTTACCACTTAATCGAGCTACTTTTTATGGATTAAAAAATTGAACTGTAACTATAATACGTATCGGAATCTTAAAAATTGCATTTAGACGTCATCTAAATAGAAAAAAGGACTAAGCAGTATTAAGCCGAAAAAAATTGAACTATAAATGATACATATATTGCAATAAAATAGTTAAGGGCTTAACTGAGAACAAAAATTGAGACAAAAACTAGCAAAATGAGCCTAGACATAAATTTTTAAAATATTAGTTGTTGGTAAAAGCTTCAAAACAAATTTAAATTAAATTAAATGTTACTTTTAGCACTTTTATTCCATTAGCAAGAAGATAATATATGTATGTACTGCTACATAAATTAAATTAACATATCCCTAAAACCATGACTCATGACCTGATTTCCCAAATTGGACAAAGTTCCAATTCCACGGTTCCACCTCTCATTTTACTTTATAGTCCCATGATTAAGGGCCACCGACTCTAGGTGGTAGTAGCTGTTTTTGGGCTTTTTTTTAATTATCGATACCAGCGTTATTAGTATCGAACCGAACCTCATACCAGCGAAATCAATGATACGAGGTATTATTGATATGATTGCTGGTTTTACTATTTTTATTATTTTTAGAAGAATATATATTATTTATAATTTTCAGTGGTTATTACAACGCTTTTGCGTGCTGCCAGCAGGATTTTAGAAAAGAATATATATTATTTAAGGTATCTAGTGGCTATTGAAACTCTAATTTGGGTCTTTAGCAATGTATTTTCTTGTCAGAAGGATTTTGAAAAAATCGGGTTTGAACCAGTTCGCCGGTTTGTCCTTTTTTTGGATTCAACCTAGTTTTTCTGTTTTTTTACTAAAACTGTTTTTGGAATAAACCGTACCATAACCATGGTCGATTCACGATAAAATCGATCGAACTGACCGATATTATACGGTATTGATAACACTGGTTGATACTTATTTTGTATATCGAAATTTTCAAGTGCTTATACTAAAATTTGAGATTTGAAATTAAAACCATATTGATATTCAACCGATCCAATTCTTGTATTCACAAACCCTATATATTTATATAATTATAAGTTGGGTTCGATCAGATAACAAATTCTTAATTTGATTGACATTATTAAAATTTTGCAGCATATGCAAATTCTGTCGGTGACACTTTAGTTATTTAGAACTTACAATAATATTGAATGAAATCACAAGGGCTTATCCTCGTGGAATTTCAATTTCGTATTTACATTATATATATAGTGAGTTTATTTAAATCAATAACCTAACAATGGGCATGTGATAGTTTGAATGACCTTAATTAGAGTGTCAAAATTAGTCCACTCACAGGGAAACAAGCACCTCACAACATATAATTAAAAAAGCCAATTAAATTAATAAAATCAAATATTTAATTGAAGTGAAAAATGGTGGAACGATTAGAGGAAAGATAGAAAGCAAATGAATATGGTTTAGTTGAGAAGGGATGTGGAGTAAGTGGTATCCATCTAAGCATGTGGAAATCACATGGGGAGAGGTTTTCTATACATAAAATCTAAAATCATGCATTTGCAGAATTAAATTGAAATTGATTGAATTAAGATAAAGTGATCTGATCTGAATTGAATTTATTTTAGTGTAAATTTATAACTACGTATAGCAAACTTTAAGTGAATTGCAATGAACTGAACGAAACTAAAGTGATCTGAACTGAAGTGGTCTAAATTATAGTCCAAAAGAATAGCCCTTGACATTTACTTACACAAATATATTCGGTATCTATTTGCTTCAATAGAAAATTCTATTTATTTTTTTTTGAAATTTACGTGAAAATAAGAGGGAGAAGTGACACCATACTTGTTTTTACTAGCAACATTCATTTAGTTAAGATTTAGAGTTGCTGATTTTTTGTTTCGTTTTTGAAAGAGCTGATATTCTTATTGTTAATAACTTTTTATCTTTAAAAACATGTAAAAGAAGATGTTTAATAATCGCAATTAAATATATAAAACTATATCTTAATGTACAAAAAAAAATAGTTTCCAAATACTTTCTTAAAGACTAATTTAGACATAACCTCTAATTATGTTAGTTTAGTTTTTACATGTACCACTCCAATCCATGAGGATAGTGTACGTAGAATGGTGCTTTCTCAATGTAAGATGGAGATTAAAATTTCATTTCACTTTTTTATGAGTAATCTATACTAAATTTGGCTTTCAGTGTACATAAGTCTCACCTCCAACTCCAAACTTTTTAAGAAAATCTAGTCAGTCAATTCGTAAAAAAATATAAAGTAGATGTCATATACGAGTTAACCAATCTTTATTTTTTACATTTGGAACATAAATACATAACAGATGAATACATTTCAGTCTATGTGGTGGAATTTCTTTGTTTGATTGCATGTATAGTAGACCTGTTTCCTGGCCGAGCCCGTTTAAAGGGATTAGACTTTAACTTTAATTTTTTTTAAAGTCCGATCCGAGTTTGAGCCAGCAAAAATCTTATATTTTATAGGTCGGGCTTGATTTTTATGTAAATAATTAAATTTAATTCTAGCCCGGTCTGATGAATAATTATTATATTTATATAATAAATTTAGTAATTATTTTAAATTTTTATATTTTAACCTATTGAATTATTACAATAATGTTATCTATTTATTATATTATTCAAGCAAAGAATGTAATTATATGTAAGATTTGAATATTTTGTATAAAATTTTATCTTTTTTTACTCTTTTAGTATTAAAAAAAATTAAAAAAAACCTATTTATGAACTTTAGGTCGGACTTGAGAATACCGTCTAAAGTCCGATTCGAATTTAAAGTTTTAAAATTTGAATAAGATCAGATTTAAATTGATATTTTAAGTGAAAAGTCTAATAAAAATGTATTTTATAAGATGTACTTGCACAGTTACACCCAAAACTCCTTACAAAATTAACTGTCTGCAGTTTTTATTTCCCTAGTTACCAAAAAAAAAACTCATTTATCCATAAACAGGATAAAAACAAATAAAAATGGCGCCCACCACCATTTACATTTATAAAAGTCAAAAAAGGAAACAAATGTTTATTGGCTGTTTGATTTACATTTTATGGTAGTTTTTTAAGTTAATGTTATAAAAGTACTAATAACTATTTACCTCGCTGTTATTTACAAATTCTTAGTTCATAAAATAGTTAAAATCAAATTGTAAACAAACAATTAAAAGTGTTTGATAAAAAAAAAAATTAATCTAAATGATAAATAATTTAGTATTACTTGAATAAGATCTCAAATTTAAATCTTAATAAATACATAAAATTTTATTAAAAGACTCATCTATCACACTCAAATACACAATTTAAACAAATTTATATATAAACTCCGATCAATCCAACGAACATAAAAAAAAATGATTTATACTGAAAAAATAAAAAATAGTTGTGAAACAACTGGTAAAGAAAAAACCAATTCAAAAGTAAAACAGAGTGGTCTCCAACCAATAGAAACCTTTCACTCTCTCTCCTCTTCCTCTTATAAATCCTTCATTCTCAACTCCTCCAAATTTCAGAGCTCAATCTCTCAAATTCCCTGCTGAGCTCTATTTTACCACTCATTTTCCCGCCATCCAAACACAATCGCCCTTTGCTTTACCCCCCGCACTCGAAATTCAACATTATTTAACCACCCATGAAATCAACAATGGCTTCCCCGCCGGACACCAGCAAAACAATTAAACTCGAACGGTACAACAGCTATCTCCGCCGTATCCACACCACTAAAGTCATCAACGCCTCCTCCAAATTCCTTTTCCGATTCTCTCTCCTCGTCGCTCTTCTCCTCATTCTTTTCTTCACAATCAATTATCCGCCTCTCTCCGGCGACGCTAAACCTAACTCCGATCATCCTCGCCACCACAACTTCCTCTCCACTTCATTCTTTACCTCCTCCGCCGCCGTCGGCGGCTCAAATTGGGAGAAACAAGTCCGGCACTCCGCCACTCCTCGCCGCCCCAACGGTTTCTCCGTTTTGGTCACCGGCGCCGCCGGATTCGTCGGATCGCACTCCTCACTGGCGCTCAAAAAGAGAGGCGACGGAGTTCTCGGACTGGACAACTTCAACGACTACTACGATCCGTCGCTGAAAAGAGATCGGCAAAAGCTTTTACAGCGGCACCAGATCTTCATTGTTGAAGGCGATCTAAACGACGCCGCATTGCTGTCGAAATTGTTCGATGTTGTTCCGTTTACTCACATACTTCACCTCGCAGCTCAGGCCGGAGTCCGTTACGCCATGAAAAATCCCCAATCTTATGTTAATTCAAACATCGCAGGGTTTATAAATCTTCTAGAAGTCGCTAAAGCGGCAAATCCACAGCCGGCGATCGTTTGGGCGTCGTCGAGCTCCGTTTACGGATTAAACACTCAAGTCCCGTTCTCGGAGGATCACCGGACCGATCAGCCGGCGAGCCTCTACGCGGCGACGAAGAAAGCCGGGGAAGAAATCGCCCATACTTATAACCACATCTACGGTCTATCACTAACCGGGTTGAGATTCTTCACGGTTTACGGCCCATGGGGCAGACCCGATATGGCTTATTTCTTTTTTACAAAGGACATCTTACAAGGGAAGCCAATTGATGTTTACCAGACGCAGGACGAAAAGCAGGTGGCGCGTGACTTCACGTACATTGATGACATCGTGAAAGGCTGCGTAGGAGCGTTGGACACGGCGGAGAAGAGCACCGGGAGCGGCGGAAAGAAGAAAGGTCCGGCGCAGTTGAGAGTGTACAACCTGGGGAACACGTCGCCGGTGCCGGTGGGTAAATTGGTATCCATATTGGAGAATTTATTGAACACAAAAGCGAAGAAACATGTGATTAAGATGCCTAGAAATGGAGATGTGCCCTTCACGCATGCTAATGTGAGTTTAGCATATAAGGATTTTGGGTATAAACCAAGCACTGATTTGAGCACCGGGCTTAGGAAATTTGTCAAGTGGTATGTTGGTTATTATGGGATTCAAACAAGGGTAAAAAGGGAAACTCAAACCTAAGATTAATCGAACTGTATTGCTATACACCGTCCTGTTTTACTAGGTGTCGTGGTTCTTTTTTAATTTATTTTTCTTAGGTTAATTTTATAAGTTGTTTTGTAATTTGGGTTTCTGGGGAATTACTTGTAATGGGTGGAAAATGTTGTTGCATATAGATATAGATATTTGATATAGAAGGACAAAGTGAAGATAAAAAAATGTGAATCAAGAGGGGCATAAATAGTAGATCTATGGGGTTGGATTGTAATAATAGTTTTGGTGGGGTGTCCTAAAAAAGGGGCAGATCTCAGCCATTAGATTTACAATTAAAGGAAGAAACAACTTGTGTTTGAACCACATCCACATGATCACATCCAGATTCTTCTCTTTTGTGTTTTTTATGTCCTTTTTGAATTATACAGCTTGGATACTTGAATTGAAGAAAGACAGGCTGATTGTTCATACATGTAATGTAATTTAATTTTGTTTACTTCGACTTCAGATCACTTTTATTGAATTCAGTTCTATCCACTTCAGTTCAGTTTAAGTTATGGGTAATTATAAATTTTACATTAAAATAAATTTAATTCATTTTAATCAATTTCAGTTCAATTCAATTTTTAGAAGTTAAAAACAAATGGACATTAATGTAATCAATTTCAATTCTGTTAAAAAAAACCCTACAGCACTTACAGTTTGGATAATGCTAACTTTAGAAGTCTCGCCACTAAATTGAGTTGGATTCACTGTCATTAATACAACTAGTCAAGAAAATGGAAATATAAGTTGAAATCCCGTTGGTTTTTCATGACTTTTTATTTATTTATTTTCCTGTTGGGAGACAGCACATGGCTTAACATGATTTTAGTCAAACTTCTACACAGGATTTTTCTCAATTTCATGCCATATGTTTTAGCTGCTGGTTTTTCTTTTGGACATTACAGATATTATTGAGTTGTTGCAACAAAGAAAAAAGACATTAATTTTAAAACTAAAGTCCTATATTTCTTTTATTTTTCAAAATTTTTTTATTACTGAATTTATATATACATTAGTCAATAAGAGTTGATTGAGGGGTAACAAGTTGTAATCTATCTCTTAAACTTTTTATGAGCTAAGCTGAGCTGCACTAAACTTATTTTAGCGTAATTTTATAGTTAAGTATACTAAATTAATTTGAAGTTCATGAGAAGTTATTTTTGGTAAATAAGTCCAAAAGAATGTACCTTAGCATGTTTGAAGTTCCATTTTCCTTTTTCTCAAAATTTGGATTTTGTTAAGATAAAATCTTTGAAATTTAATGGTAAAGTTCTTAACCTAATAGTTGAGTCTCAAGCTATGATTATAAAAGTTATATGTTCGAATCCTACATTCGAGTGAGGTGAGATAATATTTTTTTATTATTACTATAAATTCAACGAGGCATATTTAAAAAAAATCTTAAAAGTTCAATATAAACTTTCATTTATGTAAAATGATTCATTGTGACATCTAAATGAGTACAGTGACACTCAATTCAAGTCATAAACTTTACCGGGAAAGGTAAAAAGATACACAACACTATTAGATCATAATTATTGATAAAATTTGTAAATTGCTAAAAAAAAAAGGCCTCAAATCATCCGCCTAGGCGCAACCGTCAAAGGCAAATGCCTAAGCCTATGACTTGGGGGAATAATGTCTAATTATGATTAACAAAATTTTATTATTAACAAAACAAAAAATCAAAATCACCATATCTTAATTAGCTTATATAGTATGTTTCGAAACCTACAACTCATTTTATTTAAAAACTTTATATTTGTTTTTCATAAAATCAATTGAATTGAATTGCTTTTATTTTCTTTTTGTCCATTTGGTTCACTAGAGTTTTGCTCCGATCACGTTCAGTTTCGATCGGGTCGCGTACCTGGCTGTGGTGGGTGTCTCCCAATAAGGATTTTTTGCGCTCACTAGGACTCAAACTCGAAACATTGCTTAAACGATACTCTGACATTAAGATGTCAAATGTATAAAATAAGTAGAACTTATGTAATTTATTTCAGTTTTATAACTTATGTAATTTATTTCAGTTTTATTGTTATTATTACTATTTTCTATCATACAAATTTAAAATAACTAAAGCGGAATAAACTAATTTTGTGTGGTGTTGACTAGCGGTATTTAGAACACCCTAAAATTATTTTACCAAAGAAAAAAAGAGAAACACCCTAAAATTAATTATGATCATGAAATGGGGGGCTAACTACAATGATGGGCGTAGGCAACTTTGTATCATGGGCAATTATAATTTATTCCTATCTAACACTAGATGTTTATTCCTAATCTAACACTAGATGGCTCTTCAATATGGCCTAGATCTTCCTATATAGATACTATAATTGTATTAATACATGGAAATTAAGATATGATAGATTTTGATTTTTTTTTTTGTTTTGTTAATAATAATTGATCAAATTAAGATGGCTCTTCAATATGGCCTAGATCTTCCTATATAGATACTATAATTGATCAAAACTAGATATAATAAATTCACTTGATGAGTAAACTTCAAGAATATGTGAAAAGAAAAAAGAGCTACAAGCCGTTATAGGTAAAGAAGAATGAAGAAGACCTCTTTGAGGTTTTATTAGTCATATTTAACACAAATAACAATTATATTTTTATAAAAAAAATTGTTCAATTTTGCTCAAATAAAAAGAAAATTCCCACGTGTTTTTCGTGTGGTTCGAAGATCTGAATTTTAGAGAGCACAAGTTCAGTGTTAACTATTAGGTTAAGACTTCACCACGCATAAATAATAATAATAATAATAATAATAATAATAATAATTTGTTAACCAAATAGTAATTAGAATCATGTTATATTCGTTTACGGGTGCAATTAATGTATTGTGGTTGCTAATAATTTTTGCTATTAATGATAATTTTTACTCTCAATAGTTAAAAGTAGATGTTTAATTACGGTAGCGAAATACTTACAAATTTGTCTGATACTGAAAATGTAAATTCAGTTCTTGATGCAAAGCTTAAATGTGGGATTCAGTTGCAAACGCATGCTACGTAAGTGCAACGAGAACAATGTCTGAATTTTACTAGGGCTAATTTGATATTGCTTTTTAAGCTGTTGTCAAAATAAGTTTCTCTCACAAATTTTTAATAAAGTTAGGCTTTGAACAACACCTTTTAGTCATTTATACTAATTAATTAGGAACTGCTTGATTTATTTTTTTTAAATCGAATCTCCAGCTTTTGAAAAAAGCTTGAAAATGAAGGCTGCTGAAAAAAACTGTAAAAACTTACGCTCTAAATATATTTATTGATAGGGATAATAGACCTTAATTATGGCAAAGTTTGAAAAGGATAATTTTAATATAGATGCATGTAAATATAAAAAAAAAAAAAGCCTAAAAGGCTCACCAAGTCAAATCACCACATATGTGCCTACATAGCCACAATCACTAATGAGTTGAGCCCGGCTTTAGCCCAATATTTGGCGGGTACTAGCAATTATGTCATATCATCACTCTCTCCACTATATAAGGTAATCAGCAAAATAAAATAGAGGCTAAGTCGTACTCATTTTCCCTTTTCAGAAACTAATTTAAGCATTATAGGGGCTAAGTCTTCAAAACACTTTTGACATTCTCTTGTCTTGCGGGATTACTAGACTTAGTAACGGTGACATAAGGATATTTTCTTTTTTGAATGTTACGGAGGTGAAAGTTTCAAGCATACATGTTGTAAGAAAAAAAATCATTCCAAACCAATTATACATATTTTATTCTCTAAATTAGTGTCATATTGGTTACAAACAAAATACATCCAAGTTGCACTCTTTTAATTTGTTTATCGGAGCACGACTACATTTAATCACAATCAAATATAAAGTTAATAACCTATTAATAGCAACAGCTTCCTCCTAAAATGGAGAAAAAAGTTGGAGGTCTTAAATTCGAGCCTAAAAATAAAATATTCCTACCTCAAAAAAAAATATAAAGTTAATAGTCTTTGATTTTAAATTTTGGAATAGTATAATTAATTTATACTCATAATTCAGCATGAATGAGTATGCAAAAATTGTAGTCGGTTGTTGATTTGGTAACACAAATTGAAGTAACCACCGTATATTTGAACCAGACAAGATTCTAATTTTAAAATAAGAGAGAATAAATAAAAAAAGCCCAAAAGTCAGAATAGAATTTAGAGTTGAAAATGAAATGGATAAAAATATACTTAAAATATGCATAAATTGGGGAAATAATATAATCAGAACGCGTAGAAGAAGAAGAGGAAGACATATACAGTAAATAAATAGCATAAGAAAGAATCAGAGCTGGAATGGGTCATCAAATTGTTTGACTTTGGATAACAACGTCCTTTTATTTTCAACTTATAATTCATTCAGTTCATATCCGTACTGTTCATTACTTATCAATACTGCATATATATAAATTTACACTGAAATAAATACATATCAATTTAAATCGGTTCAGAACTGCTATTTCCAAGTTGAAAAAAAGAGGGTCCAAAAATACCAAGGACAATGTGTTTCATTCTGTGTGTGTGGTACGGCATATATTATCTAATTATTCAACAACTTGCTTCCTCGAATGATTCACATGTATATCCATCTACTTCACGGCTTCTTTCATGGTTTTTTTTATCTATATTGTTCTTAGACTTGTTAAACAGCTGAGCTGAGGGAGCTTTTAGAAAATTAATATTGCTTTTACTTTGTCCAGTCATTTCATCAAAAAAAAAAAAACTTTGTCCAGTCATTGATGTTAAAATACATGGTAATACTAGACTTGAAATATCTCTTTTTAAGATCGACCATTTCAAATTAATAATTTGATAATTAAAAATTGAAGAAACAAAAAATTATGTTAACACAAGTGCCTAGAGCAACATATGGGTCAGGAGAGAGAAGATGAAAAATTTGTTGGGAATTGATAACGTGAACTCTTTCGTTCGGTTCATAGAATTACTATTCCTTACAATTGAAGAAAAATGAATGTAAAAGAGTTTGGTAGATTATTGGTTTAGAACCGCCATCCGATTAAGTAGCTATTCTTGTCTATTATACATTAAACAGTTGTTCCTTAATTTCAAACAAGAATAGTTATTCCATGTCCCTTCAGAAATACAACCATCCTTATAAAACATGTGAAAAATTGGGGGACTTGTCCTAATTCACGATTATAAAAAGATGGGAACATTATATTAGACTATAAACAATCAAGGCTGTCATTACTCAATTTATTCAACCATATGTTCTAGATCAATAATCTATCATTTTTACCTCTTTTTTATTCATTTTTTCCATTCGGTGAACCAAAAACCACCTAATTGTTATATTTGTTTCATTTGAAATGAATTGCAATTTTATGCTATATCATATTTATTGTAACTTATTAATCAGTCATCATAAACGACACAAAAAGTATCAAATTGATATGCAATCAGGATTTTGTACACATTTGAAGATGTTATGCCTTAGTTTATTGTCCATGATAAACAAAATTTATCACTCCAGCACTCAAATTTCAAGTTTTATCAAAGAGCCCAACAAAAGCAATAAATGAAAAAAGCCCAAGGCAGATAAGATTGTGGCATAACATATGTGAATGTAACTGCGCCAAAAAATAACCCTTTTAACTATATGAAATGGCAACTTCTAATTTCAATCTAACAATCTTAACCAATTTCCTTCTAAATATAATTAGTGTTTGGATTCACAAAAAAAAGAAATGCATCTTTAAGGAGACTAGTGGAATATAGTGTGGGACTTGCTCTTTATAGTTGATAACTTATGTATATTGGCTTATCAAGCTCACTGATATGGGTGAGCAAATGTCGGTTTGGTTTAAAAACTGACCCGAACTGAAACCTAAATTAGTAAAAATATAAAAACCGAAATCGAATCGAATATAACCGAACCGAATATAATTCGGTTCGGATTCGATTCGGTTCGATTATAACCGAATTGCTCGAACTCTATAATTTATAAATAATTTGTAATTTATTTTTTCGTTTTAATGTTATATAAGAGAGACTTAAAGTAATTTCATCTTGATATGTGTTAAATTTGATAGTATTTAGACTTTAAAATTTATATTTACAACAATAAATATAAACATTGATACATAAAAAATATTAATTCAAGTGGTATGACATGCATATAATGAATTATTGAATGCGCTAGATTCCTAAAGTTGTAAAGTAAAATAATTTTTTCCAAATTAGGATTACCTAAGTTAAAATCTTATATTTGTTATTATTATTTACTAATTAGTTTATTATATATCGTCAATATTGATTAGGATATTAGATATAATATAAATATACATTGAAATATAATATTTATTAATTTATTCGGTTCGGTTCGATTTTATTTCAGTTTTTATGGAAAAAATCTAAACCGAACCGAAACCCGAATTTCAAGAATTTTAAAAATCGAAACCGAACCGAAATAAATTTAATTCAGTTATTTTTATTCGATTTCGGTTTGAATTTCAATTCCGGTTCGATTTTACACACCCCTACTCACTGATATAGATGAACCGGCCACAGCCAGTATCACAAACTCCTTAATAAACTTTGAGCCAGTTTGGATTTGTCAGTGTTTAATTGATGACTTAACAGTTAAAACTGAAATGGATAGGCGATTGCACAATTTATGTTATTACCTCAGTCATCATTTAAAGGATAGGTGATATCACAATTTTTCATTTTTAACTGAACTACAGTGAGTTAAACTGAACTTATTTTAGTATAAATTCATAACTGCACAAAGCTGAACTGAACTAAAGTAAATTGAAGTAAATTGAACTGAACTTAAGTGATCTGAATTATAGTCCAAAATAAGGCTCAAGTACACCAAGTTAATACGTATCAATATGACGCTTAATGTCAACACAAATAACAATTATGAGACATTATAATGGTCATGGAACTGTTTTATTCAATCAAAATCATCTTATACTTGCAATTTCAACAGTCTAATTCCAACAGACCTGCATCATATTCATTTTTGCATTTTTATCATCACGAATTACAATTAAGTTCATAGGGTCATTGACTACCTAGTTTACATGTTCCTATATATATATATACATATATATATATCAGCCGGCATAGACTTTAAATAACCATAGTATCCGGAGGAAACAATATAACCGAACCGACATACCTCAGTGGTGGACGAAGAACCAGGATTGCATAAAATATTTTTGAAAAATTACGAATCAGAAAAAGAAAAAAAACGAGAATACAATCAACCCTGTAAGAAAACAAGCAGAATGTTTTCTTATAACTACAGAACCATCAGTTTCCTTGTAAATCCAACCTAAACAGACAGCTCGAAAGCCATGTCCCTTCAGAAATACAACCATAATTATAAAACATGTTCCAAAAAATTGGGGGACTCGTCCTAATTCACGATTATAGGAAGATAGAATTATAAAAAGATGGGGAACATTATATTAGACTATAAACAGTCAAGGCTGGCATTACTCCAAATTCCCTGCATTAAACTTGAATTAAGCTGATGCTCAGCAGATCAACAAAACAAATGCACAAGCCTGAAATCATAACTTACGCAGGCAACAATACATTTGGCAACAACCGCAGAAAGTCGTAACAAAGCAAAGGTAAGCAATCCAATGCAACAAAAATCCTAACCAAATTAGGACTTTGGAACAAGTAAGAGTAATAACCAGCTAGAGAAGCAGGCCCATTCACAGTACCAACAACTTAAAAATAGCCTCCACCCGACTGATTATTGTTAGTTCTTTCATTTGCATAACTGACACGAATATTTCGCCCTTGTAGTTCCTGAAAAAGTCAAAGCATAAGACTTAATAGGTTTTATAAGAGAACAATGTAATCAATGTCTTTCAAACTATTTACTGACCTGGCCATCCATGGCTGACAATGCTGAGCTTGCTAACTCTTTGCTTTCAAATTCAACAAATCCAAATCCCCTTGACCTTCCACTATCCCTATCTGTAATAACCCTTGCTGTGCAAAGAGAACCACAATTGTTATTAAAGACTGTATTTATCACTTGCACCACATATACCTAGAAAATCTCCCAGTTCTTATGCCCAAGCCATGGAAGCAAGCAATGGTAGGAAAACAAGAATTAAAAAAGGACGATGATGTTGAGTTAAGAAAACTACGCACGCAATAGTAGGAAACAATTATACTTGACATAAAGTCAGATTTGAGAGGACCATAAGGAAAAAAAACATATTCAAAACCAGAATAACTGGACAAGTTTCAGTATGAACACTTCAAATACCAATCGAACACCAGGCAGCAAAAGGAAACAGAAATTTCAACAGGCAAATGCACCTAACCTAAGTAAACAACAGGAAATTTGCTACTTGTTTTGCAATTTCTTTGCTATGAACAAATGTCTTAGCTTAGTTGTTAAAAGACTGAATTCATGACCATCCCAATCTCAAGTTTGAGAACATATTCAAAACCAGAATAACTGGACAAGTTTCAGTATGAACACTTCAAATACCAATAGAACACCAGGCAGCAAAAGGAAACAGAAATTTCAACAGGCAAATGCACCTAACCTAAGTAAACAACAGGAAATTTGCTACTTGTTTCGCAATTTCTTTGCTATGAACAAATGCCTTAGCCTAGTGGTTAAGACTGAATTCATGACCATGACAAGTTTCAGTATGAACACTTCAAAATACCAATAGAACACCAGGCAGCAAAAGGAAACAGAAATTTCAACAGGCAAATGCACCTAACCTAAGTAAACAACAGGAAATTTGCTACTTGTTTCGCAATTTCTTTGCTATGAACAAATGTCTTAGCCTAGTGGTTAAGACTGAATTCATGACCATCCCAATCTCAAGTTTGAGTGAGGTGGGGAATTTTGCGCTTTTCCGCAAATGTTTTTAAAAAGAAAAAAAGCAATCCTGTGGAAACCACCACCGCACTTCACTGTTTTTATTGGACAAAGGGAAACAGAACTTCACAAAAAATAAAGAAAATGTGCACAAAGTGTGGGTTAATTGCTGGCTCCTACAAAAAAAAACCCCTTTCAATAAAAATAAGAAAGAACACGAATTCAAAGCTTCAAATTAAAACAGCTACCGCATCTAATTGGGTACAGAAAAACCTAGATGAAAGCACAAACTCCCCACGGCTCACACTGAGGCTGTGTTCTTTTCAACTTATAATCCATTCAGTTCAGTTCAAAACTGCTAGGTTCACAGTTCACTCAATTTCTAGCACCATCGTTCAACTTACATATAAAGAGTTCAAATTGGCGTGAAAAACTTACCACTGGTGACATCACCAAAACTAGAGAATGCCTCTTTCAGAGTCTGGTCATCAGTCCCATAGGAAAGACCTGAAAAACAAGGCGAACAACAAAAACAAGAGATAAATCTTAAATTGCACACATCAAACACAATCTTTGACACAGATGATTCGTGACCAATACCTCCAACGAAGAGCTTGTTAGACTTGCACCGAGTTGAACTCAACATATATCCGTTCTGAGAAACGCTCTGCCTCACCAAGCTGCCGAGTTTGTTACAGAAAGCCATTGATACTGCAGGCAGGTAAAATGGAGGTTAGAAAAATTGCGATTTCACGAAAGAGAAACAGTATAATTGATGCATAGGTGAACTAGCAACTGTATAACATTTAGGAGCAAAAACAAAACGTGATCTGCAGATTAGGAGCTTACCTTTTGATGAGGAACTCAAATGAAATTGAAGGCAGCGGCTAGGGTTTATGTGCAGAGTGAGAGGGGTTTATGATCAAAATATCTTCTCTATCTATAGGAGTAAGCATTAGATTTTTTTGAAATGAGGGAATTATTCATTATTCAATTTCGTTTACCGTTATTTTAGAATTTATCGTTTAATTTTTTATTTTTATTATATTATTGTATTTTTAATTAATTTATTATTATTTAAATATTATTTAATTTAATTTTTTTATTAGATAATGTCTGCATTTAATTTTTTAAAATATCGATATCTATAATAATTATAGTTTGATATTTTTAATCTATTAAAAATAATTTAATTAATAAAATGAAAGTACATAAAAGTATTTTAATAATAAAAGTCTCATTTTCAAGTTTAAAACATGCTCTAAATTATATTTTTTTATATTTTATAATTTATATTTTAGTTGAAATTATATTTTTATATATAAATAATAAAAAAATAAAAAATGTAAATTCACCTAGACCATCGTTAGATTCCGCCTAGTCCCAATTCAAACTTCACTTAGGTCTTTTAAAGCCCTGACCGCTCAACTAACTTAACACTTTTTAAAACACTGATATTATTTCTTTAGACAATCAATAAAATCTGTGAGATTTATGATTAAAATATCTATTTTAGATGTCATTTTTTTTTCATTTTCATTTCTCTTTTCTACAATTTTAATTTTTTTCTTGAAAATTAATAAATAGTATCAATTTTTAAAAAGTGCATTTTTAATTTGACGGTAACAATAATAATAATGATATCATTAGAATTGTTAATTGAGTTTGATCAAAGATGAACACAACTTTACAATGTCTTATAAACTGAATCATAATTAAAACATACCTTTTATAATCAAATGAAAATTTAGTAAACTTTTCAATTTTCAACTAAAAATTTTGCAACCAACGATTTGACAGTCTCCGAAATTTTGAGACCCTTATAAACCTATAAAATTTTTGAACTGCATAATAAGTTATAAAAAATATTATTAAACTTTGGTAGATAAATATTTTAATTAGATTAACAATATTATCACAAACTTAGCGTTCTCCTAACATTTTATTAAACAAATTAATCAATGAAATATTAATATAAATAACAAAAACAATAACAAAAGTGACAACAATATAAGCTAGTTTACAAGCCAACTATCTAGTTTTCAGATTTTTTTCTTTTCAAAATAAAATAATTACCTTAATATGATGAATTTGAAAATAAACGTAAAAAAATGAATTAGAGAAGTTTTAAATAACATGTATCAGATTTTACTCACAATTAAAATAAACTAAACTATAATACAAGAAAATATAAAATTTAAATTAAAAATGTTGCAAAGAACATACCTATTAAAATAATTGTATTCATGGACCAAAATTTTGAGTACCTTTCTTAAAAAAATTAAAGAATGTATAGATACTTGATTAATGTCAATGATTTGATGAAATTAAGAATGAGAACTGCAATTAAGGAAGATAAGGAGTTTACTCTTTTTTTTACCGTGAGATAACTTTCCTTAAGAAAATGGGGCCCTACATTTAAAAAAATAAAAATGAAACACGTGAGAAAGTCTGAGACTACAAGCGTAATAGGTGGGCCTCAAGACATTTTGTTTGGGCTTTGTCTTTCATCTTCTTCCTTTAATTAAGGTTTAATTTAGGGTTGCAGAAACACTGAAACGACGCAACAAGCTACCGCCACAACGCCGTCATCGAAAATTTTTGACGCCCCTCGACACACGGAGGTCCGAAGGAGTCGCTCACCTTGCTCTGCTTAAAGCCGGCCCTGCAATTTAACAGCAGACAGTCATAGTTGATAACTAGAATTAGAACAAATTTCTTCAAACTTAAAATTTTAACATGTATTCTATAATTAATTAACTTTTTTTTTTTCATTTATCTCTCAAACCATTTATTTTTTCGATATGCCGCTTTAGAGTTTCTTGTTCGTCTCTTTTTTTATCTTCGAAACGACATTCACTGCGATATATTTTTTCCAATTTCCTTTGAATTGTCACATATCCTATAGATTTCCCACGAAAGTTTAATAAAAATTAGTAAATTTAGAAAAACTTTAATTTAAAACATTAGATGATTTTTTTTATAGATGATAACTTTAAAATATATTTGTAAATGTAGAAGAGCTTTGATTTAAAACATTATGATAATTTTACTGACATTGACTTTTGAAATAAGGTTTTATTGTTGTAACCATGTTATCCTAATTAAAGAAGTTTTTTGACTAGATGGTGACTTCTGATATTGTATGTATACATCAGACATCAAATAGATTACCAATAGACATTTGATAGAAATCTAATAGACATCCGATATAAATCCAATAGATAGTTGATGAAACATCTAGAATGCAACAACAACAACATTACCGCAACGCCTAACAAGGCTCCCGCACAAGCTGGGTAAGGGAGGGTTGTGTACCGACCTAAAATTTCAAAATTTACTTATAACAAATTACTATGGTGTTAAAATATCATGAAAAATAATAATAATTATTATTGAATATAAGACAGGAGGAAATAAGAGTTAATTAAGTAAGAGGGATGATTTAGGCATTTAATTATTTATTCAAGGGCATTATTGAAAATTAAAAAAAGAAAGAATCAATACATACCATCCAGCTTCTTCTCTTCTTCACTTTCATCTTCTTCTCCTACACATTACCTTTCCTTTTTCAAAATTTTCCTTAATATAAAAACTTTCGATTTCTTCGATTCAACTTCAAATTCTTGTTAGAAATCGATCATTTAGCTCTCTATCATCATCAATTTCAGTGAATCGAGATTAGAAGAAGAGGATTTCAGATTTTAAAATTCGGATGAATAGTCACCCGAATTTGAGGTGAGCGATTTTTGATGAAATTAAAGCTTAATTAGTAGAATTCATGGTAGATTAAGCATATTTATGGTATTAGTAAGTTTATTTATATAATGTCTTGATAGAATTATATATAGCTGTTATACAAGAATTTAGTGCAAGCAAATCAAAGGCAAAAGAGGTAGAAGAGAGCTAGAAAGAGCTTAGAAAAAGGTTTGTGTCTCAAATTTCGATTTCTCGGTTTTTGGAAAAATTTCCAGATTTGTATCCCTATTTTGTTTTAATGTTTTCTCTTATTATATAAATCCGATTTGAATGATTCTTGATTCTATTGATATCTACAGAAAGTAAGGAATATATGTTCAGAAGAAACCTTGTTGAGTTTCGTTCGTTTTCAATGTGAAATTTTCATTTGAAGTTGAGTCATGAAATCTGTTTTCGAAAAATCTTAGCTTTGTACACTGTTTAGTATTTTGATCATAACTTTGGTTATATAATTTGGATTTCCGTGATTTTGGTGGCTTTGGAAAGCTGAGACATGTAGCTAATTACGTTTAGAAGAAAGTTCTTCGATTGGATGATTTTTTTATAGTGAAAAATGTAAGGGTAGTTAGGTCACGAAATCTGGAAATTTCTAAAAAGTATGAATATTGATTTTATTGTGTTTTAATTGAAGTTTTATGCTTTAAAATTTGGGATTTGAATTTCTTAATTACTGAAGTTATGTCGAATTATGATTGATGGTTTATACTAGAATTTTTAAGATGTTACTTTGATTTATTGCCCTTATTAAACGAGTAGAATACGGGTCAGGGTAGATTAGGGCCAATAAAGGGGGGTACAGTATTATACAAACAATTGAAGCTTTGGCTTCGGGCTTCGGCCGGTATTCTGATAAATATATATTGATATTGAAGCTTCGGCTTCGGGCTTGATCGATATATTGATTTTGAAGCTTCCACTTCGGGCTTGACCGATATATTGATTTTGAAGCTTCGGCTTCGGGCTTGACCGATACATTGATATTGAAGCTTCGGCTTCGGGCTTGTCCGCTCCCGTATCCATTTTACCGTTATTCATGACTTGTTTACTTTGGGCAATATATGGTTAATGAGTTTGGAAAAAAAATTGGATATAAATTTGATTGTACTTTGAAAGGTTTATAATATAAGTTTTGTGTTTTGGAATTGGATATATATTTGATTGTACTTTGAAAGGTTTATAATATAAGTTTTGTGTTTTAGTTTTATAAAGTTGTTTAATTTGTTTTAACTAATGAACATGCTTTGTTTCTATTTTAAAATGTTAAAAATGTTTAAATTTGTTGTATTTCTTTTATGGACTCTACTAAGCAAATTGCTTAGCGTGTAGTTGTTTTTCTACACGTAGGTGGAGATTTGTAGATAGCTTGGACCAAAGTGGTATAAGTGAATAAGCTTGAAGAGCATATAAGGAAAGACTCGAGGTGGATTTGTATTTTAATATAATATTATGGTTTGTAGAATAATGGCATGTACTAGATAGTGTGAGAAATGTAAAGTGGTATTGAGAAATATTTGGAGAATAATTAGCATTGAGAAATATTTGGAGAATAATTTGGAGTTGGAAACATTATATTTGTATTTGTACACATTAAATCTATACGTATTGAACTTTATATAGTGGAGTAGAGTTGTTTATTGGCTGATTATAGTTACTGTGGCACTCCCTATAAAGGGGGTGTTACATCTGTTGGTATCATAACGAGGTTTAGGCGATTCTAAGACTAGTATGTACATGCCATTTAGGATATAAATATGTTATATTAGTTGTTTGATCCACTTTGGTCCAATTTTTAGGAATAAGTTATGGCTAGTGGTAGTCACAACCAAAATGAGGAAGAGGATGCTAAGAGTACAGTCCGTGTTAGACAAGGGGATGAACAAAGACGTGAACCTCTACCAGTTCATGGCTTTCCCGAACAACCTACTCCAGCATAATCTGCTTTACTTCAGCATATGACTACTGAAGTAATCATACAAGTACTTCAAAACATATCAATCCCTCAAGTTCCTGTAGTACCTCACGTTGAAAGAAGAGAGGAGAGAACTCCTCTTAAAAGAATCAAGAAGCTTCCGGCTGATGACTTCAAAGGGGATACAGTGAATCCTGCATTTACAGAAGATTAGCTTGATCATACTAAATGGTGTATGACTAGGATTCATTTTACAGATGAAGAGAGACTAGATTGTGTGCAAAGTCTACTCAAAGAACAAGCTAGGAGGTGGTGGGATAATATTATGAGAGAAAGGCACCCCCAAGAAATCACTTGGACACTTTTCTTGGAACAATTTGACAAAAAGTATGTTAGTGAATGATTTAAAGATGAGCAGATGAAATTGTTCTTGTCTTTGAGACAGGGACGAATGACTGTATCAGAATATGAAATTCAATTCCTCAAACTCGAGAGGTATGCTTGTGATATCGTTGACAGTGAAGTAAAGCAATCTAAGAGATTCGAGGATGGGCTGAATGATGAAATTAAAGTGCATTTACTTGCACAAAAGATTAAGGTGTTCAATGACTTGGTTGATGCTGCTACGGGCATTGAAAAGATCAATTCAGATAGGCAACAAAGAATGGCTAAAAGATCTGGATTTCAAAAGGGTCACAGGGTCTAGCTAGTTCAGAATCTCCAAGTAAGAAACAGAAGGGAACATTAGAACAAACACAATCTCATTTCAGAGGGCTTTCACCGAGACAAACCACAAGTATGGGGTCAGCGGCTAGTGTACCTTCAGGTCGAGGCAGAGGAAATATTCCATAATGTTTTAATTGTGGAAGGATACATACAGGGGAATGTTGGGGAAAAGGTAGAGTCTGCTTTAAATATGGCTCGAGGGAACATTTGATTGCAAATTATCCTCAAAGACAGTTAAGTACATCTGCTCCCGCCGTAGGTCCTACTCCTACAATGCAAGGTGGAAGAGGAAGGGGAAGAGGAAATGCTAGTGAGGCAAGTGGGCATAATATAGCTCAACAAGCACCGCAGAGTGGTAGAACGGGAGGAATGGCGAGAAGTTATGCAATCCGAGGGCCTGAGACTCAGGAATCTACCGAAGTTATTATCGGTAAATTTTCATTCTTTAATCACAATGTTTATGCTTTGATAGATCCTGGTTCATCTCATTCATATATATGTACTGCGTTAGCACAAAAGAAAGGGTTGTATTCGGAAGAATTAGGAGAAAATATTAAAGTGACTAATCCTTTAGGACACAGTGTGATAGTAAACAAAGTGTATATGAATTGCCCTATTATGATTCAAAATCAACTTTTACTTGTAAATTTAATTGAGTTACCTTTCTGAGATTACGATGTTATCTTAGGAATGGATTGGTTATCGGAACATCGAGCTGTGGTGGATTGCAAAAACAAAAGAATGTCACTTCAAGTTTCTGATGGAGAAGAAGTAGTTATCGTGGGGGAAAGATCAGATTATCTCTGTAACATAATTTCTTTTATGAAGACTAAAAGGCTGTTTAGGAAGGGATGTCAGGCCTACCTAATCTTCGCTCTAGAATTGAAGAAAGATGAGTTAGAATTACAGAATATTCCTACGGTATGTGATTTTTCCGATGTATTTCCAGAAGAACTACCGGGTTTACCACCAAAAAGAGAGGTAGAATTCGCAATTGATGTATTACCGGGTACCGCACTAGTATCCAAAGCACCATACAGAATGGAGCCTGCTGAACTGAAAGAGTTGAAGATTCAGTTGTAAGAGTTGTTAGACAAAGGATTCATATGCCCGAGTATATCCCCGTGGGGTGCACCAGTGTTGTTTGTTAAGAAGAAAGATGGGTCGCTCCGATTATGTATTAATTACCGGGAGTTGAATAAATTGACAGTGAAGAACAAGTATCCATTGCCAAGGATTGAAGACTTATTTGATCAACTCAAGGGTGCCAAATACTTCTCCAAGATTGATTTGAGATCGGGTTACTATCAGATGAGAGTGAAAGATGATGATATTGCAAAGACGGCTTTTCGAACCAGATATGGGCATTATGAATTTTTGGTGATGCCATTTGGTCTAACTAATGCACCAGCAACATTTATGGACCTTATGAATCGTGTCTTTTACTTATATTTAGACAGGTTTGTAGTGGTTTTCATTGATGACATTTTGGTGTATTCTAAGTCACGGGAAGAGCATGATCAACATTTGCGGATGATCTTCCAAACTTTGAGGGAAAATAAGTTATATGCCAAACTTAGCAAATGTGAGTTTTGGCTTGAAGAAGTTTCTTTCTTAGGCCATGTTATTTCTACAGAAGGAATTAAAGTGGATCCTAAAAAGATAGAAGCAGTTGTCGAACGGAAACCACCAAAGAAACCTACTGAAGTCAGAAGTTTCCTTGGCTTAGCAAGGTATTATAGAAGATTTGTGAAGGGATTTTCAGTCATTGCTGCTCCACTGATGAAACTACTTCAAAAGAATGCAAAATTTGAGTGGAATGACAAGTGCCAAGAAAGTTTTGAGAAGTTGAAGGCAATGTTGACAAAAGGACCCAACCTTACCCAACCAGAGCCTGGAAAAGACTTTATAATCTATAATGATGCTTCGCATAGTGGTCTTGGATGTGTTTTGATGCAAGAAGGGAAAGTGATTGCCTATGCTTCTAGGCAATTGAAGAATCATGAAAGGAATTATCCTACTCATGATTTGGAAATGGCTGCAATAGTCTTTGCCTGAAAAATCTGGCGACACTATCTTTATAGAGAAAAATGTTATATTTATTCAGATCACAAAAGCTTAAAATATTTGCCAATACAGAAGGAGTTGAATTTAAGGCAGAGAAGGTGGATGGAATTCATTAAAGATTACGACTGTCTTATTGATTACCATCTAGGAAAGGCTAATGTAGTGGCAGATGCTCTCAGTAGAGAAATAATGATGGTACTAAGGGCTACGAATATGGGGTTAGCTCTTACTAGTGGTGGAGCCTTAATTGCAGAATTGAAGATTCAACATGTACTACTACAACAGGTTAAGCAAGCACAAAATGAAGATGATAACTTGAAGGTCATTCGAGCAAGGACACAAGTGGGTATCGTAGACAACTATATAGTTCGAGAAGATGGGTGTCTATATTTTAAAGATAGACTATGTGTGCCAAACAATGAAGAATTAAATAAGAATATCCTATATGAGGTGCATAGTAGTCCTTATGCGATGCATCCAGGAGCAAACAAGATGTACCAAAATTTGAAGAGCCATTATTGGTGGAATGGGATGAAGAAAGACATTACCAACGATGTTGCTCATGTCTAACTTGTCAATAGGTGAAAGCCAAACATCAAGTTCCTTCTAGATTGTTGCAACCAATAATAATTCCAGAATGGAAATGGGAAAGTATCGCAATGGACTTTGTGACATCTTTACCACTTACACAGAAGAAACATGATGCAGTATGGGTTGTTGTAGATATATTGACAAAGTCTGCCCACTTTCTTCCAGTTAGGATGGTTATTCACTTAATAAGTTGGCTCAGTTATATGTAGATGAGATAGTGTGGCTACACGGAGAGCCTATTTCAATCATTTCTGACCGAGATCCAAGATTTACTTTGAGATTTTGGAAGAAGTTGCAAGAAGCCTTAGGTAGTAAACTTTATTTTAGTACTTCATTTCATCCTCAAACATATGGTCAATCTGAAAGAGTAATTCAGGTATTTGAAGACATGATGAGAAGTTGTATCATTGAATTTGAGGGAAGTTGAGATAAGTATTTATCCCTCATGGAGTTTTCCTACAATAACAGCTATCAGTCAAGCATACAAATGGCGCCATACAAAGCATTGTATGGAAGAAAATGTCGAACTCCATTACATTGGACCGAACTTAGTGAAAACAAGATTGTGGGAATGGATTTGATTCAGGAGACAAAGGAGAAGGTAAAACTTATTCAAGAAAGATTGAAGGCTACATCGGATAGACAAAAGTCTTATGCTGATGTAAGAAGAAAAGACATTACTTATGAAGTGGGGGATAAAGTATTTCTCAAAGTATCTCCTTGGAAGAAAATCCTGCAATTTGGCAAGAAAGGCAAGCTCAGTCCAAGATTCATTGGCCCATATGAGGTTATAGAGAGGGTTGGACCGGTAGCTTATCGGTTGGCACTACCCCCGACACTCGACAAAATTCATAATGTGTTCCATGTGTCAATGTTAAGGAGATACAGATCAGATCCATCACATATCTTATCTCCTGATGTCGTAGAAATCGAACCCGACTTGACGTATGAAGAGGAACCGGTACAAATCTTGGCGAGAGAAGTTAAACAATTGAGAAACAAGTCTATTCCATTGGTGAAAGTACTTTGGAGGAATCATCAGGTTGAAGAAGCAACTTGGGAACCGGAGGATTCAATGAAAACTCAATATCCGCAACTATTTTCCGGTAACTTTCGAGGACGAGAATTCATAAGAGGGGGAGAATTGTAACGACCTGAAATTTCAAAATTTACTTATAATAAATTACTATGATATTAAAATATCATGAAAATTATTTTTATAATAATTATTATTATTGAATATAAGACATGAGGAAATAAGAGTTAATTAAGTAAGATGGATGATTTAGGCATTTAATTATTTATTCAAGGACATTATTGAAAATTAAAAAAAAGAAAAAAATAATACATACCATCCAGCTTCTTCTCTTCTTCACTTTCATCTTCTTCTCCTATCCTCTATCAAAATTTTCCTTAATCTAAAAACTTCCGATTTATTCGATTCAACTTCAAATTCTTGTTAGAAATCAATTATTTAGCCCTCTATCATCATCAATTTCAGTGAATCGAGGTTAGAAGAAGACGATTTCAGATTTTACAATTCGGATGAATAATAACCCGAATTTGAGGTGAGTGATTTTTTATGACATTAAAGCTTAATTAGAAGAATTTATGGTAGATTAAGCATATTTATGGTATTAGTAAGTTTATTTATACAATATCTTGATAGAATTATATATGTCTGTTGTAGAGGAATCTAGTGCAAGCAAATCAAAGGCAAAAAAGGTAGAAGAGAGCTAGAAAGAGCTTAGAAAAAGGTTTGTGTCTCAAATTTCGATTTCTCGATTTTTGGAAAACTTTCCAGATTTGTATCCTTCTTGTCCATTATTTTGATGGGGCCAAAGAGTCACCATTCTTTGGCTTTAGATTATAATGGACTAAAGCAAAATGGTTCATTAAACTGTCTGAGCTTCTTAATTGTGAAGTCACGGATAGCTGTCACAACTCCACTTTAGGGTCAATTGGAAATAACCTCTCTGTAATTACAGAGGTAAGGTTGCGTACACCCGACCCCCCCTTACCCCACTTGTGTGGGAGCCCTGTTAGGCATTGGGGTAATGTTGATGATGTTGATGATGTTTCCAGATTTGTATCCTTGTTTTTTTAATGTTTTCTCTTGTTATATAAATCCAATTTGAATGATTCTTGATTCTATTGATATCTATAGAAAGTAAGGAATATATGTTCAGAAGAAACCTTGTTGAATTTCGTTCATTTTCAATGTGAAATTTTCGTTTGAAATCGAGTCATAAAATCTGTTTTCAGAAAATCTCAGCTTTGTATACTGTTTATTATTTTGATCATAACTTTGGTTATATAATTTGGATTTCCGTGATTTTGGTGGCTTTGGAAAGCTGAGACATGTGGCTAATTATGTTTAGAAGAAAGTTCTTCGATTGGATGTTGTTTTGATAGTGAAAAATGCAAGGGAAGCCAAGTCACGAAATCTGGAAATTTCTGGAAAGTATGAATATTGATTTATTGTGTTTTAATTGAAGTTTTATGCTTTAAATTTTGGGATTTGAATTTCTTAATTACTGAAGTTATGTTGAATTATTATTGATGATTTATACTGGAATTTTTAAGATGTTACTTTGATTTATTGCCCTTATTAAACGAGTAGAATACGGGTCAGGGTAGATTGGCGCCAATAAAGGGGGGTACAGTACTGTACAAACAATTGAAGCTTTGGCTTTGGGCTTCTGCCGGTATTCTGATAAATATATATTGATATTGAAGATTCGGCTTCGGGCTTGACTGATATATTGATTTTGATGGCTTTGGGCTTGACCGATATATTGATTTTGAAGCTTCGGCTTCGGGCTTGACCGATACATTGATATTGAAGCTTCGACTTTGGGCTTGTCCGCTCCCGTATCCAATTTACCATTATTCATGACTTGTTTACTTTGGGCAATATATGGTTAATGAGTTTGGAAAAAAAATTGGATATAAATTTGATTGTACTTTGAAAGGTTTATAATATAAGTTTTGTGTTTTGGAATTGAATATATATTTGATTGTACTTTAAAAGGTTTATAATATAAGTTTTGTGTTTTAGTTTTATAAAGTTGTTTAATTTGTTTTGACTTATGAACATACTTTGTTTCTATTTTAAAATGTTAAAAATGTTTAAAGTTGTTGTATTTCTTTTATGGACACCACTAAGCAAATTGCTTAGCGTGTAGTTGTTTTTCTACACGTAGGTGGAAATTTGTAGATATCTTGGACCAAAGTGGTATAAGTGGATCAGCTTGAAGAGCATATAAGGAAAGACTCGAGGTGGATTTGTGTTTTAATGTAATATTATGTTTTGTAGAATAATGGCATGTACTAGATAGTATGAGAAATGTAAAGTGGTATTGAGAATTATTTGTAGAATAATTAGCATTGAGAAATATTTGGAGAATAATTTAGAGTTGGAAACATTATATTTGTATTTGTACACATTAAATCTATAAGTATTGAACTTTATATAGTGGAGTAGAGTTGTTTATTGGCTGATTATAGTTACCGTAGCACTCCTTATAAAGAGGGTGTTACAGGTTGGGTGTACGCAACCTTAACTCTATAATTACAGAGAGATTGTTTCTAGTTGACCATGAAGTGCAGTTGCAATGCTATCTGTGTCTTCATAATAAAAGAAGTTTAGACAGTTTAATAAATCCGTGACGACCTGAAATTTATGAATTTTAGTTATGATAAATTATAACTTTATAATTATCATGAAAACTAAGATTCTTAGCATAGGTAATTCTTATAAGGAGCTAAAAAAATTAGAGATAAAGGAAGTAATTTATATAAGGACATGTTATGAGTATTTAATTAATTATAGAAGGATATAATGATAATTTGGCAACAAATATATTATTTTTTTCTTCCAAAACACCCGATACTTCTCCATCCTTCCATTTGGTGCATGTTCTTCCTTTCTTTTCATCTCATACTTTCCATCGCCATTGAAAAATTTTTAGAGCCTTAAAAACTTGAGTTTTCTTTAATTCAATACCAATTTCTTGCTAGAGATTGTTGTCTATGCCTTACACACTCATCAATTCTGTCTATCAAGTCAAGGAAAGAGGGATTTGAAGAGTTAGGGTTCTTGGTGAATAGTGACTCAAACTTGAGAGGAAGCTAATATTAATAGGGGAAAGGGGAAAGTGGTGAAAGAGAACCATTAAAGATCTTAAAAGAGGTACGTGTACACTAATTTTATTTCTATATGCTTTTGCTGAAATTTCGAATTTGACCACAACTGCTTGTTTTTGATTTATCTCTTGATTTACAAACTGAGTTTTGATGATTCCAATTCCTAGGATTTATAAGATAGAAATAAAGTTCTTTCCAGAAGAAACTTTTATGAAATTCCATCATTTACTCGTTTGAATATTCAGTTGAAGTGGAGTCATAAATTTGAATATTCAGTTGAAGTGGAGTCATAAAAACTTTCTTTAGTAAATTTCCAGATTATACCAATTTTATTGTTTTGATGTTTTCTCCTGTTATAAAACTTAGAATTGAGTGATTCTTGACCCTATGAATATAAGAAGAAACTGTAACATATGTTTAGAAAGAAGTTTTGCAAAATTCGATTATTTATTGTGAGAAATTTGCTATTAAAGTTGAGTGATGAAATTGTTTTCTTAAAAGATCTAGCTTGCGCATGGTTTAGTAATTTGATCATAATTTGAGTTATTTTCAACGAAATTTTATGATTTTTGATACGTTGGAGAGTAGACACATGTGGAAACTTATGATTTTAGAGTGCTTTGCAATAGTTTGTTATTTTCTAGTCGTTTTATGCCTCAAAAATTGAGTTATGAAATATGGAATTTCTTAGAATATAAATGTTGGTTTTAATGTGTTTTAATTGAAGTTTGTTGCTTGAAAATTTAGAGACTTGTGATCCTTAGTACTTGATTATATGTTGAATATATTGATATTGAAGCTTCGGCTTTAGGCTTGACCGATATATTGATATTGAAGCTTCGGCTTCGGGCTTGATCGATATATTGTTATTGAAGCTTCGGCTTCGGGCTTGATCGATATATTGTTATTGAAGCTTCGGCTCCGGGCTTGACCGATATATTGTTATTGAAGCTTCGGCTTCGGGCTTGATTGATATATTAATATTGAAGCTTCGGCTCCGGGCTTGATCGATATATTGATATTGAAACTTCGGATTCAAGCTTGTCCGCTCCCCGTATCCATTTTACCGTTATTCATGACTTGTTTACTTTGGGAAACATATGGTTAATGTGTTTGGAAAGTTGGATATAAATTTGATTGTACTTGAAAGTTTCTATACTATAAGTTTTGTGTTTTGGTTTCATAAAGTTTTTTTAGTTTATTTTTGGCTTATGAACATAATTTATTTCTATTTTAAAGTGTTATAAATGTCAAAATTGTTGTATTTATATTAGTGTACAACACTAAGCGAATTGCTTAGCGTGTAATTTATGTTTTCTTACACGTAGGTTTTTGAAGCTTTGTAGATAGCCTGGACTAAAGTGGAGAAGTGGATCGATTTTTGAAACATAGCCAACACTAAAGCTTTAAGGTGGTTTAAGTATAATTTAAATATTGTAATATAATGACATGTACATAATAGTGTAGGTGGTGCAAAGTGTGTTTTGGAGATTGTTAGATAGTATGTTTAGTCTTCATTATACTTGAGTGTTATAGAAATGTAGCAGGTTATATGAATATTTAAGTTTAAAAGAGATATAATTGGTTATAAATCTAAATGAATATGGTTAAATAGTAGATGATGAAATTATAGTAGCATTTCCCTAATTAATTATTAAGGGGGTGTTACATAATCATTTTGCTTTAATGAAACATCTAGAGTAATCTAACAAAATACTATAGACAATTAACTCTTATCCAATAGATAACTAATGTATACCACTTTTTTCCAACAAAAAAAATAGTAACTAAAAAGGATCAATATTCAATATATAAAATATCAAATAACAATCTATTAGAAATCTATTGAACCGTCAATTGAAAACACACAAGTCAATTACACACACTTGTACAAATATCTAATATCAACTTTAAAACAAGTGACAACTGAAATTTAAAATATATTTGTACATATGTCTATTATCAATTTCAAAATAGATAATCTAAAAGAATTCTAATAGATGTCTGATAGATGTCCAATAGATATTTGATAGATGTTCAATAGATACTCCAAAAATTTCTTTTGACCTAAACTGATGATGTTAACCACTGCCTGAAAAGCCCACCTTAGAATACTAATAATTAGTGCTGCTACTAGTGACGCAAACATTGCTGCAAATAAAATTGAACCATACCATATATCAGCAAAAATGAATGAATTAAAGATCAATTTGTTGGTTTCTAAGATTCAAGCCTAATTGAAAAAGTAGCAACTAATTCATTATGAGAATAAATACTAAAACAGTTAGCCAATCTTTGCAATCAATCATCAAAAGTATTTGTCACCTAATTGAAAGCCATATTATATATGTTGAGACTCAAATAAAATTGTAGCTTATTTTCATTTAAATCAGAAGCATACCATTAACAAGCACTAATTAAGGGATTCTTCGCTTAAAATCAAAATTAGACTAGAGTCCAATTATATTCAATAGATGTCCAATAGATATTCAATAGATGCCTAAGGTTAACATGACTATAATTTAGGTCACTAATAAACAACAATCTCATCCTTAATTTGGAATACAAGCACACCTTTCAACACTAAAATTGTTTGCTCCACTACCAGCCTAATTAAATTGGCCATTGATCTCAAAATAACTACCTTGACATTTTATCAAACATATAGCGTGCACTTCAATTTCAACAAAACTTAAAACCTTCCAACAAAGATAATGAACTTGCACACAATTAGAGATTCAAAGATAACAACAAAAGGTAATGATTCTCATTTCGTCCAATCAATTTGAATTCAGTAAACATAGGCAATCAAAATCCACAATAATTTTTATCCAATCTAAAATTAAAGAATCCTTAAGAATAAAATCTCCGGCGCAACTTAACAGACGGAGACATCACAATGAATTGAAAAAATCAGGGAATTGAATCATTGTAAAGGTTTTTGTAGCCATCACGACATCGTTTCGATCCATAAACTGATTCGAAAAGTACAAAAGGAGGAGTATATGCTGTGGGATATGAAAGAAGGAAAGATACAGAGAAAAGATGGGAGAGAACGAACTAGGTTAGGTAAAGAAATTTTAATTAAGAAATATTTAGATAACATGATGAAAATGTAAATATTTTAAAAATGGTAAATCATCTTGACACTCTCCAAGAAAATATATCAACCTAAAAGTAGATAAATCCACATAAGTAGAATAAAAGGGCACAAAAGACTATCCAAAGGGAAGCAAATCAAACAACAAAGACACTAAACAACTAACATATTTGTTTTTGATAAAACAACAAACCAAAGTCCACAAATTTAATAAGTAACTCAACCTTCAAAACCTACATAAACGCAACTAAATATATTATACATATTCTCCCCAACACATATATCTGAAAAGAACTTTTTAAAAAAATATAATCTGTTTCCAACAATAACTTAGAATTAATAATTTAAATTTATCATGGCTAAAATACCAAATATACCGGTGTTACTTTAAATGCAAGCGTCAATGGATAAGGTTCATATTCATAGACATCTCAACTATCATGACAAGTGTAGGATGATTGTCATTTTTTTTTTATCATATAATCCGATTGGACACTTGTTTACTTCAATAAGACAAATTAAATAATTGGACTTCTTTTCTATAATGCAACAAGATTTGAATGTGGGATGCCATTTGAGCTTAGAGGCCCATATACCTGGAGTCATATGTGCTTAGTTAGCCTGTTACTGGTAGCATCAACATTTGGGGCCTTTTCCTAACTGGGCTTAATTCATACGGGCCTTTGAATATCCCAATAAACACCACAAAAGCTCCAAATACCCGGGAACGGAAACAAGTACAGCCCACTTTATATGCAACGGGTCAACCCGGTTAGTGATTATTGGGTAACTGCCAATGACTGTGAATTGGTAACTTTGTCACTCTATTTAACTCCCTCAGAATTAACCCATTCACTCTAAAAAATTTGGGTTTTTTTTATAAATGTATCAAAATTAAAGTTTCCTTTCACCGCAACATTTGGCCAATACCTTTCTCTGACCAAACTAGTTTTAAAATACCCAAACATACGTTCCAAAGCAAAAGTTTCTCCTTCCTTACTCCCACTCTCTTTGGCGTTCAAAATTATCGATCTTCCATCTAACAGCAACGATCTCGGCTCAGGAACTCATCTAATAGCAACGATCTCGACTCAAGAACTAATATAACAACAACGATCTCCTTCATTCCTAACGGCAAAGTTCTCCTTCGTGATTTCTCACAGTCCAGGTAAGGTTTTTTATTGAATTATTTTAGTGTTTCACTAGGTTTTTCTCGATTTTTGAATTTGATTTGATTTTCTTTTTAAATATCTGATTTGATTCAATTATCTGGATCAAGTTATTTTATTTTTAGATTTGTTGAATAAAAAGTTGAATCTCTGATTTATTTCCAGATTAAATCTATGTTGAATGTAAAGAGTTTGCACATAAGGTGTTTGATGAATTATCTGAGTGGTCATGAGATTGTTGGATATAGAGTTCTTAGAGTTTTGTTTACAAATTCATCAAGCTTTGATTTGATTCGCAACCTATTTGTTTGATTCGAGCTTTTGAATTTCTGTTTTGAATGATAACAATAAAAGATACTGATGTGTTTCTATCAGATTTGTAATTGATTTTGCATTTTCGTTTTTTTTGCTTATCTGGTAGTTATCTGGTAAGAAACTGATAGTTTTCTAAATTCGCAATATTCATCAAGCTGGTAGGTAAGTGGTAGATATCTAGTACGAACCTGGTAGAAACCTTATATTTCATTTGAAATTTGTTAAATCCATCAAGTTTATGTTTGTAACATATTTCTACCATATTTCATATATTTACTAGCATTCTACCAGATACTTACCACGTACTTACCACGTACTTACCAGATTCCTACAGATTCATTCAAAAACTTTTTTACAAATGTTCAATATCTAGTAAATAACTGGTAGATATCTAGTAGGAACCTGATATGAACCTTATATTTCATTGGAAGTTTGTTCAATCCACCAAGTTTATGTTTGTGACAAATTTCTACATTATTTCATGAATTTACTAGCATCCTACCAGATACTTACCATATACATTCAAAAACTTTTTTTAGCTGTTGAGTTAAAAATAGATACTTACCAGATACCTACCAGATTCCGTTGAAGTAAAAACATATGAAAATATTATTTTTATCAGTTACTGACTAGATTCTGTTGAACTAAAAATAAAAATTAAAAACATATGAACATACGATTCTTACCAGTTACCTACCAGGTACTTACTACATACCTACCAGATTCGGTTGAATTAAAAACATAAATTAAAAACATATGAAAATGGTATCTGGTAGGTTAATGGTATTTACGTGGTAGGATGATGCTATGTATACAAATTTATTTTAATCATTCTTAATACGTAGTAATATGTTGTTATATGGTCAGTTTATGTCTAATGTAGTTTTATTGTTGCATTTGTTATGAAATATATGCTACTTTTACAAAGTAAACTATGATTCTCCATTTTTTTAATTTTTTAATCTTATTGTGAATATCTAGCAGGAAAGTGGTAGACAGCTGGTATGTAGTAGTATATGTTGTTGCTTATTCAAATTATTGGGAAATACCTCCAGATCTTGAAGATCAAGTTATTCTTTCGCCGAACGCTATTGTAAGAGTTGGGAGACCGAGGAAACATAGAATTAGGGTTACTTATGAGCTAGAGAGGAATGTTAGTGTACGTTGCAGCTCTTGTGGGGTTAGTGGCCATAAGAAGAGAACTTGTCCGGGAGCCAAGTGATGTTTTGTCTTCTTATTCCTAATAAGGTTATTTATTATTCTAACCATTTTTTTGCAGTTATTAATTAGAAGTTATATAAACTCGGCTTTTGTACCTTTGATTGTTGAGAAATTATTTTTAAGATGTCAATTTACTGTTTGTTCCTTTTTAATGATACTTTTGATAACATTTAGTTATTTTAGGTATTGATACCAGATTGTTACCAGTTTCCTACCAAATTTGAAGTAATTTATCTTTTTAGTGGATTCTTGGATATTACCACTTTCCTACATGTTTAGCATTAACATAAATTCATTACAGACCACTATGACTTCTTTTATTGATTACAAATTAAGTTTCACTAGAATGATTTTTCATACCAGGCATGTATCACTTACCTACCAGTTTCCTACATGTTTTGTATTCCATTACTTGTGTTTTGGTTTCTGTTTTTGTTTATTTGTAAATTTATTGTAATCAATCTGTATTTGAACTGGGTTATTTACAAACTTTTTCTTAATAAAAAAAATGAGTACATAAATTCTTCACGATCTAAAATTTTAAATTAAACTATTAAAAACTTGTTCTAAATCACATGAAACTGAAAAAAATAACTTATTCTGTTCTGAATCAAACTACAGCGAACCATACATGTCATTATATGTGTGATACAACATCTCCTTTACATCATCATTTGACGCATTCCCTTGAATGAATTCAATCACATCTTGGTTTGATGTAACATGTACAACAAATTTGTAATTCTCCTTTGGCGGGATCATAAAGTTTCAACTATAACAATTACCAGTTTCCTACTAGTTTCTCAGCAGATGCATAGCACATTTCACATAGTTGTTCTTCATACCAGATAATTACCAGTTAGATACCAGTTACATAACTGGTTCATTCATTTTAAGATATATTGTTGAAAGTTTATTTCCATGGAAGGATCTCCAGTAGAAACTTGAAATTCAATTTTCAAATCTTCTAACTTATCATCTAGCCTCAAGTTGTCAAACACAAGCTCTTTGAAATCACTAAAACTTGAAGAGCTAGAGATCGCAACACCAGCAACTTTATATCTGACGAATTTGAAGTTGCCAATCCAAGAACCATAATAGTACATCAAAATAGGAAGACAATCCCATTCTACATAGATTAAAAGACAAAAATAAAATAAGATGCAAAAGCAGAGAAAAAGAAAAATAATCGCTGCACCAAGGTTAACATCAACAAAGAATGTAAATGAGCAACAACAGATTCAATTACATACCAGCACTTTACCACTTTCCTACTACATACACACAATAAGATAAAAAGATAGGAGAATCACAATTTACATTGTAAAAGTAACATATATTTCATAACAAATGCAACAATAAAACTACATTAGACATATGCTGGTCATATAACAACATATAAATACATATTAAGAATGATTAAAACAAATTCATATACATAGCATCATCCTACCACGTAACTACCACTTATCTACCAGTACTTACCAGATGATAAATGTTCATTATCTACACAGCATACAAAGAATGTGAATGAAAAATAACAGATTCAGTTACATACCAACACCCTACCACTTTCCTACTACATACTCACAATAAGATCAAAAAATGAAAAAAATAGCATAATCATAATTTACTTTGTAAAAGAAGCATATATTTCATAACAAATGCAACGATAAAACTACCAGATTCATTCAAAAACTTTTTCTTAACTATTCAATATCTGGTAAGAACCTTATAGGAGTCATATATTTCATTGTTCTCATTCAAAATAGAAATTCAAAAGGCTATAAACAAACAAACTTGCGAATTTAGAAAACTATCAGCTTCCTACCAGATACCTACCAGGTAACTACCAGATATGCAAAAAAATGAAAATACAAAATCAGATACAGATTTGATAAAATCACATCAAATATTTTTAATTGTTATCATTCAAAACAGAAATTCAAAAAGCTCTAATCAAAGAAATAAGTTGTGAATCAAATCAAATCCTGATGAAATTAAAAGCAAAACTTCAACAACTTTATATCCAACAATCTCACCATCATTCAGGCAATTCATCAAACACCTTATGTGCATAACTCTTTATATCCAACAATCTGAAATCATCAATCCAAAGATCAAGAGCAATGTAATGAAACATGAACACAATCCATTCTATAGAGATTCAAACGAAAATCAAAATCAGATTCAAAGATAAATCAAAAACAAATCAAAATTTCAAAATTGAAAATGAAAATCAAATCAGATTTAAAAACTTAGCAAAACCTGATCCAGAGAATCGAAATATGCAAAGAAGATGACCGTTGTATAGAACAGCAAAATAAAATAATGTAGAGAAGATGAAACCTAGAAGAGATTGCAGAGAGAATAGAGAGAAGCAAGGAGAATAGAAAGAAGCAGAGAAGATATCGCAGAGCTAATGAGGGAAAAACAATCAACTCCACTATTTATATGGAACGTATAGGAGAAAAATGAAAACTTAAATTTGGTCAGAGAGTACAAAGAAAACATAAAAGGTTAATTTGGTAAATATAAAACTTAAACCATATATTTTTAACAATTTCCCAAAAAATTTGGGGTGAAACAAGGACTGAAAAAGTGATAAGTAGAATTTATACCATGTAAACACTAGTCAATTGGCCTTGAAATCATCATATTTGTGGTAGATTTGTATGAATTATTGTTGTTTTTGATGAAATTTCAAGTCACTACTAGATGTAGCAATGATCACTACCAAAGAGCTAGAAACTAGGCAGAGTGAGCAGAAAGCTGAACAGAGTGAGTAGAAGACTAGATCATATGAAGACAAAGACTCTCAAATCAAGCATGTGGAGGAAAAATGACCGAAATATCACCCTTCTAGAAGGTCTTATGCTTGAGTCGGTGAATAGGCAAGTTGATGACGGTGAAGAGCATCTTTGGGCGGTGGAGCAATGACACACGTAACCCTAAACCCTCAAGCTGCAATTTACTTAATTAAACTGAACTGTTACCTTCTGCAAGCTTTATTTTGATTGGTTGGTTTATATTTTTGGATTATTTTTGTGTTGCAAGTTGGCTATCTAGATCTTTCTAACTTGCACTATATAATTGATGGATTCTTACTTTTTGGACATCAATCTTTGGAAGGGAGCCGTTCCATTGGCTACTTTTCTCTGTAAAAATACTACTTAGATTATATATATATATATCATTATGTTTATTTCCATGAGAATTCCTTTGGTTTTTCTCTCCATTTTTATGAGTAACTAAGTCCTTAGCAAGCCTAACCAGTAAAGCTAGCAGATTTCATGGTATGATCTTTCTATCTCCTTTATTTTAGCATTATTTATTATTGATTGCTTTATGTTGAACTTAATTCTTATAAGAAAGACCTAATTTATGTTAAAGTGCAACAAGAGGAACTGAAAGGTGAATTGTAACGCTGACTAAAACACAAAACACATGTCTAAGAGGAACTGAAAGGTGAATTAGATATGCTAGGAAGTTTCTTTAAAAGAATGCTTGCATGAGTCTTAATGCTTAAGGTTTTCCTTGTACGGAGAAATCACACAAGTAGACTTTAAAGACTAGACAAAGGGAAACTACGGCTAGTACATAAGACATGCAAGAAACCTAGATCCTTAGGTGCTAATATGTTAAAATAAAGGACTAGTGATCATTCATGTGACTGCGTGCGTACTAGTTATGCTTGCCTCATTATATATTTATTGGTAGTAATTATTGGTAGTGATCATTTTTGCTTCCCCACTTGTATTTTTCTTTTTAGCTTTTTCATTAAACTCAACTCTTTTACCTTTAATCTTGAACTCGCTGATTTACAATTAAGTTAAAGTATTTCCCTTGCTCCCTGTGGAATACGACCTTATATTTGCCACTTACTACTGATCACAACCTAGTGCACTTGCTAGATCACACTCATTTGGCAGATAACAAAAAGCTCATTTATTCGTGTCAATTTATGTAATAATCTAGTAATTTCCATTTTAATAGTTTTCAACTTGAGATATTTATCATAAATTATGGTAACACAACAATCAATTTTTTTTGAAAAACCCTCGGAGGGACAATGTATCCCTCCAACGGCTAAAAGTTTGGAGGAGGTGAAAATTTCGGGGTGAAGTCCCCAGCCAGGCTGGTTTCCCTGCTTACCTACAAAACACCTACCCCTCTTTTATTAAGAATAAAACTTACCCAAGATCTCAAGATGAGATCGTGAGCAAATCAATTACATGAGAGTAGCAAATTTGGGAACTTAAATACATCATATGAAACTAGGCTAACATCACGATTCCTAAGCTTAAAAATAAACCAACATAAATAAATGCTAGAGACAAGGATGCCATCCAGCCTAGTAGTCGGGTTTTCGAAGATGTGTTTGTTGCGTCTTCTCCAAATATTCCATGCGATAGTGAACCACAGAATTCACGTCCAATGCCGCTTTTAAAGAAAGATTACCATAATAGGAGAAATGCATAACCCGCTTGTGGCATGGCAATAGAAATGCCTAGCCATGAAAACACCTCTCTCTAAAACCTGTAACTCAACTGATAGAAGAATAGGTAATGCTCTAAAGTTTCGGTTTCTTGGCAGAACGGGCAGCTGTTATCCTCAATTGCATTGCATCCACGCCGAAATAAGAAGTCTCGAGTAGGGAGTCGGTCATGAAACATCATCCAACCAAAGAATTTAATCTTTGGATTCAAGTAAGAATCCCAAATTAATGTAAAGTTTTTAGCAGGAAGTGTCCATCTAGGTTGGTGATAATAGCCGTGGCAGAACGATAATGCCAAATAGTCCTTGTGTTTACCAATCTCCCAAATAGCTTTATCAATACTTACTAAAAAAATCGGTTGTCCACTGTCAGAATTTTTGAATAGGAACGAACAGGAGGAAGCAATCCAATCTTTCAGTTCCATGTGGAGTTGTTTCCCCGTGATCCTCAATCTCCTTTTCCAAAAAGGCCTCGCTTGTGTGTGATTTTAGAATAGAGAGTTACATCCTTCACAAATGGACGAGTGTTTCTTATCGCAAATTTCAAAAACATCCTGGAACAAAGATTTGATCGGTGTGTTACCAGTCGAGTTATCATACTAAAAAGAACCAACCATTCTATTACCCACACGAATACGTACAAGAGATCAGAAAAAATTCCAATTGTCCGTGTTTCTAAAGCAATATTTGACTATGCTACGCCAAATAGGGAAGATTACCTTAGAGTCGAGGAGTACGAATTCATGCCATGAGCGCGTTCCATAACGCTGGACGCAATACGTGAACCACAACTAATCATGATTGGGAATATTCAACTTTCAAATCCATTTGAAAAGTAGACTTGAATCAGCAACCTGAAAATCTTGAATGAAAAGGCCACCCAAATGACGTGGTAGGTTTATGGTATTCTAGCTTACTTTACAGATGCCATTCACATTAGAATCACCTCGCCATAAAAAGTTTCGCATAAGACGATTGAGAGTAGAAATCACTGAATTAGGCATTCTGAATAAAGATAGTAAATAAATAGGGAGGGAAGAAAGTACCGATTTGATAAGGATACAATGACCCGCATAAGAGAGACAACTGCCTTTCTAATTTGCCAGACAGAACTTAAATTTCGTAATTAGAGGGTCCCAGGCTGTGATTGGAGGCTGTTTGACAGTAAGCAGAACCCCTAAATATTTAACTGGGAATTTTTCAACCCGACAGCCCAGTAAGTTCGCATAAAATGTAATTGAATTTTTCGAAACATGAACTCCCATCAAAGCACTCTTGCTATAATTAATACGAAGGCCCGATATTAATTCAAAACATCTCAGGACATGAATGAAAGTAGGAACATACGATTCCTCAGCTGGGAGAAAGAATAAAGTGTCATCTACAAATTGGAGTAGAGAAACACCGGGTAGCGATTCATCCAAGTGAATCCCGATAAAATACCCTCTCTAATATAATAATCCATAAGCTGTTTCAGGCCCTCAACGGCTAGAACAAAGATAAACGGTGATAGGGGATCACGCTGTTTCACACCTTTTCAAATGCGAATTGGAGCACTGGGAATGCCATTAACCAAAATTGAGGTCTTGGAATTTTCCCTATAGTTTGAAAGCCAAGAAATCCATATATTATAAAGCCCATTTTCACGAGAACCGAGTCGATGTAACTCCAAGAGATACTGTCGAAGCTTTGTGAAAATATAATTTTAGAACCAGATAAGATTTTCTTTGGGAGTGCAAGTCGTGAATGATCTCAGATGCTAAGAAAGAACACTCTTGGATACTTCTGCCTTTACCGAAGGCAAACTAATTCCTAGACACAAGAGAAGGAAGAACTGCCTGAAGCCTAATGGAAACAGTTTAGCAATGATCTTATAAACTCCATGTATTAGTGATATTGGTCCGAAATTATTCAGCGCGCATGTGCTTGGAAGTTTGGGAATCAACACGGTATGCGATGTTTTTATCGAGGCAGGCAGCCACGAGGTGGCGTGAAATCAATTAAAACGCCCATGAGTTCTAGCTTCAAAGCATACCAGAATCGTTTGTAGAAAAAGAAGTTGAAACCATATGGTCCCGGGGCCTTATTTTCCCCACAGGCATAAATAATGCTCCAAATCTCATCAACTGTGAATGGCGCAGTCAAGGTTGCGTTCTGCTCCACACTAACGGTTTGAAAATCTAACTTCCTGAGCTAGAACGGGATCTCAGGATTTGCCATAAAGAGTTTTGCATAGAAGGTTTGGATTGATTCTGTTATAACTTATATATCCGAGGTTAGTTCGCCGTCAATTTCTAATTAGGAGATGCGGTTATTACGAAAATAAGCTGATGCGATTTGATAAAAAATGCAGTAGTGTTATCACCCAATAGTGTCTATAAAACCCTTGACTACTGGTGTCGCAGTTTTTCAAAACAATTTCTGCGATCTTGGAGTAAGGTTCGGGAATTATTTAACTCCAAGTTTTGTTGCACGGTGAGTGGACGCGAAACATTGCTACTTGTTTGTGCCAAAATCTGAACTTCCAGGTCCTTGATACTCTTTTCCAAATCACCAAAATTATGACAATGCCATGGGTAAATAACTATACTAAGTTTTGACAATTTGAAGGAGATGTCCTTATTCGGATGGGATGAGCAAATGGCTTGCCAGGCAGTGGTAATGAATGGTAAGAAATCTGATCTGTCCCACCAAAAATTGAGAGATCTAAAAGGCTTTGGACCCCGTGGGTGTACAAATATTTGATCGAAATAAAATGGGAAAATGATCATATAACGTAGTATCTAGTGTCGAAATGGTCATATACGGCCATTGCTCAATAATGTCATATAAAATAAGGACTCTATCAATGCACAAAAAACAAAGCCTATTGTGCCAAGTGTAGTCACGGCCGTGAAGGGGAAGGTCGTGTAGTTCGCAATGTATGACGAAGTCCTGAAATGCTGCCATTGACTGATAGCTTCAACCCCCGATCTTTCTAATACATTTAAAATCTCATTGAAATCACCGCAAAGTATAATCCTTTATAAACCGGTAATGATAGGCTGTAGTTACTCCCATAACTCATTCATTTCTAGATGATTGGTAGGGGTATAAAGGCAAAGAATATGAAATTCTAGAACTGGAGACGAGAATTCACCTAAAATCCATCTACCCGAAGATCGGATGATTACCCCTTTAAGAATTGAATTATTCCATGAAATTAGAATACCCCCCGAGAGACCATTAGATGGGGAAAAATGATAGGAGAAGTTGATATGGCCCGAGAAACGACGAACCGTGTGATCAGAAATTCCATCAACTTTAGTTTCCATCAATACAAAAAAATTCAACTTGTGGGTACCAATGCAAGAAGACACAAATTGTTTCTTGGCCCCGTTCGTGAGACCCCCTCGGCAATTCCAACTTAAGAAAGCTAAAGACATAAGAACATGTAAAATACCTAGATATCAAGAACTTAATGTACCTTAAAGCACCATCTTGTCCATGGCTTTCAAGATGATCGGTTTATGTCGTTCTTTGAATAGCCCCAATTTGTTACCCATATCAAAGGACAATTATTTTTCCCGTTCCGGCGTACTTCTCGATTGGGACAGAATAATAATGCGATTCATGTTTTTGATATCTGGTCCTGATAAGACCGAATCCCCCTGTTGATTAGAAGTTATCGCGTGCAATTCATCTACGGGAGGAATTTGGATTGTAGTAGGCAGCATTCTGATTGGAGTATCATTAGTTTCAGGAATCACACTTAAACTTGTATTCAAAAGATCCAGATGTCTAAGTTGTAATCCTGAATTATGCGAAATGCTATTACTTTGTTCCAAGTCTGTAGAAGTTACTGAGTTAGATTACTCAGATGCGACACTAGAATCGCAAGGCAAGTTCGATTCAGAATCAACACAATGTTGGCATCCGATTCCCTGCCTGAAACTGGTGTGGATAATCCATCCTGATGAGCCTGTAAGAATTTTGAAGGATCGACTAGATGTCCTAAATGTACCGAGATAAGACATGAGACAACATCAAGACATTCAGGCATCTCAAAATTGAAATCCAAGGAGATAATTCGGCCAAAAGTAGCCGCCAATTGTCTGATCAAAGTCTCTCAAATGAGCACAAGAGGGATCCCCATGAAATCCACGTACATAATGCGTTCATTTGGCGTTAAATCAGCTGATAAGGGGTTCACCGACTTGAAGATATACTACATTACCTTCCATTCTCCACCTACAAATTCGTTCAACACAACAATCAATTTAAACTATGCAAGAGATGTTTAAGGAATTCGCGAGGAATTGGCAACAGTCATTGTAAGTAATTTTTTCAATTTGATAACTTGCTTTGTTTGATGGTAGTCGATATGAAAGTTGACATCCTTTCTTTTTGTGTTCATTACTTTTCTCCGTGAGTTTAGCTCCGGTTGAAGTTCATGATTTTATGGATTGTTCGTTGGAGATCTTATGGTATGTGGAGTAAAGTTCTCAAATATGAAGCCAAAATTTTTTGAGGAGTTCTTATGGACATGTATGCTTAAACGAGTTGAGCTGAACTTCAGCCTATTTATGTTCATTCACTATGTTTTAGCGAGTTTTGAGCTTGGTTCGAGCTCAAAATCCATGTTCATAGACCGTTCATTTAACAATACGTTTGTTTATGAGTTGTTCACTAACATTAACGAATTCATTTGTTTTGCTTACAAATACAAATAATAATATCATATTTATTACATAAAATAATATTAAGATTTCATACTTTTTTTATATCATGAAGTTATTACACAATAAATTGTTAAAATTGCTTAAATAAAAGGACTTTACGTTAAAATGATAAATAGATTTAATTGAAATTAAAAATATTTTAAATTTATATATTTAGAATAATTTTTATTCGTTATTAAAATTTTATTTTTAATGTGTTAAAAAAGATAATAAATGTAGTTCATGAACTTTTAATGAGCAGTTCATGAACTTATTCACGAGCTTTTAAGTCGAGTTTAGACTTATTCATGTTCGGTTTATTTATAAATTGAGCCTACAAATTATGTTCACGAATAATTCATTAACAATTCGAGGCGAGCCGAATCGAGCTTTTATCAAATCAAACACCAAATTATTTATAAACTGTTCAATTCATTTACAATCCAATCTACTACTACTTTTGTCATCAACTTCCATTTCTTGTTATTATTCTTCTTCTTCTACATAAGTCAACTAAAGTTCCATTTTTTTTTGTGCATCATTAAACAAAGGCTGCAGAACAATATCTACAAATTGGGGATCTGAGGTGGGTTGTACCACACCAAACTAAATTTGAAATTGTTTTTACTTTATTATGTTTCCCCTACTTGCACCATTATTACACTTGCAAATACTGTTTTTATACAAGGGACAGTGGAAGTTTTAGAAAAGAGATGGGCCACGTGGCACAAGTTGGGAATTTGTTATATTTGTAATTATATTGCTCTTGTTATGGCATGTGACCCAAATTATTTTATTTTTTTTACTCATTTATGTAAAAGCCCCATTAAGTTTGCGGTGCAGAGAATTCGTGGGCCCGAAAAGTATTGGACTAGATAGGTGAGTGAGCATACAAGTGGGGTTGAACAAATCAATTGATTTTATATTAAAGCCCAATCTACTACACTTACATTCCACCCTATGTCATTGATTGTTTCTCATATAGGATATCGGTAACACACGGCTTATATATTTTACCATTTATGGACTGAGTTCTATTTTTATTTATTATATATATGTCAACTTCACGGACAAATGATAATGCTTACAATTATTTAGTTTCTGTCATTTCTCATTTGTATTTTGGAAATAAATTAGAATTGTTTGCATTTAAAATTAAAATGTAATGATCTTGAGATACCAAACATTTGTTGATAGAGAACAAAGTGAATGCTATGAATTTGAAAACATAGTTATTTTATTTGACGGAGAAATCCTTAAAATTAAAGATTTACGGTTAGACACAACAATGAAACTATTGGGGAACCAATTGATGCTAGTAATCCAGAGGTTTGGGAACAAGAATATGTTCGGCAGAATAATGCTTTCTAATAGTGACGAGCACATTTCTCATGAGAGTTCGGCAGCAAACATGCCAACAACTAGGTCTTAGTCATTTTCACTGTATGAAAGCTCTTGGCATGATGCTAATGAGGGAGATATTGTTTCACGCTATGCTTTTGCTCTCTCGAAAAAGAGTAATTTTTCTCTGGCTAGGCTACAATCAGCTCAGAGCACGCGCCGGAAGCCTGACAAATACTTCCCCTCCTAGTCGGGAAATTTGCTGGGTTTTTCTTATGCTCCTCTCATTTTTCTTTTTCTATATTTTTCTTTACCTTACTTTATTTTTCTTTTTTATTTATTTTATTTTTTTATTAAATAAAATCGAATCCAATTTCCTGCCCCAGCTTCATTAAAAAAAAATTTAAGGTTAAGGTAAAGCCGTAAAGGCAATCATTGTGGATGATGTACTGTAGTAATATCGACCAAATTAATTACTTTAATCTCTTACGTATATTCCACAAGACTATGTTATCTTGCATTTATTATCAATTCAGTTAAATTTGGTTCAGGTCTAATAAGTTCAGTTCCAATAAGATTTATTTAATTCAACACTATATGTCCTTATTAATTCATGTATGAAAACTATAATTGTTACATCTATAAAGTCTTCAATTAGAGTTGTTAATGGTTGCCTGTATTTCATAGAGACCAATAATCCCTAATAAAAATTTTTGTGGAACGTGGATTAATTGGAAGTTTTTTTCTTATCTCCAAGGTTTTGTCGGAAATGAGGATAGGGATTGTTATAGAATCGTTTGATTCAAAAGTTTAAGTTGATAGGTAAAACTCAATAGTAGTTCATATATTACTTTCGAGAGATAACCCTATCCAACCCATATAGTCTTTGAACCTGGTAATCTCCTATTTGAAATTCTTGAACAATTATAAACGTTGTAGTTGTTGTATTAATTGTTATGTAATCCTTTACATTATTGATATGTGAAAAACAAGTCACTGAGTATTTAGTATATCCAATACTATCTCTAATTCTTATATTGATATTTGTAATCTCAAGTCTAAAATGTTTATTTTCGTGATGAAATGTATGGACTTCAACTACTTGATTTGTATTGGTTTTAAAGCTTAATATGCTAAAAAGTTTATTTGTCCATACCTAAAGTTTTGAACTTTATATTTTTTATTGTAAGACTTAAAATTTATTTAGTGTTATAAACTGTTAAAATTTTGTTTCACTTTGAGAAATGTATTCCCGCCTACGGCAAGTCTGGCTCATTTACAGCTCTGCTCTTAGATAAATTCAGGCAGTGGTGGTGTCAGGATTTCCACATCGGGTAGGCTAATTCCGACTAGAAAAAATTAATGTGTTGTTAGTGTGTAAGCCAATTTAAATGTTACATTGAACCCCATTTCATCCAAAATATGTCATAACCTTTTAGCATACACTTTTTTTATAGCAGTAATTAAGACAAGTTGTCACAATGGTAATTTATTTCAGATTATTTATCTTAGGTATCCGATTATGGTGAAAACAGAAAAAAAAATAGTAAAAACACCAACATTATGACTAAGTAATAGGAGCATTAAATTTCTCTATCTCTTTTCTTTTTTTTTTTGCTTAATATATAACAATTAATTCAATCAATATTAAATTAATTAATAATTGAGTTTTTTCATGAGTGAATTCTGTATAATATAAAAAATAGTGAATTCTATTTTATATATCAATTATTGATCAGGATCTAAAGATTCTAAAGCTTAGGATGATCATGTCAATGAACCTCCCAATGTCCAAGATTTTATTTGTGTTGTTGGTAGACTTTTCTTTTTAAGGATTTCAAACAAAAAAAATGCATAATGTAAAAAAAATTATATTATAGGCGCATGGTTAAAGAATAAATACTTGAAAGGAGCAAATTTAACCAGAAATTTTTTTTTTTAAATTTGTAGTAAAAACGGGCTTTGTTAGCCCGTTTTCAGACAAAACAGGCTGACAAAGCCCGTTTTTGTCTGAAAACGGGCTTTATCAGCCCGTTTTCAGACGTGTTCCGGGTATTCAACCCATTCCTCTATTTTTTTTACTTGTAAATATCCTGTAAAAAAATTAACAATAAGTTTAACATTATCATTTACAATAATAAATTCAATAAACAAAAAATTAAAAAAATAACAACCATTATTACCTTGGATTTAACTTGTAGAAGTAAAATTTAGTAGATTAGAAATCAAAATGAAGAGAGTTTTGTGAGATGGAAATGATGAAAGTTGAGAGAAATGAAAGTGTAAAATTTGAAATTAAGAGAGAAAAGTGTGGAAAATAAAATGGAGTAAAAATTTTTAGGTGGGGAAATAAATAAAGTGGGTGAAAATAAATTCACCCACTAAACCGGTCTCACCACTTGGCATGGGAATCTCCCCGTTGGGGATATTCCCACGCTACCGTCTGAAAACGGGCTGACAAAGCCCGTTTTTACTTCAAATTTAAAAAAAAAAATTTCTGATTAAATTTACTCCTTTTAAGTATTTATTCTTTAACCATGCGCCTATAATATAATTTTTTTTTGCATTATACAATTTTTTTTGTTTGAAATCCTTCTTTTTAATAACATTTTTTTTAATGCAATTTGGTGAGTTGGAATCCTACTTATATTATTTTAGGGTAGGGCAGAGATTCCATTTTTGCACAGTTATAATAGAGCAGAGTAGCATGTGATAAACAATTTTTTTTCTGTTTTTATATTTGTTTATTTTTTTATATGATTAGAAAAACCTCCAAAGAGAAGTAAGCTACAAACTTAACTTTGTAAGTTCAAATTATAAATTTGAACATATTTATAGGTTCAAACCTAGTAATATCTTTGCACGCAAATCGCTGGTATAAGTGATTTGGACCATCTAATCTCACTATACAGTAGTAATTTTTGCCATTGGTTTTTGGTATTAATATCTCTCTAATTTGACAAAATCAAATGCCAAAATTATAACACGATCAATTAATCTTTTAATGTCAGATGAATTAGTACGATGTTATGTTCAGTTTCAAAAAAAATTCTGATTTTTTAGTATGTTTATTATATATGTGGTCTTGTCCATTAATGTACAGTATGTCAGAGTAGGAAATTATTTATAATTGAGCGTCTTGATCCAAAAACATAATTAAGCATTATAAGATATAAGCATTACCTGAATCCAATGGAGATCCCATCCCGATAAGGATGGGGACTCTCCGTTAAAAATTCTCGTGGGGAATAGATGGAGACTTTTGTATACCCGAGACCTTAATGGATAATGCATTTCCCAATACGATAAATCACCGAATCCGATCCTGTTTAATTTTCATTGGAGAATCCCTGAATAGTATCTAAAATCTCCAATTATTTTTTATATTTTATATTAATATAGGTTAATATGGTTGGATCTATAGACATGAGCTTAAGTTCTTAGTTATCTCAATTTGTTGGTATATAAAAAGAACCAATGTGTTTTGCCTCGCCTTCTCCGTTGAACAATATATTTAGTTTTATCAGGTATGATGTTGAACCATATAATTATGTTGTTTTGCTATTTTTATTTTGATCGTTCATTACTTTTATTTTTTTATTGTATGATTTTTTTTTAAATGTATATAACTAGTGGGGAATTGGAGAATCCCATATAAGAAATGGAGGAAAAATTATCCCCGAATTTAGAGATGTTAACAGTGTGGGTTCGGTGTAGGTAGCTCAATACCCATTTCACATCCAATACTTTTCGGGTGTGATTTTGGTGATTCCCTAATTAGTCTTTCGGTATTTTTTTGAACCGATTCTGCACCCATGTGCGGACGGTCTTCGAGGAATCCCTGCCCACCAATAAATTCCACAAAACTTTAGGTGTGTTCTCATTTTTATTAATGATCAGAGCCCACATTCGAATATATATCAATAAATTTTAGCTATAAAAAATTGAATCTTAATCTATTCTAAAATGTGAATGAAATTATATAGAAAATTATTGACAATTAAAAATTTCATCAATTATTCTTATACATCTGTATAATTCAAATTCATCAAATTTTGATGAACTTCGTATTTATCAAAGAAAATAAATGATAAAATTAAAAATTATAAACTAAATTCTAAAGAAATTTAGAGAGTTCATTCATATCGACTAAGTAATACAATGAGAAAAACTTTTGTTACTCTAGTTTGGCTTGGTTGGTGAACTAATAACAGAAAATACACAAGAAGATATAATTACGAGCTAACTAACTAATTTTCTAGTTATTGTAACTAACTACTATTCTTTGATATCTATAGGATATAATGCTTCAATTAATTGTGTTATTATTTTTATTATTTTTTGTCAATAAAACTTGAATATGCAATTGTTTGGAAGACAATTTTTTTAATAAATTATACGTGTTATTCAATTAAAATCTTTTGAGGATTTATTCGGTTGCGGTGCGGGTTACCCAAGGGTGCGGGAATGGTTCGACCTACACCCGGCCACGTATTATTATTGGGGGTAAAATTTCACCCATCCCCTGCCCATGTGGGTGGAAAATTTCAGTTATTCCCCGCCCACATCGATTCGGATGTCACGGTTTTCGGGTATTCCCCGCCCTACTGACAACCTTACCCGAATCTTTAATGGATATAGGGATGGAGGCAATGTTTTTTCCGAAACCTTAATAGGTACTTATTTAGAGAATGCATTACCCCGATTCGAGAAGCCCCGTTTTCAACCATAATTAGGATGTCTCTTTTTGTAATCGTATTAATTACTCCCTCTATCTTTTTAAAATAGGCAGTCTAGCCTAAATTTGGATTATCAAAATACTTGTCATATGCATTTTTCTAGGTATTTTTTCATTATTCTTCCAACTATGTCCCTTAGTATTAATTGCATTTGGGTTGAAAAGTTGAAGCATTAATTTGAGATACAAGGGTAAACTAGTATTTTCTTATCCTTAATAAATGAGTTTATTAAGAAGCGTAAAACTTGCAGGAAGACAAGTAAAAAAATATAGAGGGAGTACTTGTTAATTAATTGAAGCTAAATGCTGCGTTTAGTGGTTGTGTGCATCTGTTATATTAGTCCTCGCTCCAGGATTGTGCTCATATATGCTATTACTGTGCATGAAGTTTGAGCTTTTTCTCTTCCTGTTTCTTTTCTTTCTTTCTTTCCTTCTCTTCTATTTATTTTTCGGACGTCGGAGATTTATCCGGTATCACCATTTCCTCCCTCGTTTAAAAACACCTGATCTCCTTTTTGCATTCTAACCACAACAAAAAAGAACTCACAGCCTCCTTCTTTCCTCAAAATTAGGGTTCTTCGTAAGATGGAAGGTACGGATACTGCAGTCAATGCTTTTGATTCTCTGCCCAACAACACTGTAAAATCATGCCTCTTATATTTTAGTTTGTTCCCTGAGGATTTCACAATTCCCAAGAATGAATTGATTGATTTTTGGCTGTGCTAGCAGCTTTTGACTGATTTGAATTCGGGCTATAATGCTATTGATACCTTAATTAGAGCTGGTTTGTTAGAAAGAAGATAAAGTTAGAGATGAGGAGATTAATATAGTAATTCCTTTAAGAGACAAAATACAATAAATAAGATATTAGTAACTTGAATTATGAAGATATGAAAATAAAATACATAAACATAAAACATAAAATTAATAAAGTATTAAAATAACTTTTAACCGTTAATTAAAACGAGAGGGTTCTGTTGAGGCCCGAATTGATTTTCCTAAGACAGATTCTGCCCCGTATATGGTAAACTGTCTCCCAGGATACAACAACAGACGTTAAGCGAACTCAACCAAGTGTACAATATTATCACCGAGATGGAACTTAAGAGGAACTAGAGACACTGGATAAACACAATCTAATACAGAGACGGATGAAAATATGCACTGTAATTTCACAATTTTGTTCTGCCTTTTTCCTGCCAATACAAGGATGTATAGATATGAAGAGTAGGAGACAAAGAGCAGCCATTTCTTAAATGCTTGCTCAAAATTTTAAAATTGGTTGAAATCAAATGGGATATGGGACATAAGCAATAAATAGTTGCTTATGTTCCTTTTCATTTTTTTTAAAAATAAAATTACTTTCTTTTAATTATTTTTAACAATCCCCCACATAAAAGAAAATAAGAAAACGATAGACTTGATTCGGTGATTATATTCTACATTAATTTGTGCATAGGATAGGTGGATTACAGTCCTTGAACCTTCCCTTATGAAAGTATATTTTTACTGGCTGACTAGTAGACACGATGTCCTTGAACTATTCTGCCGTTTGTGTAAACGATGATATACCTTACACTAATATTAATCTAACTTGGTTTTTGGTTCTCATGGTTATGTTCATTATGGTCGTGAACATCTCCTGGTTCTGCAAGAATTTCGGACAACTAAGCCTCATTAGTTTCCTTTGAAGTGACCCCACTTCACTCTCACATAGGTGATCTCTTCTGCTCAAACTTTTGATGTACAAAGAATCATTAAAAGCATTATTGCTTAACCTTAACACTTTTTTATCACTGTTTACATCATAGGAATGGACATAGGTTTACCCCTACAGTGACCTCACAAGGTTTATGTAATTAGGTTGTCCCATTGAATCAAGATTTTGGTATCTCCAGTCAAACATGGTTGGGTTTTCCTTCAAATAGAGCCTTAAATATTCATGGGCTTTAGTCCTATTCCTTAAGATGTCTTTTCAACTTGATCTCAGTTTAACCATTTGGTTAGCGGATCTGCTATGTTATCCTTTGATCCTACAAAATCAATAGAGATAACTCTCGTTGAGATCAGTTATCTAACGGTATTATATCGACGATGTATGTGTCTCGACTTACCGTTGTACATAATGTTTTATGCTCTTTTAATCATTGCTTGATAATCACAATTTATACACATTGCGGGCATAGGCTTAGGCCATTTAGGAATATCCTCTAAGAAGTTGCGCAGCCATTCGGCTTCTTCTCCCATTTTATCTAAGGCTGTAAACTCAGCTTCCATCGTCGAACGAGTTGTAATTGTTTGCCTTGAGGATTTCCATGAAAATGCTCCTCCGCCTAGAGTGAACACATACCCACTTGTACCTTTAGAATTCTTAATGTCAGCTATCCAACTGGCATCAGAATATACTTCTAATATAGCAGGTTCTCTTGTATAGTGCAGTCCATAATTATAAGTATATCGTAAATACCGTAGTATTCTCATGATTGCTTCCCAATGGCTTTTGCCTGGGTTACTTGTAAATCTGCTTAAACTACTTATAGTATAAGCAATATCGGGTCTTGTATAACTTGGTAGGTACATTAGACTGCCTATAACCCTTGCATATTCCACTTGGTCTATGCATTCACCTTTGTTCTTAGACAAGTGTTTACTGATGTCTATTGGCATCTTGGCTATGCCAAAATCATCTGTATTAAACTTGTTAAGTATTTTGTCCATATAGTGTGACTGAGTTAATATGAGACCTTAAGGTGAGCGTTTAACTTGGATGCCTAAAATTACATCCGCTAGTCCCATATCTTTCATGTAAAATCTGGAATTTAACATATCTTTGGTGCTTTTTACCATCTTTTCATTGCTTCCTACAATGAGTATGTCATCAACGTACAAGCATAGAATGACATATCCTTCATTTGTAGTTTTAACATAAACGCATTTGTCATATTCGTTTATGCGATAGCCACTAGCCATCATGATATCATCAAATTTCTTATGCCATTGTTTTGGTGCTTGCTTTAACCCATATAAAGATTTCACCAATTTACAAACTTTCCTTTCCTGACTTAGAGCTACACAACCTTCAGGTTGCTCCATGTAGATTTCTTCTTCAAGATCTCCATTCAGAAAGGCAGTTTTCACATCCATTTGATGTACTTCAAGATTCCGTAAAGCGGCAATTGGAAGTATTATCCTAATGGAGGTTATTCTCGACACTAAAGAATACGTATCAAAGTAATCAAGGCCTTCTTTTTGTCTATAACCTTTTATGACTAAACGCGCCTTATACTTATCAATTGATTGATCAACTTTTAGCTTTCGTTTGAAAATTCATTTAGAACTTAGTGGTTTTTTTCCTGGAGCAAGGTCCACTAATTCCCACGTATGATTTTGCAAAATGGAATCAATTTCACTCCTTATGGCTTCTTCCCATAAAGGACTTTCAGTAGAGCTTATAGCATCTTTATAAGTTTGAGGTTCCACTTCAACCATATACGTTAAGAAATCCGGGCCATAAGACTTTTCAACCCTTGCCCGTTTACTTCTTTTAGGTTCCACCTCACGATCTGTATTATTCTCTTCTTGAGTATTTTGATCATCTTCTTCAATCATTGATTGAAGATTTTCATTATTATCAACATCTTGTTGATCAACTTGACCTTCACTTTCAATAAGTTCACAAGATCTTTTAGATCTCAACCCTTCATTTATTTCCTTACAGGGAAACACATCTTCAAAAAATGAAGCATCCTTTGATTCTATCAAAGTATTCTTTTGTATTTCTGGGTTTTTAGAATCATGCACAAGAAATTGATATGCATTACTATTCTCAGCATATCCAATGAAAATACAATCCACCGTTTTTGGACCTATTTTCATTCGTTTATGTAATGGAGCCATTACCTTTGCAAGACACCCCCACACTTTCAAGTAATTATATGAAGGTTTTCTACCCTTCCATAATTCATAAGGAGTTTTGTCTTATTTCTTATGTGGTATCTTATTTAAAAGATGATTTGCTGACAAAACAGCATCACCCCATATGTTTTGTGGTAAACCAAAACTAGTTAACATTGCATTCATCATCTCTTTTAGAGTACGATTTTTGCGTTCAGCTGCTCCATTTAATTGGGAGAATATGGTGGTGTTACTTCGTGAATAATTCCATGTTGAGAGCAAAACTCACCAAATGGTGCAATGTATTCACCACCACGATCACTTCTTACCTTCTTGATTTTCTTATTAAGTTGGGTTTCTACTTCTTGCTTATAGAGTATAAATTTCTCTAAAGCTTCATCTTTGCTTTTAAGCAAATATATATAACAGTATTTTGTGCTATCATCAATGAAGGTAATAAATATTTTTCCTCTCATTGATTGAACGAATTTCAAGTCACAAATATTTGTATGTATCAAATTAAGTGGTTCTGAATTTCTTTCAACAGATTGAAATGAAGATCTTGTCAATTTTGTCTCAACACATATTTCACATTTATGTGTTTTATCAATATGAAATGTTGGAATATGATTCAAGTTAATTAAACGTCGTAACATATCAAAATTAACATGTCCAAGTCTACTATGCTATAAATTAGAAGACTCAACCATATAAGTATAAACGTTGTTCTTATTCATATTAATAGAACCGTGCTTACAAGAGATACAATTGAATTTATACATTCCGTTACATTCATATCCCTTTCCCACATACATACCTCCTTTAGACAAAATAAATTTCTGGGATTCAAATACCATTTTGAAGCCGTGTGCACTCAAAAGGGTCCCATAAACCAGATTCTTCCTTATGTCAGTTATATATATAAGACATTTTACAATTTTACTTCTTTGCCGGAAGTCATTTTCAAAATCACCGTTCCATGTCCTTTGACTTTTGAAGTAGCAGAATTACCCATGTAGAGCTTCTCCCTATCATTTATGAGAGTCAATCCAGCAAAAGACTCTTTGTCATAATATACGTGACGGGGTAGCACCAGTATCAAGCCACCACTCTCTTAGGTTTGAGTCAACCAGGTTGACCTTAGAAATTACCGCACATAAGTCGATTTTAGACACATCTTTAGTAATTTCAGCAACAACATTTGCCTCATTTTTGTTTGCCCTTTTTGGTAGCCTGCATTCAGAGGACTTATGCCCCATCTTATTGCAGTTGAAGCATTTTCCATTGAACTTAGGTTTCTTGGAAATGCCTCCTTTTGGTCCTATTTTGGACTTGGGTTTAGCATAATGCTTACCCTACTTGGAGTCTTTAAGGACCTCCACCACGTTGGCTTTCGCCATAGCTTGATTAGCAATAAAAATTTTCAGATCTTCTATTGTCCTCCTCAATATGAAGTCGGACAATAAGATCCTCAACAAACATTTCTTTTCGTTTATGCTTTAAGTAACGTTTAAAATCATTCAAACTCGGTGGTAATTTTTCAATAATTGCAGCCACTTGGAATGGCTCACTAGTATGCATATTTTCAGCTTCCATCCTATGGATTGCAGCTGGAGTTCCTACACTTGACTTACAACAGGCTTGGAATCAATCATTTTAAAATCAAGAAATTGGCCTACTAAGTATTTCTTAGCGCCAGCATCCTCAGTTCGATATTTCTTGTCTAAGGATTCCCATAATTCTTTTGCAGTACATTTTACTGTGTACACCTCATATAAATTGGGTACTGAACCATTTAAAATATGGTTTCTATAAATAAAATCAGAAAATTTCTAGCCATCAACAAATTTCTGAACAAAAGTATCAGTTACTCCATCGGGAACAACGGGAGGATCTTCTTTCAGAAAATTTTGAAGTCCCACACTAGTTAAGTAGAAAAACATTTTTTATTACTAAACTTTAAAATTCACACCATTGAATTTCTCAGGCCTTTCGGGTATCGTTATAGGGTATGAACCTGAAGCCCCATGACTATTAGGCATAACAAACCCAAAACTCGAAAGTCCATTTCCATTTAATCCAAAACCATTAGGACAAAGTTGTCCATTTTGGTTAAGTCCAAACCCATTAGAATTATTTTGTCCATTTTGGTTATTTTGACCGTAAATATTTTTAGGGCCATTTCCTTGAGTAGGGCCAGAACTCGTAGATCCAAAAGCAGTTGGCCTAAAAGCTGCATAGCCAGAAGCAGTTGGTTCACCTACAAGTATAGAAGCGACCGGTGTTGAACTAATAGGCTCAGAACCAATAGGACCAAGTTGTCCATTTTGATTTTCTTCATTCTGGCCTTGAGCAATTTTAGGACTAATATCCATGATCAGCCATGATAAATTCTGAATTCAAACAAACCAAATTAGAACAGTTTTAAAATAATAAATAAAATAAAGTACTAAAATTATCCATATGACAATTTTGATTTAATTAATTTTTTTTCACTTTTTAATATATATATTATCCAAATTAAGTCCTAGTGTCCAAAATAAGCCCTTATTTTCCAAAGTCCAAGTATTTTTCCAAATTTAGGTATTCCAAGTTTTGGTAATCCAAGTCATGGTATTCCAAGTTATGAAAATTTGTTCGTCTCTTTTAAAGGAACATAGTTACACCATCAAATAGAGATAAAATCTGTCTTAAGATTGTTAGAGATGAGGAGATTAATATAGTAATTCCTTTAAGAGACAAAATACAACAAATAAGATATTAGTAACTTGAATTATGAAGATATGGAAATAAAATACATAAATATAAAACATAAAATTAATAAAGTATTAAAATAACTTTAACCGTTAATTAAAACCAGAGGGTCATGTTGAGGCTCGAATCAGTTTCCTTAAGACAGATTTTACCCTGTATATGGTAAACTGTCTCCTAGGATACAACAACACATGTCAAGCGAACTCAATCAAGTGTAGAATATTATCACCGAGATGGAACTTAAGAGGAACTAGAGACACTAGATAAACACAATCTAATACAGAGACGGATGGAAATATGCACTATAATTTCACAATTTCACAATCAGTACGAGGTGGTGTCTTATTGGAACTCGTTGATTGGTAAGTTCTAAAATCGTCTGTCAAGTTGGAAAGGTCAGTGTCTATCGTATGCTGGTGGTCCTTATGAAATCGGTTCTTTCATCTATCCTAATTTATTTGCTATCCTTGAATAAGATGCCGGTCTCAATTAATAATAAGCTTGTGCAATTGATGAGGAATTTCTTGTGGAAAGGTGATGTGAATTCTAGAGGGATCTACAAAGTGAGTTGGGAGACAATTATGTTACCAAAAAATCTAGGGGGCCTGTAAGTTAGGGATCTCAGACTAGTAAATTGTAGTTTGTTGCTGAAATGGATATAGCGGGCTAGAGTGGATGGACAGGGATCATTATGGTATGATATGTGTTTTCGTAGATATGCCTTCGACTCATGGAAATCTTTTGAAAGTATTGAGAGTTCGCGCCTTTCGTACGTTTAGCGTGACATTTTATCCTGCTGTGTAAAGAATTCATCCTTCTGGGAGTTGTTTAAATCAAATGTCATGGTTAAAGTGGGGAACGGGGTTTGCAGCTCATTTTGGTACGATAATTGGACGGCAAATGTGTCATTATCTGTCCTTTTCCTCGACTTGTATCTCCTATGTAATAGAAAAAGTTGTTTGATTCGGGATGGGTGTTTTTCAATTTCTGGTACAACAACATTCTCCAGACCTTTTTGGAAACATAATCTGAGGATTTCGAGTAGAGAGAGGTGCACCGAGCTTTGAAATTAGATTTACCAAACATGCCCTGCGATTTTTGTGGGAGATGGGGCTGAAGGCACTCAAGGACAATAACTATAAGTTGCGTTTCAGGGGATGGCAGATCGATTTGTATGGGTGGGAGATAATAATGTATTTTCAGCCACCTCTTTTTGTTCGGGGTTTTATAGGATGCCCCAATGGACTATGCCAAAAATGGATTACATGTTGGTTTGGAACGCGTGTCTTCTTACTAAAGTTAAATTCTTTGGCTGGTTATTATTTCATAGACGCCTTCCAACAAAGGTTTTTCTATTCCGCCATGGATGCCAAGCAGTAGTGGATGATAAGTGTCCATTTTGTGAGGAGACTGAAACAATCAATCACGCTTTGTTTTATTGTTTGGGCAGCTATCGTATATGGGCTCAAGTTTTTCTACTGCTAGGGATTTCAGTGACAATGCCCTTGAAGGGAGTTAATTTCCTAGTATTATGGTGTGCGCGCTTCACCACAGGACTCGACAACAAGTTTGGTACGGCTTTATGGTTTATGATTGCGTGGGCTATTTGGAAAAGGAGGAACAAGTTTGTGTTCAAAGGGGTCTTAAGCACAGAAGATCATCTGGGGTCTTGCATTCATCTGTGCTGGTTCTTCTTCAAGTATAGGTGGTGGAACCTTAATTTTATTGTTTCTGATGTCTTCAATTTTCCGAGCTTATTACTCAGTTGTCACTAGATAGCTGTTATCTTAGTGTTGCATTCCATTGTAATAGGCGTGACTTGTTGGGATCAGATTTATTTTCGTATCACCTTTAGGCTGTATTTGATGTCCAATGATGCTCTCATCTTGTGAGCAGAAATTGGATTGTATTAATAAAGAGAGGTAGGTGTTTTGTGGGTAAGCGGGAGCACCAACCTAGTTGGGACCCCCGCCCCAAAAATTTCACATGCCTCAATCTTTTTCCTTCTAGGGGGACACAATGTTCCTCTGGGGGGTTTTCAAAAAAAGGATGTATATATATGAAGAGAAGGAGACAAAGAGCAGCCATCTCTTAAATGCTTGCTCAAAATTTTAAAATTGGTTGAAATCAAATGGGACATGAGACATAAGCAATAAATAGCCGCTTATGTTCCTTTTCATTTTTTTAATAAAATTATTTCTTTTAATTGTTTTTAACAAATAATAATTCTGTCAAGTTACAGATTAGGGTTCGGGACTTTGCTTAATCTACTGTATTTAAATCACAACTACTTAGATCAACAGATGTTAGTTTTGGTCGGATTTCATCTATGAAGAATTCCAATCTTGATCTTGCAAGAAATCTTCCTCCATATCTTTTGACCTATTTGCTCAAACGTAATTCTTTTATTATGATCAAAGGTCAGTTCTTGACAGTTCTTGATTTATCCAGATTTGTAATAGAAAAAGTATCGAAAGAAATTTTGGATATGGTCTCGTTGTAGTATCTTAATCTATCGCACACATGGATTGATAGGTTAACACTTGATTTGAGCAAGTTGACAAAGTTAGAGTGTTTGAATTCGGAGCATAATGTGCAGCTGTGCAAGATTTCAAGACAGTTTATATTTAGTTTGCCGTCTTCATTGTAAATTTTAAAGTTGTTTTGATGTGGATATACTGTGTTGGAAGAGGAAGATAACATTTTAATAGTTAAGAAAATGGACATTGAGCCTTTTTTGCAGCTGAAAAATATCAAAGTACTTAGCATCACAATAACATGTGCCTATGCTCTCGAGAAACTTTTCAGCAATACCCGATTGCTAAAATGCACTTAATCTCTTTCTCTCGAGGTTTTCTAGGGCCAAAAGTCACTTGACCTTTTGCCTTTGCTGGAAGTCGAGAACCTGCTTGTTTTCAAAATTTGCCTAGCTAAACACTTGGAAGAGCTCAAATGGAATTTACCGAGAGGAAGGACTTTTGAAGGACTTGAAGAAGTGAATCTCAAAAGTTGCCACAATTTGGAGGAATTAACATGGGTTATTTTAGCTCCAAATCTTAAAGTTTTAAAGGTGGAAAGATGCGATAAAATGGTGGAGATTATAAGTAGCTCACAAGATGATGTAGAGGTGTTTGCAAAACTTGAAGTTGTTACTTTACAAGAATTGCCTAAACTGAAAAGCTTATACACTAGTGAACTGTCTTTTCTATTGGATCATATAAACTTAATTCAAATTGAAAGTCCAAAATTCAAATCCAATCAATTGAAGTCCAAGCCCACAAATCCAAAATGTAGTAAATTTATTTAGGTATTTTAAGTATGTAGATTTTTATGTGTGATAACCAAATTGGAGGCTATTACTACAACCAATTTAGAGGCCATTAAAGTAACTAAATAAGTTGGCTATTAATTGTATTAGTTGGAGGTGGTGGTGAGTAATTGTGTTAGTTGAGAGTTGTATAATTCACCTATAAATAGGTCAGCTGTTTATTTGTTTATCATCAACAAAAATAAGAACTTCTTTAGAGAGAAAAGAAGTAAAGAGTGAGTTGTAGCATTGTATTTTGAGTGAGAGTGTTTTTGTAATATCTTCGAGTTTAATAAAAGTTGTTCATTTGAGTGTTTTAATTCCAACAAAGTGGTACCAGTGCCACATTCGAAAGTTGATTACGCTTCTGAAAAGTTCCATTTTTTACTGCAACAGTTGAATTTCAGGAACTCTAGATGTTGTAGTAGCCCAAAAAGTGTTGCAAAAGACAGAAAAAGTGTTGCAAAAAGCTGAAGAAAGTGTTACCATACATCCAGAAATGTTGCATTAGCCCTTGTACGATTAGAATAGCTATTTGAGTAAGATTGCAAATAGTGTGGCATCGTTTCAAGTTCCAACACTCAACAACAACAACTATAACAATTGGAGTATCAAAATAAAGGCTCTTCTTGGAGCACATAATGTTTAGGATATCGTATAGAAAGACTTCATCGAGCCTGAAAATGAAGCCTCTCTCACACAAGATCAAGCTACAACTTTGAAGGATTCCTAAAAGAGAGACAAGAAAGCTCTCTTCCTCATCTATCAAGCATTAGATGATGTTGGTTTTGAGAAAATCTCAAGTGCAACCTTTGCCAAGAAAGCATGGGAGAAGTTGTAAACCTCTTATAAAGGAGTCGAAAAGGTGAAGAAGGTTCATCTCCAAACACTAAGAGGTGAGTTTGAATCCTTGCACATGAAGCCATTCGAGTCTATCTCCGATTACTTTTCTAGAATAGCAGCCATTTTGAATCAATTGAAAAGAAATGGTAAGAAGTTAGAAGATGTAAAGCTAATCAAGAAGATACTCCGTTCGTTGGATCCAAAATTTGAGCACATTAAGGTGACGATTGAAGAAACTAAAGACTTGGAGGAGATGACGATCGAGGAACTCTAAGGATCACTACAAGCCTATGAAGAAAAGCATAAGAAGAAGCAAGGTATCTCTGAGAAACTCCTCAAGCTATAACTCAAGGATACGAGTGAAGGTCAAGGCAATGGTAGAAATAACCATGAAAGAGGCAGAGGACGAGGCCACGGATGAGGTGGTAGCCATGTTCGTGGACGAAGTTGGAATTACAACAACAATTCTAGTGATAACTACGAGAAAGGAGAAAGTTCCCCAAAAGGTCACGGAAGAGGCAATTCGAACGCGGGGTATGACAAATCTCAAGTCCGGTGCTATAATTATCAAAAGTTTGGGCATTATGCTTCAGAATGTAGAACTTCTAACAATCACGTCGAGGAAAAGGTGAACTTTGTGGAGGAGAAGATCGAGGAGAAAGAACATTATTACTAGCATACAACAATAACAATGATCATCAAGATAACATATGGTATCTCAACACCGGTGCAAGCAACCACATGTGTGGAAAAAGAAGCTTATTCGTGGAGCTCATTGAAGAAGTAAGCAGCGATGCCTCATTTAGAGATAACAGTAAGATATCGGTGAAGGGAAAAGGTAACATCCTCTTTCGTGCTAAAGATGGTAGCCACCAATTAATTTTAAATGTCTACTATGTACCTAATATGAAGTGCAACATTCTAAGTTTGGGCCAACTCTTAGAAAAAGGCTATGATATTTATATGAAAGATTGTAGTCTTTTCATAAGAGATGGCAAAGGAGATTTGATTGCTAAAGTACAAATATCAAAGAATAGAATGTTTCCTTTGAACATTCAACACGATATTGCAAAGTGTTTGACGGCGTGTTACAAAGACGCATCATGGCTATGGCATCTTCGATTTGGTCATCTCAATTTTGGAGGATTGGAGCTGTTATCTAAGAAGGAAATGGTTAGAGGCTTACCATGTATCAATAATCCTAATCAATTGTGTGAAGGATGTCTACAAGGGAAGCAATTCAGAAGAAGCTTTCCAAAGGAGTCAGACTATAGAGCCAAGAAGCCGCTCGAGCTCATCCATACCGACGTGTGTAGTCCTATTAAGCCAAGTTCTCTTACTAATAGTAACTACTTCCTTCTCTCCATTGACAATTATTCAAGAAAAACTTGGGTATATTTCTTGAAGCAAAAATCAGAAGTCTTCAGAGTGTTTCAGAACTTCAAAGCAATCGTGGAAAAGGAGAGCGATCATAAGATCAAAGCCATGAGATCTGATTGAGGAGAAGAATTCACATCCAATGAATTCAACGAGTTTTGTGCAGCACATGGAATCCGTTGACCCTTAACAGTTCCTAGATCCCCCCAACAAAATAGTGTGGCAGAAAGAAAGAATAGAACAATTCTTGACATGGTACGGAGTATGCTCAAAAGCAAGAAACTACCCAAGGAGTTTTGGGTGGAAGCAGTGGCATATGCAGTATACCTATTAAATCGTTCTCCTACAAGAAGCATGTGGGGAAAGACACCATAAGAAGCATGGAGCAGAAGAAAGCCCGAAATTTCCCACCTTCGAGTCTTCGGGAGTATAGCTCATGTTCATGTATCAGATGAGAATCGAACCAAGATTGATGATAAAAGCCAAAGTTTTATTTTTATCGGTTATAACTCAAGCTCAAAAGGCTATAGGCTATACAATTCAAATGATAAAAAGTTTGTGATCAGCCGAGATGTGATATTTGATGAAGAAGGGGAATGAAACTTTGATTCTCAAATGGAAGACTTCAACTTTTCCCCATTTGAGGAAGATAAGCAGACAACACCTAAGCAACCAAGACAACTTCAATAAGGCCTCACAACTCCACCAACTTCTCCTACTCATAGAGAATCATCATCATCATCATCATCTCCATCCTCAAGCGGGACTGAAGATGAAAGAGCACAACTCCACCAACTTCTCCTACTCATAGAGAATCATCATCATCATCATCATCTCCATCCTCAAGCGGGACTGAAGATGAAAGAGAAGTGCATTGTACGAGAAGTCTTCGAGAACTCTATGAGGTGACTGAACAACTAGACAATCTTACATTATTTTGTCTATTTGTTGATTGCGAGCCCGTGACATTTCAAGAAGCTGCACAAGAGAAAAAGTGGAGAGATGCAATGGATGAAGAAATCAAGACCATTGAGAAGAATGATACATGGGAGCTCACTTCACTTCCCAAAGGACACAAAGAGATAGGTGTCAAATGGGTATACAAAACAAAGCAGAATGCCAAAGGAAAGATCGAAAGACACAAGGCAAGGCTTGTTGTAAAAGGCTATTGTCAAAAGGCTGGAATTGACTACGATGAGGTATTCGCTCCAGTTGCTCGATTGGAAGCTATCAGACTAATAATTTCTTTAGCGGCTCAAAACAAGTAGAGAATTCATCAAATGAATGTAAAATCGGCCTTCCTAAATGGAGTTCTTGAAGAGTAATTCTACATTCAGCAACCACCAGGTTACGAAGCCAAAGGTCATAAAGACAAGGTGTTGAATTTGAAGAAGGCTCTTTATGGGCAAAAACAAGTACCAAGGGCATGGAATAGTAGAATTGACAAGTACTTTCGAGAAAATGGCTTCAATAAATGTCCATATGAGCATGCTTTGTATATCAAGATTAAAGATGGAGATATTTTGATCGTGTGCCTCTACGTGGATGATTTGATCTTCACCAGAAGCAACCAAAGAATGTTCGATGAATTCAAGAAAGTGATGACGAAGGAGTTCGAGATGACAGACATGGGACTCATGGCATACTACCTCGGCTTAGAAGTAAAGCAACAAAAGGATGGAATTTTCATTTCACAAGAAAGCTATGCAAAGGAGATCTTGAAAAAGTTCAAGATGGATAATTGCAAGCCGATAAGCACACCGGTGGAATACGGGATCAAGATGTCCAAACATGAAGAAGGGGAGAGTGTAGATCCAACACTTTTCAAAAGTTTGGTCGGAAGTCTACGCTATCTTACTTGCATGAGGCCAGATATCCTTCATGCAGTCGGGTTAGTTAGTCGCTACATGAAATCACCAATAACCACCCATTTCAAAGCTGCTAAGAGAATTCTTCGCTATTTGAAAGGTACAACTGACTTGGGCTTATTCTATTCGGTTTCTAATGATTACAAGCATGTTGGATATAGCGATAGCGATTGGGGTGGAGACGTAGATAACCAAAGAAGCACTAGTGGATTTGTGTTTTTCATGGGAGATACTGCTTTCACATGGATGTCAAAGAAACAACCGATTGTAACTTTGTCTACATGTGAAGCAGAATATGTAGCAGCAACCTCGTGCTTTTGTTATGCAATTTGGCTCAGAAATTTATTGAAAGAGATCGGCTTGATGCAAGAAGAACCGATTGAGATTCGTGTTGACAACAAGTCAGCCATTGCCTTAGCAAAGAATCCAGTATTCCATGATCGAACTAAAAACATCAACATCTGCTACCATTACATAAGAGAGTGTGTTGCAAGAAAGGAAGTACAAGTTAAATACGTGAAGACACAAGATCAAATTGTGGATATCTTCACGAAGCCGCTCACAAGCGAAAACTTCATCAGATTGAGAAGCTCACTAGGGATGACAACATCAAGTTTAAGGGTGGGGGTGGGGGTGGGGGTTGGGGGGATCATATAAACTTGATTCAAATTGAAAGTCCAAAATCCAAATCCAATCAATTAAAGTCCAAGCCCATAAATCCATAATGTAGTAAATTTATTTAGGTATTTTAAGTATGTAGATTTTTTATGTGTGATAACCAAATTGGAGGCTATTACTACAATCAATTTGGAGGCTATTAAATTAACTAAATAAGTTGGCTATTAATTATATTAGTTGGAGGTGGTGGTGAGTAATTGTGTTAGTTGAGAGTTGTATAATTCACCTATAAATAGGTCAGTTGTTTAGTTGTTTATCATCAACAAAAATAAGACTTCTTTAGAGAGAAAAGAAGTAAAGAGTGAGTTGTAGCATTATATTTTGAGTGAGAGTGTTCTTGTAATATCTTCGAGTTTAATAAAAGTTGTTCATTTGAGTGTTTTAATTCCAACATTTTCCATATTTGAAGAAAGTGCAAATAATTGAATGCCCGAGTCTCGGAAAGCTTCCGTTGAACTGCAACAGTGTGAAGGGCAATGAATTAGTGATTGAAGCAGAGGAAGAACGGTGGAACAGTTTTTGGGATGATTATTCTACCAAAGCTGCATTTTTACCGTATTTTAAGCCTTTGTTTTAGAGTAGACGGATTTTATTTCTGTTCATTGATTTTCGTCTGATGTAGTGTAATACTTTTACTTGATTTTTTTTATTGTTCATGTGATGTTTGCACTCTTTTGTGCTCTAGAATTTGATGGATTTTTAACCCATTTTGTGTTCGTTTTGAAGTTGTGCTCGGCTGAAGCTTCTGGAAATTATAAAGGCACCAACAATACTCCAATCTTGTAATTAACTTAATATATGAAATGGTGAAACCCTAGACTGGATTGACGAATATATATATATCAGATAATAATATTGGTTTCAATTCAACTGGGAACCTCCTCCTCTTTATTCTATCCAAAGAGCCGGTTTTTAGATTTATTTTAACACTTTGTTTCAAACAGTAATATAATTCTGATATAATGTATATATTTAGAAGAGATAGAAAATTTATTTATTTTATGCAGGATAGAGACGTGAGAAATTGCAGATTTAACTTTAATAAGTCAGCCATTTTAAGTGTAATAATTGAAGAGGTCAAAGTCTTGCCGAGCATGAAAGTAGCAAGGAGAAGGTGTCTGGACTGAGATTGTAAGAGGACACAATGACTTGCCTCACAACATTGTTAATAATAATACACAAGCAGTGCCAGGTTTTCTAGATTGAGAGGGTGAATTTTTTGTTGAAAAGTTCCGACCGACGAAAATACCGGCAAAAATAATCACGGACAAACTAATAATACATATATTAAACGTTAAACTAATTAAATGTTTTAGTATGTAGCGGCTTGTGAAAGCGTCTGGACATAGCATATCCCCACACATGGTATGATATTGTCCACTTTGGGCATTAGCACTCATGATTTTGCTCTTGGGCTTTATCCTCAAAATGCCTCATACCATTGGAGACATTGTTCACACTTTTTAAATAAGTGTCACTATGGGGTGGTAAGTATTTTTTTAAATAAGTGTCACTTCCGGAATTACAATGCATTTTTGTCTAACTTTTTCCCTTTTTACCCTTACTTATTCATTCATTGTAAAAAGCAAAAATAAAAAGAAAAGTAGTTTTAAGGGTATTATAGTATTTTTATTGACATATTTAATGCTGTGTTGGTATTTGGAAACCTACCAAAAGTGATACTCCATCCATCTTTTTGAAATAGTCATTCTAGCGACTTTTTCAAATTTTTTTTACTTGTCATTATCAAATATCTAAACACTTTTTAGATTAGTTTTCCAATTATACCCTCATTTGTCCCATTACCATTAATTGCAATGAAGTGAAAAACTAAACATTAACTAGAGGATAAAATAATACTTTTTTAGCTTAATTAATTAATTTCTTAAAAAATATAAAATATGTTAAAAAATAAATAAAAAAAAAGAAGTACTTGTTTAAAAATGGAGGGAATACAAATAAAGGTTAGTTTAACACAAATAACACGTTAATCTCATCACAAAATACAAATAAAAGTACAGATACTAAATTTTAAAATACAAATACAGGTAGAGTTCTTAATCAAATAGCTAATTAATAGGCTCCCAACCCAAGAAAAAAAAAAGTAGTAATCCCTCAATCTATTTTTTATTATTTATTTAATTAAATTATTAATATTAATAAAATATTTATTATATTATTAAAATAATTAATTTATTCCTTACATTTTATATAAATATTTTTTTTTTTAATTATTAATTTATAATTTTTATTCATATACAATATCCCTCATCATTAATACATGGATAAATTAGAAAAAAAGTGATAAAAAATATATTGAAAATATAAGTTGATAACTAAAAAAAATTAAAAAAAAAGTTAAAAAGATAATAAAAACTAAATGAAGGGAGTATTTCCTTTTGCTCTTTCTCTGCATTTAACTTTATCTATGCAAAAATTATTTTACTCATTTTTCGTAGACCCATCTGTTCATCTTCTTTCTTTCTTTTCTTGAATTTCTCCTTCAAGTCCATTACTTATCTCCGACGAGCTTATATTTGGAACTTTCAGTGAATACTCCACTCCATTCTTCTCTTCTCTGATTCAACAACCTTGCAAGGGCGGCATCAAAAGCTGTTTGGGGAGGCAAAGTCGCCGGAACTGGGTGGGCTGCTGCCTCTGCAAGCCCACCCCAGCTCCGCCCCTGTACACAAGAATATGAATGTTAATAGAATCCAATGCCTCAATACTGCCATCAACTACTATTATTAATTGACTGATCAATTTATATGGTCAATTTGCTTTTCCGTGGTTAAAAGGAGACTTTCTAGGTAAAGCTTGTGAAACATATATCATATTAGTTATTCTGTAAATAGAAGCCAATTTCATCACAATTTTTTAACTAAACACTAATCATCAAATAGTATTTGAACATTAACAACAAAACAAATTGCAGTTATTAAACAAAATTGATAATGCAAGACAATGATAACAATTTAGGTTTTATTATTTCAAACTTAAAAGCAGGCACATTGAATTTAATATATATTTGAATAAATTTATAACTATACATGCAGTTTTAAAGTGCCGAACTAAATGTAAGATAAGTTGAAAAACATGATCTTACTCTATCCGATTTCAAAAACTAGTCGCTTTACGTTTTTTACTTTAGTTCCTTTTACTTGTCACTTTAAAATATCAATGCAAATTTCATAATTTTTTTATATCTAATTACCCTTGTATTAATTAGGAAAGAGATTGGGTATTGATGAAATTATAAGGTGGTAATAAAGAAAAAAGAGAATTTTATTAAGGATACATTAGTCATTTTAATGGTGTATTAAATTTTTATTAGTTTTGATGAAAAGTCTAAAAGCTACTAATTTTTGGAACCTGAGGAACTTTTATTGTGTGCTCACTCATCCTATCGAGTCCAACACTCTCGAGATCCACAAATTCTCTACATAGTATCAGAGCAGAATAAAGTCCGACAGCCAGAAGATCCTTGGTTCATAAATTCCTTGTGTAGTTTGAGCTAGAAGAGGAGATGACCCGTTGATGACCTTAAGTCTCTGAGGAGAGTGGTCCAGGCCTAGTTGCACTTGAGGGGAGTGTTGGAGATGTTAGGTTCACTACAAGAAATCAAGCTTTTTGTGACAACATTTGTTGTCACAGATAAGCAAAAGTTGTCACATATAATATTTTGTGACAATAATTAGTTGTCACGGGGTCGTCGCTAATAACTCACAGATAATATTTCCATTTTTTTTTATCAAAATGTCGTCACAAATATTTAAATATTTTTGTGACAACAATTTTTTGTGACAACATATATTATAACTAAAAAGAAAATATTGTTGTCACAAATAAGTTTCTTGTCACATATAATACATGAAAATGAACTAAAACTACATGAAACCATAAGAAAGTCGTCACAGAAAAATTTATTTGTGATAATAATTAATGTCACAAAAAACTTTAAAGTTGTCACACAAGTCAATATGTGACAAGAATAGTCGTCACGGAGATGTCGTTGCTAATAACTCCTTAACAGATAATATTTTCAAATGTATTGTCACAAAAAAGTTGTAATTTTGTGACAATAATTTCCAATGTCACATAAACTTGGTTGTCACGAATATTACAAGTTGTCACGTATTATATTACAAATTTAACTGAAATTGCATGACAACTTTATTAGTCATCACAAAAAGGCTATGCATGACAACTTTTTACTGTCACATAATATGTGATGACCATCAGTTACAACTTTTTTTTTTCTGTCACTAGCTATTTGTAGTTACAATATTAACTTGTTACATTTAATATTTGTAACTACTCTGGATTGAAGGGAACTCAAATTTTTATTATTAGCTTTAGAAATTCTAAAAACACAATAGTTAATAGAAGAGAATTTCAATGAAGAGAAAATTAATAATGAATGAAATAAGCTAAATGCAATTGTACTTTAATTAAATAAGCTTAAAAACAAAGATAAACAAGGAGCAAAAAACACTAAGGCCTCTATAAAGTTCATAATCACATCACTCAGAAAAATATCATGTGTCAAAGATTTAAAGGTGTTGTTATTCTGCAAAATAAATGTGGATGGAAAACTGTAATCCACAACAAATAAAGATACCTGGGAGAAAATCTGCTAGAACTCCTTAATAGACTCCAGACACATTTCTTCAAATTTAAGTATCATTTTAATTTGTACACCATTTGCAACAAGTAATTACCACTTAATATTAAAAGAACCGGCGGCTATGAAACTAATTTGACACTACAGCCAATTAGACTAATGTTCTGCACATGAAAAGATTAACAAAGATTAGGGATGAGTATGTCTTTAGTCCTGTCATATTAATATAGATCATTTTCTTCAAAACTACCACAGTGAATCTAATTGTTTAGTTTCATCTTCCATTTTGCAGAAGTCACTAGAGCATAATTCTACTCAGAATCTTGAAACTTGCTGGCAAATTGACTTGAAAAAGAACTTTTGAAATTTGGTAAGATAGAATTTTCTCACATTGTTGTACTTTATACTATACCATCTTGTTGGGCCTAATTAGTGGGGCAAATCAAAGTTAAAAAATATCGGTCAACACATGAATGTCAACTATGTTTTGTTTGGCAAATACAATCAAATAATTGCACACTATTCCCTCCTATGGTTAAGAACATTATCCATTATGCATAAACCTTTCAGTAGCACTAATGAATAATAACAACAACAATCTATATTCTATGTATTTTTATTAATATATATATATACATCGGAAGGTGATAATATTAATATGAATTTTACAAGGTCATATGCCCCTGTATCTTAAATGGCCTAGAGACAAATTAATTACCTAGAATCTGAAGTAATTGAAATTGATTACTTTTCCTTATTCAACATTGTCTCGGGGAATTTAAAAGTAGGACGCTTATTCGATATGTATTAATCAGAAAATATATAACAATAAAACCAACTTTCTCGGCTTATCAATGTATTCATGTGTCCAGCATATATGATATGTTGAAGCACCAAAGCATTCTCTAACATTAGTATTTCCAATTAAATAAATTAAAAATTTATCTTTCATTATAGTTATAGTTTACCTCCAACAAAATTGTAGTAGTATAGAATTAGTACTAAAAATCTCATTCACATTCTCTAATGGCAAATAGCTTTATAATCTTAGCTCAATCTAATCCTTTGTGACAGAACAATAGACAAATTCCATATGTATGAAATATAAATGAGAAGGAGAAGTGGAAACTTACAGTCTGATATTGTAATAACGATATAGAGCACATAATAATGACACACACAAATGGCCACTAAGTAGATAGAACAAGCATAAAAGTCCATGAGTTATGTACTCCAACAAAATCACTTTGTTTATCCTATAAGAGGAATCGTAAGGATTGGTATAATCGAACTCCAGATCTGCCAAGCACATAAGCTGCAAAAAATGTCTTCTAAAATGTTAAGTTCCATTGTTCTATACATCATATGCATATAACACAAGCTATAGTTGTTTCACGTTTGCTAACACCAGAGTATAGTTTTCATCTGAGTTGAGGTTAAGCTTTAGTAGCAAAGTTCAAATTAAGGCTAAACTCAAAACTAATGTTATCAAGCCTAATCCATTACTTTTTTCTAATAAGCCTTCATATCTAAGGCCTTATGGAGTGTGTTACTTTACATTCAACATGAACCAGCCAAGTTTGTGACAATAAAATCTATCTATATCATCAGCGGGAGCACTTTGGTAAAGACTAATGTGTAAATGTTTGATACTCGATACAAATGACCACCTACTCTCAAATTATTGCTTGTACAAAACAAGAGAAAATAATAAAAGAAATATGTGTCATAGGCATTTAGAGTGTAAACATCTTTCTCAGGCAATTTCTCGAACACCTAATCTCCATTTATAACTAGATCTCTGTTTCTATATTTTTACCCAAATAAATAGACCAAAATCAGGCGTGAAATCATTTTTAAAGCAACAAAATCAAAATAATTAAAATAACAAAACAAACACATCCAAAATTGAAAAAAAAATATGGAGATAAGATTCTTAAGAAGACAACAATCTAAGTATCTAATGGAGTTGTTCAAGTGTGCGGTGGTCTCCAAGGTCAGAAAATACACAATGACTAACCTAATTAAACATATCAAGGAAAGAACACGACAAAAGCGAGTAAATTTACGGTTCAAATGTAACGATAGAGTGATAGAGCAGAGAACTAACTAGTAGATGAAGACAAATAGGTCTCTAAAGGGAAAGGATTCACGTCCCATGGTGATTGGAGAAGATGATTGACTGGGGTAGCTCAGCGTGCGAGAACAATGGGGTTGAGAAATCTAGGGTTAGTGAATCATAGACAAAAGAACGGAGAGGAGGACAGATTAAAACAAGTGAGAAGACAAGAAGAGAGGGTTTGAGGGTTAGAGAAAAGAGGGAGAGTAGAGGAAGAGACGAGGAGGAGGAGGCGGCCATAGGGATGCGAGAGAAACAAGGACAAGGTTTCAAGTTTTTTTAATTTGGAGTAGAGGGAATGTTTCCCACTACAGGGCTATGTTTTCATTTCTTTTCCACTTTTCTTTTTCAATTATTTGAAATTTTTCAATTTTTAGTTTTTTAAATATTTAGGTTATATTTCATTCAACTTAAATTAATTTTAATTTAATTCAGTTTAATTATTTTCAATTCATATTATTATTATTATATATTATTATGGTTCAAGGTTCATGTTAATTTTTTTTTTCCGTTTTGAACTAAAATTTTGAAGGTTGAATTATAAATACAATTTATACGATATAGGGAGAGAAATAATTTTATTTCTTAAAAGTTAAGAAAATATTTATAGGAATGATTATTGTAGTTAATTTTTAAAAATAAATATTTATTATTAGAATTTGGGGTTTAGGGATTAAGGTTTGGGGTTTAGGGTATAGGAATTATAAATAAATGAAAATCCCAATTAGAATAAGAAATGTTAGCCCATAATAATTCTGATAAAAAATGAATTTATTTAGAAAGGAACGTTAATGGAGAATTTAATTTAGAATACGAAAGTTTCCTATTATCAGAATTTAATTGAAGTATAAATTAAACATAGAAAAAAAATGGTAAGCCTGAATGAATGAGAATCCTTAATAGAATTGGAAAGGTATTCTAATAAGGATTCTCATTCATTAAGACTTACCAGTTCCTTTTCTAACTTAAATACAAATTAACTTATAAAGAATAAACAAAGAGAATGAATAAAAGTTCTACATTAACGGAGAGAAATTTTCTATTATTAGGAATTTATTAAATACTTAATAAATTAAACATAAAAAAATAAAAGGAAATGGTAAGTAAGAATGAACCTTTGTGATTTTAATAAAGATTCTCATTCATTAAAACTTACCAATTCCATTCATTAAACATAGAATACTTATTAATTTATTCAGTTTGGTTTGATTTTATTTCGATTTTTGTAACAAAAATCGAAATCGAACCGAAATCTGAATTTTAAGAATTTTAAAAACCAAAACCGAACCAAAATAAATTCGGTTCAGTTTAGTTTGATTATTTTTATTCGATTTTGGTTTGGATTTCGATTCTGGTTCAGTTCTGCACACCCCTAATCTCAGGCCCAATTGCTAAAAAAACCTGCAACCCTTAAGGTTATTCTGCACTATTGGAAGAAGAGGTAGAAAATGGAATAGTCTGATCACAAAGATTAGAGTATTCTCTATCATTATAATCTATTTAATATTTTCAATGCCTATACGTTTTTTATAACTAAACATGATATATAATTATCCTATACAATTTGTATAACTTTTCAACTTAAACTAATTGTCACAAAACTAATAAATTATTTGCAACAATCTTGTCATTCATCACACATAATTTTCGTGATGGTAAAAAAATTCATATTCACGTATTGAATAGTTTGAGTTACAACCTTTACTTATTACATAACTATTTTTTGATTCAAGCTAAACTTTGCTAGATCCAACAAACTTATTGTAACAAAAAAAAATTGCAACAAGCTTTTTATTTTGTCGCACATATAGTTTTTGTGACAATAAAATTTTTGTTGTCATGTGTTGAATAATTTTAGTTACAACAATTACTTGTAACTCAAGAATTTTTCGTTTCAAGTTAAATTTATTATCACAAAAATATTGTATTTTTTGCAACAAGTATTTTTATGCTGGCATGCATATAGTTTTTGTGACAATAGATTTTTTTATCACATACTGAATAATTTTAGTTACAACTGTCTCTTCTAACCTAATTATTTTTGTTTCAAGTAAAATTTATTGTCACAAAAATAATATATTTTTTACAACAAGCATTTTATGTTGTCACATATACATTTTTTGTGACGATAAAAAAATTCTTTGTCACATATTGAATAATTTCAGTTACAACTAATACTCGTAACATAAGTATTTTTTTTGTTTCAAGTTATACTTATTCTCACAATAGTAATATATTTTTTGCGACGAGATTTTTATGTTGTCATGTATATTGCTCTTATGACAATAAAAATTTGTTGTCACATATTGAATAGTTTTAGTTACAACTTTTACCTATAATTGAAGTATTTTTTTAGTTTCAAGTAAAATTTATTGTCATAAAACTAATATATTTTTTGCAACAAACTTTTTATGTAGTATTTTTTATTTTAAATTAAAATTATTGTCACAAAAATAATATATTTTTTGCAACAAGCTTTTTATTTTATCACATATATATATTTGGTGATGATAAAAAGTTATTGTCACATATTAAATATTTTTAGTTACAACTACTACTTGTAACTGAAGTATTTTTTGATTCAAGTTAAAATTATTGTCACTAAACTAATAAAGTATTTGTAACAAGATTTATTTATTGTCACGTAAATATTTTTTGTGACAATAATTTTTTATCGTAGCAATAGGTTACAACATAAGTTGTAACGAAACAATAGTTACGATCTTAAAAGGTTGTCACAAAAACATTTATTATATGTGACAATTTTACAATAGAATTTCACAAAACTAATTTTTGTGATGGTGAAAATTTTATTGTAATAGATTATAGCCTGTCACTAAAGTTATTGTCACATATTAAATATTTTCTTGTAGTGATTATTTCACATAAAAAATAAATAATGACTATAAGTGATGTAAATTAAATCTTAATACAAATCAATTAATACCGAATTAAATAAATTTAATCACTGAGGGGACTTCAACTCAAAGGGAAAGTGGCCCAGCCCCCTAACACTAGAATATAATACGTAATATTAGTTATGTTCTATAATAAGTGGGTTGGATAAGTTGGTAGAGCAAAATTCAACTCTTTCAAAGAGCCAGTGATTAATTCCTATCAACATGCGCTCACTTTTTTTGAGATTATTTTAACTTTATTATTCTTCTCTTCATATTTATTTTATACTTATCATTCTCCTTCTATTTTTATTTTATTAACTTTAACATATAATTTATTACCTTATTAAATAATACTTTAAAAAAAAATTGCCCGGCCCCCCTCAATTTCAAGTTTGGATTCGTCCTGGCTGACTCAGTCTATAAAGCCCAAACACTTTTAAGACCATGAATTCTCTACGGCATTTACTTTGTGTTATCTCTATCCTTAAAAAAAATTAAAATACATTATACATATTATATACGTATTAAGAAGTTGTAGTCTGGAAATTAAGAGGCATCGTTGTTGATATAAACAATATAGTTGATGCATTATACATGTATAGATGTTATTAACGAGATGATATAAGCTTCAGATATATGTTATTAAAAAAAAGCTTCAGATATATCCAAATTATACAGATTTTGCTGTTGAATTATAGAAATATATTTGTTGTTCAATATAGTTGTAAGAAACGATAGTTATTTAGTGGATAAACTAACCTAGGAAAATGAAAAGTACATAAATCATAAAGAATAATTTAATAGAGCAGTCTTAATCAGTAATTAAAATGGTACTCCCTTCATCTAGAAATTATTGTCTCTTTAGTCATTTTATTAGTTCTCTTTTTAATTATCAATTTAAATTATCAATGTAATTTGTACAATTTTTTCTCTAATTTACCCTTATATTAACTATAAGAGAGAGTATGTATTGTTAAAATTATAAGTGATTAATTAAAAAGAAAGAAAATTTAATAAAGGATAAATTAATTATTTTAATTATGTAATAAATTTTTTATTAATTTTAATAATTTAATTAAATGAATAATATTTTATAAATGAAGGAGTAATATAAAATTAAACCGCTATAATTAAATACAAAGCATGCTAGTCAAACAGTCAACAGATTCTCTATTGGCATTGGCAATCCCCAATCCTAAATGAAGCTACTCTAACTTAAAATAAGGACAAATTTTGATATTATTCACTTGTCCAATCATTAAATAAAAAAATCAGATCCCTTTTTTTATGAATAAAAAAAAATCAGATCTGATTTTGTGATTCTACCAAATCATCGGTAAAGAGTAGAATAATTCACTCCAAAACCGCCAGCCCGTTCAAAATTTAGAAATGCAAGACGTATAATTGGATTGAGCTTGATATCAAAAGCCCATTCACCTAAGTAACCCTAGCTATAAAACCTCCTTTATCTCTCTTTTTTTTTTTTTATCACTTCTCACCACCTAAGTATTTGTCTATTGCTCTAAATCAATCAAGCTATTCATGAGCTACTCGGTACTTGACGAATGAAAAGTAAAAAAAAAATAATAATTCAATATTCATCATTTAAAATAGGATATATCATATACGGAATGAATGAATTCAACCATTGACTATATTCATTCTTTATTTCAAGGGAATGATTGAATTTACTCTTAGATGGACCCATCAAACTAAATTCTTTATCGTTTTAAATTGTTTTTACTTTAAATTATTAAGTTTCTCCATTTTTTTTTGTTAGAGTTTCCCCAGTTGCACGCCATTACTACAATACGGATACTGTTTTTATGAAAAGGACAGTGAGAGATCTAAAAGAAAGGGTTGGACCACAAGTACAACACACTATTTCCGATACTGCAAATAGAAGTTTGCAGCCTACATAATTTACCATTTATGGATTTATTCTTGTTTAATTTGTATGTCAGCTTCACGGACAAATAATAATGAAAAAATTATTTAGTTTCTGTCACTTCTCATTTGACTTGAAAAAGGTGGTGCGGGTTCACCTAACACAAATTTATTGATTTTGTGTTAAATGAATTCAACTCTAATTTTATATCCATTCAATTTATTAAGTCCTAACACTCTTTATACTCACAAATTCTCTACAATAATAATGTTTACTCTGTAATTTGACAACATTTTAAAGCAATTATAAGGGCAATTATACAAATTTTTGTAAGACACATTGTAATATGAGAGATATCCCAGTCAGTTTTTTGGTAATACATTTCTTATCAATTTTGAGCAACAGGAGAGCGTAAATTATTTTATTTTCTTTATTTTCTGATTATCACAAACAAAATAAAACTCTAAAGACTTCTTCGCTATCCTAAGTACAGTAGTAGGCCACAAACCTAAGTTTATAAGTTCAAATATATTTGAACTTAATAAATAGGTTTGTTTATACCTAACTTTGCACACTAATCGCTGGCATAAGGATTTATACGTAATTTTTGTCATTGAATTTTGGTATTAATACATCAACTATCACTCTAATTTGATAAAATCTGATGCCAAACTTATAACATAATCAATTAATCCATTAACGGTAGATAATCCGTATGATGTCCTATTTCAAAATTTTCTCATTTTTGGTATTCTTATTATATATGTGGTCCTGTCCATCAATGTATATCAGATAAGAAAATGATTTGAAATTGAGTTTCTCATCCAAATAAATAATTAAGCATTATAAGATAAATGTTATGACAATGGATTCATGAATACTGAAACCGACTCCTAATTGTTAGAGGGAATAGGAGCTTAATTAATAAAAAATAATAATGAAACATAAACACAACACTTAGAATGGAACTTACCGAATTTTTTATTATGTTTTTCACTCTTACAATTTCATAAGCAAATAACACTCTTATATAGCTTTAAAATACAACCAAAGTCCACGTCATATACTTACAATAATTAATTCTAACTTATCATATCTTATTAGCCGTGATTTCATGGCAGCCATTTTTAATTTGGAGCCATCTAATACCACTGTTCATTATCAGAAGTTGGTCCCTCCGATTATCATTATCTCCTTCTGATATAATTTGTGCCCAATTAAGAGCCAAAAATTGACTTCTTTATTTTCATAATAAAAAACGTGTGGATTGCTTGCAGGATTTTTAGATTAAGTTTAATTAAATATTTCAACACTCCTCATTAAACTTAATTCTCCTTTATTCCCAACAACGCTCGTAATTGATTGAATACGTTATACTTTAGTGGCTTTGTGAAGATGTCCGCTATTTGATCTTGTGTTTTGACATATTTCAATGTGACTTCTTTCTGGTCAAAACACTCTCGGATGAAATGATACATCGTATCAATATGCTTACTTCGATCGTGGAAGACTGGATTTTTTGCCACTGCCAATGCCGATTTGTTATCGACAAAAATATTCGTAGGTTCATGCTGTGTCATTTAAAGCTCCTTTAACAATCTTCTCAGCCATATTGCATGACACACACATGATGTTGCAGCAACATATTCATCTTCACATGTTGACAATGTGACGATAGGTTGCTTTTTCGAACTCCAAGTGAACGCCGTTTCACCAAGAAAAAATACAAATCCGCTAGTACTTTTTCGATCATTTTTATCACCAGCCCAATCACTATCACTTAACCAACTAATTTGTACTCATCAGATTTTGAATATCGAAGTCCAAAATTAGTTGTACCTTTGACATAGCGGATTATTCTTTTCGCTGCATTCCAATGAGACTCCTTCGGTTCTTCCATGTATCTACTGACTAGCCCAACTGCATGGAGAATATCAAGCCTTGTGCACGTTAGGTATCTAAGACTCCCGATCAAACTTCTGAATAATGTTGGGTTCACTTTTTCTCCATCGCCATCCTTGGTCAATTTTAAGCTGCATTCGACAGAAGTGCTTACAGGATTGCAATTCTCCATCTTGAATTTCTTCAAGATCTCTATGGCAAAGCCACTTCGACTAATAAATATGCCATCATCATTCTGCTTCACTTCAATGCCGAGATAATATGACATCAGACCAGTGTCAGTCATCTCAAATTCGCGGGTCATCGTCTTCTTGAAATCCTCAAACATTTGAGGATTATTTCCTGTAAAAATAAGATCATCCACATATAGGCAAACGAGCAGCATGTCTCCATCTTCCACTTTCACATACAAGGCATATTCATGTGGACATTTGGCAAATCCATTCTCTTGAAAGTATTTGTCAATTTTACTGTTCCATGCTCTTGGTACTTGCTTTAGTCCGTATAGTGCCTTTTTCAGTTTTAGCACTTTTTCTTCATACCCTTTGACGATGTAACCCGATGGTTGTTGGATATAAATTTCCTGCTATAAATATCCATTCAGAAATGCTGACTTTACATCCCTTTGGTGGATATTCCATCCATTTTAGGTAGCAACTGAAATCACCAATCTGATCGTCTCCATTCTGGCAACTGGTGCAAAAACTTCATAATAGTCAATACCGGGCTTTTGACTATATCCTTTCGCAACAAGTCTCGCCTTGTGTCGTATAATTTCTCCATTTACATCCTTCTTTGCTTTGAAGACCCATTTGACACCAATGGGCTTTTTATCAGCTGGAAGTTTTATCAACTCCCACGTCTTGTTCTTCCCAATTGAATTGATCTCCTCCTCCATGGCTTTTCTTCATTTCTCATCTTTTAAGGCTTCTTCAGCATCAATAGGCTCACTATCAATAAGATGACAGTAAAGAGTTAATTCTTCATTGAGCTCTCTAGTTGCATTGTAAAGATCTTCAACAAGACAAAATTTTCTAGGTCTTTCTCTTGGACTTTGACTTTCATCATCATCTTGTCCTGGAGATGCAATTGGAATGGGACTATATGACGTCAATGTTGTGGCTGGCTCCCCCATATCACGATCATTATTTTCATCCATGGTGAAAGAATAAAAACTGTAATTCTTCTGCTTGTCGTTATTCCATTCCCAAACTGCTTCTTCATCAATGGTGACATCGCTGCTAATAATCGTCTTTCCTGTATCAGGATCGAACATCTTGTATCCTTTAGAAAATTTTGAGTACCCCACGAACAAGTATTTTTTACTTCTATCATCTAACTTTCTTCTTTCTTCATTAGCAACATGAACATGTGCAACACTCCCAAAAATACGGAAATGAGATATATTTGGCTTTCTCCCACTCCACGCTTCTTGGGGTGTCACATCTGACACACTTGTTGTTGGGGATCGATTCAATATGTAAACAACACAATCGACGGCTTCTGCCCACAACTCATTAGGTAAATTCTTGCTTTTCAGCATGCTTCTCATCATATCCATCATCGTTCGATTCTTACGTTCAACAACACCATTTTGCTGCAATGATCTCGGGACTGACAGAAAATGACGGATTCCATGATACTCATAGAATCTCTTGAATTCGTTTAACGTGAATTCTCCCCCTCTATCAGATCTCAGGGCTTTGATGTAATACCACTTTCTTTCTCGACGAGCGCCTTAAACTTCTTGAATGCTTCAAAAACTTCTGATTTCTCCTTCAGAAGATACACCAACATTTTTCTGCTATAGTCATCAATGAATAGCAAGAAATATTTGTTTCTTCCCAATGATGTTGGTGTCATTGGCCCATAAACATCGGCATGGATGGGCTCAAGCGGCGCCTTTGCTCTTGATATGGACTCCTTTGGAAAACTGGTTTAGGATTGTTTTCCAACAAGACATCCTTTACAAAGCTGATGGGGTTTGTCAATCGGGGGAAGGCCATGCACCATCTTCTTCTGGTTTAACAATTTTAGTCCTCCAAATTTGAGATGCCCAAATCGTAAATGCCAAAGCCAATGGGAATCCTTTACACAAGTTTTCAAACACTTGGCCACGTCCGTCTTGATGTTTAGAGTGAACATCCGATTCTTTGACATAGGCACACTTGTAAGCAACGCATTCCTCTCATTTAATAACACCAACTTTCGGTTTATCATATGTACTTGATAGTTTTTCTCTAGCAACTGTCCCAAACTTAAAATATTACTTTTCATGTTTGGAACAAAATAAACATTGCTTATGAACTGGTGCTCTCCATTCTTTAAACGAATGAAAATAGTTCCTTTGCCTCGAATTTAAACTTTTGACGAATCTCCAAAGACGACATTTCCACTGAACGACTTGTCCAGTTCTACGAACATCTTATCATCGTCGCACATGTGATTACACTCTCCATTGTCAAGATATCAGATGTTATTTTATTGACTATGGTCACCTTCACAGGTTAGTAAAATCGTGTCGATCACCTCCTCATCTTGGATGTTATTAGCTGTCTCCTCTGCTTGGTTTGGTGGGCTCCGAAACTCTGTTGCGTAGTGGCCAAATCTCGAGCAATTATAGCATTGAACATTAGACTTATCTTGTCCGTCATTTTGTCTCTAGTTGCCTCTTCCTTGTCCTTGTCCACATCCACGACCTTTTTCTCGTGTGGACTGATTATCTTCATTATTATTGTCATTTCTTTCATATTGTTGGTTTCTGCCACGACCTCATACTCCTCTATTTCCTCTGTGGCCTTTACCGCTTCCTCGTCCAAATTGATTAGCAACTCGGCTATTTTCACCTCCTTTCAATGAAGCCTTTGCTACCAAAACTTGTTCAATAGACTCCTCTTTTTGTCTATTTAGCCTTTCCTCACGTGCTTGCAACGAGCCAACAAGTTCATCAACAGTCATCGGACTTGTGTCTCGTGACTGTTCTATGGCCATTACTATGTAATCAAACTTCGGTAGTAGCGACCGTAGAATTTTTTCAACAATTCTCGATTCATCGAGTTTTTCTCAGTACTACCGCATTTGATTCACGACAAATTTTACTTGTGAGGAATAATCAACAACAGTTTCTGTCTCCTTCATTTTCATCGTCTCGAACTCACCCCTCAACATTTATAGTCAAACTTTTTGAACTTTTTTTGCTCCTTGAAGAGAAACTCGCAATATGTCCCATGCCTTCTTGGAAGTGGTTGCTTCTGCCACCTTCTCAAACATTACATCATCTAAACCTTGATGGATTAGACTAAGCGCCTTATGGTCGTTTCTTCGACTCTTGTGCAAACTGTCTTTTTCAGCTTGAGACAATTGTGCATTTTCAGCTGTGACTTCGTAACCTTTTTTGACAATATCCCAAACATCTCGGGCACCGAGAATGGCTTTCAATTTGATACACCAATTTTTGTAATTGGTTTTTGTAAGTTGAGGAAAATTGAAGGAATCACCGTTGGTATTCATTTTTAGGAGGATTTTTCAAAAATAATTGTTTCTAGGCGTATAGGGGCTGTTGCGACACTTCAGAGTCTCTAGCGACACTTTTGGCTTGCTGTGACACTTTCTACAGTTTCTCGCAACGCTTTAGACAGCCTACTGCAACACTTTCTAGACTACTGCAACGCTAAATTTTTTAAAACTCGATTTTTTTTTCACTCGCGATTTTTTGAGAATAGGATCGGATTTTAAAATGGCTCTGATACCACTTTATTAAAGGAAATAGAAGCTTAATTAATCAAAAATAATAATGACATAAACACAACAGTTAGAATATAACTTACAAAACCTTTTTATTATGTTTTTCACTCTTACAATTTCATAAGCAAATAACACTCTTATATAGCTTTAAAATACAACCAAAGTCCACATTATATAGTTACAATAATTAATTCTAACTTATCATATCTTATTAGTCATGATTTCATGACAACCATTTTTTATTTAGAGCCATCTAATACCACTATTCATTATCAGAAATTGATCCCTCTAATTATCTTTATCTTCTTCTCATATAATTTCAACCCAATTAAGAGCCAAAACAAATTGACTTCTTTATTTTTATAATATAAAAAACACGTGAATTACTTAAAAAACTTTTAGATTAAATTTAATTAAATATTTCAAAACTAATTTAGAGTAACTAATAAACGCTACCTAACAAAGTTGCACGGAAGCCATTTTAAGTAAAAGTTGAAATAATTGTGGATTGCTATTTCCATTCTGAATTATTAATTGCATGTCTCTTCAATTATTGGTATCAAATTAATTTTAGGTCATAGTTTTTCAAAAAAAAATTTAATTTCAGGTCATAGCATCTCGATTTAAATATTACTGAGAAGTATATTATTAATCATCTACTTTCTTATATACTTGAATAAAAAAATTATCTAGCTTTATATATAGTATAAATTCATTATGATTAGGGCTGTTAATGAATTGAGCCGAGCTCGAACATAGATTGTTCAAACTCTGTTTGTTTAAATTTTAACGAGCTCGAACTGAGCTCGAGCTTGGTCAAATCGAGCCCGAGCCGAGCTCGAGCTTGGTCAAACCGATCTCGAGCTTTGTTTAAATCGAGAGCTCAGCCTATGAAAAAGATAGAATCTGTAAGATGAAGAATCGTAGATGAAGGATCTTAGCACCACAAATAATTTTTACTGTACTAAGAAGAGGGAGAGGAGGAGTGTTGTGTTAGGGGTTGCGTTTCATAAGAGAAAAATGGAATTAGGGTTTTAATGAGCATATAAAGATTGATGAATATATATAGTATGGATTAAATTGGATCTGAATTGCCTTTATTAGGCTTTATATCCATCTTTTCTCTTTTTTTACTAAGTATTATCTATATTTTATATATCACTCTATACATATTTTTCCTTTATTATTTATCTTATATTTTATATTTTTCTTCATACATTTTTATATCCATTTTTACACATACACTATTTTATATTTTTCATAATCTATATATTTCAAAAATATAATGTTTCAACTTTTTAATTATGTTAACAAGCCTAATAACGAGCATGTTGGCGAACTAGTTCGCGAGCCTCTTATCGAACATGTTCACGAGCTTTCGAGCCGAGTATTCCTTTTTTAAGCTTTGTTCGTTTATGATAACGAACCTAAAATTTTATTCACGAACAAGCTCATTTATTAATGAACCGAGCTCAAATGAGCTTTGACCGAGCCGAGCACCGAGTAGTTCGGCTCATTTACGGCCCTAATTATGATGCACCAAAATTTCATACTCATCATGATCATAAATATCAATAACCAATAGGTCAAATACATCAAGCACCGCTGAAAGCGACACAAATGATACTCTTGGACTTTTCAAAATTTCTTTTAACCTACTGAACTTGGGAAAAGTGCACCAGTTGGCCTCTAAATGCTACGTGTCGCCTCTAATTTGAGAGGAAAAATAAAGAGAAAGACATATCTGTAAAGTCAAATCAACCAGAAGTTGACACGCGGTGTTCAAGCCGGCAATTTGATGCACCTTTTGTCAAGTTCAGAGAGATAACAAGACCACGTGAAAGTTCAAGAATTGTAAACCATTTGGACTAAGTTTAAAGGAGTATTGATGTATTTAGCCCACAAATTCTTTTAGCCTTAATCCACATTGGATACCTTAAGGTTGGCGCATTAAAATCTTTTTGAAAAAAGAATCAATTTTAACTATAAATAGCAAAACATCCAGGAAGAACAAGGAAACTAAATATAGAAAAGAAAAGCTGGCAGTCCTTTAACCGAAGAAAATTAATTATTGATGATTTATTTTTTTTATGAATGTGATTTTTGCACTCTATTGTACTCTTAGAATTCGATGGATTATATCCCATATTGCAGAATTGAATGAATGACTGCACCACACACAACCGCTATAAAACTATACTGCTAAATTGTAACTAGTCCATGAGCTATCAAAAGCAACAGATCATCCAACTTTTAAGATATTTGGAAAATTCATACTGCCATAGAAAATGTAGTAGGGAAAATTTATCTTGCATAATTATTAGCTTGCAACAGATTCTGCAATGAGAAGCATATATTCCTTGCAAAAATAAAAAATGTAAAGCATTAAATGTGTTTCTAGGAAAATTGCAGGGTTATTTAACTCTCTTGCAAAAATTTGGGGAACTTTCAAAGGAATTTGCAACAATTTTTTATAATTCGTTTGCAAAATTTATCAACTTAACGTTCCAAACTCCCAAAATTTTAAAAAAATGAGTAGTTATTGCACCAACATAGGCCACTATAAATAGACTTGCTATGTAAAATTGAGAAAACCATAACCAAACCTTCTTCTATTTACTAAATATCGCCTAATCATTTACTAAATATCCAATATCTCCTCTATTCCCTTACAGCACAATTTCAACCTATTCTTCTATTTACCCAAAACTTTAATATATCACATTCTGCTAATAACTGCTCTTTTTACACCCAACAGCTTCCTTACACTATAAATTATAACAAAAATCCTACACATGTATTTTGGATATTTCAAAAGATCCAGTATTCTGAGGCCAATTTCGGACGCTTGTTTGCTCATTATTTGGAAAAAGCTTAAGTAGTTGTTGATTTATATGACCTACAAAAGCTCAAATCCATATTTCCGATACCCCTATTTATCATTTCCATGTTTAAGACAAATCGATATAAGAAGATGTCCAGCTCAATCTATCTTAATTAAGAAGCTTCCATTGAACTCCAAGAGTGCAGAGGGATGCAATGTTGCGATTAAAGCAGGTGATTTGCTCTCTATGATTAGCTCCGGATTTGCCTCGTATCAATTAAAGACAATGTATTTGGCTCAAGCTCTCTGATCAGTAGTGCTAGATCTATATCACTGCTCATTTTCCTTGTGAAAATCCGGAGCCGATTTTCTCTCTTATCAAACTCCTGCCAATTACCAATTTCAGTTCTTGTTTACTCATTAATTCTCTTGAGGATTACATTTTCGAGAATTAATGAGCAAACGAGCGACTGAATTCTGCAAAAATGCAAAGCAAAGCAGCTGAATTTGTAATTGGCCTTTGATAATTGTACTTGAGAAGAGGCAATGGTACACTGGTAACTATATATTTAGATCTTGTGGAATTTAGGGTTGGCTGTTAGATTATTATATATAGAGTTTATGTTTTTATCTTGTGTCTGTGTTTAGCGGGTATTCGTAAGATACTCTTTTGATTATGCAAAACACTTGAACTTCATGATTTTGTAAATTGGGTTGTTGTGAAACTTAATTAATTTAATATGTTTTAATAAGTAAATTAATTTATGATTGCTTCAACTCTATTGCAAAGATGCCTCTGAGCTCCATTCGTTGTTGAATCTGACGGTAAAGATTACTAAAACATTTCGTTCAAGTTTTTTCTTCGTATTTTCTGTAATTCAAGTTGTGTTGGAAGTCTTCGAGCTTTTGTATATCACAATTCAAGGTAAACATATCGGAAACCTAGTATTTTACTTTTGCCTTTTGTTTTGATTTCGTATAACAGATATATAACATATTTATATTAGATTTATAACGGATTTATAATGGATTTGTAACAGATTTATAACAAATTTATAATAGATTTATAACATATAAAGACAAACAGATTATGCCATACACTTTTATAATAGTCATATCCAATATAATATTGTTATCATTTGTTATATATTTCATCGAACACTTGTATTAGACATTTATCAGGCTTGTAGAAGATGTAACAGACTTGTCGTAAGTTTGTACTAGATTTGTAACAGATACAAAAGAACATACCAATCAATTTCGAAATAGAAAAGAACTAAAGAATTACCTTCTAAACATTCATGAACAACATTTATATTAGATTTATAAAAGATTTATAATAGATAAAGACATACAAATTATGCCAAACACTTTTATGATTTAGTCATCTAATACAACACTGTTATAAATCCATTATATATTTCATCAAACACTTGGATTAGATATTTATCAGGCTTGTAGTAGATATATAACAAATTTATAGTAGGTTTACACTTGTATTTTACTTTTTCTTTCTATTTTGATTTCATATAACAGATATATAACACATTTATATTAGATTTATAACAGATTTATAATAGATTTGTAACAGATACAAAAGAACATACAATCAATTTCCAAATATAAAAGAACTAAAGAATGGACACTCCATTTACATTGAATCCAATAAATTTGTTATCAATCATCCATGATTCGTTCACATGAAGCAAAACAAGAGTGTTGTTCATGTTCAAATTTGAAAAATCAATTCAAAATCACAATAGTGGGAAAAAACGCAGATCACATATCGATTTGAGAATCTTTAAAGAGAACACATATCGCAGAATAAAATCGGTAATTAATAATGAATTTGAGATAAAAGAATGCAAGAAAGAATAAAGATTCAAGAATGAAGATCTGTTTCAAGAGAAAATGAGAGAGAACTGACAAGAAAAGAGCTGCAAATTCCCCGAATAATCCAATACAACCTGGGTTATATAGAGCATATTTTGGTTAGCAGGAAACTAAAAAATTTCAAATCCGTTGGACACGATTTGTTAAGCCATAATAGTAAATATTTTCCATATCTTTGCCCAATTAAGTGTTTTCCGTAGATATTGTGGCGAGGATTTAGAATGAGAGGTACAAGTAAAAGAAGATGAATCATATTGCCGAGGTTTAGATGGACAAATTTTTTCCAGATGGAGCTTCGGGACATTAGCCATTGCATGAATTTAGGTTCTGGAAGGGGGAAAGGGGTGTGTTGTATTTTTGTACTTAAGTTTTTTTTAATTATGATAACTTGCAACGGAATTTTACAGATGCTTGCAAATTTTGTTGCAGTTTTTCCATCTAGAATTTCCCACTAAATTTTTGTAGCTGAAATTTTATATCTTTGTAGTTTTCCTTGTGATTATATTCATTGTTTTATAACAGTTTTCTTTAGAGTTCTTTTTCTTTCGTTTTTTGTTCAAGCCTTCAAATTTTACTTGAGTTCTCATTTTATATCTGATCATATGTTGTGGGCCATTTTCTATTGATTTAGGATTTGCTTCTTCTCAATTTATGATAGATTGATTTTCCTTTTCTTATCCATCCAAGTTGTGCTCGCTGAATTACTGGGGTGTTTGATGCCTAGATAGTTGAGCAAAGGTTTTATTTTTTTCATAATATATTGCAACTATCATCTTATCATCCTTAGTTTTAAGTTAAAATTATGGGTCTTTCTTAAAATTTCATTTAAGTGGTACGAATTTTAAATTGAGCTAATTGAAATTATCACTATTTGGCAGCTTTATATTGTTCTTTACTAATTGGTTGTTGACATTTGTGTTGAAAATAATCTTATTGTCCAGATTCAATAAATTAGCAGTTAAAGAGTCCCAAGTGTCACAACGGTTGCAAGAGTTATGTTTGTATTTACTTTAGTAACGAAAGAGTTGTTTGTCTTTAAGTTTCATTACTAGTATTTACTTTTGTTATTTGAAGAGTCACCTTGTAAGACTATAAGTATGTAATCATTTTCAAGGTTAATGATATACTAAAATAATATTCAGCCACTTATCTCTGTTGTAAAATACGCTCTCTCTATTCTCTCTCATCAAAGTGGTATCAGAGCGTCAGAGAGAGACTAAGAGCGCCAGTGAGCGACTGAGAGCAACTTAAAGCGACAAATGAAAAATTTTAGAATCATGATGGACAACATGATTAAATTTCCCAACTTACCAAAGATAATTACGATGCTTGGTGCATCAGAGAGAAGACATTGCTGGGTTCCCAAGATGTTTGGGATATGGTTGAAATATGCTATGAAGAGCTGAGAATGAAGAGCAATTGAATGCTCAATAGATAGAGTCTTTGAAGAAGATGAAGAAGAAAGATCAGCAAGCACTCTCTCTCATTCATATGTGTTTGGATGAGAATATGTTTGTGAAAGTTGCTACTGCTTCTAAAGTGAAAGAAGCATGAGAGATCCTGGAGAATGCTTTCAAGAGGAAAGACAAGGTGATTAAAGTTCATTTGCAGACTCTAAGGAGTGATTATGAGAATCTAAAGAAGAAAGATTCTGGATCAATTGAGGAATTCTTTAATAGAGTTCAGTTGATTATTAATCAACTAAAGAGATATGGAGAGACGCTGAAAGATGTACGAGTGATAGGGAAAATTTTGCGTTCGTTAATGGCAAAATTTGATTATGTGGTGGCTTCAATCGAAGAGTCAAAAGACTTGGAGATTATGACATTAGATCAACTCTTGGGTTCTCTAAAAGCCCATGAGGAAAGGTTGAAAAAGAGAGAAGAGCCAATCACTCAGAGGTTACAGGAAAAATTGAAATTGTCTGATAAAGAAGAGAAGAAGCAACATGTTGCACATGCGGAAAGTAGTCGAGGACGCGGTCGAGGAAGAGGCCGTGGTCGTGGTGTTCGAGGTTGGTCTCAAGGAAGAGGTAGAGGTTCTGGTTGGGTACAACAAAACTCAACTAGAGGTCAAGGAGGTCGAAATCTTCAAGGAATTCTAAAGGATGAGGCAGAGGAGGCAGATTTGGTGGTCATGATAAAACCAATGTTCAATGCTATAATTGTGAAGGATATAGGCATTATGCAGCTGAATGCATTTTTTATAGTAACCATGATGATCAAGAAAACTTGGTGGAGGCTGAAGAAGGTGAGAATGCACATTTGTTGTTGTATTGTAGCGGCGATTCAGAGAAAACCTCAGAATTGTGGTATCTTGATTCCAGAGCTAGCAATTACATGACTAGTAATAAAAATCAGTTTTGCAATCTTGATGAAATCTCGAAAGGGAATATTACTTTCGGTGATAAATCAAAAGTTCTAGTCATGAGTAGTGGAGAAATTCTTATCAACCTGAAAAATGTAGATCATGAGTTTATTTCTAATGTTTATTATGTTCAGCTTTAAAGTCCAACATTTTAAGCATCGGACAACTTGTTGAGAATGGTTATCATGTGGAGATGAACAAGAGAAATGGGGTAATTGTTCATAATGGAAGAAGAATGGTTGCCAGAGTTTCAATGTCGTCGAATAAGATGTTTAAGCTAAAGATTGACAGCAACAGACCAAAATGCTTGAAAGCTTCTTTTCCTAAGTCAGCATGGTTGTGGCATCTCAGAATGGGTCACTTGAATTTTGGTGGCTAGGAGCATATGTCTAGAAAGAGGATGGTTAATGGATTACCTTTCATAAATCATCCTAAACAGATTTGTGAAGGTTGCATGTACGGGAAGCAGTCGAGAAGAAGTTTTCCCAAAGAATCCTTTACAGCCTTTGGAGTTGGTGTATGCTGATATTTATGGTCTTATAAATCCAAGGTTGTTGTTTATTGATGATTATACTTGCAAAACTTGGGTTTATTTTCAGAAGGAGAAAAGTGAGGTGTTTGAAATCTTTAAGAATTTTAAGGCTCAAGTTGAGAATGAGATTGGCTTGAAGATTTTGTCTTTCAGAACTGACCAAGGAGAAGAATTTACCTCATGAAAGTTTAATATATTTTGTGAATATTCAGGCATTCAAAATTTCCTTACAGTGCCTAGATTGCCGTAGTAGAATTGTGTTTTGTGAATATTCAGGCATTCAAAATTTCCTTACAGTCCCTAGATTGCCGCAGTAGAATTGTGTGGTGGAGTTTTGAATATGGCTCATAGCATGTTGAAGAGCAAAGCCTTGCCAAAGGAGTTTTGGGCAAAAGATGTGGCTTGTGCGGTGTACTTGAATAATAGAAGTCATGCTTAGAAGTTGATGAATATGACCCCTCAAAAAGCGTGGAGTGGTAAGAAACCAAATATTTCTCATTTAAAAGTATTTGGCTATCTTGCTTATGTGTATGTAGTTGATGAGTTGAGAAAAAAGCTTGATGACAAGAGTGAAAAGATGGTGTTCATTGATTATTCACCAAGTTCAAAGGATTATAAGTTCTATAATCCTCAAACTAGAAGAAGTGTACTAGCCGAGATGCGGAATTTGATGAAGGAAGTTGCTGGAACTGGAATGTTTCAGATAATGAGAATTATGATTTTCTTCATTTCTTTGAAGATGATGTAATTGCAGGGGAATGCGACTTGAACAGACAAAATGCGATATACACTAGTAGATAGAATGCGACTTATGACGGATAAGAACGACATAATGCAACTTATGACGAACAGAACGCTACTGATGTGGCTTCACAAAGCTCATCTGAAAGGAAACCTTGCATGAGGAGTTTGGATGATATTTATGTAGAAATAACAGAAGTGGATAACACCACATTATTTTGTTTGTTTGCTGATATAGAACCTGTCAAGTTTAAAGATGGCAAGTGGTGATTTACAATGGATGAAGAGATTAATTCCATTCAGAAAAATGACACATGGGAGCTGACCTCATTGCCAAAGGGAAAGCAAGTAGCAGGTGTCAAGTGGATTTATAAGACAAAGAAGAATTCAAAACACAAGGAGTAGAAGTATAAAGCTCGCCTTGTTGCAAAAGGCTATTCTCGAAAGGCCAGAATTGATTATGAAGAGGTGTTTGCACCGGTGGCTTGGATAGAAACAATCCTACTGATTATATCCTTGGTGGCACAACAAGGATGGAAAATTCACCAGATGGATGTGAAATCAGCTTTCTTGAATAGAACTCTTGAAGACGAGGTTTATTTTGAACAACCTTTGGGCTATGTTGTCAAAGGTGACGAAGATAAAGTGTTGAAGTTTATGAAGGCTTTGTATGGCTTCAAACAAGCTCCAAGAGCTTGGTACTCATGTATTGATGAGTATTTTCAGAGGAATGGTTTCACAAGATGTCCCTATAAACATGCTTTGTATGTAAAGAAAAGCACAAGTGGAAAAATGATGTTTGTGTGCATGTATATTGATTATTTGATATTTATAGGAGTTTATGAGAAGATGATTGAGGAGTTCAAGGCATTGATGGAAAAGAACTTTGAAATGACTGATTTGCGGATGATGTCTTATTATTTGAGCATTGAAGTCTAATCAAGTGAAGAAGGCATATTTCTTTCACAAAGAACATATGTGGAAGCTATATTGAAGGACTTCAGAATGGACAAATGCAATTCAGTCTCTACTCCTGTTAAATGCAGAATAAAACTTTCGAGGCATGACAATGAAGAGACAGTTGATCCAACTATGTTCAGAAGATTGGTTGGAAAAGTGCGTTTTTTGACATTTACAAGACTAGATATCTTGTATAGCGTTGGACTAGTGAGTCGTTATATGCAGTGTCCAACTTTGAATCATATGAATGTTGCGAAGTGAATCCTCCATTATGTAAAAGGTACTATTTCTTACGTCTCAAAATAATAGCAAGTTGTATGGATTCAGTGATAGTGATTGGGGAGGAATATTGATGATCGAAAAAGCACAACTGGTTTTGTGTTCTTTATGGGAAATGCGGTTTTTGCTTGGAGTTCCAAGTAACAAGTAATTATCACATTGTCTACATGTGAAGCTAAGTATGTAGTAGCAACATCTTGTGTTTGTCACGCTATATGGTTAAGGAGATTGTTAGAGAGTCTCAATTTTGTTCAAGAGAAAGCTACAGAAGTGTTCGTTGACAACAAATCCGTAATTGCATTGGCAAAGAATACAATCTTTCATGAGTGAAGCAAACACATTGACACGAAGTATCATTACATCCGGGAGTGTGTCAATAACAAAGAAGTTGAGTTGAAACATGTGTCGTCCAAAGATCAGGTTGCGAACATTTTCACAAAGGCATTGAAGTTTGTTGACTTTAGTAGATTGAGATCGCTCTTGGGAGTTATGCAGACATAAGTTTACAAGAAGGTGTTGAAAATAAACTTACTGTCCACATTAAACGAATCAGTAGCTACAGAGTCCCAAGAGTCACATCGGTTGTAAGAGTTATGTTTGTATTTACTTTAGTAACCGAAGAGTCGTTTGTCTTCAATTGTCATTAGTAGTATTTACTTTTATTATTTGAAGAGTCACCTGATAAGACTATAAGTACGTAATTATTTTCAAGGTTAATAATATACCGAAATAATATTCAACCGCTTATCTCTATTATAAAATACGCTCTCTCCATATTGTCTTCCATTAATTTGTTAGTTTATGTGTCACTCTGGACTAATTTCAAAGTTTATTGGAACAAATTGCTGGACAAATTTTATTTGACCCTTTATTCAGTGTACAGATTCGTTCATATAGATTAAGTGCGAGCAACATATGAATGCTACGTAATTTTAGACTAGTTTCATCTTTTTATTATTTCTTTTAAAGAAGAGAAGATATTGTCTACATCTTCTCCATCTCTTGTTCTTTAATAATTCCCACCTAACATTCCAAACATGATATTTTTCTCTCTGCTTTTGAATTGAATACAGTGGAAATGATGGTTACAAAAATGGAAGTTGACAAACGAATTATCCTATGAGAAATATTGCTTCAAAATTTTGGAGCAGATGAAAAAAAAAAAAAAGAAGGGAAATGGTGTTTGAAATTTGTAATTTTATTAATTAACTCATTTTATCTAAATAATTCAAACACAAGTCCTTATATAGACATATAAAATAACTAACTAAATCCACTAATAGCATTAACACATTATGTTGTTCCATTAATTCAGCTAACAAATAAAATTCGATTTTAATTAAAAATAAAATTTTACTTACCACTAATGCACTTTTGATATAATGAGAATATATTTTAGGCATATTCAACACTCCTCCTTGCTTAAAATATTCTAAATGAAAATTACAGAAGCACTTCTTTCATGTTCGATGGTGCACTTGTCACCAATCAATTTGTTTATGCACTTCTCATCAACCTTCAACTAATGATGCACTTTCTCACCATTAAACTTGTTAGATGCATTTCCCACCAACCTTCAACTCATGGAACACTTCTATTAATAAACCAATTTAGTTGTCTCCGCAACTTCAACTTAACTTTGCAATTCTTTTGAAAATGACTACAAATTATAAAATTAAAAACTAAAAATTCATACATTGAGCACCATCTCTCAATTAATGTTCCCCTCTGTTGAAAAAATAAGTGTTATTTCAAAAAAATTTTATCTTGTATCGTTTATAAATGAGTTTGATTTTATAGACTTAATTATAAAAGAGACTTGTATATGCATTAGAGAAACAATCCAAAAATCTGTTTGTAGTATAAATAAGAGGTCCATAAGAAAACTCACTTATATTATTTTTGTAAAATACATTTTTATATTTGTATTATGATATATACAACAGATACAAATCAGTTTATATTTGTTTTATTTAAATAGAGTTTTAATAAAGACTTTTTCATTGTTTAATTAACGTCTTTGGTCAAAGTTTTTATATCAACTGCTAATCAAAGTAGTTTGAGATTTTATCCATGTAATCCGGGAGTGATTTTAACGTTATTTAACAGCCACCTATTTGGCTATGAAAGGCTCATTTTAGTGCTCATTTGATAACAATATATTCACTGTTTTCTCACTTTGTTCTCATATTCTTCTACTGTCTTTCAATTTCTTTCTTTATATTTCTTCGATTCAATTAATTTGATTGAAGCAGTTATTTAATTTTAGAAGGAACTCTAAATATTTTTTAAGGACAATGCCTTTAGACATGACTCAGTTGATTGATGTTTTCGTTACTTTAAACTTTATTTATAATTTCTATTGTATTCTATATGATTTCTACTAAGTATATTTAAGTTTTTGGTTGAAGGTGAGGATCAGAAAATTCGAAGAGGCGGATATTCCAACGAGATTGACACTCTCAATTCGATGGAGAAAACCGGACTTGAATATTTATTTCTTTATTTTTATAATTATTAGCTAACAATCTTAAAGGATACTTTGTAATTCATTGTGATTATAAAGTTTATTGTATGGATGACAGATTTATAAAGGTAAAGGCCTTACAACTATGAAAGTAAGGATTTAATTGCGACAGAATTTACTAACCTGCTAATAGCTTTGGGAGAAGTTATAGCTTTGGGCTACTGGCATTATTTTTTGGCTCCTTCAATTTTAATTCCCGAAATGGTGGACGGTAACTTTGCATTTCTTTTAAGAAAAATATATACTGATATTATGAGTTATATGATTTAATTGGGACCTTGCCACCTAATTTTTTCTTGGTATTCTTTTTACGTGCTAATAAAAGGGAGCATCAACTGAGTTATTGGCAATTATATAAATTGTTTTCAAAGAGAAACAAGTGCATTGAATCCGTATTTATGTTACTTGTAATTAGTGCTCTGCTATACTATTTCTTTTTCTTTGATATGCAAATGTGTTTACACAATTTGATGGCATTTATATTATATTTAATATTCAATATCGGTAATTGTTTCTGAGTTACGGAATATATGTTTGATTTCTGTAAACTGTAAGTAATTGTGTTTAAACGCAAGAGTAATAACAGCTATCTTGTAGCAATGTTTATCTTCGAAAAAGAGACTTTTTATAGAGCATTGGATAAGATAAGTTGCTATATGACTCTTGATGGTTAAAGTTATGATGATAAATTGAGGATGGAAATGGCAAGTGTTATCACGAAGTTGAGCTGGAAATATACTGGGATGTCAAGTAAGTATGATCTTTAGACTCGGTTATTTGAGATTAAGTGACAATGATTCAAATTATTAAATGTGAATTTTCAAGTGTCGTGCTTTCAAATATTTGATTGAATCTTGTCATTTACTGAGATAAAAATATTTCATATCGAGAATAAGACACCCTATAAGTTATGAAAGGATTTTATATCCACCTAATTTGGATATATTTAGAAGTGTGGGGATGTTGTGCTAAGGTTCAAAAACCTTTATTTGTATGTTCATAGATTATGTTGAATATACTGATGTGCTTGAAAATAATATATTATTTTATTGGTACGAGAACCATAAGGATGAATGAGAGTGTCTTGTTAACACAGGAACACTACATTGAGAACCTTCATATGAAGTTTGGACTTTTATATTAATTTTGTGAGAATCCTTATGATTAAAATATAACTTGTTCGTGAAATACTTGAGAGATGCCATGAGCTATCGTATTCTATATTTTGGATATCCTCTGTTCCAAAAATGTATAGTGATGTTAAGTGAATCTCTTATTCAAATGAGGTAATATTTACAAGTGGATATGCTTTCACTCTTGGTGGTGAAGCAATAACATGGAAGTCAACTAAGCAGATTATAATCAAAGATAGTTGCTTGAGATATAACGAGGCTAAGGCCCTGTTCTTTTTAACTTATATTCAGTCCAGTTCAATTCAGTTCAGTTCAGTACTGCATACATATAAATTTATACTAAATAAGTTCAGTTCAGTTCAGTACTACTACTTATAAGTTGAAAGAAATAGGACCCAAGGGGTTGAAAAAACCTCCTCAGTATGCGTTACTTTGGAAATATAAAGTTAACACATTTCAATACATTGATATTGCGCAATATCTGTTTCAAGAATAAAACCTTTAATGGCACAAATAAACGTACTTTTAAGACATAATATTGTGATGGAATTCTATCCATTAATTATGCAAGTCAAGAGTGGTTTTGGCTAAATTATTTAATTAAATTTGTAGAAATTTATTTATTTCGTAAACATCAGAGAGGATGAGTCTAAAGCCATTTGAAATTAACAAAGATAGTAACCTAACCTATATGATTGGAGATCCCATGAAATAGGTTCATATTGGTAATAACAAGTCTTTGTTAGTTTTGCTAGCACAAATAAATTATCTCAATCCTAGATGTGTGAATGTGCTATGTTGCATATTTTGAGAGGTTGAGTTAAAAGAACTCTTAATGAATTTCATAGCTCTCATGAGTGGTGTATAAAGTACAATATACACTTGATGAAATCACCTACATCATTGTGAAGTGGGGCCGCTTGTATGAGATATTGGCACTATCTCTAGAGCACTTATGAGTGACCAGACTCCCGCATGGCCAATTATGACGCACCACGACGTTGTACAGAAACTTATCTTGGTATAATGTGATAGTTAAAATCCATATCTTACATAGCGAATCTTTGGTTTATAGAAACTATATGTTTCACCAAATTTTCCGTATGATAAATTTTATCTTTCAAGCATTGGTTCATAGTCTAAAAGACACCAGTACTATACATTATATTTCAAACTTGAGATATCCAGAATATTCTTTGATTTTAAAACTTCTTTTGAAATAAGTGGGGGATTGTTGAAAAAATAAGTGTTATTTCAAAAGAATTTTATCTTGTATCGTTTATAAATGAGTTTGATTTTATAAACTTATTTAATTATAAAAGAGACTTGTAAACACATTAATAAAACAGTCCAAAAATCTGTTTATAGTGTAAACGAGAGGTCCATAAGGTAAATCACTTATATTATTTTAATAAAATACGTTTTTATAATTGTATTATGATATATGCAACAGCTACAAATCAGTTAAAATTTGTTTTATTTAAATAGAGTTTTAATAAGGACCTTTTCATTGTTTAATTAACGTCTCTGGTCAAAGTTTTTATATCAACTGCTAATCAAAGTAGTTTGAGATTTTATCCATGTAATCCGGGAGTGATTTTAACGTTATTTAACAGCCACCTATTTGGCTATGAAAGGCTCATTTTAGTGCTCATTTGATAACAATATATTCACTGTTTTCTCACTTTGTTCCCGTATTCTTCTATTGTCTTTCTATTTCTTCTTTTATATTTCTTCAACTATTCTGGATATATATTTGAGTTCATGTTTCTGATCCAATCAATTTAATTGAAGCGGCTGTTTAATCCTGTAAGGAACTCCAAGCATTCTTTAAGGACAGTGTCTTTCGACATGACTCAGCTGATTGGTGTTTCCATTACTTTAAACTTTATTTATAATATTTATTGTATTCTATATGATTTCTACTAAGTATATTTATGTTTTTGGTTGATGGTGAGGACAAGAAAATTCGAAGAGGCGAATATTCCAACGAGATTGACACTCTTAATTCGATGGAGAAAACCTTGAATATTTATTTCTTTATTTTTGTAATTGTTAGCCAACACCATCTGTTAATATTTTAGTGTAATTGGATCAACTAGTTTGACCAATGCGATCGTGACATTTCACCGAACAAGTATGGAGAGTGCTATGTGCACACTTATTCGGGTTCTGTTTACGATTTGGGGGTCCGGGGGCAGCGCCCCCCGGAGCGGGGTCCAAGGGGCGGCAGCCCCTAGCGGGGTCCAGGGGCAGCGCCCCGGGCTGGGGTCGAGCTGTTTCCTTGCCTGGACCATCTAGGAAAAGTACTAGAGTTAGAAAAGCTAAATCTTTTGGAGATGACTTTCATCTTTATTTAGTTGAAGGATCGAGGGATGAGGTTGAGAATCAGTATCAATATTGTTTTATTGTTGAAGAGGATCCAAAAACGTTTAATGAAGCTATGGCTTCAAGAGATGTTGCATTCTGGAAAGAAGCAATCCAGGATGAGATGGACTCTATCATGCACAATAATACATGAGAATTGGTTGATTTACCACCCGGATGTAAACCACTAGGAAATAGGTGGATCTTCAAAAGGAAAATGAAAGTGGATGGTACCATAGAAAATTATAAAGCCAGATTGGTTATCCAAGGCTTTAGGCAAAAAGAAGGAATTGACTTCTTTGATACTTATGCTCCTGTTGCGAGGACTTCTACTATTAGGTTGTTGATAGCCCTGGCAGCTATACACAACCTTGTAATTCATCAAATGGATGTTAAAACCGCATTCCTAAATGGTGAATTAGATGAGGAAATCTATATGAAACAACCGGAAGGGTTTGTTGTGTCAGGTTATGAAAACAAGGTATGTAAGTTGAAGAAATCCTTATATGGATTGAAACAAGCACCGAAAGCTTGGCATAAAAAATTTGATGATGTAGTTTTGTCTAACAGTTTTCATATCAACCAAGCAAACAAATGTGTATATAGCAAGTTTGATCTTTCTGGTAAAGGAGTTATGATTTGCTTATACGCGGATGACATGTTGATTTTTGGTACTGACCAAAATCATGTTAATGAAACGAAGAAATTCTTGTCATCTAGTTTTGAAATAAAGGATTTGGGGGAGGCTGAGGTGATTCTTGGTATACGAATTAAGCGGAAGAACAATGTTATTTCAATCTCCCAATCTCATTATATTGAGAAGATTTTGAATAAATTCAATTTCAAGGATTGTTCTCCAGTTAGCACTCCCTTAGATCCTTGTGTTAGGCTTCTGCATAATAAAGGTGTTGCAGTATCTCAACTTCAATACTCGAGAGCCATTGGCAGTCTTATGCATGCCATGATTAGCACTAGGCCTGATATAGCCTTTGCTGTTGGAAAACTTAGTAGGTATACTAGTAATCCTAGTTCACATCATTGGCAAGCTTTAAGCCGAGTATTCAAGTACTTAAAAGGAACCAAGGGTTATGGTTTGACCTATACTGGATTTCCTTCAGTTTTTGAGGGTTATTCATATGCAAGTTATATATCCAATGAAGAAGATAGTTCTTCCACAAGTGGATCGGTATTCCTTCTTGGGGGAGGCGCTATCTCTTGGGCGTCGAAGAAACAGACTTGTATCGCTAATTCAACAATGGAATCTGAATTTGTTGCATTAGCAGCAGCTGGTAAAGAAGCTGAATGGCTGAGAGATCTCGTTTATGATATTCCATTGTGGCCTAAACCAATATCGCCTATATATATTAGGTGTGATAGTGAAGCTGCCTTGGTTAATGCTTACAGACAAGTATATAAGGGCAGGTCTAGACATTTAAGTGCTAGCTAGATATAGCATGATTCGAGAATGCATCATGCAAGGTGTCATATCACTAGAGTTTGTAAAAACTGAGCAAAATTTAGCCAATCATTTAACTAAAGGGTTAAGAAGAGATCTTGTGCACAAATCGGCTATGGGGATGGGATTAAAGTCCATCTGAAATCTCTCATGTTGAGATACCTAATCCCCATCTAATATGACATTAGATGTAGAATTCAATGTGGAAAGCTTAAAATTTAGAGATTGGAACACATTAGTAACATCATCCCAAGGTATGTGTTCAGACCTGCAAGATAAAGGAGGTTGAAGTTTATCTTCTTAATAGTTCTTTTGAAAAATTGCATATGTATGTGCAAGAGTAAAAGAGCTACCTATGTGAGCATGAAGTTTAGCCGCTTCAAGAAGCTTGGACTTGGCTTTGATATGCTTATCAAGGATAAGGACACAAGGCTAGTAAAAGATTGTGTCAAGTTAGAACTTTTAGAATTTTGACTTATGTTTATATTATCTTCATGTATTCATAATGAATAACTAAGGTTCAATTCAAAGTGATACCTTGGTATTCGAATATTTGAAATGTGTAATATACTAAGATGAAATTCAATCGTCACGATATTTTATTTATGCATAAGTTTGTTGTTTGGTGTAACTTTGTTTAGTTAATCAAGGATTACACTAAAATAGGGGAGGATTGTTAATATTTTAGTGTAATTGGATCAACTAGTTTGACCAATGCGATCGTGACATTTCACCGAATAAGTATGGAGAGTGCGGAGTGCACACTTGTTCGGGTTCTGTTTATGATTTGGGGGGTCCTGGGGCAACGCCCTCGGGTGCACGGTCCAAGGGGCGGTAGCCCCTGGCGGGGTCCAGGGGCAGCGCCCCTCGGCAGGGTCCGAGGGTCGGCAGCCCCTGGCAGGGTCCTGGGGCAGCGCCTCGGGCTGGGGTCGAGCTCAAAATTTTTTTATCCCTGAACCCACGCATCCTTTGGAAAAATTGATCAGAAAATAAATTTTTGTCCGAAACAGTGTCTGTTGGACACAACTGAATCTCGGAATAAACATGTCTTTTGGACACGACTGCTACCCCAAACAGCATGTCTGTTGACGTTTGGGTTATTTATTTCACCAAAACGATATTGGCAAAATACAGAAAAATTCGGTTGAAATTTCACTATAAATAAAATTCTTGTTCTTGATTCTTTTTCTGATTTTATCCGATTGAAAATTTAGTAAATCGGCCAAATAAATTTCAATCTGACAGCGTTTTTGCGATTTCAGAAATACCCAAGTAATTCCCGATTTCCAACACCATCTTGGTGAAACACTTCTCTTCCCAACTTTATGATGCACTTTTCATCACAATAATATTTGTAGTTTCTTCATTTTTTAACCCATCCTCACAAGTCCTTAAGATCCTAATACTCTTGATACCAATTGTTGGAAATTATGGAGGAAAAAAAAATAAAATAGAATGGAAATGATACTTAGAATTTATGAACTTTATTAATCAAATCATTCCATCTAAATAATGCAAATACAAGCCTTTATATAGGCATACAAAATAAACTAACTAGACCCATTAATAGCATTAACACATTATGTTATTCCACTAATTCAACTAACAAATAAAATCTAATTTTAATTAAAAATAAATCACTACTTCCCACTGATGCACTTTTGACACAATGAGAATGTATTTTAGCCATATTCAACGGACATACAGAAATTCTCAAATCATTATTGCCTATATATTATTCAAAATATCATTGCTTAAAATGGATGGGATTGAAGTACGTAGTTTGTCTAAGGCATGTGAATTTTGACTGAGACCAAGGGATTTTAATCCTTAAGCAGAAAATAGTAATTGTTCAGATGCAGTGCATATTCATAGTAAGTTATTGACTGTATTCAAACCTTCATTTTCTAGGTTATGCAAAACTGTGGGAGAAAGTTGTTTTCATTTGATCTATAAATAAACACACTCACTTCACAATGTCTCATAATTGAATCCTCTTGTATCTTAACCTTTTTTATTTCTTCTGCAAGTTACCAAATTCAGTTGTTGTTTACTCACTCACACTAATAATCTAAAAAAAATGGCAAGTATTGAGTAAACAAAAAACTAAATTTGGTAAACGAGCAACCAGGGGCGAAGCCACTTGTTAAGGGGTGGGGTCCTTACACCCCATCTTTTTTTTTTTTTTTTTTTGCAGATATTCGTATTAATATATGTATATATTACATCTGAACCCCGTTAAAAATTATATTTGGATCCCATATTACTATTAAAATTATTTATTTATTCTAGAAGAAATATTTTATTTAGTAAATATATACAAATTCATTCAGTCTGCTACTTTATTTACAATTTACTGTTTCTAAATTTATAATTTAAGAGTAATTTTTAACATTACGATATATATATGGACAGCATGGTGAAAAATTTCTAAATTCGCCACTCCAAACAACTTACTTTGGTTGGTAGCAGTTTTCATGATAGTTCTTTTTCTTTTAATCATCGTTCAGCCTGCAAATTTCCTTCAAGTTTTCATTTCATATTTGATTATATGTTGCAGGCCATTTCTATTGATTTAGGATTTTTGTCTTCTCAAATTTTGATGGATTGATTTTCCTTTTCTTATCAAACCTAGCTACGCTTGCTGAATTACTAGACAGTAGAGGAAAGGTCTTTCCTTTTTCCTTATATATTTCAACAATCATCCTACCATCCTTAGTTTCAATTTCTATATTGTGGGTCTTTCATAGAATTTCATACAAGTTGTTCGAATTGTAGATTGAACTAATTGAAATGATCGTTATGTGGGTGCAAATTTCAGCAGCTTTAGCCATGGGGTAGTTAAATCTTGGATAAAATCTCATAGATATAACTTTGTGTATTGAGTTAGTCCACAACTACTGGTTAGTTTATGTGTCACTTAGGACTGATTTTATGGCGGAAGGATCGAACTAATTTTTTTTAAAGGGCTTATTACAGAAATGCCCATAAAAACTAAAATAATTTGGACACGTTATAAACTATTTACAAATTAACAAAAATCAACATAAAATCATTACAAAAATATCATGTACTCCGTAGTTATCTGGTAAATATCTAGTAATCATCTAATAGTTATCTAGTAAACATCTAGTAGATCGGTATTAGATATGTAGTAAATATCTAGTATACATCTAGTAGATATCTAGTAAACATCTAGTAGATCGGTATTAGATATGTAGTAGATATTTAGTAGATCGATTACTAGATATTTACCATATAACTACTATGTGGTAGTTATGCAATTTTTTCTCCTGTTTTTGTTAATTTGTTAATTGTTTATGTTTTTTTTTGTAAATAGGTAATTAGTTTGACTTAACAGTGAATGTTGTAAATATTTTAGTGAGACATGTATATTTTTGATAATTTCCCTTGAAAACACCCCTCCTTTCTTACTCTCTCTTCAACACACTTCATCACTACAAGAAATCAAGCTTTTTGTGATAACAAATGTTGTCATGAAAAGCAAGAAGTTGTCACATTTAACATTATGTGATAATAATAAGCTGTCACAGTGTCGTCGCTAATAACTCCATTGTAGAAAATATTTCATCAAAATGTTGTCACAAATAGTGAAGTATTTTTGTGACAACATTAGGTGTAACTAAAATAAAAAAAATTGTCATCACAAATAAACTAATTGTCACAAATAATACATCAAAATAAAATAAACTACATGACAACGTAAAAAAGTTGTCACACAAGAAATTATTTGTGACAATAAAGTTGTCACATATATTATATTTTTTTGTGACTAACAATTTACTTCTGACAAATTGTTGCACTGAAAAGAAAACCCCTTGTCAGAAATAATATTGTTGTCATGTATTATAATATTTGTGATACTAATTGATGTCACAAAAAAGTTTTCAAGTTGTCACACAAGTCTATACGTGACGAGAAAAATTGTCACAAAAATACCGTCGCTAATAACTCCGTTGCAGATAGTATTTCCAAATGGGTTGTCACAAAAATTGTAATTTTAGTGACAATAATTTTCATATCACATAAAATTGATTGTCGCAAATATAATGAATTGTCAAGTATTATACTACGAAATACTATTGTGACAACTTTTTATTGTCACATAACATGTCATGACAACATTTTACATCAGTTACAACTTTTTTTTGTCACTATCTATTTGTAGTTACAACTTTGGATTGAAGGGAACTCAAAATTTAGAGAAATGTTGTCACAAATTCTCAAAACACAATAACAAATTTATGAATATAACAATACCTTAACTAAGAAAGGTAAACAAGAATTTTCACTGAGAAATACGAAGAAAGTAAAGTGACACAAAGTTTTGACTCAAGCCTATCTCAAATCTCATTATATTATCTTCAAATGACTCGATCCTTATAAAAAGTCTAATATGTATCACTTTAGATTCACCACTAAACAAGGAAAAAATATAATGTCTTTTTCCAAGTCAACTAAAGTTCAGTGGACATGTCTCAAGGCAAACACCTGTGACTCTTTCTTTTTAGATCTGCCAAAAAGTGGGTTAGAAGTTGATAAATAATGCTTTGACCATCCATTGATTCCATGTGGGTAAGGTTATAAAATAATTTAAGGAAAATATGAAAATTGATGCTTAAGTTGCCTTTCTACAAAATTCAAGCTCTATTAATTAGTTCAATTCTAGGAAATTCTTTACATTTCAATTAGGTTTGGCTCAATATATACTTCAATTTCCAAAATAGTCCATACTACCAAACCTATCTTAGGGGATTTAAGTGTATATGCCTGATGATTCCCCAAATCATGACCGTTCAATAGCTTTGCTTTCTCTGCTCTTAACAACACTCAAATACAAAGTTCACATTTTCGTTAATTTCAAAAGAATTAATTTTAATATCCTGCGATAAGCTCATGAATATCACTTGATTGACATTCCACACATCATACCCAATCTCTTCTAGGTACAAGTTCCTTAGTGCTACTAATGATCTAGGTAGCAATGAGCACAATACTATTCAATGGTAAACGAAAAAAGAGCGCATGAAATAACCACAGTTGTTAGGTTCTGCTACTAAGAAGCACTAAAGTTTGGATAATTACATTTTGTAAATTGGAGCAAAGTTAGCAAATAGAAACTGCAACATGCTAGACCTGGTATTAAGGTCTGATCTCCTTATAAGTTGTGTATGTTTTTTCATTTAGGAGAGCTAGACTAACAAACAACTGCATAATCATGCACTCGGCATGTTGGTCCCTGTAAGGGTCTTTATAAGGTCAGATGGGGTGAATGACCCTTTTTCGTGAAATATAACGACTTTAAGAAGTCTTAGTGTAGGGTGTTTGATTATGAACCGAATGATGCAGATATGACAATATAATGCAAATAATAAAAGTTAGAGAAATCAAACACAAAAGGTTTTTTATCCTGGTTTGGCTCCTCCTACTCTAGTCCCCGGAGTTTCCTTCCTCCGAGCTTTTCCACTAGTGAATTCCTTTCCAACTGGCAGGAATCAAGCCTTACAATTTGTCTCCGGGTGGTAACCCCTTCCGGATGTAGGATATACCACTAGAAGCACCAACTCAGGATATACCACTTAGACTTCTACTCTGAATCTAAGCTAAGTCCTACCGGGAGTTCTCACTCAAAGCACCAACTTTAAGTTGTATCCCAATCTCCCAACTCACCCAAGTTGGAGATCCTTGCACTCTTATTTTCACAAAGGTTTTGGTTTTTGGATTTCCTTAAGTTTATAGTTTACTAAGGAATCCTTACAACAGATGTGGAATTAATTGATTCTTGAAGGGATTTGTAAGCTGATTGAATGCTTGTTCTTTATTACTTGTTTTTGTCAATCAAACAACCAACTTCTCATTTGGTGAAGTTTCCCTTTTCTAGGCTTCCATAATAAATGTAGCCGTTGTGGGTTGTTGAACTTGTAATAAATCTTCACCCTTGATCAGGTTATAGGTGGCACTTCCGGAACCATTGATCAATCCGTTAGACTGTAATTTGACCCTTTTGAATCCTAGGGATTGATGCTAAAAAGTGGTCAGTGATCGTTTTACATGGCATTTTGTGATGCACCAACTTTCACACCATTAGCTTTTTGGTGTGAGCTCCACACGCCTCCTTATTGGTTTAGGTGAAAAATGTTTTCAGCTTTTTCAGTCCGGTGTCAGTCCTTTTGTCCTTTCTCTAAAAAATGCAAGCTGTCATTTTGTCTTTGCCTTGGGAAAAGGATCTTTGACTTTATAGACCAAAAGGTGAAGGGAAAAGCCATCTTTCAAACTTTTCCCATTGTCTTCAAGCATGAGTCTTCCGGATGTCTTTAAACTCATATTCTCCGAATCTGCCTTCTTCTGGAGATATAGCAATCAGCTCTTCCGGATGCTGTTCTTGAGGGATTAAAGCTTGTTTCCTTTCCAAGCTTTATTCTGATGATTCCATGTGCTTATCTATTTGATGTCTTCAATGGACAGCTTTGTAGCTGGATCTTTGTCTACATGTTTCCATTTGGATTTGGGATTTACATAGTTTAAGTTTTTGTTTCTTTCAAACCTGATCGGGATAATTTAGTTTAGTTTGTGGTTCCGATCATAGTTTCCCAACAATCTCCCCCATTTGATGGAAACAAAAACTAAGCACAAGGGAATGGAGTATATATGTAATAAGTACGATTTTTTATACTTAGACATTTATAGATTTTACTCCCCCATAATTCTAGCATCCTAACTCCCCCAATGTTTTTCAATTCTAGCTTCTAAGTTTGTTTTAGTACAATTACAGATTGTACTTTTAGAAGTAGTTTTTTGAGGATTAGATATATTCACCATATATACTTCTGCTGTTAACAATAGTTAACATCAATGAAGTTCAGATTATAAATTACAGAAATATAATAGTGAATCTAGCTATTATAAAATTTTATAAGTACAAAAGATAGCTAGTCTAATTCTGGTCTCCTCCGGATGCTCCCTCTTTTTCTTTTCCCTTTCTAGATCCATGTTCTTGTATCGTCTTCTCCCCCTTTTTGTTTCCAGCTTGGGGGTCTATAACCATATTAGTTTTGTTATCCCAAGCTGTTTGCCACGCATTTGAATATATTGTGTAGTTAGCGCTGCCTTTGGACCTTTCCTCAATAACCTTGTCAACTATGGGAGGAGTAAGATAGAAAGGTTGGATGGTCTTCTTTCAATTATCATAGGACTGCCTGATAGATGGATGAATGCGCAAGACAAGCTCTTGATCATTTGGATCATAATAAGGGAAGAGGACCTTGGGGAGAGTTGTCCTCCCTTTTTGTCCGAAGAAGCCGGAATCTCCAATGGCCTGTATGAGGTTGTTGAAGACCGAAAGGAGCTGGCTTTCCGGAATGGCAGGGGAGAGAGAGTTCCTTGGAGAAAAATACCTTCCAATCACTTATTTGCTTTTCTATATGGCTCTGCAGTTCATCACCCATATCATCCAAAATTTTCTCCTTGAATTTTGGAAGAAATTTTTCTATGAAGCGCACCAGCATATCTTGGGTGACTTGCTGGTCTATACCCAAATCTTTGATGGCAGGAGGGGTCTTTTTCAGCCATGAATTTTGACAAGTTTTCAAACTTGGAGTTCAGATAAGCCTTAAATTATTCAGTTTACTCGGAGGAGGATGATGTGATCTTATCAAGCACAGTTCCATAGTTATTTAAAGCTAGTGTATTGGCTTGATTAGCAGTCCGATTTACTGTGGAACCATTTTCCTTAAGCGCATTTAGAACTGGAGTGATGTAGGAGAGAGGCTTCTGCAATTGCTCCTGGACTTGGGAAGTCCCAGACTTTTTCTTCTATATTTTCACTGATAGTTTGATCTCACTCAACTCTTTTTTGACATCCTTATCAACAGCTTGTCTTAGCAGTTCTTTTTCAACTCCTCTAAGATGTGTGCATATGGTCTGGAGGCTCTGTTTAACATACCCTTCCTCATTTTCTTCTTGGGAAGCTTCTTTCAGGAGATGGAGTGCTGCTGAGACTTTGGCTTTAACCATGTTATTTGCAAGCACTCTCATTAGGCTTACTTTAGGGGGAAATTATAGAGGAGCTAGATGATTCATCTCTGGAGCAGGGAGCTGCTTCCAGAGAATTCATTGTCTAATTGCTTGCCACTTTCCTTCGGATCATTGTCTAATCGCTTGCCACTTTCCTTCGGATCCTCTTCCCTCTCTTCCAACCTATCTTCCGGACTTGCCTCGCCCGTTAAGTTAACTCTAAGAGTGTTCTTATTAGGTCCCAGATAGCGTCCCTCCTCCGGAGTAAGATTATCCCGGTTGGGCACACCTTCCTTGGATACATTTTGGACATGTATATCCAAGTTATCCCTTGTTGCAACTACTGTGTCATCAACAGTAGTAATATCAGCGGTATTATTTAAAGTGGCTGTGATAGGGAGTACCTCATTTAATGGAGATGGAGTCTGAATGCTTGAGGCATCCTTTTCTTCATTTCTTCCAACATTAACCTCCGGATGACTGGAACTGTCCTCAATCATCCCTACTAATGCCTTTTCAGGACTTTGATGCTCAATAGGAGCATTGGAATTATCCTCAATGCCCTCTCCTATTGCCTTTACAGGACTTATTTCTACGGGAATTTCTTCTTCCAGATTGAGCAAGTTTTCCAGAAGAGGCTCTGTTATGGCTTGAAAAGGGAAGGAGCTTGATTCCGGTATCCTTGATAATTGTGCCACTGCTTGAGTCTACGAGGATAGGCGTAGCTGAGGATCCTCCGGGTCCCTCGATTTGTTTATTATTTGTGCGATAGTTATCTGCCACCACAGCCATCATCTCCTCATATTGAGGATCCTCTAGAAGGATATCCTCATTGGATCCGGGCACATTCTACCCTTTTGATGCTTTTTCACGGGCCAATTCTTCCACCATAACTCTTTTTGCTGCCTCTTCATCAATAATGATCGCAGTGGGTCTTTTGGCAGTTTTCTTTTGATGCTTTTGTGCTTTTACTGCCTTATCAAAAGTGCACCCTTCCCGGGTGAACTGCTTCTTAGGAGCAGACATTTTATCTTTCGTCTCCTCTCCATCAGACCCATCTCCCCCCTTTAGCAGTTCCGATGCTTTCCTCTTCTGGCCCTTTTGATAACCCTTTCTAACTGCATCAGCAGCTACTGCAATGGTTTCCTGTGCCTGCGGATCACATACTAGTCTCTTCAATAGATCAGATGTCTTAATTAGCCTTCCCCTTGGTTTTGGCTTCTCTGGGGAGTTTTTGAGCACCTGGGAGATGGTCTGGGTATCCTTATTCTCCATTTCATCCGGAACCACTACCACTTTCTTTTGGACCTTAGTCCTAGGCTTTTTAGGAGCAGGGGCTATAGCATTCGGATTGGCAGTTTTTTGGGTTCTGTTCTTTTTCTCATCACATTGCCTTACGGCCTTGGCTTTATCCCATATCTCATTAAACCTTAGGTTCAGAAAATTTTTCTAGAGGATAGCCTTTCCATTAACACCCTGGAATCCGGTGAGGTTGACTTCAAACTCCTGGAGGATCTGAGTGGTCAAGACACCGTGAGTTCCTATGATGCTTTAGAAAGTGGATTATTAGGACTGGGAAATTTACTTCACTGCATTCCGCCCAGTGCTAGAGCATGCAATATTGGAATGTTAACACTGTGGTCAAAGATCCTTTCCGGATGAGAATTAGTTTGGCCAATACATGCTCTACAAGATCCGAGGTGATTGAGGCCAATAAGTGGAGAACTTATCCCCAAAATCTCTCTCTGGAAGCCACATCTCCGGATCATACTTCACGTTTGCTTCATCTCCATCCACCCTCATTTGCACTCCACTATTCTTCATGTGAAGGTAGTGTTCAAAGAAGTCCAGAGTTATTGTAATTTCTTTGCCTTGGACCTTTGTGCGAAGAGCATCCAGTTTCTTATGAGCACGAAGGTTTTTATAGAATTCTCTTACCAACTCAAGATAAGTTGAACAATTGATGATCCTCAATTAACTTGGAATAGGGGTCTGTTTTGAATAGGAATCTATCCCCTAAATCGTTGGTAGGTATGACAGAGTCGCTTTCTTTGAGGGTAACGGGTGTAAAGTCATCTTTGATATCCAAGATGGTAAAGATGTTAGGGAGTTTTATAGGGCCTTCGCTAGTCATGAGTGCGACCATTTTTGAGAAAGGATTTGAAGGAATTAGGTTTTAGGTTTTGATTTTTGCAGAGTAACAGTAGAGTAGTTGCTCGCTGGAGGAAGAAGAGTTAATTTGAGGGGTTTATAAAGATTTTTCAAAGTGAGGGTAGTTTGGTGATCCGGACGCCAGTAATTTTGGCTAGATTGATGACATGGGAGTCGGATTTTTAGGAGAGAGGTAAATTCAGTTTAACGGAGAATAGGAACTATTTAATTTTGAAATAATTGTCGAATTTACTGCGCGTGTAACAACCAATGGACCTTTAAAATTCAAAAAGTAATTGTTACCTTTATGAGCTTTTACTGCCATTTGCCATTCTTGTCTACTGACGTGGCGTGCTTCTAGAATAGATTTCCCTCAATACTCATTTTCTTGATCGAGTTTTCAGCCTTGGATCTGGCTTGATTTCAAGCTATCTTTCGGATTGATCCTAAATTGGATTGGACATTCCAATAGACTCCCTCAGCTTCCAAAATTGATCTTTACTTAGAGGCTTAGTAAAGATATCTGCTCTTTGCTCATTGGTTGGAATGTATACCAATGCAACATCCTTGTTCATCACATGATCCCAGATGAAATGGTGCGTTATGTTGACTTGCTTCATCCTGCTATTGAGAACTGGATTCTTTGACACATCAATAGCACTTTTGTTGTCACACATTACATCCACACATCTGGATTGAACTCCATAATCTTCAAGTTGTTGTTTGATCCATAGGAGTTGAGCAACACAACTTTCAGCTGTCATATATTCTACTTCTGTGGTAGATAAAGCAACTAAAGTTTGCTTCTTGCTATACCATGATACTAAGCAATCTCCAAGGAAATGGCATCCTCCGGATGTACTCTTTTTCTCAAGAGCATCCCAGCCATAGTCTGCATCAATAAACCCTTGGAGTGTGAAATCTCTATTACTAGGATACCATAACCCAACATCAGTGGTTCCTAGGAGGTATCTAAGGATTCTTTTTACTGCCTTGAGATGAGAATCTTTAGGATTGGCTTGATATCTTGCACAATAACAAACTGCATAATGAATGTCAGGTCTACTAGCTATCAAGTATAGGAGTGAGCCAATCATCCCTCTGTAGAGCTTTTGATCAACATCTTCTCCTTCACAATCCTTGGACAGGACTGTTTCTAATCTCATTGGAGTGGACATAGGCTTGCTCTTGTCCATTTCAAATTTCTTTAAGATCTCTTTGGTGTACTTTGATTGATTAATGAAAATCCCATCCGGACTTAGCTTGATTTGTAGACCAAGGAAGAAGTTGAGTTCTCCCATCATGGACATCTCGAATTCCTTCTGCACTTGAGAGCTGAATTCTTTACACATCTTTTCATCAGTGGCTCCAAATATGATATCATCCACATAAATTTAGACTAGAATGATATCATTTTTCTTCTTTTTGATGAATAAGGTAGTGTCTGCTCTGCCTCTGATATAACCCTTAGATATAAGGAATGAGGTCAATCTCTCATACCAGGCCCTAGGTGCCTACTTTAGTCCATAGAGAGCCTTCTTCAACTTGTAGACATGATCCGGATTCTTTGGATCTTCAAATCCGGGTGGTTGCTTAACATAGACTTCTTCTTGGATGGCACCATTTAGAAATGCACTTTTGACATCCATTTGGTATAATGTGAACCCCACGAATGATGCAAAATCACATAGGATCCGGATTGCTTCCAGCCTTGCTACAGGAGCAAAAGTTTCTACGAAATCAATTCCTTCTTGCTGGTTGTAGCCTTGGGCAACTAATCTTGCCTTGTTTCTTACCACCACTCCAAATTCATCAAGCTTGTTCCGGAACACCCCACTTGGTGCCAATGATTGATTTTCCTTTAGAAGGTGGTACTAGATCCCAGACATCATTTCTGGTAAATTGATCTAGCTCTTCCTGCATTGCCATCATCTAACTTTCATCTCCTTCCGCACCCTGAAACTTCTTTGGTTCTATAAGAGAGACAAAACCGGCATGACTCATCATTCTGTTTAGCTGACCTCTGGTTCTTACTAGATTCTCAATGGAATGATCTCTATATGTCCGGATCTCCCTTTGTAGGCCTTCATGTTGAACTAGGACTTGCTCCACTTCAAGTTCAACCACTCCTTGGCATTCATTATAGTCAATCTCTTATGGGTTAAGATTAACTTGTTGTACTTCTGGATCAAAGGATATTCCTCTATCTTCCTCTTTGTACTTCTTGAGTTAAAATGAGTCGAGAATTTCTGCTTCCTTCTTCTCTAGATTTTTAGCTTCCAGAAATGGATCTTTCGGAGTGTAGCTTTTCTTTCCTGCAGTGTTAGTCTCATCAAAATCTACATGTATTGACTCTACCATAGTTTGGGTTCGTTTATTGAAGACTCTGTAAGCCTTACTATGTGTTGAGTAGCCAAGGAAAATTGCTTTATCAGATTTAGGATCAAATTTTCCTAGTTGCTCTCTTTCAATGTAGCATTTACATCCAAATGCTTTGAAGTACCCAATTTTGGGTTTTTTTCCCTTCCTGATTTCATATGGGGTCTTTTCTATGGTCTTTCTAATGAGAGCTCTATTTAGAATATAACATGCTGTATTCACGGCTTCTCCCTAGAAGTATTTTGGCAAACAATTGTCATTGAGCATTGTTCTAGCCATCTCAATTATAGTCCTGTTCTTTCTCTTAACAACTCTATTCTGTTGAGGAGTGTGAGGGGCAGAGAAGTTATGTTCAATGCCCTTGGAGTCACAAAAATCAGCAAAATGCTTATTTTTGAATTCTCCACCATTATCACTCCGGATGTGTGCAATGCTTATACCCTGTTCTACTTCTATCGGGATGAATGTTTTGGAGATTTGGTCAAAAGCTTCATCCTTGCTTGCTAGCAGGAGAACCCAGGTATATCGAGAATAATCATCCACAATGACCATGGTGTATTCTCTTCTACCTAACTCAATGGTTTGATTGGACCAAATAGATCAATATGCAAGAGCTCAAGTACTATTTTGGAAGGAATGTATGAGATGGAAGGGAAACTTTTCTTATGCTGTTTACCTAATTAACATGCAGTGCATAGATGATCCTTATCAAAAGCAACTTTAGGCAAACCCACTACTAATTCCTTTTTGGCTAGTTTGGACAGGAGGTTCATGCTAACATGTCCTAACCTCTGGTGCCATAGCCATGATTCTTCTTCTTTAGACACCAAGAAGATATTCTTTTTATTATTTTTAATGTTTACAGAATAGACATTATTTACTCTAGGTGCATAAAGAATGAGTTGGTTGGACTTACTATCATATATTGAGCAGCCTCCGGAATCAAATGTGACTTTTCTTCCTTTGTTACAGAGTTGCGCCACACTTAGCAAGTTGAATTTCAGTCCATCAACCAATGAGACATCTTCTATCTTTAACTCGGATCCAATGGTTCCATGACCAATGATCTGTCCCTTTTGATTATCTCCAAAGCTTACTTTGCCTCCCTTCTTCCGGGTTAATGTGATCAAGGCCTTCTCATCACCTGTCATGTGCCTTGAGCATGCACTATAAATATACCAAGTGTGTCGATCTGCTGTGGATCTAAGGCATACCTCAGACATACCCTCGGGAAGGAGTTGTGAGTTTTGGAAACTCATTTTAATATGTGAGTCAAAATATATGGACCTTTAGCTCGAGATTGTTAGATCTCTAGTTTGAGCACTAGCTTTGATACCACTTATTGGTCCTTGTGAGGGTCTTTATAAGGTCAGAGGGGGTGAATGACCCCTTTTTTTTGTGGAATATAAAGACTTTAAGAAGTCTTAGTGTAGCTTGTTTGATTATGAACCAGATGATGGATCCGGATGATGCAGATATGGCAACATAATGCAAATAATAAAAGTTAGAGAAATCAAACACAAGGTTTTTATCCTGGTTTGGCCCCGCCTACTCCAATCCTCGAAGCTTCCTTCCTCCGTGCTTTTCCACTAGTGGATTCCTTTCCAACTAGCAGGAATCAAGCCTTACAATGTATCTCCGGATGGTAACCCCTTTCAAATGTACGATATACAACTAAAAGCACCAACTCCTAGATGAGTCCTTTAGTCTTTGGTAGGATATATCACTTAGACTTCTACCCCGAATCTAAGCTGAGTCCTACAGGGAGTTCCCACTCAAAGCACCAACTTTAAGTTGTATCCCAATCTCTCAACTCACCCAAGTTAGAGATCCCTGCACTCTTGTTTTCACAAAGGCTTTAGTTTTTGGATTTCCTTAAGTTTATAGTTCACTTAGGAATCCTTACAACAGATGTGGAATTAATTAATTCTTTGTAAGCTGATTGAATGCTTGTTCTTTGTTACTTGTTTTTATCAATCAAACAGCCAACCTTCTTATTTGGTGAAGTTTCTCTTTTATAGGCTTCCATCATAAATGTAGCCGTTGAGGGTTGTTGAACTTGTAATAAATCTTCACCCTTGATCAGGTTATAGGTGGCACTTCCGGAACCTTTGATCAATCTGTTAGACTGTAATTTGACCCGTTTGAATCCTAGGGATTGATGCTGAAAAGTGGTCAGTGATCGTTTTACTCGGCATTCTGTGATGCACCAACTTTTACACCATTAGCTTTTTGGTGTGAGCTCCACGCGCCTCCTTATTGGTCTAGGTGAAAAAGGTTTTCAACTTTTTCAGTCCGGTGTCAGTCCTTTTATCCTTTCTCTGAAAAATTTTGTCTGTCTTGGGGGAAGGATCTTTGACTTTATAGACCAAAAGGTGGAGGGAAAAGCTATCTTTGAAACTTTTCCCATTGTCTTCAAGCATGAGTCTTCCAGATGTCTTTAAACTCATATTCTCCGGATCTGCCTTCTTCCGGAGATATAGCAATCAGCTCTTCTGGATGCTGTTCTTGAGGGATTAAAGCTTGTTTTCTTTCCAAGCTTTATTTTGATGATTCCATGTGCTTAGCTATTTGATGTCTTCAATGGACAGCTTTGTAGTTGGATCTTTGTCCGGAATTTTCCATTTGGATTTAGGATTTACATAGTTTAAGTTTTTGTTTCTTTCAAACCTGATCCGAATAATTTAGTTTAGTTTGTGGTCCGGATCATAGTTTCCCAACACAACACACTCAAAGCTGAACAAATTTCAAATGAAACATATAAAGAAAAAGGATAATACCTTTATATCTGCAACAGCCTGTGCAGCTGGTTCTTTTGAAGCTGATTATAAGAGCAAACATACCCACTGAACTCATGAACACCAATAACATCCCTTTATCTTCATTCTTTATAAAAAAATATATTGTTAAATGCTTCATTGAACACCATCACTGACATACAATCAACTTCAGTGATGGTTCAAATCCACGCAAATCTTTCAGAGTAGGGCCTGAATAATAGAATTGCCATACATATATTTCAATTAGAGTTATCATAAAAAATAATTAGAATCGCAGGATACCTCAAACCAAAGTCAGGCTGCATACATTATGAGATGAAATTTTCAATTTCATGTTTCACTAAACATCTCTTTCAGAATTTTCTTTCAATAGGTTTCTTGGTGCAACAAAAATTCAAGTTCTAATGCATCGACAAGTTCTTGCCTCTGTGTTGGGACCTTCAAATCTATTAGCTTTACCAACTGAAAGACCCAAAAAACATGAATCAAATTATATATTTAGGAACTATATGGAACTATATATGTAAGGAAAACAATCATCATCTTACAAACTCGAAATCTAACTAGCTCTATATTGGTTAATGAATGGCATAACTAAAATTTAAAAATGAAATGTAGAAATTGTAATGAGTCTAAGTCAATTATAAAAAAAAGGAAAATCAAGACTACCAATGATTTGACAAATTGGAAATCTAACTCTCGAATGTATTTACAAAAACTATAAATCAATAACAATTTAAGTAAAGTGATTATTCATTAATTGGGCATTGGCTCATAATGTTAAGCCCTTTTATACAATCAACTAGCCAGCAAATGTTAAATACTTAAAATATTGGACTATATTCTAATGGATCCTTAGGCGATATTGAGGTAATGGAGAAGATAAATATGAATCCATAAATCGAAATGAGGTTCAATTCTTACTCTAGTAATTAATCAACAATAATTATATAAAATTCTAGGATTTAAATTCTAAAATTGGCAAGGACTTAGAATTCTAGTTCAACATTTAAATTGTTTCTTTTCATTATCATTTTCAACATTTCACGATTCTCTTAGTTCTTTTCATGTCATCTTAAGAACCAAATTATAAGATCGAGCAGTCATGTGTTAGAATGCTGAAGCTCAAACTCAAAATAGGAGTAACAAATATATAAGGAGAGGTAAGAAGAACTGAAAACCTCCAAGAGAAAGAACAAGGTTGCCACAAGGATTTGGAGTCACAACAACAACCATCATTCCATAGTAGTTGAAGTACATCCATGTGAAGTATAGGTAGAATATGTATTATAAGAACTGAGCAGATGTCCACTCGAATCCAATCAAAGAGTAAGTATAGGTTGAATAGGTATCATTGTCTGAAATATGCAAAATAAGAACCAGCTACAAATTTAAGAACTAATAATTTTCAGATTATATATGTTTATACCTGTAAAGATCTGAATTCCCGTAAACATTGGCTAAATCAATCCCTAAAGCCATCTCCTGAGCAGAACTAGACACTTCTAGCATCCAAGTTTCTGGATATATATATTGAAAAAAGCGCACTAGGTAATTTTTACAATATATATATAACTTCTTAAAAGTTAAAACTAATAAATATTAACCAGAAGAATTAAAACTAAAACTGCAGAATTATAGAACTTGTAAAAATTAACCTGTAAATATTTCATTTAAACACTAAAACTAAACTAAATCAATTCAAGTTCATTTTCTGAAATTTCAGAACATTTAACAACAATTCAAGTTTAACATATATCAATCAAAAATTAAAACTAAAGTCTAAAAGTATAAAACTATTAATAACATTGTGTCGTATTTCACTTAGAATTGGATTTTGTCAGTTTCGTTGAACCATAAATGAGGCTTCTAACACATACGACTTTTCATATATTTGTTTATATCTTCTCTATTGTCATTCCATATGATATGCTTCTCATTTAGAGGATTACAAGTTGTGACGTAGCAATTGCCAAGAAAAGATATTGAGAATGAAACTTGGACTATGTTTTCATTTTTCAATAATTTGTCAAGTCTTTAACCAAAAGAAAGTGCAGGTTTTTAACTACAATTGAAGATGATTATACATTCTTCATAAAACTAAATATGCCCCAAATTGCATTTACGACAAAATTTGTCATAAACTATAACAAACGAGCCTCATTCAATCTAAAGCTCAAATAAATAAAAGAAACACATCAGACTTATGATACAACTTTCACATTGAATTAATCGGATAAAAAACGACTTACCTTCTCTTTCAAATTTAGCAGTGTCAAACTGCTCGTTTAGAGTGTCTTTATGACCTCATTTAACGAGGGGTTCGGTGTGAACTGGTGGAATTTGAGGAAGGAGAACTTTTGCTCCCCTTTGTTTTTTTGTATTAGTGTCTCACTCCCACTAATACTAAAAGTTACCCAAACAAATTCAAAATTTAATCCCAAACAAACAAATCCTTAGCAGGAGACTAATAGCACTAGCATATTAAATGTCAACGAAACAAAATTAAGTGATTAATTACCAATTTTTGGCCCCAAGAGGATGCTCTTCATCACCACTCCTAACCCATCCCTCTTCCTCAACCCTAAAAATAGGTAAATCAACATAATCCCAATAACCTAAATGGAAGCAGACGATTATCCATTTCAACATCAAATTCATACGCCATAGAAACTCTAGCCCCTTCACGATCGCTTCCTTCAAATCCTACACCCAACCCCCTATCAAACAATAAATAAAATGAATTTTAAAGTAAATTAAAAAAATAATTCGAATTTACAAGTAATGCTTACCGATGGCTTTAGGATAACGGGTAGGACTAATATCTGGGGGAGAGAAGAGAGCAGCCTCGGAGAAAAGAAACGTTGATTAGAAGGAAACAGGGACAACAAATTGAGAGCCATTGCAATGATCCTAAAATTAACCAAAGACGATTGAATCAAGAAAGAGAGGAATTTGGGTGTGGCGGCTATGAGTTGTGAGAGAGTGAGGTTTTGGTTTGCACGGGTTAGGGGTTCGGTTAAATATTTAATATACACATCTTTTTAGCATGTTAAAAAATAGTACTCTTATTAATTATTATGATATGAATTCCAATTCTAACATTATTTTTTAAATTTATGACTTGTTAGGTATAAATATTTTTGTTAATTACAAATTGAATATTAATCTCTTTAACAGTTATGATGCTGTACTATTAATTTTATTTTTTTAATAATATTAAATAATGTTATATAATATAGAGAAATGATATCAATTTTTAATATTTGAGAAAATATTTATTATTTGGATTTGGAGTTTATGGTTTATGGGACCGGGGTTGAACAAACTAATTAGATAATAGGTCTGACTCAAACCCAAAATTTTTAAAATAAAGAAGATGACATGCTTGATTTTAATAATAAAATCCAAACCCCGCCTAACCTATAATTAATAATAATAAATAAATATATATTTATTATATATAATCCTAATTAAACATTTATAGTCTTAAAATTTCATTTTTTCATGTGAAGTTTATCACCTATAATTAATTTTATGACTTATATTACAAATTTAGTCTATAATTCTAACTTTTATACAATGTTCACATAAACTATATTTTTTTTACTTATTATATATTCTCCTTAGCTTTTGGCAAAACTTAACTTTCATGTACATTTTTTATAACTTTTGATGTAACTTATAATAATAATATATCTTTCATGTAAATTTCTTATACATTTTCTATAACATTTTATAAACCCTTTAATTTTCTCGTGAATTTCCTATACATGTTCTTATAACTTCTCATAGAATATATAACTTTCCCACAACTTCTTATAGAATAATATTATATCTTTTCTACAGCTTGTCATATAACCTAAGACTTTATTATACCTTGCCTATACATATTTTACAACATTTCACAGCACCATTTACTTATATTTACCTATACATTTCACTTGCCTTTCAAAGTATTGACACAAAACTAATGTATTATTTGCAACAAACTTTTTATATTCTATCATATATTATTTTTATGACCAAAAAAGTTATTGTCACATATTGATTATTTTTAGTGACAACTTGTATTTGTAACTAAAAGTATTTTTTATTTCAAGTTAAATTTATTGTCACAAATTAATAAAATATTTGTAAGAATTTTTTTATGTTGTCACATAAATTTATGTGAAAGTAAAATTTTTATTGTAACAAATAAAAAATTATAGGTTACAACTTAAGTTGTAACTGAAAAATATTAGTTACAATCTTAAGAACTTGTCACAAAACATCTAATATATGTGACAATTTTGCATCAAAATTTCAAAAAACTAATATTTGTGACAGTAAAAATTTTATTGTAACAAATAATAGTCTTTTTGTGACAACAATTTTGTGAAAAGTAATTTGTTGTCACGTATTAACAGATTTGGTGTAGTGCATCTCTTTTCTCCCCCTCCAAAAACCATCCCCCTCCTTTAAACATTTTCATGCCCCCATTCTTCAATGAAAGAATTTTTGAAATTACATTTACCATCAAACTCATGGTGGTAGGATAACAATGTTCCACCTGGTAGTGCATGGGGCGGCTTTGCAGGCGCTTTATGGTTTTCATGTAATTGGTTTTTTTGTTGACTCAATATGTTGGAATTCCTCCTTATAAGGTATTAGAAGGAGTGGGAATGGCTACTACTTGGTTTAGTAGCCTACCTCTTCTACGATCGGCTTGTTACAGCTCTAAACACAATATTTCAACCTACAAGTATGAAAAGTCTGTGGCTTGAAGTGGACGTAAAATGCGTTGAAGGCAGAAACTCTTGTAGTCGAAGCTGCATAGATGGCCCTAAAGAGCTTAACAAACTGCTCGGTGGAGATATTCGATCAAACTCTACAATTGTTAAGATATTGTAATTCAAGTTTGAATTACAATATCTTAACAATTGTATTCAATATTTCAATTTTTATAAATTTTTCAAAGGAAGGTAAATGTACTCTTTCATTAGGTAAATTGTAAGGAATGCAGGAGTTGAGTAAAATATTTACACAATTACCCTCTACTTTTTTTAAGAAACACGAAAAATCAATTTTTTTAGGAACCTGGGACTCGAACCCAGGACCCCAAGCTTCTTTCTCCACTTTGGGAGGAAGTTGTGGCCACTATACCAATACTAGTGGTTATTACTCTCTACTTTTATAATTAACCATTTGGTCGATTTTTAAATTTGTTTTTTTATGTCATACGTTCCTCCTCCTGCCTAGCAACCTCCTTCCTTTTTTATTTTTGTACTTTATTTTGCATTTATCTCTCAAACATTAATTTTTTCAATATGTCGCTTTAGAGTTTTTTGTTCATCTCATTTTTAACTTCAAAAGTAAATCCATGATGATATACTTTTTTCGAGTTTTTAATTTCAAAGATATGTAACAGATGATATGCCAACATTTTACTAGCATCATATAAGCATTTTACCAGGATTATATCATCATTATACAAGCATTTTACCATCATTTTACTAGTATTATACCATCACTTTACCAGCATTATAGAAGCTCTCTCAAAGTGCAAACAAAAGCATAGAAGTTCTCTCAAAGTGCCCCTAGAAGAAAATAAATAGAGAAGTTCTCTCAAAGTGCAAACAAATCACAGATAAGGCTCACGAAAAGATAATCAAAAGCATATCTTCAGAAGTAGAAGCTAATATCTCAGAAAAAGAATTAATAACAAAATACTCAGAATACAAAAATCTTATAATCACTATTCAAAAGGGCAGAATCGGAAGACAAGATTATCAAGAGGATATCATCATGAGAATATTAAGCTCACAAGAACAATTGATCTCCTCCATGGTGCAAGCATCTAAAGATAAGAAAAATCCAAAGAGAACCCAACATTGATTAGTTAGAAGCATGAAAGGAACTTCAAATGTCAAGATCATCAAATATCTTAATTACTGAAGTATAGCACCAAGGACAAGTCACCATTATCAAAGAAATCTATCAGAAGCAGAAAACCACAAAAGTAAGCACAAGAGATAAACTCCAGAGAGATACAATATTTTCTCATAAGTCAAATGTGCTAGAAGGACAATCAAATGGATATTTGATCTCAAAGGCTTTCTGTCAAAATGAGAAGAATAGCCAAACCAAGAAGAACAACACTCTGAGATATAAAGCTACTTTTAGCCACCTAACACCTGACGCGCAAAAAGAAAAGGTACAAAAAAGGTGTAACCATTGAAAGTCAAATAACAGAGGACAAAGCTGACCAGTTTGGATTTACTTATTGGGAAGATAAACTACAGTCTATCAACAAATCAAACGGTCATAATGGATTGAACCTATTTAGAGACAATGGCAAAGACTTATCATTATATAGTCATTCTGAGAAATGTACTTGCCTCACAGCAACGGTCACAAAAGGAAGCTCTCTCACCTGACATGCAACAATGGTCATTTTTTATATTAGAGTATAAATAAATCTCTATCTGCCACAAGCAACGTCGGACGAGCTAATCATGAAAACCACTCACTTCTGCAATCAAAGTGTAATCCATAAGCAAACAATCTTATTTATATCAGTTTGTAATCAATAGCTTGCCAGAAGAGCTAAAACTAATGTACTAAGGGGATAAAATTTGTTCAGTGCTTCATAAGAGCTAGTATTAAGGTACTAAAGAAAAAAAAGGTTGAATGCTCCGAAAGACCTAATATTACGTGTTAAGGAGATAAAAAAGTTATTGAATGGTCCGGTAGACCCAATGTTAATATACCAATGGGATGATTATTATGAATAATGCATTATATTCCCCAACTTCTCACATATGTTTATTGAGTTTTAAAATATTCGTAAAAATGAATATTATATTAAAAATGTGAGTGGAGACATTAGAATATTCTGATGGTACAAACATATTTACAGGCTAATTTGATGATAAACCTGAAATATATATATTGAGATGCTTAAAATTTTTGGCATAGTCATGATTTAATAATGATGAGAAAAATTTGTAAAAATGTATATGGACGTCTATTAAAAGAACCAGAAGTTCAATGTAATTTCTGTTACTTGTTCGCAAGGAAAATTGATAATAAAATCTTCCAGAAGTAAGGTCAGAATTGAATCTCTAACATTTAAACGCATACATTGATATATATATATATATATATATATAGACCAATTCATCCATGATTAAACAATTTAGATTTTAATGCAGTCACTTCCTAAAGAAGTACAAGAACCTCAAGTTGATGTTTAACTAAATGGTCACATGCATGTTTTTGTATATTAATTAAGATTAAAGTTGAACATCATGTAGTATATGCTCATACTCAAAATGGTAGGGTAAAACCATTTAACAAATTTCAATATAAGTGTGGAGATACGTAACATTGCAAGCAATTATTTTTTATATGACCAATAAGTTATTTTGTTATTTCCCCTATAATTAACTATGGTCATGATCCAAATTTTCTCATCTAAGAGTTTTGCTTCATTAAAATAGACCAAAATGGGTCCTTAAAGGAGATTATGAAATTTTATTGGATGTGAATCTCCATCAATAAATAAGTATCTCGAGCCTTTAAAAACAATATGACTACTGCAAGATTTGCAGATTGTAATTTTGATGAAAACATTTTTCCAAACTTAGGGGAAGAAAGTAGAAAGATAATTTTGGAAAAGAAAAATTTATGAAATGCTTCATCTTCAATTTTCATGGATCCTAAGTCAATATGTATTAAAATTCCTGAAGAATAAATAAAAAATAGCGTTATAACACGCCTGATGCGTGGATGATCAATTAGTTCAAAGGATAACAATATTATCGACAATAAAGATAATTTCATTAAGGATATTAATGTACTAATAATACAAACACACTTCATGCAGAAGTACTAGCACCCGAAGTGCGAGCACCTGAAGTGTTGAAAATGAAGAAATTGAAATAAATTATATTAGTACTTAAAAGATGAAATATAGATAAAATGGTTGTATACCATATTTTGCCCATATATGTGGCAACAAATATTAAAAATGTGACTATATATCATGAACTATAGAATGCTCGGAGAAATGTTAAACCAGAAGTAATTGACAAATGGAAATTAAGATGCAATTCAAGTAGAAGAATTTTTTCATACTAATAATTTTATCAATATCTTTTTCATATACTTATATTTATTTATTTTTATATTTATATTCTGTGAAAATATTCTTATGTGGTAAGGTATGACTTTTATATATTTTATTAATTTTCAGTATAAGAAAATTTACACACACTTGATGGATCTTGTTAAGCTAACATGTACTATGATAATGATATTTACATAAAAATCTTTGAGGGTTTGAAATTGCGGGAAATGTAGGTCAAATAAGAACATTTTTCAATGCAGCTGAAAGATCTATACATGGAATAAGACAATTTGGCGTCATGTGGTGATTCAATATCCAAAGAAGGTCCAACGATGATTATGAAGATAATATCGCTCGTATTGCTCAACCGAAGATGTTACATTAAAGGAGATAGAACCAACCATAATCATGATCTCATGAATAGTGGCGGAGCCAAGATCCTAGAAGAGAGAGGGCGGTTTTTCACAAAAAAAAACATTTTCTCGTGAAATAATCATTGCATAGTATATACATAGTTGAATGATACTTTTATACAGTATGCATCCAAAATTATTACTCCCCTCATTCCATTTTAAGTGACATGTTAGAATTTTCATCAATATCAATAAAATATTTATTACACAAATGAAATAACTAATTTATCCTTACTAAAAGCTTCTTTCTTCTTAATTACCAACATATCATTTCATCAATATATGATCTCTCTCCTAATTAATATAAGGGTAAATTAGTGAAAAAATGATAGAAAATGCATCGATAATCTAAAATGACACATAAAATGAAACAAAATAAAAAGGCTAAAGGGTCACTTAAAATGGAATGGAGGGAGTATATGATTATATCCTTCTTGTTTTATAAAGTAACAATTTTATACTAAACTAAAACTTTTGCTCCTATGCCGGCGCAGAGGGGGTGGCCGCCCACTGCCGCCACCCTCTAGCTCCGCCAATGCTCATGAAGATCGGTCAAATAACATCTACATAGTTAGATCAAGTGACAATTCAGCCGAACCTTTCATTAAGTCGCCACCTGTTTCTACACTCAAATTGCAAGTGCATTATATCAGAATGAGTTAGCTCAAAGATTTGTCTTGACCATTGTACATTTGAGGGGAAGTAAAATTGCATATGAATATTGTACTCTTTTTCTTTCGCTAAGTTTTTTTCCCACTGAGTTTTCCTTAGCAAGATTTTAACGAGGCATATTCATATTGCATAGTGTTATAAATATATTATTCAATATATTAGTAGTTGGATGACCATTACTCCTATCACATGTAACCACTCCTCCCTTTAATTGTATTTATGATATGTAACTTGTGAACTTACAAGTTCAAGTCATTTACCTATAAATATAGGTTATTATAAGCTATATATGAATAAATAAGATGACTATAGTTTCATATCTTTCTCTCCATCTTTATTATACTCAACTTCTTATTATTTATATTTTTGGTATTCTTATTATTTTATAACACAAAATACTTTTTTATCAAAATGCTACAAACATAATTGCCTTTTCTTTTACCTTTATACACCCATGCCACTAGGAAAGAGTGTTTTTGGCTTGTTTTGCATTTATCAAACGATTCATTTTTTCGACATGTCGCTTAAAAGTTTTTTGTTCGTCACATTTTTTTTAAAACATCATCCATTGTGATATATTTTTTTCCTATTTTTTTCCTATTACAAATCTATTACATTTTTGTAACAAGTCTAATACAAGTCTTATAATTGATATATATTAGATATATATAATAGTTCAATGTGAATTGCAAATACAAAGAGACTTATATTACACTTATGTTAGACTTATAACAGATATAATATTAGATAATATATATATATATATATATATATAACAGTTCAATGAGCATTGTGAATATGAAGAGACTTATATTAGCCTTATTTTAGACTTATAATAACATATATATAGTAGACATATAGCAATTCAATGAGCATTGCAAATATAAAGAGACTTATAATAGACCTATCTTAGATTTATAATAAATTTATAATATATATATATATATATATATATATATATATATATATATATATATAACAGTTCAATAAGCATTGCAAATACATAGAAACTTATATTAGACTTATAACAAACTTATATTAGACTTATATTAAATATGTAATAGTTCAATAAACATTACAAATACAAAGATACTTATCTTAGATTTATAACAAAATTATATTAGACTTATAACAGATATATAGTAGATATATATTAGATATATAAAAGTTCAATGAGAATTGTAAATACAAAAAGACTTGTAATAGACTTATAACATATATGTATTAGGTATATAACAAGTCGAAATTTAAAAAAAATATATCACAATGAATGGGGTTTCGATGAAAAAATGAGACGAACAAAATGCTATAGAGTGACATGTCGAAAAAATCAACGGTTTGAGAGATAAATGCAAAATAAGCCAAAAAAATTAAAAATAAACTATCAAATACATGAACAACGTATAAGTGTAATATGAAATGTAAATAAGTTTGTGGTATCTTGCTGGAAGATATTTTGTTAATTTGATACAAAATTTATGTGTAATTATTTTGCCAAACTAGTTCATAGGTGTTTTTCTCTTCTTTGTATTCAGCTAAAAATAATATAATCTAGAAAGAATAGTCATTATAATAGGGATGGCTATGTTGAGATATTATAACTGCGCTTTGTTGCTTCAATATTTCTGAATATGCAATCTCCCATCAAAATCAAGTCTTTTTTATACATGAACACTAATTTTAGGGTAAATTTAAAAAATATACAATGTAGTTTCGGCCATTTTCGAAAAGAGTATCATAAAATTTTGATTTTTAAAACGGAGATTGTGGTTTCAAAAGTTAGCAAACAAATGATAAAAAAAGATCCTCAATTTAAAAATATGTCACAAAAAAGGGTAATCTTGTCCATTTTGAACTGAAATTTTGCAGGTTGGTTAATAAAAATACAATACACGTTAATGATAAATATTAAAATTTTATGACAAGTTTAAGTATTTTTTTTAATTAAAAGATAATAAAAAAATTTAAAAAAATATAACAAAATAAAATATCTTCAAAACGTATATATAATTCATAAATAATATGATTAAATTATATGAATATTGAATTAATTAAGATACCATTTGTAACATTAAAAAATAGATATTTTATAAAATTTTTCTCTTTATTAGCTAACTTTTGAAACCACAGTCATCATCTCAAAAATAAAAATTTTATTATAATTTTTTTAAAAATGAACAAAATCACATGATATTTTTTTAAATTCACCCTTAATTTTACGGGGATTATCATTGATGGTTTTATCTATGCAATATAAATTTGACTTTGTTTACCAAAAAGTCAAGAAATTTGATGTGTTAGACGGTACACTGGAAATCTTTGGATGTTGATGACAGTTGTATATTTTTGAAAGCTAAGCAAGCACATATTGAAGATCTTAAACACACCGTTTCTCATTTTAAATAAAGCACAGTTTAAATTAAATTAAAATGTGGACATAAGATCATATTTTTGAAATACACTGGAAATCATTAACATTAGAAAACAGTACCAAAACCACTACTTAGCATATATCTCGACTAGCTAATATATATATATATATACTTTAACATGTACTAGTAAGTAATGGGAGTAAACCAAATTGGTGTTATTGGGCTGCTATTAATGAAATTAGGTATTTCTTCTATCTTTGTGGTTTTCAAGTCAAATACTTTCATGTGAACGATTTCATTGAACACGTCCCTTCGGTAGTTGAAGAAATATATATTGTTCGCTCTCAATCCCATAGGAGTAGAACAACCTTTTAAAGATATAGACACACAGTTGTTATATCCAACAAATAATATATTATACCCAATATCTATCAAGTTACTGATTCATTGACCTGCTCTAAAATCATACAAGTCTACATCGAATCTGCTACTTCTACGAGGTATATCTTTTTGTTCACTACATTGAACCATCAAAAGACAAATACGAGAATCTACTAGGTGCAACTCATAACGAGTATCATCAAGTTTAGGAGCTGATAATGTTTGAATTACTTGTGGATTCGAAGAACCAATTTCAATAAGGATCAATTGTGCATCAAATGTCAAACCATAAAGCCGCCCTTCATAAAATATAATGTCAGTGAAATAACGTGTGCTTGGAATTTCATTTCATTTATCATCTCCGCATTTAGTGTAGGCTAAACTTGGACCAGCAATTATAGCTACAACTGTACAATCATCTCTTAAGATTGGATTTGATGACACAACACACTTTATGCATTCAGGGAAGTTGGATATATGTTTATCATAAATTAAGGTTGAAGGAAGTTGTTTTTTTTATCTAGTTAGCGGGTTTAACATAAATATACCACCTTCATAGTTGCGTCGCGTAATTCAAGATAATAAGTTGTGCTATCGGTAAAGTCGAAGAATTCGTGACTAGCTCCATCGAGCTCACATGGAAGCAATAGCACTGGAAGTCGAAATCGGGAGGGGCTAATTAGCTCAGACTGCCATGATTTATAAACACAATAAAGTCGAACTTTATCGACATACAGAATTAGTTTGTCTTCTATTTTCCTCAGCAGATCACCTGGAAGTTCTTCCCACTTATTGCTCATCGTTTTCAGTTTTGATTTTCGAGAATCAAATTTTTAGAACTCATATTCAAATCAAGCTCAACATAGACTAAAGTAATGAGTTTCTCGAATCTTTTTCCTCAACTATTTAAATGGAAAGAATATTGCGTACCTTGAACCTCCGAGTAGATCCCACTTAAAAATTGGGTTGCAAGTAAGAGGAAATTCATGCAAACTGGAGTGTGAAGTAAGGAGATTTATGTAGGCAAAAATATGGCTCAATGTGACAAGGATTAAAATTTCCTATTGAATAGGAATCTGACTCGCTCAACAAGAAAAAACTAGTCGTTAAATTAGTTGATTCTGTCGTAATTTTCTATATTACTTTACTTAACTATTAATTACAAATTTTGTTCCTATTAAGTAAACCTTTTTATTTACTAGAACTCAATATTTTTTTGGAACCTGAAGGATCAAACTGTATTTTTTTTTATTTTGTGTGAATGACCAATATTTGATTTGTTCAACACTTAAAATTACAAATTATTGAGATATTTTCTTCAGGCCAAACTTAAAAAAAGTACCTTGTAATTTCACTCATTTGTAAAAGGGGTTTGAGTTTTTTTTACAAAATGAGGTATAATTTGCAAAAAAAAAGGGTCTATGGATTCAGAATAGTAGTGTTACATTGGATATTTTTAACAATTCAACAATCTAATAATTTAATATTATTATTTAAAAATTATACGTCATTATTTGAGTAATTTTCAGAGTTTTTTTTATAATTTTTTAAAGTTTGTTATCATAATTTAATAAAAAAAAATTTGCACTATTTAAAAAAAATTTCAATTTTTCATCGATGTGTGTAGTATATTTAATAATCATTTCGCAAAAATTCAGATAAAAATGAACAAAATTGCTCATTTTTATAATATAATTTAATATTGAGAATCTTTTATTTATAAATTTTTTAAAATCATGAACCTCATTTTATAAAAAAATTTCTTCAAATTTTATTTTATAAATGAGTGAAACCATAAGTTATTTTTTTAAAAATTTACCGTTTTCTTTAATAAGGAGAGATGGTCTTGAGGTGTGCTTTCGAATAATAAAAATTATAGCAGAGTAGAGTATTGACCTGACTCCTGAGTCGGTGAAATGTGATGGGCATGTGGAGTAAATTGCATTAATGGACTCCAGTCCAATGTGGTGCTGCTCATTTTTTCCTAAAAAAATAACAGGTATGTATGTGCTAATTAATTATCCTACAAAATTCGTAACAGACGATAAGCGAGTAGTCTTAGATTATAAACTTGATCTATATTAATAGAAATTTAAAATTTAAATTTAATTAATTGAGAGTTTAAGTTCATAAATTTAAAATATAGTAAATTTTAAGTATGTAAATTTTTTATGTGTGATAACTAAATTGGAGGCTATTAACTACAATCAATTTAGAGACCATTAAATTAATTAAATAAGTTGGCTATTAATTGTATTAGTTGGTGGTGGTGGTGAGTAATTGTGTTAGTTGAGAGTTGTATAATTTACCTATAAATAGGTGAGTTGTTTAGTTGTTTATCATCACCAAAAATAAGAACTTCTTTAGAGAGAAGAAGTAAAGAGTGAGTTGTAGCATTGTATTTTGAGTGAGAGTGTTCTTATAATATCTTTGAGTTTAACAACAGTTGTTCATTTGAGTATTTTAATTCTGAAAAATGGTATCAGAGCCACGTTCGAAAGTTGATTACGCTTCTGAAAAGTTTCATTTTCGATTGCAAAAGTTGAATTTCAGGAATTCTAGAAGTTGCAGTGGCCCATAAAGTGTTACAAAAGATAGAAGAAAGTGTTGCCAAAAGCTGCAGAAAGTGTTACAATACGTCCAGTGTATCACATAAGACTCCAGAAGTTTTGCATTAGCCCCTGTACGATTAGAATAGCTATTTGAGTCAGATGGCGAATAGTATGACATCGTTTCAAGTTCCAACACTCAACAACAACAACTATGATAATTGGAGTATCAAAATGAAGGCTCTTCTCAGAGCACATGATGTTTGGAATATCGTAGAGGAAGGCTTCACCGAGTCCGAAAATGAAGACTCTCTTACACAAGATCAAGCTACAACCTTGAAGGATTCCCAAAAGAGAGACAAGAAAGCTTCCTCATCTATCAAGCATTAGATGACGTTGGTTTTGAGAAAATCTCAAGCGCAACCTCCGCCAAGCAAGCATGGGAAAAGTTGCAAACCTCTTACAAAGGAGTCAAAAAGGTGAAGAAGGTCCGTCTCCAAACACTTAGAGGTGAGTTTGAATCCTTGCACATGAAACCATCCAAGTCTATTTCAGATTACTTTTCTAGAGTAGCAGCCATTTCAAATCAATTGAAAAGAAATGGTGAGAAGTTAGAAGATGTAAGGATAATCGAGAAGATACTCCGCTCGTTGGCTCCCAAATATGAGCAAATCGTGGCGACCATTAAAGAAATCAAAGACTTGGAAGGGATGATGATCGAGGAACTCCAAGGATCATTGCAAGCATATGAAGAAAAGCATAAGAAAAAGCAAGGTATCTCTGAGCAACTCCTCAAGCTACAACTCAAGGATACGAGTGAAGGTCAAGGCAATCGTAGAAATAACCATGGAAGAGGCAGAGGTAGAGGACGAGGCCACAGATGAGGTGGTAGCCATGGTTGTGGATGAAGCTGAAATTACAACAACAGTTTAAATGATAACTATGAGAAAGGAGAAAGTTCTACATAAGGTCGTAGAAGAGGCAATTCTAATGCGATGTATGACAAATCTCAAGTTCGGTGCTATAATTGTCAAAAGTTTGGGCATTACCCTTCAGAATGTAGAGCTCGTAATGATCAAGTTGAAGAGAAGGCAAATTTTATGGAGGGGAAGATCGAGGAGAAAGAGACGCTATTACTAGCGTATAACAACAACAATGATCATCAAGAAAACACATGGTATCTCGACACCGGTGCAAGAAACCACATGTGTGGAAGAAGGAACATGTTTCATGGAGCCTAATAAAGCAGTAAGCGGAGATGTTTCATTCGGAGATGATACGAAAATATTAGTGAAGGGAAGAGGTAACGTCCTTTTTAGAGCAAAAGATGATAGTCACCAAATGATTTCAAATTTCTATTATGTGCCTGGTATGAAATGCAACCTTCCTAGTTTGGGCCAACTCTTAGAAAAGTCTATGATATTCATATGAAAGATTGTAGTCTTTTTATAAGAGATGGCAATGAGAATATAATCGCCAAGGTACTAATGACGAAGAATAGAATGTTCCCTTTGAATATCAGAAATGATATTGCAACGTGTCTATAGACTTGTTACAAAGATGTATCGTGGGTATGACATCTTCGATTTAGGCATCTAAACTTTGGAGGACTGGAGTTGTTATCGAAGAAGGGAATGGTTAGAGGTTTACCATGAATCAACAATCCTGATCTATTGTGCGAAGGATGTCTACAAGGGAAGCAATTCAGAAGAAGCTTTCCAAAGGAGTCAGACTATAGAGCCAAGAAGTCGCTCGAGCTCATCCATACAGACGTGTGTTGTCCTATTAAGCCAAGTTCTCTCACTAATAGTAACTACTTCCTTCTCTTCATTGATGATTATTCAAGAAAAACCTAGGTATATTTCTTAAAGTAGAAATTAGAAGTCTTCGGAGTGTTAGAGAAGTTCAAAGCAATCATGGAAAAGGAGGGCGGTCATAAGATCAAAGCCATGAGATCTGATCGAGGAGGAGAATTCACATCCAATGAATTCATCGAGTTTTGTGCAGCACATGGAATCCGTCGACCCTTAACGATTCCTAGATCCCCCTAGCAAAATGGTGTGGTAGAAAGGAAGAATAGAATAATTCTTGACATGGTACGGAGTATGCTCAAAAGCAAGAAACTACCTAAAGAGTTTTGGGCTGAAGCAGTGGCATGTGCAGTGTACCTGTTAGATCGTTCTCCTATAAGAAGTGTGTGGGGAAAGACACCATAAGAAGCACGGAGCAGAAGAAAGCCCAGAATTTCCCACCTTTGAGTCTTCGGGAGCGTAGCTCATGTCCATGTATGGGATGAGAATCGAACCAAGCTTGATGATAAAAGCCAAAGTTTTATTTTCATCAGTTATGACTCAAGCTCAAAAGGCTATAGGCTATACAATCCAAATGACAAGAAGTTTGTGATCAGCTGAGATGTGATATTTGATGAAGAAAGCGAATGGAACTTTGATTCTCAAACGGATGACTTTAACTTTTTCCCATTCGAGGAAGATAAGCAAACAACACCTGAACAATGAAGACAACTTCAACAAGGCCTCACAACTCCACCAAATTATCCTACTCTTTAAATGACCGGGGAGATGCGTATGATGTGATTGGAAAATGATTTTGCATATTTTAATGCTCAAAAGATACGAGATTGAAATCTCGTACTTAAAATAGAGTCGCCACCTGGTTCAGCTCAACCAAGAAATTTTTGGTACGATTTTCCCACCGGGTGGTTAGACTATACCTTATGTAGAGATTCCGAGTTTGGTTGATGTTGTCTATTTTTCATTAGGCCAAGTTAAGATACTTCATTCTATCTTAATCGGTTTAATCCATCCTATTTATTTGTGTTTTCAGTTATTTTGTTGTTTTCGCGTTTATCAAGCAATTGAAGCGATGAATAAAATATTTACAGCCATAAAAAAAATAAGTGCGGAAAATAAATTTATTACAAGGATTCCCAGTCCTGTACATTTTTCTGTGCAATAAACAAAATACCTGAATGTCTGATATACGTCTACCTGCAGAAGATTGTTAGCACGGATATGACATATTTTATTTACAGTATTATAAAGCCCGATCGGATGGCTAAAATGAGATTTGAACAACATTTTCGAGGAAATTCCATTCTTAACAAAATTTTAGGTTCAGTCATTACTTTAACCGGATTATAAGTGAAAATACCACACATTACGGGGTGTAGTCTGTTTTCAAGAGGTTTTGAACTTCCATCATTACATTATATATTCTAGCTTCGGAAAATAAGCTAATCCGGGAACAAATGAAAATAAAACTGCTGTCTAGAAAGTCATATCACCGACGATACAACTGATGCTGCTGGCGACATGATTGATGTCGCTGGCGACATGGCTGGTACCACCGGTGACATCAATTATGTCATCGGCGATATCAGTTTATAGGCAGTAGTGGTGGCAGTAAAAATGACTGAAAACCCAAAAATGAATAAAAATCAACGAAATTTAACACAAATCAGTAATATTAATGCCAAAGAGCTATGAGACTCCGGATTTTTTACCTCGAGCCCGTGAATCCACCTCTTTGTGAACTGAAAGAAACACCTCCGGGGAGCTTATTACGACGATTTAGCAGTAAATTTAAGTGCTTCTGGTTTCTAAATCCAATTAAGTTGATTTTAACTTAAAGACTTGATGATTTTAAACTCACAATCAGAGAATTCAAAGAAGAAAAATCTGGAAAAATGGATCGGAATCCTTTTTTTCTGCCTTATCTAATTCTTATCTCACTAAAATCTATTCCTACAGTAAAATCCTAACATTCAATTGTTCTCCTCCCTAAATTGCAGCTCAAAGTGTGCTTTTATAGGTGAAATGAGGTGTTTTTTGAGGCTTTTTGACTAACCCCGCCGAAAATGGCTGAAAGGCTGTCTTTGGAAGGACCCGTTTTAGGCCATGCTGCTGGCGGTATGGATGATGCAGCCGGCGGTATGGTGATCCAGTCGGCGGCATGGCTGATGCCGCTGGTGGCATCAGCCTCCAGCATACCAATAGCCAACGGGCCCAAAAGCCTAAAAAGTCGTGAGAAGTGGTTCAATAGTGGGTGTAAAGGCATCTTTTTGACTTTTAATAATATTTTAATGGGTATTTATTATTTGGGTGCAAATCATCGATTCAAGCTCCTACCGGACGCGTTATCGGCCACACCGAACTGGATTCTACCAGGTATAAAATTCACGAGGAATACTATTTTGGTAATAAAAATTCTAAAGAGAACTTTTATTTTAAGGCATTAAAATTGGGTACACGGGACTGTAAAATCCTATGCTCACAGGCTGCCCCTCGGGGGATCACTGTTGCCACAGGTCAGTATGATCACACGAAAGAGTAAGGGATAGGAATGATACCTGATGGGTGACTGGTTTGCCCCTTGGTCGGACTTTGTGCTTTATAGAGAGGTTGCCCCTTGGTCGGGCCTATGCTTTGTGGAGTGATTGCCCCTTAGTCGGACTTTGCAGATTGGTTGCCCCTTGGTCGGGCTCACGCTTTGCAGAGTGATTGTCCCTTAGTCGGACTTTGTGTTTTATAGAGAGTTTGCCCCTTAGTTGAGCTTATGCTTTACGGAGAAATTACCCCTTGGTCGGGCTTGAGCTTTATGGAAAGGACGCCCTTTGGTCGGACTTACCCTTTATGGAGAGTTTATCCTTTGGTCGGACTTTTGTTTTGTGGAGAGGTTGCCCCTTGGTCGGGCTTTTGTGGAGAGTTTGTCCCTTGGTCGGACTTTGGTTTTGTGAAGAGTTTGTCCCTTGGTCGGACTTTTGTTTTATAGATTGGTTGCCCCTTGGTCAGGCTTGCGCTTTGTAAAGAGATTGTCCCTTGGTCAAACTTTTATTTTGTGAAGAGTTTATCCCTTGGTCGAACTTTTGTTTTATAGATTGGTTGCCCCTTGGTCGGGCTTGGGCTTTGTGGAGAGATTGTCCCTTGGTCGAAATTTTGTTTTGTGAAGAGTTCATCCTTCGGTCAGACTTTTATTTTGTACATTGGTTGCCCCTTGGCCGGGCTTTTGTTTTATGGAGAGATTGTCCCTTGGTCGGACTTTTGTTTTAGGAAGAGTTTATCCCTTGGTTGGACTTTTGTTTTGTAGATTAGTTGCCCCTTGGTCGGGCTTGCTCTTTGGAGAGAGATTGTCCCTTGGTTAGACTTTTATTTTGTGAAGAGTTTATCCTTCGGTCAGACTTTTGTTTTGTAGATTGGTTGCCCCTTGGTTGGGCTTTTATTTTGTAGATTTGTTGCCCCTTGGTCGGGCTTGCGCTTTGTGGAGAGATTGTCCCTTGGTCGGATTTTTGTTTTATAAAGAGATTGTCCTTCGGTTGGACTTGTGCTCAAAATTTGAATTAGAGGGGGCGATATCGCCGGCGGCATGGTTATGTCACTGGCGGTATGGAATGATGTCGCCGACGATATGGGTACCACATGGCAGCTTTGACAAGTCAAACAATTTCAAAATTTGAATTAAAGGGTGTGATGTCGCTGGCGGTATGGAGTGATGCCACCAGCGGTATGAGCGGACAGTTTCAGATAAATTAAAACTCCTCAAATTCCGCGTAGTAGTTTAAAAGGAAGTAAAACTCCTTTCTTCCTCATTATTCGGAAACCGTATCCCTCCTTCTCCTCTTCTCTAAATTTTTTATTTTCCTTCTTTCCGTCGTTCTAATCATGAAGAGAATCGCTAAGGCTTTCAGGGGCAAATCTGCTAAGGCTAGGGAGGATCTGCCTGATTCCTCTATCGAAGGATTGAAAATTCTTTCCGTTCCTACTGCTTATGGCCTGAAGGAGATGGCCAAGATGTATGGCTATAGGATCAATTCTCCCATCTCCAACCTGACCCCAGAGAAGGAGAAGCACCTCTGCTATGTTTAGGTAATCACGCAAAACTCGAATCTCCTCTTTTTGTGTTGGATTTTGATTTGGCCTTAGGCTTGAAATTGTGTCATGATAGGGGTCATAAGTGTGAAATAGACTGATTATAAACTGATATTGCATGCTTTTGGTTTGATTTTTACCTTTTTCAGGCTTATTGTTTGATTGATTGTGATTTTTGTGGTTTTGGCACGATGGGTGCGATTTTGGGAAAAAATAGGTTTTGCCGGTAGGTAGTGATGTCGCTGGCGGCATCAGTCCTTGCAAAATGGGCCAAGGAAGTCTGATGCCGCTTCTGTTTAAAGCAGTATCACCAAAAATATCATCCATGCCGCCAGAGGTATGGGATGATGCCGCTAGCGATATCACTTCTAGCAGAAGCGGCATCAGCAGCTTTCTATTATATTTCAGTGATGAGAAAACACGCAGGACTTATCTATTTTATTTCTGATTTTACAGCCATGTGAACTGACTTACACTGGGGGGATGGGCACCATTGGTGAGTGGGGGCACCATATTTTGGAGAAGGACCCCGAGCTTACACTTGCCATTAATTAGACGGGATTTGGAGACCTGGCCCGGATCATGCCAATGCTGATGCCCAAGCTCTCTCATTCAACCGAGACATCCCTAACCGAGAGGTGGTATGAGACCATCCATACTTTCCACTTCTCTTTTGGGGAAGCAACGATTACACCTTCTAATGTCGTTGCTATGACCGGGCTTCCTTGGACGGACGAGGTCATCCACTTTGATTCTTACATGGATAAATACCATGTTGAGAGGCCCATTGTGAGGTGGGTGAAGGAGCTGTTTGGTCTGAATCCTATTTCGAGGCGGCTGTCTTATGGTGAGTTGCACTAATACTGGACCCTGGTAGACGTGGTGCCCGAGGATGAGAGAGAGGCTTGTGTCCGGTCCTTCGTGATTTCTTTGCTCGCTGTGTTATTCTTCCAAATCTCGGGGAGCAAGATCAAGTATGTGTTGATAACTGCGGTGGAGGACATGGCGGGCATTAGAGGAAGAATTGGCCAAGGGCTATCTTGGCTCAATTGTACCATGGGCTGGACGTGGGAGCCCAGAAGAAGGTGAAAGCCCTTCACCTCTTCCATCTGCTACTCTAGGTATATATCTTTCGAAGTATTTTACTTGATTGTGCGCGTCTCACTTATTGTTGATGCTTTTTGAACTGATTTGTGCAGGCTTGGGCCTTTGAGCACCAGATTCTCCCACTGGTCAAGTTTAAGAAGACCGTACCGCCGGCCTCCCACTTTCTCGCCCGCTGGTACCGGGATGTTGGCGGGAAGGCTAAGTACCCTACAAAATACAGGGAGGTCCTGAGGAGCACGCGGTTGAGCTCGATATGAGATTTTTAACTTAGTCCTTATTTTTACACTTTAGAACAAAACAAAAGCATTTATGACTTTATATTGGTTGTTTTGGTTGATTGTTGGTGCAGCTCATCCTGGATCCATTCAATCAGGTAGAGAATCTAGCAGAGGTTGCAAGGGTTAGGACGGAGGTGGACGACCGTCGGTTCGTCATGGAGTGTCCTTTATCCCAGCAGTGGTATCTAGGCGAGCGCATCCAGGGTTAGAGGTCCATCCCGATTGTCGATAGATCGGTGCTTGCTGATCCTCCCAGGGACTTATAGTGGCCCCATTTAGTGATCACTTCCGAGGCTGACAAGGCCGATTATATTGAGGGCAATGGCCGGGTGATCCCTAACGTCCCTGGCCTCTACGAGCAACACCATCAGCATTTACTCCCCTTATGTCCCTGCATCCATAGGAATGATACGATTGAGTATCATAATGAACAACGGCTGGAGGAGGAGAAAAGGCGCCTCAAAGGTATCGTGGATGTTGAGGAAGAAGAAGACAAAGAAGACAAAGTAGACAAAAAGCTCGAAGGCGATGTTGGGATCGAGCTCAAGGGGGAGGATGAGGTAGGCGCAGATGTAGCCGGTGGGAGTGTGCCAATGTCCCAAGGAGGGCAGCGCTCTTTCGAGGTATGACTGCATTTATATGCATGATTTGCAATTATTTAGGAATGTTGCTGACGTGCATTTTTTGTGTTTTTCAGGAACCCGCAAGGAAGAGAGGCCGGGATAATCAGAGTGGGACATGGTACTATAGTGTACTAGAGGGTATAAACTTTATGGAGGGGCGTCTGGTCAACCGATGGAAACCACATTCCTGCTGATGAATTCTCGGGGGGAGTTCCTCCCTAGGAATATAGGCTCGAGCCGGCATACTCCCATCTTTATGCCAGAAAACACTACTTACGTAAGGCCTGATAATTGCCTTCTTGTTTACCCTTAGATGCGGGTGTCTAATGATTTGTCTTTTGGATATTTTAGGTGGCGCAGAGCCATGTGGAGTAGCTTGTAGTGAACAACTTTGTTCTCCGGGATACACTTATTGGGCGGTCGCTCCTTGCTCAGGTACATTCCCTATTCATGCCCATGTTGAGATAAGATGCATGTATGGATGTTATAAATGATATACATTATTGATGTTTTCTCTGGTTTGCAGGATTTCTTGGCCCTTTCCTTGTCAGACCCGATGCAACCCCTCGGCGGTACAAGGAGGAGACTACAGACCTCCGGCATCGTGAGAGTGACCTTGAGGGTCAACTGGCGGCTACCGCTCAGAAGCGGAGAAGCAAGCAAAATCTGGATCGCGCTCACCCGATAGCACCAGTCGCCGGGGAGTGAAGATGTTTGCTGGCCGCTGTGCGTTTGCTACGGCTGAGGAGTCCAGCAGTGTGCCTATAACTGAGGGAAGGAAGAAAGACGAGGACGATGTTGGTGATTGGCTTATAAGCCCTGATGACATTTCATCCTGCCCGGCCGGCAGTGGTAGGCATGCTTAATTTTATATTTTTGTTTTGCTTTTCAGTTCTTCGTTTGTACCCTTGATACATTGGGGTTAGAATAATTTGGATTTATTATTGGGTTTTGTTTCTATGACCTAGACTTGCAGAATTTTTTGGATGGTTTTATGCCTTCGGGCTTTTTATTTTGAATAAAAATGGATTGCTGTTTTGAAACTATATTGGAAACGTAGTATAGGATTGTTTACAGGTTTTGTACAGGTCTGAAATGGGAAAAATGCTTCTAATATCGCCGGAAAATCCTCTTCATGCTGCTGCGGCATGACTCATATCGCCCAAACTCAACCAGCTAAAATAATATATACAGGGCTGTCTGAAAGTCCATATCGCCGGCGGCATCAGCTGATATCGCCCAATTTGATCCATATCGCTAGCGGCATCATTTACATCGCCGGCGGTATCACTCATATCGCCGGGGGTATCACTTTTCTAGTAATCTGATTTCAACTATTCTATCAATTCCTGCCATGGCAACCCACAATCAAAAGCTACAAGGTTTTCTGCAAAGTCTGGGGAATACGGACTGGAAGAAGCTTGAAAAATTCAGGCTTTGGGGGCTTCGATATGTCACGGCGTGGCCTATAAGCCATGAGTTCCTTCGAGCAGCACTATCTTTTTGGGAACCAATGGACCACGTTTTCTGATTTTCATCGTTCGAGCTTTGCCCCTTGCTCAAAGAATTCCACCCTATTTTAGGGACACTGTGTCCTAAATGCGTTAAGCTGGCGCTGCCGGACTTTCATTTTGGCATAGATGGAATTCCTTGAAGGTTATAGAATGTGGATTCTATGGACCCATTTTTGTCTTAGTTGCCCGACAAACATGGGTTTTAGCTCAGAGCGGTTCTAGGGTGGTATCATGGAGCGCCCCGATCCCACCTTGCTTGGCCATTCATGGTGACATTATTACTTATAGTGGAGTTTATGTGCGGAGTGAGCCTGATTGCTCCGCTCAGGCTGATTTCACTCATCAACTCTATGTCAACAGGGGCTACTCCCGTGGCTGTAGGATTGGCCGATGTTTTGTTGAACGTAGATGCTGCTTCTGTTGACCCGTCACTTATCGGAGATCAGGTCATATTATTACAGGTACCTTTTGTTCTTTCCGATTCTGCACATTTCTTTCCCCAATCCTTACATGAGTTTTTGGATTATAGGTATGGCTGATGGAGAAACTGAAGTTGAGGGAGGTGCCATGGGGGACCCCGAAAAAGTATCTCCCCGTCCATCTGAGGGAGAGAGGGCTTATGCAGGCTGATTTCGATGAGCTGACATACGATGATTGGGTGCCTATTTTGAGGGGGTATACTGACGCGCAGGTTCAGTGGGTTAGTCCATAGTGGAGAATTCAGGATATGGTTGTAGAGTACTGGGGAGCCTATATTCAATTGATAGGTCTAGAGAAATCTTCATTTTATACCCCTTACCGGCTGTGCCGTCAGTATGGCAAGAGACAAAGAGTTCCAATCAAATTGCCCCACAACCAGATTGGAGTTTACAAAGCTAGGTGGGTTAACCATATTCGGGAGAAGTGGTCCAGGGAGGCTGTATTTGAGATTCTGGATTATGATCATGTGGAAACCATCGAGACTGATGTATATTGCAGGGGATGGCTTACTGAGATAAAAGACTCGCCAACCCGTCGGAAGTGGTCATGGGCCCGCTTAGAGAGGGAACGTGCGGAGCGAAGGGAGGAGCCCTTTTCTACTACCACATCGAGGCCGATCTCCAGGTACTGTGATGATGATGCGGGAAACTCAATTTGAGCCTTGGTTTTGTCAAAACTATCAGATCTCTTTTTTTTGCATCTAGAATGAAATAAAATGAACTCTGTCCAAGGCTTGCTGAAGTTGTCTTAATCTTATGAATACAGGATCCACATAAGCCTAAGCATTTAGATTTCAACAAAAGAGAAACTTTCATTAATTGAGATAATATAAAGTACAAGATGTTTGGTTGACATTCCTATTGATCTAACTCCCGGTGCTAACTAGTCGAGACCGGTTTTCTAGAAGGTACTCGCTCTTTGCTCATATACCCTAACTTTTGCCTAGATCGCCCTTTTTGGGTTTTTTTATCTAGCGGGTTTGTCTTATTCCCTAATTTTTGCACGGCTGGTTTACAGGATACCAATCGTCGGGCGTCACCCTAATTTTTGTCCGATCAGTAAAAGACTGAAAGGCGGGTAATTATTACGTATATAGTTTTTGGTGTGCCGCTTTTCTGATTTGTTTCTTTTGAATTAGACATGATAACGCTTAAGCCTGTCTTGGTTTATGGGATTCACAAACTCGTTCCCATCCATGTTCATAAGCTTAGCTACCCTTTGCTAAGCAGCTTCTTTATTACATATGGTCCTTCCCAATTTGGCCTGAATTTACCCCTCGTATCAGTGGTAGAATGTCTCAGTTGCTTAAGGACCAGATCATCAGCCTTCAGGGGGAACTTCTGATGTCTTACCCGACTGTTATATGCCTGAGCCATACGTTGTTGGTACATCTGGAGGTTGTCGAGGGCCTTTAACCTCTGTTCATCCATCATGTTCAACTATTCAAATCTCGTCCGGGTCCATTCAGATTCTTCTAATTTAGCCTCTAGAGCGACTCTTAAGGAGGTCACCTGAGTTTTAACTGGCAAGACTGCTTCCATCCCATAGACTAGGGAGAATGGAGTTTGGCCCGTTGGGGTGCGTATGCTGATGCGATATCCCCAGATAGCAAAATGTGGCTTATCTGCCCAATCCCTGTAATCAGCTATCATCTTAGAGAGAATCATCTTTACCGATTTCTTAGCTGCCTCAACAGCTCCACTGGCTTGTGGTCTGTATGGAGAAGATTTATGGTGCTCGATCCCATACTTCTCAATTAGAGAACTAGTTGCTCCTAGGAATTGTACTCCATTGTCTGAGACTATAAGGTGTTGGAGCCCATACCGAGCAAAGATGTGCTTTTCTATAAACTTGGCCATCTGCTTGGCGGTTACATTGGTGAAGGATTCAACTTCCACCCATTTTAAGAAGCAATCTACTGCTACCACAATGTATTTATGGCCGTTTGTCAAAGAAGGATGGATTTCACCAATTATATCTATCCTCCATGCCGAGAACGACCAAGGGGTGGATAAATGATGGAGCTCGGTGGGTGGTATATGTTGCATATCTCCATAAACCTGGCATTAGTGGCATTGTTTGACCTGGGCGATACAATCGGCTGTAAGAGTGGGCTAAAAATACCCTTGCCACTGGATTTTCTTTGCGAGAGTAAGTCCATTCATATGAGGGCCACAGTCACTGGCATGGACCTGGGTCATTAGGTTCTGAGCCTCAAAGTCCATGAGGCAACGGAGAAGTAGGCCGTCACTAGTGCGCTTGAATAGATCATTATCCATAGTACGAAATTGGATAGCGAGCCATCGTAGGGTGGTACGGTCTGAATCAGAAGAATCCGTAGGGTATTGGCCAGTTTGAAGAAATAGGACAATGCCAGAGTACCAACAAGGTTCGGATGAAATGGTGAGCATTGGAGGAGCCGATTAAACATGATATGGGATCTTGGTGGACAGCAAAATCAAAGGGCGGATAGGCTGCTGTTGGGGTCCTTCCTACATGGACGCGAGAGTGGTGAGAGCATCTGCCATTTGATTCTCATCTCGAGGGACATGGCAGTATAAGCAGGAAGTAAATTTCTCTGACAATTCACGGACAGCCTCAACATAAGGACGGAGAGATTCTTCTTTAATTTCCCACTCTCTAATGACTTGATGGACAACCAGAGCCGAATCTCTGATGGTGGATACATGATGGGCCTGAACCTGAATAAGAGCCTCAAGGCTGAACAGACAAGCTTCATATTCAGCGTCGATGTTGGTGATAGGGAATTCTAAGCATTTAGATAAGGGGATTATCTCATTATCTGGCGTGACGATGATGACCCCGAGACCTGCTCCCCGGCAGTTCACAGCACCGTTAAAGTGCATTGTCCAAACGTCGTCAAGGGTTATAACAGAGACGAGTTGTTCATCCGAAAACTCCAAATTTTCCTTATAGTCAAAGCTGGGGGGATAATTAGCAAGAATTCGGCTACAGCCCTCCCCTTATTGACCTTCCGGGTTACATATTCAATGTCAAACTTAGACAGGAGAAGTAGTCATCGGCACAATTTACCGGCCAGAGTAGGGGATTGACAAAGAAACTTCATTGGATCAATCTTGGCCACGGCTTGGACGCGATAAGATTGGAAATAATGTCACAACTTCTTAGTGAGCCAAACCATAATAGTATAGGTCTTTTCTACATTCAAATACCGGGTTTCATAATCTAACAACTTCTTACTCAAGTAGTAGATGGCATGTTCGGGCTTATCATCATGTTCCTGGACAAGCATGGCCCCGATGGAAGTTTCCTCAATGGCCAGATAAAGGATGAGTGGTTTCCCTGGGATGGGGGGTGTCAAGACGAGTGGATCAATAACATACGCCTTGATTCTGTCAAATGCTACTTGGTAGTGATCATTCCATACCACGGGTTATTGTTTCTTTAACAGCTTAAAGATGGGTTCGTAAATAGTAGTGAGGCGAGCAATGAATCGACTAACATACTGCAAGGACCCTAAAAATGATCGGACCTCCTTCTCTATCTTAGGGGGAGGCATGTCCCTGATGGCTTTGGCTTTGTTTAGATCCATTTCAATCCCTTTATGGCTAACCATGTGTCCCAACAGCTTGCTGGAGGTAACTCCAAATACACTTTTTTTTGGATCCAGATGGAGGTTATACTTTTCAATGCGAGTCATGAACTTGTCGAGAACAGCAGGGTGCTACTCTCGAGTGGCGGACTTCACAATAATGTTGTCCACACACAATTCCACTTCTTTATGGATTATGTCATGTAGGAGGGCGGTTACAGCTCACTGATAAGTGGCCCTGGCATTTTTCAACCCAAACGGCATTACCTTATAGCAATACACACCCTATTTACTGATGAACGTTGTTTTAACTTTATCTACAATATTAACCAGAATCTGATTATACCCTGAGAACCCATCCATGAATGAATACATAGCCGCTATGGCGGCACTATCAATTAGGACATCGATGTGTGGGAGAGGGAAGTCGTCTTTTAGCAAGGCTTTATTGAGATCTCGGAAATCCACATAGGCCTGGACCCTACCATCCTTCTTTAGAACTGGGACTATGTTGGACAACCAAGTTGGGTATTCTACCACTTCAATGAATCGAGCTTCAATTAACCTTGAAATCTCTATCTTAACCTGTTCTGCCCATTCAGGTCTCAACCGGCGGAGTTTCTGCTTGACATGTCGAAATTTAGGATTAGTTAGGATTCTGTGCTCGGTGATTTGTCGGTCAACCCTAGGCATGTCTTCGTACGACCAGGCAAAAGCGTTAACATGATTTTTAAGCATTTTTATGATCTCACTTCTTTCCTCGGGAGTTAAATCTTTAGAAATGGTTACCATTTTGGGATTGTCATCTGTACTTAGGTTTATTTCACTTAATAATGTATCACTAATGCTAAAAACATTATGCGTATTGTTATGTGAATACATGGATCCATCATGAAAGACATAAAACAAGTAAGCAGAACGAGAGTTATTCATTGCGTTAAAAGCCTCATAACCAGCATTGTTTGCATCAAAGACATCAGAAATATTGAAAATTACATCATTCATATCCTCTTCTACAGGCGGAGGGGCTTCAGTAGCAACGTCGATGGGAGAAATGTCCTCTGTATCGTCTTTCAGAATGGCACTTAGGTCGTGCTCTAGAGCGGTCTTTTGGGCAATGGTGAGTGATGGCCCTTCAAACAGGTCGGCATTTCGGTAAGAGCCCTAGCGAGTTTTCCTACTATTGCTGTCATAGCGTCTTCTTCCCCGGTACCCTTCCAGCCTTTCCTCATCAGTAGTGCCATAGCTTTTATCACGGTTGCCACAACATTCTTAATTTCTAGATCGATAGACTCTTCATTACTTCCCTCAGGCTCATCCTCGGGATGCATCTTACCTTTCCCCTTAGCCTTACAAGAAAAAACATTGACAAGCGCATTAGGCTCTCTAGGCTTGGGTTCAAGTGAAACTATCATATGTCCAATCTTGAAGTCATAGACATCTTTAAAGATCTCAAAGTCGGGCCACATTTTCCCGCCGTACTCGATTGGCTCAGGCTCCCCCTTATAAGGCCTCTTGCCTTGGATCTTACAAACAGTGACCATGCAACAGTTGCAAGAAGGGACGCGGTGATAGGCTTTTCTAGGCTTATATCCCAATCCAGCTCGATGGATAAGGATTTTTGCTCCAATGCCTCAATAATTTCCTGTTCGTGTATTCCTCCACCTCTGTCAGGCTTGTAACCAGATTTATTCATTAGTTTACCTATACCAAGGTGAAGATAGCTGTGCCAAAGGGGAGGAGGCTTCTGAACTTTGCTAATCATGTCAATTTGAAGGCCTTTTTCTAGATTAGCTTTGGCTTCCATAACAGCCATAACGGAAGCGGGATCGGCCTCTATAGTCACCATTCTGCCTTTATGAATTAGCTTGATTTTCTGGTGTAGTGTGGAGGGAACAGCGCCCAAAGCATGGAGCTACGATCGGCCAAGCAACAGAGAATAGGTAACGGGAATGTCAAGTACAGTGACATGTACATTGCTTGTCATACCTTCGACAGTGACTTCTGCCTCAAAGGTCCCAATTACATTGCGTTTTGAATCATCATAAGCTCTAATAACTGTGCTGGATCTTTCAAGCATGTCCTCCGATTGTCCTAGATGAGGAAGTATTTTTAGAGGGCACAGATTTAGAGCGGAGCCATCATCCACCATGACGCACGGGATGACCTTATCGAAAATTTGGATCCAGATGAATAAGGCCCCATTGTGATCCCTATCCCCGAGCGTAAGATCAAAACTATCAAACACAATCTGAGGCCCTTTTCTTGGGGGAATGCCTTCTCTTATCGTAGCGCATATCTCAATGACCGAGGTGATCGGATTAGCTTCCAGATCGAGGAGTCGTTTAATCAAACCCTTGCGATGCCCTTCAGAGTCGTTTACCAGTTGCCAGATGATGTATCGAGCTTGGGTGTTTTTTAGCTGGGTAATGAGGGGGATGTAACACCCCCCTTTATAGGGAGTGCTATAGTAACTATAATCACCCAATAAACAGCTCTACTCCACTATATAAAGTTTAATACTTAAAGATTTAATATGTACAAATACAAATATAACATTTCCAACTCCAAATTATTCTCCAAATATTTCTCAACGCCACTTTACATTTCTCATACTATCTAGTACATGCCATTATTCTACAAACTATAATATTATATTAAAATACAAATCCACCTCGAGTCATTCCTTATATGCTCTTCAAGCAGATCCACTTATACCACTTTGGTCCAAGCTATCTACAAGTTCTTCACCTACGTGTAGACAAACAACTACACGCTAAGCAATTTGCTTAGTGGTGTCCGTAAAAGAAATACAACAACTTTGAACATTTTTTAACATTTTAAAATAGAAACAAAGTATGTTCATAAGTCAAAACAAATTAAACAACTTTATAAAACCAAATTTCAAAACTTAAATAGTAATCCTTTCAAAGTACAATCAAATTTATATCCAATTTTTTTCCAAACACATTAACCATATATTGCCCAAAGTAAACAAGTCCCGAATAACGATTAAATGGATAAGGGAGCGGACAAGCCCGAAGCCGAAGCTTCAATATCAATGTATCGGTCAAGCCCGAAGCTAAAGCTTCAAAATCAATATATCGTTCAACCCCGAAGCCGAAGCTTCAAAATCAATATATCGGTCAAGCCCGAAGCCGAAGCTTCAATATCAATATGCTTTTATCAAAATATCGGCCGCAAGCCCGAAGCCAAAGCTTCAATTGTTTGTACAGTACTGTAGCCCCCTTTATTGACGCCAATCTACCATGACCCGTATTCTACTCGTTTAATAAGGGCAATAAATCAAAGTAACATCTTAAAAAATCCAGTATAAACAATCAATCATAATTCAACATAACTTCAGTAATCAAGAAATTCAAATCCTAAATTTTAAAGCATCAAACTTCAATTAAAACACAATAAAATCAACATTCATATTTTCCAAAAATTTCCAGATTTTGTGATCTGACTTCCCTTGCATTTTTCATTATCAAAACATCATCCAATCGAAGAACTTTCTTCTTAACATAATTATCCACATGTCTCAGCTTTCCAAATCCACTAGTATCACGGAAATCCAAATTGTATAACCAAAGTTATGATCAAAATACTAAACAGTGTACAAAGCTGAGATTTTTCAAAAACAGATTTCATGAATCAACTTCAAACAAAAATTTCACATTGAAAACGAACGAAATCCAACAAAGTTTCTTCTGAACATATATTCCTTACTTTCTGTAGATATCAATAGAGTTAAGAATCATTCAAATAAGGTTTATATAACAAGAGAAAACATTAAAACAAAACAGGGATACAAATCTGGAAAATTTTTCGAAAAACCGATAAATCGAAATTTGAGACACAAACCTTTTTCTAAGCTCTTTCTAGCTCTCTTCAACCTCTTTTGCCTTTGATTTGCTTGTACTAGCCTCCTGTACAATAGCCATATATAATTCTATAAAGATATTGTATAAATAAACTTCCTAATACCATAAATATGCTTAATCTACCATGAATTCTACTAATTAAGCTTTAATTTTATCAAAAATCACTCACCTCAAATTCGGGTTACTATTCATCCAAATCTTAAAATCTAAAATCCTCATCCTTTAGTCTTGATTCATGGAAATCGATGATGATAGAGGGCATAAGAATCGATTTCTAACAAGAATTCGAAGTTGAATCGAAGAAATCGGAAGTTTTTAGATTAAGGAAAATTTTTGGGTTTTGGTAAGGAAGAATGGAGAAGATAAAGGGGGATTAAGGGAATGAAGGAAGGATAATACGTATATATGATTTTTTTTCAATTTCCAATAATGCCCTTGAACAAATAATTAAATGCCTAAGTCATCCATCTTACTTAATTAACTCTTATTTCCTCATGCCTTATATCCAATAATAATAATTATTATTATAAAAAAAAATTTCATGATATTTTAATACCATAGTAATTTATTATAAGTAAATCTTGAAATTTCAGGTTTGTTACAATTCTCCCCTCTTATGAATTTTCGTCCAAAAAATTACCTGAAAACAGTTACGGATATTAAGTGTTCATTGTATCCTCCGGTTCCCAAGTTGCTTCTTCAACCTTATGATTCCTCCAAAGTACTTTTACCAAAGGAATAGACTTGTTTCTCAATTATTTAACTTCTCTCGCCAAGATTTGTACCGGTTCCTCTTCATACGTCAAGTCGGGTTCGATCTCTACGACATCAGGAGATAAGATATGTGATGGATCTGATTTGTATCTACTTAACATCGACACGTGGAACACATTATGAATTTTGTCGAGTGTCGGCGGTAGTGCCAACCGATAAGCTACCGGTCCAACCTTCTCTATAACCTCATATGGGTCAATGAATCTCGGACTGAGCTTGCCTTTCTTGCCAAATCGCAGGACTTTCTTTCAAGGAGATACTTTGAGAAATACTTTATCCCCCACTTCATAAGTAATGTCTTTTCTTTTTAGATCAGCATAAGACTTTTGTCTATCCGATGCAGCCTTCAATCTTTCTTGAATAAGTTTTACCTTCTCCTTTGTATCCTGAATCAAATCCACTCCCACAATCTTGTTTTCACTAAGCTCGGTCCAATATAATGAAGTTTGACATTTTCTTCCATACAATGCTTCATATGGCGTCGTTTGTATGCTTGACTGATAGATGTTATTGTAGGAAAACTCCATGAGGGACAAATACTTATCCCAACTTCCCTCAAATTCAATGATACAACTTCTCATCATGTCTTCTAACACCTGAACTACTCTTTCAAATAGACCATCTATTTGAGGATGAAATGAAATACTGAAATGAAGTTTACTACCTACGGCTTCTAGCAACTTCATCTAAAATCCCAAAGTAAACCTTCGATCTCGGTCAGAAATGATTGAAATAGGCACTCCATATAGCCGCACTATCTCATCTACATATAATTTAGCCAACCTATCAAGTGAATAATCCATCCTAACTGGAAGAAAGTGGGCAGACTTTGCCAATCTATCTACAATAACCCAAACTGCATCATGTTTCTTCTGTGTAAGTGGTAAAGATGTCACAAAGTCCATTATGATTCTTTCCCATTTCCATTCTGGAATTGTTATTGGTTGCAACAATCTAGAAGGAACTTGATTTTCGGCTTTCACCTATTGACAAGTTAGACATTGAGCAACATAATTACTAATGTCTTTCTTCATCCCATTCCACCAATAATGGCTCTTCAAATTTTGGTACATCTTGTTTGCTCCTGGATGCATCGCATAAGAACTACTATACGCCTCATGTAAGATATTCTTCTTTAATTCTTCATTGTTTGGTACATATAGTTTATCTTTAAAATATAGACACCCATCTTCTCAAACCATATAGTTGTTTATGATACCCACTTGTGTCCTTGCTCGAATGACCTTCAAGTCATCATCTTCATTTTGTGCTTGCTAAACCTGTTGTAGTTGTACATGTTGAATCTTTAATTCTACAATTAAGGCTCTACTACTGGTAAGAGTTAACCCCGTATTCATAGCCCTTAGTGCCATCATTGTCTTTCTGCTGAGAGCATCTGTGACTACATTAGCCTTTCCTGGATGGTAATCAATAAGACAATCATAATCTTTAATGAATTCCATCCACCTTCTCTGCCTTAAATTTAACTCCTTCTGTGTTGGTAAATATTTCAAGCTTTTGTGATTTGTATAAATATAACATTTTTCTCCATAAAGATAATGTCGCCAAATTTTCGAGGCAAAGACTATTGCAGCCATTTCCAAATCATGAGTAGGATAATTCCTTTCATGATTCTTCAATTGCCTCGAAGCATAGGCAATCACTTTCCCTTCTTGCATCAATACACACCAAAGATCACTATGTGAAGCATCACTATAGATTATAAAGTCTTTTCCAGGCTCTAGTTGGGTAAGGATGGGTGCTTATGTCAACATCACCTTCAACTTCTCAAAACTTTCTTGGCACTTGTCATTCCACTCAAATTTTGCATTCCTTTAAAGTAGTTTCATCAGCGCAGCAGCAATGACTGAAAATCCCTTCACAAATCTTCAATAATACCCTACTAAGCCAAGGAAACTTCTGACTTCTGTAGGGTTCTTTGGTGGTTTCGATTCGATAACTACTTCTATCTTTTTAGAATCCACTTTAATTCCTTCTATAAAAATAACATGGCCTAAGAAAGAAACTTCTTCAAGCCAAAACTCACATTTGCTAAGTTTGGCATATAATTTATTTTCCCTTAAAGTTTGGAAGACTATCCGCAAATGTTGATCATGCTCTTCCCGTGACTTAGAATACACCAAAATGTCATCAATGAAAACCACAACAAACCTATCTAAATATAAGTAAAAGACACGGTTCAAAAGGTCCATAAATGCTGTTGGCATCACCAAAAATTTATAGTGCCCATATCTGGTTCAGAAGGTCATCTTTACACTATCATCATCTTTCACTCTCATCTAATAGTAACCCGATCTCAAATCAATCGTGGAGAAGTATTTGGCACCCTTGAGTTGATCAAATAAGTCTTCAATCCTTGGCAATGGATACTTGTTCTTCACTGTCAATTTATTCAACTCCCGGTAATCAATACATAATCGGAGCGACCCATCTTTCTTCTTAATAAACAACACTGGTGCACCCTACGGGGATATACTCGGGCATATGAATCCTTTGTCTAACAATTCTTGCAACTAAATCTTTAACTCCTTCAATTCAGTAGGCGCCATTCTGTATGGTGCTTTGGATACTAGTATGGTACCCGGCAATACATCAATTGCGAATTCTACCTCTCTTTTTAGTGGTAACCCCGGTAGTTCTTCTGGAAATACATCGAGAAAATCACATACCATAGGAATATTCTGCAATTCTAACTCACCTTTCTTCGATTCTAGAGCAAAGATTAGGTAAGCCTGACATCCCTTCCTAACCAGCCTTTTAGTCTTCATAAAAGAAATTATGTTACAAAGATAATCTGATCTTTCCCCACGATAACTATTTCTTCTCCATCAGAAACTTGAAGTGATATTCTTTTATTTTTGCAATCCACCATAGCTCGATGTTCCGATAACCAATCCATTTCCAAGATAACATTGTAATCTCGGAAAGGTAACTAAATTAAATTTGCAAGGAAAAGTTGATGTTGAATCATAATAGGGTAATTCATATACACTTTATTTACTATCACACTATGCCCTAAAGGATTAGTTACTTCAATATTTTCTCCTAATTCTTCTACCTGTAACCCTTTCTCTTGTGCTAACGCAGTACATATATATTAATGAGATAAACCGGGATCTATCAAAGTATAAACATTATGATTAAAGAATGAAAATTTACCGATAATAACTTCAGTAGATTCCCGAGTCTCAGGCCCTCGGATTGCATAACTTCGCGCCATTCCTCCGGGCCTACCACTCTGTGGTGCTTGTTGAGCCACATCATGTCCACTTGAACCACTAGCATTTCCTCTTCCCTTTTCTCTTCCACCTTGCATTGTAGGAGTAGGAACTACTGCAGGTGCAAATGTATGTCTTTGAGGACAATTTGCAATCAAATGTTCCCTCGAGCCACATTTAAACCAGACTCTACCTTTTCCCCAATATTCTCCTGTATGTATCCTTCCACAATTAGAACATTATGGAATATTTCCTCTGCGTCAACCTGAAGGTACACTAACCGCTGACCTTGTACTTATGGTTTGTCTCGGTGAAAACCCTCTGAAATAAGATTGTGTTTGTTCTGATGTTCCGTTCTGTTTCTTACTTGGAGATTCTGAACTAGCTGGACCCTGTGACCCCTTTTGAAATCAAGATCTTTTAGCCATTCTTTATTGCCTCTCTGAATTGATCTTCTCAATGCCCGTAGCAACATCAACCAAGTCATTGAACACCCTAATCCTTTGTATAAGTAAATGCACTCTAATTTTATCATTCAGCCTATCCTCGAATCTCTTACATCGCTTTACTTCATTGTCAACGATATCACGAGCATACCTCTCGAGTTTGAGGAATTAAATTTCATATTCTGATACAGTCATTCGTCCCTGTCTCAAAGACAAGAACAATTTCCTCTGCTCAGCTTTGAATCGTTGACTAACGCACTTTTTGTCAAATTGTTCCAAGAAAAGTGTCCAAGTGATTTCTTAGGGCCACCTTTCTCTCACAATGTTATCCCACCACCTCCTACCTTGTTCCTTGAGTAGACCTTGCACACAGTCTAATCTCTCTTCATCTATAAAATGAAGCCTAGTCATATACCATTTAGTATGATCAAGCCAATCTTCTGCAATTGCAGGATTCGCTGTGTCCCCTTTGAAGTCATCAGTCGGAAGCTTCTTGATTCTTTCAAGAGGAGTTCTCTCCTATCTTCTTTCAACATGAGGTACTATAGGAACTTGGGGGATTGGTATGTTTCAAAGTACTTGTATGATTACTTCAGTAGTCATATGCTGAAGTAAAGCAGCTTGTGCTGGAGTAGGTTGTTCGGGAAAGCCATGAACTGGAGGAGGTTCATATCTTTGTTCATCCCCTTGTCTAATACGAACTGTACTCTCAACATCCTCTTCCTCATTCTAGTTGAGACTACTACTAGCCATTACTTATTCCTGAAAATTGGACCAAAGTGGATCAAATAACTAACATACCATATTTATATCCTAATGGCATGTACATACTAGTCCTAGAATCGCCTAAACGTTGCTCTGATACCAACAGATGTAATATCCCCCTTTATAGGGAGTGCTACGATAACTATAATCACCCAATAAACAACTCTACTCCACTATATAAAGTTCAATACTTATAAAACCAAATTATAAAACTTAAATAGTAATCCTTTCAAAGTACAATCAAATTTATATCCAATTTTTTTCCAAACACATTAACCATATATTGCCCAAAGTAAACAAGTCTTGAATAACGATAAAATGGATACGGGAGCGGACAAGCCCGAAGCTGAAGCTTCAATATCAATGTATCGGTCAAGCCCGAAGCTGAAGCTTCAAAATCAATATATCGGTCAAGCCTAAAGCTGAAGCTTCAAAATTAATGTATCGGTCAAGCCCGAAGCTAAAGCTTCAATATCAATATACTTTTATCAAAATATCGGCCGAAGCCCGAAGCCAAAGCTTCAATTGTTTGTACAGTACTGTACCCCTCTTTATTGGCGCCAATCTACCCTGACCCGTATTCTACTCGTTTAATAAGGGCAATAAATCAGAGTAACATCTTAAAAATTTCAGTATAAACCATCAATCGTAATTCAACATAACTTCAGTAATCAAGAAATTCAAATCCCAAATTTTAAAGTACCAAACTTCAATTAAAACACAATAAAATCAACATTCATATTTTCCAGAAATTTCCAGATTTCGTTACCTGACTTCCCTTGCATTTTTCACCATCAAAACATCATCCAATCGAAGAAATTTCTTCTAAACATAATTAACCACATGTCTCAGCTTTCCAAAGCCACCAGAATCACAGAAATCCAAATTATATAAGCAAAGTTATGATTAAAATACTAAACAGTGTACAAAGCTGAGATTTTCCAAAAACAGATTTCATGACTCAACTTCAAACGAAAATTTCATATTGAAAACGAATGAAATTCTACAAGGTTTCTTCTGAACATATATTCCTTACTTTCTGTAGATATCAATAGAATAAACAATCATTTAAATCGGATTTATATAACAAGAGAAAACATTAAAACAATACAGGGATACAAATCTAGAAAATTTTTTGAAAAATCGATAAATCAAAATTTGAGACACAAACCTTTTTCTAAGCTCTTTCTAGCTCTCTTCTACCTCTTTTGCCTTTGATTTGCTTGCACTAGCTTCCTCTACAACAGCCATATATAATTCTATCAAGATATTGTATAAATAAACTTCCTAATACCATAAATATGCTTAATCTACCATGAATTCTACCAATTAAGCTTTAATTTCATCAAAAATCACTCACCTCAAATTTGGGTTACTATTCATCCAAATCTTAAAATCTGAAATCCTCCTCTTCTAGTCTTGATTCATGAAAATTGATGATGATATAGGGCTTAAGAATCAATTTCTAACAAGAATTTGAAGTTGAATCAAAGAAATCGGAAGTTTTTAGATTAAGGAAAATTTTGGTTTGGTAAGGAAGAATGGAGAAGATAAAGGGGATGAAGGAAATGAAGGAAGGATAATACGTATATATGATATTTTTTTCAATTTCTAATAATGCTCTTGAACAAATAATTAAATGCGTAAGTTATCCCTCTTACTTAATTAACTCTTATTTCCTCATGCCTTATATCCAATAATAATAATTATTATTATAAAAAAAATTCCATGATATTTTAATACCATAGTAATTTGTTAAAAGTAAATTTTGAAATTTCAGGTTCGTTACAGGGGTCAACCTCAAGACTGGTAGGGACAAGAGAGGTGGAGAAGGGGGGTCTTGTTGTAGTTCCAACTCTGCCAGGAATCGGGTCTTTGCTTAGGCGAAGATATCGGTCTTCAGGTTGATATACACGACCACTCCGAGTAATATTAAGGACATTGTCGAGCAAGACACTCTTAGAGGCTCGCGTTTCAAATAGATACTATTGCTCCTCGGAGTCCGAATCTAGATTTTGTAGCTCATACTTGTCCACGCTAAAAAGGTCATCTTGATCAACCTTGAATAAGTTGGTGCTTACGGCATTGGTCTTTCGAGCCATTTCCCCATCTTCATCAGAATAGTTCTCCCTTAAAACAAAGGAATCTATGCTGAATAGCGTTTTCTCCTCAGCTTTCCTTCTTTTTGCTATATATGTTTTAGACCTGCGGCTCTCTTGCTTTGGTTGGTTTGGATCAATTTCCATTCCCTGGATGAAGTTGACTCCCGGGTTGGCTTGATTGATAAGATCAAAAACTGAGTAAGATGGTAGACCCGAACCGATGACCAGGATAGAGTTACTACTGTCCGGCCCCTGCGCAAGGAGATTGAAGATTGCGGCTTTAGATAAACCAGATTGGACCATACCGACCTTACTCCTAAAATTCGGCAAAGGATTATTCATAGTGCTCGGAGCCTTATCCGGTTCAGCAATCTTTGCTTCACTAACCAACCGTTGAATTATTGAGAGCAGGGGTTTACAATTGTTGGTTTGGTGTCCTACCTGAACATGATAATTACAGAAGTTATTCTTATTTTTAGGTCTAGGTGGCTTCTATTCCTGAAGGGACTGTATGAAACCTACTTCCCTCAAAAGCTGGAAGATGACCCGCAGGGGCAACTTACAAGGGTTGGTCAAAATAAAAGGGGGGCGAGGAGGCTGGATTGTGGCAATCGTTGATGGAACCGGAGTGACTGTGAGGGGCGTAGCGAGGGTATGAGAAATGGCTTAAATCAGCCGGTGTTTTAGGCTTAGCCGGCACCAGTGCTGAGGGTTGAGCTTTATTCTTTGTAAACCACGGTTTCCCCGCTCTCTCGGCCTTCTCACGGTCTGCCTCACCCTCAATTTGATCAGCTTTCTCAAACACAGCCTTGTAAGAAAGAAAGGAATCAGTAGCCATTTCCTTACAGAATAGAGGGAGAGACCCTTCGAGGAGTTTTACAATCATTTCCTCAAGGTTGAGCTTGGACTACATCAAAGCCTGAGTCGACATCCACCTATTGAAGTATTGCTTAAAATTTTTGTTGGGCATTTGACGGACCCTCTCAAGATGCTGGAGGGTTGTTTCCATCATAGTATTGAAACCATAATGCACTTTCAATGCCTCGGATAAGAGAGTCCAGTCGGCGATAATATGTTACGGCAAGGTGTGATACCATTTAATGGCAGGACCCCGAAGGGAGAAGGGAAACATTTCAGCAAGCACCTTATCACTTAACTTCTTCACGGGCATTACTCTTTCATACATTATAATGTAAGAGGCAGGTACTCCTAAGCCATCATAATGAGCCATGTTTGGCATAGTAAAATTATCGGGGACCCAATCTTTGTCCCTCTCAGATTTCTTATCAGTGATGAGGCAGTTGATGTAAGCTTATATCTCAGGTGTCACGCCCGGAGGCTACGTGATCTGGTAGCTGACCGGTTTGTGAGAGATAGTCGGGGGTTCAGGTGTCGTGCCCGGAGAATACGTGACCTGGTCATCGACAGTTTGAGAAGCTATCATTTACCAAACAAAAGCGGCTACCTCAGGTGTCATGCCCGGAGGTTGCATGACCTGGTTATTAAGTGTCGGATGTAGTGGAGGGCGAATGGTCAGCTAGCCGGTAAAAGGATTTTGAGGGTAGGTGGTGCCTTTAGGAGTTACAATGAACTGCAGAGGTGTGAAAGAAGGTAGTGGCTGAGAAACTGGGCCTTGGTGAGTAAATACTGGAGGAGTAGAGCTTTGAGCGAAGGGTCTTGGATTAAAGGGCACAACTAATGGGATGGTCAAAGTTGATAAGAAAGTTGAAGCTTGCCTAAATTGGAATGGGCTTGCCATAGGCTGGGTTGATTGAACCTATCACACTGGTCAACATCTGTGCCGTACCATTCTGGGCCTGAATATCAGATGCTGATACTCGATCGGAATTTCTATCTTCGAAAGTTTACTTAACGGCTACCTGAACAGTAGTTTGGATAGAAGCTTGGAAAGCGTCCAAGTTCAGGAACTGTGTCATAGTACTGGCAAAGTCGAAACTGGGTGGTGGTTGGGATCTTGTTCCCGAGCTGGAAGTAGGGCCAAAGGGCTCCTCTGGAGGAGGGGTCCCTTCATTTCTTGGAAAAGACATGGTTGGTTGAGAAGGATTTTGGCTTAACTGAACTTGTTCTGAATCTGACTCCCCACTGGAATCGGTGTGTGGAATTCCTTCGACTTCTGTGGTGACAATCGGGGTTGGAGGATGACGTATCAAGCGGTGTTCTATCCTTTTCCAAGCCAGGGTGTGACGATCAGTGCAGCTCCTCCTAGCTAAAATGGTAAGCAGCTGATCAGACCATGAATGGGTTGGTGAATGGTATGGATGGTATGCATGCCTTTTATTCCTTGGAAGTGATGCGTGATACGTATGGCTGCACATAGATGTGGTTAGAGATGACATGATGGCTTATCCTTCCAACATACGTGGGACGTTTGTATCTCACGTTATACATAGCGATACGTGGTGAAGCAATGGAGGCACAAGAGAAGTCCTACATGTGTTGCTAAACCTCTTCTAGGGGTGGAAGTGGTAAGGGTAAGTTGATTCATTTTCGGCTCTTAAAGCCGATGCATGGGGGTGCATGATCACGGAACACATAGCACGCGAATCGTCCCTCTTCCAACCTCATGACTCCCGCGTAACGCCTCTTTGGAAGGATGGAGTTTGGCTTCTTCACCGGTAATGGCGAAAGAAGCGCGTCCCAATTATTTTATTTGTTTTGCGTAATCCTAAGAGGAATGATGTGCTAAGGCTTTTTTTAACGCGGCTTTGGTATAGGGTTATTGATGTAGAAGGTTCTCGTTTACCTTGATTCCACGTTACTCAACCATTCCCAAATTGTTATGATTGTAGGAGTTCACGTGTTGGGTAAAACGTGAGATCCACCCTATAGGCATCTTCAATTCCAACAAGGCATGAGTGATACTTTATGAGCTTCTCGGGTAAAATAGGGCACCTAAAATTACTGAACTATCTACACGCGTGAGGATAAAATGTTATAAAAAAGAATGAAGTTTTAATTTGGCCAATGATTTCAATATATCATCAAAATCTTTTAAACTTTATGAAAGAAATTTCAAGTTTAAAGAGATCATCCCTAGCAGAGTCGCCACTGTGAGCGGACGATGTTTCGCGCAGCGGCAGCGGGGCCGGGCCAGTTGGGCCAACCTCTTTGAATGATGGGGAGATACGTATGATGTGATTGGAAAATGATTTTGCATATTTTAATGCTCAAAAGATACGAGATCAAAATCTCGTACTTAAAATAGAGTCACCACCCGGTTCAGCTCAACCGGGAAATTTTTGGTACGATTTTCACACCGGATGGTTAGACCATACCTTATGTAGAGATTCCGAGTTCGGATGATGTTATCTATTTTTCATTAGGCAGAGTTAAGATACTTTATTCTTCCTTAATCAGTTTAATCCATCCTATTTATTTGTGTTTTCAGTTATTTTATTGTTTTCGCGTTTATCAAGCAATTGAAGCGATGAATAAAATATTTACAGCCATAAAAAAATAAGTGCGTAAAATAAAATTATTACAAGGATTCCAAGTCCTGTACATTTTTCTGTGCAATAAATAAAATACCTGAATGTCTGATATACGTCTACCTGCAGAAGATTGTTAGCACCGATATGGCATATTTTATTTACAGTATTATAAAGCCCGGTCGGATGGCTAAAATGAGATTTGATCGACATTTTCGAGGAAATTCCATTCTTAACCAAATTTTAGGTTCAGTCATTACTTTAACCGGATTATAAGTGAAAATACCACATGTTACGGGGTGGAGTCTGTTTTCAAGAGGTTTTGAACTTCCATCATTACATTATATATTCTAGCTTTGAAAAATAAGCTAATCTGGGAACAAATGAAAATAAAACTGTTGTCCAGAAAGTCATATCACCGACGATACAACTGATGCCGCCGGCGACATGGCTGATGCCTCCGGCGACATCAATTATATCACCGGTGATATCAGTTTGTAGGCAGTAGTGGTGGCAGTAAAAATGACTGAAACCCCAAAAATGAATAAAAATTGACGAAATTTAACACAAATCAGTAATATTAATGCCAAAGAGCTATGAGACTCAGGATTTTTTACCTCGAGGCCGTGAATCCACCTCTTCGTGAATCGAAAGAAACACCTCCGGGGAGCTTGTTACGACGATTTAGCAGTAAATTTAAGTGCTTCTGGTTTCTAAATCCAATTAAGTTGATTTTAACTTAAGGACTTGTTGATTTCAAACTCACAATCAGAGAATTTAAAGAAGAAAAACCAAGAAAAATGGATCGAAATCCTTTTTTCTGCCTTATCTAATTCTTATCTCACTAAAATCTACTCCCACATTAAAATCCTAATAATCAATTGTTCTCCTCCCTAAATTGCAGATCAAAGTGTGCTTTTATAGGTGAAATGGGGTGTTTTTTTAGGCCTTTTTGACCAACCCCGCAGAAAGTGACCGAAAGGCTGTCTGTGGAGGGACCCGTTTTGGGCCATGCCACTGGTGACATGGTGATGCCATCGGCGGTATGGATGATGCCGCCGGCGGTATGGCTGATGCCACTGGTGGCATCAGCCTCCAACATACCGACAGCCAACGGGCCCAAAAGCCTAAAAAGTCATCTTTTTTACTTTTAATAATATTTTAATGGGTATTTATTATTTGGGTGCAAATCATTGGTTCAAGCTCCTACCGGACGCGTTATCGGCCACACCGAACTGGATTCTACCAAGTATAAAATTCGCGAGGAATATTATTTTGGTAATAAAAATTCTAAAGAGAACTTTTATTTTGAGGCATTAAAATCGGGAACACGTTATCATCGTCTCGCATAAGGGACTGCAAAATTCCGTGCTCACACTCATAGAGACGAGTCATCATCATCATCATCATCATCATCATCATCATCTCCATCCTCAAGTGGGACTGAAGATGAAAGAGAAGTGCATCGTACGAGAAGTCTTCGAGAACTCTATGAGGTGACTGAACAACTAGACAATCTTACATTATTTTGTCTTTTTGTTAATTGTGAGCCAGTGACATTTCAAGAAGCTGTACAAGAGAAAAAGTGGAGAGATGCAATGGATGAAGAAATTAGGGCTATTGAGAAGAATGATACATGGGAACTCACTTCACTTCCCAAAGGACACAAGGCGATAGGTGTCAAATGGGTGTACAAAATAAAGCAGAATACCAAGGGAGAGATCAAAAGACACAAGGCAAGGCTTGTTGGAAAAGGCTATTGACAAAAGGCTGGAATTGACTACGATGAGGTACTCGCTCCAGTTACTCAATTAGAAACTGTCAGACTAATAATTTCTTTAGCGGCTCAAAACAAGTGGAGAAATCATCAAATGGATGTAAAATCGGCCTTCCTAAATGGAGTTCTTGAAGAGGAAGTCTACATTTAGCAACCATCAAGTTACGAAGCCAAAGGTCATAAAGATAAGGTGTTGAAGTTGAAGAAGGCTCTTTATAGGCTAAAGCAAGCATAGTAGAATAGACAAGTACTTCCGAGAAAATGGTTTCAATAAATGTCCATATGAGCATGCTTTGTATATCAAGATTAAAGATGGAGATATTTTGATCGTGTGCCTCTACGTGGATGCTTTGATCTTCACCGGAAGTAGCCAAAGAATGTTCAATGAATTCAAGAAAGTGATGACGAAGGAGTTCGAGATGACAGACATGGGACTCATGGCATACTACCTCGGCATAGAAGTAAAGAAACAAAAGGATGAAATTTTCATTTCACAAGAAATCTATACAAAAGAGATCTTGAAAAAGTTCAATATGGATAACTGCAAGCCGATAAGCACATCGGTGGAGTACAGGATCAAGATGTCCAAACATGAAGAAGGGGAGAGTGTAGATCCAACACTTTTCAGAAGTTTGGTCGGAAGTCTATGCTATCTTACCTGCATGAGGCCAGATATCCTTCATGCAGTCGGATTAGTTAGTCGTTACATGGAATCACCAACAACCACCCATTTCAAAGCCGCTAAGAGAATTCTTCGCTATTTGAAAGGTACAACCGACTTGGGCTTATTCTATTCAGTTTCTAATGATTACAAGCTTGTTGGATATACCAATAGCGATTGGGGTAATAACCGAAGAAGCACTAGTGGATTCATGTTTTTCATGGAAGATACTGCTTTCACATAGATGTCAAAGAAACAACCTATTGTAACATTATCTACATGTGAAGCAGAATATATTGCAGCAACCTCTTGCGTTTGTCATGCATTTTGGCTCAGAAATTCATTGAAAGAGATCGTCTTGATGCAAGAAGAACCGACTGAGATTCATGTTGACAACAAGTCAGCCATTGCCTTAGCAAAGAATCCTGTACTCCATGATCGAAGCAAACACATCGACATCCTCTACCATTACATAAGAGAGTGTGTTGCAAGAAGGGAAGTGCAAGTTGAATATATGAAGACACAAGATCAAATTACAGATATCTTCACTAAGTCGCTCAAAAGTAAAAACTTCATCAGATTGAGAAGCTCACTTGGGATGACAAGATCAAGTTTAAGGGGGTATTGGATTATAAACTTGATCCATATTAATGGAAACCCAAAATTGAAATCCAATCAATTGAAGTCCAAGCCCACAAATCCAAAATGTAGTAAATTTTAAGTATGTACATTTTTTATGTGTGATAACTAAATTGGAGGCTATTAACTACAACCAATTTGGAGGCCATTAAATTAACTAAATAAGTTGGCTATTAATTGTATTAGTTGGTGGTGGTGGTGAGTAATTGTGTTAGTTGAGACTTGTATAATTCACCTATAAATAGGTGAGTTGTTTAGTTGTTTATCATCAACGAAAATAAGAACTTCTTTAGAGAGAAAGGAAGTAAAGAATGAGTTGTAGCATTGTATTTTGAGTGAGAGTGATCTTATAATATCTTTGAGTTTAACAAAAATTATTCATTTGAGTATTTTAATTCCAACAGTGAATGTTTAATTTTTCAAACAATGTACCACCTGTGGATGGGGGCTTTATGGTTTTGATGTAATTGTTTTTTTGTTTACTCAATAAGTTGGAATTCCTCCTCATGAGGTATTAAATGCCAAAAGATAAAAGATGCCTAGCCATCCTCTCCTTACTTATGCTAACCGTGTCCTCCATGCTTTTGTCTCCTTTCCAACACATTCCATATTTTGGATCCATGAGATAGTTTTATCTCTCTTTTCAGCTCGAATCAATCCTATCAGTTTCACAACAACATATTGAAGATATTCCATCTTTACATTCAGCCAAGTGGTAATGGACTCGCCTGCAAAACACCTTCATATTCGATCCCTCGTTGACATGCTTCGTATCAAAGACGATTGATTTGTTAGGCTCTAGCTTCCTGCGTACTATCAATTTCAGCTCTTGTTTACTCATTAATTAATTCCCCTGAGGATTACAATTAATGAGCTAACAAGCAACTGGAATTGGTAAACATGGAACTGAATCTAGTAATTGGCCTTTGAGATAGATTATTTATCTATTAATATATGAAACCCTTTTTTATTACGAAAACGCTTCAACTTCAACATTTGTAAACTGGGTTCTTGTGAAACTTAATTAATTTTCTCTACTCTTTATCTCTTATTTTGTAATTAAAACTAAAAATAAAAGGCCGCTTATCGTTAAACTGTTACTAATATGAACATAAAATTTACATGCCTTTGAGGGTCCTCTCTTTCACATGCCTTGGATATACTAGGCTGGAAATCTTTTGTTCTTTTTTATATAAAGAAAAAAAGTGTAATTTAATGCTGTAAATATCTTACCTTTTCGAGTAATATTGCATATCTGCTACTACTATAGTCAACTTCCATTTTTGTCTGCACCATCATTATTATTCTGCTACATTTGTCAACTAAACTTCCATTTTTTCCAGCATCATTGAACAAAGAGTTGCATAACAATATCTACAAATTTGAAATATTAAGTGGGTTGGACCACATCATTAAACAAAGAGTTGCAACAAAACCTATTCGTCGGGCGCGCCAAGCTTATTGGACTTTTTACTAAAATATCAACTTAAGTCCATGATTTAGAATTTCGGGCTCAAGCCGGGCTTACTAAGTCATTCCAAGCCCAGCCCATAGCTCATAGATGTTGTAAAACAATAATTAAACCTTGTATTCAAGACGTTAATTAACATATATAGTTGGTCCTAAATGAATTAATTTATTGTTAAAGGTATTCTAAGTAGACATCTTCCCCCTAAGAAAACTGCAAGGAATCCCAGCAGTTCTAAGAATTCAGGAAAAGGTACTGTCACTCCCCCATCTACATCTAATGGACTGTCTCCTCATTTGGAATGTAAGAGGCTTGAACAAAGCCAGCAAACAGAGGTACATTAGGGAGCTCTGCTCCTCGAATAAAGTGGAGATGTGTTGTCTCCTGGAAACTAAGTTGAATTCTAATAATATAGATAGGTTTGTTAGTAGGTTTTTTTGTTGGTTGGAGTTTTACTAATAACCTTGAAGCTCATCCAGGGGGTAGGATTTTGATCTTATGGAGGAAAGACCTCTTCGATGTGTCTGTTTCTTATATGTTTGAACAAATTGTTCATTTTAAAGTCAGGATTACTGGAGGAGCCTCCCCCTTTGACTTCTCTATAGTTTATGGATTATATTCAGTTGCTGCTAGGAGATCCTTATGGGACCAGTTACTCTCTTGTGTTGTTCCCGCTCCCTGACTTGTTGGGGGTGATTTCAATACGCTCTTCAACATGAATGCTAAGCTTGGAGGAAACCGTGTCCAATTCCCTGATATTGAGGACGGTGTGAGATGGTAACAGTGTTCTCACATAGAGGAGACAATGTGAATTGGCCCTCCTTTTTCTTGGTCTAATAGGCAGTTAGGGGATGATAGGGTTTATTCTAAGATTGATTGGATTTTCCGTAATGAATCTTGGCAAGATGCTTTTGATGAATGTGTCACCTCTTATCATGAAGACCCCATGTCTGATCATTGTTTCCTCCTGATAAAGAGTGTTTGCCCAAATGAGAGTGGACTTAAACCATTCAGATTTTACGACATGTGGTTGGAACATCCTACTTATGATGATACTCTTAAGTCTAATTGGAGATCTTCTGTGGACTCTCCTTCTGCTATGTAGGCTGCTCATTAAACTATCTAGGCTTCGACTTTGCTTAGGAAAGTTTAACAAGGAAGTGTTTAGGGATGTGATTACTTCCTATAATGAGGCTAAACAAAAGCTTGCAGATACTCAGGCTCAATTATAGAATAATCTACAAGATCACCTCTTAATCAATCAAGAAAAGGAAGATTTGACTGCGTTCTCTAAGGCTGTATTAGCCTATGAGAAATTTTTACATCAGAAAAGTAAAATCACCCGGTTAAGACTAGGGGATGAGGGAACTGGTTCCTTAGTGAAAGAGTAGGGGGCTTCACAACCGTATTCTCTCCTTTATGGAGAATGGTACTAGGATTGATAACTTTCAACATGTTATGAATCACTTCTTATCTCATTTTCAGTCTTTTATGGGGGCAGAGCAGGACACTACCAGTTTGGATATAAAATACATAAAGATGGGTGGAAGTTTGTCCATTGAACAACAGTTAGGTCTTATCAAGCCATTTACAAACAGAGAGATAAAGGAAGCTATGTTCAGTATTGGGAATAACAAGAGCCCTGGCCTAGATGGATTTAATGCTGGATTTTTTAAGAATTCATGGGATATTATTCAAGGGGATATTTATGATGCTATTAGAGAATTCTTCAATACATGTAAGCTCCCTAACTCCATCTCTTCTGCAATGCTTGTTTTAATTCCTAAAACTGATAACCCCTCCACTGCTAGAGACTACAGGCCTATTGCCTGCTGCAGTACTCTTTATTAATGCATCTCAAAGCTTATATGCACTAGACTTAGCAATGTTTTACCTAGCTTGGTGAGTGAGAATCAAGGGGCTTTTATGAAAGGGAGATCCCTTGCCCACAATATCTTGATACTGCAGGATATCCTTAGAAATTATGGTCACAGGAATATTTCCCCTAGATGCTTTATAAAGGTGGATTTAAGCAAGGCATATGACACCATTTCTTGGCAATTTATTAGTGATTTGCTTGTTGCGCTATCTTTTCCCTCAAAATTTATTCAATGGGTTCTTACCTGCCTGAAAAGTGCTAATTACAGTTTATTATTGAATGGGAGGATTAAGGGCTCTTTTGTAGGAAAAAAAAAGGCCTTAGACAAGGGGATCCCATGTCCCCTCTCCTCTTTTTCTTTGTTACAGATTATCTTTCCAGAATTTTACTTTTTCAATCGAAGGTTTGTGGTATGGGCTTCCACCCTGGTTGTAAGTCAGTCTCTTTGAATTCCCTTTGCTTTGCCGATGACCTCATTCTCTTGAGTAAAGCTAATGTGAAAGCTCTTAAGTTGTTACTTGATGGCCGGAATATTTTCTTGAGGACTACAGGTCTTAGTATTAATAATGCCAAATCTAGCTTGTACATCTGTGGTGTTGAGGATTCCGTTAAGATGTCTATTTTACACTTAGCTGGCATTAAGCAAGGTTCTATTCCTATGTCCTATCTTAGAGTCCCTTTAAAACCCACTAAATGGAATAGATAAGACTGTGCACTTATGCTGGATAAAATCAGGAAACTCATTTCCAATTGGGGGGTCAGACATTTATCCTTTGCTGGTAGGGCTCAACTTATCTCTTCTGTCATATTTGGCAGTAGAGCCTACTGGATGAATGTGTTTTTGTCTCCCTAGCTCTGTCATTAAAGAACTGGATACTCTTTGCAAGTAATTTCTCTAGGGTGTTAAAAATGGTAAAAGGAAAATCCACAATATTGCCTGGGAAAAAATCTGCAGACCTAAGAAACTTGGGGGCTTAGGTTTCAGAAATGGTGTTATCTGGAATAAATCTATAGTTGGCAAGTTTATCTGGGCTATTGAATTTAAACAAGACTCATTGTGGTTAAAGTGGGTGCATAGCATGTACTTAAAGGGGAGAAACTTTTGGACTTTACAAGTGAATGCTAATTCTAGTTGGTATTGGAAAAAACTTCTTCACCTTAGATCTACTTTGACTGCTGATGTAGTTAGAGACTCTCAAAAATCTGGCAGATTTTGTACAACAAAGTGCTATGATCCTGCTAAGTTCTATGGAATTGATGAAGGGTTATAAACAGATTTGGTGCCCCTTAGCCCCCCCTAAGTATAGATTCATTTTTTGGCTTGCTGTACAGAAGAGATTGCTCACTAAGGACATTCTTAGCTCTTTTTGTACTGATATTGATAAAAATTGCCCTATGTGCCATATTCACTCTAAGAATCATGAGCACCTTTTCTTTGACTGCCAGTTCTCTGTCTGGTTAGTCAATCATCTGTGTAATTAGCTGAGTGCGATTGGTGTTCAATGTTCCTTAAGTAATTGGTTGGACTGGTTCCACAGCCTCAACTTGACCCATCTCGGCAACTTTATCTGTATTGTTGTTCTTCAGGCTGCAGTGTACCAGATTTGGTTAAACAGGAACTCGTGTGTCTTCTCCCATACTTGTTCTTCTGTCAATTTTTGTGTTGCACAGATTCAATATAGTGTTCGCAACAGGATTAGTATGTACATGAGAAAAGTGAAATCTTCTACAGATAAATAGTTATACTCGATGTTATTTGTATAGGGTTGTATTAGCCTGACATGTCAACTCTATCTCTCCCTGTAATTCTTTGAAGTTTCTGAGCAATAATATTCACGCTTTATATCAAAAAAAAAAGTAGACATCTTCATGTGTCGGGTTACAAGTCCGAACCCACTTTTAGGGCCAGGACATTCATCTTCTTACTAAGCCTAATCTGTGCTGGAACCTTCTAAACTATGAGATTTTATTTATTTTTAGGGTAAACTTAAAAAAAAGTATTTTGTAGTTTCACTTATTTGTAAAATGGGGTCTGAGGAATTTTTTTTGCAAAACGGGGTCCGTGATTTCAATAAATTTGCAAATAAATGATCCTCAATTTTAAATTATGTCACAAAAATGGGTAATGTTGTTCGTGTTTATCTGAATTTTTGCGGGATGGTTATTGAAATTAAATATAATACATATCAGTGAAAAATTTTGGAATTTGTTGACTATAGGGAAAATATTTTTTTTAATTAAATTATGATAACAAACTATAAAAAATAAAAAAAAATTTGAAAATTACTCAAACTCGGACGTATATTTTTTAAATAATAAGGTTAAATTATTAGAATGTTAAAATATTTCAAATATTTAATGTAACATCACTATTTTGAAGTCAAAGGCCCATTTTTGTAAATTTTTTGAAACTACAGACCCCATTTTGCAAAAAAAAACTCCTCAAACCATGTTTTACAAATGAGTGAAACCACAAGGTACTTTTTTTAAGTTTACCCTTATTTTTACTCGGAATAGTTTTAGTGCATATGCATTTTAATTTTTGTAGTGCATATATATTTATATAGAAACGATATGTAATACAACTGAGAAAAATGGCGTAACAACCACAGTCTAATAAATTTTATTAATTAATGTAAATAAAATAACATTTTGATTTAAAAATTATTATATCATCAACTTCCATATTTTTCAAATGTAAACAATATATATATATATATATATATATATATATATTGTGCAAATTAAAAAAAGAAAGTGACAAATTGGTAGTTTTTTCATAAACTATTATGAAAATACTATTTAATATATATTCTAGCATTTATATTTCAGTTCCAGCATATTGTCAAATCTTTTCAAGTCCTATTCTACAGCATCAAATTAGTGTAGTTGTTATTGTGCAGATTTTTTTTGTTTCAGTATATATTCACTTTCATTTCTATAAATTCAACAAAAGATTTGTTGATTTTGACTTTCAAAGATTTCTTTAAGTTCCTGTATTTTAACCCCTTTTTCACCCTCTTCCATTTGATACAACAATGGAAGATATATTGTCGCAGCTCAATGTTCATGGAAAGCGATATCGGAAAGGCATGAAAGAATTGATGAAGATGATTTCAAACAATGAGCAAGCTGAACGGGATCTAGCTTTCTCTTTGGAGAAAGACGGGAAGCGTTTAATTTATCGTCTTAATCAATTTTGTAAATTGATTGAAGAACCGCGACACATAGAAAATGCTGACATTAAAGCCATGAAAGAGGAAAAGGTAAAAGAAGTCATGGATATGATTGAAGGTTTACAATCACAAGAAGAAATTCCCAGAAGCAACAATGGATAGGTTTGAGGAACTCAAGGAGATGGAAAGGGATGAAAATACGATACACCGTATTAAAATCTGTCTCTCAAAATTTGATCGATAGATAACTACGCGCGATCTATGATAAGAACAATTCATAAATAAAAATGATTGAAATTTTTCTTTCTAGTTGGATTTGAATAAAATAGAGATTGATGTGTAGATAAATAAAATCAAACAGAGATTGAAAATTGTTTTGTTTGGATGATTTTCCCTTTAAATGAAACTTTGAAAATTTCTATTTCGAATACAAATTTATTCTAATTGGTGGCATATCAATTATTCATAACAATCTGTTGTAACTAATTTCTATTTCAAAATTTTATTTTGGGGTTCAAATTATCTAATTTAAAAGCAAATACAAAATTCGAGTTCCAAATTATGATTAATTAAATCAAATTCATATCAAGTATGAGATTTGACATTTTGTGTAGCTAACTTACATTGTTGACCTCAATCTTATACTAACTAAATTATTTGTTTTTTTATATAAAGTAAAAACATACTTTGTGGTTTAATAACTTGTTTTCAAAAGGAGGATCAAAGTAATTTTTTTATTTCAAAACGGGTATGTGGTTTTAAAAGTAAACAAATGATAAAAAAAGATTCTCGATTTGAAATTATATCACGATAAAGGGTAATCTTGTCCATTTGAACTAAAATTTTATAGGTTGGTTAATTAAAAATAAAATACACCTCAATGATAAAATTTGACTTTTTTAAAAGTGTAAATATTTTTTAAATTAAAAAACAATGATAAATTTTAAAAATCATAATAAATTGAAAATTCTCCAAAACTAATTAAATTCTTTATATATAATTTATAAATAATATGATTAAATTATATGAGTGTTGAATTTGCTAAAATATCAATCCAACACCAAAAAAAAATTTTGTAAAACAGATTTCCTTTTTTTCTTTTATTTACTAATTTTTAAAATCACAAACCCCATTTACGATAAAAAAAATTCTTTAAATATCTTTTTAAAAACGCATTAAACCCGTAACAATTTTTAAATTTCAACCTAAAATACAATTATGTGTTATATATTTAAACTTGTCTTGAAACTATACGTTGAGCTTTTCCTCACAGAATGAAGAAAGACTTGTCAACAATCAATCACCAGTTGGCTTTTTCTAACCAAGAAAGAAATGGGATTGTTTGGGCATATGCCTAAGTATCCTTAACTTGGTATATTTATCTAAAATTTTTGTAATATTGTTAGAAGAAGCCATCCAATTCTTCACAAGCTATTACAATCCTTAGTTTTTGTCATTTTCTAAAAATAATTGAATATTTCCTATAAAAACTAAAAATAATTGAATGTGAAAAATAGACTCATCAAGCAAAAGCTTAAAATTTGTTCACCATCATAATAACCCTTCCAGAGAATGAATTGGCTCATCCACAATAGATCACCTCATATTTTTTTGAAGCCTGCGTTTTTCTTTTAAAAACAATTAATGAATCCAATCACATCCACAATATATGACACCCACACAATTCAGTATTATTTGGGTTTAGATTATAATGAATTAAAGTAAAATGGCTTATTAAACTATCTAAACTTTTTTTATTGTAAAGTCAAGGATAGTTGTTGCAACTCCACTTTAAAATCAATTGAATCTATAATTACAGTGATAAGATTGTGTATACCCAACCCCTCTTATTCAACTTGTGCGATAGCCTTATTAGGCGTTGGAGTAATGTTATTATCGTTTATAATTGCGTAGAAATTTTTCAATTACATTTAAACCATTAACATATTAATAGTCATAGTCAAAATTAAGATATCATAAATTTAAGTATATATATAATTTGTGAAATTTTTATAAATCGCATTTACGCTCGTTTTAATAAATATATTTATTACAAGGAGCATTTTGCTTAAAATTAGACATAATAAAGTTGGTGATTTTAGATTTATGAACTAAATTATTTTTGAAAAATAATTTATAGTGCCGATGGAGATAAGGATTTTCATACTATTTCAAAAGTAGTTATTTTTCTATATAAACAGGAAAGTATTAATTCAAAATTCATACGTGGTGAAAATATTGTACTTTGATTCGATATTTCAGTATTGAATTATTACGAACTTGTTTGAATTTATGAATAACTTTCTGCAAAATAATACAGAAATTTGGGGGCGATCGGTGTTATATCTTGGGGGACCCTCCGATGCCTAAGTCAGTAAAAGATTCTGAGGAATATAGTGAAAGTAAGTATGAGAATGTTGAGATACCTGTTCGATTGACTTAGAGGCCTATTTATAGGCGCAGGAACTGCCCTATTCACAGTGGAATAAGAAGTCCCAATTGGGATGAGTTTAAAACTCTTGGTACATATCTGATCCTTGCATCCCAAGTAGATTAGGATAAGGATAGAGGAGAGAATATAAAAACTAGAGTCAGACCTGGATTTTCCTTTCTTGTAGGGCATGGAAATGCCTTCGAGCCGGTCATGAACCGTCTTGAGATTATGACCGTCCAAGGCTGCTCGTGGTCTCTGGTTTTGTATGTTCTCCTGCTGGGATGAGATTTCAGCCGGTTTCATGACTCAGGCTTCCCTAACTTAGTTGACAGAGTGAGCCACGCGGCTCTTTGTTGACCCGATCTCTTTAACGAGACGGGCGAGACATATTTAGTAAGTTATCAGAAGCCTCCCCCACAAGTGTGAGAAGTTCTTTAGGGCTTCTGGCGGCGTGAACCGGCTCAAATTCGAGCGGCCTAATGTTTAGGGCTGCGTGGCCAACTGTGGCCCAAGCATTCTCAAAGCTTTCTACGGAAGTTCAAGTCTTTTCATATCCTTTGGCAGCATATGTGATTTTTCAAAATTCAAAACCAGCCAAGACATGTCTGCCACATGGCGTGGCAGTCCTGCAACCTGATGATTGTGACTTTTCACTTTCATCCCCCTTCCTATTTAAACGCTTTTGCCCCCTCGTTTCATTACTTTTGCTTTCCCGATATCCTCTGCTCTATTCCGGCGATTTCTCTCAAGCTCTTCATCTCTCAACAAGTAAGTAATTTTCATCACACTTCTTCCTTTCGTGGATTCCATGTCTGTGACTTATTATGCTTTTGACTTTGTGCCACCATAGCCTGAAATCCATTTTTTCCCTTAGCGAATTCTTGTCAAATTGCTTTTCATGCCATATCTGATATTATGTCGTAGTGTATCTGGAACTTTTAGGCTAGGTATAATTGGATTTTTTAACGCTTTTGCTTGTCTAAATGATCGTAGCTGTAATTTAGTATCGCCGGAATCTGGGCTTCTTTTGGTCAGATTCTGGGTTCGTGATAGAACTCTGATGAACATGATAAACGTAGGTATAAGGTTGAATCCCTTCCGGCTGAAAAAATGACAATAGATCTTGATAGAGCAACTAGATCTGACTCTAAGTTGTTCTAGGATTTTTCCTTTCTTTCTAGGCGGCCATGTCTTCATCCTCGTTAAGTAGCAGTTCCAGCGAGAGTCTGTTTACCGTTTTGTGTAGAGAGTGCCCTGACCTGGGTTCTCGTACTTTTATTAACATAGATCATTCTAACTTGCCTCATAACCCTAGGATTAAAAGGACAACCGGGAGGATGGACCATATAGAGGGTGATGAAGAGAGGGCGGCATCCGGTCAAGCCACCTCTAGCTCATAAATACATTCTTCCGACCCGACATGGGCAGGCAGTGGCAGCCAGGGCGATAAAGTAGAGAAGCCAGCTCCCCTTGAGCGCCCCCAACCATAGACCCAGGGGGTATAGGAAGAAGAGAGCCGCTAAGAAGGGTAAGGCGAAGGTGGTGAGCATAGAATCGACCGAGCCCGTTTTGAAAGAGAAAAAGGTAGCTCCTAGTATTGAGGACATGGTATCGATAGCTCATTCGGTGGACGTAGATTTTGAGAGGGCTACTTTCCCTTGGATGTAAAGTTGCAGAGTTATGCTGTTGATTGAAAATCAACGGGTCCACCAGCCGCCTGAAGGATGGTTCAGCCTATACTTAGAACATGCTTAGTTTGGCTTTGTCTATCTTCTCCTCAAAGGCATATGCGACCTTCTTAATTATTGGAAGGTGTGTCCGGCTCAAATTCACCTATGCGAGAAACTAGGGCTAGGCTTTGACGAGAAGTTCTTCAGGCGGATCGCATCTTATAAGATGAATAAAGGCGAGGACCACCTACATTTCTCACACATGAGCAGGTTCTACTCCTTTACCTATAGGGCAGACTCGGTAAAAAACTTTAAGCAGTTCTTTATTTTTATTGAATTGAAAGACGGGGCGCCCACATTCCCTACTCGGTGGTCTCTTACTGTGCCTCCTCCTTTCAAGGTTCCAAAGAATGACACGGACGTCCGTGTGGAGATATTTGAATGCTTGAAGAGGGGCATGTGGTCTCTGGGCGATGTCTCCTATGCTTTTGTCCATAACATTAGGCTTATTGATTACAACTTGGGTTCTGATGATGGTTATGAATACTTTGTTAGTCCTTCACCTCTAGGTTAGTTTACTTTTCCACCTTATTTACTTTTATCGCTATTTTCTAGCTATGTCAGGAGTTACGAATGCGGTTTCTGATGTTATAGCCAAGCGGGTGAAAAACCTGCAATAAGTCAACAACTGCCAGGCTCTGGAGATCATTGATGGTGCTTCTAACAAAATTACTGATACAGTTTTATTAGGTAAGAGCGGGGAGACGATGCCCAAGAAGGGAGTCAAGAGGGGGAACACGGATGTAGCCGAGCGTCCATAAGGATAAGAAGAAAAAGTCTAAGGTTGTTGACGCAGTATGTTTTATTCTGTCTAGCGCTTTAGTTTGCCTCTACGTAGTTTGATTTACTAACATGATTCATGGCAGGCGATCGTTGATATGCCGATTAAGGAATCCGAGGTTCCTCTCACCTTGGTAAAGGATGCCCTAGTTCATGTTGCGCGTAACAAACCTTCCCTTAATATGCTGGTTGTCTAGCAGTCCCTTCTCCAAGCCTTTTCGTTGGAAGAAAAGAACCGCCTATATGATCAAGAGGACTTCCATACGGCGGGGGCCCGCCTGTTCAAATCGGTTGCCCAGGTATTTCTTTCCTCGTCGCAATCCAACTTACAAGTTATTTTTCCTACTTAACACTTTTTTATTTTATGCAGTCTATGTCCCGAGCGGCCGATATGCTCCACAGGGTAGATGCGGGGAGGACCAATGCTGAGAAGTTAATGGAAGGCATAAGCATGTGCCAAAAGCTTAAGACTTAAGTGAAGGATGCAGAAGCTAAGAATAAAAGTTTGGGAGAGGTCTTGAAGAAGTTATGAGAGGAGAATGGGCTTCTCCAGTCATCTCATGAATCTGCTTCCAAGAGCCTTGAGGAGGCCAAAACTGACCTTGTTGCCACCCGGGAAGAACTAAGAGCTGCCATTCATCAAAAGGAGAGGGACATGGCTGAATACATATAGTCTATTAAGGGGATGGTGGATGGCAGTTTTGAATTCAGAAGGCGTGTTTATAACGCTTGCAAGCAACTCCATCTAGATCTTCCTGAGGATTTGTTGCAAGGCGTCGAATATACGGGAGCCAAAGTAGAAGAAGATGAACTAGTGAAGGATGATGCCCCCAGCGAGAAGACTGGCAAGGCCGGGGTCCTTCCAGAGGGGTAATTGGAGCCGCCCGCCAATAATGATTCAATTATTGTATAGAATTTTTATCTGTTTTGAACTTAGCCATTTTTTGGCCTTTTTTGTATATACATTGCTTTGTTTAAGCCTATTGGGGTTTAATTTTACTTTTCTAAGGTCTTATTTCTGTGCCTTGTTGTTTATCTGAGCCGGTCTTACATTTTATTACCGTTTAGATGATTACTTAGGTCTTACGCATAGCCTTTTTCATCAAGTATTTTTGTATTGTGCCTGTCTTATTTGCATTCTATGGGTGTGACCGCCTAAAAAACTGTTTGCCCTAGTTTAGCTAGGTTTTATACGCACGAGGTTTTTAAACCGGTCTTATATTGTGCCGGGGATATGCCATAAAGTGCGATCAGTACTTATTGAGGCGAGTGTATGAATAAAAGAATGCTTTTATTAATAATTTGAATACAAGTCCGAAAATTCTACCCATCCGGATATCTACCTGAGAGGAGCCACCTCGTTAAAAACTCCCTTGAGGGAAAACCCAGTGGGAAAAATCCTCCAGGAAGGAAAAAGAGTGTGGCTGCTAGGATCCCTAAGTATCTACTGTATAGTAGGGTCTAAGATTAGCAATGTTCCATGTGCGAGGAAGCTCTTTACCTTTCATAGTCCCTAACTTGTAAGTGACCGGCCCGTGACCTTGGTGATCTTGTTGGGGCCTTCCCAGTTGGCGCCCATTTTCCCCTTACCTTCTCGGGCCTGTAAGGCAGTTGAGTCTTTGAGAACTAGGTCTCCTTCTTTGAGGCGGACTTCTCGTATGCGCCTGTCGTGGTATCTAGCGATTTTTGTTTTGTAAGACGCCATGAGAATCCAGGCTCTCTCTCTTCTTTCGTCTAAGTTATCCAAGTGGTACTTCATGTTGATGTTGTTCTCTTCTTCCGTATAATATGCCACACGATCTGATGGGGCTCTAATCTCGATTAGAATAACCGCTTTGACTTTGTATACTAAAGAGTAAGGGGTTTGGCCGATCGTTCTGCAAGGAGTGGTTCTGTAAGACCACAGGATTTTGATTAATTCGTCCGGCCATCTTCCTATATGATCTAGCACTCTTTTCTTCAACCCTTCTCCTAGGGTTCTATTTGTGACTTTCGTTTGACTGTTCATCTATGGGTGCGCTACGGAGGAAAAGTGATTCTTTATCTTCCATTGCCTGCAAAAATCTTTGAATTTTTCTGAGATAAACTGCAAGTCATTGTCTACTATTATTCTCTTTGGTACTCTGAACTGAGTGATTATGTGCTTCCAGACAAAGTCAATGATCCTCTTGGCTGTAACCAAGCTAAGTGCTTTCGCCTCAACCCACTTAGAAAAGTGGTCAATTGCCACTAATATCCACTTCCTTTGGCCGGACGCTTCTGGCATTGGTCCTACGATATCAATACCCCAAGACGCGAATGGCTAGCCGGCCATTATCAACTTTTGATTAGCTTTTGGAATGTATGATTTCCTTGCATGTATTTGACATTGGTGGTAAGTCCTCACACATTCCTCCGTGTCGGATTTGATAGTTTCTAATAGTATCCGGCTAAGATGATTCTTTTAAGTAGTGTTTCCGCTGCCTGGTGGGATCCACAACTTCCTTCATAAATTTCTTCTATAATGAGCTTTCCTAGTTTGGGGGTGACACATTTGAGCCATATGTCTGAGTAGGATTTCTTGTATAATTCATCGCCCACCAACGCAAACTGTATAGAATTTTGGGTTATTTTCTCCGCCTCGATTTTGTCCTCGGGCAGCTTATCACAAGCTAAATAGTTGTACAGAGATTGCATCCACCTAAGTGACTTCTTTTGGATCTATAGGTTTTCACCCTGCTCTTCATAAGCTGGCCGAGTCAAGACCTCATAAGGGCACCTTAGCTCTTTCTATGAGTCTTTTCCTGCAGCCGCCTTTGCCAATTCATTTGCTTTCTCGTTTTGAGTACGCGAAATATACTCAATCTTCCACTCGAATCCTTTGGCCTCTAGTTTTTCCAATAACTTTCCTACTTTAGCTAGGTATTTAACCATTTTGGTTCGCTTGATTCCATACGTCCGATTAATCTAATTTGCTACTAGCCTGGAGTCACTTTTAACCATAACTACATCGAGTGCAATCTCATTGGCTAGCTCTAATCCTTTAATCACTGCTTCGTATTCAGCCGTATTATTAGTAGAAGGGTAAGCCAACTTGGCGGCATATGATAATCTGATCCTTTCGGGCCCTTGAACATAAATTCCAATGCCGGATCCTCCTACACTGGATAAACCGTCTACAAAGATTGTCCAAGTTTTGAAGGGGATGGTTGGTTCCGGCTCAATGCCTGTGAATTCCTCCACGAAGTCGGCTAACAATTGAGCCTTTAAAGCCTTCCTTGCCTCAAATCGTATGTCATATTCTCCTAACCTGATGGCCCACTCGGTCTACAAAATTTTTTTAAGAGGAACACTAGTTCTTACTATGATGGTGTGTGCCTGAAAGTAAGGCCTGAGCCTCTCCGCTGAGTGAATGAGGGCCAAGGCTGGCTTTTCTATCTTCGGGTATCTTAGTTCCGCGTTTCTTAACACTTTATTGGTGTAATAGACGGAATACCTCTCTTCTTGATCTTCTTGAATCAGGATGGTTCCTACCGCCTCATCTATTCCTGCTAAGTAAAGGTAAAGTGTGTCCCCAACATTGGGGTGGCTCATGAGAGGAGGTTTGGCCAAGAAATCCTTCAATCTATTAAAGGCCTCTTGACAATCTTTATCCCACTTGAACTCCCGATCCTTCTTGATTGCTTTGCAAAAAGGCATGCATCTCTTTGCTGAGAAAGGGATGAATTGCCCCAATGCGTTGATCCTACAGTTAAGACGTTGAACTTCATTCACGGTGCGAGGTGGCTCCATCCGGATAATGGCTTCTATTTTTTAAGGGTTCACCTCGATGCCTCTCTCTGAAATTATAAAGCCTAAAAATTTTCCACTCTTAACACCAAAGACACATTTCTCTGGGTTGAGTTTCAGTCGGTAGGCCTGCAGTGTTTTGAAAACTTTCTTTAAGTCATCTGCATGCGTTTCTTCATTTTTGCTTTTTACTATCATGTCATCCACGTAGACCTCAATCGTCTCACCGATCATGTCTTTAAACATTTTGTTTACCAGCATTTTTTAATCCAAACATCATGACCGTGTAACAATATATCCCTTTATGAGTAACAAAGGATGTATTTTCTTTATCTGTTGGGTCTATAGGAATTTGGTGGTATCCGGCTTTTACGTCTAAAAAGGAGTAAACGGCATAACCAGCTGTAGAATCTACCAATTGGTCAATACTTGGCAAATGATAACTGTCTTTTGGGGTTGCCTTGTTCAAGTCCGTAAAATCTACACACATGCAATAATTTCCATTTAGTTTCTTAACCAACACGACGTTTGCTAGCCATCTAGGGTAATTTACTTCTCTAATGTGCTTAGCTTTGAGCAACTTATCTATCTCTTCATCTATGGCTTTTTGTCTTTTAGGGGCATGTTTTCTTTTCTTCTGTACCACTGGGGTCGCCTCCAGGTCAAGGTTGAGGCAATGCTATATTATTTCTAGCCGGACTCCCAACAAGTCATCGTGACTCCATAAAAACGGGTGTTGTTGTCCAACCAAGACTGCGTTGATGCTAGCTTTTGTGTCTATCTTCAAGTCTTTAGCCACTTTTAACTCTATACCCGGTCCCACCATTAGTACTTCTTGTTCACCCACCGGCTCAGCTATTGAAGTGTTACCGTCCATGCTAGTATCTTCTCTATCTTCCTCTGATCTTTCATATTGAGGTGGCTGTTAGTTTTCTTTCAACGAGGCTATATATGTTTTGTGAGCCACCATGGGGTTTCCTATTGCCACTTTCGTCCCCTTTTTGGTTGGTATTTGTAAGACCAAGTAGGCAGGAGATATTGAAGCGAACGATTCGCATAAGAAAGGACGTCCCAATATGATGTTGAATCCAACTGAAATTTCGGCAATTGTAAAGTCTACCTCCTCTCGGGATACGTACTCTCTGACATTTAACTTAACTTCTCCTAAGGAGACAGTGGTGTGTCCACTTAAATCAGACATTATGGCATAGCCCGGCTGGACCCTATGATTATTCATTTTCAACTGCTCAAACGTCGATCTAGTAATCAAGTCTATAGAACTCCCTGTGTCAACAAGCACCTGGTATACTGTGCAATTTTCTATCATAGCTTTGATAACAAGTGGGTCTGAGTAGGGCTTGGTTACCATGGTTGCGCTTCTATAGGATTTATTTGCTTCCAAGTCATCACTTAGCGTAAGCGGATGGCCAAAAGAATGTCTTGCCTTCTTGGATGGCGGCACTCAATCTCCGCCGCGTGTATCACCATTACCTTAATTCCCTTGTCATCACCATCCTTCTTTGTTTCTTTGGGCTTTTCATCGTCACGCCTATCTGCCCTTTTTGTCACCCCTTTTGTAACGCCCCCCCCTCTATAGGGAGCGCCACGGTAACAATACTCACCCAATAAACAACTCTACTCCACTATATAGAGTTCAATACTTATAGATTTAATACGTACAAATACCAATATAAAGTTTTAAACTCCAAATATTTCTCAATGTCACTTTACATTTCTCACTCTCTAGTACATGTCATTATTCTACAAACCATAATATTACATTAAAATATAAATCCACCTCGAATCTTTCCTTAATTGCTCTTTAAGCTGATACACCTGTACCACTTTGGTCCAAGCTATCTACAAGTTCGCCACCTACACGTAGAAAATCAACTACACGCTAAGCAATTTGCTTAGTGGTGTCCATAAAAAAAATAACAACTTTGAATATTTTTAAAATAGAAACAAAGTATATTTATAAGTCAAAAACAAATTATCCAACTTTATGGAACCAAATCACAAAACTTATATAGTCATAATTTCAAAGTATAATCAAATTTATATCCAATGTTTCCAAACACTTTAACCACATATTGCCCAAAGTAAACAAGTCCTGAATAACGGTAAAATGGACACGGGAGCGGACAAGCCCGAAGCCAAAGCTTCAAAATCAATATATCGGCCAAGCCCGAAGCCGAAGCTTCAAAAATCAATATATCGGTCAAGCCCGAAGCCGAAGCTTCAAAAATCAATATATATATATATATATATATATCATAATATCGGCCAAAGCCCGAAGCCAAAGCTTCAATTGTTTGTACAGTACTGTACCCCCCTTTATTGGCGCCAATCTACCCTGACCCGTATTCTACTCGTTTAATAAGGGCAATAAATCAAAGTAACATCTTAAAAATTCCAGTATAAACCATCAATCACAATTCAACATATCTTCAGTAATTAAGAAATCTAAATCCCAAATTTTTAAGCATCAAACTTCAATTAAAACTCAATAAAATCAATATCATACTTTCCAGAATTTTTTCCAGGTTTCATAACCTGACTTCCCCTGAATGTTTCACTATCAAAACATCATCCAATCGAAGAACTTTCTTCTAAACACAATTAGCCACATGTCTCCGCTTTCCAAAACCACCAGAATCACAGAAATCCAAATTTTATAACCAAAGTTATGATCAAAATACTAAACAGTGTACAAAGCTGAGATTTTCCGAAACAGATTTCATGACTCAACTTCAAACGAAAATTTCACATTGAAAACGAACGAAATTCAACAAGATTTCTTCTGAACATATGTTCCTTACTTTCTGTAGATATCAATAGAATCAAGAATCGTTCAAATCGAATTTATATAACGAGAGAAAACATTAAAACAAAACAGGTGTATAATCTGAAAAATTTCCCGAAAAACCGAGAAATCGAAAAATCGAAATTCGGGACACAAACCTTTTTCTATGCTCTTTCTAGCTCTCTTCTACCCCTTTTTGCCTTTGGTTTACTTGCAATAGCTTCCTCTACAACAGCCATATATAATTCTATCAAGATATTGTATAAATAAACTTCCTAATACCATAAATATGCTTAATCTACCATGAATTCTATTAATTAAGCTTTAATTTAACCAAAAATCACTCACCTCAAACTCGGGTTACTATTCATCCGAACCTTAAAATCTGAAATCCTCCTCTTCTAGTCTTGATTGATTGAAATTGATGATGATAGAGGGCTTAAGGATCGATTTCTAACAAGAATTCGAAGTTGAATCGAAGAAATCGAAAGTTTTTAGATTTCTGAATAAATTTGATAAGAGAGAAATGGAGAAGGGGAAAATGATGAAGGTGAGAAGAGGAAGGCTGGTGTATATTTTGATTTTATTTTGAATTTTTTTTTCAATTTTTAATATTACCCTTGGACAAATAATTAAATGTCCAATTCATCCTTCTTACTATAATTAGCTCTTATTTCCTCATGTCTTATATCCAATAACAACAATAACAATAAAAAATAATTTCTATGATATTTTTAATACCATAGTAATTTATTATAAGCAAATTTCGGAAATTTCGGTTCGTTACAATTCTCCCCCTCTTATGAATTTTCGTCCCGAAAATTTCCTGAAGACAATTGCGGATATTGAGTTTTCATTGTATCCTCCGGTTCCCAAGTTGCTTCTTCAACCTTATGATTCCTCCAAAGTACTTTTACCAAAGGTATAGACTTGTTTCTCAATTGTTTAACCTCTCTCGCTAAGATTTGTACCGGTTCCTCTTCATACGTTAGGTCGGGTTCTATTTCTACGACATCAGGAGATAAGATATGTGATGGATCTGATCTGTATCTCCTTAACATTGACACATGGAACACATTATGAATTTTATCGAGTGTTGGGGGTAGTGCCAACCGATAAGCTACCGGTCCAACCTTCTCTATAACCTCATATGGGCCAATGAATCTCGGACTGAGCTTGCCTTTCTTGCCAAATCGCAGGACTTTCTTCCAAGGAGATACTTTGAGAAACACTTTATCTCCCACTTCATAAGTAATGTCTTTTCTTTTTAGATCAGCATCAGATTTTTGTCTATCCAATGCAGCCTTCAATCTCTCTTGAATAAGTTTTACCTTCTCCTTTGTCTCCTGAATTAAATCCACTCCCACAATCTTGTTTTCACTAAGTTCGGTCCAATATAATGGAGTTCGACATTTTCTTCCATAAAGATAATGTCGCCAAATTTTCAAGGCAAAGACTATTGCAGCCAATTCCAAATCATGAGTAGGATAATTCCTTTCATGATTCTTCAATTGCCTGGAAGCATAGGCAATCACTTTTCCTTCTTGCATCAAAACACACCCAAGACCACTATGTGAAGCATCACTATAGATTACAAATTCTTTTCCAGGTTCTGGTTGGGTAAGGATGGGTGCTTTTGTTAACATCGCCTTTAATTTCTCAAAACTTTCTTGACACTTGTGACTCCACTCAAATTTTGCATTCTTTTGAAGTAGTTTCGTCAGTGGGGCAGCAATGACTGAAAATCCCTTCACAAATCTTCTATAATATCCTGCTAAGCCAAGGAAACTTCTGACTTCCGTAGGGTTCTTTGGTGGTTTCCATTCAACAACTGCTTCTATCTTCTTAGGATCCACTTTAATTCCTTCTGCAGAAACAACATGGCCTAAGAAAGAAACTTCTTCAAGCCAAAACTCACATTTGCTAAGTTTGGCATACAATTTATTTTCCCTCAAAGTTTGGAAGACTATCCGCAAATGTTGATCATGCTCTTCCCGTGACTTAGAATACACCAAAATATCATCAATGAAAACCACTACAAATCTGTCTAAATATAAGTAAAAGACACGGTTCATAAGGTCCATAAATGCTGCTGGTGCATTAGTTAGACCAAATGGCATCACCAAAAATTCATAGTGCCCATATCTGGTTCGAAAAGCCGTCTTTACAATATCATTATCTTTCACTCTCATCTGATAGTAGCCCGATCTCAAATCAATCTTGGAGAAGTATTTGGCACCCTTGAGTTGATCAAATAAGTCTTCAATCCTCGTTAATGGATACTTGTTTTTCACTGTCAATTTATTCAACTCCCGGTAATCAATACATAATCGGAGCGACCCATCTTTCTTCTTAACAAATAACACTGGTGCACCCCACGGGGATATACTCGGGCGTATGAATCCTTTCTCTAACAATTCTTGCAACTGAATCTTTAACTCTTTCAGTTCAGCAGGCGCCATTCTGTATGGTGCTTTGGATACTGGTGCGGTACCCGGCAATACATCAATTGCGAATTCTACCTCTCTTTTTGGTGGCAACCCCGGTAGTTCTTCTGGAAATACATCGGGAAAATCACATACCGTAGGAATATTCTACAATTCTAACTCACCTTCCTTCAATTCTAGAGTGAAGATTAGGTAGGTCTGATATCCCTTCCTAACCAGCCTTTTAGTCTTCATAAAAGAAATTATGTTACAGAGATAATCTGATCTTTCCCCCACGATAAATGTTTCTTCTCCATCAGAAACTTGAAGTGACATTCTTTTGTTTTTGCAATCCACCATAGCTCGATGTTCCGATAACCAATCCATTCCCAAGATAACATCGTAATCTCGGAAAGGTAACTCAATTAAATTTGCATTGAAAAGTTGATGTTGAATCATAATAGGGCAATTCATGTACACTTTGTTTACTATCACACTGTGTCCTAAAGGATTAGTCACTTCAATATTTTCTCCTAATTCTTCTACACGCAATCCTTTCTCTTGTGCTAATGCAGTACATATATATGAATGAGATGAACCAGGATCTATCAAAGCATAAACCTCATGATTAAAGAATGAAAATTTACCGACAATAACTTCGGTAGATTCTCTAGTCTCAGGCCCTCGGATTGCATAACTTCACGCCATTCCTCCCAGTCTACCACTCTGCGGTACTTATTGAGCCACATCATGCCCACTTGAACCACTAGCATTTCCTCTTCCCCTTCCTCTTCCACCTTGCATTATAGGAATAGGAACTACTGCAGGTGCAGATGTACTTATCTGTTTTTTAGGACAATTTGCAATCAAATGTTCCCTCGAGCCACATCTAAAGCAGACTCTACCTTTTCCCCAACATTCCCCTGTATGCATCCTTCCACAATTAGAACATTATGGAATATTTCCTCTGCCTCGACCTGAAGGTACACTAGCCGCTGACCCCATACTTATGGTTTGTCTCGGTGAAAACCCTCTAAAATGAGATTGTGTTTGTTCTGATGTTCCCTTCTGTTTCTTACTTGGAGATTCTGAACTAGCTGGACCCTGTGATCCCTTTTGAAATCCAGACCTTTTAGCCATTCTTTGTTGTCTATCTGAATTAATCTTCTCAATGCCCGTAGCAGCATCAATCAAGTCATTGAACACCCTAATCCTTTGTGCAAGTAAATGTACTCTAATTTCATCATTCAGCCCATCCTCGAATCTCTTACATCGCCTTACTTCATTGTCAACGATATCACGAGCATACCTCTCGAGTTTGAGGAATTGAACTTCATATTCTGATACAGTCATTCGTCCCTGTCTCAAAGACAAGAACAATTTCCTCTGCTCATCCTTAAATCATTCGCTAACGTATTTCTTGTCAAATTGTTCCAAGAAAAGACCCCAAGTGATTTCTCCGGGTCGCCTTTCTCTCACAATATTATCCCACCACCTCCTAGCTTGTTCTTTTAGTAGACCTTGCACACAGTCTAATTTTTCTTCATCTGTAAAATGAAGCCTAGTCATACACCATTTAGTATGATCAAGCCAATCTTCTACAATTGCAGGATTCACTGTATCCCCTTTGAAATCATCAGCTGGAAGCTTCTTGATTCTTTCAAGAGGAGTTCTCTCCTCTCTTCTTTCAATGTGAGGTACGATAGGAACTTGAGGGATTTGTATATTTCATAGTACTTGTGTGATTACTTCAGTAGTCATATGCTGAAGTAAAGCAGCTTGTGCTGGAGTAGGTTGTTCAGGAAAGCCATGAACTGGTGAAGGTTCACGTCTTTGTTCATCCCCTTGTCTAATACGGACCGTACTCTCAGCATCCTCTTCCTCACTATGGTTGTGACTACTACTAGCCATAACTTATTCCTAAAAATTGGACCAAAGTGGATCAATCAACTAACATAACATATTTATATCCTAAATGGCATGTACATCTTAGTCCTAGAATCGCCTAAACCTCAGCTCTGATACCAACAAATGTAACGCCCCCCCCCCCCTCTATAGGGAGCGCCACGGTAACAATACTCACCCAATAAACAACTCTACTCCACTATATAGAGTTCAATACTTATAGATTTAATACATACAAATACCAATATAAAGTTTTAAACTCCAAATATTTCTCAATGTCACTTTACATTTCTCACTCTCTAGTACATGCCATTATTCTACAAACCATAATATTACATTAAAATATAAATCCACCTCGAATCTTTCCTTAATTGCTCTTTAAGCTGATCCACCTGAACCACTTTGGTCCAAGCTATCTACAAGTTCTCCACCTACGCGTAGAAAATCAACTACACGCTAAGCAATTTGCTTAGTGGTGTCCATAAAAAAAATAACAACTTTGAATATTTTTAAAATAGAAACAAAGTATATTTATAAGTCAAAAACAAATTATCCAACTTTATGGAACCAAATCACAAAACTTATATAGTCATCATTTCAAAGTATAATCAAATTTATATCCAATTTTTCCAAACACTTTAACCACATATTGCCCAAAGTAAACAAGTCCTGAATAACGGTAAAATGGATACGGGAGCGGACAAGCCCGAAGCCAAAGCTTCAAAATCAATATATCGGTCAAGCCCGAAGCCGAAGCTTCAAAAATCAATATATCGGTCAAGCCCGAAGCCAAAGCTTCAAAAATCAATATATCGGTCAAGCCCGAAGCCGAAGCTTCAAAAATCAATATATATATATATATCATAATATCGGCCAAAGCCCGAAGCTAAAGCTTCAATTGTTTGTACAGTACTGTACCCCCCTTTATTGGCGCCAATCTACCCTGACCCGTATTCTACTCGTTTAATAAGGGCAATAAATCAAAGTAACATCTTAAAAATTCCAGTATAAACCATCAATCACAATTCAACATATCTTCAGTAATTAAGAAATCCAAATCCCAAATTTTTAAGCATCAAACTTCAATTAAAACTCAATAAAATCAATATCATACTTTCCAGAATTTTTTCCAGGTTTCATAACCTGACTTCCCCTGCATTTTTCACTATCAAAACATCATCCAATCGAAGAACTTTCTTCTAAACACAATTAGACACATGTCTCCGCTTTCCAAAACCACCAGAATCACAGAAATCCAAATTTTATAACCAAAGTTATGATCAAAATATTAAACAGTGTACAAAGCTGAGATTTTCCGAAACAGATTTCATGACTCAACTTCAAACGAAAATTTCACATTGAAAACGAACGAAATTCAACAAGATTTCTTTTGAACATATGTTCTTTACTTTCTGTAGATATCAATAGAATCAAGAATCGTTCAAATCGGATTTATATAACGAGAGAAAACATTAAAACAAAACAGGTGTATAATCTGGAAAATTTCCCGAAAAACCGAGAAATCGAAAAATCGAAATTCGGGACACAAACCTTTTTCTATGCTCTTTCTAGCTCTCTTCTACCCCTTTTTGCCTTTGGTTTACTTGCAATAGCTTCCTCTACAACAGCCATATATAATTCTATCAAGATATTGTATAAATAAACTTCCTAATACCATAAATATGCTTAATCTACCATGAATTCTACTAATTAAGCTTTAATTTCACCAAAAATCACTCACCTCAAACTCGGGTTACTATTCATCCGAACCTTAAAATCTAAAATCCTCCTCTTCTAGTCTTGATTGACTGAAATTGATGATGATAGAGGGCTTAAGGATCGATTTCTAACAAGAATTCGAAGTTGAATCGAAGAAATCGGAAGTTTTTAGATTTCTGAATAAATTTGATAAGAGAGAAATGGAGAAGGGGAAAATGATGAAGGTGAGAAGAGGAAGGCTGGTGTATATTTTGATTTTATTTTGAATTTTTTTTTTTCAATTTTCAATATTACCCTTAGACAAACAATTAAATGTCCAATTCAGCCTTCTTACTATAATTAGCTCTTATTTCCTCATGCCTTATATCCAATAACAACAATAACAATAAAAAATAATTTTTATGATATTTTTAATACCATAGTAATTTATTATAAGCAAATTTCGGAAATTTCGGTTCGTTACACCGTTAACGAATTGGTTGAACTTCCCTTCCCTAACCAGGTCATGCACTTCCTCGGCTAGGACTCTACAGTCATCTGTATGATGTCCTCTAGCCTTATAAAATTCACAATACTTATCATAATCTCTTCCCAAGGTCTTACCTTCTGGGATGTTTGGGAACCGGACGCTCTTCCTTTCTGGCCCATTTTTTATGGCTACCAAAATTCTACTCAGCGATGTATTTAGTTTTGGCTTGTCTTCCTCTCAGTCATACCTGCTAGACCCACGACTACCACCTCGGCTTCTGTCCCTCTTTCTCTTCCCCTTTTTATCATCCGCCTGGGATGGTCATTGTCATCAGAGTTCCGCTTGCTAGAGCAACTTACCTCATCCACCTCTACTAAGTTTTGGGCCATATCAATCATCTGGGGGAAGTGAGACAGTTTCCTAGATATGATTTCTTGCTTGAGGCGGTTGTTGCAGGTTTCTTTTATCAAGGCTTCCTTGGTCGTCCCAAAATCCAAATCAGCAATGCCCATACAAGCTTCGTTAAAGTGGTTAAGTGGTGGGAAAATACCTACACCGGAAGGCTTCTGGAGCGTTTATCAAATCCATCCGGTCGATATAATCCGTCATGTGTAATTTTGGGTCGTCCTTCCTACTATATTTATCCAAAACAGGCGGGAAGATGTATTCAAGCAGCTTTTGACTTAGAATGTTCTTTTTGAATGAGGAGAGAGTCTTTTCGATGATTGGTTCTTGGAACGAAATGGCGTACTTCTTCAATCGTCTCTTGAATTTGGTATCAAAATCTTCTGAACTCCCCGATTTGGATTGGGAGGAAGGTGAGGAAGATTCAGAAGCAGAGGTAGTGGGGGACCTATGTTTTTTCCCTTTTCCCTTCTTACCTCTCGACTAACGTCGGGGCCCAATTTTGTATGCTCCATCTTGCTTCCGTGGTTACCGTCGTTGAGTCGGTGGCTACTCCTTTGAATTTGGGAGTTCTGTGTTGTAACAATATTCCAGCCGGGATTTCTTTCCCTTCTTGCGCCATTATGAGAATTCCTCGCAACATTGTGAGATCTGACTCTATAAAACCACCTAAAGGCGTCTGAGTTGGAACCGGTCCTCTAGCTGTTCGTATGACTGGCAGCTGGGATATTGTCATCTGCTTGAATCCTCCTGTTACCTAGGATACATGTGTCAGTACACTAGTGACCGAGTTGAATTGCAAGAGGAGGTTCCGGTTGACGGCTATTTCTGGCAGAACCACCATGTCTTCATGTAGTTCTCCTCCCAGACAGCCTACCGACATAAAGTGGTTGTAAGCTGATCGCATCATTAGTTCTTATTGCTTTGGCGTAAGTGTTGCTTGCCGAGCAATCTCTATAAATGGGTCCAGTTTTATCGAAGGATGGGAGGAGCGTTCCTCCACCTCTTTAGTTCCTGAACTTCTTGCTGCTAATGGCGTCTTGGCCATGGGATCTGCCGTAATTGACGCTTTTCCAGTTGAGTTGGGGTTTTCAGCACCGCCTAGGGTGTTTTCCACGCCTGAGTTAATGATGGGATCAGAGTTTTCGTGCGACATAACCACAACGAGGGCTCCTAAAAATCTAAATTGATGTGTTTCTTCCGATGAACAATGATTCTTGCTCGAGCAAGTAAATGAAGTCCACGCTCATCGCACCACTGAAAAATATCGCACCTAGATCCGATATTTCATAATTGAATTATTATGAACTTGCTTGAATCTATGAATGAATTCCTACAAAACAATACACAAACTTGGGGGCGATCGGTGTTACCCCATGGGGGAACCTCCGATGCCTAAGTCAGTAAAGGATTCTGAGGAATATAGGAAATAATTATGAGAATGTTGAGATACTTATTGAACTGACTTAAAGTCCTATTTATAGGCGTAGGAGCTGCCCTATTCACAGTGGATTAAGGAGTCCCAATTAGGTTGAGTTTAAAACTCTTGGTACATATCTGATCCTTGCATCCCAAGTAGATTAGGATAAGGATAGAGGAGAGAATATAGAGACTAGAGTCAGGCCTGAATTCTCCTTTCTTGTAGGGCACGGAGATGCCTTCAAACCGGTCATAAACTGTCTCGAAATTATAATCGTCCAAGGCTGCTCGTGATCTATGATTTTGTATGTTCTTCAGCTGTATTCCAGCCGACTTCATGTGTCAAGCTTCCCTGACTTCGTTGACACAATGAACCATATAATTTTTTTATTAACCCAACCTCTTTAACGAGGCAAATAAAATATATTTAATAAATTATTAGATGAATATGAAAACATTATAATGAAATCGATCCTAACTGATGTTCCAAATCAAATTATTAATTAATTGTGTACAAGCTTCCAACTTTTCACATAATAATTAATCATTTTTCGTACAAGGAAAGGAATACTTTAGATACCTAAATTAATTAATATGTTGTTTTCTTAAATCACATTGCCAATAAATGCAACAAACAGCAACTTTAAGACTATTTTTTTCAGATTATAGCTGTACGTTTTGTATTCTACTAATTACAATTATGCTTTTTGTTTTAAGAAGAAGAAGACAATTATGCTTTTAAATTTGTTTATTCCTTTCATTTGTAAATTAGAATTTAGAATGCATTTTTATTTTGTTAACGGGGACTTGAGGTTGTTATCCCTTACTCTCTTTTTTTGGTAAACTATCGCGAGAAAGTAATTTTTAGAAAAGCGATGCAAAATAATATTAAGAGGGAAACAATAATTATTATAAAGAAAAAGAATAAGATAGGGATTTAAAATTATTTTTTAAAAAGAAAGATATTTATATTATTGGACTTACAATAATAATAAAGAAAAATTTCATCTCACCTCACCTGTATGTAGACTCGAACCTGTAAACTCTATGATCACAGCTTCAAGGCTCAACCACTAGACCAAGCCTTTGCTAACAGGTGCGTTCCTAGCTTGTTGGAGGCCTATGGATGAGATAAATAAAATCGGGGCCCTTCTTACTATGAGGCTTGGTCTTAACATTCTGGGCACTAGATAAATAAATATGGAAAGTAATAAAAAGACCTTTAATTTAGAACATTATAATAAAATTTTAATATTTAAAAAAAACTATGAATTATACTTACAACGTTTAACCAAATTCAGTAAAAAAAATATAATTTGATCTAAATTCAACTAATATTTACATTTCAAACTATAAATTAAAAAGCTAATAAATTTTATTTTAAAATCCCTTTCTACTTTAAAACTTGAGCAGTCGCCCTATTGTTCATCCTAAAAAGGGCCATGCAAGTAGGGATTCGAAATCTTGTTGTAAAATAAATAGTAAATGAATCGTGATTGATAATTAATAGAAACAATAATCTATATATATATATATATATATATATATATATAAAATAAAATAAAATAAAAGAAGTTTTAAATTACTTCATTATTTTTAAATAAATAATTAATATTTTATTATTAAATTTATTTTATTTCATTACCATATTATTTAAATTTATATTACTATAATAAAGGTATTTAAAATTAATTAATATTCATACTAAACATAACAATAATAAAATATAAAATTAAAATAAAATTAAAATAATAATAACAACAACAATAAATTATTTCTTTACCTTTCAAATAAACTATTACCATTTTATTATTATCATATTATTTAAATTTATATTACTATAATAAAGGTATTTAAAATTGGTTAATATTCATAGTAAGTATAACAATAAAAAAATATAAAATTAAAATAAAATTAATATAATAATAACAACAATAATAATAATAATAAAATATTTGATAAGTATATAAAATTAAAATAATAACAACAATAACTGTAATAATAAAATATTAAAAAAATTTATGTAGTTTATTAATTACATATTAAAGTTAAAAAATATGAAAGTTTTTTTAAATACGATTATAATTAAAGAAATTATATTTTAATATTATTATAATTATTATAAATATTAATTAATTTTAAATATTATTATTATAAAAATAAATTAAATTAAAAGTATAATCAATTAAAGTAATAACTACGTCATAAAATAATTAATTAATAAAAATTATATTATAAAATTATTATTCAAAACGTACAACCAAAGCAATAATTACACTTATCATCGTAATTATAAAATTAAAAAGACAGATAAGAGACAAAGTAAATGTATGCCAAACAGCTGTGTTTTTATATTCATATGCCTTCAACATCAATATGTCAATCTCTCTTACACTTCACATTATTATACTAATCTCCATATTTTACATATTTTCACCCTTTTATTTTATTCCCTTTTGAAATATATGTATTCCAAATTTTGTTTGTTTTTCACCTTACTAACCCTTCATATATTCAAGTAGCCACATAAAGAACAACACTTGTAGGGATTTTTTTTATAAAGTAAGTTCTTAAATTGAAATATTAATGGTTATTGAAAAAATTTCTCGTATGGAAAAATCCGTAACGAATATAAATCATCACCAATTCATTAGTAGATGAATTCTTACAAAAGTTAAAAATCATCTAGGAAACTTGGTTCTAGCTTCCAGTTCTTCAAATTTAATCAATTATTAAATTTAATGTTCTTTCGATCACCCTTAAATGATTCCCTTTTGCAATCTTATTTAGGCAGCCTCAAATTGTTTACTCATTTCGATCACATCCGTCCAACAGGCTCAAATACATTGTGTACACCCTATAAAATTTTCATAATAGTTTACTAACATGTAACATAAGATTTAAAATTATTTAGCATTTCAATCTAGGAGATTAATCAACGATTTACCGGAACAACTGATAAGTATTTCTTCATTCCGTATCAACTTAAAGATAGCGGCAAAATACTTTAACTTCTTAATCCATGTTCTTTTGAACTTACAGTAAAAAAAAAAATCCTATTCAGATTTGCAAAGTGTAATAATTTAAATCCAATTCAGATTTCCGATTCCAATTCTGTTTAAGAGAAATAGGCCTTTGCATTTATAATTGTTGCTACTGGTCAACACAACTAATTCTCTTATTTACTCCTTTCCTTTAAGTAGATCAATAAAAAATTAATTACACTATTAAAATAATTAATGCATCCTTTATTAAAATTCTTTTTTTTTAATTATCAACATATAATTCCATCAATTCATAATCTCTTTTATAATAAATTAAATAATAAATTAAAAAAAAATAATAAAAAATATATTAATATTCTAAAGTGATAAATTAAAAGGAACAAAGAAAAAGACTAAAAAGACTTAAAAAAAAAAAAGGGAAGGGAAGGAATATCTATATTCATGGGTTTCTTCAGCATCAGCTTTTTTTTATTGCTGATATTATTTTTCCGTCCCTTGGCCACCAAGCCTTAACAATCACTTCAATGGATACATTAACCATGATAATAAAATAAACATCCACCATCCAACCAATCTCAACCTAAAATTAAATTCTCACATCAGACTCCATTAACTCTGAAACTCAATCTCAGACCCAAAAAAAAAATCATATTTCAACTCAAAACCCTACACTGTATCCCCAAATCTCACTCAGATTGACAAATTTGGAATGCTATCACTATAAAGTTTCAGTCTCTGATCTAATTAACAAAATTTACCAGAAAAAAAATGCCTCTGAAACAGAGGAGTTTAAGGCAGCACAGGCACAGCAAAGAACAAAGCTTTTTCCCCAAAGATGAGCTACCATATTCATATTACTTAACAAATATTTACAGCATAAAACGCCAGTTGAAGTCTTTACCATGGTTACAAAACAACTATACATGATTTCCGAATTTTCAACCATCTAAGCACTTCTGCTTTTAACCCAGACAGCAACTTCATGACTCTCTCAACTTAACACCAACCATGTCTAAAGTTTATATAACTGTGTTTTCGTAGGTAAGATTATAAGAACTTATTCATACTTGTGTCGATTCTCGTTGCCTGCGCATTCGAGCTGCCCACGACATGTTCTCTCCTGCTTCCTTGTTCTTGCTTCTTCTCTTCAGCTCTGATAGCTGAGATTCCCAGCGATTCTTCCAACCACTTCTCACTTCCAAATCCTGATTTGAAATTGGAAATAGAAACTGAGTCAGTACAAAGAGTGATGAAAATATAACAAAACAAAAGTCTAGCCTGATTGATCTGATAAACATTTGCTGAAATTCTAGCTGTCAAATACTGTGCTAGAGTCGGTCAAGAAATCGACTCTAAATAATAAAAAATGAAAAGACGAGGAAATGGAAAGCAAATTGACTACAAACACAAATTTTCTATGGATGCTGAACAAAAGGGTCTACAAAAAGACAGAATTAGCTGAATTTTCAGCTCTCCCTAATTAAATATTAGTTTTCGCATTGGATTGTCGATGACAAACAATAATTGAGTCCATAAAACACAAAAAGATTCAGCATTTGAGTCTTTCTATGTTGGAAAAACTTGTCTGCAACCTCCAAAATCTCTAATTAATATAGAAATATGTCAAATTGTGCTTCTTAGTCAATCATTGGTGCTAAAGAGCGAAAAATCCATGGCAAAAGACCTTGGAATTGGAGGGGATAAAATCAATAAACCAATATGGATAAACAATTAGTTCAAAAAAAAGGAAACAAATCTAATATCACCTATATCAGGTAACACCATAAACCAAATACCTAAAATCAACATTTGAAAGAGTAAATGAATCTCTGTTCAAAATTCCCCAAAACTCACAGCAAGATCCAGTAACCTAAATCAATCAACCACACAACACATCCAACAAATTACCTCGTCGTTTTGATACCGCCTCCTAGCAGAAAACACGAGATGAAGACCCCGAGCCATATCCCGATCATACACAGCTCTACTCCTCGGATCCGAAAGAGTCTCATAAGCCTCCTGCACCTGAATAAACCGTTGAGTATACTCCACGACCCGATCCGGGGGCGAAACATCAGGGTGATACTTCCGGGCCAGCTGCTTATAGGCCTGTTTAATTTCAATCAAGGAACCAGATTCCGGTATACCTAGGAGCTCGTAGAAGCTCAAATCGGCGGCAATTGTGTCTTTGACGGCTGCCCTAGTTTTGAAAGAAGCGATGGGTGAGCGGGGGGAAGGCTTGAATCGGAGAATAGAGTCCGGTCTGGAGGTGAGTGGAGAGGTGGGGATGGCGGCTGAGTGGTGGAAGAGAGAGGCGTCGGTTCCCGGAATAGTTAAACTGTAGCAACCCATTTTTGTAACGGTTTGTGCGAAAACTGTGTTTGGCGAGAAAGAAAGTGAAAGGGAAAGTAGGAGATGAGTGAAAGTATGAACTGGATATTTATTTGCTTCATCGTCTCTTTCTGTAAATTGCAAAACTTTATTTATTTATTTATTATAAACAATATTTGTTTTTATTCATTAAAAATAAAAAGAAGTGCCGCAATTTCCTTTCACAAAGTTGGCACTTACACGTATATGTCTGAAATTTTAAAGTCGTTTGATTCGTGGAAAATTTTATTGTATGAAATAGAATTAGAAATAAATAAAATAATGTTAAATATAATAAAGTATATGTTTAGAATCTATTAATACATAGAAAATTTTTTTATAGTTTATATATATTTCATAGAAAAGATATTTTTTTATTTTAAAAAGGAATAACTTTTTCGTGAGATATATATAAATTATAAAAAAAAAATTTTATGCTTCGACGAATTTTAAATGAATAATATGTCATATTAAATATTTTTGCATACATTTTTAATTATATTATATGGAATAAAATTTTTACAAACTAAATTAATAATAAATAAATATTTTTAATGTCAATATCTATGTCCTAGTTATAAGTATGGGTAGATGTTCAACCCACCAAGCTAAGTTGATATTATTACACAAGTTATTTTATTTATTAATATGTGTAATGTTATTTATTTTTCATTTTACATTTTTCACCTCATAATTATTTGTATGTGGTTTATATATATTTATTAAAAAATATATTTTATCCAATTAAATGATTAACTTAATGATTGAGATTAATCTTGTGATTTTAAATGTCACAAGTTTAAATTATATTTGAAATGGATTGAAAATGTTTCTTTACATTAATGAATTTGTGCAAATTAAAAAATAGTTTAATCAAATCCTTATTTTTTTCCAAGCATCTAAAAAAAATATGGCTTAACTTAACCATGTGGTAGGTTGAACCCATCCCAACTTCAAAAAATATTTGAATTAAATTTAAAATAGAAATTTAATATTTAAAAAATACTAATATAATTACAATGATAGATAATCGTGATTAAATGACAAGTCAAAATAAATAAATAAAAATCTAACAAATAGTCGTACTTCTTGAAATTTATAAATATCAACTTTGATAAAGTTTCTCAAATAGAAATTTTTTATGTATTTATTTCTATTTTAAAATTTGATATTTATTTTTTAATTTAAAATCAAATATTTTTTAATTTTTTACTTATAAAGACATTTCCGTCATTTTGGAGATAAATTTAAATGGACGGTGTAACTTTTATTATTTTTTATAAAATATTTTTCTTTATTATAAGTAATAATAATCCAATTATAGAATTGGTAATATAGTTTTTTTTAAAAGAAAAAAGTAAAACATAAAACATGAAGTCCATTCCGTTCAGGACCAAAGTCTATCCATCAAGCTTGGTCACCTATTTTCTATGCTCTGATTATATAAACTTAATTATTAAATTAATTAAGTATTATCAAATAATTAATATTTAGTAGTAATATATAAAATATAAAACATTTTTTTAGTATGAATGCCAAATCATTTTTCTCAAATGACCACCTACTTAACCTACATATTAATTTCCTTGACACTATTACACTTTGGTTTGGAATTCTTAGACTTAATAAAGCTTTGTGGAATTATTTCTCATTTTTATAGTGCAATTAAATAATCGCCATATAGCATACACATTGTATTTTCAATTTGTTTAACAAAATAACGGTTTAACTACTAGTTAACATACTAACTAACAATCAATTTTTATTTTTTTTTATATGAGATAACAATCTAACTATATTACACATGCCGCATTTTTAAGTTGCTACAGTTAGGGCGGAGAAAAAAATAAAAATCGAATCAAACCGAATTAAATGTATTGGTTCGATTTTTGTTTATGAAATTTGTGATTATGGGTTTCGGTTAAGTTTTTGGAACAATAAAATAAAAAAGAAAGAAAAGCGAAACGAACCGAACCAAATTAAACCGAATAATTTTAATTTAAATTTCGTTTTATATTTTCCTCCTTGATAGTTTTAAGTTTGGTTTGCTTTTTTAACCAAACCAAATTCAACAAAATCAACTTGAATAGTATTCTTGACATACTTTAACAAAAGACCAAATCTTTTAGCTGTGGAGAGTATTTTGTGTTATTTTTTTGGCAAGATAAAAAAATAAACCTCAAATAAGTAATACCTTGGCTATCCAAGTGCAACTCTTCTTCTATGTTGGAGAAGAGTGTTATGCTGTTGATTTTTAATTGCATGTTAGAGTTAGTTATAATAATCCATCCATTTTAAAACAAATTAGAATTCTAAGATGAATTTTCTTATACAAAAATATTTTAATTCTCTGTTTTACTCTCTCTATACATCTGGTGCATATAATAATCCATTCTCAATTTTTTTTTTGCTCACATTAAAAAATGAATCTATAAATAATATTTGAATCAATTCAATGAATGTCATCTCTAGTACATTTTGTCATTTTTAATTCAATGAATGTCATCTCTTATATATTTTAATTCGTATAAGATGCAAGAAATATTTATATTACAGATTGCTGTTACATTGGAAAATGATTTTCATTAAGAATATTTTTAACAAAATTTTAACAACATTTAGGTCTCTTAAGTTGTTTTCTAACAAAATACTACATAAAATAAATTTGGTGTTTTTTTAAACGAGGTTGAAAAATCGAACTCGAATACATTAAAAAAAACCATCTGTGTACATCATGCAGTTTAATTTAAATAATTATTTTCTTCGAGAAAGCCTACAAGATTATTTAGGGCTGTTGACTTGCTTTATTATTTAATAAATTAAAGGTGTGTTCGAATAAAAGTATTTAAATTGCGACAATTACCCATCCTCCAATTAATAATTTTGTTCCACTATAAGTTTATCAAAAAAAATAATGGACAACATTAAATTATTGATTCTGCAACTGCAAGTCAAGTTTCTCCAACAAATCATCGGTTTTGCTATTTTCTTATGTTAAAAAAACATTTTCAGCTTTATCGTCAATTGCCTTTTAGCGGTCTTCAATTACTTCATTTTATATTATTTAACTTTTATTAAATTATAAATTCAATTAAGACGTGAACTATAGTTTACTACACTGTTATGAGAAAAATAAATATAGCATATTTTTATAGAAAATAAAACACATAATATCTCAGCAGATAAATACTTTATTTTGATCCAAAGTATCAAGAACCTCTTATTTAGACTAAATTTTGTCAAGTAATTAGGTCTCAAAAAAGCCTTTTAGACAAAAAATTTTGGATACAGCAGGGCCTAGATGACCTTTAGGCATAATAATTCGGTTAAAGATATAGATTCATAAAATCGGACGATAGCTAGTAAAATTTCACCTAGACGTAGATTTTTTAAAACGGTGAGTATGATTGTTCTCTTTATATATATTTTTATTTTAAAAATCTTTTTTCATTTATTTCTCAAAATTATGCATTTGTTAACATTTAGCTTTAGAAAGAAAATTATACTTATATTTTTGAAAAGATTTCTATAGGTATATGCTTTGTCCATTTTTCCCATTACATAATTGTATTAAGCCGTTGCAGAAGTGTATCGAAATTGTATACACTTCAGGTGCATTAATATTATACCTTTGCAAAGCACTAAAATGAAACCGTATCAAAATTGTATTTTTAATACCTTTTCGATACGCATTTACATTACTTTTTATAAACATTGTTTCCATAAAATAATAAAAATATTATAAAGTGATATGGAAAAAGAAAATGAACACGAACAGAAATGAACAAATTGAAGTTGTTACAAAAGGAGAGAAAAAAGAAGCAATCAAGTGTAAACAACACTACCATAGTACCGTGTAAAAATGTAAATCAACATGCATAAAAATGACAAGTGTGTAAGGCCATGGAATAACTTGTATAAATTCGAAATAATTTTGTTGCTATATTAGATGTAATTTTTGGAAGGATTCTTGCATACTTAACCCTTTGAATTTAACACTTTATATTAGGTATGTCTTCAAACTTTTAAAAATCTTTATTAGCTCTTTTAAATTTAGTAAAAGTATTCACTATAGCCCATCACTGTTATGTGTCACTTTATAATTGGTTTGACTTTTTAAAGATATCAAATTTTTTTTATTTTTCTTTCTCCAATTAAAAGTGGACATGCGGCATAAAGGGGACTGCAACGAACACTTTTATCAAGTTGAAGGGGTTGAAAAGACTTGAAAATTGGAGACACCACCTAATATAAAGTCTAAGTTTGAGGGGGTAAGTATACATTAAGAGGGCGTTTGATTGGGAGGATTCGGGAAAAGGAAAGAGAATCAAAATATCTAATTCCCTTTGTTGTTGTTTGTTACGATAAGGGAATCAAATTCATTACCCATTTTGGGCAATGGAATTACCCTTTTTAAGGTCTTTCCATTCCCCCCACTCCACTAAGTATTAACATTCCCTTTATTTGTCTTTCTCCAATACTATTATCTTATAATAATAATAATAATAATAATAATATATATATATATATATAAAATAATAATAATAAATATTATTATAATATTATTTTATATTAATTAATAAGATTATTATATAAATAATAATGATAATAATAAATGATATTATTATTCTATATAACCAATAATAATATATAAAAATAATTATTAGTTATCTTTTTTGTTTTGATAATATTGTTATAAAATATATATAATATTATTATTGTTAAATAATAATATTTATTTAATAATAATAAGAATATAATAATATTATTAAGTAATAATATTATTAATAGGGTTAGGGTTTGGGTTTGGGTTTGGATTAGGGTTAGGGTTAGGGTTAAAAATAAATAATATTAAAATATTATTAATAGGGTTAGGGTTAAAATATATAATATTAAAATATTAATATTAATATTATTTTTAATAATAAATAATATTATTAAATATTATTAATATTAATAATATTATTCTTAATAATAAATTTCCCAAGAAATATTTATATAATAATATTTCTATTTATTTAATAATATATTACATTATAATAAATATTATTATTTTAATAATACATATTATTAATATTAATATTAATATTAATATTATTTTTATAATTATTATAAATATTATTTTTATAATTATTATAAATATTATTTTTATAATTATTATAAATATAATATAAATATTAATTAATAAATTATATTTTTATTAATTATAAATAATTAATTAAGATTATATATAATTATTGTTATTATATTATAATTAAATAATTGATTTTATTTAATTTAATAAATAATAAATGAAATTAAGAGCAATTTTATTCTTTTTCTTGACTATACTAAATACATAAGTCTAACAAATGAAATTATATTCTTTTCTTTACCTTTCCCTTTCTTGATTCCCTTTCCCTTTCCTAATACGAAGGAAACACCCCATAAGTCTTTTGTTGTAATTCTTTGACTATTGGTGCTGAGCTTTTATTTTAACATCAACATTTTGCTGTGATTTCTTTTACGAGTAAATCTAATACTTGTTCTAATGAGTTCAATTTGTAATCTATTTTTGTTTAAGCTTCAAATTCTGTATCTAACTAATTTTGTATAGTCAATCACCTAATTAAGTATTTTCTTTTGGTACCTAATTTCACCTCTATTTCAAAGATTCTTTGCCCTCACACATTGGTTAAAAAAAGAGTTTCTTGAGCTAACATTTACAGAAAGAGAAAGGATTTGTCTTCGCCGGAGAAGATGGTTAGAAGATAGAAAAGAGCGTCAAAGTGACTAGCCGTGTAACCGGCGTAGCCTCTCCGATACTTAAATCAGCGACGGTAATAAAGACGAGGCAAGTAAGTAAGTGAGTTCTAGGGTTTAGAATGTCATACCTAGGTATGGGGGTGGCCCCGTATTTATAGTGAATGGTGTCCTTGTTTCATCAGGAGTGTGTTTCCTCTATTGGCGGTGAGGAGTTCTTATTAGCTAAGGATCCTACTTAGGCGTGATTTCCTCTATAAGAGGTTTCTTCTTGTTTATCCGATTAGGAAATGATAATCTTTCTATTTATCTGTTTAGGAAGCGGAGTTATGGCGGGACTATATCTTCCATTTAGGTCGGTGTGGTCTTGGCTCTTAACTGGGCTAGCCGGATGGAGATCCAGCTGTGAGGCCGACTGGTGACGTGGCACCCTGTAGATCTTCCATCCGGTATCTGTAAAATACCTAGTCAATAGAAGTCCCCCCCAAGTGTTTTGTCAAATTCTTTAGGATTTGTTCCGACCGAGCTAGCAATCGGCCGGACCCTCCATATTCTATTCTAGATCCACATACCGAGTAAGCACTCGGCCTTGACCCTTCATGTTTGCCTATAGTCAGCTCATGACAGCTAATTCATCACTAACTATTTCTCGGGTAACGCACGATCCGTGGATGATGTGACACATGGAAATGATCAACGGTCTTTTAGCCACAGATTTAAATAGTGTGTTTCTCTTCATTTCACGCTTTTTACACTTCATCTTCTTCCTTAGCATTTCTGATTTCTCATTTTCCGGCTGCTTTACACACTCCTGGTGGTGATTCCGAGCAAGTTTCTCTCCGTCTTATCTTTTTCCTCAACTCCGGTGAGTCTCCTATCTCTTCCCTTCTTCTTTTGTTTTCATTTTTCGCATAATGCTTTTGAGTTTCCCTTTGATTTTTGGAATTATCTTGTTGTGCTCCTATTATTTGTTTTTCTGTGCGTGATTTATTGCTTCGCTGTGCTTTTAGTTTCGCTAAATGCCTGGACCTCTTTTTATTTGCCCTTTTTTTGTTGCTGCCCTTTTCTGGAAATTTGTATGCGTTTTTACCACTGTTCCTTGCTTTAGCGCCCTTAGATCTTTATATTTGCTAGAAATAAGGAACCAGTATGATGCTTCTTCATCCGGTAGTAGTTACAATAGTGAGGAGTCTCGCAAGCTTGCTCGCGAGGTGGCTAAACTACTGTCTAGGTTGTGCCCCCCTTTAAATGTTGATAAGTCTAATTACCGTCCCACCCTAAGGGTTAAACGTACCGCTAGGAGGAGAATGAGTACCTCAGATGCGTCCAGCCGGGTCCGTTTGGCGGATGACGTAAGTGTAGACCATATGAGCGATGTAAGCCTCCAATCGAATTCCTCTAAGGTGATGGAGGACGCGAATAATTATAGGGATGAGGAAGGCGCTCATCTGGTTGAGGAGGTGGGTACGAGTGGCCAAGAGGAGGCCAGCGAGGAGGAGGATGTTGGAGAGGAGAGGAATATGACTCCTCGGGTGGATGACATGATCTCGTGCATCCATGAGGACCACAAAGAAAAGGAGGCCTTGATGTATCTATTGCTCAAGGATTGCCATGTTTTGTTGCCGAGTGTGGATCAACGAGTGAATGCTCCTCCCGTTGATTATTTCAGTATGTATCTTAACGTCATCAGAGGTGGCTTCAGGTATCCGCTCCCAGTTTCTATTGCCGACCTTTTAGAGGTCTGGGGTTTGTGTCCGACCGAGCTTCATCCGAATGCATGGGTGGTGATGATGGACCATTATCAGCTGTGCCTTGACTTGGGGTTGACTTTTGATGCAACCTTCTTTCGTAAGATTTGTTCTGTCAAGCGGAACACGGACGATGACCATAATCAATTCGTGAGGAAGAATGGGATGTACCGCTTCTCTGACCGTCCTTCCTCTATTCATCATTATAAAGAATTCCAGTTCTTCATCCGGGTGAATGAGGATTATCCTTCTTTTCCCTATCAGCTAGTCGATTGCGACTTCGCCGAAGAAAAAGACTAAGGCCAACGACCCGGATCCGCGCCTACAATTTTTTCGCTCTCTAGAACAAGGTGATAGAGCTTTAATTCAGCCGCTTGGGCTTCTATTTTTGGATATCATCTTCTGGCCCGGGGGTCGACTGGGCGAATCTATCTTCCTGGACCAATTGCTGCACCCGGTATATTCTTCTTCTCACTCATACTATTTTCTTTTTGCATTTCAGGTAGTCATGTCTGATATTGAGTTTGCTAATGCTCTACTGGCAGCCAAGAAGTTGCAGAGAAAGAACAACCGTACCTAGGCAGTTGCTATAGGAGGGGTCAAGAGGAAGGCCTCCAAGTTTGCGGGGTCCAACAAGCGGGTTGTTGTGATGCTCCTGGACACATCTTCCGCACCGGATGCGCGAGTCCCGCGTCATGAGGTATATTTTATATACATTTTTGTTTGGATTTTGTCGTATGACACACATCTTGATGATTTTTCTTTTTTGCTTTTTGTAGGTTACCCCATCCGATCGGAGGACGGATGGAGGCTCCATCTCCCTTCGCCTTCTCCTCACCCGGCGCTGGCTGAGTTTATGGACCAATCCTTCCCCAACCTCCCTTGCATGGATGTGACTATGTAGGGTGCTTTGAAAGGTGTCTTTCCTCTCCGTGCTAATGCGGAGGGCTAAAAGGAGGAGTCTACGGCCTTGCTTTCTTCTCTCTTCTTTCAGGACATCACTCGGGTACTTCTTAATGCCATTTGTTGGTTTTTTGACTTGCGTGTTTGTGCTAAGTGTTTTTCTTTCATTCTTAGGCTATGTCCAAAGGTTCAGAGTTTATCCGGAGGTCCCAGGATAAGAGCGAGACTAAGTTAAAGTTGAAAGAGAAGGAGCTTACTAATACCAAGCAAAAGCTTACCTTAGCTCAGAAAAGCACCCTCAAGCTCAAGGATGAGAGGGATGAGGCCAGGAAGCTTTATGCGGAGAGCGCACGACTGAGGGAGGAGGCGGAGGCCAAGGTGGCAACTCTAGAGAAGTCATTGGCAGTTGCTTAAGAGGAGGCGGCCAAAGCCAAGGGAACGACTGAGATGATTACCGACAGGCTCAGTGATTGCGGCTTCCTTTATGCCTAGTTGATCTTTCGAGCGTGCTAATGCGTCCATCCCGACCTCTCTTGGTCAGATATAGATGATGTGGACTTCCCCTCTTATGACGACCTAGCCACTCATAAGGCTACCCAGGCGGAGGCGGAGAAGGATGGGGAAGAGATTCTAGACCAAGAGGATTTAGGGGACGGTCAAGCTCTTAAAGCGGATTCATTAGCAGAGGGTGTCAATGTGCCTTCTGAGAAAGCTGCCGACGAGGACCTTGATGCCGGGTCAAAGGATGCTCCTCCTCCCCACGAGTGATAATATGTTGCATTTTTTATGATATTTTGTGATCATTTGTAACTTTTGTATAATCGCCCTTCATGGCCTTTATTTATGTATTTCTCTTTTCTTCTTCATCCGTATGCTTGCCGATTACTATTACTAAATTTTTCTTTGAATATTTCTGCTATGTTTATTTGCTTCCCCAATTCGCTAGGATGAATGAATGTTTACATTCGGTCATAAGGATGGTTATTGTGAATCTTCTAAAGTATGTTGCACTCAGTCTTGGAGACGAATGGTTTAACTTAGACAATTTTGCAGTAAGCCTTATTTTTGCTTAGGTCTTTTAATATGCCTAAGGGCTCAAGTGTGGCCTAGGTCTTGCTAAATACGCCTGTGGGCTTACGAATGGCCTAGGACTTTTACTTGCCCGATGGCTTCTGGGGCCTAGGACTTTTACTTGCCCGATGGCTTCTAGGGCCTAGGACTTTTACTTGCCCGATGACTTCTGGGGCCTAGGACTTTTGTTATACTTGCGGTCTTATATGCTTAGCCTAGGAGTTTTGATACGCCTAAGAGCTCCAGTGTGGTCTAGGACTTTTTATTATGCCTGGGGCTTTAAGTGGCCTAGGACTTTTTGTAGAGCTGGATACACGTAGCCGTATAACTCTGACTCTGTGGTCCGGTGGAGTGCTAAGAGAGTTTGATCAGAACTTCTAAGATGCACAAATGCGTAAGAAAAAGTTGAATCTTTATTTATTAGAAAAATAGAAAGATTACCATGTCCGGGCTTATAGTGTGATGCCGGATAAAAGTCCGCTTAGGGAGTGCTACCTCATTAAAAACCTTGCCATAGAAAAAACCTAGTGGGAAAAAGTTTATGGTAAGGGAGAAAGAGTGCAGACACTTGGCCCCTAAGGGTTTGTTGCCATATAGTACTTCCTAAGGCTAGCTATGTTCCAGGTTTTGGGGAGTTCTTTTCCATCCATTCTGCTGAGTCAATAGGTGGCGAGTCCAACGACCTGAGTGACTTTTTAAGGTCCTTCCCAGTTGGCTCCTAGCTTGCCTTTGCCTTCTTTGCTTTGTGAGGCTGCAATGTCCCTGAGTACTAGATCACCTTCTTTGAGTCTTACTTCTTTAACCTTCTTGTCATGGTATTTGGCCATTCTGGACTTGTAAGTGGCCATTAGGATGTAAGCTCTGTCTTGGTGCTCCTCCAAGCTGTCCAAGTGATGTCTCAAGTTGATGTCATTTTCTTATTCCGTATAATAGACCACTCGGTCTGAGGGGGCACCAATCTCTACAGGTACAACTGTTTCCACTCTGTGGACTAAGGAAAACAGAGTTTCTCTAGTCGACCGGCATAGAGTCATTTTGTACGACCAAAGAACATTTTTCAACTCTTTTGGCCATGTACCTTTCTTTCCTTCTAGCTGCTTTCTCAATCCTCCTCCAAGCGTCTTGTTGGTTCTTTCCATCTGTTTATTCATCTATAGGTATGCTACGGATGCAAATTAATTTCGAATCTTCAGACCTTCGCAAAATTAACAGAACTTCTCAGAGATAAACTGTGACCGTTGTCTGAGAAAATTTCATTTGGCACACCGAAATGGATGATGATGTGATCCCAAATGAAGTCAATCACTTTCTCAGGAGTGATGGTACTAACGCCCACTGCTTCCACCCATTTTGAGAAGTGCTCAATTGCCACAATGATAAATTTCTTTTATCTAATGGCTTCAGGCATTGGTTCAGCAATGTCAATTCCCTAAGTGGCGAATGGCCACCCGATTTGTAGAGGCTTTTGCATTGCATGCGGGATGTGTGACTTTTTTGCATGGATTTGGCATTGGTGACAGGCCTACAAGTAATCAGTTGAGTCTGCTTCCATAGTTGGCCAATAGTATCCTAGGAGCTTGGCTCTTTGAGTAATGGTGGAGCCCGCTTGGTGGGAGCCATAATTTCCCTCGTGTATCTCCTGGATTACTTACCTTACTTCTCTTGGGGTAATGCATTTGATTAAAGCGTCTGAGTAGAACCGTTTGTACAGTGTCCCGTTGATGACCAAGTACCTTGATGATTTCTTCACCACTCTAGATGCCTCAACCTTATCTTCTTGAAGGATGTCCATGTCCAACTAGTCAATCAATGGTTGCATCCAAGAGGCTCTTTTTGTTCTATTAGCATCAAGTTCTGCTCTTCTATTGTTAGGGCAAGAATGACTTTGAATGGGCAGCAAAGTTTCTTCCATCGGTCTGTGCTAGTTGCATCTTTAGCCAGCTCATCTGCTTTCTCATTTTCCTCTTTGGGAATGTGTTCGAGTACCCACACAATCACTTTTAACTCGAGTTCCTTCAACAAGGCATGTACTTTGGCCAAGTATTTCACCATTCCATTCTCCTTTGTTACATAATTCTTGTTGATCTGGTTAGAGACCAACTTTCAGCCACTCTTAATGCTTACTCTGTCTGGAGCAATTTCCTTGGCTAGTTCCAAGCCTTTGAACATGGCTATGAGCACGGGCTTTTCGGTGACCCTCGGAACGATGATGACTTTTTGCTCTAACCTTTTACGGTCTAGTTGTTCCATTATTTTAGAATCGAATCTCGTTTGGCAAGTTCTTTATTGACGATTTTGAGATCTTTGACCCCGATTAAATAATTAGATCGCTTTTAATATGTTAACCGCTTCCTTCCCCCTCGCGCGTAATAAATTGTTTCACAATTTTTTCCTTAAAGATCCTGACATTTTCAGCGAGTCTCGCTTGCATCGTTTGATTCTTCACTCTCTGAGCTTTCCGAAATGTCAAAATCACCCCGGTCGAATGCCCATAGTGTAGGTTGTTCACGTTTTGGGCTCGACCCTTGCCGGGCCCCTTGGTTTTTCCCCCCGGTGTGCCCAATCCGGCAGCGGCGGCAGCCACCGCAGTCGAAGCTCGAGGCTGCGTGGACCACGTGGCCTAGATCTGGCCACATCATGTGACGCGGCCTGGGCTGGGCCATGCCACGTGATGCGGCCCATAACGTCAGGTGATGCAACCTTAGCCCGGCCGCGTCGCTGACGCGGCCTTCGCACGGGGAGACCCGCAAATTGATTTTTTTCGGGTTTTCTTGGCCACCAAGTCGGGTTTTGGGATTTTTCTGTCAAATATTGACATTTGGGGTATTAATTTCGGGATTTTACACTTGGAAAGTCTGTAAATACACATCAAAAATCAGATTTGGGGACTTTTTGGCTGATTTTGGAAGAGAATCAAATTCTTATAATTTCTAAGGCTTTAGGGAGAAAAAGTTTAATAATATGGTGAAAATCAAAACCAACACACTTGGTTCTTGATTTTTAAATCTTATTAGGCTTAATCTCTTAGGTTAAATCATTAAAATCTATTAGAAATCTTAGGTAAAAATTGGTTTAAATAGGATTTAGGGACTTTTTCCTCAAAAATCACTAAATCCCTTGCTAAATCGTTGTTTCGTCGGGTTTTTATCTCAAATCCATCACAAAGCTTGCCAAACGTTCGGTTCGAGTCACGAGAGTGGATTCACGGCCTTTAGGTAACTTTCTGAGTTCCAATCTATGTCTTTTGTTATTTATTTCTGCTGCTGTGCTTTTAGTTGTTTTTTCGGGCGTTTGGCCCTTTTCTTCGTCCTTTTTGTGATTTTCTGCCAAAACTCCGGTTGACTGTTTCGGCGAACGTCAGGCCGACTGAACGTCACCTAGGCCACCTCATTGAGTCGGCCTTCCACTTCGTTCATTCGGCCTACGGATCGCTCAAGCGGCCAATCATTGTTTTGTCGGATTTTTTGGGTTCTTTTCCCCCTAAACTGAAAAACTAAAATTATTTAAGCATTTTAAGTCCAAATCTACTGTAACAGTGTAGGAAACAACTTGAAATTTTAGTAATCTTGGGTTTTCAGGCACAAAAAGGTCGATTCTGGCTTGTTTAGACACTTTTTTTCCGACAGGCCACTTCAGTGGGACGAAGGCCGACTAAGTGTCATCTAGGCCACCTCGTTGAGTCGGCCTACCACCTCACTGAGTCGGCCTACTGGTAAAAAATGTCCAGATGGTCCCTGTTTGCTTTATTCTATTATTTTTTGCCCTGTTTCTGTCGTTTTTTACCCGATTTTAGTCATTTTAATGCATTTTCAGTCCTGATTTCAACCCGAAAAATCCCTAAAAATCACAAATAAGCTGAACCTGTTTTTTATTTAATTTTTTCTGTTTTTAGATTTTATTTTTATTTTTATTTAATTTAATATGTATTTTAATGGCTTAAAAATAATATTTTTACTAAATAAATCTAAATAAATTATTTTCTACCAACTAAAAATCCCAAAAATATTCTGAATATATTATATCTAATTTTAGGATGTTTAGTTAATTTATTTCACCCTTTTTAGGTTGTTAGATAATTAATTAATGCCCGAAAATTATGTTTTTGTCCCGAAAAATCCAAAAATATCGTTTTCTTCATGCTATGTGTTTATTTTCCGCATTTACTTACTTATGCTTTATTTATGATTAGTCCCGTATATTTCTTATCTCCTTTGGAGTCTGGTCTGAGTCGGTAAGGTCGGTTAAAGCCCGATTTCGCTCGTTTATTTATTTATCACATTATTTATTTTCCCGCGTTATAAAAATGTATAGGTATTCATTAAGCCTTGTAATAATTTATTTTCTTGCTTTGCTTATTTATCGCTTTTTGTGTGATGTATGGCATATTAAACCGAAAACACCAAACAATAATCGAATTAAATCGCATAAGAACTAACGTCACGTTTATTAAAATATAATCGGCTTGATTTAAAAATTGAAAAGTAAGCAACATCATCCAAACTTAGAATCTCTTTTTTAAGGTACGGTCCAACCACCCGTTGGGAATATCGTACCCAAATTTTCAGTGGAGCTTAACCGGGTGGCGACTCTATCTTAAAATATGGGATTCTAAGTCTCGTATCCCTTAACCCATTAATCGGACCAAACTTCAACTTCAACATCGCTTTCATTATCCATTTTCATCACACTAAAATAAGGATCATCCCTTAGCATGCTTCACGGCTCTCGTTGTTTCTCCGCCCCACGTCAAAGAGCATTAAACCTTACCATGCGGGCGGGGGGATCGGGGGTCGTCGCTCACAGTGGCGACTCCGCTGGGGATTTTCCTTTAACTTAAAATTTGACAAATCACTCTCATTTTCAAACTTTGGTTAACGATTTTTATGATGTGCATAAATCATTTTTAAATCAACGCTTTATTTCTTATGCCTTTTGATCCACCGCTTTAGTTAGATTCTAAGTCTTAAGGTACCATTTTATCACCCCCGTGAAGCTCACTTGTATACCTCATGCCCGCCAGGAATTGGGGATATTTGTGGGTGGAACACTCATTTCAACCAACGTGTAATTCCCGGGATCGCACTCATTTGAGGAGTGGTTGAGTTACACGGAATCAAGGTAAACGAGACCCTTCTACAGTATCGTTCACGACACCAGCAGTTTGAGACTATGAACCATAATAAATCTAGCCATAGCAACTTCCCTGTAGGTTCACCAAAATAATTCTAGATTTAGGTCGCATACTCTCTTGCCGTTTTCTGGCGCTAGAGTTACCCCCAGACTCCAAATTGGCGTTACACGGGAGTCATAAGGTTGGAAGAGGTTTTTTTTTTCTTTCGTGTGCTACTTGTGTTGTGCTCATGCATACGCACTTCTTGCATAGACCGCCTGTGGCCGATCTTTATTTCGGTTCTTCGCTTACCTCTACTCCCCCCTCGCTTAAAGGGGGAATTTCACAAAATGCCTGAGATCGTTTGAGTCCCAACGACCTATACCTAGTTCGCTAGGCATAGCGAGGAATTTGTACGTCTCACGTATTTTGGGGTTAAGCTTCGCATCATAAGCACTTTTGCTCTCTACCTCTCTAAACCACCCTTATGTGTAGCATTCATCACTCAAATATTTATGTTATCATCCATCTCATTCATGGTTTGATTTGGGCTGATCATCTTCCGATTTAATCAGTTAAGTCAGGATGTCCCCGCAGCTGAAGCCCTTTTTGGTTGTAACTCGACCGTCATTTAGTCCACCATTCAGAATCGGTTATTCCTACCATGTGTGATCTACGTTTGAATGATGCGCCTCATGAGAGCACTCCTTCCCCTTCTCCCTCTCCCCCTCATCAGGGTCGAGGTCAAGGGGAATCTCAGTTGGTTTCCGAATTGGCTAATGCTATGGCTATGTTCCTGCAATCGGATATGTTTTGGGCCACTATTCAAGAGCAAGTTAGATCTGCTCTCAGGGAGGAAAGAGAATCTTAGAGGCCAGCGGGGCTAATTTTTTAAGCTCTAAGAGAGATAGTTCAGTCTCTGCTACTACAGAATCAGTTTTTAGTACCACCGCTCCCTCTTATTCGTCCTTTCCAGCAAAGCCAGTTTCAGTTTGGACAGAGCTCTTCTCAGCCATCCTTATCATTTGCTCCACCAACCTTCAATTTTTATCCCCCTATGCACTCGAGGCCCATTCCCCAGCCTCCTATTTTCCCCGCTTTCTCAGGGGGATTTACTCCTCAGATGAAAGTCCCCTTAAGTGGCTTTGTTGTTCCTCCTATGCAGCCAACTATTTTCACCCCCTTAGCTTTGTGTCGCTCCCCGTGAGGCTACTCACCCTGAGAGTCCTTTCTCTCGCCCCTAGATTGAAGCCTCGGCTCCTCCGCCTTTCTAGTTTGGGTCATCTTTATGAGACCAGGTCACGCAGCCTCCGGGTATATACCCGAAATGGTGGCTTTCTTCAGGCAATTTCTGAATAGGGGCGAGGATAGGGAAGAAGTAAGAGGTGATGATTGGGTGCTTGAAAATTTCTCAATGCCTCAAATGGATGCTTATTTAGGCGAAGGCCCCCTAAGTCCCATATAGTCATGTATGAGCAAATCATGTGTGTCCAAAAGATTGGGGATAAGGTGTTGGCCAAGTTGTTCTCGTGTACCCTTTCAGGCCCTGCTCTCGAGTGGTACAATACTCTTCCGGAGTCCACAATCCTGGATTGGAAACTCCTATCTGAAGCTTTGATTGCCCATTATAGATTTAATTCTACAATGGAGACCATAATTCAGCATTTGGAGGTAGTCAAACGGAAGCTCGGCGAACCTTTCAAATCTTATTTCAATTGATGGATGGTCACTCAGGTCCTCTTGAAGTAAAAGCTCAGCCTTAAAGAAATGATCCCAAAGTTGCTTGATGGGGCTTTCCCACTCCTTCGGAAAGAGATGGAGACCGACTCTTTCGAGTCCTATCAAAAAGTTTTTAAAAAGGCTAAGAGGATCGAGCGCCTGAAAGAGAAGGAAATGGCTAGCAAGCTAAGTGGCGAGAGCAATGATTCTCAATCTTTTGAAGTCGCTCCGATTCTGACCGAGGAAAAGACAGCTGCAGTTCAAGTCGTCGCTCAGGAGAATAATTCCGCAGCTCAAGCCGTGACTACTCGGACACTTGCTCAGAAAGCATGCGTGTCTCCGTAGAAGCTTCCCCTTAGTGTTCTGTTTGCCAAGTTGCTCGAGAAAGGCATGCTTACCTCTCTTCGTGAATATCGTGTTCCCACACCCAAAGAAAGGGGAAACTTTTGTTGCTATCATGTTTAGGGAGGACATATAATAGATCAGTGCAAGCCTCTGGGCAGGGCCATTTGGCATTCAGTGCGAGAAGGGAAAATGGATCAGCGTGCTAGAAAGAATGATTCTGAGAAGAAGCCATCACCGAGCCTGGGTGATGAAGTAGGTGTGATCAATTCCGATCTCCCCGAAGATATTGCATTGGCCATGGTCTCCTCTAGTTCAGCCAATACCCCTATGCAAACCAAGTCTACCGCCAAATCTGACAAGAATCTTGCGAGGTCTCTAGTAGATGAAGGAGACAAGTTATCAGCTGAGCAAGCAAAGGTTTTGGACTTTGTCCTAGACGACGCGCCAATGAAAGCTACCGAGGATGATTAGTCTACCGGCTCTACCAATCAAGACCCTCTGCCTGTGGAGGATGCTTATCTATCTATTATGTAATTTTCTTTTTTCTAGTATCTAGATGTGAACAATTATGCCTTTAAGGTACTTTAATTTAATGAAAGACTCTCACTTTTTGCTTATCAGTTTGATGTTTCGCCTGATGGGTCCATGCATTCATTTTTGTCACAAGCATAATGTGTTCAGTATTCATGACGTTTCTTTAACTGAAATAAGTTTGAGTACGGATGATAATCTAAAATGGTAACCACTTTCTAATGACTTAACCTTTGAAAGAAAATGACAGATAACGAGTGCTTAAAGATTATGATAACGCTTTCGTCTAGTCATACCTAGACACCCAGGGTTCGTCATCTGATCCCTAGTCATCTCATCTCCATGCCTGAAATAATAAAAGAAGCTCACCCTTCCTGGGATAGATCCAATATGTCAATCGGTCCATTGCTGGCCTCATAGCTATATGCAAACTATCGAAGAAGTGTCAGCCGATTATGGAGGAAGAGAATCGCTGGATCATCTTCGACAGAGTTGTGGCTTATCTTTTCTTCGCCCACCCATTCTCACATTTCCCACCCCCATGCCACATTGCCTTTTCCTAATACCCCATCTCTTCCACTTCTCCAAACCTTCCCTGTTTCTCTCCTCCCTGGCCATTCTCGGCGAAGGGGATGCACATGATCGGCAAGATTTAACCCTTATCAGCATAGGGTGAAGCCAACCCTTTTCACTGGCATTACCATCGAGAAGATGGCTAAGTTCCTCGAGAAACGCATCCTTGATCGGCGTAGCCTACCCCATCACAGCATCCCAGTAATTGGGGTTTTAGTCCCAAGGGGCACCCCCTGATTGATAAAAAATTTGGGCCCGAGCCCCGTAGATCTTCACCGCACTGCCCACGAGCTAGTGGGACAACCGAAATCAAGAGTCGTATTGAACCCAGCGTCAAAGGGACCCCCATGGACTAAGGCGCAGCCTGAGTAGCTTAAGCAGCCTTCAGATATATCAAAAGGGCATAGCGAGGTTGAACAACAACCGCGTCCATCAAGAGTATCCGTCAAAGGCCAACGATCTAATTCTAAAGCAAGCAAAGCCTGCCAACACCGACCCAAAGGGGGAAATCCTGTCCAGATTGGGTAAGGCTTCGCATATCCAGAAAAGCACTTGATCAAAGGGGCATGATTATCAATGGTAATGAGTTCATAAACCCTATCAATCAAATCAGGTCGAAGCATTATCATATCTAACCAAAAAGAATCAAATCCAAAAAAGTAGAACATAAAAAGCATATATAAATCAATCACCCAACGAGTGGTCCTCTACTGTTTGGGCAAAAATTAGGGTGTATCCCGCTGATCGGTATTCTACAAACCGGTCAAGCAAAAGTTAGGGTGCAAGAATAACCCGCTAGACTGAAAATCCGAAAAAGGACGGTCTAGGCAAAAGTTAGGGTAAAGTGAGCCAAGAGAGTATGTTGGCTAGAAAACCTTCATAGGCTAGTAAACTCCAGAGTTTGGGTCAATAGAAATTATTATCATCATCATGTATTTAAACTTATTCAAATAATGGAAATGTCACTTACTGAATTCTTTATGTTTGTGCTTGAATGAATATATATTGGGCCCTAAAGGCGAAATATTGCAAGTAAGTCAAACGTAGGGTTCTGTACAGTCAACTCAATCCCTCAAAAGAAAAGAAAAACAAAGATAAAAGGCAAAAATCCTGATAGACTAAAAAGAATCGAGTTCTATGCAAAAGCAGGGATAGTTCGCTGGATTGAAAACCCGAAAAGGGCGGTCCAGGCAAAAATTAGAACATAAGAGCAAAAATAAGCAAGTTTGATGGGCCTGACACAATGTCTAGGTCTATACAAAAATTAAGACAATTAGAACAAAGATTACCAATTGCCATTGATGACATCAAGATATCTGCATCATTGCCATCAGTATCAGAATGCATGGATATGTTTGCCGGTCTAATAGATTTGAAGGAGTCAAATTCGTCCTCCACCCGTGTCCATTCCAATCTCGACCGTGACTGAGCATCTTGAGTTTGTAACATCCTAATCTTCTGAAGCCATCCTTGGTAGAATTCATTGGTAGCGATAGTGTCTGATCGTTCGTTATCCAGAATCTTGAGCTTTGCTTCGTGCACCCCTCTTATCTCCGTCATGCCTAATCCAGCAATCAATTTACAGTCAAATCGTCATAGCTTCCCTAGTTCTCGACCAGGGGCATTCGCACCTAATATATGCAACATCCCTAATCCTCCTCCAGGAGCATTCTTGTCTTGTTTGTACCGCAAAGCAATTCCATGTATCCTCCCTTTTCAAGCAAGTCGATCTTTCCCTGAATTGAGCAAATTCGATCAAGCAAGTTAATCAGTCAGCTTGAAGATGACCAGTCCAAGTGCTCGTGCATTCATACATTCATGCATAATGTTCATGTCCATTATTCTATGCTGAATTCCACAGGAAACAAAGTAAGGAAAAATATCCTCGGTTTATGCGCTTGACCTCCAAGCAAGAGCCTGTATCAAGGGGCATCTCAGAATTGTCTTCTGTCCTACATTCGAAGACAGAATTTCTCCTAGGGGCACATCAGCTAGTCTCAATGCTCAACAATGGCAGTTTTTCTGGCCTCCCAGAAATCTCAACTCTTATTTATTTTTCTTCCGTTTTTATTACTTAATTGAAGGGGAAAAAATATTTTTGTTCCACAAAATCAATTAAGCAATAAAAATGTGATTTATATGGCTTACTAATGCTTTAAAGCCTTCTTGGCAGGCACACCATGGGGCAATTCAGAAGGACGACTAACCATGGATCCTAAAATCATAACTCATAAGTTTCTCCCAGGGGCACCTCAATGCAAATACCTAGGGGCACCTTAATGCAAATACCCAAGGGCATATCAGCCAGACTCGATGCTCGGTCACGACAATCTCTCCAGACCCTCGAAAATCTCAACTTTATTTCGGTCTCATTCTTACGTTTTTGTTGCTTGATTGAAGGGGCAAAATTTTTTTATCTCGGTAAAATCAATTAAGCAACAAAAGCGCAGCTCATTTCTCTCTCTAATATCTTAAAATTTTTATGGCAGGCCCAATGTGTTTAGTCCAAAGGTCTCCTCAGGTGTTTTTCAGCAAATCTCAGCCCGACCTTGTTAGAAGTTCTCGACACCTTCCAGTTAAGTTCTTGGTATGCGTTTCAGTCCAGGGATCTCATTTGATATTCCAGGCATACGATTCAAGCCAAGCATATCCCAGTCCGACCTCGTTAGAAGTCCTCGGCACCTTTCGGCTAAGTTCTTGGTGTGCGTTTCAGTCTAGGGATCTCATTTGATATTCGAGGCATGCGATTCAAGCCAAGCATATCCTAGTCTGACCTCGTTAGAAGTCCTCAGCACCTTTCAGCTAAGTTCTTAGTGTGCATTTCAGTCCAGGGATCTCGTTTGATATTCCAGGCATGTGATTCAAGCCAATCATATCCCAGTCCGACCTCGTTAAAAGTCCTCGGCACCTTTCAGTTAAGTTCTCGGAGTGCATTCCAGCCCAGGGATCTTGTTTGATATTCCCGGCATGCGATTCAAGCCAAGCATATCCCAGTCCGGCCTCGTTAGAAGTCCTCGGCACCTTCCAGCTAAGTTCTTGGTGTGCGTTCCAGTCCAAGGATCTCGTTTGATATTCTCGGCATGCATTTCAAGCCAAGCAAATCCCAGTCCGATCTCGTTAGAAGTTCTCGGCATTCTTAGTGAAGCCCTCAGAGTTCTCGGCATCTACCTTTATCTCCGACATGCCTGATTTAACCTCCATCCTCCGATAGGTCCGTTGATGACGCGTCCCTGTACCGTCCATAAACAACCGTTTCGGGAGTTTCGCATCTAGGTCTGTCTTATTCCTCCTAAAAGATCTATCGATGGCAACCCCAGTAGATAATCGGCTCAAGAATTCACAAGTCATGTATAACCTCCTACCCCTCTCTCTTTCGTGAGACCACATTTGACCCGTCAAATGATAATCTCACGAGGGACAACCTGTGAGCACGGGCTTTTCGGCGAACCTCGGAACGATGATGACTTTTTGCTCTAACCTTTTACGGTCTAGTTGTTCCATTATTTTAGAATTGAAACGCGTTTGGTAAGTTCTTTGTTGACGATTTTTAGATCTTTGACCCCGATTAAATAATTGGATCGCTTTTAATATGTTAACCGCTTCCTTCCCCCTCGCGCGTAGTAAATTATTTTACGATTTTTTCCTTAAAAATCCAGACATTTTCAGCGAGCCTCGTTTGCATCGTTGGATTCTTTGCTCTCCGAGCTTTCCGAATTGTCAAGAATCACTCCGGTCGAATGCCCGTAGTGTAGGTTGTTCGCGTTTTGGGCCCCTAGATCTGGCCGTGTCAAGTGACGTGGCCTTCGCTCGGGGAGACCTGTAGACTGATTTTTTCAGGTTTTCTTTGCCACAAAGTCTGGTTTTGGGATTTTTCCATCAAATATTGACATTTGGGGGATTAATTCCGGGATTTTACACTTAGAAAGTCTATAAATACACATCAAAAATTAGATTTGGGGACTTTTTATCTGATTTTGGAAGAGAATCAAATTCTTATAATTACTAAGGCTTTAGGGAGAAAAAGCTTAATAATATGGTGAAAATCAAAACCAACACACTTGGTTCTTGATTTCTAAATCTTATTAGGCTTAATCTCTTAGGTTAAATCATTAAATCTGTTAGAAATCTTAGGTAAAAATTGGTTTAAATAGGATTTAGGAACTTTTTCCTCAAAAATCACTAAATCCCTTGCTAAATCATTGTTTCGTCGGGTTTTTATCTCAAATCCGTCACAAAGCTTGCCAAACGTCCGGTTCAAGACTCAAGAGTGGATTCACGGCCTTTAGGTAACTTTCTGAATTCCAATCTATTTCTTTTGTTATTTATTTCTGCTGTTGTGCTTTTAGTTATTTTTTAGGGCGTTTGGCCCTTTTCTTTGTCCTTTTTATGATTTTCTACCAAAACTCCGGCTGACTGTTCCGGCGAACGTCAGGCCGACTGAACGTCACCTAGGCCACCTCGTTGATTTGGCCTACCACTTCGTTCAGTCGGCCTAGAGGTCGCTCAAGCGGCCAATCGTTGTTTTGTCGGATTTTCTGGGTTCTTTTCCCCCTAAACTGAAAAACCAAAATTATTTAAGTATTTTAAGTCTGAATCTACTATAACAGTGTAGGAAACGACTTGAAATTTTAGTAATCTTGGGTTTTCGGGCACAAAAAGATCTATTCCGGCTTGTTTAGACACTTTTTTCCGGCAGGGCACTTCAGTGGGATGAAGGCCGACTGAGTGTCATCTAGGCCACCTAGTTGAGTCGGCCTACCATGTCGCTGAGTCAACCTATTGGTAAAAATGTCCAGATGGTCCCTGTTTGCTTTATTCTGTTATTTTTTGCCATATTTCTATCATTTTTGACCCGATTTTAGTCATTATAATGCATTTTCAGTCTCGATTTCAACCCAAAAAATCCCTAAAAATCATAAATAAGCTGAAGCTATTTTTATTTAATTTTTTTTCTATTTTTAGATTTTATTTTTATTTTCATTTGATTTAATATGCATTTTAATGGCTTAAAAATAGTATTTTTACTAAATAAATCTAAATAATTTATTTTCTACCAACTACAAATTTTAAAAATATTCTGAATATATTAAATCTAATTTTAGGATATTTATTTAATTCATTTCACCCTTTTTAGGGTGTTAGATAATTAATTAATGCCCGAAAATTACGTTTTTATCCTGAAAAATTTAAAAATATCGTTTTATTCATGCTATGTGTTTATTTTTCGCATTTACTTATGCTTTATTTATGATTAGTCCCGTATATTTCTTGCCTCATTTGGAGTCGGGTCCGAGTCGGTAAGCTCGGCTAAAACCCGGTTTCACCCCGTTTATTTATTTATCGTTTTATTAATTTTCCCGCGTTTGAAAAATGTATGGGTATTTATAAAGCCTTGTAATAATTTATTTTCCTGCTTTGCTTATTTATCGCTTTCCGTGTGATGTATGGCATATTAAACCGAAAACACCAAACAATAATCGGATTAAATCGCAGAAGAACTAAGGTCACGTTTATTAAAATATAATCGGCTTGATTTAAAAATTGAAAAATAAGCAACATCATCCAAACTTAGAATCTCTGTTTTAAGGTATGGTCCAACCACCCGGTGGGAATATCATACCTAAATTCCCGGTGGAGCTTAATCGGGTGGCGACTCTATCTTAAAATACGGGATTCTAAGTCTCGTATCCCTTAACCCATTAATTGGACTAAACTTTAACTTCAACATCGCTTTCATTATCCATTTTCATCACGCTAAAATAAGGATCATCCCTTAGCACGCTTCACAGCACTCGTTGTTTCTCCGCCCCACGCCGAAGAGTATTAAAGCTTACCGTGCAGGCGGGGGGATTGGGGGTCGTCGGCTCAAAATGGCCTCGTACTCGGCGAGATTGTTGGTGACTAGAAAGGCTAGTTTTGCTGCATAGCTCATCTGTATCTTCTCTGGTCCTTTTATCCAGACTCCGATTTTGGCTCCTTAATAGGAAGATGCCCCATCAACGTATATGTTCCATGACTCGATTTTAAGGCCAGGTGAAGGATCAAGTCCTGCAAACTAAGTGATAAAGTCCGCCAGAACTCGTGCTTTCAGTGCCTTTCTTCCCTCGAATCGTATGTCAAACTCCCCTAGCCGTATGGCCCATCCGGCTAGCTGACGGGAGGTCTCTGGCCTTTGTAATACTTTTTTCAATGGAAAGTTGGTTCTGATAGTGGCCGTATGGGCTTGGAAATACGGCCGAAGCCATTCTGCTGCTGAGACTAAGGCTAGGGTAACTTCTCGATTCTTGGGTATCTGAGTTCGGCATTCTTCAGTACTTTGCTTGTGTAGTATACCAGGTGCTGGTTCCCGTCTGCTTCTCTGATCAAAACTGACCCTACTGCTTCATCTGTAGCTGCAAGATACATGATCAGTTCTTCATCCTTCTCTGGCTGACTCAAGAGAGGAGGCGTGCTTAAGAATTCTTTGATGTCCTCAAAGGCTTCCTGGTAGTGTTTGTCCCAACTGAAGGCTTTGTCTTTCTTGATGGCTCTGTAGAATAGGAGACATCTTTTGGCTAAAAATGATATGAAGCGGCCAAGCGCGTTCACCCTTCCATTCAACTTTTGAACCTCATTCAGCGTCTTGGGCGGCTCCATCTTTATAATGGCCTCTATCTTCTCTGGGTTTGCCTCGATTCCCCTTTGGGAGATTAGGAAATAGAGGAATTTCCCACCTCTTACTCCAAAGGTGCACTTTTCTGGATTTAATTTGAGCTAATATTACTGTAAGGTTTTAAACACGACTCTAATGTCTGTCGCATGTTCCTCTAGGCTTCTACTCTTGATGATCATATCATTGACATAGACTTCCACTATTTTTCCTATTTGGCCTTTGAATATATCGTTCACTGGGCTTTGATAGGTGGCTCCAGCGTTCTTCAGATCGAATGGTATAACCCTGTAGTAGTATGTTCCTTTATGAGTTATGAAGGATGTCTTCTCTTCATCAGCCGAATCTATGGGAATCTGGTGGTACCCTGCTTTTGCATCTAGTAAGGAGTATATAGCATAGCCGGCCATTGAGTCCATCAGATGGTCGATGCTTGGGAGCGAATAGCTATCCTTTGGTGTTGCTTTATTGAGGTCCGTAAAATCTATACACATTTGCCAAGCTCCACTTGCCTTCTTTACCAAAACCACATTCGCAAGCCACTTAGGGTAGCGCACTACCCGGATATGATTGGCTTTCAGGAGCTTTAGGATCTCAGCTTCAATTGCCTTTTGTCTATATAGCGCATGATTACGCTTCTTTTGTTTCACCGGAGATGCTTTCGAGTTAAGGTTCAGGCTGTGTTGAATTACTTCGGGGGGCACTCCAGTCATATCTTCATTTTTCCAAGAGAAGGTATGTTGCTCTTCTAACAACACTCGGTTGATGTCCGCCTTTATAGGTTCTGGGAGATCCATGGCTATACGTACCTGCCGATTAGGCCCTATCGTCGGTGTTTTAATGAGACCTACTGGTTTAGCATTCTTTGTCTCTTCTGGCTCCATGATTGTTTCATCCATCTTTAGTGATGCTAAGTAGGCCTCTTGTGCTACTAGAGGGTTACCTGCAACTACCGCTACTCCCTTTGTGGTGGGAATCTGCATGACCGGGTGTTTGATTGAGATAAGTGCGTCAGACTTGACTAAGAATGGTCTGCCAAAGATGACGTTGTAGCTGATTGGCACATCAGCAATTATGAAATCCATTTTTGCTCTCCATTTTATCTTGTGATCACCAAGCTCAACCTCCAGTGTGGTCTGGCCAAGTGCTGGGACCGAATGGCCACTAAGGCCTACTAGTGGCAAATGGGCTGGTAGCATCCGATTGTGATGAACTTTTAATTGATCAACTGCCTTCTTTCTGATTAGATTGATGGAACTGCCGGTGTCGACGATGATCCGTCTGATGGTGTATCCTTTTATCAAGGCTTCTAGCACAAAGGGGTTCGCATGCGGGTTTTTTACTAAACTCTGCTTTCAAAATGGTTTGCTTAGTTTTGAGTTATCTTCAGTATTTGATCTCTTACGTTCGGAGCTCTTCCTTGTTAAGGGGGACCCTTCAAAGCCTGGTCCACCTATGATTACCATTACCAACCCCTTTGATTTCTGTGAGGACTTGTCTTCGTCATCCTTCTTTGATTCGGATCTGCTCTCTTTAGTGATTCCTCTCACGAATTATGAAAGTTTCCCTTATTTGATTAGGGCATAGATCTCATCTGCTAGGACGCAACATTCATCCGTGTCATGGCCTCTTGACTTATGGAATTCACAGTACTTATTTGTGTCCTTCCCCATAAACTGTTTAGGCATCAACCTTGGATACTTGATGGATTTCCTGTCATCGCTTTTTTGCATGGCTAGCAAGATTTCTCACAAAGGAGCGTTCAATTATGGTCTATGTCTGGTGGATGACTGCTCACGGTAGTTCCCCCCTTTCTTCTTACTTCTTCGATCTTCAAGCCGAGTCCTTTCAGACATCTTATGTGGCCAATCAACCTTATCTACTTCAATCAGGTTCTTCGTAATGGTGATCATCTAGTCCAGCTTCTTTGGTTGCCTTTCAATGAGTTCCGCATGAAGTCTTTCATTCCTTGTGCCTCTAATCATGGCTTCCCTAGTGGTACTGTAGTCCAGGTCTTATATTTGTAAGCAGGCTTTGTTGAATCGCTTGATGTACGAGCGGAATGACTCATTCGTCTTTTGAGTGACATCCTTGAGAGTACGAGTGGTAGTTCCTATGGGGATAGACCCAATGAATTACGTGCAGAACTTCTGCCTTAGATCATCCCAAGAATCAATGGACTCAGCCGATAGTGAGTCAAACCAGTAGGCTGCGGGGTTGATTAATGTATTGGGGAAGTTACTGCAAGCATGTGCTTCCAAGGGGTACGCTAGGTCCATCCTGTTCTTGTGAGTCCGAACATGGGTTCGTGGGTCCATGTATCCGCTGTAGTTGTCTATGAATGGTAGCTTGACTCGGGAGTTGAGTTGTTCTGTGAGGATCTCCGGACTGAATGGGGAGTTGAAAATTTCCAGCAGTGGTTCTTGTAGAGAAACAGCGTAGCCGTTGAGGCCTTCCTTGAATATCTTCTAGAACTCCATGTCATCCCAATATCTGAACTTCTTGGGCTTCAATTATGAGCCCAACGGTGGTGGCGGAGGAAGATGAGTTGAGTGGTTTGGACCTTGATACGAATTGCCCAGGTGAAAGAAGCCTGATGGAGTAGGTCCTCGTGGGTAATGTGTGTCACATACAGGTTCATTCACTGCGGCCCATTCTACTTGTCGCGCTCTTGACATACCAATTAGATCCCTCCATGAGGGAACTTCCACACTCATATCCGTAAAAGACGCGCCAAGGTTGAACTTGTGTTGAGCCAGTTGTGAACTGCCTCCTGCAACGTTAGGACTCAGGTGAGCGTTGTATGGCCCTATCGAGTGAGTGTTGAGAGACCCATACTACTGGGCATTGTGTGGCCCTTCGGGGGGAGTGTTGTGTGGCCCATCCTGATTGGTGTTGGAGGGTCCTCCCGGGTGAGCGTTGTAAGGCCCGACCCAATGAGCAACAGGGCGGATGAAAGTGCCTATGTGGTGTAGCAGTCCACTGACCGTATGTCCGGCCATTCCTTCCTTCATCACTCCGAATAGGTTCCTTCGTAGTTGATTTTGGTCTTCGGGTGAAACCTGGTAGCATTGAGCGAAGCTTTTAAAGAACGTCATTCCAATTGTAGAATTTGCCGATGGCATCACGGCAGAGTCCATGGCTAGAATGGTAGAGGATAGGGGCGCCGCTGCAGTTGATTAGGAGTTGATCGTCGTCCCTGAGTCATCGGCGTTGTCGTTGGCCATTTGATCATGACTTTGGTTGTCGTCCATCTGGTTGGATTTTTTGTGTTTGTCAGAAGACAAAATTCTCGCTGAAGCATGTAAATTTGTCCACGCTCACCACACCACTAAAAGATTGGTCAAAGAAAGAGTTCCTTGAGCTAACCTTAATAGAAAGAGAGAGGGTCTGCCTTCGCCGGAGAAGATGGCTACAAGACAGAAAAGAGCGTCAAAGTGACTAGACGTGTGACCAGCGTAGCTCTCCGATGCTTAAGTCAGCGACAGTAATAAAGAGGAGGCAAGTAAGTAAGTGAGTTCTAGGGTTTAGAATGTCATACCTGGGTATGGGGGTGGCCCCGTATTTATAGTGAATGGTGTCCTTGTTTCATCAGGAGTGTATTTCCTCTATTGGCGGTGAGGAGTCCTTATTAGCTAAGGATCCTACTTAGGCGTGATTTCCTCTATAAGAGGTTTCTTCTTGTTTATCCGATTAGGAAAGGATAATCTTCCTATTTATCTATTTAGGAAGCAGAGTTATGGCGGGACTATATCTTTCATTTAGGTCGGTGTGGTCTTGCTCTTCACTAGGCTAGCCGGATGGTGATCCAGCTGCGAGGCCGACTGGTGACGTGACACCCTATAGATCTTCCACCCGGTATCTGTAAAATATCGAGTCAACAACCATTACGAGTATTGAATTGATTAATAACTTAGTGATGTATAATATTTATGAATTACAAAATAATAACTTCATAACTTGCTAAATATATTTCAACCGTCTCGGGCTAGGAGACCGAGTCATAAAAGTCGTCTGGCTCACCTCATGAAAGAATACAAGGATTAATATGTCGTATCTCAAGGAACCGGCTTGGGCACTATCCAGTCGGTGACAAATGAGCTAGGGGAGCCCTCCTGGGGAAACGATGTGCCAAGCAGACATGACCTCGAGCCGGTCCAATGACGGCTCGAGGGTATTTACGTATTGTGCGCATGGGAGGAGATTTAGGTCTGATCTCTTTATCTCTATATTCTCGCCACGTGTTATTATCCTGATCAATTTGGGATCTTTATCACATCTCCTAATCAAGTAATAACTCAGAGAAATAGAGTCCTTAACCGACAAGGATTCTCAAATCAGGGAATACTAGTTCTAAACTAATTGGAACACTTCTCATGCCTATATATAGGCCCCTTGGGTCAGTTCAAAAGGAACATTCACTTTCTCACAAACACTCAAATATTCCTCAAAATCCTTTACCGACTTAAGCATTTGAGGGTCCCCCACGGGGTAACCACCAATCGCCCCCAAGTTTATATTTTGTTTTGCAGGAATCCGTTCGTAAATTTAAGTTAGTTTATAGAAGATAAATTTTGAAATATCGGTATTCAAATACTATAATTTCATAACCTAAAGTCTAGTAGCTAATATTTGTTAACGTATATTATATGTCTATTCACTCTTCCTTTCAATTCAACATTCACTAATTAAAACCAGGTAAACGCATAATAATTCATTTTGCCAAAACCATCTAAAATTTTTCAAAATTTTCAACTGCTGTGGAGAAAAAGTATACAAGTCTACCCTTTAAAACTAACTTAGCGACATTATATGAAGTTAAGTTAGAACCACCTATTATGACACTTTAGACAAACTAAATTGGTCATTTTATCAAAATTTAAGACATCAATAACAAAATAAATTAGATCAAATTCAGGAGTTGTTGATGTATTTAGATTTTAAACAATTTTTATAATAGAATTTCGTTCTTGCATAGAACCTTTTGGGATGTACTGACGTAACGTTACCAATTGAGTTTTTTTTCTCTAATAGTATATTTTTTCAATGATTTGGATCCACTTGAAGGTTAATGGATGACATAGACGTCTCTTATTTTGCTATCTATCTATGCTAATAATTAGAAAAGTAGCCATTTTTCTTGCTCAAGTTGGTCTAATTTGCTTTGACAAATTTTGCCTTTTTCTGTTTCAATACAATAAGTGCGGGCCATTGATACTTTGTATTATAGTTAGCATGCTTTTATCCAAATAATTATTAATATGCTATGTATCCATATCCTGGCCAAATGATTGGCTAACTAATCAACGGTGTACAATCATCAAACATGAAAATCCGTCTTTTATGCTTCTTTCTTTTCAACTTATAAGTAGTAGTATTGAACTAAACTGATAAGTACTTATTTCAGTATAAACTTATATGTATGCAGTACTGATAGGTACTGAACTGAACTAAATGAATTATAAGTTGAAAAGAACATGACCTTATTCTTCTAATCTTCTTCGTCTTAGTTCATTCTCTTACAACTTCAAATACTGAAATACCCTCTTTTCTACTACCCAAAATAGATTTGAAATTAAACAGTGTCAAATCTTGAAGATTTTCATCTTAAATTCAACCCTCCCAGTGAACTTAAGAGAGCAATAGGATGTTTTTGTTAAATTCAATAGAGGTAAGTGATGTTTGTTAATGTATTCAATTTGAATCATGGATTTCAATTCAGTTAATCAAATTCCGGATTCAAAATCTACTTTCTCCAGTTGTGTGTCCCCTTCCATGTCCCTCATTAAGATTTTATCATGTTTTAGATTTTCTTAATTTTTAATTTTTTAATTTTTTTCCTACTTTCTTTTATTTATCTCCCCTATGTGTCTAACACATAGTAAAATCTAAATGAAAAACATGAACGAAAACACACAATTGGAGAACGAAGATTTGAATCCTCAAATTCCTAAGAATTTATGAAACACAAATACTTGAAATCATTTGCCATAGTTATTGCTCTCTAGATCCGTCAATTCAAATAGAAATAACGAATTGAGTTTGCATGTTGTGAGAGAAGATGAAGTGCTTGAAGCCATAGTTGAAAAGGCATTCTTCTATTGTTATATTTTACAAAGCTTAATACACGAAGACCCCCTCAACCTGTACTTTCAAGTGTCTCAAGCAGCCCCCTGAACTTGTTTAAAGTATACCTCATAACCCCCATATATGATACAAAACCAAACAACTTACAGAGAGTGAACTAAACTCTCCACCACATGTCACTTTTAAAAAGTCAAACAAATTACAAAGTGAAATACGACATATTTTTGTAAAAAATCCATAAAACTCCATTGATAAATTTCGTTTTTAAATACCATCCTCAATTTCACGTTCGTATGTTCTCCATTTTCTTCCCAATTAAAAAATAATCAAATTATCAAGAATTCAAGCAATTTAATACTTTAATAGATGGACAAATGAATCTCAATGAATTACAGAAAGCTTATAGTTTGACATATTATTCTTCATAATCAAATAAAAATTCTCTGAAAAGAATCAGCCGAAATTCACCGACGATCACCGGTAATAATAAAAAAAAAGAAGAGATGCAGCCACTGAAAAATAAGTTCTAACCCTGAAAATTAAATTCAACCATTCACAAAAATCTAACCCTATAAATTCAAAAGTTAGAGATCGAAATAGAAAGGAGAAATCTATAATCAGAGATTCAACTTTGCTTTCCTCCGGTTTCCGCAATTTATGTCGCATCACTGTCATCGGTTTATGGACAGGCAGACCTACGTCGGAAAATTGGGATTAAATTGAGATCTGTGGTGGCTAGATTTGAATTTAAAAAAATATGAAGTATGCAAGAGTTTTATCGCAGAGAGATGGAAGAATATGAATGGGGCTTCCAGCTGCAACAACACATTGAGAGGTGACAAGCTTGAATTTGTGAAGAGTAGCCATTCAAATAAAAAAATCCATTGAAATTGATAAAATTTGTGTTTCAATGGAACAGGAGGAATATTAGCAGGTGTCAAAGTTTCTCCGCTCTTTGTTAATAAAAAAATTTCTTTTTTATTTTAATTATTCTAAAAAGCATTCACGGCTTGAACTTTCAAGCTTCATCACGCAACAGTCCACGTCAGCATTAGGGGGATAATGGGTACACTTTAAACAAGTTCAAGTGGTTATTTAGGACACTTGAAAGTTCAGGGGATAAAGTTAATAGGCGATTAGGGACAAGTTCAGGAAATTTTTATTGTATTAAGCCTTTTACAAATAAGAATTACTTCCCCCCATTCTACCATTAGAGCAAACTACACCTTACTCATCCAACAATATACTCCACTTACCATATGCACAAAATCCATGAAACTGGTACTAGTATAATTTGATATTTGAATTTCTTTGAATTTAGATTCAGGATTCCAAATGACTATGCCTAAAAAATATAAAAAAAAAAGTACAAAAATTGCCTATTGCAAACTAAGAACATATCAAATTCATCATGAACTCTGAAAAAGGAAGACCCTTAAATTTCATTAAGTGGACCGGTTCAACTAGTGATGCGTTAGACCTACATTTTATGGTATCTATATGGCTTGAGCATCCATGTACAGATTGATAGTTATTCATTATCAGACAATCTAACAAATGATATTGATCCTCTAAAAACACAATTGTTTGACCGTACATTTCGAGTCTTGCATCAACAAGGCATTTAACTATGAATCGAAACCAATAGCAAGATATACAGTTGAAGGGCAAAAGTACTCATTCCAGAGTGTCTCAAGTTATGAAGTAAAGCTGAAATTGGTTTTCATTCATCTATGTATCTTAAATTAATCTATATAAGGTAACGCTTACCAGCAGGAATATTATGCCTGAACCATTAAACTAGTCATTCTCATTACTTAATTAGTAAAAGGAAACCATAAGAGAAGGGTAAAAAACAACACAGAAAGCAAATAATTTAACACCACGGTGATATTTTAGTATCTCGGCACATTTCCTCCATTAGAAAGTCCCCGCCCTCACAGCAGCCAGCCGGCTGAAAGAAGATAAAAAAGGAAAAAAGCTCTGCTCCATGTAATAGTGTTCCATCCACAATATAATAATGGATGTCTCAGTATCCCTACCCATAAAAACCCCTACTGGGCAAGAAAGGGGAGACAAACTAACTTATATCAATTGTTAAAAAATCCAGGCAAAGATAAACTGATAGGATTAGAAATAACCAGTTATAAACAAGTCCGGAGAAAGTTGCTTCTTAACAGTCATTAACAGGCCATCCACATATCTTGACCAACCAAAATTCGCATGCTAATTGACACAACTTTTTCTTTGCCTAAGCAATTTTAACAGACAAGAAGGAAACAGAAGAGTTTCTAAAATAGAACTTTGAAGTGAAAAGAATAAAAAAATACAGAAGAGTAGGCAATGACGCTTCAAATTCTCTAGATGATAAAAAAGACTGAACAGGGAAGTTAATGCAATACACTTATATTCAAATTAGGTCATCAGCGCAAAAAGACAATGTATGACAAAAAAAATTTACACTCACGGTATCAGACCCAAAATGAAATAAGTTACCTGTCAAAAACCAAATCTGCATTTCATGATAATATTTTAGAGAAGTCAGCCGAATTCTCCATACTCACGATTGTGCAATTGCAATGCTATTCATCCCAGCAACATCACTTGACCTCACAAGTAGCTTCAGTATCCAAGAGACTACCTTGGAAAGTAAAAAGGAAAAAAAGAAAGGGAGAAAAAAAAAGAAAAAAGAAAAAAAGATGGGCAAAGGAGTAAGGAAAAGGTTTATAACATAGTATCACATTTACACGAAACATAAGAATCGGTAACACCAACCCAATTTACTCTCAACAGTCTCAAAATTCCAAGATGGATAGAAAGCTTTAGCACATAAGCTCCCTAGATTACTGTATGCATACCTTCATTTGCATCAGTAATTTTCGACTATGCCACTCTGATGATCCTCAGAGGCTCCATCGATAATACCACATAAGACCTGCATGGATTTGGGAGATGCATGCCCACCAAACCATCAAAGATATATAAAGCAGAGCCTATGACCAGTCTACCATATACATTGTACATATTCACAAGATTTAGATATAAAGACTATAACATGTTATGCGCAAATCATAAAAATGTCATTTGAGGAGAAAATGATGGGAAGGCAGCTATGGGTGGACAGTTTAACTTGATGGTTGACTAATAAACCTAATTAAAACTCTAGCTCAAACAGATAAATAATGCACAGCTTAAAATAAAAAAGAAAAGATGAATATATCATTCAGGCAAACAATTTTTTCAATTGATTCACAGCATTTAAGGAAGTAGTCCAACATACATCTAGCAGAAATAGAAGCTTGCTACAAAGATTGAATGGTTGGTGAAGATAACAGCTGAACTCCTGAATTATTTAACCCATTTTGAGGTAAAAAATGCCTCAAATCCTAGCCTGAATCTGTTAAAGGTGGACCTGCAAAAGATGAACAAACAGAAAGTCCGCATACTTATAAGGAGCCAACCATAAGCAGAAAAATCTGAAGACAAATAAACACCAAGGAATATTCTATGAGAACCACCCTTCACCTATGAAAGGGTGCTTTCTCAGAATTTAAGGTACATGTATCTTAACAAACTTCTAAAATTAGGTAAGCTTTATCAGTTTAAAGTCATGCAAATCATCATTTTCCTTCAGGTTGTCCCTCATATATTGAGGAAAAACTTGCATCCACATCGGCTGAGATAAAAGTTGCTCTCCTGTTCTCAGTCGATATTATCCATCTGAGTATCGCTCTGATATTCATCATGCTCTTCTTGTCCTGCAAACACACAAAGGGTTCTAAGCAAAAAGCAATGAAAAGAAACCGTGGAAATTCCATGATTTACTTGTCACATTAACTGATACAATTAGACAAAGTTGAACAATTAAATCTAGGTACAATAGCCTTCTTCAAGAATCAATACCATTTATATCTGGCACACATCAACTCCTTGTTTTCTTAATGGTCATCCATTAACACATTTTTCTTTCAATTCCTGAGAATCAGTCATCATAAATCAAAGACAAAATTCAATCATTCACTCCGTGGTGAACGTTGTTCCTTAGTATCATGTTTATGTTAACAATTTAGCACAATGGAACAATACATTGATTTTAAAGAATATTTATTTTATGCATATTTGGAAGTGCTTGTGCTTCTATGTCAACCGTAACACTTACCTTCATCAGGCATTGACAATCTTCTAGTGAGATGCTTTGATTTTTCATCATTGTTCTCATCCAGTCTGTGACTGGTATAGTGAATGCCTTCTGAAGATCGTGATCTAGAGCGCCTTCTGTGTTTTGATTTACTTTCATCCCTATCTCTTGGGGTTGACCTGCTTCCTTTCTGATTCTTACCCTCAACAGACACAGATCTAGACCGCTTTCTTTCGCGATGCCTTGACTTCTTATCTTTGGTTTCATTTTTCTTCTCCCTAGAATGATGTCTCCTCCTTTCTCGAGACTTAGACCTAGATCTCTTTCGATCACGATGTTTTGATCTTCCATCCCTAGTTTCACTGACTTTCTCATTGGAGTGATTTTGTGCCTCTGGTGATTTTGACCTTGACCTGTGTTTTGGTTCATTTTTGTCTGAACTTCTCATAGACAACTTGCTTCCATTATTCTTCTCTTCCACAGACAATGACCTTGATCTCCTCTCAGCAGGCTTGCATTTTTCAATTCTGGTTTCTTTTACACCAGCTTCAGAATCTTCAACAGACTTGGACCTGGAGCGTTTTCTGTATCTCAGTTTGTTATCACTACCATTTCTAGGGGATGACCTACTTCCTCTATGATAATTAGGTGATCTTGAGCCATCATTGGATAATTTTCTTCCTCTACGTGGTGAGCTTTCTGGGAGGCGTTTTGGTGAGGATGGGTCTAATCTATAAGATTTTTTTGTTCGAGGACTTTCACTTCTACTTCTACTCCTTCTCCTTGCAACAGAGGAATAATGACCATATGATCTACCTCCCCTCCAATCATCTCTACTATCTCTGTAGGACCGCCTTCCAATATCATACCTTGAGTAATAGCGAGATCTCAAAGGTGACCTAGATCTACGATCTCTACGGTGACGAGGAGGTGAGTAGGAAGGGGATCTTCGCCTTCGTCGATAATTAACAGGTGATTTCGACTTTGATCTGGACCTAGCTCGAGAGGGCGAGGGTGACCTTCATAATAGGCAGTAGTTTGTTAGTGGCGGAAAAGAAACACCAAAAGAATATGGCTATATGTATGAAAACTATTCCTCCTAAAAATAAAATTTAAGCAAACACAGTCAAATCAAAGATCTCAAAATTGCACTATTTGAAAAGTAGACAGACACATACACCCACGTACTACATGCATGCGTGTGTGCGTGCAGGTGAGTATAATTATACTAAGAGAAAATTATTAATCAAAATAATGTCTTCGCTCGAAGCAGCACATTAGAAGCCTAAAGAAATCTTAGTATGATATGGAACATCCACACACACTCACGTTAAACTTCCCGGAAATCAGAAGTTCTTAGTTTTCATGGTGAATCAAGTATAAAGACACAGGCGTGCAGAAGTTATTAAAAGCGCTAGGCGCCCTTGAGGCGCTACAGTCTCATATAGCTTGAGGTGCTAGGCGCCACGATAGGTGCTTGCCTGAGGGAAACGAGGCGCCACTAAGTAAAATCTAAAAATAATATTTTAAATAATTATACTATACTTCATTTTGTTTCTTATTATAATTCTTACATATAAATTATATATAAAATAAAATTACTTAAATAAATGAGTGATAAAAAATAATCGTGCCATATATTAATTTTTTATTTAATATAAAATACATAATATAAATAAGTAATTAATTATAAAATTAACTAACAACTAACTAATAAAAGCAATAAAGTCAAATAATTTCTGGAAGAAACTTAAATATTTTGTTTCAAAAAGTAATTCATTTAAGAATGATTTACAATTTAGTAGTATAAATGTTTGATATAAAAAATTTTCAAACTTTTATTGTAAAAAGTAATTCATTTGGGGATCACTAAATTCAAGTTGAAGTTGGTGCCCTTTACGTTTAAATTAGAGAGAGTAAAAAATGTGGGTCATTAATAATAAAGTAGGTGTCAGTAAAAACTAATAAAGTGTTGGTGTTAAATTCAAGATGAAGTTGGTGCCTTTTTACTGTTTTAATTAGAGAGAGAAGAAAGAAATATGAGCTATTAAATGATAAAGAAGGTGTCATTAAGAAAATAATAAAGTGTTGGTGTACGTACCAATAAAGCATTCATTTAATAATATTATGTTAATAAAAGAAAAGGAAATTGAAATGTCATCTTCTACCTCTTCAACGGTTGTATTTTTCTGCAACTAAAAGAGACCTTCAAGCCTCTTCAATGTCGTTTCTTCTATCTTCCAATGCATTTTAATATGTTAAATCTTATTTTTACATAAGGCGCCGAGTCGTGGCGCCTCAATATTGGTGTCAGGCGCTCGCCCAAGAGGCGCCTCTGGGAAGGCACGGCGCCCAGACCTCAGAGAGGCGCTCTCGCCTCGCCTCGCCTCGCCTGGGCGCCCGTTAATAACACTGGTGCAGAAGTGGCCAACAATTGCACCAAGAACAACCAGCATATGCACACAAACACACCAACTAGAACTCAAGACCAAGAATCAGCAAGATCCTACATTAAAGTTCCATTAATGTAATTTTAATTATATTCTGAGGAACCCATCTTACACAGAGAGGTTCACTATTGCCCAATAATCAAGGGAAAGAGATGTTCATATATATCTATCCAATGTGTCCAAAGCCGAGCACAAAGGGTTGATTGTTTACCAAGACAAGATTGCATCTAAAATGGGCATCAGAGAGCACCTTACAAAGGCATCTATATCAACCATTATATGGTCAGTAATAAAGGCAAAAGATTCAAACTATATGACCTCAAAGATGCTGATATGTAAACTATAATGCAATTTTATGTACCTAGACTTCCTTTTCATTTCCTCCTCATCATCAACAACTCCATCAGCCCTTAACTTTTTGCTAATTTCTGCGGCTCTAGCAGCTGCTAACTCAGTTGCGGACTTCATGGTAGCAGCTCGATTCGCTGCCTGCTGTGCGTTCATAGTTTGTTGCATAAGCAAAGCCTGTTGAAACTGCATCTGTTGCATTGCAACAGCTTGCTGCATCATCATTGGCAGAGAAGATGAAGATGCAGAAGAATTCACTGGCTTCTGAGGAAGAGATTTAGCCATCTCAACATTCAATGGCCGACCACCAACATCCATATTGTTCAATGATAATGCAGCAGTTGCTTCTTGAGGTTTTGAGAATTCTATGTAAGCAAAATGCTTTGAATCAGTAATGCTACATTCAACAACATTACCAAAATAGCCAAATAGTTGTTTCAGTTGGTCCACAGTTAGTAGTGGACTCAGATTGCTGACTTGAAGTGTCTTCTTCAGTGCATCTTCGGTTGCAGCTTTGTCAGTAGAATCTAGCAAAAAAGCATAAACCCAGAGAAAAGAGGATAAAACAATAAACAAATATAATAGCAAAATATAAACATTTCTCAATTCAACACATTTGATTGCAGAGATGAAGAAAATGAATATCAATCATATGTGCAACCTGACAAACTGAGATGAACATACCAGACAAATCTTTAGCGGATTGAGATTGTGCTTGGAACTGAGAAGCATGAGCTTGAAGAGCTTGTGCAGCAACAATGGCTTGAGCAGCAGCCATTGCAGCTGCTGAAGGTGCCATGGGAACTTGACTTGGAGTCCCTAATGTGGTTGTTGCAGCTAATGCAGTCATGAGTAGATTGTGTGGTGGGTGGTTCAGCTTGCAGTCTGTTTTTGCACACCGGCCATTAAGATATTCACGGCAGACTTCCCCAAGAGATGCCCCAATTCCAGGCAAAACAGCACCTCCTGAAGCCCCAGAAACAATGCCTGGAATCATCCCAAGCAACCCAGGGAATGCCCCAGAAACAGACCCTGAATAATTTGGCATGTTAGGCATGGTCTGGTTGACTAAATTTGGGAAAGTGGACACAGGAGCCATACCCAGTAGTCCTCCAGTAGCAGTACCTATACACCAGCATTTCACAATTAGAAAATGTTCCACCAGAGAGATAATTATCAAAGGCTTAAGCCCGTTGCTTCTGGTAAAAACTGATCCAGGAAAATATAAACTACAAAATGAAAAGCAAACCCAACAATGGTAAGAAAAGATAAATTGTCAGCACATAAAGTGTCATATTCAACAGGCTGCTAGAGCTAGACCATTCAAAAGATATGGGATCACTCAACTCATCCATAATGAATCATTCATAAATATTAGTAGACAATAAACAACAAAACTAAAAGAATTTCAACTTCAACAAAAGTACACTGAATGTAAACAATGTCCCATGACTTTCGGCATAAAAACAGAAAAAAAGCGCAAATGAGAAGTACCTGCACTGAAGAACACCGGAAATGGACTGCCCATTATAGATTTCCCATTACAGTCAATATTAACCATATAATTTCCCCTTTTCGGCACCACATAAGTAACCGTGTAAGTCCCATCCCCCATATCCTTCACAATCCCTTCTTGATCTGTACCCCCAACACCTACCCCAGGCGATACCTTCACTTTAATCTGCACCCCACCATGCGGTACCTTCCTCCCATCAGCGTCCTTTGTGACAACCACGAAGGTAGAAGGAGCGCAAGCAGTCCCACCAGCAATGCCCGCGCCAGCAGCAGTGCACTTGGCAGAATCCACGGGACCAATGGGCTTATTAGCCAAGTCCTCCTCAGCCTCTCCATCGGAATCAGAATCCGAGGGTTTATCGGGTCTATTAGTCACAGCTTTGAATGTAGCCTCAAATGCGGCTTTTGCAGCAGCAGTCTTCTCGGCCTCGCTTTTCAGCTTAGCCTCCTCCGCTTGCTTCATCCATATCGGCTTAACCACAGCGTTGTTGTTGTTAACGATTTTATCCGTCATTCTCAATTGAAACCCTAATTAGCAACCAGAATGCTCCAAAGGTTAATACCAATAATAGAACGCCCTAAAACCACAAAGGTCGTTGATTATGAATTCTTGAAACCACAGGGCGGTAGATTGGCGGTTCTCTGCAACCAAAAAAGGGCGAAAACAAATCAGGAAAAAGTTGGATTGCCGGGGAATTTTGAGGTTTGAAAGGGATGAAATCGAATGAAGAAAAAAAGTAAAAGAGGAATTACCGAGACAGCTAGTAGGGGTCAAGAGGAGACGACAGAGCGAGAGCAGGACGGGCGGAGGCTGCTCTCCCACAGTGGGTACCTGTTTCCTGGCGGCGAATGATAGGCTATGGAAGATATATAACTCGAGACACGCCTTCTTCTCAACTTATAAATATTTATATTAAATTAAATTAAATTAAATTTATTTTAATATAAATTTATATACATATAATATTAAATTAAATAATTTTAAATATAAATTAAAAATAACGGGACTTTAATAATATAAAGATCAAATACAAATCATATCTACTATATTTGTTTTCAAAAAAGACCAAATATTTATTATTTACAAATTTTGTAATAGGATATAATATAATTTTATTTTAGTGAATTTTACTGTCACGTTTATTTTTAGTAGAACAAATTTATTATCGTATAAAAATATTTTTATTTGTGTTATTTTATATTTTAAAATATAAATTCTAACGATAAGCATTTGACAAACAAATCAAAGTACTATAGATTTTTAATTAAGAATTTAAATTTTTTTCACTCTTAATTACATATTTATGTTTAATTTCATCTTATTTTTATTTTTTCATTTATCTCATAAATCGTTACTTAACTTGAAATGCATATTTATAGTTTTTTATTCGTCTTTTTTCTTTAAAACAAGAATTATTGATATATAATCGATTTTTTTCTCATCCGGTTATAATATACACCGGCCACTTTAGAGTCGCTAGATAAAGCGAACCGTATTTTCATTTGGGAGAGCACTGACGGAAAAAAGGAAGCCCCACTTAGTGGCTTGACAAGGATGGTGGAATTGGGATGCGACAAAGCAAACTCCACAATATGGCAAGTGAATATATCATGGAGGATTATAAGAGAACCTGATTCATTGTGGGTCAAAGTGCTAAAAGGAAAATATTTTGCTGAGGAGGACTTGTAAGATCTTGCAGGAAACTCAGCGAAAAAAGTCATACTTATAGAGGAGCTTGCTGAAAATTATGCCAGAATTTAAGAGTGGACTGTTATGGGCCCTGAGAGAAGGTACACGAGTGAGGTTTTGGCTGGATTCATGGATATTGGAAAAACCACTTGTTGAGGTGATTGAACACTTACCGGAGGACCATATCATGAAAAGAGTAAATGAATATATGACATGGACTAGATCACATTAGAAGACATGCTTCCTTCGGACATTCATGTGCGGCTGCGGCCTTCAAAATCTGCAACTTTAATGCTAAAGTTGATGATATTTGCCGGAACAAAACATCTTTAGGAGTGTATTCTACGAAATCGGTATTTAAGATGCTTATACAACCTTTTGAACAACCAATAGACTCTATGCTCAACCCCATTTGGAAGCTTAAAATTCCCCTTATAATCCAATATTTCATTCGACTTGCAATCCAAAATAAAATCCTCACGAATGAGGAAAGGCAGAGAATACATATGATTGACTATGGGACTTGTGAAATCTGTTCCCAAGAGGTAGAATCCACAATACATACACTTCGTGATCGACCAGGTAGCCATAAAGTTTGGCGAGAAATAAGAGTCCAGAACCTGCTACCAGATTTCTTCAAATATGCAAGGCAAGAATGGTGGAAGTTGAATCTAAGTTGCAGAAGCAAAGGGATATGGGATTGTGGTTGGAACCTGGTATTCCGTACCACTTGTTGGTGGTTGTGGAAATGGAGAAATTGTTATTTTTAAGGATGAGGAGCGCATTCCTTTTGATAGATGCAATACAATTAAAACCTTGGTGGAAGAGTGTAAACTGAGTTGGTCCTCATCCTGTCTAACTAGAATTCTACGTGTTATTGTGCACCAAGTTTGCTGGTAGAGACCACCGGAAGGATGGATCAAAATAAATGTCGATGGAGCTTAGAACTAATTCTCTGAAATAATTGGAGCTGGGGGAATCTTTAAGGATCATAACAGCAAGTGACAAGTTAGATTCATCCATGACACCGGAATAGGACATATTTTTGGCAAAAGCTTGGGTTGCTATACTATGCGCTCAGATTTTTGTGGAAAGGGGGTTATACTCATATTATTATCGAATCCGTTTCCAGGGAACTTGTACAATTATTGAATTAAGTATAACATAACCTGATGAGCTCCTCCATGTCAAACTTAATCTAGGATCTCCAGCACAACACTAGGAAATTATTTCATATTGAAGTCATCCATTGTTATAGGGAACGAAATGCTTGTGCAGATTTTTTTAGCAAAAATGGCTCTCATGGTTGGACATCCTATTAGAATGCTACAGGCCTTGCCTCTGGCCATGAAACTTGGCAAAGGAAATTGATGTTGTTCTGGTGGAAAGAGTGACTTCTGCCCAATTTATAAATTAGGCTTTCGTGTTTTATTTGTTTTTGGGACCTTCTGTTTTTTAGTTTTCTTATTTTCATGTATTACAAAAAAAAGTTTACGTAACTATGTTAATATGCTATAATTAATTGTTATATCACATTGATGTAATTGTCAAAACTAGCCCTGAGCATATGCTAAAAGTGTGATGGTCTGTGGTCCTAGACCAAAAGAGACCCATTTTTCATGCCTATATATTTTTTAAACAATTTTGCGAATTTGCGCTTATATTAAGTACATATTGATAAATCTCCACCCTCATCATGTATGTGACTCGAACTTAAGATCTTTAGATTTACAAGTTCATTCTTGGCCGCTAGGTTAAAATTTCGCCACTTATTAATGCTTATACATGTATATAAGCATTAAGAAATTCTTTATAAATTTATTCAATGTGAATGAATTACCTAATTACCTTTGAATAAAAAGCTAAAGAAAATGTATCCCCACCATTGATGTTTTGTTATAAATGATATCTAGTTTAACTTGATAAAAAAATTTATTTTTGCATCATTACTTGTTTAAATTTTTTTTGAGTTGTAGGACTTGAAATTTATGTAGTGTTGAAGAATTTTCATTCAATTTAATTTTGATATTATATATAAAAAAGTTACAATGAAACCTTAAAAAAATATGTATATAGCACCACTACAAAAAATTGCATTTTTAGTGGGGAAGATTTTCGCCACTGTAGGTAGTATTTTCGCCACTAAACCCTTTTTGTGGAGAAACAGGATGTCGCGGGCATAGGTGCGCCTCTAAAGGGTTTTGTGGGGAAAAAGAAATTCCCCAACTAAATATTTTGTTTTTATGGCAATTTATGTTTCGCCACAAAATAGTTTGTATTTAGTGGTGGAAATATTCCCCACTAAACATAAACTATAGTGGCGAAATATTTCGCCACAATAGGCAACTCCCCACAAAAGGTAAAGCTTTATGTGCGAAAATTTCTTCGCCACAAAGAGTATTATCTAATATGGGAATTTTCCCTACTATAAATTATATATTGTTTTTAATAATACCAAAAACATATTTTTAAGGACAGAAAACTTTGGATTGAAGGGAGCTGTAATACACAAAAACTCCTAAAAGGTTAACTAATCTTGATAAGAAATAATATTAATAAATTCATAACCACTATGAACATTTAGCACTGGCCAATGGAAGTAGTTAAAACTAAATAAGAAAGCAAAAACCAATGAACTAGTACTAAGCTAGTCATAAATAGCATCAATGAACACAAAGATTACATAGATACGTCTCACAAGCTCTGAAGTAAAGTTAATTAATATCTCCGCATCACATAATTTGAAACTCAGAATTTATAGAGAATGAGAAAGAAAAATAGACATAGTGATCACCTGGAGGCACAAGCAAGCCAAAGAAATATAAACAAAACTTGACAAAGAAGACATAAAATGCACAAAATAAAGTAGTGAAGGCCTACCTCTAATCTAATGGAATCAACAGATGGGAAACAAGTATTGAATTCTTTCTAGAGGAAACACATATGAGAATTTCAAGCTTAGAAATTTCTTTCAATTATGAGAGCTCCAACAATTTCTTCAGAGTCCCATATTTTTTGCTCAACTCTGAGCAATACAGCAAACATATGAAAAACATCAGAAGTAAAAATATGTGAAACAACATGCAAGAATTACAAAGTGAAATAAAATTCAAGCTGTCGAAGAACCATGTCAAGTGTATCCATTTTCAGGATCCAATCAATATGACTTTAAATATCTCAAGAGAACCTTCTATAAACTCATCAAGACTTTCAAATCAACATTTACTACTTATTTAGACTAAACTAGCCTATGAGCTTTCATCCCAAACTAGTAGTTGTCCAGCTTACAAATCCCAAACTAGTATTTGTCCAGCTTACAAATTTATCATAGAAGTCATAACATGCAAACACTAATTATTTTGTCATTTCCAAATATGTACATGGACATACTTGGCCTATCAAATGGCTACGGACCAAAAAAGCTGTAAAATTGATGTCAGAAAGGTTCCTAGTATAGAGAACATGATTGTGAGAGTGGCTCAAAAGTTGGAAAATAACGAATTGTGAAAAAAATAATGACAGTTGACAGGGCATTCATAACAATATATGATCGTTTATAAATAAATTTCACAAACAAATGTAATAGAAGATTGGAATAACTTGATACTCAACCACTTGCATCCATAAGTTAGACAACAGTATATCAAGAAAAATTATGTAAAAATATAGTCTTTTTAACTATATTCACTATATAAGCAATATAAACCTCAATGCGTATATCAAATTAGACAAAGTGGTTGCAGGAAGGATCAAATTATTGAGGGAAGAAATTAAGTAGTACAAACCACAGCCACCTCAATTAATTAAACAATAAGTGTAAATAAACACCTACAATTAAGAATTTACAGATTGAGCTTGGTTAAATCTATAGAAAACAAAAAAGAGGACACAAATTGATCGAACCAAAAATATTACCAAACATAGCATTTATGTAAAACAAAAGAACTCTATGTTTTTTAAATATTTCAACACAAAATCTGAAAAATGGCCTTTCAAGTATATACTACAGAAGCAAAATATTCTGTACTGGTAAATCATCCTCTGAATTAGATGTTAACAAATTCATATCAACAATTTTCAATAAAATAAAATTCGTATGCAAATATTGATAAAGGATAATTGACCATAACATGAATTGTAAATGCATTATAAACAGAATTGGGATAGTGCACTACACTGTAATTGTATAAACAATCATAATTAGAAAAAATAATTGAAGAAAATGTACCCTGAGATATTTCAACTTGAGGTTCCAATACACAAGAGCCAAAGAGAAAGCTGAAACGCGAGACACCTAACAAGCGCGATTATAAACCTCATAAATTGGATCCAATTGCGATCTAATCATTTATATCTTGAAGATAGACAATTATGTCCTCTGTTTATAAGATGAAAGTTTAAAATTAGAAATTACCAAGCCACCTACGTCGGTTTGTTCAAATTTTCTACTACAATGAAACACTGGATTATTATCCTAAAAGCAGGTATACAATGAGGTCATTGTGGGTTAACTTTCATATTCATCATATTGACTTGAACAATTAAATGCCAGACAAGAATCAAATTCTCACACCACACCCAAATACTAACTGATGGAAATAAGCTTTTAGGTTAAGTACAGTATATCCAACTTATAAAATAAATCAACAATGGAAAAAACTAAAAGTAAACTTTAATATGGAAGAACAATCAAAGTAGTTAATACCTTAGAAACAACCAACTCCAAGTCAGCTTTTCAAAGTTAAGTTGAACAATCAATACCTAGGAAAAAATAAAAAAAAATGGTGACACTTGATGACTATTTCAAGAAAAATTAACAGATAAGTAGTTAATATCTACTTTCAGAATTGCAAGTATGAATATTATGTCATAATCTAGTAATATGGAATCAGCAGATAATTTAAAAATAATTGTATTTTTGCACAGATATGTCAATAGTTTGGCAAGTAGCGTAACCAAACCTAAAAAAAAGTAACTTATTTGCTAGAACTAAGTAATTAACAAAGTATATTATTTTCCCAGAAGGTAATTACTTCAACTCAAGAAGGATAGCTATTTATACAAGTTTTTACATCTTTACTTTTTCAATGAACAAGTTACAACTATAGTTAAGAACATAGGCATAATGAAGTATCATATATGGAAGAAAGCAGAGGCAAATTGCAGGCAATGTAGAAATTAAGGGCTATATCATCAAATACCCACTACAAATCAGAACCCTAATATCCCAAAATACCCATTATATATGAAAATCCTAAAACCCCCAAAATATGATTGTAAATCAAAATTCCTAAAATCATTTACCTGTTATCAAGAACTAGTATAAAATATAGAACTGACCTCAAGTGAAGCTCAGAATGCCCAATTTCTTCAAAATCGAACAAACCTTGACTCAACTGAATGAAGAACCAAAAAACCTACTAGCTCCAACAAAATTCTAAAACGCCAAATTTTTCGCCAATGGGAGAGTGTGAGCAGGTAATGACTATATTTTGTGAGATTTGTTGATTGAGAAGTTTCTATCAAGAAAAACAGTGGGGCAATGCGTTAGAGGGAGCAGGATTCGGGAAGAAGATGAAGAGAGTAAAGGAGAAAGACGATTTCTAGGGTTCAAAATGATGAGAGAAGGGGACTTAAAGAATGGATGGAGAGTAGGATTAACAGCTATATTTAAAATAATAAATAGTATAAAAGTATAATAAAATTTAGGATTTACTTTAAGTTAATTATGGCCGCTTTATAATTCGCCACTTTATAAGTTATCAATAGTGGCGATTTTTGTATTTCCCCACTACATGATGTACCAATTGTGGCGATGTACAGATTTTCGCCATTATATGCATACATTTGTGGCGAAAATAAAATTCGCCTCTATAGTCTGACATTATGTGGCGAACTATCCCATCGCCACTAATTTACTACTTATAGTGACGAACTTAATTTCGCCACTAAATTTTTCTCACTAAAAGTGCAATTTCTAGTAGTGATAGGATTGAGGATGTAGATGGGAAAGGTTGAGACATGCATTGCCCGCTCTAATATATCCACTTATATCAACATATGTCGCATCATAAAAAAATAAAGTAACTATAATTCATAAAAATATGTAACTCAATTTAGGGCATGCGTCACAAACACTTGAATTTATTCATTTAGTTGGCTCATGCTGATAACTCAATATAAATACTTCATTTAAAGTGGGTTGAAAATGAGACTTATTGAGGCGCGGAATGCATTCATCATCCTCGTCCCCATTAAGGTTTCACGAAAAAAATTGTTTCCATTGAATTTCCTCTTAAATTCCTATAAGATGTAATAGCCATGGATAACTAACTTGGGATTTTTACATAAATGGTCTAGCAATATAAAAATGTTTGGGCTAAAAAATTGACTAATAACATAAATAGAAGAAACAAGGGAAAATAATTACAACATTGTGTTCCACTAACAAATATTCTCAAGCATCTCTCCCACTTCCTCAAGCACGATCAAGCAGAATGAAATTCAAATACCTTTCGAACCATCTGCGAAAAACGGTTTAATCAACTTCAAATATTGAGAATCAATCTCATAACTCCTCCAGAAAACTCGACATTCTTCCATTCATCAATTCAAAAACACACAAGATCAAAAGGTAAGAAAAATTGAAAACCTAGCTTTGTTCTTAGCTTCTTATGTTCTTATGATTTTGGGGTTTTTTATATTAAATGTATTGTAGATCAATTTTTGTTAGCTATTTGAAATGAGGAATGATTTGATTTTAGGAAAATCTTATGTGAAGTGTGCACATGAAGTGTTTATAGAAATGCTTGAGTGAGATTTCATTAATGAGTTGTAGAGTGGTATAATATCCCCAAGTAAACTAGATGAAGCTTAAAGGACCTCACAATAGTAGAAAGGAGGGTTGGATTGAATGGTCATTTTGCTAATCATTAGGAACAATGTATTTAGGAATTGAAAGGCCATAAAAATAGAGTTCAACTATTCAAGGCATGCTATGGTGGTATCTAGTTTCTGAAGTTGTTCAATAATGATTGTGAAAGATAGTTGGGATCTTTAAAGCAAACTATGTTGAGTTAGGTGTTGTTTATGCCATATAGTTTCCCTGTTTAAAGTCTTGTATTAATTTTTTTATAATTTACCATATATAACTGGACTTGAAAAGATGGTGGTATTCTATACAATTAGGTCTTTGGTAACCAAAACTCAGAGGACATAATTTTTCTTGTTGTTGCCACTGCCATAGTGTGTATTTGAGCACTTTTTTGTACTTTTACTAGCAAGATCATATTTTAAAATAAGAACTAAATGATTAATTACTTAAGTTCAAGGCGTGTATTAGTTATGTGGCCTGATGATAAGTCTTTGTGTTGTCAGGATTATACAAGAACCTTCTACTGGAAATTGCATAAAGAGTTGGTGCTCCATTGCCATAATACACAACATTTCGATCAGGCTTAGGGCACCAATCTATTTTTACTGGAATAATCGAATTCGCTGGTATTGCATTTGCTGGTATACCAGCCAAGAATAAGAAACACGCAGAGAAAAACGCAGCAATGTCAGCTTGGTCCTCTTTAAAACAATGTGAGCCCATATAATTGTCTACTTTAACTTTAATAGAAATTCGGATGTGTTGTAAAGTGTATGTCTAGTAAATATCCATAAGATATCTAATAGATATCTATTGGATGCCTAGTAAATATCCATCAAATGACTAAAAACACTATATTTTCTCTCCTTCACACACTCTCTCTAAAAAAATTAAATATTGTTGTTGTGATTATAATACTGATATTCTATCTAAAAATTACAGTGTCTGTGGTAATTTTATGCTAAGCTTCATGGAGTACATAACGAGCAAAAACCAATACGAGGACAATTTGATGTTAAACTGTACAAAACTTGATTAGCTGTGAACCTATACAGAAATGAAAATTTGTAAAAAGAACTAACTTTGTTGAAATTGTGGTACTTTTTTTTCAATTCTATTTGGAGATACTAAACTAAGTTATGATAAACCCACCACAATGTTGGAGCAATATGTGTTTTCCTTTCAATGTATTACTTGGATCAGTCGATCAATTGCCTAAGGCCAAAGCTTGGAATTTGCAATTACTTGTTTTAGCTTGCTTATCAATGACTCGAAGGATTAGACCCGAAATGTTTTGAGTCAAAATGACTCAAAAATTGAAGCCAAAATGGCTTGAGTCAAAGTGACTTAAAGATGCAAAATCATCTAAAAATCTTACTAAACATTGGATAAGATTATCAGATAACAATCTATTAGAAAATCTATTGAAACAGCAATTGAAAGAGCACAAGTCAATTACATATATGTGTACATATGTCTAATATCAACTTTAAACCAAGAGGCAATTGAACTTTAAATTATACTTGTACATATTTCTTATATCAATTTCAAGATAGATTTTCTAATAGAAGTCTAGTAGATGTCTGATAGAATAGATGTCCGGTAGATGTCCAACATATACTCCAAAAAATTCGTTTAAGCTAACCCAATTCCGGTAAACCCTGCCTGAAAAAGCCTATCCTAGAATACCAACGATCGATGGAACGGCTAGTGACACAAACATTGCTGCAAATAAAATTGAATCATATCATATATCAGCAAATTAAATGAATGAATTACATATCACGTTGTTGGTTTTTAAGTTTCAAGCCTAATTGAAAAAGTAGTAACTAATTTACTATGGAAATAAACACTAAAAATGATAGTCAATCTTTGCAATCTATCACCAGAACTATTTGTGTTCTAATTGAATATCATATCATATTTGTTGAGACTTAAATAGAATTGTAGTGTTCTTCCATTTAAGTTAGAAGCATACCATTAACAAGCACTGATTAAGGGATTCTACGCTTAAAACCAAAATTAGGCTGAAGTTCAATAATATAAAAAAACATGACATTCAATAGACATCTCACATATGAATCCATGAACGGTAAAACATTGATATAGAGCAAAAAATGAAGCAGTGATTATTAAGATCCAATAGATATCCAATAGACGTCCAATAGAAACATGATAAATAACTTGTATACTTCTAATAGGCACAACTGCAAAGAAAATAAACAATCATCTAATAGATACGTAGTAAATAATAGACAGATATTTGATAAAAATCCAATAGGAATACCACATAAAAAACAATGAACTGTAAAACACTGAAAAAAAAGCAAAAACGAAGCATAAAAACTGATTACCTTCAACAACATCAGAAACAACAGAGAGTGTTGTCACACACAAAGGATGCTCAGTTATGATCATATTTTGAGCAAGAAATAGAGCAAAATCTCACACCTGAAACCCAAAAGCAGCACTAAATTCAATCAAAGAAACATCAACAAAAAACTAACATAAACATTCCATAAAAAACTGTCAAAACTAAGATATATCATATGTCTATTGGATATCTAATAGATGTCTAACAGATTTCAAAACAGCATGATTATAATTTAGGTCACTAACCAACAACGATCTCGGCCTTAATTTAGAATACAATCACACTTTTCAATACAAAAATTCCTTGCTCCACTACCAGCCTAATTAAATTGGCCATTAATAACAAAACCACAACCTTAGCATTTTTTCAAACACATAGTGTGCACTTCAATTTCAACGAAACAATTTCATAAAAAAACTGTCAAAACTAATTAAGATATATTAGATTTATATTGGATATCTACCATGTGTCTATTGGATATCTATTAGATGTCTAATAGATTCAAAACCAAGATGATTGTAATTTAGGTCACTTATAACCAACAACGATCTCAGCCTTAATTTAGAATACAAACACACCTTTCAACACAAAAATTGCTTGATCCGCTAGCAACCTAATTATATTGGCCATTAATAACAAAACAACTACCTTAGCATTTTATCAAACACATGGTGTGCACTTCAATTTCATATTGAGTTGTTTTATCATTAGTGTGCAAGACCCCATTTATTATGCAATCTAAAATCTTTGAGGTGAACAAAGTTCAGTGAGTTATGTTTAGGAGAAATTGAATGCCACCCGATTATACGTAGGAAAAAATATGGACTGTTGGGGTAGTTTTGTGGAAACTCATTATAGCATTAAAGAATCCTCCTTCATTGCAACAACATATTTTATTAACATACTATTCATTCTCTGCAAATAACAGAAACAACTGGAAAATAAAAGTAATATGATTCAAACACCATATGCGTCTATAATACATAAATAAAAGCAATGCTATTAAAGTCAAAAATTATATCATAAAATAGCCTTGCAAAATGAAATTGAAACTTTTCATAAATTTCATTAACCAGACTGCCATCAATTCGATTTCCCCAAAACGAAAATCCATAAAACCTAAAAAAGCAAATTTTAAAATTGCAGCATCAAAGAATACCAAAACACACATTTGCATAAACTAGACTAACCTAAAGTATCAGAATCAAAATAAAAATTTACAAGTAGGAATTCAAATATGGAAATCCAAACTGCAAATTCATAAATAATAGCAATCGAAGTGCCCACCATAAGATGTCAGGGGGTCTCATAATTGAAAACACTCCATTCGAACACATTTTTTTCATCGCCCCAAGCCAACAGAGAATCCATCAATTGGATTTTTGCAAAGATCTTCAAAACGATTGAATTACAAACTTAAACGGATAAAGAAGAAATTCGATTGAAACCGAAACTAGAAAAGAGAATCTAGAGGTAGAAGAATGTTGACCTCCGTGTCATATAGGAGAAGATAAAGTGCGGTTTAGTTCCATTTGCTCGGTGAGGATTCTAGAACAGATGAGACCTTAATCGACCAAATCTTCTTGGTCGAAACACTCCTTGCTGGTGGAGATTATATATATATATAACGTATATATGTGGATAAAATTGAAGAAAAAAAGAAATTAAGAATTGTTTATCTATCATACTAATTGTGTAAATAATTTACAAAATATATGACCAACTCTACTAAATTCCCAACTAACTTTTTTTGTTAGGCCCAGGCGCAAACTAGGCTGAAGTTAAATTTACAAATTAATGGCTACTCATAAGTAAACTCGTTCAATGGACGGGCTGAACCGAGCTTGATCGAGTCGATACATATATTATTTTATCCATTCCCCCAATCTAGCTTGCATTAATAGTATCTTTGGATCCGCTCAGTCCAAACCTTGATTTACTCAGTTCACCCATTAATAATTATTAATTTATATATACATGTTAATTAAAATTTAATAAATTATTAATTTTTTAAATAATGTAATTTTTAAATTGTAAATTTCATTACCATATAGTAATAAGGTTCAATGTAAGCTATCGTTAGTCTTGTTTTTTACAAAATAAATATTATTTTGTCTCTTATCACTATTAGATAAAAATATCATCAAATAATCCAATACTAAAGGCAAAGTAAAATTTACTTGAAGTAACCATTGAATTAGCCATTAAGGTTTTGTGACATTTTATTATTATTATCTTTTGAATTTATATTTAGAATGTTTAAGTATGGGATTGGGTCATGACGGACATATGTCAATACATGTTTGTCCAATCCGATCTATAGACGTCGGATGTGGGGGTCAGATGGGTGGTGGGTCATTTAGTCATGTTTTTTGGACTATAATTTAATGCAGTTCATTTCAGCTATGCGTAGTTATAAATTTACACTGAAATAAATTAAGTTAAGCTAATTCAGTTCAGCCAACTTCAATTCAGTTCAACCAACTTTTCTTTAGTTCAGCTTTTAGAAGTTGAAAAAAACATTGACTTAATAAGCTCTACTTAGACCTGGGCATAGGTCGGGCTGGGCCGGGGTCAATTGGGCCTAACTAAAAAATAAGCAGTCCAAGCCCGGCCCAACCCATAAAAAATAAAAGTCCGGCTCGGGCCGGGCCGGGCCTTTATAAAATAATTAAATCCCAAGCCCGGCCCTCGGGCTTACCACTTAATATATATAATTAAAAAATTAAAATATTTTAAAAAAATTATTATGATTAAACAATTGTAATCAAAATTCTAATATAAGTCACAAAATTGAGTTTGGAAGCTAAATTTTACAAGAAATTTTAAAATTTTCAATAATTATTACTAATATAAATAATAAATATATATTTATTTAGTAGTTCGGACTGGACGGGTCAGACTTGAATTTTAAGACTAAAATCAAATCAATTCCACACTTTCTTCGTACCTCTTTAAATTCGGACCGGATCGAACCTAACCTTGAATTAATTTATCCAAATCCACCTATAAAAGATGGATATGAGCGGTGGGTTAATGCTCCGGTCTAGTTCGAGATGCTTACTACTAGTATTTAATAAGCTTCGGGTCTCAGGTATTGAGGGTCGGATTTCATACCACTAAAGGCCTCGCCGTCAATCATAGGGCGGTGTATTGTAAAAGTTCCTGGAGGGTTTAGGACTTCCGTCTGAGGGTTTAGGCATAACTCGGCAGCAGCCAAACTAGCCTCTCATCTCCTCTTGCTGAATTTCAAGCGCACCAGACTTTTCCATGGCTACGTTGTCGCACGCTCAGGCCGTTAAGTCACTCAACAAATCTCCCGGCCGCCGGCGCTTCGTTGTGCGTTTTCTATCTCTGACCTTGTCTCTGTAGATTGTAATCACTTTATAGTTATCGAAATTTTTTCAAAGTAATATCGTATTGCCTGTTTCTTTATCTCTAAAAATACAATCTGTAAACTAGAACCGTATGCCAATACTTTTGGAAAAACGAATCACGATTTCAATGATTAGCCCATGCTTATCGTGAAACCCAAATTCCATCCAATTTTGAAACTACTAATTGATAGCAGTAAATTGAAGCTCGTAATTGAAACCATACTTTCTACCGCTATGCAATTCAATAATTATACGGTAATTGAATTAAATTGATTAAAAATTTAAAACACACTGTAAAGAGTTCATGGCTGAATGCTGAATTCATCAATTTTTACTATCTAAACATGTATGTGGCCGACATAATCCCAATTAACATGAAATTATTTTAACTTCAATTCGAATAAGATTATGTCTTTAATTCAGAATGAGAGAAAGTAGTTAAACTTCCTATTTTTTTACCTCCAGTTACTTGCAATATTTATTGGTTCATGGATAATATATTTGTATTGAGTTCATAATTGCTCGAGTTGTTTTGTTATGTCCAGTTCAAGAGCTTCTCTCAGAGAATAGAAGAAATTGAAATTGATGTTTATCGGAGCCTGGATAAGATGAAGTCTGAGCCATCTGAAGGTTCATCATTCTTTCGGGATTGCCTCGTGGAATGGAGGGTAATGCCATTTTCAATTATTCTTTGTTTTAATCGGTTCGTTCTTGGGGATTTATGCTGCTTGATTGAAACTGAAGTTAAGTTATTTACTTTTATGGCTTCTCGTTGTTCTTAATCTAGTTACTCTCGAAAGAAAGTCCTTCCACTGAAATGACATTCTTAATGAATTAGTTATTTATTAAGAGTTTGTTGCTTTTCAAGTAAAGAAGAAAAGACATGAATTGCCAAATTTGAATTCAATTGAAAATCTTATTGTAGATCATCACATAAATAAGTCTTTTGTATATCTATATTCTATGTTTGAAGAGCTTGTTTATGCTAGCTAGATTACAGTTTGGTGGTGAAGTGTTGCACTTAGGTGGTCTGGTAAGATGTGGAAGTTAATGGATTAAATAACATTTTTGTAACAAATTTAAGGTATTGATCTGAAAACAAAAGAAAACTTTCTTAAAATTCTTGAATGCAACTCCCAAAGGACCATATATTTTTGCAAGCACTGATTCTAAACAGTACCTGATGTAGCTGAACCCGAGTCGGTGGGATTAAGTTTTGGCTATTGTTGTTGACTGCGAGAAATAGTGGTTACCTGTAAGCTAGGTAGCATGGAAACAGATAGGTTCGGAAACTGTGGAGAAATATGTAAATAATAAAAGTAGAGTGGTATATTTATAAATTTTTATTCCTATGAACTTTTTCTTTTATAAAATGCAAGATCAACATAGTAATCTACAATAAACATGAAAAAGTTGCAGACTATAGTATTAATTGTAAAAGAAATTTATATTTTAGAGGATCAGAAGTAAAAGAATTGGAGGATAATTTGCCGGAAAAGAGTTTTTAACTTTTTCTATTTACTAGAACGGCCCAGAAACGTCTTGTACCTGGTTTCGAAATGAAAACGAAATGGGGAAATGTTAGTGTTTAGGAGTTTTCGTGCTACCTAGCCTATTAGATATGCTCTTGAAGTGAACTTATAATCGATTATGATATGACCTTAGTTTTGTTGTTTTTGTAGATTTTTATATGCTATGGTTACTGCATGTTTTTTCTAGTGAAGAAAACTGGGAGTCTTACCAGTGCATGCTTGATTTAATACATCTCTTTCATTGGCATGGTGCATATTTTATGGGTTTTGCTTGTTGCTAGCTACTTTTATGTGAAAAGGACATGAACATACTTGCTAGCTTTGTACTATTTGCTTTGATACATATCCACAGTTTTCATTGGTGTCATAAAAATACAGGAATTGAATACTGCTGAGGACTTCATCTCGTTTTATGAGAAGATGACGCCTTTAATACAAACATTACCTTTGATATTGTTGCACAAGGAATTGATTTTCTCAGAACTCCTATCTCGATTACAAATGAAAGCACGTTTATCCGTTGAGCCTATTCTCAGGTAGTTACACTTTGTCTTGCTGTATGTTTCAAAATTCTTATCGACATTTGTGCTCTCTCTGTTTTCTATTAACTGAATTAGTTCTTCAGACCTGGTGGTATGTGGTAGTAGGATTTTTTTCAAAATGAACTCTTGGCTGCTGGTGAACATCACAAATAAAATGGCTGACTAAGGATTTTTGAGTAATGATTGCATCGAAATCAAATATGACATTGGGAGTTTGTGGGTGTGGTTGAATCTGAGTCGATTACCTGCTCTTAAATTAAAGAAACACAAAGCATAAACCTTGAGGTGGCGTTTGTTTCACGGAATTGCTATTCCATGGAGTAGAAGAAAAATGAATGAAAAAGAGGTAAAAATGGTAGAGTTTTGGTCTAGAATCCGCCGTCACTCCATCCGACGGCGGATTCTAGACCAAAACTCTACCATTTTTACCTCTTTTTCATTCATTTTTCTTTTATTCCATGGAATAGCAATCCCATGAACCAAATGAGCCCTGAATGTCTTATAGGCTTATGAAACAGTCTTAAACAACTGTGTTTGGATTGGGAGGGTCTCCATTAGTATAAAGTTCCCTTATGCTAAGGCTTGTAGTAGTCACATACTCCAACCATGAAATGGGTTGCCTGTTACATAAGGTTGAAATTGATAGAATAATGACTAATTGTGACGGAACAACTCTAGTTCTCTCTATCTCTTGAAAGGAGATAAAAAATGGTATGCCTCTTGAGTTGCAATTTATGTGGTTCATTTCATTTCTACAGGTTAATTGCAGCTCTATCTAGAGATCTATTGGAGGATTTCATCTTGTGAGTCCCTTTTTCCTTCCTCTTGAGCCTTCCATTGACATTTGTAGTTTCTAAAATAGTGCATTCATCTGCTATGAATTATTGCATACACAACTCTGTTAACATTTTAATATATGCAACAATTTCAAAATAATACTTGCAAAGTTGGAGAGACATTGGGGGAAAATTAGTATGGAAGCATTCATTTATTTATTAATATTAACGCCCAACTTGGAATGGTGTATTTGACATATTTGGATGCAGTTCCTACGAGAAAAAAGAATTTTAATTCCAAATTCGTTGTTATTGTGTAAAACTTAAACCAAATTCTATTAGATTTAGTGAATTTCGCAAATGGATGCCACAAGTCAATTAGTAAGTTTATGACGACAAATGCCTTGAGTTCTTGATAGTATTATGCTCTTCTCATAGTAGTTAATGCGCTAGGCACACCCAAGGCTATAGGGGGTCCTGTCGCCTAGGCGCGAGGCGAAGGCGAAGGAGCACAAAAAGGCGCACCCAAGGCGCATGAACTTAAAAAAATATAAAATAAAAATTTGTTCATTTCACTTAAAGGAAATTCAAGAATTCAAAGTTTATAACCATAAAACTAATTCCTATCAATCCAAAATATAAGTCAAGGAAACTGTTGAAGAGAGAAAGTGGAGCCAGCTTTGAACTAGAAGGATTGGTGATTGATCAGCCATATTTTCAAACGCAAATAAAATAGAGAAGAGAGGACAAATATTATAGAGTAGAAGGGAGACAAAGGACGATTAGTATTCTGTGTTAATTAGGAATAAGTTGATTAGGAATAAATAAATGAGAGTTTAATAGGTTTTAATTACTAAATAGCCAAATAGGAAAACTAAAAGTAGTTGGCACTTGGCGGGCTTTAGAGTTTTAATAGGTGTCATTCTCTATTAACCTAATTAAAAAAAACCCTAAAAATTCAAGTATTTGCGCCTTTTGCGCCTCGCCTTACACACCTAGGCGCACGCCTTTGCCACATACACCACCTAAGAAGCTGTGATGCGCCAGATTAATCGCCTAGAGCGCCTAGCGCTTTAAGCGCGCGTATGCTACATTTTCTAGGGAGCTAAAAACTTCAGTTTTTTCATTGAACATAATTTGTAAATAACAATTGAATTTCATACTTTAAGTTGTACCATGCCATGCCGTGCCAAGCATGAGAATTAAATTTATAAATCAATTTCATATCTCAAATCTGTTAATTCAAACATTGGTATATATCTTTCTGAGGCTGTAACCTTTACCAGTTAATAGAGGAAAGAATCCATAAATGTTCCAAATACTTGGAGATTAAGAATTAATTAAATTGTGCATTATTTGTTTATTTAGAGCACAGGGAAAACCGCCATCTCATTTTTTGCTGGTCATACTATCTTAGTAGATTTTGGTGGCAAAACTTCTGAGGTAGAGGGGTTTTATCTGGAGAACTCTTGCCGTATACTACAATCTGATGCGCATGAAACCCAATTAAATTTTTGGCTTTCTGTTGAAATGGTTCAATTATTTTTTAGATAGTAGGACATGTTCAGTATTGTAAATTATCATGCTTCTGAATAAGAGTCTGGGGGGTGTTCAACATGGTCATATTTAGGATAATATTGTTAAATAACTTCTTCATGGTATACAATTGCTTATTGTGTGATCAAAATTGTTGGTTCAGTGTGAAGTAAGAAAAAAAAGAGAAGAAAATAGTGAACCTTGAGGTTATATTATAGGCTTCTTGAAATTTGAAATGGCTGACGTTTTCTGAGGATGCGAGACTCAGTAAGTTATTGTTCGGTGGAATATTTTTGAACATACACTTTTCTTAAAATTGGTTAAGAGAGATAAATAAAGAGTGATATTTTTTGCCTCCATTTTACAGCATTGTATTTGTTACACACTCTAGCATATCTGTGATAGTTTTGAGGGCATTTGAATCGGTCATGATGTGTTTTCGTAGCCAGGGAGGAGAGAAGGGGGAGATTTTAGAGTGAGAGAAAGGGTCGGGTGTGTTGGGTCTTAGAAGAATGGTGTTTCTAGTAGACAAATTTGTTGCATGTTACATGCATTGGATTAAACTATTTAACTGTGTTACTAGTATAGGTGCTGGTTCATGATTCTCACGAACCAAATTTCACATGCACTAGTTTTGGCATGTATGCTAGGCACATCTGCTTTACCTTATTTACATTGATGAATGAGCTCAAGGTAGTTGTTATTGAGCCAGTTTTTGAGTGGGTGGATTTTTTATGGGCTGCCCATCTCATTTGCAGAACTACTTAGGATCACATATAGCCAGGTTGGACCTTAAATCTCAGTGTCTCACTAGGATTGCTGTAGACCTGTAGTCACCAATTTTGAATGAAACAGATGTGAACTGGCCGCAGGTTGATTTTTCCATTAAGAGGAAAAAAAGGGATACAAGGTTTTGAAATGTGAACTAGAGACTTTTATGTTTCTTCATGGTATATGTATGATGGATACATCAGGGAAACATTGTGTTTAGTGAATTGGTTTCTTTGCAACTGATAATGTTATGAATACCTTCCTTAAGAGTCGTTGTAGAACTAATTGATCACTTGTTTATCCTTGTGCTTAATAGCGAGTTCAAGTCTGGAATATTCTTCTATCATGAAATTTTGTTCCTCCCTTTCTCTTTATAATCCACAGGTGAAACTTGGAATTTTTATGCTCCCAGCTTTACATATACATAAATATATAAAATTATTTATGTCTTCAGTATTTTCATATTGGGCTGTCACTTGGTCAGCTGAATGGGTGTTAATCTTTGAATAGCATCCTGCTTGTTCGCAATATCTTTAAATTTGTGTTTTCCATCTCTCAGAATTTTTTCATGCATATTCTAGGTTCTGAGACAATTCATTGTTAATGCCTTATGTGTTCGTGTTGTGCAATCTGTGCAGTTTCTAGGTTCGGAAAGAAATCTTTGCTTATGTCTTGATGTGTCGTTTTATGCAACCTGAACCTGTGTTATACTTCTGTTCATTAGCTTCTTTGTTTTTTGTTATGTGTTGGATTTGACAGCTTTTTACCTAGAATTGCTTATTCATATGTGTTTCTTCTCGAAAGTGGAGCTGATAGGGAGCCAGAGATCATTGAGCAGGTTCAGTTATGGTTCCAATGTTATTATATGCTTGGACTCTGTTCTTTGTTGTGGACGTTTTGAAGATACTAAACTTATCTATTGCAGATTTTTACTTCATGGTCCCATATTCTGATGTATTTGCAAAAATATCTCTTGAAGGATGTTGTACGTGTTCTCAAGTACGTAACATATATTATCTCAACTTACTGTTTATATTAATGAATAGTCTCATAGCTATTGCATTGTGGGCTTTTAGCGGATATGCAGAATAATCTGATATGGGTACATGTATGGCTAAAGCAGGAAGCTTTTTATATTCTGTAACAGTCACATATAGTATGTGGATGCATTCTGTTTGGTCGTTTTTTCTGTTATTTCTGTATGTTAATGCCTAAAGTACAGTTGCTTTCAACTACATGTGTGGGTAATTAAGGAAGTAAAGTCGTTTTTTCCATTTATTTTCTTACGGTATAAAACATGTAAGTGAAACAGAGAAACACAAGAGATAACTTGTTTCATGTTCTCGAGCAACAGCTGCTTTGCCAATTATTTCTGGATTTCAGGGAGACTGAAATTTATACAGGCTGCCTGGTGTTTATCTCAAACCAATTCAATTTGTTACAAAAACTTATTTTGAATGGATCCTATGAAATTTGCGGGCGTCTCCTATAGAATTGTATCCTAGACTTGTGATAAGAATGAGTTTATGTAAAATAACTTCAATGGCTGTTGTTTCATGTTATATTTGTTCTTTATCTTCTTTTTTTATCCTATGAAATTGCAGACATCTCCTACACTATGAATCACGGAAACTCCGGTGACATGCCGTTTCGGCGTTTCCAAAACTTCGGAAACGGAAGCTCTGGGAAACTCCTATGAAACGTTTCCGGGCAGTTTCTGCAATTAAAGAAAGTTGGAAACTCGTTTCTTCATAATCCGGAAACTGTTTTCTAGAATTTCGTTCAACTTTATGACTCAATTTTGGTTCATTCTGAAACTAAAGTTGACATGCATTTATTGTTCAAGTCTCTAAATATGTATATTTTTCCGAATTAAAAATTTTCAAATGCTAGGTGGCCCTAATGAGATGAATATGATTTTATAGGTGTCTACTTATAAATATTTATGATAAAATTGTTTTATAACTAATAAATATATTTTAAGTGTTGAGTATTTTTAGTATTTCATTGTTTTATAAAAGATCTAAATTATATTCATGGAAATTTTATATTTTCTTATATTTATACATATACCCCTATATTTTTATTATTTACACGTTTTCCCACAGTTTCTGAACCTATATTTTTTAGAAATGGCGTTTCCCGGGTTCCGTTTTCATGTCCGTTTCCGTTTCCGCGCTACATAGCTCCTACAGAATTGTATCCTAGACTTGTAATAAGGACGAGTTTATGCAAAATAACTTCGTGGCTTTTGTTATTGTTCTTTATCTTCTTTGCCCATTCCTTTGAGGTGTTGTGCAGTCAGCGGTCGGGATCTCTGATTGAATTTGAAGCTCCATTAATTAGAAAACTATTTTTGAGTTTTTATTTTACAAAAATTTTGTGCTACAAAGAAGAGGAAACGTACAAGCAAAGCAATGATAACTAGATGAGTTACATTGTAAATCAATAAGATAAAGTTCAATAATGTAGTTTCTATTTTCTTACAAGAATAATTGACTGGACCTTATCTTTTTTCAGAGCAGAAATGCATAGCAAGTGAAAGCAATATGGGTTTTTGTTTTTACTTTTGTGAATGTCTGCACCTGTGGCACTTGCAAATGTGAATTTGTGTACATTTATTTGTGTATTTTGGTTGATGAATTTATTTTTTTCTAACATATTTATTATATCTTGAAGAGTGACAGTAAAATTGAGGTACTATCCAAGGGCCTACGTACAAGAATTTATGGCAGCAGCAACATCATTCTTGCTGAGAAATGCTTCGAAAGAGCAACTTAAAAAAGGTATCTACTATGGTGTCAGTTCTCTAATTTTTGCTCCTCAAGCTATTTGCATGGTGTCAGCGACATCATCTTCTGCATATGAAGCATGTTTCCTCTGTTTATGATGCTTGGTTGAATGCATTGGTTCACATTCTGTTTCTGAAAGTGCCACTTGGGTTTTTGGAAGGTGCATGTTAAAATTTTGCAAGTTGAACTGATCTCAAGCTTCTCAGATAAAAACTAATGCGAGAATATTTTGCATCTGCATAAGACATAGAAAGCTTTTTGTGTTCGCTTTCTTAGTGGCGTTACTCATTGTGACATATATCTATTTAGTTATGGTGTGGGTCATCTTTACTTGTTTTCGCAAGACTGAATGCCCTTTCTAGACCAGTAAGAAACCTATGACATTAACTTGATTTTAAAACTGCTGTACGAAATTATTGATTAATTACTGTAAAACGCTATATATGGGACTTTTGGAAACTGTTTTACTGGTTGAAATTTATATGATGGAATGGATTTAGTTTTTAAGTAAGATGAAGGGATAAACTTCTATGATTATTTTCTGCATGCAATTAAAGGACTCTGTGATAAGATCTTGTATAACACAGTAGTGTTTAACTCGACATATTATACTCAGGAAACAAGGTCAGACTTATTCTTTAATTATTAGCTGATATTATTCTTTTGGATTTTTGGTGTTTTGATGATCTCAAATTTTGCTATTATCGTTGAAGTTTTAAATTAGCTCAATTAAATTCACCTTATCTGCAGGCATCAGAAAAGTCATGATTGAGGTTGTGAAGAAACCCATACCTGTGCGAATATCTGCTGTTGGTGCTTTACTTTATCATGTTATGAAAGGAACTTCATCTAGGTTTCATTCGAGAGCAGATCGGGTGATACAGCTCTTGACAGAAAAGTCTATATTCTCTATACGTGATAAGTTCAAACAAGGCAGGCTCTATCTCGAGGACATTGCGTTTTATTAACTTTTAAAACTTTATTTCGTCTGCTTACTTTCCTGCTTTTTGCTTGCTCAACTATTTACCACTTCCATCCCCTACCATATGAATTTGATAGTTCCTTAACTGTAAGTACTGTTTCACATGGAGGAAAGTCTTGTGATATTTTTTTCAGAATAATTGTCGTCATTATAGTTGAAAAGCTAGCTGCTGTTGCTATCATGTTTATTATAGGGTAAACTGTTGTACCTGCCTTGGGTTTATAGCATTAATCATTTGATATGCGCTCCTTAACTGTGCAAGGCAGTCTATCATTTGATTTCAGGTGACATTTGCGACATATGAATTTGATAGTTCCTTAATTTTAAGTACTGTTTCACATGGAAGAAAGTCTTGTGATACTTTTTTCAGAATAATTGTTGTCATCATAGTTGAAAAGCTAGCTGCTGTTGCTATCATGTTTATTATAGGGGAAACTGTTGTAAATGCCTTGGGTTTATAGCATCAATTATTTGATATGTGCTCCTTAACTGTGCAAGGCAGTCTCTCATTTGATTTCAGGTGACATTTGTGACATTAGTGTTGGAAAGAGTAGTTTTTCCTTTCACTTGGATTAACAGTATAATGTTTTCTTATTCAAGTTCAATATTGTAACACTTGAATGTAGTTTTTCAGGAAAACTTTCCTTTTGTTTTCCCTCATAATTGATTTTGGAGTAACAGTTGAGTGTTTTCTTGTTCAAGTTTAATATTGTAACACTTAAATGCAATTTTCGAGAAATTCTTTCCTATTTTTCCCTTCTGATTGATTTTGTTGCCAGTGATATGCTTACATGTGTCTTTAGATTCTTTGGTTTGGTTACTTATGCCCACCAATGGCTTATTAGTTATAGAAAGAGAACTACTTTTTATGTAATATTAATGTGTGCATTCCATTTCAGATGCAGACACTATTATTGATGTTGTAACTACTTGCTTCGAAAGATTATGTGAGGTTATGGAACCTAAGGAGTTAAATTTGATATGGGATTGCTTATATCAGAGCATAGACAAGTCTCTGGATGATGACGACCAACATCTGAGTTGCCTTCTATCAGTTCTTGTATCAACAGTCCGGGTTGATAATGGGATGAAGGTTTCTGGTGAGTGATATTTTATAGACCAGAATTCTTCTCTTTTTTTGTTGTTTATCATGTTTGAGCTAATATCAAAGTTCCTTTTTCATGAGATTTGATTACAAAAAAGAAAAATAAACAGCAAGAAGCATGAGGAATAATGTTAGTATGGCTCTTCATTACCTTACTTGCTTATTTTTTGAACAGATTACAACCCAATGATCAAACGAGTGATATCAATTGTTGAGAAATTTATTGTTCCTTCTAGAACATCGACAGAAGATGGTTCCAAAGTCATTGATAAGGTTCTCGAATTATTGCTCTACATTCTTGATGGGCTCAAAAGTTTCGACATGTCTATTATCTCTGACCTGCAGTGGGCTCCAATTTTTGCATTGAAGAATAACAGGTATTTTCTTTAGTGGAATAGTTTGGTCTTCTGGTCTAATCATTGCGCTTTGTTTCTGAAAAATGTGTGGTTTGTGTTTTAGTTGCTTAACTTTTTTAAGGGAATTGATGGGGAAGGATACATGCATATTAAATGCATTCAGAGTTAACATTTTAAGGTAATCTTTGTGATTTTATTAATATGAGGATGTAGGTGGTTTTGACACTGAACTTGTTAACTTTTTCTGATGTGATTTCAGTGCGATTAATGATTTGATAGAAATCTCAGAGGAGGAAGTTGTAGACCTGCTTTTTTGCTTCTGTCAGAGGTTGCAAGATGATTCTCTGAACTCCGGTTTTTTAGATGGAACATCAAAAGAATCTCTCTCTAAAATTCGTGAGGTTCTACAGGGGGTCATCTGCTCCTTTGATGGGGTTATCAGTGCTATTACTCTTGGTAACTCAGCATCTACTGTAATCGACATGGACAAGTTGGCTTTGCTCTGGGGAACTCTCTACTGTTATCCTCATGTTATGGGTGTACAAGCAGACCCAACCTCATTAATGGGTTTGATAGATGCACTTGATCCCATCTTGGAGGTTGAAGATGGTGAGGAGACTTCTCTTCTTTCCTTGAGATGATTTATGCTTATACTGTCATGCCTGAGAGATAAAGGAGTTTTCATTGCTAACATTCTATGTTGAGCTGATGTGTTATCCTGAGCACAGTTTGAGTGATTTTGTATTAATGCAGTTCTAGTTTGATTTTAGCTTAAGCGTTTGCTTTCTCTCAGGAATTATTGCCGGTGTGTCCAAATCAACCTGGCAAAGCCTTGCAGGAGCTGCTTTAAGTTCTTATTACAAATGCGGCAAAATATCCGGGATTGAAGAGACAAGCAAAACATTGCATCTTGCAAAAACTTGCAAATCGTCCTTTCATGTATTAACTGCTGTTGCTGATTATTTGGACTACGTGCATGGGTAGGTTAATTACTCTTCTGATATTAATGTAATTTAATTATCTAAGAGCTTGTTTCCCTTGTCTTTCTAAATCACTTGTTTATCATTCTTGATAGTTCTCTCTTTCTTTTATGGTTGATTTAATAGGCCAATAATGGAGGCAAACAACCACCATAAATCATGTCATCCAGAGTTTACTGGGAAAAGCTCTCTGGACGCTTTAGACACATTTGCCGATAACTTGTGCAACTCAGAGAAGGAAATTCGTGTCTCCACCCTAAGAATTTTGTACCATTATTCCTGTCGAGAATGTGAAATATCTGCTGTGGATGAGCAGCCTCCTCAGAAAAGAATGAAAATAGAAGTTCCTCAGATTAATGATGCAGATAGACATGGAATTGATGTATGTATATTATAGCCACTTCTATTATTACATATCCATTCTAATCAATTGATTATGGATTCCCCCTTGAAATGCTAGGTGCTTCAGCTCCTCCTCTCGATTGAGGCGACTCCTCTTTCAATTTCTACAAGCAGAAAAATTATTCTGTTGATCTCTAAAATTCAGATGGCTGTTTCTGCTGGAAGGATATCTGAAACTTATTTACGCATCGTTTTGAGTGGAATGGTTGGTGTCTTACATAACCGTTTTAGTTATCTGTGGAATCCAGCATCTGAGTGCATAGCTGTTCTGATTGGGGAAAACATTCCTCTTCTATGGGACTGTTTTATTTGTTACTTCACAGAATGCTTATCTCTGCTTCAGTCATCACATGATAAATTTGATGAAAAAAGTTCTCGATCACCTTGCAAGAGTGGTATGTGCAATATGGACCCTTGTATTTACTACTCTCATGGTTATGCTTTCTTAGATAAGGTGCTGGTAAATTTATTGGTCATTTCTCAAGAACTGGTTTTTCATTTTCTTGGGTGAAAAAAAGCATCTGGTGTCTTGTTTTCTGTTTCTTTTTTTGAAAAATTTACCTCATTGGGCTTACAATAATAACAAAGAAAAACCTCATCCCACCCCGCCCGTATGTGGACTTGAACCCGTGACCTCTTGTTTTCTGTTTCTTACAGCTACCTTGGCCCTTTTTTTGTTTTGGTACTTGTTTGTTTTGCAATTTATGTAGTTAGCTCCTAACTCAGAACTTCTTTGGTGTTCAGGATTGGCTGAGCGCTTTGGTTCTTTTGTTGTTCCTGCATCTGACAGCACACCATATGCAACTGTTCTATCCTCATTGCTGCAGTCCTTACAAAAAATTCCTTCCATTGCTGAATCTCGTTCGCGACAGCTTGTACCATTGTTCTTGACATTTCTGGGCTACAACAATGATCTTATTTGGTAGTTTCTTGTTTCTTAATTTGTGTGATGAACCTTCACGACATATCTTTCAGCCATTCATTTCTTGATTTTCTTAATTTGGGCTTGCAGTGTGGGGTCATTCAATTCAGATGTTTGCAAAGGCAAGGACTGGAAGGGTGTTCTCAAAGAATGGCTCAACTTGTTTAAGCTTATGCGAAACCCTAAGGCTTTTTACAGGAGTCAGTTTTTAAAAGATGTTATGCTAATTAGGTTGGTGATTCTTTACAATTACCAATTTACCATTTATGATATTTTCTTTTCCTTGTGGAGTTGTTTTTTGTTTCAGATCATTGAAAACTACTTATTTTTGTTTTTTCTAGGCTTATGGATGATAATGATGCTGAAGTGCAGATGAGAGTTTTTGATTGCCTCTTAAATTGGAAAGATGAGTTTTTGCTCCCGTATGAGCACCATCTCAGAAACTTGATCAGTCCAAAAAGTCTGAGGGAAGAACTAACAACATGGAGTTTGAGCAAAGAATCTCATCTCATTGACGAAGGTCACAGAGGTAGTCTTGTGCCTTTGATAATCCGGATTCTTATACCAAAAGTAAGAAAACCAAAGACACTTGCGTCACGAAAGGTACCTGGCTTTGATCTTTTGTTTTGGTTTCCTGCTATTGTGTTGGTCTCTATGCTCTCTTTTTCTTGAATAAATAAATGAATAAAGATGTCACACGATTAAGTTACAAAATGGGAAAATTTCTTTGAAGGGAAACATCGATAGGAAATGAACCTCCTCAGTTTTGCATTTTCATGTATATTTATTTTTCGTCGTCTTAAGTCTGGCATAGCTTCGTTATGTTTCTTTCATCATATGTGTTGATGAATGTCATTTTTTCTTTTGTTAGCATACAAGTGTACAACATCGGAAGGCAGTTCTTCGATTTATAGCAGAACTTGATGCTACTGAAATCGCTGTTTTCTTTGTATTGTTAATAAAGCCCTTGCATATCACATCAAAGGAAGCTAATGCTACAATGTTTTGGAGTTCATCCTGGAGTTTGACTGATGCCCTTCAGCCACTTCATCTTGTCAACTACTTCACCATGGAAAATATAATGGCTCTGTCTTGCAAGAAAAAATATGGTTTTCTGCATGTCATTGAAGATATTTTTGGGGTTTTTGGTGAATCACATATTAAACCTTACTTGGATCTGTTGGTGGGTTGTACTGTTCGAATATTGAGAAGCTGCACTAGAAGTCTGGAATCTGTGAAGGGCAATGAATCTTCTTTAACACAAATTGAATCACATAAAGATGATAATGTTGTTGGTAATGATACCATGGTAATGTTCAATTATGCTTATCGCCAAGGGTTGACAATTTACAGTTTTCTCTTTTAATGTACTGCGGTCCACAAAGGATGTCTTATATAGTTTATATGCACATATTAAGTAAATGATTAATGGCTAAAAAATAGTACATTTCTACCAATGCCTTATTTTATTCCGTTACGTAGTTCATGTAAATGTTTTCATTTATCTTTTCTTATTTGTTCAAGCAATTATTATATAGAATACATAAAAGGGTAAAATGAAAAAAAAGTTTATTTAATCTTGTCTTGGTATTTTATATGACAACCATTTTGCAAAGAATAAATTTGGCCAGTAAGAAATCCTTTGTGGACTCGAAGGAATAGCAAATTAGCCAGATCACATTGCTCTTTCCTCATTTGAAGTCTTCTATAGAAGAACGTTTTCTATAATTTATATGTTATTGTATCATTGTTTGCGTAAGCTGGATCTAATGAAAATTATTTCTTGATTCAGACCAGCACAGCCTTGAAGCAGTTAAAAGATATGAGGTCATTGTGCCTAAAAATTGTATCCCTCGTTATGAAAAAGTATGATGATCATGATTTTGGTTGTGAGTTTTGGGACATGTTCTTCACATCAGTAAAACCTTTGGTCAACAGTTTCAAGCTGGAGGGTTCTAGTAGTGAGAAACCAAGTTCACTATTCTTGTGCTTTTTAGCAATGAGTAGTAGTTACAATCTTGTTTCATTACTGTCAAGGGAAAGACATCTTGTTCCTGCTATTTTTGCGATCTTAACAGTCAATACTGCTTCTGAGGCAATTAGATCTTGTGTTCTTAAGTTCATTGAGAACCTTTTGAATCTTGATGAGGAGTTGGGCAGCAAAGACAATGCGGCACAAAAAGTTCTACTTGAGAATCTGGATGAACTTATTAACAGTTTGCACCATTGCTTTCAAGGTGAAAGTGCCAAAAGGTATCAAGGGTTCACTTCTATGTTCTGTAGTCCCTTTGCGTTTTTTCCCATATTGACATGTGCATTTTCTTTTCTGGGAATTATCATATGCTATGATTGAGGAGGCATCCATGTGCCTTGCTCCGTTAACTCGCATCTTACCTCTTGAAAGGCTAAATATAGAAGATATTATTGGCAGCCTTGATAGAAAAGGAAGTCTTTTATTAATTCATCTGAGTTTTCATCATTTTGTTGTGTGATCCGGTAACAAATTGAAATCCTATTGGCATTTTCAGATGATTCTTTGCTATAGTTTGTCTTGCTACTCTTGGTTGTACTCATCTGTTTCAGTTCTTCTTGCTTTTGTGCACTTGCATCATTGAAAATGAGTGATGAAGTGAAAAAATTGTGAGCGATGAGGTTATTGCTCCACAACCTATTGAGCGAAATGCTCTAGAAACATGATTTGTAGTTAACTTGTTCAGTGATGTTAAAGTCAAATGATTCTAAAACAATAGTTTTGCTGAAGCTTGTTATCTTGTACTTGTATGCTCTGTATTTGTTTAAGGTGGATTGGCTATCTTAGGTGGTTAAAACTGGGAGCTGGGAGTATTGGCTGCTATTTTATGTATAAACAAAGGGGGTGCTCTTTTTCCCCTGCTTTGGTGCCTAATTGGATTTTTCGTCAATTTATTGTAATTCATCTTGATTCCAGAAATATTTGGTTCATCGATAACCCTTGGATCTCTTAGGAAAAGTTTGTCTCTGCAGTTACTTTTGACTGATTTATTTGTTTCTTTCATGTTTCACGGGCTTCATGTGCAGTCATCAGAAAGTCTATTTAAGACAACTGAGATTAGAGGGCCATAGGTTAAAAAACCAAATGGTTTAAGTACCAGTAATAGAATTCTCTATACAGTGCTGAATAGAGGATTCCCATGTAATTTCTCATAGCAGCTGTCGATATCTTTTTTCTGTTTATATTTGGACTTCCTCTTTTTCTTCCTTTCTTTGGCATTGAATGCCTAGCAAATTTTTTGTATTTAGTTTTCATGTGTGTTGCTTCTATATTGTGATTGTTTGCTAAAGTTTTTGCAGCCCTTAGCATTAATGGTGCTATAAGTTTTGCATGTTATTCCGGTAAAACTAGTTAGCAAGCTTCAGCATCTGTTTTTTCAGGAAATTGGTCAAATGTCCTGGGCAGACGCAAATTAGAATTTTCAAATTGTTGTCAAAGTACATACATGATCGATCTCGATCGAAGAAATTTGTTGATGTGTTACTTCCATTGTTGGCAAAAAGATGTGAAGATTCTGGTGAGTTATTGCTAAGCGTGTTAAGGATTAGTAAATTAACTTTCGAAGTCTTCTTGACGTGTAATATTTTATTCTTTGTCTATGCAGATGTTTATGTTGATTACTTGCAAATCATTCAAAATGTTATACCAGCATTAGGGAATGAGAGTACTACAGAAATCCTTAATGCTGTATGTCCCCTTCTTGTTTCTGTGGAACTGACCGTGCGCTTAGGCGTCTGTGAACTTCTTGATGCTCTCACTAAAATTGATTCATCTGTATTATGTGTGGTAATAAATACTAAACTCTTTATTTTCTGTATGATATTGCTTTGGAATGTCAAGATAACTACCATAACAAGGTTAAAAAAATTAATAATGTTGGACGGAATGCAGGCAAAACTTCTACGTGAATTGAACACAACCTCAGCATCAGAGATGGGTGGCCTTGATTACGATTCCATAATCAATGCTTATGAAAAAATAGATGTTGATTTTTTCCTTTCTTTTCAAGAAGATCATGCGATGCTTATCTTGTCTCATTGTGTGCATGATATGTCCTCTGATGAAATGATAATGAGGCAGAGTACTTATAGGTCATTGCTTTCATTTGTCGAATTTTCTTCTCGAGTTCTTGGCGGGGAAGTCAGTGAAACAGGTAGCAATTGGACAAAATCTTGTGTTCGTCGCATAATAAATAAGTTTCTTTTGAAGCATATGGGAAATGCAGTGAAAGCAGGAAGTTCTATTAGAAAGGTATCAACAAAATCTTTCATTTATGGGAGAATGTATGCAACCTTTTAGTCAGCTAAACATCTATAGATGCTATGAATTGTTAAAATATTAAGGTTTTGAGTTATTGGTATAATCTGACAAATATTGACTCAGTTCTTTTAGTTTTACCTGTGATTTAGTGTAGTCAGTAAGAGTTCAGTTTTGCTAGTTCTGTCAACCGCCACTAAAATTTTGTCGGAAAAAGAGAAAAATAGCTACTTCTGTTAGATTTTTTCTTCTGGTACAATTAGCTTTAGGTGAATGATGTTTGCAGAGAAAATTGTGAGTTCCTTATACTGACAATTGCACGATTCCAGGAATGGATAGAGTTACTTCGAGATATGGTTTTGAAACTTCCAGAGTTTGAAAATCTCAAATCATTGAAGGCGTTGTGCTCTGAGGATGCTGAGCAAGATTTTTTCAACAATATCATCCATTTGCAGGTCAAATTTTTGTGTTTATTCTTCATTTTTTCGCAATTACCACCTTTACATGTAAATTGTAATACAAACAAATAGCTCGATACTCATAGGATACTATCAACTCTTTAAATATTGTCAGTGTTTAGCGCTCTAAATGGTGAGAAAAAATTGAGACCCTTGCATGTTTTGGTATTGCAGAAGCATAGGAGGGCAAAGGCACTTTCACGCTTCAGCAATGTTATCAGTAATAATATCTTGGCAGAGGTAAGTATCATTGAGTTCTATGTTTTTCTTGTTAAAATACGTTTTTCTGTCTGAAGTTGTACTTGCTCCTCCTTGTAACTGAAACTTCTCTTCTACTAATTCCAGGGTATTCTGAACAAAGTGTTTGTTCCACTCTTTTTCAATATGTTGTTCGATTTGCACAGTGGAAAGGCCGACCATGTTAAAACTGCATGCATTGAAGCAATTGCTTCAGTTGCTTCTCGGGTGGAATGGAACTTGTATTATTCATTGTTGATTCGATGCTTTAAAGAGATTAAAATGAATCCTGATAAGCACAAACTTTTAGTGCGGCTGATTTGCTCATTATTAGACCAGTTTCATTTTTCTCAAAGTGTTAGTCAAGGGAACACAGACTTATTGGAGAGTACTGGAGGCTCTGATACCAACGAGGCAGGTTCACTATCTACTTTACAAAGATGCAGTACTGCTGCTTCAGCTACGTTGCTAAAGAAAAGTAGTTCTTTCATAGCCCCTGATGTGCAGTCACGCCTTCACAAAAATGTCTTGCCGAAGATGCAAAAATTAGTGGATTATGATTCTGATAAAATCTATGTTAATATCAATGTGGCTATACTGAAGGTGTTGAAGTTGCTCCATGTAGATATTTTGGATTCACAACTTCCAAGTATAATCCATCGTATTGCAAACCATTTGAAGAATCGCTTGGAAAGCATTCGTGACGAAGCCAGGCTTGCTTTAACTGCTTGTTTGAAGGAGCTTGGCCTTGGATACTTGAAGTTTGTTCTTGGGGCTTTGCGAGCCACCCTGAAGCGGGGATATGAACTCCATGTATTGGGATATAGTCTCAATTTCATTTTGTCAAAATTTCTGTCAGTTCCAGTGTGCGGGAAATTGGATTATTGTTTGGAGGATCTTCTTTCTGTGGTAGAGAATGATATTCTTGGAGATGTCGCTGAGGAAAAAGAAGTGGAAAAGATTGCTTCTAAAATGAAAGAAACGAGGAAGATAAAGTCCTTTGAAACATTGAAAATAATTGCTCAAAGCGTAACGTTCAAAAGTCACAGCTTGAAACTTCTTTCGCCAGTTAAAGCTTGTATGCAGAAACATCTGACACCAAAATTGAAGACCAAATTGGAAAGTATGCTGAGTCACATAGCTACTGGTATTGAATGTAATCCATCTGTTGATCAGACTGATCTACTCATTTTTATACACGGCTTTATTCAAGATTTCGTCAATGAAGAAAATGGTCAGAGTGAGAACTCTTGTATGGAATCTGAACATGCTTCGAGTGTGAACAAAAAATCTTCGGGGAAATTTATTCGAAGCAAATCAGGGAGCTCACATCTTATTCCTGTGTTTGCTCTTGGGTTACTCAATAGACGAATGAAGAGTATGAAATTGAACAAAGATGACACTTCGGTATTGTCAATGTTGGATCCTTTTGTAAAATTGCTTGGTGACTGCTTGAGTTCTAGATATGAAGATGTGGTGTCTGCATCTTTAAGATGTCTTACTCCATTGGTAGGGTTACCTCTCCCGTCCCTTGCATCACAGGCTGACAAGTTAAAGGTCACTTTATTGAGCATTGCCCAAAGTTCCGTTAATGCCAACAATCCCCTGATGCAATCGTGCCTAAAAATGTTGACAGTTCTCCTGAGGAGTACTAAAATGACTCTTTCCTCCGAGCAATTGCATATGCTAATTCAGTTTCCAGTGTTTGTTGACATTGAAAGGAATCCATCATTTGTTGCCCTCTCGCTTCTAAAGGCAATAGTGAAGCGCAAGCTGGTTGTTCCTGAGATATATGACATTATGATTCGAATATCAGAAATAATGGTTACAAGCCAAGTCGATCCTATTCGTAAGAAATGCAGTAAGGTTTTATTGCAGTTCTTACTTAACTATGATCTTTCAGCAACATATGTGCAGCAGCAGTTAGATTTTCTGCTCCAGAACTTAAGGTATGTACATCAATGAATGACAGTTGTGGCTCAACCAGAACTTGTACAGCTGGGCCCTTTCAATTTTTTACACTTTTATTAATTACATATTATGGTTCACATATCTCTCCTCTTTCTATTCCTCATCCATTGATGTTTATTCTGCAGTTATGAGCATTCAACTGGAAGAGAAGCTGTGCTTGAAATGCTCCATGCAATCATAATCAAATCTAACCAAAAGTCTCTGGACAAACATGCAAATGCAATATTTATTCGCTTGGTGCTATGTTTGGTTAATGACAGTGATAGCAAAGTTCGTTCAATGACTGGTACTGTTATAAAACTTCTGATAGAACGTGTTAGTTCTCATCTAAAGGACTCCATGCTCGAGTTCAGCTTATCTTGGTACATTGATGAGAAACATCGATTGCAAAGTACTGGTGCACAGGTAAATGTTCTAGAACATGCAATATACATTTTTGTTAATAGCATATTTTACATTTTGAAGTGATAAAATAATGCGTGAGTTAAGTTTGGTTTAGTGTCTATATGTTTTCTGTCTTCTAACTGGTCTCCAAATTTTTGTGTACAGGCCATAGGGTTGCTGGTTGAGGTCATGAGTAAAAATTTCAAAAACCATATACGCACTGTATTGCCTGTTAGTAAAAACATTTTGCAGATGGCTGCCAATGTTGTCACTAATAGGACGTCTTTAGATCTTTCTGATGAAGTTAGTAGTCCCTGGAAAGAGGCGTATTATTCATTAGTTTTGTGGGAGAAAATTCTGCATCGTGTTCATGATCTCACATTTCAACAGGATCTTGAGGTATGGGCATAGTTGTCAAATCCGGATTTGAATCGAGAATCGAAATCCAAATTTTGTGAATCGAGAATCGTGAATCGAATCGTAAGATTCGGGTTCGAGTTAATAAAATAATTGAATATAACGTTTATAATGTTTAACATAAAGTTACTACTAAATTTTAGTCTAGATATGCTAGTTTAGAATTCAAGGAGACTTATTTTCTAACTTTTTTAAATAATAAACTAATTCTTAAGAAAAGTATAGATGCTATTTGCTTTAATGCACAATAGTTCCACTGCTTAGTTGTCACTGGAAGTCAATTGTTGGCATCGTGGCGTTGCTATTGGGTTCCTCCTCCATCCGACCACTAATTGGTGGAGCAATCGACTTTTGCTACCTTGAGTCAAATCTTTAATTTTTTTTATTTTCAAAATAATATGCTTCTATGCGTTAATTTATTATAGTTCATGAATCGACCGAACTGGTAGAATCGTAAGATTCGGTCGATTCGCCACTGAATCAGCATTGAATCGTAAGATTCATGGTGAATTTAGTTTCACCCCATAGATTCGAATTGATAGGGTTGAATCGAATCGAATCGTAAGATTCGTATCGAGAATCGTAAGATTCTGATAACTATGGGTATGGGCAGTTCAAGTTTCACCATCTATGGAATGCAATTACACACATGCATCTTGAAATAAATAAATTTTTAGTCAATAAATAACTGATTTTTCTACCTAAATTACTAGTACAAAAGTCAACTTATATGTGGTGGAAAGTCTTTCATCTGTCGATATTTTTCCCCATAGAGCGCGGAAGTCTACTATAAACAAGATAGTAGGTTTTTGCCTTAAACTTGTTAACAAGATAACAAATGCATATCAAATAAATGATATGCTCGTTCACATACTGAAGTACTTTGGTCTATAAGATGTTTTTTTGTGGCTCTTGATTTTTTCTTAGTTTAGTTTGCACTTAATTTTCACTCCTTTCCTCCTGTTTTTCACAGGATATATGGAAATCTGTTTGCGAGTTGCTCTTACACCCTCACCCATGGTTGCGAAATATATCAAGTCGCCTGGTGGCTTTTTACTTCGCATCTTTAACTGAGGCTGAAGGACAACATAAAGAGAAAATGCTCAATCCTCTTCTTACGAGGCCAGAAAGGCTTTTCATGATTGCTGTTTCCTTCTGCTCCCAACTGAGAACACAAGCTGTCAATGATACATCAGAAAACTTCATTGCACAAAATCTCGTTTTCTCTATTTGTACTATGCATTCTTTGATGCAAAAGGAGGAATACGCAAATCCTTCGGTTTTCTGGTCTACTCTTGAACAGCATGAACAGGGCCTGTTTCTTAGAGCTATTCAGTTGCTTGATTATAGAAAGGGAAAGGACACGTTTTTTAATATCATCTCTGATGTGCATGACCAAGATGATGGACACGTGTCAGAGAATTTCCTTCATTTTCTCGTTTCTTATTTGATAAAAAAGATGGCAAAACTTTCTCTTCAGCTTGATACTATGCAGGTTGGTCTACATCTCGTAATTTATTTTATTGAAACCCTTTCCGCTTTTGGCTTTTTTTGTCTTCTTATCTGTAATAACTAATTATTTTGACGAATTGTTGAATTTTGGATGCAGATGAAAATAATCTTCAGCAGTTTCGGGAATATCTCGTCAAAATTGAACTGTGAAGAGTTACTACCTTATGCAGTTGATATGCTCGTACCATTGTATAAACTTTGCGAAGGTTTTGCTGGGAAAGTCATTGAAGGTCAGCTTTCTGTTCCCTACTGTTGTGTAATTTAAGCTGCGTTTAACCTGTTTCTTTTTTTTAATATAGTTTCTGAAATCAAATATTCGCATGCTATCGCACTATTGTTACTGATTCTTCTATCACTATGAAGTCTACATTTTGTAGATAAAGTCCTTGTTGTTTCTTTATGTGCCGCCGAATTTATCTCCATTTTTATCTATGATATAATCTGCTAATGTATATCAATTTTTGAAATGTCTTGCAGATGATCTGAAGCAGGTAGCCCAAGAGGTGCGCGATATTATACGAAATACATTAGGCATCCAAAATTTCGTAAAGATTTATAGCGATATAAGGAAGACAATGAAGGTGAAGAGGGAGAAGAGGAAACAAGAGGAAAAGGTAATGGCTGTTGTAAACCCGATGCGAAATGCCAAGAGGAAGCTACGAATTGCAGAAAAGCACAAAGCCCACAAGAAAAGGAAGATAATGACTATGAAAATGGGAAGATGGATGCATTAGAAACCGAAAGATAATATGCTGAAGCCGGTTTTTCAGCTCACCTGTAGAAATATCATTGATTTTCGGTTAATTTAAAAGTTCATAGAATTAATTCCTTCATTATTTTGTTGAATCCTAGTCTAGCAAATACTTCACAGTAATTTATCATTATGTTTAGAGGTCCGTACATGAGGTTCTGTAAGTGGTTCATTTTTTTGCTTTGAAATTGTTAACTGTTAATGATACTATTAATATTTAATCTTCTATAGGTAATCATTTACAGTTTGCAATACGAAGTTCAGTAATAAACTAACAAGTAATTATAAAGCATTCGCTACTTTTTTAGAATTTGATTCATCAAATTATATTTTCTAATGAATTTTTATGGTCAAGACTGATGAAACGTGTTGGCAACAGAAATATATGATTGAATTTTTTTTTCTGGTGGAATGGATTGTATTTGTTGGTTTTTTGTTCAGATTATCAGAACATATTTGCTCATATTCGTGTGGAACGGATGGCTATTATTTTGAACCATTGCATAATAATAGCTCTTAATATAGACGTGGACCCAAAGACTTGTCAAGTAATTGGAATAAACACATGAACAAGGAATACTGATACAATCTATCAACAAACGAGAATTAAATGCTGCGGACTCTGTTTACCAAACGAAAAAGAATTGTAGACTTTTCCCAAATGAAAGGTATTTAATTAGAACCAAAGATAACGCAATGAAGTCACATTCATATAATTAATTTATTTTATAATGGTAGGGACTAGTCTATTCTTAAGCATTCATCAAGGATAGAATCCTGGGATGTGCATGGAGCAACCTTAAATCTTGGGGCCAGTCATCCTGCCCTTCGAAGCACCCGCAAATTGGCGATCGAGGATGACCCTAGATGTAGACATGCCTTAAAGATGCCGCCGTTGAAACAAAAAAAGAAAATTTATCTTCATCATGACCTATGTCCAATTTATATAATTCCATTTTTTGATCCAAGCAAACGTGCAACTTGCCATCTATAATCAGCCAATCAAACATCAGTTACAATAACATTACTTAATTTCGTGGAAAGTAATTGGGATGTACTGAGTAAAGAGAAAAGTCTTGTGGAAAAAGTTGTCTCAAAAGCATACAAACACACAAATACCTGAAATTATTCAACTGGGTTAGTAAAAGTAATTGTTGGAAAAATGCAACTTCCAGTCCACTCCCGCCAAGACTTTTGGATCATATGATTAATTAGAAGACTTTTGAAGTCTTCCCATAAAAACAAAAACCAAATTCATACGTACTTCTTTTTCAAATTTAATTAAACGTTAACACTTGAATACAGCCTTATTAAGTAGTACTTAATTTCACCTATATCCACAAACAAACAATGATGAGTAGTTCCATTCCATTGTTCTGGCCCCTTTTCTTTTTCGTTCACATTTGTTTTTGCATTGAAGGATGCATTGAGAGTGAGAAATATGCCCTTTTACAGTTCAAGAATGGTCTCACCGATCCTTATAACCGCCTTGCTGATTGGGTTCCACACTCATCAGACTGCTGCACTTGGTCCGGAGTTGTTTGCCACAACATAACTTCTCATGTCGTTGAGCTTCATCTCCGAACTCTCTCTCTAGAAGAGTATTTCGCTCCTCATAAACGCGTATATATTTCATTCAATGAATACCCAGAATATTATGAATACCAAAGGAAGTCAGTATTGGGTGGGAAGGTCAGTTCTTCTTTGCTCGAGTTGAAACATTTGAGCTACTTGGACTTGAGCTATAATGATTTTGGAGGTATTACTATTCCCAAATTCATTGGTTCGATGCTAGAGTTTAAAATATCTTAACCTCTCTAACGCTCGATTTACCGGAATCATTCAATCTCTCAAATTTAAACTATCCCAGTCTGCATCGTAACTATCTTGAGGTTGAGAATCTAGATTGGATTACTCGTCTTTCTTCTTTAGAATTTTTGGACTTGTCCAATGTTGATCTAACGGGGTCGTTTGATTGGTTGATAGTAATGAATTCAATCCCTTCTTTGGTTGAATTGCTGTTCGCTTCCGAGTTTTAATCCTAACTCTCTTCTCAATCTCAACTTCTCGTCTCTTGCCGTCCTTGAGCTCTCTTACAATTTTTTTAGAAATCCAATTCCAAAAGGTCTTCAAAATATGTCTTCGTTCCTTAGGGAACTTGATTTATCTTGGAATCTTTTCAGTTCTTCCATACCCATTTGGATATATGATCTGACCTATTTACAACTCCTCCATCTCAATGGCATAGGAAACTTAACTTCTCTCGTTAGCCTCGATTTGTCGTTCAATGATGACCTTGAATTTGAAAACGGTATTCCAAACTCATTTCAAAATTTATGCAATTTGAGGTCATTGTCTGTGCCGGGAGTCGAAATGAGCCAAGAGATAAATAATGTGCTTTTCATAATATCTAGGTGTGTTTCGAGTGCGCTACAATTTTCAGATTTAAGGTATTGTAAATTATTTGGCCATTTGACAGATGATCTTACCCACTTCAAAAATCTTGTTAATCTCAGGTCCTATTCCTTCGTCTTTTGGAAATCTCATCAAGTTAGAGGAGGTACACATCTCTAATAATAAATTGGAGGGTGATGTTTCTCAACTCCATTTTGCAAATCTCACAAGGTTGATGGTTTTTGATGCATGCGAGAATAGTAACATTGCATTAAGAGTAAGCTCTGACTGGATTCCTCCTCTTCAACTTAGAACTCTAAATTTAGGATCTTGGAATATCGGATTTCAGTTCCCAAAGTGGCTTTGCGTGTTAAAATGTTTGACGTATTTGGATTTATCCAATTCTGAGATTTCAGCTTCATTTCCGATTTGGTTTTGGGATTTGCTTCCAAATTATTACTATTTGAACTTTTCTCACAACCAAATGCATCGTTTCATTCCTGTATCCCTCTTACCAATAACTACATAATAATTGATTTGAGTTCCAAGAATTTCTCTGGAGCCGTGCCTTCTTTTTCCTCAAATATTACTGCATTAGATCTCTCGCATAATTCATTTTTAGGATCTGTATCCAAGTTTTGTTGCTACAAGATGAATGAGGAAAAGAAAATGACATATCTTAGTCTGGAAGGGAACCTTTTGCACGGTGAGATACTTGATTGTTGGGGGAGTTGGGGAAACTTGGCTGCACCCAAATTAAGCAACAACTCGTTTAGTGGCAATATTCCCAACTCCATTGGAACTCTAAGTAGCCTTCAGTCACTCCACCTTGGCGGTAACAATCTCTCAGGTGAAGTGCCACATTCAATTCGGAATTGCAGCAAGTCGTTGAGTGGTGTCCCTTTAAATGTAGGACCCATTGAAATAATTAAAAAAAAAGAAAAGAAAAAGAAGAAAAATATAAAATCGAATTCGGTGGTGATTGGTGGCGCAATTAAAGGAATTGAAAGACAGCCATTTCACGCGTCTTTCAATACCTATAAATAGAGAGGCATTTTGCCTCATTTTGCAGGCAGATTGAAAAAACACAGATATAAGAATATAATCTGTGCATATAAACTTAGGAAAGAGGTTCCTAAGAGTTGGGTAAGAGAGAAAATAGTGAGGTTTTGGGAAACACTTGTGTGCTACTATTTTGTAATCTCTTGGTGTACCTACTATTGTTTTATAGTGGAGAATTATTCGGAGTTTGTCCCGTGGTTTTTTCCTAATTCATTTGGGGTTTCCACGTAAAAATCTTTGTGTCTTTTTATTCTGCTGCTATTATCTTTTCTCGTAATCTATTATTGGGCCTAACAAGTGGTACCAGAGCTGAAGGTTGTTTTATAAGTAAAATCCGTGGATATATTTTTCAAAAATAAATATACCACGACGACGAGAAAATTACGATAAATCCGGTGGCGCAATCCGTTCGAAAAACCGTCGCAGATACGCAATTTAAGTGAATAGTAAAACGGTAACTTAGTAAAATAGTATTCATATATAATACTATTCATATTCGACCATCTTTTATGAATAGTATTATTTAAGTATACAAGCATATTATTACTATTCCAATATACAAGTATTATTTTGGTATACAGTACTATTCACATATACAGTCACTATTTATGTGAATAGTGAAATTCGTGAATAGTGAAATTTTGCCATTCTTAAATTTTCGACATGACGAATGACGGTGTAATGATCAAATTGACGGATACAAATTATTCAATGTGTAAATTCAGAATGGAGGACTACCTCAATTGCAAAGATTTGTATGATCAAATTGAGGGTGACGACGCAAAGCCGAAAGATATGAAAGATCAGCCGTGGATAAAGTTGAAGAAGCAGACATTGGGTACAGTACGCCAATGGATAGATGCTAGCCTATACAACCACGTGAGGAACAAAACAGATCCCAAAGTTCTCTGGAAGAAGCTAGAGGATATGTACGAGGCTAAAAATGCTCAAGGAAAAGTGTTCATGATTCGCAAAGTCATGAACTTGAAATTGACAGAGGGACGATCAATCACACAACACCTGAACGACTTTGAAGGATTCATAAGTGAGTTAGCAGTCACCGGTATGTCCTTGGATGATGAGATGCAAGCATGTCTTTTGATGGGAACTCTACCAGATAGCGGGGATACTCTTGTTGTATCACTGAGTAACTCAGCTCCAAATGGTGTGGTAACAATGTCTATGGTAAAGAATAGCCTACTTAATGAAGAACTTCGTAGAAGAGACATTGCCAGTACCAGTTCACAAGCCCTTATCACAGAAAATAGGGGTCGAAGCAAGAGTAGAGGTCGTGGGAATGGAAAATCAAAAGATAGATCCAAGTCCCGGGAGAAGAGGTCATGTTACCACTGTGGAAAGCAGGGTCATCTCAAAAGGAACTGCTGTTTCTTTAAACAAGAGAATGCAAACCGAAGTCATGATAATGTCAAAAATACATCTGCTACAGTCACAAAAGAAGATGGAGAGGTGGCTTTAGTATCTCATGATGTAGATTATTGTCATGTTGGAGATGCAGATACCGAGTGGATTGTAGATTCTGGTGCCTCATACCACTGTGTTCCAAAAAGGGAATACTTCTCAACATATAAAGCATGCGATTATAGTACTACTAAAATGGGAAATAATAGTTTCTCGCAAATGGTGGGAATCGGTGATATCTGCGTGAAGACAAGTGTCGGATGCACATTTACACTTAAAAATGCGCGACACATTCCAGATCTTCGGTTGAACCTGTTGTCTGTTAGAGTAATGGACAAGGAAGGTTATCACAATCATACAAGTAATGGAAATTGGAAACTCACCAAAGGATCGTTGGTGGTGGCGAAAGGAAGATTGTGTTGCTCACTATACAAAACGCACGCAACAATATGTGCGAGTCAACTGAATACAGTTAGAGATGATGCTTCATCAAATTTATGGCATAGGCGACTGGCGCATGTTAGTGAGAAAGGGTTGAATATACTGGCTAAGAAGTCCCTCATCCCATTAGCCAAAGGAAAAATTAACCCGTGTGATCACTGTTTATTTAGGAAGCAACATCAAGTTTTATTTCAGAAAAGCTCTAGAAGGAGAAATAATAAGTTAGAGCTGGTACACTCTGACGTTTGTGGTCCCATGGATACAGAATCCATTGGAGGAAGAAGATACTTTCTTACCTTCATTGATGATTTTTCAAGGAAGACATGGATTTATTTGCTGCGCATAAAGGATGAAGTATTCAAGCACTTTCAGCAATTCCATGCAATGGTGGAAAGGGAGACTAGAGTGCTATTGAAGTGTTTACGCACAGATAATGGTGGTGAGCATATCTCCAAGGAGTTCAAGGATTACTGTAGTCAACATGGTATCAGGCATGAAAAGACAGTTCCTGGTACACCTCAACATAATGGCGTTGCTGAACGAATGAATTGTACCATTGTCGAAAGAGCTAGATCCATGCTCAGAATGGCTACCTTACCTAATTAATTTTGGGGAGAACCTGTCAATACTGCTGTCTATCTTATCAATCGACTACCTTCAGCACCTTTGGATTTTGATATTCCCGAGAGGGTCTGGACAGGTAGAAATATCTCATACTCTCACTTGAGGGTATTTGGCTGCAAGACATTTATGCATGTTCCTAAAGAGCAAAGGCTAAAGCTTGATGATAAATCAGTTCCTTGCACTTTTATCGGTTATAGAGATGAAGAGTTCGGCTACAGATTATGGGATCCAGTGAAAAATAAAATTGTACGGAGCCGAGATGTTGTGTTTCACGAGAATGATATCATCAGTGAAAGATCTATAAGTGACGGTGTTATGGATATAACACCAAAGAGCATTCTATCAGATGATGCCACAGAAAGAAGAATGCATCAATCAGAACAAGATGGAGAAGAAGAGCCAGTTGTGAGGGATCAAGATGCGATTGTAGATGAAGATACGAACGAAAAGGGTATTGAGCAGGGGGAGCCAGAGAACCCTATTCTACCAGAAGAAGAACCTCAATTATAGAGGTCAGTCAGAGAACGCCAACCATCTACAAAATACTCCAGTTCTGATTATATTTTAATCACTGATGAGGGGGAACCTGAAAGCTTCCAAGACGTGCAATCTTGTAAAGATAAAGATTATTGGATGAAGGCCATGCAGGAGAAGATAAATTCTTTAAAGAAGAATGACACGTACGAGCTGGTAAAACTTCCTAAAGGGAAGAGAACACTCAAGAACAAATGGGTGTACAAGCTGAAGAAAGATGATGGAAACCTAGTGAGATTCAAAGCTCGATTGGTTGTCAAAGGCTTTACTCAAAGGAAAGGTATCGAATTTGATGAGATTTTTTCACCAGTTGTGAAAATGAGTTCCATTTGAGTTGTGCTAGGTCTTGTAGCCAGCTTGAACCTTGAGTTAGAACAGCTTGATGTAAAGACCGCGTTCTTGCATGGGGATTTAAAAGAAGAAATTTATATGGAACAACCAAAAGTTTTCATGGTCAAGGGAAAGGAGGACATGGTGTGTCGCCTGAAGAAAAGTTTGTATGGGTTAAAACAAGCCCCGCGGCAATGGTATAAAAAGTTTGATTCCTTCATGGTGAATCAAGGATACAAGAGGACAGAAGCTGATCCATGTGTAAATGTCCAGAAATTCCCTGATGGAAAATTTATTATTCTTCTCTTATATGTTGATGATATGCTAGTCGTTGGGCCAGATGCCAAAATGATTAGTAAGTTGAAGTGTGATTTGTCTAAGGCGTTTGACATGAAGGATTTGGGACCGGCAAGGCGAATTCTTGGAATGGAGATTATCTGAGATCGGAGGTCCAACAGGCTGTGGTTATCGCAAGAAAAATATATTGAACGGGTACTAGAAAGGTTCAATATGAAGAATGCTAAACCAGTTAGCACTCCACTTGTCGCTGATTTCAAGTTGAGTAAGAAATCCTACCCTTCTACAGAGAAAAATAGAGAAGATATGTCAAATGTTCCATATTCTTCAGCGGTCGGCAGTTTAATGTATGCAATGGTGTGTACAAGACCAGACATCGCTCATGCAGTTGGTGTTGTGAGTAGATTTCTGTCAAATCCCCAGAAGACACATTGGAAAGCAGTTAAATGGATCTTTAGATACCTGAGAGGAACTTCAAAGTTATGTTTAACCTTTGGAGGTGGAAAGCCAGCACTTGTTGGTTACACAGATGCAGATATGGCTGGTAACCTTGATGAAAGAAAATCTACATCAGGTTACTTATTTACATTCTCAGGGGGAGCTATTTCATGGCAGTCACTGTTATAAAAGTGTGTTTAATTATCAACAACTGAAGCAGAGTACGTTGCAGCAACGGAAGCAGGAAAGGAAATATTTTGGTTAAAGCGATTCTTTCAAGAATTGGGTGTGCAAGAAGAAGACTACATAGTTTATTGTGATAGTCAAAGTGCACTAGACTTGAGCAAGAATACTATGTATCGTGTGCGGATAAAACATATTGACGTAAGGTATCATTGGCTCAGACTTGCCATTGAAGAAAAAGAGTTCAAGTTGCAGAAGATTCATACAAACAACAATGCTGCCGATATGCTGACAAAGGTTGTTCTAAAAGAAAAGTTTGATCAGTGTGTCAAAGCAACTGGGATGGAGAGTCCCACAATGTAGTTGGGAGGGGGATTTATTGAGTGGTGTCCCTTTAAATGTGGGACCCACTAAAATAATTAAAAAAAAAGAAAAAGAAGAAAAATACAAAACCGAATTCTGTGGTGATTGGTGGTGCAATTAAAGGAATTGAAAGACAGTCATTTCACGCGTTCAATTCTATAAATAGAGAGGCATTCTACCTCATTTTGGAGGCAGATTGAAAAAACACAGATATAAGAATATAATCTGTGCATATAAACTTAGGAAAGGGGTTCCTAAGAGTTGGGTAAGAGAGAAAATAGTGAGGTTTTGGAAAACACTTGTGTCCCACTATTTTGTAATCTCTTGGTGTACCTACTATTAGTTTATAGTGGAGAATTATTCGGAGTTTATCCCGTGGTTTTTCCCTAATTTATTTGGGGTTTCCACGTAAAAATCTTTGTGTCTTTTTATTCTGCTGCTATTATCTTTTGTCGTAATCTATTATTGGGCCTAACACAAGTTGTTCTTACTTGATATTAGTGAAAACAATTTGGTTGGAAATATTGCAACATGGATCGGAGATAGATTTTCTGAGTTGAGCATTCTCAACTTGCATGCAAATAAGTTTGATGGGTACATACCTAAGGAGCTTTGTCATTTGGTTTCATTGCACGTATTGGACCTTTCTCATAATAGATTCGTTGGTACAATACCAAGTTGCTTTGGAAAGTTTAAGGCAATGGCTACTATAAGTGATTCTAGCGGCTCATTTTATATTAATTCTACAGGGAGAGTAAGGGAGAGCACCTTCTTATTGATGAAGGGGAAAATGATGGAGTATAGTAGAATCCTTAAATATGTAAGAAGCATAGACCTTTCCAATAACAAAATATACGAGAGAAATTCCTAGGGAATTAACTAGTCTCATTGGATTACTGTCATTGAATTTGTCACAAAATATTTTGACCGGAAGAATTCCAGATAACATAGGTGACATGAAAGGGTTGGAGGCTATCGACTTCTCTCACAATCTACTTTCTAGTGAGATTCCTCAGAGTATGTCTGCCTTGACATTTCTCGTTTCAATGGATCTGTCATATAACAATTTGTCGGGTAGAATTCCATCGAGAACTCAATTGCAAAGTTTCAATTCTTCTAGTTTTGTAGGAAACCATCTTTGTGGGCTTCCTCTCACCATTAAGTGCACTTCGAATAATGCTCCGCATGAACCTCACACAAAGGAAGATGATGACACTAGAGATGAAGTAGATGTGTGGTTTTATGAAAGCATGGCATATGGATTTGTATTTGGATTCTGGATTGCAATAGGTTCACTTGTTTTCATTAAAAGATGGAGACACTTTTACTTTCGTTGTGTGTGCCATTTAAGAGAAATCATTTGGTGGAATCTAATTGCTAGGTTCCATTAATATCGTGAATTTGTTTCACAATGCTACGTGTACTTTGTTTTATAGCTGTAATGTTTTAATGTAACTTGGTTATTTTCATGACTACTCATCATCAAATATACTATCTTTTTTCAAATTCTCCATCTTAATTACCAAATTTATTTTTATCTAATCATGTTTTACATTTTGGGAACTGACAGTTAAATTGAATATGTATAAGAGGTATGACGGAAATTTAAAATTTTGTCCCTCTTCCAGGAACTCCTATTAGTCGCATATAAATTAAATAAAGCCTTAACTAAATAATTCTCTACCTAGGTTAGCATGCTAAAGGACTAGGCATACCATAATTCCAAATTATATCCTAGTATATTTATTTTATACTAAGCATGTTATAACTCTAAGTTATAATCTAAGCATAAAATAAACTAAGCATACAAAAATAACCTAAGCATAATTATTAAGCCTAAAAACACTTAAAGAAAAAGACTTAATAATTAAAAGAGAAAGAAAAAGAACTTACCAGTTGAAGCGTGCTTTTGCAGGACCTTCTTGCACAAGCCTCCAATCGTAGGATAGCCTCTATCAGTATCCACACGAACCCCACCAACCAAAACCTCCCCAGGAGGAAAAACTAAGAAGCCTCGAGTAGTTGCTAGACCACTCTAGAAGCCTCACCCAAAAATATAAACTAGCAGTGCCCAAATAAATTCAGGCTCCACAAAAATAACTTGCTCAAGTACCCAAGAGATTAATTATCTCGTTTAGGATTTATGCTTTGAGCTTGGTACATTTTGAAAGGAGAAGGGACATCCTATATATAGGCTTGGGGAGCAAAAATTTGCTCCCCATTAACGATGTGGGACACATGCACGTGCTGCATGTGGTATTCATGGGCCACCGCGAACACTGCCCAGCAGTGTTCGCGCACCTTTCGGTGTATGTCGCGCAATCGAATATTGTATAAAATATTTTATACTTTTCGGTTTTAACTCGTCAATGCAAAATCCCCTTTAAATCCTTTCAAATAAATATTTATTTTTGACTCTAATAAATTAGTTATCAGTCAAAATAAATTTCTTGGTCCAACCAAAATTGATTTAATCAATTATAATTTATTTATGACTCTAATTAATTAGTTACCGGTCAAAATAAATTCCTTGGTCTATCGAAAATTGATTTAATCAATTTTAACCAATCAAATAATAATCCAATTATTATTTATGTTATATTCTTGTAATAGAATAAATCTATTAGTTCTTTACTTAGTCCGATGAAGGTCCAATGTGTGTGACCTTATAGGATCCCGAAGTATTGAGCTGTTAAGGCTTAACCAACCCTTGTTCTAATGGAACCATTGGCTCGATGCTCTAGACCGTAAATAGAACTCGATTACCTTAAACGACTGTAGTACGCCTCTAGCAAGGGTCTACCATCCCCCATTACTCAGAACGTCATTTATGCTTATGACTTAATCCCGGTTAATGCAATAGTTATCCAGTATGATAAATTTCTTCCATTCTTTAATATTAATACCATCTGGTTTATTGGGTTCGATTAAAGTGTTAACCCACTAATAGCAAGGTTGCTCCAAGCTATCCCAGTTATTTACTTGTTACCGAAGTATATTGCCTTTTACCATAGTGTGTTTGACTAGAAACCATTTCTATCAAATACATACTCTGATCAGAGGTTTATGGCAATCATCACTTCAACAAGTGGTCAGGTACAACTCCTTAATATATCCGGAGCGATGGATTCTTTCCGACTACTTAGTCTACCAACGTGTTGTTATCACTATACCCGTAATCACCCCGTAGCACCCTAAATTAATGAGTGCATAGCAATGACCCAAAGTATAGCAATAGTACTACACAAGGCAACTAGCATCTCAAGTATGAGGACATTCGCAAAGCTTATTGCATGAAGATAAATACTAACACATTGATATTTATACCAAGTGTTTATCTTGCTGCGGTCTCCAATATATCTCCCAGATATATCCATGTGTCAAGCTTAAGGCACCACCTTCAGTCTTTAGGAGATTAACTGCTTGGACCCTTACCAAGAAAGTTGACCACATGCTAGTCTTTCCGTTTCATCAATATCCTTTCTTGATGACACTGTGACTAGGGATAGGTTAGACATAATCATAATTGCATATGAAGTAGGTTCCACCAAATATAGTCCAACTATAATTTCTCTGACTTCATGCTATGATATGTCAAGGACTTTTGTATACATACATCAATGAATATATTTTAACCAGCTATAATATATATGTATAAAAACACATTGATATAAACAAAAGAACAAATGCCTTTATTGATTAAATAAATTATTCGTACTATTACATAATTAAGATATATCGCCCTAATTGTCTTAAGGGCATACATCATATCCAACAAACTCCCACTTGCACTAAGGCCAATTAGCCATATGTTTTAATCCATATGCTTTAACATGCTGGTCATGTCTGACTTGAGTCAATGGCTTTATCAGACCATCCGCGAGGTTCTGATCAGTGGGTACATATTCTAATCTTATTATCTTAGCATCAACAATCTCCCTAATTATATGATACTTTCTGGATACATGTCTGTTTTTCTAATGAGACCGTGGTTCCTTTACCTGAGCTATAGCACCATTGTTATCACAATATAAAGTAATTGGATCAATAGCCTCAGGCACCGCACCGAGATCACCAATAAATCCCTTTAACCAGACAGCTTCTTTTACTGCTTTGCATGCAGCAATGTATTTAGATTCCGTGGTTGAATCAACAGTAGTTTCTTGCTTGGAACTCTTCCAGCATACTGCCCCTCCATTTAACACATACACAAAACCTGACTGAGACTTAAAGTCATCCTTGTCAGATTGAAAGCTTGTATCAGTGTAACCTTTGATAGTGAGATCACCTTCTCCATAAATCAAGAACTCATCCTTAGTCCTTCTCAAGTACTTAAGGATTGCCTTGACGGCCATCCAGTGCTTTTCACCTGGATCTGACTGATATCTGCTCGTAAAGCTCAAAGCCTGAGAGACATCCGGCCTAGTACATATCATAGCATACATAATGGATCCTATTGCGGATGCATAGGGTGTATCCTTTATGCGCATTCTCTCTTGAGCTGTCTTCGGACACTCAGCTTTAGATAGGTTAATCCCCTTTGTCATCGGGAGATAACCTTTCTTAGAATGCTCAAGGTTGAACCTATTCAACACCTTGTCTATATATGTACTTTGAGAAAGACCTAACGGCCTCTTGGATCTATCCCTGTAGATCTTTATACCTAGTATAAATGCTGCTTCACCAAGGTCTTTCATGGAGAACTTTCTTGACAACCATACTTTAACGTTTTGAAGAAGAGAAATGTCATTCCCTATTAGCAGAATGTCATCAACATACAATACTAGAAAGATGACTGCACTCCCACTAACCTTCTTGTAAACACAAGGCTCATTTGCATTTGGGCAGAAATCCAGTTCCCGGATTGTCTGATCAAACCTTATATTCCAACTCCTTGATGCCTGCTTAAGTCCATAAATGGATCTTTGTAGCTTGCATACCTTTGAGCCATTCTGAGATGTAAAACCCTCAGGTTGTGTCATATACACATCCCGGTCTAAATCCCCATTCAGGAATGCTGTTTTTACATCCATCTGCCAGATCTCATAATCATAATGAGTAGCAATGGCAAGGAGTATCCTTATGGATTTGAGCATGGCTATTGGTGAGAAGGTTTCATCATAGTCAATACCTTCCCGTTGACTATAACCTTTCGCAACCAACCTTACTTTATAGGTAATTACATTACCATCCATGTCTGTCTTCTTCTTGAAGACATATTCGCACCCAATTGGTCTAACATCTTGCGGTGCATCAACCAAATTCCAAACTTGGTTCTAGTATATGGAATCCATTTCTGATTTCATGGCCTTTTGCCATTTATCAGAATCTGAGCTTTTTATTGCCTCATCATATGTCCTTGGTTCATCATCCTCCACAAGATATAGTTCCTTATCATTAGTGAGGATAAACCCATATCTATCGGGACCCTTATAAACATGACCTGATCTTTGCAATGATTGTGTTTCGACAGTTTGTTCTTGTATCACACTCTCTTGTGTATCTAGAATATGGTCAATCAGTTGATCGTCTGTTTCTTCCTCTTGAACTTCCAGTTCAATATTGCTCCCACTGACCTTTTCAAGTAAGTGTTCCTTTTCCAAAAAGTGAGCATTTCGAGACACAAATACCTTTTGTGTTTTGGGTTGGTAAAACAGATATCCAATTGTTTCCTTTGGATATCCAATGAACAGACATTTGTCAGCCTTGGCATTTAGCTTATCTGACGCTATCCTCTTTACCATAGCAGGACAACCCCATACTCTTAAGTGATTTAGAGATGGCTTTTTGTTACATCATCTTTCATAAGGTGTAAAATCAACTGATTTAGAGGGCACTCTGTTTAAGATATAAACCGCGCTCTCAAGTGCATATCCCCAAAAGGATTTACTAAGAACTGCATGGCTCATCATGGACCTGACCATATCTAATAAAGTCTGATTCCTCCTTTCTGATACTCCATTGTGTTGGGGTGTATAAGGAGGGGTCCACTGGGGAACTATCCTATTTTTCTTTAGATAATCCTGAAACTCCTGACTTAAGTATTCTCCACCTCGATCCGATCGAAGTGTTTTAATACTTTTCTCAAGCTGTTTCTCTACTTCAGCTCTGAATAGTTTGAATTTTTCAAAACTTTCAGATTTGTGCTTCATCAAGTACAAATAACCGTATCATGAGTAATCATCAATAAAGGTTATGAAGTAGGAGTATCCTCCTAGTGCCTGAACACTCATTGGACCACACACATCAGTGCGTATAAGTTCCAATGTACTCGTGGCTCGTTCACCCTTTCCTTTAAAGGGTAACTTTGTCATTTTTCCTTTTAAACAAGGTTCGCAATCACCATAAGACTCTAAGTCTATTGAGCCCAAGTCTCCACGCTTATGCAACTTGGTTAAGCGATCTTTGTTTATGTGGCCTAAATGGCAATGCCATAAGTAAAAGGAATTCTCATTATCTAATTTAACTTTCTTCACATTGTTTATATTGAAAACTTCTGTTTTAGTATCAAGAATATAAATGCCACCTTTCAACATTCCATAACCATAAAGAATATTATTCAAACGAATCTGGCAATTATTATTCGAAAATAAAATTTCAAATCCCTCTGTTGCTAAACACGCAACAGATACAATATTCTTAGTAACACTTGGAATGTAATAACAATTATTCAAAACTAAAACAAGTCCACTTGGCAAAACAAGACTAAACCTCCCTACGGCTAATGCAGCAACTCTGGCTCCATTTCCCACGCGTAGGTCCATCTCTCCTTTTGCAAGTTTTCTACAGTTCCTTAGTCCCTGCATAGAAGTACAGATATGAGAACCACAACCAGTTTCTAATACCCAAGTGGATTCTTGCGAAAAAGTAGCAAAGTTTTCAATTACAAATATACCTGAAGTAGATGCCTCTATAGGCTTCTTCTTCAAATGCTCAGAATCAGGAGCTTTGCAATCCCTCTTCCAATGTCCCGGTTTCCCACATTGGAAGCAGACATACTTAGATGCTTTCTTTTCATTCTTCTTCTTACTGATTCTTTTCTTGGCACCCAGTGCCTGTTTCTTCTTCTTAGAAGCCTTGCCTTTTTCAACCAACAGTAGAGGTTTATGATCTTTCTTGATCTGAGGTTCTACTGTTTTCAGCATGTTAATTAATTCAGGGATAGTTGAATTAATCTTGTTCATGTAATAGTTAGTTACGAAGCCTGAGTAACTATCTGTCAAGGACATCAACACAAGGTCAATGCTCAAGTCATGATTCATCTCGAATCCCAATCGATTCAGCTTCTCAAGGTACCCCAAGAGTTTCAGTACATGCTGAGAGGCAGAGGTGTCAGCCTGCATCTTGGTCCCAAAAAGGAGCTTGGAGGTCTCATACCTCTCTGTCCTCTCCCTCTCCGAAAAGAGTTCTTCAAGATGGAGAACCATATCCTCCAAGGGCATGTTCTCATGTTGTTTCTGAAGCTCAGGATTCATGGACCCTAACATAATACACATGGCAGTCTCACGATCTTTCCTTTGCTTCAACCAGGCATTATGTTCCACATGATCCTCAACATCAGGTTCTACAAGGAAAATTTCACTTAGAACATAGGCAATTCCCTCAGATCTGAGAACTATTCTCACTGCTCGGAACCAATCAGAAAAGTTTGAGCCATTCAATTTGGTGTCAAGTAACATACGGAGATTAAAATTGGAAGCCATTTTCAACCTAAGACATAAGAAAAGAAAAGTTTTTAGATATTAGTTTAAGTACATGTATTTAATATGAGGACTTTTAATTAAATACATTTTCCTACTATTTTCTTCGAAATTTACAATAGCCCATTCCATTGAATTCGTGAATTTTAGCCCAGCTAAATTTCCTAGTAGGTAGCATCTATAACTAGTCTATTACAACCCCCAATTTTATGAGTCAAGTCATAATAGTCAGTCATAGTTGGAATCTCATTCCATTTGCATCGCATGCAATTGCTAATTCAATCAAGTTCCCTAATTCCAAGGGACGTGTGCTCTTATATTAGCATCTCCTTGAATATGTCTCAGATCTGGGCCTAGCCCCCAATTTTATGGTGGACTACCCCAGCTCTGTTAAGGCAAACCCTATCTCAAACTTTACAACCAATCAATGTGGACTAGAAGGAACGCTTTGCGTAGCACTTTGATAGCCCAAAAAGACCGTATTGTAAATTTGAGTAAGGAAGACTATAACTTGCCTTAATATATTTACTTTGGGATTTTATTGGTGTTAAACGTCTCACCCAATATAGGATTTTATCAGATGGACAAAATTATAATGACTTGTATTAATTCAGGGAATTTTAGAATTAATTTATAAGGTCTAACCATAGGTGAGTTCAACTCTTTATTATAATTATTCCATCAAACTAGATTATATGCAAAATAATTAACACTTTTATTTGTTATATTTATATTGCATTTCTTTTAAGCTTTTATTCAATAATTTTAATTTTTTACTTTGTTATAGAAACATATATAAGCACCATCTTATATACTAGAAATAAATTAGTTCATATTAATCCCCCGATTGGTCAATTCAAATTGCACCGATATAGGTTCCCAGGTAGGAGAGGTGCCCTATGAGGAGTAGACACCAAGTCTAATCCTTAGCCAGAACAAATACGGGCACAAACTTGAAGACCAATGGATACTCTTGAACTAATAAATTTCGTTCTTCTAATTCATGTAAATTGGGAGCATCTATAACCCATGTAATTTAAATAAATTATTGACACTTGTATAATTTGAGTAAGTTGAGCAGGCTTATTCAAAATTATTCATAACTAATTTCTAACCTTGAAATGAAAGGCAGAAGTTTATATATATTGTTCCAAACAATTAAATAAACAAATCATTTTATTTAGAAAATAATATTTAATTTACTTCTAACTTAATTATGCACTAAATAGGCAGGCTCTGATACCACTGTTGGGAACTGACAGTCAAATTGAACATGCATAAGAGGCATGACGGAAATTTAAAATTTTGTCCCTGTCCCAGGAACTCCTATTAGTTGCATATAAATTAAATAAAGCCTTAACTAAATAATTCTCTACCTAGGTTAGCATGCTAAAGGACTAGGCATACCATAATTTCAAACTATATCTTAGCATATTTATTTTATACTAAGCATGTTATAACTCTAAGTTATAACCTAAGCATAAAATAAACTAAGCATACAAAAATAACCTAAGCATAATTATTAAGTCTAAAAATACTTAAAGAAAAAGACTTAATAATTAAAAGAGAAAGAAAAAGAACTTACCAGTTGAAGCGTGCTTTTGCAGGACCTTCTTGCACAAGCCTCCAATCGTAGGATAGCATCTAGCAGTATCCACACGAACCCCACCAACCAAAACCTCCCCAGGAGGAAAAACTAAGAAGCCTCGAGTAGTTGCTAGACCACTCTAGAAGCCTCACCCAAAAATATAAACTAGCGGTGCCCGAATAAATTCAGGCTCTACAAAAATAACTTGCTCAAGTACCCGAGAGATTAATTATCTCTCTTAGGATTTATGCTTTGAGCTTGATACATTTTGAAAGGAGAAGGGACAGCCTATATATAGGCTTGGGAAGCAAAAATTTACTCCCCATTAACGATGTGGGATGGGAGTAAAACTCCCATCCCACACACCTACCACATGCACGTGCTGCATGTGGTATTCATGGGCTGCACAAAGGCAGCCCATGAATATGGGCCACCGCGAACACTGTCCAGCAGTATTCGCGCATCTTTCGGTGTATTTTACGCAATCGAACATTGTACAAAATATTTTATACTTTTCGGTTTTAACTCGTCAATGTAAAATCCCCTTTAAATCCTTTCAAATAAATATTTATTTTTGACTCTAATAAATTAGTTATCAGTCAAAATAAATTTCTTGGTCCAATCAAAATTGATTTAATCAATTATAATTTATTTATGACTCTAATTAATTAGTTACCGGTCAAAATAAATTCCTTGGTCTATCGAAAATTGATTTAATCAATTTTAACCAATCAAATAATAATCCAATTATTATTTATGTTATATTCTTGTAATAGAATAAATCTATTAGTTCTTTACTTAGTCCGATGAAGGTCCAATGTGTGTGGCCTTATAGGATCCCAAAGTATTGGGCTGTTAAGGCTTAACCAACCCTTGTTCTAATGGAACCATTGGCTCGATGCTCTAGACCGTAAATAGAACTCGATTACCTTAAACGACTGTAGTACGCCTCTAGCAAGGGTCTACCATCCCCATTACTCGGAACGTCATTTATGCTTATGACTTAATCCCGGTTAATGCAATAGTTATCCAGTACGATAAATTCCTTCCATTCTTTAATATTAGTACCATCTGGTTTATTGGGTTCAGTTAAAGTGTTAATCCACTAATAGCAAGGTTGCTCCAAGCTATCCCGGTTATTTACTTGTTACCTACGTATATTGCCTTTTACTATAGTGTGTTTGACTAGAAACCATTTCTATCAAATACATACTCTGATCAGAGGTTTATGGCAATCATCACTTCAACAAGTGGCCAGGTACAACTCCTTAATATATCCGGAGCGATGGATTCTTTCCGACTACTCAGTCTACCAACGTGTTGTTATCACTATACCCGTAATCACCCGTAGCACCCTAAATTAATGAGTGCATAGCAATGACCCAAAGTATAGCAATAGTACCACACAAGGCAACTAGCATCTCAAGTATGAGGACATTCGCAAAGCTTATTGCATGAAGATAAACACTAACACATTGATATTTATACCAAGTGTTTATCTTGCTGCGGTCTCCAATATATCTCCCAGATATATCCATGTGTCAAGCTTAAGGCACCACCTTCAGTCTTTAGGAAATTAACTGTTTGGACCATTTTCAAGAAAGTTGACCACATGCTAGTCTTTCCGTTTCATCAATATCCTTTCTTGATGACACTGTGACTAGGGATAGTTTAGACATAATCATAATTGCACATGAAGTAGGTTCCACCAAATATAGTCCAACTATAATTTCTCTGACTTCATGCTATGATATGTCAATGACTTTTGTATACATATATCAATGAATATATTTTAACCAGCTATAATATATATGTATAAAAACACATTGATATAAACAAAAGAACAAATGCCTTTATTGATTAAATAAATTATTCGTACTATTACATAATTAAGATATATCACCCTAATTACCTTAAGAGCATACATCATATCCAACATTATATTTATCTAACTGTTACCTCACTCCAATAGTTTTTGTACTTTTTTTCTATTGAAAGAGGTGACATTTTTAAATTTACATAATTATTTTTTATTCGATTTTTCATTAAAACAAATTAGCAATACCTGATAATACTTTTCAAAATTGGACGTACATGCATATGTATCTTCAATTCAATGTATAAATTGATTATATGAAATGTAATCAAAATTTTAAGGACCAAAAACAAATTTTATAGGGCCAAAAAAATTTCTTCAAGTTGAAACCTTTAGTATGAGATTTTGTAAATAATTATGATCTCCCTCGCCAATGGAAAATGTTTGCAAGTTTCAACTTTACATTAGTTTGAGTGTGCAGATAAAGAGACTTACATCATACTTCGGGAGTATTGTTTCTTATTTAGGGGTGTTAACAAGTCTAGTGACTTATAAATAGTTTGAAATTCGACTTGATTAAAGCTCAGTCAGAGTTCGACTTGAGAGAGCTTAACTCGAGTTCAGGATCGGCTCAAGATATTAACAAGTCAAATCAAGCCTTCTAAAGTTTGGCTTGAAAGCTCACAAACATGTTTATATAATTTTTGTAGTTAATAGTGAAAAACAAATTAATTATATATGATTGATGAGTAATAATCATTCATTTACGATAATTATTCGTAAAATGATGAATTAAAATAACGTACTACTTCTTTGTAAGAGTGGTGACGAATATGAAATTGCATAGGATAAAACATAGAAAGAGACAATGAAAGTGCTTACGGATCATGGTAAAAATATTATGATGTTAGTTTAAATTTTTTTAAATTATGTATTTCTTTAAGCTCGAACAAATTGCGTTATTGTTTGGAAATGTATATTCCGATATTTTTTTTAGAAAAATGTAACAAAATGTCATGTTACTGATGCAATCCTTTTTTTAATCATCAAAGTTGAAACACTTAGGGACAACACTTTTATTTTGTATTGCAATAGTGCATCTATGTGAGGGCTCTTTTAGGCTCGCGAGCTCGCGAACTTAAGCCGAGCTTTTCACGAGCCCAAGCCGAACTTCATTTTTCTAAGCTCGACGAGTTTCGAGCCGAGGCGAGCCCGAGCAAATATGTTCACGAGCCGAGCCGAGCCTTGCACTATTCGGTCTCGGTTCGGCTCGTTAACACCCCTATCCCTACTCCTTGCATGAATGATAAGTGTTCCAGAGAAGAATAAAATAATAAAAAATAATAGCATAAAGTAATTTTTGAGATATTTATCATTCATATAGAAAATGTAGAGCAATACTTCCAGAGCATGGTATAATCTCTCGCGGATAAAATACCACAGTATTACAAAAGACTTCATACTAATTACTGAAATTATATATAAAACGTAATCATTCAAAGAATGTAAAACTCAAATTAAAATGGAAGAAGTAACAAAAAGATGAGACAAAATTCCAAACTAAGAAGAAGATTTCAAAGCCATTTTCAGTAATTTAAGTTTAAATCATAAAATTATCTCTAAGCATGGACCAGATATGCTCAGCAAGTATGATTTAATCTTGTTATTGTTGGAGAATTATTGAAAATAACTTGGATAATCTTTGAAGTCGTGATGACACTTTTAAATTAAAATTAATTTAGTGATTCTTCCAAATTTTTCAATTGGATAAAATCGGAATAAAATCAAGAACTTTAGAATGAATTTTTGTTGTGAAGAATGTGAACCAGATTTCAGAAAATGTTATCAGTGTCAGGTTTTTATAAGCCTGAAACGAGCAGTTGTAACGGTTCAAAGTAAAGGCGTAGCTAAAAGTTGTGTCAATTCGAACAGTTGCAACGGTTCAAAACAGAAGCGTTGCGAAAAGTCATGTTCGTTCAAGCAGTAGCAACGGTTCAAAACAGAAATCGTGTCTATTTGTACAAGTGCAACAGTTCAAAACAGAAGCCCTGCTAAAGGTTGTGTCCACTCCAGCAATCGCGACAGTTTTAAACAGAAGCGTTGCGAAAGGTAGCTCCCGGACCCTCGTAAGCTAAGTATCATGAATCGTGATAGAGCTCGAACAAGCTTGCACTCTGCACTCTACACTCTCCTAAATTGTTCGATAAAATAGTATGATCGCATTGTTCAATACATTAATCCAATTATATTAAAATACAATTAAGACAACAAACCAATGTTTTATCATTTCCTAGTTCGGATTAAATCCCACCATCATTATTGGCATCTCAACCTTTATTATTAAATTTAGAGAATCCAAATGTAGTTCTAAGGTTAATTATTTGAAAGAAACTAAACAAGCCTAATTATACAACGCGACTGATAGGCACACACCAAATGGATAATTCTCATAAAAAAATTCAATAAGATGAAGGCATACACAAATTGAACTACGAAAAATGTGGCAGAGAACAGAAAAAAAACCAACTCGAAAATCCAATCGAGATTGAGAATGAAGTTCAAGTCCCACTCGACTTTCATATTAATGATGTAGGCCTCCAATGCTTCGACTATAATATCAAAAAAGAGCACAAGAAAGTACAGAGTTGGAGCAGATGTGTTGGAAATTGATTTTGAAATTGATGAGTAGTTTAGGAGATAAGTTTAAATTTTATATGCTTGAATATTTTATGTTAGGATTTCATACTAAAAGTGGGATTTGTTTATTTTGATTTTAAATTGAATGATATTATCGTGTAAACTCTATAAATAATGTGTTTCTCATTAATAAAAATATATCAATATTTTCCTTTCGAGTATTTTATACTCTTATGCTCTATATTTTACAACAAGACACCATATATCTTTGGGGAAAAGAGGCTCTGCTTACATCTGTAGCTCAAGCATTTCCTCTATGCTCAATGCAAGTCTTTCGCCTTAATTCCATGCAATGTTCTAGGAAACCTTGAGAAAATCTTCTCAAATTTTTGGTCGGGTGACTCAATGACGTGCATGTCAAAAGGAAGGGGTGGTTTAAATTTCCATCAGTTGAGAAAGTTCAATTCTGCCATGTTAGCTAAACACGCTTAGGAGATTTTTATCCGAGCCAAATTCTAGCAGCGAGATCACCATGGGAATGTTCTAGCAGCAAGATCTCGAGACGAAGGGATGTGGCAATGGCTGAAGTGTCTGCTTTACATAATAACTCTCTTATTTTAGCTCCATACGTTCAATTCTTCAAGATTGCAAGGACATACTCTTGGAAATCGGGGATTACTTGAATATTTTTTAAGTCGCGAAAACGCTGTCAGATTGAAATTTATTTGACCGGTTTACCAAATTTTCAATCGGATAAAATCAGTTTGCAGTGAAATTTCAACCGAATTTTTCTGTATATTGCCAATATTGTTTTGGTGAAATAAATAGCCAAAACTTCAACAGACATACTGTTTAGGGTAGCAGCCATGTCCAAAAGACATGTTTATTTCGAGATTCAGTTGTGTCCAACAGACACACTGTTTCGGACAAAAATTCATTTTCTGGTGAATTTTTCCAAATGATGCGTGGGTTCAGGGATAATAAATTTTCGAGCTGACTTGGGAGCTCGACCCCAGCCCGGGGCGCTGCCCCAGGACCCTGCCAGGGGCTACCACCCCTCGGACCCCGTCAGGGGAGCTGCCCCTAGACCCCGCACCCGGGGGCGCTGCTCCCGGACCCCCCAAATCATAAACAGAATCCGAACAAGTGTGCACTCCGCACTCTCCATACTTGTTCGGTGAAATGTCACGATCACATTAGTCAAAACTAGTTGATCTAATTACACTAAAATATTAACACATACTGTCTTCTTATTTAAATTTGAGGATTGTTTACATGAGTAAGTCTGTGAATTAATGCTGCTCATTTGTTAACAAAGGCAACTGATTCTTTGACAAGTGTTCCATGTTTGTCGACCTTGTAGTTGTCATTGTCCCTGTATCGTACTCTTCAAACAAAAAAAAAAGTAATTTTATAGGTTATATGTGTTGAACTCCATGTTTTCAATTGAAGCTGCTTTAGTCTTCCGGTTTCATCTACGTATTTGTTTTAACTGCTTTGAAACAATATATTTTATAATTTTAAAAAAATTATATAAAAATAATTTTATTTGGGGTATAGTCACAATAGAATAGGGTTATAAATGAATTAAGCCGTTCGTGAACAGCTCGGTGTTCGGCTCGATAAAAGCTCAACTCAGCTCGACTCGATTTATAAATGAACAGTTCGTGAACATAATTTTATAGCTCGGATTATAAATGAACTGATCATGGACAAACCAAAGTTCGGCTCGTTAACTCGTGAATAAACTCGATTAGAGGTTCGCGAACAAGTTCGTGAACTGACTCGATAAATATTCGTGAACTATCTCGATTATTATTATTACATTATATCAAAAATAAAATTTTATATAATTAAAATAAAGTATGGCTATATAAAATTAAATAAATACAATAAATATATGCATAACATTATCCAACCCAATTTTATGGCTCATTTTAAATTATGTATTGAATTGACAATGTTGTTCACGAATAATAGACAATCTCGTTCGTGAACTAATTAACGAACCGTTCACGAATAAAATAAATGAGTTATTCGTGAATAGCCCGCAAATAAACGAACACTTAAATGAATGAACACAAATAAAATTTTAAGCTCGAATTCAAGCTTGGCTCAACTAGTATTCGATTAGAAATTAAACGAACGAACACAAACAAACATATCAAAATTTAACTCGACTCAACTCATTTATAATCCTATAATAGATGATATTTTAAATTGAATAAACTTAAAAAAATATTTCACTCATTATCACAAAGGAATTTGTAAAAAAAATTTCTCAAATAGTCACTTGAGGTTTCAAACGTTATGAAAATGAGAATTTTTCTTAACTCCGTAAAAAGACGGGCTATTTCGGAAACTCAAATTATACCAACTATAAAAGACAAAAAAAAAATCAGAAAAAACAACTCATTTAACTATTTTCTTTCTTTTTTCTCTTCACAATTAAACCTAAACTCTCATTCTTCTTCTTCTTTCCAGTGATTCTAAATCGAAATTCACTATTTCAGCCCTTCCATCGACGGCGTCCTTTCAGCTCCTTCCATTGCCGCCATTCTCCGTCGAAACACCCTTCTTGATTCCTTTTATTTTCTCATCAATGAGCTGTGCAATTCTTAGACTAAGGAGAGGATATCCTTTTCAGATCTGATTTCAATTTGATTTTTATGTTATGTAATATAGTGGAATATGGGAAGCAGGGGACCCGTGCAACATTAAAGCTTGAGGAATTCCTTTATTGACAACTCTCTTCATGATCTTGTTGATTCTCATACTGCTAATATCGATACTCCGCGGATGATAGAAATTGAGAAAATGACGGAAGTAGAAAAGGGTGAAATTAGGTTTGGTGAATTGGGGGTTTTTGTTGGAATTTTTAAAGGGTAAAAAGCTCCTCCGATTTTTAAAGTGTAAATTGAATTGCTTGAATTGTCAAAAATGACAAGATTTGAGGAGTTGAAATTAGAGTTGAAGATGAACTCAAGAGACGAAATTGGGGTGAATAATGATAGGCAGGGGAGTAGGAAATGAATGATATGCTCTGAGATGAAGGGGCTATTTCGCAGAACTTTTTACTTCTTACTTATTGTATTAAAATATGTATATCTACTTTTATTTTTTAATTTAAAAATTAAAAATAAGTTAATAAAAATACTTTACGAGCTTTTTATAAATTAAAATATACTTATAAGGGGCTTTTTAAAATAAGAAAAACATCCATGAATTTTATTTCAATTTCAGTTGCAGGACATTTGATAAATTGATTGTTGAAGGAAGAAGGATGGATTGTTTGTAATGGTTGGCGGTCAAGGATGTGATTTTTTTTGACAAAATTCTAAAGAAATGTACATTTCCAAATTTGCCCTTGCCATGGCATCGTCATTCACGTTATTAAGAAAAACAGTCCTCGTTTCGATAATGATTGAAACCCAATAATTCGTTTAAAAAAAAATTTTATAAACCCCTTTTTTATAATAAACAAAATCTTATAATATATTTTTTAAGTTTATTTTTATAAATTTTTAATAAATACTTTATCCCACTACAAATGTAACATAATACTTTGTTTTTAAATTTTAATAGAAGGTATTTTATTAGAAGAAAATAAACTTTTTTATTAGTGTTACTATATTTTTCTGTCATATTTGTCTTTTTTATTATAAGATTTTTAACTTATATTTAGTTTAATTCAGTTTAGTTCAGTACTACATATATATAAATTTATACTAAAATAAATTTAATTTAATTCAATTTAATACTACTACTTATAAGTTGAAAATAATAATACCTAGATGACAAACTTATTTTCTTAAAACATGATGCCGTGAATCAACACAAGTTTCATACACACCCAGTGTGTTATCCGTATATAAGCAATATTTATAAAGCTATATAATATTGCGCATTACTCCTGTAGATTAAAAATGGCATATTACAAAAGTAAGAAATAAACTAAATAAAATAAAGGTTAAATTTAAGAAACATGTCATGTAGTTTAACTCATTTTTGAAATGGAGCTCTAAGTGTTTATCTTTTTAAAATGGAATTTGTAGTTTCAAAAGTTAGATAAAAGATCCTTAATTTGAAAGTATGTTACGACGAAGGGTGATTTTGTTTATTTTAAATTAAAATTTTACAGATTGATTAATAAAAATACAATGCACCTCACTTATAAATCCTGAAACTTTTTAAGAAGTGCAAATATTTTTTTTATTAAAAAGACGACAATAACGTTAAGAAATCATAACAAAACTAAAATTTTTTAAACTTACTAAGTCTTGATATATAATTATTAAATAAGTATAATTAAATTATATGAATGATGTTTTTAAAATACATTGTGTGACATTAAAAAAAAGATATTTTTCAAAAGTAACTTCATTTTTCCTTTATTTGCTAATTTTGAAAACCATATATCCGTTTTAAAAAGAAAAATAATTTGAACCCCTTTTAAAAACTCGTTAAATCATAAGACATGTTTTAAAAATTTATCCTAAAATAAATAATGACCAACCTACTTTAGATCTTTTTTTGTTCTATTTTTTCAGAAAATATTTTATAAACTATTTTGTACTCCGTCCAATTTCAAAAATTAATCGCTTTTGGACTTTTCATCGAAACCAATAAATATTTAATATTTCACTAAAATGACTAATGTATTCTTGGTGAAATTATCATTTTATAATTTCTTCAGTACCTATACACTTTCTTAATTAACATAAGGGTAAATTAGAGAAAAAAATCTTAAAAGTTGCATTGATATTTTAAAATAACAGGTAAAAGAAATTAGGTAAAATCCCTAAAGCGACTAGATTTTGAGACCGGAGTAGTTTATAAGTAAGAAATTAAATTAGTGGCATAGGCTTGGTCTAATAATTAAACCTTAAAACTGTAATATTAAAGATCACAGATTTAAATTCACATTCAAACGAGGTGAAATAAAATTTTTCTTTATTATTATTAATAAACAGGTAATTAAAAAAAAGTAAGAAATGAAATAATGAAAAACTTTACTTTGCTTTTACTTTTACTTTTCCGGTATAATGTTATTTGTAATTAATGATAATCTTTTGTTTTGGAAATGTTTTTGTGTTGAAAATAATTAAAAATTAATTGTTAAATATTGGTATTACATTCATAGATTAGAATTAATCTTCATTGATAACTTTTTTATATTCATTTATAACATATGTAATTCTCCCTCATCTATTTATATTTATTTATGTAATTTGTGTCTTTACAAGTTCATAGAGTTTGCTTATAAATATAGGTTTATTGTATGTCATACACCATAAGAATGAATATTAGAACTATAATTACTTCCTCTCCATCTTTCTCATATTCTTCTTTTACATTTGTTCTTTCATACCACAATATTTCTAACATGTTATCAGCACGAATATCTTTATTATCGACAATTTTCTTTTCGAGGATTTTTATCCTTTAACCAATTGGTCAGTCATGCTTCAGGCATGACAAAAAGCTTTATTAATTGATTTTTCATAAAACTCAATATGAATTAATGCATTTAGTAGTATATGAAAACTCAGTACTCATTTTGGATCCATATGAGAAAGTGATAGAGCATTTCATATTATTTTCGTTTCTAAAATTATATTTCTATTCTCTCCCCCTAATTTTGAGAAAGTGTCAAAAGAAAACAATCTGCAAATCATGCAGTAAACATATTATCAGTTAATGACTCAATTATATTTAATTATTGAAGGAGATATTTGTAGTCGATATATATTTCTAATATCGTTTGTGGACTTATTTTAGTCCTTTATATATTGCACAACCAAAATCTCTAAGATGAGAAATATTGAGCTTATGACCAAAAGTTAATTGTAATGGGAAAACTCTTGATAATGTGTTGGTCTTAAACATATAAGATTTGTTGCATGCAATACTGCATAACCCTGAACTGTAGTTGTGATATTTGTTCGCATAATTAACACTCGTGCAATTAAATGCAGACGTTTAATAAATGATTCCGCCAGATTATTTTGAGTTTGAACATATGCTATTAGATTTTCAACTTTTATCCCAATTTATATACAAATCATTAAAAGTATGAAATGTAATTCTCCAGCATACATGTGACGTCTCATTGAACATATGTTTCCACTTCTTTAGGAAGTCTACTTAATAACTAAAAATTCACATTGTGAATTAATTGGTCCACATATATCACATTGTAAGAATAGAGAATAATTCCAACCTAACTTTTGAAATGTTTTATTATCAATTTTCATTGCAAACAAACAACACATAATAATTTATTACTTTAAAGAAATGTTCGGTTCTTCAATTGATGCCCATGTGCATTTTTCTAAATTTATCTCATCATTTTTGAATGAAGATGATCTAATTTTACACATGTATAAATCCATATATTTTGATCACAAAATCTGATTTTAAGACATTCATTTAATGTCTTTTTTCACAACTAATTTTCATGAATAAAATTCTGTGAGAATTCAGGGAAAGAATGCATTTTCTATTATAATTTTTGTTCCCCTTTATAATTAAATACTAACTCTTATGGAGCCTTATATTAAATTTGAAATATCATATACAATGGTAACTTTTGTATTACTCATGTTTTGAGTAAAAAGATATTTAGCTTATTCTTGAGCTTTTATCAAATTTTATCCCCTTGATACATTAATACTGGCTCTTCAGGAGCGTTCAATAATCTTGTATTACCAGTATCATAATAATATTCATTTTACTTATATCCGGATTATAACATTTGCTTTATTAGCATTGACGTCAATTAATACTACGAAATTTTCCTTTTCCTTTATCAAAAATTTCAATTTGATATTCCACTTCTAGTGGTGATTATTATCATCAATTTGATATTCTATTTCAAATCTCGGAAATCTTCAATATTCTTGTGAACATTCAACACAAAATTAATTCTATATTTGAAGAAACTTCTAGTTCTTTAACTTGTGCCCCCATGTTCCATTTCGATAATTTTTCTCATCAATATCGAAGCATGATTGCCTAATCGATTGTGTCAAATTTTATTTAGCATCCGAATCTATAAACTTCTGGTTTATAGTTTATATTGACTTAAAAATATATTTGTAACATCAAGACATTCTTTAATGTCTTCACTCACATTTTCAACGTAATTTATATTCATTTGTATGAATATATTTAAAAATTAATAATTTCATGTGAGAATAATGCATTATTTGCATAAAGATATATTTAATTACTTTCCATTTCAGTATATTATTATTATTATTATTTATATTTTTGCATATGCATATTCATATTCATATTTTATTTATAGTTCATCATAAATTAGTGTGCTAACATAAATACACTTCTTGTAGAAGTACTAGCACTTGAAGTGCGAGCACTTGAAGTGTAAACACCTGAAGTTGTTGAAAATGAAGAAATTCAAATAAATTATATTAGTATGGAAAAAGATGAAATCGAGATAAATTAGTTGTCAATCATATTTTTACATATAATGTTGCAACGAATATTGAGAATAAAAATATGGATCATGAATCACAATTCACTCAAGATTGTCAAATAAGAAATGATTGGCCAAAATGGAGGGACACAATTCAAACAAAATTAAATCCTCTTGAAAAATGTAAAGTTTTCGGACTAGTTGTTCGAACACCAGAAGGTGCAAAACCTGTGGGGGTATAAATGGATTTTTGTAAGAAAGAGAAATGAGAAAAATGAAGTTAAGAGATATAAAGCGAGGCTTGTTGCAAGGGGGTTTTTCCGAAGACCCGGAATTGATTATGAGGAGACATATTCTCCCGTCGTAGATGCGATAACATTTTGTTATCTTGTCAGTTTGGCAGTGCAACAAAATTTACAAATACATTTAATGGATGTTGTTACAGCTTACTTATTACATGAAAATCCCTGAAGGATTGGAACTGCCAGAAAAATATGGTAAATGAGAACTTAATTCAATAAAGTTGCAAAGATCTCTATATGGATTAAAACAATCTGGCCGCATGTGGTATAATCGCCGAAGTGAATATTTATTGAAAGATGGTTATAAGAATGATCCTATTTGTCCATGTGTTTTCATAAAGAAAAAATGATCTGAATTCACCATCATCTCAATTTATGTTTATGATTTGAATATCATCGGAACTCCTGAAGAGATTCCTTAAAAAGAGAATTTGAGATGAAAGATCTCGGAAAAACAATGTTTTGTCTTGGTTTACAAGTAAAGCATCTAGATAAAGCAATTTTGGTAATTATATACAAAATATGTTGAAACGATTTAACATGGACAAAGCATATCCATTGAGTAATCCAAATGTTGTAAGATCACTTGATGTAAAAAATGACAAGTTTCGTCCTCGAGAAGATAATGAAGAAATTCTTGGTCCTGAAGTACCATATCTTAGTGCAATAGTTGTATTAATGTACCTTGCTAACAATACAAGGCCTGATATTACATTTGCTGTTAATTTATTGTCAAGATATTGTACTGCTCCAACTTGAAGACATTGGAATGAGATTAAACATATAACGTGTTATCTTCGGGGAACCATTGATTTGGGTTTGTTTTATTCATATGAAAATAAACCTGAATTAGTTAGGTATGCAGATGTGGGTTATTTATCCGACCCACATAAAACTCACTCTCAAACGAGTTATTTATTCACATATAGAAGTACGACTATGTCTTGGCAATCAACGAAGCAAACTATTACCTCTACTTCATTAAATCATGCACAATTACTAGCAATTCATGAGGTTAGTCATGAATGTATATAATTGAGATCATTAACAAAGCACATCTAAGATGCATGTGGAAAGTGAATGGTTAAAGATCCAACAATGATACATGAAGACAATACAACTTGTATCGTTCAACTGAAGGAAGGTTACATAAAGAAGACATAATTAAGCATATTTCACAAAAAAATTTATTCATTCATGATCTTGAGAAGATTGGTGAAATCAATATTCAACAAATTCACTCCTGCAACAATTTAGCAGACATGTTCACCAAAGCATTTCCTACTGCAACTTTCAAGAAGTTAGTTTACAACATTGAAATGCATCGTCTCAAGGATCTTCAACATTTTTGCGAACAGGGGGAGTAAACACTGTACTATTTTTCCCTTAACCAAAGTTTTTGTCTCACATGATTTTTCTTTGGTAGGGTTTTTAACGAGGCAGTGTCTCATTCGCAATAATGGACATCAAAGGGGACTGTTAAATATTGAGGTTACATACATCAATTAGAATTGATATCCATTGATAACTCTTTTATGTAACCCTCCCTCATTTATTTGTATTTATCTATATAACTTATGTCTTTACAAATTCATAGAGTTTGCCTATAAATATAGGCTTATTGTATGTCATACTCAGTAAGAATGAATAATAGAATTACATATTACTTTCTATTCATCTTTCTCATATTCTTCTTTTACATTTGTTCTTCCATACCATAATATTTCTAACATGTTTAATAATAATGTTATTATCTTACCTAAAAAATTTTGCACACACTCTAAATTATTGGTTACAACCATTAAAGATCGTTTAATTTTTTGCTAACACGAAACAACAATTGCAATATAAGAAAAGGCGAACTTCGAAAATATGTCATATGAGTCGACCTTTTTGTACCTCTTCCTTTTTAAATAAGTGTCATTTTAGTAGGTTTGTATTAAGGTCATGTTCTCTTGGACTACAATTTAATGTATTTTAGTCTACTTTAGTTCAATTCAGTTCAGTCTAATTCAGTTTAGTTCAGCTATGCGTAGTTATAAATTTACACTGACATAAGTTCAGTTCAGTTCAGTTCAGCCAACTTCAATTCAGTTCAGTTCAGCCAACTTCAGTTCAATTCAGCTTTCAGAAGTTGAAAAGAATATGACCTAAATAGGGCAATAAAAGTACTATAATATCCTTAAAACTTTTCTTCTTTTAAGACTTTTTTTATTTTTGCTTTTTATAATGAGTGAGCTAATAAGGGTAAAAGGGAAAAAAATGGGCAAAAATGTATTGTAATCGGAAAAATGACACTTATTTAAAAAAATATTTACCACCCAGAAGTAATACTTGTTTGAAAAAGGAGGAAGTAAAAAGTTGGTTGTGTCTTTTTCCCAAATAGTTGTCTGTAGTTTTAAAAGTTAGCAACTAAAATTTAAACACATGATATGTTTTTGAAAATTAGATTATTTTGTTAATGTGGAAAAACCTCAACCCATCCCGCCCGTATGTGGACTCGAACTAGCTCAACTATTAGACCAAGCCTTTATCCCGTTAATGTTACACCAGTTACTTTAACATTCTTATATTTCAACTATATTATTTAAGAATTATATATCAAAACTTGAGTAAGTTTAAAAAAACTCATTATATTATTTTTAAAGTTATCATTGATTTTTAATTAAAAAAATAGGTATACTTCTCAAGAATTTTAAAATTTATTATTAAGGTGTAACGTATTTTTATTAATTAAATTGTAAAATTTTATTTTAAAATGAGTAAAATTATCCATAAAAATATATTTGGAAAATTTTAAATTCTTTTTTAACTTTTAAGACCGTAAACAATCATTTAAAAAATTTTGCAAAAATCTTTTTACAAGCATTTTTTTTATAATCAGTTTTTACAAAGCAATTAAATTGCTATTTTGAAGTTTACCATGTAAAAGTTGCACATTGGGTGCTATTTCTAAATGGGGGAAAAAAGCGGCTAAAATGCGTCCGTTCAACTGTACGGTGGAAATCAAAACGGAAAAATTTATTTTTTGCTGTACAGGATAGTCCCTGGTCACTTTCCCACAGATTCCTCCACTTTCTCTCTCAGTTTTCCCGGAAAAGTCCGCCAAAAAGTCCAGTTGAAACTCATCTCTACTTCCCCCAACCTTTCCACTTAAGGTAAGCGCTATTCTATGTGCTGAAGCTCAGTTTCGTTGGTTTCTCCCTTCCGCTAGGTCTGGATTTCCCCCCCTTTTTTGCTCTCTGCTACTCGGTTTAGCATGTAATTATATCGAGATTTGTTGTATTAATTGAAATATCGAGCATTTTCCGTTGCATTAGTGTTTATTGTACTGATTTTGAGATATAAAATTGGCGTCCGATGATGCCATCGAGAAGAAAAAAATGGACAGAAGCTGAAGAGAAAACCCTAATTGAGAAATACGGCGAGATGGTCTCAGATGGGACTCTCGCAAAAATGAAAACTCGAGAGAAGAAATATAAACCAATTGCTTTGTATGTGAATTATGTGCATCATGTTCGTGATCCAATTTCTTACCCTTGGCAATGGACATGGAAAGATGTGTCCACTAAGGTTCAAAACATGAGGCACCAGTATTCCCTTGTTAAACAAAAGATTAAGAAGCCTGAGCTCTCTTCTGCAGTAGAGAATTCAGGCGCTGTAGAGAACGTGGATGATTTTGACTGGCCGGAAGGGGTTACACATTGGTCGAACTTTTTGCTCTACAAAGAGGTTTTTGGTGACGTTCCCATGGCATATAGTGTTGCTAATGGGAATGATTCAATGGGGTTTTTGAATGAGGATAGGGAAAACGGTGTGGGATTGATAGAAGCTTGTAAAGGGATGGAGATAAATGAGTTTGGTCAAATGGGTAATTCGGTTGATGGGGATTTCGCTGGAATTGATGTGGCTGAGAATGGGATTCTTGGTTTGGGCTTTGATTATGAAGGAGAAGAGGCAGAAGAGAACTATAACTATAATAGTAATGATCGACCAAGAGAGAATGGCGAGAATGGTTTTATGTATGAAGAAGTTGATGTAAATGTGTCTAACTCAAAGAAAAGGAGAAAACTTTTAAAGGGGTTGGAGAAAAGGATGTTAGGGTTCCTTTCAAATCAAATGGGGCAGTTAAGAGAGATGGAGGCTCGATTTGAACAACGAGAACTCGAGAGGGAGCGAGAGAGGCAAAGAATGGAGAAGATTCGAAACGAGAGGGAGCAAGAATTGGATCGAAAACAAAAAGAGAGGGACAAGGAAAGGGAAGAAAGGGAAAAGACTCTCGAAAAATTGAGGAGGCAAAGATATGAAGATTGGAAAGCCATGGAAAAGGAGAGGGAGGAGAGAGAGAGAAGAAGAAGGGAGGAGGAGTTAATTCAAGGGAGAGAATGGGAAGCGAGAATGAACGGGAGGAGGTCAGAATGGAAGAAGAGGATTGACAGTATGTTAAGTCAGCACCGAGTAGAAATGGGTCAAATTCAGACCCGAATTCTTCACGAGCAACAGAACCTTACTAGCCAATTGCTCGGGATAGTTTCGCAGTGGACTGGCCACCCTACTGGGCTTTCGGATCATACCGCTGCTAGTAGCCATTATCTTTCACAAATGATGCAGAATTTACACCATGCGAATGGTATGGTACACGAAGATGCCAGGGTCGATGGAGATACTCAAGATGATCAATTTATTGTTGATGGATGATATCAAAGTCATGAGGGTAGCAAGGTGTAAAGGTCAGAGATACATGTATTGCATTTATTTATACTATGTATTCTTGATAACATGTGTATCTGTTGTATCTGTATGTGTAGTGGAAGTTTAGATCAATAAGAAATTTGTTACATTTTTCTTACGAGTACCGACCCCGCCCAGTGTGGGATTCAAGGCTTGGTTGATTGACATTTTTCTTACAAGGTGTAATTATATTTGTTAAATTTAACAGATTGCAGATAGATTAGATAGCTCTCTGGCTCTATGCTGTGTTGAGTTGCAATGTTAAAATTTCATGGGCCTTTCTAAGTGTTGCTTTCTTAGCTTTTAATCATCCATCTGATGAAAAGAGGGAATATAAGTGAAGAAACAGAAAAGAGCAGTAAAAATCAGCAGTTCTGATTTTTAGGATTCCATTGATGTTTTTAAAATGTTTTGCGTTTGGTTCGCGGAATGGTTATTCAATAGGAATAGAAATAAATTCTGTTGTGTGGTTATCCTATGAGTGTTTAGAACTTCTTAATATCTGCTTGACACTTCTTAATATCTGCTTGGTTCTCCAGTTTGTTGTTTTGGGTTGTTTGAGTTATGTTGTTGAAGTTTCATGTGTTGTTCTAATTGGTGATTTCCAGTCATCCAGGTGTGATAAGCAGCAGTAAAAAAGTTGCATTTTTTCGTGATTGTAAGATTCCATTAATGTTGTAATTCAAGTGTTGAAATGAATCCATGTCGAGGCAGGTGGAAGTTCATCTCTGTTTGGAACATCTTAAGACCTGCTGATTTTGTTAAAAAAAAAACTGATATTCTTCCTACAATTGTTATAGTGTTCAGTCAGCTACTCCAACATAGTGTGTTACTGAGCTAGGTGCTTTGTAAATGATTCGGGCTCAGCCCGCGAGTCGAATTTGAGACATTATTGAGCCAAGTTGAGCTTTCATGAGATTAACTTGAAAGCGAGCAGGCTGTATATTTTTTTTACTACTTTGTATGATTAATTTATTGTTTGGATAATTGTTTTGTGAATTATTATATTAAACTGGACGCGCGCTTGTGAAAGCTCATTAGAAGAATTTCATGACTCATATCTAATGTAAGATCAAGATAAATAAATTAAAAATATATAAAAAGTGATGGTGGTAGAGTTTGAATAAAATGCAATTTTGCATGAGAAAGCTTGCTTTGGTTCTTGAGCTTGTAAACTTGAGATGAGTTTGTCAGGAGCTCATGCCGAGTTATTAAATATAAGCTTGACGATCTTCAAGTCGATTTGAAGCCACGTTTGGACAATTAATATTAGTTGCCTATAAGTAATTTAAAAATCAGAGGAGGGGGAACAAAGTCAGGATGGCCGAGTGGTCTAAGGCGCCAGACTCAAGTTCTGGTCCTCGTGAGAGGGCGTGGGTTCAAATCCCACTTCTGACATTTTTTCATCGTTTTGGCTTCAGCCATTAAATATTTGTCAATATATTTGCTGATAATCGTGGTCTTCCAAAACAAAGGATTATGGACATATATTACTAATTTTGTGGTCCTTAATAAGAAATGAGTCATAATGATTTCATTTGATACAATATCTGAAGTATCAAAATTGTGATCTGTTATTAGTTTTTATTTAGTCTTCTTAAAGTTCATTCTGTATGTTTTTCTATAATTATTTTTATTTGGCCTTCATAAAGAAAAAATTTAGTTCTACACTACAAATAAAAACATTTTTAACACAATTTCATAACATTTTTTGGTTTTTCTATAGTGACTTTGTTTTTTGCTTACTTTTTTACCATTACCATTGGAATAAATTTTACTTCACTCATTGGTGTTGAAGAGAAAAATAACTTTTACTTTGCAAAATAAAGTTATCACATCATTCATCAACATTTTTATACAAATTGCACACATTTATTAGAAATGTATAATACATTTGTATACATTTCCGACAATCTGAAAAATATACATTTGGAACTCATTTCAAAGAGGAAAAAAAGGCAATAAAAAATTCTTGGCGTCACAAAAAAAATTACAGAACAAGGTATAAGTGAATTTTTGAAGTCTTAAAAAATATAGTATTTTGAATATGCCACAAAACACAACCTAAAAGAAATGCCATGACTTGACATGCTATATTTGGGGTAATTTTTTTACCATCTCTAACCTTTATCGTACCTCTCTTAGGCCCGATTCTTTTCAACTTATAAGTAGCAGTATTAAACTGAACTGAACTTATTTAAGTGTAAATTTATATGTATGCAGTACTGAACTGAACTAAACTATGCAGTACTGAACTGAACTAAACTAAACTGAATATAAGTTGAAAAGAACAAGGCCTTATACCTATATTATACTTATGTCAATCTCTATAAAATCGTTTGTTTTTTCACTTTCTGACTAATTAAAATTACAATTATACTTCTTTTGCTTTTTAAACAGAGTTTGATGTTGTTTTACATATATCTCATTTTATAGTTACTTATTCATGCATGCTTAAATCAACATATTATAATTTTACTCAAGTGAAACATTGATCATAGGAATAAAAAATGTCAACTGAAAATTGTTCATTTACTAAATATTGTAATGCACAATATATATATAGTTGTGATACATCATGAATAACTACTGTTGATATTTAGTGAACACATTAGCAGGTGATAATGGCTCAATAGCAAATTGAACCAGACCAACCGCAAAAAAAGATTTCCTGGGGTATAAATAACAAATTCGATAATGATCTAAACAGCGGCAACTTATCTTACTTAGGGCTGCCTGCATTTAGTTGTTCCCGCATTTGATCGACAAGTAGTTTGTCGATAGCATCTGCAAAGCTCACCAAGTTGAGACGGACTTGTAGGTCCAAGGAATTCACCATTTCCTACAAAATTGAAATTGACAACCCAAATAAGGTAGAATAGAAGAAAAACAATATACATCATGTACAATGGTTTAAGATAGTCAAGTGAAAATTCTACATTTAATGTGAACCACTCATTAAAGTATAATAGCGCAACATACCTAAATTCCAATTTTTCAGAAATTCAACTCATGAGAGTATGTAAATTTGTCAGAATGGAGATGAATGCGCACCTCAACCTTGCAAAGAAAGCTTAGTGAAATTTCCTTTGACCGGTTATCTGAGCTTTTGAGAGACAAAAGCTTAAGTGGAGAATTTGAAATTGGCCAGCCTTGACATAACTTTATAAGTGCCTCAACTCCCCCAACCATGTGAGCTATAATTGTCTCATCTCTATCCAAGTACTCAAAGGAGTGCCTGCATTTGGATCTCAGTTATTCTGAACGTTGCAAAATGTTCAAGGACATAAAAGCACTATTTGATGACTAACTGGATTATTTTATTCATATCATCATATAATATGAGTCAAATAATTGGAAAACTTACCTAGATTTGTTTCCACTCTTTACAACCAATCGTCTCAAGGTGCAAAGAACAATTCGGTCTTGAATTCCTCTGACAAACCACTCCACTGAAGACCTGATATCTATCAATGCTGTGTGCGAGAATGATTCCCTGTAGCATTGCCAAAGAACAGTTTTCGGAAAATGTCAAGCATTTTAAATAATTGTAAATACAAAGTTAGAACCATGGAGGTAATATATACACAATCAAGCATAAAAGTGAACCAACGATGTAGAACCGAACCTGAAAGATTTTGCAGCATCAATAATATCGCTTATGTATATGTCATTTGGAAAGATCTGAACAAAATTAATGAGCGTAAGTTATTATTGTAAACTTAATCAAATAGCACAAACTATTGGACACAAAAAAAATGGAGAATACTAAAAAAGGAAGAAGCAAATGTCCCATCATATTACTCAATCTATTTAGATAGCACAAAATTCTTCATGCTCTTTTGTTTCACACTGTTTATACCAGACGACAGCAAGGCACAAGCTACTCACGAATTCCAGCAACAATTATGAATTTAAGTTAATGAGGAAAGAGAAACGTAGGTAAAATATAAAAATTATGGGATTTCATCTAAAATCACATTTATAAGTTCAATACTATTTCTTCCAAATGTCTAACATATGTTCATTCATAAAGATGTCATTATCAACCACTTAAAGCTTGGGGGGCAGGCACATTTATCCCATATGAGATCAATGACAATTATGTATTTGAAATTGAGACTTAAACTAATCTAATTATACAAGAGCAGAAACATATATGATAATTTTTTAGGGATGGATACGGAATAATCACAATATTCCTCTTCCGCATCCCTTGACTAACATGTGGCTCTTGACAAAGTTGCAGCAAAAAAAAAATTTGAAAGAAAGGAGAAATCAACAATGAGGATCGCAGGGCTCCCACAGAGACTAAACTTGTGTCTACAATCAAATTTCAAAATGAGGTTTTTTTCCGGTATCTTGAACCAAAGGCTAATACATTTAAATCCTACTTAAATATTGCTTGTCTATAATGAACGGCCAATGACTTTCACCTTGGTAACTGCCAAGACAAATGTATTAGTTTAGGTTCTAGTTTACATTGTTACATGGTCAACTTTCTGAATCGATACCGATCTTCATTCTTAACAATGTAGCTTGGGAAAATGGTGATCAAGTATAACGGCAAGGCAGCCCCCAGACATTTACCAAACGCAAGCACAAAGAAGTTTAAGTATCGATGGTCCCTCTGTTAACAGTTCCTAAGCATCCTATTTTCTGTTCATCCTGTTTTAGCATATTGATAAATAAAATGTATGCTACCTCAACATCTTTCAACTCCATTGTTCCACTAACTAGTACTATCATCAACTCGTGATTTATTTCAGATGGTTGACCGGCATCTTCAATTTGACATGATAGTTCTTCTAATTTTGGAAGATAAGTTCGCAGAGACAATCTTATACAGTTCTCATCAAAGTCAATGACTTTCAAACCTGATAATGCATCTTCAATTTGTTCCACAGAATCAATCCTGATAGGAAAACAAAAAAGAAGCAGCAATGAAAGACTAGTACTAATGACATTGGCTATGAATGAACATGATAAAAGAAAAGACTGATTCACCTTTTGATCATGGAATCAAAATCCTGTAAGGTCTTCAAAACTGTTTTGCTTTTTTCTATCCGATTATCAAGCTCTAAAATCTGTAAGGTTGACAAACATCCTCATAAACTAATACTGATGGAAAATATCCCAACAAACTGCCGAATCGGATCACATAACTGGGAGGTACACTTCTAATTTCTTTATTCTTAACATAATATTATAATAGATTCAGAAAACAAATTTCATTTGTTAAATACATACATTGAGCTCAGTTCTATCGTATGATTTGAAATCCTCGAGAAAATCATATAGATGTCAAAAGCTTCTCCATGAATTTTAACAAAATGAATGCGTATGGTCCGAAAAGCAAACTATACTAAACTAAAGGATCAAGAAAAAATACCTCAAACTGGCAATCTCCAAGTGCATTTGCTGAATCGGAGTCTTCTTTACAAGCATGCTCCTTTCCAATTTCAATACCCTTTAATAAAAATAAAAACGAATTCTAGGGGCAGTAAACAATAGATAATGCAGAATGTAGTGCGCTGATGATCAGAATCCGATGAACTAAGCTATACATTCTTTCTGGATTCTGTAATTCAATTTGGACATTCAAATTCAATATAGCAAAGCATAGAGCCAAGTTCAACTAGTGAAAATGCTATTCTCCATTCATTGCAAGCAAATGTTGTACTTCCAGTTAAATTTTAAAAGCAGCATATAGTTGACTTTGAAGGAAGATGAAGAAGGTTTGTGAAAGTTGCTGATATAATTGAAAGCACCTCCAAAATTTGAACAGACAAATATTCAACAACAAAAGATTGGTAATTACAAATCATAATATGGTAACTTAATCTTTCAGATGCTTTTCAAAACAAAAATAAAAGACATTGTTAAATATCTACAAGTTTTAACACTGCCTGTCAGGTTGTATGATGTAGCACACTCACACATTATGTTCCATAAGTAAGATGTTGGAATCACTATTCTTAAGATTTTTATGCTAATGATCTGCTAGAATAATCTATTAAACTACAAATCAAAATAGTATAGCAGCCATCTAGCTCAGGTAAACAGAGCCGAATTTTCTTCTTCTTCAAAAGCTATTGACTAAATGGTATCACGAGTCAATGAGTCGTACATAAAGCATTTGACCACCAAAGAATCTTCCACCCAGTATAAACATTTCCAACACATACTAACCTGTGTTGATACAAGATCTAATGTGAAATTCAACAGCTCAGTATCACCCTCCAATGTACTTGAATCTGAATATGCAACGGAACCACATCAAAACAAAAATTTACAAGAGTCAGCAGGCTAAATGCAAAAATCCAGGAGAAGAAGAGAAGATTTACCTTCTATAGATTTATTCTTAAGAACCTCAATTTCATTGGAGATCTTACTGCTCTCAGCCTCTGCAACATTGAGCTCCTCTTGCAGATGCTCCATAAATGCATCTGCATCAACACATTCACCTAACATAGAATCAGAAATGGAAATTTATATGCTCAGACAAAAAAAATTCTAGCCAATTTCAGCTTCCTTAGCTAGCATACAGAAATTCTTCTAAATTCCCTAAATTCCAAAAGGCAAAGCAGTTAGTAAAGTCCCAGAAACACAAAAAATTTCAAACAGTCTTTGAAATCCGGACTAAATTTGCGAACACCACTATGTCAATAGCCGGACAAATTGAGCACAAACTATTCTAATAACCTAGAGTGCAGAGATATCAAATAAACAGAAACTGAAGACTTGCCCAAATCTTCAATCCCTAAAAGGCTGAAGTCACTGCACTCAGACATAATCTGCTGCACTTTGCTCTGCAAAAAGAAAAGTCTAACTCTCAAGAATAAAAAAATATACTTCAAGCCATACATCAAATAGTGGCGCGAAAAAAATTAGTTAAAGGAAAATCAAGAGTGGGCAAAATTGAAAGGGAAAGTAAAGTAAAGCATAGTCCCAAAATTACTTCGAGCCGAAGAGCACAATCTTCCAGCAATTGGTCAGAATCAGAAGAATTATTTGCAGCCACAGCATCTTCATTGCAATTACTCAGAATTTCTTCAAGCTCTCTTACCCCGCTGCATGAAGCAAGAAACTCAAATGTATGTTAACGAACATTGACAATAGTACATATATAAAAAAAAGGAAGAGTTACCTGCGAATGGTGTCAAGATCAAGAGTTTCTGATGAAGGAGTAGCAGTTTGCATCTTCATCTCAGAATCCAAATATGCAATATTTCCTCGAGATGTATTTTTACAATCAAAGTTTAATCTAAAATTTTGAAAATGAAGATGAACAGCTCGAAGTTGGGCCTAATTACAGGTAGATTGGGCCCAGGGCCGAGAATAGCCCAATTGTTAATGTGAAAGGGGGAAATGGTGTATTCGCCGTGATTCTGTTTCAAATTAAATTAAATTTTTTTATAAAACTATCACGTACCAATAATCTATTCAAATAAGAATTTTTAAAAAGATATATCATACTATACTATATCATATTATACTGTATTTTAATGAACCATCACTCAAACAAAGCCTAAAAGAAGTTTGTGCATTACATAAAAAAAATGGATTATCTAAAGTTGAAGCTTGGTAATATCACCAATTATTGAATTTTAATTGTTGAAATTTAATAATATGTAGACCCTACAAATCATTAAAACTAAATCTCAACCATTAAAAGTCAATGAATGATTGAAATTGACTTAAATGTACAACTTTACAAACCTCAAACTGTAGAGAATCCAATACTTAAGTCACACCAAGTCCCACGGACATAAAACGGCTTAAAAATTCACACCGACTCTATCAGTGAGCCCAAAAAATGAAACTAGCATACTCAATTAATCATTTCCCTCTCCTTAATATGGGAATAAAACGATATTGGACCAATTGCAAATTATCTAATGCAGCGATATCGGTGATGTCGCTGACGACCTCAATCACTAAACACATGAGTTAACTTCTTAGGTACCACAATGAAAGGGTCTCACAAGAAAGGTGAAGCCACTGGTGACAATTGATACCGCTGGCAGTATCATCGATGTCGTTGGCGACTTGGATGATACCATCGACGGCTTCACATGTCACTGATGATTTCATTTTCTTGCAAATAAGCACAACAAATAACACGAATGAAAGCCAAAGAGCTTATGAGACTCAGAAATTTACCCCGGGATCGTGAATCCACCTCTTCGTTATCTAAATGACACATCTGAGAAGCTCGAATGATGATTTAGGTAGTAATTTCAAGATTCAAGTCTCTAAAATCATATTTAGATTGATTTTTAAACCTAAGTTCTACTAATTTCAATTTAATTATAAGAGAATCAACAAAGAAAAAATCAAGAAAAGATCAACAAATTTCTCTTTTCTTTCCTTTTCTCTATTTATCTTACTAAACTCACTCCAAAATTATTCTCAATTTGAATTTTTGATGTTAATCCTCTCTTTCCTCTTGCCGGTGTTTTAAGGCCAAAAAAACACTTTGAGCTGACTTTTTTGATTACTCGGCGGGTATAGAGCAAATGCATGGCGAAAAGCTGTCTGCCTGCAAAAATTCAGACCGACGTCGGCTTGGTGATACCGCCAGCGATATCATGAAGTCGGTGGTGGCTTCATGACCCCGAGGCAAGGCAGATAGCTAGGTTTCCTAACCTAAAAAGTGATTAAGGGGTCAAATCCGATCTAAAAAGGTCAAATATGATAGTTTAAGGTATTTGATATTTTAATTTTTGAACAATTTTGCTTGCTACCAGGATTAGATCTGAATTCTAATATTTTAATTTTTGAACAATTTTGCTTGCATGTGATGTGATCGTGCGGAAGCGGCAAAGTACCATTTTATTGGATTGGGCTTAATGTAGACATTAAGCCTAAACAGATAAGAAATGCCAGAGGCAACATTTCACACGTTTATGCCATTCATTCATCTCTATTTTCTCTATAATTCAAATCCAACGTCTCGATTTTCTTTCTTCTCACAGAAGTTAAAGGTCAGCTTTTATCTTCGTTCATTGCTTAATATTCTCTTCTTTAATTACGATTATCCATTTCATTCATCTCTATTTTCTCTATAATTCAAATCCAACGTCTCGATTTTCTTTCTTCTCTCGGGAGTTGAAGGTCAGCTTTTATTTTTGCTCATTGGGTAAGTTTTCTCTTCTTTAATTACAATTATCCATTTCATTCATCTCTTTTTTCTCTGTAATTCAAATCCAACGTCTTGATTTTCTTTCTTCTCACAGGAGTTGAAGGTTAGCTTTTATTTTCGGTCATTGCGCAAGTTTTCTCTTCTTTAATTATGATTATCCATTTCATTCATCTTTATTTTATCTCTGTAATTCAAATCCAACGTCTTGAATTTCTGTCTTCTCATAAGAGTTGAAGGTCGACTTTTATTTTTGTTCATTGCGTAAGTTTTCTCTTCTTTAATTACGATTATCCATTTCATTCATCTCTATTTTCTATGTAATTCAAATCCAATGTCTCGATTTTTTTTCTTCTCACAGGTGTAGAAGGTCAGCTTTTATTTTTGTCCATTGCGTAAGTTTTCTCTTCTTTAATTACGTCTATCCATTTTATTCATCTCTATTTTCTTTGTAATTCAAATCCAATGTCTCAATTTTCTTTCTTCTTACAATTGTTGAAGGTCAACTTTTGTTGGGAAACAATGATCCAAAAGAAGTAATTCCAGAACAATCCGGATCAAGTTTAAAGCAAACAAAAACTATAGAAACAGAGTCTTAAGGAACAAAACATAATCCAAAGTGGAAACATCCAGTCCAAAGCAAGTCATCAGGATATATATTGAAGACCACAAATTCCTAAGCACATAATGGAAGCATCCGGTTAAAGTTTGGAAAGAATGTAAACTTTAAATCGCTCAAGAAAAGCATCTGAAAGAAGAACTGGTTGAAATAGCATCCAGATACAACAAGACAAATTCATCCGGAAGATACAATTATTGAGACAACCTTTTGGTCTAAAAAGTCAATGATCCCTTTCCGTTGTACAAGACAAAAATGACAGCTGGCACACTTTTTAAGAAAAGACAAAGGACTGACACAGGAAAGAGAAAAGGTAACAACCTTTTCTACCTAGACCAATAGGAAAGGCCCGTGAAGCACACACTCCAGATTTCTGGCATAAAAGTTGGTAGATCATAAAAATACAAGAAAATGATCGTTGACATCTTTTCAGCCTAATCCTAAGGATTCAAGGGGATATTTAATCAGTCTAATGGATTGATCAATGTATCCAAAAGCGTCACATATTACCTGATCAACGGTGAAGATTTAATTCAACTTCAATAACTCACACCGGCTATATTTATGATAGAAGCCTATAAAAGGAAAGCTTCAAAAGTTGAGAAGGTGCTGGTTGTTTTGAGATAACATACACATGAAAATCTACTATTATAATTAGTAACATGATCCCTCCAAGAAGCAAACAATTCCAAATCAGTTTATAAGGATTCCCAAGTGAGTTATAAACTTGAGGAGATCCAAAACCAAAACCTTTGAGAAAAACAAAGTGTAAGATCTCATACTTGGGTGAGTATTGAGATTGGGATCTAGCTTAGAGTTGGTGCTTTAAGTGGAACTCCCTATAGGACTCAGCTTAGGTTTGGGTAGAAATCTAAGTGGTATATCCTGCTAAAGACAAGAGTACTCAGCTAGGAGTTGGTGCTTCTAGTGGTATATCCTACATCCGGAAAGGGTTACCATCAGGAGACAAAGTGTAAGGCTTGATTCCTACCAGTTGGAAAGGAATCCACTAGTGAAAAGCTCGGAGGAAGGAAACTCTAGGGACTGGAGTAGGTGGGGCCAAACCAAGATAAAATTACTATTTTTTATTTTCTAAATCTTTACATTATTGCATAACATTTCATATTTGCATCATTCGGATCCATTTTATTCGGACCATAATCAAACACGCTACACAAGACTTTTTAAAGTCTGCCTATTTCCTCAAAAAAGGGTCATTCACCCCCCTCTGACCTTATTTAGACCCTTATAGGGACCAACAAGTGGTATTAGAGTAAGTGCTTAAAACTAGAGATCTAACAATCTCGAGTTAAAGGTCCAAATTTTGATCCAAGAATCAGAATGAGTTTCTAAAACTCACAACTCCTTCCTGAGGGTATGTTTATTACCCATCCTCCACTCTTAACCGGTGAACACTACATGTTCTAGAAGAACCGAATGAAGAACTTCATTCAAGCACAAAGCATGATGGCATGGATGGCCATTAAAGATGGCCCATATGAACCTATTCACGAAATAGAGGGTATGACTAGCCGAAAGCCCTCAAGTTTATAGGATGATAATGATTATAAAAGATTGCATGAAAACGTAAATGCTATTAATATGCTTCATTGTGCTCTTAGTGCAGCTAAATTCAACAGAATATCTAGATGTGAGACTGCAGAAGAAATTTGGCAGAAGCTGGAAGTGACCTATGAAGGAACAAACAAGGTCAAAGAAGCTAAAATTGATCTGCTACAACAAAAGCCATAATCCTTCAATCCATCAGCAGCATGAATATTAGATACACTAATCTAGTAAACAAAATGAAGAGGCTTGGGAAGGAGATCTCAGAAGTAGACATGGTCTAGAAAATACTCTAGAGTCTCACCAAGGAATGGGACAACAAGAAGACTACCATTGAGGAAGCTCATGACTTAAACTTCTATAGTTATGATGAACTCATTGGTAATGTCCTAACTCAAGAGTTATCCTTGGAGAGATATAGCCAACAAGAGAAAAAGCCTAAAGAAAGGAAGAAGGCCATTGCGCTTAAGGCAGATTCCATAGGATCAGCCTCTTCTGGATCAGATAAGCTATCAAAGGAATCTACTTACAGCAAAGAAGATATGGCTATGCTGGCTAAGTATTTTGATAGATTCCTAAAGAAAAAAGATAGGAGGATATCCAGAAGATATGAATCAAAAAGATCAAAGGAAGGCGCTTCAAGAAGGGATAAGCCAAGAAAGGCTCCAGAAGAAAAGAAAGATCCGAAAAAAGATGCTGCCTGCTTTGAATGTGGAGAAAAAGGCCACTTTAGAACCAAATGCCCCAAGATTAGAAGAGACAAGAAATATAAGAAGAAAGCTATGGTGGCCACATAAAGCAACAGTGAAGAAAGTAGCAGTTCATCTTCCACAGAGGAAAAATAAACAACTAACTGTGCATTCATGGCACTAATAATCCGAAAGAAATCCATCTAAGCAAGATACTGAGCAAATTGAGGAATCAAAACTAGAGATAGCCACTACTGAGGTAAACTCTCACTCTAATTATGTTTCTAACCTTGATCTTGCTAGAGCTTTAGGGATGGTGATCCACAATGTGAGGAAGTACACCAAAGCCATAAAATCCCTACGAAGATAAGTTCTGGAGCTAGCTGAGGATGCTGAAGTAATGGCATAAGATATCAATCTGATAAGAACCATAAAGCATATGAATGTCGTTGAGGAGAATTTCCTAAGGAGTCAAGTGTAGATCTTAAGTGCTAACTTGACAGGGCTAGATAGAGAGCTAACCCTGATGAAGGAGGCATCCGGAAGGAAATCAAATCCTTTACAAAGAAGGAGAAATCAAAGGCAATCAGCACCAAGAAATCCAAATTAAAAGAATCTGGTGCCCCTAAATCAAAAAGAAAGGAAAGTTAGTAGGCAACCTCAAGCACATAGATTCACAGCTGCTCAAAAGGGAAAAGCTAAGGCTGTATCAAATGAGCAACCTGCCAAGTAAAGAAAGAATCATAGAGCAGAGATTGCACCTCCAACTAGTTTTTGGATACACACTGGACAGATAAGTATACAAGAAGCTCGATACATTAGAAATTATGGAAAGGAGGATCTTAGAAAGATTCAGAACAAGAATGACCAGAGCAGACCCATCTTTGGGTGCAGGTTTTATGGGAAAAACAACCATATTACTAAATTGTATAGATTAAAAAATGGTTATTATGATATTTATCCTTGGCCTGAAATGGTTGATAACCCGAGAGGACCAAAATCTAATTGGGTACCCAAACCCACTTGATTTATTTTGCAGATATACCTTAGATCTACAGTAGATCAACATACATGGTACATTGATAGTGGATGCTCAAGGCATATGACTAGTGATGAGAAAGCCTTCATCACTTTAATTCGGAAGAAAGGTGGAAAAGTAAGCTTTGGAGACAACCAAAAGGGACAGATCATTGGACATGGAACCATTGGATCTGAAATAAATATAGAAGATGTCTCACTAGTTGATGGACTAAAGTACAACTTGCTAAGTGTAGCACAACTCTGTGATAAAGGAAGGAAAGTCACCTTTGATTCCGGAGGATGCTCAATCTATGATTGTAAGTCAAATTAACTCATTCTTTATGCACCTAGAGTAAATAATGTTTTTTGTATTAACATTAAAAATGAGAAAAAAGAATATATGCTTGGTGTCTAAAGAAGAAGAATCATGGTTATAGCACCGGAGGTTGGGACATGTAAGCATGAACCATCTGTCCAAATTAGCCAAAAAGGAATTGGTTGTGGGTTTGCCTAAGGTAGCTTTTGATAAGGATCACATATGCACTACATATCAATAAGGTAAACAGTATAGAAAAAGCTTCCCTTCCATCTCTTATATACCTTCCAAGAGAGTTCTTGAACTCTTACACATTGATCTCTTCGGTCCAATCAAACCAATGAGTTTAGGTAGAAGAGAATATACCATGGTCATAGTGGATGATTATTCTCGCTATACCTACTAGCAGAGATGAAGGCTTTGACCAATTCTAAAAAATATTCATCCGGATAGAAGTAGAACAGGTCATAAGCATTGCACGCATCCGGAGTGATAATGGAGGAGAGTTCAAAAATAAGCATTTTGCTGAATTTTTTAACTCCAAGGGCATTGAGTATAACTTTTCTACTCCTCATACACCTCAACAAAATGGGCTTATTGAAAGGAAAAATAGAACCTTAGTTGAGATGGCCCGGACAATGCTAAGTGAGAACAATTTGCCTAAGTACTTTTGGGGAGAGGTCGTAAACACAACATGCTACATCATAAATAGAGCTCTCATTAGAAAAACCATAGAAAAGACTCCATATAAAATCTGAAAGGGAAGGAAACCCAAAATTGGGTACTTTAAAGCCTTTGGATGTAGATGTTACATCCTGAATGATAAAGCGCAACTAGGAAAATTTGATCCTAAATCTGATGAAGCAGTCTTCCTTAGCTACTCAACACATAGCAAGGCTTACAGAGTCTATAACAAATGAACACATACTATGGTAGAGTTAATACATGTAGATTTCTATGAGACTAACAGTGTAGGAAAAAGAAGTTCAAAATCTGGAAGATTTAACTCCGGAAGCTAAAAATACTGGAGAAAAAGAAGAAGTGCAGATTCCTGATTCCTTCTAGATCAAGAAGTACAAGGGAGAAGATGAAGGAATCCCTCTTGTGAGTGGACGACCTTTTTCCCACCCGCGAGGACCGCGAGAGATGCGTAGCACGGGGGATGAAAATAACAAGCACTATGAAGCGAGCCGAGGGATTGATCCTTATTTTAGCATGATAAAAGGATTAATAAAATTGATGTTGATGTTGAATTTAAGTCCAATTTGTATGTTAAGGGATACGAGACTTGAAATCCCGTATTTTAAAATAGAGTTGCCACCTTGTTAAGATCCACCGGGAATTTGGGTACGATATTCCCATCTGGTGGTTAGACCATACCTTAAAATAGAGATTCCAAGTTCGGATGATGTTATCTATTTTACACTAGGCCAAGTTAAAATACTTCATTCTTTCTTAATTGGTTTTAATCCACCCTATTTATTGTGTTTTAGGTTTATATATTGTTAGCGAGTTATCAAGCAACCAAAGCAATAAATAAATTATTACAGTCATCCAAAAATAAATGCAAAAATTAAAGTTATTACAAGGCTTTTCAAATCTTATACATTTTTCTATGCAATAAATAAAATACCCGAAGGCCTAACATACATCTAACCTAAATCTACCTGTAGAAAATGGTTAGCATAGATACGGCATGTTGTACGAGGTATATCATACAAAGCGGCGTCCCCGTTCGCGGGCTCGGGGGGGGGGGGGGGGGGCAGCAGTCCCTTGCGGGGGTAGCGACCCTTGAGGGGTTGAGGGACAGCGCCCCCGATAGGTCAAGGGGCGGTAGCCTCTCACGGGGTCCAAGGGGCAGCGCCCCTGGCGGGGTCAAGCTATAAGTTTCCTTTGAAAAATTCATTTTCTGAACGAATTTTAGGGAAAAGCCATTTCAGACACGATTATTATTTTAACTAAATTATTAGTGAAAATGCCACATGTTATGGGGTTTGGACCATTTTTGGGGAATTTTGGATTCCTTTCATGATACTGTACATGCAAAATATAAAAAATAAGAAACTAGGTCGAAAGGGCAACATCGGGGCTATTGCCTAGAAACTCATGCCGCCGGCGATATGGTGATGTCATCGGCAACCTGAGCAAGGCCGTTGGTGGCTTCACATGCCATCGGTTATAGTGGAGCCGGCAGCGGCATGGGTGATATCGTCGGCGGTTTCGAAATCTACAGAAATAGATTCAGTAGGTCAGAAACGACTAAAAACTCTAAAAAATGAACCCAAAACACCAAATAGCACAACAAATAGCAAGAAAAAATGCCAAGGAGCTCAAGAGACTCAAGAATTTAGCTCGGGGCCGTGAATCCACCTCTTCGTGATCCAAATGACACATCTGGGAAGCTCAAATGATGATTCGGGTAGTGATTTAAAGATTGAACAATGTTTGTCTTTCAAAATCCTATTAAATTGATTTTAAACTAGGATTTTTACTGTTTTTAAGTTTAATCTAAGAGATTTGGCAAAGAAAAATCAAGAAAAGATGAATTAGAATCCCTTTTCTTACCTTTTCTCCACTTCCTCTCTCTAAAATATCACTCTTTCTCACTCTAAAGCCTCTCCAATGTTTACTGATGTCCCCTCCTCCTTTCTAACCCTAAATCAGGTCTTTTATAGAGCTGGAAATGAATATGGGCGAGTTGGAAGAAGTTTTCACCGAAATGGCAAAAAACTCAGTCAACAGGGAAAAAGTGCAGACTGCCGGCAGGGGCTCACATCGTCGGTGGCATGGCTCAGGCCACCGGCGGCTTGAGTGAATTTGCTGGCGGCATGTCGATGCCGCCGGTGGCTTCAGGCCCCTGCTGGCAGACTGTTAAATGGGGCCCATAACCTGAAAAAGTTGAAAAAAAGGGGGAAAACGGGTCAAAAGCTGATTTTTTTAATTTTTAAAACCACCATAATATATTTGAGATATTTTAGGGTATTTTGGGTGAGAATCATCGGTTCGAGCTTCCACCGAATGCATAGTCGGACACACCGAATGGAATACAAACGTTAATAAAAATTCAAAATGAATTTTTAATGAGTATTAAAATTCGAATATACGTCATCATCGTCTCGCGAGAGGGACTGTAAAATCTCGTGCTCACACCTCTCAACTCAGAAGTTCCACAAGATTATCCTATCAATCATGAGATAAATTTTATGGATAATCAAGAAGAAGGAGTTGAGGTAGTTGAGGAACAAGTTCCAGATTAGCATGCAGACCTTCAAAGAGAGATTCGGACTCACAGAAATCATCCAATTAAAGCCACTTTGGATAATGTCCAAGATTCAGTCAGAACCAGGGGATAACTTAATAGGATGATGAGCCATGCATCCTTTGTCTCTCTCATTGAGCCAAAGAAATTTCAAGATGCTGAAGGAGATGAAAGCTAGATGATGCCAATGCAAGAAGAACTAGATTAATTCACTAGGAATAATGTTTGGGATCTAGTGTCACCACCAAAGGGGAAGTCAATCATTGGCACCAAATGGGTATTCCAGAACAAAATAGATGAATCCGAAATCATGGTGAGAAACAAGGCAAGATTAGTTGCCCAAGGCTACAATCAGCAGAAAGGTATTGACTTTGAAGAAACCTTTGCTCCAGTAGCAATATTAAAGGCAATCCAAATTCTGTGTGCTTTTGCATCATTAATGGGATTCACATTGTTCTAAATGGATGTTAAAAGTGCATTCTTAAATGGAGTTATCCAGGAAGAAGTATATATGAAGCAACCACCTAGGTTTGAAGACTCGAAGTATCTAGATCATGTGTACAAGCTGAAGAAAGCCCTCTACGGATTGAAGCAAGCACCAAGAGCTTGGTATGAGAGACTCACTACATTTCTCATATCCAAAGGATACATCCGGGGCAAGGCAGATACAACACTTTTCATCAAGAAGAAAAAGGATGCTGTTATTCTAGTTCAGATCTATGTAGATGGCATCATCTTTAGAGCAACAGATGAAAAGATATGTGAGGAATTCAAAATGCAGAAGGAATTTGAGATGTCAATGATGGGAGAACTTAATTTCTTCCTTGGTCTACAAATCAAGCAGAGTTCGGATGGAATTTTCATCAATCAATCCAAGTACACCAAGGAGATTCTAAAGAAGTTTGAAATGGATAAAAGCAAGCCAATGTCCACTCCCATGGGATTAGATACTATCCTATCAAAGGATTGTGAAGGAGAAGAAGTAGATCAAAAGCTCTATAGAGGAATGATTGGATCACCGCTATACTTGAAAGATAGCAGACCTAACATACATTATATAGTTTGATACTGTGCAAGATATCAATCCAATCCTAAGGATTCACATCTCAAAGAATTAAAGAGAATCCTTAGATATCTACTAGGAACCACTAAAGTTGGGCTATGGTATCCTAGTAATGGGAATTTTACATTCCAAGGCTTCATTGATGTAGATTATGGCAGAGACACTCTTGAAAGAAAGAGTACATTCAGAGGTTATCACTTTCTTGGAGATTGCTTGGTGTCATGGTATAGTAAGAAGTAAACTTCGGTTGCCTTATAAACTACTAAAGCATAATATATGGTAGCAGGAAGTTGTGTAGCTCAACTCCTCTGGATCAATCAACAGTTAGAAGATTATAGAGTTTAATTCGGATGTGAGGATGTAATGTGTGACACCAAAAGTGCCAATGATGTGTTAAAAAATCCATTTCTTCATAGCAGAATGAAGCCTGTTAACATCAGACTCCACTTCATCCAGGATCATATAATGAAGAAGGATGTTGCACTAGTCTACATTCCAACAAATGAACAAAGGGAGATATCTTTACTAAGCCATTAAGTAAAGATCAATTCAACAGGCTAAGGGAGTCAATTGGAATGTTTAATCCAATCTGAAGAAGAATCCAAAAGATAATCAGGGATTAGTTTGGACTTTAATAAGTCAAGGAGTTAGGAAGAAACGAAGGAGTAAAGTTGTATATGGATCCGGAGAAAAGTTTGCCAGCTCAACAGACAGACTTGACAAATGGCAGTAAAAGCACATAAAGGTAACTGTACACGTTTTCAAATTTCAAACGTTTATTAGATGTTACACGTGCGGTAAAACTCAAAAGCTAGATTTAAATAAATCATTCAAATTCTCCGGTTTCAACGCCATTTACCTCTCTTCTCAAACTTACCTGCCATGTCATCAATCCATTTAAAGTTAACTATGTCTGAATTATGATTATACCCTCACTTTGGGAATTCTATAAAACCCCCCAAAAATCCCTCTGCTTCTTCACGTAAGTAATTCTCTACTGTTACTCTGCAAATTTCTCTTCAGAAACCCTAAGCATAATCCTTTCAAACTCATAAATGGCATCTACTCAACTCACTCCTCCTCCTCCCAAATACATCTTTAATTAATCTGGTCTTAAAGATGAAGATTTCACACCTCTTAAATTGAAAAATTCTAACTCAGTAGTTCCAACAGACTACTTGGGAGATAACTTTCTATTCAAAACGGAACCCTACTCCCAACTTATAGAGGATCAACACCTTATGGATTTCTTAAAGATTAACTTCCCCACCTATCTGGATTTTATCAAAGAATTTTATGACAACTTGAGAGTACACTCCTACTATGATGCTCTCAAAGCCAAGGTACAAGGCAACAGTATTACTATCTCACCACAATTCTTTGTAGAACACCTCAACATGAAGAATGATGGGGTTCAATTGAGGAATGATGGGGATGAACTCTTGGTCAAGTACTGCCCAAAGAAATGGCTTCCTCTCCACTACTTTGGAGATAAATTCTCCACCTACTGGCCATAAACACCAAAAATCTCCTTTTAGAATTGCGTCCTGTAGCACTGGGTAGAAAGTAGGGTTGTGAATATGCCAGTACTAATCATCCATTTCCTGAGACATCACAGGAACTCCTATGGCGCTCTTATTACCAAGATCCTCCTAGCAAATGGAGTAGATTTATCCGGAGCCCAATTTGTTCAGGAGAAGGAAATTCTCAAAAAGAATTTCAAGAAATTAAGCTTCATAGAAATGTGGGATGAAGTTAAGGCAATCCGACTGAGGGAAGAAAGAAAGGAGAATAGCAGAGTCCGGAAGGCCAGAGTTGAAATTGCTCCGGAGGCCAAGAGAGCCAAAACTACTAAAACCAAAGCTTAAAGAAAGATAAACACCAAGCTAGTTGTTGAGGAAGATGATGAGGACAGAATACTTCTCACACAGTTTATACAAACCACACCTGAAAAGCCTAAGAGAAGAGGAAGGCTTATCAAAGCAGCAAATAAGAAGAAAAAGCTAGTTTGTGAACTGAAGGCAAATGAGAACATTGCAGTAGCTACTGCTGCAATCAGAAAATGATATAAGAAGGGGCAAAAAAGAAGTATTGAAGATATCCTAGTAGAGGATAATGGGTCAGATAGTGAAGAAATCGGAGATGGGGAGCCTGTCCGAAAAAACAGTTCCTAAGGAAAGGATCTACCTTTAAAGAAGCCCTGAGAGCTTAAAAGTTAAAATAAGCTACCAAAAAGCCAACTGCAGGAATCACTATTCAAGAGGCAACCCTCAGAGCCTCAACACTAATAAACTTAAGCAAGGGCAAGTAATTGGTTGTCTTTACTGAGAAACCAGTCATTCCGGATAATATTTTTTCGGAGGATCTTCTGTATGAGGAAATGATGTCAGTGGTCCGAGACAAGCTCAAAGTAAATAAACTTACGAAGAAGGGACTCGGAGGCTCATCTAGAGTGGCAACAACTAATAGTCCTTCAGTCCTGCTCGCTCCAACAGATTTAGAGCTTCTCAAGGAGGCTAAATATCTAGATGAAGAGCTGTGCCTATTTAAAGCAAGAACAAAGCCTTTTCTGGATAACTTGTTGAATGTAGAAGCAGAAGTGGTTGAGCTGGAAAGTCCTGAAAAGGCATTGGAAGGGAATGGTGTCAACACCTCTACCATTCGGGAAAATGAGATGGTAGTGGTTGTAAGTCCTATACAGGCAATTAGAGGGGAGACTAAGGACAGTTCGAGTCTTCCAGATGTTGGGTTAGTAAAGCAAAATGAAGAAGAACATACAGAGCCTCAACAAACCAATCAGGTAATCATCCTCCCAAACATCTCTACTATAGATGAAATTTCGGCCGGTATGCCGATGAAATATAGGACAACTTAGGTGCAGACTCCCAAACTGCATCTAAGGACAACCAATCTATCTCGGAATACAATAAATGGGTATTCTACTCAGCGGGTGAGTGATTATAGTTTGGAAGGTACTTTCTGTAATTGGAAAATTATGTGAAAGGCTTCTCCGCCTAGAGAAAAGGAGTTGAGATTAGTGGATTAAAGGCCAAGACACTCTCTTGGGACTGGATGTAAGCACAGGTTGCCGAACCAATATAAAATCTATGTGTCCTTTACTTTAAGTTCAAGTTTTGCAAGGTTTTACTCAGCTCGCTGACCTACTCAGCGTAGATTGTTCTAATCATGAAATAGTTCCCAGTTTTATTCCAATGAGTCATTCACCCCCCACTCTGACTCATTGAGTGTACGCATAGGGACCAACATCTATTTTCTCTGTTATTCAAATCCAACATCTCGAATTCCTTTCTTCTCACAGGATTTGAAGGTCAGCTTTTATTTTTATTCATTGTGTAAGTTTTCTCATCTAATATTACAATTATCTTTCTTTATGTGTTTAGTTTTTTATGGAACTTGTGATCTTGCAGCTTTGATTTTGTGTCTCTCAAAAAATCATCTTTGCTGAATTGTGTTATTCTGAATTAGATAGAAAGTGTGTATTTATGACCCATTCCGTATTTGATTCGAATAAGCCTAAAGGTAAGGCTGGTGAACTTTTGTTGGATGAAACATATAGTTAGTTAATGTATTGAACAAATTATGAATATTAATTTACTTTTGATGTTGAAATATTGGAGTTGAATTGAAGTGGTGAAGTTGTATTGCAGGAATTAGGTAAGGTTGTGGGTTCTGCTCCCCTAGCTTTGTGGGTGAATATAAGAGTCCTCATCCAGCTGATCTTTCAAAATTTGTTGCGGGTCACTGGCCATACGCACTCGGTTTTCCTGGGCTAGGTGGAAAATTACAGCTGTGACTATTTCGCTAGCTTAGTATTCTGTTTTTTTCCTACTATAGTCTTAGCTTTATTCATGGAAAATTAGACTATACAGTATTTTCGAACTTATAAGCGCTCTTGTGCTCGTGATATATGCTAGTTGCAATTTGATACACCCAGTAATTTTATACACAACAAAGTTTTTCTTTTATACCCATCTTCTATGTCTCTTTTACTCCTTTAATCGTTTAACACAATTTATAAGCTATTTATAAACTAGTTTTACATATTAATTTATCCGCTTATTTTTAAGTTGCTTATAAGTTAAAAAGCACTAACAATGAGAAACATACTTAAGAAGAGACTCGCTTACGAGTGACTTAAAATTAGCTCAAACTCGAATTAGATAGTGTGATTTTACACAAGAATAATGAGAAAGATGTTACCGGTTTAGTCGAAAACTGAAATTCGAACGATAATTAAACAATTAACAAATAGCTTCGAGTTTAGTCCTTAACCGAAAGATAAGGAAATTAGCTTCTCATAATTGAAATAAACAAAGCTGAAAAACTTTATTATGAACAGGAAAGTAAAGAATTAAAAAGGGTTATGAACAGGAAAGTGAAGAATCAAAAAGGGTTGATGGCGTTCAAGCGTTAAAAACCCAAGCAAAGGATGTTTTTGTTCTATTCTAAAAATCAACCTAAATAGATTGGAAGTAAATTCTATCCTAAAAGGAAAAAATCTCCCAGTCAAAGTTAATGACTAAAACAGGAGTTCTGAAATTCCTAAATAATTAAAAAGGGAGTTAGGTAAAATAAAATAAAAAAGGAATACACCCTAAAGTAAATCTGGAAATTTTTGAGGAGCAGGACTGAAATTCTGATGTAGTCTTTCACGTGTTCAGCAAATATGGACCAACTCAGCAAAACGATAAAATACAAATTCCAGGCTTCTGAAGTAACTCTAGGCTCCCTTTGTCCACTTAAAATCTCCAACCAATTTTGATTCGAATAGCGTACTGGCTAACTCGCAAATCTTCCCAAACTAACTCAAAATGGCCCCAAACCAATTCTCTTGCATTAACAACGTCTTCAACTTAATTTAAGTCTGAAACAGATAAAATATCACAAAATATCACGAATCGGGAGGATCTAACCCACAAAATCAGTCTAAACTAACATCAAAAGCATGTATAATTTGCATGTTATCAACTATGTGATATATAAATCAGAATTTTACATTGATGACATGGTAATGTTTTCACAATTTTACAATATATTTTAAAAAAACTAGATACAATATATTATTTATTTCATGTTGAATTGTATTTTTCAAAATTAAATAATAAAAAAGATTTAATTATTTACTAAATTACTGTTATAAATATATATTAATGTTGAGATTAATTGTTCATTACTCTCAACATTATGTCATCTAACGTGTGACCTTACGAATTCAAGTTATTTACCTATAAATATAGGTTATTGTAAGATATACAAATGATGAATAAGAAGAATGGAAATACATATTACTTGCATTCTCTCTATATTTCTCATATCTACTTTGATATTCATTCTTGTTATTTTTATTATTTACAACACGTAATCAACATGAGTTTGGTCTTTCAGTGAAAGCCAACAAGAATATCGTTTAGTTGTACGATAAAAAATATATATTTTATGCATACGAGGGTTGAGTCAATTAATTTCTTATGTACCCATAGGTACTATATTGGATTTGAATCAGATTTAGGATCAATTTATATTAATTGACTACCTCCATTATGTTGTTGCTAGCAAATATCATTATTTTTTGTTTTGGATCTTTCAAATCATTCTCGCAGGAGATTCGAGCCCATTTTTTTCTGATCCTTCGATAAAAAGATTCATTCTCTTCATAAAAATAAGAGGTAGATCCAATAAAGACCTATTTTTCGATTCATCTCTGAAGCTGAATACCTCATTCAAGAATTATTTTTGATCCAATCCGTAGGAATCAATAAAATAGGTAAATCCCTTATGATACACGAGATCCGGCTCAGTTATTAATAGAGTGAATAGATCTGCCATTTCTTGAAATCTCTCTTCTGATTCAAAATCGTAGTGTAACGTGTACCCCCACCATTCCGATCATGGAATAGATGAAATAAATAAAAAAAAATGGATTTTAGTTTAAGAAAGAAATCTTATTGGAACTGTCCATATCCAGTTCATCCTTCAGAACCATATCATATCCCGGATCGGATGGATGAATTGAGACGGTTTTTTTGTAAATACGTGATTATCTTGAATATATTAACTATTTCTTTATTTTTTGATCTCTTGGAAGGGACAAAAGAAACATCTTGTTCTTTCTTCACCAATTTCTGATCTCTAGTGGATCTCTCAGTAGGATCGAACCCAGATGAAGCTCTGACGATATGTCAGAGAAAAAAGAACGAATGGATATTATAGGATTTCCAAGAAATTCTTTGATTTCTTTTGGAAGCAGATGATTATTCATCTCCTTCTCACCTTCCCCGAGACATTGAGTAATATCCAGAAAGGCATTTAGGATTCAGTCTGAATCTATGTTCGTACCATTTGAAGAAAGGAAGGATATCAAAGAATCAATCTTTCTTTGAGTTGTTGAATCTTTCTTTGACTGATCAATGTGTGATATTTCAAATCCTCATTACTAATGGAATCGAAATGATCTCTAAATTGATCAGAAGATCCCTTCATTCGGCAAGAATTCCTTCTTGAAGGAAACTAGATCTTGTGGAATCATATTTAAATATTTGACGATATTTTCCGTGTCTTGCTAAAAAAAATAACCCTTATTTACCAACCACACATTGTCTAACTAAATCCAACTCTATCTCGATAGGTTCCTCGTAAAATCCAATTCATGCGGATTATTCCCCCAACTAACGAAGAGATCTTGGCGGAATTACAATTTTGCAAAGAAATAGCCCACTTCTTTCTCAAGAAGAGATGGGAAACAAGTTTAATTAAGCATTACAAATTAGCTTTCTATTTGATTGTCCAGATAATTTCTATTATTTGAGATGAAATATATTATCACATCATAGAGTTATGTACTGTTTAAGCATTAATTTTTTTCTGTTATAGCAAAAAGTTACATATTCTTTGACAAACTAATCTAAAAAACTGGACTTAACTCTATATGTGTTACCAGTCATTCGATCCAAGGGAGTCGACAAAAAAAACACCAAGCGAACCAAGTGCATAAATCTCATGTATTGAAAAAGGTAATTTAAAACAACGTAAGATTTGAGTCCATATATGCAAATGATTGAGATCAATCAGAATTCAAAACTAAGAACAAGATTATGCATAATTTAACAGATTAATTTAGAAGGCTAATAGGCTATTACTTGTACATGTTCAACAAAAAATTGAACAGAGGAGAAATACTGGCAAGAAAATTGAATGGTAAAAAGAAAAATAATCATATTTTGATTTAGCTGTGGACGACAATAAGGACCAAACAAAAGAATGTTAATCCCCTCTTCTAAAGATAAGATAATATGGGAATAAATTAAAAAAATAATAAAAAATATATAAATAAAAAAAATTAAAATAAAAAGGCTTAATGCATCAACGATATCTTCGATTTGATACAAAAAATTTATTGTCTTTCTGAACTTTAAAAGTGACCTTGCAGCTACCTCAATTTTAAAAAAGTTTATCAGTTTGCTCCATAAATGCCGTTGGCAGCTTTTAATTGGAGAGGGAAAAATTTAAAAATAATATCTTTGAAAAGTCAAACCAACCGGAAGCTGACATGTGGCATTCATGGAGTAAAGTGGTGTACTTTTTCAAAGTTGGGGTAATTGCGAAGTTGAGGATTTTGTTAATGCATTAAGCCAAATAAAAAAGATAAAAAGATAAATAAAAAACAAGATGGAGTAAGTAATAAATGCTCAATCGTTTTTTTTAAAAGAAATTTACCTCATATGGACTTACAATAATGATAAAAGAAAATCTTATCCCACCACGCCCGAGTGTGGACTCGAACCTACAACCTCTAGGATCACAGCTTCATAGCTCAACCACTAGACCAAGCCTTTGCCACCATAAATACTCAATAGTTAAATGGAAGTATAGTACAAAAAATTGACCCCCATTATAATTTCGGGAAATACAAGGAAATACTGATTTTTTTTATATACCTAACTTTCTTTTTCTTTAGTTGTACATTTAAGGTTATTGTTTTTCTCTTTACCACAACCTTCTCTCTCATATTTAATTTGATTTTCATAACTTAAAACGTCTATATCTCACAAACAATTAATTTTTTTGACATGAGCCTTTAGAATATTTTATTCATCTTATTTTTATCTTTAAAACGAAATCCGAATTGAATATTTTTGGAGCAAAAAAAATTTTTGCAGTCTTATATCAGTTTTTTACTATCTTTATACCAGGTATAAGAGTTTTTTTTACTTTACATAGAACATGAAAGTTTTAATTAAACCAAAAGAATCCATGATCGATTCATGTTGATTCATCAAGAAAGGAACGAAAACGGAAGCGTGCCTAAACTTGATTTGAATGGATTTTGATTCATATAGGATCGAATGATCTTCCAGAAGATTCGATCGAAAACTAAAGGGAAGCGTTGTATGAAAAGTAGCCACCGTTCTTATGGGGACCAACCCCTATTTATAGATTTCTGAATTGGCAAATTTCTGTTTTGGCCCTTCAACAAAACAAAATTTACTCAACGGCCCTATACTTTCTTCCTACGATCAGTTTGACACCTTAATAGTCAATATTTTTGAATTTGACCACAAACTTATTTTGAATATTTATTATGACTACCATACACATTTAATAGTTACATATTTAACCCAGACTTTATGAATTATTAGAAAATAATTCTAACAGAATAATGTTGCTAATGTTTTATGTTATCTACCTGAAAATAAATGAAAAACTAGTGCTATAAAGACATTATACCACTCTTATACCAGGCATAAAAATTTACGAAACATTGGTAAAATTGGTATAAGATGCGAAAAAATATTTTTGCTCAAAAATATTCAATATGGATTTTGTTTTAAAGATAAAAATAAGACGAACAAAATATTCTAAAGGCTCGTGTAGAAAAAATTAACGGTTTGTGAGATAGAGTCGTTTTTAAGTTGTAAAAATCAAATTAATTAGGAGAGAGAGGTTACAATGAGGGTTCTTGTAAGCATGTAAGAGCATCTTTAGTAGATAGTGGATTCCATGATTACGTGACATGTGGAATAGAAGTTCACATTGATGATATGTCAATTATTTTTAAAATAGACAATGTCTATAAAAAAAGAGTCACACTAGATTATCTATTTCATTTAGAAATATGTAATTAAATAATTAAAAATACTCAATTACAAGCTTGTTTCAATGTTAAATATTAAAATATTGATTAATTTGATGAGTTCGTAGTCTATTTAATTGTCTACATGTAGAAGATCAAATAGATAATGTCCAACATTTATTGTGCCACATTATATAGGAAAGAGAAAATAGACAAGTTAGTGTAGAACAAGTTTTGAATTAATTATCTATTCTTGCCTATATGGTAAGATTTTTATTGGAATGGACTATCTACTAAAGATGCTTTAAAAGCAAAATTCAAAAGTTAAAATATTATAATTAAGAAAAAATTTAAGTAATTAAGAAAAATAAATTTTATAGTGAGATTTAAAAAATATTAAATTAATATTTATAAAATTAAAAGCTAAAATTCTTATATTTAGCTAAGTTAAAGCGTGGAATTTGGTTTAGTGGTGAGAGCGTAAATTTGCAGCGAAGAAAAGTCAAAGGCAACATATTTCCACGGAAAGAAACTCTTTTAAAAAAAGAAAACAATTTCTTATTTTATTATTTTTTATATAATTATAAGCATTGTCATTGAAATTATATTTTTTTCATAGATTAGTTAGAGATAAATTCTTCACTGTGTCTCTGTATTTAATGAAATTTGAATTATATTCTCTTTCCACATATCTCTTGTTTTGTCAACTGAAATATACTTTTTATGTTAACAATTTCTTATCTTACATAGGAGAAGTAATTTTCAGGAAAAAAAAGAAAATATATATATGTTCACTTATTTTATTTAAAATTATTTAACTTGTTACTTTGTCTGTATATCAAATTGATAAATGTTATATCACACCTACAATGATGAAAAATGTAAAATAATAGTTATTTTTTAAAAAATCGAGCTGATTGTAAAAAAAACTTACAATATTTGTACTATAATATACCAAGCAAAAAAGAGAATATTTAATTTCCCAATATTGACCCTTGTTTGTTTTATGGACAATTGAGATTATGGTGTTGTGGTTGTCCTTCGGAAAAACAATTATGCAGGGAAATTTATATTTGCAGATGTTAAAGGGTAAGTTTGGTATTATTTTTTAAGCTGCTATTAAAATAAGTTGATCTCACAAATATTGAATAGAACTACATATTTTAGCTTTCAACAACACATTTTAATCCTTTATACTAATTAATTATGAATTGTCTGATTTATTTTTTCTAAAATAAAATCTACTACTTCTAGTAAAAGCTTAAAAAATGAAATTTTTAAAAAAGTCCGAGCCAAACTGGCCTAAACCTTTCCATCCTTGTGCTTCTATCGAGTGGACGGCCTCGATTGTGGCTTTTCAAGAGTTTGTTCTTATCTAGGATATATTTTTACAGCTTATGTTTATCATTTCTTTGCTAATATCCCTAGATCCTGTAAGTTTCTTCAAGTCTGTACTTTGCTATTCAATGTATGTCTCTGTTTCCATGGAGGATCGTCGGTCCTCGTAATGAACCGTTTCAAACTCATTTGCTAATAGTTTTCCAAAGATCTTTGAGCTGCTAAAATTTCAACTGTAACTGAGCAATTTCTCAATCCAAGTCCCTTTCCTCAAAGAAACAGCACCAGGATAATAATTGTGTCTGATAATGATAACTGCTGCATTTGATGAATTCATATTTCATAGAGTTGTGTACTGTTTCAGCATTATTTTTTTTATGTTGTAGCAAAAAGTTACAAATCCTTTGGCAAACTAATCTTAAAAAATTGAACGTGAATCAATATATATGATACATATCCAACAGAATCAACAAAAAAAAAAACTCCATAGTGACGAACCAAGTTCATAAATCTCAAGTAGTTTGAAACAATGTCTATGATTTGAGCAGATATATGTAAATGATTGAGATCAATCAGAATTCTAAGCTGAGAACAAGATTAATTTAGAAGGTTAATAGGCCATTAAACTTCTTGTACATGTTCAACAAAAAATTAAACAAACGAGAAAAATACTGGCAAGAAAATTGAATGGTAAGAAGATAAATAATCATATTTTGATTTAGCTGTGGACCACAATAAGGACCAAACAAAAGAATGTTAATCCCCTCTTCTAAAGAAAATACATTTTGTACCCCCCAACAAAATTTGCAACCCCGGGAAAAGAACCACAGAAAAATAAGAGATTCAGATTACTCTTCTTTACAAAAAAAAATCAATAACTTCTAATAATTAACGAATCTATCATTAGAGGCCTGTGGTTAACTACCTGTGTTTCAAAGAAAAAAAAAAACCCTCCCTTCGCCTAACAGAGATTTGGCCGCTATCTAGACTGTCATTCAATAAAGTAAGAACTACTTGAACAAGAATGAAAAGATCTAGCAGCAAGCCAGCCAAAATAGTTAGCGAACTGTGTTGAATTTTGTTCAATACGTTGTTGGTAGGTAAATCCTAAAGATGGCTCGCTTACCGATCTTTTGCCTACAGGTTGGGCATTTGTTATGCAACGATTTTAGCGATTTCAGAAGACACTCGCTACAGAAGATGTGGCCGCACTTTGTCGATGTTGGCTCAATCAAAGGGCCGATGCATATAGGGCAACTAAATACAGGTTCCTTGTACAGCGAGGCTGGGTGGGGCGATTCTGGAATTAAGCAAACATTATCTCCCTGCAGTAATAGTTTCATAATCATGATACTTGCGATAGTGAAACAAAATAAAATAGAGTAAAAGATGATTAGTTGTTTGAATAAATATTGTGAACGTATATAATGGACTAAGTCTATGTTCTTTTAAACTTATAATATGTTCAGTTCAGTACATACAAGTGCTGCATACATATAAATTTACATTGAAATAAGTACATTTCAGTTCAGTACAACTACTTATAAGTTGAAAAGAACAATGCCTAAAAGGAGGTACTTTTACAAGTAGTCTCATAGCTAGAGGCAATGAATGAAGAGGAAAACAGATGGACAAAAACATTAAAGAAGTTGAAAATTAAAAATGTGAATTCTCATCAGATGCATAATTTAAAAACATAAAACTCAGTTACGAAATCAAGGCTCATTGCACCACAAGCTCCCTCAAGTTGTCCTTATTTGCCTACTGCCCCCTGAACTTTGAAAAGGTCCTCATAGCTCCCTTAACTTTCAAAAAGTGCACCACTTAACCCCTTATAGTCACGTGTCAACTTCTGGATCATCTGACTTTACAAATATATCTTTTTCTCTCTCCAACCAAAAGTTGACATGTGGCATTAAGGAGACAAACTAGTGCACTTTTGAAAGTTAAGGGGGCTACGGGGACCTTTTCAAAATTTAGGGGGGCAGTAAGCGAAATGTCACAAGTTGAGGGTGTCTGTGATGCATTTGGCCAAAAATCAAAAGGAACATGCTAGCAGCATCAGATTTCATTGAAAGCAACTTAAAATTAACTTCAGATAGCTTAGGATGGAATGCCAAAATTTTTAAGCAACAACAATGATGAATGTCACTTAACCAACAACAAAGGCTGATTAAAGAAAAATATGTAGCTTCAATCAACTAATATAATCTGAAATTTTACTGCATCAAGGCAAGAAAACAGAAGCCATGCTATTATCACAAAAAAAGAGGGGAAAAACACAACTAGGTCATGGAAGGAATGAACCAGTAATCGGATAATACCTTCTTTTTGCTACTTGATCCTGGTTTGCAAGGTTGGCAGCCATCACGCATGCTTTTGCAGTTGGAGCATAAATTGGCCCCAGCTGTTATTTAAAATTAACATACAACTTAAGTTAAAAGAACACAAAGTAGATGGCGGGTAAATTGTCAAAGTCGTTAGATACTATTCTCATTCAAGTTATGCTGAAGAACTAACTATTGAGCAGTTAGAAATAAAATCTGGAAGACTTAATTCTACTTCACATAAAACACAACTGCTCTCACATAGATACTACATAACTATGAATTAGGAAAGAAGACAACTAGAGAAGAACATACCATTTAAAATAATTTAGACCGTGTCATCAGTTTTGCAATCGTGCTGCCCTCACATGACAATGGCCTCTTGTGCCCTATGAATAGTGAAAAGTAGGCAGACAGATGCTCATACTAGGACTCTATCCAGAACCAATTATAGAATGAAATAAAACTATCCCATTATCATACATGAAATTAGACTAGAACACTAAAATTTGTGAATTACTCCATTGTTAAAATAACATATGGAAAAGTGAATCACATATTGGGGTAGAATATGGAGAATCTGTACTTGTAAAACGGTGGCATTGTATTGAAGAAATCTAACTAAATTACAGGTAAAATAAATTTCGGATGAACTCTTCTTTTTCCCAACACAAGAATGAGATGAAACAAAATCTAATGTTATTGAATGAACCTGGGTTGAACTATTATTCCCATAGGGGAGAAAGGCTGGATTTTCGTGCGCCATCACACGTACGATTAATTTAAGTTGTTCCTTGCCTAGTTGTTTGCAGATGGCAATAAAAATGCCAATCATCAAATTTAAGAGATCTCAGAACAAAAGGTGCACATCAAATCACCAATGCCACCTCACTCATTGCTCAATAGATCTAGTTGTGGACAACGAAAGGAATAAATTCAATTGCAGAGCTAGGTCACTGGAAAATCCAATCTCACTAAAACTTAATTTCATTATATGGAAGACGAAAAATGAACATAAAGCTATAGATATCAACAAAAAAACCACCACCTAAAACCAGACGTGTGAAACCAAAAGGTCTATGTCATTGCACTAACCCAGGTGACCTTAAATACATGAATGCAGATAAGAACATGTAGATAATAGTATGCTAATTTACCATCCCATCCTTCGAGAATCCCTGTAGCTTGGCCAGCTAATTCACGCCTACCACGAGAACTCTTTCTTTCAGAATTTTCCATTGCCTAACAACAGGTGAAACCACAAGTAAGAATGCATAGCAACGAATTACGTGATAGAGGTCCGAAAAAAAAAATATTACATACTTGAGCAAAAGCCTGGGGTGAAATGATAGAAATTTCATCGTCAAGAACCTCGGTAGCATTTGAGATTTGTTGCAGAGGCCATCTATGATCTTGAACTTCTGGGGGGTTGGAATAATTATAAGTGGATAACCCTAGGGATAAATCAAGAGGGGACTGGATAGCAAAATTGAGATCTATATCCAGATTCAACCCTCTTTGCTGAGGGTTCATCAAATCCCCTTCGAGACAGTTCAAATCCCATGAATCCATATCAGAGACAAAAATTTATAAACCTAACACCAAGAGAGAAAAAAATATTGTCATTTCTCAATTAAACAGAACCAGCAACATGGATTAAACATACCAATACTGCAAAGAAAATGAGGTGGTGTTTGGTTCACGGAATTGCTATTCCATGGAATAGCGGAAAAGTGAGCGTGGAGAAGGGTTAAAAATGGTAGAGTTTTTGTCTAGAATCAGCCATCGGATGGAATAGCTATTCCTAGCTATTATACATCTCATGGGTAGCTATTCTTATTTGAAATGAAGGAATAGCTATTCCATGAGAAGTGTAATCTCATGTCGGATTCTAGGCAAACAATCTACCATTTTTAATTTTTTTTATTCATTTTTTTTATTCCACGAATAGCAATTCCGTGAACCAAACAAACGTTCTAGGTTTAAAGCATCTAAACACAGAAAAAGGCATCCACATTATAAGAGATTGAAGCAAACAAAAAGAAAAGAAGTAGCAAATTCGCCCATTGAATCAATTTTATCCCCTACAATCTAGAAACAGAATGCAGATTAAATATTATTGAGATTACTCAAAGAAATTTCACCACAAATTACACGGGCACTATATTCCGATTCAAAAACAAACACAAATATGACGACATGTGCAGGGAAATGAGTACAGAAAAATCACAAAAGAAAATTTAAAAAAGCATATAACAGAAAAGGCGAAGAAAACGCACCAATAGATGAAAATCTAGACCGAATTGCGGTATGCGAAGGCGGAGGAGAAGCCAATCGGCGACCGGGATTTATAGAAAAGAGAAGAAGAAAGGGGCCAACAAACAAGGCAAGAACAAATTTTTATTGTTAATTGAATTGAAAAGGCAATGTCGCATTGGATTTCCATTTTAATTCAGAAATTCTTTTCTTTTTTAATTTAGAAAGAAGATCCCTTTTAAAATTAATATGTTACGTCTTTCTCACAGATTTTCTATTTAATTTTTTTCTTTATAGCCGCCTATTTTGATTTTGTTTACTGGGTTTGTCATCATCGCCTTCTAAAAAGTCCTCGCCCCTTTGAATATATTTGGTTTTTGTGTTTTCATGTATGAACTCAATACGGAGCCGTTTTTGTAATTTAGTCAATATTGTTTTCAATTCTTTTTCTTGTTAATAAATTTGAGAATTTTTTCAATATTCAAAAATTAAACTAAATTAGAAATGTCATTATGCATAGCAATTGAAACACATATTTTTGTTCTTTATTTTTAAGGAAAAAGTTAATACTAGGAAATAAAAGTTGTTTTTGACGTTAATTAGTAAAGTGGTTTGCATTGCTGTAACTATATTAAAAATTGTTATGATAATAATAAATATTAATTTAAAATAAGCTAAAATAAGGATATCAATTGGACATAGTTTAAGTGGTAAATTTATTAAAGATAGATGGGGTAGTTTGAGGTTTAAATCTCAACTCCTATAATTAAAGCTCTCTTTATAATAATAATTTAAAACCTTTGTGCAAAAGGTTCAGTGATTGAACCTTGAAACTGTGATCCTAAAGGTCACAGATTTGAGTCCATATACGAACAGGATGAGATGATGTTTATCTTTATTATTATTACAGACCAACGAATTAATTTTTTAAGAAAAAAAGTAAAAATAAGGAAATTTTAGTTAAATACAAAATTTTAATTCTCAAAAGTTAGGTTGTACAAGCATGCAATAATAACTTTTTTTTTTGTGAATTATTGTTTCTCTCGTACTTGCAATTTCACTCCGGTAAATTATCAGTGCTCTCCTATCAAATTAGCCTTTTCTTTAATTTTGGATCATTAATTACCGCCCCTTTTTATGATTATCGCCTCATGTAATGACGAACGTGTCTCTATTATCGGTATAATTAATATTATATTTATATATTAATATTTTATAAATAAATATTAATTATATTTAATTTTAATTAAATAATATTTTAATTAAATAAAAATAAATATATTGGTTATTATAAAAATAAAAAACCTAAAAAGCAAATAAAAAATAATTTTTATTACGAATTATAAAGGAAAACAATTTAAGTAATAAACAAAAAATCCTAAAACAAAAATGAAAATAAAGAAGATCAAAATCTGTATGTTCTAAATATAAATTCGATTGAGTGTTGTAAATCTCAATATATCATTAAAAGATTTATAGTGGTCGGTGCATTTTGAGTTTACTAGTCGAATTTAATAAAGGTCAAAATTTATTTCATAAATTTTGTGATCACCATCAAATTTATTACAAGTCTCTTTTAAATATTTTCTAATATTTTCTAATCTATTTGTGTTAGTATTGAATAGTTTGCTCTTTTTTAATCCAATAAATAAAAGCATTCTGTTTTTATCTCTGACTAACACAAACTCAAAAAATACAATTATATGTTTACAATTTAGTTCTTTATTTTGACTTGTAATTATATTACTCATAGGTATAATAACTGATTTAATATTATTAAAATATTTTATATATTAATTTTTTATTTTAAAATTATTTAGATTAAATATAATTTTTTAATAAATAAATATAAAAGACATATAAATAATTGTGGGTGGTAGGTATGAAAAGGGAGCGGTAAATAACATCAATTATTTTTATAAATAAATATAAAGGGCATATAAGAAAATATGGGTACGATAAGTATAAAAAGGGGTGACAAATATCAACATCTTTGATTCTACATCTGGATTATTGGTTAAATATATAACTATGGTCTCGACTCAACTTTATAAGGAAAAAGTTAATAGTTGGAAATAAAAGTTATTTTTAACGCAAATAAGTAAAAGTCGTTTGTATTACTATAACTATATTAAAAAATGTTATGATAATAATAAATATTAATTTAAAATAAGCAAAAATAAAGGCATTTTAGTTAATTACAAGATTTTAGGTCTCAAAATTTTATTCTTTTTTTTGTGAACTATCGTTTCTCTTGTACCGGCAAATCATCAATGCTCTACTATCAAATTTTCCTCCTCTTTGATTCTATTTATGGAATATTGATAGTCTCCACCTCAACACTCACCTTTGTATCCAACTCTTCGTTCTCGATTTGTGCGTCCCTTACCGGCTACTGTGACTACCTCGACCTCCAAAGCACCTCGCTATCCTTCACCTCTTTCTTTCTCAACGTACTTCATGGCCTCCTTCATCCATTGTATTCCTCCACTAATTCCTTTGTGATTTGATCTTCTTGCTTCTCCCCTCATCGTATTCTAGGGGTTTTATGTAATTTTGATTTTCATTTCATTGTTCTAGAATATTCCAATGTGGCATATAAATACATCACTTAGGTTGTAATTCTCATTAAGTAGAAATACTAATTGTGGTATATTTTTCAAATCCTCTCAAGTTCAAGATGGTATCAGAGTTGGGTTAGATATTTTTTTTAGGATTTGAGAGGATTTGTTCCACTAATTAAGAGAGAGAAAGCATTTATTTTCTCCTAGTTAAGTGAGAGAAAATGGTTTTCTATAGAAAATTGAGGGAAAATAGTTGAAATCAAAGAAATCAATTAGTTTACACAGCAAATTAAGAAAAAAATGTTAAGAGAAGAGAAAAGCACAAGATCCAAAAAGAGAAGCCACATCATTTTCCAGCGGAAATCCCGACGTTGTGTTCAAAGATAAATCGTGATCGGTGATGCATCCGACATTATTCAAAAACAGATCGTGATCGGCGACGGCATTAAGTAAAATTTCATCGCAGAAAATAAAGAAGAGGAAGAGAAATTGCCGGAAAAGAATTAGATCATAAGCTCACCGTGAAAGAGAAGCTCCAGCGAGAAAATCATAGATCGAAAAGAAAGAGCAGTGATTGAAATTGCAAATAAGAGCATCGCCGTAAACTGCCGATAATAAGGAAACAAAAATAGATCTAGAAGAACAGAGGAAAATAAATTGAAAGAAAAGGAAAAGGCAGATTGCGTGAGCTTGAAAGATATTTTTCAGATCGAGAAATTTATGATCGAAAAAAAGAAAAACAACAATTGAAGAAAAGAAAAGGCAGATGCAAACAAATCGGAGATAGCGAGAAGATAGCGATCCGACGATCGATTCAAACATCCGGCGTGGTTAAGCAAATGCAAGGTCGTGAAAGGAAAGTAAATAACCAAAATTATAAATTGATTTTTACTGGTGTGTTTATTTTTCACAAGGTGCGACCGAATAAAAAGGCAGAGAACAATTCGCAATTTTGCGGCAACCAAACATCCGATTTGAAGGCTGTGAGCACGGGATTTTGCAGTTCCTCTCGCGAGACAATGATGACGTGTACCCGATTTTAATGCCTCAAAATAAAAGTTCTCTTTAGAATTTTTATTACCAATATAATGTTCCGTGCAAATCTTATACTTGGCAGAATCTAGTTCGGCGTGGCCAATAACGCGTCAGGTAGGAGCTTGAACCGATGATTTACACCTAAATAAACATAAATCTCTAAATACCCATTAAAATATCATTAAAATTCAAAAAGATGCCTTTTAACCCACTTTTGACCAACTTTTTACGACTTTTTAGGCTTCTGGGCCCGTTGGCTGTCGGCTTGCCGAAGGCTGATGCCACTAGCGGCATAAGTCATGCCGCCGGCGACATCACCATATCGCCGGCGGCATGGCCCAAAACGGGTCACTACACAGACAGCTTTTTTGCCACTTTCGGTGGAATTGGTCAAAAAGGTCTCGAAAACCACCCCAATTTGCCTATAAAAACACACCTCAGGCTCTTATGGAAGGGGATCCGAAATTGGAAGGAGAAATTTTGATTTTGGAGGGAGAAAATAGATTTTAGTGAGATAAGAATTAGAGAAGGTAGGAAAAAGAATTCTAATCCATTTTTCCTGGTTTTTCTTCTTTGAACTCTTTGATTGTGAGCTTAAAATCAGTAGGTCTTTAAGTTAAAATCAACTTGATAGGATTTAGAGACTTAAAACTCTTAAATTTAATACTAAATCATCGTTACAAGCTCCCTGGAGGAGTTTCTTGGTTCACGAACAGGTGGATTCACGCCCCTGGGGTAAAAATTCTGAGTCTCATAGCTCTTTGGCATTAATATTACTGATCTATGTTGATTCTTGTTGATTCATGTTCATTTTTGGGTTTTCGGTCATTTTTTACTACTGCCAGCTGCTGCTGCAATAAATTGAGGTCCCTGGAGACATGTGATGTCGCCGGCGGTATCACCCATGTCGCTAGAGACATCACTGATATCGCCGGTGGCATCACATTCCCCAGAGACCTCACTTTCTTGTAGGACCCTTTCTTTATGGTACCTAGAAAGCCATGTAGCCTGCCTACATGTTGATGTCACTAGCGACATCAATGATGTCGCCGGCGGCATCATCCATGCCACCAGCGACATCAATTATGTCGCCGGCGGCATCAGCCAATGATGTCGCTGACGGCATCATCCATGTCACTAGCGACATAAACCATATCGCCGGCAGCATCAGCCATATCTTCGGCGGCATGACCTTCTGGACAGCTGTTTTATTTCATTTATTTCTGACCTATTTTATTTTTTGAAACTAGGGTATACAGTGAAACGATGGAGGTCTAAAACCTTCTGAAAATAGACCCCACCCCATAATATGTAGCATTTTCACTTATAATCCGGTTAAAACAACAATCGAATCTAAAATTTGGTTAAAAAAAGGAATTTCCCCACAAACGTCATTTAAATCTCATTTTAGCCATCTAACCGGGCTTTATAATATCGTAAATAAAATATGCCACATCCGCGCTAACTCAAGTCTCGTTTTGTTTGCTAACTATACTTGACTCATGAGATATCTCGTACGACGTACCATGTCTGTGCTAACCATTTTCTGCAAGTAGGTGTATATTAGGCCTTCGGGTATTTTATTTATCGTATAGAAAAATATATAGCATTTGGAAGCCTTGTTATTTTTAGATGACTGTAATAATTTATTCATCGCCTCAACTGCCTGATAAACGCGAAAACAACATACTAACTGAAAACATAAATAAATAGGGTGGATTAAACCGATTAAGAAAGAATGAAGTATCTTAACTTGGCCTAATGAAAAATAGATAGCATCATCTGAACTCGGAATTCTACTTAAGGTATGGTCCAACCACACGGTGGGGAAATCGTACCAAAAATTTCCCGATTGAGCTGAACCAGGTGGCAACTCTGTTTTAAGTATGGGGTTTCGGTCTCGTATTTTTTGAGCATTAAAATATGCAAAACCATTTTCCAATCACATCACTCACATCCCCCATTATTTTAAAGAGGCCGATTCACCAGCACGGCCTCGCAGCCACCGCGTAAAACGTCGTCCGCTCACAGTGGCGACTCTGTTGGGGACAAGATCTCTTTAAACCCGAACTTATCTTTTCATAAAGTTTAAAGGATTTTTTATGATGTTTTGAAATCATTGGCCAAATTAAAACTTTATTCTTTTTTATAACGTTTTATCCTTACGCTTGTAGATAGTTCGGTAATTTTTAGGAGCCCCATTTTACCCGAGAAACTCATGAAAGTATCACTCATGCCTTGTTGGAATTGAGGATGCCTAGTGGGTGGATCACTCATTTTAACCAACACTTAAACTCCTACAATCGCACCTATTTGGGTAGTGATTGAGTAACGTGGAATCAAGGTAAACGAGAACCTTCTACATCAACAACCTATACCAAAGCCGCGCTAGAAAAAGCCTTAGCACATCATTCTTTTAGGATCACCAGAACAAATAAAATAATTGGGATGCGCTTCTTTCGCCATTACCGGTGAAGAAGCCAAACTCCATCCTTTTAAAGAGGCGTTACGCGGGAGTCATAAGGTTGAAAGAGGGACAATTTGTGTACTATGTGCTCCGTGATCATGCACCCCCATGCATTGGCTTTAAGAGCCAGAAATGAATCAACTTACCCTTACTACTTCCGCTCGTGGAAGAAGTTTAGCAACACACGTAGGACTTCTCTTGTCCCTCCGTTGCGTCACCACATATCACTATATATGACGTGAGATACAAACGTCCCATGTATGTTGGAGGGATAAGCCGTCGCATCATCTCTAACCACATCTATGTGCAGCCATATGTATCACGCACTGCTTCTAAAAACAAAAGGCATGCATACCATCCATACCACTTACAAACCCATTCATGATCTGATCTACTGCCTACCATTTCAGCTATGAGGAGGCGGACTGACCGTCGTACCCTGGTTTGGAAAAGGATAGAACACCGCTTGATTCGTCGTCCTCTCACCCTAATTGTCAGCACGTAAATCAAAGGGATTCCACACACCGATTCCAGCGGGGAGTCAAATTCGGAATAAGTTCACTTAAGTTACCTTCTCAACCAGCCATGTCTTTTCCAAGAAATGAAGGGACCCCTCCTACCGAAGAACCCTCTGACCCTACTTCCAGCTCGAGAACAAGATCCCAACCACCGCCTGGCTTTGACTTTGCCAGTGCTATAGCACAATTCCTAAACTCAGACGCTTTTCAGGCTTTTATCTAAACCACTGTTCAGGATGCCATTAAGCAAGCTCTCGAAGATAGAAATTTTGATCGAGTATCAGCATCCGATATTCAGGCCCAGAATGGTTCAACATAGATGTTGACCAATTCGGTAGGGACAAGACCTGTTACACCTATTTTTCAGTCAATCCAGCCTATGGCAAGCCCATTCTAATTTGGGCAATCTTTGGCTTTTCTATCAACTTCGACTGTTCCATCAATTATGCCTTTTAATCCAAGACCTTTCGCTCAAAACTTTGCTCCTTCGGTATTTACTCACCAGTGCCCAGCTTCTCAGCCACTGTCCTCTTTCACTCCTCCGCAGTTCATTGTAACTCCCAAAGGTACCACCTACCCCCAAAATCCTTTTACCAGCCAGCTGACCATTCGTCCTCTGCTACCTCTGACACTCAATGATCAGGTCACGCAATCACCGGGTGTGACACCTGAGGTAGCCGCTTTTGTCCGACAAATGATAGCTTCTCAAACTGTCAACGACTAGGTCGTGTATTCTCCAGGCACGACACCCAAAGCCCTAGCTATCCCTTATAAATCGGTTAGCGACTAGGTCATGCAGCCTCTAGGCGTGACACCTGAGATCCAAGCTTACATCAACCGCCTCATCACCACTAAGAAACCTGAAAGAGACGAAACTGGGTCCCCGATAATTTTACTATATCGAATATGGCTCATTATAATGGTTCTAGAGCACCTGCCTCTCACATTATAATGTATGAAAGAATAATGTGCGTGAAGAAGTTAAGTGATAAGGTGCTTGCTGAAATGTTTCCTTGCTCCCTTCGGGGCCCTGCCCACAAATGGTATCACACCTTGCCATAACATATTATCGTCGACTGGAATCTTTTATCTTAGGCATTGAAAGTGCATTATGGTTTTAATACTATGATGGAAACAACCATCCAACATCTTGAGAGGGTCCATCAAATGCCCAATGAAACCTTTAAGCAATACTTTAATCGGTGGATGTCAACCCAGGTCTTAATGAAATCCAAGCTAAGCCTCGAGGAAATGATCGTCAAACTCCTCGAAGGGTCTCTCCCCCTGTTCTGCAAATAAATGTCTACTGATTCTTTTCTATCCTACAAGGCTGTATTTGAGAAAGTCGAGAAAATCGAGCATGAGGCAGAGCGTGAAAAGGCCGAAAGAGTGGGGAAATTGTGGTTCAGAAAAAATGAAGCTCAACCCTCAGTCCTGATGTCAGCTAAGCCTAAAGCACCTGCTACAGTTCAAGCAATTTCTCAAACCCCCGCTATGCCCCTCGCAATCACTTCGGCTTCGCCGATAGTTATTATAATCCAGCCTCCTCACCCCCTTTATTTTGGCTAAATCTTATAAGTTGCCCCTACGGGTCATATTCAAGCGTTTGAGGGAAGCGGGTTTCATACAGTCCCTTCAGGAATACAAGCCACCTAGACCTGAGGATAAGAACAACTTATGTAACCATCATGTTCAGGTAGGACACCAAACCAACAATTGCAAAGCCCTACTCTCGGCAATTCAACGCTTGGTTAGCGAAGCAAAGATCGCTGAACCTGATAGAATTTTGAGCACTATGAATAATCCTTTGCCGAATTTTAGGAACAGGGTTGGCATGGTCCAGTCTGGTTTATCTGAAGCCACAATCTTTGATCTCCTTGCTCAGAGGCCGAACAATAATAACTCTATCCTGGTCATTGGTTCGGGTCTCCCGTCTTACTCAGTTTTTGATCTAATCAATCAAGTCAACCTAGGGGTCAACTCTGTCCAGACCAGCCGAAGCAAGAGACCCGCAAGTCTCGGCCATTCGTGGTAAAAAGAATGAAAGTTGAGAAAAAACATTGTTCAGCGTAGATTCCTTTATTTCGAAGGAGGACTACTCCGATGGTGATGAGGAAGTAGCTCAAGGGACCAAGGTCGTAAGCACCGAATTATTCAAGGTTGATCAAAATAACCTTTTTAGCGTGGATAAGTATGAGTTGCGAAACCCAGATTCGGATTCTGAGGAATAACAGTATCTGTTTGAAACACGAGCCACTATGAGTGTCTTGCTCGATGATGTTCTTAACATTACTTGGAGTGGCCGCGTATATCAGCATAAAGACCGATATCTCCGCTTAAGCAAAGACCCAGTTCCTAGGAACTACCATGAGATCCCCTTCTCCACCTCCGCCTGTCCCAACCAGTCTTGAGGTTGACCCTCTCATTACCTAGCTGAAAAACACCCAAGCCCGATATAGTATCTAGCAGCTGGTAATCGACTCTGAAGGGCATTACAAGGGCTTGATTAAACGGCTCCTCGATTTAGAAGCTAATCCGGCTACCTCGGTCGTTGAGATGTGCGCCACAGTTGGAGAAGGCATTCCTCTGAGAAAAGGGCCTCAGATTATGTTCAACCATTTTGATCTTCCACTTAAGGGTAGGGATCACAACAAGGCCTTATTCATCCAAATCTAAGTCCTCGGTAAGGTCATCCCGTGCGTCATGGTGAACGATGGCTCCGCTCTAAATCTGTGCCCTCTAAAAATCCTTCCTCTTCTAGGACTGTCGAAGGATATGCTTGAAAAATCCAGCATCGTTATTAGAGCTTATGATGATTCAAAGCACAATGTAATTGGGACCTTTAAGGCAGAAGTCACTGTAGAAGGTGTGGCAAGCAATGTACGCTTCATTGTACTTGATATTCCTGTTACTTATTCTCTCTTACTTGGCTGACCGTGGCTTCACGCTTTGGACGCTGTTCCCCCCACACTATACCAGAAAATCAAGCTTATTCATGAAGACAGAATGGTAACTATAGAGGCCAATCCTGCTTCCGTTATGGCTATTATAGAAGCCGAAGCTAGTTTAGAAAAAGGCCTTCAGATTGCCATGATCAGCAAAGCTCAAAAGTCTCCTCCCCTTTGGCACAGCTACCTTCATGCTAGTATGGGTAAACTGATGAAGAAATCTGGTTACAAGCCTGGCAGAGGTTGGGGAATACATGAGCAGGGAATTATTGAAGCATTGGAGTCGAGAGCTAGATTGGGATATAAGCCTAGAAAAGCCTATCGCTGCGTCCCCTCTTGCTACTGTCGCATGGTCACTATTTGTGAAATCTAAGGCAAGAGGCCTTATAAGGGAGAGCCTGAACCGATCGAGTATAGCGAAAAAATATGGCCCGGCTTTGAGGTCTTTAAAGATGTCTACGACTTCGAAACCGACCATATGATAGTTTCGGCTGAATCCAAGCCCGTTGAGCTTGATACACCTATCAATATTATTTCTAATAAGGCTAAGGGAAAAGGTAAGATGCATCCCGAAGATGAGCCTGAGGGAAGTAGCGAAGGGTCTATCGATCCAGAAATTGAAAATGTTGTGGTAACCGTGACTAAAGCTATGGCACTATTGATGAAGAAAGGTTGGAAGGATGGGAGAACCGGGGAAGAAGGTGCTACGACAGCAATAGTAGGGAAGCTCATCAGGGCTCTCACCGAGAAAGCTAACCTAATCGGGGGGCCATCACTCACCATTGCCTAAAAGATTGCTCTAGAGCATGACCAAGGTACCATTTTGACAGAAATACAAAGGATGCTCCTCCTATTGATATTGCTACTGAAGCCCCTCCGCCTGTGGAGGAGGATATGGATGATGTAATTCTTAACATTTCTGATGTGTTTGATGCTAACAATGCTACTTACGAGGCTTTTAATATAGTGAATAACTCTCATTCTGCTTACTTGTTTGATGTCGTTCCTAATGGATCCATGCATTCACATAACAATACGCATAATGTTTTTGGCATTAGTGATACATTATTAAGTGAAATAAACCTAAGTACAGATGACAATCCTAAAATGGTGACCATTTCCAAAGATTTAACTCCCGAGGAAAAAAGTGAGATCATAAAAGTGCTTAAAGATCATGTTAATGCTTTTACCTGGTCATACGAAGACATGCCTGGGGTTGATTGACAAATTGCGGAACACAGAATCCCAACTGATCCTAAATTTTGGCCTATCAAGCAGAAACTCCACCGATTGAGACCAGAATGGGCAGATCAGGTTAAGACAGAGGTTTCAAGGTTGATTGAAGATTGAATCATCGAAGTGGTGGAATACCCGACTTGGTTGTCCAACATCATCCCAGTTTCAAAGAAAGATGGTAGGGTCGGGGTCTATGTGGATTTTCGAGATCTCAATAAAGCCTTACCGAAGGACGACTTCCCACTCCCGCATATCGATGTCCTAATTGATAGCACTGCTAAGGTAGCTATGTATTCGTTCATGGATGGATTCTCGAGGTATAATCAGATTCTGGTTAATATTATCGACAAAGTCAAAACAGCGTTCATCACTGAATGGGGGGTGTATTGCTACAAGGTAATGCCATTCGGGTTAAAAAATGACGGGGCCACTTATCAGAGCGCCGTAACCACCCTCTTACACGACATGATCCATAAAGAAGTGGAAGTGTATGTGGATGATATGATTGTGAAGTCCGCCGCTCGAGAAGAGCACCCTGCTATTCTTGACAGGTTCATGGCTCGTATTGAAAAGTATAACCTCCACCTAAATCCAAAGAAGTGAATGTTTAGGGTTACTTCAGGTAAATTATCGGGGCACATGGTTAGCCAAAAAGGAATGGAAATGGATCCAGACAAAGCCAAAGCCAACAGGGACATGCCTGCACCTAAGATAGAGAAAGAAGTCTGATCGTTTTTAGGGTCTTTATAGTATATTAGTCGGTTCATTGCCTGGGTCACTACTATTTGCGAACCCATCTTTAAGCTGTTAAGAAAACAGCAACCCATAGTATGGAACGATCACTGCCGAGTGACATTTGATAGAATCAAGGCGTATCTTATTGATCCACACATTTTGACACCCCCCATCCCAGGGAAACCACTCATCCTTTACCTGGCTATCGAGGAAACTTCTGTTGGGGCCATGCTTATGCAGGAACATGCTGATAAGCGTGAACATGCCATCTATTACTTGAGCAAGAAGTTATTAGATTACGAAACCCGGTACTGAATTATAGAAAAGACCTACACTACCATGGTTTGGCTCACTAAGAAGTTGCGATATTATTTCCAATCTTATCATGTCCAAGCCGTGACCAAGATTGATCCAATGAAGTTTCTTTGTCAATCCCCTACTCTAGCTGGCAAATTGTCCCGAGGGTTACTTCTCCTATCTGAGTTTGACATTGAATATGTGACCCGAAAGGTCATTAAAGGGCAGGCCGTAGCTGAATTCCTAGCTAATCAACCCCTCAGCTCTAACTATAAGGAAAATTTAGAGTTTCCTGATGAGCAGCTCACCTCTATTACAATACTTGACAACGTCTGGACAAAGTACTTCGACGATAATATGAACTGCTGGGGAGCAGGTCTCAGGGTCATCATCGTCATGCCAGATAATGAGATAATCCCATTGTCCAAATGCTTAGAATTCACTATCACGAACAACAGCACTGAGTATGAAGCTTGTCTATTAGGCCTTGAGGCTCTTCTTCAGGTTCAGGCTCACCGCGTATCTATCATCGGGGATTCGGCTCTGGTTGTCCGTCAGGTTGTCAGAGATTGGGAAATTAAAGAGGAATCTATCCGTCCTTACGTCGAGGTTATCCATGAATTGTTTGAGAAATTTACCTTGTGCTTGTACCGTCATATCCCTCAGGACGAGAATCAAATGGCTGATGCTCTCGCCACTCTCGCATTCATATGGGAAGGACCTCAGCAGTAGCCTATCCACCCTTTGGTTATGTTGTCCACCAAGATCCCATACCATGTTCAATTGGCTCCTCTAATCCTTGCCATCTCATCCGAATCTTGTTGGTATTTTGATATAGTCCTGTTCCTTCAGACCGGCCAATATCCTACGGGTTCTTCTGACTCAGACCGTACCACCCTACGATGGCTCACTATCCAGTTCCATATTGTGGATAATGATCTATTCAAGCGCACCAGTGATGGCCTACTTCTCCGTTGCCTCACTGACTCCGAGGCTCAGAATGTAATGACCCAAGTCCATACTGGTGACTGTGGCCCTCATATGAACCGTCTTTCTCTCGCAAAGAAAATCCAGCAGTTGGGGTATTTTTGGCTTAATCTTACAGCCAATTGCATCGCCCAAGTCAAATGATGCCACCAATACCAGGTTTATGGGGATATGCAGCATCTGCCGCCCACCGAACTCCATCATTTATCCACCCCTTGGCCATTCTCAGCATAGGGGATAGACATAATTGGTGAAATCCGTCCTTCTTTAACAAACAGCCACAGATTCATTATGGTAGCAGTAGATTAGTTCTTGAAATAGGTAGAAGCCGAATCCTTCACCAATGTCATCTTAGAAAGAATCGTCTTTACCGATTTGTTAGCTGCCTCAACAGCTCTATTAGCTTATGGTCTGTATGGAGAAGATCTATGGTGTTCGATCCCGTATTTCAAGGAGTAACTACTTCTCTAATTGAGAAATATGGGATCGAACACCATAAATCTTCCCCATACAGACCACAAGCTAATGGAGCTGTTGAGGCAGCTAACAAATCGGTAAAGACGATTCTTTCTAAGATGATAGCCGGTTACAGGGATTGGGCAGATAAGCTGTATTTTGCTATTTGGGGATATCGCACCAGCATTCGCACCCCAACAGGCTAAACTCCGTTCTCCCTGGTCTATGGGATGAAAGCGGTCTTGCAAGTTAAAACTCATATGACCTCCTTAAGAGTCGCTCTGGAGGCTAAGTTAAAAGAATCTGAATGGACCCGGGTGAGATTTAAATAGTTGAACATGATGGATGAGCAGAGGTTAAAGGCCCTCGACAACCTCCAGATGTACCAGCAACATATGGCTCGAGCATATAACAATCGGGTAAGACACCAGAAGTTCCCCCTGAAGGCTGGTGATCCGGTCCTTAAATAGCTGAAACATTCTACCACTGATGCGAGGGGTAAATTCAGGCCAAATTGGGAAGGACCATATGTGATAAAGAAGTTGCTTAGTAAAAGGGTTAAGCTTATGGACATGGAAGGGAACGAGTTTGCAAATCCCGTGAACCAAGACAAGCTTAAGCGTTATCATATCTGATTCAAAAGAAACAAATCGAAAAAGCGGCACACCAAAAATATATACATGATAATCACCCGCCTTTCGATCTTTTACTGATCGGACAAAAATTAGGGTGACACCCTACAATTGATATCCTGCAAACCGGCCGTGCAAAAATTAGGGGATGAGTCAAACCCGCTAGATCAAAAACCCGAAAAGGGCGATCTAGGCAAAAGTTAGGTATGTGAGCAAAGAGCGAGTGCCTTCTAGAAAACCAATCTAGGCTAGTTGGCACCGGGAGTTAAATCAATGGGAATGTCAACCAAACATCGTGTACTTTATTTTATCTCAACTAACGAAAGTATCTCTTTTGTTGAATTCTAAATGCTTATGCTTATGCTTATGTGAATCCTGTATTCATAGGATTAAGACAACTCCAGCAAGCTTAGGACAGAGTTCATTTTATTCTATATCAAAAAAAAATTGAGACAAAGTCCGATAGGTCAGTCACCCCGACTAACCTATGTAAAAGATAGAACTGACAAAAGTGCGTCTCAAACCGAGCTTCCCGTGTCATCATCACAGTACCTAGAGATCCGCCTCGATGTGGTAGTAAAAAGGGGCTCCTCCCCCTGCTCTGCACACTCCCCCTCAAAGCAGGCCCGCGACTACTTCCAACGGGTCGTCAAGCATCTTATCTCAGCAAGCCATTCTCTGTAATATGTGTCAGTCTCGATGGTCTCCACATAACCATAATCCAGAATTTCAAATACAGCTTCCTTGGACTACTTCTCCCGGATATGGTTGACCCACCTAGCTTTGTAGATTCCGATCTGATTATAGGGCAGCTTGATTGGGATCCTTTGCCTCTTGCCATACTGACGGCACAACCGGTAAGGGGTGTAAAATGAAGATCTCTCCAGACCTATCAACTGAACACAAGCTCCCCAGAATTCTACAACCACACCTTGAATCCTCCACCATGGACTAACGCACTGAACCTGTGCATCAGTACACCCCCTCAAAATAGGCACCTAATCATCATATGTCAGTTGATCGAAATCAGCCCACATAAGCCCCCTCTCTCTCAGATGAACGGGTAGGTACTTCTTCGGATTCCCTCATGGCACTCCCCTCAACCTCAGTTTCTCCATCAGCCATACCTATAATTCGAATTCAGGTAAAGATTAGGGAAAGAAATGCGAGGAATCGGGAAGAACAAAAGGTACTGGTAGTAATATGAGCTGAGCTCCGATAAGTGCCAGGTCAACGGAAGCGGCATCCATGTTCAGCAAAACATTGGCCAACCTCACAGCCATGGAGAGGCCCCTGTCGACATGGGGCTGATGAGTGAAATCAGCCTGAGCGGAGCAATTGGGCTCACTCCGCACATAAACTTTGCCATGAGTAATAATGCCACCATGGACGGCCAAGCAAGGTGAGATCGGGGCGCTCCATGGCACCACTCTAAAACTACTCCGAACTAAAACCCAGGTTTGTCAGACAATCGGGACAAAAATGGATCTACAAAGTCCAAATTCCATAACCCTCGAGGAATTCCACCCGCGCCAAAATGAAATTCCGGCAGTGCTAGGGGCATGCGTTTAGGGCATGGTACCCCTAATATGGCATGGAGCTCTTTAAACAAGGGACATAGCTCAAACAATGAAAATCAGAAGACTTGGCCCATTGGGTCCCAAAAAGATAGTGCCGCTCGAAGGAACTCGTGGCTTACGAGCCACACCGCGATATATCGAAACCCCTAAAGTCTGAATTTTTCAAGCTTCTTCCAGTTCGCATTTCCCAGACTTTACAAAAAACCCCGTAGCTATTGATTGTGGGTTGCCATGACAGGAATTGGTAGAATGGCTGGAATCAGATTCCTAGAAAGGTGATACCGCCAGCAATGTGAGTGATGTCGCCGGCGATATGAATCAATTTGGGCAGTATCAACTGATGTCGCCGGCGATATGAGGTTTAAGACAGCCCTGTCTATATTATTTTAGCTGATTGAGTGTGGGCGATATGGGTCATGCCGCCGGCAATATGGAGTTAATTTTCGGCGGCATCAGAAGCATGTTTTTCATTACAGACCTATACAAAACGTATAAACAATCCTGTAATCCATTTCCAAATACCTAAGCAACTGCAACCCATTTTATTCAAAGTAAAAAGCCCGAGGGCGTAAATCATTCAAAAATCCCGAATATCTAACCTACCAAAGCAAAACCAAGCAACAAATCCAAATTATTCAAACCCCAATGTATTAAGGGTACAAACCAAAATCTGAAACAAAAAGCAAAATGAAAATATAAAGCTAGGCATGCCCGCCACTGTCGGACGGGCGGGATGAAATTTCCTCGGGGCTCACCAGCCAATCATTAACCTCATCCTCCTTTCTTCCCTCAGTCATCGGGACACTGCTGGACTCCTCAACTGTAACAAACGGGCGTCGGCTGGCGGACATCTTCACTCCCCTGCGACTGGTGCTACCGGGGTGCACGGGATCCAGATTTTGCTTACTCCTCCATTCCTGAATGGTAGCCTCCAGCTGACCCTCAAGGTCGCTTATACGACACCAGAGTTCTGCAGTCTCCTCCTCGTATCTCCGTCGGGCCGCATCAGCGTCTGATAAGGAAAGGGCTAAGAAATCCTGCAAACTAGGGAAGATGTCAACAATGCACTTCATTCATAAAATCCATACATGTAACTTATCTTATTTTGGTATGTCATAAATAGGGAATGTACCTGAACAAGCAGCGATTGCCCGATAAGCGTGTCCCGGAGAGCAAAATTGTTCTCTGCTAGTTGCTCCACATGACTCTGCGCCACCTGAAAAATCCAAAAGGCAAATCATTAATCACATGCATCCAAGGGTAAACAAGAAAGCAATTATCAGGCCTTACATAAGTGGTGCTTTCTAGCATAAAGATTAGAGCATGCAGGCTCGAGCCTATGTTCCTAGGTTGGAACTTGCCTCGCGAGTTCATCAGCAGGAACCGGGTCTGCATCGGGTTGACCAGCCGCCCTTCTATGAAATTTATCCCCTAAGGTACACCATAATACCGCATCCCACTCTGGTTATCCCAGCCTCTCTTCCTCGCAAGTTCCTGAAAAACACGAAAAACACACATAAGCGACATTCCTAAACCCGAACGATTGTAAATCATGCACATCAATGCAATCATACCTCAAAAGAGCGCTGCCCCCCTTGGGACATTGGCGCACTCTTGCCAGCTACGTCCGCGCCTGCCTCATCCTCCCCCTCAGGCTCGATCCCAACATCACCTTCAATCTCCTCCTCTTCCTCCTCTTCTTCCTCCTCCTCGACATCCACAATACCTTTGAGACGCCTTCTCTTCTCCTCTAACCTTTGCTCATTATGATACTCAATCGTATCATTCCTATGGATGCGGGGACATAGGGGGAGTAGACACTGTTGGTGCCGCTTGTAGGAGCCCAAAACGCTCAGAATGATCCGTCCATCCCCCTTGATGTATTTGGCTTTATCAGCTGTGGATGTAATCATCAGATGGGGCCACCATAAGCCCCTGGAAGGATCAGCAGGCACCAGTCTGTCAGCGATAGGGACAAACCTCTAGCCTCGAACACGCTCCCCCAAGTACCACTACTGGGACAAAGGGCACTCCGCGATAAACCGACGGTCGTCCACCTCCCCCCTAACCCTTGCAACCTCTAGTAGGTTTTCCACCCCGTCAAAAGAGTCCAGGACAAGCTGCACTAACAACCAACCAAAATAATCGATGTAAGTATAATGCAAATTCATAAACGCATTTTATTTACTAATGTTTTGTTCTAAGTGTGAAACAGGGACTAAATCAAAAGATCGCATACCAAGCTCAGTCATACATTCCTCAGAACCTCCCTATACTTGGTAGGGTACTTGGCCTTCCCGCCAATACCCCCACACCAGCGGGCAAGAAAATAGGAGCCCAGCAGAACGGTCTTCTTAAACTCAACCGGCGGGAGAATCTGGTGCTCAAAAGCCTAAGCCTGCACAAGTAACAATTAATCAATTCAAAAAAGCATCACAGTAAATAAGACACGCAATCAAGTAAAATGCTTCCAAGGAAGGTATACCTGAAGTAGTAGATGGCAGAGATGGAGAGCCTTTACCTTCTTACGGGCTCCTACATCCAGCCCATGATACATCTGTGCCAGGATGGCATACAACCAATTCTTCTTCCTGATGCCCGCCATATCCTCTACGACGGATATCAACCCGTAGTTGATCTTGCTCCTCGAGATTGGAAAAAATAGCAGTGTAAGCAAGGAAATCATGAAAGAGCGGAGGCAAGCCTGTCTCTTATCATCAGGCACCACATCTGCCCGAGTCCAGTACTAGTGCAGCTCGCCATAAGATAGCCGCCCTAAGACGGGCTTCAAACCAAATAGCTCCTTCACCCGCCTCACCACGGGCCTCTCGATGTGATATTTATCCATATAGGCAACAAAGTGGATGACCTCATCTGTCTAGGGGAGCCCGGTCATAGCTACAACATCAGAGGGAGTGATTGTCACCTCCCCGAACGAGAAACGAAAGGTGTGGGTGGTTTCAGACCACCTCTTTGTAAGGGCTGTCACGGTCGGATGGGAAAGCTTGGGCATCAGCATCGGCATGATTCGGGCCAAGTCCCCGAAGCCCGTCTCATTGATCGCTAGTGCAAGTTCAGGATCCTTCTCAAAAATATGGTGCCACCACTCGCCAATGGTGCCCATACCTCCAGTATAGGTCAGTTCATACGGCTGCAAAAATTAGAAGCAAAATAGATAAGTCCCTGTTTATTTTCTCATCACTGGAACCTGATGGAAGGTTGTTGATGTCGCTTCTGCTAGAAGCGATATCGTCGGCGACATCACTCCATACCGCTGGAGGCATGAATGATGCTACCGGCGACATCACTTTAATCAGAAGCAACATCATGCCTCCCTAGGCCTTTTTACAAGGCCTGATGCCGCTGGCGACATCGCTCATGTCGCCGGCGACATCACAACCTACGGGCAGAACCTGTTTTCTGGAAAATCGTATTCATCGCACCAAAACAACAAAATTCATAATTAATCGAACCATAAGCCTAAAAACAGTGAAAATCGAACCTAAAGAATGCAACATCAGTTTGTAATCAATCTATTTTATGCTTATGACTCATATCATGGCACGATTTTGAGCCTAAGGCCGAATCGAAACTCAACCCAAAAAGAAGAAATTCGGGTTTTATAGGATTACTTGAACGTAGCAGAGGTGCTTTTCCTTCTCTGGAGTCAGATTGGTGATGGGGGAGTTAATCCCGTACCCATACATCTTGGCCATCTCCTTCAAGCCAAAAGCGACAGGAACCGAGAGAAGTTTCAGCCCCTCGATGGAGGAGTCAGGCAGATTCTCCCTAGCCTTAGAAGATTTTCCCTTGAAAGCCTTGGCAATTCTCTTCATGATTGGAATAACGGAGAAAATCGAAATATTTGGAGAAGAAAGGAGCAAAGAGAGGTACGGCTTTGTAGAATGAAGAAAGAAAGGAGTTTTACTTCCTTTTAAACTGCCGTGCGGAATTCGAGGAATTTTATTTTATCCAAAACTACCCCATTCATGCCGCCGGCGGCATCACTCCATACCGCCAGCGACATCACCCATGCCGCCGGCGACATCGCCTCCTTCAATTTGAATTTTAAACTTGTTTGACCAGTCAAGCCTGCCAAGTGGCATTCATGCCGCCGGCGGCATCACTCCATACTGCCAGCAACATCACTCATGCCGCCGGTTGCCTCCTTCAATTTGAATATTGAACTTGTTTGACCAGTCAAAGCTGCCACGTAGCATGCATGCCGCCGGCGGCAGGCGATATCAGCTACCTCCATGCCTTTTTCAGCCATCCTCGGTGAAATCCCAGCTCTAGCCCTGACATTCCAGAACTTCGACAAAGCCACAATTGCAAACCCAATACACTTCTCATGTACGCTACCCAGAGATTACAGCATGACCCTGTACATGTCGCCTTTAGGTTCACCCCTCAAAAATCGTAACATGACCCAGAACTAGATTCCACAATCCATGAAGCTCAAGTCCGACCAAGGGATAATCTATCCACAAAGCCTAAGCCCGACCAAGGGGCAATCTATCCACAAAGCACAAGCTCGACCAATGGGCAATCTCTCCACAAAGCATAAGCCCGACCGAGGGACAACCAATCCACAAAGCCTAAGCCCGACTAAGGGGCAATCTCTTCACAAAGCCTTAGTCCGACCAAGGGACGCTCCACAAAGCACAAGTCCGACCAAAAGGTAACTAATCCACAAAGCACAAGTCCGACCAAGGGGCAACCAATCCACAAAGCACAAGTCCAACCAAGGGACAACCAATCCACAAAGCATAAGTCCGACCAAGGGGCAACCAATCCACAAAGCATAAGTCCGACCAAGGGGTAATCTCTCCATAAAGCACAAGTCCGACCAAGGGGCAACCAATCCACAAAACTCAAGTCCAACCAAAGGACAAGCTCTCCGCGAAGTGCAAGTCCGACCAAAGGACAACCACTCTACAAAGTATAAAGTCCGACCAAGGGACAACCACTCCACAAAGTATAAAGTCCGACCAAGGGGCAATCTCTCCGCGAAGTACAAGTCTGACCAAGGGGCAACCACTCCGCATAGCATAAGCCCGACCAAGGGGCAATCTCTCCACAAAGCACAAGCCCGACCGAGGGACAACCAATCTATAAAGCCTAAGCCCGACGAAGGGGCAATCTCTCCATAAAGCCTAAGTCTGACCAAGGGATAACCACTCCACAAAGCACAAGTCCGACCAAGGGGCAACCAATCCACAAAGCATAAGTCTGACCAAGGGGCAACCAATCCACAAAGCATAAGTCCAACCAAGGGACAACCAATCCACAAAGCATAAATCCGACCAAGGGGTAACCAATCCACAAAGCATAAGTCCGACCAAGGGGCAACCAATCCATAAAACTCAAGTCCAACCAAGGGACAAGCTCTCCGAGAAGCACAAGTCCGACCAAAGGATAACCACTCCACAAAGCATAAGTCCGACCAAGGGACAACCACTCCACAAAGCATAAAGTCTGACCAAGGGGCAATCTCTTCGTGAAGCATAAGTCCGACCAAGGGGCAATCTCTCCACAAAGTACAAGCCCGACCGAGGGACAACCAATCCATAAAGCCTAAGCCCGACCAAGGGGCAATCTCTCCACAAAGCCTAAGTCCTACTAAGGGACAACCACTCCACAAAGCACAAGTCCGACCAAGGGGCAACCAATCCATAAAGCACAAGTCCGGCCAAGGGGCAACCAATCCACAAAGCATAAGTCCGACTAAGGGACAACCAATCCATAAAGCATAAGTCCGACTAAGGGGAAACCAATCCACAAAGCACAAGTCCAACCAAGGGGCAATCTCTCCACAAAGCACAAGTCCGACCAAGGGGCAACCAATCCACAAAACTCAAGTCCAACCAAGGGACAAGCTCTCCGTAAAGCACAAGTCTGACCAAAGGACAACCACTCCACAAAGCACAAGTCCGACCAAGGGACAACCACTCCACAAAGCATAAAGTCCAACCAAGGGGCAATCTCTCCGCAGCACAAGTCCGACCAAGGGGCAAACAAGTCGTCTATCAGGTATCATTCCTATCCCTTGCTCTTTCGTGCGATCATACTGACCTGTGGCAGCAATGATCCCCCGAGGGACAGCTTGTGAGCATAGGATTTTGCAGTCCCTCTCGTGAGACAATGATGATATGTACCCGATTTTAATGCCTTAAAATAAAAATTCTCTTTAGAATTTTTATTACCAATATAATGTTCCTTGCGAATCTTATACTTGGTAGAATCCAGTTCGACGTGGCCAATAACGCATCCGATAGGAGCTTGAACCGATGATTTACACCCAAATTAAAATAAATCTCTAAATACCCATTAAAATATCATTAAAATGAAAAAATATGCCTTTTGACCCACTTTGTAACCACTTTTGACCAACTTTTTGAGACTTTTTAGGCTCCTAGGCCCGCTGGTTGTCCGCTTGCTGAAGGCTGATGCCACTGCCAGCATAAGTCATGCTGCCGGCGGCATCAGCCATACCGCCAGTGGCATCACCGTGTCGCCGGCGGCATTGCCCAAAAAGGGCCCATGCACAAACAGCTTTTTTGCCACTTTCGATGGAATTGGTCAAAAAGGTCTCGAAAACCACCCCAATTTGCCTATAAAAACACACCTTAGGCTCTTATGGGAAGGGGATCCAAAATTGGAAGGAGAAATTTTGATTTTGGAGGGAGAAAATAGATTTTAGTGAGATAAAAATTTGAGAAGGTAGGAAAAAGGATTCTAATCCATTTTTCCTGGTTTTTCTTCTTTGAACTCTCTGATTGTGAGCTTAAAATCAGTAGGTCTTTAAGTTAAAATCAACTTGATAGGATTTAGAGACTTAAAACTCTTAAATTTACTACTAAATCATCGTTACAAGCTCCCCGGAGGCGTTTCTTAGTTCACGAAGAGGTGGATTCACGCCCCCGAGGTAAAAATTCTGAGTCTCATAGCTCTTTGGCATTAATATTACTAATTTGTACTGATTCTTATTGATTCATGTTCATTTTTGGGTTTTCGGTCATTTTTTACTACTGCCCGCTGCTGCTGCAATAAATTGATGTCGCCAGAGACATGTGATGTCGTCGGTGGTATCACCCATGTCGCTAGAGACATCACTGATATTGCCGGTGGCATCATATTCCCCAGAGACCTCACTTTCTTGTAGGACCCTTTCTTTATGGTACTCAAAAAGCCATGTAGCATGCCTACATATTGATGTCATCAGCGGCATCAATGATGTCGCCGGGGGCATCAGCCAATGATGTCGCCGGCAGCATCATCCATGTCACCAGCGATATAAACCATGTCGTCGGCGGCATCAGCCATGTCTTCGGCGGCATGACCTTCTGGACAGCTGTTTTATTTCATTTATTTTCGACCTAGTTTATTTTCCGAAACTAGGGTATACAGTGCAATGACGGAGGTCCAAAACCTTTTGAAAACAGACCCCACCCCATAACATGTGGCATTTTCACTTATAATCCGGTTAAAACAACGATCGAATCTAAAATTTGGTTAAAAAAACGGAATTTCCCCGCAAACGCCGTTCAAATCTCATTTTAGCCATCCAACCGGGCTTTATAATACCGTAAATAAAATATGCCACATCCGCGCTAACTCAAGTCTCATTTGGTTTGCTAACTATACATGACTCGTGAGATATCTCATATGACGTACCGTGTCTGTGCTAACCATTTTTTGCAGGTAGGTGTATATTAAGCTTTCGGGTATTTTATTTATCGCATAGAAAAATGTATAGGATCTGGAAGTCTTATAATAATTTTATTTTCCGTACTTATTTTTGGATGACTGTAATAATTTATTCATCGCCTCAACTGCCTGATAAACGCGAAAACAACATGATAACTGAAAACACAAATAAATAGGATGGATTAAACCGATTAAGAAAGAATGAAGTATCTTAACTTGGCCTAATGAAAAATAGATAACATCATTCGAACTCGGAATCTCTACCTAAGGTATGGTCCAACCGCCCGGTGGGGAAATCGAACCAAAAATTTCCCGGTTGAGCTGAACCGGGTGACGACTCTGTTTTAAGTACGGGATTTCGATCTCGTATCTTTTAAGCATTAAAATATGCAAAACTATTTTCCAATCACATCACTCACATCCCCCGATATTTTAAAGAGGCCGGTTCACCGGCACGGCCTCGCAGCCGCCGCGTAAAACGTCGTCCGCTCACAAAGGCAAACGCAAGAAATTGAGATTGAAATTTGCAAAGATTGAAAATTGAAGTTAGATCGTTGAGTGATTCGAAGATCCGGAGGAAATTAAGACAACCGGTGAAAGAAATTCAGACCAGAAGAAGATTGATTCAAACAGTGCAATATGGATGCGGCTGCCAAAGTTTGGGATCAAATCCACTAAAGGTGAAATCAATTGAGAAATCAAAATTAGTTACAAAAACAAAAATTCAGTTTTTCTTTAAAGTCCATTGATTAGCTTGAAAGTCCAAGTTCATAGGCAAGATGAGAGCAGAATTACGGGATATTTTTTGTTGTAACCAAAATTGAATTGAAGCCAAAATGGCTGAGTCGAGATGACTCGAAGAAATTAAGCCGAAATGGCTGAGTCGACATGACTCAAAAAATAAAGTCGAAATAACTCAAAGAATGAAAGCTGAAACGGCTTGGTTGATTAAAGTTGAAATGGCTTAATTGACTTTTGGATATAAAATCATCTAAAATTGTTAGAGGCGAAATCCTTTCAAACTATTGGATGCGAGATCATCTAAAACTACAAATGGCTTGATAAATTGATAAAACCGAAATGACTTAGAATATTATGAGTTTTTTTAGCATAAGATTTTCAAATGTAGCTAGAGATGTTTCATCTGAGGAAGTGTCAGACTTTATATTTTAGGGGTTTTTTGTAATTTTAATTTCCATTTCATTGTTTTAGAATATTCCAACATGGTGTATAAATACACTCCTTAAATGGAAATACTAGTTGTGATATATTTTCCAAATACTCTCAAGTTCAAGATTATGCCTATGGTTCTGTAATTTCTTTTGTTTTTTTTATGCCTGTTGATTCTTCAATTTTTTTTAAAACAAAGTTACTTACAATAATAATAAGAAAAAATCGCATTCTTTTTTATTTATATGTGGACTCAAACCTGTAACTCTCAACCACTAGGGTAAGAATTTGTCACTATTAATTCTTTAATTTATTTGCCGTATTTCTTTTTTTTATCATTTGGTGTTTGACAGATTAACTTAAATAGGTGTTTGACAGATTGACTTAAATAGGTGTTTGACGAAGTATTTTTTTTTATTGATCAAGGTCGTCGATTTTTTGTGTCATTAATTTTTATTTGTTAATGCTGAAATTGATTGAGGAAAACATAGACTCATTCCCTCAACGCGCATGGATTTATTATAAGAAACAATTAGAGTTAATTAACATAGTATAAAACCAATATAACAACTCTTATCTCAATTTGTATATGGCATAAGCACTTTTGTACCAGTTGATCTCAATGAACACATTTAAAGAGTGATATATACCATGTATAAAACTAGTATAATCAGTGTTACACCAGTTTTATACTAGTCGATCTCAGTATAACCGATATTATATTAGTTTAACCAGTGTTATATCAGTATACTAAGTGTTAAACCATTTCGATACCAGTATAATCAACCAATATTATACCAGTTTTATACCAATATAACCAGTGTTATACCAGTATAAGAGTGATATACAATTTTTTATATCAGGTGTAAAATTGATATAAAATCTCTTATACCAGTTTCAAACCACGTAACAGGCTTTATACTATTGTTATACCAGTTTTATTTTCAAATGAAATTGCAAATGAACTATGTGCAGAATTCATTCATTCCAAGCTGAACATACGTTTTCCAAGCATTTGTTTATTAACTTTTCATTTTTTTTCTTGTTAATTTTGCTGCCCCTATTTTGATTACCTTAACTGGGTTTGTCATTACCTTGTAAAAAATCTTTTAACCCTTTCAATTTTCTTTGTTTGTTTGTTTTTATAAATCAACGAGTCATAAACATTTTTTTGTCTTTATTATTTATAAGTAAAATACCAATACTTAGACATAAAAGTTATTCTTACTTTACATATATAGAGTTTTACTTATTAAAATTTGATAAATAAGTAAACTAGCTTGTCTTGCTATAACTATATTAAAGTTAATATAAAATATTAAGTTAAAATATAAAAAAATAGTGTTACACATAAGAAAATAAAGAAAGTTATGTTTTATCTTTGTGCAAGTAGTAATAATAATAATAATAATAATAATAATAATAATAATAATAATAATAATAATGATGATGATGATGATGATGATGATGATGATGATGATGATAATAATAATAAGTTTGATTTATTGATAAATAATAATGCTATCATATTATGTCTATATTTTTATTTTAAAAAAATTTGTATTCTTTTTAATGTTTTAAATAATATATATCTTCACGGTTATTTTAATCATAAAGCTAATATACAAAGGTTTTGTCTTGTGTAATAAGTAATTTTTTACTCTTTAAAAACTTCAAGTATAGCAGCAAGGTAGTTCGTTTTAAAAAACAATTGGTCATATTTAGTCATATAAATCATTGTTGGATTAAATATTGTTGGGTATAAATAAAAGGTATGTTACTAAACAAAGGGTATGTTAATGATATGGAGAGTTATTTTTACTCTTAAAACTCCAAGTATATCAGCGATTTAGTTATCTTTTAGCTTTTAAGAATCATTGGTCATATTTACTCATATAAATCACTGTTCAATTAAATATTGTTAGTTACAAATAAAGGGTATGTTAATGAGAATGTTATACGAACACTTATATTTTGAACAAAAATCTTACCATGGGTATTGTAATGTATAGTAACTATATCCTTAAAATAAATTGATATAATGTATACAAATTATCTCTAACTTTTGTAATTCATTTTCTAACCGTTGATTATTTTTTGACGGCCATTAGTTTTTACATAATCTCTTTTCCCTTTCATCTCTCTCAATACCCCTAATTTATATTCATTGTCAAATTCGTCAACTCTGAATAAACATAAAAACTCCATTCTCATTCTTAATTTTTTTTTTATATTCATCATTAGTGTCATGACTTCACTTTCATTTTTATATAATGTTAGAAAGATCCTAATAAAATAGTAATGAATTAATTGAATTCTTCATATCTCATTCATTATTGGGGACTCTCAAATATTGATTACTGATTTACAACAATTGTGATCAAGAAGAGGCGGAGAGAGGAAAATCTAAATTGAATTAATTAACGAACAAGAATAGAATCGGTAAATTTCACCGTTGACGCTAAGATTTGAGAGATAACATATTTGGAACCCTCAGTAAAATTAAAAGATAATGGATGCCCAGTTGGTACTATAACTCTTTTAATTCTAAATCATTCATTTGAATATTGGTTAGAAGGGTAGTGCGAAGAGAAAAATGTGAAGGGAAGGGATGGAAAGCAGTAAGTAGATTGGAATACAGTGATGGATGGAAAAGTAGAGAAGAATACAATGATGAGATCCGCGGTGATCAGGAAAGATGATGTGATAGTGACGAGTTGTGGGGATTCTATGACCGTGATTTGTAGAATTGGAGTTGATCTTCCATTAACCGTAGATTAAACGGTTAATAATATTACAATACATAGTAATGTACGGTAGAATCATCCTATTTTGAGATCACTCGAGTAAAATTTCACATCAAAAAGCTATAATAAATCAGTTTTCAAGTTTTCAAAACATCAAAAATATTCTCCAATTATTTATCCTATTTTTTAGAATTTTTAATCTAAAATCAAAATTATCTTTCAAAATTTTATTTTTTATACAAACCTTTAAAATATTTTGCTTGTTTTATATTATGTCTTCACATTTACATAAAAATTTCTTAACACATACTAATATTAAGCTATAAAGCATCTTATATTGTGTGATACACTTCGGGAAACTTTTTTTATTTCTTATACAACGATTATACTTGCGAGAAATCTCATAACGTGTGGGTAAGCGCTTACGTGGATTCATGCAACAACGTGCGCGGTATGAAGCACACATTTCACCTGCTTAATACCTTATATAAGAGAGTTATGAAGCACACATCACACACTTTATATCGCTGGTATACAACGGATTTGCACAAAAAATTGGAAGTATAGCCTTAACACAACTCAAACTCTAGTAACTCGATTAATATATATGATGAGTTGTTTCAATATAAAAACTCATAGTCGACTTGCTCTCTGAGTAGAAGGATATTCTCCCGTAGGATCATCTGCATTTAGATATGTTGGTTAAGTCAGCTCAAATGAAGCTAAATTAATATTTTCATCCAAATTAAGAAGCTTAATCAACAAACACTCAAATTCAGAATCACCTCTTCCCTTTCTTAATCAAAGTTTGTGTAGAATTTGCTCTTGCTAAACCATTGAGAATCCAACTATACCAAGTGTAAAATCGACTGATAACTTTAGGACATAAATTTCTTTTGTTTATTGTTTTTGTAGGAAAAAAACACAAAATTTTACTCTAGTATGCAAGAAAGTTGTCAATGAGGTCCCCATTTTGAAAACTATGACCTTGTGAAAGTTGTCAATAATTAGGCCCTGTTCTTTTTAACTTATAAATAGTAGTACTGAATTGAACTTCTTTCAGTGTAAATTTATATGTATGCAATACTGAACTGAACTGAACTGAATATAAGTTGAAAAGAACAGGGCCTTAGCTTGTAAAATCTAATTGGTGAGGATATACGGGCCTTTTTTAGTTTTCACCACGAGGTGGTCCTGGACGGGTCCCAATTATGGGCGGCATCTTTAAGCCATGTCCACATCCAGACTAATCCCCGATCGTCAATTTACAGGTGCCTCGTAAGATTTAAGTTGCTCCACGCACATTTCAGAGTTCGATCCCTGGTGAATGCTTAAGGATGAACAAATCTCTACCATTAGACGACGCCAGTGGGGTTTGAGCATATATGGACCTTGAATTGCTTTTAGTATGCAAAGATACAAAGTCCTTGGAAGTCCAATTGATCTTGGAGGAATATTTGTGTTGAATTTAGTGAGTCAGAGTTCAATTGTTGATGGTTATATGAATTTAAAGGTGTTGCTCTATGTAAATTGTATGATAAAATTACCAAGAGAGATATTTTAATGATAAGTTGCAATTGTAATTGTAATTTTTTAGCCAATCCTAATATCAACGAAATTCGTTGGATTTCATATTGTGGTGTTGAATTTTGTACAAGAGCACTTTATACCGATTTTGTTATTGATTTTAGTGGTATAAATGCTTTATACCTATGGTTTTATACCTTTTTGTGTTGTTAATTTTGGAACGTCTAAATACTTTATTCTTGGTATAAAGTAATACATAATATTCTTTTACTGATTTTCAGTGGTTTAAAGACACAATACCAGTATTATTGTTGATTTTTTATGATATGTGTACTTTATATATGATATAAATCACTTTATATCAATTGTTTGGTTGATTTGTAATAGTATATATGATTGACACATGATATAAAACAAATTATACCACCTGTACCATTGATTTTTAAAGATATAAATGCTTTATACCTAATAAATATCACTGATATAACATTTTTTATACCAAATATAAAATTAGTATAAAACCTTTTATACCACATACTCAATTTTATAGATTTAATTTTTGAATTTTTTTCAAAAACTTGATTTTGAGATTTATATTACAGTAAAATTTGCAAATTTTTTTATTTATAAATGCTGTTTTGTAATATTTTATTTATAAATACTACAATACTGAATAATATAAATTTTAATTCTATATAGAAAAATTAATTGGTGAGCTGGGCAAATTAGACTTCAGTATTATTTTACTCCCTCTATATTTTTTTACTTATCTTCCTACAAGTTTCACACTTTTTAATAAATTCATTTATTAATGATATAAAAATACTAGTTTACCTTTATATCTCCAATTAATACTTTAATTTTTTAATACAAGTGCAATTAATGCTAAAGATATAGTTGGAAGAATAATAAAAAATTACCTAAAAAAATAAATGATAAATATTTTAATAATCCAATTTTAATTTAAAATACCTATTTTAAAAAGATGAAGGGAGTATAAATTTCAATGGAGCCCATTTTCATATGTAATAGGGTTGATGGATATAGATGGCCCCACTTGCCATCCCTAGCAACCCTATCTATGTTTATACATTTAATATTTTTATTTTAACTATTTTATCAATACTTACAATTATCGAAATAATTTTATTTAAATATAGTGAGATTTAAATTTTATTTTTTATTAATTAATTAAATTTATATTATTAATTAAGTTATATTTTATTAATAATTAAAAATAATTATTTTTTATAATATAAAATATTTATTATTTTAAAATTTTTATTAAATAAAAAAAATATTTATTATATTATTAAAATAATTAATTTATTTTTAATTTTATGAATTATAAAATTTTTATTCTTCTTAATTATATTATAATTCTTTATCTACACATAATCTCTTTCATAATTAACATAAACGTAAATATTAAAAAAAGTTTGAATGATAAATGCATTAATATTTTATAATAATAAATAAAATAAAAAATTAAAATATCGAGTAAAAATATATACAAAAATACCTGCCAATTATTTTAGTATTTTATCATTGAGCGCACCATTAATTAAATTTTAACAAAAGTTGGGGTTGCTTTTGGTAAATGAAGGAGCTTATCCAATTCCAAACTGACAAGTAAGGCGTCTTTATCCAAAAGCATCGTTTAATCCGCAGAAAAAATGGTTGCTTCTTGTGCCTCACTCCCTTTTATCAAGCTTTTACTTATCCTTCTCTCGCTCACACTTTCTTTCTCTTCCCATAAACCAAATTATGCTTTCAACAATGATCGGAGAATTTTTTCTGCTCCGATGTCTCGTTTTGAATTTCATCATTCAGTTCTTAATCGTCTCCGCCAACTTCTTTCGGCCGTTTAACGTCACTTATGACCACCGATCTTTGGTCATCGATGGCCACCGTCGCATGCTCATCTCCGGTGGAATCCACTATCCTCGAGCTACTCCTGAGGTTTGAATTTCAATTTCTCTAGTTTAGCTTCCCGATCATGCTTCCTGTCTCATATATATGGTCTACTCTGTGTTATTTTTCCGTCCGAGTGGTTTGTTTTGTTGATGATGATCACTGCTGAAAAAAACAAGGAGTGACATTATCAAGTAGCTTAAATTAAGACAGGGACACTTGTGATGAATTGATAATAGTTTGGGAGTTGCATCTTAACTCTAGTATTGATTTAATATGGATGAATTTCAAATCTGCAAAATTTGTTTTGTACACCAGTGATATAATTTTGGGGATTTCAGTAGTGCGTCATTTTGTTTTATTTCAGATGTGGTAACTGATAGATAAACTGATGAACGAAATTGTACTGAAGAGGCAATTACTCTGTCCAAAACTACACAAGTATAGCATAACAAAGTATACAGCATGAGAGTTTTGCTACTACCGTGAAATTGTTATGTTGGTCTTCAGTTAGACCCTAACTAGCTCAAGATGAGAATTCATTTTCTCTAAAAAGAATTAAATATTGTTCTTGGAGTTTGTTTGGTGCTTCCAATTGCTATTTCTGTAACGCTAGAAATGCACAGGAGTCTGCTTGTTCATGCAGCTGTCATCCTCACTCTCAGGCTTTATTTTGGATTTTCGTCTCTTACATTTCATCATGTAATGTCAGATGTGGCCTGATCTCATTGCAAAAAGCAAGGAAGGGGGGATAGATGTAATTCAGACTTATGTTTTCTGGGATCGTCATGAACCAGCTAGAGGACAGGTTGAAGAATTTGTCTTATTTAGTCAGTAGCTGTGGATTTTCAACAGTGGCTTACTCTATCACTTCTTTAATTTCTCTGCTAGATTTTTAATCTTCTTTATTTCTTTTTAATGTGCTTTCAGTATTTCTTTGAAGGACGATACGATCTTGTTAAGTTTGTGAAGCTAGTAGGAGCAAGTGGACTCTATTTTCATCTTCGCATAGGTCCTTATGTTTGTGCCGAATGGAATTTTGGGTCTCGCCTGCATTTTCCTTCAATACTATTTTTTAATTACATTCCAGTTCAATTTAGAAAATAATGACCTTTATTATGTTTCGAAATGAAATCATGGAACACACACATTCATTTGTTCAAGTCAATAAATTTTTTCTTGTGTGAGCTTTCAAAAGTATAAATAGAATCAAATACATGAAGTTTTTATTTTCATTTTGTCAGTGGAAACTTCAATTTTATGAAGATTTTTGTTTTATCTGCTAAATATTTGCAACTGAATAGAGGAGGATGAATGAACCCTTGTTTTTAACATTGAGAATACTAGTTCCTGAGAAATAAGTTAAATAACTGTTTTTTAGCGTTCTAAAAATATAAGACTGAGGATGTATGCCTTAGATCTAAGATGTAAAAATTGGTCAATTGATTAACTTCCTCGTGAAAATTCAATATTTGTTGACCTTCCAGAAAGCAATATGAAATTTCTTACAAAATTTGTTCTTGTTTTGGTGCTAATGTTCTAGGGGCTTCCCAGTATGGCTGCGTGATATCCCTGGCATAGTATTTCGAACAGACAATGCTCCTTTTAAGGTATAACGATCTTATATGCCTATGAACCACAAAATTAATGTTTAAGTGTGATATGTATGCCTGGCAATGTTATGTGTATGATTAAATGGTTAAAGATCTTTAGGATAATACTGAACAAAAAATATGATTAAGTTAGCTCAACTTTTCCAACTTCATTATTCTCCATTACTAAGGATCAATTGAGGCATCAGGTTGCTGGTCAAGAAGCAGCTTTCCTGGGGTGTGTGTTCGTGGAGGTGAGGGGGAAGGGGTTTGCATGCATGAGATTATTGATTATCTTTTCATATTCTACCGATTCCCTTCATCTTTTTCCTCACCCTTTCAACACAGAACTTTTTCCTAGGTGTTAATTTTAATTATAATTTCTGTCTTTAACCGCTGAATTTATTGAACCTCCCAAAACAAGATTTGAATATTTGATATTGAGATAGGATCCTCTAGGTTGTTAAAGCTAGACTTTGCATGGGCTATTGTAATTTCATCACAATATTGGATTTTTTCAGGAGGAGATGCAGCGATTTGTTAAGAAGATTGTGGATCTTATGCGAGAGGAAATGCTACTTTCTTGGCAAGGTGGCCCAGTTATCATGATGCAGGTAGACGATAATGATACTCTAACTACTGTAGAAGGAATATTAGGTGTGTTAGACGGGGTTGACTTCTTCATATAGTCAGTGTTTATTGCTTCATTTTTACAGATGAAATGCAATATGGTTTGCGCTAAATTTCATTTATTCACATACATTGCATCATTTTGGGATGATGAATGTCAATCTCTTATAAAGAAGTTGTCAAAATATTTACATATTATGTTGTCTATTGGTTGTTATCGTCCTTCTCTTGTCTGGAGTAATAGGGGAGATTTGAGCCATTATTGGTCACCACTAGAACAACTCTAAATCCATAACAATGAACATTGAATAAAGTCCAAATGTTTTTGGGGCTTTCCAATAGAAATAATGGCTCATGTTCCCATCCAGCATAGTATGAATTTCCTCCTTAGTAAGAGTTAATGTAACTAGCAGAAAAACTTGGACAGATTGAAAATGAATATGGAAACATTGAGCACTCCTTTGGGAGAGGAGGGAAGGAATATGTTAACTGGGCTGCTAGGATGGCTCTTGGGCTTGGTGCTGGGGTTCCATGGGTGATGTGCAGGCAAACTGATGCTCCTGTGGACATTGTAAGCTCTATACTCTATGAGTAAGGATGCTGTTTTATGATTCTTATTTAAACTGTGTCAGTCACAAAACAATAATGCAAAATGACATTGTTGGATATGTGTGGATAAATCCCACATGGAAAATAAACAAGAGAAGAGAGTAGAATATAAGTGGTATAGATTGGGCTTTAAAACAAGCCAATTGGTTTTGTGTTAGACGGGCTCAACCCCACTTGTATGCTCACTCATTATATTAAGCCCAACACTCTCAGGCCCACAGATTCTCTACATGGTATCAAAGCGGTGAAAAGGCCTGACAGCCAATGATCCTGGGTTCGTGTTTAAAGTCCTGGTGGAGTTTGGGCTAGCAGAGAAAGGCTAGACCCGGTGTTGACCTTGAGCCTTGGAGATGATAGGCCAAGGAATGTTGGCAAGTGGCAACTGGTCCAGGCCCAGTTGCACTTGAGGGGGAGTGTTGGATATGTGTGGATAAATCTCACATGGAAAACAAACAAGAGAAGAGAGTAGAATATAAGTGGTATAGATTGGGCCCTAACACAAGCCAATTGGTTTTGTGTTAGATGGGCTCAACCCCACTTGTATGCTCACTCATTATATTAAGCACAACACTCTCAGGTCCATGGATTCTCTACATACATGAACTTTATCATGAGTTTTATCTTTCCCCACGAATTTATGATCTGTTTCAGAATTATATATGTCAGTTCGATGCTGAAGATTTTATCTGTTAAATCTCATTGATCTTATGTTTTGTAACTTCTTTGCAGATAGATACTTGCAATGCATACTATTGTGATGGTTTTAAGCCAAATTCCCCAAAGAAACCAATATTTTGGACAGAGGATTGGGATGGATGGTATGGTGACACATGAGTTCTATTGCTTTTCCCTCTAATTAATACATCTCCACTCATATACATGTGTGTGTGTTTGGAAAATGTACTCTTAGAAAATTACAAATCAATCTTACAAATGCTGCCACCATTTTTTCTGTTTTCATTTAAGCTACACATTAACATACTCTTTTTGTTCATAAGTAAGTATATATTTTTGTATTAGTGCTTCTTTCTTGCTTGAACTTCATGACTGCAAGGACTTATCTTTTAGTTGCTCTCTTGAAGGTATACGACTTGGGGTGGAAGTTTGCCTCATAGGCCTGTTGAAGACCTTGCCTTCGCTGTTGCACGGTTTTTCCAACGTGGAGGAAGCTTCCAGAATTATTATATGGTACAAATGCAAGATGAATGTTGATTTTGATAGATTGAAATATGACTTTCTAAAAATGTTGAAGTGTATATTTTCTTGTGTGGTTTGTTTGTTGATGTTTTTCCGTTTCGTTACCTCGTTAAATCCTGTTGGCTTGGCTCCAGTTATCTTTAAAACATTTTCACTGGTGGCCAAATGTAGTACCTTTGTGAAATGAGAAAATGCGATGACTTATATATGATTATATGCAGTATATCCATTCATTTCTTTTGCTACCAGTAGGATATTTCATTTGTAGTCAAGTAGATTTCTTGCAGTCATTTTCTTTTACACTATTACACTGGCTGTGGTAATGACTATAGGTTCGAGTGTCAAATCCAAAATGATGAATGAATTGGGATTGGCCCTGTACAACCATAGCATCTCTATGAAGCATCTGTAATGTCTCTTCTTTTATTACTTAACAAATGAATGTGAAAGTGAAGTTTTGAAGCTGCATGAGTGGCTGCCAGTTTTATAGTTTCTTTGATAACAGATATCAGTTTCTTTTTAGATCCAGTTCATTTAGAACTGCTGATTGATAATCATATGCACCATGATTTCACATTGCAGTATTTCGGAGGAACAAATTTTGGCCGGACTGCTGGAGGCCCATTTTATATAACTAGTTATGACTATGATGCTCCACTTGATGAATATGGTAGGTCAAAATTGGTATTTGCAGAAAATTTCCTCACCCAGAATCGCAGACTTACTAATCAAATGAGGCATAAGTGAGATGCCTATGTGTGCTTTAATTAAATATGAATTAAAACTTGGACTACAGAACTTTTCCTTCTTTCTATCTTCTTATCTAGGTCTGTTGAGTGAGCCCAAATGGGGGCATTTAAAAGACTTGCACGCTGCTATAAAGCTGTGTGAATCGGCTCTAGTTGCTGTGGATTCACCTCAGTACATAAAATTGGGACCCAAGCAAGAGGTATGTGCTATAGTTACCTAGCCTTTCATACAAGTATTATGGAGGTTAAAGATTTTATGGACTATATGTGTTAAAACTAAAAAGAGACTACAATTGTGCTTCCTGGGCTTTTATTTTATAAGCTGTGGTTTTGCTGATGAGTATTAGAAAAAAAGCTGGAAACTAATCCTTTTTGGTATAGTATTTTTCAGCTGACTTTGTATGAAGGCGAGATGAACTGTTATCCTGTCCATCTTTTTTATTATGTTCGTTGCTGTTGCTGCACTCTTGACCTTATTGAGACACTTCTTTTTGTATTAAAGAAAAGATAGGAGCCTGTACTTCTTTTGGATTTCAACTTTTTTCTTCTGTTTCAACTACGGTAGTTTGGGTTCTTTTCTTTTCAATACTGTAGTTTTCAACTGGCAAGATAAGATACGTAGAGGAGTTTAAATGTGTCGAAAGAACTAATGAAAGACTGCTCAAAAAATTGGTTAAGGTCCAAAAATAGTTTTAATACTTCTTACACATATCCATACATGAATTTCCTGAGGATTGAAGCGTGTAAAAGCACAAACTTTTACATGCTGAAATAGCATTTATAAATGGGTTTGTCTGGATTTGAACTCTTGATCTCTTTATCTAGGGGACTCTAATATCGTGTGAAAGAACCTCTGGACCGAATTTATTGCTAAGGTTCCAAAAATAGTTTTGATTGTCTCTATCAAATTGAGTATAAGACAAATTATTTCTGTACATTGCACTGATCTTGCTGGGGTATGGCAAAAGTGATTCTGCATTATTTGCATTGTTGAAGTTAATCTATATTGCTGAGAATTATTAAAGACAGGAAGTGGTATTGATAGGATCATCTGCGCTTCATTAGACGTACATCAAACGCTAGACGTCTATGTAGTATGTGAAATCTGGCATATCATCAAAACACACTGTTGTTTCTGCTTACCAGATACAATTAAATTTAATTATTTGTGAAAAGATAGGTTCAAACCTTTTTTTTTGTAAAAGCAATTTAAGCTAAGCTTTAGAACATGTTGTATCATGTGATTTTAAAAGCTTGCCAGATCTTAATCTCTCCAGAAAACGTATTTGGAGTTGGATTTTGAATATGAAGGCACAATCATCTTATGACTGTAAAAGTGGTCATTTATTGACATTCCAGAAATTTCTTACTAAAATCATCAAGAAAATTCTTTTATGAGTAGTACTAATTGGGCATTAAGATTTATCAGACATCTTGCTACATTACAAACTTGCACCAAATTGATGAAGATTGTCAGTCTTTACTTTTTTTCTTATGGTGTTACTGCTCCAAAAGTACCCAATCATCACGGTTTGGGCGAATGAACTATCGGTCATTTCATATTGTTGAATTATTGTCAACTTCTCTCACCAAATTCTGGTAGCACTAATTGTTTTATCTCTACTCTCAGGCTCATGTTTACCGTGCCAATGCTCTTACTAAAAGCATGAACGTAACTCCACATGTGAGTCAAATTAAGTGCTCTGCTTTCCTGGCAAATATTGATGAACATAGAACTGCTACTGTGAAATTCCTGGATCAATCCTATAGTTTGCCTCCTTGGTCGGTGACTATTTTACCAGACTGCCGGAATGCTGTATTCAACACTGCCAAGGTGTGGTTTCAGTTTGATTCTATAGCATTATTATTTTTCAATTGACATGACCTTGCCTTCATGAAACGGCATACATTTTGCTGTATTTCCTTGTAATGAAATTCAGGTGATGCGTGCTATGAAATTGCATTTTTCATTAAATGGTTTATGACCTGTCTTTGAACTACAACATCACTTTTCATATCTCATCTCCAGAATGATTGTTTATTGTTTCTCCATACAGAATTGCTCATGAAGTTTATTTCACAAAATATACGTCAGGATGTATAGTTCTCTAGAACACGTGTTTAGTAGTTCTTTTTTACTGGCAACCAGTATGTTGTATCAGTGGTTTTTATTGAATGATTGATGGAGAGAAAACCCATTTTGTTATTGGTAATATTCACAATTTTTCAGAAGTGTAGCGAAGTTAAAATGATTTTCATCCATCTATTGTATTTTGATTGTGATATCTTTTCATATCAAAATTAAGACTGCTTGACAAGCTATGGCTGCTTATTTTTAGGGCCATTATTAAATGTATTCTTCTTTTTCTTCGTCCATGCAGGTTAGGGTACAAACTTCTGTCAAATCTATGGAGCCTGATTCGCGCGATCTTTCAGACATTATTATGCCCAAGCAGTTTGGGGATCAGAATGGAGGTTCTAATGTGCCAACATTCTGGATGACTATAAAAGAGCCAATAAGTGTTTGGAGTGAGAACAATCTTACAGTCAAAGGCATATTGGAGCATTTGAATGTGACGAAGGACCATTCTGACTATCTGTGGTATTTTACCAGGTATATACTTTCTACTTCTAGATTCATATACTTACAACTTACGACAACTTACAAAGCATTCAACACCTTTATGTGTGCTTCCAAGGTTCAATAGTAGTCTTGGTGACGGGCCTGGGTTCCTACTTCCCAGCTAATATTTACCAGATATTTAATGTTTGCTCTCACAGGCTTGGCCTGAACCTATTCAAGCCCAAATATTAGTTGTGTTGCCATGCTATTCAATTATATGTAAATCAAATGGTATGAGGCTAGGAATGGACAGTAATAAAAATAAATATTTAGGCTATGTCCTTGAGAAATAGTTTGGTCTTCAGTGAAGCTTGGTGTCCTTAAAAATAATGTCACTACTACTGTAGCAAATTGAACAGGAAATGCTATTTCAATTGACCCGCTGTTATTCTTTATTTTTTTAATCTTTGATATTGCTACTATGAATTTGTTTGTGTGTTCAACCGCCAACTCAGCCTATAACAAATATTTGTCATTCGGTTGCAATTTTTTTCTAGAACCCTAATAAAGTCCAAAACACATTTAGCCAGGCATGGCAAGACTCAGGTTACCACATTTGTATGAAATACATAGGAAGATATATCTTGTTTGGCTAGACTTGAACAAAAGAACTGGCTTGGTTATTTAATCCAACAGTGGTCCTAAACACAATCCGAAGTTACATTTTTTAGTAATTATGCGATCAATTAGTTCAAGGCTCATCGGTCCAAGGTTACATTAATTATGATAGGCAATTAGAATTGTTTGTTCCTCCTTTTTCTATATGCATTGATGACTCTTTGGATTGATTTTTGGGATGTAGAATATACATTTCTGACGAGGACATTGCATTTTGGGAGCAAAATAAAGTTCAACCTGCAATTACAATAGATAGCATGCGCGATGTGTTACGTGTATTCATTAATGGCCAACTTACAGGTAATGTTCTCTTCTTTGAGATGATGGTGGATGGCTGTGGGTTTGGCTACATCCTATTATAATTGCTTTATAGTGTATATATACGATGATGCATAGAAGTTCTTCCTATTTTTTCCTATTGCATTGTCCATAGGATATACACTTACATAGGAAGATTTAATGAGCATTTATGGATGCATTTTAGGTACATGCAGATTGCAAAACCTTTTGTAACCTCATGCTTAATTGATACATCCTTTAACTAGTAACAAGTAGCGCATTTATGGAATGTACTGAATAATTAAATAGGTGATGTATTAATGTTGCCCCTGTTTGACGGGGTAGGGGATTCAATCTCCATATTACTAGGAATTTGAGAAATTTTAGGAATTTATAGAGTTATATTCTATATATAATGTAATCCATTGGATGAAAATAAACATAAAAAATAGTGATATACATCAAAGGACTGAACTGCAGCCTTGCCCACAAAATTCCATGACTGAAAATAGAAGTGTTTATCTTGAAGTTTTTCGTTATGGAGGTAGGAAGACTATGGATTTACTTAAGCTTCTATGCAGACTATTAGTATAAATTTTCTATCAACTATGTGGAGATTAAGTTCGATGAAGTTCTCTTTGGAACAGATGTATTTTTGCCCCCAATGTTCGTGGGTGGTACACTGTACCCCTTTTGATGCCTTTTGTTTATAATACATAATATGTTGAGAAAAAGGAAGTACCTCTTCTGTGTTTGTTATATCATATATGATATGCTCTTTGACAAATTTAAAATACAGTTTCACAGGTATGTGGTAATTTTCTGCTTCTGTGTCTTTTATAAAATACCCTGCTGACATTATGGCCCCAAAAAGATAGATATCTTTGAGACTTGAAGTACCTTCAAAAAATATTGTTTAGATGATTTTACAGACAACCTCCCTCCTAAGGTTCCCTTAGTTGAGTGAGTAGCATGGTTGATTTTTAAAATATTACAACTTTCATTTACATTTGTATAGGGAAATGTAGTTATAAACTTATAATTTCAAGTTGATTTGATGTACTTTGTTGATTTCCAAAGATAGAAAGTAGTATATTAGGAATAGTAGAAACGAAATTTGGGATGGACAAGAATGGCAGAACAATTTATCAAATTAGGGATGGAGTATTGTTTTGTCTTTATAATGCTTGTTTTGATATTTAAAAAATGGCTTTTTTTTTAATAATTGCGATTTTTATGGTTTATTTCTTTGAAAATGAAGGCAGTGTTACTGGCCGTTGGGTTAAGGCGGTGCAGCCAGTTCAGTTTCGAAGAGGATTTAATGATTTGACCTTATTATCTCAGACAGTTGGTTTACAGGTAAATGGTTTAGTATTCTGGCTTCTGATTCATGACTGAATGAGTCCTGAGCTACAGTTTATTAGATTTCTTTGTTTGTTGTAATTGACCGTTGGAACCAGTTTTATTGCATTTGTGGTTTTGTCCTTCATTTTCTTGCTGCTTATCTTGATTGGGCATCATGTACTATCTCGCATCTAAATGAATTGAATACTCATATCTAGTTCCCTATACATCTTGTGATGCAGAATTATGGTGCCTTTTTAGAAACAGACGGAGCTGGATTTAGGGGCCAGAATAAGATTACTGGATTTAAGGATGGGGATATCGACCTCTCAAACTTAGTATGGACCTACCAGGTATGTTTGTAGCAAATAACCTGTTGCCTCATCGTTATTTTATAATCATTTAGCTCTCTCTCTCTCTCTCTCTCTCTCTCTCTCTCTCTATCTATGTATCTGAATACACACACTCATATATGTTGTCATTTGTTAAATAGTGTTTCTGTAGTGGATGGTGCCCACATTAGCTCTCTTTCACTCTCTCCAAGACTAGATAATAAATATGAGCATTGTCTTCTACTTTTCCTTCATTACTGGTTCCGTAGATTCTGAACTTCTCTTTTTAGTCTATCTCTTTTCTTAATTTAGTATCATGAGTAGATCAAATTTTCAACATTTAAATGGACACCTCGGTTTTCTTTCTTACCCATAATTATGATTACAATCTGCTGTAAAAATTAAATTTTTTTGTGTTCATTAGGTGGGGCTTCAGGGCGAATTCCAGAAATTTTATTCGGCAGAAAACACTGAGAAAGCAGAATGGACTAATTTGACACGTGATGGTGCCCCATCAACATTTACCTGGCACAAGGTGAATGTCATTTTTCCTAGATGGGATACTTTGAAAAGCCTATTGTCAGAATATTGGATTTGGTTGGTTTCTTCTGCTTTGAATTTGCATATGGAACAGCAGCTATGCCAACTTAAGAGTTTCACTGAACTTATGTTCTGATCTGCTGGTTAACCCTAAACATGCTATCTCCAACTATAATCGCTAAATAACATAGCAATGTATTATTAACACTATATACTTCCATAAAATATCAATCCCAGCTTTACAAGCTAATTTTCATACTAATTTCCTTTGTATATTGTTTTTGTATTTCAAGTAATGGTGCATTTTGAGGGAAAGCCTCAGTGTAACTATGTAATTGCTGCCATATGACCTTGAGGTCACAGGTTGTAGAAACAGCCTCTTGCAAAGGAGCAACTAAATGCTGCGTAGAAAAGACCCCAAACCACATAATAGGAGCCCTGTGCTTTGGATTTTCCATTTAATAAATAGTGCATTACCATGTAAATATCGCTCTTTTATTTATTGGTCTCTGACCATTTTTTTTTCACAATTTGATAATCTTTTTTAGGGTTGTGACAGGGTTTTTGTATTGGTCAAAACAAACTTCTAATCTTATCCATTTTGTATGTGATACACCCCCATAAAACAGCAATTTGTGTCCATAGTTAGCAATAAAAATATTTTTCAATTAGTTTTGGCTTAATCTTCTCACTGAAGCGGAAAGTTTCCTGTTGGACTCTCTTTTTGAACTCGCTTAATCTGGCACAAATTGCTTCAGGTATGATTAACCCTCTTTTTCCAATTTATGCAGGCATATTTCGATACACCATCTGGGACTGACCCAGTTGCTCTTGATTTGGGAAGCATGGGAAAAGGCCAGGCTTGGGTAAATGGCCATCACATAGGAAGATACTGGAATTTGGTTGCTCTAAAAGGTGGATGCCAGGAAAATTGTGATTATAGAGGAGCATACAATTCTGAAAAGTGCAGAACAAATTGTGGGAAGCCAACCCAGACATGGTATACTGCTGTTAGCAAGTGTGCATATGTTACTTTGGTTCATTGCCTGTTTTACCTGTATATTAGACTACATCCCAATCATAATATAGTAATTATAGGTCTAATTTGCTAAGACTAATTGGTATTGGTCAATGCATAGGTACCATGTTCCTCGGTCATGGCTGCAGTCTTCAGATAATTTACTTGTCCTCTTTGAGGAGACTGGAGGGAATCCATTTGAGATATCAGTAAAGTTGCGTTCAGCCCGTGTGATTTGTGGTCAAGTATCAGAAACCCACTATCCACCTCCCCACAAGTGGTTCCGTTCTTCAGATGGACAATTTTCTATTAAAGATTCAACACCGGAGATGCAATTACAGTGTCAAGATGGATATACAATCTCCTCTGTAGAGTTTGCTAGCTATGGAAATCCTCAAGGCAGATGCCAAAAGTTTTCTAGGGGCAAATGCCATGCCCCTGATTCACTGGCTGTGGTTTCTAAGGTATGAATAGCAACAAAACTCTTGCTATCTCCATTTTCACACAATTCTGCGTATTTTTTTGGTAATATTTACAATTATCTTCATTGAGATAATCTTTTTCGGGGCTTAGTCACAGTTAAGGCTCCTCACCCCTCCCAACAAGTGTATTTAGTGGGATACGAACCTTGTTCTCCTCCAACTTACTCAGTCTGCGTTGCCAACTGAGCTACACCTTGTTGGTATCATACAATTCTGCTTATAGATACTAAGAAACGGGTCTAGAAATTATTTAACTATGAAACAAATGAAAATGTTATGGCTGGCCAATAGAAATTGGAATTTTGTAGCATTACTGTTAATGCTATAAATTAGACATAATCATTTGAATTTCATTAAACATGCATATTGATGATGTTTGTTTTGTCTCGGCACTCTTCCAGGGTTTTGCGACATAAATAATTGCTGTGCTTCCTGTGGACGTTACTGCTGAAATGTATTAGTTTGAGTTACTAGGTATTTATGTCACATAGTGTATCTTTGGGATTCCTCGTTTAGGGTCAAACACTAAAATCCTTAACCTGTCAAATAGATCCTCTAACACCTCACCCCTGAGGTTTCCGCTATAACGAGAATGCAGAGCCGAGTGGCTAGACTAACCCCTAGAAATTGATGTATTAGAATAAGCATTGAAGGTTTTGTATATCTAGCTCCCTAAAGCACTTTCGTTGACCAAGGTTGTTTTGTGGATCTATAGATTTTATTGCAATTTGAAAATGGGAGTATTCTATTTGAGTATAACCATCTGGTCTGTGTTTCAGGCTTGCCAAGGAAGAAACAGTTGCACTATTGCAGTTTCAAACGCTGTATTTGGTGACCCATGTCATGGCACTGTCAAGACATTGGCAGTTGAGGCAAAATGTGTTTCATCAAGTATCGGTTACTCTCAGTATTGATGTTTGAGGGATGTCATTGGTTTTCTGGAAGGAGCGTAAGAAACATGCTTTTGAATGCCAGAAGCATGATAATTGAGATGCAAACTTGGAGGGATCAAGAGGTGTGTAAATTTGTACATTATTCAGAATAAATAACATTTGTTTCTGTACCTAATCCGAAACAAAAGTAATCCAACCATGCAGGACACCAAATACATGGAAATTTCGGTATATGTATAGTTATAAGCCTTCCTTTTTTTAACTTTTCTTGTCAATGAATATATATCTTTTTACTTGTGATTTAGATGTCAAGTCACCACTAAAGTGGCGTTTGTTTCGCGGAATGGCTATTCCGTGGAGTAGAAGAAAAATGAGTGGAAAATGGTTAAAAATGATAGAGTATTTGCCTAGAATTCCGTGAACCAAATGTCATCTAAGTGTTTACTGATTAGAACTGGTTCTATATCAGATTCAGGTAGGATGAAATATGTTTCAGTAAGGATAATCTGATTTATAAGTTGAGGAGGGTGATCTTAAGGCAGTTATGTGACCAAGTGTTAAAGAACAACTTACAACTATAGGAGACCCAACACATTGGATTTAAAATTCACATATAAATCTTTCAATTACAAAATCACTTTCAAAATGAGAAATAAAATTGATAACATACAAGACAAAGATGTTCATGATAAATTTTGAAAGGAATATTAAACAATTACTCTCTCCTAATATAAATAATGTTATACCAATTCCAATCCACATGAATTAGCAAAGGAATGAACTTTGCTTTTGTCTCTATATATTTGCTTATATAGAGATCGTATGCAGCCTTCGTGTATTTCTATCTTCAGCCCCAACAAAAGCAGCCAATGCTCTGTGAAAGGTGAAACATGGTTGGGCGTTAACTCCGTTCAAATAAATTCTTTCTTTTTTTGGCATAATAAAAGTTCGCAATTAGATAGAAAGAATTTGAATTCCCTAAATTTAAGTTGGCACTAAGAGTTTGAATTCCTAAGGTTGATACTAAGAGTTTCAGAGATTTAAATTTGTTGTCAGACGGAGTTCACCTCACTCTAAATTTTTACTATTTAAATTTAATAAATGACTTCTTCTATAGGCGATGGTTTAAGGCCAAGCCAGCCCTGATAATTGGGCGCCAAATTAAGTCAGGTGTATAGTCAAACGAAAAAAATCTATTTTTTTTTTTTGTATTTTCTTAAATGTCCCTCTATTTAATATTTGATACTTGATATTTTTTTTATATATATTTTTATTTTTAAATTTTCCCTCACTTATTCTTAACCTATTTATTAAATATTGAATGAAGGATACCCAAATAGACACACAGCAGATTTTTTTTTCACAGTCAAATTAAGGGAAGAGAATAATACCTTAGAAGTAGGATTTCTGTGTTGGGCAGAAGAATTAGAAGTTTGATTAGAGAGATTAGAAGAAGGTGATTTAACAGAGGCGCCATGTCTATCTTGTTTAACTCTGTTGAAAATGAGAGTGTATGCATCTCCTGATTCCGGGTTGCTCTCATCCCATTCCCCAAATTTCGGAACCGCCTGCCAAATCCCTACTCATCATTTCATTTTCCTTTCAATCAATCAAATTAACATCGGATATATAATTAACTCACAGATCCATCGGCCGATCTCAGCCGTGATCTTCCAGGAGTCATCGGAACTTGTCCGATTCCATTTCCCTTGCTTCTATCCTTCGACAGATGTAAAGCCGACTGCTCAACGCTCACATCGGAGTTTCCACTTCGCCGGACGCCCCTTCTATTTGCCTCACCGGAGTTCAAACCGCCGTAATGGCGGGCCGGGGCATCAGCTTTAATCGGAGAGTCCGATGGCCTTCTTTGGCTTTGCTTTGCCCTAAGCATATTGGCGCCATTTCTCTGGCCGATGGTATCATCGCTCTGCAATGGAGAATGTTGAGATCTCCGGCTCAAATCGGTGTCCTCGTGGCTTAACTGGTGTTCGTTTTGTGGTTGAGATTCAATTGAGTTGATTTTGCCTCTGGTTCTACCCTTCCTCGCCTTCTCAAAGCAGACGGTGTAAGGTACATTTTCTCCGTTTTCCCAGTTGCCAAACTTTGGCACTGCTGAACGTTGCTGCAATTGAAAAAAGGTGGGATTAAGGCTCACATTGTTTTCAACTTATTTTCTATTGTACTAATTAATTCAGTTTAATACAGTTTTAGTATTCAGTATTTGAATTCAATATTAAATTTTAATTTATATATTATATCAATATTATTAATGTATATTATTATTCATAAATATTAAAAGTAATGAATATTAATGATAATATCATTTCAATTTTAATTCATTTTTATTTATACATTATATCATTATTATTCATTAATATCAGTAATCACAAATAACAATAAAGAAAAAGAAATCAATAATAATATTTTTAACATTATCAATTATTATTTCTACAATAAATAATTTTATAGGAAAAATAAATAAATAAAAGTAATAATATTTTATAAATATTGATAATAATTAAAATAATAAGATAATATTTATAATAATAATTATAATAAAATATAATAATAATAATTTATAATGATATATTTAATTATTATTATACGTAACAATTAATAAATTTTATTAGAATGTATAGTATTATTTAAGGTGTTATTAATTATTATATATTTTAATATTTTTAAAATATTATTTATATTATTAATTATAATTTAATTTTAGTATTGTTCAGTTTTAGTATTTTTAATTTTAGTATCATTAATTTTAATATAATTTAATACCGTTCAATTTAATTTAATATCAATCAGTTCAGTTCAATATATCTAATTAAAAACAACAGGAGCTCAGTTGTCATTAAAGTCCCACTTTTTGACTCCACAATATTACCTACCTGCCTCTTCTTGAACTATGTTGGGACGGGTTCAGACTTTTATTTATTAATATCATTCTAAACCCTTTTCAACCCTTCCGACAGGGTTGGGCTTGCTCAGGTTTTGGGTTTACTCTATGAAATATATATGAATATTTTATCATAAAATATATTAATTATAAATACTTTATATAAATATTTTTTACCTTAATAATATAATATTAAACTTTGACGGGTACAACACATTTTTTTACCTAATAATATTTGATATTTTAAGTTGGCAACTACAAACAGTATATTGTGATATTCTACGATAATTTTGTTTTTTTACTAACTTTGACAGTATTACTATTAGATTAAGTTGCACCACTAATCTAATGGTGATGAACGATAAAATGACTTTTACTTTATAAAAAATAAAGTCATCGTAGCATTCACCTTACATTATATATCTAAAAAAATTATTTTGGTATACAAAGAATATCGGTCAGACCGCCCAATGGAATTTAAAATTATTCTCAAACCCGACCCATATACTTTGCGGGCTTTAGAATCATCTCTCAAACCCAACCACATCAGGGGTTTGGGCGGACCATAAAACTCACGAACAGGTCTAGGCTAAAATATGATAAAAAAAAAATTAATCGAATTTAGTGTCATAGAAAACTAGCACCGCCACTGATCAAACCGGTTAAAGTTTGTGTTTTGGTGGTGTCATGTGTGATATATACCCATAAAATACACTTTTCTGGCTGATCTGCATTGTATTTAGACTCTATTACCAGGTAAATTTAGGACTAATCACCCCTAAAGAAGATAATTATATCACATGTATAGTGAACTAAAGTTTAAGCATAAAGCAATATGAGATAGCTAACATACTTGGAAAATCATACCAAAGATTAATATGATGGACAATTAGATAACAAGTTCTCTTGTAACCTCTCATTAATAGTTGACTTCTAAAAACTTGACAGATCCATGACCCTTTATATCTATTATACAACTCTTCTTAACTCAACTTTGACGTGTAATTCTCATCCTTGGATTTAAAGTTTATTTTGTTCTACAAACGTAAAACTGAATCTCATAAGTGCGTGGTTATAACTTTGATTGAACTACTGGAGCCACATTAATAGGTAACTCCAAATCTCCAGTCCCCCAATATTCCCCTTGATTTTAATGTTTGTTAGTAGTAGTGGACTAATATCAATCTAGTGCTTTGGTTTTGTACGAAACCCACCCAAAGTATCATATATTTTCAATATTTCCCTTATCCAATTTTCTAATTAAGAGGTTGGACAGAGATTACGACACAAATTTTAGCTAAAGAAAGGGAAATTCCTATGTCAAACCCAAGCTAAAACCTTTCAATCTGGTGACATATCCTTAATAATACAAGATTAAATTCACAATAATCAATCAAATTATATTAGAAAGAAAGAAAAATCAAAAGAGAAAGTAAGAGAAGGGAACTCACTGCCATCTGTGTTCTCCTTCAAACAAGAAATGAGCTTTGGTGATTCCTAAAATGAGTATACAAAGAAAGATTATTCACAAACGCCAATTAAGATGCTACCAGACAGCTTCACCAAGGAATGTAGATATATATTGTTTACTTTTGTCTAATTTTTAAATAATTAAAAATGTAAAATTGTTTGGAAAACCTCAAATACACACTCGTTGACCCTTGACTGGGTTTACTAATTAATCTGACTTTTCGTTTTTAATTTTTTTTTATTTTTTATTTTATGTTTTTTCTGTTTATTGGACGCCAAACTCATGCCACCATATTAACAACTATAGCTGTGGTGTAATACTCTAATGGTTATCACGACCAATTTATAAATTTTATTTTAGAAGGTTGTACTGAGATAGACAGAACAATTGATTTCAAGTAAAAATTGTAAAAATGAAAAACTTCAAAAACTAATGCAAAATGTTACATTAGAATCATTCATTTTTGTAAATTTTCAAAAACCAAAACTCATTTTTAGGATTTTAAAGATCCAAAACTATTTCCTTTTCTTATTTTCGAGGACTTGAATAAAGTTTCCAAACGTTATAGAAAACCTCGGACTTACAATAATAATAAAGAAAAACTCAATCTCACCCTACCCGTATGTGGACTCGAACTTATAACCTCTAGGATCACAGCTTCAAGGCTCAACCACTAGGCTAAACCTTTGCCACATAGAAAACCTCATCTTGATAGTTTTTTAAATTTAAAAATATACTCGTATATTTTTTGCATACTTGTATATAACAATCCAGTTGACGGATTCCTGAAAAAGACTGATCGAGCAACTACACATATAATACTTGTAAATTCTATGTCACATATTTACTACCAATAATCTCCGCAAGAACATTTCCCATCTTTAAAATGATGGAATCTCTGAACATCTCTAAGTATAATTTGCCTATCAAATAACAACGATAAATATTTCGCAGCAGAATGGCAATCCCCACAAACCCGAAGATTCTTAACCACCCGAATCGTCGTCCCAGGGGTAGTATTAAGTAGACCAAAAGCAATGGCTAATTTCTCACTATGATATCTAAGAGCAATTTCCTTCTCTTCATCACTCATATCAGCATGAAAAACTAGAGACACATCAGGCACATAACCAACCATTTTTAACTCCCTTATCAACTCATCGAGTGCCCTATGCAATGCCGTACAACTATAATGTACTCCCTCCCCCGAGAAAAATTCGTGTACTTTGTTATTCAACTCTATAGAGCTACATCCAGGAACTTTTACCGCGCCTTTATCGATCATCAACTTTCTTAAACTATCCACATCTTCCCATCTTCCGTTTCGTGCATATAAGTTTGATAGTATCACGTAATCTCCACCGTGAGAATCATCCAATTCGAGAATTCTCTCCATTACTCGTTTTCCTAGTTTGATATTTCCGTGACTACTACAAGCCGACAACAATGTTCGCCATAGTATAGGTGTAGGGTTTATTGGTGACTCCTCTATCAATCTATAAGCTTCATCTAAGCGGCCAGCTCGGCCTAGCAAATCGACCATACACCCGTAATGCTTGATTCTAGGAGTAATTCCATATTCGGTATTCATACTATAGAAGAATCGAGATCCTTCCTCTACTAGCCCGTTGTGACTACAGGCGTATAATAGTCCTAAAAACGTGATTTCGTCTGGTTGGATTCTTGACTTCCACATTTCTCGAAACATAGATATAGCTTTTGGGGCTTGTCCGTGAATGGCATAAGCCATGATCATAGCTGACCATGCCTGGGTATCTCTCACAGGCATTTGCTCGAAAACACAAATAGCATCATCTAAGCTCCCACACTTGGCATACATGTCTATAAGGGCAGTGTTCACTTTAACATATCTATCAAAACCATTCTTTTTCACATATTCATGTATCCACTTCCCTAAATCTAAGGCTCCAAGCAGAGCACAAGATGATAAAACAGACAACATAGTAACATCAGTGGGGTCAAGATTCTTACTTTGCAATTCGCGAAACAACGATAACGCCTCATTTGGCCTGCTATTTTTCGAATAACCTGTTATAATAGCATTGTAACAAACAACACAAGGATCCAATATCTTATCAAACACCCGCCTAGCCGAATCCACATCATGACATTCAGTGTACATGTTTATAAGCGTAGGAGATACATAGACATTGTTATTTAGCCCCAATTTGATGGCAAAGCAATGCAATTGATTACCTTCTTGCAAGGCTTTAGCAATGGCACAGGCTTTGAGCAGAGAGGGGAAAGTGTAGTTATCGGGTAGAATATTGCTGGAGATAGCTTGAATGAAGAGGGGAATGGCTTTGAGAGGAGTGTTGGACCGGGAATAGCCGCGAGCCATGGTGTTAAAACGGACAATGTCTGGTTGGGGAATTTTGTCGAACAGTTGGTGGGCGTAATCCATGGAGGAAGGAGTAGGTCTTTCAGTACATGATTCGATGAGCTTGGCGAGAATTTGGGAGTGATTTTGGGAGGATTTGATGGAGAAGGCATGTATTTGCTTGAGTTGGTTGAGAGAGGTGCAATTGGGGAGAAGAGAGAGAAGATGAAGATGGTGAGTTGAGTCATATGAAGTTAAACAAGGATTTGATGCCATTGTTTTGCAGTTCATGGATTGGGTAGACTGTAGAGTAAAAGAGTGCATTAAAGGTGATTAGGAACTTGCTGTGTTTGATTGCTGCCCAGATAAGAAGATGAGAATCTGCATATGAGAGAGACCAAGGAAGACGGAAGAGACGAACGACGTCGTTTCAACAACGTGTTTTAAAGCGTGATCTTTGGCCTAAACGGCGTTGAGGGGATAATATGGCTCGAGCGGTTTATAACTTGTTATCAGTACGATCGCAATGAGGAAGTATGTTAGGAATGAATCTCACACCGCTCTCGGATGATCCACTAAGCTTGTATATAGACAGGGTCCTGAAAGCCTTAACTTAAACGACGCACTTTAAAACCGTAAAATTAACCGTAAATAACACTAAAACGAATAATATTGAATGATAGCTTTTTACTTTTTACTCTGAACTGAAATTCAACACAATTGATTATATTTTATATAGAACTAAAAGAAATTATATGATTATCAATTCTATGTGATGCTATATACTATAAATTCACTTTTTATGTGCAAGTGTTGGTAGCTCTAAAAAATAGTTGTAATATCTTTGTGACACATTTTATATTATATATTTAGGATTTTTTTTATAATTGTAAGGTTTTTTTACAGACGGGTACAACTTACAAATTGATTTGATTTGATGAATATCTCTATAAATTTTTTTACAAAAAATTCAAACTGATTCGATGAATTCTAGTTAAAAGGACATTATTATAAGAGAAAATTCAAACACTTGTGTGGTTGTTTTCGCATTAATAAAAGGGCAATATATTTTCCTTTTGCAAATAAGTGCCTCGTGAGTTGCTCTGCTATAAAAGAATAATATTGCCAAAATAGTAAATTTAGATGACACGACAAGAGATATTTAAATTTAAAATTTCATTTTTTATTATTTATTTAAAGATGTAATTTATACATTTACTTTTACTTTCAAAAATCATTTCTTAAATATTACTAATGAGATAATTTTAATAATAATAATAAACAAAAATTCCAATTCATCTATTATATTATGTGAATTTAAATATGTGACCTTTAGAATTAGAGCTTTAAATTTATATAAAATATTCAAATACATTTGAATCAAGATGAATCAACGTGAGTTTTTTTTTCTAAGAAATGCCTTATTTGTATAAACGTTTTTATCATAAATACTTATTTAAAGGAAGAATAAAACGAAACGATAATTAATTTTGAATGATGAATCCATTCACTGGTAAGTATGATATTTTGATTAGTCATGTTCATATTTCATGACGTGGGAATTCATATAAAGGTGATAACTTTCTGACATTTTACTTAAGCGTCATGTTTATGAAGAAATGGATTTTAGTATCATAATATCAATGATATAAAATTATTTCAACAATGTATTAAATTATTTATTGTTTATAATTCTCTTAAATGAACATCTAAAATTTGACCCAGAATATATCTTTTTGTAGTCAAAATAATTAAAAACAACCGTGATCATACATTAAAGGTTGTTGTTTAGTGTCAAAAGTAGAGAATGTAAATATTAAAGATATACCGAAGGCTAATTTGTATGGAGCCAAATATTTAAATACCTTGCCTTGATTGATGGCATGTGTTACATTTAACACGTGTCACCAATCAAGAGTAGGGTGTTATATGTAACACATGTCAAGAGCAGAGTATCTAATATACTCGGCTTCTTGTAAAAAAAAGGGTAAATTTTAAAAATATTTCATGTAGTTTTGACTATTTTATAAAAAAAGTTTTACGGAATTTTTTCTTTCAAATAAGATCTTATTATTTTTAACATATAATTCATTTAAATCGATTCAATTCAGTACTAAATAGGTATAAATTCACACAAAAATAAAGTTGAGTTCGATACATTTACTTATAAATTGAAAAGAATAAAGCCTAATTGCACATCCATTCATTTACTAATTAAATAAAAATTTGGTACGCTCATTGTATAAATATATTTTTTGTTTGATTATAATTTTGTTTAATCACACGTGCTATAAATTTGGTATAATGTTAGTATAAAGTTGTTTTGTTTGATTTCATTCATAGAATAGATGTTTAAGGTTTTGTTCGATCACACCTTGTATAAGCCTAGTGTAATGATGGTATAAATGTATTTTTTGTTTGATTTCGTTCATAAAATACATGCTTAATATTTCCAAGTATATAATATGTGCATATCACACCTTATATAATACTAGTATAAATTGGTATATCAACTATTACATATCTACGAAAATAAAAACTCAAAAAAATTATATTATAATGAATTTAGTTTTGAAGATAAAAATGAGACCAAATAATATAAAAAATGAAAAAAAGGAATCGTTAATTTCTTAGGAACGTAAGGATAGAAACAATAAATTTAAAAACACACACAAAAGTTGATTATAAAAGTAGAGAGTAGGTGTGTAAATAAGTTACCTAGCCCCTACAATCCTTAGAGCATTTTAGTAGATAATTTATTCCAATAATAGTCTTGACGCATAGATAAAAAATATACAATGAACCAAAAAATGTCTATACATTAGCTCTTCTATTTCATCTTTCCTATATGATGTGGCATAATAAATGTTGAATATTTTCTATTTGATCTTTTACATATAAACAATCAAATGGAATCACATCTTATCAAATTAATTAATATTTTAAAATTAAATATTAAAATACTTTATTTAGTTTGAAACTAAGTCTTCTTTTATTATTTAATTATATAATTCTAAATGAGATAGACAATACAACGAGGCTATCTTCTAATAGATATTATTTATTTTTAAAATCATCATATCTTTAATATGAATTTCTATTCCACATGCCACGTAATCATAGAATTCACCTTCTAACTAAGATGTTCTTAATATTTCCCAAGTACAAAATGCCAATATTGAAGAAAATACCTAAGGCTAATTTCACATGCAGACAAGTATTTTGAATACAATGCTCTCAATTAATGACATGTGTTTTACTAACTATAAAATATGACACATGTTATCAATCGGGAGCAGGACATTTAAAATATTCGGCTCCCTATAAAAAATCTGATATCTAAACCATATTACCGATGTAACACAGAGATATCAACAACAATAATAAAAACTCAAAAATAAAAGATAACAATAAAATCAAACATCTAACTAAGTTAAAATTTTAGTTTATACATTAGTTTTTTAGATGGAGCGTGTTCTTTTGATGGGCGTCTTGTTTAGAATCTGATTATGACAAAGAGGTTGTTTGTGCCTACACCTTCTGTCCAAAAGGTGTTAGCTTTAGTTCTTAGACAAGGCTTTTTCATTTAAAAAAATGCATTCTTTTCCGTGTTATAAACCTTCGTGTACAAAGTTCAACCGTATTCTTCATTTTTTTTTCAAGTGTTTTTATTTCAAGCATTTTTTATATTTTTTATTTATTATATTAAATTTTTTAAAAATAATAATATTCTATTATTATTATATTAATTTTTTACATTATTTCTACTATAATCAACTAACAAAATAATTATAAAAATAAAAATTAAAATAAATAATAATTTAATAATCATTCCATGAAATAGGGAATTAATGAAATTGCTCTAATGTCACCATTTATACTACAATGAGCATTTGGAGTAATATTACAAACACAGTGAAAAAAAATCTAGTTATAAGAAAATCTAAAAAAAACATCTTAGCGAATTTTTTAATGATAATTAAGAAAATAAAAATTCCAACAACTTAGCAACTTATATTTTCTCTAGTATAGACAAAATACATATTTATACTATATATTATTTTCAACATATAATTTATTTAGTTTGATTCAATTTAGCATTGAAAATGTATAAACTTACACAAAAATAAAGTTGAGTTTGATCCATTTACTTTCTAAATAAAAAAAAATAAAGTCTAATTGCACAACCATTCATTCACTTATTGAATAAAAAAACTTAAATTTTTATGAAATTCTTTTATTGAATATCTTAATATAAAAGAGTTATTTTTACATAAGAGCACCGGCTTTCATCACACAAACTCAACTTATGTTTTTCTTAATATATAACAAATATATTCTGGTTAGAGTTTTAGACACAATTAAAACTCTTATCACTCTTCATGTATGTATTAATGAGAACCGAATTTAATTTCTTCTAATACACTAAACCTGCATTGCCAAATTAGATCACTTAACTCATGTTTTTAAGTGTACCATAGCTAGCTGATATGTGATACTGTTATTTGGATGGTACCGGTACAAACAAATGTTATATATTTTGGTTTGCAATTATAAAAATTAGCAGGGTCATTGCAACTTGATTACATAATAATTGTGAGTTGGAACGAGGAAAGCTACGCGTGTGAAAAAGGTTTCATGCATTTAAAGCAAAGATAAACAATAGATAAAGTTGGGTTGTTTGTGGTTACTAGAGGCTTGGATTACGATTCTGCTTGCCACATATTTTTGCATCTCAATTGTTTTCTTTTCTCTTATATATATAATAACGAAGGAATATAATATATCAAATTATGCAGTCATCAAAATTTGAAAGGTAGTCATAAAAATTTCTGATCTTTTTTACTTTATAGGTTTATCAGGAGCGATTTAGCTAATACTGTTAACTTTTTATTCTCAAAACAAATAGAAATATACACCTAATAGTTGCAGTCCAACACTTAAAAATATTTTATATTACCTAAAGACAGTAAAAATAACTATTGAATAAAGAAGTTTGCAAACACCAAATTATTTTGCATTATTTGCGACATGAAAGGGTATAGATATCAAAATGCAGATTTTTTTGAAATACGTTTACTCATTTAGAGCAAGGAAACAGATTAGTCAGTGATGCACAATGTTATTATTTAAAACCATATAGTACCATCCGGTAAAACCGCGTATCATCACTAACTCCAATGCGGTGGATTTAAAATTGTGGTATGAAAAAAAATACAAGTATAACGGTTTAAAATGAAAAGATCGATAAAATAATGATCTAAAATACATTTATATATATATATATATATATATATATATATATATATATATAGGATTGGGGTTGGGTCCTGAATTTAGGCTTCAATTAAAAACGTATACTAAAATTATCAGATTCTGATAAAATAATTGAAATTAATTCAAGATTATAAACTTTTATTTCAGATTCTAACTTTTCTTTAGTAATTCTAAGTTGAATTATTCTAGTAGTGTATTCTTTTATTCTTTGTTTATACCAATTATATAGGTCAAAATATCCTTTATAAGTTATAAGATCATTATTATAAAATTCTAAACTATTCTGACAAAATTCATAATTATTATTTATTCTTATTAATCTTTGTGTGATTAATTCTATCTTTTGTCTAAGTTCTATGATTCTATTCATGATTAAAAAATTCTAAAAGGTATATCTTCACTTTCAGATAGAACTAAAGAAGTTAATTCTAAATTTAGTTCTTGTATTTCTCTTTCTAAAATTGGTATTCTTTCATTATAAAGGGCTAATTCTCTTGTATATCGATCTAAAGTTTTTCTCATCCAGTCTAATAATATATAACAAAATCTATGAAGTCTTGAACTTTCTGTTCTTAGTTCTTCAGTATGTATATTTATTCTATCAGTATAAAATCTTACGAAAATTCTACTTCTTCTTAGTTCAAATTCTTTTCTTTCTAGTTTATCTTTTATTTCTAGAATTCTATTCATAGTAACAATTTTCTCGTCACTCTTCTGAAAAGATCACTCAAAGTGCAGTTCAGAGAGGAGAGGATATTTATGCAAATATATGAATAGAGTATTTAAATTATACCTCTTCAGCTTTAATTTCTCAATATTGGCTTGCTTCTGCAATCTAAGAAAGTTTGTAAGTTTGGTGTGATTTCTTATGCAGAGGCCTAGCCTTATTTATAGCTGAAAAAGAGGATGTATACCGGTAACTTGTTGATTACCGAATCTTTTTATGACGTCATTGCTTGCGTTATAGATATTTATTATTGCGAGTATGACTCATCCTTATCTCTTAGCTTCTGTCTGAATTATTATGCTGATTATACGTCATGGCTTGCGTCATGGATTATAATTTGTCTTTTATTTCTGTCTGAATTATTTTGAGAGTATAGGTTTTCTTATTCTTTCTAAGTTTTATTATTTTAGAGTATTATTATCCTGGCTTTAAACCTTATTGAAAATTAAATGTTTCATGGATTTAAATAAAAGAAATTCTTTATTGAAAACACCTAACCTGGATTTTCCAGATAATCTTCTAAGGGATCTTTTAGTAAGGAATTTATTTTTCAACCTTAAATTTCTTCTTCTAAATCCAATTTATCATTTAAAATCAATTGTTATTCTTATATCTGGGTTTCTTTTAGAATTTGAACAAATTTTTTATATCTAGCTCATCCAACTGGTACTTTTGAAAAAGGGACTTACAACTTTTGCCCGAAAATTTCCCAAGGCCTATTGTTATTCTATGTTAAAATTTAGTCCAGTCTAAAGAAATCCTTCAGTAAAATAAAACGAAAACCGAGCCAATAGGAAATATAATTTATTATTACAAATTAAAAACAAAAACTTAATCGAAAGCTTATATTGCTAACGATTGAAAAGTATAAGCGGCTAAGCTAATTTATTTTGGAAGAAACATATATTTTAATACCATAGGCATTTTGATATTGATATATTTTTACATGTAAATTCTATTTTTTAGAAATTAAGAGTCCAATAAACCACGAGTTAAATCTAAGTTGAACAAGCAATACCACGTGCCACTAGCTTCATCATACTCCGTATGGTTATAATAATATTGTTGATGCATGTGATAAATAATTTTTTCAAAATAAAATAAAAAGTAAATTTAACAACTACTGCTATTTCTCATTGCTTATAAGTTTGTTAAATAACCTTATAAACACGAGCCGATCGATGGCTATATTACTGACTTTTTTGATGATGCTTCGGATGAGGTTGAATAAGAGGAATTTGGATAAGATTATTCACAATCTGAAAGAGGTGTCCCGGGCTCTTGGGCAGACTCTACGGAACGTGAAGAGGCTAGACTGAAAAACAAGGCCAAGCAGTTGACACCTGTTAGGCAAGGTTTTTCCTTCTCTTTCTGGGGTGACAGTTTTAGTCGTGAGATTGATGAGGGAGACGATATAATCCCAAGGAAACAAAGGGTTTCAGTCCCCGCTAGTGAACAAGCTAGACAAGGGCGCAAGGAGCTTGCTAAACGAGAGCGCAAGGAGCTCGCTCAACGAGACCGCAAACCTCCACGAAAGTTTTCTCCTTCGTAGATAGTTTTTTGTTTTATGCCGTAATGGTTGTTTGACTTTCTTTTTATTTTTATGTATTTTTTCTTTCTTTAATATTACTAGCCTAGAGGAGGGTTTTTAACGGCGGTGCCTTTTCCCTCTCACTAGGTAATTTTAATAAAAAAACCTTATATAAACACTTTTTACTTAAAAATAGCTTTTTAAAGCATTTATGTTGATTTATATTTTAACTCCTAGATGTTACAAAGTGATTTTATAACTTGTTTTGTTGTACATGTGGCAAAGGCTTGATTTAGTGGTTCAGCCTAAAGGTTGTGATTCTATAGGTCGTAGGTTCGAATCCACATTCGGACAAGATGAGATAAGATTTTTCTTTATTATTATTAAAATAAAAAAATTATTTATATTATAATTGTTATTTCAACACATGCTCTTTTAGATAATATATAATTTTATAACATTTTATAGACAATTTTGCCAAAATTTTGGCAACTTATTATAGATTAAACAATTGTACAAGATATTACCTAACACTTATTAGCTTTTCTAAAATAATTCTCTCAGTAGTGATTCCCTTGAAATCATTTTTGATATAATTAAGGGTAAATTTAAAAAATATGTCTTAATTTAACTGTTTCGTAAAAGGGCTTTTGTAGAATTTTTTCTTTTAAACGGGTGCATGTGGTTGTAAAAGTTAGTAAAAAATATACTTACCATATGGTATGTTTTTGAAAAATAGTTTCTTTATTAATCATATACTAGTTATTTCAATAAATTCAATAGTGATATATTCCAACTATATTATTTGTGAATTATTTATCAATATTTAGTAAGTTTCGAAAATTTTTCATTTTGTTATAATTTTTTTATAGTTATTGTTAATTTTTAATTAATATAAATATTTATACTTCTTAAAAAATTCTAAAATTTATCACTAATGTGTATTGTAATTTTATAAACAAAGCTGCAAAATTTCACTTCAAAATAAATAAAATTACCCTTTCAAATATTATTTTAAAATTTTAAAAAATATATTTTTAATAACTTTTAAAATTATAAGCATTTATTTAAAATAAAAAATTTTATAATAATCTTTTTACCACACAATTAAATTAGATGTGAGATTCTTTTAAGTTTAGCCGTGACTAACTGCTCCTAGCATTTTTTACTACTACAGTACAACTTAAAAAGAGTCATTACACAATGCCCACTCACTTGTTTGATGAGAGACAGGTTGAGATGGCCCACTTGATGGGTTCTATACTACAGTTACGTGGAAATTGAGCTTTGTTTACACTGCCTCCTATATTATTACTTTCTGTTTCAGATTCTTTTCTATCTGACAAATAACAAGGAAACAAAGTACTTATTCTGACATTATAGAGTTATTTCACCGCGGGTCCACGCTTTCGTCTACATTTTCACTTTCAAGTGAAATAATGAAAATTAAGGAAGAATATTTAATTTTTAAAAAATTTAAAATTTAAATTTAGGACCTTCAGCTTATTTTTCTATTTTAGGAAGAAGTTTGATAATTAAATTAAGTGTAGTGGTTACTTTTGAGTATATGTTTGTCCATATAAAAAAAAAGTAGATATCTATTAGTACACTTCTTAAAATAATAGTGGTCTGAATTCGATATACAATCTATTTAAAATTGATCTGAATTCGATATACAATATGTTTAAAATTTATATTTTTCATAAAAGTATGATAATTTTTTTTGAAAATTATGTAAATGATAGTTTATTTGGCATGCACAGAAATCAATTTATTAATCCTTTTCCATCTACTATTTTTGTTTTAGATTTTTATGAAATACATAAATAAATTATTTTGATCACAAATACACTTTAGATTTGTAGCCAGAGCCACTTGGCTAAGTATGGAAATTTTTGTTAGATTATGTACCTGTTTGATTTAGTTACTACCGTTTGGTGTTGTAACTGCTATTAGTTACTAAATAAATTTTTTTTGTAAATAAAATAGCTAAATGTAACCGTAACCAAGACACCACTATTGCTTGATTGAAAAGAAAAAAGAAAGACTAACATTGAGTGAATTCCTAAACATCCACTCTATCTTCTCTGTACTTGAATTGGATAACATGTTTAAAAAAAGTTAGTTTACGTGACAAGAATCAATAATTGTACAAATTTAGTTTACAAGATATTATTATTATTATTACTTTCACTTGTACGTATATATGATGAAGTTTCACTATAAATCATGAATACTCATACTCTAGTCTATATTGTTAACGTATATTTTGAAGAATAAGGGAGAATGCAAGACGAAAAAAAAAGAAGAAAGAAAAGGTAAAAAAAAAAAGAGATTTGTTGTGGAGGAAAGCAAAACAGGCGATATGTATGCATTGGGAATCGGACAATCCTTGAAAAAGGTGATGACAACCGAATGCAAATTTCGAATCCCCATCCTACCCTCCCCATTGCTCTACTCTACTCCCATCCTCTCTTTACACGTGTCCTCCTTCCAGTAGACCCCTACTCTTCCTTCCCCCTCCTCTCTCTGCTCACTTCCACCTCCATTTCAAAACCATTACATTTCATCAATGAAAAACTCCATCAATCCTCAACCAGTTTAATAATCTCACCCTGGAATGGAAATTCTTATGTTTCCTTCCTTATACTAGTCATCCCTGTTCTAACTTTGATTTCAATTTTGAAAAAAAAACGGTGAGTTGTTTGGGCCTGTTAGTAGGAATTGAATCAGGCTTGTTTTGGTGTCAATGGCGGGAAACGAGTGGATAAATGGATATTTGGAAGCGATTTTGGATAGTGGTTCCGGTGCAATTGAAGAGCAGAAACCGACGCCTGCTCTGAATCTCAATGACAGGGGCCATTTTAATCCGACTAAGTATTTTGTGGAGGAGGTGGTCACCGGAGTCGATGAGACTGATCTCCACCGGACTTGGATTAAGGTCGTTGCTACACGTAATACTCGTGAACGTAGCTCCAGGCTTGAGAATATGTGCTGGCGCATTTGGCATCTCACTCGCAAGAAGAAACAGGTCTCTCTCTCTGTCTACTGTTTGGGGATAATTCTGTTGTTTCTTTTCAGATTGATGAGTCAATTTACTGTTACCACTGGTTTGATGTTGTTTCTCTGATCGATTCATGGTTCCTATTGAGCTTAATTTGAATTTTATTGAATACAAAGGAATTCAATCATGAGAGACCGATTTTTCAGTGAATTTGGTACATCAATGGTCGTATCTGGTCTTTATTTGAGGAATTTTCGTAATTGTTCGTGTTTGAATAGGATCAAGTTGAATTATATTGGTGCCTGTTATAGTTTCCCTGTCTATATCAGCCGTTGTATGGATTTATTGAAACCCTTACCCCATTGTGTGTTTGCCCTGTTTCTTGAGAGACTCTCTATGGGAGTGCCTCAAATTTATCTGTGTTTTGGATTTTCAGAGTTTATTGCCATGTGATTAATTCATTTTTTCTTTAATCATTATGTATTAGCAACAATTAATATTAGGCACTTATGGTCTGAACAGTTGGAGTCTGAGGAACTTCAAAGGGTAGCTCATCGAAGATGGGAACGGGAACAAGGACGCAGGGATGCTACAGAAGATATGTCGGAGGACTTGTCTGAAGGGGAGAAAGGGGATAGTATTGTAGAGCTGGTGCAAAGTGAGACCCCGAGGAAAAAATTTCAGAGGAACTTTTCCAATTTGGAAGTTTGGTCAGATGACAAGAAGGAAAAGAAACTTTACATTGTCCTGATCAGGTTTGACTATTTCTACTAAAATCCTTCTTGTGGAAATCTTGTGTATAAATTAAAGTTGAGCAACTATATAAACGCTAACGAAAATGACATTTTGTTTTATGCTTTCTTTTGACTTCTTAGTACCTTATATAACAACTACAATATTCAAGGTAGCATTAACAACTCTCATTTATCTCTATTTAATGCTCCAATGGGAAATGATTTTTATTTAATCTTCAAACTATTCAAATGAAGTTTTGCATTTCAGTGTCTTTGATGACATGTGTATCATACTATCATCAGGTTCTTTTGGTAGCTAATCCAATTTGTTACGCTTTTATGATTCAATGCTTCCTATTGCTCTTTTGCTCCGGAGCAGTTTTGCGTTTTATTGTGATTTATGCTATTAGATAGTTGAAGTTTCCTGTAACTTCATTTTAATGGATGGAGTATGTTATTTTTGTTCCCTGTATCGAACTTCATACTTTACATATAAGATAAGCTTTTCAAAGATCTGGTTATTCCTTCCTGAAACATTATTTTATGACCAGTTTACATGGTTTGGTCCGTGGAGAAAATATGGAACTTGGTCGAGATTCTGACACTGGAGGACAGGTAAATTTTACAGTATGAAATGATTGAATTAAGATTTAAATCATTTTATTATGTTTCTTAAGGAATTCTATATAATTCATTTGTCAGGTCAAATATGTGGTTGAACTTGCTCGAGCACTTGCAAGAATGCCTGGAGTGTATAGGGTGGATCTTTTCACCCGTCAAGTTTCCTCCCCTGAAGTCGACTGGAGCTATGGTGAGCCAACAGAGATGCTAACTACAGGGGAAGATTCTGATGGCAATGAAATTGGAGAGAGTAGTGGGGCATATATTGTTAGGATTCCTTTTGGTCCACGTGACAAGTACCTGCGAAAAGAATTACTTTGGCCCTATATTCAAGAATTTGTAGACGGAGCTCTAGCTCACATTCTTAACATGTCAAAAGTTCTGGCCGAACAAATTGATGGGGATGGTCCTGTATGGCCTTATGTTATTCACGGCCATTATGCTGATGCAGGCGATAGTGCTGCTCTTTTATCAGGCGCTTTAAATGTGCCAATGGTATTGACAGGGCATTCGCTTGGAAGAAACAAGCTCGAGCAGCTTCTGAAGCAGGGACGGCAATCAAAAGCAGATATAAATTCAACTTACAAGATAATGAGGAGGATAGAAGGAGAAGAGCTTTCTCTTGATGCTGCTGAACTTGTGATCACAAGTACCAAACAGGAGATTGAAGAGCAATGGGGACTTTATGATGGGTTTGATGTCAAGCTTGAGAAAGTTTTACGTGCCCGTGCTAGACGTGGTGTCAATTGCCATGGACGTTACATGCCAAGGATGGTGGTAAGATAATATTCCATTATCTTTTCTTGAGTTCCTCTTTTTCAGGTCTTCCATTTTCATACTTGCAACAGCATAAATAAACATGCAGAAGATTGTAGAAGTGATCGAAAAATGCATGGGCAGTATATGTGTAAATTCAGAACATTTCCCTCTGTAAATATGCTTAGTGTTTGAGGTTTCCTATCACCCATCATTCTCAAGTCTATAATGATCTATAGAATGTAAATATTTGTTTCCGAACGGTTATCTGATTTATACTTTTTACCCTCTATTAAGAAAACTAAACCTAAATCTGTCTACAGGTTATTCCTCCTGGTATGGACTTCAGCAATGTTGTAGTTCAAGAAGAAGATTCCCCAGAAATTGATGGAGAACTTTCATCACTTATTGGTGGTACTGATGGATCTTCCCCTAAAGCAGTTCCAACAATATGGGTTGATGTGAGTGTCCATTTCTATCTTACTAACTAGATTGACTACAAGATGAGATGCTCCACATGATTCTTAACAATTGTTTGCATTTCCTAGGTTATGCGATTCCTAACTAATCCCCATAAACCAATGATTTTGGCTTTGTCAAGGCCAGATCCAAAGAAGAATTTAACTACACTACTAAAAGCTTTTGGAGAGTGCCGCCCATTGAGAGAGCTTGCCAATCTTGTGAGTATATCTCATAAATGTGCTTTGGATCTGATACGTCATGCATTTTACTTGGGGAACTAACATGTTGTAACGCAGACCCTGATAATGGGAAACAGGGATGACATAGATGAGATGACAGGTGGAAATGCAAGTGTTCTCACAACAGTGTTGAAAATGATCGACAAGTACGATCTTTATGGGCTAGTGGCCTATCCAAAGCATCACAAGCAATATGAAGTTCCTGATATATATCGTCTTGCTGCAAAAACAAAGGTTCATACACAACATTTATCTTAGGAACAAACCCGTGCATATGAGTTAATAATCAATTAAGTGATTGAAAATCTGGCAGGGAGTTTTCATAAATCCAGCATTAGTAGAGCCGTTTGGCCTTACATTGATTGAGGTTGGTTTTCCAGCAAATTAGAACATATAATCATGGTTCTCGTCTCATCCTGGAAGGGTATATTATATTTCACATTGCACTCATTTCAATGAATGCAGGCTGCAGCTCATGGGCTTCCTATGGTGGCTACTAAAAATGGCGGACCAGTTGATATTCACCGGGTAATGATGATCCGTAATCTATTTAATCATAATATAACTTCCATCTGATTGATTGAGAGGCAGAGAAAATTATTATAAATCTAAAATGTACAGCATGTAATCTGACTGAAAAGGCGATAATGATGCAAATATGACCAATTTTTTGTAGGCTCTGAACAACGGTCTTCTTGTGGATCCTCATGATCAAGAAGCTATTGCTGATGCATTGCTTAAGTTAGTATCAGAGAAGAACTTATGGAATGACTGCAGAAAGAACGGTTGGAAGAATATACACCTTTTCTCATGGCCAGAACATTGCCGCACTTACTTGACTAGGGTAGCAGCGTGCCGTATGAGGCATCCACAATGGCAAACCAATACTCCAGGGGATGACATGGGATCCGAACAGTCATCTCTAAACGATTCCCTGAAGGATGTACAGGATATGTCCCTGAGACTCTCAATCGACGGTGATCGATCTTCATTGAATGGATTGATAGACAATTCAGATGACCAGCTGCAAGACCAAGTAAAACAGGTTATGAGCAGAATGAAGAAACCAGAATCTAGTCCAAAAGATTCAGAAGAGAAAAAGCCTGAGACTGGTGTAAGCAAGTATCCCATGTTGAGGCGAAGGCGAAGGTTAATTGTCATAGCAGTTGACTGTTATGGCCCTGACGGGGCACCTGAAAAGAAGATGATTCAGATTGTGCAAGATGTTATCAAGGCCGTTCGATCAGATTCGCTGTTTGCGAAAGTCTCGGGGCTTGCTATATCTACAGCTATGCCATTATCGGAAACTGTTGAGTTTCTAACATCAGGGAGGGTTCAAGTAAATGAGTTTGATGCATTAATTTGTAGCAGTGGTAGTGAATTATATTACCCTGGAACATACACTGAAGAAAACGGAAAACTTTTACCCGATCCAGATTATGTGTCACACATAGAATACCGTTGGGGCAGTGAAGGCCTTGAAAGTACTATTTGGAAACTAATGACTGCCACTGAAGCAGGAGAGAATTCTAACGAGAAATCTGCCCTTATCAAGGAAGACTCGAAATCGAGAAACGCTCATTGCATTGCTTACCATATCAGTGACTGCAAAAAGGTAGATTAGTAATTTCGCCGAGCTATTACATTTTGTGAGGTTACTTATTGGATTTTGTACTTTTATAGGTAATGAAAATGCACGAGTTGAGGCAGAAGCTTAGGATGCGGGGCCTACGCTGCCACCCTATGTATTGCAGGAGGGCAACAAGAGTGCAGATCATTCCTCTTCTGGCATCTCGAGCACAGGCTCTCAGGTAATCATGATCGTTAATTCCGATTATACGTTTTGAAGTCGAGTAACGTATTGGTTATAATGTTTCGGGTTTTACTTGTTATTACTAGGTACCTTTTTGTTCGTTGGAGATTGAATGTTTCGAACATGTATGTGATTGTGGGCGAAACGGGGGATACTGATTACGAGGAAATGATATCGGGGGCACACAAGACTATAATAATGAAAGACGTAGTGACAAAGGGTTGCGAGGAATTTGTAAGAGTGATGGAATTGAGGGAAGACTTTGTCCCGAAAGAGTCGCCATTGGTTGCTTTCTTGAGTGGAAGTGCGTCAAAAGACGAGATTGCTAAAGCTTTGAAGCAAGTTTCAAAAGCCTCAACTGGAATGTAAGAGAGGTGGTAAATACATGTTTTCTTTTATTGTGAAATTGTGTGTATAACAAAATCATTGAGATGAGATTTGCTCACTCAATGCACTTTCTTATTATGGGGTTGGCTTTTATAATGTAGTTAAGACATCAAACCCCTGGATGATTTTATTTATATGTAGATAATTTCATTTTTCCATTATTTCGATGGGTAACCCTTTCACTATTCTCTTTGGCTTTAGATTATAATAGATTAAAGCAAAATGACTCATCAAATTGTATGCACTTCTTTTATTGCAAAGTCACGGATAGTTGTTGTAACTCCACTTCAGGGTTAATTGGAAACGACCTATCTGTAATTACAGGAGTAAGACACCATAAACCTGACCCCCTTACCCCGCTCGTGCGGGAGCCTTGTTTGTTATTGTAGAGAATTTCATTCTTAAGTCAATTTAGTTGCTACAAGTCCATATTATTATTGATGAAAGAAAACAATATTACATCAGAAATTCGAGTTCGAAAGGGAACACAGACATAAAACATGACTAAACTAAATTGATACGAAATTTCTCTGAATGAGATGCTTTATTGTAGTTGTCGGCAAATATTTTTGCCCACTTCTCCTTCAAGTTGCCCTCGTATTCGACCTTCAACTCGTCTATTTTATCTTTCAGCCGACGATATGCCTTGCGCAATTTTTTGTATGGTTTTGCAGCTAACGAATCCCAAAAATCCACTCCAAATACTTGCTCAATGCATATCAATTGGTGGATTGTGAAGTAATCTTTAACTTCTCTCGATTCAGGACGCGATTCGGTCCTCTTTTTGACCAAATCTTTCAATCTTTTAAATGTTGATTCCAAACGGTTCAACTCCATGTCGAATTCATATCTCTCGTCTTCACACTGAAGAAGGATTTTTTCGTATTTATTTGGTTCTTTATGTTTGAAGATAGTATCTGGAGCTTTCGATACATGTTCATTATTCAGTACCCCCTCAATACTCAATAACTCCCTACTACTCTTCCATTCCTGGTACCTGTAGTATTTCTTTCTTTGGTCTTCACATTTAAAAGAGATTTTTTCGTGTTTAATATTTGGGGTTTTCGATTCCTTCGAATTGTTCTGATGAAAAACTGAATCGTCCGGTGACCGGAGGATGTAGCTTGGAGTGATAATTATATTCTTCTTCTTCTTCTTCTTCGTTTTTTCTCCTGTAGTGTAATAAACAATCAGATCATCGAATTCTCGAATCAATTGCGGATGATTTTCGAGCAGCTGAGCAATCCTCTTTCGCATATCGGATTTGTCAATCGAATGGAAGCCGTAATCGTACAAAATTCTCAGCAATTGCATATGATCGACATGTTTTGCCGCCTTGTCACAGAAAACCATAGCCTTTAAGAGATGCACTTCATCTGTCTCATCGAAATTTCTCTTTTTGTTGCTAGGAGAAGCTGATTCAGGTGGATGAGTATTATGGTTGGCCATTGGAACCTTGTTAATCTGCGCAAAGTGATGTTCTTTTGGTGTTTTTAAGAATTTGGTTATTGGAGTGGAGATTGAATTTATTTATACAATATCACCTAAATTCTAAACCTATTAGGAAAAGGAAATTCTAATGCTAATGCAATTCGAGTTGTAGTTACATTTCATCACTATTAGTTTCAAAAATAAAATACAATTTATTTATGAAAGTATATCCTAATACAACCATAATATAAATTGAAAGAAGCAATTTTTTTCTTCATTTATTATCGACATAAATTAGTTACGATTGTTTTATTATAATTATTTTTTATTAAAAAATATTATAAATTTTTAATTACAAATATTAATAAGTAGGCTCGCGAGTAGAGCTTGAATTTGAGGTTATGAAAAATTGTAAAGGCTAGGCCCGAGCCCAAATTTATTTTTTACAAGTTGGGTCGGGGCCTGGGCTATACTAGTTCTTTAGCTAAGCCGATTGAGCTCGACCCATTATTAGGTTTAATCTCAACTTTACCACCAACTTAACTTAATAGTTGCACTTAAAATAACTAAATTTGAATGTCAACCATTAATCTCAACTTTACCACTAATTTGACTTCAGAGAATCCGAATCCTATAATACATCCTAAAATAATGGATTAAGATATTCTAAAATTGAGATTTAATAAAGTTTTAAAGTTCAATTAATTTCAATTATTTTTAAAATTTGATTAGTTTAAATTTAGAGCACCGTGAATCTCATAAACAAAACAAACATTAAATTCAATTTATGTTCGAAAAATTAGTATAAATATATTATAGCTTAAAAATGTGTAGACCTGTTCATGCGTTCGGGCACCCATCTGATCCGGCCTAAGCCAGTTCAAATGGGCCTGACTTGGATTCTCATTTTTTTCTAAAGCTCGGCCCGAGCCCGAGCTCAATATTTTATAAGTCGAATTTAATTTTTATATAAATACTTAAGCCTGACCCGAGTCCGATCCCGATGAAGAATTATTATATTTATTAAATAGAAGATTTTACATAAATGAGCTAAAAACATGAAAAAAATTTGGATAAAAAGAATGGTTTATAAGAGAAATCTCTAGGGAAAAGAAATTCTACAATTAGGCTACTTCCATAAACTAATATCACATATGTCCTTTCATGGATACGGTGCATGGTTTTTAATTTTTTTTTTATTTTACATTTATCTTTTAAACCGTTCATTTTTACGACAAGCTGCTTTAGAGTTTTTGTTCGTCTCTTTTTTATCTTGGAAACGACATCTACTGTGACATTTTTTTTCAATTTTTTTCCCGAACTGTTTGTTATCCAATAGATATCTAATAGAAGTCTAAGGCGGACAAGGCGCATCCAAGGCGAGCCCGAGGCGCACGCCTGATGAACTTCGCCTTGCCTGACCCTCCACGAGGCACTGACCCTTGAGCCTCGAGTGCTTTGCGCCTGAGGCACGCCCGTAACAACTATGTTATACCTGCCATCAAATGTCATTATTTCATATATTCAATCTTAAATGACACTGACTATTAAGCTCCTTTATGTAAAATTAGAGTTTGTTTATTGAGTATTTGATTTATATTAGATGTCTATAAGATTTATATCGGATGTCTGTTGGATTTCTATTGGTTCTTACATATTATTAATTCCTTGTCAGGTTCTGTAGTTGAGGGAAGTGAGAATTGTATTGTTCTTTTTATTGAATAGGAATGTGAGAACATATAAATTGTATTGTCAGGGATACAATTTGTTCAATTTGTTCAATTAATGAGTAATTGTTTGCAAGCACGGTGTGACTTGTTCATAAGTCTTTTATAATTATAATTAAAGTAGTATTTGGATAGATTTATTACATCTTCTTCAAAAAAAAATATCTTATTATAATATTGATATTCTGTTTCAAAATAAACTGCAGTGATTCCTATATCTTTATACTGAGCTTTTTAGAGTACATGATTGAGTAGAAACTAATCCTAGATCAGTTTGAAGGCCAAATCCATAGAACACGGTTGGCTAGCTTTGAGCTTATACAGGCATGGAAGAAAATATCTAAAAAAAAACTTGAGAGCCACAAGCAATATATCGACACAATAGACAATCAATAGAGATAGATTTGATGATCAATTATGTTTGAATTATGGAAATCTTGTGTAATTAGGGATCTAAGTTGTTGGAACTGATGTCTGTTTGAATATAATTGAATTTTAATAGTTATGATATTGTGTTTGCCAATAGATATCCAATAGACAACCAATGCATATCACTTATTTCAACGAAAAAAAGAAACAATAATTAAAAAGGATCAATATTCAATATACAAAATATCATATAATAATCTATTAGAAATCTATTGAAACGTCAATTGAAAACACAAAGGTCAATTACACATACTTGTACAAATATCTAATATCAACTTCAAAACGAGTGACTGAAAATTAAAATATATTTGTACAGATGTCTATTATCAATTTCAAAATAGATTTTTCTAAAAGAAATCTTGTAGATGTCTGATAGACACTCCGAAAATTTCTTTTGAGCTAAACTGATATTGTTAAGCACTGCTTGAAAAGCCCATCTTAGAACACCATTAAACGGTGCTGCTGTTAGTGACGCCAACATTGCTGCAAACAAAATTGAACTAAAACATATATCAGCAAAACTGAATGAATTACAGATCACGTTGTTGGTTTCTAAGATTATAGCCTAATTGAAAAAGTAGCAACCTATTTAGCAAGGGAATAAACACTAAAACAGATAACCAATCTTTGCAATCAATCACCAAAACTATTTGTGATCTAATTGAATGTCATATCCTGTTGAGACTCAAATAGAATTGTAGCATTCTTCCATTTAAGTCCGAAGCAAACCATTAACAAGCACTGATTAAGGGATTCTTCACTCAAAATCAAAATTAGACTAAGGTCCAATATCTTCCCAATAGATGTCCAATAGATATTCAATAGATGTCGAATAACAAAACAATCAGCTTAGCATTTTGTCCAACGACACAAACAAGCAGATTTTATAAAAATATGAACTAAAGAATCAATTTACAATTTGTAAAGAGTGTCAATTGATGATTCAATTTCTCTGTCATACATAAACAGAACCTTAAGTTTTTTTCTCATATCAGAACAATTATAGTAATTCCTTGTTACAATTCAGACTCATAACGCATCAACGTACTTATCTAAAAATATGCTAATTTGAGTACTTGACGTCTGAACTCCAATCCATTTGATTATAGCATTCTTCCATTAACAAGCACTGATTAAGGGATTCTAAATTCCAATGGGTGCGATCATACCAGCACTAATGCATCGGATCCCATCAGAACTCCGAAGTTAAACGTGCTTGAGCGAGAGTAGTACTAAGATGGGTGACCTCTTGGAAAGTCCTCGTGTTGCACCCCCAACACTTTAAGTGGCAAAGGCTTGGTCTAGTGGTTGAGCCGTGAAGCTGTGATCCTAGAGGTCGCAGGTTCGAGTCCACACTCGGGTGGGGTGGGATAAGGTTTTCCTTTGTTATTATTGTAAGCTCATATGAGACAATTTTTTTAAAAAAAGGGATTCTAAAGTCCAATAATATCCAATAGATGTCCAATATATTCCCAATAGATGTCCAATAATATCCAATAGATGTCCAATATATTCCCAATAGATGTCCGAATAACAAAACAACCAGCTTAGCATTTTATCAAACATATAGAATGTTAAAAAAATACAGAATGAACTCTCAATCCTCCATCAGAGACAACAAAATGAACTATAAATCTCGAAATCAAACAAATCAGCTAAAAGGAAAACATAATATCACAAACAACTTGAATTTATGATTGGAAGAACAAAAATAATAGTCACAGAAAAATCAGAGGAGGCTTGGCAAAGATTCATGTACGGTTTATAGAAATCAGAAAAAATAATAGATTCTGTACGCTTGGCATCGAAAAAATAAAGGAAGAAACATAAGCTCGATCATGGACAAAAAAAGAAAAGAAACGAAGATCAGAGAGAAACCAAAGCTCCATCTCTAAAGAAGGAACGAAACGATCAGTTGCAGCCTTAGGAAGAAGTTATATAAAACATATTAATGTAGATAATTAGGTAAATAAATGTTAAATGAAAAATAATTAATTAATATAGTAACACTGTAATTATTTTATAAATATTAAACTATCTTGATAATTTCTTTATTAAATATTTATATAATATATTTAATAATTATTTTAGATTTTTATATTTTGATCTATTTAATGTTTATAATAATACTATTTAGTTATTAAATTATTCAAGTAGAGAATGTGATTATATGTAATATTTGGACATATTTGTATAAAATTTTATTTTTTTTACTCTTTTAGTATACCAAAAAAACTAAAAGAAATCTATTTATGGGCTTTGAGTCGGCTTGAGAATGACCTCTAATGCCCGACCCGAACCCAACCGAACCCAAAGTTTTAAAATGTGGACTGAACCGGACTTGAATTGATATTTTTAATTAAAAACCCAATTAAGTCCGATCCAAACCCTGCCCAACCGGCTCGTCCAACAGTTCTACAAATAAGACATATATTATTAACTCGGTTGGTTATATATGCGTATCTTTAATAAGCATTAACTTTACATCACGACAGTGACTGTTGTTGTGGTCGCCTTCGCTTCTCATTTCCTTTATTGAATTTGTTTTCTAAAAAATTTTCATACCAAATTTTTAAGTTAAATTTGACCAAACTAAATTGGATGATAAACTTTTTATTTGTTACTGTTCATAAACTAAAATTAGAGATTATAATTAAATTGAATTTAAAGTTGAATTTTGTGTTTGATAAATTATGTGTTGTATGCTGGGTTAATTTCACTCATAGTATATCAACTATACTGACAGTCTCACTTTAATACGTGAACTATGTTTTGTCTCATTATCACACATAAACTTTATGTAACCTTCTATTGTACCCATTTTACCTATTTCTCTAGGTTTCAACACTAAAATGGCCCCACTTAAAATATATTACCTATAATACCTCAATTTCTCTTTCTAAATATCTCTCTAATGTCCATTAATCGTATTGCTTAATTAATTTTTCCTAATTATCTTCTCCTTTCTCTCTCTACTCTCTCTTTCTCCATATCATTTCAATTCTATTTTCATCTATCGTGTTATTTGCCGCCCATAATTACTTAGTGCTGCCCACATTAATCTCCGTTTTAGCCTTATGACGTAGTTGAGAGGGCATTAACCTACTTGGAGAAGGTTGATCGTCAATATGGGTGAATTTTTAAGTTTTGGATTTTGGTGAAATCTTGCCTTATTTTCATCAGAATCGGTCCCATGAATAATAATCACTGCTAAGCAGTGGGCTACGTTGTTTTTTAGCCAAATAATGTCGTTTAGGCCCTCAATTTTATGTTTTTCAGTTTTAGGGACTAAATTGCATTTTCTTAAAACTTTATGTGCCTATTTTTTTGTTTTGCCATTTTGCACATGGCTGCCCTAGACTATAAATAAGCTTGTAACACCTTCAATTGGAGTTTTTGCCATCATCAGAATTCAGATTACAACTTTTGCAATTTCTCTTAGTTTTTGCAATTTCTGAGAGTTTTGTGAAGAGTCGATCGTTGTTGATTTTGCGATTTCTTCAATTTTTGACTATAAACCAAATTTGTTGATATTCTGCTGTGTCAGTTTGGCATTAGAGCCTAACTGTGATCGAAGGATGCCGCTAAGGAGAGAGCGAAGTGTTGCTGAGATTGTAGAAGAGGAGGAGTCCCAACGGATTGCTGCGAATGTCGACCGTCAATTGGAAGCAAGGTTTACTGATCTCGTTGGTCAGTTGAGAGATCAATTAACTGATCAGTTTTGGGATGTGTTAAATGAAGAAGAATAGAATCGAAATTTTAGGAGGAGGGTCCAAATCCAAACCGCGATAGTGATGATGAATCTAAAAACACTCGTGGTGGGCACAATCGAAATCGAGAAACGGAGGATAGGTGTTAGGAAGCGGGAATGCGAACGGACGTCTCAGAATTCCGAGGGACCCTTCAACCTGAAGAGTTCCTTGATTGGCTAACCGCAGTAGAGGAGATCTTTTAATTCAAGGGAGTTCCAGAAGATAGGCAGGTGTCTCTAGTGGCAACCAGATTACGAGATCGGGTGATGGCATTGTGGCAACAATTGAAAAATACCAGGAAAATCAAAAATTGTTACTTAGGAGAAAATGAAGAAGCAGTTGAGAGCAAATTTTCTTCCTCATAACTTTCAGTGCTTGATGTACCAACGGCTGCAAAATTTGAAGCAGGGTAATCAATCTGTCGATGATTACACTATAGAGTTTTATCAACTTGTGGCAAGGAATGATCTTTTTGAGTCAGAGGAGCAATTGGTGTCGAGGTTTATTGGAGGGCTGCGAGAACTAATCCGAGATGCGGTTAATGATTTTGATCCTCTCACAATTTCAGAAGCACAACAGAGGGCGTTGAGGATGGAGAGAAGGGGTCGAACTTGTGCTCAAAGATTTTTCAGAGGTAGCAGAGGTAGAAGTAGTGGTGGAGTGAATGTTGGGGCTAGTAACTCTCCTGGTGGTAGCGACACTACAACTAATAGGGCAACCACCCAAGCTATAAATTCTTTGACAGCTCAGGGTCGAAGCACTATCAAGTGTTTTAAATGTGGAGAGATAGGTCATAGGTAATTTGAGTGTAAGGCGGCAAGAAAGCGAGCTATGGTTGTAGAGTCTGGAGTTTCAGATGATTTTCATGTTGACGAAGAGGGGCATGATGTTGAGGAAGAGGTGGATGAGGAGATAATTGTTGGAGGAGATGTGGGTACCGCACTCGTGGTTAGGCGATCTTGCCTTACCCCTCGCACTAGTGAGGAACAGTGGTTGAGGAATAACATATTCTAGTCCACTTGTACTATCAAGGGTAAGGTCTATAAGTTCATGATCGATGCTGGTAGTTGTGAGAATATTATCTCTTTAGTGGCAATCAGAAAATTAGAGTTGCCAACGAAGAAACATTCCAATCCTTATAAACTAGCTTGGTTAAAGCCTGGCGGGGAAGTTATAGTGAATAAGAGAGCGATAGTGCCCTTCTCTATAGGGGAGAAGTATAAGGATGAGGTGTGGTGTGATATAGTTGATATGGATGCTTGCCATTTATTGTTGGGGAGACTATGGCAATATGATAGGGGAGTTAACCACGATGGGGTTGCTAATTCTTATAGCTTCTTATTTGAGGGTAAAAAGATAATTTTACTCCTAAAAAAAGAGGAGAGAAAGAGCGGGATTAATATGTTGATGCGTAGGCAGTTTGAGGAGGAGTTGAAGTAAACTGATGTAGTATATGCGATATTGGGTCGTGTAATGAGTGAAATAACTGATGAGGTTTCCGAATCGGTCAAACCGTTGTTGAATGAGTTTCGAGATGTCTTTCCAGCAGATTTACCAAACGAGTTACCACCTATGCGGGATATTCAACATCAGATTGATCTTATGCTTGGAGCTATTTTGCCAAACAAACCTCATTATCATATGAGTCCGTCAGAACATGAGGACTTGCGGAGACAGGTTGAAGAATTGATAGCTAAGGGATATGTTAGAGAGAGCTTGAGTGCTTATGAAGTGCCAGCCTTACTTATTCCAAAGAAGGATGGTACTTAGAGAATGTGCCTAGACAACAGAGCTATTAATAAAATCACAGTCAAGTATCGCTTTCCTATTCCTCGCTTGGATGATCTATTAGACCAACTTAGTGGAGCTGCGGTGTTCACTAAACTTGATTTAAAAAGTGGATACCATCAGATTCGTATTAAACCCGGGGATGAGTGGAAAACAACTTTTAAGACTAGGGAGGGGTTATATGAATGGTTATATATGCCGTTTGGATTGACCAATGCCCCTAGTACTTTTATGCGGATTATGAATCATGTTTTGAGACCCTTCATAGGTCATTGTGTTGTTGTGTATTTTGATGATATCTTGATTTATAGTGCTGACCATGATTTGCATTTGAGGCATTTAAGCGAAGTGCTTGCTATTTTGAGGAGGGAGAAGATGTATGCTGCTGTTAAGAAATGTGTTTTTATGACCCCTAGCGTGCTTTTTCTGGGTTATAAAATTTCAGATATGGGATTGATGGTAGATGAGACAAAAGTAGAGGCAGTTCGTACATGGCCAAGGCCCCGTTTGATTACTGATGTTCGCAGTTTTCACGGGTTGGCATCTTTTTATCGAAGATTCATTCCCCATTTCAGTAGCATCATGGCTCCTATCACAGATTGTATGAAGAAAAATGGATAGTTTGAGTAGTCGGATGAGGCAGAAAAGGCTTTCCAGGAGATCAAATTTCGGTTGACATCAGCGCTAATACTTATTCTACCAGATTTTCAGCAACCTTTTGAGTTGCATTGTGATGCCTCTAAAATAGGACTGGGAGAAGTTTTGAGCTAGAACGGGAGACCAGTAGCTTACTTCAGTGAAAAGCTCTCGAAAGCAAAAGTGAGATATAGTACTTATGATGTGGAATTTTATGCTGTTGTGCAGGCTGTGAAGCATTGGCGCCATTATTTATTTTGAAGGGAATTTGTATTGTATACCGATCATGAGGCCTTGAAGCATTTGCATGGACAAGATAAAGTCTCTGCCCGACATGCCTCGTAGGTGCTTTCCTTCAGCAATTCACTTTTGTTGTTAAACGTAAAGCTGGTGTTACAAACAAAGTGGCAGATGCACTTAGTAGAAGGCGCAACTTGATGAATAGGTTGTCTGTGGAGGTACCTGGCTTTGAAAATATATGTGATCTTTATTCTACTGACCCATATTTTGCTGTTGTATTGAGGCGCATTGAGACAGGGGAGAAGACAAAGTTTGCACTATCAGATGGGTTTTTTCAGAGGGAACCAATTATGCATATGGGGTTATAGTTTGAGGCTTCTTATCATTCAGGAATTATATGGGGAAGGTCACGTTGGTCGATATAGGACACTACAGTTGGTGCAGACTTCTTACTTTTGGCCAACACTTTGAAAAGAGGTTGATAGATTCGTACACCGTTGTCGAATTTGCCAAGTGTTCAAAGGAGCAGCTACTAACGCAGGCTTGTATATGCCACTTCCGGTTCCTTCAGGCCCTTCGGAGGATGTTAGTATGGATTTTATTCTTGGGTTACCTCGTACACAACGGGGAAATGATTCAATTTTTATGGTTGTAGACTATTTTTCTAAGATGGTGCATTTTATCCCATGCAAGAAGATAACAGATGCTGTTAAGGTTGCACAATTGTATTTTCTGGAGGTTTACAAACTTCATGGTTTGCCAAAATCTATCGTATCAGATAGAGACACGCATTTTCTTAGTCACTTTTGGAACACATTATAGAAGATGGTAAACACAACTTTAGTAGTGCATATCACCCACAAACAGACGGGCAAATGGAGGCAGTCAACCATTTGTTAGGAAACCTACTTCGTAGTTTAGTCGGTGAAAATTTGAAGAGTTGGGAATTAAAGTTAAGTTAGGCTAAATTTGCGCACTACCATGCTGTGAACCGTAACACCGGTTATAGTCCTTTTGCAATTATCTATTTAGCATTGCCTCATGGTCCCTTGGATCTCTTACCCCTTCCAACCATGGGTTGTCAAAACGGCACCGCCGAGTCCTTTGTGAAGAGTTTGAAAGGTGTTCATGATGCTGTACGAGAGAACTTGCAGCGTTCCAACGCCAAGTATAAGGAAATTGCTGATAAGAAACGTTGGCATGTAGAGTTCGAAGTAGGGAATTTTGTTTGGGCTGTTCTTACTGAAGATCGGTTCTCAGTGGGGGATTATAACAAACTGTCTGCAAAGAAGATCGGTCCGGTGGAGATTATTGAGAAAATCAATCCTAATGCCTATCGTTTAAAACTGCCTAGTCATATTCGCACTTCTGACATGTTCAATGTTAAGCATCTTGTGCCGTATGCTGGGGATTCTTCTGATGATGACAATTCGGGGGCGAATTCTGTCCACCCCGGAGAGAATGATGTAGTTGAGAGGGCATCAACCTACTTGGAGAAGGTTGATCGTCAATATGGGTGAATTTTTAAGTTTTGGATTTTCGCGAATTCTTGTATTATTTTCATCAGAATTGGTCCCGTGACTATTATTCACTGCTATGCGATGAGCTACGTCATTTTTTGGCCAAATAATGTCGTTTAGGCCCTCAATTTTATGTTTTTCAATTTTTGGGACTAAATTGCATTTTCTTAAAACTTTGTGTGCTTATTTTTTTATTTTGCCGTTGGCTGCCCTAGACTATAAATAAGCTTGTAACACCTTCAATTAGAGTTTTGCCATCATCAGAATTCAGATTACAACTTTTGCAATTTCTCTTAGTTTTTGCGATTTCTGGGAGTTCTGTGAAGAGTCGATCATTGTTGATGTTGCGATTTCTTCAATTTTTGACTATAAACCAAATTTGTTGATATTCTGCTGCATCAGTTTGGTATCAAAGCTTAACTATGATCGAAGGATGCCGCCAAGGAGAGAGCGAAGTGTTGCTGAGATTGCAGAAGAGGAGGAGACCCAACGGATTGCTGCGATTGTCAACCGTTAATTGGAAGCAAGGTTTAATGATCTCGTTGGTTAGTTGAGAGATCAATTAATCGATCAATTTTGGGATGTGTTGAATGAAGAAGAATAGAATTAAAATTTTAGGAGGAGGAATGGTCCGAATCCAAGCCGCGATAGTGATGATGAATCTGAAAACACTCATGGTAGGCGTAATTGGAATCGAGAAATAGAGGATAGGCGTTGGGAAGCGGGAATGCGAACGGACATCCCAGAATTCCGAGGGACCCTTCAACATAAAGAGTTCCTTGATTGGCTAGCCGCAGTAGAGGAGATCTTTAAATTCAAGGGAGTTCCAGTAGATAGGCGGGTGTCTCTAGTGGCAACCAGATTGCGAGATCGGGTGATGGCGTGGTGGCAACAATTGAAAAATACCAGGGCGCGAATGGGAAAATAAAAAATTGTTACTTGGGAGAAAATGAAGAAGCAGTTGAGGGCGAATTTTCTTCCTCATAACTTTCAGCGCTTGATGTACCAACAGCTGTAGAATTTAAAGTAGGGTAATCGATCTATCGATGATTACACTATGGAGTTTTATCAACTTGTGGCAAGGAATGATCTCTTTGAGTCAGAGGAGCAATTGGTGTCGAGATTTATTAGAGGGCTATGAGAACTAATCTGAGATGTAGTCAATGATTTTGATCCCCTCATAGTTTCAAAAGCACATCAGAGGGTGTTGAGGATGGAGAGAAGGGGTCAAACTTCTGCTGGAAGTTTTGTTAGAGGTAGCAGACGTGGAAGTAGTGGTGGAGTGAATGTTGGGGCTAGTAACTCTCCTGGTGATAGCGATACTACAACTAATAGGGCAACCACCCAAGCTGTAAATTCTTCGGCAGCTTAGGGTTGTAGCACTATCAAGTGTTTTAAATGTGGAGAGACAGGTCATAGGCAATTTAAGTGTAAGGCGGTAGGAAAGCGAGCTATGGTTGTAGAGTCTGGAGTTTTAGATGATTTTCATGTTGACGAAGAGGGGCGTGTTGTTGAGGAAGAGGTGGATGAGGAGATAATTGTTGAAGGAGACGTAGATACCGCACTCGTGGTTAAGCGATCTTGCCTTACCCCTCGCACTAGTGAGGAATAGCGGTTGTGGAGTAACATATTCCAGTCCACTTGTACTATCATGGGTAAGGTTTGTAAGTTCATGATCGATGCTAGCAATTGTGAGAATATTATCTCTTTAGTGGCAGTCAGGAAATTGGAGTTGCCAACGGAGAAACATCCTAATCCTTATAAACTAGCTTGGTTAAAGCCTGGCGGGGAAGTTACAGTGAATAAGAGAGCACTAATGCCCTTCTCTATAGGGGAGAGGTATAAGGATGAGGTGTGGTGTGATGTAGTTGATATGGATGCTTGCCATATGTTGTTGGGGAGACCATGGCAGTATGATAGGGGAGTTAACCACGATGGGGTTGCTAATTCTTATAGCTTCCTATTTGAGGGTAAAAAGATAATTTTACTCCCAAAAAAGAGGAGTGAAAGAGTGGCATTAATATGTTAACGTGTAGGCAGTTTGAGGAGGAGTTGAAGCAAACTGATGTAGTATATGCGGTGTTGGGTCGTGTAATGAGTGAGACGACTGATGAGGTTCTCAAATCGGTCAAACCATTGTTGAATAAGTTATGAGATATCTTTCCAGCAGATTTACCAAACGAGTTGCCACCCATGCGGGATAGTAAACATCAGATTGATCTTGTGCCTGGAGCAATTTTGCCAAACAAACCTCATTATCGTATGAGTCCGTTAGAATATGAGGAGTTGCGGAGACAGGTTGAAGAATTGATAGCTAAGGGATATGTTTGAGAGAGCTTAAGTCCTTGTGCGGTGCCAGCCTTACTTATTCTAAAGAAGGATGATACTTGGAGATTGTACGTAGACAGCAGAGCTATTAATAAAATCACAGTCAGGTGTCGCTTTCGTATTCCTCGCTTGGATGATCTATTAGACCATCTTAGTGGAGCTGCGGTGTTCACTAAACTTGATTTAAAAAGTGGATACCATCAGATTCATATTAAACCCGGGGATGAGTGGAAAATAACTTTTAAGACTAGGGAGGGGTTATATGAATGGTTAGTTATGCAGTTTGGATTGTCCAATGCCTCTAGTACTTTTATACGGATTATGAATCAGGTTTTGAGACCCTTCATAGGTCATTGTGTTGTTGTTGTTGTGTATTTTGATGATATCTTGATTTAAAGTGCTGACCATAATTTGCATTTGAGGCATTTAAGTGAAGTGCTTGCTATTTTGAGGAGGGAGAAGATGTATGTTGCTGTTAAGAAATGTGTTTTTATGACCCCTAGCGTGCTTTTTTTGGGTTATAAAATTTTAGATATGAGATTGATAGTAGATGAGACAAAAGTAGAGGCAGTTCGTACATGGTCAAGACCTCATTCGATTACTGATGTTCATAGTTTTCACGGGTTGGCATCATTTTATCGAAGATTCATTCCCCATTTCAGCAGCATCATGGCTCCTATCACAGATTGTATGAAGAAAAATGAATAGTTTGAGTGGTCAGATGAGGCAGAAAAGGCTTTCTAGGAGATCAAATTTTGGGTTGGCATCAGCGCCAATACTTATTCTACCAGATTTTCAACAACCTTTTGAGTTGCATTGTGATGCCTCCAAAATAGGAGTGGGAGTAGCTTTGAGCCAGAATGGGAGACCAGTAGCTTACTTCAGTGAAAAGCTCTCAGGAGCAAAAGTGAGATATAGTACTTATGATGTGGAATTTTATGCTGTTGTGCAGGCTGTGAAGCATTGGCGCCATTATTTGTTTCAAAGGGAATTTGTATTATATACCGATCATGAGGCCTTGAAGCATTTGCATGGACAAGATAGAGTCTCTGCCCGATACGCCTCGTGGGTTGCTTTCCTTCATCAATTCACTTTTATTGTTAAACATAAAGCTAGTGTTACAAACAAAGTGGCAGATGTACTTAGTAGAAGGCGCAGCTTGATGAATCGGTTGTCTGTGGAGGTACCTGGCTTTGAAAATATATGTGATCTTTATTCTACTGACCCATATTTTGCTGCTATATTGAGGTGCATTGAGATAGGGGAGAAGACAGAGTTTGCATTATCAGATGGTTTTTTTTCAGAGGGAACCAATTATGCATACCGGACTGTAGTTTGCGGCTTCTTATCATTCAGGAATTACACGGGGAAGGTCACGTTGGTCGAGATAGGACTCTACAGTTGGTGCAGACTTCTCACTTTTGGCCAACACTTCGAAAAGAGGTTGATAGATTCGTACAACGTTGTCGAATTTGCTAAGTGTCCAAAGAAGCAGCTACTAACGCAGGCTTGTACATGCCACTTTCGGTTCCTTCAGGCCCTTGGAAGGATGTCAGTATGGATTTTATTCTTGGGTTACCTCGTACACAACGGGGAAATGATTCAATTTTTGTGGTTGTAGACCTTTTTTTCTAAGATGGTGCATTTTGTCCCATGCAAGAAGACAATAGATCCTGTTAAGGTTGCACAATTGTATTTTCTGGAGGTTTACAAACTTCATGGTTTGCCTAGATCTATTGTGTCAGATAGAGACACACGTTTTCTTAGTCACTTTTGGCGCACATTATGGAAGATGGTAAACACTCGGCTGAACTTTAGTAATGCATATCACCCACAAACAGACGGGAAAACAGAGGTAGTCAACCGTTCGTTAGGAAACCTACTTTGTAGTTTAGTCGGTGAAAATTTAAAGAGTTAGGATTTAAAGTTAAGTCAGGCTGAATTTGCGCACAACCATGCGGTGAACTGCAGCACTGGTTATAGTCCTTTCGCAATTATCTATTCAGCATTGCCTCGTGGTCCCTTGGATCTCTTACCCCTTCCAACCAAGGGTCGTTAAAACAACATCACCGAGTCCTTTGTAGAGAGTTTGAAAGGTGTTCATGATGCTGTGCGAGAGAACTTGCAGCGTTCCAACGCCATGTGTAAGGAAACTGCTGATAAGAAACATCGGCATGTGGAGTTCGAAGTAGGGGATTTTGTTTGGGCTGTTCTTACTAAAGATCGATTCTCAATGGGGGATTATAATAAACTATCTGCAAAGAAGATCGGTCCGGTGGAGATTATTGAGAAAATCAATCCTAATGCCTATCGTTTGAAACTGCCTAATCATATTCGCACTTCTGTCGTGTTCATTGTTAAGCATTTTGTGCCGTATGCTGGGGATTCTTCTAATGATGACAATTCGGGGGCGAATTCTGTCCACCCCGGAGAGAATGATGTAGTTGAGAGGGCATCAACCTACTTGGAGAAGGTTGATCGTCAATATGGGTGAATTTTCAAGTTTTGGATTTTGGTGAATTCTTGCATTATTTTCATCAGAATTGGTCCCGTGAATAATACTCATAGCTATGCAATGAGCTACGTCATTTTTTGGCCAAATAATGTCGTTTAGGCCCTCAATTTTATGTTTTTCAGTTTTAGGGACTAAATTGCATTTTCTTAAAACTTTGTGTGCTTATTTTTTTATTTTGCCGTTTTGCACATGGCTTCCCTAGATTATAAATAAGCTTGTAACACCTTCAATTGGAGTTTTTGTTGTCATCAGAATTCAAATTACAACTTTTGCAATTTCTCTTAGTTTTTGCGATTTCTGAGAGTTTTGTGAAGAGTCGATCGTTGTTGATTTTGCGATTTCTTCAATTTTTGACTATAAACCAAATTTGTTGATATTCTGCTGCATCACCTTACTAAAAAATCTATAATTTACTTTTGAAACTGCCCCTTCCACCCGTTTTCCTGGTGATTTGATATTCATTTTCTTAGTAATTTAGATGGAAACAGTGGTTTGATATTCGCTTTATTATTAATTATGGAAACAAGAAGGCATGAATTAGTTTCACTTTACTAGAAATAAGAAACAATACTCTGATACTTGTGTAGAGGGCGTACATATAGAATTTGGAATTTTTCTGAACATGGAGCTCTGCGAATGGAGTGGGAAAAGGGAAATTTGAAACCCTAGAACCTCAAGTTTGAATGGAGTAGGAAAAGGGAAATTTGAAACTCTAGAACCCCGAGTTTACTCAGATTTTTTATTTTGGTTTTTGATTTTTTTAATAAGGGTAAAACGGAGAATAATGTGGCGCACTAAGCAATCATAGGCGGTAAATAATAATCCAAAAAAAGAAAAATAATTAGGATAGATAAAAAGAGAATTGAAATGATATGGAGAAGAGAGAGTGAGAGAGAAATGGGAAGATAATTAGGAAAAAATTCATTAGGTAATACTATTAATGGACATTAGAGAGATATTTAGTAAGAGAAATTGAGGAATTATGGGTAATATATTTTAAGTAGGACCCATTTCAGTGTTGAAATCTAGAGAAATAGGTAAAATGGGCATAATAGAAGGTGACATACAAGTTCATGTATGATAGTGGAACAAAACATAGTTCATATATAAAAGTGAGACTATATGTATAATTAATGTACTATAGGTGAAATTAAGCCGATGTATGCTATAGTTAATTCTAATAAATTTGGACCTGAAATTTTTTAGTCATGTTGTAATTAATTTGAATTTAAACTGAGTTTGTGATTAGAATAAAAATTGAATAAATTGAGTAAAGTAGGATTAAATTTTAATATTTTTTTTATATATATATCATTAATTTATATTTGTTATTATAGTTCATTGTATTGGAATTTTTCCTAAGAAGTTTTTTTTTGTCAATTTTGTAGATTGTATGATTTAGGCCCTGTTCTTTTTAATTTATTTTCTGTTCAGTTTAATTCAGTTCAGTATTAATCAGTTCAGTTCAGTACCATTCAGTTCAGTTCAGTTTCAGTATTCAGTATTCAGTATCCAACATTCAGCATTCAGTATTCAGAATTCAATATTAAGTTTCAGTTTATGCATTATATCAATATTATTAATATATATTATTATTCATAAATATTAAAAAGCAATGCATATTAATGATAATATCATTTCAATTCTAATTTTAGTTTATTTATATTTATACATTATATAAATATTATTAATTAATATCAGTAATCACAAATAACAATAAAGAAAAAGAAATCAATAATAATATTTTTAAAATTATTAATTATTATTTCTACCATAAATAATTTTGTAAGAAAAATAAATAAATAAATAAATAAATAAAAATAATAATATTTTATAAATATTAATAATAAAATAATAAGATAGTATTCATAACATTAATTACAATAAATAATAATTATAATCATTTATAATGATATATTTATTATTATTATATGTAATAATTAATAAATTTTATTAGAATGTATAATATTATTTAAAGTGTTATTAATTATTATGTATTTTAATATTTTTAAAATATTATTTATATTATTAATTATAATTCAGTTTTAGTATTGTTCAATTTCAGTATTTTTAATTTCAGTATTGTTCAGTTTCAGTACCATTCAGTTCAATTTCAGTACAGTTTATTTCAGTTCAGTTCAATATACTTACTTATCAGTTGAAAAGAACAAGTCCTTAACCCAGAATCCTATACTAAAAGATATTGAAAAGGTGATGGAAATCATTGCTTGGTGGTTGTTCATTGTATGCATTTGATTCTAATTTATATGTATATTATTATATTATTATAATTATTAGATGAGTAAAAAAATCTACTATGATTCATATTTTAAAATTAAAATTGTTGAACAGTAGAATATAGTTGGACAATCAAATTTTGTTTTGATCAAACTTTTGACAGTAAAATAAAAAAAAAATCAAAAATTACATTAAAATAAGACTTTGATGTTAATTTATTACAAGTTTTTTTAAGTAATATGGGGGCATTTATTACAATTCGATGTGTGGTTGATGTAGTTTTTTTTCAATTTATATGCCCATTAGTTTTCACCCTCTCATCAAACTATGAAATTGCGCTTGTTTACGCATATTATAGGCATTGCTTATATTTGGGGTAGGATGTAGAATATTTTTGTTCATGATTAACACTAGACCTGATATGGGTCGGGTTTGTGCCGGATTCGATCGGGCCTAACTAAAAAATTAGTAACCCAAATTTGGCTCAAACCACAAAAATTAATATTCATGCTTAGGTCGGCCTAGGAAATTATAAAATAATCAAAACTCAAGTCTGGCCACGGCCTATTAATTAATATTTATAATTGTTGGAAATAATACTTGAATTATATCAAAAAATATGCGGGATATCCGGTTACCTCTTATAGCGTAGAATCCACACAAGGAACACAGTGGAAGAAATCAAACCGGTACCGCGTATTACTGATCGGTGATTTCCTACACGATTAGGAAGGAAAAAAGTACAAGCCATGAACTAAAGCGATCAAAGATAAATATTCGAGTGTTTGGGATGTGCACAAGGTAAGAGGGATACTCAGAATGATACTACAATTGAAAAGCTTATCTTCAATTGCAGAGTACTCTTATCTGCTTATATGGCCATGTATTCATGTCCTTTTTTAGTACTCATACGGCCATATATATATACATAGATGTATATTTTGTAGACATGATAAGGCCAATAATTATGGTATGGCCATAGCTTAAACATCCTTCACTTGAAGTGTATAAATATGGGTACATTTCATTTATTTCAAGCGTATAATAAATGATATATTTCCCTGTTAGCCCCTCAACCTTATATTCGGGTCAACATGTATTTATACATATTGTCTATTTTAGACTACATCAGTACTAATACGAATGTAATGGGTCCAAAACTAACACCGAATAAATCACATCTGTACTGGTACGAGCGGAACGGGTCTAAAATCCAACATCTCCCACTCGCTCATAATAGAACAGATCTATTACTTTTGTCTCTTTCATACTCGCAAATAGTTTGTGAGAGCAGCATAACTTGAGAGCTCTAATGCTATACACTCGTTGGAGATATACACCAGCTCATAAAAAAATATCGAAATGTTGTATGCATTATCCTAGATTCCATATCACATCTACTGTAATCCTTTGATCTCTACATTTTTCTATCATCATAGTTATGTACACATGCATAACTACCCAGGTTGTGAAGTATAGAAACTCAAGATGTGAACACATGGTAATCTTCCCCTTATACTTTATTCCTTCCATCGTAATCTAATTCGCTTGTCCAGTCGGGCTCATACAAGGTCGAATCATACTTAACCTCTTCAGATTCTCCTTTTAAAACAACCACATTAAACTATAATTTCAGAATAAGTTAGAGTTCTGAGGATAGCAAGCTAACAAAATCATAGTTTCGTTGCGTGAGTCTCACATTAGGAAAAGCTGAGATCATTTCTTTTCCATCTCATGGTCGATAAGCACACATGGTATGAAATCATGTGTTATGGTGCTCTTTTCTTTATATTTTAAAGAAGTGTATGTCTCATTAACACCATACAAAAGCATCAGTTAGATGTGCAAAAACATCTAACTTTAGTTCGCTTCCTTTATGAACTACTTTTGGCTATAAAGACAGAATAGGAGCATGTTGCTTGTAACAAGTCCACTTTTAGATTTCATATAATCTCTTACATACTTACCATTTGCAAATATGTGACTGTTGCACTTTCATGAAAATGTTGTTCATATTTCAAGCAAGACAACATCCATTATTGAACAATCTCTCATTTGTTCAAAATAGCCTCATCCTATCACATCTGTTATCTAATAACAGAACAAGGGTAAATGCTCGTGTGAGTGAGCTATTTCTTTGTCTTACATGCATCTCAATAACAACAAATATTGATAAATAATATTCACACTCGTGTATTGCAAAATTCAAACTCCATTGAATAGTATGTTCTTAAACATATGACCTAGATCCGGTAGATCTAGCATATTCAACATAAACATATTTCAGGTTGAACCCTTTACGTGCTATATAGAAAAATGATACATAATCTTTATATGCTTTAACTTGATATTGAACCTCAATTCCGTAGCAAAAGCTATATTAGATTGACTGTCATTTTCCTTTCTAATTACAATTTGAGCATTTATAGAAGTAATATAGAGATGGTTCATTAACCTTCTTTATCAATTAGCTTCTAAATAAGAGTATCACATATACTTTACTTTATAATGGATAAGGCGGCATAAGTTTATTTCTTATCTCTTGTTACTTTATAATATTACACTATTGTCAATTAACAATATAAAACTAAAATATGGACCTTATTTTAACCCAATCGCCATTTGTGCATCCTTTTAATTGCATATTATTACAAACTGATAACACAAAAATAGCCTACAATGCCTTTAAGGTACTTCAGTATCCTTTTTGCAGTTTATAATGTTCTTTTCTAGGATTTAGCTGATATATGCTTTTGATGCCAGCTACATTACAAATATCAGATTGTACACACATTATAGTGTATATATAAGGCTTCACAAAGCCCTCACAAAAGGAAAATTAATCATTCAATTATTTTCTCATTTGCGTTATGGGACGCATGCAAGTGTTAGGTCCACTTTGACCTTTATCCATCTGGTTATACATATAGGCTTAAGATTGCTTATATTGAAAACTCAAGAACATTATCAGTTTATGTCTCTTAAGGTGAGGGTAACATCTTCATATAGTAATCTCTTGGAATCTTAATTCTAGGAGTACAAGCAATTTCACTTAGAACTATCATTTCAAAATTTGATATTGATCAAACTTTGATCTAATTCACACATTCCATGTGATTTCTAGCTATCAGAATGTCATTGACATGCAATGACATACTAATAAATCTATTCGATCTTATTATAAAATCGAATATTTCTTGATCTTGCAAGACTAATTGAGGCAATAAATTGATCATTTCAACGCACAAACCTTTTGTTTGTACCTTAGTTACAAATCTACAGGTATTTTCTTGTAGATTTATTTATCTTCTCACAATAGAGAAAAAAAATAGTCTTAACATCCACTTGATGTAGTTCTAGATCTTGACTTGTTATAATAGCATGAATCGTCTAATGGATTGTGTATAGTACTTTTGCAATTAGGCGAACTTAATATCTATTGATATTGTCATCAACCTAATGCTTGAGAACCCACTTATTCTTCATAGCCTTTTTTCCCTATGACTAATCAACGAGTTCAAAAACTCTATTGGATTTCACGGAAGCCATTATTTTTTTCATAGTTTTAATCCATTATTCTTGTGTGGGAATAGGAGAGTCTCTTTCTCTCATCATCATTTTATGAACTGAACAAATGATGCAAAATAGTCATGTCATCAATACATTAATTGATGATATTCAACTATTTTTTCGCAGTTCCAAATTTTGATAAATATCTCATACATTTTTCAAAATTCTATATGCTCCCACTTGAACCATGTTCTATACTCCCACTGAAGTTTGGATTTATCTAGTACCCAAAAACATAGGAAATTGGTCAAGACCTTGATCTCGATCATTCGTTATGTTTTGAGGTTTTTGAACATATTTATGCCCCTCAAAATTTCTCCCACTCGAATGGTGAGATACGTTCATCAATTTTAAAGAAAATGGTATACTAAATAATGGTTCAACTCATCTAACTTAGTGAACTAATTTTCTAAGAAGACAACAATTCTTGATCTGAAATTTGTTACTTTGTGTTTCTACCATTGTGACATGTCTTTTTGACATGTTATGATACTTTTAAAAAAATGCACTTTTGCATCTTAAGTGTAGTAACTAATACTTGCTCAACGAATCATGGGTGAAAAAATTTGTAACCTCCTTAGTTATGGTTACAAAAATTAGGTTTTTGAAATGTCAACAACTCAAAGTAAAGAAAGTGACAAATTTAGAAGGCAATTGGTTAAAACTTTATGTGGTTATTAATAGGATATCTCCTCCGTAGGAGATAAATAAATCTGTTACAACCACCATTGATTTAACCACGCTGAGAAGAGTCATATTCTTCTCTTAACAACACCGTTGTGTTGAGTGAAAGAAATTGAATACTTATGTTCAATTTCATTTTCATTACATAAAGCTTGAATTTTAACATAATATAATATAACTGACCACGGCTAGTACTCAAAGCTTTAATTTTAAACTAATTGATTCTCAACAAGATTCATAAACCTTTTGAAGCAGTACAAAGCTCCAATCTTATGAGATATCAATTAATCAAGACTATATATCCAAAAATAATACTTGAATTATATCCAAAAATATGCGGGATATCGGGTTACCTCTTATAGCGTAGAATCCACACAAGGAACACGATGGAAGAACTCAATTCGATATCGCGTGTTACTAATTTACGATTTCCTACACAATTAGGGAGGAAAAAAGTACAAGCCATTAACTAAAGTGATCAAAGATAAATATTCGAGTGTTTAGGATGTGCACAAGGTAAGAGGGATACTCAGAATGATATTGCAATTGAAAAGCTTATCTTCAATTACAGAGCACTCTTATCAGCTTATATGACCATATATTCATGTCCTATTTTAATACTCATATGGCCATATATATACACATAAATATATATTAAGTAGACATGATAAGGCCAATAATTATGGTATGACCATAGCTTGAACATCCTTCACGTGAAGTGTATAATGTGGGTACATTTCATTTATTTCACGCGTATAATAAATGATATGTTTCCCTGTTAGCCCCTCAACCTTATATTCGGGTCAACATATACTTATACATATTGTCTATTTTAGACTATATTGGTACTAATATGAATGTAACGGGTCTAAAACTAACAAAATATGAAGATACAAATTTATTTACACTTGAGTTAATTAGATATATCTTTGACATTAAATTCGCAATCGTAATTAGAATTTAAAATATTTCACTCTTGAAATATGTATCTATTTCTTTCATTTCAAATGTCATCAGGCTCATAAGCCACCTCTTTTCCCTTTGTTTTATGCTTTTACTCATTTTTATTGAAACTGTTTCCAATAAATACATAAAATGTCTCGTTATTGACTATAATCAATATAAGACTCTTATCCTCCAACTTATCTGGGTGGATTTTAGTATAAAAATACTATTATTTTGATAAAATTTATGAGCATCTTATATGCCTTTATGATATTAGCAAAGGGTAGATAACAACTTTTAAATTTTCCCTTTTGTTAGCCCACATGGACCTTTGTCCAATCTGTGCTAAACGTCTGTTCCCTCCTCGAACTTTAGTCATAACTATGGTTCAATATTCTAGAACATATTCTTCTCAACATGACAATTTAAGGCTCTCTTATAGTTGTTCACTTGCAACTTGGGTCTCATTTATTTTATTAATTCAACTACAGTTGATATTAATTATAATTATATAGCATGAACTTATTATTACAATTTTCGTTTATAAGCACGATTTAATGTGAATTTGATAATACATGAATATTTAATATTCAACCAATAAATTTGAGCAAAAATTTTCATTAGAATTCAATTCGAAAAAGAAATCTTAAAGGCTCTAATCACCCTCTCTTTTCTAATGAAAAAATTTGCTAAATTTATATATATGCATATTAAATATCAATATTCTTTTTTTATAATAAATATCAATATTCTTATAACTTATTACAAGAATAAAAATTCATCAATACCGTCACTTACAGTATTTACAATATATTAAGCTCATATAATAAATTGTACATGATAAATTTAATTAATAAATATTTATTACATGGATTTTGAACTTATTCAAAATTTCTCATATGGTACTTCCTCTTTAAGTACCTGCAATATATTATACATAGATAATTAATTGACAAAAAAATTAATAAATATTCTTGAATATTTAATTTAAATTAAGAACTTATTCTTAATAATTTAACAAATAGAGATATCAATTATATATTAGTACTTACATCTTTAGTATATTCCAATTTATTATACTCGTATAATAAATTACAAAATTAATAAATATCCTCAAATATTTATTTTTAGGTAGGAACTTATTCTTAAATTTTTAACAGAGAAGCTTGTTCTCATGTTGTTGTTAACTTGACTAAAATATATTTATTTTAATTAAGAACTCATTCTTATTATCAACATAACACTCATGTTTGTGTTGTAAATTGAATTGTTCCATAAAATTTGGTTATACACAATTTATCAATAAATATCATTTTATTTATTTCAATCTTAAATAAAATAAATATTGCATAAATTTAACTTTCAAATATGAGGTTCCCTAATTTCTGGTCTATAATAAGCTATAAAAAAATCTTATGATTTATTAGGGTGCATACTAATAAGGACCCAACATTATTTGAAAGGTTCCAGGAATAATAATATATTCATTTATATTAATAACCAATATTTATAGGAACTTTGGTAGACTAGACAAATCTGATCCTTTATATTTAATGAATGTCTCAACACTCATGATTATGTCTTCATTACAATAAAGAATAATATTTTGGTCAAATTAATTTTATTTATGTAACTCATTTACAAAAAATAAAATTATGCTTTAATACTGTATATATACATATTATAATGATCATAACATATTTTGATCAATATAAAAATGTAGAAACATAAATTGCCGGAAATAATGACAACAAATTCCATTACAGACGCCACACACAACGCCTTCGCGACTTTTCCCTACAAGTGGATTCTGACTTGTTCAGAATTTTCAGGTGTTCCAATCACTCTGATAGAGTCCTCTTTCTTGTCCATTTGATAATCATAAGAAAAAAAAATTTAGCATAAGTTTCACACAAACTTCAAATGCTCTGATTAAACACATTTAATCATTAGTACTTTTAGGTGGAATTATACCGACTTTTATCAAAATTAGCCCGACAAATTCACAGATAAGTCTTGGAACCATTATTTTCATAAAAATAATGTTATTAACTCTTTAATAAATTTAGTTCATGGTCAATTAGTAATAAATCCGATAGAACACGCGGTATATCGGCTTTGATAGCATTGTTGGAAATAATACTTAAATTATATCAAAAAATATGCGGGATATCAGGTTACCTCTTGTAGCGCAGAATCCACACAAGGAACATGGCGGAAGAACTCAAACCAATACCGCGTATTATTGATCGACGATTTCCTACACGATGAGGGAGGAAAAAGTACAAGCCACAAACTAAAGCGATCAAAGATAAATATTCGAGTGTTTGGGATATGCACAAGGTAAGAGGGATACTCGGAATGATATTGCAATTGAAAAGCTTATCTTCAATTGTAGAGTACTCTTTTCTGCTTATATGGAATCGTGTCCTTTTTTAATACTCATATGGCCATATATATACACATAAATGTATATTCAGTAGACATGATAAGGCCAATAATTCTGGTATGGCCATAGCTTCAACATCCTTCACATGCAATGTATAAATGTGGGTACATTTCATTTATTTCACGCATATAATAAATGATATGTTACCCTGTTAGCCCCTCAACCTTATATTCGGGTCAACATGTACTTATACATATTGTCTATTTTAGATTACATCGGTACTAATACGAATGTAACAGGTCTAAAACTAACACCGAATAAATCACACATGTACTGGTATGGGCGGAACGGGTCTAAAATCCAACATCATGAACTAAATTTATTAAAGGGTTAATAATATTATTTTTATGAAAATAATGGTTCCAAGACTTAATTTGTGAATTTGTTGGGCTAGTTTTGGAATAAGTCGGTATAATTTCACCTAAAAGTGCTAATGATTAAATGTGTTTAATCAAAGCATTTGAAGTTTGTGTGAAACTTATGCCAAATTTATTTTTCTTGTGATTGTCAAATGGACTAAAGGACTCTATCAGAGTAATTGGAACACTTGAAAATTCTGAACAAGTCGGAATCTAGTTATAGGGAAAAGTCCCGAAGGCGGGGTGTGTGGCATCTCTAATGGAATTTGTTGTCATTATTTTCAGCAATTTATGTTTCTACATTTTTGTATTGTCAATAATGTTTAATTTTTAGGTGGTCAAAATATGTTATGATCATTATAAAATGTATATGTACAATATTAAAGCATAATTTAATTTTTGTAAATAAGTTGTGGAAATAAAATTAATTTGACCAAAATATTGTTCTTTATTGTGATGTAGACATAATCATGAGTGTTGGGACATTCATTAAATATAATGAACTAGATTTGTCTAGCCTATTAAAGTTTCTATAAATTTGATTATTAATAAATGAATATATTATTATTACTGGAACCTTTTAAATAATGTTGGGCCCTTATTAGTATGCACCCTAATAAATCATAAGATTTTTCTTATGGTTTGTTGTAGACCAGAAATTAGGGATACTCATATTTAAAAGTTAAATTTATGCAATATTTATTTTATTTAAGATTGAAATAAATAATACTTAATAATGATATTTATTGATAAATTGTGTATAACCAAATTTCATGGAACAATTAATTTATAACACAAATATGAGTGTTATGTTGATATTAAGAATGAGTTCTTAATTAAAAAAAATATATTTTGGTCAAGTTAATAACATCATGAGAATAAGTTTCTCTATTAAAAAGTTAAGAATAAGTTCTTAATTAAAAATAAATATTTGAGGATATTTATTAATTTTTGTAATTTATTATATGAGTATAATAAATTCTGAGTGCTTAAGACGTAAGTACTAATATAGTTGAAATGGAAATCTCTATTTGTTATATTATTAAGAACAAGTTCTTAATTTAAAATAAATATTTGAAAATATTTATTAATTTTTTTGTCAATTTATTATATGTGTATAATATATTGCAGGTACTTAAAGAAGAAGTACCGTATAAGAAATTTTGAATAAGTTCAAAATCCATGTAATAAATATTTGTGAATATTTATTAATTAAATTTATCATTGTACAATTTATTATATGAGTTTAATATATTGTAAAACTGTAAGTAACAGTATCGATAAATTTTTATTCTTGTAATAAGTTACAAGAATATTGATATTTAATATGCATATATATAAATTTAGCAAACATTTTTCATTAGAAAAGATAGGGTGATTAGAGCCTTCAAAGTTTCTTTTTTGAATTGTATCTAATGAAAATTTTTACTCTAATTTATTTGTTGTATATTAAATATTCGTGTATTATCAAATTTGTATTAAATTGTGCTTATAAACGAAAATTGTAAGAATAAATTTATACAATATAATTATAATTAATATCAACTGTGGTTGAATTAATAAAATAAATGGGACTTAAGTTGCAAGTGAACAACTGTGAGAAAGAGCATTAAATTATCATGTTGAGAAGAATATGTCTAGAATATTGAACCATATTTATGACTAAGTTCAAAGAGGGATCAAACATTTAGGCTAACAAAAGGAAAATTAATAATGTTATTTTTTTTATGAAAGATGGAGGTCAACTAGAAAAATAAGGCTAAATTGAGATGAGGGAAAAAATTAGTTGTTAAAAGAAGCATGTAGGAAAGAGTAAGTGGATAGTGGCTAAAGTGGTTTTCACACTTACACAACTCAACCAGCCGAAGCGCGAGTTAAAGGTCATGCCACCATACCACCATTAACTCTGGTCCAAACCCAAAAACCTACATACTCCCCAACTAATCCAAAACCCTGCCACAAAGTTAACCCTACCAAAACTAGTTGCTCTTTGCCAAATATCGTAAAAGCATATAAGATGTTCATACATCAAAATATTAGTATTTTGATAATAAAATCCACCCAAATAAGTTAGAGGGTAAGAGTTTAATATTGATTATTACGTCAATAATGTGACATTTTATGTATTTATTGGAAAATAGTTTCAATAACCATGAATAAAAGCGTTAGCGCTTTTATTAATAAAAAAATAAAGAGGTGGCTTATGAGCCTAATGACATTTGAAATGAAAGAAATAGATACATATTTCAAGAGTGAAATATTTTAAATTCTAATTAAGATTGTGAATTTAATGTCAAAGATATATCTAATTAACTCAAGTGTGCGTAAATTTGTATCTTCAATGTATCATACAAAATATAATTCATTTGTGAATTGTTGATTCAAATATCGTCATGTAGTGAGGACCGGGGATACATTATATTATTTCAAGTAATCCTGTATAGATAAAAGTATTTATGTAGAAATCAACTTAAGAGTTGAAATCACAGAAATTGATGCATTGTTATGTCTCTAAAGTTAGATGTACAATAATTATACATGATGTCCTGTTTCTTTCGAGATTTTAAGGAATCTCATTTTTGTTACAATTGTGTTGAATATAAAATTCATCGTGTACTTTGAAAATAATAGTTCAAAGTTATGTTGGGACATATTTTAAATGATTGAATAATTTAATCTTTTGGATATTGATCAAAAAAGAAATATTAAAGACATATTTTCAATTGTTTCTACTTCTATATGTGATTGAAATAGTAATACAATTTAATGACATATTACATTAAACATTGTTGACTATATTTGAATGAGTCGAACAAGTCATAGAATGTTTAATCATAAATTCAATTAAGTTTGAATCATTTGAGTCATTTATAAGAAAATATGTAAGTACCATTCAAGGCAAATGATTTTCTTTTATAGTTAATCCATTAGTGATCTGGTTAGATGTGAGGGGCGCATATGGCCTATTATATTTCATCACTCTTATTATATAAATATTGTATAATGTATAGTCTTGTTTAATTGATATCTCATAAGATTGGAACTTTGTATTGCTTCAAAAGGTTTATGAGCCTTGTCGAGAATCAATTAGTTTAAAACTAATGAAGCTTTGAGAACTGCCCATGGTCAGGTATATTTTATTATGATAAAATTCAAGCTTTATGTGATGAAAAGGAAATTGAACATAAGTATTCAATTACTTTCACTCAACATAATGGTGTTGTTAAGAGAAGAATATGGCTCTTCTTAGTGTGGTTAAATCATTGGTGGTTGTAACAGATTTATTTATTTCCTACTGAGGAGATATCCTATTAAGAATCACATAAAGTTTTAACCAAATGCCTTCTAAATTTGTCACTTCCACTACTTATGAGTTATGGACATTTCAAAAACCTAATTTTTGTAACCATAACCAAGGAGGTTACAAATTTTTTCACCCATGATACATTGAGCAAGTATTAGTTACTACACTTAAGATGCAAAAGTGCATTTTTTAAAAGTATCATAACATGTCAAAAGGACATGTCACAATGGGAGAAACACAAAGTGACAAATTTCAGATCAAGTATTGTTGTCTTCTTAGAAAATAAGTTTACTAAGTTAGATGAGTTGAACCATTATGTAATATAACATTTTCCTTAAAAATGATGAACGTATCTCTCCATTCGAGTGGGAGAAATTTTGAGGTCCATGAATATGTTCAAAAACCTTAAAACATTACGAATGATTGAGATCAAGGTCTTGACCAATTTTCTATGTTTTTAGTAACTAGATAAATCCAAACTTCAGTGGGAGTATGGAACATGGTTCAAGTGGGAGCATATAGAATTTTGAAAAATGTATGAGATATTTATCAAAATTTAGAACTGTGGAAAAATAGTTGAATATCATCAGTTAATGTATTGATGACATGACTATTTTAATTAAATTGTTCAGTTTATAAAATGATGATGCGAGTAAGAGACTCTCCTATTCCCACATAAGAATAATGGATTAAAACTATGGAAAAAATAATGGCTTTTGTGAAATCCAACAGAGATTATGAACTCGTTGATTAGTCATAGTGAAGAAAGGCTATGAAGAATAAGTGGTTGCTCAAGCATTAGGTTGATGACAATATCAATGGATATTAAGTTCACATTATTGCAAAAGCACTATACACAATCCATTAGACGATCCATGCTATTATAACAAGTCTAGATCTAGAACTACATCAAGTGGATGTTAAGACTATTTTTTCTCTATTGTGTGAAGATAAATAAATCTATAACCTGTAGATTTGTATCTAAGGCACAAATAAAAGGTTTGTATGTTGAAATAATCAATTTATTGCCTTGAATAGTCTTGCAAGATCAAGAAATATTCGATTTTACAATAAGATCGAATAGATTTATTAGTACATCATTGGATGTCAATGACTTTCTGATAGCTGAAAATGATATGGAATGTGTGAATTAGATCAAAGTTTGATCAATATCAACTTTTGAAATAAGAGACTCTTAGAATTAAGATTCCAAGAGATTACTCTGTGAAGTTGTTAACCTTGTCTTAAGAGACATAAATCGATAATGTTCTTGAGTTTTCAATAGAAGAAATCTCACACCTATATGTATAACCAGAAGGATAAAGGTCAAAGTGGACCTAACACTTGCATGCATCCCATAACGCAAATGAGAAAATAAATGAATGATTAATTTTCCTTATGTGAGAGCTTTGTGAAGCCTCATATATACACTATAATGTGTATACAATCTGATATATGTAATGCAGTTGGCATTATAAGCATATATTAGCTAAATCCAAGAAAAGCACATTATAAACTATGAAAAGGATACCGAGGTACCTTAAAGGTGTTGTAGGCTATTTTTGTGTTATCGGTTTGCAATAATATGCAATTAAAAGGATGCACAAATGGCGATTGGGTTAGAGACATGGATAAAATAAGGTCCATATTTTAGTTTTATCTTGGTAATTGATAATAGTGTCATATTATGAAGTAACAAGAAATAAACTTATGTCGCCATATCCATTATAAAGTAAAGTGTATGTGATACTCTTATTTAGAAGCTAATTGATTAAGAAGGTTAATGAACCATCTTTATATTACTTCTACAAATGCTCAAATTGTAATTAAAAAGGACAAGTGATAGTCAATCTAATATATCTTTTGCTATGGAATTGAGGTTCCATATCAAGAAAAGGTATATAAAGATTATGTATCGTTTTTTATATAGCACATAAAGGGTTCAACATGAAAGATGTTTATGTTGAATATGCTAGATCTACCAGATCTAGGTCATATGTTTAAGAACATATTATTCAATAGAGTTTGAATTTTGCAATACACGAGTGCGAATATTATTTATCAATATTTGTTGTTATTGAGATGCATGTAAGATAGAAAAATAGCTCACTCACACGAGCATTTACCCTTGTTTTGTTATTAGATGATAAATGTGAAGGATGAGGCTATTTTTGAGCAAATAAGAGCTTGTTCAATAGTGGAAGCCGTCTTACTTAAACCATGAAAAGAGTTTTCATTAAAATCCAAGTATTCACATGTTTGTAACATGTAATTGATTATATGTAATCTGGTAGTTGATTTGTTTAGGAGTAACATGATCCTATTCTGTCTATATAGTTAAAAGTAGTTCATAAAGTAAGCGAACTAAAGTTAAATGTTTTGGCACATCTAACTAATGCTTTTGTATGGTGTTAGCGGACATGCGCTTCTTTCAAATGGAAAGGAAAGAACACCATAACGCATGATTTCATACCATGTGTGCTTATCGACCATGTGATGGAAAAGAAATGATCTCAGCTTTTCCTAGTGTGAGACTCACGCAACAAAACTATGATTTTGTTAGCTTGCTATCCTCAGGACCCTAACTTATTCTAAAAGTATAGTCCAATGTGGCTATTTTGGAAGGAGACTCTAAGAAGGTCCAGTACGATTCGACCTTGGATGAGCCAGACTGGACAAGTGAGTTAGATTATGATGGAAGGAATACAGTATAAGGGGAAGATTACTCAATGTTCATATCTTTAGTTTCTATACTTCACAACTCGGGTAGTTATGCATGTGTGCGTAGATATGATGATACAAAACTGTAGAGATCAAAAGATTACAGTTGATGTGATATGGAATCTAAGATAAGGCATACGATGCTTCGATTCTTAATCATCGAGCTGCTATATATCTCCAATAAATGTATAGCATTAGAGCTCTCAAGGTATGCTAGTCGCACGAACTATTTGCTAGTATGAAAGAAACAAGAAGTAATAGATCTATTTAGTTACGTGCAAGTGGGAGATGTTAGTTTTTAGACCTGATACGCCCGTACCAGTACAAGTGTGATTTATTTGATATTCGCTTTAGACCCGTTTCACCCGTATTTGTATTTATGTGATCTAAAGTGGACTATATATATAAGTACATGTTGACCCGAATATAGTTGAAGGATAAAAAGAAATCGTTTACAGGACAAATAATTTATTATATACGACTTAGCAGTTGTATAATAGCTTGAAAATGGACTGATGATGAATGAGCTGCAGACAGAGAAATTAACTATAGCAGCTCATTGAAATGAGTTTTTGTTTATATATGCATTATTGTTACGTCAATAATATGCATATATAACAGTGATATAGGAATGAGTTCCTGCATAAGAAAATAATTGAATTGAATTTGTTGGAAATAAGAAAACTTGAATTGTATCCAAAAATATGCGGGATATCGGGTTACCTCTCGTAGCGCAGAATCCATAAAATGAATACAGCGGAAGAACTCAAACCGTTACCATGTATTACTGATCGACAATTTCCTACACCGTTTGGGAGAAAATCGTACGAGCCATGAACTAAAGCAACTAGAGACTAGTTAACTGGAGTATTAGAGATTACGTTGTAGAGACTGGAGAAATATAACTGATGAGCTTGTTAATTGAAATTGAATTTCAATTCAATTATTTTCTTATGTAGGAACTCATTCCTATGACTATGAAAAAAAATGGCTTCCGTGAAATCCAACAGAGTTTATGAACTCGTTGATTAATCATAGGGAAGAAAGGCTATGAAGAATAAGTGGGTTCTCAAGCATTAGGTTGATGACAATATCAATGGATATTAAGTTCACCTAATTACAAAAGTACTATACACAATATATTAGACGATCCATGCTATTATAACAAGTCAAGATCTAGAACTACATCAAGTGGATGTTAAGACTATTTTTTTTCTCTATTGTGAGAAGATAAATAAATCTACAAGGAAAGACTTGTAGATTTGTAACTAAGGCATAAACAAAAGGTTTGTACATTGAAATGATCAATTTATTACCTCAAATAGTCTTGCAAGATCAAGAAATATTTGATTTTATAATAAGATCGAATAGATTTATTAGTATGTCATTGGATGTCAATGACGTTCTGATAGCTAGAAATGACATGGAATGTGTGAATTAGATCAGAGTTTGACTAATATCAAGATTTGAAATGGCAGTTCTAAGTGAAATTTCTTATACTCTTAGAATTAAGATTCCAAGAGATTACTTTGTGAAGTTGTTAACCTTATGTTAAGAGACATAAACCGACTGTCATTTTCCTTTCTAATTACAATTTAAGCATTTGTAGATGTAATATAAAGATGGTTCACTAACCTTCTTAATCAATTAGCTTCTAAATAAGATTCATCAAAAAATCCAAAATATTTAAAAACTTAAAACTCCCAAAAACGGTGGCCGGACATTGCCGGAAAACGACTTCACTCTCTGCCTCATTGGAGAGTGGGGTCCACTCGCCGGCCTCTGGACGTTTTCTGGTGACTAGGTTCTAGCTACACCTAGGTTTTTGGGTACTACAAATTCATTGGTGGTGTCCGTTTGATAACCGGAAAATAGAGTTTGACATACAAACTCCTAAACGTGAGAGTGGAATAAAAATAAAAAGTTACATATATAAATATATATAATAAAAAATCTTTAGGTTTATTTATACTGATTTTCACATAAAATCAGTCCAAAATTTATCTCTCTAAAATCATTTTTTCTCAAAAATATGATTTTACACAAAATATAAAATATGTGGTTCGAAACAGATTTTTGAAAAATGACCGAATACATAGTATATAGCTCTGGTACCAATGATGGAATATAATATCAATATATTATATATAGAGTAAAAGACAGCTAAGTACCTTTTTCAGTAGAGAAACCGTCTTCAAAAAATGCAACGGAAAGAATATGATCGAGAGAACTACATATTACTAGTTAGGTAACGAACTACATCCTATGAGAGAACGTTACACGAACTACAAACTAAAGCAAAACAGAGACAAATAGAAAATAAAAGAGAGGGAGAGAGGAAGAGCCGTTGCTCTCTTTTCTTCATTCTAATGTATGCACATGTATATAATATGTGCATACTAGGGCATCCAACAACCAATTAATTGTGGTTGTTGGATGTCAACAATTGCCTGCCCTATCGGGCAGGTAATTGTTAATTTTATTATTTATTATATTACATTTTAAACCCTTTAACTTTTATTCAGTTAACATGTACTGATACATATAGTCCACTTTAAATTACACCGATATAAATACGAGTGTAATGGGTCTAAAGCTAACACCAAATGAATCACACCTGTACTGGTACGGGTGGATCGGGTAAAAAATCCAACATAATATCAATAGATATTAAGTTCGCCTAATTGCAAAAGTACTATACACAATCTATGCTACTATAACAAGTCAAGATCTGGAACTAAATCAAGTGGATGTTAAGACTATTTTTTCTCTCTATTGTGAGAAGATAAATCAATCTACAAGGAAAGATCTGTAGATTTGTAACTAAGGCACAAACAAAAGGTTTGTACGTTGAATTGATCAATTTATTGCCTTAAATAGTCTTGCAAGATCAAGAAATATTTGATTTTATAATAAGATGGAATAGATATGTTAGTATGTCATTGCATGTCAATGACGTTCTGATAGCTGGAAATGATATGGAATGTGTGAATCAGATCAAAGTTTGATTAATATCAAATTTTAAAATGACAGTTCTAAGTGAAAGCGCTTATACTCTTAGAATTAAGATTCGAAGAGATTACTCCGTGAAGTTGTTAACCTTGTCTTAAGAGACATAAACTGACAATGTTCTTGAGTTTTAAGTGTAAGCAATCTTAAGCCTACATGTATAACCAGATGGATAAAGGTCAAAGTGGACCAAATCATGTGTTATAGTGTACTTTTCTTTCCATTTGAAAGAAGCGCATGCCTCATTAACACCATACAAAATCGTCAGTTAGATGTGCCAAAACATTTAACTTTAGTTTGGTTACTTTATGAACTACATTTAGCTACAAAGATAGAATAGGAGCATGTTACTTGTAACAAGTCCATTTGTAGATTACATATAATCTCTTACATACTTGCCTTTTGCAAATATTTGACTCTTGCACTTTTATGAAAACGTTTTTCATATTTCAAGTAAGACGGCTTCCACTATTGAACAAGCTCTCATTTGCTCAAAAATTGCCTCATCCTTCACATCTATTATCTAATAACAGAACAAGGGTAAACGCTCATGTGAGTGAGCTATTTCTTTGTCTTACTTGCATCTCAAATAACAACTAATATTGATATATAATATTCACACTCGTGTATTGCAAAATTCAAATTCTATTGAATAATATGTTCTCAAACATATGTCCTAAATCCGGTAGATCTAGCATATTCAACATAAACATCTTTCATGTTAAACCTTTTATGTGCTATATAGAAAAATGATACTTAATCTTTATATCCTTTAATTTGATACAGAACCTCAATTTCATAGCAAAAGCTATATTAGATTTACTATCATTTTCCTTTTTAATTACAATTTGAGCATTTATAGAAGTAATGTAAAGATGGTTCATTAACCTTCTTAATCAATTAGCTTCTAAATAAGAGTATCACATATACTCTACTTTATAATGGATAGGGCAACTTAAGTTTATTTCTTGTTGCTTCATAATATGACACTATTATCAATTAACAAGATAAAACTAAAATATGGATATTATTTTATCCATGTCTCTAACCCAATCGCATTTTGTGCATCCTTTTAATTGCATATTATTGCAAACTAACAACACAAAAATAGCATACAACACCTTTAAGGTACCTCATTATCCTTTTCGCAGTTTTTAATGTGCTTTTCTTGGATTTGGCTGATATATGCTTATAATGCCAACTGTATTACAAATATCAGATTGTATACACAATATAGTATATATATGAGGCTTCACAAAGCTCTCATATAAGGAAACTAATCATTCGTTTATTTTCTCATTTCCGTTATGAGACTCATGCAAATGTTAGGTCCACTTTGACCTTTATCCATTTAGTTATACATATAGGCTTAAGATTGCTTATATTGAAAACTCAAGAACATTGTCGGTTTATGTCTCTTAAGACAATGTTAACAACTTCACGGAGTAATCTCTTGAAATCTTAATTCTAAGAGTATAAGCAATTTTACTTAGAAATACCATTTCAAAATTTGATATTAATCAAACTTTGATCTAATTCACACATTCCATGTCATTTCCAGCTATCAGAACATCATTGACATGCAATGACATACGAACAAATCTATTCGATCTTATCATAAAATCGAATATTTCTTGATCTTGCAAGACTATTTGAGGCAATAAATTGATCGTTTCGACCTACAAACCTTTTGTTTGTGCCTTAGTTACAAATCAACAGGTCTTTCCTTGTAGATTTGTTTATCTTCTCACAATAGAGAAAAAAAATAGTCTTAACATCCACTTGATTTAGTTCAAGATCTTGACTTGTTATAATAGCATGGATCGTCTAATGGATTGTGTACTTTTGCAATTAGGCGAACTTAATATATATTGATATTGTCATCAACCTAAAGCTTGAGAACCCTCTTATTCTTCATAGCCTTTCTTCCCTATAACTAACCAACGAGTTCATAAACTCTGTTGGATTTCACGGAAGCTATTGTTTTTTCTATAGTTTTAATCCATTATTCTTGCGTGGGAATGGGAGAGTCTCTTTCTCTCATCATCATTTTATGAACTGAATAATTAAAGCAAAATAGTCATGTCATCAATACATCAATCGACGATATTAAACTATTTTTCTGCAGTTCCAAATTTTGATAAATATCTCATACATTTTTGAAAATTCTATATGCTCCCACTTGAACCATGTTCCATACTCCCACTGAAGTTTGGATCTATCCCATGACCAAAACATAGAAAATTGGTCAAGACCTTTTTCTCAATCATTCGTAACGTTTTGAGGTTTTGAACATATTCGTGGACCTCAAAATTTCTATAACGAACCGAAATTTCCAAAATTTGCTTATAATAAATTACTGTGGTATTAAAATATCATGAAAATTATTTTTATTGTTATTATTGTTATTAGATATAAGGCATGAGGAAATAAGAGTTAATTAAGTAAGAGGGATGAATTGGATATTTAAGTATTTGTTCAAGGGCATTATTGGAAATTAAAAAAAAAAATACATACCTTACCATCCAGCATCTTCTAACCTTCACCTTCATCATTTCCTCCATTTCTTCCTATCCCTTAACCAAATTTTTTCCTTAATCTAAAAACTTCCGATTTCTTCGATTCAACTTCAAATTCTTGTTAGAAATCGATCCTTAAGCCCTTTATCATCATCAATTTCAGTGAATCAAGACTAGAAGAAGAGAATTTAAGATTTTAAAATTTGGATGAATAGTAACCCAAATTTGAGGTGAGTGATTTTTGGTAAAATTAAAGCTTAATTAGTAGAATTCAAGGTAGATTAAGCATATTTATGGTATTAGGAAGTTTATTTATACAATATCTTCACAGAATTATATATGGCTGTCGTAGAGAAGCTAGTGCAAGCAAATCAATGGCAAAAGAGGTAGAAGAGAGCTAGAAAGAGCATAGAAAAAGGTTTGTGTCTCAAATTTCGATTTCTCGGTTTTTCGGAAAAATTTCCAGATTTGTATCCCTGTTTTGTTTTAATGTTTTCTCTCATTATACAAATCCAATTTGAATGATTATTGATTTTATTGATATCTACAGAAAGTAAGGAATATATGTTCAGAAGGAACCTTGTTGAATTTCGTTCGTTTTCAATGTGAAATTTTCGTTTGAAGTTGAGTCATGAAATCTGTTTTTCGGAAAATCTCAGCTTTGCACACTGTTTAGTATTTTGATCAACTTTGGTTATACAATTTGTTTTTCCGTGATTCTGGTAGTTTTGGAAAACTGAGACATGTGGCTAATTATGTTTAGAAGAAAGTTCTTCGATTGGATGATGTTTTAATAGTGAAAAATGCAGGGGAAGTCAGGTTAGGAAACCTGGAAAATTTCTGGAAAGTATGAATATTGATTTTATTGAGTTTTAATTGAAGTTTGATGCTTAAAAATTTGGGATTTGGATTTCTTAATTACCGAAGTTATGTTAAATTATGATTGATGGTTTATACTGGAATTTTTAAGATGTAACTTTGATTTATTGCCCTCATTAAACGAGTAGAATACGGGTCAGGGTAGATTGGCGCCAATAAAGGGGGGTACAGTACTGTACAACCAATTGAAGCTTTGGCTTCGGGCTTTGGCTGATATTATAATATATATATATATATATATATATATATATATATATATATATTGATATTGAAGCTTCGACTTTAGGCTTGGCCGATATATTGATTTTGAAGCTTCGGCTTTGGGCTTAATCGATATATTGATTTTAAAGCTTCGGCTTCGGGCTTGATCGATATATTGATTTTAAAGCTTCGGCTTCGGGCTTGTCCGCTCTCGTATCCATTTTACCGTTATTCAGGACTTGTTTACTTTGGGCAATATATGGTTAAAGTGTTTGGAAAAATTAGATACAAATTTGATTGTACTTTGAAAGGATTACTATATAAGTTTTGTGATTTGGTTCCATAAAGTTGGTTAATTTGTTTTTGACTTATAAATATACTTTGTTTCTATTTTAAAAAAAATGTTCAAAGTTATTATATTTCTTTTATGGACACCACTAAGCAAATTGCTTAGTGTGTAGTATTTTTTCTACACGTAGGTGGAGAACTTGTAAATATTTTGGACCAAAGTGGAATAAGTGGATCAGCTTGAAGAGTAAATAAGGAAAGACTTGAGGTGGATTTGTAATTTAATGTAATATTATGGTTTGTAGAATAATGGCATGTACTAGATAGTGTGAGAAATGTAAAGTGGCATTGAGAAATATTTGGAGAATAATTTGGAGTCGGAAACATTATATTTGTATTTGTACACATTAAATCTATAAGTATTGAACTTTATATAATAGAGTAGAGTTATTTATTGGGTGTTTATAGTTACTGTGGCACTCCTATAAAGGGGGTGTTACACTTGTTGGTATGAAAGCGAGGTTTAGGCCATTCTAGGACTAAGATGTACATGCCATTAAGGATATAAATATATTATATTAGTTGTTTGATCCACTTTGGTCCAATTTTCAGGAATAAGTTATGGGTAGTAGTAGTCACAACCAGAGTGAGGAAGAGGATACTGAGAGTACGGTCCATATTAGACAAGGGGATGAATAAAGACATGAACCTCCACCAGTTCATGGCTTTTCGAATAACCTACTCCAGCACAAGCTGCTTTACTTCAGCATATGACTACTGAAGTAATCACACAAGTACTACAAAATATACAAATCCCTCAAGTTCCTGTTGTACCTCACATAGAAAGAAGAGAGGAGAGAACTCCTCTTGAAAGAATCAAGAAGCTTCCGGCTGATGACTTCAAAGGGGACACAGTGAATCCTGTAATTGCAGAAGATTGGCTTGATCATACTAAATGGCATATGACTAGGATTCATTTTACAGATGAAGAGAGATTAGACTGTGTACAAGGTATACTCAAAGAATAAGCTAGGAGGTGGTAGGATAATATTATGAGAGAAAGGCGACCCGGAGAAATCACCTGGGGTCTTTTCTTGGAACAATTTGATAAGAAGTACGTTAGTGAACGATTCAAGGATGAGTAGAGGAAATTGTTCTTGTCTTTGAGACAGGGACGAATGACTGTATCATAATATAAAGTTTAATTCCTCAAACTCGAGAGGTATGCTCGTGATATCATTGACAGTGAAGTAAGGCGATGTAAGAGATTCGAGGATGGGCTGAATGATGAAATTAGAGTGCATTTACTTGCACAAAAGATTAGAGTTTTCAATGACTTGGTTGATGCTACTACGGGCATTGAGAAGATCAATTCAGATAGATAACAAAGAATGGCAAAAAGGTCTGGATTTCAAAAGGGATCGTAGGGTCTAGCTAGTTCAAAATCTCCAAGTAAGAAACAGAACGGAACATTAGAACAAACACAATCTCATTTCAGAGGGTTTTCACCGAGACAAACCATAAGTACGGGGTCAACGGCTAGTGTACCTTCAGGTCGAGGCAGAGGAAATATTCCATAATGTTCTAATTGTAGAAGGATGCATACAGAGGAATGTTGGGGAAAAGGTAGAGTCTGCTTTAAATATGGCTCAAGGGAACATTTGATTGCAAATTATCCTCAAAGACAGATAAGTACATCTGCACCTACAATAGTTCCTACTCCTACAATGCAAGGTGGAAGAGGAAGGGGAAGAGGAAATGCTAGTGAGATAAGTGGACGTAATGTGGCTCAACAAGCACCGCATAGTGGTAGACCAGGAGGAATGGAGTGAATTTATGCAATCTGAGGGCCTGAGACTCGGGGAATCTACTGATGTTATAGTCGGTAAATTTTCATTCTGTAATCACGATGTTTATCCTTTGATAGATCCTGGTTCATCTCATTCATATATATGTACTACATTAGCTTAAGAGAAAGGGTTACATGTAGAAGAATTAGGAGAAAATATTGAAGTGACTAATCCTTTAGGACACAGTGTAATAGTAAGCAAAGTGTATATGAATTGCCCTATTATGATTCAACATTAACTTTTCCATGCAAATTTAATTGAGTTACCTTTCCGAGATTATGATGTTATCTTGGGAATGGATTGGTTATCGGAACATCGAGCTGTGATGGATTACAAAAACAAAAGAATGTCACTTCAACTTTCTGATGGAGAAGAAATAGTTATTGTGGGTGAAAGATCAGATTACCTCTGTAATATAATCTTCACTCTAGAATTGAAGAAAGGTGGGTTAGAATTGCAGAATATTCCTACGGTATATGATTTTCCCGATGTATTTCCAGAAGGACTACCGGGTTCGCCACCAAAAAGAGAGGTAGAATTCGCAATTGATGTATTATCGGGTACCGCACTAGTATCGATTATACCATACAGAATGGCGTCTGCTGAACTAAAAGAGTTGAAGATTTAATTGCAAGAATTGTTAGACAAAGGATTCATACGCCCGAGTATATCCCTGTGGGGTGCACCAGTGTTGTTTGTTAAGAAGAAAGATGGCTCGCTCCGATTATGTATTTATTACAGGGAATTGAATAAATTGACAGTCAAGAACAAGTATCCATTGCCAAGGATTGCAAACTTATTTGATCAACTCAAGGGTGCTAAATACTTCTCTAAGATTGATTTGAGATCGGGCTACTATCAGATGAGAGCGAAAGATGATGATATTACAAAGACAGCTTTCTGAACCAGATATGGGCACTATGAATTTTTGGTGATGCCATTTGGTCTAACTAATGCACTAGCAGCATTTATGGACCTAATGAACCATGGCTTTTACTTATATTTAGACCGATTTATAGTGGTTTTCATTGATGATATTTTGGTGTATTCTAAGTCACGGGAAGAGCATGATCAACATTTATGGATAGTCTTCCAAACTTTGAGGGAAAATAAGTTATATGCCAAACTTAGCAAATGTGAGTTTTGGCTTGAAGAAGTTTCTTTATTAGGCCATGCTGTTTCTGCAGAAGGAATTAAAGTGGATCCTAAAAAGATAAAAGTAGTTGTTGAATGGAAACACCAAAGAACCCTATGGAAGTTAGAAGTTTCCTTGGCTTAGCAGGGTATTATAGAAGATTTGTGAAGGCATTTTTAGTCACTACTGCCCCGCTGATGAAACTACTTCAAAAGAATGCAAAATTTGAGTGGAATGACAAGTGCCAAGAAAGTTTTGAGAAGTTGAAGGAAATGTTGACAAAAGCACCCATCCTTACCCAACTAGAGCATGGAAAAGATTTTGTAATCTATAGTGATGCTTTGTATAGTGGTCTTGGGTGTGTTTTGATGCAAGAAGGGAAAGTGATTGCCTATGCTTCCAGGCAATTGAAGAATCATGAAAGGAATTATCCTACTCATGATTTGGAAATGGCTGCAATAGTCTTTGCCTTGAAAATTTGGCGACACTATCTTTATGGAGAAAAATGTTATATTTACACAGATCACAAAAGCTTGAAATATTTACCAACACAGAAGGAGTTGAATTTAAGGCAAAGAAGGAGGATGAAATTCATTAAAGATTACGATTGTCTTATTGACTACCATCCAGGAAAGGCTAATGTAGTGGCAGATGCTCTTAGTAGAAAGATAATGATGGTACTAAGGGCTATGAATACAGGGTTAGCTCTTACCAGTGGTGTAGCCTTAATTACAGAATTAAAGATTCAACCTATACTACTACAACAGGTGAAGCAAGCACAAAATGAAGATGATGACTTGAAGGTTATTTGAGCACGGACACAAGTGGGTATCGTAGACAACTATATGGTTCAAGAAGATGGATGTCTATATTTCAAAGATAGACTGTGTGTGCCAAACAATGAAGAATTAAAGAAGAATATTTTACATGAGGCGCATAGTAGTCCTTATGCAATGCATCCAGGAGCAAACAAGATGTACCAAAATTTGAAGAGCCATTATTGGTGGAATGGGATGAGGAAAGACATTACTAACTATGTTGCTCAATGTCTAACTTGTCAACAGGTGAAAGCTGAACATCAAGTTCCTTCTAGATTGTTGCAACCAATAACAATTCCAGAATGGAAATGGGAAAGAATCACAATGGACTTCGTGACGTCTTTACCACTTTCACAGAAGAAACATGATGTAGTGTGGGTTGTTGTAGATAGATTGACAAAGTCTGCCCACTTTCTTCCAGTTAGGATGGATTATTCACTTGATAAGTTGGCTCAGTTATATGTAGATGAGATAGTAAGGCTACACAGAGTGCCTATTTCAATCATTTCTGACTGAGATCCAAGATTTACTTTGAGATTTTGGAAGAAGTTGCAAGAAGCCTTATGTAGTAAACTTCATTTCAGTACTTCATTTCATCCTTAAACAGATGGTCAATCTGAAAGAGTAATTCAGGTGTTGGAAGACATGATGAGAAGTTGTATCATTGAATTTGAGGGAAGTTGGGATAAGTATTTGTCCCTCATGGAGTTTGCCTATAATAACAGCTATCAGTCAAGCATACAAATGGCGCCATATGAAGCATTGTATGGAAGAAAATGTCGAACTCCATTACATTGGACTGAGCTTATTGAAAACAAGATTGTGGGAGTGGATTTGATTCAGGAGACAAAGGAGAAGGTAAAACTTATTCAAGAAAGATTGAAGGCAGCATCGGATGGACAAAAGTCTTATGCTGATCTAAAAAGAAAAGACATTACTTATGAAGTGGGGGATAAAGTATTTCTCAAAGTATCTCCTTGGAAGAAAGCCCTGCGATTTGGCAAAAAGGGCAAGCTCAGTCCGAGATTTATTGGCCCATATGAGGTTATAGAGAAGGTTGGACCGGTAGCTTATCAGTTGGCACTACCCCCGATGCTCGACAAAATTCATAATGTGTTCCATGTGTCAATGTTAAGGAGATACAGATCAGATCCATCACATATCTTATCTCCTGATGTCATAGAAATCAAACCCGACGTGACGTATGAAGAGGAACCGATACAAATCTTGGTGAGAGAGGTTAAACAATTGAGAAACAAGTCTATTCCATCGGTAAAAGTACTCTGGAGGAATCATAAGGTTGAAGAAGCAACTTGAGAACTGGAGGATACAATGAAAACTCAATATCCGCAATTGTTTTCAGGTAATTTTCGAGGACAAAAATTCATAAGAGGGAGAGAATTGTAACGAACCGAAATTTCTAAAATTTGCTTATAATAAATTACTATAGCATTAAAATATCATGAAAATTATTTTTATTGTTATTATTATTATTGGATATAAGGCATGAGGAAATAAGAGTTAATTAAGTAAGAGGGATGAATTGGACATTTAAGTATTTATTCAAGAGCATTATTGGAAATAAAAAAAAAGAAGATAAAATACATACCTTACCATCCAGCATCTTCTAACCTTCACCTTCATCATTTCCTCTATTTCTTCCTATCCCTTAACCAAATTTTTTCCCTAATCTAAAAACTTCCGATTTCTTTGATTCAACTTCAAATTCTTGTTAGAAATCGATCCTTAAGCCCTTTATCATCATCAATTTCAGTGAACCAAGACTAGAAGAAGAGAATTTAGGATTTTAAAATTTGAATGAATAGTAACCCAAATTTGAGGTGAGTGATTTTTGGTAAAATTAAAGCTTAATTAGTAGAATTTAAGGTAGATTAAGCATATTTATGGTATTAGGAAGTTTATTTATACAATATCTTCACAGAATTATATATGGCTGTTGTAGAGTGCAAGCAAATCAAAGGCAAAAGAGGTAGAAGAGAGCTAGAAAGAGCATAGAAAAAGGTATGTCTCAAATTTTGATTTCTCGGTTTTCGGAAAAATTTCCAGATTTGTATCCCTGTTTTGTTTTAATATTTTCTCTTGATATATAAATCCGATTTAAACGATTCTTGATTTTATTGATATCTACAGAAAGTAAGGAATATATGTTCAGAAAGAACCTTGTTGAATTTCATTATTTTCAATGTGAAATTTTCGTTTGAAGTTGAGTCATCAAATCTGTTTTTTGGAAAATCTCAGCTTTGCACACTATTTAGTATTTTGATCATAACTTTGGTTATACAATTTGGATTTCCATGATTCTGGTGGTTTTGGAAAACTGAGACATGTGGCTAATTATGTTTAGAAGAAAGTTCTTTGATTGGATGACGTTTAAATAGTGAAAAATGCAGGGGAAGTCAGGTTAGGAAACCTGGAAAAATTCTGGAAAGTATGAATATTGATTTTATTGAGTTTTAATTGAAGTTTGATGCTTAAAAATTTGGAATTTGGATTTCTTAATTACCAAAGTTATGTTGAATTATGATTGATGGTTTATACTATAATTTTTAAGATGTTACTTTGATTTATTGCCCTTATTAAACGAGTAGAATACGGGTCAGGGTAGATTGACACCAATAAAGGGGGGTACAGTACTGTACAACCAATTGAAGCTTTGGCTTCGGGCTTTGGCCGATATTATGATATATATATATATTGATATTGAAGCTTCGGTTTCAGGCTTGACTGATATATTGATTTTAAAGCTTCGGCTTTGGGCTTGATCGATATATTGATTTTGAAGCTTCGGCTTCGGGCTTGACCGATATATTGATTTTGAAGCTTCGGCTTCGGGCTTGTGCGCTCCCGTATCCATTTTACCGTTATTCAGGACTTGTTTACTTTGGGCAATATATGGTTAAAGTGTTTGGAAAAATTGGATACAAATTTGATTGTACTTTGAAAGGATTACTATATAAGTTTTGTGATTTGGTTCCATAAAGTTGGTTAATTTATTTTTGACTTATAAATATACTTTGTTTCTATTTTAAAAAAATGTTCAAAGTTATTATATTTCTTTTATGGACACCCACTAAGCAAATTGCTTAGCGTGTAGTATTTTTTCTATACGTAGGTGGAGAACTTGTAGATAGCTTGGACCAAAGTGGAATAAGTGGATCAGCTTGAAGAGCAAATAAGGAAAGACTTGAGGTGGATTTGTAATTTAATGTAATATTATGGTTTGTAGAATAATGACATGTACTAGATAGTGTGAGAAATGTAAAGTGGCATTGAGAAATATTTGGAGAATAATTTGGATTTGGAAACATTATATTTGTATTTGTATACATTAAATCTATAAGTATTGAACTTTATATAATGGAGTAGAGTTATTTATTGGGTGTTTATAGTTACTGTGGCACTCCTATAAAGGGGGTGTCTCAATTTCTCCCACTCTAATGGAGAGATACGTTCATCAATTCTAAAGAAAATGGTATACTAAATAATGGTTCAACTCATCTAACTAAGTGAACTTATTCTCTAAGAAGACAACAATACTTCATCTAAATTTTGTTACTTTGTGTTTCTCCCATTACGACATGTGCTTTTGACATGTTATGATCCTTTTTAAAAAAAATGCACTTTTGCATTCTAAGTGTAGTAACTAATACTTGCTCAAGGTATCATGAGTGAAAAAATTTGTAACCTATCCTTGGTTATGGTTACAAAAATTAGGTTTTTGACAAGTCTACAACTCATAAATAGTGGAAGTGATAAATTCAGAAGGCACTTGGTTAAAACTTTATGTGGTTGTTAATAGGATATCTCCTCAGTAGGAGATAAATAAATCTATTACAACCACCATTGGTTTAACCACACTGAGAAGAGTCATATTCTTCTCTTAACAACACCATTGTGTTGAGTGAAAGAAATTGAATACTTATGTTCAATTTCATTTTCATCACATAAAGCTTGAATTTTATCATAATATAATATACCTGACGACGGCTAGTACTCAAAGCTTTAATTTTAAACTAATTGATTCTCAACAAGATTCATAAACCTTTTGAAGCAGTACAAAGCTCCAATCTTATGAGATATCAATTAATCAAGACTATATATCCAAAAATAATTCTTGAATTATATCCAAATATATGCGGGATATCGGGTTACCTCTTATAGTGCAGAATCCACACAAGGAACACGGCAGAAGAACTTAAATCGGTACCGCGTATTACTGATCTACGATTTCCTACACGATTAGGGAGGAAAAAAGTACAAGCCACAAACTAAAGCGATCAAAAATAAATTTTCTATTGTTTAGGATGTGCATAAGGTAAGAGGGATACTCAGAATGATATTGCAATTGAAAAGCTTATCTTCAATTACAGAGTACTCTTATAAGCTTATATGACCATGTATTCATGTCCTTTTTTAATACTCATATGGCCATAAATATACACATAAATATATATTAAGTAGACATGATAAGGCCAATAATTATGGTATGGCCATAGCTTCAACAAACTTCACGTGAAGTGTATAAATGTAGTTACATTTCATTTATTTCACGCGTATAATAAATGATATGTTTCCCTGTTAGCCCCTCAACCTTGTATTCGGGTCAACCTGTACTTATATATATTGTCTATTTTAGACTACATCGGTACTAATACGAATGTAACGGGTCTAAAACAAACACCAAATAAATCACACCTGTACTGGTACGGGTGGAACGGGTCTAAAATCCAGCAAAATATGAAGATACAAATTTACTTACACTTGAGTTAATTAGATACATCTTTGACATTGAATTCGCAATCTTAATTAGAATTTAAAATATTTCACTCTTGAAATATGTATCTATTTCTTTCATTTCAAATGTCATTAGGCTCATAAGCCACCTCTTTGCCCTTTATTTTATTAATAAAAGCGCTTATGCTTTTACTCATGTTTATTGAAACTATTTCCAATAAATACATAAAATGTCTCGTTATTGACTATAATCAATATAGGACTATTATCCTCAAACTTATTTGGGTCGACTTTAGTATCAAAATACTAATATTTTGATAAAATTTATGAGCATCTTATATGCTTTTATGATATTAGCAAAGAGTAGGTAACAACTTTTTAATTTTCCCTTTTGTTAGCCCACATGGACCTTTGTCCAATCTGTGCTAAACATTTATTCCTTCCTTGAACTTTAGTCATAACTATGGTTCAATATTCTAGAACATATTCTTCTCAACATCACAATTTAACACTCTCTTATAATTGTTCACTTGCAACTTGAGTCCCATTTATTTTATTAATTCAACCATAGTTGATATTAATTATAATTATATTGCATGAACTTATTCTTACAATTTTCGTTTATAAGCACGATTTAATATGAATTTGATAATACACGAATCTTTAATATTCAACCAATAAATTTGAGCAAAAAATTTCATTAGAATTCAATTCGAAAAAGAAACCTTAAAGGCTCTAATCACCCTTTCTTTTCTAATGAATAAATTTGCTAAATTTATATATATACATATTAAATATCAATATTCTTTTTTTTGATAATAAATATCAATATTCTTATAACTTATTACAAGAATAAAAATTCATCAATACCGTCACTTACAGTATTAATAATATATTAAACTCATATAATAAATTGTACAATGATAAATTTAATTAATAAATATTTATTACATGAATTTTGAACTTATTCAAAATTTCTCATATGGTACTTCCTCTTTAAGTACCTGCAATATATTATACATAGATAATAAATTGACAAAAAAATTAATAAATATTCTCAAATATTTATTTTAAATTAAGAACTTGTTCTTTATAAATTAACAAATAGAGATATCAATTATATATTAGTACTTAGATCTTAAGTACATTCCAATTTATTATACTCATATAATAAATTGCAAAATTAATAAATATCCTCAAATATTTATTTTTAGGTAAGAACTTATTCTTAACTTTTTAACAGAGAAACTTATTCTCATTGTTGGAAATAATACTTAAATTCTATCCAAAAATATGCGGGATATCGGGTTACATCCTGTAGCGCAAAATCCACACAAGGAACACGACGGAAGAACTCAAACCGGTACCACGTATTACTGATCGACGATTTCCTACACAATTAGGGAGGAAAAAAGTACAAGCCACGAACTAAAGTGATCAAAGATAAATATTCGAGTGTTTGGGATGTGCACAAGGTAAGAGGGATACTCAGAATGATATTGCAATTGAAAAGCTTATCTTCAATTGCAGAGTACTCTTATCTGTTTACATGCGCATGTATTCATGTCCTTTTTTAATACTCATATGGCCATATATATACACATAAATGTATATTCAATAGACATGATAAGGCCAATAATTATGGTATGGCCATAGCGTCAACATCCTTCACGTGAAGTGTTGAAATGTGGGTACATTTCATTTATTTCACGCGTATAATAAATGATATGTTTCCCTATTAGCCCCTCAACCTTATATTTGGGTCAACATGTACTTAAACATATTGTCTATTTTAGACTACATCGGTACTAATACGAATGTAATGGGTCTAATACTAACACTGAATAAATTATACTTGTACTGGTACGGGAGGAATGGGACCTAAAATTCAACATCTCCCACTCGCACGTAACAGAATAGATCTATTACTTTTGTCTCTTTCATACTCGTAAATAGTTCGTGAGACCAGCATACCTTGAGAGCTCTAATGCTATACACTCATTGGAGATATACAGCAACTCGTCGAAAAATATCGAAGCGTTGTACGTATTATCCGAGATTCCATATCACATCCACTGTAATCCTTTGATCTTTACAGTTTTCTATCATCACAGTTATGTAAACATGCATAACTACTCAAGTTGTGAAGTATAAAAACTCAAGATGTGAACACATGGTAATCTCCCCCATATACTTTATTCCTTCCATCACAATCTAACTCGCTTGTCCAATCGAGCTCATCCAAGGTCAAATCATGCTTAACCGTTTTAGACAAAACACCCACATTAGACTATACTTTCAGAATAAGTTAAAGTCTTGAGGATAGCAAGCTAACAAAACCATAGTTTCGCTACGTGAGTCTCATACTAGGAAAGCTGAGATCATTTCTTTTCCATCTCATAGTCGATAAGCACACATGGTATAAAATCATGTATAATGGTGCTCTTTTATTTACATTTTAAAGAGGTGCATGTCTCATTAACACTATACAAAAGCATCAGTTAGATGTGCCAAAACATCTAACTTTAGTTCACTTACTTTATAAAATACTTTTGGCTACAAAGACAAAATAGGAGCATGTTACTTATAACAAGTCCACTTTTAGATTACATATAATCTCTTACATACTTACCTTTTGCAAATATGTGACTCTTGCACTTTCATGAAAACGTTTTTCATATTTCAAGCAAGACGACATCCATTTTTGAACAAGCTCTCATTTGTTCAAAAATATCCTCATCATATCACATCTGTTATCTAATAACATAACAAGGGTAAAAGCTCGTATGTGAGCTATTTCTCTATCTTACATGCATCTCAATAATAGCAAATGTTGATAAATTATATTTGCACTCATGTATTGCAAAATTCAAACTCTATTGAATAATATGTTCTTAAACATATGACCTAGATTCAGTAGATCTATCATATTCAACGTAAACATCTTTCATGATGAACCCTTTACGTGCTATATAGAAAAACGATACATAATCTTTATGTGCTTTAACTTGATATGGAACCTCAATTCTGTAGCAAAAGCTATATTAGATTAACTGTCATTTTCCTTTCTAATTACAATTTGGGCATTTATAGAAGTAATATAAAGATCGTTCATTAACCTTCTTAATCAATTAGCTTCTAAATAAGAGTATCATTACTTTATAATGGATAAGGCAGCATAATTTTATTTCTTGTTACTTTATAAAATGACACTATTGTCAATTAACAAGATAAAACTAAAATATGGACCTTATTTTATCCATTTCTCTAACCCAATCGCCATTTGTGCAACCTTTTAATTGCATATTATTGCAAACCCATAACACAAAAATAGCCTACAACGCCTTTAAGGTACTTCAGTATCCTTTTCGCAGTTTATAATGTTCTTTTCTTGGATTTAGCTAATATATGCTTATGTTGCTAACTGCATTATAAATATCAGATTGTTCACACATTATAGTGTATATATGAGGCTTCACAAAGCCCTCACATAAGGAAAATTAATCATTCGATTATTTTCTCATTTGCGTTATGGTACGCATGCAAGTGTTAGGTCCACTTTGACCTTTATCCATCTGGTTATACATATAGGCTTAATGTTGCTTATATTGAAAACTCAACAACTTTATCAGTTTGTATCTCTTAAGATGAGGTTAACATCTTCACATAGTAATCTCTTAGAATCTTAATTCTAGGAGTATAAGCAATTTCACTTAGAACTATCATTTCAAAATTTGATATTCATCAAACTTTGATCTAATTCACACATTCTATGTGATTTCTAGCCATCAGAATGTCATTGACATGCAATGACATACTAATAAATCTATTCGATCTTATTATAAAATCGAATATTTCTTGATCTCGCAAGACTATTTGAGGCAATAAATTGATCATTTCAATGTACAAACCTTTTGTTTGTGCCTTAGTTACAAATCTACAGATCTTTCCTTATAGATTTATTTATCTTCTCACAATAGAGAAAAAAAATAGTCTTAGCATCCACATATTATAGTTCTAGATCTTGTGGATCGTCTAATGGATTGTGTATAACACTTTTGCAATTAGGTGAACTTAATATCCATTGAAATTATCATCAACCTAATGCTTGAGAACCCACTTATTCTTCATAGCCTTTCTTCCCTATGACTAATCAACGAGTTCACAAACTCTGTTGGATTTCCCGGAAGCCATTATTTTTTTCATAGTTTTAATCCATTAATCTTGTGTGGGAATAGGAGAGTCTCTTTCTCTCATCATCATTTTATGAACTGAATAAATAATGCAAAATAGTCATGTCATCAATACATTAATTGATGATATTTAACTCTTTTTCTGTAGTTCCCAATTTTGATAAATATCTCATACATTTTTCAAAATTCTATATGCTTCCACTTGAAGCATGTTCCATACTCCCACTGAAGTTTGGATTTATCTAGTTCCCAAAAACATAGAAAATTGGTCAGCACCTTGATCTCGATCATTCATAATGTTTTAAGGTTTATGAACATATTCATGGACCTCAAAATTTCTCCCACTAGATGGAGAGATACATTCATCAATTTTAAGGAAAATGGTATACTAAATAATGGTTCAACTCATCTAACTTAGTGAACTTATTTTCTAAGAAGACAACAATACTTGATCTGAAATTTGTCACTTTGAGTTTCTCCCATTGTGACATGTCCTTTTGACATGTTATGATACTTTCAAATAAATGCACTTTTGCATCTTAAGTGTAGTAACTAATACTTGCTCAACGTATCATGGGTGAAAAAAATTTGTAACCTCCTTGGTTATGGTTACAAAAATTAGGTTTTTAAAATGTCAACAACTCAAAGTAGTGGAAGTGACAAACTTAGAAGGCAATTGGTTAAAACTTTATGTGGTTGTTAATAGGATATCTCCTCGGTAGGAGATAAATAAATCTATAACAACCACCATTGATTTAACCACACTAAGAAGAGTCATATTCTTCTCTTAACAACACCATTTTGTTGAGTGAAAGAAATTGAATACTTATGTTTAATTTCCCTTTCATCACATAAAGCTTGAATTCTATCATACTAAAATATACCTGACCATAGTCAGTTCTCAAAGGTTTAATTTTAAACTAATTGATTCTCAATAAGGTTCATAAACCTTTTGAAGTAGTACGAAGTTCCAGTCTTATGAGATATCAATTAAATAAGACTATACATTATATATATATATATATATATATATATATATATATATATATATATATATATATATATATATGTGTGTGTGTGTGTGTGTGTGTGTGTGTGTGTGTGTGTGTGTGTGTGTGTGTGTGTGTGTGTGTGTGTGTGATGAAATATAATAAGCCACATACGTCCTCACATCTAATCAGATCACTAATGGATTAATTATAAAAGAAAATCGTTTTCCTTGAATGGTATTTACATATTTTCTTATAAATGACAAAAATAATTCGAACTTATTTGAATTTATGATTAAACATTCTTTGACTTATTCGACTCATTCAAATATAGTCAACAAGGTTTAATGTAATATGTAATTAAATTGTATTACTATTTCAATCACATATAGAAGTAGAAACAATTGAAAATATATCTTCAATATATCTTTATGGATCAATATCCAAAAATTATTGAATCATTCAAAATATGTCTCAACACAACTTTGAACTGTTATTTTCAAAGTACAAGTTGAATCTTATATTCAACACAATTGTAACGAAAATGAGATTCCTTAGAATCTCAAAAGAAATAGGATATCAAGTATATTCATTGTATATCTAGCTTTATAGACATAACAATGCATCAATTCCTGTGATGTCAACTCTTAAGTCGATTTCTTCATAGACACTTTTATCTATACAGGATTACTTGAAATAATATACAGGATCCTTTGTCCTCACTACATGACTATAGTTGAATAAACAATTCATAAATGAATTGTATTTTGTATGATATATGAAGATACAAATTTACTCACACTTGAGTTAATTAGATATATCTTTGACATTAAATTCGCATTCTTAATTAGAATTTAAAATATTTTACTCTTGAAATATGTATTTATTTCTTTCATTTCAAATGTCATTAGGCTCATAAGCCACCTCTTCGCCCTTTGTTTTATTAATAAAAGGGCTTATAATTTTACTCATGTTTATTGAAATTATTTCCAATAAATACATAAAATGTCTCGCTATTGACTATAATCAATATAAGACTCTTATCCTCCAACTTATTTGGGTGGATTTTATTATCAAAATACTAATGTTTTGATAAAATTTATGAGCATCTTATATGCTTTTATGATATTAGCAAGGAGTAGATAACAACTTTTTAATTTTCCCTTTTGTTAGCCCACATGGACCTTTGTCCAATCTGTGCTAAACGTTTGTTCCCTCCTTGAACTTTAGTCATAACTATGGTTCATTATCCTAGAACATATTCTTCTCAACATGGCAATTCGACGATCTCTTATAGTTGTTCACTTGCAACTTGAGTCCCATTTATTTTATTAATTCAACCACAGTTGATATTAATTATAACTATATTGCATGAACTTATTCTTACAATTTTCGTTTATAAGCACGATTTAATATGAATTTGATAATACACGAATATTTAATATACAATCAATAAATTTGAGCAAAAATTTTCATTAGAATTCAATTCGAAAAAGAAACATTAAAGGCTCTAATCACCCTCTCTTTTCTAATGAAAAAATTTGCTAAATTTATATATATACATATTAAATATCAATATTCTTTTTTTTATAATAAATATCAATATTCTTATAACTTATTACAAGAATAAAAATTCATCAATACCGTCACTTACAGTATTAATAATATATCAAACTCATATAACAAATTGTACAATGATAAATTTGATTAATGAATATTTATTACATGGATTTTGAACTTATTCAAAATTTCTAATATGGTACTTCCTCTTTAAGTACCTGCAATATATTATACATAGATAATAAATTGAAAAAAAATTAATAATATTCTCAAATATTTATTTTAAATTAAGAACTTGTTCTTAATAAATTAACAAATAGAGATATCAATTATATATTAGTACTTAGATCTTAAGTACATTCCAATTTATTATACTCATATAATAAAATACAAAATTAATAAATATCCTCAAATATTTATTTTTAGGTAAGAACTTATTCTTAACTATTTAACAGAGAAACTTATTCTCATTGTTGCAAACAATACTTGAATTCAATCCAAAAATATGCGAGATATCGGGTTACATCTTGTAGTGCAGAATCCACATAAGGAACACGACGGAAGAACTCAAACCGGTACCACGTATTACTGATCAACGATTTCCTACACGATTAGGGAGGAAAAAAGTACAAGCCACAAACTAAAGTGATCAAAGATAAATATTCGAGTGTTTGGGATGTGCACAAGGTAAGAGGGATACTCAGAATGATATTGCAATTGAAAAGCTTATCTTCAATTGTAGAGTACTCTTATCTGTTTATATGCGCATGTATTCATGTCCTTTTTTAATACTCATATGGCCATATATATACACATAAATGTATATCCAGTAGACATGATAAGGCCAATAATTATGGTATGGCCATAGCGTCAACATCCTTCACGTGAAGTGTTGAAATGTGGGTACATTTCATTTATTTCACGCGTATAATGAATGATATGTTTCCCTATTAGCCTCGCAACCTTATATTCGGGTCAACATGTACTTATACATATTGTCTATTTTAGACTACATCTGTACTAATACGAATGTAACGGGTCTAATACTAACACTGAATAAATCACACCTGTACTGGTACGGGAGGAACGAGGTCTAAAATCCAACATCTCTCACTCGCACGTAACAGAATAGATCTATTACTTTTGTCTCTTTCATACTCGTAAATAGTTCGTGAGACCAGCATACCTTGAGAGCTCTAATGCTATACACTCATTGGAGATATACAGTAGCTCGTCGAAAAATATCGAAGCGTTGTATGCATTATCCTAGATTCCATATCACATCCACTGTAATCCATTGATCTTTACAGTTTTCTATCATCACAGTTATGTACACACGCATAACTACTCGACTTGTGAAGTATAGAAACTCAAGATGTGAACACATGGTAATCTCTCCCAAATACTTTATTCCTTCCATCATAATCTAACTCGCTTGTCCAGTCGAGCTCATCCAAGGTCGAATCATACTTAACCTCTTCAGATTCTCCTTCCAAAACACCCACATTAGACTATACTTTCAAAATAAGTTAGATTCCTGAGGATAGCAAGCTAACAAAATCACAGTTTCGCTACATGAGTCTCACACTAGGAAAAGCTGAGATCATTTTTTTCCATCTTATGGTCGATAAGCACACATGGTATGAAATCATGTGTTATGGTGCTCTTTTCTTTACATTTTAAAGAGGTGCATATCTCATTAACACTATACAAAAGCATCATTTAGATGTGCCAAAACATCTAACTTTAGTTCACTTACTTTATGAAATACTTTTGGCTACAAAGATAAAATAGGAGCATGTTACTTATAACAAGTCCACTTTTAGATTACATATAATCTCTTACATACTTACCTTTTGCAAATACGTGACTCTTGCACTTTCATGAAAACGTTTTTCATATTTCAAGCAAGATGACATCCATTATTGAACAAGCTCTCATTTGTTCAATAATAGCCTCATCCTATCACATCTATTATCTAATAACATAACAAGGGTAAAAGCTTGTATGAGTGAGCTATTTCTCTATCTTACATGCATCTCAATAACAGCAAATGTTAATAAATTATATTCGCACTCATGTGTTGCAAAATTCAAACTCTAATAATATGTTCTTAAACATATGACCTAGATTCAGTAGATCTATCATATTCAATATAAACATCTTTCATGTTGAACCCTTTATGGTCTGTATAGAAAAACGATACATAATCTTTATATGCGTTAACTTGACATGGAACCTCAATTTTGTAGCAAAAGCTATATTAGATTAACTATCATTTTCCTTTCTAATTATAATTTGGGCATTTATAGAAGTAATGTAAGGATGGTTCATTAACCTTCTTAATCAATTAGCTTCTAAATAAGAGTATCATTACTTTTATAATGAATAAGGCAGCATAATTTTATTTCTTGTTACTTTATAATATGACACTATTGTCAATTAACAAGATAAAACTAAAATATGGACCTTATTTTATCCATGTCTCTAACCCAATCGCCATTTGTGCGTCCTTTTAATTGCATATTATTGCAAATTGATAACACAAAAACAGCCTACAACGCCTTTAAGGTACTTCCGTATCCTTTTCGCAGTTTATAATGTTCTTTTCTTGATTTAGCTAATATATGCTTATGATGCCAACTGCATTACAAATATCAGATTGTACATACATTATAGTGTATATATGAGGCTTCACAAAGCCCTCACATAAGAAAAATTAATCATTCGATTATTTTCTCATTTGCGTTATGGGACGCATGCAAGTGTTAGGTCCACTTTGACCTTTATCCATCTGGTTATACATATAGGCTTAACATTGCTTATATTGAAAGCTCAAGAACTTTATCGGTTTATGTCTCTTAAGAGAAGGTTAACAACTTCACAGAGTAATCTCTTGGAATCTCAATTCTATGAGTATAAGCAATTTCACTTAGAACAATCATTTCAAAATTTGATACTGATCAAACTTTGATCTAATTCACACATTCCATATCATTTCCAGCAATCAGAACGTCATTGACATGCAATGACATACTAATAAATCTATTCGATCTTATTATAAAATTGAATATTTCTTGATCTTGCAAGACTATTTGAGGCAATAAATTGATCATTTCAACATACAAACCTTTTGTTTGTGCCTTAGTTACAAATCTACAGATCTTTCCTTGTAGATTTATTTATCTTCTCATAATAGAGAAAAAAAAATAGTCTTAGCATCCACTTAAATGTAGTTCTAGATCTTGTGGATCGTCTAATAGATTGTGTATAGCACTTTTGCAATTAGGTGAACTTAATATCAATTGATATTGTCATCAACCTAATGCTTGAGAACCCACTTATTCTTCATAGCCTTTCTTCCCTATGACTAATCAACGAGTTCATAAACTCTGTTGGATTTCACGGAAGCCATTATTTTTTTTCATAGTTTTAATCCATTATTCTTGTGTGGGAATAGGAGAGTCTCTTTCTCTCATCATCATTTTATGAACTGAACAAATAATGCAAATAGTCATGTCATCAATACATTAATTGATGATATTCAACTATTTTTCTGCAGTTCCAAATTTTGATAAATATCTCATACATTTTCCAAAATTTTATATGCTTCCACTTGAACCATGTTCCATATTCCCACTGAAGTTTGGATTTATCTAGTTCCCAAAAACATAGAAAATTGGTCAGCACCTTGATCTCGATCATTCGTAATGTTTTGAGGTTGATGAACGTATTCATGGACCTCAAAATTTCTCCCACTAGAATGGAGAGATACATTCATCGATTTTAAGGAAAATGGTATACTAAATAATGGTTCAACTCATCTAACTTAGTGAACTTATTTTCTAAGAAGACAACAATACTTGATCTGAAATTTGTCACTTTGAGTTTCTCCCATTGTGACATGTCCTTTTGACTTGTTATGATACTTTCAAATAAATGCACTTTTGCATCTTAAGTGTAGTAACTAATACTTGCTCAATGTATCATGGGTGAAAAATTTTGTAACCTCCTTGGTTATGGTTACAAAAAATTAGGTTTTCGAAATGTCAACAACTCAAAGTAGTGGAAGTGACAAACTTAGAAGGCACTTGGTTAAAACTTTATGTGGTTGTTAATAGGATATCTTCTCAGTAGGAGATAAATAAATCTATAACAACTACCATTGATTTAACCACACTGAGAAGAGTCATATTCTTCTCTTAACAACGTCTTTTTTTTGAGTGAAAGAAATTGAATACTTATGTTTAATTTCCCTTTCATCACATAAAGCTTGAATTCTATCATAATAAAATATACCTGACCACGGTTAGTTCTCAAAGGTTTAATTTTAAACTAATTGATTCTCAACAAGGCTCATAAACCTTTTGAAGTAGTCCAAAGTTCCAGTCTTATGAGATATCAATTAAACAAGACTATACATTATATATATATATATATATATATATATATATATATATATATATATATATATATATGTGTGTGTGTGTGTGTGTGTGTGTGTGTGTGTGTGTGTGTGTGTGTGTGTGTGTGTGTGTGTGTGTGTGTGTGTGTGTGCGCGTGTGTGTGTGTGTGTGTGTGTGTGTGTGATGAAATATAATAGGCCACATGCGCCCTCACATCTAATCAGATCACTAATGTATTAATTGTAAAAGAAACTCATTTTCCTTGAATGGTATTCACATATTTTCTTATAAATGATAAAAAATAATTCGAACTTATTTGAATTTATGATTAAACATTCTTTGACTTATTCGACTCATTCAAATATAGTCAACAAGATTTAATGTAATATGTAATTAAATTGTATTACTATTTCAATCACATATAGAAGTAGAAACAATTGAAAATATGTCTTCAATATATCTTTGTGGATCAATATCCAAAAATTATTGAATCATTCAAAATATGTCCCAACACAACTTTGAACTGTTATTTTCAAAGTACAAGTTGAATCTTATATTCAACACAATTGTAACAAAAATGAGATTCCTTAGAATCTCGAAAGAAATAGGACATCAAGTATATTCATTGTATATCTAGCTTTATAGACATAACAATGCATCAATTCCTGTGATTTCAACTCTTAAGTAGATTTCTACATAGACACTTTTATCTATACAGGATTACTTGAAATAATATAAAGGATCCTTTGTCCTTACTACATGACAATACTTGAATAAACAATTCACAAATGAATTGTATTTTGTATGATATATGAAGATACAAATTTACTCACGCTTGAGTTAATTAGATATATCTTTGACATTAAATTCGCAATCTTAATTAGAATTTAAAATATTTCACTCTTGAAATATGTATTTATTTCTTTCATTTCAAATGTCATTAGGCTCATAAGCCACCTTTTCGCCCTTTGTTTTATTAATAAAAGGGCTTATGCTTTTACTCATGTTTGTTGAAACTATTTCCAATAAATACATAAAATGTCTCGTTATTGACTATAATCAATATAAGACTCTTATCCTCCAACTTATTTGGGTGGATTTTATTATCAAAATACTAATATTTTGATATAATTTATGAGCATCTTATATGCTTTTATGATATTAGCAAAGAGTAGATAACAACTTTTTAATTTTCCCTTTTGTTAGCCCACATGGACCTTTGTCCAATCTGTGCTAAACGTTTGTTCCCTCCTTGAACTTTAGTCATAACTATAGTTCAATATTCTAGAATATATTCTTCTCAACATGATAATGTAATGCTCTCTTATAGTTGTTCACTTGCAACTTGAGTCCTATTTATTTTATTAATTCAACCATAGTTGATATTAATTATAATTATATTGTATGAACTTATTCTTATAATTTTTGTTTATAAGCACAATTTAATATGAATTTGATAATACACGAATATTTAATATACAACCAATAAATTTGAGCAAAAATTTTCGTTAGAATTCAATTCGAAAAAGAAAGCTTAAAGGCTCTAATCACCCTCTCTTTTCTAATAAAAAAGTTTGCTAAATTTATATATATGCATATTAAATAACAATATTCTTGTAACCTATTACAAGAATAAAAATTCATCAATGATGTCACTTACAGTATTTACAATATAATAAGCTCATACAATAAATTGTATAATGATAAATTTAAGTAATAAATATTTATTACATGGATTTTGAACTTATTCAAAATTTCTCATATGGCACTTCCTCTTTAAGTACTTGCAATATATTATACATAGATAATAAATTGATAAAAAATTAATAAATATTCTCGAATATTTATTTTAAATTAATAACCTGTTCTTAATAATTTAACAAATAGAGATATCAATTATATATTAGTACTTACATCTTAAGTACTTTCCAATTTATTATACTCATATAATAAATTACAAAATTAATAAATATCCTCAAATATTAATTTTTAGGTAAGAACTTATTCTTAACTTTTTAACAGAGAAACTTATTCTGATGGTATTATTAACTTGGCCAAAATATGTTTATTTTAATTAAGAACTCACTCTTAATATCAACATAACACTCATGTTTATGTTATAAATTTAATTGTTCCATAAAATTTGGCTATACACAATTTATCAATAAATATCCTCATTAAACATTATTTATTTTAATCTTAAATAAAATAAATATTGCACAAATTTAACTTTTAAATATGAGTATTCCTAATTTCTAGTCTACAATAAACCATAAGAAAAATCTTATGAGTTATTAGGGTGCATATTAATAAGGACCCAACATTATTTGAAAGGTTTTAGTAATAATAATATATTCATTTATTAATAATCAATATTTACAGGAACTTTGGTAGACTAGATAAATCTAGTCCATTATATTTAATGAATGTCTCAACTCTCATGATTATATCTTCATCACTAAAGAATAATATTTCAGTCAAATTAATTTTATTTATGTAACTTATTTACAAAATATAAAATTATGCTTTAATACTTTACATATACATATTATAATGATCATAACATATTTTGATCATCCAAAAATTAAACATTATTGACAATACAAAAATGTAGAAACATAAATTGCCGAAAATAACGACAACAAATTCCATTAGAGATGCCACACGCACCGTCTTCAGGACTTTTCCCTATAACTGGATTCCGACTTGTTCAGATTTTTTAAGTGTTCCAATCATTCTTATAGAGTCTTCTCTCTTGTCCATTTGACAATCATAAGAAAAAAAATTTAGCATAAGTTTCACACAAACTTTAAATGCTTTGATTAAATACATTTAATCATTAGTACTTTTAGGTGAAATTATACTAACTTTTATCAAAATTAGTCCGACAAATTCACAAATTAAGTCTTGGAACCATTATTTTCATAAAAATAATATCATTAACTCTTTAACAAATTTAGTTTGTTGTCAATTAGTAATATATCCGACATAACACACGGTATATCGGCTCTGGTACCATTATTGGAAATAATACTTGAATTATATCCAAAAATATGCGGAATATCGTGTTACCTCTTGTAGCGCAGAATCTACACAAGGAACACGGCAGAAGAACTCAAACTGGTACCGCGTGTTACTGATCGACGATTTCCTACACGATTAGGGAGGAGAAAAGTATAAGCCACGAACTAAAGCGATCAAAGATAAATATTCGAGTGTTTAGGATATGCACAAGGTAAGAGGGATACTCAGAATGATATTGCAATTGAAAAGCTTATCTTCAATTACAGAGTACTCTTATCTGCTTATATGGCCATGTATTCATGTCCTTTTTTAATACTCATATGGCAATATATATACACATAAATGTATATTCAGTAGACATGATAAGGCTAATAATTATGGTATGGCCATAGCTTCAACATCCTTCACGTGAAGTGTTGAAATGTGGGTACATTTCATTTATTTCACGCGTATAATAAATGATATGTTTTCATGTTAGCCCCTCAACCTTATATTCGGGTCAACATGTACTTATACATATTGTCTATTTTATACTACATCGGTACTAATATGAATGTAACAGGTCTAGAACTAACACCGAATAAATCACACCTGTACTGGTACGAGCGGAACGGGTATAAAATCCAACACTCATGTTGTTGTTAACTTGACCAAAATATGTTTATTTTAATTAAGAACTCATTCTTAATATCAACATGACACTCATGTTTGTGTGATAAATTGAATTGTTCCATAAAATTTGGTTATACACAATTTATCAATAAATATCATTATTAAGTATTATTTATTTCAATCTTAAATAAAATAAATATTGCCTAAATTTAACTTTCAAATATGAGTATAATTTTTGGTCTATAATAAACCATAAGAAAAATCTTATGATTTATTAGGGTGCATACTAATAAGGACCCGTCATTATTTGAAAGGTTCCATTAATAATAATATATCCATTTATTAATAACCAATATTTATAGGAACTTTAATAGACTAGACAAATCTAGTCCGGTGTTCTTTGATATTCAATGAATGTTTAAATAATCATAATTATTCTTTATCACAATAAAGAATAATATTTTGGTCCAGTTTTTATTTTCGTAACTCATTCACAAAAATAAACTTATTTAACATACTTATACATATTATTTACGATCAAAACATATTTCGATCAATCTAAAAATTGGAACAGTACTTGTCCAACGAATTCAAATGTTCTGAAAACATATATAATTTTTCTGGAATTTTTTTATTGAACAGAGATAAGTTTAAATAATTTTTAGTTAATCAAAATATTAAGAGTTTATTTTCTGTCCATCAAAAAATTAAATAAAATTCACCAAAAAATCCGAAATATTTGAAAACTTAAAACTGCCAAAAACCGGTGATCGGACGTCAACGGGAAACGGCTTCACTCTCCGGCTCATTGGAGAGTGGGGTCCACTTGCCGGCCTCTGGACATTTTCTGGCAGCCGGGTTCCGGCTACCCTTAGGTTTTTAGGTACTATAAATTCGTTGGTGGTGTCCGTTTGCCCTTTTGAAAGCCAGAAGATGGAGTTTGACATACAAACTCCTAAACCTAAGAGTGAAATAAACCTGAAAGTGAAATAAAAATAAAAAGTTATATATATAAATACATATATAATTAAAAACTCTTCAGGTTTATTCTCACTGATTTTCACATAAAATCAGTCAAAAATTTATCTCTCTAAAATCCTTTTTTCTCAAAAAAATAATTTTATACAAAATTTAAACTATGTGGTTCAAAATCGATTTTCAAAAAATGATCGAATTCATAGTATAAAGCTCTGATACCAGTGTTAGAATATAATATCAATATATTATATATAGAGTAAAAGACAGTTAAATACCTTTTTCAGTACAGAAAATGTCTTCAGAAAATGCAGTGGAAAGAGTATGATCGAGAACTATGTATTACTAGTCGATAACGGATTACACCCTATTGGAAAATGTTATACGAACCACGAACTAAAGTAAAATATAGACAAATCGGAGAGATAAGAGATAGAAAGTAAGAGCCATTTTCATACTTTTCTATTTCTTGATCTTGAAAGACTATTTGAGGCAATAAATTAATCATTTCAACGTATAAACCTTTTGTTTGTACCTTAGTTACAAATCTACAGGTCTTTCCTTACAGATTTATTTATCTTCTCACAATAGAAAAAAATAGTCTTAACATCCACTTGATTTAGTTCTAGATCTTGACTTTTTATAATAGCAAGGATCGTCTAATGGATTATGTATAGTGCTTTTGCAATTAGGTGAACTTAATATCCATTGATATTGTCATCAACCTAATGCTTGAGCACGCACTTGTTCTTCATAGCCTTTCTTCACTATGACTAATCAACGAGTTCATAAACTCTGTTGGATTTCACGGAAGCCATTATTTTTTCCATAGTTTTAATCCATTATTCTTGTGTGGGAATAGGAGAGTCTCTTTCTCTCATCATCATTTTACGAACTAAAAAATTTAAGCAAAATAGTCATGTCATCAATACATTAACTGATGATATTCAACTATTTTTCCACAGTTCCAAATTTTGATAAATATCTCATACATCTTTCAAAATTCTATATGCTCCCACTTGAACCATGTTCCATAATCCCAATGAATTTTGAATTTATCTAGTTACCAAAAACATAGAAAATTGGTCAAGACCTTGATCTCGATCATTCGTAATGTTTTGAGGTTTTTGAACATATTCATGGACCTCAAAATTTCTCCTACTCGAATGGAGAGATACGTTTATCAATTTTAAGGAAAATAATGGTTCAACTCATCTAACTTAGTGAACTTATTTTCTAAGAAGACAACAATACTTGATCTGAAATTTATCACTTTGTGTTTCTCCCATTGTGACGTATCCTTTTGACATGTTATGATACTTTTAAAAAAATGCACTTTTGCATCTTAAGTGTAGTAACTAATACTTGCTCAATGTATCATGGGTGAAAAATTTTGTAACCTCCTTGGTTATGGTTATAAAAATTAGTTTTCGAAATGTCCACAACTCATAAGTAGTGGAAGTGACAAATTTAGAAGGCATTTGGTTAAAACTTTATGAGGTTGTTAATAGGATATCTCCTCAGTAGGAGACAAATAAATCTGATAAACCACCAATGATTTAACCACACTAAGAAGAGTCATATTCTTCTCTTAACAACACCATTGTGCTGAGTGAAAGAAATTCAATACTTGTGTTCATTTTCATTTTCATCACATAAAGCTTGAATTTTATCATCATAAAATATATCCGACCACGGTCAGTTCTCAAAGCTTCATTATTTTTAAACAAATTGATTCTCAACAGGGCTCATAAACCTTTTAAAGCAGTATAAAGTTCCAATCTTATGAAATATCAATTAAACAAGACTAAACATTATACAATATTTATATAATGAGAGTGATGAAATATAATAGGCCACATGCACTCTCACATCTAATCAGATCACTAATGGATTAATTATAAAAGGAAATCATTTGCCTTGAATGGTATTTACATATTTTCTTATAAATGACTCAAATGATTCAAACTTATTTGAATTTATGATTAAATATTCGTTGACTTATTCGACTCATTAATATGTCATTAAATTGTATTACTATTTCAATCACATATAGAAATAGAAACAATTGAAAATACGTCTTTAATATTTCTTTTTGGATCAATATCCAAAAATTATTGAATCATTCAATATATGTCCCAACATAACTTTGAACTGTTATTTTCAAAGTATAAGTTGAATCTTATATTCAACACAATTGTAATAAAAATGAGATCCCTTAAAATCTCGAAAGAAACAAAACATCATGTATAATTATTGTACATCTAACTTTATAGACATAACAATGCATCAATTCCTCTGATTTCAACTCTTAAGTTGTTTTTACATAGATACTTTTATCTATACATTATTACTTGAAATAATATAAAGAATCCCCGGTCCTCACTACATGACGATACTTGAATCAACAATTCACAAATGAATTGTATTTTGTATGATATATTGAAGATACAGATTTACTCATACTTGAGTTAATTAGATATATCTTTGACATTAAATTCACAATCTTAATTAGAATTTAAAATATTTCACTCTTGAAATATGTATCTATTTCTTTCATTTCAAATGTCATTAGTGTAACGAACCGAAATTCCAAAATTTGCTTATAATAAATTACTATGGTATTAAAATTTCATGGAAATTATTTTTGTAGTTATTAATATTGTTATTGGATATAAGACATGAGGAAATAAGAGTTAATTAAGTAAGAGGGATGAATTGGGCATTTAATTAATTGTTAAAGGGCATTATTGGAAATTGAAAAAAAAGAAAAATCCAAAATATATACGTTACCTCTCTTCTTTCTCCTTTTCATCTTCTTCATTCTTCTCCTACTCATTCCTTACCTTTCCTTTATCAAAATTTTCCTTAATCTAAAAACTTTCGATTTCTTCGATTCAACTTCAAATTCTTGTTAGAAATTGATCCTTAAGCCCTCTATTATCATCAATTTCAGTGAATCAAGACTAGAAGAGGATGATTTCAGATTTTAAGATTCGGATGAATAGTAAATCGAATTTGAGGTGAGTGATTTTTGATGAAATTAAAGCTTAATTAGTAGAATTCATGGTAGATTAAGCATATTTATGGTATTAGGAAGTTTATTTATACAATATCTTGATAGAATTATATATGGCTGTTGTAGAGGAAGCTAGTGCAAGCAAATCAAAGGCAAAAGAGGTAGAAGAGAGCTAGTACGAGCTTAGAAAAAGGTTTGTGTCTCAAATTTCGATTTATCGGTTTTTTCGGAAAATTTTCCAAATTTGTATCCCTGTTTTGTTTTCATGTTTTCTCTTGTTATATAAATCCAATTTGAATGATTCTTGATTCTATTGATATCTACAGAAAGTAAGGAATACATGTTTTGAAAAAACTTTGTTGAATTTCGTTCGTTTTCAACGTGAAATTTTTGTTTGAAGTTGAGTCACGAAATCTGTTTTTGGAAAATCTCAGCTTTGCACACTGTTTAGTATTTTGATCATACCTTTGGTTATACAATTTGAATTTCTGTGATTCTGGTGGCTTTGGAAAGCTAAGACATGTGGCTAATTATGTTTATAAGAAACTTCTTCGATTGGGCGATGTTTTGATAGTGAGAAATGCAAGGGAAGTTAGGTCATAGAATCTGGAAATTTCTGGAAAATATGAATGTTGATTTTATTGTGTTTTAATTGAAGTTTGATGCTTTAAAATTCAGGATTTAAATTTCTTAACTGCTGAAGTTATGTTGAATTATGTTTGATGGTTTATACTGGAATTTTTAAGATGTTACTTTGATTTATTGCCCTTATTAAACGAGTAGAATACGGGTCAGGGTAGATTGGCGCCAATAAAGGGGGGTACAGTACTGTACAAACAATTGAAGCTTTAGCTTCAGGCTTCGGCCGATATTTTGATAAAAATATATTGATATTGAAGCTTCGGCTTCGGGCTTGACTGATATATTAATTTTGAAGCTTCGGCTTTAGGCTTGACCGATATATTGATTTTGAAGCTACGGCTTCGGGCTTGACCGATACATTGATATTGAAGCTTCGGCTTCGGGCTTGTCCGCTCCCGTATCCATTTTACCGTTATTCAGGACTTGTTTGCTTTGGGCAATATATGGTTAAAGTGTTTGGAAAAATTGAAAATAAATTTGATTATACTTTGAAAGGTATATAATATAAGTTTTTGTGTTTAGTTTTATAAAGTCGTTTAATTTATTTTTGACTTATGAACATACTTTGTTACTATTTTTAAAGTGTTAAAAATGTTCAAAGTTGTTATATTTCTTTTATGTACACCACTAAGCAAATTGCTTAGCGTGTAGTTTATTTTCTACACGCAGATACTGAAGATTTGTAGATAGCTTGGACCAAAGAGGATAAGTGGATCAGCTTGAAGAGCATATAAGGAAAGACTCGAGGTGGATTTGCATTTTAATGTAATATTATGGTTTATAGAATAATGGCATGTACTAGATAGTGTGAGAAATATAAAGTGGTATTGAGAAATATTTGGAGAATAATTAGCATTGAGAAATATTTGGAGAATAATTTGGAGTTTGAAACATTATATTTGTATTTGTACATATTAAATCTGTAAGTATTGAACTTCATATAGTGGAGTGGAGTTGTTTATTGGGTGATTATAGTTACCGCGACACTCCCTATAAAGGGGGTGTTACAATTGGGCTCATAAGCCACCTCTTTATTTTTTTATTAATAAAAGCGCTTACGCTTTTATTCATGATTATTGAAACTATTTCTGATAAATAAATAAAATGTCTCATTATTGACGTAATAATCAATATTAAACTCTTACCCTCCAACTTATTTGGGTGGATTTTATTATCAAAATATTAATATTTTGATGTATGAGCATCTTATATGCTTTTATGATATTTAGCAAAGAGTAAATAACATTATTAATTTTCCTTTTGTTAGCCCACATGGACCTCTGTCCAATTTATGCTAAATGTTTGATCCCTCTTTGAACTTAGTCATAAATATGGTTTAATATTCTAGAACATATTCTTCTCAACATGATAATTTAATTCTCTTTCTAACAGTTGTTCACTTGTAACATAAGTCCCATTTATTTTATTAATTCAACCACAGTTCATATTAATTATAATTATATTGTATGAACTTATCCTTACAATTTTTGTTTATATGCACGATTTGATACAAATTTGATAATACATGAATATTTAATATACAACCAATAAATTAGAGTAAAAATTTTCATTAGAATTCAATTCGAAAAAGAAATCTTAAAGGCTCTAATCACCCTATCTTTTCTAATGAAAAATATTTGCTAAATTTATATATATGTATATTAAATATTAATATTCTTATAACTTATTACAAGAATAAAAATTTATCAATACTGACACTTACAGTATTTGCAATATATTAAACTCATATAATAAATTGTACAATGATAAATTTAATTAATAAATATTAACAACTATTTATTACATGGATTTTGAACTTATTCAAAATTTCTCATATGGTACTTCTTCTTCAAGTACCTACAATATATTATATACATATAATAATTTGACAAAAAAATTAATAAATATTTTCAAATATTTATTTTATATTAAGAACTTGTTCTTAATAATATAACAAATAGAGATTTCAATTTCATATATATTAGTACTTATGTCTTAAGTACTTATATTATACTCATATCATAAATTACAAAAATTAATAAATATCCTCAAATATTTATTTTGAAGTAAGAACTTATTCTTAACTTTTTAACAGAGAAACTTATTCTCATATTGTTATTAACTTGACCAAAATATATTTTTTTTAATTAAGAACTCATTCTTAATATCAACATAACACTCATGTTTGTATTATAAATTGAATTGTTCCATAAAATTTTGTTATAAATAATTTATCAATAAATATCATTATAGAGTACTATTTATTTCAATCTTAAATAAAATAAATATTGTATAAATTTAACTTTCAAATATAAGTATCCCTAATTTTTGGTCTACAACAAACCATAAGAAAAATCTTATGATGTATTAGGGTGCATACTAATAAGGACCAAACATTATTTGAAAGGTTCCAGCAATAATAATATATTCATTTATTAATAATCAAATTTATAGGAACTTTAATAGACTAGACAAATCTAGTTCATTATATTTAATGAATGCCCCAACACTCATGATTATGTCTTCACCACAATAAAGAATTATTTTGGTCAAATTAATTTATTTCTGCAACTCATTTACAAAACTTAAATTATGCTTTAATATTGTACATATACATATTATAATGATCATAACATATTTTGACCATCTAAAAATTAAACATTATTGACAATACAAAAATGTAGAAACATAAATTGCCGGAAATAACGATAACAAATTCCATTAGAGATGCCACACGCACTGCCTTCGGGACTTCTCCCTATAACTGGATTCTGACTTGTTCAGAATTTTCAAGTGTTGATAGAGTCCTTTTGTCCATTTGACAATCATAAGAAAGCAAATTTAGCATAAGTTTCACACAAACTTCAAATGCTCTGATTAAACACATTTAATTATTAGTACTTTTAGGTGAAATTATACAAAATTATTCCAAAATTAGACCGACAAATTCATAAATTAGGTCTTGGAACCATTATTTTCATAAAAATAATATTATTAACCCTTTAATAAATTTAGTTCATGGTCAATTAGCAATAAATCCGATAGAACACACGGTATATTGGCTCTGATTCCATTGTTGGAAATAAGAAAACTTAAATTATATCCAAAAATATGCGGGATATCGGGTTACCTCTTGTAGCATAAAATCCACACAATGAATACAGCGGAAGAACTCGAACCGTTACAGCGTATTACTGATCGACAATTTCCTACGTTGTTACGGAGGAAATCGCACGAGCCACAAACTAAAGCAACTAGATACTAGTTAACTGGAGTATTAGAGATTACATTGTAGAGATGGGAGAAATGTAACTGATGAGCTTGTTAATTGAAATTGAATTTCAATTCAATTATTTTCTTGTGCAGGAACTCATTCCAATATCACTCATAAATATGCATATTATTGAAGTATCAATGATGCATATACAAACAAAAACTCATTTCAATGAGCTGCCATAGTTAATTTCTCTACCTGCAGCTCAGTCATCATCGGTCCATTTTCTAGCTATTATACAACTATCAAGTCACGTATAATAAATTATTTATCTTGTAAAAGATTTCTTTTGATCCTTCAACTTTATTCGGGTCAACATGTACTTATACATATAGTCCACTTTAGATCACACCAATACAAATACAAGTGTAACTGGTCTTTTCAATTGTAATATCATTCTGAGTATCCCTCTTACCTTGTGCACATCCCAAATACTCGAATATTTATCTTTGATCGCTTTAGTTCGTGGCTTGTACTTTTTTCCTCCCTAATCGTGTAGGAAATCGTCGATCAATAATACACGGTACCTGTTTGAGTTCTTCCGTCGTGTTCCTTGTATGGATTTTGCCCTACAAGAGGTAACCCGATATCCCGCATATTTTTGGATAAAATTTAAGTATTATTTCCAACAATGGTAACAGAGCCGATATACTGTGTGTTCTATCGGATTTATTACTAATTGACCATGAACTAAATTTATTAAAGAGTTAATAACATTATTTTTATGAAAATATTGATTCCAAGACTTAATTTGTGAATTTGTCAGACTAATTTTGATAAAAGTCAGTATAATTTCATCTAAAAGTTCAAATGATTCGTTCATTCGTTCATTTTCCCATAAAGCTCTCATATAAGGAAAATTAATCATTTGTTCATTTTCTCATTTGTGTTATGGGACGCATGCATGTGTTGTCCAATTTGACCTTTAGTCATCTGGTTATACATATAGGCTTAAGATTGCTTACATTGAAAACTCAAGAACATTGTCGGTTTATGTCTCTTAAGACAAGGTTAACAACTTCACGATGTAATCGCTTAACATCTTAATTCTAAGAGTATAAGCAATTTCACTTAGAACTATCATTTGAAAATTTGATATTAATGAAACTTTAATCTAATTCACACATTCCATGTCATTTTCAGCTATCAGAATGTCATTGACATGCAATGATATACTAATAAGTCTATTCGATCTTATTATAAAATTGAATATTTCTTGATCTTGCAAGACTATTTGAGGCGATAAATTGATCATTTCAACGTACAAACCTTGTGTTTGTGCCTTAGTCACAAATCTACAGATCTTTCCTTATAGATTTATTTATCTTCTCACAACAGAGAAAAAAATAGTCTTAACATCCACTTGATGTAGTTCTAGATCTTGACTTGTTATAATAGCATGGATCGTCTAATGGATTGTGTATAGTGCTTTTGTAATTAGGTGAACTTAATATCCATTGATATTGTCATCAACCTAATGCTTGAGCACCCACTTGTTCTTCATAGCCTTTCTTTACTATAACTAATAAATGAGTTTATCATAAAATCTGTTGGATTTCACGGAAGCCATTATTTTTTCTATAGTTTTAATCCATTATTCTTATGTGGGAATCGGAGAGCCTCTTTCTCTCATCATCATTTTATGAACTGAACAATTTAAGCAAAATAGTCATGTCATCAATACATTAACTGATGATATTCAACTATATTTTCGCAGTTCCAAATTTTGATAAATATCTTATACATTTTTCAACATTCTTTATGCTCCTACTTGAACCATGTTCCACAGTCCCACTGAAGTTTGGATTTATCTAGTTACCAAAAATAAAGAAAATTGGTCAAGACCTTGATCTCGATCATTCATAATGTTTTAAGGTTTTTGAATATATTCATAGACCTCAAAATTTCTCCGACCTGAACGGAGAGATACGTTCATCAATTTTAAGGAAAATGGTATAGTAAATAATGGTTTAACTCATCTAACTTAGTGAACTTATTTTCTAAGAAGACAACAATACTTGATCTAAAATTTGTCACTTTGTGTTTCTCCCTTTGTGACATGTCCTTTTGACATGTTATGATACTTTAAAAAAAATGCACTTTTGCATCCTAAGTGTAGTAACTAATACTTGCTCAATGTATCATGGGTGAAAAAAAATTTAACCTCTATGGTTACAAAAATTAGGTTTTTGACATGTCCACAACTCATAAATAGTGGAAGTGACAAATTCAGAAGGCACTTGGTTAAAACTTTATGTGGTTGTTAATAGGATATCTCCTCAGTAGGAGATAAATAAATCTGTTACAACCACCATTGATTTAACCATACTGAGAAGAGTCATATTCTTCTCTTAACAACACCGTTGTGTTGAGGGAAAGAAATTGAATTCTTATGTTCAATTTAATTTTCATCACATAAAGCTTGAATTTTATCACAATAAAATATATCTGACCACGGTCAGTTCTCAAAGCTTTAAATTTAAACTTGTTGATTCTCAACAAGGTTCATAAACCATTTGAAGCAGTACATAGCTCCAATCTTATGAGATATCAATCAATCAAGACTATACATTATACAATATATAATGAGAGTGATGAAATATAATAGGCCACATACCTTTTTTTTCCCTCACTTCCAATCAGATCACTAATGGATTAATTATATAAGGAAATCATTTGCCTTTTGAATGATATTTACATATTTTCTTATAGATGACAAAAATAGATAATTCAAACTTATTTGAATTTACGATTAAACATTCTTTGACTTATTAGACTCATTAAAATTAAATCAACACAGTTTAATATAATATGTCATTAATTTGTATTACTAGTTCAATCACATATAGAAGTAGAAACAATTGAAAATATGTCTATATTGTTTCTTTTTGGATCAATATGCAAAAGAAAAAATTATTCAATCATTAAAAATTTGTCCCAACACAACTTTGAACTGTTATTTTCAAAGTACAAGTTGAATCTTATATTCAACACAATTGTAACAAAAATGAGATTCCTTAAAATCTCGAAAGAAATAGGATATCATGTATAATCATTGTACATCTAACTTTATAGACATAACAATACATCAATTCATGTGATTTCAACTCTCAAGTTGAGTTAATTAGATATATCTTTGACATTAAATTCACAATCTTGATTGGAATTTAAAATATTTCACTTTTGAAACATGTATCTATTTCTTTCATTTCAAATGTCATTAGGCTCATAGGCCACATCTTTGCTTTTTTTTATTAATAAAAGCGCTTATGCTTTTATTCATGTTTATTGAAACTATTTTTAATAAATACATAAAATGTCTCGTTATTGACTATAATCAATAGTTCTTGATCATACTCTTTCTGCTGCATTTTCTTTACTGAAAAAGGTACTTAACTGTCTTTTACTCTATATATAATATATTGATATTATATTCCTACATTAGTACCAGAGCCGATATGCCATGTGTTCTATCATATTTATTACTAATTAATAATATAATTTTATGAAAATAATGGTTCCAAGACTTAATTTGTAAATTTGTCGGCTATTTTTGGAATAAGTCGGTATAATTTCACCTAAAAGTACTAATGATTAAATGTGTTTTATCAGAGCATTTGAAGTTTGAGTAAAACTTATGCTAAATTTGTTTTCTTATAATTGTCAAATGGACAAAAGGACTCTATCGGAGTAATTGGAACACTTGAAAATTCTGAACAAGTCAGAATCCAGTTATAGGGAAAAGTCCCGAAGGCGGTGCGTGTGGCATCTCTAATGGAATTTGTTGTTCTTATTTCCCCCAATTTATGTTTCTACATTTTTGTATTGTCAATAATGTTTAATTTTTGGATGGTCAAAATATGTTATGATCATTATATAATGTATATGTACAATATTAAAGCATAATTTAATTTTTGTAAATGAGTTGCGGAAATAAAATTAATTTGACTAAAATATTGTTCTTTATTGTGATGAAGACATAATCACGAGTGTTGGGATATTCATTAAATATAATGAACTAGATTTATCTAGTCTATTAAAGTTCCTATAAATTTGATTATTAATAAATAAATACATTATTATTACTAGAACCTTTCAAATAATGTTGGGTCCTTATTAGTATGCACCCTAATAAATCATAAGATTTTTCTTATGGTTTGTTGTAGACCAGAAATTAAGGATACTCATATTTAAAAGTTAAATTTATGCAATATTTATTTTATTTAAGATTGAAATAAATAATACTTAATAATGATATTTATTGATAAATTGTGTATAACCAAATTTTATGGAACAATTCAATTTATAACACAAACATGAGTGTTATGTTGATATTAAGAATGAGTTCTTAATTAAAATAAATATATTTTGGTCAAGTTAATAACAATATGAGAATAAGTTTCACTGTTAAAAAGTTAAGAAAAAGTTCTTACTTAAAAATAAATATTTAAGAATATTTATTAATTTTTTAATTTATTATATTAGTATAATAAATTGTAAGTACTTAAGACGTAAGTACTAATATATATGAAATTGAAATCTCTATTTGTTATATTATTAAGAACAAGTTCTTAATTTAAAATAAATATTTGAGAATATTTATTATTTTTTTGTTAATTTATTGTATGTGTATAATATATTGCAGGTACTTAAAGAAGAAGTACCATATGAGAAATTTTGAATAAGTTCAAAATTCATGTAATAAATATTTATTAATATTTATTAATTAAATTTATCATTGTACAATTTATTATATGAGTTTAATATATTGTAAATACTGTAAGTGATAGTATTGATAAATTTTTATTCTTGTAATAAGTTATAAGAATATTGATATTTAATATGCATATATATAAATTTAGCAAATATTTTTCATTAGAAAAGATAGGTTGATTAGAGTCTTTAAGGTTTCTTTTTCGAATTGAATTCTAATGAAAATTTTTACTGTAATTTATTGGTTGTATATTAAATATTCGTGTATTATCAAATTCGTATTAAATTGTGCTTATAAATGGAAATTGTAAGAATAAGTTCATACAATATAATTATAATTAATATGAACTGTGGTTGAATTAATAAAATAAATGGGACTTATGTTGCAAGTGAACAACTTTAAGAAAGAGCCTTAAATTATCATGTTGAGAAGAATATGTTCAAGAATATTGAACCATATTTATGACTAATTTCAAAGAGGGATCAAACATTTAGCATAAATTGGACAGAGGTCCATGTGGGCTAACAGAAGGAAAATTAATAATATTATTTACTCTTTGCTAAATATCATAAAAACATATAAAATGCTCATACATCAAAATATTAGTATTTTGATAATAAAATCCACCCAAAATTACATCAATAATGAGACATTTATGTATTTATTGGAAATAGTTTCAATAACCTTGAATAAAAGCGTAAGCGCTTTTATTAATTAAAAAACAAAGAGGTCGCTTATTAGCCTAATGACATTTGAAATGAAAGAAATAGATACATATTTCAAGAGTGAAATATTTTAAATTCTAATTAAGATTGTGAATTTAATGTCAAAGATATAACTAATGAATTCAAGTGTTAATTAATTCAAGTGTGAGTAAATTTGTATCTTCAATGTATCATACAAAATACAATTCATTAGTGAATTGTTGATTCAAGTATCGTCATGTAGTGAGGACCGGGGATCCTTTATATTATTTCAAGTAATCATGTATAGATAAAAGTATCTATGTAGAAATCAACTTAAGAGTTGAAATCACAGGAATTGATGAATTGTTATTTCTATAAAGTTATATATACAATAATTATACATGATGTCATGTTTCTTTCGAGATTTTAAGGAATCTCATTTTTGTTACAATTGTGTTGAATACAAGATTCAACTTGTACTTTGAAAATAACAGTTCAAAGTTATGTTGGGACATATTTTGAATGATTCAATAAATTTTGGATATTGATCCAAAAAGAAATATTAAAGACATATTTTTAATTGTTTCTACTTCTATATGTGATTGAAATAGTAATACAATTTAATGACATATTACATCAAACCTTGTTGACTATATTTGAATGAGTAGAATAAGTCAAAGAATATTTAATCATAAATTCAAATAAGTTTAAATCATTTTAGTCATTTATAAGAAAATATGTAAATACCATTCAAGGCAAATGATTTCCTTTTATAATTAATCCATTAGTGATCTGATTAGATGTGAGGGCGCATTATATTTCATCACTCTCATTATATAAATATTGTATAATGTATAGTCTTGTTTAATTGATATCTCATAAGATTGGAACTTTGTACTGCTTCAAAAGATTGATGAGCCTTGTTGGTAAACAATTAGTTTAAAAAAATAAAGCTTTGAGAACTAACCGTGGTCAGGTTTATTTTATTAAGATAAAATTCAAGCTTCATGTGATGAAAAGGAAATTGAACATAAGTATTCAATTTCTTTCACTCAACGCAATGGTGTTGTTAAGAGAATAATATGACTCTTCTCAGTGTGGTTAAATCATTCGTGGTTGTAATAGATTTATTTATCTCCTACTGAGGAGATATCCTATTAACAACCACATAAAGTTTTAACCAAATGCCTACTAAATTTGTCACTTCCACTACTTATGAGTTGTGGACATTTCAAAAACCTAATTTTTGTAACCATAACCAAGGAGGTTACAAATTTTTTCACCCACGATACATTGAACAAGTAATAGTTACTACACTTAAGATGCAAAAGTGCAGTTTTTTTAAAAGTATCATAACATGTCAAAAGGACATGTCACAATGGGAGAAACACAAAGTGACAAATTTCAAATCAAGTATTATTGTCTTCTTAGAAAATAAGTTCACGAAGTTAGATGAGTTGAACCATTATTTAGTATACCATTTTCCTTAAAATTGATGAACATTATCTCTCCATTTGAGTGGGAGAAATTTTGAGGTCCATGAATATATTCAAAAACCTTAAAACATTACGAATGATCGAGATCAAGGTCTTGACCAATTTTCTATGTTTTTGGTAACTAGATAAATCAAAACTTCAGTGGGAGTATGGAACATGGTTCAACTGGGAGCATATAGAATTTTGAAAAAATGTATGAGATATTTATCAAAATTTGGAACTGCAGAAAAATAGTTGAATATCATCAGTTAATGTATTGATGACATGACTATTTTGCTTAAATTGTTCAGTTCATAAAATGATGAAGAGAGAAAGAGACTTCTATTTCCACACAAGAATAATGGATTAAAACTATGGAAAAAATAATGGCTTCCGTGAAATTCAACAGAATTTATGAACTCGTTGATTAGTCATAGTGAAGAAAGGCTATGAAGAACAAGTGGGTGCTCAAGCATTAGGTTGATGACAATATCAATGGATATTAAGTTCACCTAATTGCAAAACCACTATACACAATCCATTAGACGATCCATGCTATTATAACAAGTCAAGATCTAGAACTACATCAAGTGGATGTTAAGACTATTTTTTTCTCTGCTGTGAGAAGATAAATAAATCTATAAGGAAAGACCTATAGATTTGTAACTAAGGCACAAACACAAGGATTGTATGTTGAAATGATCAGTTTATTACCTTAAATAGTCTTGCAAGAACAAGAAATATTTTATTTTATAATAAGATCGAATAGATTTATTAGTATGTCATTGCATGTCGATGACGTTCTGATAGCTGGAAATGAAATGGAATGTGAGAATTAGATCAAAGTTTGATCAATATCAAAATTTGAAATGATAGTTCTAAGTGAAATTGCTTATACTCTTAGAATTAAGATTCCAAGAGACATAAACCGATAATGTTCTTGAGTTTCCAATATAAGTAATCTTTAGCCTATATGTATAACCAGATGGATAAAGGTCAAAGTGGACCTAACACTTACATGCATCCCATAACGCAAATGAGAAAATAAATGAATGATTAATTTTCCTTATGTGAGAGCATTGTGAAGCCTCATATATACACTATAATGTGTATACAATCTGATATATGTAATGCAGTTGGCATTATAAGTATATATCAGCTAAATCTTAGAAAAACACATTATAAACTGCGAAAAGGATACCTAGGTACCTTAAAGGCGTTGTAGGCTATTTTTGTGTTATCGGCTTGCAATAATATGCAATTAAAAGGATGCACAAAAGGCGATTCAGTTAGAGACATGGATAAAATCCATATTTTAGTTTTATCTTGCTAATTGACAATAGTGTCATGTTATGAAGTAACAAGAAATAAACTTATGTAGCCATATCCATTATAAAGTAAAGTGTATGTGACATTCTTATTTAGAAGCTAATTGATTAAGAAGGTTAATGAACCATCTTTATATTACTTCTATAAATACTCAAATTGTAATTAAAAAGGTAAATGATAGTAAATCTAATATATCTTTTGCTATGGAATTTAGGTTCCATATCAAGTTAAGGCATATAAAGATTATGTATCATTTTTCTATATAGCACGTAAAGGGTTCAACATGAAAGATGTTTAGGTTGAATATGCTAGATCTACAGGATTTAGGTCATATGTTTAATAAGAACATATTATTCAATAGAGTTTGAATTTTACAATACACGAGTGCGAATATTATTTATCAATATTTGTCGTTATTGAGATGCATGTAAGATAGAGAAATAGCTCACTCACACGAGCTTTTATCCTTGTTCTGTTATTAGATAACAGATGTGAAGGTGAGGCTATTTTTTAACAAATAAGAGCTTGTTCAATAATGGAAGCCATCTCGCTTAAACCATGAAAAGAGTTTTCATTAAAGTGCAAGTATTCACATGTTTGTAACATGTATTTGAGTATGTGTAATCCGGTAATGGATTTGTTTAGGAGTAACATGATCCTATTCTGTCTATATAGCCAAAAGTAGTTCATAAAGTAAGCGAACTAAAGTCAAATGATTTGGCACATCTAACTAATGCTTTTGTATGGTGTTAGGGACATGCGCTTCTTCCAAATGGAAAGGAAAGAACACCATAATGCATGATTTCGTACCATGTGTGCTTATCAACCATAAGATGGAAAAGAAATGATCTCAGCTTGTCCTAGTGTGAGACTCACGCAACAAAACTATGATTTTGTTAGCTTGCTATCCTCAGGACCCTAACTTATTCTAGAAGTATAGTCTAATGTGGTTGTTTTATAAGGAGACTCTGAGAAGGTCAAGTATGATTCGACCTTGGATGAGCCTGACTGGACAAGCGAGTTAGATATGAATGAAGGAATACAGTATAAGGGGAAGATTACTGAATGTTCACATCTTAAGTTTCTATGCTTCACAACCCGGGCAGTTATGCACGCGTGTGTAGCTGTGATGATAGAAAACTGTAGAGATCAAAAGATTACAGTTGATGTGATATGGAATCTATGATAGGGCATACAATGCTTCGGTTCTTAATCATTGAGCTGCTATATATCTCCAACGAGTGTATAGCATTAGAGCTCTCATGGTATTCTAGTCGTACAAACTATTTGCTAGTATGAAAGAGATAAGAAGTAATAGATCTGTTTTGTTATGTGCGAGTGGGAGATGTTAGGTTGTAGACCCGATATACATGTACTAGTACAGGTGTGATTTATTCGATATTCGCTTTAGATCCGTTACACCCATATTTGTTTTGGTGTGATCTAAAGTGGAATATATGTATAAGTACATGTTGACCCGAATAAAGTTGAAGGATCAAAAGAAATCTTTTACAGGAGAAATAATTTATTATACGCGACTTGGCAGTTGTATAATAGCTTGAAAATGGACTGATGATGAATGAGCTGCAGACAGAGAAATTAACTATGGCATCTTATTGAAATGAGTTTTTGTTTGTTTATGCATTATTGATACATCAATAATATGCATATATAAGAGTGATATAGGAATGAGTACCTGCAGAAGAAAATAATTGAATTGACATTCAATTTCAATTAAGAAGCTCATCAATTATATTTCTCCCATCTCTACATCATAATCTTTGATACTCCAGAACTAGTCTCTAGTTGCTTTAGTTTGTGGCTCATGCGATTTCCTCCCTAACGGCGTAGGAAATTGTCGATCAATAATACGCGGTATCGGTTTGAGTTCTTCCACAGTGTTCCTTGTGTGGATTCTGCGCTACAAGAGGTAACCCAATGTCCTACATATTTTTGGATATAATTCAAGTATTTTTTCCAACAATGTTGGAAATAAGAAAACTTAAATTATATCTAAAAATATGCGGAATATCGAGTTACCACTTGTAGCGTAGAATCCACACAATGAATATAGCGGAAGAACTCGAACCGTTACCGCATATTACTGATTGACAATTTCCTACACGATTAGGGAGGAAAAAAGTACAAGCCATGAACTAAAGCGATCAAAGATAAATATTTGAGTGTTTGGGATGTGCATAAGGTAAGAGGGATACTCAGAATGACATTGCAATTGAAAAGCTTATCTTCAATTGCAGAGTACTCTTATCTGCTTATATGGCCATTTATTCATGTCCTTTTTTAATACTCATATAGCCATATATATACACATAAATGTATATTCAGTAGACATAATAAGGCCAATAATTATGGTATGGCCATAGCTTCAACATCCTTCACGTGAAGTGTATAAATGTGGGTACATTTCATTTATTTCACGCTTATAATAAATGATATATTTCCCTGTTAGCCCATTAACTTTATATTCAGGTCAATATGTACTTATACATATTGTCTATTTTGGACTACATTGGTACTAATACGAATGTAACGGGTCTAAAACTAACACCGAATAAATCACACATGTACGAGTACGGGCGGAACAGATCTAAAATCCAACATCTCCCACTCTCTCGTAACAGAACAGATCTATTACTTTTTTCTCTTTCATACTCACAAATAGTTCGTGAGACCAGCATACCTTGAGAGCTCTAAGGCTATACACTTGTTGGAGATATAAATCAGCTCATCAAAAAATATCGAAGCATTGTATGCATTATCCCAGATTCCATATCACATCCACTGTAATCCTTTGATCTCTACAGTTTTCTATCATCACAGTTATGTACACATGCATAACTACCCGGGTTGTAAAGTATAGAAACTCAAGATGTGAACACATGGTAATCTTCCCCTTATACTTTATTCCTTCCATCATAATCTAACTCGCTTGTCTAGTCGAGCTCATCCAAGGTTGAATCATACTTAACCTCTTTAGAGTCTCCTTCCAAAACAGCCACATTAGACTATACTTTTAGAATAAGTTAGAGTCTTGAGGATAGCAAGCTAAAAAAACTATAGTTTCGTTGTGTGGGTCTCACACTAGGAAAAGCTGAGATCTTTTCTTTTCCATCTCATGGTCGATAAGCACACATGGTATGAAAACATGTGTTATGGTGCTCTTTTATTTACATTTTAAAGAAGTGCATGTCTCATTAACACCAGGCAAAAGCATCAGTTAGATGTGCCAAAACATCTAACTTTAGTTCGCTTACTTTATGAACTACATTTGGCTACAAAGACAGAATAGGAGCATGTTGCTTGTAACTAGTCCATTTTTAGATTACATATAATCTCTTACATACTTACCTTTTGCAAATTTGTGACTCTTGCACTTTCATGAAAACGTTTTTCATATTTCAAGCAAGACGACATCCATGATTGAACAAGCTCTCATTTATTCAAAAATAGCTTCATCCTATCACATCTGTTATCTAATAATAGAATAAGGGTAAATGCTCGTGTGCGTGAGCTATTTTTCTGTCTTACATGCATCTCAATAACAGCAAATATTGATAAATAATATTCGCACTCGTGTATTGCAAAATTGAAACTCTATTGAATAATATGTTCTTAAACATATGACCTAGATCCGGTAGATCTAGGATATTCAACATAAACATCTTTCATGTTGATTTACGTGCTATATAGAAAAATGATACATAATCTTTATATGCTTTAACTTGATATAGAACCTCAATTCCGTAGCAAAAGCTATATTAGATTGACTGTCATTTTCCTTTCTAATTACAATTTGAGCATTTATAGAAGTAATATAAAGATGGTTCATTAACCTTCTTAATTAATTAGCTTCTAAATAAGAGTATCACATACACTTTACTTTATAATGGATTGGGTGGCATAAGTTTATTTCTTGTTACTTTATAATATAACACTATTGTCAATTAACAAGATAAAACTAAAAAATGGACCTTATTTTATCCATGTCTCGAACCCAATCGCCATTTGAGCATCCTTTTAATTGTATATTATTTCCAACCGATAACACAAAGATAGCCTACATGCCTTTAAGGTACTTCAGCATCCTTTTCACAATTTATAATGTTCTTTTCTTGGATTTAGCAGCTCACTGATTAAGAACCGAAGCATTGTATGCCTTATCCTAGATTCTATATCACATCAACTGTAATCTTTTGATCTCTACAGTTTTCTATCATCACAGCTACACGCATATGCATAACTACCCCGGTTGTGAAGCATTGAAACTTAAGATGTGACATTCAGTAATCTTCCCCTTATATTGTATTCCTTCCATCATAATCTAACTCGCTTATCCAGTCAGGCTCATCCAAGGTCGAATCATACTTGACCTTCTCAGAGTCTCCTTCCAAAACAGCCACATTGGACTATACTTCCAGAATAAGTTAAGGTCTTGAGGATAGCATGCTAACAAAATCATAGTTTTGTTGCGTGAGTCTCACACTAGGAAAAGCTGAGATCGTTTCTTTTCCATCTCAGGGTCGATAAGCACACATGGTATGAAATGATGCATTATGGTGTTCTTTCCTTTCCATTTGAAAGAAGCGCATATCCACTAACACCATACAAAGGCATTAGTTAGATCTGCCAAAACATTTAACTTTAGTTCGCTTACTTTATGAACTACTTTTGGCTATATAAACAGAATAGGATCATGTTACTCCTAAACAATTTCATTACCAGATTACACATAATCAATTACATGTTATAAACATGTGAATACTTGCACTTTAATGAAAACTCTTTTCATGGTTTAAGTAAGACGGCTTCCACTATTGAACAAGCTCTCATTTGCTTAAAAATAGCCTCATCCTTCACATTTATTATCTAATAACAAAATAAGGGTAAACGCTCGTATGAGTGAGCTATTTTTCTGTCTTACATGCATCTCAATAACAACAAATATTGATAAATAATATTCACACTCGTGTATTACAAAATTCAAACTCTATTGAATAATTTGTTCTTAAAGATATGACCTAGATCCTGTAGATCTAGCATATTCAACATAAACATCTTTCATGTTGAACCCTTTACGTGCTATATAGAAAAACGATACATAATCTTTTTATGCCTTAACTTGATATGGAACCTTAATTCCATAGCAAAAGATATATTAGATTGACTATCATTTTACTTTTTAATTACAAATTGAGCATTTGTAGAATTAATATAAAGATGGTTCATTAACCTTCTTAATCAATTAGCTTCTAAATAAGAGTATCACATACACTTTACTTTATGATGGACATGGCGATATAAGTTTATTTCTTATTATTTTATAATATGACACTATTGTCAATTAACAAGATAAAACTAAAATATGGACCTTATTTTATCCATGTCTCTAACCCAATCGCCATTTGTGCATCGCTATTTGTGCATCCTTTTAATTGCATATTATTGCAAACTGATAACACAAAAATAGCCTACTATGCCTTTAAGGTACTTCAGTATCCTTTTCGCAGTTTATAATGTTCTTTTCTTGGATTTAGCTGATATATGCTTATAATGCCAACTGCATTATAAATATCAGATTGTACACACATTATAGTGTATATATGAGGCTTCACAAAGCTCTCACATAAGGAAAACTAATCATTTGTTTATTTTCTCATTTGCGTTATGGGACGCATGCAAGTGTTAGGTCCACTTTGACCTTTATCCATCTGGTTATACATATAGGCTTAAGATTGCTTATATTGAAAACTTAAGAACATTGTCGGTTTATGTCTTTTAAGAGAAGGTTAACAACTTCACAGATTAATCTCTTGGAATCTTAATTCTAAGAGTATAAGCAATTTCACTTCGAACTATTATTTCAAAATTTGATATTGATCAAACTTTGATCTAATTCACACATTCCATGTCATTTCCAGCTATCAGAATGTCATTGATATGCATTGACATACTAATAAATCTATTCGATCTTATTATAAAATCAAATATTTCTTGATCTTGCAAGACTATTTGAGGCAATAAATTGATCATTTCATTGTACAAACCTTTTGTTTGTGCCTTAGTTACAAATCTACAGGTCTTTCCTTGTAGATTTATTTATCTTCTCACAATAGAGAAAAAAAGACTTTTTTTAATAAAGACACCCAAGAAAGGTCAATGTGACCTGACTCAGGCATTATTTATTCAAAATTATTAATCACAAGTTGTGATCAACAAGATTAGTTACATGATTGGAGTCGCTGTGTAAAAGTAAAAATATCCAAAACAACAAAGCCCATAGGGTGTTTTTTATATTTAAACAAGAACCAACAAAAATATACAAACAACACTAAAATATCCTCCGTTCCGTTTGTACCCTCAAAAATGAACTTGTTTTGATGTTTCCACAGCATCCACGAAATCACGAACCACAACGTGGTAGCAAAATCTCGACCAAGACCTGGGCTGAAATGTGACCATAAACACCCCACCTGACGCAGGCAAACTAACTGAGATTCCAAACAGTTTAAATAACTGGTACCATATCCGCAAACTTCCTGATGCAAAAGAATAAGACATGGGACTGCGTCTCACTCGCACCGTAAAAGGGACAATCATCATTCTCTATAGATCGCATCCACGTTGGAACAAGAATGATCTAGTGGGTAGGTTCCCATGAAATACAAGCCAACCAAAAAATGAATTTTTGGTAGTAGAGTCGATTCCTACACCAATTTGAAATTTAAAGCCGGAACCGTCCATCTAGGTTGTTGATAATAAAGGCGACTGTGAGCACGGGATTTTGCGGTCCCTCTCGCGAGACGATGATGACGTGTACCCGATTTTAATGCCTCAAAATTAAAAGTTCTCTTTGGAATTTTTATTACCAAAATAATATTCCTCTCGAATTTTTATTTAGTAGAATACAGTTCGGCGTGGTCGATAACGCGTCCGGTGGGAGCTTGAACCGATGATTGGCACCCAAATAATAAATACCCTTTAAAATATTGTTAAAAGTCAAAAAATGCCTTTTCATCCACTATTAAACCACTTTTCCGACTTTTTTGGCTTTTTGGCCCATTAGCTGTCGATATGCTGGAGGCTGATGCCGCCAGAGGTATCATCCATGCCGCCGGCGGCATCACCATACCGCTGGCAACATCAGCCATACCACCGACGGCATCACCATGTCACCGGCGATATGACCCGAAATGGGTCCCTTCACAGATAGCCTTTCGGCCACTTTCGGAGGAATTATTAAAAAAAAGGCCTAAAAAAGCACCTCATTTCACCTATAAAAGCACACCTTGAGCTGCATTTTAAAAAAAGGGAATTGAATGTTAAGATTTTCATGTGGGAATAGATTCTAGTGAGATAAGAATTAGATAAAACAGAAAAAAAAGGGATTTCGATCCATTTTTCCTAGTTTTTCTTCTTTGAATTCTCTGATTGTGAGTTGAAATCAATAAGTCTTTAAGTTAAAATCAACTTAATTGGATTTAGAAACCAAAAAGCACTTAAATTTATTGTTAAATCATCGTAATAAGCTCCCCGGAGGTGTTTCTTTCAGTTCATGAAGAGCTGGATTCACGAGCTCGAGGTAAAAAAAATCCTGAGTCTCATAGCTCTTTGGCATTAATACTACTAATTTGTGTTAATTTTTGTCAATTTATATTCATTTTTGGGTTTTCGATCATTCTTACTGCCACCACTGCTGCCTACAAGCTAATACCGCCGGTGACGTAATTGATGTCGCCGGCGGCATCAGCCATGTCGCTGGCGGCATCAGCCATATCACCGGCGGCATCAGTTATATGGTCGGCGATATGACTTTCTGGACAGCAGTTTTATTTTCATTTATAATACCATTAAAATAATGATTGAGCCTAAAAATTACTTAAAAATGGAATTTCCTCGAAAACGCCATTCAAATCCCATTTTAGCCATCCGACCGGGCTTTATAATACTGTAAATGAAGTATGCTATACCTGTGCTAACAATCTTCTGCAGGCGGACGTATATCGGATATTCACGTACTTTATTTATTGCATAGAAAAATGTATAGGACTTGAAAACCGTGTAATAATTTTATTTTCCGCACCTATTTTTTTTATGGCTGTAAATATTTTATTCATTGCTTCAATTGCTTGATAAACACGAAAATAACAAAATAACTGAAAATACAAATAAATAGGGTAGATTAAACCGATTAAGAAAAAATAAAGTATCTTAACTTGGCCTAATGAAAAATAGATAACATCATCCGAACTCGGAATCTCTACTTAAGGTATGGTCCAACCATCCGTTGGGAAAATTTTCCCGATTGAGCTGAACCGGGTGGCAACTCTACTTTAAGTGCGGGATTTCGATCTCGTATCTTTTGAGTATAAAAATATGCAAAATTGTTTTCCAAACATATCACACTCGTCCCCCGACACTCCAATGGGGCCGGCCCGAAATGTCGTCCGCTCACAGTGGCGACTCTGCTGGGGATCCTCTTTAAACTTGAATTTTCTTTCATAAAGTTTAGAAGATTTTGATGATGTATTAAAATCATTGGCCAAGTTAAAACTTCATTCTTTTTTATAACGTTTTATCCTCACGCATGTAGATAGTTCGGTAATTTTAGGTGCCCTATTTTTGCCCGAGAAGCTCACAAAGTGTCACTCATGCCCTATTGGAATTGAGGATGCCTAGTGGGTGGATTACTCATTTTAACCAACACGTAAAATCCTACGATTGTACCTATTCAGGTAGTGGTTGAGTAACGTGGAATCAAGGTAAACGAGAACCTTCTACATCAACAACCCTATACCAAAGCCACGCTAGAAAAAGCCTTAGCACATCATTCCCTTTAGGATTACCCAAAACAAACAAAATAATTGGGATGCGCTTCTTTCGCCATTACCGATGAAGAGGCCAAACTCCATCATTCTAAAGAGGCGTTACGCGGGAGTCATAAGGTTGGAAGAGGGACGATTCGGATGCTATGTGCTCTGTGATCATGCACCCCCATGCATTGGCTTTAAGAGCCAAAAATGAATCAGCTTACCCTTACCACTTCCACCCGTGGAAGAGGTTTAGCAACATATGTAGGACTTCTTTTGTACCTCCGTTGTGTCACTATATATCACTATGAATGATGTGAAGTACAAATGTCCCATATATGTTGGAGGGATAAGCCATCACATCATCTCTAACCACATCTATGTGCAGCCATGGACATTATATGTTATTCCTCAGGAACAAAAAGCATGCATACCATGCATACCATTCACCAATCCATTCATGGTCTGATCCACTGCCTACTATTTTCAGCTAGGATGAGGTGCACTGACCGTCGCATCCCAGCTTGGAAAAGGGTAGAATATCGCCTGATACATCATCCTTTGACCCCGGTTGTCACCATGGAAGTCAAAGGAATTCCCTACATCGATTCCAGTAAGGAATCAGATTCAGAACAAGTTTAGTTGAGCCAAAGTCCCTCTTGACCAACCATGTCTTTCCCAAGAAATGAAGGGGCCCCTCCTCCAAAAGAGCCCTTTGGTCCCACTTTCAGCTCGAGAACAAGATCCCAAACATCACCTGGTTTTGACTTTACTAGTGCTATGATGCAATTCCTAAACTCATATGCTTTCCAAGCTTCTATCCAAACTACGGTTTAGGCAGCCGTTAAGCGAGCTGTTGAAGACAGGAATTTCGATCGAGTATCGGCATCTGACATTCAGGCCCCGAATGGTTCAACACAAATATTGACCAGTCTGGTAGAGGCAAGACCTGTCACAGCTATGTTTCAATCAACCCAACCCTTGGCGAGTCCATTCTAGTTTGGGCAGGCTTCAGCTTTCTTATCAACTTCGACCATTCCACCGGTTGTACCTTTCAATCCAAGACCCTTCGCCCAAAGCCCCACTCCTTTGATATTCACTCACCAAAGCCCAGTCTCTCGGCCACTACCCTCCTTCACGCCTCCGCAGTTCATCGTGACTCCTAAAGGCACCACCTACCCCCAAAATCCATTTGCTAACCATCTGACCATTCGCCCTCTGCTACCTCCAACACTCAACGACCAGGTCACGCAACCTCTAGGCGTAACACCTGAGGTAGCCGCCTTTGTTCGGTAAATGATAGCTTCTCAAACCATCAACGACCAGGTCGCGCATTCTTCGGGCGCCACACTTGAAGCCTCGACTATCTCTCAAAAATCGATCAGCAACCAGGTCACGCAGCCTCCGGGCATGACACCCGAGATCCAAGCTTACATCAACCACCTCATCACTGATAAAAAAACCTAAGAGGGATGAGGATTGGGTCCCCGATAATTTTACTATGCTAAATATGGCTCATTATGATGGCTCAGGAACACCTGCCTCTCACATTATAACGTACGAAAGAGTGATGCGCGTAAAAAAGCTGAGTGATAAGGTGCTAGCTGAAATGTTTCCCTGTTCCCTTCGGGGTCCTGCACTCAAATGGTATCACACTTTGTTGTAACATATTATCACCGACTGGACTCTCTTATCTGAGGTATTGAAAGTGCATTATGGTTTCAATACTATGATAGAGATGACCCTCCAACATCTTGAGAGGGTCCGTCAAATGCCCAACAAAACCTTTAAGTAGTACTTCAATAGGTGGATGTTGACTCAGGTCTTGATGAAGTCCAAGCTTAGCCTTGAGGAAATGATTGTCAAACTTCTCCCCAGTTCCATAAGGAAATGGCTATAGATTCCTTTCTTTCTTACAAGGCTGTGTTTGAGAAAGATGAGAAAATTGAGCGTGAGGCAGAGCTTGAGAAGGCCGAGTGAGCGAGTAAACCATGGTTCAGGAAGAATGAAGGTCGACCCTCAGCCCTAGCGCCTGCTAAGCCAAAAACAACGGCTGCAATTCAAGCCATTTCTCACACCCCCGCTACGCCACTTACAGCCAATCTGGGTCCATCAACGATTGCCACAATCCAACCTCTTCGCCCCCCTTTTGTTTTGACCAGCCTCTATAAATTGCCCCTGCCGGTCATCTTCCAGCGCTTGAGGGAGGCAGGTTTTATACAGTCCCTTCAGGAATACAAGCCACCTAGACCTGAAGATAAGAATAACTTCTGTAATTATCACATTCAGGTGGGGCACCAAACCAACAACTGTAAGGCCCTGCTCTCAGCTATTTAGCGGTTGGTTAGTGAGGCAAAGATTGCTGAACTAGACAAGGCCCTAAGCACTATCAATAATCCTTTATCGAACTTCGGAAGTAAGGTCGGCATGGTCTAATCTGGTTTACCCAAAGCTACAGTCTTCGATCTCCTTGCTCGGGGGCCGGACAGTAGTAACTCTATCCTAGTCATCGGTTGGGGTCTACCATCTTACTCAGTTTTTTATCTTATCAATCAAGCTAACCCGGGAGTCAACTCCATTCAGGGAATGGAAATTGATCCAAACCGACAAAAGTAAGAGAGCCGCGGGTCTAAACCATTTATGGCAAAAAGAAAGAAAGCTGAGGGGAAAGCACTATTCAGCATAGATTCTTTTGTTTTAAAGGAGAACTATTCTGATGAGGATGGGGAAATGGCTCAAGAGACCAAGGCCATAAGCACTAACTTGTTCAAGGTTGATCACCATGACCTTTTTAGTGTGGATAAATATGAGCTATAAGACCCGAGTTTGGACTCCAAAGGGCAACACTACCTATTTAAAATGTGAGCCACTAAGAGCGTCTTGCTCGATAATGTCCTCAATATTACCCAGAGTGGTTGCGTATATCAGCCGGAAGACCAATATCTTTGTCTAAACAAAGACCCGATTCCTGGCAGAGTTAGAACTACTGCAAGACCCCCTTCTCCATCTCTGCCTGTCCCTACCAGTCTTGAGGTTGACCCCCTTATTACCCAGTTAAAAAATACCCAAGCCCGATACAGCATCTGGCAACTGGTAATTAACTCTGAAAGAGATCGTAAGGGTTTGATCAAGCAGCTCCTAGATCTGAAAGCTAATCCGACCACCTCGGTGGTTGAGATATGCGCCACGATAGGAGAAGGCATCCCTCCGAGAAAAGGGCCTCAAATTGTGTTTGACAGTTTTAATCTTACGCTCGAGGGAAGGGACCACAATAGAGCCTTATTCATTTGGATCCAAATTCTCGATAAGGTCATCTCGTGCGTCATGGTGGATGATGGCTCCGCTCTAAACCTATGCCCTCTAAAAATCCTTCCTCATCTGGGGCTGTTAGAGGACATGCTTGAAAGGTCCAGCACCGTTATTAGAGCTTATGACAATTCAAAGTGCAATGTAATTGGGACTTTTCAGACAGAAGTCACTGTCGAAGGTGTGGCAAGCAATGTACGTTTCACTATACTTGACATTCCTGTTACCTATTCTCTATTGCTTGGCCAACCATGGCTCCATGCTTTGGGCGTAGTACCCTCTACACTACACTAAAAAATTAAGCTAATTCATGATGATAGAATGGTGACTATAGAGGTCGATCCTGCTTCCGTTATGGCCGTTATGGAAGCCGAAGTTAATCTAGAAAAGGGCCTTCAGATTGCCATGATTAGTAAAGCTTAAAAGCCACCTCCCCTTTGGCACAGCTACCTTCATGCGGGTATGGGCAAACTAATGAAGAAGTTTGGTTATAGGCCTGGCAGAGGTGGAGGAATACACAAACATAGAATTATTGAGGCGTTGGAGCCGAAAATCCTTATTCATGGAGCTGGACTGGGATATAAGCCTAGAAAATCCTATCGATGCGTCCCTTCTTACTATTGCCACATGGTCATTATTTGTGAAATCCAAGGCAAGAGGCCTTATAAAGGGGAGCCTAAACCAATCGAGTATGGTAGGAAAATGTGGCCCGGCTTTGAGGTCTTTAAAGATGTCTATGACTTTGAGTCTAGTCACATAATAGTTTTAGCTGAACCCGAGCCTACTGAGCCTGATGCGCCTGTCAATGTGATTTCTGATAAGGCTAAGGGGAAAGGTAAGATGTATCCTGAGGATGAGCCTATCGATCCGAAAATTGAGAATGCTGTGGCAACTGTGATAAAAGCTATGGCACTACTGATGAAGAAAGGCTGGAAGGGTAACAGGGAAGAAGATGCTATGACAACCATAGTAGAAAAGCTTGCCAGGGCTCTAACTATAAAGGCTGACCTGTCTGAAGAGCCATCGCTCACCATTACCCAAAAGACCACTCTGGAGCACGACCTAAGCACCACCTTGATAGACGATACAGAGGACACCTCTCCCATTGACGTTGCCACTGAAGCCCCTCCGCCTGTGGAGGAGGATATGGATGATGTAATTTTCAATATTTCTGATGTTTTTTATGCAAACGATGCTGCTTATGAGGCTTTTAATGTAATGAATAACTCATGTTCCGCTTACTTGTTTGATGTCTTTCCTGATGGGTCCATGCATTCACATAATAATACGCATAATATTTTTGGCATTAGTGATATGTTATTAAGTGAAATAAACCTAAGTACAGATGACAATCCCAAAATGGTAACCATTTCCAAAGATTTAACTCCCGAGGAAAGAAGTGAGATCATGAAAGTGCTTAAAAATCATGTTAATGCTTTTGCCTGGTCGTACGAAGACATGCTTGGGGTTGACCGATAAATCGCCGAACACAGAATCCCAACTGATCCTAAATTCTGACCTGTCAAGCAGAAGCTCCGTCGGTTGAGACCTGAATGGGCAGAACAGGTTAAGACAGAGGTTTCAAGGTTGATCAAAGCTTCATTCATAGAAGTGGTAGAATACCCGACTTGGTTATCTAACATCATCCCAGTACCAAAGAAGGATGGTAGGGTCTGAGTCTGCATGGATTTTCGAGACCTCAATAAAGCCTCGCCGAAGGATGACTTCCCTCTTCCACACATCGATGTCCTAATTGACAGCACCGCCAGGGTGGCTATATATTCATTTATGGATGGGTTCTCAGGGTACAACCAGATTCAAGTTAATATTGTTGATAAAGTCAAAACAGCGTTCATCATTGAATGGGGGGTGTATTGCTACAAGGTAATGCCATTCGGGTTAAAAAATGCTGGGGCCACTTATCAGCGAGCTGTAACTACCCTCCTACATGACATAATCCATAAAGAAGTAGAAGTGTATATGGACGACATGATTGTGAAGTCCGCCACTCAAGAGGAGCACCCTACTGTTCTTCACAAGTTCATGACTCGCATTGAAAAGTATAATCTTCGTCTAAATCCAAAGAAATGTGTATTTGGACTTACCTCCGACAAGCTGTTGGGACACGTAGTTAGCTAGAAAGGAATTAAAATGGATCCAGAAAAAGCCAAAGCCATCAGGGACATGCCTCCCCCTAAGACAAAGAAGGAGGTTTATTGCTCGCCTCACTACTGTCTGCTAACCCATCTTTAAACTGTTAAAGAAATAGCAACCCGTGGTATAGAACAATCACTGCCAAGTAGCATTTGACAGAATTAAGGCATATCTTATCGATCCATCCATCTTGACACCCCCCATCCCAGGAAACCACTCATCCTTTATCTGGCCATTGAAGAAACTTCTGTCGGAGCTATGCTTGTCCAGGAACATGATGATAAGCGCAAAGATGCCATCTACTACCTGAGTAAGAAGCTGTTAGATTATGAAACCCGGTATTCAATTGTAGAGAAGACCTGTACTACCATAGTTTGGCTTACTAAGAAGTTGCAACATTATTTCCAATCTTATCGTGTCCAAGCCGTAGCCAAGATTGATCCAATGAAGTTTCTTTATCAATCCCCTACTCTGGCCGGCAAATTGTCCCGATGGCTACTTCTCTTGTCTGATTTTGACATTAAATATGTAACCCGAAAGGTCATTAAGGGGCGGGCTATAGCCAAATTCCTAGCTAATCAACCCCTCAGCTCCGACTATAAGGAAAATTTGGAGTTCCCCAATGAATAGCTCAGTCTGTTACAACCCTTGACGACAATTGGACAATGTACTTTGACGGCGCTGTGAACCGCTGGAGAGCAGGTCTCGGGGTCATCATCGTCACACTAGATAATGAGATAATCCCATTGTCCAAACGTTTAGAATTCGACGTCACCAACAACGGCACTGAATACGAAGCTTGCCTGTTCGGCCTCGAGGCTTTTCTTCAAGTTCAGGCATGCCATATATCTGTCATCGGAGATTCGGCTCTGGTTATTCGTCAGGTCACTGGAGATTGGGAAGTTAAAGAAGAATCCCTCCATCCTTATGCTGAGGCTATCCGCGAATTATCTAAGAAATTTACCTCGTGCTTGTACCGCCATGTCCCTCGAGATAAGAATCAAATGGCAGATGCTCTCGCCACTCTCGCGTCCATGTGGGAAGGACCCCAATAGCAACCTACCCTCCCTTTGGTTTTGCTGTCCACCAAGATCCCATATCATGTTCAATTGACTCCTCTAGTTCTCTCCATTTCATCCGAACCTTGTTGGTATTCTGACATCGTCCTATTTCTCCAGACCGGCTAATACCCTATAGATTCTTTCAACTCAGACCGTACCACCATACGGCGGCTCGCTACCCAATTTTGTATTGTGGATAATGACCAATTCAAGTGCACCAGTGACGGCCTACTTCTCCGTTGCCTTACTGATTCTGAGGCTTAGAACATAATGACCCAGGTCCATGTCGGTGACTGTGGCCCTCATATGAACGATCTTGCCCTCGTGAAGAAAATCCAGTGACTAGGGTATTTTTGGCTCACTCTCATAGTTGATTGTATCACCCAGGTCAAATGATGCCACCAATGCCAAGTTTACGGAGATATGCAGCATCTGCCACCGACCGAGCTCCATCACTTATCCACCCCTTAGCTATTCTCGGTATGGGGTATAGATATAATTGGTGAAATCTGTCCTTCCTCAACAAATGCCCATAAATTCATTATGGTGGCAGTAGATTACTTTTCAAAATGGGTGGAAGCTGAATCCTTCACCAATGTCACCGCTAGGCAGATGGCCAAGTTAATAGAAAAGCACATCTTTGCTCGGTATGGGCTCCCACACCATATAGTCTCAAACAATAGAGTACAGTTTTATGGAGCAACTGCTTCACTGATTGAGAAGTATGGGATCGAGCACCATAGGTCTTCTCCATACAGACCACAAGCCAATAGAGCTGTTAAGGCAGCCAATAAATCGGTAAAGATGATTCTTTCTAAGATGATAGCCGGTTACAGAGATTGGGCAGATAAGATGCATTTTGCTATCTGGGGATATCGCACCAGCATACGTACCCCGATGGGGCCAAACTTCATTTTCCCTGGTCTACGGGATGGAAGCAGTCTTGCTAGTTGAAACTTAGGTGACCTCATTAAGAGCTGCTCTAGAGGCTAATTTAGAAGAATCCGAATAGACTCGGGCAAGATTTGAACAGTTGAACATGATGGATGAGCAGAGGCTGAAGGCCCTCGACAGCCTCCAGATGTACCAACAACGTATGGCTCGGGCATATAACAGTCAGGTAAGACATCAAAAGTTCCCCCTGAAGGCCGGGGATCTAGTCCTCAAACAGTTGAAACACTCTACCACTGATGCGAGGGGTAAATTCTGGCCAAATTGGGAAGGACCATATGTAATAAAGAAGCTGCTTAGCAAAGGGGCAGCTAAACTTATGGACATGGATGGGAATGAGTTCGTAAATCCTGTAAACCAAGACAGGCTTAAGCGTTATCATGTTTAATTCGAAAGAAATAAATCGGAAAAGCAGCACACCAAAGAAAAATACATACGTGATAATTACCCGCCTTTCAGTCTTTTACTGATCAGGCAAAAATTAGGGTGACGCCCGATGATTAGTATCCTGCGAACCAACCGTGCAAAAATTAGGGTATGAGACAAACCCGCTAGATCAAAAACCCAAAAAGGGCAATCTAGGCAAAAGTTAGGGTATGTGGGCAAAGAGTGAGTGCCTTCTAGAAAATCGATCTCGGCTAGTTGGCACCGGGAGTTAAATCAATGGAAATGTCAACCAAACATCATGTACTTTATTTTATCTCAATTAATAAAAGTTCTCTTTTGTTAAAATCTAAATGCTTATACTTATGTGGATCCTTTATTTAAGACAACTTCGGCAAGCCTTGAACAGAGTTCAATTTGTTTCATTTTAGATTATTTAAATTAATAATAATAAAAAAATTAAAAAATAGAAAAGAAAGACCCGATGGTTCTGACAAAAGCAAGACTCAAAATGAACTTCCCGCATCATCGTCACAGTACCTAGAGATCTGCCTCGGTGTGCTAGTAGAAGAGGAGTCTTCTCCCCGCTCCGCACATTTTGCCTCAAAACGGGCCCATGACGGCTTCCGATAGGTCGACAAGTCTCTTGTCTCAGCAAGCCATCCCCTGTAGTGTGTGTCAGTTTCGGTGGTTTCCATGTGATCGTAATCCAGAATCTCAAATGCAGCCTCCCTGGACCACTTCTCCCGAATATGGTTGACCCACCTAGCTTTGTAAACTCCGACCTGATTGTGGGGCAATTTGATTGGGACTCTTTGCCTTTTGCCATACTGACGTCACAGCCAGTAAGGGGTATAAAATGAAGATTTCTCTAGACCTATCAGTTGAACACATGCTCCCCAAGATTCTACAACCATATCCTGAATTCTCCACCATGGACTAACCCACTGAACCTGCGCGTCAGTATACCCCCTCAAAATAGGCACCCAATCATCATATGTCAACTCGTCGAAATCAGCCTGCATAAGCCCTCTCTCCCTCAGATAGACGGGAAGATACATTTTTAGATTCCCTCATGGCGCCTCCCTCAACTTTCACTTCTCCATTAGCCAGACCTATAATTCAAAACTCGGGTAAGATTGGGGGAAGGAAATGTTCGAATTAGAAAGAATAAAAGATACCTGTAATAATATGAGTTGATCTCCAATGAGTGACGAGTCAACAGAAGCAGCATCCACATTCAACAAAACATCAGCCAACCCTACAGCCACAGGGGAAGCCCCTGTCGACATAGGGCTGATGAGCAAAATCAGCCTGAGCGGAGCAATTGGGCTCACTCCATACATAAACTTTGCCATGAGTAATAATGCCACTATGAATGGCCAAGCAGGATAGGATCGGGGCACTCCACGACACCACTCTAGAACTGCTTCGAGCTGAAACCCAGGTTTATCGGGCAATTAAGATAGAAATGGGTCAATAGAATCCAAATTCCATAGCCCTTGTGGAATTCCATCTATGCCAAAATGAAAGTCCGGCAATGCCAGTGAAATGCGTTTAGGACACGGTGTCCGTAAAATAGCTTGGAATTCTTCGAGCAAGGGGCAAAGCTCGAAAGATGAAAATCGAAAAATGTGGTCCATTGGATCCCAAAAAGACAGTGCCGCTCAAAGGAATTCGCGGCTTATAGGCCACACTGCGACATATCGAAACCCCTATAGCCTAAATTTTTCAAGCCTCTTCCAGTTTGCATTCCCCAAGCTCTGCAGAAAACCCCGTAGCTTTTGATTGTGGGTTGCCATGACAGGAATGGACAGAATAGTTAAAATTAGGTTGCTAGAAAACTGATCCCGTCGGCGATATGGGTGATGCCGCCGGCGATGTAATTGATGCCGCCGGCGATATGGACCAATTTGGGCGATATCAGATGATGTCATCGGCGATATGGACTTTCAGACAGCCATGTATATATTATTTAGGCTAGATGAGTTTGGGCGACATGGGTCAAGCCACCGGCGACATGGAGTGAATTTTCCGGCGGCATCAGAAGCATTTCTTCCATTTCAGACCTGTACAAAACCTGTAAACGATCCTATACCATGTTTTCAATGCCTTTCTGAACAGCGACCCATTCTTATTCAAAATAAAAAGCCCGAAGGCACAAACCATCCAAAATTTTTGATAAAAACCCCAATGTATCAAGGGTACAAACAAGCAAATAAAATTTAAAAAAAAAAAGAGCAGAATAAACTAAGCATGCCCGCCACTACTGGCTGGGCGGGATGAAATGTCATCAGGGCTTACAAGCCAATCTCCAACATCGTCCTCATCTTCCTCACTTCCCTCTGTCACGGGCACACTGCTAGACTCCTCGGCCACGGCAGGCGGGCGTCGATCGGCGAATATCTTGATCCCCTTACGACTGGTGCTACCGGGGTACGCACGATCCAAGTTTTGCTTACTTCTCCATTCTTGAATGGTGGCTGCCAACTGACCCTCAAGATCACTCACATGACATCGTAGGTCCGCAGTCTCCTCCTCATACCGTCACCGGGCTACATTAGCATCTGACAAGGAAAGGGCCAAGAAATCTTACAAACCAGAGAAAATATCAGCAGTGCATATCATTCATAACATCCATACATGCATCCCATCTTAACATGTGCATAAAATACCTGAGCAAGGAGCGACTGTCCAATAAGTGTATCCCGGAGAATAAAATTGTTCTCTATGAGCTGCTCCACATAGCTCTGCGCCACTTGGAAAATTCAAAAGCCAAATCCTTAGACACCCACATCCAAGGCTAAACAAGAAAATAATTACGAGGACTTACGTAAGTAGTTTTTTCAGGCACGAAAATAGGAACTTGCCGGCTCGAGCCAATATTCCTAGGGAGGAATTCGCCTCGTGAGTTCATCAGCAGGAATGTGGTTTCCAACGGATTGACCAGATGCCCCTCCACAAAGTTTATGCCCTCCGGTACACCATAGTGTCGGGTCCTACTTTAGTTATCCCAGCCTCTCTTCCTCGCAGATTCCTGAAAAACATGAAAGTCATACGTCAACAACATTCCTAAACGACTTTGAAATCATACACACAAGTACAATCATACCTCAAAAGAACGTTGCTCCCCTTAGGACATTGGGGCGCTCCCACCAGCTACGTCCGCGCCTACCTCATCCTCCCCATCAGGGTCGATCGCAACATCCCCTTCAAGCACCTCATCCTCATCATCATCTTCCTCATCGATGTTTACGATGCCTTTAAGGTGCCTTTTCTCGTCCTCCAACCGTTGCTCGTTATGATACTCAATCGTATCATTTTCATGGATGCGAGGACACACAGGGAGTAGACGCTGCAGAAGCTGCTTGTAGAGACCAGGGACACTAAGGATCACTCGGCCGTTCCCCTCAATGTAATCAGCCTTATCAGCCTCGGAGGTGATCACTAAATAGGGTCACCATAAGCCCCAGGGAGGATCGGCAGGCACCGGTCTAGCAGCCACTAGGATGGACCTCCAGCCCCAGACGAGCTCGCCGAGGTACCACTGCTAGGACAGAGGGCACTCAATCACGAACCGACGGTCATCTACCTCCCTCTGGACCCTTGCGACCTTGGCCAAATTCTCCACCCCATCGAATGGATCCCAGACGAGCTACATCAAAACAACCAATATAAGTCCATAAGCGATTTTTGTTTTGTCTAAATATAAAAACAAAGTCTAAATTAAAAATTGCATATCGAGCTCAACCGCACGCTCCTCAAGACCTCGCTATATTTCGCAAGGTACTTGGCCTTTCCACCGATGCCCCCGCACTAGCGAACGAGAAAGTGAGAGCCCGGCGGCATAACCTTCTTAAACTCTACCGGCGGGAGGATCTGATGCTTGAAGGCCCAGGCCTGCACAAATAATGACTAATCAATTCAAAAAGCGTCATACAATAAATGAGAACGCGTGCTATCAAGAAAAATACTTCCAAAAAGTTCTACCTGGAGTAACAGGTGGCAAAGGCGAAGGGCCTTCTCCTTCTTTCGGGCTCCCACGTCTAGCCCATGGTACAACTGGGCTAAGATAGCCCTCAGCCAATTCTTCCTCCTAATACCCGCCACGTCCTCCACAGTAGTTATAAGCACATAATTGATCTTGCTCCTCGAGATTGGGAAGAATAGCACAGTAAGCAGAGAAATCATAAAGGACCAGACATAAGCCTCCCTCTCCTCCTCGGGCACTACATCCACGCGAGTCCAGTGATGGTACAACTCTCTATAAGATAGCCGCCTAGAAAAGGGCTTCAGACCAAATAACTCCTTCACCCACCTCACCACGGGCCTCTTAACATGGTACTTGTCCATATAAGCATCAAAATGTATGACCTCGTCCGTCCAAGGGAGGCCGGTCATGGCTACGATGTCAGAGGGGGTAATCGTAGCCTCCCCGAAAGAGAAGTGGAAAGTATGGGTGGTCTCGAACCACCTCTCAGTTAGGGCCGTTACTACTGAATGAGAAAGCTTAGGCATCAGTATTGGCTTTATCCGGGCCAAGGCCCCAAACCCTGTGTCATTGATGGCAAGTGCTAGCTCAGGGTCGTTCTCCGAAATATGATGCCACCATTCACCAATGGTGCCCATTCCCCCTATATAGGTCAGTTCATATGGCTGTAAAATTAAAAACAAAACGAATTAGTCCTGCTTATTTTTTATCAGAAAAGCTGCTGATGTCGCTACTGCTAAAAGTGATGTCGCCGGCGGCATCACTCCATACCGCCAGCGGCATGGATGATACTGCTGACAACATCACTTTAAACAGAAGCGACATCAGACTGCCATAGGCCTTTTTGCAAGGACTGATGTTGCCAGCGACATCATTCATGTCGCCGACGATATCGCTATGTGCGGGCAGAACCTGTTTCTCCCCAAAATTGCACCCATCGTGCCAAAATTGCGAAAATCATAATCAATCAAACAATAAGCCCAAAAACGGTAAAAATTGATCCTAAAGCATGCAATATAACCAATCTATTTCACACTTAAACTCCTATCATGGCACAATTTCAAATCTAAACCCAAATCAAATCGAACCCAAAAAAGAATGGATTCGGGTTTTGTGGGATTACCTGGATGTAGCAGAGGTGCTTCTCCTTCTCCGGGGTTAGATTGGTGATGGGAGAATTAATCCCATAGCCATACATCTTGGTCATCTCCTTCAGGCCATAAGCAGTAGGAACGGAGAGAACTTTCAATCCCTCGACAGAAGAATCGGGAAAGTTCTCCCTAGCCTTGGCGAATTTGCCCGTGAAAGCCTTGGTGATTCTCTTCATGATGTGAAAGACAAAGGAAAAAATCAAAAAACTTTGGAGAAGAGAAGAAGAGGGAGGTACGGTTTCTGAATAGTGAGAAAGAAGGGAGTTTCAATCCCTTTTAAACTGCCGTGCGGAATTCGAGGAGTTTTAATTTATCTAAAACTGTCCGTTCATGCCGCCAGCGGCATCGCTCTATGTCGCCAGAGACATAACCCATATCGCCGGTGACATCGCCTCTTTCAGTTCAAATTTTGAAATTATCTAACCAATCAAAGCTGCCACGTGGCACTCATGTCGCCGGTGACATAGATTCATACCGCCGGCGACATCATCCATGCCGCCGGCGACATCACTCCTCCAATTCAGATTTTTGCATAAGTCCGACCAAAGGGCAACCAATCTACAAAACACAAAACCCGACCAAGGGATAATTTCTCTGTGAAACATAAGTCCGACCAAAGGGCAACCAATCTATAAAACACAAAACCCGACCAAGGGATAATTTCTCCGCGAAGCATAAGTCCGACCAAAGGATAACAAATCTACAAAACACAAAACCCGACCAAGGGATAATTTCTCCGCGAAGCATAAGTCCGACCAAAGGGCAACCAATCTATAAAACATAAAACCCGACCAAGGGACAATTTCTCTGCAAATCATAAGTCCAACCAAAGGGTAATAAATCTACAAAACACAAAACCCGACCAAGGGATAATTTCTCCGTGAAGCATAAGTCCGACCAAAGGGCAACCAATCTACAAAACACAAAACCCGACCAAGGGATAATTTCTTCATAAAGCATAAGTTCGATCAAAGGGCAACCAATCTGTAAAACACAAAACCCGACCAAGGGATAAATTTCCCGTGAAGCATAAGTCCGATCAAAGGGCAACCAATCTACAAAACACAAAACCTGACCAAGGTACAATTCCTCCGCAAAGCATAAGCCTGACCAAAGGGCGTCCTTTAAAAAAAGCTCAAGCCCGACCAAGGGGCGATTCCTCCACAAAGCTCAAGCCCGACCAAGGGACAACCGCTCTACAAAGCACAAGGTCCGACCAAGGGTCAAGCCGGTCACCCATCAGGTATCATTCCTATCCCTTGCTCTTTCGTGTGATCATACTGACCTGTCGCAGTAGTGATCCCCCGAGGGGCAGCTTGTGAGCATAGGATTTTACGGTCCCTCTCACGAGACAATGATGATATGTACCTGATTTTAATGCCTCAAAATTAAAAGTTCTCTCTAGAATTTTTATTACCAAAATAACATTCCTTGCAAATTTTTATTTGGTAGAATACAGTTCGGCATGGCCGATAACGCGTCCGGTGGGAGCTTGAACCGATGATTGGCATCCAAATAATAAATACCCTTTAAAATATTGTTAAAAGTCAAAAAGATGTCTTTTCACCCACTATTAAACCACTTATCCCGACTTTTTTGGCTTTTTGGCTCATTAGCTGTCAGTATGCTGGAGGCTGATGCCGCCAGAGGCATCATCCATGCCGCCAGCGACATCGACCATTATGCCGGTGGCATCACTATATCGCCGGCAGCATGACCCAGACGGGTCCCTTCACAGACAGCCTTATGGCCACTTTCGGCGGAATCATTAAAAAAAGGCCTCAAAAAGCACCTCATTTCACCTATAAAAGCACACCTTGAGCTGCATTTTAAAAAAAGGAATTGAATGTTAAGATTTTAATGTGGGAATAGACTCTAGTGAGATAAGAATTAGATAAAACAGAAAAAAAGGGATTCCGATCCATTTTTCCTGGTTTTTCTTCTTTCAATTCTCTGATTGTGAGTTGAAATCAATAAGTCTTTAAGTTAAAATTAACTTAATTGGATTTAGAAACCAAAAAGCACTTAAATTTATTATTAAATCATCGTAACAAGCTCCCCGGAGGTGTTTTTTTCGGTTCACGAAGAGGTGGATTCACGACCTCGAGGTAAAAAAATCCTGAGTCTCATAGCTCTTTGGCATTAATACTACTGATTTGTGTTAATTTTTGTCAATTTATATTCATTTTTGGGTTTTCGGTCATTCTTACTACCACCACTGCTGCCTACAAGCTGATACCGCCGGTGACGTAATTGATGTCGCCGGCGGCATCAGCCATGTCACTGGCGGCATCAGGCATGTCACCGGCCGCATCAGTTATATCATCGGCGATATGACTTTCCGGACAGCAGTTTTATTTTCATTTATAATCCGGTTAAAATAATGATTGAGCCTAAAAATTAATTTAAAATGGAATTTCCTCGAAAATGCCGTTCAAATCCCATTTTAGCCATCCGACCGGGCTTTATAATACTGTAAATAAAGTATGCTATACCTGTGCTAACAATATTCTACAGGCGGACGTATATCAGATATTCAGGTACTTTATTTATTGCATAGAAAAATGTATAGGACTTGAAAACCTTATAATAATTTTACTTTCCGCACCTATTTTTTTATGGCTGTAAATATTTTATTCATCGCTTCAATTGCTTGATAAACACGAAAATAACAAAATAACTGAAAATATAAATAAATAGGGTGGATTAAACCGATTAAGAAAGGATGAAATATCTTAACTTGGCCTAATGAAAAATAGATAACATCATCCGAACTCGGAATCTCTACTAAGGTATGGTCCAACCATCCGGTGGGATAATCGTACAAAAAAATTTTCGGTTGAGCTGAACCGGGTGGCGACTCTACTTTAAGTACGGGATTTCGATCTCGTATCTTTTGAGTATAAAAATATGCAAAATTATTTTTCAAACATATCATACTCGTCCCCCGACACTCCAATGGGGCCGGCCCGATCGGGCCAGGCCCCGCTGCTACCGCGCGAAAAGTCATCCACTCACAGCGATAAAAGGACCCGAGTGAATACTGATTCTGTGAGTCCCCCCCCCCATGCCATTCTGTCCTCCACCCAAGGAAATACACACCCCCATTGTTCATCAGCAGTTGAATTCGTCCCAATCTCTACAAAGTGACCAGAATATGCCATCGTAATCTACCTCCTTAATTACGGACAACGATCTCTCGCTAAAATACGTAGGTGATGTCATCTAAAGGCATCAATCCCAAACAAGAATTCAGAACCCTATTGAACTGTACAAAATTTCCTATTGCAAAGTGGGAGTAAATCTGGAAAAGAGACACAAAGGGGCTTATCTGTCGTCCAGTTATCAAGCCCAAAGGAAGAATTACAACGATTCCCCATAATCACTCGGGTGTTAATCTTGAATAAATTCTAATTTTAATCAGCCGAAACACAAGCACTAGCCACCCCTTTCCAAATAGGGGATAAATGTCACAAATCACAGTTTTCGAAATCCATCCATGACCCAAAACCGTACCTACGAGCACACATCTCATACCAAATCGACTGCTGGTCTACCTTCCATAATTTCCACAACCATTTCAAGAGCAAACTGTAGTTGACAAGCTTAAAATCCCTTATGTATAGCCCTTTAAATTCTTTTGGTAGAGCAATAGTACTCCATCCAACCTTGCATAGGCTTCTTTTGTTAGAATCCCCTTTCCATAAGAAGTTTGGCATAAGCTGAGTAAGCCTATCGTTGATATCCGAGGGCATTTTATACAAGGACAATAGATAAATCAAAAGTGAGGCCAAGACATACTTGATTAAAGTTACTCGGCCACCATATGATAAATAGTTACCCTTCCAAACCGCTAGCTTGTTCTCAAATTTTAACACCTGTGGGTTCCAATCTAAATTCGGAAGCCTTTTCCAACTCAAGAGGGCACCTAAGTAAGTAATTAGAATCTTTTCTATCTTGCAACCAATAAAATCCACACTAGAGCGGAGAATCAAGTCGTAGATATTGATCCCCATAATCGAGCTCTTATTATAGTTAATCTTTAAGCCTGAAATCAACTCGAAGTAATGAAGCACTCTAATAAAATCTGGCAAGATAGATTCATCCATTGGAAGAAAGTAAATAGTGTTGTCAGCAAATTGGAGCATCGAAACATCCATAGTCGAACCTTGAACTCAAAACCTCGAGAGTAGTCCCTCCCTAACACTAGCATCTACCAACTATTTCAAACCTTCAATGGCCAATAGAAAGAGAAAAGGAGATAGCGGATCCCCTTTTTTATCCCTCTTCGAAGTCTAATTTGGTCCTATGGAGTTCCGTTGATAAGAATCAAAGTAGATGAATTCTTTCTATGATTATGTAACCACGCTATTCATTTATTATCAAATCGCATTCTCTTCATTACCTCATCAATATATTTCCATGATACACTGTCGTATGGTTTATGGAAATCTAATTTTAAAATGAATCATGACCACCTACTTGAATGAATTGAATGGAGTATTTTTGAAGCCATAAAGGAACACTCATGGATACTCCTTCCTTTCACAAAACCAAATTGTGAATCTGAAATCAATTCTGACAAACATGGTTGTAAGCGATTGGCTAGTACTTTCACTATAAGTTTATAGATTCCATGGATTAAAGCAATCGGCCTATAATTCATAAGTGCACACGAGCCCGGAATTTTTAAAATTAAGATCATGTGAGATGTCTTAATTGATTCTGGCAGCCGGCTCGTCTTATGAAAATTATCAAATAAATGAACAAGATCTCCTTTAATTTCTGCCCCAAATATTTTATAAAAATAAAAGTTAAAATCATCCAGTCTCGGAGCCTTGTTTTCTCCACACGCACAAAGAGCACTCCAAATTTCCCCCTCCGAGATGCACCCGTCAATCTTAAATTTGAGGTCGAGTCAACACACCTGAAATCCAATCTACTGAGTGAGTATGGGACCCCTTGTCTCTCGGCAAACAAAGCTGAATAGAAACTACAAATTTTCAATATGATTAAGTTCGTGTCACTAATCAATTCCCCATCCACCTCTAGTTGACTAATGCAATTGATTCTAGCTCTTGCCGATGTTGTTCAATGGAAAAAACTCGTATTATCATCACCTAAAAGTGACCATTTGACTCTCGATTATTGATGTCTTATACTTTCTAGGTTCCTTCTACAGGCTAATAACTCAGTTCTCACCGCCTGTAATTCTGATCCCTCTGACCTATCAATCGATCGCACCACATCATTTGATGTAAGGCTGATCAAGCAAGTCACTAACTCCTTTATTTTCCCCTCTGGCAAGCTAAAATTGGACTTATGCCATGGTCGAATAGAGTCTCTCAATTTACACAACCTAAAGTGAATATCTAGATCTAGAAATGTAATCAATATCAATTCCAATTCCTATTTTATAAAGGTAAAAAATGTGCTATTCTCCCACCATACATTCAATGATCTAAATGGTTTCTTCTTCACAATCCCATTTGTATGAGACATAAACAAAATCGAAAAATGATCCAAGAGGGTAGAATCAACTGTCGATAAACGCATTAACAGCCATCAGTCTAGAACCTCACAAGACACGAGCACACGATCAATTCTCAAAAATGACTGAGAATTGGCCCATAAGTAATCTTTCCCATGCAGTGGCAAGTTGTATAGATCACATCCATCAATAAAATCTCAAAAATCAATCATAGATCTCGTTATGCACTCTCCATATCTTTCCGAGGCATGAAGAACTTCGTTGAAATCCCCAAACAGAATCTCCGATTGTAATCCCAGAACAATAGGACTCAACTCCTACCACATTTCGCTTCGCATCTCATTATTAATAGCCGCATAAATACAAATCAAATGTACCTCAATCTGACTCAAAACTAAATGGACGACAACCCATCTATTTGACTCATGTATAATCGCACCTTGAAATAGTATAGCATTCCATGACACCATAATTCCCCCCGAAAGACCCATAGCTAGGACACAATGAAATTGAAAGTCATTATATCCTTAAAATTTTTGCAATACCTTGGCTAAAATGCCATTCGATTTTGTCTCAAGTAGTGTAAATGCATATACACTCCATTTACGAATTAAAGATTTTACCAACACTTGTTTTGCCCCATTATTAAGGCCCTCTCGATAATTCCAACTCAACAAGTTTAATGACATAATACATATAGAATACCTAGAAAAAACAATCCCACTTAATTCTTGCGCTCCTCCAGCGCTTGTAAAATTACTTTAACATGTTTGCCTTGAAAAACACCCAACTTCTTCCCTACAGTAATCGTAGCCATGTTTTCAGTATTCCCTGAGCGTCTTGCTATAGAATGAGTAATCACCCTATTCATATTGGCGATATTTCATCCTGAAGATTCCGAGGATATAGACTGCCTTGATGAAGTAACTTGTATGCTTGGTCCCCTAATATGAATAAAAATTTCTGTAGACAAACCCCTACTCAAGGGCGGCCCTTAACTTGACGAAGAACTTAAACTATCAGAACCCCTCAATGCCACCTGACCTGATTACGCAGGCTGAGTAATTGATAGGGCTAAGGAATAGTGCATGACAGAAATTTCAGCCCCTTCCTCCTTAGAATTGGAGACCCAAGATACCAAAGTAGATTTTGGCGATTCCAAACTCGCAACTGGATCCTTAATCGAGGGAGGACAGCTGGGGACACTGTCAGTTAACCCAAAATCAATACACTTTCCTTTGCATTGTGGGATAGAAATTTCAGCTGAGACCCCTTTAGCATGAGGGGAACAGCTGGGGACACTGTCAGTTAACCAGATATCTATACCCTTTCCTTCACATTGTAACACAGAAATTTCAGCTATATCCCCCGTAGAATAAAGGGAATAGCCAGGGACACTCAGTAAACCCAAAAGTTACACACTTAGCTTTAAGCTGCACGACAGAGATTTCAGCTTTAAGAATCCTAGGGGACGGAGTGAATCTGGGGACACTGTCAGTCAACCCTTTATCACGCACTTGTAAGACAGAAATTTCAGCACCTTCTTTACAAATGGTGTCGGGGACACTGTCAGTCAACCCATTCAGATTCAACGCAGGCCTACTAACAGAAATTTCAGCCGCATCCTTTTTTAAAAGAGGTGAATGGCTAGGGACACTATCATTTAACCTGTGGGATGAATTCTGAGGGATTCATGGAGATAGAATAGTAGTCTGGTATTCTGATGTGTAATCACTGAGCCCTTTGGCGCATCTGGAGCACGTAATGGCCTGCCTAAAATTGGCACAAATCTCATATTACTTATCTTTACATGCCAATGTAAACTGTTTGCTAAGGACTCCAATGGGTGCGCTAATCAAACATGAAGCAATGTCCAGGCGATCTGGACAACGATAATTAAAGTAATAGGCCACAAAAGAACCAAATATAGAGGCTAATTTCTAAATTAGTTGATCAGTAATCAAACAAGATAGGAGGCCCACGAAGTCAACATAGACGAGACATTCAGTCGGGATAAAATTTAAAAGGAGGTCCTTACAGTCTGAGAAGATATCCTGAAGGTGGATCCAGTCTTCTTCCATGAAAGCAGTTTTCAAATCATTCGAGTGAAACGCTATGATCACTTGATAACCACCAGTAGAAGCTATGAAATCAAAGGGCAATTGCCTACTTGATACCATCTCATGCAGGTCTGGAAGATAGGATAAGTGCCTAACAGACAGGAGATACGCAACCTGGGACCACATTGCTCTCTAGAATCCACCTTCTAAACTAACCTTGAGTGAATCTAAAGGGGGATCCACCACCATAGCATAGGACCTATTATCCCAAGCAGAGTTGCAGAAAATCAGTTTAGTCTTGATCTGGGGTTGATATTGCTTACAAGGGTATCAATTCGAGTCATACGGCTTAATGGGGAAAGGGTATTTAGCTTTGTAAGCTCGCATCTTAATAGTACCAATCATGACAGCATTGAATCTATATAATGCATCGTGTATAGGAATTGAGCCATCAATGGTGATGAAGCCAAACTTTAGGTTTTTCACATTCTTCCTTCTTGCAACAAAAAATCCCCAGAAACTCCATATTTTGAGAAAATTACCTTTAGTATAGCAGCATCATGAGTAGCCAAGAAATTCTCAAAGTATATCCGAGCTTGATCCTTCTAATGGTGAACCATATTATGTACAAAAACAACCCCAATTGCACCACTGATAACGAATAACCAAAGTAAAGAAAACCTAACCTAGAAACGCAAAGACCAAAGGGGGTAGAATACTTGTAGATGACGGAGGCGAAGCAGATCAGAGGTCAAGAAGTGGCCGGCGAGTCGGAGAAAACGGGCGATCCCATAGGCGGCGACGGCTAAGTTTTAGCATAGTTTGGACATGGTTGTTATCATTTGTAAGAACTTATATTTCTTCCTCAAAAAAATAGTCCTAACATCCACTTGATGTAGTTCTAGATCTTGACTTGTTATAATAGCATGGATCGTCTAATGGACTGTGTATAGTACTTTTGCACTTAGTTGAACTTAATATCCATTGATATTTTCATCAACCTAATGCTTAAGAACCCACTTATTCTTCATAGCCTTTCTTCCCTATGACTAATCAACGAGTTCATAAACTCTGTTGGATTTCATAGAAGCCATTTTTTTATAGTTTCAATCCATTATTCTTGTCTGGGAATAGGAGAGTCTCTTTCTCTCATTATCATTTTATGAATTGAACAAATGATGCAAAATAGTCATGTCATCAATACATTAATTGATGATATTCAACTATTTTTCCGCAGTTTTAAATTTTGATAAATATCTCATACATTTTTCAAAATTCTATATGCTCCCACTTGAACCATGTTCCATACTCCCACTGAAGTTTGGATTTATCTAGTTCCCAAAAATATAGAAAATTGGTCAAGACCTTGATCTCGATCATTCGTAATGTTTTGAGGTTTTTGAATATATTCATGGACCTCAAAATTAAATTCAATTTCAATTAACAAGACCATTTGTTATATTTCTCCCATCTCTACAACGTAATCTCTAATACTCCAGTTAACTAGTCTCTAGTTGCTTTAGTTTGTGGCACGTATGATTTCCTCCCTAACGACGTAGGAAATTATCGATCAGTAATACGCGATAACGGTTCAAGTTCTTCCGCTGTATTCATTGTGTGGATTTTGCGCTATAAGAGGTAACCCGATATCCCACATATTTTTTGATATAATTCAAGTTTTCTTATTTCCAACAAATGTTCTAGAATATTGAACCATAGTTATGACTAAAGTTCAAGGAGGGAACAAATGTTTATCACAGATTGGACAAAGGTCCATGTGAGCTAACAAAAGGGAAAATTAAAAAGTTGTTATCTACTCTTTGCTAATATCATAAAAGCATATAAGATGCTCATAAATTATATTAAAATATTAGTATTTTGATAATAAAATCTATCCAAATAAGTTAGAGGATAAGAGTCTTATATTGATTATAGTCAATAACGAGACATTTTATGTATTTATTGGAAATAGTTTCAACAAACATGAGTAAAAGCATAAGCGCTTTTATTAATAAAACAAAGGGCAACGAGGTGGCTTATGAGCCTAATGACATTTGAAATGAAAGAAATAGATACATATTTCAAGAGTGAAATATTTTAAATTCTAATTAAGATTTCGAATTTAATGTCAAAGATATATATAATGAACTCAAGTGTAAGTAAATTTGTATTTTCATATATCATACAAAATACAATTCATTTATGATTGTTGATTCAAGTATCATCATGTAGTGAGGACAGAGGATCCTTTATATTATTTCAAGTAATCCTATATAGATAAAAGTGTCTATGTAGAAATCAACTTAAGAGTTAAAATCACAGGAATCGATGCATTGTTATGTCTATAAAGTTAGATATACAATGAATATACTTGATGTCCTATTTCTTTCAAGATTCTAAAGAATCTCATTTTTGCTACAATTGTGTTGAATATAAGATTCAACTTGTACTTTAAAAATAACAGTTCAAAGTTGTGTTGGGACATATTTTGAATGATTCAATAATTTTTTGATATTGATCCAAAAAGAAATATTGAAGACATATTTTCAATTGTTTCTACTTCTATATGTGATTGAAATAGTAATACAATTTAATGAAATATTACATTAAACCTTGTTGACTATATTTAAATGAGTCGAAAAAGTCATGGATAAAATAAGGTCCATATTTTAGTTTTGTCTTATTCATTGACAATAGTATCATATTATAAAGTAACAAGAAATAAACTGCGAAAAGGATACTAAAGTACCTTAAATACTAATATTTTGATCTAATTTTCGAGCATCTTATATGCTTTTATGATATCAGCAAAGAGTAGATAACAATTTTTTAATTTTCCCTTTTGTTAGCCCACATGGACCTTTGTCCAATCTGTGCTACACGTTTGTTCCCTCCTTGAAATTTAGTCATAACTATGGTTCAATATTCTATAACATTTGTTGGAAATAAGAAAACTTGAAATATATCCAAAAATATGAGGGATATCGGGTTACCTCTTGTAGCGCAGAATCCACACAATGAATACAGCGGAAGAACACGAACCGTTACCGCGTATTCCTGATCGACAATTTCCTACACCGTTAGGGAGGAAATCACACGAGCTATAAACTAAAGCAACTAAAGACTAGTTAACTGGAGTATTAGAGATTACGTTGTAGAGATGGGAGAAATAAAACTGATGGGCTTGTTAATTGAAATTGAATTTAATTTTGAGGTCCATGAATATGTTCAAAAACCTTAAAACATTACGAATGATCGAGATCAAGGTCTTGACCAATTTTCTATGTTTTTGGTAACTAGATAAATCCAAACTTCAGTGGGAGTATGGGACATGATTTAAGTGGGAGCATATAAAATTTTGAAAAATGTATGAGATATTTATCAAATTTTGGAACTGCGGAAAAATAGTTGAATATCATCAGTTAATGTATTGATGACATGACTATTTTGCTTAAATTGTTTAGTTCATAAAATGATGATGAGAGAAAGAGACTCTCATATTCCCACACAAGACTAATGGATTAAAACTATGGAAAAAATAATGGCTTCCGTGAAATCCAACAGAGTTTATGAACTCGTTGATTAGTCATAGTGAAGAAAGGCTATGAAGAACAAGTGGGTGCTCAATCATTAGGTTAATGACAATATCAATGGATATTAAGTTCACCTAATTGCAAAAGCACTATACATAATCCATTAGACGATCCATGCTATTATAACAAGTTAAGATCTAGAACTACATCAAGTGGTTGTTAAGACTATTTTTTTCTCTGTTGTGAGAAGATAAATAAATCTATAAGGAAAGACCTGTAGATTTGTAACTAAGGCATAAACAAAAGGTTTGTACGTTGAAATGATCAATTTGTTATCTCAAATAGTCTTGCAAGATCAAGAAATATTCAATTTTATAATAAAGTCGAATAGATTTATTAGTATGTCATTGCATGTCAATGACATTCTGATAGCTGAAAATGAAATGGAATGTGTGAATTAGATCAAAGTTTGATCAATATCAAATTTTGAAATGATAGTTCTAAGTGAAATTGTTTATACTCTTAGAATTAAGATTCCAAGAGATTACTCTGTGAAGTTGTTAACCTTGTCTTAAGAGACATAAACCAACAATGTTCTTGAGTTTTCAATATAAGCAATCTTAAGCCTATATGTATAACCAGATGGATAAAGGTTAAAGTGGACCTAACACTTGCATGCATCCTATAACGCAAATGAGAAAATAAACGAATGATTAATTTTCCTTATGTGAGAGCTTTGTAAAGCCTCATATATACACTATAATGTGTATACAATCTGATATATGTAATGCAGTTGGCATTATTAGCGTATATCAGCTAAATCCAAGAAAAGCACATTATAAACTGCAAAAAGAATACCGAGGTACCTTAAAGGCATTGTAGGCTATTTTTGTGTTATCGGTTTGTAATAATATGCAATTAAAAGGATGCACAAATGGCGATTGGCTTAGAGACATGGATAAAATAAGGTCCATATCTTAGTTTTATCTTGCTAATTGACAATAGTGTCATATTATGAAGTAACAAGAAATAAACTTATGTCGCCATATCCATTATAAAGTAAAGTGTATGTGATACTCTTATTTAGAAGCTAATTGATTAAGAAGGTTAATGAACCATCTTTATATTACTTCTACAAATGCTCAAATTGTAATTAAAAAGGAAAATGATAGTCAATCTAATATATCTATTGCTACGGAATTGAGGTTCCATATCAAGTTAAGGCATATAAAGATTATGTATTGTTTTTCTATATAGCACGTAATGGGTTCAACATGAAAGATGTTTATGTTGAATATGCTAGATCTACCGGATCTAGGTCATATGTTTAAGATATTCAATAGAGTTTGAATTTTGCAATACACGAGTGTGAATATTATTTATCAATATTTGTTGTTGTTGAGATGCATGTAAGATAGAAAAATAGCTCACTCACACGAGTGTTTACCCTTATTTTGTTATTAGATAATAAATGTGAAGGATGAGGCTAATTTTTAGCAAATGAGAGCTTATTCAATAGTGGAAGCCGTCTTGCTTAAACCATGAAAAGAGTTTTCATTAAAGTGCAAGTATTCACATGTTTGTAACATGTAATTGATTATGTGTAATCTGGTAATGGATTTGTTTAGGAGTAACATGATCCTATTCTGTCTATATAGCCAAAAGTAGTTCATAAAGTAAGCGAACTAAAGTTAAATTTTTGGCACATCTAACTAATGCTTTTGTACGGTGTTAGTGGACATGCGCTTCTTTTAAATGGAAAGGAAAGAACACCATAACGCATGATTTCATACCATGTGTGCTTATCGACAATGAGATGGAAAAGAAATGATCTCAGCTTTTCCTAGTGTGAGACTCATGCAACAAAACTATGATTTTGTTAGCTTGCTATCCTCATGACCCTAACTTATTCTGGAAGTATAGTCCAATGTGGCTATTTTGGAAGGAGACTCTAAGAAGGTCAAGTGTGATTCGACCTTGGATGAGCCCGACTGGACAAGTAAGTTAGATTATGATGGAAGGAATACAGTATAAGGGGAAGATTACTAAATGTTCCCATCTTAAGTTTCTATGCTTCACAACCCGGGTAGTTATGCACGTGTGTGTAGCTGTGATGATAGAAAATTGTAGAGATCAAAAGATTACAATTGATGTGATATGGAATCTAGGATAAGGCATACGATGCTTCGATTCTTAATCATCGAGATGCTATATATCTCCAACGAGTGTATAGCATTAGAGCTCTCAAGGTATGTTGGTCGCAAGAACTATTTGCTAGTATGAAAGAGACAATAAGTAATAGATTTGTTCTGTTACGTGCGAGTGGGAGATGTTAGGTTTTAGACCCGATACGCCCGTACTAATACAGGTGTGTTTTATTCGATATTCGCTTTAGACCCGTTACACCCGTATTTGTATTGGTGTGATCTAAAGTGGACTATATGTATAAGTACATGTTGACCCGAATAAAGTTGAAGGATCAAAAGAAATCTTTTATACGACAAATAATTTATTATACGCAACTTGGCAGTTGTATAATAGCTTGAAAATGGACTGATGATGAATGAGCTGCTCATTGATATGAGTTTTTGTTTGTATATGCATTATTGATACATCAATAATATGCATATATAAGAGTGATATAGGAATGAGTTCCTGCACAAGAAAATAATTGAATTGAAATTCAATTTCAATTAAGAAGCTCATATGTTATATTTCTCCCATAACGCAATCTCTAATACTCCAGTTAACTAGCCTCTGGTTGCTTTATTTTGTGGCTCGTGCGATTTCCTCCCTAACGGCGTAGGAAATTGTCGATCAATAATACGCGGGCAACGGTTCGAGTTCTTCCGCTGTATTCATTGTGTGGATTCTACGCTACTAGTAGTAACCCGATATCCCGCATATTTTTGGATATAATTCAATTTTTCTTATTTTAAAAATATGCGGGATATCTGGTTACCTCTTGTAGCACAAATCTACACAAGGAATACATCGAAAGAACTCAAATCGGTACCGCGTATTACTGATCAATGATTTCCTACATAATTACGAAGGAAAAAAGTACAAGCCATAAACTAAAGCGATCAAAGATAAATATTCAAGTGTTTGGGATATACATAAGGTAAGAGGGATACTCAGAATGATATTGCAATTGAAAAGCTTATCTTCAATTGCAGAGTTTTCTTATCTGGTTACATGGACATGTATTCATGTCCTTTTTTAATACTCATATGGCCATATTTAGACACATAAATATATATTCAGTAGACATAAAAGGCCAATAATTATGGTATGGCCATAGATTCAACATCCTTCACGTGAAGTGTATAAATGTGGGTACATTTTATTTATTTCATGCATATAATAAATGATATGTTTTTCTGTTTGTCCCTCAACTTTATATTCGGGTCAACATGTATTTATACATATTGTTTATTTTAGATTATATCGGTACTAATACGAATGTAATGGATCTAAAATTAGCACCAAATAAATCACACATGTACTGGTACGGGTGAAATGGGTCTAAAATCCAACAATAATTAAAACATATAATAAAATAATTATAACTAAATTTGTAACAATGTCTTAAAAAAATTAACTTTACATGCTAAACTTCACCAGAAAATTTAAAATTTTCAACAAATAGTAGTATTATAAATAATAATATATTTATTCAATATATTAATTATTGGTTTGGGCCGGATTGGTCGAGCTTGAGTTTTATGACTAAGGTCATTCTTTTTAACTTTTGAAAGTTAAAATGAACTGAACTGAATTGAACTGAACTTATTTCAGTGTAAATTTATAACTACGCATAGCTGAACTAAACTTAACTGGACTAAAAAGAGCTGAATTGAACTACATTAAATTATAGTCCAAGAGAACAGCCTAAAATCAAGTCCATCCAATACTTTATTCGGGCCTCTTTAGGTACGTGCCGGACCAAACCTAATCGTCAATTAGTTTTTCTAAACTTATCCCATAAAAGGCAGATATGGACGAGCTTTGCAGGCCAACAAACTTGTGCCCAACTCTAATCAACACCGACGATGATATAAGTAAATAACAATATATTACTTTGACAATTAACTGATAAAATAATAAATTGAAGACATTAATCACATAAAAAGTTATTTAAAATTAATTTAAATTTTATAATTATATAAATGCTTGACTACATATATATATTGATTTTTATATGTTCACATTTTTTATTTACAAAAAATAATCATCACTTGTTTCTTTCCATCATAACATAAATGATATGATATAAAATTTCATCTAATGATGGATTTGAAAAAAACACGAAATAACCATAGAAAATAGCATTAGATCCATAAAATTAATACAAAATAAAGCATATATATTTTACAAATTCAAAATTTTTAAGTAGAGTTAGTATTTAATAATGTAATTATATAGAAAAATAATTAAACTAAAACCTATGTCACATGGACTCGTCTACAAGTATCGGATACGGGTATAGATCCGCATGCTTGTACGGTAAGTTTAAAAATTTAGGACACACGGACACTGTCTTAAATTTAGACATGGGCGCGGGGACACAGCAATATATATATATATATATATATATATATTACAAAACCCAATCTAAATGTATTATAGCGCAAAATAGAGAACTGAATATTGTTAGAGAAGGGAATGAAAAGACGAAGGGGCAAAATAGAGTTACAGAAGATAACAGATATTGATGAGTTGATAATTTAATTGAGAAACTAAATACTATTTAATAAATAGTAATTAATTAATGGTAATTCATAAACATAAGGTATTTCAAATAAGTCTTTTTTATTAAAATCTAATTCAGAAAAAAGAATTAATTAATAAAATTAAAAAATTAATAAAATTAAAAAATTAAAAAAATCATTCACGTAATTAAAAAAAAATAATTTCTATTTAAAAACTTTAAATTTAATTTCATTATTAATTAAAATTTATTAAAAATTTTAATTTAAAAATAAATCTCATATCTGATAATAATATATCCGAAACCCATCTACCAAATCAGAAGCAAATTATATATCCATATCCGTGTGATAGAAACACACCATCTCATTAAATTAATGTTGGAATATATTCTAAACATTGTTGTCCACGTGACAGTGCCTCTCTGTCTCACGTGACAACTAAAATATAAAGTTGAGAAATTGGTTCCTCTTGTTTATTATACCAGTACAAAAGAAAAAAAAAACCTAGGCTACAATTCGGCACATATTCCAGAACCGTAGGAACTTCAACGTTTGGATTTCTTCCACAGATCTGCAAGGTATAATGCTTTCTGTATCATATTTTTGACTTCGGTTATTGGATTACCTTTTTAATTTTAGTTAGGGATGAATTTTCATTTATTTTGGGCATGGATTTTGTGAAATTTTTACATGTTTGAAATAGCATCTCTTATGGTTGTAATCTGATAAGTTTTAATTGTAATCATATGGCAATCAATTTTGTTTGGGATTATGCTTCTGGGAAGGAAGCATTGCACATTTTTTAAAGCGTTTTAGGTGAGCCGTTAGTGGATGTCAAAACTTGGAAGGCAAAGGAATTTTTCTAATTGTTGTAATTATTTCTTGTTTTTGGTGCTTAGGAATCGGTAGTGTGTTGAATAATTTTGAATCAGTTGGCATGAATGGTAGTCTGGTTATTGGAAAATTGTTTTGCCTTTTAAGTTCTTGATTGACTCAGTAAGAGCTCTTGAATTAGTTCCTAATTGATGGTCTTAGTGGGAATGTAGAGAAGGATGTGCTGTGCACTTCATTTACTGGCCTTTACACCTCTGGCATGCATTTATATTGTCTTTTTGCTCTTTTACTTATTATAATGTTTTTTTAAACTCTTTTTTCAATATACTCGTTTGAACAAAAGCATAATCCTTGGCAGTTCCTGTTTTCATTTTGTTATTTTGTAGCTGTAAAAATTAGAAATCACATTGAAACTTCAAAATAGGTTCGTTGCTCCCTAGTAAGTATATGAACTTCAATTGCTTTTGTTGTTCACAAAGGCATACGTTAAATCTCTGACTCCTCATTCTGTCCATATGCTTCACTTCCTCCTTCTGTCCATATGCTTTACTTCCTCCTTCTTTACTTAGGTATATCATCTGCTATTTATTTAAGTGTGCAATATTTTCCAAACTGCCAATAACTGAAATAAGCCTAGTGAGTCTTATTATTCTTGCCTGGGTTGAGATTTTTACCTACCCACTGAACAATATGTTTATCTGCTCTTTTTTTCTTCTTTATTTTATAGACATAGAGTATCACGAGTGCTGTATTGTCAAAGTAATATTTGCATCTAATTTTCTTTCATGTTGGAGTCTTCGTCATTTTCCAAAGATGTTATGCCTTCTAAAAAAGACTTAGATTGATCATGGTATGGTAATTCAGGAAATAACTTTTTTTTTTAATAAATAAGGGGTATTTTGGCAACATCTGCTGATTGTGGGAATCACAAAGAACTTTTAATTGTGAAGTTATTGGATTTTTTTTTTTCATATCAAGAACATGCAAGTTATAGGGAACAAATATTAACTGCTATTTTGCTTCAGTTTACTAATAAGCTTTACCATTTCTCCCAAGTATCACAGAATTCTGGTAAAGTGGAATTTATTTGTTTTGTTTTACCCCCACATGTGAATGATTCTTCGCGTGTGTGTTTCTAGGCTTTATTCAGTTGTGTAAGGATTTTTTTTCTAGTGAGTATAAATTAAGAAAAACCTTGAATGCATTGAGCAATTTTTTTTTCCTGCTTTGGTAGTAGTATCTATTAGGTGTCAAATTTGTTCTTTGGGATGAATTTGATTTATTTTCATGATTTTATTTTCTTACTTTTTTTTTGCTGATGTTAGAACTTCAATTTTTAATATCCTAACTGCTTATAGATAATTGCAATTAAAGTCAATCATTTCATCCTTTCCCCTGTATGTATTGCAGGTTATGTCCCCTATAAAATCATAGCATAAGGTGCATATTCAGTTATACATACTTGAGCATATATTTTGAAGAATGACAGAAGCAGTTTCAAGCTTTTGGGGTCCTGTAACATCCCCTGAATGGTGTGAGAAAAATTATGTCCATTCTTCTTATATTGCAGAGTTTTTCAATACCATTTCAAATGTCCCTTGCATTCTTTTGGCACTCATTGGCCTTATAAATGCTCTGAGACAACGCTTTGAAAAGAGGTTTAGCATACTTCACATATCTAATATGATACTTTCCATTGGGAGCGTGTTATATCATGCCACTTTACAACACATGTAAGTGCTCTTTCGTAATTCTTGATGTGATGCAATATCTATTCAACACTTAGTAAATATTTTCAATGGGTGAAATGTCATACAAAACTATTAGGAATGGGAATTATGGCATATATTTAGTAAAAACTCCCTCCGTTCTGTTCCTAAATAATTGTCTCTCTAGCTTTTTCCATTTTGTTTATTTTTATTTGTCAGTTTAGATTGTCAATTCATTGTTCACCATTTTTTTCTCTAATTTATCCTCGTATAGATGTTGATGGAATTATAAGTTGATGATTCAGAACAAGGAGAAGTATAATATATAAAAATGTTAAGGATAAACTAGTCATTTTAGTAGATTGATTTTGGTGAAAATCCTAAAGAGACAAATAAAAAGTAATGGAGTAAATAATTACCTTGGGTGAGAAGTTGAAATCATCTACTTGTTGGATAGTTTGAAGGAAATTTGCAGAATCTTTTGGGGTATGGATTTTATATTTACTGTTTGAGGTATGGAGGTCAGAAAGTTATATTCTGCAGGGGATTCAACTTGTGTGAAGGTTCCTGGAATTTTCATTTTGTATATTTTGCATTATACAACTTTATGTGACATTTATACATGCCAATCAAGTAAGGGAGCGATTGGTTGGGGGTTTCAGGAAAGGGAAAGGAAATCAAAATATCTGATTCCCTTTGTTGTTGTTTGTTTGGACAGAGGAATCAAATTCATTACCCATTTTGGGTAATGGGATTTCCCCTTTTAAGGTCTTTCCAGTCCCCCACCCCATTAGGTATTAGCATCCCCTTTCTTGATCTTTCTCCAATACTTTTATCTTATAATTAAATTATTATTATTATTATTATTATTATAAATATATAAAATAATTATAATAATAAATATTATTATATATTAATTAAAAAAAATATTATATAATTAATAATAATAATAATAAATGATATTATTATTCTATATAACCAATAAAAATATATAAAAATATTTAATAATTATTTTTGATGTCTTGATACTATTGTTATAAAATATATATATTATTATTATTATGAAATAATAATATTATTAAATAAAATTAATATTAATAATATTATTATTTATTTAATAATAAATAATATTATTTATATTAAAATTTTTATTTATTTGTTTTTAAAAAAAAATTAAAAATTTTATTCATTATTAAAAAATTTTCCAAGCAATATTTATTTAATAATATTACTATTTATTTAATAATATATTAATAATAATAAATATTATTATTTTAACAATACATATTATTAATATTAATATTATTTTTATTATTTTTATAATCTATGAAGCACGGAAACTCCGGTTACATGCCGTTTCGGCGTTTCCGTTTCCGCATTCGTTTCTCCACAGTTTCCAAGCTTATATTTTTTAGGAACGGCGTTTCCCGGTTCGGTTTCCGTTTCCGTATCCGTTTCCGTTTCCATTTCCGTGCTACATAGTTTATAATTATTACAAATATAATATAAATATTAATTAGTAATAATAATTAATAAATTATATTTTTATTTATTATATTAATTGATAAGATTATATATAATTATTGTTATCATACTATAATTAAATAATTGATTTTCTTTAATCTAAAAAATAATAAATGAAATCAGGAGATTCTCTTTCTTTACCATACCAAACACACAAGTCACTCAAAGGGAATTGCGTTCCTTTCCATACCTTTCCCTTTCTTGATTACATTTTCCTTTCCTGAGGTGAACCAAACGCCCCCTAATTTCCTATGCTTCCATTTAGATATAATAAATGATTATGTACTACAAATTACTGTATGGAAGAAGACATTTCTTTCTTAAGTGTAGGCAATGGAAAATTGGAGCATCGGAAAGTCAACACCCTTCCTTTGTGGTTGAGGATTTCCATAGTTTGATCCTTCTTTTTTGTAGGATTGTGAATACCTATTTCTTATCTGCCTCTTAGTGTAATTTGTTGTTTTTAGTATTGGTAATTGGAGTGTGTGGGTGTATTGAGTGTAATATTGATATATGGCTTATTTGAGGTAACCAGAGCTACGTCTAAGGTTATATACATCAATTGCATCAACTTTTCTCTTGTTTGATGGAAATGTATACCTCTCATGAAACGGGAAAAGTTTTCTGCCATGATTTTCTCTTATCTTTGCTTTGCACACGTTTGTAAATTTCTTATGGAAAGGAATATTATGACATACGAGCTAAAAAGGAATTTTAAATTCTGTCGTTACTTTGTTTTTCCTTTCAATTTCTAGTTAATCACAATACGACGAAGTCTTTAGTTATCAACCCAAGTTTACTTGCTATATACTAAGTAACTGTATACATCTCCCTGAAATTCTGTTATATCTTCACCAGATACACCAGTAATTATTCATGGGGCTTTGTTTTCCTTTGCTGAATTACGTTACATATGTAGAATCTTCGATCTCTGTTTAATTGGATTGAGACTTGGCTGTTCTTGTTGAATAAAGAACGCATTTTCCGTAACCTGGTTGAACTTTTGTTTGCTTGCACAAATTTTTATACTAGTGCATTAATACATTGTCTTGTTTTACTTACAGTAGAATTAACAGAATTTGCGACTTTAATTTCACATGATTGGATGCTTTATATGATTATTTTAATGTGCATGTCACAATTTGTTTGAATATTAATTGGTGTTTACAATCCATTTTTAGGCAACAACAAGGTGACGAAACGCCAATGGTGTGGGAAATGCTTTTGTACTTCTACATACTTTATTCACCCGACTGGCACTACCGGAGTACGATGCCCACCTTCTTGTTCTTTTATGGAGCGGGATTTGCTGTTGTCCATGCATTAGTTCGATTTGGAATCGGCTTCAAGGTGCACTACATTATACTATGTCTTCTTTGCATACCACGGATGTACAAATACTACATCTACACAAATGATCTGTCTGCAAAAAGGATTGCTAAGCTATATGTTGCTACAATATCTCTGGGGACAATTTGTTGGCTCTCGGATCGCCTTTTCTGCGACAAAATTTCTCAGTGGTACTTTAATCCCCAGGGCCATGCTTTATGGCACGTCTTGATGGGTTTCAACTCGTATTTTGCCAACACGTTCCTGATGTTTTGTCGCGCTCAGCAGTTAGGCTGGAATCCTAAAGTTGCCTGCTTTATGGGGTTTTTCCCGTATATTAAGGTTCACAAAACTAAGAGCCAGTGAGGATTAATGACCGGTTTTTGGGTGCCTCGGAAAGGGGTAGAAATGTGGTTTTGTTTTGGCAGCAAGATGAACAAACCATAGCAGAATTCTTTTTCTTGGTGTTAATTTGAAGTGAATGTAAATGATAGTTGAATATTGGATTTTGGTTAATTTAAGCTTGTAAAACTAGTGGTTTGGTTTAGAAACTAATTGTATGGTCAGTGTACCATATGATATTTTACATATCAATAGATTATTTTTTTCTCCAACCTCAACATGTAAATTCGTTTTAGTACTTCTTGGTCATCATAGAAAGCAATTTTCTCATCTTTTGTGCGGTTTTATTTTCAATGAAAGGACAAAATTAACCAAAATGATCCGTCGCATCTCCATTAAAAGAAGTCATTCTAGTTACTTGGATTAATAATACAAGGGCTACTACATCAAGACCCCCAATAGTTGTATCAAAATACTCATTTGCTCCTATACTTTCAAAAGTCTCCTTTGCTCTCATAAACTTACAAATAAATGCACCAGTTTGCACCCTTTTCTAAACTTTCATGCACCAGTTTGCACCCTAAAAGCAATCTGACATCTTTTGATTTTTTTACTTTTCCAATGTCATTTTCCTGATTTTCTTCCTTTAACCAGAAGCTGACACATAGTATTCAGGGTTATGAGATGCGCTTTAAAAAAGTTCAGGGCTTACGTGGACCTTTTGAAAATTTAGGGGGAAATAAACGTAAACGTTTACGAACAACTATAGGATCCAAGATGTATTAGGCCTTAATACAATTTGGGAAAAAAAAAACTGTCCCATACATGAATTTTTGAACTAACAAATACAGTTCTGAAACCATATGTACAGATAATTGAGGTTTTCAAATGTATAAGCCTTGTATACAGTAAGCATTCTCCATGTTAGAAGTCAAAATTTCAAAAGATACAACAAGACAGTCAGGAAACAACAGTTTGGTCCGTCTCTCTTGGCATCATAATAACCAGTTGCAACTTACCTGTTTGACACTGTTTTACAGGATTCCGAAATATCGTGACCCTTGCTGCATTATTACTCGAAAGGGTAACATGGGCAATGCTAAAACATTCTTGTTTCTCAGCAGCAAATTGCCACTCTCTTTTCGTAATATTGAACCAATCCTTCCTAGCAGACCTTGTTGCTTTCACTTCAAAGTATTGCATCCTGTCTTCTTGTTCCTCTTCTATAACTATATCATACGGTAACCCTGTTTCGTTATCTTCATTAACCCACCTCACCACTTTGCCTCTAAATTTCCGAGATAAATATTTGAAAGCAATTCGTTCCCCTAATCTTCCCGTAATCACCATCTCAGCCGCGTTAGGTGTACCTATCTGCAATCTCTCTCTCAAGCTAAATCGAGATGAACTTGGATCGGAACAATTTATGATAGGCAATGGTTCAGCAGCATAACAATCGTTTGATAATTTGATAGTAGCAGGATCCGCATTTACGGTCTGATTTGAATCGGAGGCGAAGTTGTTAACCGAATTTTCGGTCTCGAATGAATTTAATACTGCCATGTTCTCTTCAATAATCCAATCAGCATCGACCTCGATTGGCACTGATGCATCATTTTGTTCATCGACATCCTCCAAATCGTTCTCCTCATCCTTAACCGAACTGCTGGGATGTGGTAATGAAGCCCGGGACCTGAAACCGTGTTCGAAACCTGGTGCGGTTTTCCAATCGGCAGGAGGCCAAGTGGAGGTGATTCCTGGTTTCTTTTTGGGCTTCGAGGTCATCTGCTTATGTATTGCGGTTAACTCGACACCTGTCTGATCGTTTTCCGTTAGAGAAGAAATGGGAGAGAGTGACCAAGGAGATTCTTCTTCAGGAACCTTAGGCATCTTTTGACTGATCATAATGAAGAATTCTATTTGGTCCTCAGTGGAGCCGGATTCCACCATTGTTGTGATCATATGAAGGAAATTTGCTAAATGTAAATTTGAAGCACCGCCAAAAAATAAACAGGTAAGTTCCAGAAACAGAGCATGCAAATCGGATCCTGAAGTTGCATATAGTGTATTACCCTGAAAATTGAATACAGAGGATAAAATTATGCAAGAAAAAAAGATAAAATCGATTTCTTTGAAGCAAATAACACTAAGGAAGTCGAGAGTGGAAATAATTATATCTTATTTGATACCTGCAGCAGACAACTACATTCATATCGCTTGTTGGATGCATTCCCGGAACTTTTTACGACATTTCTGTAGAATAATTTCTCAATGACTGTAACTTTTAACTGTTTTATGACACTAAATTCGGACTGCTTAAGTTGGAGGTATATATGAGGGTGCACAGAATAGATGTAACGCTGAGCATAAGGAAGTGCCCAGTCAATTAATGAAGCTTTTAAGTCGGAATCTGCTGGACCGTAGTATATTGCTTCACGAGTTATGATCTGCATGAGAGACACAGGGAGATGTAGAGATAGTAAGAACATAAATGGCAAAAATTGAGAAACCTAATTTGAAAATCATGATACGAAATTTCAGAAGAACAATTTAAAGCACATTTGATGCTGGCAGAGGATAAAGAACATCTAAAACTGGAACGCAACAGCTTAATTAACTCATCAAACACTATCAACCTGATGGTGGTGCAAATAACAGTTACAACATATAATACTTTGAACCCCTGAAAGCAGATGTCAACTATTAGGCATTCAATATAAACTTTTACATATAAACAACTACTAAACCTGGAGTCAAACTTACACAAGTTTCATGGTTATAATTATAAAAATAAATGCAAACAAACAAAGGCGAAGCAATAGGACTAGTTTGGACATTGGAATTCATTAAAGCATAACAATGCGCAATTGAATAATTGAGGTAGTAATATATGAATGCATTCAAATACACAGACAGCATAACAAAATATTTTGGTTTCATGCAAAAACTTAATTACAAGGTGAAAACAAGCAGTTATTGAAACAGGTGGCAAAGGCTTAGTCTAGTGGTTGAGCCTTGAAGCTGTGATTCTAGAGGTCACAGGTTCAAGTCCACATACGGATACGGGTGGGGTGGGATGAGGTTTTTCTTTGTTATTATTGTAAACCTAATGAGAAAAATTTTTTTTAAAAAAAGCAGTTTTTGAAACAGTAAAGGCAAGAAATGGTTGCAAAGGAGAAGGTTGCCAAAGTGTGGCTAGTCTACCTTTGAGAGAGCAGGAATTCCTAGATTCTGCAAGAGGACTGAGATTTTACTTTGAAGAACATCCTCCTCGTTATCACTTAAATTTCCGAAGTGGAGGAAATCAATATTGTCCATTTCCTTAAACATCTTCTTCAAATTCTTATCATCACACCAACAGATTGTACTGAATGAAGGATGTAGTGAGACCCACTTATCCAATACAGTTGGAAGGACTGCATATTCTACATTCATAAGACGATCTTTGATGGTATTGATTTCGCCAGAACTTAGTGATCCAGATGTTAGCCCATCAGCCCACTTCAAAAGAACTTGAAAAACCTAATAGACAAAAAGGAAACAATTAGATTGAACCAGTATTTCACAACTCCAAAGTCAAGCTGCTTTGAGTTCATTACTTACATTGCCAGCAGCCTGTGAAGGCAAGGCAACAGTTGATAACTGTTGTAAAATATCTAAATAGCAGTGACAAGAAGGAATCTCGCGTACTCCACACTCTTTCACAAAGAAGTCATAAAGCCCTGTATAAACATTGCATAGAGTTTTCACCAAGGGATGTTGAGCTACACTGGTAAAGCTCATTTGAGGCTGAATCTCCTTTATGAGGTCAACACATCCAGTTGGATCATGCCAGTAAACTTCTTCCACAGATAGGAAAACACCAGACACTATATCCCCATGCCTTGAAACAGATTCATGTGGAACAAAAATGAATGGTACTGAATGGAGTGCTTCGGAAACTTGCTTCTTTGAATCAACCATTTCGCTCCAGATAAATGAGTATAATTTCGACATTTGTGCTATGCTGCATGAAAAAACATTTCAAGGACAGAAGGCAAAAAAATACACATATAATCAACAGACACATGCCATGAACATAACATGAATGCAATTATGAGGATCTCACTGAAACAGAAGCATATGGTCCACAAATTAACGTAGGAATCTCCATTTGATTAAAACAAGAATCATCAAGTAATAAGAAAAAAACAGAAGGAAAAATATTGCGTAGCATATTCAAAAACTCAAATGGACTATGTGACCTCAGCACATCCGATAACAAGATTATCACAATACCTGGCTTTGAATGGGCCATTTGATTCCCTCCACTGCCTTAATATATCCAGGGCATCACTGAGTGTGACTTTAGTCTTGAAGCCAATATCACTTACCAACTTTGTGCTTCTCACCTGTTTCAAAGAGACAGCAGAACAGATTTAGTCAAGAAGACAGGTCAAGTGCCCGGATAATTTTTAATATTTGCTATTCTTTGCATATCAACAAAAAACCCTATAGCAAGATGACTATCATGTTTGTCTTTATTTAGTTAACAGTTCCACCTATGAGACCTATTCCTACTCCTCCCGCTCATTCCAACCTGGAAAGAGAAGATACTAGAGCATATGATAATGAAAGAATGCAAAATGGATTTAGGCACCCCCCTACAACCCTAATAATAAGAAGTTAGACTACGTTGTTTCTCTACAGATATACTACTCAATTCTAGTTTTATTTTATCACATCGCAGCTCAGACATTGATCACAGAAGGCAATTACATATTACTCAGTCAATACATATAACTGAACCTGTGGATGGGGAAGAACATTTGCAAAACACATTGCTTCAGGTAGAATAATTACTACATTACACTGAATTTTGTTTGACATGAACATCATACTAACCTTTGGAAGTGCATATGGAGCAGAATCTCCCAGGAGAGAGCGAATCGCGTCACAATCATGGAACAAATCTTTAGGATAGTGAAGCTTATTGTCCACACTCGATACAACCCATTTAACATCATGGATGCTGCTTGAAAAGGATGACTTGAAGGTCCTTCCTTCAACACTAGATTTTGAATTGCAGAAACCTGTGGCTTTGCTGCTTAAGTTATCATCCCATAATGCGTCAAGAACCTCCAAGAGATATTTACATCGTTCCCCATCCCCGGTGTTGCACAATAGAGACAACATTTGTACCAATTCATGGGATTCCCAATCCTTGGCTACTACTCCAGCAGAAATAAGCTCTGCATCCAATGTAATATTCTTCAAAATTGTATGATGTAAATCAGAAAACTTTTTCTCCGTTTGAACAACTTGCACAAAGTCTGTGATACCAATTTCCAGTAAAAAGCTTCTCCACTTAGTCAACCCATCAGATAGAGAATTATTCACAGGATGCTTCAAATAGGAGACATCGACCTCATACCATTTCATATCCAGATTGTTAATCAACTTCTTAATATTTACAGGATTACCAAATTCTTTACTGAAATGAACAGATGTATCAACAAGTCTTCTATATCCGAAATTGGTTAGTATATATGCCTTGTCTTGTAACTCGGAGATGATATACTCCCTTTCGTTACAACAATAAGGGCAACTAGACTGTAAGTGAATCATCACACAGCATAGATAATCTGTGACTAAATCTTTGTCCCTGGTTAAGATTTCATCACTTGACATAGCTGGTAAAATGTGAACCTTCATTATTTCATGTGCAGATAGCTGTTGAGCACCAATTCTCTGAAGCATCCTAGCAGTATTGTCCACTAAAGTTTTATCAGAAGCAGATGTGAAAAAAATGGCAGGATTCACTATCCTAAGTTTAGCATATAACTGAGGAAAAGACTCGAGTTCTTTTGTGCCATCAAACCCAGCATTTAAACTATCAGAATGTAACCAAATCGTGCCTCTATCAACTGCACTGTATGTACCATCTGAAAGAGGAATAAATGGTATCCGTTTAAGGCTATCTATGAGATCACTCAGTCCTGAAGACTGGGAAAGCATCATATAAAGAGCATTTAGGAAAGAAGATAGCCAACTGAGACCCATCGACTCCAGGCCACTTTTTGTACGACATAAACAAGTTAAAAACCTGATGAGAATGTCAGGTCCATACTCAGTAATACCCAGTGCCCTCGCAAGCGAATCAGATAGTACTACATTCCTATCTAAGAATCCAAGGCCAAGATGCTCTTGAAGCAAGCCATCAGGTAGAAGTTCCCTAGCTTGTTCATTCCAACCTCGCAAAACATTGCATGGAGGGACCATCTTACATTTGTCCTCTTCTAGGAGCAGGCAGCTTGTCCTTCGTAATTCTAGAGCAATCACTTTAGGGAGCCCAGAAAAGAAATCATGCACCTCGCCAACAAGAGGAACAAAACTCATATAAGCTGAAACCGCTTTTCCTGGATTATCCCTATAACATGAGAGGGCACAGAATGATCTTTCTGCTTTGACAAATAAACCAGGAAATTTTGTCAGCAACCACTCATTCCAAGGATCATTCTTGTCTACTTCCTGTCTGGATGAAGGGAGAACAAAGTCACCTTGGAGAATAAATTTCAGACCATATGTTCTCAGAGGAAGAAAAGCAAAAACAGGCTGCAGCTCGAGAAGTGCAGAGTAATCCCCATTGTCCAACTCCTCCAGAGGAAATGCTACGGCAATTTCAGTTGTCTGGACTTTAGGACGACTTGTATGCGCCTGTATCTTCTGAGATTCAACAAGCCAAGTCATTTTATGTTTTCCGCAAGAGACCTTTACAATGCCATCTTGCAAGATTTCTTTTCTCATAACAAGGAGTGAATCAATGAGCATATTACGGAACATAATGCACTGAAGTCGATGAAGAAAGAGAAGCAATGAAGCATGAAGATCAGAAAACATTTTCATAGCTGTTTCTTCTGATAATTTCGACCGGAAAGGAAGTAAAATACAAGTATTCCAAACGTCCCTATTCATTTGACCAGCTTCTCGCGATATAAGCCTGCTATATGTATCAATATTGCAGGGAAAAACAACTGTGGGTAAAACAAAGCCAATCTGACCGCCACTTATATCAAACTTAATATGAAAACCATTGGAATGAATCTCTGGAGCATCTGTTACCTTCAAAAGAACAAAGGAACATTCATGAAGACAATTAGAGAAAAAAAAAAGGAACAAAGAATAACTCATGACACCTACTCTAAAGAAAGTTTAACTTCAACCAGCAGGAACAACCAACATGGTTGATTAGAAATTCTCTAGAATATGCATATGCGAAAAATACTTTTTAAATAAGATGAAATGAAATGAATACTTAAGAAACTATCGGATTATCAAGCGTTTTTTTTTCAAATAATAAAGATCTTACAAAACAAAATCCATGACTCGTCAGCATCCCCTATCAATGGGGTCCCATGGAAAACCAAAAGAACATTTAAACTTTTAAAATTAAGATTATATTTGGCAAGGTGAACAGGTTAACAACATACCCTAAAGACAGATTTGAAGCCAATCCCTTTCTGGCCTATGTATCCAGTACCAGATCCTTTCTTAGTTGAATTTCCAACATCACAAAGAGCTCTGATGTTCTGTTCAGAGAAGCCTCGCTCATTGTTTAAAACAACAATGCTGGATTCTTGGAGAATGAAAGTCAGAGTTGGTTCCACACTTTCTGGATAGATATTATCATCAGCGTTTTGTACCTGAAGCAACATTTTCATGTGATTGCAATCATTAAATGCAATAAGACCAGCAACATAATGCCAGAAAACTAACAAATAAATGACACATCACGGGCTATGTCTAACAATTCCAACTATAGTGATATTCAAGAAAAAACCGCACTTGGTTAATAAGTCATTTTGACTAGCAAAACAAAATTGAATGTCCGTAATCAAACATCAAATTTGCTAATTCAGTCAAGGGAATCAAAAAACAGATTGGAGATGTTAGGCTAATTTTCAGCTGTTTCCTAACTTCTTCAACCAACAGAATTTTTTGTCCATTCCAATGCACCAATTAGCAAGTCCAAGCCTATCCGTCCTTGGTATGAACATAATTCACATGGACTTTTAAACTAGCATGCTATTGTCAATATTTGCTGATTGTTGGAACAATAAATGTAACCAGAAAAGAATAAGTACGAGTGACAGAATCAACGAAAACTACATAGAAAGCAAAACAAAAATGAAGAAATGGAGAACCAATATATAGGTTTTCCATGTAGAAAACTGTAACAAAAGGAAAGAAAGGGACAACTTTACCAGCTCAAGAAGAAAGTGAGAATCCTCAGAGTATAGTTCCTGTGAAAGACAATGAAGTGCTCTTCCCAACCGAGCATGCTGCTTTTCCAACAAGATGCTCTCCAAGCATGAAAGATTAGGGTCCAAACCGAACTCATATTTCCTGATAGATTCAATTACCATGGCTGCATCCTTCTTTTTGTTCTCAGAAGATTTAACTGCACTACCATTGTCAATCCCATCAATAGACAGCACTGCATCTTGGCTTGTCTCACCAGTTTCAGTACTTTTGCCTTTAAGCACATCTTCCTCAGGACAAAAAGTTGTTCCTCCATTACCACAAACATACAAATCCATTGAATTTTGCATATAACCTGTACCAAAGGAAGGCCTAACAGCTCCAAAATCTGCAGGCATGGAAGGTACGATCAAATCTGTGAAACCACTTGCGCAACATTTTTGGTAATCATCAATCCACTCCACTATGCCAATAGATAATCCTATTTCATGAAGCATGATACGTTCTTTTTGGTTGCATTCACACAAAATGGCATACGGGGCATCTTTAATTACAGATTGCATCCCAGAAAGTAATATATCAGCAACAAAACCATGAAATTCTGAAGGCAGGTAACCAAGGCAATCAAGTATGTATCTGGAAGCAGCACGCACCCCTTGATTAATTTGGGTTGAGATCTTCGCTGGTTCAACTACTTCCGTATCAACCTCATTAACTACTTTTTCATTCGATATATAGTTCTTTTTGTCTTGAACCACGATGTTCTCAAAATGAGTCTTCGAAATGACATCAAATGCCTGCCTTGCATAAGATTTTAGAAGCAGCAAAGGAACCTGCTTTTCTCCACCAGCCAACGATAGCAGGGATAACAATTCAACTGCTGTTTGGAAAGCTGATACCTGAAGTGCAGCTTCTAAAAATGAATCTGCGTTAGCAGACTGATTGATTCGTATCACCTTACCATCTTTGGTCACTAAACACAACAACTCTTTGGCGTTTGCTTCACTCAACAACCATCCTACAAGAGGACCAAGAGAGGGAGCATATATAAGGTCCCAGTGTGACCATGAGTTTAAATCAGATAGCATTGGTGCCGTAAGCAGGAATTCAATCGCTCTTTTTGAGGTGATCGACTCAAAGGCTATCATATTTCTACCGCTGTTTGATTCCACTGCAACAGTTCTTATATTCTGATCTTCCTTCGACTGGTCAACAGCATACTTTTTTCCTAACAACGTCGCAGAAAACAAGACACAATTGGAAGTTGCATTGTTGATGAATTCGCCTAAGACTTTCAAAAAATCTTCCATTGACCCATTTTCTACAATTCTAAAACTTAGCTGAGGAAATTGCTTCAAAAACAACGCAGAAATCATCTGCTTTGCAATAGTTTCACCCTCCCATAAGTTAGTTGCAGCTTGTGATACCAGCAACATTAACTGATTCTGGAGAACAGAAACCTCCAGAGGAGGCTTTGAATTTATATCAACAGCAAAAAGCTTATGCATTTCAGTAGGCAACAAAGACGCATGTTTCTCTAGAAAATTGAAAAATTCCCCATGATCAAGAGACTTAAATTCTTTAACACTAAATTGATCAAGGAGCCAAGACTCACAACTGCACAGCTTCTTTATGGAGATAAAAAAGTCTTCTAGAGTAGATTTGCCACTGCTCTGAAACTTGGGATCTAGATTATAAAACTCAGAAATCTTCCCAAGAATTTCAACTGTAACACCTGTTAGACTACAAAATCAGCAAAGGGACTCACTTTTCACTGAAAATACTGGCTAAGTAACTTAGAGTGGAACTACTATTCTTAAGTAAAACATTTTTTCCATAAGTGCGTAACATGACATTTAAAAAAAATTTGTTTCAAATTATATTGTACATTTACATAACTAATAAAGCCATTTAATATTTTTTCCAATCTTATCCCTATAATTAATGTCCTTTGTGATGAAGAGTCATCTATACGAATATCTTAGTGAAAGATTAATTGATACATTTTATCTTTTTTCTTGATCCTTGTGTAAAAACCAAAAAAGACAAATATTATGAAATAAAGGGAGTAGTTTTCACTACCCATGCATCCCATGCAAGTTGCGCATGATTTATTGACCATAATTTTATTTGGGATAATCAACCATAGTTGTCGAACCGAGATTCGGATCGAGAATCAGAATCCAAATTTTGTAAATTGTGAATTGAATAGTAAGTTTCCAACTTAAAGATAACATTAAATTTTTATTTGGAAATGCAATTTTAATATATAAAAACATATGAACCAGAAAATTACTTAAAATTAAAATCCAATGCATTTATAATCCTAACAAAGGATTTAGTCAATAGTAATATATTTTTATTTTAGCTTTCATTTTCTATTTAATAAATAACATTAGTTATAATATAGAATTCGAAAAAAGTTATTGTTGAACATTGGTTATTATTTAAGGTAAAAATTTATTTGCAAATAGAATTCAAAGAGACTCATTCTTTACTCCTAAATCAAAAACTAATTTTAAGGCAAAACAAAGATTCAACTCATTTCAGGGCATGACAGCTCCACTGCCTGGTCGTCGGGCCATCGCCCAGAGCAATTCGGGCCACTTCGACTATCATTTTTTGGCGCTGGATCCACCTCACTCTGGTGACTAATCAATTGGGGATCGAGTTTGACTACCTTCAGTCAGATCTTTAATCTCATCAACTTCAGAAGAGTTTTTTTTTTTTACCAAGCTTCAATTTTTAAAGTTGATTAATCGACCGAATCAGAAGATTACGCCGATTCACATGAATCAACCAATTCAGGGTGTACTTAGACTCACACCACAGATTTAAATCTATTTTTGATGAATAGAATCGTAAGAATGTATCGTGATTAGTAAAATTTTGATAACTAAAGATGCAACACAATAAATACAACAAAAAAAAATTTCAAGTACATATGAGATCGAACTTCACAAATTAATAGGTTAATTAAGATACCCCAATTATATTTTATTGACTGTATACAGTTGTTAGTAAAACATGCAAAAGAACAAGGTAACCATGTGGCTTAATTGTGTTAAAAAGTAAATTAATCAATTTACTACTTGTAAGCCAAGAGATAACTCTAGTATCAGGGAAAATTTAACTATTCAAGATCATTATTTCTATTGAAGGATTATAACTGGTAATTGCCTCGAGCTTTTGACAGCTGATGCATTCATTATAGCAACCTTCATAAAAAGATGAATAGCACTGCTCATAATGTTACCATTGTTCCAGAATGGGAATCTAACTTTTTTACAGATTTCATATTAGAAACAGTACTCCAAATGAGGTATAATGAAAATTAATTTTTATTTAAAAGGTAAATAAGAAGTAAAATAATTTCAATCAGTAGAACCATGCAACAATATAATGCAGTAAAGCATCAGCACTGCAAAGCCAACAGTACTCACTATGTATTTGCCGCAGCCTAGCATGGGATGCGAAGGATGTTGGCTTTTCACTCGGTTCAACTTCAATGCTCTCAAATTCAGAAAGAGTGCTGGGCAACTCATTTTGAATAATGCTACCAAGAGAACTATAGATACTGTCGAACATATCAGATTTGATAGCTGTAACCTGTGAAATTGTTAAAGCAACTCTACCCATTATCCATTATCTTAAATTAATGCATCAAAACAAATAAGAACAGTACTGCTCAACCCCCTACTCTACCCATTATCCATTATCCATTATCTTAAATTAATGCATCAAAACAAATAAGAACTGTACTGCTCAACCCCCTAGGAGATAAATGGTAATAATAATATGAAACATGGAAGCACAATCAATTCAAGAGTCTATCTGTTATTTCATTGCTATTCCAGAAAACATAAATCAAATTTATTCAGAATCCACTTTTGAGCATGCCAAGAAAAAAAGGTTTGAAAGATTGCAGTTACCAGCAACAGGAAAATAAGCAATAAATACAAGGCATATACTGTTAGTCTGTTACACATTAGAGACTACTGAATAATTACAGATATATAGCACAGAAGAAAGCGGAGTAATGGCAACACCGACAATAATATGAGAAATTTTCATACAACTTGCATGTGTGAAAAAGGCCAATCAACTTTTTATTGCCAAATATTATTTGAAGAATATCCTATGAGCGAATTAGGCAGTCAATCAAACTCAAATTAACCTAAGTCTCAAATGCATTATGTTCTTCAGAGTTATTCAAAAAGCAGATGCATACAGCTACCTCAATTGAAACTGCACCTAGTATTAAATATTAAATCCAACAAATTCCTCAATCAGAACACAAAGCTCAAGTAAGATTATATGATCCCAGACTAATTATGATCTCTTACCCAGACTAAACCTGGCTAAGGGCTACATTTCAAAAGTTCCAAAGGAATTAGATTCTATCCTAACCAAGTTCTCCACCTCATATAGTAAGAATTTCAGTCTGTTCTTATCTCTTCACACGTATGATTCGAATATTAAATACAACAAAGATAATACTGCATTCCAACGACCATTTTCAAAAATTGATATTATGAAATGTAACAAAAATTCAATTAACTTACAGCAACATTGAGTAATCCAATCCAAGGTTCTAATAAAAACATTTGTTTTACTCTTTTCTTCATTCTTTTCCTATATTTTACAGCCATCTCACCATCCCCATCTTTACAGTAGATAGCCATCCTGTCAAGAACCTAAAAAAATCCAAAAATGAGAGAATAACAAACATGATAAACATAAACTAATGCCTGTCTGTAGTTGGTACTGACTCACCTCAGCCAAACTATGCTCCTTGCATGCTTCCTTCCAAGTTGTGATAAACCTTTTAATGTAGTTATCAGATACTGAAAAATCAGGTCCATTCGTATTGTTGACCAACCCAGTGCTATTTCCACTGCCAATTGCATTGATACTGCGTCTTCCACTTATCCCTTTAAACAATTTAGCAGGTGAAGAGGCAAGGCAGCTTGCATCTTCAAGTTTTCTTTTGTTTTTACGTCGCAAAAACCTATTGCGAGTTGTGCTGCTACCAACAGGAGGAGACTGGCTCTCCAACTCACCTTTCAAACCCAGCCGTGATATTTCTTCAGTTGCAGATGGGTAAGGACAAGTACTCACTCTATCAGTGTTTTGGACATTCTGTAATGGAAAGTGTTTTTTGTCATCATTACTGTTCATATTATCTTCATCCGTACTATCATCATTTTCTTCATCTTCTGAGCCTGACGAATCAAATCTTATGTGCTTTCCACGGAAGTCTTTGTGTACAGATGCAAAGGATTCAAGGCGCTGAGACATGGAAGAAAAGCGTTCATCCAGGATCTTTTTCTCCGGGCTAAAAGGAGGACGTTTCTGGGATTTATTTCCAGATCCTTTAGTTGATACCCTCAGAATCTCATCTTCAGATTTCTCCTTCAATGTATTTAAACATTTCCTTAGAGTAGCATGTTTAGATCTCTTGGCTTCTCTAATAAAGGAAATGTGCATCCTGTGGCCAAACATTGAGCATCAACACAACAGACATGAAGTTATCGAAACTTCTCAAAGAAACGAACATACATGACACAATTAGAAAGTAAATATTTACTTTGGGTAGGCAAAATGCTTATGTAAGGCTACAAGTTTTAGCATTCACACATGAGAGGCCAAAAAGGAAATCAGTATTTACAAGAACACAGCTCTTATAATTGGAAAAAACCTAAAAACACAAATGCTAAAGAATAGCTGTACACTACCAACAAGGTGTAGCTAGTTGGCAAAGCAGGTTGAGCAAGTTGGATGAGAACAATGTTCGAATCCTACTAAATACATTTGTTGGGAGGGGTAGGAGCCTTAACTATGACTAAGCCCCAAACTAGTTGTACACTAAAAGGAGAAAGATTATCCAAAACCAAATATGGAAGGTAAATGAAAAAGGGAAACTTGGCTCCATTCGATTTACTAATATTTACACCATTATAATGGAGTAAAAGGTCAAGAACTTCTCCTTGCCACCTCTTTCCCAAAGGAACATTTTTTGAACATTCAAGACATTTACCAGGAAACTTGTAAAAAACAACTACCCAAGCATAAACCACTGCTTATCCTGGCTATTATTCCCCACCCATGACTATCAACCAGCACCATCCAACACCAACCATTCACTTAAAAAATCTAGAACTTCCTAATTTCTTCACATAGTCCATCATATAATAAGACATCAGAATTTTTTTAGTAGTTCTCTTTTATTGTAGCAAATTTATGTCATTGATGTGCCCCGCGAGTGAAAGTTTAGAAAAACAACAGAAGATAAGCTATTTTCCTGAAAGCCTTTTCTCGGAACATATAATAGAGTCCAAAAACCAGTCACTGAAACAAATTTAGTATGTCACAGTAAATTCTTATGTGAGATTTAGACAACAAGAAACCATTTTTTACTGGACTTTATATGATGCAACCAAACTTGGTTTCACAAATAATTCAAAGAAGACAATGCTACAATGGTAATACAAGAATAATAGGTTTTAATAAAATAAAAAACAGAGATGTATTTAGATTTTAGAGCGATACAAGGAGTAAATCAATCATAACAAATGAATACTCACCCCAAGCTCTGAATACGAACACCAAGATTTCCTTTTCCCTTGGTAGATTTGTCCTTCGCAAGGAAATCTAGAAATTCGTCAATTATAACATCTTTTTTGCAATGATTCGTCATGTAGTCATGAAGGCTCAGAATAATATCCTCAGCAGTCATCTTCACCACTTCAGTCACATCAGAGTTCACCAAAAAGTAGTGCATAACCAGTGGGTGTCGCAGCAAAGGGCCCAATCCTAATTCTTCAAACCGCTCAATGCCCTCATTCTCACAGATTGCCACTTCCAAATCATACAACGATGTGATTCTTCGGACTCCAACAAAGCAGTGAATAAATGCATTAATCTACATAATTTAAAAAGAAAGAGTGGAAGTAATTGAGAGCGGTAGATATATAAGTAATGGGTTGGTGATAACATAGCAGAACATAAAGAACACATGTAAACTGCACTTGGCAAATTAGTAAAATCCAACAAGAAAAACACCAGTGAGCTCAATGGAAAAAATTGTTTGGTGACACACCAATGTTTTAAATAGCGCTAGGCCCTAGTCGGGCGGACAGGGCTCCAAAGGGCTTAGGCGGGGCCTGAGCGGGGCCTTGCGGTGGCCTAGGTGGATTTGTATTTTTTAAAAAATTTTATTATTTATTCATAAAAATACAATTTCAACTAAAAAATAAATTATAAAATATTAAAAAACATAATTTAGAGCATGTTTCAAAATTGAAAATGAGACTTTTGTTGTGAGAACACTTTTATGTACTTTCATTTTACTAACTAAGCTATTTTTAGTAGGTTAAAAATATCGAACTACAATTATTATAGATATCGATATCTTAAAAAATTGAATTTAGGCGTCGTCTAGGCGGAAAAAATCGGACTAGGAGGTGCCTAGGCAGCAATAAATCGGTTATGGGCCTGAGAGCACCATGGGAACGGAAAATCGGGCAGCAAGCTCTAAATTAGGGCCTAGGCCACGCCTAAGGGGGACTAGGCGGGGATTTTTAAAACAGAGTGACACACATAGCCTCAATGGCTTAGCACATTATCTATGTCAACTGAGTATCACCATTAGTTCTTTGCGTCCTCATTAGATAGCATAGATTATAAGCCCTTATTTATATCGTGATCTACTATAGTGCTTTTTTGCACTTGAATTCTCTTTAGCATCAAAGACAAAAGAATAAAAATGTTCATTTTAAATGTTTCAAGTGTTAATATTTTACTCAGTTGCTGAAGAAAATGTAGACATTACGGGCCAGTTTGGGATTGCTTTCCCAGGTTGCTTTCCCGAAAAGCTCCATTTTCAAGCTTTTTCAAGCTGTTGTCTCGAAAAGTACTGGTAATCAATAGAAAACAATTTCTAATTAATTAGTATTAAGTGTCAAAATCTTTTGTCCGATGTCAAAATATGTTGTTCTATCTATCATGACAACAACTTTTACAGCAATACCAATCAGGCCCTACAGCTTCAAAATGGTTGTGGAACAAATAATATCATAAATAGTTATTATATTTAAAAGTGGATTAAAGCATATAAATATCATGATAGGAACTCAATTAAAAGCATTTACCATATCACTCTCCTGACAACTCTATCCACAGTCATCTTTACCAATAACCATTAGCAGCCACTTACATACGAAAGAATGCAAAAGTACTGGTTTTAATTTAATTACCTTCCCTTCAACGAGAATAAGCCTGTGCAGTGATGGCACTTCCTGCATTCTGAACCCCAAAGAGTCCCAAGAGTCAACCTGAAGTGTCACAAGTGCAGCCTGCGACACTTTCCATGACGACACAGTCTCTCCAGAGGCAAGAACATCTCCCCACGCCTTCTCCGCTGCTTTGTCAACTCTCACAATAAGTGTTTGCCCTTCTTGGGCCAAGTGTTTCGAAAAATGTCTCTGATACTTTACCAGTTTCGGATTCTGAAGAGGAAGTTGTTGAGCTTGCTGCTTAACTGAGTTCTGAGATTGTAGTTCAGCTCCCTCCAGAAGTTGCTTCTCCTTTTGTTCGTCCTTATTCTTTTCTGCTGTGTCAATAACTTCACTACCTCCTTGCTCAACCCATTTCTGACTCTTTTGAGGATGCGAATTTCGAGATTGCCGGGGATTTGATTCCTCTGCTTGTTGCTGAGTTCCAGGCGCTTGTAGCTGAGACGAGGAGAAACTGTGTTGTTGAGCAAAATCATCGGGAAATTGATAGGGAAGAGGCATATTAGGATTTTGAAAGGGGAAATTAGGGTATTGGTGGTAGGGAACGTGGCCATAGAAGTTCTGCTGGGGAATGAAGCTGCTCTGTAACCTAGCATAAGCAATGTTCTGGAAGTACAAATTCAAATCTTGTGCAGCGAAATATGGGTCTACACTCGGATTAGGCGGCTGCGACGGTGATGGAAACGGCGGCTGTTGCTGACCTCGGCCTTGGCCTCCACCGGCGGCTCTGCCACGGAAGGGAGGGCGGTGGCCGTTCATTGGAGGGAAGAAGGAAAAGAATACAAAAGGGTAGAGTAACGAATGTTGGATTATTTATAGGTAGGCTTTTGAGGTTTTAAGCTTTCATGATTGCATGGACTGGCGGTACATGGTTCTAACGCTGCACCCTATAATCTGATAGTTGATAGTTGATAGTTAATATTTTCAAGCATGAGAAATTACATTATTCAGACCATTATCTTTTATATAAAATTGAATTTTTATGATGAATCTAATTTTTATTTTTATTTATTGTTTCCAACTAACATGTTATATTTTTACAGTAAAACTTGAACTTAAATTCAATTTAAATAATACCAACAAGGTGTAACTTAGTTGGTAATACAGATTGAGTAAGTTGAAGGAGAATAATGTTCGAAACCTACTAAATACACTTGTTGGGAGGGGTGAGTAGCCTTAACTATGACTAAGCCCTGAACAATATTATGTCAATGAATCTATTTGTAAATGTGAAAAAAAATTATATTAATTTCATAGTATGCTAGAAAATTTATAAAACTAAATAGTGTATTGTATACATTGCTAATTTTGATAATAATAATAATGGATTAGTAAAATTAGTATATTTTATACATGGCTTTTGAGGTTTTAATCTTATTTTATTTTCACTAGTGAAATTAGTGTATTTTATTAAATTTTTGTGAGTAAGTACTTGGTTGATCTTTAACTTTTACTTTTTTATTTTCACATTATTCAAATAAAATAAATCTTCAGAACATTATAATACAAAAGTAAATAATTATTCTATATTCAGGAAATGGAACTGTTGTGGCTGCCCAGAACACCTTCTTGCTAAAGCTACGTCGGCAAGCATTGAGTTGGATCAAGACATGAGATTATTAACGAGTCATAATTTAGACAGACACCGTTAATTTAGTTAACTCTTTGACTAATCGAACTACTTATTTATCTCCCGTAGGCATTGTGGTGAATGATTGCTTGAATTTTGCTTCTAGTATTGGTGATGTAAGTTCTGCTTTTGTTAGGAGTTTGCAAATCAAATTGTTCATATGTTTTTATATATGAAGTTCATTTACAATTAAAAAAAAAGAATACACAGATTTGGGGTTTAAGAAATGATTTTAAAAGAATTTAATTAATTCATTTCACCATTGCCCATTGTCCCTGCCATTACCTAAAGTTCAAAAATCAGTAACCATTCTCAAGTCCTATGATCACATCTTACATTATTACAAACTGGGATATAATAAAGTGATGATCCATTAACCAAAAATCAACAAAAGAAGAACATAATCAAACAACAAAAAGGCTTGAGGCTGTGTCATGAGCATGTAGCCCCAAGCTATGGCTGAATCTGCTCAAATAAATTTCTTTAGAAACTCGGCAGCAACAAGCCTCCCTCGCGTGTTCATAGACATTTTCAATTCACTTATCTCTTTATCGATATCCTGCAATTCATGAAGTGATCATGATAGATCCTAACTCGAAAAGTAGTAGGACAGTTTTTCAACTAGTACTGGACCAAAATGACTAATTCCTGGTGTTTTTTTATATTTGAATGTGGTACAACAGAAGTAGTATTAACAGAAATGAAAAAAAACACTCATTTAGCTGAGGTTCATCCATCACATACATGTTAAAAAAAGAAAAAACTGGTTATTTTTTAGTATTAAATTAATCAGGGATCAGATAGAAAATGCACAAATCAAAAGGCAGAGTTAGATTCTTACTTCCATAAATTGCACTATAAAATCAATGAGTTTGTGCTTCTGCATCTCTTCACAGTGGTAGTTTGTAATGAGAAAGCTAACATCGTAACCCTGAAAATAAGTCATCAAATTAATATCAATTCTTTCAAGTTCAAAATTTATTGAAAGAATTAGGGGGCGTTTGGTTCACATCAGGAAAGGGAAAGGGAAAGAAATGAATGCAATTCCCTTTTATTGATTTATGTGTTTGATATTGTCAAGAAAATGAATGAAATTGCTCCTGATTTCATTTATTATTTTTTTAGTTGATGAAAATCAATTATTTAATTATAGTATAATAACAATAATTACATATAATCTTAATTAATTAATTATAATTAAAAAAATATTATTTATTATTAAATAAATATTATTATTATCAATATTATTTAATAATACTATTTATTAATAAATAAATATTATTAATAATATTATTTGATAATATTATTAATAATACTTAAATAAATCATAAAATTATTAAATAAAATATTATTTAATAATAATACTATATATATTTTATAATAATAATATTATCAAGACATAAAAATAATTAATAATTATTTTTATATATTATTATTGGTTATATAAAATAAAAATATCATTTATTATTATTATTAATTATAATATATAATAATATTATAATAATATTTTTTAATTATTTTTTTATATAATAATAATAATAATTTAATTATAAGATAATAGTATAAGAGAAAGACAAAGGAGGGAATGCTAATAACTAGTGGAGTAGGGGGAATGGGAAGACCTTGAAAGGGATAATCCCATTATCCAAAATGGGTAATGAATTTGATTCCCTTATCCAAACAAACAACAACAAAGGGAATCTGATATTTTGTTTCTCTTTCCCTTTCCTGAAACCCCCTAACCAAACGCCCTCTTAAGTCATTTAAAATGGGGGAGGCAATGATAACAAAGATCCACCCATAGCAGTGGATAATGTCTCTGTTTTAGGATCAATTATTTCATGTGCCAAAGGTTATAAGGTCTGGTCTACAACAGAAACAACAAAGAGACAAGTGGAACTTATCCAATCAGTTTGTCTCTTTCTTATTAGATATTCCATGTTCTCTTTTATCCATAGTCAAGGTATAGTTACTGTTACATTGGAGTAGCATTGTAATAATACAAGTTATTCTTGTATTCTGTTGCCTTAAACTCTATTACTTACCAAAATCCATATTTATCGGAAAAAAAAAACTCAACTACGTATTTAAGCTCACTGTTATTACTGTTGTTTGTGTTCACTATCAGCTATAATTCCCCATTGTAATAAAGAGTAAGAAAAACATAGAAAGAAACTTCTCAGTTTAGTAATTGAGGATCAGTACCTGTATCGGTTTTCTCCTTAACACTTGAAATGCTTCTGCCCGCATTGACAAAAATCTAAGAAATTTTTTAGTTAGTATATTTTCCATCTCATCTGCCTGCTTTACCTACAGAATGCAAAAGATATATGCGTACAGGTAGCATAGGTTAAAAAATCAGAACACTGATATTTTATGACACCATTAGTCTAGTTTATAAATGCAGCGTAACAATTATGGAGCACTGAAAAGGCACTTTAAAGGACGTGTTTAAACTCCAAGATTCCTATTGAAAGTGAAGAACACAAGGAACTCTTTTTCACTACCCTAGGACAATAGGGAAGGTACTTTCTGGGATGTATATAAGGAGAGTATCATCAAGTCACCTTGAGGCTTATACGCAGTGAATTAATTGATGTTTCTATTAGGCATTTTTCAGCCTCGTTTCGACATATCAAAATCTGCAAAGCACTTCACAAAATTAATTAGAATCTGATACGCAAATTTACAACATCAAATGTCAGCTTACAAATACAATTTACCAATAAAAACAACCATAAACACCACTGATTATTTTGCACAAAATTACTCCTAAAGAAAATCAACGTTATGGAAGTTGCTAGAAATGAAACAAGATAAGGGCAAGTCGTCTAACTGATTACAGTGAGATCTCAACAAGTTGTATATACTTTTGACATACAAAAACTAGTGCTAGAGAAAGAGATTAAACATCTGTGTAAATAGGAATACAATGAAATTATGAATGCCGGTACCAAAAATCACCAAGCTTGAAATAAGTATACATAATATGCCCATGTTTGAGGTCAATGAGATAACTCTTACTGGGTTTAGAAGAAGTTCTGGGCTTGTCCTGCAAAATAAATATAGAAGATTCAAATGTCATAGTGCTGCATATTAAAAAAAGCTGTGGACGATTAAATTCAACGTAACTGGTGATATTACAAATTCCAACCTTAGATATGTACTCCAATCTTTATCTGATCAAGCTCAAACAAAAATTAAGAAATTGCAGAGTGCTACCAACATCTATAAAGTAGCCATCATTTAACTCTAAAACTCATTATCCATAACTCCCACCAAAACTCACACCGTCTATCACTCATCTAATCCTATTTTTCAATAACACAAAAATGGAATCGAATTCTGCAGAAGCAAAAAAAGGATGCGGAACAACATCAAAATCACAGCAGAGAGACATACTTAAGTTCAACCTCTGGCTTGTTATGCCTCTCCACTTCTTGACACGGGAAGTTCTGTAATCAGCAAAACACTTGAATTCAGTTAAAGGGGTTACTTCATACAGTTTCAAATTTAGCTACAGCAAGATCGCAACTCAAAAGGCAAGCCATGAAAAATACACACCTGTAAGCACATGGATGCCTCGAGAGTGTTCCTCATGCATGTCAAATACAACCTTAATGAGCTTGCCTTAAAAATCACGAATCAATTTGAAATAACAAGGCAGGATCAAGCATTACTTACACACACATTCAGGAAAAAAAACATACGTAAAAAGTAATAGGGTAATAGACATAAATGTTCGTTTCGTCTTACCATGTGAACAATATCTAGGGGTATGAATTTCAGGATAAGATTAGGTACAGTGGAGAAGTTACAAGTTGCTTACAATTCAGCTCAAGCAATCTGCTATAGAGGACCACCCATGAATACCAAAAATGTGAGAGATAAGTATCAGTTGATACAACTTGATAGAGAATTACTAGTTGAACTTCGACAATAGATTTGACAACTTATGTTAAAAAAATTCAGAATCAAGACCAAAAAAGTTAAAATCTCAAATTGTAAATAACCAAAATCAATAAATTTTTTCACATACTGCAACAAAATTGGGTTAATTTCATCCATGGCCATTTTACATTAACAAATATTACATATTAAGCTTTCAAGTATTGGAAATTGGATAACTTCTACTTAGATGACATTGATGCTTTCCGATCTGAAGCTAATATTATCATGAATGACGTAAAGGGTTTGTTTTCTCCAAAGACAGATGAACTTGACAAGAGAAATTAATTCACTTTGCAAAGAACCGAACGATAAGAATCACAATGCAAGAAAAAATTGAAGCTAAAAATACTGACCTCCAAAACCTGAATTAGCAAGTGAAAATAGGCTGCCTAAAGTTTCCTTGGATCTGAAACGTTCAAGGACTGCTTTCGAGCTCACTATTGATTACGGAACTGAAGCACAATTTTTGTATTGGGAACGAAATTACGGTTGTTAGGCAACAACTGCTGATTCAAAGGGATATGATAGGAAACAGACATTCAGCTGAGGGAGCTTAAACGACACCGTTTTTCACTTGGTCTTCTTGTTACTTCGTTATTCGAAGTACCTATTCTGAAAATCTTAATGGTGGCTTTTAAGAGATCACTGAACTTCCATTATTCTTTTTTTGTTGTTGTCAAATCCTTGACAATTTTATTGATAATTCCGCTACTTCCTTGTAGGACACCTGTTAGGTAATTATTTTGGTTGAATATGGTAACAATAAAATAAGAGAAATTATTGACGAAAGGAGAAAATAAATAATCTAGTAATAATATGAAAAGTGGCACAAAAGAAATGGAGAAATAAAACACTCAAACCCTTAACCCAAATACACCCAAAACCTACGAATCTCTTATAAGAGAATTTCTCAAATAGTAAATGAATTGCTAATTTTTAGATGGAAGTGGCAATTAAATGGGTATTTATAGGAGAAGTTTGGGTCAATTCAAGTTGACACTATTCTATGAAATGAAAATGAAAAATGGGTGTAGAACTTGTGAACTCAAGGAAATTTGAATGAGCCGAAACTTAATTCTGTGGTGTTAATTATTTTGCCGACAGTATTTGTCAAACACATAACACATGCATAATTATGCCGACAAATTCAATTGTCATTGGACGGCAATTTGAAATCACAGTATATATTCACAAATCTCTACCTTGATTTGAAATTGATGGAACATTTGCCCTTTGGGGTGAACTCAAAAGTTGCAAAAACTTGTTGGTTGAAAGAGGCTTCGTCATCATGTCGGTTGTCTGCTGTACTAATTTTAGTAATACCGATATTTCCGTCAGAAATAATGTCTCGAATAAAATGGTACTTCACGTCAATGTGCTTCGTTCTTTCATGAAACATTTGATCTTTAGTTAGACAAATAACACTTTGACTATCACAATGGATAACAATTTTCTGCAAATTTGAACTGAGTTCACCGACCAAACCTCTTATCCAAATAGCTTCTTTTATAGCTTCAACTACCGCCATCTGCTTCGGTAGTGGATAATGTAACTGTGGGCTGTAAAGTATCTTTCCAACTGATAGCGGCACTGCCAAGGGTAATCACATAACCTGTGATTGATCTTCATTTGTCAAGATCACCGGCATAATCTGAATCGACATAGCCAACCACCATGTTCTTACTTTTTCCAAATTCCAAACAAACGTTAGTAGTACCCCTTAAGTATCTCAAAATCCATTTCAGAGCATGCCAATGTTCTTTGCCTGGATTTGACACTTAACTACTAACAACACTAACTGCATGCGAAATGTCAGGACGAGTACAAACCATAGCATACATGATACTACCAACAACACTAAAGTAAGGAACATGTGACATATACTTAATATCCTTTTGAGACTGAGGACATAGAGCAGCAGAAAGTGGAGTACTTACAGGCTTGGCATTTTTCATGCCAAAACGCTCCAACACTTTCTCGACAAAACTTCTCTGAGTTAAATAAAGCTTTCCTGCAACTCTATCTCTTTGAATCTCCATGCCGAGAATCTTCTTAGCAGCTCCCAAATCTTTCTCTCAAATTCACTACTAAGCTCTGCTTTCAATCTGTTCATATCAGACATATCCTTGGCAGCAATAAGCATATCATCAACATAAAGCAACAGATAAACAAATGAGCCATTTGCACGTTTTCTAAAATACACATAGCTATCATGTTGGCTCCTTGAATAGCCATGTCCAACCATAAAGGAATCAAACAGCTTATACCACTGTCGAGGAGACTGCTTCAATCCGTGCAGTGATTTTCGCAATAAACAAACATGGTCTTCTTTGCCTTCAACTTCAAAACCATCTAGTTGTTTCATAAAAATCTGCTCCTCTAATTCTCCATGCAAGAAACTAGTCTTGACATCAAGTTGCTCTAACTCCATATCATGAATAGCAATGAAGGCAAGCAAAACACAAATAGAGTAATGTTTAACAACAGGAGAAAACACATCATTGAAATCAACTCCTTGTACTTGACTATAGCCCTTAGAGACCAATCAGACCTTAAGTCTAGCATCCTTAACTCTAGGAATGTCATCTTTCCTTTTGAAGACCCATTTGTAACCAACAATCTTCTTGTCCTTAGGCGGTTTCACCAACTCCCACGTTCTGTTTTTGTGGAGAGATTCAATCTCTTCTTGCATAGCTATCAGCCATTTTGTAGAATCATCATGAGAAATGGCTTCTGAATATGTGGAAGGTTCGCCAACTCCTTCTGTTTCTTGTGCAGCTACAAAGGCATAAGTAATATAATCTGCAAACTTTACAAGCATTCTTCTTTCTCTATCAAGCCTGCTTTCAATAACAAGATGCTCCACTTGTTCGACGGTAGTAGTTTCTTCTACTTTTAACGGCTCGGACAACTATTCTAAAATTTGCTCCCCTATGGCATCGGAAGGAGCAAATGATTCCTCCACCTCAGACGGAACCTCCACCTGCTTATCATAATTCCGTATATTGGTGTCAGCTGCAACTGAGGGCTCTTCTCTTAGATGAAGCATAGCAGACTCATCAAATATAATATTTCTGCTTATTATAGACTTCGGTGACTTAGGATCAAGAAGCTAAACTTTATATCCCTTTACACCATCTGGATAGCCAAGAAATTTTCCCTTTTTAGCTCTAGGCTCTAACTTTCCATCGTTAACATAGACATAAACAGGACACCCGAAAATCCTCATATCAGAATAATTAGCAGGTTTACCAGACCATAACTTCTCAGGAGTCTTACAATTAATGGAAGCACAAGGGGAACGATTCACCAAATGAGCAGCTATTGCAGCTGCTTCTGCCCAAAATGCTTGAGACAAACTAGAATTTGACAACTTGCATTGAACTTTCTCCAACAGAGTTCTGTTCATACGCTCAGCTATAAAGTTCTGCTGTGGTATTCCTGAAACTGTGAGATGTCATATCTTTACAAAATATGTCAAATTCTGCATTACAGAACTCCAAACCATTATCTATTCGGAGACGTTTGATCTTCCTTCCAGTCTGATTCTCCAAGAAGGCTTTCCATTGTTTTAAAGTGATAAAGACATCATTCTTGTGTTTCAAGAAATAAGTCCAAACCTTTCTTGAGTAGTCATCGATAAAGGTAAGCATGTAATGAGCGTCACCTTCAGAAAGAACACGAGCAAGGCCCCAAAGGTCAGAATGGATATAATACAAAGTACCTTTTGTTCTATGAACACCACCACTGAAGCTGAGTCTTTTGTGTTTGCCGAAAATGCAGTGCTCACAAAAGTCTAACTTGGAAGTACTCTGGTCACAAAGTAGACCCCTTTTACTGAGCATGGCAAACCATTTTCACTCATGTGGCCAAGCCTCATATGCCATAGTTTTGTAACGTTGGAATCTGACATGGAAGATGAAATTACAGCAACACCTGTGGCAGTTGATCCTTGCAACACGTATAATCTCCCAACTTTTCTGGCTTTCATCATAGTGAGGGCACCTTTCAAAACCTTCAAAACTCCACCTCCACCAGAAAATCTGCAATTGTTGTCATCTAAAGTAGATAACAAAATGAGGTTCTTCTTCATATCTGGAACATGTCGCACATCGGTCAGAAATCTGACAATGCCATCATGCATCTTGATTTTTACGGTACCGATTCCAACAACTTTATAAGGATGACCATTGCCCATTAATACGACTCCTCTGTCTACTGGTTTATAAGAGGAGAACCAATCTCTATGGAAATAAATATGGAATGAGCAAGTAGAGTCTAAGATCCACCCTTGTCCTGATCTAGCACCATCATCTAACATGGCATAAACTTCACAGTCTTCCTCATCTTCTGCAACACTAGCTTCAGCGGGATTGTCATCTCTGTGACTCTTTTCTTTATTCTTTTTCTGAAGCTTGTAACATTTAGCTTTAATGTGCTCTTTCTTCTAACAGTAATTGCACGTCAAATTACTGTAACGAGATCTTGATTTAGATCTGGATCGATTATTGCTGCTGCTACTGGGATCTCTTGTACTAGATCTCCCTCGAACGACTAGACCTTCTGCAGGATTGTTTCTATCGCTAGAAAGCTCTTTATCGTTAAGATCTTTTGAAAATAAACACTCTTTAAGCTCCTCCACGGTTAAAGTGTTTTTACTATAAATTAGGGTCTCACGGAAATTCTTAAACAATAGAGGAAGAGACCACAACAACATAAGAGCTTTATCTTCTTCTTCATACTTGATATCCAAATTTTCTAGATCCAAAAGAATGGAATTAAAATCATCAAGGTGCGCCTTAAGGGATGTGCCTTCTGCCATGTGGAGTATATGGAGACGATGCTTCACCACAAGCTTACTGGTGAGGTTTTTAGACATATAGATAGATTGTAATTTCTCCCATAATCCTTTGGCAGTCTTCTCATGGATGACTTTACGCAGAGGCTCGTTTGAAAAGCATAACTGAATGGCAGCTAGTGCTTTTTCCTCCATATCTTGTTTCTTCTCCTTTGTCACCGTTTCCGGTAACTCCTCCATCATTGCCTTGTACAATCCGTTTTGCGTCAAAATCACCTTCATCTTAACTTGCCATAAGGCAAAGCTCATATTGCGATCAAATTTCTCAATGTCGAATTTTGCTGTCGCTATAGTAAATTTTAAAATTCTAAAATAAATATTAACTGGCTCTGGTACCAATTTATTAGGTAATTAGGACCCGCAGGGGAACAATATATTTATTTTGGGCGAATATGGTAACAACAAAATAGGAGAAATTATAGGCGAAAGGAGAAAATAAATAATCCACTAATAATACGAAAAGTGGTACAAAAGAAATGGAGAAATTAAACACTCAAACCCTTTACCCAATTACGCCCAAAGCCTCACAAATCTCTCATAAGAGAATTTCTCAAATAGCAAATGAATTGCTAATTTTTGGATGATCCTGAAAGATGCAATTAAAAGGGTATTTATAGGAGAAGCTTGGGCCAATTCAAGTTGACACTATTGTATGAAATGAAAATGAAAAATGGGTGTAGAACTTATGAACTCAAGGAAATTTGAATTAGCTGAAACTTGATTCTGTGGTGCTAATTATTTTGCCGAAAGTGTTTGTCAAACACATGCATAATTATGCCGATAAATTCAATTATCATTGGACGACAATTTGGAATCACAGTATATGTTCACAGCACTAAACCAGTTACAATAGGAAGAGTCCTATATAGGAAACTAGCTCATCAGGACAGGAACAACACAGTTTTGCACTCAAACACAAGGGCAACTGAGTTGAATCCAGGAGTATTACTGTCAATCTTATAACTTTTGAATATCTTGGCGGTTCCAAATCTAATGTAAGAATTTTTTTTATAGAGAAATTTATAAGTTAGCTTCTTTATTCTTGCACACAGTCATCATTGTAGTCGGTATTATAGTTTGCTGCATTCTTCATATGATTTATGTCAAGTTTAAAATTATTGAAATTCTTATTACTTGTTTTCCATTGGAAATGAAATACAACTGCATTCTTACATCTGATTGTAGTATACATCCGATTTAGAAACCTCTCTAAAATACAGATTTCATTTTCCATTGGTTTTCTTTTTTTTTGAAGAAGTTTTTGTAGGAGTCAGGGTTTGATCCCTGGTCATCCCCATCCAAACTAGTGGATGTACCACTTGACCAAAGGCCAATTGGTTTTCCATTGGTATTCTGCTAGAAATGATGATAGCAATAAGCTTTGTGTTTACCAATAAGGTATTAAACTGAAGTATTGTTAAAAACACAAAACTATGCGGTAGGTTGAGTAAGAAATGTAGTTAAACTTATAAGCAGTAATAGAACTACCCTCTCGGAATAGCTTAGAACTATTGGATTAAGAGTTAGAATGTACTAATTGATGTGTTTTGACTTCTAATAGTTATTGGTTTTTGAATCAACTAGTATTTCACCAGCCAACTCTATTGCCAGTTCATTAGTACGATCATCTTGTCCACCAGCAAAACTATAGATCCGAAATGCTAACTGAAAAACTCTCCAAAGCATTTTAACACTCTCATTCTTTTTCCTATCAGCTTCTTAGTTCCCTTTTGTCATTTTCCTTTATCGCCACTCCTAGAAGAAAATCCAGCATTAGAATCATGTGATCAAGTAACACGTATATGCCTCGAGTTACCAACAATGTAGTTGAATTAACTAACTTTTAGGGCTAATTTCATGCAGTTATAGGAAAGATTTGTTGGATATGATGCATGCCCTTAAGGCAATTAGGGCGATATATCTTAATTATGTAATAGTATTAATAATTTATTTAATCAATAAAGGCATTTGTTCTTTTCTTTATATCAATATATATATATATATATATATATATATATATATATATATATATATTTATATTTATATATTATAGCTGGTTAAAATATATTCATTGATGTATGTATACAAAAGTCCTTGACATATCATAACATGAAGTTAGAGAAATTATAGTTGGACTATATTTAGTGGAACCTGCTTCATGTGCAGCTATGATTATGTCTAAACTATCTCTAGTCATAGTTTCATCAAAAAAGGATATTGATGAAACGGAAAGACTAGCATGTGGTCAACTTTCTTGGAAAGGGTCCAAGCAGTTAATCTCCTAAAGACTGAAGGTGGTGCCTTAAGATTGACACATGGATATATCTGGGAGATATATTGGAGACCGCAACAAGATAAACACTTGGTATAAATATCAATGTGTTAGTGTTTATCTTCATGCAATAAGCTTTGCGAATGTCCTCATACTTGATATGCTAGTTGCCTTGTGTGGTACTATTGCTATACTTTGGGTCATTACTATACACTAATTTGTTTAAGGTGCTACGGGTAATTACGGGTATAGTGATGACAGCACGTTGGTAAGCTGAGTAGTCGGAAAGAATCCATCGCTCCGGATATATTAAGGAGTTGTACCTGGCCACTTGTTAAAGTGATGATTGCCATAAACCTCTGATCAGAGTATGTGTTTCATAGAAATGGTTTCTAGTCAAACACACTATGGTAAAAGGCAATATACTTCAATAACAAGTAAATAATTGGGATAGCTTAGAGCAACCTGGCTATTAGTGGGTTAACACTTTAACCGAACCCAATAAACCAGATGGTACTAATATTAAAGAATGGAAGGAATTTATCGCACTGGATAACTATTGCATTAATCGGGATTAAGTCATAAGCATAAATGACGTTCCGAGTAATGGGGGATGATAGACCCTTGCTAGAGGCGTACTACAGTCGTTTAAGGTAATCGAGTTCTATTTACGGTCTAGAATATCGAGCCAATGGTTCCATTAGAACAAGGGTTGGTTAAGCCTTAACAGCTCAATACTTCGGAATCCTATAAGGTCACACACATTGGACCTTCATCGGACTAAGTAAAGAACTAATAGATTTATTCTATTACGAAAATATAATATAAATAATAATTGGATTATTATTTGATTGGCTAAAATTGATTAGATCAATTTTGGATAGACCAAAGAATTTATTGTGACCCATAACTAATTAATTAGAGTAATAAATAAATTATAATTGATTAGATCAATTTTGGATGGACCAAGAAATTTATTTTGACTGGTAACTAATATATTAGAGTCAAAAATAAATATTTATTTGAAAGGATTTAAAGGGGATTTTGCATTGGCGAGTTAAAATTGAAAAGTATAAAATATTTTGTACATAGTTCGGTTGCGCGGAGTACAGCGAAAGGTGCGCGAACACTGCTAGGTAGTGTTCGCGGCAGCCCTTGTTCATGGGCTATACAAAGGCAGCCATGAAAAGTGCAGCGCAAGCAGGGTTCTCGACATGGGTCGGGAGGCCCAGCCCGCTTACAAGGCAAGCCCACTGCCACATGCAGCGTGCTATGCACGCTGCATGTATATATGGGATGGGAGTAATTACTCTCATCCCACATCGCCCACAGGGGGAGCATTTTTGCTCCCCCAAGCCTATATATAGGCTATCCTATTTCCTTTCAAATTGTACCAAGCTCAAAGCATAAATCCTAAGCGAGATAATTAATCTCTTGGGTAATTGAGCAAGTTATTTTTTAGGAGCTTGAATTTATTCGGACACCTCTAGTTTATATTTTTGGGTGAGGCTTCTGGAGTGGTCTAGCAACTACTTGAGGCCTCTTAGTTCTTCCTCCCGGGGAGGTTTTGGTTGGTGGGGTTCATGTGGATACTGATAGAGGCTATCCTACGATTGGAGGCTTGTGCAAGAAGGTTTTGCAAAAGCACGCTTCAACTGGTAAGTTCTTTTTCTTTCTCTTTTAATTATTAAGTCTTTTTCTTTAAGTGTTTTTAGACTTAATAATTATGCTTAGGTTATTTTGCATACTTAGTTTATTTTATGCTTAGCTTATAACTTAGAGTTATAACATGCTTAGTATAAAATAAATATGCTAGGACATAATTTAGAATTATGGTATGTTTAGTCCTTTAGCATGCTAACCTAGGTAGAGAATTATTTAGTTAAGGCTTTATTTAATTTATATGCAATTAATAGGAGTTCCTGGGGACATGGACAAAATTTTGAATTTCCACCATGCCTCTTATGCATGTTCAATCTGACTGTCAGATCCCAACGAGATCTACCATTGATTCCTTTACCCTTGTAAGCATAAGGAAGTCGAAATCAATATCATGGCTCTTCAGTTTTTTCGATGACTCGTCCTTATTTCATTCAATAGCCTCCACTTCATATTTCACCTTGGTTAAATAGCTTTCGACCTTGTCTAAAAGGCGAACTAAAGGAGGCGTGGTGTCCCAGTTCGTCAATGTATTGACGATATTTTGTAACTTTAAGTACAATGCAGCTGCTGTCCTTAATGCTTTCCACTTTCTTTGTAGGAAAATCGAACTTTGATAGCACCTAACCGAAGTTCAGAATGAAATTATTCATTGGTGACTATGAAACATTAGTGTTGAACTTCTCAAGAGCTTTACTGACCTGTGATTCATCGGTTAGGAGAATAAGAATAGATTCGCATTTGTTCTGAAAATCGAGCAGATTTGCCATGTTGTTCGATTGAAAAGAAGTAATGGCTAATTTCAACTCCATGACTGGTTTTTCATACTTGATAGTATCTTCCTCAATTTTGTTTAAAGAATGATGATCTGTAAAAAAGATAAAAACTTTTATCTGTTCTATGATTTCCTAGATATATTCAGAAACAAACCTTTTTCTCATTTCGGTTAGTGATGCAGCTAATCCTTCCTTTCCAATGCAAGAACCTCTGAGTTTCATCTCTTTCACATTGACTCTTTTAACAACAAGGCAAGATCTTTCCATCTTGTCTTTGAGATCGCGAAATAGTTTCGGCATCTGGGTGAACCTCTTGAGTTTAGTGCTATCTTTTCTTTGAGTTAGGGCTTTTCCAAGCTGTAGGGGCGGTCCTGGTGGAGGGGACCCAGCAGGAGACTCGGTTGACGGTTTAGCTTTATTCAACACTTCATCTTCCAACTTATCGAACAGCTCTCTCGCCGCCTTAATCACACAGTCAAGTGTTGCATAGACTACATCAACTTGAAAATTAAAGACTAGAGTTAGTTATAATGTTTTTCAATCAGGAACTAGAAAGATGTTTTATCATATACCAAGTTGGTTCTTGATAGTGATTTCCATTTTATCGAATTTGTCATGTCTGAAATCCACTTGTCGGTCCTACTCCAGAAGTCTCTTATGCATGTCAGTGCCTTGAAGAAATAGACTATTTTCTGCAAAAGCATAGTTGTATTACAGTCAGCGGATCAAATTGGACGTAAAATTCAATTATAATATATTATTGAACCTTATCTGTAGAAATTCCTAGAATTCCTAAAATAGGGATGTTAATGAAAGCTTCAGGGCACAACTTATGGAGATCCTCCATTGTTATGTCTGGCTTATAATATTTGAAGTTGTATAGTTAGCATAGTTTTGTGGATGTTGGTCTGAAATAGACAAAAGCTTGTGAGTTAAGGAAACTTAGTAGGTCAGACTATATAATGTTTGAACTTTGAAGAAGCCACGTATCACCTTCCTCCTAACTTCTTCCAAATACAAGTAATTATCACAATCAATAGGCTCATTATATCTTGCATTGTATAAAGAAAAATACACCAAGTCAACTATTGGAGTTTTTGTATGATAACCTTTAGTTTGAAAACTTCTTTAAACATTAATAGTAGTTACACTTGTTACAATTATCAAACAATGGTTTTTGGTTGTTTGTTCGACAAAAAGCTATCCGTAACGACAACAAAAACAAAAATCGTGAGGAAACAACAACTAAAGTAAAAGGACCAATAACCTTATGTTATTCATAAGGTATTATCATTTTCTTTATTAAATCAAGAATTTGACCATATTTCAGTTTTGACCTGTAGAAAATATATAACAGGTGCTGATCAATAATTGATGGAGAATATAAGCTGCAAGTATATCAAGAAAAATATAAGGATTGATAAGTATACCGAGGTGTTAAAGACAGTCAGAAATTATTTATTATAGACGGTATAAAAGATATTTTTACCCTTACCTAAAAAATTAATAAATTTTAGTACAAAAACGCCCACTCTACTGCAGAGACGTTTCTAGAAAATGGCTCTGCAGTGGGGGGCGTTTTTGTGAAATGCCTCCACGGAGAGGTTTCATGGAAACGCCCGGCCCTTCAATTAATAATTTTTTTAAGTTTTTTTAATCATCTAATTTGTTTTAAAATTATTTATTTGTTAGATTTATACGATTACAGTTTGATTTATTGATAATTATGTTTGATTCATTAGATAATCATTTTTCGATGGTTATAGATGTTTTAAGGATTTTTTAAGTATAAGGATGAAATCGTCTTTTACATCGACTGTAATAAATAATTTTTAACTGTCTTTAATAACCCATATCAGTATATTATGTCACGATGAATGGGGCAAATCCTTATGCCACCTAAACAATATCAAAATACATATTTTTAAACCAACACGAGCCAAGCCGATCTCAAGCTCAGGATTATGTTGGTGTTCAGCTCATTTGAGGGTTCATTTATTCGCGAGTTGTTCACGAATAACTCATTTATTTTGTTCGTGAACGAGCTCGTTTATTTTATCTGTGAACAATATTACCAATTCAATACATAATTAAAATGGATCATAAAATTGAGTTGGATAATGTTATATATATACTTGTTGTATTAGTTTAATTTTAGGCCTAATGCATCCAAACCCCCCTAAACTTGTCCATAATAGCTCTCGCCCCCCTAAACTTTCAAGTGTTACTCTCGCCCCCTTAAACTTATTTAAAGTGCACCCTATAACCCCCTCAATCGAACTACACCCGCCTCACCGTGGAGAATGTAATCCAAGTATTACAATTAAAAAAGTCAAACTAATTATATCTAAAAATTGAAATTGTGATCCAGTTACAGCTCATGCCGTCCTCTTCTGCCTCCATTTCACACTAGAGTTCTTCATTTACATTCCCACCATCACTTTAAACATATTGAAAGAAATTAGAGTCCATGGTAACAAAATGCAAAACTTTCAACCACATATCAATGGGAAAATTTCAATAATTTTCATATTCAACATTACTTTCTATTCTCCTTCACACTCGTGGCCTCACAATCAAAAGCTACAAGGTTCATGGGTTTTTAAATCCAAATCTAATGGAATCAGACCACTATCAGTTTTAAATAGTTTCACTCTAGTGATTTTAATTGGTTTTGAACTTTAAGTATACAGACGAACACAACTACAGAAGGAATTAACAACGAGGCGTATAGGTTGAATATGACGGCGAGACAGGAAAATGCATTCGATCAAGATCGAGAAAAGATATGAAACTGAGATCGGACAGATAAAAGAAAGACCGTAAGAAGGCAGATCGGACTCGGAAGAGAAAAGAAGAGCGAATGCAATTTATGAGATTTTGATTTCGCCGGAGAATACGAATCGACATAGTTCCCGAAAATTGAAAAATGAAATGAAAGACTAAGGCTTTGTTTGGGTTATGGTTTATTAAAGTATGGTATGGTATGGATAGTATAAAATGATATAATTTTTTAAAAGTTTTTGTTTGGATATATAGTATGGTATTGTACGGTTTTCTAAAATTTTTAGTTTATTTTAAACGAGAACCATGGTGAACCACTAAATTGGTGGTTCTACTTTCATAGTTATTTGAACCATGAAATAACTATAGGGAACCATACTTAAAAAAAGAACCATGTATTCAAATAAGAGATATTTAATTAGAACCATACCGTACTGTAATGAACCATGAAAAAATCATGAGCCAAATCGGGCCTAAATGAAAAGAAAGGGATGCATATTTGAACGACATGGACGAATTCCTAACAAGTTCTTGTGAAGTCTTTTCACTCCACCCTGAAGTAGTCTGTTGTCTCAATATCTCTTCTCTATTGGAACAAAAGGGAAAGAAAAGGGAGTGGAGTTCGCTGGAGAACACGAAGTGAGCAAAACGAAAAATTGGAACCAAAGAGGAGGGGAAGAAATTAACAGGGATGACGAACAGTGATTGATCTTTAATTTTTTTTTACTATTTTCTCAGTTTTTTATTCTGGTAAAACTTGCTTGACTTTTCAATCGTTCACATATCAGCTATCGTGTCACTATTAAGGGGTATGCGATATATTTTAGATAAATTTAAGGGGACGAAAAGGAGTTATTAAAGATAAATTTAGAGGGTTTAGATGTATTAGGCTTTAATTTTATATAGTTATACTGTATTTTAAGTTTTATAAAATTTATTTTTGATATGTGATAATAATAATCGAGTTAGTTGACAAATATTTATCGAGTTCGTTCGCAAATATTTAATCGAGTTTGTTCACGAGTTAGCAAATCGAACTTTACCTTGTTCATGTTTAATTCATTTATAATTCGAATCATAAAATTATGTTCACGAACTATTCATTTATAAATTGAGTCGATCCGAATCAAACTTTTATCGAATCGAACACCAATCTATTTACGAACGATTTAGTTCATTTACACCTTACTGATTATAACAGGGTAAGATTCAAATCACTCTCCCTGGTAAATAAAAATAGTAATATTGATTAATCCTCGTAACAAATATCTCAAATCCTTGTATGGTTATTAGGTTTAGATATTTCTAATTTGGACTAAACAAAATTCTTTCATCTCATTAACAATAACCATACCCGCCTTGAAATAGAAGAAAATCACCGACCTCTAGAAGCAATTTTCTATAATAAAAATAAAACTCAGCACCTGTCTGAGCTCTGAACTAAACAAAACTCGCCCATTTCTACATTACAGTACTTCCTTTTACGTTCTTTATCACTAGATGCGAAATCGTTAAGGATTTTACTCCAAATTCATATTTGAACCATATATTTCAGCTTACAGATCTCGGTCCGCAGAAAATGAGAAGGTACACTGGTTCAGATTTTTTCCGTTTTCCGTTCAATTTCTCTGGTTATGTTGTTTGACGAGTTTTTTTTTGTTGCAATTTTCTTTCTCGCAGGCTAGGGCACCATAGGCTTCATGGAAAGCAAGGAGTGGGAGGGATGAAGGGAATGCTGGCGAAACTTTCGATTGCTGCGGCTGTTCTCTTGATCTGCACGCTGTCGTTGTTTTCCACGACTAAGATTAGTCGAAGTACCGGAGCTAGTGGTCCGTCACAGGTTAGTTGAAGCTGGAGAATCTTTGAAGTGTCGAAAATTTTGATTGTGGATCGGTAGATTGACTGTCGCTGTAGGTTTAGGACTGTTGATCAATCCTGCAGGGATTATATTCAATTGTGTTTGCTTGAAGTTGCGGAGTGTTCAGTTAGCTAATTACGAAATTTAGGAATGAATTAGTATTCAGAATTCAGTAACTTTACTAGTAAGTTTATGCGTTAAAATGTTATTGAAATCCTTCTCTGCATATGAACATGCTTAACTGAGTCTAAGAGTCGTATTTTCAATAATTTTTCCCGGAGAGGATACTTATTAGAAACTATTAATGCTTATGGATCTGATTATTACTTTTCAAATTTCACATGCATGAACAGATAAACGTTGAAGAGCTTTGGCAAAGTGCTAATTCAGGTGGCTGGAGGCCGTCATCAGCTCCAAGATCTAATTGGCCACGTAAATCTCTATTATCTTCGATATAGTATATTTTTTTATCAATGATCTGAGAGCGAATAGAATTTCGGCAAACTTCTTTATTTATTTTTTGTCTTACTGGTGGCAGCACCTCCAAAAGAGAGCAATGGATATCTGCGTGTCCGTTGTAATGGTGGTTTGAATCAGCAGCGTAGTGCGGTCTGTAATTAGTTCTTAATCTTATTATTATACCTATATAAACTTGCTTCTGACACGTTCTCTATCGCTGCTATGTCAAAATATTTTCCTTCATAGCTGTTCAATTTTATTGTTTGGGGAAAGTTCAGATGGAGCCAAATGGACTGAGCTTGCAGTATATCAGATTATTAGACCACTTAGACTAGAAGAAATGAGACCTGGCAATCATTTGCTCCCTTATTTTTGGAGATCTGATAACTGTGATCACAAGTTTCTAATGCTGAACTATATCCCTTGCGGTTCTAATGAATTGCATCTTGCTCATAAGCAGCCTATATCTGTTCTCATCTCTTGTGCAATTTTAGGATGAGCTAAATGTTTGTTCCACATTAGTTAGATGGTGAATCTTGGGCTCTTATATTATTTTGGGTCAATAAATGTATCAAAACTATCCATGCTGCAGATCTGTAATGCGGTCCTTGCTGCTAGAATCATGAATGCTACACTTGTACTTCCCGAGCTGGATGCCAATTCCTTCTGGCATGATGACAGGTATATTCATTTAGCGTGTGTTCATTTATGGGCAGTCAGTTGTTTAGTTCACGGGACTCCTTTTCTCCAGTTAAAGGTGTTGAAATGAAATCGTAAATAAACTACTTTGACTAGTCACTGTGTATTCAGGCTGATGTTTTCAATTTTTCATGCAATGATTAGCCGGATGATAATAAGCTAGTACAAGTAGAATAGAATGTGGACATCAACTGAGTTATGGATTCACACCTATGCTTGATTTACCTCTTCAGCTCTTCTGCATGTTTTTCAAATCCATTTTGTTGATGGTCATTGGTCACTGATGGTTCACTAGAAGTTAAAAAAAGCATTCATTGATCTTAACCACAATTAACTTGAGTTTGCCAGTGTATTTTCATTCCATATTGGGTTTGACACTTAAATTCACATGATTTGCCATTCTGCTACCTTGGCCCTGGGGTGATATTTTTGTGCTTAGTGTATTTAGTACTGTATTGCTTTAGCTTTATACTTTTTTGTAGCTAGTTTGTGATATGTACATAATTTTTCAAAACTTTGAGCAGTGGAACTGATAATATTTTCTGTTCTGTTAATAGTGGCTTCCGCGGCATTTATGATGTAGAGCATTTTATTGCGGCACTGAGATATGATGTACGAATTGTGGAAAGTATTCCAGATATTCACAAAAATGGAAAAACCAAAAAGATAAAAGCTTTTCAGGTAAGTAATTTCTTAATCATCTTATGTACTCTGTTTATAAGCATATATGGACTGGGTTTCCTGCTTTTATTTATCTTATAATTTCCCCCTTCTCAGCTGCGGCCTCCCAGAGATGCTTCTATTAGTTGGTATACAACCACTGCTTTGGAAAAGATGAGGGAACATGGAGCCATATATTTAACTCCTTTTTCCCACCGTTTGGCTGAAGAAATTGACAATCCTGAATACCAGCGGTTAAGATGCAGGGTAAATTACCATGCCCTAATTTTCAAGCCTCATATTATGAAGCTGAGTGAGTTGATAGTTGATAAGTTGCGTGCACAAGGTCACTTCATGGCTACCCACCTTCGCTTCGAGATGGATATGCTGGCATTTGCTGGGTATGTTCTGAAATAATCTTTTAGCATAAAAATTGTGAAATATTACATGAGCATGTACTCCATTCCTTTTATTTGTTTCTTTAGCATTTTCACCAAAACCGGTGACTAATTTATCCTTGTACTAAAAAGTCTATTCTTATTTACCAACTTATAGTTCTATTAATAAATAATCTCATTCGTTAAAAAATGGTGAAAATGCATTGATAATCTAAATTGACAAATAAAAGGAAAAGAATAAAGCTGAAGCGCCAATTAGTTTGTAACAGAATACCATTTAAGGACTTTTCAGCATTTTGATAATTAGCTTAAGGTTGCCCTTTAGGATGGAAAACTTACAAATGCATAAATATTTGTATTAGTACTGCATCTGCATAAATGTTCCAATTTATGCTTCTGGTTTGAAAAAAAATATATGTTTTAATTCTCGATAGAATTAGCACTAATTAATGATGTATGCCATTTTATATTAGTAACAGTGAGAGTTGAGAATGTAATTATGTAAGTAGCAACATTTGTTATGTAACATTGTAGAACAACTAATGTCATTTTTAATATTGTATGGATGTTTTAAACAGGTGTTTTGACATATTTAGCCCAGCTGAGCAAAAAAAACTGGCAAAATATCGAAAGGAAAACTTTGCTGAAAAGAAACTTATTCCTAAAGAGAGAAGGGCAATTGGAAAATGCCCGTTAACTCCAGAAGAGGTAAATCTTTCTACATTGATATACATTTTCTTCATTTCCCTTTTTGCGACTCCATTTACCTTCGAAAGTTAAAAGAATTTATTATAAAATCTAGGTTGAATCTCCATACAACTTTTGCCTCTCTTTATATTTTATTGATCTGAAAAGTGGAGGATAAAGCAAGCATAATGAAATCTATATAAATTGTTGATATCCTTATTGTAGGTTGGTCTTATCTTACGTGCAATGGGATTCGGCAATTCTACCCGAATATATCTAGCTGCTGGTGATCTGTTTGGTGGAGAGCGATTCATGAAACCATTCAGAAAGCTGTTCCCTCGGCTTGAGAATCACAGTTCTGTTGATGCCTCAGAAGAGCTAGCCACGAACAACCATGGATTCTTGGGATCTGCTGTTGATTACATGGTTTGTCTCCTTGCAGATATTTTCATGCCTACATATGATGGGCCAAGTAATTTTGCCAACAATCTCCTAGGCCACCGCCTTTACTATGGTTTCCGGACTACAATTAGACCTGACAGGAAAAGTCTAGCCCCAGTTTTCATTGATAGGGCAAATGGTAAGACAGCTGGTTTTGAAGAAGCTGTTAGCCGTGTCATGTACAAAACAAACTTTGGTGGTCCACACAAGCGAGTTCCGCCTGAATCCTTCTATACAAATTCTTGGCCTGAATGTTTTTGTCAGACGGATACGCTGAATCCTGCTCATGAATGCCCGCCAGATAATGTTCTGCAAATTCTAGATAGCCAATTATAAAATCAAATGGGCAATGAGGTCGAGGACAATCAATGAATTCTACATAGACATGCAGCCATTTGCTTTTAGTGATTCTTACTGCCTCCCAGTTCTGGAAATAATTGACCGATGTGGGGAGAAGAGTATTTTCAGCATGCCCTTCATACAAGGTAGTCTTTTTTTTTTATCTCATAATTGTATACAGAGTCCTGTTGAATTGTCTTCATTGTACTTAAGCTGCTTAAGAAAGTGCTTCATGATTTGTGGGAGGTAAAAGAACTTGAAATCTTACTTCTGACAATATAGGTATTGAAAACAGTGGTCGAAAGTTCAAAAGAGCTTTTGAGTAGGATTATTTGTAATTGTACACAACATAGATAATGCTGCAATGTAAGTTTTCGATTTTTTTGTTGGGTACAACTTTGATTCACTTTCGGGTATTTGAGATAGTTGATTCTTGTTCACATATTGGGTCCCATGGATTGTCTAACAGAACTTGTCATGCAGTAATAGAAATATCTGTTTAGGAACTCCTTCGTCTGCTTTTTCTGATCCGATGTTATTGCCTATTTTGCTTCTGTTAATTCGATATTTGTTAATTTTTTATTATCTCATGATGAAATCTCAAGGAATATATACATATATATAGCTCTCTACCTTCTTACAGTAAGTTTTGGTTAGGAAAGAACTAAAGAAGTGACAAGTCTGTAGGATTTCGAACTTCTATCATGGCTGTTGTCAACAATTCTTTTGGTTTCTTGTATATAATATTGTAGACCTTTCTGCAAGAACTTCTAAAGCTAGTTTACTCCAAAACAAAAGTGCTCATCCATAATGCATTTTCATTTCGCCTAGTGTCCTTGACTAAGTTTGTGGGGACTAGAGGATTGATTGGTGATTTGATGTTAAAAAGTTTAGCAATCTGATCCATGCAGGTTCCGACTGCCTGGGTTTGGATTTTATTGATTCACGAGGTTGATAAAGTGGGATTGTTACCAGCTGAAGCACCAGCGGATGAGAGCCTCTATTAAATTTAGCAGTACAAGTTGTGGCTTTATACCGAAGATTTCTGAATTGAATTGATCTTTCAATGCTGTATGATTTTTGCTGAACAGAGAGATGTAGGTATCCCATTATTACCATGAATGTACACTAATGTGTAATGCTTTAGTAATGCTTAAAATTCTTGAAACAAAAAAAAAGGTGAATACCATTTTTAACTCATCTCCAAATAATTGAAATTGTGTCATACAATCATGCCCGATCGGCTGGAATCTCCATCAAAATGAATTCACAGAACAAAGAAGTGAGCTATAAATAACATCCAACACTGGTTTTGCGTATGCTCTCAGGTATCAACTTAAGTTTTGTTCGTCTTTGCCAAGCAGGCCATGCCTTGCCTCGGCATCTATTTGAAGCTAACAGTGTACAACAAATAAAATAATGATAACTGAATTTTCCAATGATAACAGAACCTAAATATATATAACCAGAATGCAAGGAAATAGATTACCAACATCTCAGTCTAAAATACAAATGGGCATAATGAAATCAAGTGAAATAAAAAGATGCCTATTCTAATATGCATTTAAAGAAAAATGATCCCTGCCAATCTCTGGGCACGTCAGCTGTTAGTTTCAACCAACATTTACAGCCAGTAATTTACAAACAAATCCTCTTTTTGAAAAACACCAAAATATGGGGAAATTGAGAAATGGAACATACAAGAGTGGTTGGTAGGGTTTAGACTGATGGTCGAGCGCGCAACTTGTTTGCAACATAAAGCAGATGGCTTATGTTTGTAGGGGGGTAATTCTGGAGTAGCTTCAGATTTGAAGTGAAGTCCCCTGCTAGTAGACGCCTCCTTACAAGAATCAGCATTGCACAGCATACTCTAAGCAATGTCTCCTGAAATTCCCATGTAATTATTGTCCAGTTATGCGGTAACTATGTTGCATGGACACTCCAAAAACTGGAGTGTCCCCGTGTCGGACACGTGTCGGTTTCAGACACGTGTCGGTGTCGGACACTCGTCGGACACGTGTCCGACACTCTAAATTTTAAATGGACACTTCCTGGACACTCCACGGACACACCTCGGACACTCCACAGAGAAGTTAATGAATCTCCTTTTGTCGAAATATGCGACAAAATTAGAAAAACATAGTGGAGGTGCGGTAATACGGCATTTATAATGCAACAATGTGGGCAAGAAAAGTAAGAGTCATACACTAGAGTTCAAGCACATTTGTTGCACATAGCCGGTAAAGGTATTAGCATGTGCAATAAAGTCACAAGACAAGACATAGTAACTATTTTGGATTTTTTTGTTGTTTTGTAATTGATCAAACGACTATAGATGATATGGATTTTATTATATACGAATATTTATGTTTGACAATTTATTTTAGATGCCGTGTCCAAATGCATATTTTTTCCAAGTTGCCGTGTCCGCGTGTCCGTGTCCGTGTCGTGTCGGACACTCGGGGCGTGTCCGAGCAACCTAGTGCGGTAATTCTAGCCAATTTTATGCAATCTACAGGTAATTGACCATAATAGAAATACAAGTGCGAATATAATGCAAATTCGAAATGTGTCAAGGCAGCTACAACTTTCCCTTAAGACATAGTAAACTATCATACAGCTCGTTTACCTAAATTATTTCATGGCAAATTCCCTTGAGACTCAAGCATTTGTACACATCTCATCCAGATTACACAATATGCCACTCAATAATCGGCGAGCTTTCTCGGTGCATTTTTCAAGCCCTATGTTGTTGACAGTCAAGAAATGGTACTAACCCACACAAGTGATTCAACTAATTTGTCCAGTTTTTCTTTTTCCTTTTCTTTTGTGTTTCCTCCTTTTTGTTAAAACTAATCTGTCCAGTTGCTTCGACTCAACCTTGCAAAATTTGCTGACAGAGACCTATACGGCGCTCAAAGAACATCATTTGGTGTATAGTTAAACATGACTTATTATGATCAAGTAGTGGTGTACAAGGAAGAAATTCTGTTATATTCACTCCCTATAACATGGCACTAAAAGGAAAAATGAGATCCTCATAAAAATGTAAAATAGAATGAAGGGAACAACATTGTACCTGAGGACCTTCAGGGTCACTAAGAAGTGTGTCCCAAATATGAAGACTATCTGCAAAATTGAACTCCTGAGTCAAGAGGAGAGTAATCCATCTGAATGCATAAAATTGCGGGTTGACCTGTTATTTTCAAAGGGAAAAGTAGTAACAGCATTAGAGCATTATCAACCAATTACAGGATAAAAAGCTTATAACAACAAGATATCCAAATCTAAGTAAAAAAAATGCTGTTTTTTTCTTAATTTATCAATAGAAGAGGGGGTTGGTGGTGTGACACTACATTGCTGACAATCTTCATATCTGCTTCAGAGAGATGAATACCGTAGTGATATCATCTGAATATGGGTTATGGTATGGACCCACAAAGAGGATCACCAAAATCATTGGTTTCCCTTATTTTCTGCTACGAAGCTTGGTGATTTGTAACTCCATCTATATTTTTCTTAACTGCAATTAATTTTATAATGTTTCCCCCTCCAACACCTACCTTTCAAAATATACAAGGATCTGACGTACATTTATGTTGGAAAACTCCTAAATACTAAAAGCCCTAAATAATAGAATACTCCTAGATGACAGAAACCCTGAGTAATAAAACTTCCTACATAATACAACTTGGAAAAAATTTCAGAAAATCGTAATACCTGAAACCTCGTTATAAAATATTATAAAAATGTAAACTGCAACTTATCGTTTCAAGTTCTTTTCATCACCCAGGATTCGTACTTACTTTGGTTTTATCAAAGGGTTAAAGAAACTTTTATGCCCAACGGATGTCCTCATAACACAAAAATAAAGGCGCTGAAATCAATGACACTATATTTGGAAAGAGTCTGAAGGATGAGAATGCCACAGAAGACATGTTTTTTTAATGTTCATAAGAGAGCACCGGATTATAATGATAGACCAATTTTTATGAGGTAACCAATATTGAGATTAGGTTGCCTTAACCAAAGAACGCACGGAGTGCTACCATGATAAATCAACCATTGAACCAGAGATTTGCAACAAACAGAGCGCTCAAAATCATGCACATATGACTTCCAAGCGTCAAGACTCAAGAGGGCCGGAGAAAAACACAAGTATAGCCCACAATAACTGGAACCATAATTCAGAATCATGTCTAACCTTGGTTGCGACCTCAAGATGACGCCAAAGCTCCTCATCATGTTCCTTCAAAAGTTGTGCCAACCTTGTAATTGTCGCCCGTATTCCAACAACACTGTTATCAAGCTGCTGACAGAAATTATCCCGGAATCCGCTCAGCAACTCAACAAAACAAAAAAATGTATCTGCTTCTGCACAAGCCTGCATAATAAAGAAATTCCAAAAGGTTACAATTAACAATTAAAATGATGCTTTATCTAACCACAAATAGCATGCATGTTGTGCATCGTGTTAATTCTCATGGTTCACGGAATGGTTATGCAGCAACAGACACTAGGGTTGAAAGTGGGGCGGGGAATCCCCGGTAAGAATCCCCACAGGGTGGGGATGGGAATTTTTTCCCGAATCCATAATGGGGACGGGGATAGCATTCCCCAACCCGATAAATCCCCGAACCCGATAGGCTTGAATGAGTTTAGATTTAAAGTATGTGTAAACATTCAAAGTAACATAAATAATTAAATAGGTACAAATAAGTTACAATAAAATATAAGAATATAAGACTCATAAGGTTCATATTGCTATAAAACAAAGACAAAAGACTTAAAAATTGATAATTCAAACATCATTTAACTTTTACTGACTATGAAGTAGTACTTTAACTTAAATTTATATTAGTTATAAAGTATTTTTTAATTTTTTTACTCATATATTTTATATTAATTTTTTTGAAGCATTGAAATGAAGTAGAACATAAATTTTTCATATTTATAATCTTAATCGAGAATTGGGGAGTCACCGATGGGGAGTGGGGAAATTTTTTTCCCCGATTCCTTAATGGGGATGGGGAATGTTTTTTCCCCGAAACCTTAATGGGGATGGGGATGGGGAATGCATTCCCCGCCCCATTAAGCCCCACTTTCAACCCTAGCAACAGCAGCTTGTGTATGCATCCTATGAAAGTGGAGAACTTTATAGAAAGATACAGTTCTCAACTGGGTGGGTATCTCAAATCAAAACATAACATCTTAACATGCATGCATACATACATACATACATACATACATACGTACACATACACACACCACACATACACACACACACACACACACATAACCCTAACCACACACACACGTACATACGTACGTACGTACATTACACACACACCACACACACACACACACACACAGAAACAGAGACACACACACACACGTACACACACACACACACGTACACACACACACACATGCACACATCCACACAAATACATACATATACAAACGAGTGTGCTGAAAATACGTAAGTTCCAACCAATATTTTTCAAAAGTCACTCCTGAAAGTCTCAGCAGAGTACCAGACCAAATATACATGCCAATGAGAAAGCAGTTTTCTGTTAACTGTTCAAAATTCAGCACAAGACTCCTATAGTTATCAGAATCTTACGATTCTCGATACAAATCTTACGATTCAATTCAATTCAACCCCAAATCTATTAAATTCATCCTGAATCTTACGATTCAATACCGATTCAGTAGCGAATCAGCCGAATTTTATGATTCTACCGATTCGATTGATTCATGATCTATAATAGATTAAATCATGGTAGAAGCATATTATTTTGAAGATGATGAAGTTATGGATTTGATTCAAGGTAGCCAAAGTCGATTGCCCAACCAATTAGTTATCGAAGCATGGAGGAACCCAAGGCCAACAATGGACTCCGGGCGAGTTCAACATTAACTTTTCAAATTCTAGATCATTACTAGTAATGTTATTTTTTAAACATAAAAATCGAAGCTAAACTAAGAATATACCAACATAGACTAATACTTTTATAAAGATTATATATGCGTTAGATTTGAATTTTAAGTACTTTCAATTCTTTTAATATTAAACTTGCATATCTAGACCAAATGTAATAACATCTCTTATGTTAAATTAAATGTTTTGTTTTTATAATTTTACGAACATGAATCGAATCTTACGGTTTGATTCGATTACGATTCCCGAATCACAAAATTGGGATTATGATTCTCAATTTGAATCCCGATTCGACAACTATGGCCCCTACTTTCAGGTCAGGGTAATATTGAAAGAAAAATTTGGACAAGAAGGGCGCTTATAGAAATTTCTAGAAGTCCATAAATATACTAAAGGGAAATGGGAAGTAAACGTGAATTCCTACTAGTTAAGAATTGGGTAACTTATGTGAGAGATAGGGAGTGGCTGGTCCCCTAAAAAGGGCTCAGGGATGTAAAAAACATATGCCATTACTTTTCCTTACTCTTGTTCTAACAAAACCTTAATGACGTACAAACATTTTAAGTGAATGTTGGAATATGATAAACTTTACATTCTGGAAACCAAACACATGAAAAAGTTAAAATTTCCACCATAACTTAAGGTATATGACAAGAGAAACTTAGTTCACAAGCAAAGTATAGTAACAATAATAACAGTTAGGCAACAGAGAGAACAAAAAAAGGCACTCACCGCCATTTCCTCATCTGAGTCGTTTCTAAATACATAAAATATAGGTGCCAGAATTTCATTCATCCCTTGAACATATCTAATTCCCGGATTTAATTTAGCAAATACATTTAGTATGTTTCTCAAAGCATCCTGAAGAGAAAAAAGGCAAATGTAAGCCATTCAAACAACTTAGGTCTAGATATATTATCAAAACTAAAAAATAACAGCCAACCTGATTAGATTTAGCAAAAGCCGAGTCCCCAGAAAAGAAGTGCATGTCTGGATGGGTTCGATTCACATCTCGGTCAATCTGCTCCATGATCTCTGTGTCCTACAAAATGATGATATTGGAATTACCTGATAGGAAAAAATGCAAAAAAGTACTAGAAATGACATCATTATCCTACATTGCAATCACACAGGGTATTCATTTCAGATGCTTACATTAACGAACAAATAGCAATGTCATGGTCATGACCAGAAAATTATCCCCAATAAGCATTATGTGAATGAGCACTTAAGCAGAACATAGATCAAAAGAAAACAGAAAAAGACTATAACTGCAATAAAAAATGAGAGCATTCAAAGGCATCGAATCACATGCTATGAAAATACTTGTAAATAACATGCCAAGGTACCACTGAGAACAAGAAGTCAAGAGCCAAAACTGCATTTCAGATGGTAATGTCATTTGTTTTGACTGATACACAAAGGCCCAAAAAAATCCTAGACTAAGAACTGCTATTACCCGTCAGAATCTCCAACAGTTAACACTTCACACAACTATTCACGCACTTCACTGTCCAACTCTCCATTTTCAGGAGGAGCAGCCCAAGGGCACTGTGATCTCAGGCCACTAAATACGACAGTACATTGAGAACTAAATTCAAGTGTAGGAATGCAGAGCTTTTGACATTACTCTGAAGCTAAATGCATGAGAATGGAACAGAAAGAATTTTATCATAAAATTCACACATAAATCCATCTTTTTCTTTTCATAGCTTTTCTTCTTTATTGTAGAAAACACCAAAAGTGAGAAGAAAATAAAAGATCCCCGAAGAGTTTAATGTGATACCTGGAAGAACTGATTCCAGATGCTGGTCTTCCCGAGGCTCAAAGGATGTTCTCCTTGGGGTATTTCTGACCTTGAAAGCATACCCCTGTTTTCACAATTTGGGTCGTCGCCAAAAACCGTAGATTTCTCCAACCTCCTTGCGATTTCTGACTAACTAGCCACAAAAAGAATTAGATACTGCCAACTATTCACAGTATATATAATGAATTTAAAGAATCCAAGGTCTTCGCATAAAGAAATTTCAAAATGTAATAACTTCTTGTAGTTCAAAAGACAAAATTGGGCTACTATCGCAAGCATATACCTAGTGTGCAATTTTGCCCTTTCTTAGGCAAGTTTACATGGTTTAACTGTGCTGTAAACTGATTAAGGACTTCCCACTCAGATAACGTCAAAGACTCAAAGATAAAACAAACAACATGGAATATTACTGTTTAGTGTCAGCCTTACGACGGTCATAGTTCCATGAGATCATATCCCAATAAACAGTTTCGAACAAAAAATTCAGGCAAGAGAATGTCGACTTACAGGATTCATCAGAAGATCCTCTTTAAAATGCTTATACTGAGACCTCTTCTTAGCCAATTCAGAAGACCACAATGAACGATCAGGAGGTAGGTATCCTAGCAGAAGCTGACAAAATCAAGTAAGCATTAATTTATCACACTTAAGTAACAAAATTCGTCCAAACATTTTCACATTTCAAAATCAGACACTACTCAAATAAATTCATACAAATTGATCAGGAGAGAATACCTTCCACACTGCAGAACGAATGCCAGCACCATCTGGTATCCCCTGAGAAGCAATTATCCTCAGTTCTTTCATATTGATCACCTTCCTGGATAACTACACCCAAATTCCATCACCAAAATCAATTCACGAACACACATTCACATAAACAAATAGAATAATCCTAAATCAAAGTAATCCAGACCTCGGTCAAAAGCTGCGCCTGTCTAGATATATCCTCGGCAGAAGGACTAGTAACAGAACTTCCATTATCCTCAGTCTCATCCTTAACACCGCTATTGCTATTATTACTACTAACACTAATTCTGGAATCCTTATCTTTAGTTCTGATTTCAGGTTTTGGAGGAGTCGGAGTCGGAGGCTCTTCCCGTATCTCGACCGGAGGCAGAACCGGAGCCGGCGGCTCTACAGGAGAACCAGTAGCGGTGGTGGTGGTGGAGAGCTTGGGGGAGTGGGGAAGGCGATGATCAGCGCCGGAGGAGGAGGGAGGAGGGGTGGACCAGAGAGTGCTGTTGAGCCAATCAGGTACTTTTTTCTTCCCCATTTTGGAGAGAATTGGGGATTGAGAGAAGGAGAAAGAAGAAATCAAAGTAAATTCATGGAGTTATCAGGTGACCCGATCGATTTTTTGGTTTCTTCTTCTTCCCTTTGCGCGAGAGAGGAAAGGAAATAGGGTCACAGCCTGTTACGGACTCACGGTTAAGGTGCAATTAGGTTAAACTAGCTTTGCAGTTAATTGTTTGTTAAAGTTGGGTTACTAGTACTAATTCTAAGGGTGGGGTCAGCGGGTGGGACAATGGAATCCGTTTTTAACTTATAAATAGTATTATTGAAGTACTTATTTCAGTATAAATTTATATGTATATAATATTTATAAGTAATAAATTGAATTGAATTAAACTGAATATAAATTAAAAAGAATATAACTTAATTCATCTTTAAGCATCTATCCAAAATTAAATCATAAAATATCTATAAAATAACCTTAAATTGAAAAGCCAACCATCATATCTTTTAAAATACCCCCAATTAAAATGTTACCATCTTTTGATAAAAAAAAAGTTGGGTTATCCCCGACATATATTGATAACATGGCTTATAAGTCATAAAGCGTGAAATTACTAAAAAGTAAAAATGATTTCAAGAAAAACTATGAGCCAATAAAATTAAGTGATTGTGTATATGTTTTTACTTGATTAAATTTTAAGTGTTTGTAATTTACTTAAAATTAAGTTAAAATACTTATAAGTTGTAAAATGATCACATTTAATTATGACTTGATGCATTAATATTATCCTCAACTTATGTTTAAAATTTTGCTGCCTCCTTAAATTTTAAAAGTGTCATTACAAATATCTCAACTTTTAAAAAGTACACCACTTTTGTTCCTAAGTGTTACATGTCATCTTTTGATTGGAGGGGAAAAATCTTTAAAAATGATATCTTTTAAAAATCAAAGTAACCAGAAGCTGACATATGGCATTCAGGGAGCAAAGTGATACACTTTTTAAAAGTTTAGATAGTTACGAGGACACTTTTAAAATTTAGGAAGACAACGAAATTTTAAAAATAAATTGAGGATATTATTGATACATTACACATTTAATTATTGATTAAATGTAATTACACACATCAAATTGATAGATAATAGAAAAATCTTCATGAAATATTGTATTGTTAATTCCATACTTGTTTTTATCAAATTCCATACTTTTTTAATGAAAAATTCCAGACTTAATTATACTTATGATAGTTAAAAACAACTGTACATGTGTATTGAGATCAGAGAAAATATTTAAATCGTAATAATACCAGTTTTAAACACATGAAGGTAATAACATGTATTAAATTAAGTAAAGTTTGATACTGACATGTAATTTTTCTTTCTAACTGGTAGTTTAAAGTAGTGGTTGAGTTTTGAAGTTGTGATTCTAGAGGTCGTAAGTAAGAGTTCATACTTGGGCGAGGTGAGATTAAGTTTATCTTTATTATTATTGTAAGTCCATATGAGGTAATTTTTTTTTTTAAAAAAGTAGTATTCAAAAAATAATTAAAAAAAAGTGGTTATATATTAATTTAAACTTTTATATCTATCGGTTCTCTGCCATTAAAAGATCATAAACATATAATCTCGTGTATATGATGTGCAGTTAATATATTATCATGTTATTAGAGAACGTTGTAATTATTTTATTAGTTAAATCTTTATACCCATAACAAAATTGGACTATAAATATAATTTATCTTATTAGCATTCCACGGTTTCATTCTCTTCAAATTTCTTTCTATCTACTTTCATTTCTCGATATTCATTTATATATTATAAGAGTATCTCATATCAGGTGGCCGGTAATTTAGTTCACGGTAAGCCTCTTCAAAACATTAGCTATAGATTAACAAAATATTATGGCTTTTTTAAGTAGGTCAAATATATATATATATATATATATATATATATATATATATATATATATATATATATATATATTTCGGCTCAATTATCTTACTGCCCTCCTTAATTCTCACAAGGTTTTCTCAACCCCCTTCAGTTAGCCTTTTTGCATCTCTCAATCCTCCAAATCTAATGTGGCAAAGAAAGTATGGTGACTGATCAAATCACGTACGTGAAAAATTAAACATAAATTATTTTTAATTAAAAGTTAGCAACGGTAAAGATAACGGGTAGAAATCCCAAATTTTAAATCCCCAGCTTTATTTCTCAAATCCCACCCCACTCTTTATTTCATCTGTTCTTCAAATTGCTTGCTTCTCAAACCCCTAGCAATTCTTACTTGCGTATGCTTTGGTATCGAACAACATTATGGCTTTTTAAAATAAAATAGATGGACATGGCAATGGAGCAGGTAGAGCAAAGAGAATGGCAATCATAGAAGTAGTGAACATGAACACAAATGAAAAACACCAAACGTGTCCTGCTAATGTAATGCATGGAGTAGAAAAATGGCCCCATGGATGTGTATACTAGCTTTTGTTCTGTATAAAGTCATGGTTGTTCCTTTTTTTTTATGCATAATTGCGGGGAAACACTTTTTAGATTTGCTTTTTGATCTACGACTTCCAATAACCTCAATCATCTATTTACTCAATTTTTATGAAGGCCTAGAAACTCTTAAACTTATCCTTAAATATCTATTTACTTCCTAAACTTGTAAAAAGGTTTCAAATGACCCTTGAACTTTCAAAAAACACATTCCAACTCTTTGAAACTAGCAGGACTTTCTTCACCCGACATCATATACGCTATTTGACACTAAGATTAGCAAAAAAAAAAAGGCTTAATGCATACTTGGCCCCCTCAACTTGTGGTAAAAATGTGTATCGCAACCCCCCCTCAATGCACGTGTCACCATGTGATTGGTCCGACTTTTCAAAGATGTCAGAATTTTTATTTTCCTCTCCAATTAGAAGGTGAGGGGGCTACAGTGTACACTTTTGCCAAGTTTAGGGGGTTGGTAAAGTTGCCAAGTTGAGGGGGCTAACTATGTATTAAGCCTAAAAAAACGAATACCGGCTATTCAACAGGCAGGCCAAGTCAAAGAAAATAACTATATAGTGCTTAGTTGAAACATTCATTCCATATAAATTCAGTTTTGAGTGCTAGATTTTAACCCAATTTAATAGTGTAATTTGTGTACTCTAACAAACACATTAAATATGAAAATTCCCTGGACTTCTGGAAGATCCATTTTCACAGCACATGGAAAGACAGAAGCTATTGCAACTTAAAGAACACCGAAGAATGGGTTATTGATTGCTGAGTTTAGCTCAGACCCAGCCGAATTTAGCACCGGCATTTCTACCTTATCCCTGGGCAAGAACAAGAACTCACCGCCTTCAATTTTCTCAAATCCGCACAGCTCCAGAAACTCGATCCCACCTTTCAGTGAACCGACTCTATCCTGGAACCCAAATAACAAAGAAACCCGCATAAACACAAGCACTCGACTTTCGAACTCCATTGTTACAGCATAATGAATTCCTACCTGAAATGTCTGGTTGTTGAGCCTTATTTTTCTGAACTTCTCCTCATTAGGATTTTTAGCAACATTTCCTATGTAAGTGAGGAGAGTCTGGAATGCTCGCTTTACTTTTGCATCATCATCCTACTCGCAAAGAAAACAAAGTGAAAAACTATTATAGCCGAATCAAACAATGGAGGCAGATAAAGAACCGTGTTTTTACCTTGTGATTCTGCTTAAGAGATCGCAAACAATCTCTCATTTGCTCTGCCTTTGTGGCTGGCCTAACAGGCAAGAAGGAGCTCTGTCCATGATTCATCAAGCATGTTCCAACATTACAAATTTCAAACTAAAAATAACACATCAAACAAAAACTATTCCGCATATCGTACCTTTTTTTCCTCTACAACAGGAGCAGAAGGTTTCACAGTTTGAGGATCTTCGGGTGGCAATCCAAGCTTCTTCCTTCTTTCAGCCTGTGAAGCAGCAATAGAACTTTTTCATAAAAACTAAACAACCAACGGTATCCACAGAAAAGGAATAGTGATTTTATATATGCAACCAGATCTCGCTTCTAATGTCTAATGTCTACTGTCTAGTGCCCTTCCTCCTTGTTAAAGTATCAATATCATTACCACATATTTTCAAATCAATTAGCCTCTGTTTTATTGTACAAGAAAGTAATTGAAGCAAAAGGATAGCAGGAACCTTGTCTTCTTCCAACTTCTGACGAATCTTTTCCCTGGCCCTCCTCTCTTCTTCTTTCTCTGCCTTCCGCAAGGCCATTATACTGAAACAGCATTAAACACCATTGTAAATTGTAATCACAAATTACAAAACATCTGAATAAATACAGCTAAAATCTACAGAGAAAGACAAACCGCTTTCTTTCATTATCTTCCTCCATTTTCTTGGCTTGTAGGAGCTCCTTGCCAATTCGAATCCTCTCCTAAGCACCGTATTATATGAATGTTATTAAATGGAAGTACTAAAACATAAAATAACACTAAACACATCAGTACGTTGCTTCCTATAGTATGCTGGAGGAAAGTCGCCCCGGTAAGACAGCTTAAGCAAGACAAATCTTATGTGTGTAACACATGCTATTGGAGAAGTCTGTTTTATCTGTTTTTCATCTATGTATGCTTGAACAATGAAAATTATATTTTGGAATGATTTTCATGCATTTATACATGTGTCAGAACATGTATGCAACATTCCATGTTTAAATAGTAAAGCCAGAATAAAAAACAAAGTAAAAACATAGAAAAATGGTTGCATCACTGACTCAGGGTACAACACCAACAAGCCTTCGTAGATTAATCATAAATTGAAGTCTAGTGAGCTTATCTAAGTTCAGAGTGTTTACATCAGACAGATATGAGAATAAAAAAAATCCTTTCCCAGGTAAATTGCATGCAATGTGAATGCTCGATTTAGTTAAGTATTTACTAAAAAGCAAAAGATTACAGCTAGTGCAATCTCTGACAAAAAAAAATAAAACCAAATTACTTTTTTTACTTCATCTTTGAGGTTTTCAATGGTGCATTGTTGATATAAGTACATTATATATTACATATGCATCAGTCCCAATGAACAACAACAGCAACAACAACATTACCCCAATGCCTTCAAAGCTCCCGCACAAGTGGGGTAAGGGGGGGTCGGGTGTACGCAACCCTACCTCTGTAATTACAAAGAGGTTGTTTCCAATTGACCCTAAAGTGGAGTTGCAACAGCTATCCATGACTTCACAATAAAAGAAGCTCGGATAGTTTAATGAGTCATTTTGCTTTAGTCCATTATAATCTGAAGCCAAAGAATGGTGAATCTTTGGCCCCATCAAAATGATGGATCAGTCCCAATGAACAAATGAGGCAAAATTTTGATGCAGCAAAAAAGCTCCAAAAGAAAAAAAAAACACAAAAATGTTATTAAAATTATAAATGGAACACCTTTTCTCTTTCTCTTTCCATTCTCCTTTCTTCCTCCTCTTTCTTCTTGCGAGCACGCTCCCTTCAAGATCATTTACATAAAAGATGAGCATAGCACAAAAATACTGCACAAGGTCTATATAGGTGGTGGAAAAAGAGAGACTAGATATTAGTATACAGCCTGACCTTCAAAAATCCCATTTTTCCATTAAAAACAAGTAATATGGTTATAAAACTTATAATAATATACAACACCCTGGAACTTCAGATGATCAATGAAAATCAACAATTGAAACTTGAACGCTGCTGATACGATAATATAAGTCTTTCTAAGCACAACAAAACTAACAAACAGCAATATACCACTGCATCCATGGAGAAGTATAGAGAGTATGATTTAGCTTACAATAACCGCTATAGTTTCAGACGTATGATATTCACATTGTCTATGAAACTCAAACTGGGTCCAGCTAAAAATATTGTTTCAACCTTTCAGATTATCATTACACCAAAAAATGTTTAAATGGCTTGTCTTTTTCACCCGACTCATAACTGTCTAACAGGCCGTTTGTGCACAAAAATTCACTACACCAAAACCAATAAGGCCAATGACCACACAAAAATTGAATAGCAAGTAACCAAAACACACATAGATAATTTGTTCAACAATTTTGTTTATTATAGTCCAGGTTCAAAAAACGAAACCAATAATCCACACTATCTAGACAAGCCATAGTGACAAGGGATAATGAAAACATGGTAGATAGTGATACTATGATTGCATGGCAATGTATCTTACTTCAGTTCTTCTGCTTTTCGCTTCACTTCTTCAGGTGTAAGAGAGGGTTTTGGTGCCTCGCCTTTGGTGTTAGCAGGTACCTTAAGAAAAAAAAAATATCAGGAGAAAGATTGTATGACAGAGAAATGATTGATGTAACGACACCTATAAAAGAAATTTAAATGCAGAAAACTCCAGCAAGAATCTCTGCAAGCTTAACGATTGAAGCCACATAGGGCATACAACAAATACTAAGATAGGGAGACAAATACGGTAGAAAAGAAAGTAATTAAAAAGATACACATCCAAACAAAAGCAAGTGGCAATAGATTCCTACCAAGGGCATTTCATCAATATCTGGGTCATTCTCATGCTCGACTACCCAATTTACAGCAGCTTCAAGACTGTTATTACCTGAGAAACATGAAAAAGGATTACCCAACTCTCAGTTTTGACCATAGCCAAAAGGTCCAAAACACAAGTCCAAATTTTAGGTGATTTACCAGCTACCATTCAATAAAAAGTCTTTACTGAATCTTGATTACATAGATTATGTTATGGATATTGAAGTTATGCATGTGTATCAATTATTTGCACGTCTAACTCATATGACCTCTATTACATGTAGCTACTACATCTGACTATTGTATTTGTATTGCATCCTAATATTTGATCATCTGTGTGCTATAACATGTTTGGGATTTCAGGTAAAAGTGGTAAACCAAATACACTATGGAATGGATAAGGAAATTTCAATCATTGATATAACCACAACTAATCAATGCATGCAAGAAAATCCTGTCTAGATCACCGATCAAACATATAGCATACACAAATTTTCACATACATACTAAAATTGAATTAATTGTATAACCACCTACCCACCAGCAGCACTGATAATCTTCAAAAGACCTAAGACGCATTACTTGTTGATTCTTCTAGATTATATATTTCCTAAAAGAAGGCCTTGTTCTCTTGGACTTCAAATCAATTCAGTTCAATTCAACATAGTTAAAAATTTACACTGAAATAAGTTAAGCTCAGTTCAGCTCTCAAAAGTTCAAGAGAACATGGTTGAAATCCCCCAAAAGAAAAAAACTACATCTATTGTTCAAGTATCGGCAATAGCATATGATGACAAGTTTTAACCTCCATGAAAGAAAGAATCTTCCAATGACTTTACCAGAATAATGAAGTGCCCTGGTTGCTCGTGCCTTCGAGAATCCCATTCCTTCTAATTCCTCAAGGAGCTTTTGGTCCACTTCTGGAGCCACCATTTCTATTGTGCAGAAATAAACATCAACATGTGACATGAAGGCTAAAGCCAAACATAAAATGAAAATCAATTTCTGTAAGTAAAGCAGGTAATGAACTTAATCAAACTAGCAACAAGGCAAACTGTCATGTAGAAAGAGAGGCATATCCACAATCTGTCCAAGGTTTTTCTATTTTATTTATCTTGCAATGAAAAAATAAACAAGAGATATCAATAAACTATATATTTATTTCTTGCCCCTTCCTGGAACAAACCACTTCAACTTCAAGCCTTCAAGACACCCAAAGTACCGAAACCCCAATATCACAAACTCATGCCAGAAGTCTGATAGAGTAAAATTACCACAAGATTCTGTGTCAGTGCCACTATAATGGAGATTTCAAACCAAAATGGCATAAGAACATTAGTAAACTAACATATTTGATATTTCACTAGAAAGAATATGACAGAACCATAGCAGTAACAGTCACAAGAGCAGCATTACAGCCTCCCATTATCAATTACCAAAAACAGCAAATTTTTGACTTTTTACCAGAAAAGATAACCATAAAACAAGAAGCATTCTCAACAAACATTTACTGTCCTTAGTGTTTGCATAAACTGCTACCTAAGCAACCGCAAACAAATAAACTGAATCTACTCTCCAAGAAAGATGAAAAACCTATGCTACATGGACTTGTTTGCGAGTATCCGATACGGGTACGGATCCGAGTATCGGGTATGATAAGTGTAAAAATTTTGGACACTTGGACCCTGTCCTAATTTTTGACTCGGACACGTGTGTGTGTGTGTGTACATATATATATATATTAGTAAGAACAAAAATCTGTTTTATTAAGTAGGAATAATTATTAATCTGAATTTCAAAAATGAGGAAAAGAGGAAGTTTATTGATTATGAAAAGTAATTAGTATTTAATTAGGTAAATTACTTCTCTTATTAATTAGGTTTATCATATAAATGGAAAGTTAATCAATTAGGAAAAGTAATTAGTATTTAATTAGGTTAATTAATTCTACTAGTAATTAGTTTAATTGGGTAAATAAAGAGTCGGCCATGTTCCAAGCCTATTTTTTTGCCATGTTTCTTCTCCGTCTTCAACCTAATTTAACCTTGCAAAACGCCGCCGCCACTGCACATACACCTTCAGCCGTGTCTGACGGCACATGGCCGGATCCGATCCGGATTCCATGTCCGTACCCGTGTCAGGGTCGTGTCGACACGGGTGCAGCCTCCATTATGAAGAGTCCGAGTAACATAGTGAAAAACAAAACCATATAAACTCAAAAGATTATCAATAGAGGAAATAAACATAAGATACCAAAAAAATAATCATGTATGCACACTATAACTTCTAAAAGGCTTCATTGGTGACGACAAGTTGAAACAAGTCAACAATGCAATTGCACAAAGCACCTTCAAAAGGACCACTGGCACTTCCATCAACGGACTCATCTATATCCATTGGTGCCTTTGGAGCTTCAAGATTGATTGGTTTTGCTGCCTCGGAAGTCTTGTCAACAAACTCTGTATGTCCAGTTCTCTTTGTATGAAGATCACTTTCCTTCACAACAAAATAAAACCATAACCCAAAATGCTATTCAGCTGATAAATGCCTTTCAATGAACTACAAATTAACCTAAATTTCATGAGCGGTGGTTTCAAAGTTTCAATCTTTAAAAGTTAAACAAACTATGGGCACCCAGACAAAATATGCTAAAAGTGAATCAAGCTCAAAACTGAACCTAGCAATTTGGGGGAAATTAATACTCTCGCATGCTAACTTCGAACATCAAAAACAAATCGGAATTAAACCTTCCACACAGGATTGCCTATATGATTCCAGACCGATTTGATTTCTCGGAGGCAAATTCAAATTTCAAACAGAAAACATAACAGAAAGACAAAATCAATGAATTGATGAAAGCGTACTGTTTTAGATCGGCAAGGTTTGCTGCAAGTAGTGCAGGTGAGATTGAGGACGGCCTCCGTGGACTCGGAGAAGTTGGAGTGAGAGGTAAGCTCGGCATGTTCTTGTGCCTCCTGAACAGATTTCAAAAGGGTTCCACAGTCACCACATCTTAAAGATACTCCCGCCATTGGCGATCCACCGATGGGTCTGTCGATAGAGTTTGCGGTATGGCGGTGACTGGTGTGATGATGATAATAGATGGCTATTTGGCTTTGGCTTTGGCTGGGCTTGATGAGAAGGTTAACTAACTTAAAAGGCAGCAATGCGTTGATCTGTTTGTATCTAACTATTTATTGTTCAGTCAAAAAAAAAAACTATTTATCGTTCATTAATTACTACTAGAATAGAATTTATAAAGTTAGTTGGTGTTCGGAAGTGGGTGAGTTTAAAATAATGAGTTAGTGTTTTTCAAAACCTTAAAGGTTATTTAAAGTTTAAATTCTTTAGAATCGGATATATTTTAGTTAATTTTAATTATTAATTAAATTTTAATAATTTAAATTAATTTTATGAGGTTTATAGTGTAATAAAATTTAGACTATTAAAATTTAATATATTATTAAAATTAATTAAAATATATAATTTTAGAAAGTTTAAACTTTAAAAATTCAAATCATTTTCTAAAATTGTTTATTAGGAAATACGGTGTTTGCTAAAACTTTGCTAGGCGAGTTTGGCTAGGTTTTGCAGCTTTTTTAAAAGTTATATTTTAAAGATATTTTAGGAGATGATTAAAATATATGAATGGTTAAGATATATTATTTAAAATTAAGATATATACTTATATTTAAAGTTTTTTATAATAATTTATTTTAATAATAGTTTAAAAGGTAATATTAAATTGACCTTAAGTAGTATAAATTTGAGAGATGACTATAAATAATAGGTGAAAAAGAAAGGAAAATTCTATAATATATTCTAGCTTATCACAATGTATTGTAAGTTATGCTAACATATACCCAGACTCATTTTATAGGATAAATTTCAAAAAGCTCCGTGTGATTTCATTCATTTATAAAATGAGGTCTGAAATTTTTTTTTTATTAAAATAGGGTCTGTAGTTTTAAAAAATTTATAATATGGGGCCTACGGGTTCAAAATAATGGTGTTACATCGAATATTTTTAACAATTCAATATTTTCATAATTTAAATTTATTATTTAACAATTATACGTGATATTTGAGTAATTTTTGAAAGTTTTTTATTTTTTATGATTTTTTAAAATTTGTTATCATAATTTAATAAAAAAAAATATTTGTACTATTTAAAAAATTTCAAAAAAATTCACCGATGTGTATTTGTTTTTAATAATCATCCTGCAAAAATTAGATAAAAAAGAACAATATTACCTATTTTCGTGACATAATTTAATATTGAGAATCTTTTATTTTTAAATTTTTTTAAACTACGTACCCTTTTTATAAAAAAAATTCTTTAGACCCTATTTTACAAATGAGTGAAACCACAAAGTTTACCATTTTTATATTCTAAAATTTTGACCCTTAGATAAAATAACTTATTTTTTATAATGGTAACGCAAAAAAATCTCATCTTTTATTACACCTTCAAGTACGGAACTTATCACCTTCTATTTTTCTTCTTTCACAAGTCTCTGTGTTAATATTCCAACGGTAAAAAAAACCTTAAACAAAAACCTAAAATGGGTAAAATTTGTTGGAAAATTATTTATTATTTTAGAAGAATTTTATCTTTGACTGTGTTTTAATATTAATAGCTGCGTTTGATTTTATGAATTTATTTAATTATAAAATAGATTTGTGTGCACATGAGAGAAACGGTTTAAAAAATCGTTTATGGTGTAAATAAGAGGTCCATATGAGAACTCAATTTTATTGTGTTAACAATATTAAATACATTTTGTATTTTATAAATAATAAAACATACCTATTAATTATATATATAATTATTTTCCAAATATTTGGCCGTTACTAACTAATTGATTTGATCAATTCAATTTCATCAACTTATTTTAATTAATCCTAAGGTGGTTTGGCTTTTGACTATGTCATTAAACGAATAGATTTATTAAGTAAATTAGTTTTGTTTTTGTCCCGCATAATTTGAGATGTTTTCAGCAAATGTGAACGTTGGCCAATGGCTCTCATTTTTCCTATAAAAAGCTATAGCACGTCCAGATTTGTTAGAGCACAAAATTACCTTTGCTTCCACATTTTTATACAAAGAATGCTCAACACCTTCCATATATTCTTTATATAAATTGTTTTGGATATATATTTCCTGATCCAACCAACTGATTGAATTAGCTGTTTAATCCTGGAAGGAACTACAAGTATCCTTTAAGGATAATGTCGTTCGACATGACTCAACTTATCGGTGTTCACATTCCTTAACCTGTTTATATTTTCATAATATTTTCTATATTACTTTATCGATCACATTTATTTATTTGATGCAAGGTGGAGACAAGCAAGCAGTATAAGGCGAGCATTAGAGCAAAGTTGGCACCTCCATACGCATTAGGGAAAATGGGAGATCAAATATTTATTTCTTTATTTACTTTTGTAATTGTTATCCAATAAAATCTTTCATCTATTACTCGTTACATAATCTAGCAATCCAAATTTAAATTCAAAGCTCGAATTTAAACCTTTATAGATAGAGAACGCATTGGAATCACTTCAAGTCAAGAAATAGAATCTCATAAAGAGAAGCTAAAACGGAATGAAACAATTCTATAGCCGTTTGTTGCAATAATTGATGGCTAATATCAATAATTGAATTTAAAATCCAAATTGTTTTCAATTGAAGATATACAATTAAGGGGACATTTAGTTTTGTTTTGTTGCTTTGGTTGAAATCAATAGAGATGCGTTTGCGAGGTTGGTGTTAATGCTTTCGATTATTGAATAGTTGATTTCAATGGTGATAGAGTGTTCAGTTCGAGCCATATGTCTAATAATTTGATTAATCAAAGTTCATATTTATGAAATTAAAAGTTGAGAATCATCCATTCTGAAGATGTAACACTTAATTGCATTTTATGGATGAGAAATTATTGAAGTTGGATAAAAAGTTGATAAAGTTGAAGAGATTGGATTTGTAGTTTAAAAATTGAGAAATTTAGAGAGATGAAGAAGCCATTTAAGATTATATGTGAAGATTTAACGAAAGCAATTACCACGCATATTTATTATATTTTACTCTTCTAAACATGAAACCACATCTCCCCTTTTTTATTGGATAATATTATTGTAATGAAATCTAATAGATAGAATTACGGTATCCTGTCAAGCACTGTATAATCATTTGAAAAAAAAAATTAGTGTTATCAATATCGTATTGTTCGATTCGATCGATTTTAATGTAAATCGGTCATAGCTACAGTACAGTGTACTTAAAAGCAATTTTAGTACAAAACCAGTTTGGATAAAAAAACCGGTAAACCAGCGTACCGATTCAAATCTGGTTTTTCCAAAACCCTTATGGCAACAGGTAAAAGTGTTTCTAAACCCGTAAAAGCGTTGCTATAGCCATTGAAAACTTAAATAATATATATTATTTTTCAAAACCCCTTTGGCAATATGCAGAAGAGTTGCAAAAGACCCAGAAAGCGATGCAATAGTCATTGAAAACCATAAATAATATATATGTTTTTAAAAATAAAAAATCGATAAAATCAGCAATTATACTAGTAATACCGATTATACTACATATTATTAATTTTATAGGTATAAAACCCGATTCGGTATTGATAACACCAAGAAAAATGTATGTATGTCTTTTATTTTATCAAACTTAACTGTTCTTTACAAAAAAAAATCAAATTTGACTGTTTATTAGCTCTCTCAAAATAGGGGATAAAATTAACTAAAAGGGTATAAGCTATTATAATTCGTGTTTCTCGAGTTGCAAAGAACAATACTAACCAACTATAGTTATAAAAAAAACAAAGTACAACTTTTTTTTAAAAATACTATTTCATGTATTTAGATTTTTCTAAAATAAAAGTAACAGTATTAGTTTTCTGAAACGCGATAATGTTTGTAAACAAACTAGTCTGTATTATACGACAAAGTTTGGGATTTTTTCGTAATTTGATGATGTTTATTTGTTTGCTATTGCTAACTTTTGTCATCAAAACAATAAAAGAAAGCTAGAAATACTTATGATCATATACTTAAAGTTATTGTTAATTTGATGTTGAATAGTTTAAGAAGTTGCTGAATAAATTTTTATGCTTTATTTAGTTCATAGTTTTTTCCCCTTGTTTGATATGCTTCCAAATTAAAATAAATTACTTGTTTAGTTTTTCGTGATATAGTTTTTTTTGATAAATTTAAAAAGTATGTCACGTGGTTTGACTATTTTATAAAATTGTTATTATAAAATTTTTCTTTTAAATGGGTGTATGTGATTTTAAAAATTAGCAAAAACATATTTCTCAAAATTTTGAAACCAAATTTGGAAAGACAATCTTATCCGTTTTGAAGTGAAATTTGGCAGCTTTGTTTATAAAAATACAATACACGATAAATTTTAAAATTTTTTAAAAAGTACAAATATTTATATTAATTAAAAATCGACGATAACTTTAAAAAAATATAACAAAATGAATAATTTTTAAAACTTACTCAAATATTGATAAATAATTCACAAATACTATAATTAAAATATAAGAATGCTGAATTTATTGAAATATCTTGTGTAACATTAAAAAAAAGGCTATTTTTTAAAAATATATCACGTGGTTAGCATGTTTTTACTATCTTTTAAAACCAGGTGCACCCATTTGAAACAAAAATTTTTATAAAAACCTTTTTTTAAAACGATAAAACCACATGACATATTTTTAAAATTTACCCATAATTTTTTCATAATTATAAAAAGGCCAAATATAGCACAAATAATCCAGTGCTTAGATCTACTAACCCTCTAACTTAGAAAAAAAATACATTCTATAGCCCCATGTTGACACGGCATATGATGACGCAAGAGGAGAAAAGTCAAGCAACTATATTGCTTTTTTAAGAATAAAAATTTCAAAAAAAAACAAATAAATTAAAAATTCTCTCTCTCTTCTGACATTGCCATTCTTCCCATTTCTCTCTCTCTGTTCCATAACCATATCCTCTTCATCTTCTTCAATTAATTTTTTCAACTTCAATCTCTAATGGCATTTCTCCTAATTCTTGTTTCTCTTATCTGCTGCTTCTTCTTTAAAACCATACTTCATTTTTCTATTTTCTAATCGATTCTTCAAACCAAGGTCAAGGGTAGAAAACCCATTCCGACAAAGTATCCATGGCGGTTGTCGTGGCGGAATTCGACTGCATAGGAGTGGCGAAAAATAAGAGCTAAACCAGAACATGGGCTTCCTAGGTTAGACTTGAACATCAATTTGGGTTAGATTTGAAGGATTGAGAATTTTATTTTATTTTGAATCTGAAAGGAATAAAAAGAAGTGGCTATGGGTTTTTGTGAATGAATGTAGGATACCCATCGAATGTTCATGGAAGATTCATTAAATTGATTTGGAATTAAAGAAGAAGATTGAGGAAATGTGATTTTGGAGCGAGATTGAAGTACTAATTGTCAACCATAGGAAGAAGATAGTTATTATGATAAAATACAAACTTTCGGCACTTCAAAAAAGAATTCCAACGAATTTTTGAAAGTTTTCCAATGCCATGAGTAGAATATTGAGTGGTTTGACTTTTCTAAGTTTGCTAACATGGCGTATGTGAAATACTCAATGTGAGTGATTTTAATTAAAAATTAAGGAGATAATAAATTATTTGAGCCAAATCAAGAGATCTATATATTTAACCTTATAAAAATTATAAAAATTAAATCATAAATATCATTTTTTTTCCTGATTTTTCCTCAAATCAAACCAAAATTTATAAAGCCATATCATATCATATTATCAATTTAACTAAATATTTTTTAAAAAATATATCATACTCCTTATTACACTCATACTATAATGAATCATAAAAGAATCATCATCCAAAGACCAAAGTCCAAAAGGCTAAATAAAATTACCAATATAAGATAAAATGTCCATAAGTTTTTCAACAATTATTTTTGGTAAAATTCAACATATTTAAAATATAAAAAAATTGAATTAAGTTAATCCAACGTAATTAATTTTTGTAATAAAGTAATTACGCTTAGAGATAATGACTAATGGATATTCATCCTTTTTTGTTTGAAAGAGTTGAGTCCTAAAATAATACTATTTATTGTGGTCAGGGTTTTAAAAAACGTTAGCGCTAGTCGGATGATTGGGACTTTAAATATTTAAGTGGAATTTGGATGGAACTTAAGCGGCGTCTAGATGGATTTATAAATTTTTTATTTTTTATAATTATTAATAGATAAAAATATAAATTCAACAAAAAAATTAATTATAATACAATAATATTTTTAAAAAAATATAATTTATCATATAAAAATATAAGTATTAATTAATTTTTACATAAAAATAAATTAACATTAATCAATTCCTTAAAAATAAATATCCTCACTAATTTTTTTGGGTTTATAGCGTACTATTTCTTAGTTTGAGATTCAAATAAAAATTATATGGTGAGAATATTTTATTATATATTAGTTTTACCAACCGTACTACCTTTTTTAAATTAAAAAAATTAAATTATAATTATTATAAATATCAATATATTAAAAATTAAAAAAAAATCTGACTAAACGATACCTAAATAAAAAAAATTAAATTAAATAATACCTAAATAAAAATATATCAATCTAAGGCTAATATCATTAAAACAAATAAAAAGTTCAATGATGAAAATAGCGCCTATTTTAAAACACTGGTTGTCATTACCATCGCCTTAACCCCCAAGCAAAGAGGACAAAGTAGTAGTTTCATCTTCACCACGAAGGGTAAAACCGTGATTTAGTACCTTGCCGGCGGCCTAAACGAAGCCCTAGCATAAATATCACTATAAATATCGGCATCTCTGTACGTTGTCCTTACATTTGCTGCCTCTCTAGCTAGGGTTTATCTAGCTACCTCACCGTAGCAAATACAATCTCAGGTAATCTTTTCATCCATTTTCCTTGGTGCTGCTGCTAATTTAATGCTTCTTTTCGTCGTCTGTTTCAATTGATAGATAGTATAGCTGCTAGGCTTTCTTCTGTTCTTTAACTATAGCTACTGATGGAGAATTAGATCGATCGATCGATCGAGTCTTTTCATGGATTCTTTTAGCTTCTAAATAGAGTTTTTTTTCAGTTTATTCAGAACCTAGTCGAGATTTGTTTTGATGTTGGATCTTTGCGGTACTTCTTTAGCTAATTTATTCTGTTAATTTTTCAGATCTATCTTTAATCATTCATCATGGGAAAGGAGAAAGTTCACATCAATATTGTGGTTATTGGACATGTTGACTCTGGCAAGTCCACCACTACTGGCCACTTGATCTACAAGCTTGGGGGTATTGACAAGCGTGTGATTGAGAGGTTCGAGAAAGAAGCTGCTGAGATGAACAAGAGGTCATTCAAGTACGCCTGGGTGCTTGATAAGCTCAAGGCCGAGCGTGAGCGTGGTATCACAATTGATATTGCCTTGTGGAAGTTCGAGACCACCAAGTACTACTGCACTGTTATTGATGCACCTGGACATCGTGATTTCATCAAGAACATGATTACTGGAACGTCTCAGGCTGATTGTGCTGTTCTTATCATTGATTCAACCACTGGTGGTTTTGAAGCTGGTATCTCCAAGGATGGGCAGACCCGTGAGCATGCTCTTCTTGCTTTCACCCTTGGTGTCAAGCAAATGATCTGCTGTTGCAACAAGGTATAACTTGTTTAGCTGGAATCTTTCTTTTATTTTATTAATGTTGATTATTTTCAATAGAGGACACCCGTATAGTACAAATGCTCGTTGAAATTATGATAAACCTCAGCATTGATGGTATGTCCATTTCTATTACGGGTGTTTACTTTATTGAAGATGTATGATTTTTACTTTCTCGGAGAGATAGCCTAATGGTATATGGCCCGGACACAACCTGGAATTATTGAGGGTTCGACTCCCTCTCTCTCCTCTTAGTTAGTTGGTCTGTTTTCTGTTTACTAATTGCATGACTTATTGGTTTGACGAGTTATCATTTATCATCTTATCTATAAGCTGTGTTTAAACTTTTATGCTGCAAGTCCCTAGATTTATTTTTTAGGCACTGCTCATGTACCACAATTTATGTATCTCTTGGATGAATGCATTTGTTTGTATCAGTTTTTATGTCTTGAAGGATTGACCTTTGCCCCTGTTCCATGGCTGCTGATATTTGAATAGCACAATATTCGGTTTTGTGTTTATTGTGGCTCAAGACCTTATTTTGCTTTTAGGTTTGAATATATATAGATTTAGGTGTTGGTTCCTTGTAATTTTAGTAATTATATGTGAAGCAGCTTAAGATTTGCAATATTCTTTTCTGCAAAGTTCAATTGACCTTTTGAGTTCTTCACTGAGTTTGAGTTGAAAGGCTAGTATAGTAATGCATACAATATGATTTTCACCTTCTCCTGTGACAGATGGATGCCACTACTCCCAAGTACTCCAAGGCCAGGTATGATGAAATCATCAAGGAAGTCGCCTCATACCTTAAGAAGGTTGGATACAACCCAGAGAAGATCCCATTCGTCCCCATCTCTGGGTTCGAAGGTGATAACATGATTGAGAGATCTACCAATCTTGATTGGTACAAGGGTCCTACCCTTCTTGAAGCTCTTGACCAAATTAACGAGCCAAAGAGGCCATCAGACAAGCCCCTTCGTCTTCCCCTTCAGGATGTCTACAAGATTGGTGGTATTGGTACTGTCCCTGTGGGTCGTGTTGAAACTGGTGTCATCAAGCCAGGAATGGTTGTTACTTTTGGACCCAGTGGACTGACTACTGAAGTCAAGTCTGTTGAGATGCATCACGAGTCCCTCACAGAAGGTCTCCCTGGTGACAATGTTGGGTTCAACGTGAAGAACGTGGCTGTGAAGGATCTAAAGAGAGGTTATGTGGCCTCCAACTCTAAGGATGACCCTGCTAAAGAAGCTGCCAACTTTACATCACAGGTCATCATCATGAACCATCCTGGTCAAATTGGAAATGGATATGCACCAGTCTTGGATTGCCATACCTCCCATATTGCTGTCAAGTTTGCTGAGATACTGACCAAGATTGATCGCCGATCTGGCAAGGAGCTTGAGAAGGAGCCCAAATTTTTGAAGAATGGAGATGCTGGTTTTGTTAAGATGATTCCAACAAAGCCTATGGTGGTGGAGACCTTCTCAGAGTACCCTCCATTGGGTCGATTTGCTGTTAGGGACATGAGGCAGACAGTTGCTGTTGGTGTTATCAAGAGTGTTGAGAAGAAGGATCCATCTGGTGCTAAGGTTACCAAATCTGCAGCCAAGAAGGGAGGCAAGTGAATTTTGCAGAAGACAGACTATTATAGTTTTGTTGAGACAATTTTATTTTACCATGCCAGTTTCGATTTCATTTACATTGAACTTTTGACTCTTATGATACCGTTTTCTCGTGGCACCCAGAATTGGGTACTGGACAGACGGTGGCATTAGTTTCTGCTGTATGTTTTAGACCATTTTGCTTATGCTTTTTATAAGTTTGACTTTTGAATTATTTCTTTGAAGTAATTGTTTTTCTATATTGGCCTTGCATTATTATGTATTTTTTTTATTGTTTTATGGTTGATGCGTATTAGAATTGTGCTAGGATAAATTTAGTTGTCTTGGCAGGGTATTGATGTGTGGTAACAAAGTGGGGCAGTGATGTGGTAAATATACCGTAGCATAGCAAAGTTATCGTGCGTGCTACTAGCTTCATTTGGAAGCTAGGCTAGCTAGCGGTTGAGATATTAGACAAATGTGTGTTATAAGTTGTGGTGCCTGCCTGAACTGAATTGATATTGTGGCTTTAGAGACGTGAGATAATAGTTGTTGAATCGGGAAATGAATCTAGATTCGGACTCCAAAATTTTGTTAGTCGAGAACTGGAAATTGGCAGACTGTTTTGGGTGTTTAGATATAGTGCAACAGCTTTCCTATCGTTTTGCTGTTATAAACCTGAGACAAACTGGTGCCGTCAATGGTGTTGAAAAGGACCCAAGTGGTACCAAGGTTACCAAGACTGTTTTGAAAAACATTTTATATTACTACTGTAGTGTCACTAGTGTCTAAATGTTCGGTACTTTAGTTCCGAGTTTCCATTTTGAGCGGGTTTTCTACACTAGATTTTGCTCTGGAAATTGGGTACTAGACAGGTTTTGGCCAGTCAAAATTTTTTGCTTTGGCTTCATTGTTTTGTTGTGGAGGTATCCTTTTGTTTGTCATCCATTCTAGTTAGCTGTATTTGAGATAATACAATTTGGAGTTATAATTCTCTTATAGAACAAACTATTTCTTAAATCATTGTTATCTAGTTTAGTCTGTCTTAAAATTTTGCTTCCTCAACGGAATCTAGTAGTTGATTTGAATTAGTTTAATTGAATTAAGTAGTTGATTTCATATACGCATTAAGCACATATACAAACAATGCCAGTAGAGTAGAAAGGTAAGACATCATATCTTACAATATATCTATTCAATTCCTACAGCTAATTTGATAGCAATTCTGAAAGGAAACCAAGCATAGGATATGCGCCAAAACCCGTCCCATTCCATTGATTCAGTAACTCTAATGGGGGGCGAGTGTAATGGATTATAATAAAAATCCACATCTACTTGTTGCTTGAAGCCATTAACTAACAATATACACGCTTTTATATTTAAGAGGAATGCATTTGAACCTTCATCTGCTTGACACTATACGTGACCTCACTATCAATATATACGATATGGTATATGATTTGACATGCCATGTATGGATACTTGACAAATTTCATTATTACTAACACATGTAAGCGAAATTCATAAATTAAGAAGTTATCTTAATTAACGACATGGGTCCATTTGGTCGGTAAGGCCCATCAAAGCCTGCTCTACTCTAAGTGGGTTTGGGCATGAAATATAGAATAAAGGCTTGACCAAATCAATGGTTGTACTTGTCCCTAATCATTGAAATTAAATTGGTTTTGGTATTAAAATCCAAGTATGAGTTCATTCAAATATAAGTGTGAAAAATGAAAAAGAACACGGTGAATGCAATGTTATTCTTCCTACTATTTATAGTCTACAATATTTATAAAAAAGGGTAATAAATAAATGTACATAAATATAATAAATTATAAATAATCTTTTCTGATTACCATTATTTATAATTACTGATATTATTCTTAACTAATGATAATATATCTAATTTATACTAATTAAGAATAATCTAATATAGAAATAAGCTAATATCAATATTCTCAACAATAAGTATTTGTTAAATAATTAAATAATTGTGTATTTATTACATATCATTTCAATATAACATTTTGATTTCACTAAATTAATTTTTAAAAAATTATAAATAATGAATTTAGCTTGTTGTTTATAACTTTATATTTATAATTTTGTTTGCATATTTAATAAATTAAAAATATAATATTTTTTATAATAAATATAGAGGTTTTTTTTATAAAAAATTATTTTGTAGTTATACATGCAGACGATGTCTGAAAATTAATTATTTTAAAGATCAGGTCTATATTGGACTTTTACTTTTATACAACTTTGTTTTTTGATGAAATACTTTTATATAACTTGAGGTGAAAGTTTGGACCTCAAGAAATGACGACATGGTGGCAACATGGTCATTTTGCACCAGAGAAGAAACTTAGCTCCATTTCGCACAATAAATGCTAGCATAAACCTCTATGCTTAATTCTCTCGTCTACTATCACTGTTAGCTTCTTCCTCCTCTTGTAGCCTTCAATTTACTCGTCAATCCTTTCAGGTAATCAAGTTCTCCTTCTAATCGCTGTAATTCCATGTCCTATATAGCTGTTTACTCTCTATTAGTCTTTCTCAGTAGATCGCCCTAATCAATTTTATCAGTTCTCTAAGCGTATAACTTTCTACTTCAGCAGTTCTATGTTTTATTTTCTGTAGTTTGATTATTCGTAATCGGATTGCTCTTCAGTAATATATATGCTCTAGATCGCTTAGATTGAGAATTATGCGGGGATATGTCTTGATTCTGATTTAGGTTTTGATCTGTATTGGATGATCTTTAGATATCTAAGATGGGCAAGGAAAAGGTTCACATCAATATTGTGGTTATTGGACATGTCGACTCCGGCAAGTCCACTACTACTGGCCACTTGATCTACAAGCTTGGGGGTATTGACAAGCGTGTGATTGAGAGGTTCGAGAAAGAAGCTGCTGAGATGAACAAGAGGTCATTCAAGTACGCCTGGGTGCTTGACAAGCTCAAGGCCGAGCGTGAGCGTGGTATCACCATTGATATTGCCTTGTGGAAGTTCGAGACCACCAAGTACTACTGCACTGTTATTGATGCTCCTGGACATCGTGACTTTATTAAGAACATGATTACTGGAACGTCTCAGGCTGATTGTGCTGTTCTTATCATTGATTCAACCACTGGTGGTTTTGAGGCTGGTATTTCTAAGGATGGGCAGACCCGTGAGCATGCTCTCCTGGCTTTCACCCTTGGTGTGAGACAAATGATCTGCTGTTGCAACAAGGTATATCTTGTCTGGATTGCTTATTTCTCGAACTTTATTTATGTGAATGAGTATCAATGCAGACACCTGTATATGAAGTATGCTTATCGTATATTTAATGGACAAAACTCATAGATGATAGAACTGATGGAATGTCCATTTTTATACTGGTGTTTGCTTATTGAACATTTATATTATTGCCTTTCTCGGAGAGATAGCCTAATGGTAGGTGGCCCCGGACATAAACTGGAAGTTCTTGAGGGTTCGAATCCCTCTCTCCTATATGGATGCTCTGATTTCTATTTACTTCTTTTTATATTATTGATTGGTTTGGTGAATTATCATTTAATTATCATGGCTAAGTTGTTTGTAAATGTTTCATGCTGTTAGTCCTTGGTAAATGAATATGCCCTTGCAACTTGCTGCCAACCGATGCTTTGGTAGTTTTAACTTCTTACAGCAATCGTATAATCAAGCACTACACATCACACGAATCAAATATATGTTTGTTGAGACTTTCCTTGTAAATCTACACTTCCACTATTTCACAAATACATTTGGTGTTGTGTTTTTTGTGGAACACGATACTTCTTTCACTGTTAAGAGTTCAATTTGAATAGCTGTAGGAAATACATTTCAAGTTTTAAAATTTTGCCACAGTATCTTGCATCCATAATATTAGTTTTTACTGTTGTTATTTACGATAGCATTTGCGACAATGTGTGCTGTTTTTAATTTCATAGATGGATGCAACCACTCCCAAGTACTCCAAGGCCAGGTATGATGAAATCATTAAGGAAGTTGCTTCATACTTGAAGAAGGTTGGATACAACCCAGAGAAGATTCCATTCGTCCCCATCTCTGGGTTTGAAGGTGATAACATGATTGAGAGATCCACCAATCTCGATTGGTACAAGGGACCAACTCTTCTCGAAGCTCTTGACCAAATTAACGAGCCAAAGAGGCCATCAGACAAGCCCCTTCGTCTTCCCCTTCAGGACGTTTACAAGATCGGTGGTATTGGTACTGTCCCAGTGGGCCGTGTTGAAACCGGTGTCATCAAGCCAGGCATGGTTGTCACTTTTGGACCCAGTGGACTCACAACCGAAGTTAAGTCTGTAGAAATGCACCACGAGTCCCTCACAGAAGGTCTCCCTGGCGACAACGTTGGGTTCAACGTGAAGAACGTGGGTGTCAAGGATCTAAAGAGAGGTTATGTGGCCTCCAACTCCAAGGATGATCCTGCAAAAGAAGCTGCGAACTTTACGTCACAGGTCATCATCATGAACCACCCGGGTCAAATCGGAAATGGATATGCACCAGTGCTGGATTGCCATACCTCCCATATTGCTGTCAAGTTTGCCGAGATCTTGACCAAGATTGACCGCCGATCTGGCAAGGAGCTTGAAAAGGAACCCAAGTTTCTGAAGAATGGAGATGCCGGTTTTGTTAAGATGATTCCAACCAAGCCTATGGTGGTTGAGACCTTCTCGGAGTACCCTCCATTGGGTCGATTTGCTGTTAGGGACATGAGGCAGACTGTTGCTGTGGGTGTTATCAAGAGCGTTGAGAAGAAGGATCCCAGTGGTGCTAAGGTGACCAAGTCTGCAGCCAAGAAGGGAGGCAAATGAATAGTGCGGTATGTGAGTCGTGTTATTTCTATTAAGAACAATTTGTGGTTTTGTTTTAGTGTTAGTGGTTATGGTTTTATGGTGACTCTACAGTATTCATTCTCCATCTGTTGTACTCAGAATTGGGTTCTAGACAGGCGGTGGTGGCATATTGTGTGAGATTATGGTATTGTTTTGTATTTTGGTTTACTTATTTTCATGTTTAAAGACTGGTTGTTTTTAAGTTTGGATTGGTTTTCATCATTGGAATTTTGTCTACTTGAAGGCAACATTGTTGGACCAGAAGAGTCTTCAGGCTCTTTTTCAGCAAGTAAATTTTAGTAATAGACTTTATTTTTACACTACCTGAATTGAAATTACAAAATAATTTTGCTTAACAAACTTCGAATTTTGTCCCTGCAACTGCAATTATATCTAACACGTTAGAATTTTGAATTCCGTCTTTGCAGTAGTTTCGTCCTGGCTGGTGATGTTAAAAAAAATGCAAGTAATTAAAATTTGTATCTAACCTTAAAGTTTTCACTCGTTCGGAAATTGTTTTTAGGGAAGCTTATGTATGTTTACATTTCGATGTCATTATTTAATATTTTTCACTTTGTCTGTTATATTTTATTTTAAACATCATCAAACCAATTTACCCACGGTGTGTTTGGTATTATATTTCAAGAAATTATTCTAATAAGGCCTTCAAGAAATTATTCTAATAAGGCCCTGTTCTTTTCAACTTATATTTATACTGAAATAAGTTCAGTTTAGTACTGCTACTTATAAATTAAAAAGAGCAAGGTTTAAGCTTTCCATAAATTTTTAATAGAATTACATATTTTGATCTTGAACAATGCATTTTAATCGTTCATATATATTAATTAGGAATTATTGATTTATTTTTTTTAAAATTAATAATCCAAATAGTGGTGATTTATGATTGTTTATCTCTAGTAAAACTTGGTACTGTCAACTAAGGAATTGTGACATAATTCTATACGTAGCTTTTCAGAAAAGTAGAAAAAAAAAATCAAATTAGTGTGAGTAATTTATGGTTGTTTATCTCTTTTAAAACAAAATTTGGTACCGTCAACTAAGGAACTGTGACGTACTTCTATTTTGGTGTGTGACTTGTAATTTTCTATTTGGTACTATATTTGTTCTTTTTTTTTTTCCTATTTTGGTGCGTGACTACTTGTAACTTTCTATTTGGTATTTTATTTGTTCATTTTTTTTGCTTATTTTGTGATTGATTCATCTAATTTCATCAAAGCATATGATTTATTTTATTTTAATACATCAGTATTTATCTAACGATACATTGAATGTGAAGTATTAAAATTTAAAACCATTATTTGTGGTTAGAATATATTTTGTTGAATAATCATAAACTAATCAACCTTTAATGCTTCATGAAATTAAGCACAAATTGAATAGATCTGACACAAAATATGTAAAATTTAATAATTGGTAAATTAAATAGACAATTATAAGGGGTCGTGTATTAAAAGAGCATTTCGATTATATAATATGTTTTAAAATGTATTTAATGGGTGAAATATGTATCTTAAATATTTCTGTAAGAAAATATCCACTCTTATAGCTTAACTTATTTGTAATAAATATTTATTGTGGATTTTTTTTAAATCTCATTTTCAGGATTTTTGTCAACTAAAATTAAAAATTGTCAAAATGTAACTGATATAATTAGTCATTTTATTCTTGCATGCTCTGTGCTTATTTCGAAATTTCGTTTTGAGACTATTTTGTTGGAGGCGTTGGATGGAATATCACTTGACACCCGAAATTGGAATTAATTAGCTCAACATCTCGTTAATCAATTTATAATATGTTAATATATTGTTTTCATTGATTTTCTATTACAACATCAACATGTATATATACTATACATAATGGCTAGTAATATGGAATTAGAATAAATGCAATTATGATAATGGATGAGCAATCATGTTTTCCCTTTCTGATTTTCCTGATTTGGTAGCTTTAATTGTGGTCATTTTTGACTTGTTAGCATGTTGATTGATGTTTTTCCCTTTTTGCTTTTCCTGATTTGGTAGCTTTGATTGTAGTTATTTTTGACTTGATTTCCTAACACCCCCCTCAAATTAAGTAGTAGGGGTCTTCAATACTTAATTTGGTGAGAATATCCAAAAAACTTCGTCCTGAAACTGCCTTAGTAAGAATATCTGCCAGTTGATCTTCCGATCTTACAAAGGCAAGCTCGATAGTGCCATCTTCCAATTTTTCTTTTATGAAGTGCCGATCTACTTCCACATGTTTAGTTCTATCATGTTGAACCGGGTTCTCGGAGATACTGATTGCTGCTTTATTATCACATATCAGTTTGCTTGGAGTGCAAGGAGGAAAGCCAATTTCTATCATCAGTTTTCTGATCCATAATAGTTCGGTTATTCCTTTGGAAATTCCTCGAAATTCTGCTTCTGCACTTGACAATGCGACTACCTTCTGCTTCTTGCTTCTCCAAGTGACCAAATTTCCTCCAACTATTGTGAAGTATCCTGATGTTGATCTCCGATCATTTGGGTTGCCAGCCTAATCTGCATCCGTATACGCATTCACATCTTAGTGCCCATTTTTTCTGAAGAAGATTCCATGACTTGGAGTGCCTTTTAAATACCTTAGTATTCACATGACTGCATCCATGTGTTCTTCTTGTGGTTGGTGCATGAACTGACTTACAACTCCAACTGCATACGCTATGTCTGGTCTAGTGTGAGATAAGTAAATCAGTTTCCCCACTAGTCGTTGATATCTATCCTTCTTAGTTATACTAGTTTCTCCATTGATTCTCAACCCATGATTTGTCTACATTGGAGTCTCTGCTGGTTTACAGTCAACCATCCTTGTTTCTGCAAGCAGATCCAAAATGTACTTCCTCTGAGATATGAATATCCCTTTATTTGATCATAGTACCTCAATTGCTAAGAAGTACTTCAATCCTCCCAAGTCTTTTATCTCGAAATCTGTAAATAGATTCTTCTTTAGATTTGCAATCTCCTCAGTGTCACTGCCTGTTATAATCATGTCATCTACATAGATTATCAAGCATGTGATTAAGTTTCCTCTTTTCTTTAAAAATAGAGTATGATTGGAGTTACTCTGTTTATAACCATACTGTTTTATTGCTACAGTAAATCTTCCGAACCAAGCCCGTGGGGAATGTTTTAACCCATATAATGCCTTTTGAAGTTTGCATACTTCATTTTCCTGGAATTCATTAGAGAAGCCTGGCGGATCTTCCATGTAAACTTCTTTCTTTAGGTCACCGTGTAGGAAAGCATTGATGCAGTGGCCAGTCTTTATTTGCAGCAACTGAGAACAAAACTCGAATTGTATCAATTTTTGCTACTGGAGAGAAAGTTTCAGAATAGTCAATTCCGTAAGTTTGTGTGTATCCTTTCGCCACAAGTTGAACTTTTTATCGTTCTATAGTGCCATCTGCTTTGTGCTTGACTGTAAAGACCCATTTGCATCCTACTGGTTTCTTTCCTAGTGGGAGTCTGCACTTCTTCCAAGTGTCATTCCTTTAAAGTGCCTCCATTTCTGTGTCCGTAGTCGTCTTCCATTCTTCCTTTTGTTTAGTTTTTTGAGCATTTGTTAGGATATCTTGAGTATAGAGTACCACATTGAAGGCTTTTGCTGCCTCTGACATGCTCCCCCTTACCATGTTCCCCATCGGGTATCTACTGGAATGAGGTATACGTTCCGGTGTGAACTTTGTTGCTGACACTCCACGATTAATTCTGTGAGACAAAGAAAAAACATTCATTCTAGGTACTTCCACATTAGTTTCAACATCATTATCATTTATCTCAAACATGGAGATTGGGCTATGGAATTCATTTACCTCTTGTTAGACATCATTAGAAGATTAACCATTGGTGGGTATGAGATTTGTAGCCTTTTCTATGTTGATGAGTGGCCTTGGTGGTGACTCAAGATTGAGATTTGGAGGTGTGGATGATTCTGGTGATAAGGGTGATAAAGTCGGTAATGTAGGTGGTTTAGTTGAGTCTTGTGTATCTAACCAACTTAGTGAACTAGAAGTATTCTCCCCCTAGTCACGAGGTTGGTTAAGATAATAGAAATCAGATTCCAGAAAGGTACAGTCTATAGTAACATATATGCAGCGATGAGTTGGACTATAACATTGATATCCATTCTGATGAGGTGTATATCTAATAAAAACACATTTTATGGCACAAGGGTCTAATTTAGACCGATCATTTTTAGGTACATGGATGAATACAGTACAATTGAATATCCTTGGTGGGGGGGGGGGGGGGGGTAAGGTTAGGTGGTATTTGGGTTTGGGTTTCCAGAATTTGGAGTAGGGTTTTATGGTTAAGGATTTTGGTAGGTAGTCGGTTGATAAGGTATACAGATGTGGCAATAGCTCCTGGCCAAAAAAGTTTTGGTACATTTGATTCAATCATTAGGGCTCTTGTCATCTCGAGGAGTATTCGGTTTTTTCATTCTACAACACCATTTTGTTGAGGTGTGTTCGGGCACGTTGTTTGTTGGATAAGGCCATTGGTTTGAAAAAAAGTCTTCATTTCTCGATTGATATATTCCCCACCGTTGTCAGATCAAAGAATTTGAATTTTTCTTTTAAATTAGGTTTCGACCATGTGGAAAAAGTGAACAAACTTTTCATACACCTTAGATTTATGTTTCAGAAAATATACCCATGTCATTCTAGAATAGTCATTAATAAATAAACACAAAATATTGAAAACCATTAGATTGTGGTGCTGGACCCCAAACATCTGAGTGTATTAATGAAAAATTTTATTTCACTCGAGTATTATTAGAAGTAAAAGTAGAGCGATGACTTTTGACTAACACACAAGTTTCACAAGTCAAACAAGTATCTTTATTTTTAAAGAGTGACGGAAAAAGTAACTGAAGATAGCTAAGGGATGGGTGACTAAAACGGCGATGCCATAACCAAATTTGGGTATGAGGTGTTCCTTGAGAAAGAAGGGCAGTTCCTTGATGAGCCATTTCATCAACATAGTAAATACCTCCTCTCTCAATACCACGCCCAATAATCTCCTTCGTATGAATGTCCTGCAAAAGGCAAAAATGAGGGTATATTAAAACAACACAATTTAGTTTCCGAATTACATGACTTAGAGATAAAAGTCTGCATGACAAAGAGGAAACATAGAGGCATTTTTTAAGGTAATTTTTAGAGATATAATAATGGGTGCAACGCCCTTTATTTCAGCACGACTCCCATTTGCAGTTTTAATATGGATTCTGAAAGAAACGGTGGGTTTAATGAGGTCGGATGGGTCATGGGTCATGGTATCCGTTGCTCCACAATCCAAGATCCATTGGGTTTTATAATGTGATTTAGTCTGATAAGCTTGGGCTTGTTTATGGGTTATTTGTTTGGATTTTAGGTTGATCAAGTGGGGGCTTTCGTTATCTGTGACCCATTTCCTTTCTTTTTCCTCATTCCCGATTCTAAGGTTCAGGGGAATACCAATCTCTGTTTTTCCATGGATTTCATCGACATAGCTTCCGCCACTACCACTGGTTCTTGCGATTCCGTTATTCCCGCCGCTGTTACTGGTTCTCACGACGCTGCTACTAGCGACGCCATGACTTCCGCCACTGCTCCTGGTGGCCTCACGGTTGCCGACAGCGATGAGATTATCGCCGGCGTTATCTTCTACTCCGATAGCAATCTGGGCTCTGCTTCTTTTATGGTCTTTCCACCATGGCGGGTAACCAATTAACTCAAAGCATCCCTCTTTCGTGTGTTTATGTTGTTTGTAATGAGTATAAAAAAGTTTTGATTTGTCCTCCCGCTATGATGATTTCCACTGCATTTCAGTGGGTTCTGAGCGGTCCTGCGATGATGTCTTCCACTACATCTCAGTGATTTCTGAGCGGTGGCCTTTTTCGGCCTCAAATCGACCCCTGCTACCTCCGGATTTGGTTGCTAATCTTGCTTCTATGTCTCCTAGTGATGTAAACTCCCCACTATTTGCTTGTTTTAAAATTTGTTATCTCGCTATTTCTCTTCTTACCATCGCATATGCCGCTTCTACTGATGGGAGAGGGTCTTGTTTGAGTATGTCCCTATTGACTATTTTATGTCGCTCATCAATGGCTGTAAGGAACTGGTACTGTCTTTGTTCAGCTACAATTTTGTTATAAATTGATATATCTTCAGGATCTTTCATAGGATTTGGAGATTTCTGGTCTATGCTCATCCATATAGTATGTAAATTATTCCATAGCCCCTCGAGGGACTCACTACCTTGTCGTAGTGTGCTTGCCCTCCTGTGAAGTTCATAAATTTGGAAGGAATCTCCCCCACTTCCATATGTGATTGCTAATCCATCCTATAGTGCTTTTGCAGTGGGATATTCAGCAACATTGGTAACCAGTGATGGCTCAATATTCTGGATTATCCAGGTAAATACAGCCTGGTCTGATTGTTCCCATTTTACAAATGTTGGATCTGAGGTTTCTGGTGATTTGACTGTAAGGTGATGCCCTTTTCCTCTTCCTCTAATTGCTTTCTTCATAAGGCATGCCCATAGTGGATAATTTTCATTATTTAGCTTGAAGCCAATTGAGAGGCTACTGATTTCATTGGTGTTTTGGTTACCTAACCCAATTTTGAGCAGGTTGGCAATTTGTAAGGTGACCTCGTCTGAGAGATTTTAATTTTTGGTATTTGATTCTTCTTTTGACATTGTGATTTTGTGGCTTGTAGGTTTGGTGTTTCGGGTTTTGGCTTTGACAAATATGTAGTTGGACAATGATGATTTTTTTCTGAGTCCTAAAGGATCAAAAACTTTGCTCTGATACTATGTTAAGATGGCACTTAGAATGGATAGTTGAGGAATTATTGTTTTCATTGATTTTCTATTACAATATCAACATGTATATATACTGTACATAATGGCTAGTAATATGGAATTAGAATAAATTACAATAAGGGCAATTATGATAATGGATGAGCAATCATGTTGATTGATGTTTTTACCTTTCTGCTTTTTCTGATTTGGTAGCTTTAATTGTGGTCATTTTTAAACTTATTAGTATGTTGATTGATGTTTTTTCCTTTCTGCTTTTCCTGATTTGATAGCTTTAATTGTGGTATTTTTGACTTGATTTCCTAACATAATACTCGTCGGATCTGATTCAATATAGTTTGTATCGTGTTATCTTTTACTAAAGACATCAACTAAATCATTTCATACCACACAATTAAAACTTTAGCTTTGGATCAGCCCCAAGCCGTCGTTATCAGGTGATTTTCAAGTTTCATCCATGACGATTAATACTTTTTTACATTTTTATGCTAACATATATTAAAAAGACTAAGTTAGTTGTTAAATTTTCTATATTAAAATTCAAATCACTTTTATGATTCTTTATTGGTAATGATTAGTGAATTCTTAGGTTAACACGTATTCTAAACATAAACTAATCATTAAAATATAAGTAATTAAACTATTACATGGAAAATAAAATAAAGTGAAGTGGAAGAGCATGATGTGCTCCAGTAGATGAACAAAACAATCAATTAATTAAATTATACAATTCATTCATCAAACTATATAACTTCAAGATCCTTTACTCATTATCCTCATAAATATTAAAATGTATTATCCAACTAATCAGATGATTATTAGCTCTGCATTAGTCTAGATATTTACATAAATTTTAAGTACGACTCATAAGATTTGAGCTTTACTCGACCTGTGCTTGGACCGACTTAGTATATGAATGAATATCTAAGCTCTGTTCACTAGAGCGGCTCTAAGTTAGGCATCTACATAGGTACACAAACATGATAAATAAAATAAACTAAATCTTTTAGTATAAGGGGTTTCTATCCAAAAAAATAAAATCCTAGCCGCCATTGATTTGAGGATCCTCATCTCCTTTGCTTGTAAGTTTGTTTGTTAGGGAGGGAGGAAAAGTCTAATTAGGCTTTTTCTCTCTCATATCCTTTGTTTTCTTGTCTTTCTTTTTATTAATTTTTAATTTTAGACTATTATGTTAGAATAATCTGCATTAACCACTTTCTTATCATCCACTATACGATCGTCTTCTTTAAACATGAATTTGTTGCTACATATCTCAATTTTGATAGTTTTACAACTTGGTTGGACTTCATCCGCCTTTAGACAAGATACCTGTTGATCTTTCATAAAAGAAACACCCAGATCTATCTCCTCAACAAGATCGTTTCAGATCAGGACTACCGATTGATGTTATGGCCTAAGTAGTTTATGGTTGTGGATATTCAAAGTCGTTAGTTGGGGTTAAGGAAATATAGGTTGCAGAGTTTTATATTTTTTGTTTCCAGATTAAGTCTTGCTTAAGGGCATGTGTTTGTCTTGCAGCAATGACAAGTTTAGTTTGTTTGTGTTTTGTTTATGTGTTTTGTCCAGTGTTTTAACTTCGGTAAACTAGTTTTAGTTTTTTAGGCATGTCTATGTTTTATCGATATGTGAATCATTCTGCACGGTTGTTACTAGAGCATGTAGGGGGGCTTGACTTTATGTTTGTCCATCTTTAATTATAAGTGTAATTGGTTCTTATTTATTCAATAGACAAATCTTCAGTCAAAAAATATCTTTTAGTATAAGAGTAATGTTTTGTAATACCGTATGAGAGTTGACGTTTTTTTATGTATATAAATCAAGGTCTAAACATTTTAAAGATAGATGATTTTGTTGGAAACAATGATCCGGAACAACAAATAATCCGGATCAGGTTTGAAGAAAACAAAACACCTAAGTATAAAAAGGTCTAAGTCACTTATCCAGACATATAACCAAAACATCCAAAGTCCAAGACAAGTAAAGACAATAACCTAAGAATGAATGAAAGCATCCGGTCAAAGTTTGGAAAGGAGATAAACTTTGAACCGCCCAAAATAGCATTCAAAAAAACTGATTGCACTAGCATCCGGAATAAGACAGATCCGGAGGAATTAAGTCTGAAGACATCCGGAAGACTTAAATATCTAGACAAAGGGAATAATTCAAAAATTCCATTCCCTCCATCTTTTTGATATGCAAGTCAAAGGTCCTTTTTTCCTAAAGCAAGACAAAAATGACAGCTAGCACTTTTCACAAAAGGACAAAGGAATGATACAGGAAAGAGAAAAAGGTAACAACCTTTTTCACCTAGACCAATGAGCAAGGCGCGTGGAACTTACACCAAAAAGGTAATGGCGCAAAAGTTGGTGAGTCCCTAAAATATAAGGAAAACGATCATTGACAACTCTTCAGCCTCAATCCCAAGGATTCAAACGGGTTTAAATCTCTGTCTAACGGATTAATCAACGCTTTCAGAAGTGCCATATTACCTGATCAATGGTGAAGATTTAATTACAGCTTAACAACCTATAATGACTACATTTATGATGGAAGCCTATAAAAGGGAAGCTTCACAAGTTGAGAAGGTGCTGGTTGATTTTGAGAAAGAATTAATAAGAGAATTCGCTAAAAGCAATCAGTAAACACATCCCTCCTAGAATCAATCAAATTCCAAATCTGTTTGTAAGGATTCCTAAGTGAAGTTATAAACTTGAGGAAGTCTAAAACCAAAACCTTTGAGAAAAACAAAGTGTAAAAAGATCTCCTACTTGGGTGAGTAGTGAGATTGAGATATAGGTTGAAGTAGGTGATTTGAGTGAGAACTCCCTGTAGGACTCAGCTCAAGTTTGGGTAGAAATCTAAGTGGTATATCCTACAAAAGACAAGAGGACTCAGTTAGGAGTTGGTGCTTCTAGTGGTATATCCTAAATCCGTAAGGGGTTACCATCCAGAGATAAATTATAAGGCTTGATTCCTGCCAGTTGGAAAGGAATCCACATGTGGAAAAGCTCGGAGGAAGGAAACTCTGGGGACTGGAGTAGGCGGGGCCGAACCAGAATAAAATCCTTGTGTTTGATTTTTTAACTCTTTACGTTTTGCATTATTATTCATATTTGCATCATCCGAATCCATTATCTGGAACATAATCAAACAAGCTATACTAAGACTTTCTAAAAGTCTGTTAATTCCGTGAAAAAGGGACATTCACCCCCCTCTGACCTTAACTAGATCCTCACAGGGACCAACAAGTGGTATCGGAGCATGTGCTCAAACTAGAGATCTAACAATCTCAAGCTAAAGGTCCATATATTTTGATTCAAGAATCAAAATGAGTTTCCAAAACTCACAGCTCCTTCCGGAGGGTATGTCTATTACCTGTCCTCCACTTTTCACCGGTGAACACTACACGTTCTGAAAAAATCGGATGAAGAATTTCATTTAAGCACAAAGCATGATGGCATGGATGGATATTAAAGATGGCCTATATGAACCTACGCATGAAGTAGATGGTTTAACTACCCACAAGCCCTCGAGCTTATGGGATGAGAATGACTATAAAAGATTGCATGAAAATGCAAATGCTATTAACATGCTTCATTATGCTCTTAGTGCAGTATAATTCAACAGGATATCCTAATGTGAGACTGGACAGGAGATTTGGCAGAAGCTGGAAGTGACCTATAAAGGAACCAATAAAGTCAGAGAAGCCAAACTTGATCTACTCCAACAAAAGTGTGAGCACGGAATTTTGCAGTCCCTCTCGCGAGACGATGATGACGTATGCCCAATTTTATTCCTCATTGGAATTTTTATTACCGATATAAAATTCTCTATGAATTTTATTTTTGGAGAAATTTAGTTCAACGTGTCCGATAACGCATCTGGTGGGAGCTCGAACGGATGATTTGTTGGATATGATGCATGCCCTTAAGGAAATTAGGGCGATATATCTTAATTATGTAATAAGTACGAATAATTTATTTAATCAATAAAGGCATTTAATCTTTTGCTTATATCAATGTGCTTGTATATATATATATATATATATATATATACATACATACTAAAGCTGGTTAAATATATATTCATTGATGTATGTATGCAAAAAGTCCTTGTCATATCATAGCATGAAGTCAGAGAAATTATAGTTGGACTATATTTGGTGGAACCTGCTTCATATGCAATTATGATTATGCCTAAACTATCCCTAATCATAGTTTCATCAAGAAAGGATATTGATAAAACGGAAAGACTAGCATGTGGTCAACTTTCTTAGAAAGGGTCCAAGCAGTTAATCTCCTAAAGACTGAAGGTGGTGCCTTAAGCTTGACACATGGATATATCTGGGAGATATATTGGAGACCGCAGCAAGATAAACACTTGGTATAAATATCAATGTGTTAGTGTTTATCTTCATGCAATAAGCTTTACGAATGTCCTCATACTTAAGATGCTAGTTGCCTTGTATGGTACTATTGCTATACTTTAGCTCATTACTATACACTAATTTATTTAAGGTGGTACGGGTGATTATGGGTATAGTGATGACAACATATAGGTAAGCTGAGTAGTCAGAAAGAATCCATCCCTCCGGATATATTAAGGAGTTGTACCTGGCCACTTGTTGAAGTGATGGTTGCCATAAACCTCTGATCAGAGTATGTGTTTGATAGAAATTGTTTCTAGTTAAACACACTATGGTAAAAGGCAATACACATCGGTAACAAGTACATAACTGGGATAGTTTGGAGCAACCTCGCTATTAGTGGGTTAACACTTTAACTGAACCCAATAAACCAGATGGTACCAATATTAAAGAATGGAAGGAATCGCATTGGATAACTATTGCATTAACCGGGATTAAGTCATAAACATAAATGACGTTCCGAGTAATGGGGGATGGTAGACCCTTGCTAGAGGCATACTACAGTCATTTAAGGTAATCAAGTTCTATTCACGGTCTAGAGCATCGAGCCAATGGTTCCATTCAATACTTCGGGATCCTATAAGGTCACACACATTGGACTTTCATCGGACTAAGTAAAGAACTAATAGATTTATTCTATTATGAAAATATAACATAAATAATAATTGGATTATTATTTGATTGGTTGAAATTGATTAGATCAATTTTGGATAGACCAAGGAATTTATTTTAACCTGTAACTAATTAATTAGAGTCATAAATAAATTATAATTGATTAGATCAATTTTGGTTGGACCAAGAAATTTATTTTGACTGGTAACTAATTTATTAGAGTCAAAAATAAATATTTATTGAAAGGATTTAAAGGGGATTTTGCATTGGCGAGTTAAAACCGAAAAGTATGAAATATTTTGTACAAAGTTCGGTTGCGCGGAATACACCAAAAGATGCGGGAACACTGCTGGGCAGTGTTCGCGGCAGCCCATGTTCATGGGCTGCACAAAGGCAGCCCATTGTGGGCTTGCCTTGCCATATGCAGTGTTCTATGCACGCTGCATGTGAATGGTAATCCACGTAGGATGGGAGTTTTTCTCCCATCCCACATCGCTGATAGGGAGCAAATTTTGCTCCCCAAGCCTATAAATACACTGTCCCCTTTTCTTTCAAAATTTACCAAGCTCAGTGTATGAATCCTAAGCAAGATAATTAATCTCTCGGGTAATTGAGCAAGTTATTTTTGAGGAGCCTAAATTTATTCGGACACCTCTAGTTTATATTTTTTGGTGAGGCTTCTGGAGTGGTCTAGCAACTACTCAAGGCTTCTTAGTTCTTCCTCCCGGGGAGGTTTTGGTTGGTGGGGTTAGTGTGGATACTGATAGAGGCTATCCTACAATTTGAGGCTTGTGCAAGTAGGTTCTGCAAAAGCACGCTTCAACTGGTAAGTTCTTTTTTTTTTCTCTTTTAATTATTAAGTCCTTTTTTAATTATTTTTAGACTTAATAATTATGCTTAGGTTATTTTACATGCTTAGTTTATTTTATTCTTAGGTTATTACTTAGAATTATAACATGCTTAGTATAAAATAAATGTGCTAGGATATAATTTAGAATTAAGGTATGCCTAGTCCTTTAGCATGCTAACCTAGGTAGAGAATTATTTAGTTAAGGCTTTATTTAATTTATATGCAACTAATAGGAGTTCCTGGGGATAGGGACAAAATTTTAAATTTCCGCCATGCCTCTTATGCATGTTCAATCTGACTGTCAGTTCACAACATGATTTGCACCCAAAAATAATTTAGTCCTAGATACCCATAAAAATGTCCTTAAAATTTAAAAAGATACCTTTTGATGCCGCCGGCGACATCACCCATACCGCTGGCCGTATGGACGATGTCTCCGGCGACATCGCAGAATCCAGCAGTGACATGGCCTCTTTCCTTCCCTTTTTATGGCTTGAAGCCGCTAGCGACAACAATGATGTCACCGACGGCATCGTTTCTGCGAGCAAAATGCATATTTCTGCCCAAAATTGTACTAATCACCCAAAATCAAAATCAACCAATTTCAACGCATAAAACAGCATAAATCAAGTAAAACTAAGCCTATAAGATACGTTCTAACATGTATCAATTATTTTTAGCCCTTAATATATAAGTTTTTGAGTATAAGAACTGAAATCTTCAAATCGAAACAAAAACGGTTTGAGTTTTGTAGGATTACCTGAATGTAAGAGATGTGATTATTCTTATCCGGAATGAGATTGTTAATTAGAGCTGCTATCCCGTATCAAAAAATAATGTCAGATTCCTTGAAGCCATATCCCACGTGAACTGGGCAGAGTTTCAACCCCTTAATGGAAGAATCGGGTAGTTCCTTAGACTTAGAGCTGCTAGATTTGCGTCCAAAAATCTTCTTCATGGTTGGAAATTGAAAGAAAGCAAAAGGATTTGAGTTTACTTGAAAGAGAGTAGAGAGTAGAAGAAGAGAGGGTTTTCAATTTCTATAAAGCAGAGAAGAAGAAAGGAGAGGTTTTTCTCTTTTTAAACACCTGCGCGGAATTCGAGGAGTTTAAATGAATCTGAAACTACCCGTCCATGCAGCCGGCGGCATCAATTCAAACTGCCAGTGACATCGCCCATTCCGCCGGTGGCCTAAACTTACCCAATTTGAATTTTGAAATCCTTTAACTAGTCAAAGAGGCCATGTAGCATCCATGCCGCCGGTGATATCGCTCTAGATCGCCGATGGCATCAGCCAGGCTGCCGGTGACATTAAAACTTCTCTCTATATTTTTTAGCAAATCTGATGGAATCCCACCTCCAGCCCTAAGATCCCAGGACTTCTGAAACCCTCTTACTTTCAATTTTTACGTTTTTACTATTGATCGAAGGGGCAAAAATATTTTTTGTTTCACAAAATCGATCAAGCAGTAAAAATGTTATCTAAAAACTAGTCTAATATTGTTTACTTGTCAGTTGTTGCAGGAATGACACACCCTACCTCACATCTCAAAGCCCAAGTCCGCTTGGCAAATCTTCAAAGCATAAGCCCGACCAAGGGCCAAACCTCTCTGCAAAGCCCAAGCCCGACTAAAGGGCAACCAATCTCAAAGCATAAGCCCGACCAAGGGGCTACCAATATCAAAGCATAAGCCCGACCAAGGGGCAACCAATCTTAAAACTTAAGACCGACCAAGGGGCAACCAATCTCAAAGCATAAGCCCGACCAAGGGGTAACCAATCTCAAAGCGCAAGCCCAACCAAGGGGCAACCAAATCCTCCCCAAAGCGCAAGCCTAACCAAGGGGTAACTAAATCCTCCGTAAAGCTTAAGCCTAACCAAGGGGCAAAAAAATCCGTAAAGCTCAAGCCCGACTAAGGGGAAAACCATCCATCCATCAGGTATCATCCCTAAGCCCTTGCTCTTTCGTACGATCATACTGACATGTGGCAGCAGTGATCCCCCGAGAGGCAGCCTATGGACACGGGATTTTGCAGTCCCTCTCGCGAGACGATGATGACGTATATCGATTTTATTCCTCATAATAAAAATTCCTTTTTGAATTTTTATTGCCGATATAAAATTCTCTACGAATTTTATTTTCGAAGAAATTTAGTTCAGCGTGTCCGATATAGTGTCTGGTGGGAGATCAAATGAATGATTTGCACCTAAAAATAATTTAGTCCTAAATACCCATTAAAATATCCTTAAAATTCAAAAAGATACCTTTTGACCCCTTTTGGCAGCTTTTTAGGCTTATGGCCCACTGGCAGTTAGCTTGCAGGAAGCTAATACCGCCGGTGGTATCGCGCATACCGCCGGCGATATCATTCATGCCCCCGATGGCATGGCCTAAAACAGGCTTCTGTGCAGACAACTTCTTCTTCTTCCTTTGACTAGCTCTTTTTTGCCATTTCGGTGAAACTGGCTAAAAGATATTGAAGACTACCCATTTTTGCCTATAAAAATATGCATTAGGGTTTCTAAGAAGAGGAGGAATAGCTGAAATTTGAATTTGAGAGATTTTAGAGTGAGAAAATCTATTCTACTGAGATAAAGAGTAGAAAAGATAAAAAAGGGATTGTAATCTACTTTCCTTGGTTTTTCTTCTTTGATTCTCTTAGTTAAAGCTTAAAATTAGTAGACTTTAGGTTAAAATCAACTTAATAGGAATTTAAAGACGCAAATCTTTAAATTTACTACCCAAATCATCATTTTGAGCTCCCCGGCGGTGTCATTTGGATCACGAAGAGGTGGATTCACGACCCGAGGTAAAAATTCTGAGTCTCATAGCTCTTTGGCTTCCTTTTTACTTGTTCATGCTATTGTTTGCTATTTTGTGCCTGGCTTCAGGTTTTCGGTCATTTTTTAACTGTTAACTACTGCTGCTGCAAGAAAGTGAAGCCACCGGAGGCAATTGAAGCCGTCAGCGGTATCACTCATGTTGCCAGCGACATCAGTGTTGGATATGATGTATGCCCTTAAGGCAATTAGGGCGATATATCTTAATTATATAATAGTCCGAATAATTTGTTTAATCAATAAAGGCATTTAATCTTTTGTTTATATCAATATGGTTGTATATGTATATATATATATATATGTATATATATTAAAGCTGGTTAAATATATATTCATTGATGTATGCAAAATTCCTTGACATATCATTGCATGAAGTTAGAGAAATTATAGTTGGACTATATTTGGTGGAACCTGCTTCATGTGCAATTATTATTATGTCTAAACTATCCCGAGTCATAGTTTCATCAAGAAAGGATATTGACAAAACGGAAAGACTAGCATGTGGTCAACTTTCTTGGAAAGGGTCCAAGTAGTTAATCTCCTAAAGACTGAAGGTGGTGCCTTAAGTTTGACACATGGATATATTGGAGACCGCAGTAAGATAAACACTTGGTATATATATATATATATCAATGTGTTAGTGTTTATCTTCATGCAATAAGCTTTGCGAATGTCCTTATACTTGAGATGCTAGCTACCTTGTGTGGTACTATTGCTATACTTTGGGTCATTACTATGCACTCATTAATTTAGGGTGCTATGGGTGATTACGGGTATAGTGATGACAACACATTGACAGGCTGAGTAGTCAAAAAGAATCCATCGCTCCGGATATATTAAGGAGTTGTACCTAGCCACTTATTGAAGTGATGGTTGCCATAAACCTCTGATCAGAGTATGTGTTTGATAGAAATGGTTTCTAGTCAAACACACTATTGTAAAAGGCAATATACTTCGGTAACAAGTAAATAACCGGGATAGCTTAGAGCAACCTCGCTATTAGTGGGTTAACACTTTAACAAGCCCAATAAACCAGATGGTACTAATATTAAAGAATGGAAGGAATTTATCACACTAGATAACTATTGCATTAATCGGGATAAAGTCATAAGCATAAACGACGTTCCCAGTAATGGGGGATGGTAGACCCTTGCTAGAAGCGTACTACAGTCGTTTAAGGTAATCGAGTTCTATTCACGATCTAGAGCATCGAGCTAATGGTTCCATTAGAACAAGGGTTGGTTAAGCCTTAACAGCTCAATACTTGGGGATCCTATAAGGTCGCACACATTGGACCTTTATCGGACTAAGTAAAGAACTAATAGATTTATTCTATTACAAAATATAACATAAATAATAATTGGATTATTATTTGATTGGTTAAAATTGATTAGATCAATTTTGGATAGACCAAGAAATTTATTTTGACCGGTAACTAATTAATTAGAGTCATAAATAAATTATAATTGATTAGATTTATTTTGGTTGGACCAAAAAATTTATTTTGACTGGTGACTAATTTATTAGGGTCAGAAAATAAATATTTGAAAAAGGATTAAAAAGGGGAATTTTGCATTGGCGAGTTTAATTGAAACGAGAGTACAAAAGTATTTTGTACAGACTCGAGTGCGCGGAGTACACCGAAAGGTGTGCGAGCAATGCTGGGCATTGCTTGCGGTAGCCTATAAAAATGGGCTGCACATGCGCAGCCCACAAGCAAGGGGCTTTGCCTTGCATGTGCACACAGCATGCACGCTGTGTGCACATGGGATGGGAGTAATTACTGCCATCCCACATCGTTCAAAAGGGAGAGCAAAATGCTCCCCCAAGCCTATATATATTGGCTATTCTCTTTCCTTTCAAATTGTACCAAGCTCAAAGCATAAATCCTAAGCGAGATAATTAATCTCTTGGGTAATTGAGCAAGTTATTTTTGTGGAGGCTAAATTTATTCGAAAACCGCTAGTTTATATTTTTTGGGTGAGGCTTCTAGAGTGGTCTAGCAACTACTCAAGGCTTCTTAGTTCTTCCTCCTGGGGAGGTTTTAGTTGGTGGGGTTCGTGTGGATACTGATAGAGGCTATCCTACGATTGGAGGCTTGTGCAAGAAGGTCCTGCAAAAGCACGCTTCAACTGGTAAGTTCTTTTTCTTTTTCTTTTAATTATTACGTCTTTTTCTTTAAGTGTTTTTAGACATAATAATTATGCTTAGGTTATTTTTGCATGCTTAGTTTATTTTATGCTTAGGTTATAACTTAGAGTTATAACATGCTTAGTATAAAATAAATATGCTAGGATATAATTTGAAATTATGGTATGCCTAGTCCTTTAGCATGCTAACCTAGGTAGAGAATTATTTAGTTAAGGCTTTATTCAATTTATATGGAACTAATAGGAGTTCCTGGGATAGGGATAAAATTTTGAATTTTCGTCATGCCTTTTATGCATGTTCAATTTGACTGTCAGTTCCTAACAGTGGTATCAGAGCCTGCCTATTTAGTACATAATTAAGTTAAAAGCAAACTAAATATTATTTTCTAAGTGAAATGATTTGTTTATTTAATTGTTTGAAACAATATATATGAACTTGTGCCTTTCTTTTCATGGTTAGAAAATAGTTATGAATAATTTTGAATAAGCCTGCTCAACTTACTCAAATTATACAAGTGTCAATAATTTATTTAAATTACATAGGTTATAGGTGCTCCGAATTTACATGAATCGGAAGAACGAAATTTATTAGTTCAAGAGAATCCATTGGTCTTCAAGTTTGTGCTCGTATTTGTTCTGGCTAAGGATTGGACTTGGTGTCTACTCCTCATAGGGCACCTCTCCTACCTGGGAACCTATATCGGTGCAATTTGAATTGACCAACCGGGGGATTAATATGAACTAATTTATTTCTAGTATATAAGATGGTGCTTATATATGTTTCTATAACAAAGTAAAAAATTAAATTTATTGAATAAAAGCTTAAAGGAAATGCAATATAAATATAACAAATAAAAGTGTTAATTATTTTGCATATAATCTAGGTTGATGGAATAATTATAATAAAGAGTTGAACCCACCTAAGGTTAGACCTTATAAATTAATTCTAAAATTCCATGAATTAATACAAGTTATTATAATTTTGTCCATCTGATAAAATTTTAGATTGGGTGAGACGTTTAACACCAATAAAATCTCAAAGTAAATATATTAAGGCAAGTTATAGTCTTCCTTACTCAAATTTACAATACGGTCTCTTTGGGCTATCAAAGTGCTACGCAAAGCGTTCCTTCTAGTCCACATTGATTGGTTGTAAAGTTTGAGATAGGATCTGCCTTAACAGAGCTGAGGTAGTCCACCATAAAATTGGGGGCTAGGCCCGGATCTGAGACATATTCAAGGAGATGCTAATATAAGAGCACACGTCCCTTGGGATTAGGGAACTTGAATGAATTAGATGCGATGCTAATGGAATAGGATTCCAACTATGACTGACTATTATGACTTGACTCATAAAATTGGGGGTTGTAATAGACTAGTTATAGATGCTACCTACTAGGAAATTTAGCTGGGCTAAAATTCACGAATTCAATAGAATGGGCTATTGTAAATTTCAAAGAAAATAGTAGGAAAATGTATTTAATTAAAAGTCCTCATATTAAATACATGTACTTAAACTAATATCTAAACAGTTTTCTTTTCTTATATCTTAGGTTGAAAATGGCTTCCAATTTTAATCTCCATATGTTACTTGACACCAAATTGAATGGCTCAAACTTTTCTGATTGGTTCCGAGCAGTAAGAATAGTTCTCAGATCTGAGGCAATTTCCTATGTCCTAAGTGAAATTTTCCCTGTAGAACTTGATGTTGAGGATCATGTGGAACATGATGCCTGGTTGAAGCACATGAAAGATCGTGAGACTGCCATGTGTATTATGTTGGGGTCCATAAATCCTGAGCTTCAAAAACAATATGAGAACATGCCCTTGGAGGATATGGTTCTCCATCTTGAAGAACTCTTTTTAGAGAGGGAGAGGACAGAGAGGTATGAGACCTCCAAGCTCCTTTTCGGGACCAAGATGCAGGCTGGCACCTCTGCTTCTCACCATGTACTAAAAATCTTGGGATACCTTGAGAAGCTGAATCAATTGGGATTCGAGATGAATCATGACTTGAGCATTGACCTTGTGTTGATGTCCTTGATAGATAGTTACTCAGGCTTTGTGACTAACTATTACATGAACAAGATTAATTCAACTATCCCTGAATTAATCAATATGCTAAAAACAGTAGAATCTCAGACTAAAAAGGATCAGAAACCTCTACTGTTGGTTGAAAAAGGCAAGGCTTCTAAGAAGAAAAAGCAGACACTAGGTGCCAAGAAAAGAATCAGTAAGAAGAAGAATGAAAAGAAGGCATCTAAATATGTCTGCCTCTAATGTGGGAAACCGGGACATTGAAAGAGGGATTGCAAAGCTCCTGCTTCTAAGCATTTAAAGAAGAAGCCTACAGAGGCATCTACTTCAGGTATGTTTGTAATTGAAAACTTTGCTACTTTTCTGTGAGAAACCACTTGGGTATTGGATATTGTTTATGGTTCTCATATCTGTACTTCTGTGCAGGGACTAAGGAACTGTAGAAAACTTGTAAAAGGGGAGATGGACCTACGCGTAGGAAATGGAGCCAAAGTTGCTGCATTAGTCGTAGGAAGCTTTAGTCTTGTTTTGCCAAGTGGACTTATTTTAGTTTTAAATAATTGTTACTACATTCCAAGTGTTACTAAGAATATTGTATCTGTTGCATGTTTAGCAGCAGAAGGATTTGAAATTTTATTTTCGAATAATAATTGTCAGATTCGTTTGAATAATATTCTTTATGGTTATGGAATGTTAAAAGGTGGCATTTATATTCTTGATACTAAAACAGAAGTTTTCAATATAAACAATGTGAAGAAAGTTAAATTAGATAATGAGAATTCCTTCTACTTATGGCATTGCCATTTAGGCTACATAAACAAAGATCGCTTAACCAAGTTGCATATGCGTGGAGACTTGGGCCCAATAGACTTAGAGTCTTATGGCAATTGTGAACCTTATTTAAAAGGAAAAATGACAAAGTTATCCTTTAAAGGAAAGGGTGAACGAGCCACAAGTACATTGGAACTTATACACACTGATGTGTGTGGTCCAATGAGTGTTCAGGCACTAGGAGGATACTCCTACTTTATTACCTTTATTGATGATTACTCACGACACGGTTATTTGTACTTGATGAAGCACAAGTCTGAAAGTTTTGAAAAATTCAAAGTATTCAGAGCTGAAGTAGAGAAATAGCTTGAGAAAAGTATTAAAACACTTCGATCGGATCGAGGTGGAGAATACTTAAGTCAGGAGTTTCAGGATTATCTAAAGGAAAACAAGATAGTTCCCCAGTGGACCCCTCCTTATACACCCCAACACAATGGAGTGTCAGAAAGGAGGAATAGGACTTTATTAGATATGGTCAGGTCCATAATGAGCCATGCAGTTCTTAGTAAATCCTTTTGGAGATATGCACTGGAGAGCACGGTTTATGTCTTAAACAAAGTGCCCTCTAAATCAGTTGATTTTACACCTTATGAAAGATGGTGTAACAAAAAGCCATCTCTAAGTCACATAAGAGTATGGGGCTATCCTGCCATGGTAAAGAGGATTGCATCAGATAAGCTAAATGCTAAGGCTGACAAATGTCTGTTCATTAGATATCCAAAGGAAATAATTGGATATCTGTTTTACCAACCAGAAGGATAAAAGGTATTTGTGTCTCGAAATGCTTACTTATTGGAAAAGGAACACTTACTTACAAAAGTCAGTGGGAGCAATATTGAACTAGAAGTTTAAGAGAAAGAGAAAGATAATTAACTGATTAACCCCGTTCTAGATACACAAGAGAGTGTGATCCAAGAACAACCTGTCGAAACACAATCATTGTGAAGATCAGGTCATGTTCATAAGGGTACCGATAGATATGGGTTTATCATCACTAATGATAAGGAACTATATCTTATGGAGGATGATGAACGAAGGACATATGATGAGGCATTGAAAAGCTCAGATTCTGATAAATAGCAAAAGGCCATGAAATCAGAAATGGATTCCATGTACGAGAACCAAGTTTGGAATTTGGTTGATGCACCGCAAGAGGTTAGACCAATTAGGTGCAAATGGGTCTTCAAGAAGAAGACAGATATGGATGGTAATGTAATTACCTATAAAGCAAGGTTGGTTGCGAAAGGTTATAGTCAACGGGAAGGTATTGACTATGATGAAACCTTCTCACCGGTAGCCATGCTTAAATCTATAAGGATACTCCTCGCCATTGCTACTCATTATGATTATGAGATCTGGCATATGGATGTAAAAACAGCATTCCTGAATGAGGATTTAGATCGAGATGTGTATATGACACAACCTGAGGGTTTTACATCTCAGAATGGCTCAAAGGTATGCAAGCTACAAAGATCCATTTATAGACTTAAGCAGGCATCCAGGAGTTGGAATATAAGGTTTGATCAGAAAATCCAGGAATTAGATTTCTGCCTAAATGCAAATGAGCCTTGTGTTTACAAGAAGGTTAGTGGGAGTGCAGTCATTTTTCTAGTATTATATGTTGATGACATTCTGCTAATAGGAAACGACATTTCTCTTCTTTAAAATGTTAAAGTATGGTTGTCAAGAAAGTTCTCCATGAAAGACCTTGGTGAAGCAGCATTTATACTAGGTATAAAGATCTACAGGGATAGATCTAAGAGGCTGTTAGGTCTTTCTCAAAGTACATATATAGACAAGGTGTTGAATAGGTTCAACCTTGAGCATTCTAAGAAAGGTTATCTCCCCATGACAAAGGGGATTAACCTATCTAAGGCCGAGTGTCCGAAGACAACTTAGGAGAGAATGCGCATGAAGGATATACCCTATGCATCCGCGATAGGATCCATCATGTATACTGTGATATGTACTAGGCCGGATGTCTCTCAGGCTTTGAGCTTTATGAGCAGATATCAATCAGATCCAAGTGAAAAGCACTGGATGGCCGTCAAGGCAATCCTTAAGTACTTGAGAAGGACTAAGGATGAGTTCTTGATTTATGGAGAAGGTGACCTCACTATTAAAGGTTACACTGATTCGAGTTTTCAGTCTGATAAGGATGACTATAAGTCTCAATCAGGTTTTGTGTATGTGTTAAATGGAGGGGCAGTATGCTGGAAGAGTTTCAAGCAAGAAACTACTGCTGATTCAATCACGGAATCTGAATAGATTGATGCATGCGAAGCAGCAAAAGAAGCTGTCTGGTTAAAGGGATTTGTTGGTGATCTCGGTGTGGTGCCTGAGGCTGTTGATCCAATTACTTTATATTGTGATAACAATGGTGCCATAGCTAAGGCAAAGGAACCACAGTCTCATCAGAAAAATAGACATATATCCAGAAAGTATCATATAATCAGGGAGATTGTTAATGCTAAGATAATAAGATTAGAATATGTACCCATTGATTAGAACCTCGCGGATGGTCTGACAAAGCCATTGACTCAAGTCAAACATGACCAGCATGTTAAAGCATATGGATTAAAACATATGGCTAATTGGCCTTAGTGCAAGTGGGAGTTTGCTGGATATGATGTATGCCCTTAAGGCAATTAGGGCGATATATCTTAATTATGGAAAAGTACGAATAATTTGTTTAATCAATAAAGACATTTAATCTTTTATTTATATCAATATGCTTGTATATATATATATATATATATATATATATATATATATATATATATATATATATATATATATATATATATATATATATATATATATATATATATATATATATATTAAGGCTAGTTAAATATTTATTTATTGATGTATGCAAAAGTCCTTGACATATCATAGCATGAAGTCAGAGAAATTATAGTTGGACTACATTTGGTGGAACCTGCTTCATGTGCAATTATGATTATGTCTAAACTATCCTTAGTCATAGTTTCATCAAGAAAGGATATTGATGAAACAAAAAGACTAGCATGTGGTCAACTTTCTTGGAAAGGGTCCAAGCAGTTAATCTCCTAAAGACTGAAGGTGGTGCCTTAAGTTTGACACAAGAATATATCTGGGAGATATATTGGAGACCGCAATAAGATAAACACTTGGTATATATATCAATGTGTTAGTGTTTATCTTCATGCAATAAGCTTTGCGAATGTCCTCATACTTGAGATGCTAGCTACCTTGTATGGTACTATGGCTATACTTTGGGTCATTACTATGCACTCATTAATTTAGGGTGCTACAGGTGATTATGGGTATAGTGATGACAGCACGTTGGTAGGCTGAGTAGTCGGAAAGAATCCATCGCTCCGGATATATTAAGGAGTTATACCTGGCCACTTGTTAAAGTGAGGATAGCCATAAACCTCTGATCAGAGTATGTGTTTGATAGAAATGGTTTCTAGTCAAACACAATATGGTAAAAGGCAATATACTTCGGTAATAAGCAAATAATTGGGATAGCTTGGAGCAACCTCGCTATTAGTGGGTTAACACTTTAACCAAACCAAATAAACCAGATGGTACTAATATTAAAGAATGGAAGGAATTTATCGCACTGGATAACTTTTGCATTAACCGGGATTAAGTCATAAGCATAAATGATGTTTCGAGTAATGGGGGATGGTAGACCCTTGCTAGAGGCGTACTACAGTCATTTAAGGTAATCGAGTTCTATTCACGGTCTAGAGCATCGAGCCAATGGTTCCATTAGAACAAGGGTTGGTTAAGCCTTAACAGCTCAATACTTCGAGATCCTATAAGGTCACACACATTGGACCTTCATCGGACTAAGTAAAGAACTAATAGATTTATTCTATTACAAAAATATAACATAAATAATAATTGGATTATTATTTGATTGGTTGAAATTGATTAGATCAAGACCAAGGAATTTATTTTGACCGGTAACTAATTAATTAGAGTCATAAATAAATTATAATTGATTAGATTTATTTTGGTTGGACCAAGAAATTTGTTTTGACTGGTGACTAATTTATTAGAGTCAGAAAATAAATATTTGAAAAAGGATTAAAAAGGGGAATTTTGCATTGGCCAGTTTAATTGGACCGAGAGCACAAAAGTATTTTATACAGACTTGAGTGCGCGGGAGTACATCGAAAGGTGTGCGAGCAGTGCTGGACATTGCTCGTGGTAGCCTATAAAAATGGGCTGCACATGCACAGCCCACAAGCAAGGCAAAGCCCACAAGGGCTTTGCCTTGCATGTGCACACAGCATGCACGCTGTGTGCACATGGGATGGGAGTAATTACTCCCATCTCACATCGTTCAAAAGGGGGAGCAAAATGCTCCCCCAAGCCTATATATAGGCTATTCCCTTCCCTTTCAAATTATACCAAGCTCAAAGCATAAATCCTAAGCGAGATAATTAATCTATTGGGTAATTGAGCAAGTTATTTTTGTGGAGCCTGAATTTATTCGGACACCGCTAGTTTATATTTTTTGGGTGAGGCTTCTAGAGTGGTCTAGCAACTACTCGAGGCTTCTTAGTTCTTCCTCCTGGGGAGGTTTTGGTTGGTGGGGTTCGTGTGGATACTGATAGAGGCTATCCTACGATTGGAGGCTTGTGCAAGAAGGTCCTGCAAAAGCATGCTTCAACTAGTAAGTTCTTTTTCTTTCTCTTTTAATTATTAAGTCTTTTTCTTTAAGTGTTTTTAGAATTAATAATTATGCTTAGGTTATTTTTGCATGCTTAGTTTATTTTATGCTTAGGTTATAACTTAGAGTTATAACATGCTTAGTATAAAATAAACATGCTAGGATATAATTTGGAATTATGGTATGCCTAGTCCTTTAGCATGCTAACCTAGGTAGAGAATTATTTAGTTAAGGCTTTATTTAATTTATATGCAACTAATAGGAGTTCTTGGGACAGGGACAAAATTTTGAATTTCCGTCATGCCTCTTATGCTTGTTCAATTTGACTGTCAGTTCCGAACAATCAGTGATACCGTAAGGGACTTCATTTGTCCCAAACGGCTCTATTTTCTTACGGGACCCTTTCTTTATAGTATCCAGAAAGTTATGCAGCCTGCCTGTGTAACTGATACCGCCAGCGGCATCATTGATGCTGCCGGCGGCCTCAGTCATGCCGCCAATGGCATGGCCTTTTGGATGGCAGTCCCGTTTTCATTTATTTTCCTACCTAGTTTAAATTCTCAAGGTTAGGATGTACAGTGCAACGACTAAGGTCCAGAACCTTCTAAAAATAGACCACACCCCATACCATGTGGCATTTTCATTAATAATCCGGTTAAAAAAAATCGAGTGTAAAATTTGGATAAAACGGAATTTTCCCGCAAATGCCATTCAAACCTCATTTTTGGCCATCCAACCAGGCTTCTTAACATTGTAAATAAATATGCCATGTTCACGCTAACTCGGGTCTTGTTTTGTTTACTATCTATGCTTGTTATGTGATATACCCCATACAATGTGCCGTATTTGTGGTAATCGTTTTATGCAGGTAGATTTAGGTTAAATGAATGTTAGGCCTTCGGGTATTTTATTTATTGCATAGAAAATGTATAGGATTTGGAAGGCCATGTAACTATTATTTTATTTGCTGCATATATTTTCGGATAACTGTAATAATTATTTATTTACCTCTTTGAATGCTTGATAAAAGCAAAAACAACATATAAACTGAAAACACAATAAATATGGTGGATTAAAACCGATTTAGAAAGAATGAAATCTTTTAACTTGGCCTAATGAAAAATAGATTGCATCATCCGAACTTGGAATCTCCATTTTAAGGTACATTTTAACCACCTGGTGGGAAATCGTACCCAAATTCTCGGTGGAGTTTAACCGGGTGGCGACTCTATTTTAAAATACGAGATTTCAAGTCTCGTATCTGTTAACATGTAAATTCAACATCAACATCAATTTTATCAATCCATGAAATAAGGATCAGTCCCTCGGTTCGCTTCACAATGCTTGTTATTTTCCCCTCATGCTACGCATCTCACACGGTCGTTGCCCGAAAAATGTCGTCCGCGTACAAAAAGCTTGAGACTTTCAAAATGGAGCCTAAAGAATCAATCAACAGCATGAACACTAGATACACCAATCTAGTAAATGAAATGAAGAGGCTAGGAAAGGAAATATCTAAAGTAGATATGGTCAAGAAGATACTCCGAAGTCTCACCAAGGAGTGGGATAGCAAAAAGACTGCCATTGAAGAAGGTCATGACTTAAACTTCTATAGCTATGATGAGCTTATTAGAAATCTCTTAACTAAAGAATTATCTCTAGAAGATATAGCCAACATGAGAAAAAGCCTGAAGAAAAGAAAAAGGCTATTGCACTAAAGGCAGAGTCCTCTGGATCAGTTTCTATTGAATCAAGCACGAGTTTGGACTGACTTAGTGGATGACTCAGTTGTGCTTAAGTTTTGATCATAAAAATTAAGTTAAGAATGGGATGATTAAATCAATAATGATGTTAAAATAATTAGTCTATGGTTGTGTGGGAGTTAGTAAATTCAAGGGTAGAATTTCAAGTCTCCGTTGACCTAGCTATTTAGTTTGACTCTTAGTGGTTTCTGGGCTGAGTAATCACTTAAGTCGCTGACTTAATATTATTCACTCTAAACACTTGGTATTTAGATTTTATTTTAGTTGTGTTGTTTACAATGATATCTTTTGTTGAGTTACTTTATGTTTGTCAACGCTGCTGACCTTAACTTTTAAGGTAAAAAGGTATCTTTGCTTTTAGTGTTGCTTTTTTCAGGAACATTAATGAGACAAAGACAAAAAAGAATTAAAGCCTTAAGAAGACCCAGAATTATGAAGAAAATGATGAATTCTTCCAATGCAAAGCTGCAACAAGTCAATTGCCACTTTAGGTAATTTTGCAGATCTACCAACCTTGTATCGCGCACTCTGCAACATGTCAGAAAACCAGAGGGAATGGGATGAAGGCATGTGGCAAGTCAGCGCGAGTTCTCTCTAACAGAAGACTGGCATCAAACGACAAAGAATTCAAATTGGAGCTCAAATTTCAATCTAATAGATTGAAATGTATTTCACAACGGTGCAATTTTATCTCCTAACTGAATTACTGAGCTGTCAATTTTAGAAGATGCCAAGACAAGTTCAACGACTACTTTCTCAATCCAACTATAAAAGGAGCAAGAAAGCAAGCTTTAGAACTTGGTGATTACACCTGAATTTCCTAGAAGCAAAAACTCTGTCAATTTATAAGCTTCAAAAGGAGTGTGAGCACGGGATTTTGCAGTCCTTCTCGTGAGACGATGATTACGTGTACCCAATTTTAATGCCTCATAATTAAAGTTCTCTTTAGAATTTTTATTACCAATATAATATTCCTTTCAAATTTTATACTTGGTAGAATCCAGTTCGGTGTAGCCGATAACGTGTCCGGTGGGAGCTTGAACCGATGATTTATACCTAAATTAAAGTAAATCTCTAAATACCCATTAAAATATTATTAAAATTCAAAAAAGATGCATTTTGACCTACTTTTAACCACTTTTAGCGACTTTTTGGGCTTATGGGCCCGCTGGCTATCGGCTTATCGGAGGCTGATGCCACTGGCAGGATCAGCCATGCCGCCGCCGGCATCAATGATGTCACCGGCGGCATCAGCCATACTGCCGACGGCATGTCCCAAAATGGCCCCCTATACAGACAGCTTTTCTTGCCACTTTTGGTGGAATTGGTCAAAAAGGTCTCGAAAACCACCTTATTTTGCCTATAAAAACACACCTTAGGCTTTGGGGAGAGGGAGAGGAAACCATCTAAGATTGGAAATTTAATGTTAGAATGAGAAAATAGATTTTAGTGAGATAAGAATTAGATAAGGCGGGAAAAAGGATTCTAATCCATTTTTTCTGGTTTTTCTTCTTTGAACTCTCTGATTATGAGCTTAAAATCAGTAGGCATTTTCGTTAAAATCAACTTAATAGGATTTAGAGACCTAGAAATCTTAAATTTTACTACTAAATCATTGTTACAAGCTCCCCGGAGGTTTTTTTTTGGTTCACGAAGAGGTGGATTCAGGACCCCGAGGTAAAAATTCTGAGTCTCATAGCTCTTTGGCATTAATATTACTGATTTATGCTGATTCTTGTTGATTTGAGTTCATTTTTGGGTTTTCGGTCATTTTTGACTGCTGCTGCAAGAAATTGAGGTCGCCGGAGACATGTGATATCGCGGCGGTATCACCCATGTCGCTAGAGACATCACTGATACCGCTGGTGGCATCACATTCCCCAGAGACCTCACTTTCATGTGGGACCCTTTCTTTATGGTACTCAGAAAGCCATGTAGCTTGCTTGCATACTGATGCCTCTAGCGACATCATTGATATTGCTGGCGGTATCAGCCACATCGCCAGCGACATCAATCATGTTACTGGCGGCGTCAGTCGTATCTTCGGTGGCATGACTTTCTAGATAGCTATTTTTACTTCATTCATTTCCGACCTAGATTATTTTCTGAAACTAGGATACACAGTGCAACGATGTAGGTCCAAAACCTTCTAAAAACAGACCCCACCCTATAACATGTGGCATTTTCACTAATAATCCGATTAAAACAAAGATCGAGTCTAAAGTTTGGTTAAAAATGGAATTTTCTCGCAAACGCCGTTTAAATCTCATTTTAGCCATCCAACCGGGCTATTGTAAATAAAATATGCCATGTTCACGCTAACTCGGGTCTTGTTTGGTTTGCTAACTATATGTGGTTCGTGAGATATATCATACGACGTACCGTATCTGTGCTAACCATTTTCTGTAGGTAGATGTATATTAGGCCTTCGGGTATTTTATTTATTGCATAGAAAAATGTATAGGACTTGAAAGCCTTGTAATAATTTTATTTTCCGCACTTATTTTTAGATGACTATAATAATTTATTCATCGCCTTAACTGCCTGATAAACGCGAAAATAATATAATAACTAAAAACACAAATAAATAGGATGGATTAAACCGATTAAGAAAGAATGAAGTATCTTAACTTGGCCTAATGAAAAATAGATAACATCATCTAAACTCGGAATCTCTACTTAAGGTATGGTCCAACCACCCGATGGGAAAATCGTACCAAAAATTTCCCGGTTGAGCTTAACCGGGTGGCGACTCTGTTTTAAGTACGAGATTTTGATCTCGTATCTTTTGAGCATTAAAATATGCAAAACCATTTTCCAATCACATCACTTGTATCCCCCATTATTTTAAAGAGGCCGATCTACCGGCCCGGCTTCTCAGCCACCGCGTAGAATGTCGTCCGCTCATAAGGAGTTTAAGAAAGAAAGCACAATTCAGCTAAAATCTGCTTAGAACAAGAGAGAATAGCATAGATCAATCAATTGTAATATTAGATCATTTATAACTGGATCAACGTTTCCATAAGTTGAATCCAGCTCTTGTTTAGACTTATTGTGAGTTGCTGATAGAAGATGGTATTCTAGTCAGCGGGGTGAGCGGTTACAGATTGGAGGGTACTTACTGTAATTGAGGAATTTGAGAAAGGCTTCTCCGCCTAGGGTAAAGGAGTTGAGATTAGTGAAATAAAGCCGAGACACTCTCTCGGGACTAGATGTAAGCACAGGTTGCCGAACCAGTATAAAATCTCTATATTCTTTACTTAATCACATTTTTCAGCTATTTCACTTAGCCAGCTAACCTCACTCATTGGAGCCATAATTATTGAGAAAAATTTAAATAAGTTCCTTAGTGAGTCATTCACTCTCCCTCTGACTCAATAAGTGTACGCATAGGGACCAATAGTTTCCTCCGGAGAGGAAAAACAACTCAAGGAATCTCAAAGCAACAAGGAATAAATGGCTATACTAGCTAGACAGTTCAATAGATTCTTGCAAAAGAAAGAAAGGCGGAATTCCAAAAAGTATGAATCCAAAAGATCAAGGGCAAGCACATCTAGATGAGACAGGCCCATAAAGAATCAGGAAGAAAAGAAGGATCCAAAAAAAGAAGCTGCCTGTTTCGTATATGGAGAGAAAGGCCACTTTAGAACCAAGTGCCCTAAGCTTAAAAGAAGTAAGAAGCACAAGAAGAAGGCAATGGTGGCCACTTGGAGCAACAGTGAGGAACATAGCTGTTCATCTTCAATAGAAGAAGAAGAGATAGCCAACTGTACATTTATGGCACTGACTGATCCAGAAGTAGAACAATCCGGAATAATTCTATCAAAGCAAGATATTGTGTAAATTGAAGAATCAGAATCAGAAGCATCTAGTACTGAGCTAAACTCTCATTCTAATTCTATTTCTAACTTTGAACTTGCTAGAGCTTTAGGGATTGTGATCAAGAATGTGAGGAAGAACACAAAAGCTATCAAATCCTTATGAAGACAAGTGATGGAGCTTGCTGAAGATGGTGAAGCATTGGCACAAGATGTCAACCTGATAAGAGCCACAAAGCATATTGATGTGGTTGAAGAAAACTTCCTGAGAAATCAAGTACAGATCTTAAGTGCTAACTTGATGGGGTTAGATAGGAAGCTAACTTTAATGAAGGAAGCATCCGAAAGGAAACCAGGTCCTTCACAACCAAGAAGGAATCTAAGGCAGGGAACTCAAAGAAATTAAAACTCTAGTGCTAAGAGGAATCTAGGACCCTCAAAATAGAATGAGAAGAAGCCGCAGTGGCAACCTCAACCACAGAGATACATAGCTGCCCAAAAAGGAAAAGCTAAAGAAGTCTATAATAAGCAACCTGTCAAACAAAGAAGAAATTATGGAGCAGAAGTTGCACCCCCAACCAAATTTTGGTTACGTTCAGGAAAAACAAGCATAGAGGAAGCTGGATATATGGGAACCTATGGAAAGAAGGATCTTGAAAAGATTCAAAAGAAGCAGGAGCAGAACAGACCTATCTCAGGGTGCAGGTTTTGTGGGAAAAACAATCATCATACTAAATTATGTAGATTAAAAAATAGTTATTATGGCCTGAAATGGTTGATAACCCAAGAGGACCCAAATCTGATTGGGTACCAAAACCCACTTGATATGTTTTACAGGTATGCCTTAGATCCACAGTAGATCAACACACTTGGTACATTGATAGTGGATGCTCAAGGCACATGACAGGTGATGAGAAGGCCTTCATAATTTTAATCTGGAAGAAAGGAGGCAAAGTAAGCTTTGGAGAGAATAAAAAAGGATAGATCATTGGCCATGGAACCATTAGATCTGAAATAAAGATAAAAGATGTCTCATTAGTTGATGGACTAAAGTTCAACTTGCTAAGTATAACACAACTCTGTGATAAAGGAAGAAAAGTCATCTTTAACTCCGGAGGTTGCTCAATCATTGATAGTAAGTCTAATCAACTTATTCTTTAAGCACCTAGAGTAAATAATGTCTATTGTGTTAACATTAAAAATGATAAAAAGAATATATGCTTGATGTCTAAAGAAGAAGAATCATGGCTATGGCACCAGAGGTTGGGACATGTTAGCATGAACCTCCTGTCCAAATTAGAGAAAAAGGAATTGGTTGTGGGTTTGCCTAAGGTTGCTTTTGATAAGGATCACATATGCACTGCATGTCAATTAGGTAAACAACATAGAAAAAACTTCTCTTTTATCTCATACATACCTTCTAAGAGAGTTCTTGAACTCTTACGTATTGATATCATTGGTCCAATCAAACCATTGAGTTTAGGTAGAAGAGAATACACCATGGTCATTGTGGATGATTATTCTAGTTGTACCTGGGTGGCTTTGGTAGCTAGCAAAGATGAAGCTTTTGACCAATTCTCAAAAATATTCATCCGAATAGAAGTAGAACAGGGCATAAGCATTGCACGCATCCGGAGTGATAATGGTGGTAAGTTAAAAAATAAGCACTTTGCTGAATTTTGTGACTCCAAGGGCATTGAACATAACTTCTCTACCGCTCATACTCCTCAACAGAATGGAGTTATTGAGAGGAAAATTAGGACCATAGTTGAGATGGCTAGAACAATGCTAAGTGAGAATTATTTGCCAAAATACTTCTGGGGTGAGGCCGTAAACACAACATGCTACATCTTAAATAGAGTTCTCAATTAGGAAAAACTTAGAAAAGACCCCATATAAAATCTGGAAGGGAAGGAAACCCAAAATTGGGTATTTCAAGGCCTATAGATGTAAATGCTACATCCTGAATGATAGAGAGCAAATAACAAAATTTGATCCTAAATCTAATGAAGCAATTTGCTTGGCAACTCAACACATAGCAAATCTTATAGAGTTTATAATAAACAAACCTAAACTGTGGTAGAGTTAATACATGTAGATTTTGATAAGACTAAGCATGTAAGAAGAAGAAGTTTAAATCTGGAAGATGTAGCTCCGAAAGTTGAAAACACTGGAGAAAAATAAGAAGTGCAGATTCTAGATTCCTTCCAGATCAGGAAATACAAGGAAGAAGATGAAGGAATTAATCTCAACTCAGAAGCACCAAAAAGTTATCTTAATAATCATTAGATAAACTTTATGGATAATCAAGAAGAAGTTGAAGCAGTTGAGGAACAGGCTCTAGACCAGCATGTAGATCTTTAAAGAGAAATCTGGACTTGTAGAAATCATCCGATAGAAGCTATCTTGGATGATGTCCAAAATCTAGTCAGAACCAGAGGACAACTCAACATGATGATGAGTCATGCTGCTTTTATCTCTCTCATTGAGTCGAAGAAATTCCAAGATGTAGAAGGAGATGAAAGCTGGATGATGGCCATGCAAGAAGAACTAGATCAATTTACCAGGAATGATGTGTGGGATCTAGTGGCACCTCTAAAAGGAAAGTCAATGATTGGCACCAAATGGGTTTTCTGGAACAAGCTAGATGAATTAGGAGTAGTGGTGAGAAACATGACAAGATTGATTACCCAAGGCTATAATCAAGAGGAAGGGATTGACTTTGAAGAAACATTTGCCCCTGTAGCAAGATTGGGGGCAATCCGGATTCAATGCGCTTTTGTATCATTCATGGGATTCACATTGTTCTTAATGGATGTCAAAAGTGCATTCCTCAATAGAGTTATCTAGGAGCAAGTCTATGTGAAGCAGCCACTTGGATTTGAAGATTCAAAGCATCCAAATCATGTTTACAAACTGAAGAAAGCCCTCTATGGATTGAAGCAAGCACCAAGAGCTTAGTATGAGAGACTTACTACATTTCTCATATCCAAGGGGTGTATTCGGGGTAAAGCAAATACAACTCTTTTCATTAAGAAGAAGAAAGATAATATCATTCTAGTTCAAATTAATGTTGATGACATCATCTTTAGAGCAATAGATGAAAAAATGTGTGAAGAATTTAGCACTCAAATGCAGAAGGAGTTTGAGATGTCTATGATGAGAGAACTCAATTTCTTCCTTGGTTTACAAATCAAGTAGAGTCCGGATGAAATTTTCATAAACCAATCCAAGTACACCAAGGAGATCTTGAAGAAGTTTGAAATGGACAAAAGTAAGCCTATGTCCACTTCAATGGGTTCAGATACAGTTCTATCCAAGGATTGTGAAGGGGAAGATATTAATCAGAAGCTATATAGAGAAATGATTGGATCGCTTCTATACTTGATAGCTAGCAGACCTGACATACACTATACAATTTGATACTATACAAGATATCAAGCCAATCCTAAGGATTCACATCTAAAGGCAGTAAAGAGGATCCTTAGATACCTCATAGGAACCATTAAATTTGGGTTATGATATCCTAGCAACGGAGAATTCACACTCCAAGGCTTCACTGATGTAGATTATAGTAGAGATACTCTTAAGAGGAAGAGTACATCCAGAGGGTATCATTTTCTTGGAAATTGCTTGTATCATGGTATAACAAAAAGCAAACATCAGTTACTTTATTAACCACAAAAGCTGAATATATGGCAGTAGGAAGTTGTGTAGCTCAACTACTTTGGATCAAGCAACAACTAGAAGATTATGGAGTCCAATCCAGATGCGTGGATGTTATGTGTAACAACAAAAGTGCCATTGATGTGGCAAAGAATTCAATGCCCCATAGCAGAATAAAGTATGTTAACATCAGCCATCATTTTATCCGGGATCAGGTGACAAAGATGTTGGATATGATGTATGCCCTTAAGGTAATTAGGACGGTATATCTTAATTATGTAATGGTATGAATAATTTTGTTTAATTGATAAAAGGCATTTAAATCTTTTATTTATATCGATGTGCTTATAAATATATTATAGATGGTTAAAATATATTCATTGATGTATGTATAAAAAAGTCCTTGACATATCATAGTATGGAGTTAGAGAAATTATAGTTGGACTACATTTAGTGAGACTTGCTTCATGTGCAATTATGATTATGTCTAAACTATCCCTAGTCATAGTTGCATCAAGAAAGGATATTGATGAAGCAAAAAGACTAGCATGTGGTCAACTTTCCTGGAAAGGGTCCAAGCAGTCAATCTCCTAAGGACTGAAGGTGGTGCCTTAAGTTTGACATATGGATATATCTAGGAGATATATTGGAGACCGCAGTAAGATAAACACTTGGTGTATATATCAATGTGTTAGTGTTTATCTTCATGCGATAAGCTTTGCGAATATCCTCATACTTGAGATACTAGTTACCTTGTGTGGTAATATTGCTATACTTTGGGTCATTCCCACATACTCATTAATTTAGGGTGTTACGAGTGATTACAGGTATATTAATGACAATACGTTGGTAAGCTGAGTAGTCGGAAAGATTACATCGCTCCGGATATATTAAGGAGTTGTACCTTGCCACTTGTTGAAGTGATGATTGCTATAAACCTCTTATCAGAGTATGTGTTTGATAGAAATAGTTTCTAGTCAAACACACTATGGTAAAAGGCAATATACTTCGGTAACAAGTCAATAACTGGGATAGCTTGGAGCAACCTTGCTGTTGGCGGGTTAACACTTTAACCGAACCCTATAAACCAAATGGTACTAATATTAAAGAATGGAAGGAGTTCATCGCACTAGATAACTATTGCATTAACTGGGGTTAAGTCATAAACATAAATGATGTTCTGAGTAATGGGGGATGATAGACCCTTACTAGAGGCGTACTACAGTCGTTTAAGGTAATTGAGTTCTATTCACGGTCTAGAATATCGAGCCAATGGTTCCATTAGAACAAGGGTTGGTTAAACCTTAACAGCTCAATACTTCGGGATCCTATAAGGTCACACACATTGGACCTTCATCGGACTGAGTAAAGAATTAATAGATTTATTCTATTACGAAAATATAACATAATAATTGGATTATTATTTAATTATTTACAAGATGATTAGATCATGTTATGAATAAGCCAAGGAATTTTATTTTTGATCGGAAACTAATTTATTAAGGTCATAAAATAAATATTTGATTAAATTAGAGAAAGGGATATAACTGTAAAAATCAAGGGTTGGACCGTTCGTGAATAGGACCTGCAAGCAGAAGACTTTGCAGGCCTACGCAAGCTCGCATGAGTGCCTAAGCACTTATGGGCTACAGGCAGCGCAAGCTAAGCTTGCACTGGCCTACAACAAGGCCACTCACGAGATGGGCTCGCGGGAAGTCCCGCGAGGCCAAGCCTGTGGGATAAGATAGGCTTACAAGAGCCTGCCTTGTGCAGCATTTACCACCCGCGAATTGGGCTCATGGGAGTGCCCGTAAGGCCCAGCTAGCTGGATAAGGCAGGCTTGTAAGAGCCTGCCTTGTATGGGAAAGGACCTGACTTGTAGAGCAAGTTGGGTTAGCATGGGCAGCACGCAGATCCTATAGGAACCGCAAGTTTGCCATAGGCGGGATGGGGTTTTCCCCATCCCGCATTAATTGCGGGGAGCCCTTGCTCCCTCTATAAATTGAGTCCCTCTTTCTCCTTTTCAATTCACGCCAATTCAACTTGTGATACGAGTAAGGTAAACTTGAACAATATATTTTTGGGTGGGATTTTATAGTGGCCTAGCAGCTACTCAAGGTTCTTTGGTTCTTCCTCATTGGGAGGTTTCGGTTGGTGGGGTTCGTGTAGATACTTATAGAGGTTGTCCTATACTTGAAAGCTAGTGCAAGGAGGTTCTGCTAAAGCACGCTTTAACTGGTATGTTTTTATCTCTCTTTTAATTATTAAGTCTTTTTCTTTAAGCGTTTTTAGACTTAATAATTATGCTTAGGTTGTTTCGCATGCTTAGTTTATTTTATGCTTAGGTTATAGCTTAGAGTTATAACATGTTTAAGTTATAGCTTAGAGTTATAACATGCTTAGTATGAAATATATGTGCTAGAATATAATTTAGAATTATGGTATGTCTAGCCTTTGCATGCTAACCAAGGTAAAGAATTATTCAGTTAAGGCTTTATTTAATTTATATGCATCTACTAGGAGTTCGTGCGGACAGGGATAAAATCTTGAATTTCTACCATGCCTGTTACACATGTTCAATTGGACTGTTAGTTCCCAACAGAAGAAGGATTTTGCATTGGTGTACATCCTAACCAATGGGCCAAAAGCAGATATCTTTACGAAGCCACTGAGTAAAGATCAATTCAACAAGCTAAAGGAGTTAATTGGAATGTGATAAGTACAATTTATACCATGAAAATATTAGTAATTTAGCTTTAGAATCAACCCATTTGGAGTAAAAATGAGAAATTTATTAACGCTTTTTGATAATATTTCAGGTTTCTCTTCAAAACAGTGGAATATGTAGAGAAAGTAGAGAAAATAGAAGCAAGCAGTCAAGAAAATAAGCAGAGTAGGCAGAAAGGTGAGCAGAGCAAGCAGAAAGACAGTCAAAGCAAGCAGAATGAGCAGACATAAAAAGAAGGAGGTGGCTTTGATGATGTGGCAGAATAAAATACTAGAAAAGACCCATTATTTGTTTCTAGAGGACTTTTGGAATGCTTGTTGGAGAGGCTTTTGTTAATGGAGATAGTGGACAAGTTGTAATATTTTAATAGCCGCTTGGTGAAAGCTTATTGGGCCAAACTTATCTTCTGGAAAAGCTGTATTTTAGCAGCTGACCTAAGCACATTACTTTTGGATTTTATATTGTGCGAGTGGTGATTCTGGATCCTTCCACCCACCACTATAAATAGGAAAGTTTCTATCATTTGTAAGGGGCTTTGGTTGGCTTACACACCTCCATTGTCTCACTCTAATATTTTGTTATGTATTTTCACTTTATCTATATAATATTATTTTCTATGTTTTATTTTATGGCTAACTAAACCATTAGTGGGCATAGCTAGCAAGGAAGACAAGTTAAATACGGTCTAAACTCTCTCTCTTTTATCTCTAAATTCATTAGAAAAGTTTGTTATGTGTTGTGCTAAATCCTATTAAGTTCGGCCAAACTTATAATTAGTGTAAATAAGAAATTGTAACACGAAACTAAACACATAACACATTTCTGGAAAAAAATGGTTGTTGACTAGAAATGCTAGGAATTCCTGTTATAAATTAATAGGGAGCTTACTTTGTTCTTAATACTTGAAGAATAACTTGCAAGAGGAGGTTCCCGGAGTTAAACTTTAAAGAAGTATAGGCAAAAAGCAGTGGCTGAGCCTAGAAAACATTAAGTAAGTGAATCTAGCTCTTTGGTGCTAAAAAGGATTAGAAAAAAGAGAGAAGTTAAACTGTGTCTGTCTGACTGCTAGTCTTGCCTGCTTCCTTAAAATAATGTTCACGATAGTTAAGCAAAGCAATCAAACTTTCTATTTCTTAATAATCATTTACTTTTCAGCATTTACTTATTATTTTCTCTTCTTATTTAATATTTTGGATTCCTAACTACTGATTTACTTCAAGGTTTACTTACTTTCCTTGCTCCCTTTGGGAATGACACTTGGTCTTGCCCTATACTACTAACGCAACCTAGTACACCTGCTAGAGTGCTCACTTTGGGCAGGCAACAAGTTAATGGTGCCGTTGCCGGGGAGCAATATGTAAGTTTTTAAATTTTTGAGTACATTAGTAGTTTTAATCTTGTTTGTTCAGTTTGTGTAGTTCTCTTGCAAAAGGGAGAAGGCTAGAATTTTTTTCAGCAAGCTTTTTGTAGCAAGCAGGTAGAACGGGATAGCAGACAGAACTAGGCTGCCCCTTCTAAAACTTAAGGAGTTTTCCAAACCTTCTTCATCGGGACACATGTCATGCATAGTGATACCAAATGAGGAAGAAAATTTTCTTCAAATTACACACTCCATGATTGAACTTGTTATAACAAATGCTCAATTTAAAGGATTGCCTAATGAAGACCCAAATGATCATCTTTATGATTTTCTTGAAATATGAAATCTTTTTGAAGTTAATCATGGTGTTTATAATAATATTCTCAGGTTAAAGTTATCTCCTTTCTCTTTGCAGGATAAGGTAAAATCATGGTTTAGATCTTTACAACCTGGTTTAATCACATCTTGGGAGGAGATGGCTGAAGCGTTCTTGACAAAGTATTTTCCACCTTCCAAGTTTGCTAGAATGAGAACTAAAATCTCTTGGTTCACTCAATCTAAAGATGAATCACTCTAAGAAGCATGGGAGAGATTCAAGGATCTACTAAGAAGGGTACCAAACAACGATTTACCCATATGGATGCAAGTGCATATCTTTTATAATGGGTTAATCAATGAGCATAAAATTCGACTAGAAACCCTTATAAATAGTGACCTAGAAGAAATAGAGCTCGAAGCAATCTTTGTCATCATTGATAAAGTGGTGAACACAAGTTGCAAATGGCATTTTGAGAAGAACTTAAAATTTCCAGAATCTAAGGTTGTCCAACAACTTTAAGAAAGGTTGAGGAATTAGCGAAGCAAGTAAATAGACTCTCGGAGCAACCAAAACTGTTATTCCAACAACCAAAGATTTTAACACTGCAAACTTAAATGCCATTCTAGTAACCATAGTCTCTTTACCAGCAACCTCAATTTGTCTTCCCCTAACCTCAAGGTGTCATTCATCAATATCAACAACCACAATTTTTGTTCCAACAACCTTATCAACCATTTCGACAACCTCAATGTTACCTTCAGCAATTTATACCATCATGTGAGCTTAAAGAACCTAGCTTAGAAGTGATGATGATGGAATTCATAAAGCAAACTCAAGCTTCAATCACTAACTTAGAGACCTAATTCCAACAACTAGCTAATATGGTGATTCCGAGAGAAGAAGTTATCATTCCAATCAACAATGAGGAATATGAAGCAAAATGATGGAGTGTGGTAAGGTTGTAGATGATTCTAACATGCTTGTTGTTGATGATGTTTATAATGTAGGGGAGGAAGTAGAGGAGGAGCCTGAGCAACCAAAATATAACCTAGAGCAACCATAATATAATCCAAAGTAACTAGAGTATCACCTTGAGCAACCAGAATATAATCTGGATCAACCAGAATGTCACCATAAGCAACTTGTGGACAAAAGAGAGTGTTGAACCAAGCACAAGTCTGGACTGACTCAGTGGATGACTCAGTAGTGCTTAAGTTTTGATAATAACAATTAAGTTTAGTGAGAGATAATTAGTTCAATAATGATGTTAAAATAAATACTCTATGGTTTTAAGGGAGTTAGTAAATTCAAGGGTAGAATTTTGAGTCTCCGCTGACCTAGCTATTTAGTTTAACTTTGAGTGGTTTCTAGGCTGTGTACTTACTTAGTAGATGACTTAGTATTTTTCACTCAGCACTTGATATTTACTTTTTGTTTCAGCTATATGCATTTTATTTTATCTTTCAGTTAAGTTACTTTAAGTCTGTCAACGGTGCTGACCTTACCATTTAAGGTAAAAAGGTATCTTTGCTTTAGGGTTGCTTTTTACAATAACATTAATGAGACAAAGACAAAAAGAATTAATGCCTTGACAAGACACAAAATTATGAAGAAAATGACAAAGTCTTCCAAGCCAAAGCTGCAACAAGTCAATTGCCACTTTGGGTAATTCTGTAGATCTACCAACCTTGTATCGCGCACTCTGCAACATGTCAGAAAACTAGAGGGAATGGGATGAAGACATGTGGTAAGTGAGCGCGAGCTCTCTCTAATGAAATACTGGCATCAGAGATAAAGATTTTAAATTGAAGCTCAGATTTCAATCTAAGGGATTGAAATGTATTTCACAACGGTGCAATTCTATCTCTTAACAGATCAATTTGAAGAAGCAACAGATGAATTACTGAGCTGTCAATTTTTTAAGATGCCAAGACAAGTTCAATAGCTACTTTCTCAAATCTAACTATAAAAGGAGCAAGAAGGCAAGCATTAGAACTTGGTGATTACACCTGAATTTCCTAAAAGCAAAAACGCTGTCAATTTACTAGCTTTGAAGTAGTTCAAGCAAGGAAGCATAAATCAGCGAGAATCTGCTTAGATCAAGAGAGAATAGTATAGATCAATCAACTGTAATATTAGATCATTTATAACTAGATAAGTTGAATCCAGCTCTTGTTTAGACTTATTGTAAATTGCTGACAGAAGAGGGTATTCTAATCAGCGGGTGAGCGATTATAGTTTGGAGGGTACTTATTGTAATTAGGGAATTTGTGAAAGGCTTCTCTGCCTAAGGTAAAGGAGTTAAGATTAGTGAATTAAAGCCAAGACACTCTCTTGGGACTGGATGTAAGCACAGGTTGCTGAACCAGTATAAAAATCTATATATTCTTTACTTAATTGCATTTTCCAGCCTTTCTCACTTAACCAGCTGACCACACTCAGTGGAGTCATAATTATCGAGAAATTTTTTTATAATTTATTGAGTGAGTCATTCATACGCCCTTCTGACTCAGTGAGTGTATGCATAGGGACCAACAAGTGGCATCAGAGCAGTTCTCATTTCACAGATTTCACAATCTTTGAGACAAAGACCATGGTGTATAAAGGAGAATCCAGTGGAAGGGCTCAAGCTTACATTTTGCCTGAAGGCATGCTAGTTACCAGGCCTCCAATGTTTAATGGAGAGCATTATAATTACTAGAAGAATAAAATGACTAACTTTATTCAGTCCCAAAGTATGCATGCTTGGATGGATATTGTAGAAGGGCCATTTGTTCCATCACATGTGAAGAATGGAGTTACTGTTGATAAGTACTTCATAGAATGGGATAATAATGATTTAGCCAGACTTAAAAAGAATACAGCTGCTATCAACTATCTTTATTGTGCTCTTGATGCTACTGAGTTTAATCGCGTTTCAGGACGCGAGATAGCCAAAGAGATTTAGAAGAAGTGGGAAGTAACTTATGAAGGTACTGACAAAGTAAAAGAGTCCAAGATCAATATCCTTATGAGGGATTACGAGTGGTTTCATAATAAGCCCAAGAAGGATATTTCTAACATGAACACCAGGTTCATGATTATAGTCAATGAGCTGAAAGACTTGGCAAGACCTTCACAAAAGAAGAGACTGTCAAGAAGATCTTGAGGAGTTTGACTCAGGATTGGGAAGCCAAGAAGAGTGCTATTAAAGAAGCCCATGATTTGAAGACCTACAAGTTGGATGAGCTGATTAGAACTTTGCTGACTCATGAGATGTCCTTAAAGCAATATGAAGATGAGTCCAAGAAGAATAGGTCCAAGGAGAAAGAGAGATCAAGTAGAGCTATTGTTCTGAAAGCTAATGATGATAAAGAAGAAGAAGATTCCTCTGAGGAAGGATATCCAGAGGATAGAAAGGAAGAGATATCGCTAATGACCAAGAATTTCAGGAGATATCTAGGTAAAGAGTAGAATTTTTAAAAGTTCAGAAAGACAGGCAAGTACAAGAAGGGACCAGTTGATAGACCATGAAAGGAATTCAATAAAGAGCATAATAAAGACATCAAATACTTTGAATGTGGTGAGAAGGGGCATATTCAGTCGAGCTATCCTAAAGCTAAGAAGGACAAGTTCAAGAAGAAGAAGAGTAAGAAAGCTCTTGCTGCTACCTAGAGTGATTCTGAGCAAGAGTCATCATGCTCAGATGAAGAGGTAGATGATTCTGCCAATATATGTCTTATGGCTAAGGATGATCGAGTCCACTCTGAGTCAGCTGACCAACCAACCACTTCCACTACCAGACAATCAGCTGACCAAAGCAAAGAAAAAGGAAGTAACTCTGAGGTAAATGCTGAACCCCCTTTGTCTTATGATAAGCTTGCTGCAGTACTTAATGATGTTATTAACCTGACTAAGAAGTCAACTAAATACATCAGAGTACTTCAGAGGAGGTGTGATGATATAGAAGATGTTAACTCTTCTACATCACTTGACATCCTATACCTGATGGAAAAAGCTGAATACCAAAATGGATATAATAGCAAACTCTCTAAGAAATCAGATGAGCTAGCTACTGAAGTAATAGCTTTAAAAAAGGTGTGGGTCCCTCCTTAACCTAGCAGGAATTCTCACAGTAACCGCACTCACCACTCTGAGAAAGTTTCTCAAAAGAGTAAAGTAAGTAGGCCTATTCCAAAGGCCGCTTGTAATTTTTATCGTAAGCCAGGACATGCTATAGTCATGTGTAGGCACAAAAATGGTTACTATAATGAGTATGACTGATCAAGGGTGACCACCACTAACAAGGGAGGACCCAGCCAGAAAAAGGCATGGGTACCTAAGAAAACTTAACTATTTTTTAGGTGAGCCTGAGATCCACCGATGATAGCAGAATGTTGTATTTGGATAATGAATGCTCGAGGCATATGACAGGTGATAAAAAGCAATTCATCATATTGGAGCGAAGAAGAAATGGAAGTGTCAGTTTTGGAGGCAACAAGAAAGGAAAGATTGTCGGCAATGGCACAGTGGGTGTCAATCCTTTAATTGATAATGTGTCTCTGGTGAAAGGCCTAAAGTTTAACTTGCTAAGCTTTGCTCAACTGTGTGACAAAGGCATGAAAGTTATATTTGACTCATCGGGCTACTCAGTCATTGATGGTAACTCTGACTAAACTATTCTTTTTACTCCTAGAATTAACAGTGTTTATATGATTGATTTATCCCCTGGCTCCAATGATATATGCTTAGTTTCTAAGGAGGAGAACTCTTGGATATGGCATAGAAGGTTAGGACATATCAATATGACTAATCTGTCCAAATTAGCCGGAAATGAACTTGTTGAGGGTTTACCCAATCTAGCCTTTGATAAAGATAGACTCTGCTCAGCATGCCAACTTGGAAAACAATTTAGAAAGACCTTTAAATCCATAGCTGATATATCTTCTTCTCGTCCCCTTGATCTTCTACACATGGATTTATTTCAGCCTGTTATGCCTACAAGTTTAGGTGGAATGAAATACACCCTTGTAGTTGTAGATGATCTGACTAGGTTCACTTGGATTGTCTTGCTTTCTAGCAAAGATGAAACATTTGAATCATTCTCTAGGTTGGCTACCCGAATCATGAATAAAAAAGACCTTAAAATTAATAGATTCCATAGTGACTATGGAAGTGAATTCAAAAATAGGCAGTTTGAGGAATTTTGTTCTAAGCATGGTATTGACCACAATTTTTCTGCCCCTCATACATCTTAGCATAATGGGGTTATTGAGAGAAAGAATCGCACTATTGCAGAGATAGGTCATTCTATGTTGAGTTATAACAATCTACCAAAGTATTTCTGGGGAGAGGCTGTTAACACAGCTTGTTACATTCTGAACAGGGTTGTAATTCGCCCAATTTTGAACAAAACTCCGTATGAACTTTGGAAGGGGCGCAAGCCCAAGGTTGGTCATCTCAAGGCCTTTGGTTGTCGATGCTTCATATTAAACACTAAAGACTAATTGGCTAAATTTAACCCCAAGGATGATGAAGGAATCTTTTTAGGTTACTCAACACACAGTAGGGCATACAAAGTGTATGTCAAGAGAACTGGCATCTTAGAGGAGTCCATGCATGTAGATTTTGATGAAACTAATAATGCAGGTAGACAAGCCAGTGATGATGAAAGATAAAAGGAACAAGTCAGCGGATCAGTAAGTCAGCCCATAATTATTCATGATCCAGTACAAGAGAAAGAAGAAAATAAAGTTGACTTGGACCAATCAATTAACTTTAGTGATGATGTGGATGCTTAACTAATGACTGTAGCTCAGTAATCTGATCCTGATCTACCAAAAGAAGTCAGAGCAAGAAGAGATCACCCAGTTGATAAGATTCTTGATAGTGTGCAAAATCTAGGGTTGACTAGAGGTCAGCTGAATAGAATGATGAGTCATTCAACATTTGTATCATTGATTAAACCAAAGAAGTTTGAAGATACTAAGTCTGATGATAACTGGATGATTGCAATGCAAGAAGAGCTAGACCAATTCAGAAGAAATGAAGTTTGGGATTTGGTGGAGAAACCTAAAGGGTAGTCAATGATAGGCACTAAATGGGGTTTAAAAACAAGCTAGATGAAGCTAGTAATGTTGTCAGAACTAAAGCCAGATTAGTTACTAAAGGCTACAATCAACAAGAAGGGATTGATTATGGAGAAACTTTTGCACCAGTAGCACAACTTGAAGCCATAAGAATTCTTTGTGCTTTTGCATCCCATATGAACTTCAAGTTATTTCAAATGAATGTGAAGAGTGCATTTCTTAATAGTTATATTCAAGAAGAAGTCTATATCGGACAACCTCCAGGCTTTGAAGACCCCTAAATATCCAGATCATGTCTACAAGCTGAAGAAAGCTCTATATGGACTGAAACAGGCTCTAAGAGCTTGGTATGAGAGATTAACTAACTTTTTTTATCAGTAAAGGATATGTCAGAGTAAAAGAAGATACAACTCTGTTTATCAAGAAGAACCATCAAGATGTGTTGATAGTCCAAATCTATATCGATGACATCATTTTTAGAGCAACTGATGAAAAGCTACGCAAAGAGTTCAGTCAGCAGATGAAGAAAGAATTTGAAATGTCGATGATGGGAGAGCTTAATTTCTATCTTGGTTTGCAAATCAAGCTAGGTGATGATGGAATCTTTATCAGCCAAGCTAAGTATACCAAGGAAGTACTCAAGAAGTTTGACATGGATAAAGCCAAGTCAATGTCAACACCCATGGCCACTGATACAATTCTAAGTAAAGATGATGAAGGTAAACCTGTAGAGAGTAAGCTCTACAGAGGTATTATTAGTTCTCTACTTTACTTAACTACCGGTAGGCCTGACATTCAATATGCTGCATGCTATTGTGCAAGATATCAAGCTGACCCCAGTGAATCTCACTGAGCTGCGGTTAAGAGAATGCTCAAGTACTTGCTAGGCTCTATTGATGCAGGTTTGTGGTATCCAAGTAATGCAGACTTCAATCTGAGAGGATACACTGATGCTGACTATGGGAGAGACAAACTTGAAAGGAAAAGCACCATAGAAGGATGTCATTTCCTTGGTGACTGTCTAGTAATATGGTACAGCAAGAAGCAGACTTCTATAGCTCTGAGTACAACTGAGGCTGAGTACATAGCTGCAGGAAGTTGTGTAGCACAATTGCTATAGATCAAGTAGCAACTAGAGGATTATGGTATAAAGTTAAATTGTCTTGAAGTCATGTATGAAAACAAGAGTGCAATTGATCTATCCAAGAATCAAGTTCAACATGCCAAGATGAAGCATGTCAATATAAGACATCACTTCATAAGGGATCATATGCTAAATGGAGAAGTCAAGCTCACATACTCTAACTGAAGAACAGTGAGCTGACATATTTACAAAGCCTATAGGAAAGGATCAATTCAACACACTTAGACAGTTGATCGGAATGTCCAATCTAATTTGAAGAAATACATCTCACTCTAACCTATTCTGGAGCTGACCAAACTAGGGCACACTTTGAGCTTCTGCAAATTAGTTTAAGTATTTCTTTTACCGCTTGAATTTTGGACAAATCATTAATTATCATCGGTTATCTTTCAAATTCAAACTTGATAGAAATGGTAGAAAGTTATGAAACGATCCATATTCAGAGTAGTTATACCGTGTTTCTCACATTCATTAATCCTATGGTATACGTTATGAAATCTAACAATTGAATCTTAAGACCATGGATTATGAGTAATACACATAGCTTTGCAGGTTTATACAAAGAGTTTTTGGCTATTTAAAGGGAAATTCAGAAAGAGGAAAGGTTACTTTACCAAAATTTCTTTCTCTGTAGTTTCCTTCCTAAATCCCTAAAATCTCTATTTTTCTCAAACCAAATCCACTATGACAAGCATATTAGGTAGGAATTCTGATCTTTTTGTGAGGAATAAGAAGGATACTCATTGGGTCACTACCAGAGATCATATGGCTCAGTTGGCAATCAACATGGATAAAATCAAAGAACTCAGAATTCCTGTTAGAACCAAGTATACTGCAACACCTTGGTGTTTCATGGAGAAAACAGAGACGGATAGACCAACTATAGTAGACATGCTAAGTTTCTGTAGTGATGAGAAGTTTGGAAAGTGGACGCGTCAGTACCACTTGAGAGGATTCTTTGAACTCCCAAATGGCTGTTATGAGGAGATTGTGGATAGATTCTACAATGGAATCCATTTAGTGGAAGTTCAAAAGGACCTTTTTGTAACCACTATGATGGGAAGAAAAGTATATGTCACTCCTAAGCTTATTGCAGGTTTGCTGGGAATGAAGGAAAGAGGACGAAGTATGCGAGCTGTCAATGATGAAGATCATGTTGATATTCCCATAGACTATAAAGTTCCAGCAGATTATAAGGTAGGAGAGTATATAGCTGCCATGTTCACAAAAGAAGGGAAATAAGCACATGAGTTAGTGACCAAGGTGCTGCTGCCCTAGACAGGCTCTACAAGGTGTTGTTCTAAGTTTGAAAGAGTATTTATTTATGCGCTGACCCATGGCATGAGCATCAACTGGCCCATGGTAATTCTTTATAGATTCTTAAAGGTCAGCAAGCATAAGGCGTATGGACAACTGGTTATAGAGATATGCAGGGCCTATGAGATTGATATGGAAGGATGGGCTATCAAGAGTAATATTTAGATGAAGGTAATTGAATCTAGAATCCTGAGCAATTCTTACTTTCATAGACTCAAAGATAATTAGAGCCCTGCTAACACAAAGTATATAAAGTTGAAAAGAGGGGAAGTCAGAGTAAAGGACCCCAAGGCCATCATGGAAATGAAGCCTATTCAGCCTCATAAGGAGGACCTGACCTTGGATGCCTTTGTCGCTAAAGAACTTGAGAGGATTATCGAGTTCAGAGCTAAGAGAGGAGAATACATGTCTGACGAGCAAGTAGTGAAGAAAGAGGTCAGAAAGGACTCCAAGAAGGAAAAGAAAGTGACCTCAGCGAGCTCAGTACCAGCAGCTATCCCAAAGAAGACAAGATCTTCTAAGGAAGTTAGAGAAGATAAGAGGAGAGAGCTGACTCCTCAGGAGATTAAGAAAGAGAAAAAGGCTAAGGAAGAGTTGAGAGAAGAAATGCCCTTGAAGAGGGATAAGAAGAGGAAAGCAGATATAGCTCAGCTGGATGATGTGGCTACAAAGGGAAAGGAAGCTATACTAGTTCCTGTTCCCCAAGTAGGTTAGCCTAAGAAGAAGCTGATGGTAAAGAGAGGGGTAGGAGTTATCTAAGATATAAAAGAAGTTGAGAAAGTTAGAGGTTGCTGAAGAAGAAAGAATCAGAACGAAGCAAGAGGAGATAGAAGCCACTATAAGGAGAAAGGCTTAAGAACCTGCAGTAGCAGCAGCTAAGGCTATCACTAAGCAAACTCTGGAGAAGGCTTTAGCTAGCTTAGCTAAAAAAGAAGTACCAGATGTTGTTGATGAGATTATAGGAGCTTTGGATAGAATAGATAATCAAGAAGAGTATGAGGAGGAAGATGATGTGATTGAAGTGGAAGCTGTTGAATTTAATGTGCTAAACTTTGACCAGCAGATCACTCTGAGTGCCGAGGAAGTCAAGAAGGCTAGGAAAGAGAGGAAGAGGGAATTGTTAAATAGAATGAAGATTGTAGTTGATGAGGATGAGGGAGACCTAGAGGACAAGGAGGAAGAAGTGATAGTTGAGCAGGGAGTTCAGCTAACTGAGAATTCTTTAACTCTGGTCAGTAAGTTCATTGTTGAAGGTGTTGTAGAGGAGAAGGAGAAAGAACCTAAAGAATTCTTTACTTTTCCAAACATATCCACCCAAACACCACTCTCACCTACAACAATCTCTGCCTTACCCCTACCAAAAAGCAAAACACCATCCACATCAAATTCAAACCAATCCTCTGACCCAAATGACCAAACCTCTGACCAAATAACCATCATCCCATACCTTTCCCCAGTAGGATCTTTGTGCATGAGCAGTTATATCTGAAAGGACCTCCACCAGTCAGAGGACCTCTAATCATTGAGAAGATTCCTGAGCAACAACAACAATAACAACAACCATCTCAACAACCTCAACCTTAACCCCAATTCAATCCAAATGCTAAATTATTGGGAGATATAAGGAGAATGGGAAGAGAAAGATTTCCAAGACTAGGGGCAGATGCTAAAATTGATGCTAAAATAGCAAAATCTTTGTTGTCTGAGGATGTCCTAAGGAGGATCACAAGGCTGTTGAGCCAGTGCGAGGTTTTATGGAGGCTGTTAAGGAGATGAAGGCCCATGTCAAATTAGTACCTACCCAATTTTCCTTGGTGAAGGAAATAGTATCCCATACTTTGCATTTGTTATCTATTGCAGGTAGGCAGGCAGCTGGGTTGAAGATAGAAGTTGCAGAACTCATGAAGCAGATGGCTAAGATCTATGAGAGTAACTGGAAAGTACTTAATGATGTAAGGGATTTTTCGCAACTCAAGGATCGATAAATTTAATCCCTTACTTGAGGCTATGTTGAAGGTGTAGATGGTTATAGCATTCTGAGTAAGGAGAATGATGAGAATAAAACTTGATTAAATGCAGTTATACATGGATTGAATGCTCTGATCACAGTGGTAACCAAGCATCATGGGTTACACACTGAGCTAAGGAAAGTGAAGGCGGAGATGCTAGAAGGAGTTAAAGACTCAGAGGGAGCTATGCTAAATGCCTTGAAGAGGCTTAACATTTCAGATGCTTTGAGCAGTGCTATTGTGATGACAGATGTTGAACTAGAGCTTAATCTTCATAAAAAAATTGGTCATATCAGAGACCAAATCAAGCAAGTTCAAGCTCATGTTATTAATTATGGAGAAGCCTTGGATAAGATTCACAATGAAGTTACTACCCATGTCAGGAGCACTCCAATGCTAGAACGAATACTCAGAGAGAACAATCAAGCTAAAGCAATTGCATGTCTCACCCAGATATCTAAAGAAGGTTTAAATGCTCAATATCAAGTCAATCTGTCTCAATCCTGCGCTTTGGTAGGATTATTCGCCTTTCTCAGAGAATAAGAAGCTATATCGCAGGAAATCTATGAACTACTTATGCAAAATTTTTCATCAACTATCTATAGTCAGCTAGAAACCTTTAAAGAGTCTCTAAGCTCATTTGATCATTAAACTCACGCCATTTTAGATGCAATGGTAATGGGGGAGAAGGATCACAAGAAGCTTGAAAAGGAAGAAAGGGAAAGATAATAGAGGATTGCTAAATTTTCTTATAACCTATCTAAGGATCTAGAGTGCATTCAGAGAGAATATACTGAGACCAGGAAAAGGAAAGGCAAAGAGATTGATCTGCCAAAAGAAAAGAAGGTCAGATGGGATTAGGAAGTTTATGAGGAGAGAAGAGCAAATCTGTGAGCCCCGCCTATGCTAAAAGATTAGAATAGAACTTATGTAATCGATAGTGCTTATTATAAAACTTAGTATAGATTAACTCTTTGTTATCTGTACTCAAGTTATTAATTAATGAAATATTACATTTTCTGTTCTAAGTTAAGATGTCCTTAACTTCATATAACTTCTGCTATATATATGCTCTGATCATTTGCTTAAATATATGAGAAGTATTGAGGGATGCTGAACTCAGAAGATTCAAGAATTATGGGGGAGTTAGTATTCACTCTGGGCAGATTGAAGTTGTTGAAAGAAATTCATATCAAGCATGAGTATAAGGTAACTCGGATCTAGATATCTTAATGATTTAATTCTCGCTCAAGTTAATTGCCATTGATCAAAATGGGGAAGATTGTTGAACCAAGCATGAGTTTGGACTAACTCAGTGGATGACTCAATAGTGCTTAAGTTTTGATCATAACAATTAAGTTTAGTGTGAGATAATTAAATCAATAATGATGTTAAAATAAATAGTCTATGGTTTTAAGGGAGTCAATAAATTCAGGGGTAGAATTTCGAGTCTCCATTGACCTAGCTATTTAGTTTAACTCCGAGTGGTTTCTAGGTTGAGTACTTACTTAGTCGCTGACTTAGTATTATTCCCTCAGCACTTGATATTTAGTTTTTATTTCAGCTGTGTGAGTTTTGTTTTATCTTTTAGCTGAGTTACTTTAAGTCTATCAATGCTGCTAACCTTACCATTTAAGGTAAAAAGGTATCTTTGCTTTAGTGTTGCTTTTTGCAGGAACATTAATGAGACAAAGACAAAAAGAATTAATGGCTTAACAAGACCAAAAATTATGAAGAAAATGACAAAGTCTTCCAATGCAAAGCTGCAACAAGTCAATTGCCACTTTGGGTAATTCTACAGATCTACCAACCTTATATCGCACACTCTGCAACATGTCAGAAAACCAGAGGGAATGGGATGAAGACACGTGGCAAGTCAGCCCGAGCTCTCTCTAACAGAAGACTGGCATCAAACGACAAAGATTTTAAATTGGAGATTGGATTTCAATCTATCTGATTAAAATGTATTTCACAACGGTGCAATTCTATCTCTTAATGAATCGATTTAAAGAAGCAACAGGTGAATTGCTGAGCTGTCAATTTCAAAAGATGCCAAGACAAGTTCAACGGCTACTTTCTCAAATCCAAATATAAAAGGAACAAGAAGGCAAGCGTTAGAACTTGGTGATCACAACCGAATTTCCTGAAAGCAAAAACTCTGTCAATTTACTAGTTTTAAAGGAGTTCATGCCAGAAAGCACAACTCAACAAGAGTTTGCTTAGATCAAGAGAGAATAGTATAGATTAATCAACTATAATATTAGATCATTTGTAACTGGATCAACGTTTCAATAAGTTGAATCCAGCTCTTATTTAGACTCATTGCGAGTTGCTAATAGAAGAGGGTATTCTAGTCAGTGGGTGAGCGATTGCAGTTTGGAGGGTTCTTACTATAATTGAGGAATTCGTGAAAGGCTTCTCCGACTAGGGCAAAGGAGTTTAGATTAGTGAATTAAAGCCGAGACACTCTCTCGGGACTGGATGTAAGCATAGGTTGCCGAACTAGTATAAAAATCTCTGTGTTCTTTACTTAATCGCATTTTCCAGCCTTTCTTACTCAGCCAGCTGACCTCACTCATCGGAGTCATAATTATCGCGAAAAAGTTTTATAATTTATTAAGTGAGTCATTCACCCCCCTCCAACTCAGTGAGTGTACGTATAGGGACCAATAGAGAGCAACCTGAAGTTCTGTATGAGATTTCTCCAATTCTAAAAGGAAAGATGCTTGCTCAAGAGGAAGCGGTTCTAATGGAACAACCAGTCCTAATCTACCAGCAGAGGATACCATTTCCCGAAAGAGAAAAGCAACATCTTATGCATTAGAAGCTTAGCAAGAACTTACAGATGCATGATCATTAGATCTTCAAAGATGTGGAGAAATATGTTGAGGTGGATTTCAAAGGAAAAACAGATTGCTCTCCAGTTCTTGATGATGAGCAATCTACTTACAAACCTCACAACAATTTGATAAGGCAATCTTTTGTTGAAAATCAATTTAAGAGTAGATCAGGGAGAGAAGTGGACATGCTACAACAAAAGACTCCATACATCAGTCCATTTTTTTAACCTTCATTTATGAACCTCCTTGAGCAACTTGTATATATTGGTGTTCTCTTCAAACACCAATTGAAACACTTTTGATGAGCCCAAGCTCATTCTTTCTGACTTTGTAGATATTTATTTCATTTTTCCTTGTTTAGTATATTTTTAATCTTGTTCTTTTGTTTTCTTTTACAGATGGTCAACAAATCAAGTATAGGAAATTCTAGATTTTGGTTGCTCTGATAAATCTGAGAAGCAGTCAAACAAGCTGCTCCAAGAAATCTTCCCTACTACATTAGAGTAACTTACCAATTCTTACCCCTTCCATAATCTGGTAACTAATTTCCACTTTCGCTCAACAACATTTAAATTCAAAAAATGCCATGATAAGGTAGTTTTCACTTACCCTCTATGCTTTTTAGTTACTACTGATTAATTTTTGTTCATTGCTTTGAGGATAAAGTAATATGTAAATGTGGGGGGATGGTTTGTGATTTGTAGGTGATTCTTGCTAATTACTAGTGTTTAATTGGTATAATTGCTGCTTATGACTGCCCCAACTTGAGAATTTTGTTTGGACTTGAGTATTCTATGTTTTAAAGTTTTTAAATGTGTTTTTGTGAAACATTTGTTCTGTTTTTGTAAAATTTGTTAAATTTTTTTTGATTTTAAGTATTTTTTGGTGATTAGCATGAAATTTTGATCTTTTGAAAGCAAGTAGTCTGTATAAAATGCTTGAGTTATGTTAGTCATGATAAACTTACAATTAGCAAGTAAAGTTGATCAATTAAGAAATTAAAAACTACAAAGGTGAACTGTTTTTCGATGAACTCAACTAGACTGAACCAACTGAAAATTAACCCTTATTTAGTGAGGACTTGATCCAAAATTTTTCAAATTTTTTCCAACTCAATCACTAAATTAGTTCCTCTTTATGTTCTCAAACTTTCAAATATCTTTTGCCATAACAGTGCTTAAATTCCTAAACTTTTCTTGCATAAATTACTAAAATTATGGAAATCATCTCTCTCAATAAATTCACTATTTTAACTCTTTCTGAGAGAGCTTATACATGCATACTTAAGCTAGAACTTGATTTGGGAGAAATTGGATATAGTACTCATCGAGACCAATCATTGATCACTTACATAACATGATAAAGGCACTAGGATTACACATTTTTTCAACCAAAAAGCCACCCTTAATACAAATTATCCCTTAGTAAGCCCCTTTGAGCCTTTTAACCTTTTTTTATACACACAACAAGAACCCATAATCCTTCTCATTTCACCTTTCTTTCTCACCCTTGATTTTACCAAGGAAATTTTCATAAAACATCAATTTTTACAACATTTTGGGTTGCTTTCAACACAAATCTTTTCAACGAAAACTCATTGAGCTATCTTCAAACTCATTCCAGCCTATGTTCTTCATTAGTATAACCAAAAAAAGAAAAAAATAAAAAAAAGAAAAAGAAAGAACAAGAAAAAAAGGGTAAAAAAATGTGTATATGTAATAAAAAAAGTTTCTTCATTGCTGAAAAAGCAAGCCAAGCCTTCTTGATCAAATTTTGAAAGCTTGCTTTGTTCTTACTGGAATGATTGCCCTATTCAGAAATTTTGATTGCTCTCTTCTTCCATTAGTCTAAAAATCTATTTTGATGCATAAGGTTAGTAACCACATAACTTGCTGCAGAATCGCTAATGCTTACTTTCGTAAAATCACTTCACACACAAAAAGCCTTCACTTGACACACCATACCCTTAGCCAACATTATAACTCGAATAAAAGTCCTTTTCATTGTGTTTGTGATCAATATTTTTAGTGGTGGAGATGAGACCGATAATCAAGCCTATGGACTTTTGAAGGCTATGAATAAGCTGTTGAGTGATTTCTCAAAACTCACCTTTAAAAAATTGATCGATTTGAGTGAAATGCTTTGGTGAGGAAGTTGGTTCACTATAGGAAGGTTTATTGTTAAAACAACTTTAATTTGTAGTTTTGGCATGTTTTTTAAAACAAGTTTCTTGTCAAGTGTGGGGGTATTCATCTCTTACCTTCAATTCTTCTATTTTAAGTAGACTGTTTTGCTTTCTTAAGGAATAGGATAAATGCTGATTACCACTCTTGTTTTATTCTCTTTTCTTCTCTTTTTCACTGTTTTTTATTTTATCTTTGCTTAAGGACATGCAAATGCTTAAGTGTGGGGGTATTTGATAAGTACAATTTATACCAAGAAAATATTAGTAATTTAGCTTTAGAATCAACCCATTTGGAGTAAAAAGGAGAAATTTATTAGTGCTTTTTGGTAATATTTCAGGTTTCTCTTCAAAACAATGGAATATGTAAAGAAAGTAGAGAAAATAGAAGCAAACAGTCAAGAAAACAAGCAGAGCAGGCAGAAAGGTGAGCAGAGCAAGCAAAAACACAGTCAAATCAAGCAGAATGAGCAGACATAAAAAGGAGGAGGTGGCTTTGATGACATGGCATAATAAAATATCAGAAAAACCCATTATATGTTAGAAGACTTTTGGAAAGCTTATTGGAAACGCTTTTATTAATGGAGATAGTCGATAAGTCGTATTATTTTAATAGCCACTTGGTGAAAGCTTATTGGGCCAAACTTATCTTCTGGAAAAGCTGTATTTTAGCAGCTGACCTAAGCACATTACTTTTGGATTTTATATAGTGCAAGTGGTGATTCTGGATCCTTCCACCCACCACTATAAATATGAACGTTTCTATCATTTGTAAGGGGCTTTGGTTGGCTTACACGCCTCCATTATCTCACTCTACTATTTTGTTATGTATTTTCACTTTATCTAATATAATATTATTTTCTATGTTTTATTTTTTGGCTAACTAAAGCATTGGTGGGCAAAGCTAGCAAGGAAGACAGGTTAAATACGGTCTAAACTCTCTCTCTTTTATCTCTAAATTCATTAGAAAAGTTTGTTATATGTTATGCTAAATCTTCGGCCAAACTTATAATTAGTGTAAACAAAAAATTGTAACACGGAACTAAACACATAACAGATTTCTGAAAAAAATGGTTGTTGACTAGAAATGCTAGGAATTCCTGTTATAAATTAAATAGGGAGCTTACTTTGTTCTTAAAGCTTGAAGAATAACTTGCAAGAGGAGGTTCCCGGAGTTAAACTTCAATGAAGTATAGGCAAAAAGCGGTGGCTGAGCCTCTAAAACATTAAGTAAGTGAATCTAGCTCTTTGGTGCTAAAAAGGAATAGAAAAAAAAGAGAGAAGTTAAACTGTGTCTGTCTGACTACTAGTCTTGGTTGCTTCCTTATAATATTGTTCACGATAGTTAAACAAAGCAATCAAACTTTCTGTTTCTTAATAATCATTTACTTTTTAGCATTTACTTATTATTTTCTCTTCTTATTTAATATTTTGGATTCCTAAATACTGCTTTACTTCAAGGTTTACTTACTTTCCTTGCTCCCTGTGGGAATGACACTTGGTCTTGCATTATACTACTAACACGACCTAGTACACTTGCTAGAGCGCTCACTTTAGGTAGGCAACAAGTTTTTGGCGCCGTTGCCCGGGAGCAACATGTAAGTTTTTAAATTTTTGAGTAAATTAGTAGTTTTAACCTTGTTTGTTTAGTTTATGTAGTTCTCTTGAAAAAGGGAGAAGCTGGAATTTTTTTCAGCAAGCTTTTTTGAGAAAGTAGAAGACAAGTGGAGCAAGCAGGAAGAGCAGGATGGCAGATAGAACTTGGCTGCCCCTTCCAAAACTTAAGGAGTTTTCCAAACCTTCTTCGTTGGGACACATGTCATGCATAGGATACAAAATGAGGGAGATAATTTTGTTCAAATTACACACTCCATGATTGAACTTGTTCTAACAAATGCTCAATTTAAAGGATTGCCTAATGAAGACCCAAATGATCATCTTTATGATTTTCTTGAAATATGAAATCTTTTTAAAGTTAATCATGGTGTTTATAATGATATTCTCAGGTTAAAGTTATCTCCTTTCTCTTTGCAGGATAAGGAGAAATCATGGTTTAGATCTTTGCAACCGGGTTCAATCACTTCTTGGGAGGAGATGGCTGAAGCATTCTTGACAAAGTATTTTCCGCCTTTCAAGGTTGCTAGAATGAGAGCTGAAATCTCTTGGTTCACTCAATCTAAAGATGAATCACTCCAAGAAGCATGGGAGAGATTCAAGGATCTACTAAGAATGGTACCAAACAACGGTTTACCCATGTGGATGCAAGTGCATATCTTTTATAATGGGTTAATCAATGACCATAAAATTTGACTAGAAACCCTTACAAATGGTGACCTAGAAGAAATGGAGCCCGAAGAAATCTTTGCCATCATTAAGAAAGTGGTGAACATAAGTTGCAAATGGCATTCTGAGAAGAACTTAAAATTTCCAGAATCTAAGGTTGTCCAACAACTTTCAAAAAAGGTTGAGGAATTAGTAAAGGAAGTAAATAGACTCTCGGAGCAACCAAAACTTTTATTCCAATAACCAAAGATTTTAACACAGCAACCTCAAATGCCATTCTAGTGACCAAAGTCTCCTTACCAGCAAGCTCAATTTGTCTTCCCCTAACCTCAAGGTGACATTCATCAATATCAATAACCACAATTTTTGTTGCAACAACCTCATCAACCATTTCAACAACCTCAATGTTACCTTCGGCAAGTTGTACCATTATGTGAGCCTAAAGAACCTAGCTTAGAAGTGATGATGATGGAATTCATGAAGCAAACTCAAGCTTCAATCACTAACTTAGAGACCCAATTCCAATAAATAGCTAATATGGTGATTTCGAGAGTAGAAGTGGTCATTCCAAGCAACAATGAGGAATATGAAGCAAACACGATGGAGTGTAGTAAGGTTGTAGTTGATTCTAACATGCTTATTGTTGATGATGTTTATAATGTAGGGGAGCAAGTAGAGGAGGAGCCTGAGCAACCAAAATATAACCTGTAACAACCGAAATATAATCCAGAGCAACCAAAGTATCACCTTAAGCAACCAGAATATAATCTGGAGCAACCAGAATGTCACCATTAGCAACTTATGGATAAAAGAGAGTGTTGAACCAAGCACGAGTTTGGACTGACTCAGTGGATGACTCAGTATTGCTTAAGTTTTGATCATAATAATTAAGTTTAGTGTCAGATAATTAGATCAATAAGGATGTTAAAATAAATAGTCTATGGTTTTAAGGGAGTTATTAAATTCAAGGGTAGAATTTTGAGTCTTCGCTGACCTAGCTATTTAGTTTAACTCTGAGTGATTTCTAGGCTAAGTACTTACTTAGTCGCAGGCTTAGTATTTTTCACTCAGCACTTGATATTTAATTTTTGTTTTAGCTGTGTGCATTTTGTTTCATTTTTCAGTTGAGTTACTTTAAGTATGTCAATGCTGCTGACCTTACCATTTAAGGTAAAAAGGTATCCTTGCTTTAGTGTTGCTTTTTGCAGGAGCATTAATGAGATAAAGACAAAAAGAATTAATGCCTTGACAAGACACAAAATTATGGAGAAAATGATAAAGTCTTCCAAGCCAAAGCTACAACAAGTCAATTGCCACTTTGGGTAATTCTGTAGATCTACTAACCTTGTATCACGCACTCTACTACATGTCAGAAAACTAGAGGGAATGGAATGAAGACACATGGCAAGTAAGCGTGAGCTCTCTCTAACGGAAGACTGGCGTCAAATGATAAAGATTTTAAATTGGTGCTCAAATTTTAATCTAATGGATTGAAATGTATTTCATAACATTACAATTCTATCTCTTAATGGATTGATTTGAAGAAGCAACGCGTGAATTGCTGAGTTGCCAATTTCAGAAGATGCCAAGACAAGTTCAACGGCTACTTTCTCAAATCTAACTATAAAAGGAGCAAGAAGGCAAGCGTTAGAACTTGGTGATTACACCTGAATTTTCTAGAAGCAAAAACTCTATCAATTTACTAGCTTTAAAGGAGTTTAAGCCAGAAAGCATAACTCAGCGAGAATCTGCTTAGATAAAGAGAGAATAGTATAGATCAATCAACTGTAATATTAGATCATTTATAACTGGATCAATGTTTCTATAAGTTGAATCCAACTCTTATTTAGACTCATTGTGAGTTGCTGATAAAAGAGGGTAGTTAGCGGGTGAGCGATTGCAGTTTGGAGTGTACTTACTATAGTTGTGGAATTTGTGAAAGGCTTCTCCGCCTAGGTTAAAGGAGTTGAGATTAGTTAATTAAAGCCGAGACACTCTCTCGGGACTTGATGTAAGCACAGGTTGTCGAACTAGTATAAAAATCTCTGTGTTCTTTACTTAATCACATTTTCCAGCCTTTTTCACTCAGCCAGCTGACCTCACTCAGCGGAGTCATAATTATCGTGAAAAAGTTTTATAATTTATTGAGTGAGTCATTCACCCCACCTCTGACTCAGTTTGTGTACGCATAGGGACTAACATGTGGAATCAGAGCAGTTCTCATTTTGCAGAGTTCACAATCTTTGAGATAAAGACCATGGCGTACAAAGGAGAATCCATAGGAAGGGCTCAAGCTTATATTCTTCCTAAAGGCATGTCAGTTACCAGGCCTCCAATGTTCAATGGAGAGCATTATACTTACTGGAAGAATAGAACGACTAACTTCATTCAGTCCCAAATTATGCATGCTTGGATGGCTATTGTAGAATATATGAAGAATAGAGTTACTATTAATGAGTACTCCACTGAATGGGATAATAATAATTTGGCTAGACTTAAAGAGAATGCAATTGCTATCATTTATCTTCATTGTGCTCTTGATGCTACTGAGTTTAATCGCATTTCAGGATGCAAGACAGCCAATGAGATTTAGAAGAAGTTGGAAGTAACTTATGAAGGTACTGACAAAGTAAAAAAAGTCCAAGATCAATATCCTTATGAGGGATTATAAGTGGTTTCACAATAAGCCTAAGGAGGATATTTCCAACATGAACACTAGGTTCATGATTATAGTCAATGAGCTGAAAAGACTTGGCAAGACCTTCATTTAAGAAGAGACTATCAAGAAGATCTTGAGGAGTTTGACTCAGGATTGGGAAGCCAAGACGAGTGCTATTGAATAAGCCAATGATTTGAAGACCTACAAGTTTAATGAGATGATTGGAACTTTGCTGACTCATGAGATGCCCTTAAAGCAATATGATGATGAGTCCAAGAAGCACAGGTCCAAGGAGAAAGAAAGCTCAAGTAGAGCTATTGTTCTGAAAGCTGATGATGATGAAGAAGAAGATTCCTATGAGGAAGGATATCCAGAGGATAGAAAAGAAGAGATAGCGCTAATGACCAAGAATTTCAGGAGATATCTGGGTAAAGAGAAGAATTTTCAAAATTTCAAAAAGAAAGGCACGTACAAGAAGGGAACAGTTGATAGACCGCGAAAGGAATTCAACAAAGAGCATAACAAAGACATCAAATGCTTTGAATGTGGTGAGAAGGGGCATATTCAGCCGAGCTGTCCTAAAGCTAAGAAGGACAAGTTCAAGAAGAAGAAGAGTAAGAAAGCTCTTGCTGCTACCTAGAGTGACTCTGAACAAGAGTCATCATCCTCAGATGAAGAGTCACATGTTTCTACTAATATGTGTCTCGTGGCTAAGGATGATCGAGTCCACTCAGAGTCAGCTGACCAACTAACCACTTTCGCTGCCAGACAATCAGCTGACCAAAGGAAGTAACTCTGAGGTAAATGCTGAACCCCCTTTGTCTTCTAATAAGCTTACTGCAGTACTTAATGATGCTATTAACGTGACTAAGAAGTCAACCAAATACATCAGAGTACTTCAGAGGAGGTGTGATGATATAGAAGATGTTAACTCTTCTACATCACTTAACATCCTATACCTAATGGAAAAAGCTGAATACCAAAATAAATATAACAGACAACTCTCTTAGAAATTAAATAAGCTAACTGTTAAAGTAACAACTTTGAAAAAGGTGCAAGTCCTGCCTCAACCTAGCAGGAATTCTCAGAGTAACCGCAATCACCACTCTGAGAAGGTTTCTCAAAAGAGTAAAGTGAGCAGAACTATTCCTAAGCCTGCTTGTAATTTTTGTGGTAAGCCAGGACATGCTACAGTCATGTGTGGGCACAAAAATGGTTACTATGATGAGCATGACTGGTCAAGGATGACTACCACTAACAAGGGAGGACCCAGCTAGAAAAAGGCATGGGTACCTAAGAAAACTTAACTATTTTATAGGTGAGCCTGAGATCCACTGATGATAGCAGAATATGGTATTTGGATAGTGGATTCTCGAGGCTTATGATAGGTTATGAAGAGCAATTCATCACATTAGAGAGATGAAGAAATGGAAGTGTCAGTTTTGGAGACAACAAGAAAGGAAAGATTGTTGACAATGAAACAGTAGGAGTCAAGCCTTTAATTGATAATGTGTCTCTGGTGAAAGGCCTAAAGTTCAACTTACTAAGCGTTGCTCAGCTGTGTGACAAAGGCAGGAAAGATATATTTGACTCAGTGGGCTGCTCAGTCATTGATGGTAACTCTGACCAAACTATTCTTTTTGCTCTTAGAATTAATAGTGTTTATATGATTGATTTATCCCCCGGTTCCAATGATATACGCTTAGTTTCTATGGAGGAGAACTCTTGGCTATGGCATAGAAGGTTAGGACATATCAATACGACCAATCCATCCAAATTAGCCAGAAATGAACTTGTTGAGGGTTTACCCATTCTAGTCTTTGATAAAGATAGACTCTGCTTAGCATGCCAACTTAGGAAACAATTTAGAAAGACCTTTAAATCCATAGCTGATATATCTTCTTCTCGTCCCCTTGATCTTCTATACATGGATTTGTTTGGGCCTGTTATGCCTACAAGTCTAGGTGGAATGAAATACACCCTTATGGTTGTAGATGTTGGGAACTGACAGTCAGATTGAACATGCATAACAGGCATGGCAGAAATTTAAAATTTTCTCCCTGTCCCCAGGAGCTCCTATTAGTTGCGTATGAATTAAATAAAGCCTTAACTAAATAATTCTTTACCTAGGTTAGCATGCAAAAGGGCTAGGCATACCATAATTCCAAATTACATCCTAGCATGTATATTTTATGCTAAGCATGTTATAACTTTAAGCTATAACCTAAGCATGTTATAACTCTAATCTATAACCTAGGCATGTTATAACTCTAAGCTATAACCTAAGCTTGTTATAACTCTAAGCTATAACCTAAGCATGTTATAACTCTAAGTTATAACCTAAGCAAAAAATAAACCAAGCATGCAAAACAACCTAAGCACATTATTAAGTCTAAAAACGCTTAAAGAAAAAGACATAATAATAAAAGAGAAAGAAGGAAAACTTACCAGTTGTAGCGTGCTTTAGCAGAACCCTCTTACGCAAGCCTCCAAGCGTAGGATAGCCTCTATGAGTATCCACACAAACCCCACCAACCAAAACCTCCCCGGGAGGAAGAACTAAGAAGCCTCGAGAAGTTGCTAGACCACTCCAAAAGCCTCACCTGATAATATAAACTAGAGGTGCTCGAATAAATTTAGGCTCCTAAAAAATAACTTGCTCAATTACCGAGAGATTATTCTTTGTGAATCTCACTTAGGATTTATGCTTTGAGCTTGGTACACTTTGAAAGGAGCATGGGGCAGCCTATATAAAGGCTTGGGGAGCAAAATTTTGCTCCCCATAAGCAGTGTGGGATGGGTGTAAAACTCCCATCCCACGCGGGTTGCACTCGCGGATCCAAAGGATCTACGTGTGACCCGCCTGCACGCAGCATGTGGCAGCTGCAAGGCAAGCCCTTGCGGGCTTGCCTTACATGCGAGCTGGGCCTCGGTGCCCATGCCACGAGCCTAGCTCGCGGTGCCCTTCATGGGCTGCCTTTGTGCAGCCCGTGAACATGGGCTGCCTCGAACACTGCCCAGCAATGTTCGAGCACCTTTCGGTGTACTCTGTGCAACCGAACTTTATACAAAATATTTCATACTTTTCAGTTTAACTCGCCAATGCAAAATTCCCCTTTTGATCCTTTCAAATAAATATTTTTGACCTTAATAAATTAGTTATTAGTCAAAATAAATTTCTTGGTCTAACCAAAATTGATCTAATCAATTTTAACCAATTTCATAATTTATTTATGACTCTAATTAATTAGTTACCGGTTAAAATAAATTCCTTGGTCTATCCAAAATTGATCCAATAAATTTCAACAAATTAAATAATAATCCAATTATTATTTATGTTATATTTTCGTAATAGAATATATCTATTAATTCTTTACTTAGTCCAATGAAGGTCCAATGTGTGTGACCTTATAGGATCCTGAAGTATTGAGCTGTTAAGGCTTAACCAACCCTTGTTCTAATGGAACCATTGGCTTGATGTTCTAGACTGTGAATAGAACTCAATTACCTTAAATGATTGTAGTACGCCTCTAGCCAGGGTCTACCATCCCCCATTACTCAGAACATCATTTATGCTTATGACTTAATCTCGGTTAATGCAATAGTTATCTAGTGCGAAAAATTCATTTCATTCTTTAATATTAGTACCATCTGGTTTATAGGGTTCGGTTAAAGTGTTAACCCACTAATACCGAGGTTGCTCTAAGCTATCCCAGTAGTTTACTTGTTACCGAAGTATATTGCCTTTTACCATAGTGTGTTTGACTAGAAACCATTTATATCAAACACATACTCTGATCAGAGGTTTATGGCAATCATCACTTCACAAGTGGCCAGGTACAACTCATTATATTCGGAGCAATAGATTCTTTTCGACTACTCAGCTTACCAACGTGCTGTCATCACTATACCCCGTAATCACCCGTAACACCCTAAATTAATGAGTGTATAGTAATGACCCAAAGTATAGCAATGGTATCACACAAGGTAACCATTATCTCAAGTATGAGGACATTCGCAAAGCTTATTGCATGAAGATAAACACTAACACATTGATATATATACCAAGTGTTTATCTTACTGTGGTCTCCAATATATCTCCCAGATATATCTGTGAGCACGGGATCTTGCAGTCCCTCTCCCGAGACGATGATGACGTGTACCCGATTTTAATGCCTTAAAAAAAAATTTCTCTTTAGAATTTTTATTACCAAAATAATATTCCTCGCGAATTTTATACTTGGTAGAATCCAGTTCGGCGTGACCGATAACGCGTCCGGTAGGAGCTTGAACCGATGATTTGCACCTAAATAATAAATACCCATTAAAATATTATTAAAAATCAAAAAGATGCCTTTCCACCCACTATTAAACCACTTTTGACAACTTTTTAGGCTTTTAGGCCCGTTAGCTGTCGATATGCTGGAGGCTGATGCCACCAGCAGCATCAGCCATGCCGCCGGCGACATCACCATACCACCGGCGACATCAGTCATACCGCTGGTGACATCACTATGTTGCTAGTGGTATGGCCTGAAATAGGTCCCTCCACAGACAGCCTTTCGGCCACTTTCGATGGAATTGGTCAAAAAGGCCTCAAAAAGCACCCCATTTCACCTATAAAAGCACACATTGAGCTACATTTTAGAGGGAGGAATTGGAATGTTAGGATTTTAATGTGGGAATAGATTTTAGTGAGATAAGAATTAGATAAAATAGAAAAAAAAGGATTCTGATTCATTTTTCCTAGTTTTTCTTCTTTGAATTCTCTGATTGTGAGTTTGAAATCAGTAAGTCTTTAAGTTAAAATCAACTTAATTGGATTTAAAAACCAGAAGCACTTAAATTTACTGCTAAATCATCGTAACAAGCTCCCCGGAGGTGTTTCTTTAGGTTCACGAAGAGGTGGATTCACGGCCTCGAGGTAAAAATCCTGAGTCTCATAGCTCTTTGGCATTCACATTACTGATTTATGTTAAATTTCATCGATTTATATTCATTTTTGGGTTTTTGGTCATTTTTACTACCACCACTGCTGCCTATAAGCTGATATCGCCGGTGACATAATTGATGTCGTAGGCGGCATCAGCCATGTCGCCAGCGACATCAGTCAAGCCGCCGGCGGCATCAGTTGTATCGTCGGCGATATGACTTTCTGGACATCACTTTTATTTTCATTTGTCCCCGAATTAGCTTATTTTCTGAAGCTAGAACATATAATGTAACGAAGAAGTTCAAAACCTCTTGAAAACAAACCCCACCCCGTAATGTGTGGGTATTTTCACTTATAATCCGATTAAAGTAATGATTGAGCCTAAAAATTGGTTAAGAATGGAATTTCCTCGAAAATGCCTTTCAAATCTCATTTTAGCCATCCGACCGGGCTTTATAATACTATAAATAAAATACACCGTATCCGTGCTAACAATCTTCTGCAGGTAGACGTATATCAAACATTCAGGTATTTTATTTATTGCATAGAAAAATGTATTGGATTTAGAATCCTTGTAATAATTTTATTTTCCGCACTTTTTTTATGGCTGTAAATATTTTATTCATCACTTCAATTGCTTGATAAACGCGAAAACAATAAAATAACTGAAAACACAAATAAATAGGATGGATTAAACCGATTAAGAAAGAATGAAGTATCTTAACTTGGCCTAATGAAAAATAGATAACATCATCCGAACTTGGAATCTCTACTTAAGGTATGGTCCAACCACCCGATGGGAAAATCGTACCAAAAATTTCCTGGTTTAGCTGAACCAGGTGGCGACTCTATTTTAAGTACGAGATTTCAATCTCGTATCTTTTAAGCATTAAAATGTGCAAAATCATTTTCCAATCACATCACACTCATCCCCCGTCATTTAAAGAGGCTGGCCCGACCGGCCAGGCCCCACTACCGCCGCGTGAAACATCATCCGCTCACAGTGGCGACTCTGCTGGGGATATCTGATCTCTTTAAACTTGAACTTTCTTTCATAAAGTTTAAAAGATTTTGATGATGTATTGAAATCATTGACCAAATTAAAACTTCATTCTTTTTTATAACGTTTTATCCTCACGCGTATAGATAGTTTGGTAATTTTAGGTGCCTTATTTTACCCGAGAAGCTCATGAAGTATCACTCATGCACTTTTAGAATTGAGGATGCCTAGTGGGTGGATCACTCATTTTAACCAACACATAAACTCCTACGATCGCACCTATTTGGGTAGTGATTGAGTAACGTGGAATCAAGGTAAACGAGAACCTTCTACATCAGCAACCATATGCCAAAGCCGCGCTAGAAAAAAAGCCTTAGCACATCATTCCCCTTAGGATTATCCAAAATAAATAAAATAATTGGGATGCGCTTCTTTCGCCATTACCGGTGAAGAAGCCAAACTCCATCCTTCCAAAGAGGCGTTACGCGGGAGTCATAAGGTTGAAAGAGGGATGACTCGCAAGCTCTATATTCTGTGATCATGCACCCCCATGCATCGGCTTTAAGAGCCAAAAATGAATCAGCTTACTCTTACCCCTTCCACCTATGGAAGAGGTTTAGCAACACACGTAGGACTTCTCTTGTACCTTTGTTGCGTCACCACATATCGCTTCCTATGACGTGAGGTACAAACGTCCCACGTATGTTGGAGGGATAAGCCATCACGTCATCTCTAACCACATTTATGTACAGCCATACGCATCATGCATCACTCCCAAGGAAGAAAAGGCATGCATACCATCTATACCATTCACCAACCCATTCATGGTCTGATCCGCTGCCTACCATTTCAGCTAGGAGGAGGCGCACTGATCGTTGCACCCCAGCTTTAAAAAGGATAGAACACCGCTTGATGCGTCATCCTCTGACCCCGATTGTCACCATGAAAGTCGATGGAATTCGACACACTGATTCCAGCGGGGAGTCAGATTCGGAACAAGTTCAGTTAAGCCAAAATCCTTCTCGACCAGCCATGTCTTTTCCAAGAAATAAAGGGACCTCTCCTCCAGAAGAGCCCTTTGGCCCTACTTCTAGCTCAGGAACAGGATCCCAACCACCACCTGGTTTTGACTTTACCAGTGCTATGATGTAGTTCCTGAACTTGGATGCTTTCCAAGCTTCTATCCAAACTATGGCTCAAGCAGCCGTTAAGTGAGCTCTCAAAGACAGGAATTTCGATTGAATATCGGCATCTGATATTTAGGCCCCGAATGGTTCGGCATAGATTTTGACCAGTCTTGTAGGGGCAAGACCCGTTGCACCTATGTTTCAATCAACCCAACCCATGGTGAGTTCATTCCAGTTTGGGCAGGCTTCAGCTTTCTTATCAACTTCGACCATCCCATCAGTTGTGCCTTTTAATCCAAGACCCTTCGCTCAAAGCTCCACTCCTTCGATATTCACTCACCAAAGCCCAGTTTCTCAGCCACTACCCTCCTTCACACCTCCGCAGTTCATTGCAACTCCTAAAGGCACCACCTACCCCCAAAATCCTTTTGCCAGCCAGCTGACCATTTACCCTCCGCTACCTCTAACACTCAATGACTAGGTCATGCAATTACCGATCGTGACACCTGAGGTAGCCACTTTTGTTCGACAAATGATAGCTTCTCAAATAGTCAACGACCAGGTCGCGCATTCTCCGAGCGCGACACCTGAAGCCTTGGCTATCTCTCGTAAATTGGTCAGTGACCAGGTCACATAGCCTCCTGGCATGACACCCGAGATCCAAGCTTACATCAATCGCCTCATCTCTGATAAGAAATCCGAGAGGGATAAAGATTGGGTCCCCGATAATTTTACTATGCTAAACATGGCCCATTATGATGGCTCAGGAGCACCTGCCTCTCACATTCTAATGTATGAAAGAGTAATGCACGTGAAGAAGTTAAGTGATAAAGTGCTTGCTGAAATGTTTCCCTGCTCCCTTCGGGGTCCTACCCTCTAATGGTATCACACCTTGCCGCAACATATTGTCGCCGACTAGACTCTCTTATCCGAGGCATTGAAGGTGCATTATGGTTTCAATACTATGATGGAAATAACCCTCCAGCATCTTGAGAGGGTCTATCAAATGTCCAATGAAACTTTTAAGCATTACTTCAATAGGTGGATGTCGACTCAGGTCTTGATGAAGTCCAAGCTCAGCCTTGAGGAAATGATTGTCAAACTCCTAGAAGGGTCTCTCCCCCTGTTCTACAAGGAAATAGCTGTTAATTCCTTTCCTTCTTACAAGGCTGTGTTTGAGAAAGCTGAGAAAATTGAGCGTGAGGCAAAGCTTGAGAAGGCCGAGAGAGCGGGGAAACCGTGGTTCAGGAAGAATGAAGCTCAACCATCAGCCCTAGCGCCGGCTCAGCCTAAAATACCAACTGCAATTCAAGCCATTTCTTATGCCCCTGCTACGCCCCTCACTGTCACTCCAGCTCCATCAATGATTGCTACAATCCAGCCTCCTCGCCCCCCTTTTTTTTGACCAACCCTTATAAGTTACCCCTGCAGGTTATCTTCCAGCTTTTGAGGGAAGCAGGTTTCATACAGTCCCTTCAGGAATACAAGCCACCTAGACCTGAAGATAAGAATAACTTCTATAATTATCACGTTCAGGTAGGACACCAAACCAATAATTGCAAGGCCCTACTCTCAGTAATTCAACGGTTAGTTAGCAAAGTAAAGATCGCTGAACCGGATAAGGATCCGAGCACTATGAATAACCCTTTGCAGAATTTTAGAAGTAAGGTTGGCATGGTCCAATCTAGTTTATCTAAAGCCAAAGTCTTCAAACATCGGTTCGGGTCTACCAACTTACTTGGTTTTGGATCTTATCAATCAAGCCAACCCGGGAGTCAACTCCATTCAGGGAATGGAAATTGATCCAAACCAGCCAAAGCAAGAGAGCCGCAGCACTAAACCATTTGTGGTAAAAAGAGAAAAAGCTGAGGAGAAAACACTGTTCAGCATAGATTCCTTTGTTTCGAAGGAGAACTATTTCGATGAAGATGGGGAAATGGATCAAGAGGCCAAGGCCATAAGCAATAACTTATTCAAGGTTGATCACAATGAACTTTTTAGCGTGGACAAGTATGAGCTACAAAACCTAGATTCGGACTCCAAAGAGCAATAGTATCTATTTAAAACGCGAGCCACTAAGAGCGTCTTGCTCGATGATGTCCTTAATATTACCCGGAGTGGTAGTGTATATCAGCCTAAAGACCGATATCTTTGTCTAAGCAAAGACCCGGCATTCTTCCCCTCCGCCTGTCCCTACCAGTCTTGAGGTTAACCCCCTCATTACCCAACTGAAAAACACCCAAGCTCGATACAGCATCTGGCAATTGGTAATTGACTCTGAAAGACATCGCAAGGGTTTGATTAAATGGCTCCTTGATCTGGAAGCTAATCCGACCACCACGGTCATTAAAATGTGTGCCATGATAGGAGAAGGCATTCCCCCAAGAAAAGGGCCTCAGATTGTATTTGACAGTTCTGATCTTACGCTCCAGGGTAGGGATCACATTAGGGCCTTATTCATCCAGATCCAAATTCTCGATAAGGTCATCCCATGCATCATGGTGGATGATGGCTCCGCTCTAAACCTGTGCCCTCTAAAAATCCTTCCTCATCTAGGACTATCGGAGGACATGCTTGAAAGGTCTAGCATGGTTATTAGAACTTATGATGATTCAAAGCGCAATGTAATTAGGACTTTTGAGGCAGAAGTCACTGTCGAAGGTGTGGCAAGTAATGTGCGTTTCATCGTACTTGACATTCCCATTACCTATTCTCTGTTGCTTGGCCATCCATAGCTCCATACTTTAGGCGCAGTTCCCTCCACACTGCACCAAAAAATCAAGCTAATTCATGAACACAGAATGGTAACTATAGAGGCCAATCCCGCTTCTGTTATGGCTGTTATGGAAGCCGAAGCTAATTTAGAAAAAAGCCTTCAGATTGCCATGATTAGTAAAGTTTAAAAGCCCCCTCCCCTTTGGCATAGATACCTTTATGCGGGTATGGGTAAACTAATGAAGAAACCTAGTTACAAGTCTGGCAGAGGTGGAGGAATACACGAACAGGGAATTATTGAGGCATTGGAGCCAAAAATCCTTATTCATGGAGTTGGATTGGGATATAATCCTAGAAAAGCCTATCGCCGCGTCCCTTCTTGCTACTACCACATGGTCACTATTTGTGAAATCCAAGGCAAGAGGCCTTATAAGGGGGAGCCTGAGCCAATCAAGTACGGCGGGAAAATGTGGTCCGACTTTGAGATCTTTAAAGATGTCTATGACTTCGAGACTGGTCATATGATAGTTTCAGCTGAACCCAAGACTACTGAGCCTGATACGCCTTTCAATGTTGTTTCTGATAAGGCTAAGGGGAAAGGCAAGATGTATCCCGAGCATGAGTCTGAGGGAGGTAATAAAGAGTCTATCGATCTAGAAATTGAGAATGATGTGGCAACCGTGACAAAAGCTATGGCACTACTGATGAGGAAAGGCTGGAAGGGTACCGAGGAAGAAGATGCTATGACAAAAATAGTAGGAAAACTCGCCAGGGCTTTCACTAAAAAGAACAACCTGTCTGAAGGGCCATCACTCACCATTGCCCAAAAGATCGCTCTAGAGCACGACCTGAGTGCCATTCTGACAGACGATACAGAGGACACTTCTCCCGTCAATGTTTCTACTGAAGCCCCTCCGCCTGTGGAGGAGGGCATGGACGATGTAATTTTTAATATTTATGATGTTTTTGATGCAAACAATGCTGCTTATGAGGCTTTTAATGGAATGAATAACTCCCGTTCTGCTTACTTATTTAATGTCTTTCCTGATGGATCCATGCATTCACATAACAATATGCATAATGTTTTTGGTATTAGTGCTACATTATTAAGTGAAATAAACCTAAGTACAGATGACAATCCCAAAATGGTAACCATTTCTAAAGATTTAACTCCCGAGGAAAGAAGTGAGATCATAAAAGTGCTTAAAAATTATATTAACGCTTTTGCCTGGTCGTACGAAGACATGCCTGGGGTTGACCGATAAATCGCCAAACACAGAATCCCAACTGATCCTAAATTTTGACCTATCAAGCAGAAACTCTGTCGATTGAGACCTGAATGGGTAGAATAGGTTAAGATAGAGGTTTTAAGGTTGATCGAAGCTCGATTCATAGAAGTGGTAGAATACCTGACTTAGTTGTCCAACATTGTCCCAGTTTCGAAGAAGGATGGTAGGGTCCGAGTCTGTGTGGATTTCCGAGACCTCAATAAAGCCTCGCCAAAAGACGACTTCCCTCTCCCGCACATTGATGTCCTGATTGATAGCACTGCCAGGGCGGCTATGTATTCATTCATAGATGGGTTCTCAAGGTACAATCAGATTCTGGTTAATATTGTGTACAAAGTCAAAACAGCATTCATCACTGAATGGGGGGTGTATTGCTACAAGGTAATGCCATTCAGGTTGAAAAATGTCGAGGCCACTTATCAGCAAGCTGTAACCGCCTTCCTACATGACATGATCTATAAAGAAGTGGAAGTGTATGTGGATGACATAATTGTGAAGTCCGCCACTCAAGAGGAGCACCCTGCTGTTCTCGACAAGTTCATGACTCGTATTGAAAAGTATAATCTTCGCCTAAATCTAAAGAAATGCGTATTTGGAGTTATCTCCGGGAAGCTATTGGGATACGTGGTTAGCCAGAAAGGGATTAAAGTGGATCCAAATAAAGCCAAAGCCATCAGGGACATGCCTCCCCCTAAGACAGAGAAGGAGGTCCGATCATTTTTAAGGTCCTTGCAGTATGTTAGTCGGTTCATTGCTCGCCTCACTACTATTTGCGAACATATCTTTAAACTGTTAAAGAAACAGCAACCCGTGGTATGGAATGATCACTGCCAAGTAGTGTTTGACAGAATCAAGGCAAACCTTGTCGATCCACCCGTCTTGACACCCTCCATCCCATGGAAACCACTCATCCTTTATCTGGCCAATGAGGAAATTCCGTCCGGGCCATGCTTGTCTAAGAGCATGATGATAAGCACAAACATGCCATTTACTACTTAATCAAGAAGTTGTTAGATTATGAAACCCGGTATTCGATTGTAGAAAAGACCTGTACTACCATGGTTTGGCTCACTAAGAAGTTGTACCATTATTTCCAATCTTATCGCGTCCAAGCCGTGGCTAAGAGTGATCCAATGAAGTTTCTTTATCAATCCCCCACTCTGGCCGACAAATTGTCCCGATGGCTACTTCTTCTGTCTGAGTTTGACATTGAATATGTAACCTGAAAGGTCATTAAGGGGCGGGCTATAGTAGAATTCCTGGCTAATCAACCCCTCAGCTCTGACTATAAGGAAAATTTAGAGTTTCCTGATGAACAGCTCGCCTCTATTACAACCCTTGATGATGTTTGGACAATGTACTTTGATGGCGCTGGGAACCACCGGGGAGCAGGTCTCGGGGTCATCATCGTCACACTAGATAATGAGATAATCCCGTTGTCCAAATGTTTAGAATTCGCTATCACCAATAATGGTGCTGAATACAAAGCTTGCTTGTTCGGCCTTGAGGCTCTTCTTCAGGTTTGGGCCCGCCGTGTATCTGTCATCGAAGATTCGGCTCTGGTTGTCCATTAGGTTATTGGAGATTGGGAAATTAAAGAAGAATCTCTTCGTCCTTATATTGAGGCTATCAGCGAATTATCTGAGAAATTTACCTCATGCTTGTACCGCTATATCCCTCGAGATGAGAATTAAATTGCAAATGCTCTAGCTACTCTCGCGTCCATGTGGGAAGGACCCCAACAGCAGCCTATCCGCCCTATGATTTTACTGTCCACCAAGATCCCATATCATGTTCAATCGGCTCCTCCAATCCTCACTATTTCATTCGAACCTTATTGGTACTCTGACATCATCCTATTTCTTCAGACTGGCCAATACCCTATGGATTAATTTGACTCAGACCGTACCACCCTACGATGGCTCGCTATCCAATTTTATATTATGGATAATGATCTATTCAAGCGCACCAGCGACGGCCTACTTCTCCATTGCCTCACTAACTCTGAGCCTCAGATTGTAATGACCCAGGTCCATACCGGTGACTGTGGCCCTCATATGAACGGCCTTGCTCTCGCAAAGAAAATCCAGCGGCTGGGGTATTTTTAGCTCACTCTCACAGCTGATTCTATTACCTAGGTCAAACGATGCCATCAATGCCAGGTTTATGGAGATATACAGCATCAGCCACCCACCGAACTCAATCATTTATCCACCCCTTGGCCATTCTCGGCGTGGCGGATAGATATAATTAGTGAAATCCGTCCTTCTTTGACAAACGACTATAAATTCATTATGGTAGCAGTAGATTACTTCTCGAAATGGGTGAAAGCCGAATCCTTCACCAATGTCACCGCCAAGCAAATGGCCAAGTTCATAGAGAAGCACATCTTCGCTCGGTATGGGCTCCCATACCATATAGTCTCAGATAATGGAGTACAATTTCAAGGAGCAACTGCTTCTCTAATTGAGAGGTATGGGATCGAGCACCATAGATCTTCTCTATACAGACCATAAGCCAATAGAGCTATTGAGGCAGCTAATAAATCGGTAAAAATGATTCTTTCTAAGATGATAGTCAGTTATAGGGATTGGGCAGATAAGCTACATTTCATTATCTGGGGATATTGCACGATCATACATACCCCGAAGGGCCAAACTCCGTTCTCCCTGGTCTACTAAAATGGAAGCAGTCTTGCCATTTAAAACTCAGGTGACCTCATTAAGAGTCGCTCTAGAGGCTAACTTAGAAGAATCCGAATGGACTCGGGCGAGATTTGAACAGTTGAACATGATGGATGAGCAAAGGTTAAAGGCCCTCGACAACCTCCAGATGTACCAACAACGTATAGCACGGGCATATAACAATCGGGTAAGACATCAGAAGTTCCCCCTGAAGGCTAGTGATCTGGTCCTTAAGCAACTGAAACATTCTACCACTGATGCGAAGGGTAAATTCAGGCCAAACTGGGAAGGACTATATGTAATAAAGAAGCTGCTTAGCAAAGGGGCAGCTAAGCTTATGGACATGGATGGGAATGAGTTCGTAAATCCCGTAAACCAAGACAGGCTTAAGAGTTATCATGTTTAATTTAAAAGAAACAAATCAGAAAACCGGCACACTAAAAAATATATGTGTAATAATTACCCTCCTTTCAGTCTTTTACTGATCGGGCAAATAAAAATTAAGGTGACGCCCGATGATTGGTATCCTGCAAACCAGCCGTGCAAAAATTAGGGGATGAGACAAACCTGCTGGATTGAAAACCTAAAAAGGATGATCTAGGCAAAAGTTAGGGTATGTGAGCAAAGAGTGAGTGCCTTCTAGAAAACCGATCTCGGCTAGTTGGCACCGGGAGTTAAATCAATGGGAATGTCAACCAAACATCGTGTACTTTATTTTATCTCGATTAATAAAAGTTTCTCTTTTGTTGAAATCTAAATGCTTATACTTATATGGATCCTGTATTTATAAGATTAAGACAGCTTCAGCAAGCCTTGGACAGAGTTCATTTTATTTCAAATGCAAAAAAAAGGTCTGATAGTTCTGACAAAAGCAAGACTCAAATCGAGCTTCCCGCATTATTGTCATATTACCTAGAGATCCGCCTCGATGTGCTAGTAGAAGAGGGCTCCTCTCCTCGCTTTTCACGTTCCCCCTCAAAATAGGCCCGTGACCGCTTCCGATGGGTCGGCAAGTCTCTTATCTTAGCAAGCCATCCCCTGTAATGTGTATCAGTCTCGATGGTTTCCATCTGATCATAATCCAGAATCTCAAATACAGCCTCCCTCGACCACTTCTCCCGAATATGGTTGACTCATCTAGCTTTGTAAACTCCAATCTGGTTGTGAGGCAGTTTGATTGGGAATCTTTGCCTCTTGCCATACTGACGGCACAGCCGGTAAGGGGTATAAAATGAAGATTTATCTAGACCTATCAGTTGAACACATACTCCCCAAGATTCCACAACCACATCCTGAATTCTTCACTATGGACTAACCCACTGAACCTGCGCGTCAGTATACCCCCTCAAAATAGGCAACCAATCATCATATGTCAACTCGTCAAAATTAGCATGCATAAGCCCTCTCTCCCTCAGATGGACGGGAAGATACTTTTTTGGATTCTCTCGTGGCGCCTCCCTCAACTTAAGCTTCTCGATCAGCCATACCTACAATTCAAAACTTAGGTAAGGATTAGGGAAGGAAATATGCGGAATCAGAAAGAATAAAAAGTACCTGTAATAATATAAGCTGATCTCCGATAAGTGACGTGTCAACAGAAGCAGCATCCACGTTCAGCAAAACATCGGCCAATCCCACAGCCACGGGAGAAGCCCCTATCGATATAGGGCTGATGAGTGAAATTAGCCTGAGAGGGGCAATCGGGCTCACTCCGCACATAAACTCCGTCATGAGTAGCAATGCCACTGTAAATGGCCAAGCAGGGTAGGATCGGGGCACTCTACGGCAACTAAGATAGAAATGGGTCCACAAAATCTAAATTCCATAACCCTCGAGGAATTCCATCTATGCCAAAATGAAAGTCTGGCAGCCCCAACGTAACACATGTAGGACACGGTGTCCCTAAAATAGCGTGGAATTCTTCGAGCAAGGGGCAAAGCTCGAACGATAAAAATCGAAAAACGTGGTCCATTGGGTCCTAAAAAGATAGTGCCACTCGAAGGAATTTATGGCTTATGGGCCACACCGCAACATATCGAAACCCCCAAAGCCTGAATTTTTCAAGCCTCTTCCGGTCTGCATTCTCCAAACTCTACAGAAAACCCCGTAGCTTTTGATTATGGGTTGTCATGATAGGAATTGACAGAATAGTTGAAATTAGATTACTGGAAAACTGATACGGCAGGCGATATGAGTGATGCCGCTGATGATGTGAATGATGCCGCCGGCGATATAAATCAGATTGGGCTATATCAGATGATGTCCCTGGCGATATGGACTTTCAGATAGCCTTGTATATATTTTAGCTGGATGAGTTTGGGCGATATGGGTCATGTTACCGGTGGCATTGAGTTAATTTGCTGGTGACATCAGAAGCATTTTTTTCCATTACAGACCTATACAAAACCTGTAAACAATCCTGTAACCCGTTTCCAATGCCTTTCCAAACAGCGATCCATTCTTATTCAAAATAAAAAAACCCGAAGGCATAAACCATCCATAAATTCTAAATGTCTAGACTATGAAAAAAACAAAACCCAACGATAAAACCAAATTATGCCAATTTATCAAGGGTACAAACAAGGAAATAAAAAAGCAAAATGAAAATGAAAAACTAGGCATACCCGCCACTACCGGCTAGGCGAGATCAAATAACTTCAGGGCTCACAAGCCAGTCATCAATGTCGTCCTCTTCCCTTCCCTCTGTCATGGGCACACTGCTAGACTCCTCGGTCACGGTAGGCGGGCGTCGGCCGGTAGACATCTTGACCCCCCTATGACTGGTACTACCAGGATGCGCACGGTCTAGATTTTACTTGCTTCTCCATTCCTGAATGGTAGCTGCCAGTTGACCCTCTAGGTCACTCACACTACGTCGTAGGACTGCAGTCTCCTCCTCGTACCTCTTCCGGGCTGTATCAGCATCTGATAAGGAAAGGGCCAAGAAATCCTACAAACTAGAGAAAACATCAACGATGCATATCATTTATAGCATCCATACATGCATCTTATCTTAACATAGGCATAAATAGGGAATGCACCTGAGCAAGGAGCGAGTGTCCGATAAGTGTATCCCGAAGAACAAAGTTGTTCTCTGCGAGCTGCTCTACATGGCTCCGCGCCACCTGAAAAATCCAAAAGGCAAATCATTACACACCTTCATCCAAGGCTAAACAAGAAAATAATTACCAGGCCTTACGTAAGTAGTTTTTTCTGGCATAAAAATTAGAGCTTGCCGACTCGAGCCTATATTCTTGGGGAGGAACTCACCCCGAGAATTCATCAGCAGGAATGTGGTTTCCATCGAGTTGACCAGAAGTCCCTCCATGAAGTTTATGCCCTCCGGTACACCATAGTACCGTGTCCCGCTCTGGTTATCCCGACCTCTATTCCTCGCGGGTTCTTGAAAAACATGAAAAATGCACGTCAGCAACATTCCTGGACAATTACAAATTATACACATAAACGCAATCATACCTCAAAAGAACGCTATCCCCCTTGGGACATTAGCGCACTCCCGCCTGCTATATCCGCGCCCGCCTCATCCTCCCCCTCAGGCTCGATTTTAAATCACCTTCAAGTTCTTTGTCTTCGTCTTCTTCCTCCTCAACGTCCACGATGCCTTTGAGGTGCCTCTTCTCCTCCTCCAGCCACTTCTCATTATGATACTCAATCGTATCATTCCCATGGATGCAGGGACACAAGGAGAGTATACGTTGTTGGTGCTGCTCGTAGAGGCTGAGAGCGCTAGGGATCACTCGGCCATTCCAGTTAATATAATCGGCCTTATCGACCTTGAAAGTGATCACCAGATGGGGCCACCATAAGCCCCTAGGAGGATCAGTAGGCACCAGTCTATCGGCAACCGGAATAGAACTCCAACCCCGGATACGCTCGCTCAGATACCACTGTTGGGACAAAGGACACTCCATGACGAACCGACGGTCTTCTACCTCCCTCCTAACCCTTGCAATCTCTGCCAGATTCTCCACCCGGTCGAATGGATCCAGGACGAGCTGCACTAACCATCAACCGAAACAACCAATATAAAGTCATAAATGCTTTTGTTTTGTTCTAAAGTGTAAAAATAAGAACTAAGTTAAAAATTGCATACCGAGCTCAACCGCACGCTCCTCAGGACCTCCCGATATTTTATAGGGTACTTGGCCTTCCCGCCAACACCCCCGCACCAGCGGGCGAGAAAGTGAGAGCCTGGCGGTACGATCTTCTTAAACTCGACTGGTGGGAGAATCCGGGGCTTAAAGGCCCAGGCCTGCATAAATAATAACCAATCAGTTCAAAAAGCATCAACAATAAATGAAACGCGCACAATCAAGGAAAATACTTCCAAAGAGATATACTTGGAGTAGCAGATGGTAGAGGCATAGGGCTTTCACCTTCTTCCAGGCTCCCACGTCCAGCCTATAGTACAGCTGAGCCATGATAGCCCTCGGCCAATTCTTCCTCTTAATGCCTACCACATCCTCCACCGTAGTTATCAGCATATAATTAATCTTGCTCCTCAAGGTTGGGAAGAACAGCACGGTGAGCAAAGAAATCATGAAGGACTGGACACAAGCCTTCCTCTCATCCTCGGGCACTACATCCACCTAGGTCCAGTATTGGTGCAACTCACTATAAGACAGCTGTCCAGAAACGGGCTTCAGACCGAACAACTCCTTCACCCGCCTCACCACGGCTCTCTCAACATGGTATTTATCCATGTAAGCATCGAAGAGTATGACCTCATCTATCCAAGGGAGGCCGGTCATAGATATGACATCGAAGGGTGTAATTATAGCTTCCCTAAAAGAGAAGTGGAAAGTATGAGTGATCTCAGACCACCTCTCGGTTAGGGCTATCACCGCTGAATGAGAAAGCTTGGGCATCAGCATTGGTATAATCCGGGCCAAGTCCCCGAATCCTGTCTCATTGATGGCAAGCGCAAGCTCGGGGTCTTTCTCTGAAATATGGTGCCACCACTCGCCAATGGTGCCCATCCCACCTATATAGGTCAGTTCATATGGCTGTAAAATCAAAAACAAAATAGATAAGTCCTGCGTATTTTCTCACCACTGAAATCTGATAGAAAGCTGCTGATGTCGCTTCTGCTAGAAGTGATATCGCCGGCGGCATCATCCCATACCACTGGCGGCATGGATGATATCGCCAGCAATATCGCTTCAAACAGAAGTGACATCAGACTTCCTTGGGCCCTTTTACAAGGACTAATACCACTAGCGACATCATTCATATCGCCGGCGATATCACTACCTATGGGCAGAACCTGTTTTTTTTCTAAAATGGCACCCATCATGCCAAAACCATAAAAATCACAATCAATCAAACAATAAGCCTAAAAACGGTAAAAATTCAACCTAAAGCATGCAATATCAGTTTATAATCAGCCTATTTCACACTTGTGACCCCTATTATGGCACAATTTCAAGCCTAAGGCCAAATCGAAATCCAACCCAAAAAGAGGAGATTCGGATTTTGCGTGATTACCTGAACATAGCAGAGGTGCTTCTACTTCTTTAGGGTCAGATTGGAGATGGGAGAATTGATCCCACAGCCATACATCTTGGCCTACTCCTTCAGGCCACAAGCAGCAGGAAAGGAAAGAACTTTCAATGCTCAATGGGGGAATCGGGCAGGTCCTCCCTAGCTTTAGCAGATTTGCCCCTGAAAGCCTTGGCGATTCTCTTCATGATTTGAATAACAAAAGAGAAATCGGAGAATTTGGAGAATAAGGTGTGAAGGGGTACGGTTTTCTGAATAAATAAGGAAGAAGGGAGTTTTACTTCCTTTTAAACTGCCACACAGAATTCGAGGAGTTTTAATTTATCTAAAACTGTCAAGCGATGCCGCCGGTGACATCACCCCCTTCAGTTCAAATTTTAAAATTGCTTGACCAGTCAAAGCTGCCAGGTAGCACTCATACCGCCGGCGGCATCGATTCATACCGCCAGCAACATCATTCATGCCGCCGGTGACATTGCTCCTCCAATTTAGATTTTACACAAGTCCAACCAAAGGACAATCACTATACAAAGCATAAGCCTGGCCGAAGGCTAATCACTTCAAAGTGAACCAACCAAAGGACAATCACTACACAAAATATAAGCCCGGTCGAAGGGCAATCTCTTCAAAGTAAAAGTCCAACCAAAGGATAATCCCTTCACAAAACATAAGCCCGACCAAGGGGCAACCAATCTCTCCACAAAGCATAAGTCCGACCAAGGGACGATCACTCCATAAAATATAAGCCCCACCGAAGGGCAATCTCTCCATAAAGCACAAGCCCGGCCAAGGGGTAACCAATCTATAAAACACAAAGTCCGACCAAGGGACAATCTCTCCACAAAGCGCAAGCCCGACCAAGGGGCAACCAATCTACAAAACAAAAGTCTGACCGAGGGACAATCTCTCCACAAAGCATAAGTTCGACCAAAGGATAAACTCTCCACAAAGCATAAGTCCGACCAAAGGGCATCCTTTCCACAAAGCTCAAGCCCGACCAAGGGGCAATTTCTCCGTAAAGCATAAGGCCGACCAAGGGGCAACCTCTCTACAAAGCACAAAGTCTGACTAAGGGGTAAACCAGTCACCCATCAAGTATCATTCCTATCCCTTGCTCTTTCGTGTGATCATACTGACCTGTGGCAGTAGTGATCCCTCGAGGGGCAGCCTGTGAGCACGGGATCTTGCAGTCCCTCTCGCGATACGATGATGATGTGTAACCAATTTTAATGCCTTAAAATAAAATTTCTCTTTAGAATTTTTATTACCAAAATAATATTCCTCGTGAATTTTATACTTGGTAGAATCTAGTTCAGCGTGACCGATAACACGTCCGGTAGGAGCTTGAACCGATGATTTGCACCAAATAATAAATACCAATTAAAATATTATTAAAAATAAAAAAGATGCCTTTCCACCCACTATTAAACCACTTTTGACAACTTTTTAGGCTTTTGGGCCCGTTAGCTGACGGTATGCTGGAGGTTGATGCCACCAGCGGCATCAGCCATTCCGCCGGCGACATCACCATACCGCCGGCGGCATCACCATGTCGCCGGCGGCATGGCCTGAAATGGGTCCCTCCACATACAGCCTTTCGGGCACTTTCAGTGGAATTAGTCAAAAAGGCCTCAAAAAGTACCCCATTTCACCTATAAAAGCACACCTTGAGCTGCATTTTAGAGGGAGGAATTAGAATGTTAGGATTTTAATGTGGGAATAGATTTTAGAGAGATAAGAATTAGATAAAATAGAAAAAAAAGGATTCCGATCCATTTTTCCTGGTTTTTCTTCTTTGAATTCTCTGATTGTGAGTTTGAAATCAGTAAGTCTTTAAGTTAAAATCAACTTAATTGGATTTAGAAACCAAAAGCACTTAAATTTACTGCTAAATCATCGTAACAAGCTCCCCAGAGGTGTTTCTTTTGGTTCACGAAGAGGTGGATTCACGGCCTCGAGGTAAAAATCCTGAGTCTCATAGCTCTTTGGCATTAACATTACTGATTTATGGTAAATTTCATTGATTTATATTTAGTTTTAGATTTTCGGTCATTTTTACTGCCACCGCTGCTGCCTATAAGCTAATATCGCCAGTGACATAATTGATGTCACCGGCAGCATCAACCATGTCGCCGGCTGCATCAGTTGTATCGTCGGTGATATGACTTTCTGGACAGCAGTTTTATTTTCATTTGTTTCCGAATTAGCTTATTTTCCGAAGCTAGAACATATAATGTAATGAAGAAGGTCAAAACCTCTTGAAAACAAACCCCACCCCCGTAATGTGTGGGTATTTTCACTTATAATTTGGTTAAAGTAACGATTGAGCCTAAAAATTGGTTAAGAATGGAATTTCCTCGAAAACGCCGTTCAAATCTCATTTTAGCCATCCGACCGGGCTTTATAATACTGTAAATAAAATACGCCATATCCGTGCTAACAATCTTCTGCAGGTAGATGTATATCAAACATTCAGGTATTTTATTTATTGCATAGAAAAATGTATAGGATTTGGAATCCTTGTAATAATTTTATTTTCCGCACTCTTTTTATGGCTGTAAATATTTTATTCATCGCTTCAATTGCTTGATAAATGCGAAAACAACAAAATAACTGAAAACACAAATAAATAGGATGGATTAAACCAATTAAGAAAGAATGAAGTATCTTAACTTGGCCAAATGAAAAATAGATAACATCATCTGAACTCGGAATCTCTACTTAAGGTATGGTCCAACCACCCGGTGGGAAAATCGTACCGAAAATTTCTGGGTTGAGCTGAATCGGGTGGCGACTCTATTTTAAGTACGAGATTGCGATCTCGTATCTTTTGAGCATTAAAATATGCAAAATCATTTTCCAATCACATCACACTCATCCCCCGTCATTTAAAGAGGCTGGCCCGACCGGCCCGGCCCCGCTGCCGCGGTGCAAAACGTCGTCTGCTCACAATATCCATGTGTCAAACTTAAGGCACCACCTTCAGTCCGTAGGAGATTAACTGCTTGGACCCTTTCCAAGAAAGTTGACCACATGCTAGTCTTTTCGCGTCATCAATATCCTTTCTTGATGAAACTATAACTAGGGATTGTTTAGACATAATCATAATTGCACATGAAGTAGGTTCCACCAAATATAGTCCAATTATAATTTCTCTAACTTCATGCTATGATATATCAAGGACTTTTGCATACATACATCAATGAATATATTTAACCAGCTATAATATATATATATATATATATATATATATATATATATATATATATATATATATATATATATATATATAAGCACATTGATATAAACAAAAGATTAAATGCATTTATTGATTAAACAAATTATTCATACTATTACATAATTAAGATATGTCGCCCTAATTGCCTTAAGGGCATACATCATATCCAATAAACTCCCACTTACACTAAGGCCAATTAGCCATATATCTTAATCCATATGCTTTAACATGTTGGTCATGTTTGACTTGAGTCAATGGCTTCGTCAGACCATCCGCGAGGTTCTGATCAGTGGGTACATATTCTAATCTTATTATCTTAGCATCAACAATCTCCCTAATTATATGATACTTTCTAGATACATGTCTATTTTTTTTATGAAACCATGGTTCCTTTGCCTGAGCTATGGCACCATTGTTTTCACAAAATAAAGTAATTGGATCAATAGCCTCATGCCCCACACTGAGATCACCAGTAAATCCCTTGAATCAGACAACTTCTTTTGCTGCTTCGCATGCAGTGATGTATTCAGATTCTGTGGTTGAATCAGCAGTAGTTTCTTTCTTGGAACTCTTCCAGCATACCGCCCCTCTATTTAACACATCCATAAAACCTGATTGAGACTTAAAGTCATCCTTGTCAGATTGAAAACTCACTTCAGTGTAACCTCTGATTGTGAGGTCACCTTCTCCATAAATCAAGAACTCATCCTTAGTCCTTCTCAAGTACTTAATCCCCCTTGTCATTGGAAGATAACCGTTCTTAGAATACTCAAGGTTAAACCTATTCAATACCTTGTCTATATATGTACTTTGAGAAAGACCTAACACTCTCTTGGATCTATCTCTATAGATCTTTATACCTAGTATAAATGCTGCTTCACCAAGGTCTTTGATGGAGAACTTTCTTGACAACCACACTTTAACATTTTGAAGAAGAGAAATGTCGTTTCCTATTAGCAGAATGTCATCAACATACAATACTAGAAAAATGATTGCACTCCCACTAACCTTTTTGTACACACAAGGCTCATTAGCATTTGGGTAGAAATCCAGTTCTCGGATTATCTGATTAAACCCTATATTCCAACTCATGGATGCCTGCTTAATTCCATAAATGGATCTTTATAGCTTGCATACCTTTAAGCCATTTTGAGATGTAAAACGCTCAAGTTGTGTCATATACACATCTCGATCTAAATCCTCATTCAGGAATGTTATTTTTACATCCATCTGCCAGATCTTATAATCGTAATGAGCAGTAATGGCGAGGAGTATCCTTATGGATTTAAGCATGGCTACTGGTGAGAAAGTTTCAACATAGTCAATACCTTCATGTTGACTATAACCTTTCACTACCAACCTTACTTTATAGGTAATTACATTACCGTCCATGTCTGTCTTCTTCTTGAAGACCCACTTGCATCCAATCGATCTAACCTCTTGCGATGCATCAACCAAATTCTAAACTTGGTTCTCATACATGGAATCTATTTCTGATTTCATAGCTTATAGCCATTTATTAGAATCTGAGGTTTTCATTGCCTCATCATATGTCCTTGGTTTATCATCCTCTATAAGATATAGTTCCTTATCATCCATAATGATAAAACCATATCTCACGGGACCTTTATGAACACGACCTGATCTTTACAATGATTGTGTTTCGACAGGTTATTCTTGGATCACACTCTCTTATGTATCTAGAACGGGGTCAATCAATTGATTATCTATTTCTTCCTCTTAAACTTCCAGTTTAATATTGCTCCCACTGACTTTTGTAAGTAAGTGTTCCTTTTCCAAAAAGTGAGCATTCCGAGACACAAATACCTTTTATGCTTCGAGTTGATAAAACAGATATCCAAGCGTTTCCTTTGGATATCCAATGAACAGACATTTGTCAGCCTTAGCATTTAGCTTATTTGACGCTATCCTCTTTATCATAGCAAGATAGCCCCATACTCTTAAGTGACTTAGAGATGGCTTCTTATTACACCACCTTTCGTAAGGTGTGAAATCAACTGATTTAGAAGGCATTCCGTTTAATACATAAACCACGCTCTCTAATGTATATCCCCAAAAGGATTTACTAAGATCTGCATAGCTCATCATGGACCTGACCATATCTAATAAAGTCTGATTCCTCCTTTCTGATACTCCATTATGTTGAAGCGTATAAGGAGGGGTCCACTGGGGAACTATCCCCGTTTTTCTTTAGATAATCCTGAAACCCCTGACTTAAGTATTCTCCACCTCAATCTGATCAAAGTGTTTTAATACTTTTCTCAAGCTGTTTCTCTATTTCAGCTTTGAATAGTTTGAATTTTTCAAAACTTTCAGACTTATGCTTCATCAAGTACAAATAACCGTATCGTGAGTAATCATCAATAAATGTTATAAAGTAGGAGTATCCTCCTAGTGCCTAGACACTCATTGGACCACACACATCAGTATGTATAAGTTCCAATGTACTCGTGGCCGGTTCACCCTTTCCTTGAAAGGGTAACTTTATCATTTTTCCTCTTAAACAAGGTTTGCAATCACTATAAGACTCCAAGTCCATTGGGCCTAAGTCTCCATGCTTATTCAACTTGGTTAAGCGATCTTTGTTTATGTGGCCTAAACGACAATGCCATAAGTAGAAGGAATTCTCATTATCTAATTTAACTTTCTTCACATTGTTTATATTGAAAACTTTTGTTTTAGTATCAAGAACATAAATGCCACCTTTCAACATTCCATAACCATAAAGAACATTATTTAAATGAATCTGACAATTATTATTCGAAAATAAAATCTTAAATCCTTCTGCTGCTAAACACGCAACAGATACAATATTCTTAGTAACACTTGGAATGTAGTAACAATTATTCAAAACTAAAACAAGTTTTTTTACAAAATAAGATTAAAGCATCCTACAGCTAATGCAGCAACTCTAGCTCATTTCCCACACGTAGGTCCATCTCCCCTTTTCCAAGTCTTCTATTATTCCTTAGTCCCTGCACAGAAGTACAGATATGAGAACCACAACCAATATCTAATACCCAAGTGTATTCATGCAGAAAAGTAGCAAAAGTTTCAATTACACACACCTAAAGTAGAGGCCTCTACCAGCTTCTTCTTCAAATGCTCAGAAGCAGGAGCTTTGCAATCCCTCTTCCAATGTCCCGGTTTCCCACATTGGAAGTAGACATACTTAGATGCCTTCTTTTCTTTCTTCTTCTTACTGATTCTTTTCTTGGCCCCCAGTGCCTGCTTCTTCTTATTAGAAGCCTTGCCTTTTTCAACCAATAGTAGAGGTTTCTGATCCTTCTTGATCCGAGGTTATACTATTTTCAGCATGTTGATTAATTTATGGACAGTGGAATTAATCTTGTTCATGTAATAGTTAGTCACAAAGCCTGAGTAACTATCTGTTAAGGACATCAATACAAGGTCAATGCTCAAGTCATGATTCATCTCGAATCCCAATCGATTCAGCTTCTCAAGGTATCCCAAGAGTTTTAATACATGTTGAGAGGCAGAGGTGTCAGCCTGGATCTTGGTCCCGAAAAGGAGCTTGGAGGTCTCATACCTCTCTGTCCTTTCCCGCTCCGAAAAGAGCTCCTCAAGATAGAGAACCATGTAATCCAAGGGCATGTTCTCATATTGTTTTTGAAGCTCAGGATTCATGGACCCCAATATGATACACATGGCATTCTCATGATCTTTCTTGTGCTTCTACCAGGCATCATGTTCTATATGATCCTCAATATCAGGTTCAACAGGGAAAATTTCACTTAGAATATAGGCAATTCCCTTGGATCTGAGAACTATTCTCACAGCTCAGAACCAATCAGAAAAGTTCGAGCCATTCAATTTGGTGTCAAGTAACATTCGGAGATTAACATTGAAAGTCAATTTCAACCTAAGATATAAGAAAAGAAAAAGAGTTTAGATATTAGTTTAAGTACATGCATTTAATATAAGGTCTTTTAATTAAATACATTTGTCCTACTATTTTCTTCGAAATTTATAATAGCCCATTCTATTGAATTCGGGAATTTTAGCCCAGCTAAATTTCCTAGTAGGTAGCATCTATAACTAGTCTATTACAACCCCCATTTTTATGAGTCAGGTGATAATAGTAAGTCATAGTTGGAATCCCATTCCATTTGCATCGCATGCAATTGTTAATTCATTTAAGTTCCCTAATCCCAAGGGACGTCTGCTCTTATATGAGCATCTCCTAGAATATGTCTCAGATCTGGGCCTAGCCCCCAATTTTATGGTGGACTACCCCAGTTTCGTTAAGGCAGACCCTATCCCAAACTTTACAACCAATTAATGTGGACTAGAAGGAACGCTTTGTGTAGCACTTTGATAGCCCAACGAGACCGTATTATAAATTTGAGTAAGGAAGACCACAACTTGCCTTAATATATTTACTTTGGGATTTTATTGGTGTTAAACGTCTCACCCAATATAGGATTTTATCAAATGGACAAAATTATAATAACTTTTATTAATTCAGGGAATTTTAGAATTAATTTATATGGTCTAACCTTAGGTGGGTTCAGCTCTTTATTATAATTATTCCATCAACCTAGATTATATGCAAAATAATTAACACTTTTATTTGTTATATTTATATTGCATTTCCTTTAAGCTTTTATTCAATAAATTTAATTTTTTTTACTTTGTTATAGAAACATATATAACCACCATCTTATATACTAGAAATAAATTAGTTCATATTAATCCCCCGGTTGGTCAATTTAAATTGCACCGATATAGGTTCCCAGGTAGGAGAGATGCCCTATAAGGAGTAGACACCAAGTCTAATCCTTAGCCAGAACAAATACGGGCACAAACCTGAAGACCAATGGATTCTTTTGAACTAATAAATTTCGTTCTTCTAACTCATGTAAATTGGAAGCATCTATAACCCATGTAATTTAAATAAATTATTGACACTTGTATAATTTGAGTAAGTTGAGCAGACTTATTCAAAATTATTCATAACCATTTTCTAACCTTGAAATGAAAGGCACAAGCTCATATATATTGTTCCAAACAATTAAATAAACAAATCAGTTCATATAGAAAATAATATTCAGTTTGCTTCTAACTTAATTATGCACTAAATAGGCAGACTCTGATACCACTGTTGGGAACTAACAGTCAGATTGAACATTCATAACAGGTATGGCGAAAATTCAAAATTTTGACCCTGTCCCCAGGAACTCCTATTAGTTGCATATAAATTAAATAAAGCCTTAACTAAATAATTCTCTACCTAGGTTAGCATGCAAAACGGCTAGGCATACCATAATTCCATATTACATCCTAGCATTTATATGTTGTGCTAAGCATGTTATAACTTTAAGCTATAACCTAAGCATGTTATAACTCTAAGCTATAACCTAAACATATTATAACTCTAAGCTATAACCTAAGCATGTTATAACTATAAGCTATAACCTAAGCATAAAATAAACTAAGCCTACAAAACAATCTAAGCATATTATTAAGTCTAAAAACGCTTAAAGAAAAAGTCCTAATAATAAAAGAGAAAGAAGGAAAACTTACCAATTGTAGCGTGCTTTAGCAGAACCCTCTTGCGCAAGCCTCCAAGCGTAGGATATCCACACAAACCCCACCAACCAAAACCTCCCCGGGAGGAAGAGCTAAGAAGCCTCGAGTAGTTGCTAGACCACTCTAGAATCCTCACCCGAAAATATAAACTAGAGGTGCTCGAATAAATTCAGGCTTCTAAAAAATAACTTGCTCAATTACCCAAGAGATTATTCTTTGTGAATCTCGCTTAGCATTTATGCTTTGAGCTTGGTGCACTTTGAAAGGAGCATAGGGCAGCCTATATAAAGGCTTGGGGAGCAAAATTTTGCTCCCCACAAGCAATGTGGGATAGGAGTAAAACTCCCATCCCACGCGGGTTGCACACGCGGTCCAAAGGATCCGCATGTGACCCGCCCACGTGTAGCGTGTTATCCACGCTGCATGCGATGGGTTGCCGCAAACACTGCCCAGTAGTGTTTGCACACCTTTCGGTGTACTTCATGCAATTGAACTTTGTACAAAATATTTCATACTTTTCGGTTTAACTCGCCAATGCAAAATTCCCCTTTTGATCCTTTCAAATAATATTTTTGACCTTAATAAATTAGTTACCAGTCAAAATAAATTTCTTGGTCCAACCAAAATTGATCTAATCAATTTTAACCAATTCCATAATTTATTTATAACTCTAATTAATTAGTTACCGGTCAAAATAAATTCCTTGGTCTATCCAAAATTGATCCAATCAATTTCAATCAATTAAATAATAATCCAATTATTATTTGTTATATTTTCGTAATAGAATAAATCTATTAGTTCTTTACTTAGTCCGATGAAGGTCCAATGTGTGTGACCTTATAGGATCTCGAAGCATTGAGCTGTTAAGGCTTAACCAACCCTTGTTCTAATGGACCATTGGCTCGATGTTCTAGACCGTTAATAAAACTCGATTACCTTAAACGACTATAGTACGCCTCTAGCAAGGGTCTACCATCCCCCATTACTCGGAATGTCATTTATGCTTATGACTTAATCCCGATTAATGCAATAGTTATCCAGTGCTATAAATTCTTTCCATTCTTTAATATTAGTACCATCTGGTTTATAGGGTTCGGTTAAAGTGTTAACCCACTAATAGCGAGGTTACTCCAAGCTATCCTAGTAGTTTACTTGTTACCGAAGTATATTGCCTTTTACTATAGTGTGTTTGACTAGAAACCATTTTTATCAAACATATACTATAATTAGAGGTTTATGGCGATCATCACTTCAACAAGTGGCCAGGTACAACTCCTTAATATATCCGGAGCGATGGATTCTTTCCGACTACTTAGCTTACGAACGTATTGTCATCACTATACCCGTAATCACCCGTAACACCCTAAATTAATGAGTGCATAGTAATGACTTAGAGTATAGCAATGGTACCACACAAGGTAACTAGTATCTCAAGTATTAAGACATTCGCAAAGCTTATTACATGAAGATAAACACTAACACATTGATATATATACCAAGTGTTTATCTTACTGTGGTCTCAAATATATCTCCCAGATATATCCATGTGTCAAACTTAAGGCATCACCTTCAGTCCTTAGGAGATTAACTGCTTAGACCATTTCCAAGAAAGTTGACCACATGCTAGTCTTTTAGCTTCATCAATATCCTTTCTTGATGAAACTATGACTAGGGATAGTTTAGACATAATCATAATTACACATGAAGCAGGTTCCACCAAATATAATCCAACTATAATTTCTCTGACTTCATGCTATGATATGTCATGGACTTTTGCATACATACATCAATGAATATATTTAATCAGCTATAATATATATATATAAGCACATTGATATAAACAAAAGATTAAATGCATTTATTGATTAAACAAATTATTCGTACTATTACATAATTAAGATATATCGCCCTACTTGCCTTAAGGGCATATATTATATCTAACAGTAGATGGTCTGATCAGGTTCACTTGAATTGTCTTGCCTTCTAGCAAAGATGAAACATTTGAATCAATCTCTAGGTTGGCTACCCGAATCATGAATGAAAAAGACCTTAAAATTAAAAGAATCCGTAGTGACCATGGAAGAGAATTCAAAAACAGGAAGTTTTAGGAATTATGTTCTAAGCATGGTATTGACCATAATTTTTCTGCCCCTCATACACCTCAACAAAATGGGGTTGTTGAGAGAAAGAATAGCACTATTGCAGAGATGGGTCATTCTATGCTGAGTGATGACAATCTACCAAAGTGTTTCTGGGGAGAAGCTATTAACACAGCTTGCTACATTCTAAACAGGGTTTTAATTTCCCCAGTTTTGAATAAAACTCCTTATGAACTTTGGAAGGAATGCAAGCCCAAGGTTGGTCATCTTAAGGCCTTTAGTTGTAGATGCTTCATATTAAACACTAAAGACCAATTGGCTAAATTTGACCCCAAGGCTGATGAAGGAATCTTTCTGGGTTACTCAACACACAGTAGGGCATACAGAGTGTATATCAAGAGAACTCGTATCTTAGAGGAGTTCATGCATGTAGATTTTGATGAAACTAATAATTTAAGTAGACAAGCCAATAATGATGAAAGATGAAAGGAACAAGTCAGCGGTTCAGTAAGTCAGCCCATAATTATTCCTGATCCAATATAAGAGAAAGAAGAAAATAAAGTTGACTTGGACCAATCAATCAACTTTGGTGATGATGTGGATGCTTAACTAATGACAGTAACTCAGTGAGCTAATCCCAATCTATCAAAAGAAGTCAGAGCTAGAAGAGATCACCCAGTTGATAAGATTCTTGATAGTGCGCAAAATCTAGTGCTGACTAGAGGTCAGCTGAACAGAATGATAAGCCATTCAGCATTTGTATCATTGATTGAACCAAAGAAGTTTGAAGATGTTAAGTCTGATGACAACTGGATGATTGCAATGCAAGAAGAGCTAGAACAATTCAGAAGAAATGAAGTTTGGGATTTGGTTGAGAAACCCAAAGGGTAGTCAATCATAGGCACCAAATGGGTTTTCAAAAATAAGCTAGATGAAGCTGGTAATGTTGTCAGAAATAAAGCCAGATTAGTTATTCAAGGCTATAATCAACAAGAAGGCATTTATTATAGAGAAACTTTTGCACCAGTAGCACGACTTGAAGCCATAAGAATTCTTTGTGCTTTTGCATCCCATATGAACCTCAAGTTATTTCAAATGGATGTAAAGAGTGCATTTCTTAATGGTTATATTCAAGAAGAAGTCTATGTCAGACAGCCCCCAGGCTTTGAAGACCCCAAATATCCAGATTGTGTTTACAAGCTGAAGAAAGCTCTATATGGACTGAAGCAGACTCCAAGAGCTTGGTATGAGAGACTGACTAACTTTTTTATCAGCAAAGAATATGTCAGAGGAAAAGTAGATACAACTCTATTTATTAAGAAGAAGCATTAAGATGTGTTGCTAGTCCAAATCTATGTAGATGACATCATTTTTGGAGCAGCTGTTGAAAAGCGATGCAAAGAGTTCATTCAGAAGATGAAGAAAGAATTTGAAATGTCAATGATGGGAGAGCTTAATTTCTATCTTGGTTTGCAAATCAAGCAAGGTGATGATGGGATCTTCATCAGTCGAGCTAAGTATGCCAAAGAAGTACTCAAGAAGTTTGACATGGATAAAGCCAAGCCAATGTCAACACCTATGGCCACTAATACAATTCTGAGTAAAGATGAGTAAGGTAAACCTGTAGAGAGTAAGCTCTATAGAGGTATCATTGGTTCTCTACTTTACTTAACTGCCGGTAGGCGTGACATTCAATATGTTGTATGTTATTGTGCAAGATATCAAGCTGACCCTAGAGAATCTCACTTAACTGTTGTTAAGAGAATTCTTAGGTATTTGCTAGGCTTTATTGATGCAGGTTTATAGTATCAAAGTAATGCAGACTTCACTCTGAGAGGATACATTGATGCTGGCTATGGGAGAGACAAACTTGAAAGGAAAAGCACCACAGGAGGTTGTCATTTCCTTGGTGACTGTCTAGTAATATGGTACAATAAGAAGCAGACTTCTGTAGCTCTAAGTACAGCTGAGGTTGAGTACATGGCTATAGGAAGTTATGTAGCACAATTGCTATGGATCAAGTAGTAATTGGAGGATTATGGTATAAAGTTAAATTATCTTGAAGTCATGTGTGAAAACAAGAGTGCAATTGACCTATCTAAGAATCCAGTTCAACATGGCAAGATGAAGCATGTCAATATAAGACATCACTTCATAAGGGATCATGTGCTAAAAGGAGAAGTCAAGCTCATATACTCTAACTGAAGAACAACGATCTGACATATTTACAAAGCCTATTAGAAAGGATCAATTCAACACACTCAGACAGCTAATCGGAATCTCCAATCCAATTTAAAGAAATACATCTCACTCTGACCTATTCTACAGCTAACCAAACTAGGGCACACTTTGAGCTTCTGCGAATTAGGTTAAATATTTCTTTTGCCACTTGAATTTTGGACACATCATTAATTGTCACCGGTTATCTTTCAAATTCAAACTTGATGGAAACGGTAGCAAGTTATGAAATAATCCATATTCAGAGCAGTTATCCCATGTTTCTCGTGTTCATTAATCCTATGGTATACGTTATGAAATCTAACTATTGAATCTTAAGACCATGGATTACGAGTTATACACGTAGCTTTAGAGGTTTATACGAAGAGTTTTTGGCTATTTAAAGGGAAATTCAGAAAGAGGAAAGGTTACTTTACCAAAATTTCTTTCTCTGCAGTTTCCTTCCTAAATCCCTAAAATCTCTATTTTTCTCAAAGAAAATCCACTATGATGAGCACATCAGGAAGGAATTCTGATCTTTTTATGAGGAACAAGAAGGATACTCATTGGGTCACTACCAGAGATCATATGACTCAGTTGGCAATTAGCATGGATAAAATCGAAGAACTGAGAATTCCCGCTGGAACCAAGTATACTGCAACACCTTGTTGTTTCATGGAGAAAATAGAGGTGGATAGACCAACTAAATTAGACATGCTAAGTTTCTATAGTGATGAGAAGTTTAGGAAGTGGGGGCGTCAGCACCACTTGAGAGGATTCTTTGAACTCCCAAATGGTTGTTATGAGGAGATTGTGGATAGATTCTACAATGGAATCCTTTTAGTGGAAGGTTAGAAGGACCTTTTTGTAACCACTATGATAGGAAGAAAAGCATATGTCACTTCTAAGCTTATTGCAGGTCTACTGGGAATGAAGGAGAGAGGAATAAGAATGTGAGTTGTCAATAATGAAGATCATGTTGATATTTACATAGACTATGAAGTTCCAGCAGATTATAAGGCAGGAGAGCTTATAGCTTCCATGTTCACAAAAGAAGGGAAACAAGCACATGAGTTAGTGACCAAGGTGTTGCTGCCTAAGACAGGCTCTATAGGGAGTTGTTCTAAGTTTGAAAGAGTATTTGTTTATGCGCTGACCCATGGCATGAGCATCAACTGGCCCATGGCAATTCTTCATAGATTCTTAAAGGTCAGCAAGCATAAGGTGTATGGACAGCTGGTTATGGAGATATACAGGGCCTATGAGATTGATATGGAAGGATGGGCTATCAAGAGCAATATTCAGATGAAGGTAATTGAGTCTAGAATCCTGAGCAATGCTTACTTTCATGGACTCAAAGCTAATGAGAGGCCTGCTAACACAAAGTACATAAATTTGAAAAGAGGGAAAGTCAGAGTAAAGGACCCCAAGGCTATCATGGAAATGAAGCCTATTCAGCCTCGTGAGGAGGACTTAACCTTGGATGCCTTTGTAGCTAAAGAACTTGGAGGATTACCAAGCTCAGAGCTGAGAGAGGAGAAGACATATCTGACAAGTAAGTAGTGAAGAAAGAGGTTAGGAAGGAATCTAAGAAGGAAAAGAAAGTGAGCTCAGTGAGCTCAGTACCAGCTGTTATCCCAAAGAAGACGAGATCTTCTATGGAAGTTAGAGAAGATAATAGGAGAGAGCTGACTCCTCAGGAGATTGAGGAAGAGAAAAGGGTGTAGGAAGAGTTGTGAGAAAAAATGCCCTTGAAGAGGGAAAAGAAGAGGAAAGCAAATATAGCTCAGCTGGATGAGGTGACTATAAAGGAAAAGGAAGCTACATCAGTTCCTGTTCCCCAAGTAGGTCAGCCCAAGAAGAAGCTGATGGTAAAGAGAGGGACATGAGTTGTCCAAGATACAGAAGAAGTTGAGAAAGTTAGAGCTACTGAAGAAGAAAGAATCAGAAAGAAGCAGGTAGAGATAGAAGGCACTATAACGAGAAAGGCTGAAGAAGCAGCAGCAGCAGCTAAGGCTAGCACTGAGCAAATTTTGGAGAAGGCTATAGCTAGCTTAGCTGAAAAAGAAGTACTAGATGTTGTTGATGATATTATAGGAGCTTTGGATGAAATTTATAATCAAGAAGAGTATGAGGAGGAAGATGATGTGATTGAAGTGGAAGCTGTTGAATTCAATGTGCTAAACTTTGACTACTAGGGCACTCTGACTGCTGAGGAAGTCAAGGAGGCTAGGAAGGAGAGGAAGAGGGGATTGTTAAAGAGAATGAAGATTGTAGTTGATGAGGATGAGGAAGACCTGGAGGACAAGGAGGAAGAAGTGATAGTTGAGCATGGAGCTCAGTTGACTGAGAATTCTTTAACTCAGGTCAGTTAGTCATTGTTGAAGGTGTTGTAGAGGAGAAGGAGAAGGAACCTGAAGAATTCTTTACTTTTCCAAACACATCCCCCCAAACACCACTCTTATCTATACCAATCTCTACCTAACCCCTATCAGAAAGCCAAACACCATCCACATTAAATTCAAACCAATCCTCTGACCCAAATGATCAAACCTCTGACTAAACAGCCATTATCCCATACCTTTCCCCAGTAGGATCTCATGTGCATAAGCAGTTATATCTAGAAGGACCTCCCCCAATCAGAGGACCTCCAATCATTGAGGAGATTCCTAAGCAACAAAAATAATAACAACCACCCCAATAACCTCAACCTCAATCGTAATTCAATCCAAATGTTGAATTATTAGGAGATATAAGGAGAATGGAAAGAGAAAGATTTCCAGGACTAGGGACAGATGCTACAATTGATGCTGAAATAGCAAAATCTTTGATGTCTGAGGATGTCCTAAGGAGGATCGGCAAGGCTATTGAGCCAGTGTGAGGTTTTATGGAGGCTGTTGAGGAGATGAAGGCCCATATCAGATTAGTACCTACCTAATTTTCCTGGGTGAAGGTAATAGTATCCTATACTTTACCTTTATTATCTATTACAGGTAGGCAGGCAGCTGGTTTAAAGATGGAAGTTGCAGAACTCAAGAAGTAGATGGCTAAGATCTATGAGAGTAACTGTAAAGTACTTAATGATGAAAGGGATTTTTTGCAACTCAATGATCGATAAATTTAATCCCTTACTTGCGGCTCTGTTGAAGGTGCTAGATGGTTATATCATTCTGAGTAAGGAGAATGATAAGAACACAACTCGATTGAATGCAGTTGTAGATGGATTGAATGCTTAGATCACAGTGGTAACCAAGCATCATGGGTTACATACTAAGCTAAGAAAAGTGAATAAGGAGATACTACAAGGAGTTAAGGACTCAGAGGGAGCTGTACTAAATGCCTTGAAGAGGCTTAACATTTCAGATGCTCTGAGCAGTGATATTGTGATGACAGATGCTGAACTGGAGCTTAATCTTCATCAAAAACTTAAGCAAGTTCAAGCTCGTGTTATTAATGATGGAGAACCCCTGGATAAGATTCACAAAGAAGTTACTACCCATATCAGGAGCACTCCAATGCTAGAACGAATACTCAGAGAGAACAATCAAGCTAAAGCAATTGCATGTCTCACCCAGATATCCAAAGAAGGTATAAATGCTCAATATCAGGTCAATCTGTCTCAATCCCACGCTTTGGTAGGATTATTCGCCTTTCTCAGAGAATAAGAAGTTATATCGTAGGAAATCTATGAACAGCTTGTGCAAAATTTTTCATCAACTGTCTATGGTCAGCTAAAAACCGTTGGAGAGTCTCTGAGCTCGTTTGATCATCAAACTCAAGCCATTTTAGATGCAATGGCAATGGGGGAGAAGGATCACGAGAAGCTTGAAAAGAAAGAAAGGGAAAGAGAACAGAGGATTGCTGAATTTTCTTATAACCTATCTAAGGATCTAGAGAGCATTTAGAGAGAATATACTGAGACCAGGAAAAGGAAAGGCAAAGAGATTGCTCTGCCAAAAGAAAAAAAGACTAGATGGGATCAGCAAGTTTATAAGGAGAGAAGAGCAAATCGGGGAGCCCCGCCTATGCCAAAAGATTATAATAAAACTTATGTAATCGATAGTGCCTATTGTAAAACTTAGTATAGATTAACTCTTTGTTATCTGTATTCAAGTTATTAATTAATGAAAGATTATATTTTCTGTTCTAAGTTAAGATCTCCTTAACTTTATATATCTTCTGCTATATATATATATATATATATATATATATATATATATATATGCTCTGATCATTTGCAAAAATATATAAGAAGTATTGAGGGCTGCTGAACTCAAAAGATTCAAGAATTATGGGGGAGTTAGCATTCAATCTGAGCAGATTGAAGATGTTGAACAAAAGTCATATCAAGCATGAGTATAAGGTAACTTTTATCTAGAGATCTTATTGATTTAATTCTCGCTCAAGTTAATTGCCATTGATCAAAATGGGGGAGATTATTGAACCAAGCACAAGTTTGGACTAACTCAGTGGATGACTCAGTAGTGCTTAAGTTTTGATCATAACAATTAAGTTCAGTGTGAGATAATTACATCAATAATGATGTTAAAATAAATAGTCTATGGTTTTAAGGGAGTTAGTAAATTTAAGGGTAGAACTTCGAGTCTCCGCTAACCTAGCTATTTAGTTTAACTCTGAGTCATTTCTAGGCTGAGTACTTACTTAGTCGCTGACTTAATATTATTCACTCAGCACTTGATATTTAGTTTTTTTTAGTTGTGTGCATTTTGTTTTATCTTTCAAATGAGTTACTTTAAGTCTGTCAATGCTGCTGACCTTACCATTTAAGGTAAAAATGTATCTTTGCTTTAGTGTTGCTTTTTACAGGAATATTAATGAGACAAGGACAAAAAGAATTAATGCTTTGACAAGATACAAAATTATGAAGAAAATGACAAAGTCTTCCAATGCAAAGCAGTAACAAGTCAATTACCACTTTGGGTAATTCTGCAGATCTACCAACCTTGTATCGCGCACTCTGTAACATGTCAGAAAACCAGAGGGAATAGGATGAAGACACATAGCAAGTCAGCGTGAGCTCTCTCTAATGGAAGACTGGTATCAAATGACAAAGATTTCAAATTGGAGCTCAGATTTTAATCTATCAGATTGAAATGTATTTCACAACGGTGCAATCTTATCTCTTAACTAATCGATTTGAAGAAGCAATGGGTGAATTGCTGAGCAGTCAATTTCAGAAGATGCCAAGACAAGTTCAACGCCTACTTTCTCAAATCCAACTATAAAAGGAGTGAGAAGGCAAACGTTAGAACTTGGTGATCACACCCAAATTTCCTAGAAGCAAAAACTCTGTCAATTTACTAGTTTTAAAGGAGTTCAAGCCAGAAAGCACAACTCAACAAGAATTTGCTTAGATCAAGAGAGAATAGTATAGATTAATCCACTGTAATATTAGATCATTTTTAACTGGATCAACGTTTCTATAAGTTGAATCCAGCTCTTGTTTAGACTCATTATGAGTGTTAATAGAAGAGGGTATTCTAGTCAGTGGGTGAGTGATTGCAGTTTGGAGGGTACTTACTGTAATTGGGGAATTTATGAAAGGCTTCTCCACCTAGGGTAAAGGAGTTGAGATTAGTGAATTAAATTCGAGACACTCTCTCAGGATAAGATGTAAGCACAGGTTGTCAAACCAGTATAAAAAATCTCTGTGTTCTTTACTTAATTGCATTTTTCAGCCTTTCTCACTCAGCCAGCTGATCACACTCAGCCAGCTGACCTCACTCAGCGGAGATATAATTATCGCAAAAAAGTTTTATAATTTATTGAGTGAGTCATTCACCTCCCTCCCTTTGACTCAGTGAGTGTACACATAGGGAACAATAGAGAGCAACCTGAAGTTCAGTATAAGATTTCTCCAGTTCTAAAAGGAAAGATGCTTGCTCAAGAGGAAGTGGTTCTAATGGAACAACCATTCTGAATCTACTAACCGAGGATACAATTTCCCAAAAGAGCAAAGCAACATCTTATGCATGAGAAGCTTAGCAAGAACTTACAGGTGCATGATCAATACATCTTCAAAGATGAGGAGAAATATGTTGAGGTGGATTTCAAAGGAAAAATAGATTGCTCTCCTATTCTTGAAGATGAGCAATCTACTTACAAACCTCACAACAATTTAATAAGGCAATCTTTTGTTGAAAATCAATTTAAGAGTAGATCGGGGAGAGAAGTGGACATACTACAACAAAAGACTCCATACATCAGTCCACCTTTTTCAACCTTGATTTATGAACCTCCTTGAGCAACTTGTATATATTGGTGTCTGCTTCAAACACCAATTGAAGCACTTTTGATAAGCCCAAGCTCATTCTTTCTGACTTTGTAAATATTTATTTTGTTTTTCCTTATTTAGTATATTTTTAATCTTGTTCTTTTGCTTTCTTTTACAGATGGTCAACAAATCAAGTATAGGGAATTCTGGATTTTGGTTGCTCTAATAAATTTGAGAAGCAGTCAAACAAGCTGCTCCAAGAGATCTTCCCTACTTCATCAGAGTAACTTACCAATTCTTACCCCTTCCACAATCTGGTAACTCACTTCCACTTTCGCTCAACAACATTTAAATTCAAAAAAATGTCGCGACAAGGTAGTTTCCACTTACCCTCTACGCTTTTTGGTTGCTGCTGATTAATTTTTGTTCATTGCTTTGAGGACAAAGCAATATGTAAGTGTGGGGGGGATGATTTATGATTTGTAGGCGATTCTTGCTAATTGCTAGTGTTTAATTGGTATAATAGTTGCTTATGATTGCCCAACTTGGGAATTTTGTTTGGACTTGAGTATTCTATGTTTTAAAGATTTTAAAGTGTTTTTGTGAAACATTTGTTCTGTTTTTGTAAAATTTGTCAAAAAAAAATTATTTTAAGTATTTTTTGGTGATTAGCATGAAATTTTGATCTTTTGAAAGCAAATAGTCTGTATAAAATGCTTGAGTTAGGTTAGTGATAATAAACTTACAATTAGCAAGTCAAGTTGATCAATTAAGCAAGTAAAAACTACAAAGGTGAACTGTTTTTCAATGAACTCAACTAGAATGAACCAACTGAAAATTAACCCTTATTTAGTGAGGATTTGATCCAAAAATTTTCAAAATTTTTCCAACTTAATCACTAAATTAGTTCCTCTTTATGTTCTTAAACTTTCAAACATCTTTTGCCATAGCAGTGCTTAAATTCCTAAACTTTTCCTGCATTAATTACTAAAATTCTGAAAATCATCTCTCTCTCAATAAATTCACTGTTTTAACTCTTTCTAAGAGGGCTTATACATGCATACTTAAGCTAAAACTTGATTTGGGAGAAATTGGATATAGTACTCGTCGAGACCAATCATTGATCACTTATATAAAATGATAAAGGCACTAGGATTACATATTTTTCCAACCAAAAAGCCACCCTTAATACAAATTATCCCTTAGTGAGCCCCTTTGAGCCTTTTAACCCTTTTTTTTATACACACAACAAGAACCCATAATCCTTCTCATTTCAGCTTTCTCTCTCACCATTGATTTTACCAAGGAAATTTTCACAAAACATCAATTTTTACAACATTTTGGGTTGCTTTCAACACAAATCTTTTCAAGGAAAACTCATTGAGCTATCTTCAAACTCATTCTAGTCTATGTTCTTCATTAGTATAAAGAAAAAAAAAAGAAAAAAATGTATATATGTAATAAAAAAAGTTTCTTCATTGCTGAAAAAGCAAGCCAAGCCCTCTTGATCAAATTTTGAAAGCTTGCTTCATTCTTACTGGAATGATTGCCCTATTTAGAAATTTTGATTGCTCTCTTCTTCCATTGGTCTAAAAATCTATTTTGATGTATAAGGTTAGTAACCACACAACTTGTTGCACAATCACTAATGCTTACCTTGGTAAAATCACTTCACACACAAAAAGCCTTCACTTGACACACCCTAGCCTTAGCCAACATTACAACCCGGATAAAAGTCTTTTTCATTGTATTTGTGATCAATATTTTTAGTGGTGGAAAGGAGACTAATAATCAAGACTATGGACTTTTGAATGCTATGTATAAGCTGCTGAGTGATTTCTCAAAACTCACCCTTAAAAAATTGAGCGATTTGAGTGAAATGCTTTGGTGAGGAAGTTGGTTCACTATAGGAAGGTTTATTGTTAAAACAACTTTAATTTGTAGTTTTGGCATGCTTTTTAGAACAAGTTTCTTATTAAGTGTGGGGGTATTCATCTCTTACCTTCAATTCTTCAATTTTAAGTAGACTGTTTTACTTTCTTAAGGAATAGGATAAATGTTGATTACCACTCTTGTTTTATTCTCTTTTCTTCTCTTTTTCACTATTTTGTGTTTTATCTTTGCTTGAGAATAAGCAAATGCTTAAGTGTGGGCGTATTTGATAAGTACAATTTATACCATAAATATATTAGTAATTTAGCTTTAGAATCAACCCATTTGGAGTAAAAATGAGAAATTTACTTGTGCTTTTTGGTAATATTTTAGGTTTCTCTTTAAAACAGTGGAATATGTAGAGAAAGTAGAGAAAATAGAAGCAAGCAGTCAAGAAAACAAGTAGAGCAGGCAGAAAGGTGAGCAAAGCAAGCAGAAAGATAGTCAAAGCAAGCAGAATGAGCAGACATAAAAAGGAGGAGGTGGCTTTGATGACGTGGCAGAATAAAATACCAGAAAAAGACCTAGTATTTGTTTCTAGAAGACTTTTAGAAAGCTTGGTTGAGATGCTTTTGTTAATGGAGATAGTGGATAAGTTGTAATATTTTAATAGCCACTTGGTGAAAGCTCATTGGGCCAAACTTAATTTCTGGAAAAGTTGTATTTTAGCAGCTGACCTAAGCATATTACTTTTGGATTTTATATTGTGCAAGTGGTGATTCTGGATCCTTCCACCCACCACTATAATTATGAAAGTTTCTATCATTTGTAAGGGGCTTTGGTTGGCTTACACGCCTCCATTGTCTTACTCTAATATTTTGTTATGTATTTTCACTTTATCTAATGTAATATTATTTTCTATGTTTTATTTTATGGCTAACTAAAGCATTGGTGGACAAAGCTAGCAAGGAAGACAGGTTAAATAAGGTCTAATATCTCTCTCTTTTATCTCTAAATTCATTAGAAAAGTTTGTTATGTGTTGTGCTGAATCCTATTAAGTTCAGCCAAACTTATAATTAGTGTAAAAAAGAAATTGTAAAACGGAACTAAAATAACACAATTCTAAAAAAACGGTTGTTGACCTGAAATGGTAGGAATTTCGATTAGAAATTAAATAGGGAGCTTACTTTATTCTTAATGCTTGAAGAATAACTTGCAAGAGGAGGTTCCCGGAGTTAAACTTCAAAGAAGTATAGGCAAAAAGTGGTGGTTGAGCCTAGATAACATTAAGTAGTGAATCTAGATCTTTGATGCTTAAAAAGATTAGAAGAAAAAGAGAGAAGTTAAACTGTGTCTATCTGACTGCTAGTCTTACATGCTTCCTAATAATATTGTTCGTGATAGTTAAACAAAGCAATCAACTTTCTATTTCTTAACAGTCATTTGCTTTTCAACATTTACTTATTATTTTCTCTTCTTATTTAATATTTTGGATTCCTAACTATTGATTTACTTCAAAGCTTACTTACTTTCCTTGCTCCTAGTGGGAATGACACTTGGTCTTGCCCTATACTACTAACATGACCTAGTACACTTGCTAAAGCGCTCACTTTGGACAGGCAACGGGCAGGCAACAGAATGTCGAATGCAATTTAAGAAAATCTGGAAAACAATTTGGCATCAGTTTAAGGACCTATGAGTCAAGGAATCCGAAAAAGAAGAAGAAATTATGTTAACTCTAGATCCGGAATAAAGACGGCCAGATCAACAGACATAAAGGATAAATGGCAGAAAAAGCACTGAAAAGTAAATATACACGTTTTGAATTTCAAACGCCTATTGGGTGTTACACGCGCGGTGAAATTAAATGGTTGTTTTAAGAATAAACGGTTCCCATTCTTTGGTTTTAACGCCATTTACTTCTCTCATAAATTTTGTTTGCCAAGTCATCAATCCAGATAACTTTAACTACGTCTGGATTACCATTGTACCCTCACTTTGGAAATTCTATATAAACCCCCTAATTTCCTCTTCTTCCTCACACGAGCAACTTACTATTGTTACTCTACAAAATCAAATTTCTAAACCCTAATTCCTTCAAACACTCTCAAATGGCAGCATAATGACAAACAATGGAATCCAAACACTTTCTCCATAAAATATCTTTGTAGAGTCTGATCTCAAAGATAAAGATTTCATACCTATAAACCTAGAATCCACTGACTCAGTAGTTCCCACTGACTACTTGGGAGATAATTTCCTCTTCTAGATAGACTCATTCTCCAAACTCATAAAGGATCAATACTTAGAGGATTTCTTGAAAATCAACTGCCCAACCTATCCAGATTTAGTGCGCAAATTTTACAATAATCTGAGAGCTCACTCCTACTATGATGCTCTGAGAACTAAGGTTCAGGGAAAGGTAATAATCATTACACCGGAATTCTTTGAGAAGTACCTAAACATGAAGAATGATGGCGTTCAACTAAGGACTGATGGAGATGAATTGCTCATGAAGTATCACCCCAAGATGTGGCTTTATCCAAATTACGTTGGAGATAAATTCTCAACCTACTTTCTGAAAGCACCAAGATATCTCCAAACACGCTCTTGCCAAGCTGATCCTGATCTAAAAGGGCTTTGTAACCACTGTATCCTACTTCCAACATTATGTATTACAACACTAGGTAGAGAGCAGAGTGGTGAACATGCTGGTGCTGATTATTCACTATCTGAAACAACATAGAAACTCTCATGGTGCCCTTATTACTAGAATCCTCGTGGCTAATGAAATCAATCTATCCGTATTTCAAGTTGTACATGGAAAGGAGATTCTGGAGAAGAATTTCAAGAAGCTGACCTATGGAGAAAATTGGAATGAGGTAAAGGCCATTAAAATAAGGCATAAAAAGAAGAGCAAGGCCCAGAAGGCAGTAAATCCAGTTGAAGATGCTCTTGTTCTCAAGAAGGCCAGAACCACCAAACCAAAAGCACAATCGGATCTTACTTTGGTTTTGGTGGATGAGGTTGATGAGGATACCCAAACCCTCACTCAACTATTGAAAAGGAGTCCTGAGAAGCCTAAGCCAAGGGGGAGATTGATAAAGGCAGCAGTCAAGAAGGGAAGGAATGTGGAGACCCTAGAAATAATGGTTGAAGATCAGGCTCCTGCTATAGTAGAGGCTATCTTAGCCGGAAGGAAAAAGGAAGCCAAGACCTTGGACGAAATTCTGGCTGAGAATGATGAAGAGGATGAGGAGACTGGGGATGAAGCCCCAAAATAAAAAAGGAGGTTTTCACTAGAAAAGGATGCACCTTTGATGAGGCAATGGTAGCCCAGAAAAGCAAAACCAAGAAGCCTACCGGAATTGTGATTAATGAGGAGGCTAGAAAAAGGGCAGAAGAAGAGTTTGCAAAGGCAAAAAGAACCGAGGGCAAACATGTGCCCGAATCTACTAAGGAAGTCATTTCGGATGATCCTTAGTATGAGATCATAAAGGAAGCTATGAAAGACAATAACAGGATCAATAAGCTCACAACAGAAGGACCCGAAGGCTCTTTCGATGCTCAAGTTAGCCTAATCACTCATACTAACCTGAAAACCATTGTCTAGATTCCGAAAGTAGATTTATCTGTTTTCCAACTCCGAACTAGACCACTTCTAGAGAATTTACTTAATCCGAAAGCTAAGATCATAAATGAAGTAAGACCTGAAAAGGCATATGTAGAGGGTATTGAGGACACTACCAACACGCTTAGGGAAGTGATGAAAAGTCCTGTAAAGGCATCTGAAGGGGAGACTGAGGAAATTGCCTATCTTTTGGGGGTTGTGGAGGAAGAAGAAGGAAGAGAAGAAGCAGGCACTCAGAATTAAATGCCAATAAATGAGGTAATCCTTGACTTAGTTTCTTTTGATGTCAATGCTAATACTACTGATATCCTTGAAAAATCAAATAAAAGTCAGGACAACATAGATACACACACCCAAAGTGTATCTAAGGAACAAGAGTCCAACCCAGAATAAATCATTTCAGAGGAGGGACTTAGTCTGAGATCCGCTGAAAATGTTTCTAAAGCGGATTCAAAGGGCGAGGCAAGTCCGGGGGAAAGGTTGGATAATAGAGAATAAGATAAGGATGACTCTAGTGCAAAAGAAAATAGTCAAGAGAAGAGCGATGATGGAAAGCCATCCGGATCATTCGGGAGTAGTTCAAGCTCCGGAGAAACTTCATCTTCCTCTTCCGGTCATCTATAAAAGCCTATAACTGTCAATCCCTAGCCAACAAGGCGTGAAAAGCGAAGGGTGGCTCTTAGGTTGATTGAAGAAACTATAGTTGAAGGGCATAAGGAAGATAATATTTCCAAGGCACTTTAGGAAGTGATAGAAAGACTCAAATCCATGGAGTCTCTTCTACAAGACAAATCCTATTCTTTGGATCTGCAGTCTAATATTGGGGAAATAAAGGGTAGCGTGCAAAGGATAGAGAAGAAGGTGGAAGATTTTCCAACTGCTGATTTGGTGGCTAAGGTATTATTGGCCAAGATTACTCCAGCGTTGGAACAGATAAACACCAATGTTGCAACAGCAAATCATTCAGTAGATCAAGCTAACACTGGGGCTACAAATAACTGCGCAACTATATTGGATAAATTCACCTCCTCCTCCTTCGACCTAACCATAGAGTTAAAGGAATATCTGGATTCCAAGTTTGAAAACTTGTCAAAATTCATAGCTAAAAAGGGTACGGATTCGGCCATCTCAAGCCTAACTAAAAAATAGCAAGCCATATTGGACAAGCTCACACAATTCATTGATGAAGGAGTGCCCAAACTCCTGTCCAAACAAATGGAAGATATAATGAATGGATAGGACACAGTCCTCATTAATCTCAAAGAGGCTCTCCATAAACACATCATGACTATCAATAATAGTGTTCAAACTGCCGGAGAGACATGGAGAAAGAATTTGAAAAATTAGCATCCGGCTTATCCAACTTATCCATCTCCGGATCTTCCTCACCTTCTGTTTCTAAAAGTCAGCTCATTTTATTCCTTCAAGATCTCATCCAACATATTGGGGATACTGGCTTCTTTAGCCATAAAGGAATTGCTACCCTCCTCAAAGCACTTTTCCTCTACTTTGATGAGAAGGATGGCGAACATATTATATCCATGCATCCTTATCTCACAAAGTCCTATACCCAACTCCGGAAGGTCTTCCAGCCCCTACATCTAGCTCCAACCTCAGTTGATACAATCATATAGTGTAGAAGAGAAGGAAACTTGGATTACTCAATTTACTCCAAAGCTTGGCAGGAAAGCTGGGATGGTAAAACCTATATAGTAATCGGCTCCCAAGCTGATGCAAAAAAAAAGGGGGAGAACAGAGCTGAAAAGGAGGATAAGAGCAAGGGAAAGAAAAAGAAGGAAAGCCATCTATAAGAAGCAAATGAAGATCCTAGATTAGCTATTTTGCTCCAATGTAAAATCTATAATAGCTAGTTTCACCTTTTTCACTTATATATTTTTGTAATTGTAATTTCGAAACTTCTTGAGGTTAACTATTATTAACAACAGGAGTATATATAGTGAAAAGATTATACTCAAAATTGCTTCTAAAGTACAATCTGCAATTATACTAGAAAAACCTTAGAAGCTAGAATTAAAAAATGTCGGGGGAGTTAGGGATGCTAAAACTATGGGGGAGTAAAAATTGTAAATGACTAAGTATCAAGAATCGTACTTAGATCATAAAAACCCCTTTCCTTTTCGTAGATGACTTAGATTTTTATTTCCATCAAATGGGGGAGATTATTGGAAACAATGATCCGAAACAACAAATAATCCGGATCAGGTTTGAAGTAAACAAAATACTTAAGTACAAAAAGGCCTAAGTCACTTATCCGGACATATAACCAACACATCCAAAGTCCAAGACAAGTGATGACAATAACCTAAGCATGAATGAAAGCATCTGGTTAAAGTTTGGAAAGGAAACAAACTTTGAACCTCCCAAAACAGCATCCAAAAAAACTAATTGCACTAGCATCCGGAATAAGACAGATTCGGAGGAATTAAGTCTTAAGACATTCGGAAGACTTAAATATCTAGACAAAGGGAATAATTCAAAAATTCCATTCCCTCCATCTTTTTGATTTACAAGTCAAAGATCCTTTTCCCTAAAGCAAGACAAAAATGATAGCTAGCACTTTTTAAAAAAAGGAAAAAGGAAAAAGGAAAAAGGACTGACACAGGAAAGAGAAAAAGGTAACAACCTCTTTCACTTAGACCAATGAAAAAGGCGCGTGGAACTCACACCAAAAAGGTAATGGCGTAAAATTTGGTAAGTCACTAACATACAAGGAAAACGATCACTAACAACTTTTCAGCCTCAATCCCAAGTATTCAAATGGGTTAAAATCTCTGTCTAATGGATTAATCAACGGTTCTGGAAGTGCCACATATTTCATGATCAATGATGAATATTTAATTACAGCTTAATAACCTACAACGGCTACATTTATGATGGAAGCCTATAAAAGGGAAGCTTCACAAGTTGAGAATGTGCTGGTTGATTTTGAGAAAGCATTAACAAGAGAATTCGCTAAAAGCAATCAGTAAATACATCCCTCCTAGAATCAATCAGATTCTAAATCTACTTGTAAGGATTCCTAATTAAAGTTATAAACTTGAGGAAGTCTAAAACCAAAACCTTTGAGAAAAACAAAGTGTAAAAAGATCTCCTACTTGGGTGAGTAGTGAGATTAAGATATATAGGAGTTAACTTAAGTTTGGGTAGAAATCTAAGTGGTATATCCTACTAAAGATAAGAGGACTCAGCTAGGAGTTAGTGCTTCTAGTGGTATATCCTACATTCGAAAGGGTTTACCATCTAGAGACAAATTGTAAGGCTTGATTCCTACTAGTTGGAAAGGATTCCATAAGTTATACCCAAGCTATTGCTTCATCAACGTCTTTAAAAGCTTGAGGTGTTTTAAAATTAGAACTGTAGTCAATGCGATCGCCTTCTGTCATTAGGGCTACGTAATCCATAGCTATAAAATATATTTGGTGTGAGAGTTTGAAAGGAGAGAGAGTTATAAAATGGGAGAGTTGGATATCAGAATAAACATGAGTTATTGAAGTTTGATAGATTTTAAAAGAAGAGAGAGTCACAAAATGAGAGAGTTAGGAGTGAAGATAGTTGTGTAATGAGTTTAACTGAAAGTAGTGATTTATAAAGACTCTGAGTTTGAAAAAATATATGTTGGGAGCAATAATGTTGTACTCAGGGTGATGTGACAACACTCTGAGTATGATTTCAAAGCAATAGTGTTGAATGGAGAATCTCTGTTAGCTTTTGGGAGCAATAATATTGTACTCAGGGTGATGTGATAGGGTGATGTGACAACACTGTAAGTATGAACTCAGAAATAATTTTGAATAGAGAATCTTAGTTAGTTGTTGGGAGCAATAATGCTGTAGTCAGGGTGATATGACAACACTCTGAGTATGATTTCAAAGCAATAATGTTGAATGGAGAATCTCTGTTAGCTGTAGGGAGTAATAATGTTGTACTCAAGGTGATGTGACAACACTATAAGTATGAATTTAGAAATAATTTTGAATAGAGAATCTTAGTTAGTTGTTGAGAGCAATAATGTTACTCAGTGATGTGATAAAACTCTAAGTATGATTTCAAAGCAATAATGTTGAATGGAGAATCTCTGTTAGATGTTGGGAGCAATAATGTTGTACTCAGGGTGATATGACAACACTATAAGTACGAATTGAGAAATAATTTTGAATAGAGAATCTTAGTTAGCTATTGGGAGCAACAATGTTGTACTCAGGGTGATGTGACAACACTCTAAGTACTATTTCAAAGCAATAATCTTGAATGAAGAATCTCTATTAGCTGTTGGAAGCAATAATATTGTACTCAAGGTGATGTGACAATATTGTAAGTACGAATTCAGAAATAATTTTGAATAGAGAATCTTAGTTAGCTGTTGGGAGCAATAATGTTGTACTTAAGGTGATGTGACAACACTGTAAGTACAATTTCAAAGCAATAATGTTGAATGGAGAATCTCTGTTAGCTGTTGGATGCAATAACGTTGTACTCAGGGTGATATGACAACACTTTGAGTACGATTTCAGCATTAATCAGTAAGGTATTTTTTAAAAATTTACCCTAATTTTAACTTATAAATAAAACATACATAGTAGTGGCAAATATATTCTAAATAAAACATACATAATAGTGGCAAAGATATTCTAAATAAAACATACATAATAATGTCAAAGATATTCTAAATAAAACATCCCATAAGTAATAAAAACAGAAGTCACAAAACATGAGCAAATAAAAATGTAAAACAAATCACTGGGAATTATTAAAATCCCTCATGAATGCATCAAACTGTGCAGATAATCGCTCTGAGTCCTCTTTATCATATGAACGTAATGTCCTGATGGAGTCCCGAAGCATCTGACAAGATCGATTCACCCACTACAAAGCATTTGAACAAGTAAACCATAAGCTAAAAAAATTTATTGAACTTTAAGTAATTAAAAGTAATTTTAAATTTACGTAGTCAGTCTCAGACCGATGATGCGATACATCTGATCTTGCAGCAAGTAGCGATGTGAGTGAAGTTCATACCACCACAAATACTCATCTGTGCATCCACTAGGGTCCTCATCTACAGATTTAAATTGTGTAACAGACATACAGGACATCATGGGAAAACCAGCCCATCCACACACCGCAGTCTGAGCAGGAAACACAACCTTGTACAAAAGTGTATTTTGAGGTCTTAATGTAGATTCGGGTTTAATAATAGCTGTTGGGATAGTCTGCAGATAGCCTAACTATCACAGTACTCTCCAAGGCATGTACGGCTCAATGACATCCCGATACTGTATGAGGCCAGTGTAAATAGTCCTTGAAATAGTGGTGGTTGGATCAGAACCATATGGTAGCCACCTAATATGCAACAATCACACAATGACAGTTTATTATCAATTATTGTTGAAAATTTCACATGACAATCATACCATGGTTGGTTACTTGTTCGTATTATTCTTACAATCGAAAAATAAGAAAATATTGTATGACCTTTGAAGTTGTCAATTGATCAATGCGCAAGTGCAATGCCTTAAAATGTGCACCTTTGGTCTATAAAGAAGGCTCCCACATTTGTACTCTAGGTTGCCCCTCCCTAATGGGCAAAGGCGAACTAGGCCGAAAGCATGGAAAATACTCATATATCCAAGCCTGAAGGAGTGTAAGACATCCGTTGAGTTGCTTGGCCTTGAACTGACTAGCTACCCCTAGCTGGCGATATAAGTATGCTAAAGTAGCTGCCCCCAATGCATATCCATGTACAAAAGTCAACCCATCCTTGACCTCTAATGCACAAGCCGGTCGAACAGGCTGACCACTCTTGTCAACAAATAAAGTGCCTCCAAACATCAACCACATCCAACCTGTGAGCCGAGGATGTACTGGTCGTTATGTACCACGACACCGCCGCTGTATAGTATTTGTAGAAATCGCACCCCTATTCCAGCACGACTTTATGGTATCCTCTGAAATCCAAAGCATCTCCATAACTATAACCCTTAGCTCTTTAACAGTGCCTTGAAGTTGAACCGGGGCTCCATTAACAGGAATGCTAGGAATATGTTGGACATCATGTAGCATAATAATCATCTCTCCAAAAGGCAAGTGGAAAGTATTCGTATCTGGTTGCCACCTCTCAACAAATGCACAAATCAATCAGCGTCAATGTGCTCAAACATAATAAAGGGCAAGTGCCATAACCGAGTCATATCCAAAGCGTTCTTAGCTGCATTGTCCATCCCGTTGTACCATGAGTTCAGGTCATTGCAGAGTTTCACTCTAGAATGACACTTCAAAGGGTATCTAGTTTTTTTCCTTTCCATATCTCATAGGCAACATGTCCCAAATAACTCGGCATCGTATCTGGAATCTCTAGCCCACCAGGTGCACTACAAATAAGTAACCAAGGACCTTCTACCTCCTCCTCATCACCAGACTCAAAATCTAACGAGTCTCTCCCTTATGCCTCGCTCGGACCTACATTGATATCCTGAGGAGCAATATTTGTATGACATCCATCTCCACTCCATGCTTTTATCGCCTACCTGACGTTGTCACTCGACGAGATTTTATATGACGCTGTCCCAACTCATCTAAAAGTTATCCCGACTCATGCAAACGTTGTATCACATCAAAAGATTTCCCTGCTCCTCTATGCTTACATCATTAACATAAAGAAAATTTTAGTCTTATTTTATATCAAATCTTGCTTAATTTCTAATTAAATATAACAAATCTTTCTTAATTACGTAAATCAAATGGCAAAACAGTGTAACCCTAACCCTTCATTTAAACATAACTCAAACATCAAAATCTTTTAAGACCGACCACTAAATTTAAACATAACTCAAACAGTTCAAATTTCAGATTTTTTAAATAAAAAACTGACATAAAAATCTTTTAAGACCGACCACTAAATTTTTCGGTGAATCGGTCCCAAAATATTTTTATTTTCGGGACTGATCGACCTCAAAATATTCGGACGGATCAGTCCCGAAAACCGACATCAAAATATTTCAGAACTGACCACTAAATTTTTTGGCAGATCGGTCTTGAAAATCGACATAAAAATATTTTAGGACCTACCGCTACATTTTTAGACGGATCGATCCCGAAAACCGACATTTCGTGACCGACCGCTAAATTTTCCAGCAGATCGATCCACTAAGCCGACGATCGTTCATCCCGGATGGCTGTTTTGGATGGCAGCCATCTGGGATGGAAGGCTGTCATAACTAACAGCCGTCTGTCTCGGAGGGCTGTTAGAGATATGAGTCCATCCCGGAGGGCGGTTAGGGATCGAAATAGTCCATTCCGAACAGTTTCGATCTTTAACAGCCCTCCTGGAGGGACGGTTGGAATGAGATCGGAGCCGTTCGGCGAAATTTTCTGAAAAAATTTAAATTTTAGCCCAAAAAACTTATCCAAATCAATGCTCGCCCATGTCATCCGTCGAAATTTGAAATTGAATGTGGTTATGGAGATAATTTAAAAAAATTGAGTTGAAATTTAAATTTAAACGTTAATGAATTTCTTTAGGAAGATAATAGTTTTTTAAGAAAATCGCATGAATGTCGTTTCACGGATGCAACGCATATTTAAACATGACATGAATTGGAATAAAATAAGACAAAAAATTACTGTTCTATAATACTAATATTTGGTTGAAAATTTAGGGGCAAAAACAAAAATAGCAGGAACCTGTTCTGCTGGTCGCTCATCTCATACCCCACATATTCTGGTTTTTGTCGGTTGCCATTTCTCTTATATAAAATTATCAAAATAATTATTCCACAATAATAATTACACAAAATAAAATATCTAAATTGGAACTCAAAGAAAATGCGCAGCCGCACTACTGAACCAGGGGCACAATCGTCCTTTTCGGCCCCTAAAAGAAGAACCCTAGCTCCAACTCTCTCTCTTTATATAAACCTCTTTATGCCCGTTTCTTTTCCTCTTCATCCTCCTCCATTAACGACTCTGCGGTTTCATTCGCCGAATTTCCGATCTCAGTTTCAGGTAACCGACCGTTCTCTTTATTGCTTCACTTTCCATGGCCGATTCAGCTGTTGCTCATCTCGTTTACTGTAATTGAGTATGTCGTTAGTGAGCTGGTACTGTTTTCTATTTCAGTTGTTGAGTTTTTTGTGCTTTTGAGTTTGTTTAGTTTGCTATTCATGTTAGAACTGGTTACCAGGAGATTATGATGTGTAGATCTAGTAGCTTTGCAATCGTGATGTTGTGCTAGTATATTCTTTGACCGATCATCCTCTTACACTAGTATATTCTATGAACGATGATCCTCTTTTTACTGATTCGCTTTCTTTGGCCGATGTCGCTGTTGCTCATCTCGTTTACTGGATTTGAGTATATCTTGCCTCCCTATTGTGGCAGTTTTTAAGCTAGTACTGTTATCTATTTCAGTTGTTGAGTTTTTTTTGCTTTTGTGTTTGTTTAGTTTGCTATTCCTGCTAGAACTGGTTCCCAGGAGATTATGTTTTGTAGATCTTGTAGCTTAAAAATCACATGGCTGTTCTAGTATATTCAAGTTTGATTTGGTTATTTTATATACTTGATGGCTTAATTTGTTGTTTATTTTAATTAAATGATGTTTTGTATTCATTTTTCTTTGAATGAAGTGTAGATTACTAAAATGGGTAAGGAGAAAGTACACATCAATATTGTGGTCATTGGACATGTCGACTCCGGCAAGTCCACAACTACTGGTCATCTGATCTACAAGCTTGGAGGTATTGACAAGCGTGTGATTGAAAGATTTGAGAAGGAAGCTGCCGAGATGAACAAAAGGTCATTCAAGTATGCCTGGGTGCTTGACAAGCTCAAGGCTGAGCGTGAGCGTGGTATTACCATTGATATTGCCTTGTGGAAGTTTGAGACCACCAAGTACTACTGCACTGTCATTGATGCTCCTGGACATCGTGACTTTATCAAGAATATGATTACTGGAACTTCTCAGGCTGATTGCGCTGTTCTTATCATTGATTCCACTACTGGTGGTTTTGAAGCTGGTATATCTAAGGATGGGCAGACCCGTGAGCATGCTCTCCTTGCTTTCACCCTTGGTGTCAAGCAAATGATTTGCTGCTGTAACAAGGTGATCCTTTCTATATTTAAATTTAAGCCATCCTTGAGTTCTTTATTCCGGAGTTATAATATTATTAGTTGAAATGTTTTTTAAGTTTTAAAATTTTTGCCCAGAGTATGTTGCTTCTATTATAAGCTTACTGTTATTTGCAGTAGCGTTTGCTGACAAGTTGTGTTTTATATCATAGATGGATGCTACCACTCCCAAGTACTCCAAGGCCAGGTATGATGAAATCATTAAGGAAGTTGCTTCATACTTGAAGAAGGTTGGATACAACCCTGAGAAGATCCCATTTGTCCCCATCTCTGGGTTTGAAGGTGATAACATGATTGAGAGATCTACCAATCTTGACTGGTATAAGGGACCAACTCTTCTTGAAGCTCTTGACCAAATTAATGAGCCAAAGAGGCCTTCAGACAAGCCCCTCCGTCTTCCCCTTCAGGACGTTTACAAGATTGGCGGTATTGGTACTGTCCCAGTGGGTCGTGTTGAAACTGGTGTCATCAAGCCTGGAATGGTTGTTACCTTTGGACCCAGTGGACTTACTACTGAAGTTAAGTCCGTGGAGATGCATCACGAGTCCCTCACAGAAGGTCTCCCTGGTGACAATGTCGGGTTCAATGTGAAGAATGTGGCTGTTAAGGATCTTAAGAGAGGTTATGTGGCCTCCAACTCCAAGGATGACCCTGCCAAGGAAGCTGCCAACTTCACATCTCAGGTCATTATCATGAACCACCCTGGACAGATCGGAAACGGCTATGCCCCAGTGTTGGATTGCCACACATCCCACATTGCTGTGAAGTTTGCTGAGATCCTGACCAAGATTGATCGCCGATCTGGCAAGGAGCTTGAGAAGGAACCTAAGTTTTTGAAGAATGGAGATGCCGGTTTTGTTAAGATGATTCCAACCAAGCCCATGGTTGTTGAAACTTTCTCTGAGTACCCACCATTGGGTCGTTTTGCAGTTAGGGACATGAGGCAGACAGTTGCCGTCGGTGTTATCAAAAGTGTCGAGAAGAAGGATCCGTCTGGTGCTAAGGTGACTAAGTCTGCTGCTAAGAAGGGAGGCAAGTGAAATTTGCAGAGGACAAATTATAATAATTTTGTCGAGACAGTTTTATATTACCATGCTAGTTTCTGTTTCATTTACAATGAACTTTTGACTCTTTTGCTTCCGTTTTCTTGTGGCACCCAATATTGGGTGCTAGACAGAAGGTGGCATTAGTTTTTGCTTTGTTGGTGTATGTTTGAGACCATTTTGTTTGTGCTTTTTATGAGTTTGCACCTCACCATTTTTTGGTGGATATCTGAAATATTTTTTTAGTGGGATTGCATTATGAAGTTCTTAGGTATATTTTTTGTTTGATGGTTGATGATGCGTATTGGAAATGGGCTAGTATAAATTTTAGTGGACACTGGACAGGGTATTTATGTGTGGCTACTAAGTTGGGCAGTAATGTGTGTGGTATGAACTAGGTTTTTGTGCGTGCTACTATGTTTATTTGCTTTCTAGTTGATAAGATAGTATATGTAGGAATGTTAATAAGTTGTGGTGCCTTGCCTGAATTGAACCTTCCCTGAGTGTAATCCTGCACTGGGTCGTTTTGCTGCAAGGCCCATGAGACACTGTTGCTCTTGGTGTCATCAAGATTGTTGAGGTGGAAGACCCAAATGATTCCCAGGTACTAAGCCTTGCTGCCAAGTGCCAGGTGAGTTTTGTTGTCTGCTAGTTCTATCATTTCCCTACAAAGGGACTGTTTTACTCTTACTCGAGACCTTTTTAATGTTTGTTTAGCAGTTATTTCTGAGTTTTACATATCACCTGCTCTGTTGCTAAATGGACTGGTGTTTTCTTTTCCGACTTAATTGAGCTGAAATGCTATTTTCCGAACTTCCCCAATCACTTGTGGTTTACTGTGCCATTTTTCATTTGCATGTATCCAGCACTGAACATTTTGTGCCTAAATTTTCATAGTTAGGATGACTCACTTATCTGAAGTATATTACAAGCAGTCTATGTAGGAATGTTAGCAAGCTGTTCAGTGCATGCCACTATGTTTTTCTGCCTTTAATAGATTGCTTGTAATATACTTCATTTGTGATTGATTTTATTATGCCTTACCATATGTATGATTTTGTAAGGATATAATTTTTGTGTAGCTGCATCTGGTTTGGTTTCGAATGAGGGTTAGTATTCTCAAAAGTTGAGATGAGATTTGGTAAAGGGGTAAAGTTCATTCATTCTCAATGATTTGGTGGAGCTACACAATAAATTCAACCCCATAATCTCAAAAATCCAATGAAAGGTGTTACTTGTCCTCATACTGGATTTATAGGACTATGTTGACCTTCAAGTGCTTGTGTAAGTTGTATTTCTTATATACATATTCATAAAATCTCCAATCATATTTGGTATTGATGATTGTAGAATGAGATTTGCATAGCCGCTTATTTATCCCAAATGTCTATAAACATTGGTTGCCATTTTTCTTATAAAGTAACACAAGAAAGACTGCTTGAGGGTTGTATTTCTTGGCACTCAAATCGTGAGATAACTTCCCTCTCTCTATAGTTTCTCTCAACTTAGGTTCTGTTTTTTTCGATTAGCTGAATTGAAGTTGTCTGAACTGAACTGAAATAGGCTGAATGAAATTTTTTTAATGTAAATTTATAACTACGTATAGCTGAACTGAATTGAATTTAAGTGGTCTGAATTGAACTAAGCTGAATCGAAATAAGAGACTTGGTTTTATAAGAAAAGGGGAAGCTTTTTCTTCCTCCTAACCATTTGGCCTTTCTATACGAGTTCTCATTATTTCAATTCTTCAAAGTATAGATCTAGATCTGGTTCTCAAACTGGTCAATGTGTAATAAGGGTCCAGATCAGAAATAATGACCTATGTATGTAAGTAACTGTTTTAAAAATTTAAAACAATTCCCGCCCATGCCCCTATCTAGGCTCGCAGCATGACTTCTGTTTTCTAAAGCGATATTAGGCACTCGATTGATTTATTTATGTCTAGGCGATGCGTAAATTCAATTTGTTATAATACAAATATTTATAATAATTATATTTAAATTTTTATTATGAAAAGTAGTTTAGTCGATAAAACTAGAGTATATTAAAGTATTTTTATAGTATAATTGTCATTCTAATTCTTAAATCGAAAAATAATGTGCTCTATACCACAATAAGGAGACCTATACCGATTGACTAGCGCCTAGCAATTTTCTAAATTGTGTTTTTTAATATTTTGTTATATTATAATTTATTTTTTACTTTAATTTATGTTTTTATGGTTGCTATTAAAAAATAAAAAAATATAAACCATTGAAGGTTCCAATAATGCCTAATGATTTTTAAAACATTGATGTAGATCTATGACAACGAAAACAGAGTCAAAGAAAATTGTATTAGTTTTTAATCATCCAATTTGGTGAGTGTCTTCATTAATTATCTTTCAAAATCTTTGGAATCTTTCTTTTATTTAAGATTACCAAGTTGTATAAAGACATACTAAAGGTCCTTGACAATATCAATTGATTATAACCTAAGGGAATTTCGCAAAGTGAACAAAAATCTGATAAACAACTAAGGAGATATGAAGAAAACAATTATCGAGCTAATTGTGCGGTAAAGTTGCAATCCTTATGTTTTATGAAAACATACACTTAAATGATAGTAATATTTTGTTGTGTTTGTTGAAAATGCACCTCATGGTGTTTTATTTAAGACTAAGAGAAAAATTATTGAAAACAGGAATATTGATCTCTACATAACAACAACCATATATTATAAGTCTAAAAGAGATACCTCTTGAAATTACTCGCAATTTTTAACAAAATTTGTTTAAGGGTAAATTTCAAAAATATACCTTGTGGTTTCAGTGTTTGGCAAAAAGATGTCTGTGAAATTATTTTTTTTAAAAAAGGTGTCTGTGGTTTCAAAATTTTGCAAAAAGAGGATTTCCAAAATTTTAAAACCACATTTTGAAGGGTAATCTTGTCCATTTTAAAGTGAAATTTTGCAGCTTAGTTAATGAAAATATAATACACATATGTGATAAATTTTAGAATTTTTTGAGAAGTATTAATATTTTTTTTCAATTAAAAGTTGATTATAACTTTAAAAACTCAAAACAAAATGAAAACTTTCCGAATCTTACTCAAATCTTGATATATAATTCTTGAATAATATAGTCAAAATATATGAATGTTGAATTTACTGAGATAAATGGTGTAACATATGAATGTTGAATTTACTGAGATAAATGGTGTAACACTGTAATTCCCAAACCACAGGCACCCTTTTGAAACCACAGGCACCCTTTTGAAAAAAAAAATTCTACAGATATCTTTTTATAAAATACTGAAACTATAGGACATATTTTTTAAATTTACACTTTATTTAAATATGAAGTATTTAGAAGAAGACATTATTATGCTAAAGGAAATTATGTTCAACGACAATATGAATAGTAGCTTTAAGATCTTTTGTCAACGGTTTAGTTAACCCTTATAGGTTCTTTTCTCTGTATATATTTTTAAGGTTTTTCTATTGTCATTTTTTATGGGGTATTTATTATTTTTTTAAAATAAAATTATCTCATATGGGTTTATAATAATAATAAAGGAAAATCTTATTTCATCCCGTTTTAGTATAGACTCGAACCTGCGACCTCTAGTGTAACGACCTGAAATTTTAAAATTTACTTATAATAAATTAATATAGTATTAAAATATTATGGAAATTATTTTTATAATAATAATAATAATAATTATTATTATTATTATTATTATTATTGGATATAAGACATGAGGAAGTAATTTAATTAAGAAAGGATGATTTAGGTAATTAATTATTTGTTGAAGGGCATTATTAGAAATAGGAAAAAAAATCTATACCTTATAATCCTAATCCCAATCCTATACATATCATCATCTCCTTCTCTCCTTTATCTTCAAGTTCTTCATTCTTTATTTAAAAATTTTCCTAGCCTAAAAACTTTCGATTTCTTCGATTCAACTTCAAATTCTTGTTAGAAATCGATCTTTAAACCTTCTATCATCATCAATTTTAGTGAATCAAGGCTAGAAGAAGAGGATTTCAGTTTTAAGGCTCGGATGAATAGTAACTCAAATTTGAGGTGAGTGATTTTTTATGAAATTAAAGCTTAATTAGTAGAATTCATGGTAGATTAAGCATATTTATGGTATTAGGAAGTTTATTTATATAATATCTTGACAGAATTATACATGGCTATTGTAGAGGAAGCTAATACTAGTAAAGGACAAGGGAAATAGGTGGAAGAGAACTAGAAAGAGTTTAGAAAAAGGTCTGTGTCTCTAATTTCGATTTCTCGGTTTTTTTGAAAATTACCAGATTTGTATCCCTGTTTTGTTTTAATGTTTTCTCTTGTTATATAAATCTGATTTGAATGCTTCTTGATTCTTTTGATATCTGCAGAAACTAAGGAATGTATGTTCAGAAGCAACCTTATTGAGTTTCGTTCGTTTTCAATGTGAAATTTTCGTTTGAAGTTGAGTCATGAAATCTGTTTTCAGAAAATCTCAGCTCTGTACACTGTTTAGTATTTTGATCATAACTTTGGTTATACAATTTGGATTTCTGTGACTCTGGTGGTTTTGGAAAGCTGAGACATGTGGCTAATTATGTTTTAGAAGAAACTTCTTCAATTGGATGATGTTTTAATAGTGATAAATTCAGGGGAAGTCAGGTCACAAAATCTGGAAATTTCTTAAAAATATGAATGTTGATTTTATTGTGTTTTAATTGAAGTTTGGTGCTTTAAAATTTAGGATTTGAATTTCTTAATTATTGAAGTTATGTTGAATTATGTTTGATGGTTTATACTGGAATTTTTAAAATGTTACTTTGATTTATTGCCCTTATTAAATGAGTAGAATACAGGTCAGGGTAGATTAGCGCCAATAAAGGGGGGTTACAATACTGTACAAACAATTGAAGCTTTGGCTTTGGGCTTCGGCCGGTATTATGTGATATGATATAGGAGCTTCGGCTTCGGGCTTCGTCCGGTATTCTAATAAAAAATATATTGATATTAAAGCTTCGGCTTCGGGCTTGACCGATATATTGATATTGAAGCTTCGGCTTCGGGCTTGTCCACTCCCTTATCCATTACCGTTATTCATGACTTATTTACTTTGGGCAACATATGGTTAATGTGTTTGAAAAATTGGATATAAATTTGATTGTACTTTGAAAGGTTTATAATATAAGTTTTGTGTTTTGGTTTTATAAAGTTGTTTAATTTGTTTTCGGCTTATGAACATACTTTATTTCTATTTTAAAGTGTTCAAAATATTCAAAATTGTTGTATTTATTTTATATAAACCACTAAGCAAATTGCTTAGCGTGTAGTTGTTTTTCTACTCGTAGGTTTGGTGGAGATTCGTAGATAGTTTAGATCAAAGTGGATTAGCTTGAAGAGCATATAAGGAAAGACTCGAGGCGGATTTGTATCTTAATGTAATATTATAATTTGTAGAATAATTGCATGTACTGGGTAGTGTGAGAAGTGTGAATTGTATATTGTTGATATTTGGAGTTATAACTTCTGCATGTATTTATGAATGTTAAAGTTTTGGAATTAACATATATAAGTATTAATGTGAAACTTACTGAATTAGTAAATAAGATATCGGAGGTTATCATTACTGTGACACTCCCAATAATGGGGGTGTTACATTTATTAGCATCAGAGCGAGGTTTAGGCGATTCTAGGACTAGTATCTACATGTCATTTAGGATATAAATATGTTATGTTAGTTGTTTGATCCACTCTGGTCCAATTTTCAGGAATAAGTAATGGCTAGTAGTAGTCATAACCAGAATGAGGAAGAGGATGTCGAGAGTATAATCTGTATTGGGCATGTGGATGAACAAAGACATGAACCTCCACCAGTTCATGGCTTTCCCGAACAACCTACTCAAGCACAAGCTGCTTTACTTCAGCATATGACTACTGAAGTAATCACACAAGTACTTCGAAACATACCAATCCCTCAAGTTCCTGTAGCACCTTACGTTGAAAGAAGAGAGGAGAGAAATCCTCTTGAAAGAATCAAGAAGCTTCCAGCTGATACTTTAAAGGGGATATAGTGAATCCTACATTTGCAGAAGAGGATGACTAGGCTTCATTTTACAGATGAAGAGAGATTAGACTGTGTGCAAGGTTTACTCAAAGAACAAGCAAGGAGGTGGTAGGATAACATTGTGAGAGAAAGGTGCCCTGAAGAAATCACTTGGGGTCTTTTCTTAGAACAATTTGACAAGAAGTACGTTAGAGAATGATTCAAAGATGAGCAGAGGAAATTATTCTTGTCCTTAAGATAAGGGCGAATGACTGTATCAGAATATGAAATTCAATTCCTTAAACTTGAGAGGTATGCTCGTGATATTGTTGACAGTGAAATAAAGCGATGTAAGAGATTCGAATATGGGCAGAATGATGAAATTCGAGTGCATTTACTTGCACAAAAGATTAGGGTGTTCAATGACTTGGTTGATGCTGCTACGAGCATTGAGAAGATCAATTTAGATAGGCAACAAAGAATGGCTAAAAGATCTGGATTTCAAAAGGGGTAGTAAGGTCCAGCTAGTTCAGATTCTCCAAGTAAGAAATAGAAGGGAACATCTAAACAAACATAATCTCATTTCAGAGGGTTTTTATCGAGACAAACCACAAGTACGGGGTCAGCGGCTAGTGTACCTTCAGGTTGAGGCTGAGGAAATATTCCACAATGTTCTAATTATGGAAGGATACATACAGGGGAATGTTAGGGAAAAGGTAGAGTCTGCTTTAAATGTGGCTAGAAGGAATATTTGATTGCAAATTGTCCTCAAAGAAAGATAAGTACATCTGCACCTGCCATAGTTCCTACTCCTATAATGCAAGGTGGAAGAGGAAGGGGAAGAGGAAATGCTAGTGGGGAGAGTGGACATGATGTGGCTCAACAAGCACCGCAGAGTGGTAGATCGGGAGGAATGGCGCGAAGTTATGCAATCCAAGGGCCTGAGACTCTGGAATCTACTAAAGTTATTATCGGTAAATTTTCATTCTTTAATCATGATTTTTATGCTTTGATAGATCCCAATTCATCTCATTCATATATATGTACTGCTTTAGCATAAGAGAAAGGGTTACATGTAGAAGAATTAGGAGAAAATATTGAAGTGACTAATCCCTTAGGACATTATGTAATAGTAAACAAAGTGTATATGAGTTGCCCTATTATGATTCAACATCAACTTTTCCTTGCAAATTAAATTGAGTTACCTTTCTGAGATTACGTTGTTATCTTGGGAATGGATTGGTTATCGGAACATCGAGCTATAGTGGATTGCAAAAACAAAAGAATGTTACTTCAAGTTTCTAATGGAGAAGAAATAGTTATCGTGGGGGAAAGATCAGATTATCTCTGTAACATTATTTCTTTTATGAAGACTAAAAGGCTAGTTAGGAAGGGATGTCAGGCCTACCTAATCTTCGCTCTAGAATCGAAGAAAGTTGAGTTAGAATTGCAGAATATTTGTATAATATGTGATTTTCCCGATGTATTTCTAGAAGAACTACAGGGATTGCCACCAAAAAGAGAGGTAGAATTAGTAATTGATGTGTTGCCAGGTACCGCACAGTATCTAAAGCACCATACAGAATAGCGCCTGCTAAATTGAAAAAGTTGAAGATCCAGGTGCAAGAATTGTTAGACAAAGGATTCATACACCCAAGTATATCCCCGTGGGGTGCACTAGTGTTATTTGTTAAGAAGAAAGATGGGTCGCTCCAATTATGTATTGATTACCGGGAGTTAAATAAATTAACAGTGAAGAAAAAGTATCCATTGCCAAGGATTGAAGACTTATTTGATCAACTCAAGGCTGCCAAATACTTCTCCAAGATTGATTTGAGATTGGGTTACTATCAGATGAGGGTGAAAGATGATGATATTACAAAGACGGCTTTCCGAACTAGATATGGGCACTATGAATTTTTGGTGATGCCATTTCGTCTTACTAATGCACCAGCAGCATTTATGGACCTTATGAATGGTGTCTTTTACTTATATTTAGACAGGTTTGTAGTGGTTTTCATTGATGACATTTTGGTGTATTCTAAGTCACGGAAAGAGCATGATCAACATTTGGGAATAGTCTTCCAAACTTTGAGGGAAAATAAATTGTATGCCAAACTTAGCAAATGTGAGTTTTGGCTTGAAGAAGTTTCTTTCTTAGGCCATGTTGTTTCTGTAGAAGGAATTAAAGTGGATCCTAAAAAGATAGAAGCAGATGTAGAATGGAAACTACTATAGAACCCTACGGAAGTCAGAAGTTTCCATGTATTATAGAAGATTTGTGAAGGGATTTTCAGGCATTGCAGCCCCGCTGACGAAACTACTTCAAAAGAATGCAAAATTTTAGTGGAATGATAAGTGTCGAGAAAGTTTTGAGAAGTTAAAGGCGATGTTGACAAAAGCACCCATCCTTACCCAACCAGAGCCTGGAAAAGACTTTGTAATCTATAGTGATGCTTCGCATAGTGGTCTTGGGTGTGTTTCGATGCAAGAAGGGAAAGCGATTGTTGGAAAACAATATAAAAATCTAAAAACAAATTTGGATCAAGTTTGAAAGCAACAAAAACAATGAATGTAATACTCCCAAATCCAAATGGAAATATCCAGACAAAGATCAATATACAAATCATCCATCGAACAGATTAAAAACCTAGGCACTAGAGGAAATCATCCGAAAAAAGTTTATACAGGAAATAAATTTCTATCCTTCAAAACCAGCATCCGGAAGAACTAATTGAAGCCATCTCCGGAAGAGAGATTCGGAGCATATAGGTCTAAAAGACATCCAGAATATATAGGTCTAAAAGATATCCGGAAGACCTATATTTCAAACATAGGGAAAAGTTTCAAATATAACTTTTCTTTCACCCTTTTTGGTCTATGAAAGTCAAAGATCTTTTCCCCAAGACAAAGACAAAATGACAGCTTGCATATTTTAGAGAAAGGATAAAAGGTCTGACACTGGACAGAGAAAAGCTAACTACCTTTTCTCCTAGACCAATAAGGGCGCCCGTGGAGCTCATATCATAAAGGAATTGGTATGAAAGTCGGTGTATCACAAAATGACAATAAAAACGATCACTGACAACTTTATAACCTCAATTTGAAGATTCCAAACAGGTCAAAATACGGTGTAACGGACTGATTAACAGATCTGAAAGTTCCACATAATCGACATGATCAAGGGTGAAGATTGAATGAAAGCTCACCAACCACAACGGCTACATTTATGATCAAAGCCTATAAAAGGAGCTCTTCACCAAATGAGAAAGTCAACTGGTTGATTTACAAAAAGCAATTAACAAAGCAATATTTATTCAATCAGTTGATACAATCCCTCCAAGAACCATTGATTCAAAATTTATTTGTAAGGATTCCCAAGTGAAACTATAAACTTGAGGAACTCCAAAAACCAACCCTTTGTTAAAAACCAAAGTGTAAGAATCTCCAACTTGGGTGAGTTGGGAGATTAGGATTTAGCTTAAAGTAGGTGCTTTGAGTGAGATCTCCCTGTAGGACTTAGCTTAGATTCGAGGTAGAAGGCTAAGTGGTATATCCTACTAAAGATAAGAGTACTCAGGTAGGAGTTGGTGCTTGTAGTGGTATACCCTACTTCCGAAAGGGATTACCATCCGGAGACAAATCTATAAGGCTTGATTCCTGCCAGTTGGAATAGAATCCACTAGTGGATAAGCTCGGAGGAAGGAAACTCCAAGGACTGGCTGTAGGCGGGGCCGAACCAGTATAAAATACTTGTGTTTGATTTTCTTTCTCTTTTACTTTATTGCACATATTTGTATCATCCGGATCCATCTTTTGGATTAAAATCAAACATGCTACACTAAGACTTTTCTAAGTCTATAAATTCTGCGAAAAAGGGCCATCACCCCCCTCTGCCCCTATAAATACTCTCACAGGGACCAATAAGTGATATCAGAGCAAGTGCTCAAACTAGAGATCTAACAATCTTGAGCTAAAGGTCCATATATTTTGATTTACATATCAAAATGAGTTTTTAAAACTCACAACTCCTTTCCGAGGGTATGTCTGTTACCCCGTCCTCTACTCTTCACCGATGAACACTACACATTCTAGAAAAACAGAATGAAGAACTTCATCCAGTCATATAGTATGCAAGAATGGTTAGTTATTAAAGATGGCCTGTATGAACCTACTTATGAAGTAGAGGGTATGACAGTTGGGAACTGACAGTCAAATTGAACATGCATAAGAGGCATGATGGAAATTCAAAATTTTGTCCCTGTCCCAGGAACTCCTATTAGTTGCATATAAATTAAATAAAGCCTTAACTAAATAATTCTCTACCTAGGTTAGCATGCTAAAGGACTAGGCATACCATAATTCCAAATTATATCCTAGCATATTTATTTTATACTAAGCATGTTATAACTCTAAGTTATAACCTAAGCATAAAATAAACTAAGCATGCAAAAATAACCTAAGCAGAATTATTAAGTCTAAAAACACTTAAAGAAAAAGACTTAATAATTAAAAGAGAAAGAAAGAACTTACCAGTTGAAGCGTGCTTTTGCAGGACCTTCTTGCACAAGCCTCCAGTCGTAGGATAGCCTCTATCAGTATCCACACGAACCCCACCAACCAAAACCTCCCCAGGAGGAAGAACTAAGAAGCCTCGAGTAGTTGCTAGACCACTCTAGAAGCCTCACCCAAAAATATAAACTAGCGGTGCCCGAATAAATTTAGGCTCCACAAAAATAACTTGCTCAAGTACCCGAGAGATTAATTATCTCACTTAGGATTTATGCTTTAAGCTTGGTATATTTTGAAAGGAGAAGGGATAGCCTATATATAGGCTTGGGGAGCAAAAATTTGCTCCCCAATTGACGATGTGGGATGGGAGTAAAACTCCCATCCCACACATACCACATGCACGTGCTGCATGTGGTATTCATGGGCTACCTTTGTGCAGCCCATGAATATGGGCCACCGCGAACACCGCCCAACAATGTTCGCGCACCTTTTGGTGTATTTCGCGCAACCGAATATTTGTACAAAATATTTTATACTTTTCGGTTTTAACTCGCCAATGCAAAATCCCCTTTAAATCCTTTCAAATAAATATTTATTTTTGAATCTAATAAATTAGTTATCAGTCAAAATAAATTTCTTGGTCCAACCAAAATTGATCTAATCAATTATAATTTATTTATGACTCTAATTAATTAGTTACCGGTCAAAATAAATTCCTTGGTCTATCAAAAATTGATTTAATCAATTTTAACCTATCAAATAATAATCCAACTATTATTTATGTTATATTCTTGTAATAGAATAAATCTATTAGTTCTTTACTTAGTCCGATGAAGGTCCAATGTGTGTGACCTTATAGGATCCCAAAGTATTGAGCTGTTAAGGCTTAACCAACCCTTGTTCTAATGGAACCATTGGCTCGATGCTCTAGACCGTAAATAGAACTCGATTACCTTAAATGACTGTAGTACGCCTCTAGCAAGGGTCTACCATCCCCCATTACTTGGAACGTCATTTATGCTTATGACTTAATCCCGGTTAATGCAATAGTTATCCAGTGAGATAAATTCCTTCCATTCTTTAATATTAGTACCATCTGGTTTATTGGGTTCGGTTAAAGTGTTAACCCACTAATAGCAAGGTTGCTCCAAGCTATCCCAGTTATTTACTTATTACCGAAGTATATTGCCTTTTACCATAGTGTGTTTGACTAGAAACCATTTCTATCAAACACATACTCTGATCAGAGGTTTATAGCAATCATCACTTCAACAAGTGGCCAGGTACAACTCCTTAATATATCCGGAGCGATGGATTCTTTCCGACTACTCAGTCTACCAACGTGTTGTTATCACTATACCCGTAATCACCCGTAGCACCCCAAATTAATGAGTGCATAGCAATGACCCAAAGTATAGCAATAGTACCACACAAGGCAACTAGCGGCTTAAGTATGAGGACATTCACAAAGCTTATTGCATGAATATAAACACTAACACATTGATATTTATACCAAGTGTTTATCTTGCTGCGGTCTCCAATATATCTCCCAGATATATCCATATGTCAAGCTTAAGGCACCACCTTCAGTATTTAGGAGATTAACTGCTTGGACCCTTTCCAAGAAAGTTGACCACATGCTAGTCTTTCCATTTCATCAATATCCTTTCTTGATGACACTGTGACTAGGGATAGTTTAGACATAATCATAATTGCACATGAAGTAGGTTCCACCAAATATAGTCCAACTATAATTCCTCTGACTTCATGCTATGATATGTCAAGGACTTTTGTATACATACATCAATGAATATATTTTAACCAGCTATAATATATATGTATAAAAACACATTGATATAAACAAAAGAACAAATGCCTTTATTGATTAAACAAATTATTCGTACTATTACATAATTAAGATATATCACCCTAATTGCCTTAAGGGCATACATCATATCCAACAAACTCCCACTTGCACTAAGGCCAATTAGCCATGTGTTTTAATCCATATGCTTTAACATGCTGGTCATGTTTGACTTGAGTCAATGGTTTTGTCAGACCATCCGCGAGGTTCTGATCAGTGGGTACATATTCTAATCTTATTATCTTAGCATCAACAATCTCCCTGATTATATGATACTTTCTAGATACATGTCTGTTTTTCTGATGAGACCGTAGTTCCTTTGCCTGAGCTATGGCACCATTGTTATCATAATATAAAGTAATTGGATCAATAGCCTCAGGCACCACACCGAGATCACTAATAAATCCCTTTAACCAGATAGCTTCTTTTGCTGCTTCACATGCAGTAATGTATTCAGATTCCGTGGTTAAATCAGCAGTAGTTTCTTGCTTGGAACTCTTCCAGCATACTGCCCCTCCATTTAACACATACATAAAACCTGACTGAGACTTAAAGTCATCCTTGTCAGATTGAAAGCTTGCGTCAGTGTAACCTTTGATAGTGAGATCACCTTCTCCATAAATCAAGAACTCATCCTCAGTCCTTCTCAAGTACTTAAGGATTGCCTTGACGGCCATCCAGTGCTTTTCACCTAGATCTGACTGATATCTGCTCGTAAAGCTCAAAGCTTGAGAGACATCCGGCCTAGTATATATCATAGCATACATGATGGATCCTATAGCGGATGCATAGGGTATATCCTTCATACGCATTCTCTCTTGAGCTGTCTTCGGACACTCAGCTTTAGATAGGTTAATCCCCTTTATCATTGGGAGATAACCTTTCTTAGAATGCTCAAGGTTGAACCTATTCAACACCTTGTCTATATATGTACTTTGAGAAAGACCTAACAGCCTCTTGGATCTATCCCTGTAGATCTTTATACCTAGTATAAATGCTGCTTCACCAAGGTCTTTCATGGAGAACTTTCTTGACAACCATACTTTAACGTTTTGAAGAAGAGAAATGTCATTTCCTATTAGCAGAATGTCATCAACATACAATACTAGAAAAACGACTACACTCCCACTAACCTTCTTATAAACACAAGGCTCATTTGCATTTGGGCAGAAATCCAGTTCCCGGATTGTCTGATCAAACCTTATATTCCAACTCCTTGATGCCTGCTTAAGTCCATAAATGGATCTTTGTAGCTTGCATACCTTCGAGCCATTCTGAGATGTAAAACCCTCAGGTTGTGTCATATACACATCCCGGTCTAAATCCCCATTGAGGAATGCTGTTTTTACATCCATCTGCCAGATCTCATAATCGTAATGAGCAGCAATGGCGAGGAGTATCCTTATGGATTTGAGCATGGCTACCGGTGAGAAGGTTTCATCATAGTCAACACCTTCCCGTTGACTATAACCTTTCGCAACCAACCTTGCTTTATAGGTAATTACATTACCATCCATGTCTGTCTTCTTCTTGAAGACCCATTTACACCCAATTGGTCTAACCTCTTGTGGTGCATCAACCAAATTCCAAACTTGGTTCTCGTACATGGAATCCATTTCTGATTTCATGGCCTTTTGCCATTTATCAGAATCTGAGCCTTTTACTGCCTCATCATATGTCCTTGGTTCATCATCCTCTACAAGATATAGTTCCTTATCATTAGTGATAATAAACCCATATCTATCGGGACCCTTATGAACATGACTTGATCTTCGCAATGATTGTGTTTCGACAGTTTGTTCTTGGATCACACTCTCTTGTGTATCTAGAACGGGGTCAATCAATTGATCGTCTGTTTCTTCCTCTTGAACTTCCAATTCAATATTGCTCCCACTGACCTTTTCAAGTAAGTGTTCCTTTTCTAAAAAGTGAGCATTCCGAGACACAAATACCTTTTGTGCTTCGGGTTGGTAAAACAGATATCCAATTGTTTCCTTTGGATATCCAATGAACAAACATTTGTCAGCCTTGGCATTTAGCTTATCTGACGCTATCCTCTTCACCATAGCAGGACAACCCCATACTCTTAAGTGATTTAGAGATGGCTTTTTATTACACCATCTTTCATAAGGTGTAAAATCAACTGATTTAGAGGGCACTCTGTTTAAGACATAAACCGCGCTCTCAAGTTCATATCCCCAAAAGGATTTACTAAGAACTGCATGGCTCATCATGGACCTGACCATATCTAATAAAGTCCGATTCCTCCTTTCTGACACTTCATTGTGTTGGGGTGTATAAGGAGGGGTCCACTGGGGAACTATCCCATTTTCCTTTAGATAATCCTGAAACTCCTGACTTAAGTATTCTCCACCTCAATCCGATCGAAGTGTTTTAATACTTTTCTCAAGCTGTTTCTCTACTACAGCTCTAAATAGTTTGAATTTTTCAAAACTTTCAGACTTGTGCTTCATCAAGTACAAATAACCGTATCGTGAGTAATCATCAATAAAGGTTATGAAGTAGGAGTATCCTCCTAGTGCCTGAACACTCATTGGACCACACACATCAGTGTGTATAAGTTCCAATGTACTCGTGGCTCGTTCACCCTTTCCTTTAAAGGGTAACTTTGTCATTTTTCCTTTTAAACAAGGTTCGCAATCACCATAAGACTCCAAGTCTATTGGTCCCAAGTCTCCACGCTTATGCAACTTGGTTAAGCGATCTTTATTTATGTGGCCTAAACGGCAATGCCATAAGTAGAAGGAATTCTCATTACCTAATTTAACTTTCTTCACATTATTTATATTGAAAACTTTTGTTTTAGTATCAAGAATATAAATGCCACCTTTCCACATTCCATAACCATAAAGAATATTATTCAAACGAATCTGACAATTATTATTCGAAAATAAAATTTCAAATCCCTCTGTTGCTAAACACGCAACAGATACAATATTCTTAGTAACACTTAGAATGTAATAACAATTATTCAAAACTAAAACAAGTCCACTTGGCAAAACAAGACCAAAGCTCCCTACGGCTAATGCAGCAACTCTGGCTCTATTTCCCACGCGTAGGTCCATCTCCCCTTTTGCAAGTTTTCTACAGTTCCTTAGTCCCTGCACAGAAGTACAGATATGAGAACCACAACCAGTATCTAATACCCAAGTGGATTCTTGCGAAAAAGTAGCAAAGTTTTCAATTACAAATATACCTGAAGTAGATGCCCCTGTAGGCTTCTTCTTCAAATGCTCAGAAGCAGGAGCTTTGCAATCCCTCTTCCAATGTCCCGGTTTCCCACATTGAAAGCAGACATACTTAGATGCCTTCTTTTCATTCTTCTTCTTACTGATTCTTTTCTTGGCACCCAGTGCCTGCTTCTTCTTCTTAGAAGCCTTGCCTTTTTCAACCAACAGTAGAGGTTTCTGATCTTTCTTGATCTGAGGTTCTACTGTTTTCAGCATGTTAATTAATTCAGGGATAGTTGAATTAATCCTGTTCATGTAATAGTTAGTTACGAAGCCTGAGTAACTATCTGTCAAGGACATCAACACAAGGTTATGCTCAAGTCATGATTCATCTCGAATCCCAATCGATTCAGCTTCTCAAGGTATCCCAAGAGTTTTAGTACATGCTGAGAGGCAGAGGTGCCAGCCTGCATCTTAGTCCCGAAAAGGAGCTTAGAGGTCTCATACCTCTCTGTCCTCTCCCTCTCCGAAAAGAGTTCTTCAAGATGGAGAACCATATCCTCCAAGGGCATGTTCTCATGTTGTTTCTGAAGCTCAGAATTCATGGACCCCAACATAATACACATGGCAGTCTCACGATCTTTCCTGTGCTTCAACCAGGCATCATGTTCCACATGATCCTCAACATCAGGTTCTATAGGGAAAATTTCACTTAGGACATAGGCAATTCCCTCAGATCTGAGAACTATTCTCACTGCTCGGAACCAATCAGAAAAGTTCGAGCCATTCAATTTGGTGTCAAGTTACATACGGAGATTAAAATTGGAAGCCATTTTCAACCTAAGACATAAGAAAAGAAAAGTGTTTAGATATTAGTTTAAGTACATGTATTTAATATGAGGACTTTTAATTAAATACATTTTCCTACTATTTTCTTCGAAATTTACAATAGCCCATTCTATTGAATTCGTGAATTTTAGCCCAGCTAAATTTCCTAGTAGGTAGCATCTATAACTAGTCTATTACAACCCCCAATTTTATGAGTCAAGTCATAATAGTCAGTCATAGTTGGAATCCAATTCCATTTGCATCGCATGCAATTGCTAATTCATTCAAGTTCCCTAATCCCAAGGGACGTGTGCTCTTATATCAGCATCTCCTTGAATATGTCTCAGATCTGGGCCTAGCCCCCAATTTTATGGTGGACTACCCCAGCTCTATTAAGGCAGACCCTATCTCAAACTTTACAACCAATCAATGTGGACTAGAAGGAACGCTTTGCGTAGCACTTTGATAGCCCAAAAAGACCGTATTATAAATTTGAGTAAGGAAGACTATAACTTGCCTTAATATATTTACTTTGGGATTTTATTGGTGTTAAACGTCTCACCCAATCTAGGATTTTATCAGATGAACAAAATTATAATTACTTGTATTAATTCAGGGAATTTTAGAATTAATTTATAAGGTCTAACCTTAGGTGGGTTCAGCTCTTTATTATAATTATTCCATCAACCTAGATTATATGCAAAATAAATAACGCTTTAATTTGTTATATTTATATTGCATTTCCTTTAAGCTTTTATTCAATAATTTTAATTTTTTACTTTGTTATAGAAACACATATAAGCACCATCTTATATACTAGAAATAAATTAGTTTATATTAATCCCCCGATTGGTCAATTCAAATTGCACCGATATAGGTTCCCAGGTAGGAGAGGTGCCCTATGAGGAGTAGACACCAAGTCCAATCCTTAGCCAGAACAAATACGGGCACAAACTTGAAGACCAATGGATTCTCTTGAACTAATAAACTTCGTTCTTCCAATTCATGTAAATTGGGAGCATCTATAACCCATGTAATTTAAATAAATTATTGACACTTGTATAATTTGAGTAAGTTGAGCAAGCTTATTCAAAATTATTCATAACTAATTTCTAACCTTGAAATGAAAGACAAAAGTTCATATATATTGTTCCAAACAATTAAATAAATAAATCATTTCATTTAGAAAATAATATTTAGTTTGCTTCTAACTTAATTATGCACTAAATAGGCAGGCTCTGATACCACTGTTTGGAACTGACAATCAAATTGAACATGCATAAGAGGCATGATGGAAATTCAAAATTTTGTCCCTGTCCCAGGAACTCCTATTAGTTGTATATAAATTAAATAAAGCCTTAACTAAATAATTCTCTACCTAGGTTAGCATGCTAAAGGACTAGGCATACCATAATTCCAAATTATATCCTAGCATATTTATTTTATACTAAGCAAGTTATAACTCTAAGTTATAACCTAAGCATAAAATAAACTAAGCATGCAAAAATAACCTAAGCATAATTATTAAGTCTAAAAATACTTAAAGAAAAAGACTTAATAATTAAAAGAGAAAGAAAAAGAACTTACCAGTTGAAGCGTGCTTTTGCAGGACCTTCTTGCACAAGCCTCCAGTCGTAGGATAGCCTCTATCAGTATCCACACGAACCCCACTAACCAAAACCTCCCCTGGAGGAAGAACTAAGAAGCCTCGAGTAGTTGCTAGACCACTCTAGAAGCCTCACCCAAAAATATAAACTAGCGGTGCCCGAATAAATTCAGGCTCCACAAAAATAACTTGCTCAAGTACCCGAGAGATTAATTATTTCGCTTAGGATTTATGCTTTGAGCTTGGTATATTTTGAAAGGAGAAGGGATAGCCTATATATAGGCTTGGGGAGCAAAAATTTGCTCCCCAATTGACGATGTGGGATGGGAGTAAGACTCCCATCCCACACATACCACATGCACGTGCTGCATGTGGTATTCATGGGCTGCCTTTGTGCAGCCCATGAATATGGGCCACCGCGAACACCGCCCAGCAATGTTCGCGCACCTTTTGGTGTATTTCGCGCAACCGAATATTTGTACAAAATATTTTATACTTTTCGATTTTAACTCGCCAATGCAAAATCCCCTTTAAATCCTTTCAAATAAATATTTATTTTTGACTCTAATAAATTAGTTATCAGTCAAAATAAATTTCTTGGTCCAACCAAAATTGATCTAATCAATTATAATTTATTTATGACTCTAATTAATTAGTTACCGGTCAAAATAAATTCCTTGGTCTATCGAAAATTGATTTAATCAATTTTAACCAATCAAATAATAATCCAACTATTATTTATGTTATATTCTTGTAATAGAATAAATCTATTAGTTCTTTACTTAGTCCGATGAAGGTCCAATGTGTGTGACCTTATTGGATCCCGAAGTATTGAGCTGTTAAGGCTTAACCAACCCTTGTTCTAATGGAACCATTGGCTTGATGCTCTAGACCGTAAATAGAACTCGATTACCTTAAACGACTGTAGTACGCCTCTAGCAAGGGTCTACCATCCCCCATTACTTGGAACGTCATTTATGCTTATGACTTAATCCCGGTTAATGCAATAGTTATCCAGTGCGATAAATTCCTTCCATTCTTTAATATTAGTACCATCTGGTTTATTGGGTTCGGTTAAAGTGTTAACCCACTAATAGCAAGGTTGCTCCAAGCTATCCCAGTTATTTACTTGTTACCGAAGTATATTGCCTTTTACCATAGTGTGTTTGACTAGAAACCATTTCTATCAAACACATACTCTGATCAGAGGTTTATGGCAATCATCACTTCAACAAGTGGCCAGGTACAACTCCTTAATATATCCGGAGCGATGGATTCTTTCCGACTACTCAGTCTACCAACGTGTTGTTATCACTATACCCGTAATCACCCGTAGCACCCCAAATTAATGAGTGCATAGCAATGACCCAAAGTATAGCAATAATACCACACAAGGCAACTAGCATCTTAAGTATGAGGACATTCGCAAAGCTTATTGCATGAATATAAACACTAACACATTGATATTTATACCAAGTGTTTATCTTGCTGCGGTCTCCAATATATCTCCCAGATATATCCATGTGTCAAGCTTAAGGCACCACCTTCAGTATTTAGGAGATTAACTGCTTGGACCCTTTCCAAGAAAGTTGACCACATGCTAGTCTTTCCGTTTCATCAATATCCTTTCTTGATGACACTGTGACTAGGGATAGTTTAGACATAATCATAATTGCACATGAAGTAGGTTCCACCAAATATAGTCCAACTATAATTCCTCTGACTTCATGCTATGATATGTCAAGGACTTTTGTATACATACATCAATGAATATATTTTAACTAGCTATAATATATATGTATAAAAACACATTGATATAAACAAAAGAACAAATGCCTTTATTGATTAAACAAATTATTCGTACTATTACATAATTAAGATATATCGCCCTAATTGCCTTAAGGGCATACATCATATCTAACAATGACTACCCGAAAGCCATCAAGCATGTGGGATGAGAATGACTTTAAAAAATTGCGTGAAAACGTAAATGCTATTAACATGCTTCATTGTACTCTTAGTGCAGCTAAATTCAACAGGATATCCGGATGTGAGACTATAAAAGAGATATGGGAGAAGTTGGAGGTAACCTATGAAGGAACTACCAAAGTAAGAGAGGTCAAGCTTGATCTACTCCAACAAAAGTTTGAATCCTTTAGGATGGAGCCTAAAGAATCAATCAGTAGCATGAACATTAAATATACAAATCTAGTGAATGAAATGAAAAGGCTGGGGAAGGAGATTCCAAAAGTAGAGATGGTAAAAAAAAGTGCTCCGGAGTCTCACCAAGGAATGGGACGATAAAAAGACTGTCATTGAAGAAGCTCATGACTTAAATTTTTACAGTTATAATGAACTCATTAGTAATATTATAACGCAAGAATTGTCCTTGGAGAGGTACAGCCAATAAGAAAAGAAACCTGAGGAGAAAAAGATGGCCATTCCTCTTAAGGCAGAATCCACCGGATCTGCTTCATCCGGAGAGGAAGAGCAAATCAATGAATCAATGAGCACCAAAGATCAACTTGCTTTACTAACCAGAAGGCTAAATCGATTCATACAAAAGAAAGATAGAAGAAAATTAAAGAGGTATGAATCCCAGAGACCAAGAGAAGGCATCTCTAAAAGAGATAAACCCAGAAAAAATCTGGAAGAAAAGAAAGATCCGGAGAAAGACGCTGCCTGTTTCGAATGTGGTGAAAAAGGTCACTTCAGAACAAAGTGCCCCAAGCTCAAAAAAATAAGAAGTTTAAAAAGAAGGCAATGGTTGCTACCTGGAGCAACAGTGAAGAAATTAGCAGCTCATCTTCAACAGAAGAAGAGGAGACTGTGAACTGTGCGTTCATGGCTCTGACTGACCAGGAAGCAGAGCAATCCAGAAGGAATGCCTCCCAATAAGAAATAGTGCAAATCAAAGAATCAGAATCAAATACAGCAAACACTGAGGTAAATTCTTGCTCTAATTCTGCCTCTAACTTTGATCTTGCAAAAGCTCTTTCTATTTTTATCAAGGGGGTAAAGAAGAATGCAAAAGCCATCAAGTCTCTTAAAAGAGCAATACTAGAGTTAGCTGAAGATGCTGAAGCAATGGCACAAGACATCAATCTGGTTAGAGCAACCAAGCATATTAATGTAGTGGATGAAAACTTCCTGAGAAATCAAGTCCAGAATCTGAATGCAAATGTAATGGGACTGGATAGAGAAGTCAATCTATTAAAGGAAGCATCTAGGAAGAAACCTGAAACAAAGGATCCAAGAAGAGATAATCCTCCTCCTCCTCAGAACAGAGTTCAAAGGAACCCAAATTAAAAGACAAATGGAGTTAGTAGGCCGCCACAAGCTCAAAGATATAATGCTGCTCAGAAAGGAAAGGCTAAGGTAGCTTACAACCAACAGCCTATCAAACAAAGAAGAAATTATAGAGCTGAAGTTGCACCTCCAACTAACTTTTGGATTTATACCGGACCATCTACTAGTGTACAAGAAGCTGGGTATAAAGGCAACTATCGAAGGAAGGATCAGGAGAAGATCATCGAGAAGAAAAAGCAAAACATACCCATTTTGGGGTGCAGGTTTTGTGGAAAAAATAATCATATTATTAAATCATGTAGATTAAAGAATGGTTATTATGATGTTTATCCTTGACCTGAGATGGTTATTAACCCGAGAGGACCCAAATCTGATTGGGTACCCAAACCCACTTGATCTATTTTACAGGTATGCCTTAGATCCACAGTAGATCAACACACTTGGTATATTGATAGTGGATGCTCAAGGCACATGACAGGTTATGAGAAGGCCTTCATCACATTAACCGGAAAAAAGGGAGGCAAAGTAAACTTTGGAGATAATCAAAAGGGACAGATCATTGGTAATAGAACCATTGGATCTGGATTTAAGATTGAAGATGTCTCACTAGTTGATGGACTAAAGTTCAACCTACTAAGTATGGCCCAATTATGTGATAAAGGAAGAAAAGTCTCATTCGACTCTGGAGGTTGCTTAATCTATGATAGTAAGTCTAATCAACTTATTCTTTATGCACCTAGAGTAAATAATGTCTATTCTGGAAACATTAAAAATGATAAGAAGAATATATGTTTGGTGTCTAAAGAAGAAGAATCATGGCTATGGCATCGGAGGTTAGGACATGTAAGCATGAACCTCCTGTCCAAATTAGCCAAAAAGGAATTAGTTATGGGTTTGCCTAAGGTTGCTTTTGATAAGGGTCATCTATGGACTGCATGCCAACTAGATAAACAACATAAGAATATTTTCCCTTCCATCTCATACATTCCTTCTAAAAGAGTACTTGAGCTCTTACATATTGATCTTTTTGGTCCAATCAAGCCACTAAGTTTAGGTAGAAGAGAATACACCATGGTCATTATAGATGACTATTCTCGATATACCTAGTTTCCCCTGCTAACAAGTAAGGATGAAGCCTTTGACAATTTCTCCAAAACATTCATCCAGATAGAAGTAGAATAGAGGATGAGCATTACACGCATCGAGAATGATAATGGTGGAGAATTTAAAAATAAGCAATTTGTTGATTTTTGTGACTCCAAGGGCATTGAACACAACTTCTCTGCCCCTCACACTCCTCAATAGAATGGAGTTGTTGAGAGAAAGAACATGACCATAGTAGAGATGGCTAGAACAATGCTTAGTGAAAATTATTTGCTAAAATATTTTTGGGGTGAGGCCGTAAACATAGCATGTTACATCTTAAATAGAGCTCTCATTAGAAAGACTATAGAAAAGACCCCATATGAAATCTAGAAGGGAAGAAAACCCAAAATTGGGTATTTCAAAGCATTTGGGTGTAAATGCTACATGCTCAATGACAGAGAGCAATTAGGAAATTTTGATCCTAAATCTGATGAAGCAGTTTTCCTTGGCTACTCAACACATAGTAAAGCTCATAGAGTCTTCAATAAATGAACCCAAACTGTGGTAGAGTTTATACATGATGATTTTGATGAGACTAACACTGCAGGAAAGAAAAGATACACTCCAGAAGATCAAGTTCTGGAAGCTGAAAAATCTGAAAAAAGGAGGAATCAGGAATTCCTTATTTATTTCAAATCAAGAAGTACAAAGAGGAAGATGAAGGAATATCCAGAGATACAATAAGTTAATCTCAATCCACAGGGGATTGATTTTCATAAAGATCAAGAAGGAATGGCTGAAACTGAAGTACAGCAAGTCCAAGTTTAATATGAAGACCTGCAAAGGGAGATCCGGACCCACAAAGAACATTCTATTAAAAATATTCTGGATAATGTTCAAAATCTAGTTAGAACCAGAGGTCAGCTCAACCAGATGATGAGCCATGCTGCCTTTATCTCTCTCATAGAGCCAAAGAAATTTCAAGATGCTGAAGGCGATGAAAGCTGGATGATGGCGATGCAGGAAGAACTAGATCAATTCACCACGAATGATGTATGGGATCTTGTGCCCTCTCCGAAAGGAAAATCAATCATTGGTACTAAATGGGTGTTTCGGAACAAATTTGATGAATCCGAAGTAGTGGTAAGAAATAAGGCCAGACTAGTTGCCCAAGGCTACAACCCGCAAGAAAGAATTGATTTCGAAGAAACTTTAGCCCCTGTAGCAAGGCTGGGAGCAATCCGGATCCTATGTGCTTTTGCATCATTTATGGGATTCATATTATATCAAATGGATGTCAAAAGTGCATTTGTAAATAGTGTCATTCAAGAAAAAGTGCATGTCAAGCAACCACCCGAATTTGAAGATCTAAAGCATCCGGATCATGTCTACAGGCTGAAGAAAGCTCTCTATGGATTAAAGCAAGCACCAAGAGCCTGGTATGAAAGATTAACCTCATTTCTTATATCCAAGGTATATACCAGAGGCAGGGTAGATACCATACTCTTCATCAAGAAAAAGAAGAATGATATTATTCTAGTCCAGATCTATGTGGATGATATCATCTTTAGAGCCACTGATGAAAAAATGTGCAAAGAATTTAGCTCTCAAATGCAGAAGGAATTTGAGATGTCCATGATGGGAGAGCTCAACTTCTTGCTTGGTCTATAAATCAAGCAAAGTCCGAATGGGATTTTCATTAATCAATCAAAATACACCAAAGAGATCCTGAAGAAGTTTGAAATGGACAAAAGCAAACCTATATCCACTCCAATAGGTTCAGACATAATCTTATCCAGGGATTGTGAATGAGAAGATGTTGATCAGAAGCTCTATAGAGGAATGATTGGCTCACTCCTATACTTGACAATTAACAGACCTGACATACACTATGCAGTATGCTACTGTGCAAGGTATCAAGCCAATCCTAAGGATTCTCATCTCAAGGCAGTCAAAAGGATCCTTAGATATCTCCTAGGAACCACTGAAGTTGGGTTATGGTATCCTAGTAATGGAGACTTCACACTCTAAGGGTTCATAGATGCAGACTATGGCAGAGATACTTTTGAGAGAAATAGTACATCCGGAGGATGCCATTTCCTTGGAGATTGCTTAGTCTCATGGTATAGCAAGAAGCAAACTTCAGTTGCCTTATCCACTACAGAAGTAGAATATATGGCAGCTTGAAGTTGTGTTGCTCAACTCCTATGGGTCAAACAATAACTTAAAGATTATGGAGTGCAATCCGGATGTGTGGATGTAATGTGTGACAATAAAAGTGCTATTGATGTATCAAAGAATCTGGTGCTCCATAGCAGAATGAAGCATGTCAACATAAGGCATTACTTCATCCGGGATCATGTGATGAAGAAGGATGTTGCATTGGTATATGTCCCAACTAATGAACAGAGAGCTGATATCTTTACTAAACCATTAAGTAAAGATTAATTTAGGAAACTGAGAGAATCAATTGGAATGTCAAATCCAATTTAGGAAGACTCCGGAAGACAGTTTTTAAACCAAGCAGGATCGTAAGATAAAACTCACTCTAGAAGATAAGGGGCATTGGGAAGATCTATTCTAGAAGATAGCCACATCAGCCAATAAAAATGACATATGGCAGTAAAAGCACATAAAGGTAACTATTACTTTTAGAATTTCAAAAGTCCATTGGCTGTTACACACGCGGTAAATACAACAGTTATTTCAAAAATAAATCATTCCCATTCTCCGGTTAAATTGATTTCACCTCTCCCCTAAAAATCCGACTACCATATCATCAGTCCAGTCAAAACAGCCATACTTCAAAAATTCTATATAAACCCCTTAAAATCCCCTCTCTTCTTCACGCGAGCAACTACTCTACTGTTACTCTGCAAAAATTTAAATGCAGAACCCTACCTTTCAAAATCTCTCTAAAATGGTAGCCACAAACACCTCCAACACCCTCAAGATCTTACCTAGCAAAAATTTCTTTCAAGTATCTGACTTGAAGGATACTGATTTTGAACCTCTAAATCTCAAAACCTCCGACTTTGTCATTCCAACTGATCACTTAGGTGATGATTACTTATTCAAAACTCCTCATTTCTTCACTTGGATCAAAGATCAAAGTCTGAGCAATCTCCTGAAGATAAATTGTCTTACCTACCCAAAGCTTGTGAAAGAATTTTTTTCCAATCTTAGTGCTCACAACCATTTCGATGCCTTACACACTGAAGTACACGGAAAGGTCATAATTATCACTCTAGAATTCTTTGAGAAGAATCTGAACATGAAGAACTCCGGTATAATGGTGAGAAAAGATGGGGATAAGACTGGAGTTGTATACGATTCCAAACTATGGCTCCATAAGAACTACTTTGGCGATAAATTCTCAACATATTTCCCTAGAAGGCCTAGATTCCTGCAGCACGTTCTAGCTAAGCTCATCCTGGTAAGGAAAGGATCATTGACTACAGTTTCTTCCCTCCAGCACTACATCTTACAGCACTGGGTTAGAAGTGTGGAAGTAAACTAGCCAGTCTTGATCATTCACTATCTCAAGACACATGTAAACTCAAATGGCGCCTTGATCATAAGAATTCTGCAAACGGCAGAAGTAGATCTGACTGGATTTAAAGGTATCTATGGAAAGCCTATTCTTGAGAAAAGTTTCTTCAATCTCCGCTATGATGAGGAATGGGATGAACAAAAGGTAAAACTAAAAAGGGATGAGCAAAAAATTAAGTCCCGGAAGATAACTGATCCGAAAGAGGAGGCGCTTGTTCCTAAAAAGCCTAAAACCACTAAACCCAAAGCTCTAAAGCAAGTGGAAATGGTTTAGGAGGAGATTGATGAGGACTCTCTGCCCCTCACTCAGATCCTAAGCTCAGAGAAGCCTAGGCCCAAGGGAAGACTGATTAAGGCTGTGGCTAAGAAGGGTCAGCATGCGCATGCTACAGGTTTACCTCCAATTGCTATAAAAGCAATTGAGGTCGGAAGGATGAAAGCTAAAAGAACATTGGCTGAAATGGAAGAGGAGGAAGACGATGAGGAGATAAAGGATTAGGCTCCTCCTCAAAAGAAGCTCAGGAGAAAGGGGCTAACTTTTGATGAAGCCATTGCTGCCCAAGAAAAGAAAGTCAGTGAAGGCAGGAGGCTCCTGGAATAGTGCTAAATGAGGAAGCCAAGTAGAATAGGGAGAAAGCTGCTTTGGAAAAAGTAAAATCTAGTAAAGGGAAAAATGTTCCCGGGGCAACAGAAATTATGGGGAGAGATGATGAACAATACGACATCATTCAAGTAGTGATAAAAGACAACAATAAAATAAATCGGGAGAGAACTGAAGGACCCGGAGACTCATCTCAAGTTTGCCCAATTCTTGTAGACCCAAAAGATATGGATGCACTGTCCAAAATTCTGGAAGGTGATCAATTCATCTTTGTTGATAGAACAGGAGCTCTTCCAGAAAATTTGCTTAGATTCGGAACTACAATAATCAATCTTGAAACTCCTGAAAAGGCACTGGAGAAGGGTGTTGAGGAAAATGCCAACACGCCTAAGGGAGAAAAAGCAAGTCCTATAAAGGCAATTGTAGGGGTGGTTGAGGACAGTTCCAACCATCCAAAGGCTAGGCTGGAAGAAGAAGAGCAGGATGCTGGAGTTGATCAGAATCAGACACTATAAACCAACAAGGTATCCCCTGATCTCCTTTGTCTTAATTCTGATCTTAAAGAGCACAACTCGGCTACAGTCACTCATAATGTAGCTAAGGATATAGTGCCAAACCCGGATGAAATGAATCTGGAGGAGGGAGGAAGTCTGAGGTTCGGATGGAACACTTCTAATGTGAACCCAACGGGCGAGGCTACTCCAGAGGAAAGGGAGGTAGAAAAGGGCAGAGAAGAGAAAGGAGCAGATGAAGGCTCCAGTTCAGAAGATGATAGTCCCTCCAGAAGCAGTTCCAGCTCTGGAGATGAATCTAGCTCATCCGATGATGACTCATCCGGACCTTCAAATAGAAAGTTTCCTCCTCGCACCAAATCAGTGACTCTTCTTGATGAAAACACTAAAGACTCCAAAGTCAGTGCTGCTCTTAAACTACTTCAGGAGGCAACTCTTGAGCAACATAAAGAGGGGTTTATCAAGAAGAGTCTCCTGACAATCTGCACTCACCTAAAAGCAGTAGAGAAGGAACTCCTCAAATAATTATCCGGATCTGAAATAAAGGGGGAGTTAACTAAAATAAATGGTAGTTTGAAGAGAGTTGAAGATAAAGTCATGGACTTTCCTACCCCAGGAGCCATCGCAGAGGCTTCTCTCTTAAAGATCACCTCTACCCTAAATAAGCTTTAACAGAACATTTCCACAGCAAGCAGAGCAGGAGATTAAGCCAATACATTGGCCTCAAATAACTGTAGAACTATCATAGACAAGATCACCTCCTCCTCCTCTAAATAGACCGAATAAATAAAAGCCTATCTAGATTCCAAGTTTGAAATCTTGTCAAAATTCATTGAAGAAAGGGAAAATAAGTCTGCTCTACCGCTCCTTTTTGAGCAACAACAATCCCTTTTGGAAAAATTGCAAAAATTCTTTGAAGAGGACTTGCCCAAAACACTCTCCACTCATGCTGCTATCATCGCTCAAGATGTGTGTGGTCAACTAAATGGGCAAGACTCAGTGATTGAAAGCGCAAGGGATGCAGTGATAAAGGAGCTATCTACAGTAAATACCAGCATCCATAACATCCGGAAGGGCCTTAGTGATGAGATCACTCTCCTGTAAGCCGGAATTAATAACTTATCCATATCTGGACCCTCATCTTTCAGACCCGCTATTCCAGAAAGCCAGCTTCTACCTGTCTTCCACAACCTAATCCAAGCAATTGGAGACTCTGGCTTCTTTGGGCAGAAAGGTGTAATCTCCTTACTCAAAGTTATATTCCCATACTTTGATAAGAAGGACCAAGACTTTGTTCTCCATCTCCACCCCTCAATCAAGTAGTCTTATGACTAGTTGAAGAAGACAATCCGGCCAAATTACTTAACTCCACCTACAGTTAACCGGATCATTGATGAAAGGGCAAAAGGCAACTCTGACTATTCAATTTACTCAAGTGCATGGCAGCAGGCCTTGGATCAATGCACCTATATGGTTATCAATCCCTATAATACAAACAAAAAGGGGGAGAATAGTCAGAAGGAGAAGAATTAAAGTCAACAAAAGCCGGAAGGGACTGGAAAAGACAAGACTTTGGCCATAAGGAAGAGTGGACCATCCGAAGATAGCTAAATGACAAAACTTGTAATATATTGTAATAGCTAGATTCACTTATATGTATTTCTATATCTTATAACTCTAAACTTCATGATGTTAACTATTTTTAACAACAGAAGTATATATGAAGTGAAAGTTCTTAACTATCAAAACAAATGCTTCTAAAGTACAATCTGCATTTATACTAAAACAAACTTAGAAGTTAGAATTATAGGGGGAGTTAGGATGCTAAAATTATGGAGGAGCATTATAAATGTCTAAGTATCAAAAATCGTACTTAGTTCATATACTCATATCCTATGCTTAGTTGACTTAGGTTTTTGTTTCCATCAAATGGGGGAGATTGTTAGAAAATAATGATCCGGATAAAAATCTAAAAATAAATCCGGATCAAGTGTGAAAGAAACAAAAATAATGAATGTAATACCCCCAAATCCAAATGGAAATATCTGGACAAAGATCAAGATACAAATCATCCATTGAACAGATTAAAAACCTAAGCACTAGAGAAAATCATCCGGACAAAGTTTGTAAAGGAAACAAACTTATGTCCTTCAAGACCAGCATCTGGAAGAACTGATTAAAGCCATATCCGAAAGATATATTCGAAGCATATAGATCTAAAAGACATTTGGAATATATAGGTCCAAAAGACATCCGAAAGACCTATATTTCAAACATAGGGAAAAGTTTCAAATATAACTTTCCTTTCACCCTTTTTTGATAGATCCTTTCCCTAAGACAAAGACAAAATGACAGCTTGCATATTTCAGAGAAAGGGCAAAAGGTCTGACACCGGACAGAGAAAAGCTAACTACCTTTTCTGATAGACCAATAAGGGCGCGTGTGGAGCTCACATCATAAAGGAATTGCTATCAAAGTTGGTGCATCACAAAATGACAAGCAAAACAATCACTGACAACTTTCTAACCTCAATTCCAAGATTCCAAATAGGTCAAAATACAGTCTAACGAACTCATCAATGAATTTGAAAGCTCCACATCATTGACTTGATCAAGGGTGAAGATTGAATAAAAGTTCACCAATCACAACGGCTAAATTTATGATCAAAGCCTATAAAAGGAGCTCTTCACCAATGAGAAGGTCAACTGGTTGATTTACAAAAAGCAATTAACAAAGCAATACTTATTCAATCAGTTGATACAATCCCTCTAATAACCCTTGATTCAAAATCTGTGTTTAAGGATTCCCAAGTGAAACTATAAACTTGAGGAACTCCAAAAATCAACCCTTTGTTAAAAACCAAAGTGTAAGAATCTCCAACTTGGGTGAGTTGGGAGATTGGGATTTAGCTTAAAGTAGGTGCTTTGAGTGAGATCTCCTTGTAGGACTCAGCTTAGATTCGAGGTAGAAGGCTAAGTGGTATATCCTACTAAAGATAAGAGGACTCAGCTAAGACTTGGTGCTTCTAGTGTATATCCTACTTCCGAAAGGGGTTACCATCCGGAGACAAATCTGTAAGGCTTGATTCCTGCTAGTTAGAAAGGAATCCACTAGTGGATAAGCTCAGAGGAAGGAAACTCCGGGGACTAGACGTAGGCAGGGCCAAACCAGTGTAAAAATACTTGTGTTTGATTTTCTTTCTCTTTTACTTTATTGCACATATTTGCATCATCTGGATCCATCTTTCGAATCAAAATCAAACACGCTACACTAAGACTTTTCTAAGTCTATAAATTCTTCAAAAAAGGTCCATTCACCCCCCTCTGCCCTTATAAATACTCTCACAGGGACCAACAGTGATTGCCTATGCTTCTAGGCAATTGAAGAATCATGAAAGGAATTATCGTACTCATGATTTAGAAATGGTTGCAATAGTCTTTGCCTCGTAAATTTGGCGACACTATCTTTATGGAGAAAAATGTTATATTTATACAGATCATAAAAGCTTGAAATATTTGCCAACACAGAAGGAGTCGAATTTAAGGCAGAGAAGGTGGATGGAATTCATTAAAGATTATGATTATCCTATTGATTACCATCCAGGAAAGGCTAATGTAGTGGTAGACGCTCTCAGTAGAAAGACAATGATGGTACTAAGGGCTATGAATACGGGGTTAGCTCTTACCAGTGGTGGAGCCTTAATTGCATAATTGAAGATTCAACCTGTACTACTACAATAGGTTAAGCAAGCACAAAATGAAGATGATGACTTGAAGGTCATTTGAGCAAGGACACAAGTGGGTATCGTAGACAACTATATGGTTCGAGAAGATGGGTGTCTATATTTTAAAGATAGACTATGTGTGCCAAACAATGAAGAATTAAAGAACATTATCTTACATGAGGTGCATAGTAGTCCTTATGCTATGCATCTAGGAGCAAACAAGATGTACCAAAATTTGAAGAGCCATTATTGGTGGAATGGGATGAAGAAAGACATTACTAACTATGTTGCTTAATGTCTAACTTATCAACAGGTGAAAGCCGAACATCAAGTTCCTTCTGGATTGTTGCAAACAATAATAATTCCATAATGGAAATAGGAAAGAATCACAATGGACTTCATGACGTCTTTACCACTTACACAGAAGAAACATGATGCAGTGTGGGTTGTTGTAGATAGATTGACAAAGTCTACCCACTTTCTTCCAGTTAGGATGGATTATTCACTTGATAGATTGGCTCAGTTATATATAGATGAGATAGTGCGGCTATATGGAGTGCCTATTTCAATCATTTCTGATCGAGATCCAAGATTTACTTCAAAATTTTGGAAGAAGTTGCAAGAAGCCTTAGGTAGTAAACTTCATTTCAGTACTTCATTTCATCCTCAAAAAGATGGTCAATCTGAAAGAGTAATTTAGGTGTTGGAAGACATTATAAGAAGTTGTATCATTGAATTTGAGGGAAGTTGGGATAAGTATTTATCCCTCATGGAGTTTTCCTATAATAACAGCTATCAGTCAAGCATACAAATTGCGCCATATGAAGCATTGTATGGAAGAAAATGTCAAACTCCATTATATTGGACTAAGCTTAGTGAAAACAAGATTGTGGGAGTGGATTTGATTCAGGAGACAAAGGAGAAGGTAAAACTTATTCAAGAAAGATTGAAGGCTGCATCGGATAGATAAAAATCTTATGCTAATCTAAAAAGAAAAGACATTACTTATGAAGTGGGGGATAAAGTATTTCTCAAAGTATCTCCTTGGAAGAAAGTCCTGCAATTCGGCAAGAAAGGCAAGCTCAGTCCGAGGTTCATTGGCCCATATGAGGTTATAGAGAAGGTTGGACCGGTAGCTTATCAGTTGGCACTACCCCCGACACTCGACAAAATTTATAATGTGTTCCATGTGTCAATGTTAAGGAGATATAGATCAGATCCATCACATATCTTATGTCCTGATGTCGTAGAAATTGAACCCGACTTGACGTATGAAGAGGAACTGGAACAAATCTTGGCGAGAGAAGTTAAACAATTGAGAAACAAGTATTCCTTTAGTAAAAGTACTTTGGAGGAATCATAAGGTTGAAGAAGCAACTTGAGAACCGGAAGATACAATGAAAACTCAATATCCGCAACTGTTTTCAGGTAATTTTCGGGATGAAAATTCATAAGAGGGGGAGAATTGTAACAACCTGAAATTTCAAAATTTACTTATAATAAATTAATATGGTATTAAAATATCATGAAAATTATTTTTGTAATTATTATTATTATTATTATTATTGAATATAAGACATGAGGAGCAATTTAATTAAGAAGGGATAATTTAGGTAATTAATTATTTGTTGAAGGGCATTATTGGAAATCGGAAAAAAAAAATCTATACCTTATAATCCTAATCCTAATCCTATATATATCATCCTCTCCTTCTCTCCTTCATCTTCAAGTTCTTCATTCTTTATTCAAAAAATTTCCTAACCTAAAAGCTTCTGATTTCTTCAATTCAACTTCAAATTCTTGTTAGAAATCGATATTTAAACCTTTTATCATCATCAATTTCAGTGAATCAAGGCTAGAAGAAGAGGATTTCAGTTTTTAAGGTTCAGATTAATAGTAACCCGAATTTGAGGTGAGTGATTTTTTATGAAATTAAAGCTTAATTAGTAGAATTCATGGTAGATTAAGCATATTTATGGTGTTAGGAAGTTTATTTATACAATATCTTGATAGAATTATATATGGCTATTGTAGAGGAAGCTAATACTAGTAAAGGACAAGGGAAAGAGGTGGAAGAGAACTAGAAAGAGCTTAGAAAAAGGTCTGTGTCTTTAATTTCGATTTCTCGGTTTTTCTGAAAATTACCAGATTTGTATCCTTGTTTTGTTTTGATGTTTTCTCTTGTTATATAAATCCGATTTGAATGATTCTTGATTCTTTTGATATCTAAAGAAACTAAGAAATTTATGTTCAGAAAAAACCTTATTAAGTTTCATTCGTTTTCAATGTGAAATTTTTGTTTGAAGTTGAGTCATGAAATCTGTTTTCGGAATATCTCAGCATTGTACACTGTTTAGTATTTTGGTCATAACTTTGGTTATACAATTTAGATTTCTGTGATTCTAGTGGATTTGGAAAGCTAAGACATGTGGCTAATTATGTTTAGAGGAAGCTTTTTCGATTGGATGATGTTTTAATAGCGAAAAATTCAGGGGAATTCAGGTCACGAAATCTGAAAATTTCTGAAAAATATGAATGTTGATTTTATTGTGTTTTAATTGAAGTTTGATGCTTTAAAATTTAGGATTTGAATTTCTTAATTATTAAAGTTATGTTGAATTATGTTTGATAGTTTATACTAGAATTTTTAAGATGTTACTTTGGTTTATTGCCCTTATTAAACGAGTAGAATACGGGTCAGGGTAGATTGGCACCAATAAAGGGGGGTACAGTACTGTACAAACAATTGAAGGTTTGGCTTCGGGCTTCGGACGGTATTATGTGATATGATATAGGAGCTTTGGCTTCAGGCTTCGACCGGTATTCTGATAAATATATATTGATATTGAAGCTTCGGCTTCGGGCTTGACAGATACATTGATATTGAAGCTTCGGCTCCGGGCTTGTCCGCTCCCGTAGCCATTACCATTATTCATGACTTGTTTAATTTGGGCAACATATGGTTAATGTGTTTGGAAAATTGGATATAAATTTGATTGTACTTTGAAAGGTTTATAATATAAGTTTTGTGTTTTGGTTTTATAAAGTTGTTTAATTTGTTTTCGGCTTACGAACATACTTTATTTCTATTTTAAAGTGTTAAAAATGTTCAAAATTGTTGTATTTATTTTATGTACACCACTAAGCAAATTGCTTAGCGTGTAATTGTTTTTCTACACGTGGTTTGGTGGAGATTTGTAGATAGTTTGGATCAAAGTGGTATAAGTGGATCAGCTTGAAGAGCATATAACGAAAGACTCGAGGTGCATTTGTATTTTAATGTAATATTATGATTTGTAGAATAATAGCATGTACTAGGTAGTGTGAGAAGTGTGAATTGTATATTGTTGATATTTGGAGTTATAACTTCTGGCGTGTATTTATGAATGTTAAAGTTTCGGAATTAACATATATAAGTATTGAGAGTGAATTTGTTTAAGTATTAATGTGAAACTTACTGAATTAGTAAATAAGGTATAGGAGGTTATCGCTACTGTGACACTCCCAATAATGGGGGTGTTACATCTAGGATCACATATTCAAGGCTCAATGTGAGCCGACGACCCCCGATCCCCCCCCCCCCGGCACGGTAAGCTTTAATGCTCTTCGGCATGGGGCGGAGAAACAACGAGCGCTGTGAAGCATGCTATGGGATGATCCTTATTTTAGCGTGATGAAAATGGATAATCAAAGCGATGTTGAAGTTGAAATTTAATCTGATTAATGTGTTAAGGGATACGAGACTTAGAATCCCGTATTTTAAGATAGAGTTGCACCCGGTTAAGCTCCACGGGAAATTTGGGTACGATATTCCCATCGGGTGGTTGGACTGTACCTTAAAATAGAGATTCTAGATTCGGTTGATGTTGCTTACTTTTCAATTTTTTTTAAATCAAGTTGATTATGTTTTAATCAACATGACCTTAGTTCTTATGCGATTTGATCTCATTATTGTTTGGTGTTTTCGGTTTAACATGCCATACATCACACTGAAAGCAATAAATAAACAAAGCAAGAAAGTAAAATTATTACAAGGCTTTACGAATACCTATTCATTTTTCTAATGCGAGAAAATAAATAAGCAATAAATAAATAAATGGGCGAAATCAGGCTTTAACCGAGCTTACCGACTGGGACCTGGCTCTAAACGAGGCAATAAATATACGGGAATAATCACAAATAAAGTAAGAATAAATAAATGCGGAAGATAAACACATAGCATGAAGAAAACGTATTTTTGGATTTTTCAGGATAAAAACATGAGTTTCGGGCGTTAATTAATTATCTAACAACCTAAAAAGATGGAATAAATTAACTAAGTATCCTAAAATCAGATTTAATATATGTTTAGAATATTTTTGGGATTTTAGTTGGTGGAAAATAATTTATTTAGATTTATTTAGTGAAAAACACAATTTTTAAGCCATTAAAATGCATATTAAATCAAATAAAAATAAAAAAATCTAAAAACAGAATAAAATTAAAAAACAAACAGTTTCAGATTATTCGTGATTTCTAGAGATTTTTCGGGTAAAAATAGTGACTGAAAACACATTAAAATGGCCAAAACCGGGTCAAAAAACGATAGAAACGGGCTAAAAACAACAGAATAAAGCAAACATGGACCATTTGGACATTTCTACTAGTAGGCCGACTCAATGAGGTGGTAGGCCGACTCAGCGACATGGTAGGCCGACTCAACGAGGTGGCCTAGATGACGCTCGGTTGGCCTTCGTCCCACTGAAGTGGCCTGCCGGAAAAAGTGTCTAAACAAGCCGAAATCGACCTTTTCGTGCCTGAAAACCCAAGATTGCTAAAATTTCAAGTCGTTTCCTACACTGTTACAGTAGATTCGAACTTAAAATATTTAAATAACTTTGGTTTTTCAGTTTGGGGGGAAAAGAACCCAGAAAATTTGACAAAACAACAATTGGCCGCTTGAGGGACCCGTAGACTGACTGGACAAAGCGGTAGGCCGACTCAGTAAGGCTGTATAGGTGACGTTCAATAGGCCTGACGTTTGCCAGAATAGTCAACCGGATTTTTGATAGAAAATCATAAAAAGGACGAATAAAGGGGCCAAACGCCCGGAAAAATAACCAAAAAGAACATAGCAGTAGAAATAAATAACAGAAGAAATAGATTGGAACTCAGAAAGTTACCTAAAGGCCGTGAATCCACTCTCGAGACTCGGACGCTTTGCAAGCTTTGTGACGGATTTGAGATGAAAACCCGACGAAACAACGGATTTAGCAAGGGATTTAGTGATTTTTGGGATTTAGTGATTTGTGAGGAAAAAATCCCTAAATCCTATTTAAACCAATTTTTACCTAAGATTTCTAATAGATTTTAGTGTTTTGACCTAAGAGATTAAGTCTAATAAGATTTAAAAATCAAGAACCAAGTATATTAGCTTAGATTTTCCCAATATTATTACACTTTTTCTCCCTAAAGCCTTAAAATTCTAAGAATTTGTCTCTTGAAAATCAACCAAAGAAAAGAAAAGTCCCCCTTTTCAAATCTGATTTTTGAGGGGTATTTATAGACTTTTAAAGTGTAAGATACCCAAATTAATCCTCGAAATGTAATATTTGACGGATAAATCCCAAAACCCGACTTGATGGCCAAGGAAAACCCAGAAAAACTCCATACAAAGAAACCCCGCACAAAGGTCGCGTTACTAACGCGGCTGGGCCGAGGCCGCGTCACGTGACGCGGTCCAGCCCATGCCTCATGAGCCACGCGGTCACGTGGCCTACCGCGTGGACCACGCAGCCCGGCGCGTGGACCACGGGGTCTAGCCTCCCAGCGGCAGCAGCGCCAGCCGCCGCCGCCGTATCGGGGGCACCCTAGGGAAAAAGGCAAAGGGGCCCGGCGAGCCGAGCCTGATACGCGAACAAACTATACTACGGGCATCCAAACGGGGTGATACTTGACATTCCGGAAAGCTCGGGGAACCAAGAATCCAACGATGCAAACGAGACTCGCTGAAAATGTCCGAATTTTTAAGGAAAAAATCGCGAAGCAATTTACTACGAGCGAGGGGAAAGGAGGTGGTTAACAAATTAAAAAGCGGTCCAATTATTTAATTAATTGGGGTCTTATTAACAAAGAACTTGCCAAATGCGATTCAATTCCAAGATAATGGAACAACTAGACCGTAAAAAGTTAGAGCAAAAAGTCGTCATCGTCCCCGAGGGTCACCAAAAAGCCCGTGCTCACACTCAACTAACAGACCAAGCCTTTGTCACACAATGTATCCATTATTTGCTTACTTGCGTCGTTGGTTTAAATTTCGTACCACTAATTCAATAATGATGAGAAAAAATTAACTGTTACTTTGCTAAAAAAATAATGTAACAATATTAAACTTATTATTAACTGACCCTAACGAAATTGAATTGAAGTATAATTATTAATAATATTATATATTATAATAAAATTTATTAATGATTAAATTTTATAATAATAATGTAATATAAATCACCATTATACATTATTATTATATTTTTATATTATTGGAATTATTATGAATATTATTTTTCGATTTATGATAACTATTATCGTTATGAATATAATTTAAAGCTAGTTTCATTATTACTTTTATTGATTTAGTATTTTTTTAATTTGTATAAATGCACTTATATTATTAAATATGAAGAAAATTTCCACCCTACTTTGACATAGTTCAAGCTTATGACCTCTGCAATTATAAATGTGTCTCAATTATTAGACTAAGACATTCATTACTTATCCATATATTCATTATTAAATAAAATTATTCATTAAAAATAATACTTAATAAAATTTTAAAATATTATTAATGTTATTCTTAGTTGCTTATTATTATTTATTATATGAAATTATTAGTATTAATTGATTAATTAATTAATAATAGTAGGATAATGTATAAACTGAAAATTAATACCGAAATTAATATGTAATTACAAAAACTGAACTGATCTAAATAGAAATGTATTTATTTGAATGAATTATAACTTATAAGTCATTCACTACATTCGGATGTGGTTTAAGCTTGTGACATCTAGAGTTATAAATATAGTCTAAACCACTAGACTAAGACATTTACCATTCATTTATATATTCATTTGAATAAAATTATTCATTAAAATATAATATTAATAAATTCTTAAAATATAAATTTAGTTACTTATTATTATTTATTATTTAAAATCATTAATATTAATTAATTAATAAATGATATAATGTATAAATGAAAATTCATATTAAAATTGAAATGTAAATAAAAAATACTAAAACTAAACAAAGTTTATATGAACTAAAATATATTTATCTAAATAAATTATAAGTCGAAAAGAACGCAACCTAAATTTATGAAGCGTACGACCTACAAATGAAAATTTGGATAAACTATATATAAAGCTAATAATGTTAATAAAAATAATAAAAAATGTAATAAATGGATATTTAGTCCAAATTTCTTTTGTTATTGTTATAAAACTTAACCTAACGGACGTTAACTTCCACTACAAAGGGCGAAAGGAGAAAATAAAAACTGTTCCACCTGTCATTCTTCCTCTTCCATTTTACATACCGAAAGAACAACCTCATTTAATTTTCCCGGAGAGTTTCCCGAGAAAATCAAAGCCCAAAGGGAAAAACCTCGGCTCGATGATTTCCACTGCATAATTTCTCCTCTCAGCTGTACGATGAGGTCAGGCCATGACCTCTTCTTAAACCTTAAAATTTCGTTCTTTATCTCTGAAATTGATGGAAATTAGCCGAAATCTTTCTACTAAAAAGGGGATCGAATCTGCAAAAGTGAAATTGATCGAATGGGAAGATTACGAGCAGGAAGCTGCCAGGCTGTGGAGCCTCTCATCCGCCCTTCAAGAAGCTAAAGAAAAGAAGCTTAGTATTAACCAAAAGCTCAGCTCTCTCATCCAGGTAGGGTTTTTTTTTTTTGTTCAATTGGGTTGTAATGTATTCCAACTGTACTACTAGTATGTTTGATTGCTTATATGAAGAAGTAGAAGAAATGAAGATTCAAAAGAGAATTGTATTATCTCCCTAAATTATTTCTATAAGATTGACAATCAATTATCAATTAATGACAATCATATGATTGGTTCTTGGTGAACTTGTGGAAAATTAGGATTTAGGACTGAAAGCTGACAATGATATTAGCCTATTGATAAAATAATACAAATACTGAGTTTATTTCTCAACAAGTTTGATGATCTTTTACCTGCTATCTTCCTTTTATGAATTTTTTGGGCTTTAATTGATTAGCCCGCGGATTAGCGGGTGGCAACATGGTGAGCAGGTCGAAGCTGAGTCGTTAAGCCGAGAGAATGAACTCGAGGAGATGCGCCAAAAATTGGAGGCTAGAAAATTCGAAATAAAAAACATTTCTATGCGTGCAAAGGTTGCAGCAGAGGATGCTAGGAAGGAAGAAGAGAGGCTTAGCATGGAAGTTAGATCGCTGTTGGTTGCTGGTTCTGCTCTTTCTGGTGCTAGCAAGCAACTTCAGGTACACAACATTTTCAGTTAAGAATCATTGGCTTACTTTATAAGTAATGTATAGATACTTTTTTTTATTGATTTTATGTTATTATGTAAACAACATGGATATTGATAATTGGTTATTGAATGTGCATTACAGATTGTAGGTGGATTCAGAATATCTAGACCATTTTAATAAATGGGAAATTGAAATGAATAAATTTCTTAGTTCATGGTACAAAATGGTGTATTTGCAGTATGTAGCCAATTAAATGAGACATTTGACATTCAACAAGAAAAGTATGCAGTTGTGATTTTCTTTTTTTCATGTAACTAAGGGCATCAGCTTTAGAACTCATTCATATCTGTTGGGTTCTTCCCCTTATGTAGTCAACTGTTTGTTGGGTTCATAGGATTCCTGATCAAAGATAGGAGGGTGAAATGAGAATGCCCTTGCACTTCATATGCTCTACTTTCGATGTCAGAATTAGAATGGGTGGTTTCATATGTATGTTGTCTTCTGCTGGTTTTGGCCAAGATCTGGTTATCACAGCTAATATTTGACGCTCGGAATTGGGAGTTCTGATATTGAATCATATGAATAGTTACTTTGTTTGCAATATTTTGGCAATTGTTTATTGTAAAAGTTTAGGTCCTTCGGTTGTTATCCTTGTACGTTCCTACTTAGGTTTGGAGCATGTATATGTGTTTATGTTATTTAATTTGAAAGGCTGTATGGATTTTACGGCCTAAAGTTCTCTTTCCAGTGGCCTTTCCTGTATTTCAAAACAAATTCTTATTCCTTTTTCTTCTTCTCTTTTTGATAGTTTATCATTTTTCCCGATTTTGATTTTAAATTATTAACACATCTGAATGTCTTTATGTTCACAATTGGATGATAGAAGTTTGCCTTCGTATGATTCAATTTAGTTAATCTTTGGTAGTCTTTATGAGTATCTATTTCGGATATTGAATGCCTCATCATTCTAATGTTACAGGAAGCAAACTGTTTGCTTTCTGGAGAAAAGGGCTATGGTCGTCTCAGAAATTTACAAAAGAAGCTTAGAATGAGGCAGCAATATATGATATCACAAATTTCATTGATTTATCCTGTGAAGATAACAGCTGGACCTTCAGAGGAGCAAGAACTTGAATCATTTCCTAGCACCAGTAGATCAGGTAAGTAAGATATTAAATCTGTATTCAAGCTGAAATTTACCGCGAGCTCATGATCCAAATGCTTTATATCATTATCTCTTTTGCATTTTTCTGAAATCACGGCCTTTGAGTTCATGGAAGCATATATATGTGCGCGCTAGCTCACTAAGTAGCACACTGGGAAACACCTAATATAATGTGAGTTCAGGTTTCTGAGACGGAAGTAGAAACAAGAAACATTAGTGTCTCGAAGATTTTGTGCTACCTTACTGCTGAGTTAGGTCTATTATTTTCGGTCGTTTGTCAACTTCAGATGAATTTTGAAAGCTTGCACACCTTTCTTTATGAATGTTCTTGTTTTCACTTGGAAAAAAAATAAGCTCTCTTGCCACAATGCCACCATCTCAATTGACTTCCTGTGTTATCCTTACTATCATTTACTTCCGAATAAAGGATTTGGTTTGGGGCTTCTTAGATTGGGTTAATCTAAGTCTTGATTACGGACAAATTGATTAGAAACTGGAACATGTTCACCTGCAGATAATGTTAAATTGATTGTGAAATTCTGTTAGTGGGAGAACTTCCTTGCAACATTTTAATTAGCAATAACTATTTTTTCTCCTTGGAATTCATGTTCTTATAATCTATATTCCCTTTGTATTACTTTTTTCTATACGTGAGCAATAACTATTGATTAGGTTATGTGTGGCTTTTGGTTTGAACTCAATAACTGTGATGGGAATTATGTCTTAATTTTGCTTTTTTTTGTTTTGTTTCTGCAGCTAACTATGTTGGTTCTAAACCCACGAATCAAGGATCCTTGACGATTTTAGGGCTTCATTTGAGCATGCTTCCATTTACAAAGATTAGTTTCTTCACTGATAAAAAGGAGATCCAGAAGTCTGCAACTGCCCTTGGATATGTTGCTCACGTATGCTTTTTCTCTATACCTTTCCTTGACGTGGCTTACACAAGCTGTGTCAGAAAGTTATTTGCTGCCTATGTTGTCCTATAGATTGATTTGTGATCGCTTTTGTTGTTGCTCTTTGTTGCAGGCTGTTTCTTGTATTGCCTCGTATTTACACGTCCCTTTACGTTACCCAGTGCGCTTGGGTGGTTCTCGATCACACATTCATGATTTTGCACCTTCTGTAGAGAGTTCATCATCTGATTTGTCAAGTTCGGTGTCCTCTTCGAGTACAAAGCCTATGGAATTCCCCCTCTTTTTGGAAGGCCAAGACACGACACGAGCAGCTTATGCTGTATTCCTATTAAATAAGGTAACCCCCAACCTCTGTCCCTCTCCTCAAAGCTGTTGCATTTCACAGATTGCGTGTTGTATTATAGATTCTGTGGACCAAATTTTCTAGAATATAAAATTCCTCTTAATGTTGTGGTGTTGTAGGATTTGGAGCAGCTGTTGAATTATATTGGTGTGAAGAGTTTAGGACCGCGACACGTACTAGCCAACTTGAAGGAACTTACAAGGAGAATTCAGTCTGCAGAATTTATAGAAACATGAAGTGTGATTCAGTTTTCTCTTTTTTTTTACCTTGTAAAGATTTGACTTGAATTCATACAAAGGTGCTATTTTTTTAGTTGCAGCACCTTGTAATAGATGCTTTGCTTGCCCAATTCTTATTTTAAATTTGATCAAAACAAGCCAATGAAATAATGCATCATAATATACATGGGTTTTCTTTCTTTTCAGTTATAGATTGAGATTCCAACCATTGCCTCCTTTTGAGTATTAGTTACTTTAGACCTCCTGGTTTGTTACTTGATGTGCTACACTTGGACTTAAATTTGAATAATTCTAGCTATACCTTTTTTTTAATAAAGGTAGTTTTAATATATTCAAATCTGTATAATACATTTAAGGGCTCGTTCGGTTTACGGAATGGCTATTCCGTGGAATACAATAGAAATTAATGGCAAAATGTCAAATATGATACATCACTCCGTAATCATAGGGAATGATTATTCCTAGCTATTACAGGAATCATGGGATAGCTATTTCTCCGTTGATGGAGTCTATACAAAAACTCTATCATATTTATCATCTTTTCCATTTGTTTTTTTTCTATTGCATTGAATAGTTGCTCCGCCAACCAAACGAGCACTAAGAACCGGATAAATTCTGAAATATTTCCAACAAATATTCAATGTAGAGGTAGTTTCAATACATTCATTTTGCCTTTTTGAACATAAAATGAGCAGATCCCTATATAAAAACACAACGTTATCACGAGTAGGAGGCATGTGACAAAAGAGAACATAAAATGAGCAGATCCCTATATAAAAACACAACGTTATCACTAGTAGGAGGCATGTGAAAAAAGATGATACATGCACCCGTGAACTTGTTGTAGCCCAGCACTAACACATTCCACTAGACAATGCCTTGCGTTTCCAAATGAAACCCAATGGATTTATTCCCAGTGCTGTTATTGTTCTTCTCTCCTGTTTGGAGCTCAGCAAGCACTGACCATGGCGACTTCCCTACTACCCTGCAAGGCCCTTCCACTCCTATCACCGTTCCTCTTGACAACAATACCTACCATGGAAATGCTGTTGACTTGCCGGAAACTGACCCTGAAATTCAGAAGAATGGAGTGTTTTTTCAGCCTGAACAAATCTCTGTTTCTCTCTCTTCAGATTATGACTCTGTTTGGATTTCTTGGGTCACTGGTTCGTTACCGTTACATTTCATTTTTTGTTCTCCTTTATCTTGGGTTTTCCGTTAATACTGACAAATATAGAATAAAGGGTTTGCTAAAAGATGAAAAAGCCTGAACCTTTGTCAGCTTTTATAGAAAAGTTTTGATTTTTGAATTTTGTTTTGGAACTAAAAGCAGCAAAGTTTGAATCTTTTGGGGTAAAAGCTTTTGGTTAGGTGAAATCACTGAGTTTCCTGGTTTTAATTAACTGTATGAATTCTGCCTCTAGATGTATGCAATATACTAATAAATTTCAATACAAGTAAATTGAAGTTCTTTTGAATGTAAAGTTTGCATTTTAGAGCTGAATTACAGGAAGCATGTATGATGCGGTTACAGATATTCAGGTTTTAGGTTATTTTGCTTCTGTTTACTGATGATAAATGTTGCTTGAATTGAATTACAGGAGATTCCCAAATTGGAAATGACATAACACCATTAGATCCTGAATCAATTCCTAGTGTTGTTCTCTATGAAATCTTCGAGTCGGGATCAACTTATCAGGAAACGGGTTATTCACTTGTTTATAACCAACTATACCCTTTCGATGGCCTTCAAAGCTACACTTCTGGGATCATACATCATGTTCAACTCACAGGCAATGCATTTTTTCAAAAAACTTCGTTCCCTTTAAAAAATCGTCCTTTAGAATCAAGAATTTGGTTTCAGTAGCTTTAACAATGGTGTCTTGCTGCAGGGCTGGAACCTGGCACACTGTATCAATATCAATGCGGAGACCCTTCGATACCACTATTGAGCGATGTCTATTACTTTCGAACTATGCCAGTCTCGAGTCCCTCAGAATATCCTCGAAAAATAGCAGTGGTGGGAGACTTGGGACTTACCTACAATACGAGCGGCACACTCGGTCACTTGCTCAGTAACCATCCTGATCTTGTTGTTCTAGTCGGGGGTTTCAGTTATGCTGACACGTATTTCACCAATGGAACTGCCTCTGATTGTTACTCTTGCTCGTTTTCACACGAAACATATCAACCGCGTTGGGATTATTGGGGCAGGTCATCGAACTTCAAACTAGTTCTGCCTAATTTTCATCCTAAGAATTAATGTCATTGCCCTTAAAATTTTGTTAATATTACATTTCGGTTATAACTCGGTTTTTATTTATCTACTTGCAGGTTTATGCAGCCTTTGCTGGCCAATGTGCCAACAATGATGGTAGGAGGGAGGCATGAAATAGAAAGACAGGCTGAAGATCAGATATATGCTTCTTACAGTTCTCGATTTGCATTCCCTTCAGACGAAAGTGGCTCATCATCGACACTGTACTATTCTTTTAACGCGGGAGGTGTGCATTTCGTGGTGTTGAGTGCCTACATATCCTTTGACAAATCATGTAAATTTTTCGACGCGGTTTTATTTAATCCTCATTTAGCTTTTTTTCCAGCCTCACTTAGTTATCTCAGTTTTTGGTTGCAGCTGATCAATACGCGTGGTTGGAAGCAGACCTCTATAATGTTGACCGAAACATAACTCCTTGGCTGATGGTTTCTTGGTACCCTTCGTGGTATAGTACATTCAAGGACTATTACCGAGAAGCCGAATGTATGAGAGTCGAAATCGAGGATCTACTGTATGCTTACAGTGTTGACATCGTCTATAACTCACATGTAAGAGTGTTGACAAACACTAGTGCAGAAATGGCCCATAGGGTCGTAATATTTGAGTCAGTATAGGTGAAAAACGACTAAAGCAATGGAGTATTGCAGTCGGTTATTTATTAAAAACAACCGCAATGCATTACAGAAGCGAGCTGTCAATTGAGCCAGTTCTTAAAAACTGATCCTATTGATTAGTATTAATGTTGGTTCTTTACTAAAACCCATCGCAATACTCTATAAAGAGCGACCCCATTGCTCCTTAATGCGGTCGGTTTAAAACAGACCCCACTAATGTCCGGAATGGACCAATGGCATCATGAACAGTGCGGTTCTTCAAACCGACCCTAATGGCCAAGCTGACCCCACTGACCATTTCTGCACTAGTGAAGCATTTGATTTTTCAAAACAGCTGATGAAAGGAATGATGATTTGATTTCGAGTGTAGGTTCATGCATATGAGCGATCAAACCGAGTTTACAACTACAGTTTGGATCCATGTGGTCCGGTTTATATAACAGTAGGTGACGGTGGAACTAAGGAACCAATGTCGATCAGCCATGCTGATGACCCTGGAAATTGTCCCGAGCCATATAGTACAGTAGACGAAGAAATCGGTGGCTTCTGTGCATTCAATTTTACATCCGGTTTTTGCTGGGAGAAGCAGCCGGAGTATAGTGCTTACCGAGAAAGCAGCTATGGCCATGGCATATTAGAGGTAGATGTCTCTTCGCTTTTCTCTTAAGCACATGAGCATTTATCGAAAATTTATCTGCTATTTTCTCCATGTTACAGGTGAAGAATGAGACTCATGCTTTATGGAGTTGGCACAGAAATCAAGAATACTACGAAATTGCTCGTGATATCTTGTATATTGTACGAGAACCAGAAAGGTGCCTAGTTAACCGGCAGTACTAAGCCCAATATAGCAACAAAATTGAATCTTAATGGAAGCTAGACTAGAGCAAAAAGATTGAATCTTTTTGTTACAAAACTGTATAGGCCTCTTCAATTCAGTGAGCTAATAAGCAAACAAGTAAAAGGGAGAAAGGAATTGAGAATGTTGTGGCGATGAGCCGTATGGAAGCTTCATTGTCTTCTTCGGTGGGTAGAGGGGGAGTCATTCCGGGATTAAGTCCAGCTGTCCCATCGCCATTGGCTGGTGTGAGTGTTGTCGGCATTGGGGTAGTTGAAGTCGTTGGGGTGTTTGTTGATGATGCCGTTGAAGGTGTAGTTGCCCCTCCAGCAGTGCTGCATAATTTACATCATTCATAGAGTTTAAACCAGTTGAAGATTGAGCATTTTATTATTGTCCAATATATTATAAACTATTAGAAAAAATGAAAAATATTGTCCCATGTGGGCCAAAGCAATATCTTCCTCAAACTATGTAACTTGAATAAACAACACTATTAAGCTACATATGTTGAATTTCTTTTCTTGGTTTAAGTTCAAGACCTTTAACAATCTTTATAAGTATTATGAAAACCATACCGTACTGGTTGGTTCAACCGGTTTTACTGTAAATTGGTTATATATGGGTCAACATAAAAAATATTTTTTAAAAAAGACTATGGTGATACTCAGAAAATGTCGCAATAGACCTAGAAAAAGTTGTAAAATACTAGAAAACGTTGTAATAGCCACTGGAAATACCCCGAAACATTCCAAAACCCATCTGGCAACACGTAGAAACATTGCAAAGACCAAAAAGAGTTGCAATAAGCACTAAAAGTCCTAAATAGTATATGCTTCTAAAAATAAAAAAATCGATAAATCATTAACTTCACCCGTATAACATCCTGTCCGACATTGATAACATTCATCTTTATTCAAAAATACAATACAAGGGCTAAACTTTATTTTTCCACCCATAAAGACGGTAAACAAGCTGCCTTATTCTAGCATAAATTTCTCTAGTCAAGTAATGGTTACTTTTCAGTTTTACCTATTAGTATGTCTGTATGCGAGCCAAGAAAGGAAACCTATACATCAGAAACTGTACCCCACATTTTGAAAAGCCTAGCAATATCATTACCCAAGACAAAAGTTTTCGAATTTGATGCATTTCCTAATGGCATTGGCTAATACCCAAAAACAAGAAGAATTACAATTACGGTATTGACTGTACATTAGCTCTAGTCCAACGGTCTAGATCTAAGCAGAATCTCTATATTAGGAACAGAACAAAATACGGCGACAGACCCAAGACTTTGACAAGTCACAACATATACAGTACTGAAACACATTACTGGTTAAAATTAATTTTGACTATAAAATAATATAGGTAGTAGATGAAGTATAAAATAAGTAAAGAAAAAGACTATTTTTTCTTCAATATTTATTTTTGTACCTTTTCATTTTACCCTATTATCTATATTAATAATAGGAAATGAGGTTTCTTTTCTTTTGTTTGTATGTAATTAATAATAATAGTTACAACTTGATGTCATTTATGTCAACTTTTTGAATTTCATGTACGTTGTATTAGTAAACCATAATTCAGTTAACCTTGAGTTCAATTACTATTATCAGTAAATATAAAATTTGTTTAACATCAAAATTGTTTTCATCCACTCACACAACATAAACAGTACCGTGACAAACATAATTGAAACTTGAGCCACTGAATTTCAAATCCTTAATTTACGCCAGATTAAAAGTGATATTCTGACACGCTTAATCACTTAAATACGATATTAATCCTCACACTAATAATTTTTTTTAATTAATCATGCAATGCAAAAAAACAGCCTTTTAGTCCTCTAATTTAGCAATTCTGAAATAAACTTATAATAATAAACTAATAGAAATAAATTATAAGTTGAAAAGAATAAATCCTTAATCACTCGAAGATAAAGCCACCGTTATATTGTAGCCATCATCTCAAAATCACAATTAATTAGGAAAATCAATACGATGAAGAAGCTAATACCTGAAGGAAGAAGGATACACACAAGATCCATAACCTAAACAACAACAAAAACCAGAACCAAAATAAGCAAAACAGAGAACAGCCCATTAACAGAAACAGATCAAAGAGCAAGAGAAAGGAGAAAAGACACAAACTTGGGTCAGTTTTAGCAAGAGTAGCAGTGCCAGAGAAATCACAGGAGCCAGGTGCCATGGACTTGCGCTGGAAGTAGCTGTTAAAGGCATAAGAGGCATGGGCCTGGAGAGTGTTGGGAAGGAAACAGAGGCCGTTAGAGAGGATAGGAGTGCAGTCAGCGCCAGCACTGCAGGCGTAGTCAAGTGCCGACTGCAAGGCCTGGTTGCTTGCTTCACTTCTGGTCACGCACCAGGTGCCGCCGTTTGTAGACGGCAACTGCAGCAAGGTTGTTGTTATTAAGAGAGTAGTGAAGAGGGAGAGGGAGAGTGCAGCCATGGAGGAAAGGAGGAGGTGAGTGTGTTATAGTAAAAGGTGGAGAGAGAGAGAATACTTTACTTCTTTTCTTTTGCTTTTTTATTTTTATAGCCCGTTTCTTTTTCTTTATCTAGCATTTTAAAATCAATTAAATAATCCTATTCTTCTTTTCAGGAAATTTATATATGGAGTAGCAAAACCATAAACAATCACCATTAACCAAAATTTTTTTAAATTTAACAATAACCAATTCATAACCTATGATACAATACTGTTATAAATTGATATTAAATTTATTTCAGTTAAAAATAGTGTAACACACTCTTAATTAATGAATTATTAAGATTGATTATATGAGACGAGATATATATTCGATTTCAAAAGGTGATTTGTTTTCTTTTACAAATCATATCAATGAAACAATTTATTTAAAAATATAAATAAGACATGTATAATATGTAATTGAATGATCCAAAAAAAATAAGAGGGAGTGATGCAGTGATAGAGAACAAAAAAGTATTTTTTCTGAAAAAAAAAAAATAATTTTTTCTGAAAAAATATTTTTATTTAGTAACTATTTATTTCGACATGAATGATTTAAATAACTCAAATGTCCTTGTCCAATATGAAAGGAATTATGTGGAGCTTAACCTTTTGGAAAATGAAAAAAGATTTAGGTTTTTTGTTAATTCTAATGACTAAAATTAATTTCCTTTTTTTTTAAATTGAATATAATTAGTTTCATATATTTTGTTAACCAAATGAATTTCTTTACTCAGAAAATTTACAGTAGTTTTAAATTATATTATTTGTAAACCATAAAACAAAATCTATTTTTATATGTAACAACCTCTTTGTCAATGTATCAGTGATGTACGTCATTTGCAAAAATTGCTTCTTTACCTTGTCCATGTTTTCAAACTGTCAGAAACTGCTCTACCTATTACTTACCCTATAAAACTTAAATGTATAAATAAAAATAACAAAAACATATCTAAGTCCATTCAATCACATAGTTTTAAACCATAGCATCCAAAATCAAGTTTTAAAACATTAAAATTCACAAATTAAAGAAGCGATAGTGCCTGAAAAATGGATTTTCTAATAATTGGTTTCACAATGTACAACACTCTGGCTGTTACATGCAAAACAAAATTGGGGTATATCAATGTATGATGATTCATTCTTGTACACTCACCTTCTCTATCATCTGGGTTACTAGTTGACCCAATTCTAATCTCAAAACAAATAATCACATGTTATGAAAGAAACAAATTAGTATCAAAATATCAGAAAATTTTCTCATAGAACAAAATATAGGCCTCGCTCCGAAAAACCTCCTCCAATGAAACCTCCCGCACATAAGCATCGCTGGCAAGATACCAAACGGTACCCCCACTTTTATTCTCCGTCTCGCCTTTGCTGCTTCTATTGCCTCCTCGCACATAGGCAACATAATGACCGCCTCTCATTGAACCCGAATGCTCCACTACCCCTAGTAGGCGGTATACATATTCATCTCTGTCAATACACCTGCATTTTCCCAATATTTATGCACATAATTAGTGTCCATGCCAGATATTTAGATAAGACAAAAACAAACTCATTTCAACAAAATCATATCGGAATACTATAAATTTTGCAAATAAATATGAAATTCATTAGACTCGGTGCTTATAAAGCACAGTAAGTGATTACGAAATCACCATTCATAAAGTAAATTTACATAAATAACCAACCAAGCAATCCATATATTAAGTTGATGGATAAAGGCTCCAAATGAAGTTATATTGTCTCTAATACACTCTAGCATGTGAATGGCGTTTGGGCTTCATGTATGTACAAACCGAGCTCGCTGTTGCCATTTTCTATAACTACCTAAGACTGTCATCTTAACTTAAGAAATATCACATTACAACATTATTGGTTTGTTGAACATTACAGTAAAACAAGTGTTAGAAATGCCAAGACGCAAGAAAAAATATTCTGAAGTAAGCAATAGAGCAGTTACTTTAGCTACTAATGGTCTAGATCAAATTATAGCAGTCTATTCAGAAAAAGACTCCACAATTTTAAAATGAAAGAACAAGATAAAGTAAACTAACAGGACTATACAACAGCTGAGTTACAGTTAACAATAAGAAAGTGTTGAGTAAGTACCTAGCATCCATATATGGCCGGAGATCAAGTATATCCCCAAAATCGACATGTCCATTCAGTTTGCTTAAACGACCACGAACATCTTGGCTGAACCTTTTGAGGTGAATAGTCAAAATAGGCGGGGCTTCGTCGATGAGGACCCTCTTAGTTGCATCCCTTTTTACGTTTACTTTTCTAGATGTTCTCTCTTCATCTTTAACACCATCTTCCTCTGCCTCACAATTTCCGGAAGACTCGGAATCACCTATCTGATCTCTAGCAGTTGCATACCCAGAGCTACTCGGCTCATCGACACTAGAAGAACTAGCAGCCGGACAACTGGAACTTTCTTCATCAAATGATTTGAAGTCAGCAGAAGAACGAGATGGCTCAATAGCATCAGCAGTGGTCACACTATCTTGTTCGGTTAGACTACATTCAGTTTCTCGGCAATTGTGATTAGAGCGGTCCATTTTTTTGCCATCTGAAACCAAGCTTTCACCTGCAGGATTGAGAAAAGCATCAGTACAAATAATTTCATCTTTCTAACTTCGTAGAATTTACAGTAAAAGATGTCATTTGGGACTCACCTCCATTTGTCATAAGGAGTTTCGAACAGTTTTCACATTCCCAAGCATTATCATTGGAGAGTAGTTCTGGCTTTATAAAATGACCCAAACAACTCTCAACAGACACTGCAGAATCACTGTTATCAACTTCATCTGGATCGGACTCACTGTTGTGCCCCGCTGCAAAACCAGGTCTTAAGGATGGCCCATAAACAGGTGCAGAAGATACTTCAACTTCAGGCTCATTGAATAAGTCACCGAGGCCATCAAATTCTGCCTCCTCTTGTCTACATCCTGCAGCGGTAGAAGAGGCCTCATCGGTAAAGCTTTCCTCCTTGTATGGAAGTAATAGAACTTCAGAGCCTGTAATCTGCAATGGAACCTCGTCCTCCCAAGGATTCACAGAAGCAATAGGAGGTATAACATTATTCGAATTCATATTTTCAGGGTACTGACAAGCTGAAGCATCATTATCCTGCCAAGCATAATCCTGCGAATCTGATATAGTTTCTGGTCCAAGGTAATCCATCCATGTGAAATCGTCAAATGATGTTGCTGTTTCCTTGCCTATAGTGGCAGTAACTTGCTCATTATCAGTATTATCGGCAACATTGGCTGAAGAAGCCCCCACATTTTCCGCATCAGGTATAGTTGACTGAGTTTGGCATGGAGACTCGCTGCAGTTAGAAATACTCTGTGCTGGCACTTTATCTGTATCAATACCTGTTCTGGGTGGCAGCTTTGTTTTTTTCGCAGGCTTCTTGGCTGGAACTGGGAGAGAGAGATCTAAATACGGTTCGTAAACAGTTGAGGAATGCCCACATTCAGTACAAGATACAGTACTCGAAATTCGACCGCCAAATAGAGCATCCACAAAGGTAGGGCCTTCTTTCGAAGAATTTCCACCTTGTTTCGAAGCATTTGATTGTTTTCTCACAGCCAATTCTTCCGAAGACAAACCATCAAGTAAGCAACGCAACAATTCGTGGCTGTCTTGCTGCTGGTACCCTCCGAATTGAGGAGTTTTAATACAAATCGAGCCAAAAAAGGCTCTCGGATTAATCACATTCTTTGTACTGGTCTGTGGCTTTGTTTTTTCAAAGAGTTTTTTCAATGCAATACTAAGAGAACCATCCGATACATCTTGATTGTAGAAGTAATCCCGAAACTTATCCATCGCTAAAAGATTTTGCATTACTGAATTGAAGAAACAAGTATTCCCAAGATTAACCATACCTCGAACAGTATAACAACTTTCTGCCTCCAAGCTACTTGCTATGCCAGTGTCTTCAGCTTTTACTTCATTTAAAATACTTCCAGTTCCAAACCAAACCTTTTCAACATCCACTGATGGCTTTTCCAGTACTTGTGTTTGTGTCTTTATCAATTTTACAACATCCGAAAATGGATCTTTCTTTTCGCCACTCTCGTCGGTTGTCTCGACTGGAATTAGCGAGTTGCATTTAAAACACCAACGTAACTGCGGTTTTTCCCATTGAATTACCAAAGGGTGACGCGTTTGTTTTGTGTGCCGAAGTGCATGACTTTGAGGGGTTGTTGGAAAACCAACCCCTCCACAAGAAAAATGTCCACATTCTAAACAAACCCAAATGGCTTTGGTCTCAGATTTCGAATCAACTGACCCTTTCTTCTTGCCATGTTTACCTTTCCCCCTCTTATCAGCCGCGCTTTCCCGGCAATCCTCACATTTAAAAGAGCTTAAAGATCCCAACTTCTCGGTCAAAATATTCGAATTAAAACCCTTGTCTATATGGGGACAGGGTTTTCTTTCTTTAACTACAACAACTCCATCATGATCACTACTATCAACAGTACGACTGCTTTGTCGAGGTACAATGTTAGGCAAGTGAGGGTTAACTCTCTTGTCCATCTGCTGTGCACGGCTCTTTTTCTGAACCCTTTTCCCCATTGGTACCTAACACACCATGAGATCAACTGAAGCAATCAAAAGCAGTATTCACAACAAACACAGCTAAAACCAACTACTTCACGAAGAACAGCAAAGCAAAAACCTATAAAACCAGCAAGTAAAGCCAGCAAACAAATACCCAATAATAACCAAGCAGTACGAAAAGGGCAATTTGAAAGAGAAAGAAGGGGTTGTGCATATGACCCAGATACTGATTCGAATTCCACAAGTGTTCAATCAATCATCTAAGGGACGAATCAAATTCACATTCCGTTTCAATAATTACTGATGTGAAATTAAGAACGAACGTGAATTAAAGATTCGCCTGTGTATCTGAAGGTAAGTGATGAAAAATTAATTACCAGATTTTTGGGTCATGAGGGGAAAATTCAACAGGGCAGGATTACATCAGTCGAAATAGAAGATTGAGGATTTACAATTAGGATCGAAGAAGAAGCATTAGATACAGACAGATAGGGTTCAGCGATTCAAATCCCAGGTTAAACATCTTATTTACATTATTTACACTTGTGAAACATTATTTACACTTAATACAAAAAAAAAAATATTCACACTTGACTTTCTTCTATTTGATAAATTAGATTCGAATATAAACATAATATTAATTTAATTTCATAATATAAATGATTGTGGGAGATTTAAAAAACACAGTAAGATAATTTAAGATGCAAAGCAAATAATAAAGATACAGTAAACTGAAACCAAATAAAAAAACTTTCAAACGAAGAATATAATAAATTGTCAAAAAGTTTCATGCTCCATCATTCCGTAAACTTGCTAGGAAACCATGCAAAATAAGTAGAGAGGAAAATATACAAGAGCTTGAGCTTAAGTTAAAGCTCGTGTACTATTAAAACTTTTATATCGGTATAAAATAGTCTTAAATATACTAAGATTAGGAAATTAGTTTCTATTTTTTTTAATTTATATTTAATTTAGATCAGTAATACTATTTATAAATTAAAAAGAAAAGGATTTTTTTTTATTTGCCTGACTTGTAATAATAATAAAAAAGGGAAATTATCATTTATGATCCAATTTCTTAAAATATTTTGTCATTTATGACTCATTTGCCTAAAATAAATATTAAATTATCCCAATAAAGAAATCATATCTTTCGTGTCATTTTAAGTTTCGTTAATTACTTTCATACACTCATTACTGTTCATTACATGTATCATGCGATTATGGAAGGTTTTTTTAATTGTTTTTAGTTATTTTGTATTTATCTCTCAAACCGTTCATTTTTTCAACATGCCGCTTTAGAGTTTTTTATTTGTCTCGTTTTTATTTTCGAAACGTCATCCACTGGGATATACTTTTTTTAAATTTTTTTTGACCTATTATAAATCTAATATAATTTTGTTATAAGTCTAATTTATTTCTGTTAACAGACTTATAACAGATTATAATAGATATATATCAGTTCAATGGGCATTGCAAATACAAAGAGACTTATATTAGACTTATAATATATATATATATATATATATATATATATATATATATATATATATTTTTAACAGTTCAATGAGCATTGCAAATACAAAGAGACTTATATTAAAATTATAACAGATATATATCATAAATATATCAAATATGTATCTGATATATTTCTGTTATAATTCTAATATATGACAGATTTTGTAGTAAATGTATAACAGATAGTAGATATATAACAGATCCAAATCAGTGTTGAAACAAAAAATGCAGCAGAAACAGATATATATATCAGATATATAGTAGATATATAACAGTTCAATGAGCATTGCAAATACAAAAAGACTTATAATAGAATTATAACAGATATATATCAGAAATATATCAGATATGTATCTGCTATTTTTCTTATATATTTCTGATTTATGACTAATACAACAAAAACAATGCAATAGTTGGGATTCAAAGCTCCATGTAATAAAAAAAAACTCCAACCATCAATTACTAACTAATGATAGATCTGTTGAGTTGAGAATAAATAAAAGAATACTGTTGCCATTAATAAAGTATCCGTTACATTAATTTGAAGTTTATTGTTCATCAACTTCTAATTATTCTATTTCACATGTTTCAAAGAAATACAGATTTCCTATAATACCAATTTATGTATACCACAAAACCAAAATAGAAATAGAAACATTCTCTCATGCAACATATCAATTTCATTTCAAGTCGTCACTTTTCACTATGCCTTAGGTCCTCTGCACTATACTAAATTTTTCAAGCCAAACTCACCTGCACAAAAATATTATTATCAGCTAGAAAACTAGAACCGAGACTAGAACACAGGCGTTGGATCAAATTCAAGAGCTATCACAATAAAAAAAGATAATAGAAAAAGGATCAAGACAACGAGACAATAAATAAAATCAAATGAGATATATGGCTGAAAATTATAAATAAAATGTTGTTCATTGTGGAAGAAACAGCTGAAAAAACCCTCTTTCAGTTATCATGACAGAATGAATCAAAGCAAAACTACCATTAATTGCCAGCAACAGTGATGAATAAAGCAAATCAAAACAGCAGCGGTGAAACAAAAGAAACGAGAAATCGCAAAAGAGAAAAATTAGAGATATTGGTAATCGATTAAATTGGTAAACGACAGAGAGAATAGCCTGAAAAGAGATCTGAGGTTGTTTTGCTGTGGATAGGAATTTAGTGTTTGAAAAACGATCGTCTTTGATATGGGAGCAGTAATGAGCGTATTATGATTAATAAGTTTTTAAAATATTTAAAATAGGTTACAAGCATATTCTTGTGATATTTTGGTTATTATTTTGCACAAGTTGGTGTATTTTGGTACTTTTCTCGAAGGAAAACCTTATCCCATCCCATCCGACTGTAAACTCAAATATACAACCTTTAAAATCACAGCTTCAAAATTTAATCAGTGCCTAATGGACAAAGATTGTATTTACTGATTTAGTATTGTTTTCTTATTAGGATATAATTGTATCCTAAATAAGATTGAATCTCTTTCTTCCATAGGAATTTATCACGTTTCAAATATGGATAATTTTTTCAAGTTATTTTATTTTGAAATATGGATGAATAATTCATATATTAAATAAAAATAAAAATTTAAGAATTTTTTGTACACGTTTTATTTGAAATATTTTTTCAAAGTAATCATTATTTTGATATATTTGTATTTGTTATTTTGTCAAAGCTTGATATTTTTTTAATATTTATAAGTATCTTTATTAAAATAATTTTATTCGTGAGTTAGTCATAGTTAAGGTTCTTCACTCTTTTCAATAAATGTATTTAGCGAGATTCGATCCTTGTTCTCCTCCAACTTGCTCAACATACATTATCAACTGGACTACTCCTTATTGGTGGTCAAAGTTTGATATAAAAAAATGAACAAAGTATATTTTGTGATAAATAAAGTAACTGCCAAAAATTAAACATTTTATATTGTAAAATATGGATGAAGTAATTTATTTTATTAAATATGCAATAGATATGGATGCATAATTGATTTTATTAAAAACAATTTCTAAAAAATGAGCAAAAGGCGTCACTAAGTTGGGCCTATGTAAACCCAACTCCGAGTCTAAAAACCAGGCCCATATAATCATAACTGGATTGGGAAATATACTACACAGCCAAACGCGGCCTTAAATCGCCATCTACTAATTTGACTTTAATTCGGCTCTGGTTTTGTAGCTCAAAGAAACAACCAATTGCATCCAATAAAATCGGTCTCTCTGCTGCTCTCCGGCGCCAATTATGACTCATATCCTTTTCAATTCCATTTTTATTTCATCAATTTTGTGATTTTGTTTCAGATCGTACAATTTTTTTTGTCAATCTTATGGTTTTTGAACGAGTAATTTTGCGTTTCTCCTTGATTTGATTTTTGCCCCATACGCGGAAACCAGAGAGAGAAAGATCGTGAAAGAGCTCAGGCTCGCAACGGCGGCAAGGCCAAGGGTAAGGACGACGTATTGACTCCTGAGCAGCGTCGTGAAAGGTGCTTATTGGTGTTAATCATGAGATTTGTTATTCTAGGTTTCACGTAATTTTGATGTTTTGCTCGAATTTCTTTGGTAATGTAGGGATGCTAAGGCTCTGCAAGAGAAGGCGGCGAAGAAGGCTGCCCAGGCTTCAGGGGCGGCCGAATCTGCCGGAGGTAATGGGAAAAGCGGCAAGAAATAAAGCGCTGTGAGCTATGTTGATTGGTCCTTTCTTTCCTTTTTGTATACTGTAGCCCTTGTTGCTAATTGAGGATTTATTGCTTGTGTTTAACAATCTGAAGTGGATTTGTGTAGTACCTGTGCCTGTGGATTACTTTTGTTGTTTGATACTCATGACCTCTATAACAGTTGATTATTTGAAAACCTCTGTTGCCTTGTGTTTGATTGCTTTATGGCTTATTGATTATAGAATTTGCTAGATGTTATATGAATTAGACTAAGTTCTTATGGCTTAATTCATACTGTGCTTGTTATAGATTCTTTGGGCCGAATGGTGGACTTAAATACCTTTTTGGTTTATGTTCTGTACCTCAAATGCCCTTTTGATGTATGACCTATTGAAATTGCCTATTTGGTCCCTGATGTATTCACTTTTTGCCTATTTGGTACATGGCGTATTCAACATTAGCCTATTTGGTGTCTGACTTTAGTACATCAAACGTCCATATAATAACATAAAAAACGTGAAATACCTATAGCATCATGTGGAACATGAATATATTTTGTTGATCATGCATAGAATTGTCGACCCTCAATAATCCATTAAGTTGTTATACTAAAATTGAGTATGTCAGGTACCAATTAGGCAAAAATTGAATGTTGGGCACCAAATAGGTGCTTTCAATCAGTCAGACGCCAAAAGGGCATTTGAGGTATAGAACACGACCCGAAAAGGTATTTAAGTTCCGAATGGTGAATCCTAGTTTACAATTTCAAAATTGTTGTTTGTTTTATTCCGACAGATTGTGTATTACATTTTCTTCTCTTATTTGCATTCAAACTTAAGAGATGCACATAAAATTTTTATTTGGGTTTGATGTGCGATGGGGGAGAAAAGCTCAAAGATTTCTTCAGCTCTTCAACACAAAGATGTGGGGCACTTCTTTTCTTTTCAAACATGTAATTGATCGATCTATAGAATGGAGGTGCTTGCTATCAAGTACATTCCGTGGACGCTGTGTGCACATTTTGTTTGTAATTGGTTATTGTTTAATGGGATCAGCAGAGGAAAATGTGGCTTCCTGAGAACATGTTATATGGTTGGAGCACTTTAAAACCAGCAAACTGGTTGATAAGATGCTATTGTTTCGAATCATTGGGTACAAAATGCAGAGACTTTACCGTGTTTAGAAGTAAGGTAATGAAGTTATTTATATTGTAGTTTTGGAATCTAGACTTCCATGTTTAGAAGTTGGCTAATGAAGTTATTGGTATTATAATTTTGGAATCTAGGCTTAGAAGTTATTAAATGCAGTTATAGATAAAAAATATACAAACCTATGCTGTTTCTTTTGATATTCAGAATGTATTGTACGATGCTTCGATTTTATGTTTTAGAAGCCATGCTTAACTTCTCAGAATGAAAGGGTTTGATTGGCAATTTCCTGTAAAAGAGTTTTTTAGGTAGCTTTTGTTGCTTTTGCTTATGTTAGTTTTCAAGGTAAAATGGCTGACATTAGGATTGTGACATGTTAATAAACTGTTCCTTGTTCCGTGTAGAAGATTTTTGAGAAAAATGATATTCTTAGCTACTTGTATTCGTCTAAGTTTTGATGAGATTTAAGCCCTCAAGTTTAATTTTGGTTAAAACTTAGTGCTTCATTGCAAGGTTAGGAACATGTGACTGGTAGATCTCCTTCAGGGTTTGTCATTCAAGATTGTGAAGTGTTAGAATCCTCTTTTAGCTTTTGTTGTTTCTACCGGGTTAATAGGTCAGCGAATTGCGTAGCTCATGCTTTAGCACGAGCTTTTTGTGTGTAACATAAATGTTTTGGGCAATCAATGAAGTTTCCTTTACCTTCAAATAAAATGAAAATCAATTCTTTTATAATGTAATTTTACATGTGTACTATTAGTGTAATACAATTTATGTCTTTCAAATGTTCTTACCACAATCTCTAGGAAAATAGCAGTTAATACGAGGAGAGTGCTAAAAAACTTGGACCATGGATATTATTGTTGGTTTTGGTATACAAGGGACATGCAGTTCAGTATTGTTATAGTGACTATAAAGCAACCATTTACCTGTGTCTGTTTCAGTTAATTTTAGTCATAGGCATGCTCTCATCGAATCAAAACAAGTCTATGAGTTGAATTTCTAGCCAAATTTGTAATGCTTTATTCACTATTAATGTCATTCTCACAAAAAAACAAGTGTCAAGGGCATCAATTACTTGTTCATGAAACTTTGGTTTTCAATAAAACTACCAAACTAATGTGAATCCTGAACTTTATAACAAAAATATTACTATGTAGATATTGTTGTTGGAACAATTTATAAACAACACTACCTATGATCTGGATATTTAGAGCTTCAATCTTAAGGCGTACTTGGTGTAATTCAGTGCTAAAAACAATAGTCTATTAAGATATAATAGGTTGGAAGTGAGGCTTATTGGGGCGGAGAATGCATTTTTCATCTTTATTTAGATTTCAGGAAAAATTCTTCCCCATTTTCGTGGAAATTTTTTCTCCTTTCCATATCGGGTAATCCCCATCTACCCATTAAACAAAAATTTAAATAAATTTTTTTATTAAAGTAATATATAAATATATATTGATATGACGAAAAAATTAATACAAGTTATATAACTAAAGAAAATAATTAAACTAATTAAAAATAATATAATTAATATGAATTAAATGTTGAAATCTATTTGATAAATTAATGGTGTTGAAGATTATTATTATAAGTACAATATTACAATAATGAAAATAAGTATCATGTTATTAGATAATATAATAAATGTTTATACATATTCATGAATTTTAGTAGAGTTAATTGTTACTCACACTTATTATAAATTACTCTCTTTATTTTTAAAAGTTTGATACTTTAACCGAATAATTAAAGTCAATAAAATATTTATTATACCGTTAAAATGGCTAATTTATCCTTTATATATTATTTAAAAATTTTATTTCTTCTTAATTACTACTCATAATCAATTGCCTCCCTCTTAAGTAATACAAGGGTAAATTAAATATGGTAAAAAATGCATCGATATTCTAAAACGTCAAACTTTTGAAAAAATAAAAAAAAAGTCAAAACATCAAACTTTTGAAAATGGAGGGAGTAATAATTAATTTTTTTATCGGGTTCGGGGACTTTCGAGTTGGGGAATGATGTCCTCATTCTCATCCTCATTAAAGATTCAGGGATAAAAAAATCTTCATACCTTGTAATTTTTATATTTTTAAAAAATAAATTATTTTTATTGTTTTTCAATAAAAAATTCTAATTAATTTTTGGTAAATCATAATACAATAGCATAAATTAAAAATTGAAGTGGTTTTACTGGCTTAGGTTTCTAGTCTCATTTTCCTCAAAATAATTAGATATAATTAATTTTCATTATTGTTATTCAATCATGTATTTTATTTTATAATTAGATTCAAAGAGTATTGATCATAGTGATAAAATGACTAGTTGAAATCCAAATGTTGAAACTTTGCTCCTAAGAAAAAACGTCTTAATCATGTTCATACCGGAATTATGTAAACAATTATCTCTAAATTTAAAAAAAAAATTATGATTGGATCATTTTTTTATTAAAAGGACTCATTGTATATATTTCACGTAATATTTTACCTACGGCCTTAAAAATATCAGAATTGAGCCTGATTCCCGTCAGGGCAGATTCCCATCGTATTCGGTCAATCCCCATCCCATTTTAAATCCTAAGTGTGTATGTATAACATGTTCTTTCATTAATTTGGAAACAAACTAATGCATATATTGGAGCGTTGTGTTGGATAATATATACCAACTATAAATGTTCGTTTTGACCAAACGAGCATACCTCAATTGGTATTTCCACTTTGTGAAGTCCATCCGCAATATACAAGAATTTCATAGAATATAAAAATTTAGAAACATTTAATAAATACTGATAAAAGCATTATGTATGATAAAAAAAAATATAAAATTTAGGTTTAATATATGAACTACCCATAAATTTGACTTAAATTTTTAACTGCCCATTTACCTTTTAAGAGCACCAACTTATCCTTTAAATTTGATAAAAGTGTTCACACCAATCCCTCCATTCTAACATGTCGGAGGTGACATTTGTAAAAAAATCAAGGTAGTTATGAGTGTTTTTTAACAATAAAAATTAAATTAAAGTACTTTAATTTAAAAAAAAATTCAGTTTTCCCTCTCATCTATACCTGGATACATTTTCTCTCACTAAACTCAAATCAATCTTCATCTGTTCAAGCTTCCATCTTCTCATTTCTTCTAAATTCCCCTTCACTCTCTCCATTAACAAACATCTAAAAGCTTCATCTCTTATCATTCATTCTCTTTTTTCTCGGTTGCTTGAATTTTTTCTTCCATTTGCTCTCCTTTTGACCGCCACTAGCTTCAACCCGAACCTCTAAAGAAGAATCCATCAAGATATCAACTATAGCAACTTTTAAATTTTCATCTTCGAACTCAACAAAATCATCTTCAGTTGAGCCAATACACTGCCGAGCATAATTGCCGGACTTGGTAATCGTCTCGACGTTTTCAGGGGAGGCCATAGCCATAGGAAGCTTCGGGACTCTTTAAGGAAAATGCTCCACCCGGAACTCTTGAGAATCGAGATAAGCGGTGAGAAGAGCAGATGAGATTTGAGTTGGATTTAAAGGTTCGATTAATGGATTTCAATTCCCCCAATTGATTTGAGTTGGATTTAAAGGTTTGAGGTTTTAGGATTTTTTTTTCAATGTGAAAGAGCAGGGGGGAGAATGTAAAAAATATTAATTGGTCCTTGTAATTTAGTGATTTATTTAAAAAAATCCAAGGCACATGTTAAATTTTAATTAGTTTGACTTTTTAAAATTTTATATGTGGCGCAAGTGGTATATACTCTCTTAAAGTGAGAGTGATTTTATTCTATTTAGGGGATAAATTAATTTACTTTGATCAAGTTGAGGGGACTTAACGAAATACTTGAAAGGTGGAGGGGATAGTTAAAAATTATTGACAAGTTAAGCTGGTAACCTATTCAAAAAGCCTAAAATTTGTAATTGACAGAATTTGGAAAGAATGAATATATTCTCTCGATATAAGTCAGGTTAAGTTTATATAATAAAGCTGGATTTAAATTTTCCACAGCAGAAAATATTTAATACATCATAACTATCTATTTTATAATGGATGACTGTAATTTTTTTAAATAAAAATAATTAATTAATTTTAAAAAAATTACAGCCATCTATTTTAAAATAAATGATCATGATTTTCAAATATTCTCTACCAACTTGTGTTAAAGGGCTACTATGCACTACTTTTTTACAATTTTTCATATCATTTATTTCTTTGAAGTGTCCATATAAGTGTATTGATACGATGAATTTGTTGGTCTATACAATTTATATATTTTTTTAAAAAAAAACTTAATTCGTTTGAAAGGGTAAATTATTGTTTATCTTTGAGAAAAACACATGGCCTGTTTCACAATCTATAAACAGTGAGAAGGATGATGTAGATATAATTATATTAATAAAGTGAAAGTATGATGATAATTAATTAAAAATCGTGGCATATACTCCACTTATGAAGCACTCTACAATACATGATACATCATTTTACAATCTTTTTTTTTTTTTATCATCACGAATTAATAGTTATTGATTTAAAATATAGTTGTTTACTGCACTTTCCATCCACCCATTCACTCATCAAATCTATTACAATTAGAGTTGTTAGTTTTTACGCGATAATGTTTATTTTAGGTCAATTAGCAACCCAACAAAATTAATATCGTGATTAAACTCAAATAAAAGATTAAAAAATTGTGACTAGAGTAATGGAATTAATGACCTTATCATATAACCAAATGATGTAGTTGGAATTTTGAATTTGAACAATAACAATCTAATTATGCAAATGGTCCCAATGTAAAGCAAAATCAATAAGGGATGGTGCCAGTAGCGGCGTTAGGGGGCGGCTTGCAGAGACAACCGCCCATCCAACGATCGAAAAACCCCATAAATATAAGATTTGCGGTGAGATTTTACCTCTAAAGAACTGCTATTGTTATCCCTTCATTGCTGTCCCGCACAGGTTGAAGATGGAACTAATGTTGTTTTAATATTAATGAATAATATGAAACGGTGTAGTTTCTTTTGATATTAAATCCTTGATTATTGTGCCTATTTGGTTATTTTATTGGTTGACATCACTCTCTCTTCTCTCACATTTCGCCATAAGCACGCCAACCATCGCTACGCTACCTTACCACATCCATCTTTCTTTTTTCTATTTTTCTTTTCCTTCTTTAATTTATTTTTAATTAATTCTCAGGTGAAATTACCTCCCTCATTTACCCGTCTCTTTTTTCTAATAATTTTTTCACTCCTTAACAAATTTATTAAGAACTTGTTATCAGAATGCTAGATTGCTAGTCATGATTTCGATTAAGTAAAATCTCGAGTTCGAGCTCTAGTGAATACAGAAAATTCTGATTGAGAGACCCACCCACTACAGCCAGATGCGCAACCCGAATTAAATCTAAATATAGTCAGAGCAAAACTTCGATAAGCCAGATGGACAATATAAAAAGAAATCATTTCCCTGAAAACAATGAATCCTAGAAATGGAAAGTGCATACATAATTGTTGCCTCAATAAACTATGTTTATTTTGTCTTGTGTGGTCACCTCTCTAAAAGGAACATATAACATTAATAAAATATTTATATTGATTTTAAATAAAGAAAATAAAGAATAAGAAAAAAACAAGTCAATGAACTTGGTGTGTGATGGAGTTGTTGTGGTTGCTAAAACTCAAGAAATAAAATAAAATGAAATATTATATGCCATGATTTTTGGGGTTTTAACTAAACATATTCCTAGTAATTCACATGCCATTGGGGAATTATTTGCCACACATATCATCATTATGTTTATACCAACACAACATCTAAACAAAACGGTAAAACAACTTTTTTCGGGTACAACCCGCCTTTGCATTTGCTGAGTAATTCGAGACTTTTGTTCTTCTTATTTTAATGAATATGTGATAACTCCGTTAGTGAATTGTGTTTTATTTGTACCATTGATATTAAAATGATAATATATTATACAATATAAGAATTAAATATGAGTATATCACATCAATCAAATGAACAAAATTTTTATACCGCATTGCCCAAAAATCTATTTAGCCCCACAACATGTGTAACCTCCCAACTATTATATATTTATCCATTTATTTTTGACGTAATTCATCAACAACATCCTCAATTTGTCCCTAAAATCTCGTTGCATCTCTAAACTTTGAATGTGTCCCTGTAGTTACCTTAACTTTAAAAAAGTGCATCATTTTACTCCTAAAATGTCATGTGTCATCTTTTGATTTGAAAGAGAAAATCTTAAAAAATGAGACATTTGAAAAGTCAAACCAACCTGAAGCTGACATGTGGCATTCAGGAAACAAAGTAGTGCACTTTTTGAAACTTGAGGTAGCTGCGGGAACACTTCTAAAGTTCAGGGAGACAGCAAATTTTTGGGGACATGTTGAGGATGTTGCTAATGCATTAAGCCTTTATTTTTTCTTTTTAGTATGTGTAAGTGTTAGGTAATACTGGTTATAAACTACGGTATTCTAGAGGAAATAAAGGTTTGAGCGGAGTTGGAATAATGGTAGCACCAAGTATAAAGGATAATGTGGTGGAAGTTAAGAGATTTGGAGATAGGATTATTATGTTAAGACTCATACTTGGAAAAGCTACCTTGAATGTAGTTAGTGTGTATGCCCCCAAGTTGGATTAGATAGAAGTATAAAGGACAAGTTTTGGGAGGACATGGATGTAGTGACTCCAAATGAACAAGAGCTTATCATTGGTGGAGATCTAAATGGACATGTGGGGAATAATAGGGAAGACTATAAGCGAGTGCATGGAGGCTTTGGGTACGACACTAGGAACGAGGAAGGCAATACAATTTTGGATTTTGCACTAGCTCATGATTTGGTTATGCGAACACTTGGTTCAAAAAGTGATATTCTCACTTGATTGCCTATATGAGTGGGGGTAACCAAAGCCAAATAGATTTTCTTCTTACTAGAAATAGAAATAAGGCTTTATGCAAAGGCTGTAAGGTTATTCCGGGAGAAGCGCTAACATCTCAACATAGGCTATTAGTCTTGGACATCAAGAAAATGGATATTTGGAGAAAGAGAAAAGAATATAGGGAACCCAAGATTAGATGGTGGGCCCTTAAGAGTATCAAGATATTGGAGTTTAAGAAAAAGGTATTAGATGGAGGATTTGGAGATATGGAAATCGACACAACTCAATATGGAAAGTAATGGGAGAACGTGTAAGGAAAGTAGCAGGTGAAGCGTTAGGGATTTCTAAGGGACAAGGACCTCGCCCTTAGGATGCATGGTGGTGGAATGGGGAGGTTCAAAATGTTATAAAGGAGAAGATGTATTGGTATAAGATGTTACAAAAAGCAACTAATGGTGAGGCTTTTGAGAAATACAAGAGGGCTAAGAAAGAAGCTAAGAAGGCTGTTAGTCAAGCACGAGGTAAACACTTTGAAGGCTTGTACCAAAAGCTAGGAACACGTGAAGGAGAGAGAGACATATACAAGCTAGCCCGATTGAGGGATAAGAAGACAAAGGATTTGAATGGAGTCAAATGCATTAAAGATGAAACACAAAGAGTCTTGTTAGGAGATAGAGAGATCAAAGAGAGATGGAGAAACTATTTTGATCGGTTATTCAATGATGGAGAGGAAGATGATATTGCAGAATTGGAGGTAAGCGGAGTTAAGAAAAATCTAAATTACACAAGAAGAATTACGCATAATGAAGTGAAGGAAGCTCTGAAAAGGATGAAGGTAGGGAAAGCGTAGGGAGAGGAAAATGCCGGATGAGTGGAGAAGAAGCACCCTTATACCTATATTTAAGAACAAAGGAGATATACAAGACTGCTCTAATTATCGAGGTATTAAACTGATGAGTCATACAATGAAACTTTAGGAGAGAGTGATTGAACACCGTCTTAGGATGATCGCTAAGGTTTCCGTGAACTAATTTGGTTTCATGCCTGGTAGGTCCACGACTGAAGCTATTTTTCTTCTGAGAAATCTAATGGAGATATATAGGGAGAAGAAGAAGGACATTCATATGGTTTACATTGACTTAGAGAAAGCATATGATAAAGTGCCGGGAAAAGTACTTTGGTGGGCACTGGAGAAAAAAGGTATTCATGTAAAGTACATAAACTTAATAAAGGACATGTATAAAGGGGCAGTAATAAGTGTTCAAACTGGATAAGGAGTGATAGAGGAGTTTTCCATCACGATTGGATTGCATCAAGGATCATCTCTAAGCCCATTTTTATTTGCCCTAGTTATGGATGAGTTGACCACCAATATACAAGATGACATCCCATGGTGTATGTTGTTTGCGGATGACATCGTATTGGTTGATGAATCAAGGGAAGGCGTTAACAAGAAGCTAGAGGTGTGGAGAAATGCGTTAGATAGTGACAGTTTTAAGTTAAGTAGAAGTAAGACGGAGTATTTGCACACCAAGTTCAGCTTACGGGGGGGAGACGAAGGAGAAGTAAAACTAGGAGATACAATCGTGTCAAAATGCAAATGATTTAGGTATTTTGGCTCTATCTTTCACGAGGAGGGGATGATTGATGATGATATAACTAATAGAATTAATGTAGGATGGATGAAATGGAGAAGTACTACCGGAATGTTATGTGACAAAAAGATACCTTTGAAAGTGAAAGGTAAATTCTATAGAACGGTGGTTAGGTCAGCCATGATATATGGGAGTGAATTTTAGGCTATTAAGACGCAACATATTCAAAGGATGGATGTGGCAGAAATAAGGATGCTTAGGTGGATGAGTGGGCATACAAGGATGGATCGAATTAGAAATGAGTGCATCCGTCAAAAGACCGGTGTGACACATATTGAGGATAAACTGAGAAAAGGGCGGCTAAGGTGGTATGGACATGTGCTACGTAGACCAATAGATGCTCCAGTTAGAAAATGTGAGAACTTATGGACAGATAGTAAGGATAGAGGGAGAGGTGGACCTAAGATTATTTGGAGGGAGACTATTTCTAAGGATATGCGTTTACTCGGTATGAATGAAAATTTGACTTTTAATAGAGTTTTATGAAAATAAAAGATCCATATAGCTGACCCTACCTAACGTAAAATTTAAGATTTAATTGATTGATTGATAGTATGCTTTAAGTGTTAAAAAAAAAGTTTGTTTTATTACTTAATCCTTACATTGTCTCTTTTATTTCAAAAACTATTTCTTTCAATATGCAATTTTCCTTTCAATATTGGAAAAGCAACAAGATACAAAAAAAAAAAAAAAGTAAATATAATAGTTTTGTGAAAATAAATATGTATACATACTTTTAAAATATTAAGATCATTCTAGACCTACTGTGCCTGTAGTTAAACCAACTTCAAACAAATTACTCTTTTAGTGGAGAAGTTAAACACTAATAGTTAATTCAAATTATTTTTACACAATATATATGATGTTTCTGTAATTAGTGCTAGCTAGCTTGATGTACAAAAAATATTTTTATGAATAATTAGAATGTTCTTAATTAGTATTAAAATATTAACAACTAATACAGGATTAAACATCAAATCAATACAACGATTTTTTTATTTTATATTTAATTAAGCAATAATTATTCGATACATGGTAAGTACCGTTATGTATTATAAATTTATATTTAAATTATTTAATATGTAATTTATCTTTCTACTTTTTAATTTTAAATTATATCGTACCTAAAATAAATCTAATATCATAATATTAACTCTAATTATATTTAAAAATATTTAAAGATATTAATTATGTTTATAGTTAATAAAAGGAAAGTAAATAAATATATCTATCATTTTTCCTAATTCAAATTTTATATACTTACCTTAAGTGCAATATTCTCTATATTTTCTTTTCAATTTAATTTGATTTAATTATTTTTTTTAAATTTAATTATTTTTTTTAAATTTAATTATTTCGCTTAATTATTTTTTTTTCAAAATTTTATTATTTTATGTTTCACAATACAATATTTATTATAATTTCAAATATAACCCTAAACCTTAATAAAATTAATTATATTTATATTCAAATCCTAAATATTTGACAATTTAATATATTTTTCTTCTTCATATTTTCGATTTTTTTTACAAATGCATCCTATTATGAAACACAAACTCACAACCTTTAACCCTTTACCTTAATGTATTACACATATTTTTATTTTTTTAGTTTATAAGTGAAATACCCTTATCATATAATAACTATCGAAAAATACCATAAATTTTTTTTGTACAAAAATATTCATATATTAATACAACCATAATATTTCACATCAACTCTAATATCATTCATTTATATTACAAACAATAATTATGTTTGATTAGCAAAATCAAAACCCGACTACTTTCTATTCTATATGCTTGTCATGTGAGGAGAGAGAGCGAGATGGACACAGCCGATAGACCTTTCTTCCGTGACAGCTACGGGTAAGGACCTAATACAATACTTTATCTACAACTTCAACAACTGAAAAATATAGCAATTTATATGAGTCGCCACTCAGTGAATATAAAAAATCAATGAATTTAACAATCACATACAGTCACACCTACAGATAACAATTGATTTGCTGGCCAGCTATATAACAATTGGTTGACCTTTCGATCTAGATAAACAATTGGTTGACCTTTCGGTCCATTTGTCAAATATTACAATTGGTTGACCATATAGGTCCAGATAACAGAACATGTATTGCAATGTTTGATTGGCTACGTCACAACGTCTCTCTTTATTTCATTTGCTTATGTATAGTTGCGTATATCATGAATAATTCAATTATCTCATGTTTCACCAAATAAACATAGGTTCATATAATTCAAATTCCACAAATTCCACATAATCATTCAATTCACAACAATTCACCAAACATTCAAATATCACATATCAAAATATTTCACCCATAAATCCATTTCATGTTTATACTCGCATAGTATCAAGCTAATTCGCTTGGAAGCGACTTGAATCTTACTCCGGAATACCTTCACGATTTTGAGCTCCTATAAAAATAATTTCAATATCATATACACATAATTATCATATTTCCTTTCCTACAAGCAAATGTTCATAAAATAGAATTACTTTCCTTATGACCTTATTCTACTTAAAAATTCATAACTTTCAATTCACTTCACCAAATGATCTGATTGTTCTTTTATTCTATCCCTAATACACAAAGCTGTAACATACTAAAACCTCAAAATTTTCAAAGCCTTATATGATTTATAGTGAATTTTCCTTCAAAACCTGTTTCAGTCCCGCTTAACCTGGATAGCAGCATAGTAAAACGAGCATAGCTTTCTCTACAGAGCATGAATCGACATGATTATTTTTTTTAATTAAACTATACACACAAGGGAATAACATATCAAAAACTCAAAATTTTCTAAGCAGTATGACAATCCCAAATTAATTTCGAAACTCACCCTATCTCTTTAATCATCCAATTATGCACACTTTATCTAATAAAAATCATAGCTATTGATCTACTCATCTAAAAATCCCGAGATTTTGCAGGATGAACCTTGATATAAAGAGGAATAATTCATCTTCTTACTAAAACTTCTAATTCTAAATTTAACCTAAAAAAATCGCACTACAAAGTTACTAAAATACATGATTCCTTCCTTCTAGCTCTCTTCTTCTCTTCTTACTTATGCTTTGTTTTTGGGATTCTTATCAGGCCATACAAAAATCTAAGGGGCAAAAGACTAACTTTACCCTTATGAATTCTCTTAATACCAAAATAATAGTAATAATAATTTTTTAAAATATATAATCTTTTTACCTTATATATAATAAACATAATAATATTATTAATATAATAATTATCATATCTTAAACTTAATTGTACAAATACTAAAACAATACTAAATATTAGAATTTTAAGGTTTTGCAACTAAGTACCTATATACTAAGATGACTATCCTTTACCTAATCAAATATCATATAGCTATAACATGTATAATTCAAAATATATTTTATCTAATGTCATTTCATGGCATGTATATATGGATATGATCAAATGCAAATATAATGTATAACATGGGATATTGTAATAAGTTTTATATTGATATAATTATTTTTATTGATCTCTTTATAAACTTCAAACCTAAAAATAACATTATTTTTTTTTCATATTTTTATGAGTGATGCGCCCAAATCATGCCCTCGTCATGGAAGGGACGTGTCGAAATCGCATTTTTGTCTTTGATGAGAGTGCATCATGTGTAAAAATTAAATGATAAAATAAAAATTTCTTCATATTTTAAAATTAGTATTTGAGCATAAATTTAAATCATAAACCTTAAATATATAACAAATTATATTATTTTAAGTAATTTTTACATGCTTGGTTATATATATATATATATATATGTGTGTGTGTGTGTGTGTGTGTGTGTGTGTGTGTGTGTGTGTGTGTGTGTGTGTGTGTGTGTGTGTGTGTGTGTGTGTGTATGTGACGTTTACGAAATGGCAGAAAAGTTTCAAGTTATGTTGTTGTAGTAGATTTTTATCGGAAATAGTCAAACGAGTAAAATATATGCATCGGTAATGTTGTAATTTTTCATGATATTTTTTTATAATTTTGTGAATTTGATAACTTTAGTCCAAATTACTCTGCATATTATTTATAGTTTATGGGTTGAAGTCTGTGTTGTATATTGTGGTGAATTTTGAAAATAAAATCCTAAAAATAATAAAATTACAAAAATATTTGAAAACTATATTACATTGTTAAATATTTAGGATTTGAGTTTAAATTAATTAATTTTATCAAGGTCTAGAGTTTCTGTTTTAAATGTAAATAAATATTATAAAACATAAAATAATAAAATTTTGAAAAGAAATAATTAAGATTAAATTTGAAAAAAATAATTAAAAAAATTAAATTGAGAAGAAAATATGGAGAAAAATTTACTTAAGGTAAGTATATAAAATTAAATTAGGAAGAAGGAAAAAGATATTTTGTCTTCTTTACTATTATTAACTATAAATATAATTAATAAAACTAAATGCTTTTTAAATTTAATTAGAGTTAATTAGTAAGTTATTAAATATTTTTAGATAAACTTACAGTACATGACGATGCTTGCCATGTACGGTATAATTTAATTTTTGTTAATCGAGGTTTAATTTATATAATTGAGTAAATGTAGATTGTTTAATTTCATGTCACCAAATCATGTTTGATCTCGTTTCTAGCTACTTTTTTCTATTACTAACTTTATTTTAGAAAAATAGAGTGAATCTAATAGAACTTGCAAAAAGTAATAACTATACCCAATTTTAATATGTAGATTCAATATCATTTTTTCGTTTTATTGACAAAATAAGAAGTAGATTAACCAAAACGGCAGCCATCTATTTAATTAATTAGCACCGTTGAATTTATGCTTTTTTTTACAAATAACCGAGTTAGAAATTGAGAGCAAAACATCCAAATTAGATTAGCACATTATAAATGTATTTATTTGAAATTTTATATTTATTTAAGATTTTATCAGAATGCATTTTCTCCATATCTATAGGTAGAATAATATTTAATTTGTTAAGCTTGGTTTGAGTGTTAAAATTTATAGTTATTTAAGGTACATTAATCAGTTGTATATGACGAATCACTTCGTTTTCTTTGATTTTTTTCATTCAATTTGAGGCTCACTTTCATAAATTATCACTAACCATAAATAAGTTATCAGATTAGTTAAATATCTAATTAAGATTCATCATAAAAAAAATTATTTACGTCATAAGTAATTAAAGATAAGCGGTCAGGAATTGATGACCACAAGCATTGCAAAAAATGTCAGGTTGTGATTGGCCAGTCACTTGCTTGGGCACACAAGTTTTTGTTCACATGTTTTGCTAAAAGCACCACTAATTTTGTCCTAAATTCTAATTATAAACTAATAAGTGGAATAATACGGGTTGGATTAAGTGGTAAGTAGTTTTGTATTGTTTAAAAAGGTTTTAAATTTGAGTTTTAGTGAATGTAGAAAATCTTTATTGAGAGACTCATCCACTACAATCAAATGCACGACTCATATCGAATTTAAATATAGTCGAAATAAAACTTCGGTGAACTAGATTAACAAAAAAACTAATGAACAGATGATTATAACGGTTAGACGTTGATAATAAAGTTTTTTATGTTGTAATTAGAATCCTAATTAAATAAAGTAAAAAGTGCTAATTAATTAATAATTTATGGATTATTTTATGGTTGAGGAATGACAAATTAGTTGCAATGGTGGGAGTCATGATGAGGGGGATAGGTAAGTACAACTTAGTTTTCGTAACTTAAGATAACATTTTTTAATCTACGCTTTGCTGGCTGCCCACGTATTCTTTTCTTTTTTTTTTTTTCTCATAGTAAAATATTTGTTTTATTCATTTATAAACCCCCTTAATTAATTATGATAATTATTCAAATGTCAATGCATATATATTCTTGACTATAAGCATGTTAATTAGATTAAGAGCACTTAATTAGGATGAAGACCATCTTCTCCTCGACTATAAATTAATTCAATTCAGTTTAATTTAGACCGCTTTAATTTAATTTAGTCCATTTTATTTTAATTATGCGTAGTTATAAATTTACACTAAAATGAGTTCAATTCAACCAAATTCAATTCAGTTTAGTTCATATAATTGCAGTATAAAAGAACATGGGCTAAGTACATTCATACGAGAACATAAATATGTTATCTTTGTATTTGATCCTAATTACAAATTTATTATTTCAAATTCATATATATTGTATTTATCTAACTCTATTTTTCTTTTAGAAGGATTAGATGTATATAACATAGAATATATATTAAAATGGGTATGAGGAAATTATATTGATCCTACAGATTTTATCACAATGCATAGAATTTGAAAATGTCAATTAAGGTCTTCATGCAAAATATACAAAACAAAAATTATAACAAATTGATTCTAAGAAGATGGGCAAAATGCGCCCACGTTAAACTCCACTGGTCAATTAAATCCGATTAAGTCAAATATTTGAACCTTACTGTATCTATAACTATAACTATAACCATAACTATAATAATAATAATAACAAAATAATAGTCAATAACAGTTACTATATCTATCTAATTTTCGTTGACCATCATTTAACAGAATCATAAAAATTAATAAAAAAATAATTACATTGTTAAAATTGATTAATTTCTTTACATTTTCATACTGAAATATTTTTATTCTTACTTACTATCTTATAATTTTATTAATAAAAAATCTTTATCCTAATTAATACAAGAAAAATTAAAGAAAAATGATTAAATATGAATCGATAATATAAATTGGCACCAAGAAAGGATAACTAAAAAGACTAATAAAACTAAATTGAGAGAATAGTATTGAAGAAAAATAATTAAAAATCTTAATTAATTGAAGAAAAATAGATTCCCTTACTAGACGTTTTTCCATTAATAACATAAAAAGTAAGAAATATAAGGAGAAAGAATTGGGGTAAAAAATAAATTAAAGAGAGAATAATAATTTGCACAATAAGGATTTCCGCTTTTAATATTATTCATCTTTTCCTCTTATTTTTCTTGTGTTTTTTTTTCTTTTTTTCTTTTTAAATCTTCTTTATCGAAGTGGGTCAGGTTTGGAACAAAACTTACTTAATATACTAATAATATATATATGGGCTGTATGTCTTAAATTACTATAGAATTTTTTTATTAATTATTGATATTTGAAATATCATAACTAATAAATAAAGTAAATAAAATATCTTATCAAAGTTAGAAACTCTTCTTGACACTTGTGTTTTTTGTGTTAGTAACAACTAGTTTTATATAAAGCTTTTCCAACTATTTTAGGGACAAGAATATTGAAGAAGTTATATTAACAATAAAATACTACAGTAAAAGCAACAATAAACCGAAACAAACCAAATCGGTTCTTAGAGTAGAGTATCTAACGTGAAAAAATAATAATTATATATTTTACAGGAAACTAATTTGCAAAAAAAATAAAGAAAAGCAAATTTAAGGTGGAAACATTAAAAGTGAAAAAAAGCAGTAGTTGAAGCAGACCAAAACCTTGTTGTTTTATACTCTGATGGTTAGCTAAAGTATCTAAAAGAACACTTTGTTTAATATTTAATGTTTAATGTTTAATGTTTAATGTTTTATGCATTTGTGTTATTCTTTGTCCATAAGTCTTGTAGGGTAGTTGTCATGGTTAATTAGAGACTAATTAACATAAATTATTTTTATTAAAATCATCTCTTTCTCTTTCACACATCAGACCCATTTTTTAGAATATTCAGCAAATTAGTACATTAATTAATTGGAGACCCGATCTGTTGATTATGCAATGAATACAACTTGTAATATACACGGTATTAGTAATTTATTAAGTTAAAAAATATGATTAATGATATACATCTGATTAGGGCATGTCTATATGTTCCCTGCAACTTGTGCTTTTATAAAGACAAAACATAGACCACTTCAATTTCCCATTCTTAAATCTTACCCCTACTTTCACCCACCATATATATTTACATTTTTAATCACGACTGCTTTAATCTAATTAATCTACTTTTCTTTTTTATAATTATCGGCTCACTGTTTTGTTTTGTTTTATTTTATTTAACTGTTGGCTGTTATTTGTGAAAAAAAAGAAATGGATTCTCTCGAGTCGGTACACACATTTAGAGTAAAGTTCAACGATTCATGTCTATTGACTTGAAAATCAATGACTATAGGTTTCAGCATTTGTTACGGTTGGATTTTAGACCCCATTCGCCCTTATTAGTATAGGTGTGGATAAATTTAGTGTTATTTTTAGATCCAATATACCCATATTAATATCGGTATAAACTAAAGTGAACAACATGTATGAGTATATGTTAATCCAATAATTAATTGAGGGGTCAAAAATTCAATAATAATATTACTGTGTGGAGCGGTGCATTAAATTGCACCTACTCCACATAGTAGATGCATAGTCTTATAAAAGGACTCATTTTCTTTGCTAGAAGAGTAGAGAAAATATAGTTCTCCCCGTATAGAAATATTATGTAGTTTTTTTTTTCTCTATTTTGCTTTAGTTCGTGATTCGTATAACGTTTTCCCATAAGGAGTAATTCATTATTGACTAGTAATACGTAGTTCACGGTCATACTCTTTCCACTGCATTTTTTTAAGATATTTTCTGTACTGAAAAAGGTACTTAACTATCTTTTATTCCATACATAATATATTGATATCATATTCCAACATTGGTATTAGAGCCATATACTGGTTAATTTTTGAAAATCGGTTTTGAACCACATATTTTAAATTTTGTATAAAATTATTTTTTTTGAGAAAAAATGATTTTAGAGATAAATTTTGGACAGATTTTATGTGAAAATCAGTGTAAATAAACATGAAGGGTTTTTTTATCATATATATTTATATATATATAATTTTTTATTTTTATTCCACTCTCAGGTTTAGGAGTTTGTATGTCAAACTTCATTTTCTGGTTGTCAAACTGACAAATGAATACCACCAATGAAATTGTAGCACCCAAAAACCTAGGGGTAGACGGAACCCGGCAGCTAGAAAATGTCTAGAGGACGGCGAGTGGACCCCACTCTCCAATGAGGCGGAGAGTGAAGTCGTTTCCCGGCAATGTCCGGCCATCGATTTTTGGCAGTTTTAAGTTTTCGAATATTTCAGATTTTCGGTGAATTTTATTTCATTTTTTGATGAACAGAAAATTAATTCTTAATATTTTGATTAACTAAAAATTATTTAAACTTATCTCTGTTCAATAAAAAATTCCCGAAAAATTATAGATATTTTTTGAATGTTTGAATTCGTTGGACGAGTACTGTTTTGATTTTTGGATTGATCGAAATATGTTTCGATCATAAATAGTACATATAAGTACGTTAAATAATTTTATTTTTATAAATGAGTTACGAAAATAAAAATTGGCTAAAATATTATTCTTTATTATGATAAAGGAATAATTATGATTATTTGGACATTCAATGAATATCGAAGAATATGGACTAGATTTGTCTCGTCTATTAAAGTTCCTATAAATTTGATTATTAATAAATGAATATATTATTATTACTGCAATCTTTTAAATAATGTTGGGTCCTTATTAGTATGCACCCTAATAAATTATAAGATTTTTCTTATAGTTTATTGTAGACCAGAAATTAGGGATACTCATAGTTGAAAGTTAAATTTATGCAACATTTATTTTATTTAAGATTGAAATATATAATGCTTAATAATGATATTTATTGATAAATTGTGTATAACTAAATTTTATGGAACAATTAAATTTATATCATAAACATGAGTGTTATGTTGATATTAAGAATGAGTCCTTAATTAAAATAAACATACTTTGGTGATGTTAATAACAACATGAGAATAAGTTTTTCTATTGAAAGGTTAAGAATAAGTTCTTACTAAAAAATAAATATTTAAGGATATTTATTAATTTTATATTTTATTATATGAGTATAATAAATTGTAAGTACTTAAGATGTAAGTACTAATATATATGAAATTGATATCTCTATTTGTTAAATTATTAAGAACAAGTTTTTAATTTAAAATAAATATTGGAGAATATTTATTAATTTTTTTATCAATTTATTATACTATAATATATTACAGGTACTTAAAGAGGAAGTACCATATGAGAAATTTTGAATAAGTTCAAAATTCATGTAATAAATATTTATTAATTAAATTTATCATTGTACAATTTATTATATGAGCTTAATATATTGTAAATACTTCAAGTGACAGTATTGATAAATTTTTATTCTTGTAATTGTTAAATATTTGATGTGTAATTATTTGTTAGACATATACAAAATGTCTTTATTACTCAAGCCCACATCTTTAATAATATTTAGACATATACAAAAGCTCATTAATATGTAAAACCCACATCATTAATGTTTGTTGTATTTTGTCCCCCTAAACTTTACTATAAATATGTATTATTTTTCTTCATCATTACACCAACAAAAGTAATAAAAAAAATTTCTCTTCTCCAATTCTCTATTCTTGTTATAATTCCTTTGTATTAATAGTCGATTTCCAACACGTTATTAGCACGAGCTTGCTCTATCAATCAAGGATATCACCAAATAAATCCAAAGTAAGGCATAATTATTTTATTTTCTATAAACATATATTATACCTATAATTTTTAATGTGTCTAATATCAAAAGTTTGGACTTTATTCCTCTTGATATATCGGGAAAAAATTATCTTACTTGGGTGCTGGATGTAGAAATGCATTTAGGATTAATCAGTCTCCAAAATACTATTATTGAAAATAATAATACTACACCATAGTATAAGGCAATAGCTATAGTTTTTCTCCACCGTCATCTTGACGAAGCAATTCAATCAGAATACTTGACTGTCAAAGATCCTACAGATCTTTGGCGACAATTAAAGGAGAGGTTTGAACACCTTAAGAAAATATTTCTACCAAATGCGCAGTATGAATGGATAAACTTAAGACTTCAAGATTTTGAATCTGTTAGTGCATATAATTCTAAACTTTTTCAAATTACATCCACATTAAGATTATGTGGAAAGGAAATAACTGATGAGGATTTTCTGAAAAAGACATATTCTACTTTTCATTTGAATAATATGGTATTACAGGAATAATATAGAGCAAAAGATTATAAGAAATATAGTGAACTAATTACTGTTCTTCTCCTAGCAGAATAGAGAAATCAACTCCTGTTGCAAAACTATGAATTACGACATATCAGAATAAATCCATTCCCTGAAGTGAATGTGATAATTCATAATAATTTTAATGGACGCGGCCGCAGAAATGGTCGTGGTCGTGGTCGAGGTAGAGGTCGTGGTAATGGGCGTGATAGAGGATATAATAATAACAATTTCCACTAGAAGTGAAAACTTGGTAATAATAATAACAATAATTTCCATCCGAAGTGAAAAAATACAAATAACCACCAGAAGTAGAATAATCAAATTAAAAAATTTGATAAAAGAAATAATAGTCAAGATGATGAAAATAAATGCCATAGATGCGGTATGACTGGTCATTGGTCAAGAACTTGTAGAACTTCTAAACATTTGGTAAACTTATATCAAACATCCCTCAAGAAATGTGCGGAACCAGAAACCAATTTTATATTGGATGATAATAACCTCACTAATGACCTTATTGATATTCCCAATATGGAATTGGATGATTTTCTGTTACCCAGCACATGTGGAAAGGAAAAATTTGAATAATTACTTCATATATTTGCTTAATTAATATATTATAATTTTTATGTTATTATTGGTTTACTTTTGTTATTATTATTTAATGTACTTTTTATGTAATGTTTATTTATAATTAATAATGCATCTTTCCTTTCTTCAATGAAGAAAATGAATTCTTTTTCAGTATTATATGACTTCAAGGAAAATGAAGCAAATTTATGTATCGTAGATAGTGCCACCACCCATACTATTTTCAAAGAGGCAAGATATTTTAATACTCTTATAAAAGGGGTGAAACTGTTATTATCACAATATCGGGACAAACAAAATGATTAAAGGCTCCGGAAGAGTTAGTATTATATTATAAAGGGGAACAAAACTTATTATAAATAATGCATTATTTTTCCCGAATTCTCACATAAATTTATTAAGTTTTAAAGATATTCGCAGAAATGGATATCATATTGAAACTGTGAGTGAAGACAATTAAGAATGTCTTTATGTTATAAAAATAATTTCAAGTAAGAAATTTATACTTGAAAAATTTTATACTCTTTCATGTGGCTTATACTACACATATATTAATATGATTGAAGCTAATTTAACTATAAACCAGAAGTTTATAAATTCAGATACTTATAAAATTTGCATGATCGACTGGGTCATCCTGGTTCGGTAATGATGAGAAAAATTATTGAAAATTCACATGGGCATCCATTGAAGAACCAGAAGGTTCTTCAAAATAATGATATATTTTGTGCTGCTTGTTCGCAAGGAAAATTAATAATAAAACCTTCCAGAAGTAAGGTTGGAATAGAATTGCCAGCATTTTTAAAGCGCATACAATGTGATATATGTGAACTAATTCATCCACCATGTGGACCATATAGATATTTTATGGTTCTAATTGACACTTCAACTAGATGGTCACATGTATGCATATTATCTTCACGAAATATGGCATTTGCAAGGTTATTTGCTCAAATTATAAGATTACGAGCACAGTTTTCCGATTATCCTATTAAATCAATTCGTCTTGATAATGCTGGAGAATTCACATCCAAAACATTTAATGATTATTATATGTCGATTGGAATAAAAGTTGAACATCCTGTAGCATATGTTCATACACAAAATGGTCTAGCAGAATTATTTATTAAACGTCTGCAATTAATTGCACGATCGCTAATTTTGCGAACAAATCTCCCTACTACAGTTTGGGGTTATGCAATATTACATGCAGCATCTCTTATACGTTTAAGACTAGTAAGTTATCATGATTATTCTCCATTACAATTAGCTTCTGGCCATGAGCCTAGTATTTCTCATCTTAGAGTTTTTGGTTGCGCGGTGTATGTTCCTATTGCTCCACCACAAAGGACTAAAATGGGTCCTCAAAGGAGATTAGGAATTTATGTTGGCTATGAATCCCCTTCAATAATTAAATATCTTGAGCCATTAACAGTGATATGTTTACTGCACTATTTGCAGATTGTCATTTTGATGAAAACACTTTCCCAAAATTAGGGGGAGAGAATAAGAGCCCAATTTTGGAAAAGAAAATAATATGGAATGCTTCATCACTTTCTCATACGGATCCTAAATCAAATGATTATGTACTAGAAGTTCAGAGAATAATCCATCTTTAACATTTAGCAAATCGATTGCCTAATGCACTCGCTAATCCTAAAAGAGTAACGAAATCGCATATACCAGCGGTAAATGCGCCAATTTGTATTGAGATTCCTGAAGAACAACCTACGAATAATACTCTAACATGCTTGAAGCGTGGATGACCTATTGGTTCAAAGAATAAAAATTGTAAAAGGAGGAGAGTTATTGATAATGAAGTTATTTCCACTAAGGATATAAATATAAACACATTTTTGGAAGAAGTGCAAGCACTTGAAGTGCAAGTACCTAAAACTATTGAAAATGAAGAAATTCAAATAAATTATATCAATACTGAAAGAAGATGGAATCACAATAAAATAGCTATAGAGCATAAATTTTCATATGATGTTGCGATCAATATTGAAAATGAAAATGTGGATCATGAGCCAACATCTATTGAAGAATGTCAAAGTAGAAATGATTGGAAACAATGGAAAGAAGCAATTCAAGCAGAGCTGAATTCACTTGAAAAAAGCAAAGTATTCAGACCAGTAGTTCGAACACCATAGGACGAAAAACATGTTGGTAATAAATGAGTTTTTATTAGAAAGAGAAATGATAAAAATGAAATAATAAGATATAAAGCCAGATTAGTTGCATAAGGTTTTTCATTAAGACCTGGGATAGACTATGAGGAGACATATTCTCCGGTGGTGGATGCAATAACTTTTAGATATCTTATTAGTTTTGCAGTGCAAGAAAATTTACAAATGCACTTGATGGATGTTTTCACAGCTTACCTTTATGGTTCGCTTGATAATGATATTTATATGAAAATCCCTGAAGGATTAAAGCTACCAGAAAAATATGGCAAGGGAGAACTTTATTCGATGAAGTTACAAAGATCCTTATATGGATTAAACCCATCTGGGTGCATGTGGTATAACCGTCTCAGTGAATATTTATTGAAAGAAGGATATAAAAATGTTCCAATTTATCCATGTGTTTTTATAAGAAAATTAGGATCTAATTTTATTATCATCTCAATTTATGTTGATGATTTGAATATTATTGGAACTCCAGAAGAGATTCCAAAAGCAGTTGATTCTTTAAAGAAAGAATTTGAGATGAAAGATCTTGGAAAGACAAAATTGTGTCTTGGTTTACAAATTGAGCTCCTTGAAAAAGGAATTTTAGTACATCAATCAAACTACACAGAAAAGATTCTGAAATGATTTAATATGGACAAAGCACATCCATTGAGTAACCCAATGGTGTTACGATCACTCGATGTGAAAAAGGATATTTTTCGTCCTAAAGAAAATAATGAAAAAGTTTTTGGTCCTAAAGTACCATATCTAAGCGCAATAGGTGCTTTGATGTATCTTGCTAATAACACAAGACAGAACATTGCATTCTCTGTTGATTTATTATCAAGATACAGTGTTGCACCTACAAGATGACATTGGAATGGAATTAAATATATAATGCGCTACCTTTGAGGAGCTACTGATTTAGGCTTATTTTATTCATATTAGTCTAAGCTTAAATTAGTTGGATATGCGGATGCGGGTTATTTATCCGACCCACACAAAGCTTGATCTCAGACGGGCTATTTATTCACATATGGAGGAACATCTATATCTTGGCGATCGACAAAACAAACAATTACAACTACTTCCTCAAATCATGCAGAGTTAATAGCGATTCATGAGGCAAGTCGCGAATGTGTGTGGTTGAGATCATTAATCAAACATATCTAAGAAGCATGTGGAAAAGTTACGGTCAAGGAAGATCTAACGACAATATATGAAGATAATGCTGCTTGTATTGCTCAATTGAAGGAAGAAGGCTATATTAAAGGAGACAGAATAAAGCATATTTCACTAAAATTTTTCTTCACTCACGGTCTAGAAAAGAATGGTGAAATTAGTATTCAATAAATCCGCTCTTGTAACAATTTAGCAGATTTATTTACCTAGTCTCTACCTTCCTCAACTTTCAAGAAATTGATTCACAACATTGGAATGCGTCGTCTTAAGGATCTTCAGTTAACTCGCGAACAGGGGGAGTAAACACTTTACTCTTTTTCCCTTAACTACGTTTTTGTCCCATAAGGTTTTTCCATAGTAAAGTTTTTAACGAGGCAGTATCCCATTCGCAATAATACACATCAAAGGGGGAGTGTTAAATATTTGATGTGTAATTATTTGTTAGACATATACAAAATAATTTATACTTAAGCCCACATCTTCAATAATATTTAGATATATACAAAAGTTCATTAATATGTAAAACCCACATCATTAATGTTTGTTGTATTTTGTACCACTAAACTTTACTATAAATATGTATCAATTTTCTTCATCATTACACCAACAAAAGTAATAAGAAAATTTCTCTTCTCCAATTTTCTCTATTCTTGTTATAATTCCTTTGTATTAATAGTCGATTTCGAACAGTAATAAGTTATAAGAATATTGATATTTAATATGCATATACATAAATTTAGCAAACTTTTTCATTAGAAAAGAGAGGGCGATTAGAGCCTTTAAGGTTTCTTTTTCGAATTGAATTCTAATAAAATTTTTTGCTCTAATTTATTGGTTGTATATTAAATATTCGTGTATTATCAAATTCATATTAAATCGTGCTTATAAACGAAAATTGTACGAATAAGTTCATACTATAGTTATAATTAATATGAACTGTGGTTGAATTAATAAAATAAATGGGACTCAAGTTGCAAGTGAACAACTGTGAGAGAGCATTAAATTATCATGTTGAAAAGAATATGGTTAGAATATTGAACCATAGTTATGACTAAAATTCAAGGAGGGAATAAATGTTTAGCATAAATTGGAAAGAGGTCCATGTGGGCTAACAAAAGGAAAATTAATGATGTTATTTATTCTTTGCTAATATCATAAAAGTATATAAGATACTCATAAATAATATCAAAATATTAGTATTTTGATAATAAAATTCATCCAAATAAGTTGGAGGGTAAAAGCCTAAGATTGATTATTAGGTCAATAACGAGACGTTTTATGTATTTATGGAAAATAATTTTAATAAACATGAATAAAAGCATAAGCGCTTTTATTAATAAAAAAAGCAAAGAGGTGGCTTATGAGCTTAATGATATTTGAAATGAAAGAAATAGATACATATTTCAAGAGTGAAATATTTTAAATTCTAATTAAAATTATGAATTTAATATCAAAGATATATCTAATTAACTCAAATGTGAGTAAATTTGTGTCTTCAATATATCATACAAAATACAATTCATTTGTGAATTGTTAATTCAAGTATCATCATATAGTGAGGATAAATGATCTTTTATATTATTTCAAGCAATCCTGTATAGATAAAAGTATCTATGTAGAAATCAACTTAAGAGTTGAAATCACAGGAATTAATGCATTATTATGTCTTAGCTATACCATGACTATACATGATGTCCCATTTCTTTCGAGATTCTAAGGAATCTGATTTTTGTTACAATTCTGTTGAATATAAGATTCAACTTGTATCTTAAAAATAATAGTTCAAAGTTGTATTGAGATATATTTTGAATGATCCAATAATAGTTTTTTAGATATTGATCCAAAAAGAAATAATAAAGACATATTCTCAATTATTTTTACTTCTATATGTGATTGAAATAGTAATACAATTTAATGACATATTACATTAAACTTTGTTGACTTAATTTGAATGAGTCGAATAAGTCAAAGAATGTTTAATAGTAAATTCAAATAAGTTTGAATTACTTATTTTTGTCATTTATAGGAAAATATGTAAATATCATTCAAAAGACAAATGATTTCCTTTTATAATTAGTCCATTAGTGATCTCATTGGAAGTGAGGGCAAAAAGGCATGTGGACTATTATATTTCATCACTCTCATTAAATATTGTATAATATATAGCCTTTATTAATTGATATCTCATAAGATTAGAACTTTGTACTGCTTCAAAAGGTTTATGAACCTTGTTGAGAATCAATTAGTTTAAAATTAATGCTTTGAGAACTGACTGTGGTAAGGTATATTTTATTATGATAAAATTCAAGCTTTATGTGATGAAAAGGAAATTGAACATCAGTATTCAATTCGTTCGCTCAACACAACAGTGTTATTAAGAGAAAAATATGACTCTTTGTGGTTAAATCAATGGTGGTTGTAACAGATTTATTTATCTCCTACTGAGGAGATATCCTATTAACAATCACATAAAGTCTTAACCAAGTGCCTTCTAAATTTATCACTTCCACTACTTATGAGTTGTGGACATGTCAAAAACCTAATTTTTGTAACCATAACCAAGGAGGATACAAATTTTTTCACCCTGGATACATCGAGCAAGTATTAGATACTACACTCAAGATGCAAAAGTGCATCTTTATGTAAAGTATCATAACATGTCAAAAGGACATGTCACAATGGGAGAAACACAAAGTGACAAAGTTCAGATCAAGTATTATTGTTTTCTTACAGAATAAGTTCACTAAGTTAGATGAGTTGAACCATTATTTATTATACCATTTTCCTTAAAATTGATGAACGTATCTCTCCATTGGAGTGGGAGAAATTTTGAGGTACATGAATATGTTCAAAAACCTCAAAACATTACAAATGATCGAGCTCTAGGTCTTGACCAATTTTCTATATTTTTTGTAACTAGATAGATCCAAACTGAACATAGTTCAAGTGGGAGCGTATAGAATTTTGAAAAATGTATGAGATATTTATCAAAATTTGGATCTGCGGAAAAATAGTTGAATATCATCGATTGATGTATTGATGACATGACTATTTTGCTTCAATTATTCAGTTCATAAAATGATGATGAGAGAAAGAGACTCTCCCATTCCCACACAAGAATAATGGATTAAAACTATGGAAAAAACAATGGCTTCTGTGAAATCGAACAGAGTTTATGAACTCGTTGGTTAGTCATAGGGAAGTAAGGCTATGAAGAACAAGTGGGTTCTCAAGCATTAGGTTGATGATAATATCAATGTATATTAAGTTCGCCTAATTGCAAAAGTACTATACACAATCCATTAGACGATCCATGCTATTATAACAAGTCAAGATCTAGAACAACATTAAGTAGTTATTAAGACTATTTTTTTCTCTATTATGAGAAGATAAATAAATCTAGAAGGAAAGACATGTAGATTTGTAACTAAGGCACAAGCAAAGGGTTTGTACGTTGAAATGATTAACTTATTACCTTAAATAGTCTTGCAAGATGAAGAAATATTCGATTTTATAATAAGATCAAATAGATTTGTTAGTATATCATTGCATGTCAATGACGTTCTGATAGCTGGAAATGACATGGAATGTGTGAATTAGATCAAAGTTTTGATTAATATCAAATTTTGAAATGATAGTTCTAAGTGAAATTGCTTATACTCTTAGAATTAAGATTCCAAGAGATTACTCCATTAAGTTGTTAACCTTGTCTTAAGAGACATAAACCGACAATGTTCTTGAGTTTTCAATATAAGCAATCTTAAGCCTATATGTATAACAAGATGGATAAAGGTCAAAGTGGACCTAACACTTGCATGCGTCCCATAACACAAATGAGAAAATGACGAATGATTAATTTTCCTTATGTGAGAGCTTTGTGAAGCCTCATATATACACTATAGTGTGTATACAATCTGATATTTATAATGCAGTTGCCATTATAAGCATATATCAGCCAAATCCAAGAAAAACAAATTAAAAACTGCGAAAAGGATACTGAGGTACCTTAAAGGCGTTGTAGGCTATTTTTTGTGTTGTCAGTTTGCAATAATATACAATTAAAAGGATGCACAAATGGTGATTGGGCTAGAGACATGGACAAGAGAGAATCCATTTTCAATATTATCTTGTTGATTGACAATAGTGTCATATTATGAAATAACAAGAAATAAACTTATGTCGCCCTATCAACCATAAAGCAGAGTGTATGTGATACTCTTATTTAGCCTGAGAAGCTAATTACTTAAGAAGGTTAATGAACCATCTTTATATTACTTCTACAAATGCTTGAATTGTAATATAAAAAAATGATAAACAATCTAATATAGTTTTTGCTGTGAAATTGAGATTCCGTATTAAGTTAAAACATACAAAGATTAAGTATCATTTTTTTATATAGCACATAAATGGTTCAGCATAAAAGATGTTTATGTTGAATATGCTAGATCTATGGGAGGCCATATGTTTAAGAACATATTATTCAATAGGGTTTGAATTTTGCAATACACGAGTGTGAATATTATTTATCAATAGTTGCTGTTATTTGAGATGCATGTAAGACAGAGAAATGACTCACTCATACAAGCGTTTACCCTTAGTCTGTTATTGGATAACAGATGTGAAGGATGAGGCTATTTTTGAACAAATGAGAGCTTGTTCAATAATGGAAACCATCTTGCTTGAAATATGAAAAACGTTTTCATGAAAGTGCAAGAAGGCAAGTATGTAAGAGATTATAAGTAATCTACAAATGGACTTGTTTAAGTAACATGCTCCTATTCTGTCTTTATAGCCAAAAGTAGTTCATAAAGTAAGTGAACTAAAGTTAGATGTTTTGACACATTTAACTGATGCTTTTCTATGGTGTTAATGAGACATGCACTTCTTTAAAATAGAAAGAAAATAGCACCATAACACATGATTTCATACCATGTGTGCTTATCGACCATAAGATGGGAAAGAAATGGTCTCAGCTTTTCCTAGTGTGAGACTCGAGCAACGAAACTATGGTTTTATTAGCTTGCTATCCTCAGGACCCTAACTTATTCTGAAAGTGTAGTCTAATGTGGCTATTTTAGAAGGAGACTCTAACAAGGTCAAGTATGATTCGACTTTGAATGAGCCCGACTGGATAAGCGAGTTAGATTATGATGGAGCGAATATAGTAAAAGGGGAAGATTACCATGTACTCACATCTTAAATTTCTATACTTCACAACCCGGGTAGTTATGCATGTGTGCATAGCTGTGATGATAGAAAATTGTAGAGATCAAAAGATTACAGGGGATGTGTTATGGAATCTAGGATAAGGCATACAATGCTTCGTGTATTTTTTTTCATCGGGTCGCTATATATCTGGAACGAGTATATAGCATTAGAGCTCTAGAGGTATGCTGGTCGCATGAACTATTTGCAAGTATGAAAGAGACAAAAAGTGATAGATCTGTTCTGTTACGTGCGAGTGGGAGATGTTGGATTTTAAACCCGATTTGCCCGTATCAGTACAGGTGTGGGTATATTCGGTGTTAGCTTTAGACCCGATATACCTATATTAATATCGGTATAGGCTAAAGTGAACAATATGTATGAGTACATGTTAACCAAATAATTAATTGAGGGGTCAAAAACCCAAAAATAATATTACTGTGTGTAGCGGTGCATTAAATTGCACCTATTCCACGCATTAGGTGCAGGTGGTGCATTAAATTGCACCTACTCTACACAGTAGATGCAGAGTCTTATAAAAGGACTCATTTTCTCTGCTAAAAGGGTAGAGAAAATATAATTCTCCCCGTATAAAAATATTATACGGTTTTGTCTCTATTTTATTTTAGTTCGTGGTTCGTATAACATTTTCCCATAAGGAGTAATTCGTTATCGACTAATAAACATAGTTCACAATCATACTCTTTCCGCTGCATTTTTTTAAAGACGTTTTCTGTACTTAAAAAGGTACTTAACTGTCTTTTATTCCATACATAATATATTGATATTATATTTCAACAGTTATTAAATTTATTTTGTATAAATAACTAGCCATTGATTTGAAAATCAATTGATGAAATTTGTTGAACTTTATAAAGTTATATATAGAAAATTTGGAGAATTCTTAACCAAAAAAAACATAAAAAAGGAAATAAGTAGCCTTTTCTGTTAGAGATTATCATTGCATTAAATAATTTCTTGACAAAATATATAGTCAATTCTCTATAATTCAAATATTATGAAGTTCCATATATATATATATATATTGTTTTATTTGAACTTCTGTTTACACTTCTTACGAATATATATATATATATATATATATATATATATATATATATATATATATATATATATATATATATATATATATGGGAAATAATGATCCGGAACACAATCAATCCGAATTAAGTTTGAAGAAAACAAAACACTTAACTATAAAGTCAAAGATCTTTTCCCAATGAATAAGACAAAAGAGACAGCTCTCACTTTTCTGAAAAAAGATAAAAGGGCTGACACCGAACAGAAAAAGGAAACAACCTTTTTCACCTAGACCAATAAGAAGGCGCATAGAGCTTACACCAAAAAGTTATTGGTGTAAAAGTTGGTGTGACACTAAAATACAAGGAAAACGATCACTGACATCTTTTCAGCTTCAATCTAAAGGATTCAAACGGGTCAAATTACTATCTAACAGAGTGATCAACGGCTCCGGAAGCACCACATTTCACCTGATCATCGATAAAGATTTATTACAGCTTACCAACCTACAACAGTTACATTTATGATAGAAGCCTATAAAAGGGAAGCTTCACAAGTTGAGAAGGTGCTGGTTGGTTTCACAATAGCATATACAAGAGAACTTGCTAGAGAACAATCAGATTCACAAATCCCTCTAAGAAATAAGTCATTCAAAATCAGTTTGTAAGGATTCCTAAGTGAGTTATAAACTTAAGGAAGCCCAAAACCAAAAACCTTTGTTAAAAACCAAAGCGTAAAAAAAATGTCTTACTTGGGTGAGTAGTGAGATTGGGATATAGCTTGAAGTAGGCGCTTTGAGTGGGATCTCCCTGTAGGACTCAGCTTAGATTCGAGGTAGAAGTCTAAGTGGTATATCCTGCTAAAGGCAAAAGGACATAGCTAGAAGTTGGTGCTTCTAGTGGTATATCCTACATCCGGAAGGAGGTACCATCCAGAGACAAACTGTAAGGCTTGAATTCTGCCAGTTGGAAAGAGATCACACTAGTGGAAAAGCTCAAAGGAAGGAACCTTTCCAGAATGGACGAAGGCGGGGCCGAACCAGTATAAGTCATTGTGTTTGATTTTCTTTAACTCTTTATTTATATTTGTATAATATTTTATATTTGCATCATCCAGATCCATAACATCCGGAAGCCATCAAACACGCTACACAAGACTTTTTAAAGTCTGTTAATTAGGTGAATAAGGGTCATTCACCCTCCTCTGACTTACAGGGACCGAGAAGTGGTATTAGAGCAAGTGCTCAAAGTAGAGATCTAACCATCTTGAGCTAAAGGTCCACATATTTTGATCTAAGAATCAAAATGAGTTTCTAAAACTCACAGCTCCTTCCGGAGGGTATGTCTATTACCTGTCCCCCACTTTTCACCAGTGAACACTACACGTTCTGGAAAAATTGGATGAAGAATTTTATTCAGGCTCAAAGTATGATGGCATGGATGGCCATTAAAGATGGCCCATTGAGCCTACGCATAAGGTAGATGGTTTAACTACCTGCAAGCCCTCGAGCTTATGGGATGAAAATGATTATAAGAGATTGCGCAAAAATGTAAATGCTATTAACATGCTTCATTGTGCTCTTAGTGCTATAGAATTTAACAGGATATCCAGATGTGAGACTGCACAAGAAATCTGGCAGAAATTGGAAGTCACCTATGAAGGAACCAACAAAGTAAGAGAGGCCAAACTTGATCTACTCTAGCAGAAACTTAAAACCTTCAAGATGGAGCCAAAAGAATCTATCAGCATTATGAACACTAGATATACAAATCTAGTGAATGAAATGAAGAGGCTTGGAAAGGAAATTCCTGAAGTGGATATGGTCAAGAAAGTACTCCGGAGTCTCACCAAGGAGTGGGATAACAAGAAGACTGCCATTGTGAAAGCTCATGACCTCAACTTCTATAGTTATGATGAGCTCATTGGCAATCTCTTGACTCAAGAGCTGTCTCTAGAGAGATAAATTCAACAGGAGAAGAAACCTGAAGAGAAGAAGAAAGCAATTGCACTTAAGGCAGAATCCACCGGATCAGCTTCATTCGGAGAAGAAGAGCAAGTCACTGAGTCCCTAAGCACCAAGGAGCAACTAGCTCTATTAACTAGACAGCTCAACAAGTTCTTACAAAAGAAAGAAAGGAGGAAGTCCAGGAAATATGAATCCCAAAGACCAAGGGAAGGCACATCCAAAAGAGATAGGCCTAGAGCAACAGTGAGGAAAGCAGCAGCTCATCTTCAACAAAAGGAGAAGAGACTGCCAACTGTGCATTCATGGCAATGACTGATCCGAAAGCAGAGCAATAAGAAAAGAATGTCTCTAAGTAAGATACAATGCAAATTGAAGAATCAAAATCAGAAACAGCAAATACTGAGGTAAACTCTTATTCTAATTCTGCTTCTAAATTTGACCTTGCTAGAGCTTTAGCTATTGTGATCAAAAGTGTGAAGAAGAACACCAAAGCAATCAAATCCTTAAGAAGACAAGTGTTGGAAATTGCTGAGGACAATGAAGCTTTGGTACAAGATGTCAACTTGATAAGAACAGTAAAGCATATTGATGAAGTTGAAGAAAATTTCCTGAGAAATCAAGTGCAGATATTAAGTGCCAACTTGATGGGGTTAGATAGGGAGCTAACTCTAATAAAGGAAGCATAATCAAACCCTCATCAAAGGAATCTAAGGAAGAATACACAAAGGAATCAACACCAAGCTACCAAAGGAAATCCAAAGCCTTCAAATTAAAAGTTAAAGGAGGTTAGCAGGCAACCACAAGTCCAAAGATATGCTGATGCACAAAAAGGAAAGGCTAAGGCAGTCTACAATCAGAAATCTGCCAAATAAAGAAGGAATAATGTAGCAGAAGTTGCTCCTCCAGCCAGCTTTTGGATACACTCCGGACCATCAACAAGTGTACCAGAAGCTGGATACAAAGGGAACTATAGGAAGGAGGATCTTGAAAAGATTAAAAAGAAGTAGGAGCAGAGCAGACCCATCTCAAGGTACAGGTTTTGTAGGAAAAACAATCATATTACTAAATTATATAGATTAAAAAATGGTTATTATGATGTTAATCCTTGTCCTGACAGTGTTATTAACCCGAGATGACCCAAATCTGATTGGGTACCCAAACCCACTTAATATATTTTGTAGGTATGCCTTAGATCCACAGTAGATCAACACACTTGGTACATTGATAGTGGATGCTTAAGGCACATGACATGTGATGAGAAGGCCTTCATCATATTAACTCAGAAGAAGGGAGACAAAGTAAGCTTTGGAGATAATAAAAAAGGACAGATCATTGGACATGGGACCATTAGATCTGAATTGAAGATAGAAGATGTCTCACTGGTTGATGGACTAAAGTTCAACTTGCTAAGTGTAGCCCAACTATGTGACAAGGGAAGAAAAGTCATATTTGATTCCGGAGGCTGCTCAATCTATGATAGTAAGTCTAATCAACTCATTCTTTATACACCTAGAGTAAATAATGTCTATTCTGTTAACATTAAAAATGAGAAAAAGAATATCTACTTGGTGTTTAAAGAAGAAGAGTCATGGCTATGGCACCGGAGGTTAGGACATGTTAGCATGAACCTCCTATCCAAACTAGCCAAAAAGGAATTATTAGTGGGTTTGCCTAAGGTTGCTTTTGATAAGGATCATCTATGCACTGCATGCCAATTAGGTAAATAATGTAAGAAAAGTTTCCCTTCTATCTCCTACATTCCTTCCAAAAGAGTACTTGAGCTCTTACACATTGATCTCTTCGGTCCAATTAAACCATTGAGTTTAGGTAGAAGAGAATACACCATGGTTATTGTGGATTATTATTCTTGATATAACTGGGTTCTCTTACTAGCAAGCAAAGATGAAGCGTTTGACTAATTCTAAAAAACATTCATCCGGATAGAAGTAGAACAAAGCATAAGCATTGCACGCATCCGGAGTGATATTGGTGGTGAGTTCAAAAATTAGCTTTTTGCTGAATTTTGTGACTCCAAGGGCATTGAACATAAATTCTATGCCCCTCACATGCCTCAATAAAATGGGTTTATTAAGAGAAAGAACATGTCCATAGTTGAAATGGCTAGAACAATGCTAAGTAAGAATTGTTTGCTAAAATACTTTTGGGGTGAGGCCGTTAACACAACATGCTATATTTTGAATAGAGCTCTCATTAGAAAGACCATAGAAAAGACCCCTTTTGAAATCTGGAAGGGAAGAAAACCCACAATTGGCTACTTTTAGGCATTCAGATGTAAATGCTACATCCTAAATGATAGAGAGCAACTGGGAAAATTTGATCTTAAATCTGATGAAGCAATTTTCCTTGGCTACTCAACAAATAGCAAGGCTTACAAAGTCTTCAACAAACAAACCCAAACTATGGTAGAGTCTATACATGTAGATTTCAATGAGACTAACCATACAGGTAAGAAAAGCTCCACTCCGAAAAATCCAATTTCAGAAGTTGAAAAATATGGAGAAAAGAAGGAAGCAGAAATTCCTGATTCATTCCAAATCAAGAAATATAAAGAAGAAGATGAAGGAATATCCTTTGATCCAGAAGTACAACAAGTTAATCTCAACCCACAAGAGATTAACTTTAATGAAGGCCGGGAAGAAGTAGTTGAGACAAAGGTGGAACAAGCTTCAATCCAGCATAAAGGCTTACAAAGGGAAATCCGAACTCATAGAAATCATCCGGTAGAAACTATTTTGGATGATATCCAAAATCTAGTCAGAACTAGAGGATAACTAAATAGGATGATGTGCCATCCTGATTTTGTCTCTCTTATTGAGCCAAAGAAATTTCAAGATGCTGAAGGAGATAAAAGCTGGATGATGGCAATGCAAGAAGAACTAAATCAATTCACTAGGAATGATGTATGGGATCTAGTGGCACCTCTAAAGGGATAGTCAATCATTAGAGCCAAATAGGTATTCTGAAACAAGCTAGATGAATCCAGAGTAGTGTTGAGGAACAAAGCAAGATTTGTTGCCCAAGGCTATAATCAACAGGAAGGGATTGACTTCAAAGAAACATTTCCCCCTGTAGCAAGACTGGAGGCAATCCGGATTCTATGCGCTTTTACATCATTCATGGGATTCACATTGTTCCAAATGGATGTCAAAAGTGCATTTCTCGATGGTGTTATTCAGGAAGAAGTCTATGTGAAGCAGCCACCTGGATTTGAAGATTTAAAGCATCCGGATCATGTCTACAAGTTAAAAAAGGCACTCTAGGGATTAAAGTAAGCACCTAAGGCTTGGTATGAGAGACTTACAACCTTTCTCATATCCAAGGGATATATTCGGGGCAAAGCAGATACTACCCTCTTCATTAAGAAAAAGAAGAATGATGTCATTCTGGTCCAAATTTATGTGGATGATATCATATTTGAAGCAACAGATGAAAGGATGTGTGAAGAATTCAATTCTCAAATGTAGAAAGAATTTGAGATGTCCATGATGGGAGAACTTAATTTCTTCCTTGGCTTACAAATTAAGCAAAGTCCGGATGGGATTTTCATTAACCAATCAAAGTATACTAAGGAGATCTTGAAGAAGTTTAAAATGGACAAGAGTGAGCCAATGTCTACTTCCAATGGGATCAGATACAGTCCTATCCAAGGATCATGGGGGAGAGGATGTTGATCAAAAGCTTTTATAGAGGGATGATTGGTTCACTTCTACACTTAACAGCAAGCAGGCCTGGCATACATTATGTAGCCTATTACTGTGTAAGATACCAAGCTAATCCTAAGGATTCTCATCTCAAAGCAGTTAAAAGGGTCCTTAGATACCTCTTAGGAACCACTGAAGTTGGATTGTGGTATCCTAGTAATGGAAATTTTACACTCTAAGGGTTCACTGATGTAGATTATAGCAGAGACACTCTTGAAAGGAAGAGTACATCCGGAGGTTGCCATTTCCTTGGAGATTACCTAGTATCATGGTATAATAAGAAGCAAACTTCAGTTGCCTTATCCACCACAGAAGCAGAATATATGGCATCTGGAAGTTGTGTGGCTCAACTTCTTTGGATCAAGCAACAACTAGAAGATTGTGGAGTTCAATCCGGATGTGTGGATGTTATGTGTGACAATAAGAGTGCCATTGATAAGTCAAAAAATCCAATCCCCCATAGCAAGATGAAACATGTCAACATAAGGTATCACTTCATCCGGGATCATATAATGAAGAAGGATGTTGCATTAGTTTACATCCCAACCAATGAGCAAATAGCAGACATCTTTACTAAGCCACTAAGTAAAGATCAATTTGGCAAGCTAAGAGAAGCAGTCGGGATGTCTAATCCAATTTAAGGAACATCCGGAAGAAACTCTATAGCAAATTTGACTCTTCATAAGTCAAGGAATCTGGAAGAGAAGAACAATTGAAGAAAAATCTATTCCGAAGGAAAGAGTACCACGTCAGCAGACAAGACAGGACACATAGTAGTAAGGCGCTGAAAAGCAATCATCCCTTTTTGAATTTCAAACGTTTATTGGGTGTTACACGCTTGGAAAATTCAACAGTTAAGTTTCAAAATAAACCGTTCCCATTCTCAGATTATACTGAAATTACCTCTCTCTCTTAAAATCTCGACTGCCATGTCATCAATCTAGCCAAATTAACGGCATTCGGATTACCAAAATACCCTCACCTTGAAAAATCTATATAAACCTATCAAATTTCCCTCTCTCCTTCACGCAAGCAACTTATCTACAGTTACTTTGCAAAAATCAAATCACAAACCCTAAATTCCTTCAATCTTACAAATGGCTGCAATCATGACAAGTGAAGGACCCAAATTGCTTCCCCAAAAGAATTTCGTTGATGAATCTACTCTCAACGAGAAAGACTTTACTCTTATAAACTTCAAACCTTCTAACTCCGTAATTCCTACGGATTACCTAGGAGACAACTTCTTATTCAAGACTGATCCATACTCAAAGCTAATTGAAGATCAACACTTAGGGAATTTTCTCAAGATCCAGTGTCCAACCTATCCGGAGTAAGTGAGAGAGTCTTATGACAATCTCAGAGCACACTCATTCCATGGTGCTCTGAGAATTCAATTTCAAGGAAGTACAACAATTACCCCAGAATTATTTGAGAAGTTCATAAACATGAAAAATGATGGGGTCCAGCTGAGAATTGATGGAGATGAGCACGACGTAAAGTACGAACCAAAGATGTGGTTGCATCCTAACTAATTTGGGGATAAATGTTCAACATATTTCCCGAAAGTTCCAAGATACCTCTAGCACACTTTCGCAAAATTGGTGCTTATCTAAAAGGGCTCCCTTACCATAGTGTCATCATTCCAGCACTGTGTGTTACAACATTGGGTGGAAAGTAGATTTGTTAATATGCTAGTCCTGATCACCCACTACATGAGATAACACAGGAATTCTCATGGAGCGCTTATCACCCGGATATTGATTGCCAATAAAGTAAACCTATTCGGATTCCAGTTAGTTACCGGAAAGGAAATTATAGAGAAGAATTTTAAAAAGCTGACCTTTAGGGAAACCTGGAACGAAGAGAAGGTAAAAAAGTTAAGGAATGCCAAGAAAAGCATAGCGAGAAAAGCAGTGGATCCAGTAGAAGCTCCGGTTCCTAAGAAAGCAAGAACCATAAAGCCAAAAGCAAAGAAGGAACTGGCCTTGGTTCCGTCTGAGGAAGTTAATGAGGTTGCTCTATCCTTAACCTAGCTAATGGCCAAATCTCCAGCCAAAAAGCCAAGGGGAAGGATAATTAAAGCTGTGGACAAACTAAAAAAAACCTGTGTGTGAGCTAGAGGTAAGAGAAACCATTGCAGTGGCTGCTGCTGCCATTAGAGAAGGATACCAAAAGGGGCAGAAAAGGAAAATAAAAGACATGCTAATGGAAGAGCATGAGTCTGATAGTAAGGAGACAAAGGATCAGGAACCTGCTCCCAAGAAGCAACTTCGGAAGAATGGGTTGAGCTTTACAGAGGCCTTAAAGGCACAAAAAGCTAAAGTGAAACTCCCAATCTGGAAAGCTACATCCAGAATAACCATAAGGGAACTATCTCCTAAAATAGCCTCTCCCATTGAATCCGAAAAAGGGAAGAAGATTATGTCATTAACCAAAGAGCTAATCCGGAAAGATAACATATTCCCGGATGATCCCCAATTTACTGAGATGATGTTAGCAGTAAAAGATAATCAGAAGATCAATCTTCTGACAAAGGAGAGACCCAAAGGCTCATTCGATATAGCAGCATCAAATAGCCCACTAGTCCTTATTTCATCAAAGCATCTGGGGCTTCTCAAAGAAGCAAATTACCAGGAAGAGAATTTATTGCATTTCCAAGCTAGATCCGGACCTCTTCCTGAAAACTTTCTGGACACAAGCCGGAAATGGTAGTGTTGGAAAGTCCTAAAAAGGCAACTGGAGGGAATGGTGAGGATAATTCTACCATTCCTGGACAAGAGATGATCGTGGTTGCAAGTCCTTTACAGGCAATAGAAGGGATGACTGAGGATATTACCAGTCATCCGAGGGTTGTGGAAGTTGAGGCAGGAAGTATAGAAGTAGCTGATTTGAACAAAACTTCATTTACTGAGGTAATCCCTAACTCAATGTCATTTAACATTAATATTGATATTACTGCTAGTATTGAAACAACAGTTGAGCATGGGGACAACTTAGATGCAAATTCTCCAATTGCATCTAAGGATCAGGAGTCTAACCCGCAGCATAAAGCTCCGAAGGAGGGACGTAGTCTGAGATCCAATGAGAACGCTCCTAGAGTGGACTCAAAGGGTGAGGCTAGTCCAAAGGAACGGTTGGAGGAAGAGAAGGAAGAAGAAGAAGAATCAGTCGAGATCGAAAGCAGTTCCAAATCTGAGACGCCTCTAGCAAGTCCAATCAGAATACCTATTACTAATGAAAATCCCACTCAAGCCAAAAAGATATCCACATCACTCAAGATTCTACAAGAGGCTACTCATAAAGAACAAGAGGAGAGCTACATCAACAAAGTCTCCGGAACATCTACAAACATTTAAAGGCTATGGAAAAGGTACTTCCTGAGGAATTCCAGCCTCTAGACTTCAAAAGGGAACTTAAAGTGATTAAGCGGGATGTTGAGAAGATAACGGAGAAAGTGGAGGACTTTCCCACTACTAATCAAGTAGCAGAAGTCTCCCTTGCCAAGGTCAAACCAATCCTTGAGCAAGTAAATACAAATATCGCTGGAGCTAGCAGATCTGCAGACCAGGCCAATACAGTGGTCACCAATAATTGTGCTATAATCTTGGATGAGATCACAGACCTATCTACTGAGCTTAAAGAATACACCGACAACAAGTTTGAAAGCTTGCTAAAATTCATTCTAGAAGTTGTTACCAAAGGAGAAGGAGATATTACTTGTGGACTCTCACTGTTAAATGGAGAGCATTAAGCTACACAAGAAATGGTCATAAACTTTCTTGATGAGGCTCTTCCCGCACTTTTAAAGAAGCAAGTGGATGAGATAATTGATGATAGTGGACACTACTCCACCGAAACAAATGATTTAATTAAGGCTCTCCAAGAGGCCTTTCACAAGGATCTCACTACACTCAACTCCAGTATCCATAATGTTCGGAGAGATATCTGCAATGATATTAAAGCATTAAAGTCAGGTATGGCTAATCTTTCACTCTCCTAGTCCGGATCCTCCTCCTCCACCAGCGATAGCCTTGTGATTCCAGTGGTCAGTGACCTTGTCAAACACATAGGAGACGCTGGATTTTTTGGGTACAAGCGCATGCTAACTCTTCTCAAGTGCATGTTTCTATACTTTGATAAAGAAGATCAGGCACATGCACTTTGAATGATTTCGGACATGACAGAGTCCTATAAAGAACTCCGGGTATTTTTGAGACCTTATCAACTCCTTCCGGCCACTGTTGAGACTATCTTTAAAAAGCACTCACAAGGGAATGTAGATTACTCCATCTACTCAAAAGCATGGCAGAAAAGCTGGGATTAGAGATCATATATGCTAATTGACCCCTAATCGGATGAAAACAATAAGAGGGAGAAGAGCACAACCAGCAAAGGAGGAGATGATATGGAAATAGATAAGTAAATATGTAAATGTGTAGTTAGCTATTGGTCTTATGTAAAAATCTTGTAATAGCTAGCCTTGACAATTTTTTCACTTATATGTACTCTGTATCTGTAATCCAGAACTTCATTGATGTTAACCATTGTTAACAGCAGATGTATATATATAGTGAAACACATTTATATAAAAATGCTTCTAAGAATAATCTATAATTGTACTTCAAAAATATAGAAGCCAAGAATGCAAAAAATATTGGGGGACTAGGGATGCTTAGATTATGGGGGAGTAAAATTTGTACAAGCCTAAGTATCAAGAATCATACTTAGCTCATATAAACTCATTTCCTTATGCTTAGTTGTCTTAGGTTTTTGTTTCCATCAAATGGGGGAGATTGTTAGGAAACAATGGTCCGGAACACAATCAATCCAGATCAGGCTTAAAGAAAACAAAACACCTAAGTATGAAAGAACCTAAGTAATTACATTAGGACACAAATCCAAATCATCCAGAATCCAAGACAAGTGAAGACAAACACCTAAGCATTAATGGAAACAAACTCTTAACCATTCAAGATCAGCATCCAGAAGAACTGATTGCTGAGCATCCGGATAAAGACGGATCAGAAAATATTAAGACATCCGAAAGACTCGTATATAAAGATAATGGGGAAAGTTTCAAAGATAACTGTTCCTTCCACCTTTTTAGTCTACAAAGTCAAAGATCCTTTCCTCATGAACAAGACAAAAGAGACAGCTCTCACTTTTTAGAAAAAGGATAAAAGGACTGACACCGGACAGAAAAAGGAAACAACCTTTTTCACCTAGACCAATAAGAAGGCGCATGGAGCTCACACCAAAAAGCTAATGGTATAAAAGTTGGTGTGACACTAAAATACAAGGAAAGCGATCACTGACATCTTTTCAACCTCAATCCTTAGGATTCAAACAGGTCAAATTACTATCTAACGAACTGATCAACGGCTCCAGAAGCGCCACATTTCACCTGATCGACGATGAAGATTAATTGCAGCTTACCAACCCACAACGGCTACATTTATGACAGAAGCCTATAAAAGGGAAGCTTCACAAGTTAAGAAGGTGCTGGTTGGTTTCACAATTGCATATTCAAGAGAACTTACTAGAGAACAATCAGATTCACAAATCCCTCCAAGAAACAAGTCATTCAAAATCAGTTTGTAAGGATTCCTAAGTGAGTTATAAACTTAAGGAAGTCCAAAACCAAAACCTTTGCTAAAAACCAAAGTGTAAAAAAATGTCCTACTTGGGTGAGTAGTGAGATTGGGATATAGCTTGAAGTAGGCGCTTTGAGTGGGATCTCCCTGTAGGACTCAGCTTAGATTTGAGGTAGAAGTCTAAGTGGTATATCCTACTAAAGGCAAAAGGACTCAGCTAGAAGTTGGTGCTTCTAGTGGTATATCCTACATCCGGAAGGAGGTACCATCCGGAGACAAACTGTAAGGCTTGATTTCTGCTAGTTGGAAAGAAATCACACTAGTGGAAAAGCTCAAAGGAAGGAACTTTTGGGGACTGAACGTAGGCGAGGCCAAACCAGTATAAATCATTGAATTTTATTTTCTTTAACTCTTATATTTGCATAATATTTTATATTTGCATCATCCGGATCCATAACATCCGGAAGCCATCAAACACACTACACAAGACTTTTTAAAGTCTGTTAATTCGGCGCATAAGGGTCATTCACCCCCCTCTGACCTTATATAAACCCTTACAGGGACTAACAATATATATATGAGTTAAATCGAGATCAAACTAAGGTTAGGTATTTACATAAATTCCATGCAAAACTTATAGTACATTTATTGTACGCCATTAAATTTAAAATACATTTGTGTGAACATATAAGCTAGAAACACTTATAAGAATGAGTTAGGCGGAACCCTAGCCGCTGAGATGCCTTCTCTCACAGGTGATTTAACTGGCAGTTTGACATAGGGATTGCTGCTCCTCCATCTACGATTTGTTTCCAACACCACGGACGGCTCATTTCGCATCTCCTCATTAAGGAGCAGACGATTAAGCCACCCAGGTTTTTCTCTTTTTACCGGCATTGTTTTTAGCTATCCTTCAAGGGGACAGGCGCCCCTCAATGATTGATTCCACTGGTGTTTTGGCTGGCAGTTCGTCAAGGGTATAGCCCTCGTAAATCCTCCTTAGGAGCGTTTATGAGCAGGCGGCTAGGGTTCTCATCTATTCCCTGGTCGCTCAGATTTTTTCTTACAAGCGACAGTCTCTCGGGTAGTAGTGATTGCGAACCTTACACTCACGATTTCTATGGCTACAGCCCCTCGCATGAGTTGGGCAGTTTGGGTCTTGTCGGAGCTTTGGTTCCTCTTCAGACGGTACTACTTCAAGACCTTTCCTTTGAAGTGATTTTGATTATCGGCTTGGGTCTCGAGAGTGGACACATTTCGAATGATGTTTCTTCCGTGGAAGGTGAATTTGTTTATCGGCTTGGATCTCGGTTTTAATCAGAGTCGACAGTTTGATGTCTCGACTTTGTGCCTATACGACCTCGAAATTGCTTTGAATCTTACGATGATGATGTCGTCATCGTTGCTGTTAGGCCTCATCATCTCAGCCTTCTCGCCGGGATTGAGTATGTTGCATCACGGGGAATTTCTTCCCGCCGTTCCTTATCATGCCGGCTACAATTCAGTTGCTGCTATGGATCTTTAGATTATTATGATCACACTCTGGGTTCTTTAGTTCGTTATTATTGCACTAGATTGCAAATGGCTCTCTTAACATCCTGGAGATGTTTTTAATTTTTCTTTTCTTTGTTTTGTTACTTTTTTCTTTTCATTTGAATAAATTGAGCCGATATTTGCCGAACCCAACCTTTAATTTAAAAAAAAAAGCTAAAAACACTCGGATATTAAAAATATGAATTTCATTTAAATGTTTGAGCGTGATAATTAAATACGATTTAGTAAAAGAAAACATTGGTGTAAAATGTGTGTGGAATATTGATGAAGTGAAAGTTCGTTAAGGGTTCCTTTTAGATGAGATGTGAACCTGATCTGTATTAAATGCATTATTAGGTAATCCTCTCATTTCATTGTAATTTGTCTGTACCGAGTGCCACTTCCACATGCTCAATCTATATCCTTTTAACCCAAAACGGTACCATATAGTGATGTAAAACATAACTAATACCCTTAAATTTGAGAATGACACTTTAAATTTATAAAATTTCTTGGTAAAAGTGCATAATTTGTCGTGAAAACTTTTGATTTGTTATGTTTCACGTAGTATAAATGTGGTTTTGTGATTCGATTTATGTAAGTTGAGAGGAATAACAAGAAAATTTCGACAAAATTAAGGAGCAAACTAATGACCTTTACCAAATTTAAGGAGGTTGAAGTATTATTGAAAATTTAGAATGACACATCGCAAAAAGCGTCAAGTTCAGAGATAAAAAAGCATTCAGACTAATTAAAATGCATATTTTCCCATTTCAAATATTATTGTTTATTAATTTTGAGAGGAAGAATATGAAAATCATATAAAGAATGAGTATTTTGAACTCTTTTCACTGTTGATTAATCATCTTCGTATATTGAAAAATGAATAGTATTTTATATAAATAAAAAGCTATAACGCACTAATTAACGAGCGAAAAGAGCCTAAAAAGTCCGATACTAAGAATATTCCCGCAAAAACAAAGATGAATAAATAAGGATAAAGAAGAAAGCAGAGATTATAGGCTACAAATTAGACAGATATAAATCACATAGGGTTGTAGTTTGCTTAGGCAAAAACAATTTGCTCTCTCCTTTTATTTATAAAAATATGGCATATGAATAACAATAACACTATTGAAAGACTTTTCACTTAATTTAATTGGAACAACCCAAAAAGTGTAAGAATTTGCACTCTGGAATCTCTTTTCTTTTCGCCCTATTTTTTCCCTTAGAAATTAGTCTTTACATGTGTCCTTCGCTAGTGGAGTTAGCTTCATATTGCTGCAAACTATGACTATTCTATAAGACATTCTAATAATTTGAAGCACAAAAATACTTTGGGGAGGAGAATTAAGGGAAAGGCTCCCAATTTATTTTTTTTATTTAATGATTACATCAATTAGATCAGTTAGTAGAAATATTATATATGTATTAAATTTTTTTTTATCAGAAAATTCGTTGTTATAAACCTTTAAACTCTATAGAGAGTACACAAAAATTGCGTTGTCTAAATGAGTGTGAGCTATAAAAAAAGTTCGGGATACTCATTAGGACCGGCCTTAAGCATAGGTCAAGGATGCGACGGTTTAGAGCCCACAATCAAAAGGGTCTCAATTTATTTATATATATATATATATATATATATAATTTCTAATATGAATGAGTTAGATTTTTTACTACAATGAAAAAAATAAAAAAACTATTATACTTTTCATTTAATATTAATTCATTAAATAACATTTTTAAGTAAAAAATTTCGATCAAACGGCTCCAATTTTTTTATTTCGACTAAAACCTCTGGCCGTAATACTCGTGATCAAGACAAAGTGATTGTAAATAAAGCTAGCCTTAACTTTCTTTTTTCTTCCCAACCAACAAAATGTAGCTTAGTTGGCTAAACAGACTGCGTAAGTTGGAGGATAACAAGGTTTGAATCCTACTAAATATACTTATTGGGAGGGATGAGTAGATTTAGCTGTGATTAAGTCTCGAATAAGAGGATACCTATAAATTTGCCAAAAAAAAAACTTTCTTTTTTCTTCCCTTAAAATATTTTTAATTATTATTCAGTATAAATGTTTATAATGAAGTGTCCTTAAACACATCTCAAGGGACATGTGGCTGATTGTCAAGAAAAAGCCAAGCAATGAGGTTTTAACAATAATTTAGTGTTTATAAGTCTATAATAGACAACCATTAATTTCCTCGTTATACATTTAAATAATATTTCTTAATTTCATTTTAGAGTTAGGGCTTGTTCAATGCTCATGACAATATTAATTTTTTTTTTGATAATTAACTATACAATATCATAAAATTTATTAATTTCCCTAAATCATGTTTATTTTTGTAATTTAGTAGTCAATCATAAATTAGGTTTGCCAACTCGGTTTGTCCGCAAATGTTGAGTTATGATATATGGATACAATCAAGCAGTTATCTGTATAACAGGAAAAAATATTTTCACATCCTTTGTCTTCTCAATTTTTGCTAATTAAGTCTCTAAATTTTGAATTTATTACATTAAATTCCCGAAACAAGCCACATGCTTTAAATCAAATGTAGTGTTCATCTTGTTAGCAAAGAGATAAAAACGTTTCATTTTTCGTTTCGGAAACTTAAACTCATTCTATTTGTTAATTTCTATTTCTGTGCTGCACAACCCAGTCAATTTTATAGGAGCTCTTATTGATAATATATTCACTTATTATCAATTAGACAATAAGATACAATATAAAACTCTTAACTGAAAGCCTATGATTTAAGAAATGTAAAGCAGAAAAAACAAAGAGTTGGAAGATAATCACATGGTGACTTACTAAACATCACCAATCACTTTAATGAAACAACTTAAGAGAGGGTTAAACGTTATATAAAGTTGTTAAGGTCTGTGTCATTGTCCCTAAAATGAACCCTAGAAGACAGGTAAGCAAGAGTAGACTGAGTTGTCAGTTTCCAATTGGTTCCATCCTTGGATGGAAATCACATACTCATCAAAACGAAAAAAACATCCTAAACACCATGGTACAAGGATAAATGCCTCTTCCTACAGTTTTTGGTGTGTGTGATAATAGAACTCCAAGTGCTATAAATTAAAAAATATTACACAGAGAACCGTATCATTTTAGTGTAAAAGCCCTCAATATATATTTCGACATGTACGAATATAAATTTGTATATAACACTTTAGACCTATTGGCATAGATGACTGAATCTACATTGATGGTCTTTTTTTTCACACCAAAAGACTTGGATCTCTGTAAAATTTAATCCGTTATTTTGATATTTTATCGAGGCTGAATATATCACCAGCCTCTTTAACTTGTCCCTAATCGCCCCTTGCCTCCCTCGAACTTGTCTAAAGTTCCTCTCGCCCCCCTGAACTTATCTAAATTGCACCTCATGACCCCTTTCGGCTGACGTGGCATTAACTTTTCAAGCATTTCCAAATAACCTGCCACGTCAGCCGAAAGGGGTCATGAGGTACACTTTGGACAAGTTCAGGGGGCGAGAAGAACTTTTGAAAGTTCAGATATGCGAGAGGTGATTAGCAAGTACAGGGGGTTCCTAATACATTAGGACTTTTATGGACACACATGACGAAAGTGATAACTAAAATCGAAACAACGTTAGAGAACAATTAAGACTTTAAGTAATATTCAACCCTTCAATATATTTTGAATGGCTAGAATTTATTACAACTCCTAATGAAAATTTTCTCCAGCTTATTTGTGTCCGTCTCATTTCAACTTTACTCTAAACTTAGTTTACCAAAATTGTATAAAAGGTCGTTAATACATATATTAAGGACCAAATTAAAGGTGATTAGCTTGTTTTGTTTCCACTACTAGATCTGACTCAGACGATAATATAGCTTTTCTTTTCAATTAATTAATATAACCGAGTACATAAAAAGGATAAATATATATAGTGCCCTCCATATGCATATAGTTTCCATCCACCTCCTCCATTGATTCCATTTCTCTAACATTATACCAAAAAAACATTTCCAGTTTCCAAAAATGGAAAACTTCACCCACAAGGAATTACTCTCCTGCTACGGATTTCACGGTATGGAAACAGGATTTCACGATCTTATCATTTCTTGCCATCAAAATGGGATCAAATCAACGCCGTCATCTTCATCTCCCATGGACGATCAGACGGCCAACAACTTGACAGGTAATAACATCACTGTTCCTGTAAATTTCCTTGAATCTTTTCCAAACTTGATTCAAAATTCATCGCAACCATCTTCCACAACCAAGTTCCCAGAATTGTCCTTATTCTTACAACAACCAAACAATCAGTCAACCTTAATTTTTCCTAATCAACCCGGGCCGAAAACCGAGTGGCTGAGATCAGTCAACCAGGCGTTGTATCCAGCAAAAGGGTACAGTGACTACTGGCTAAGCACGACAAAGACACAGCCGATGAAATACAGTGGCCGGAAACTACAGAGCCAGAATCACAAAACGACGCCGTACACGGCGCCGGGGAAGCTGTTTAGAGGAGTGAGGCAAAGGCATTGGGGAAAATGGGTGGCGGAGATTCGATTACCGAGGAACCGTACCAGGGTTTGGTTGGGGACGTTTGACACAGCTGAAGAAGCGGCAATGGCGTATGATACGGCTGCATATATGTTACGGGGAGATTATGCGCACTTGAATTTTCCTGATCTTAAGCATCAGTTGAGTAATTCCAGTTCTTTGAATGCTAATACTGCTGCTCTTCTTCAAGCCAAATTGCAGGCGGTTTCGGGTCAGAAAAAGAATGTTGATTTGTGTTCGAATTCGAAATTATCTGATGCGAAAACCCAGATTCCGGCGAGTAAAAGTGGAAGTGATATTCAGTTTGATGCAATTAAGGATCAGACCAGTAGAGTTGTGTCGTATGATAATAGTTCGGATGGGGTTCAGTTAAGTAGAATGCCTTCTTTGGACATGGATATGATTTGGGATGCTTTGTTAGTCTCTGATTCTTGACTTTTTTTTTACTGTTGTTAAGGCTGATTTATGTTAATTCATATTTTCGGGAGTTATTTTTACTATTATCATTCTTATTATTAATAGTTTAATATTTGGTTTTGGATGTGAGCATATATATATGGTTGCCCATTATCTGGAATTCATTTTCTCCTTATATGGATTTGGAGTTAGTAAGTTGTATATTTCAGTTAATTTTAATTATGATTGAGTTTTAATTGTTGAGATTGAGTTTTAGTGGTTTATGACGTCCGCAATACAATTAAATTTGAACTATTAAAACTCAGTAAATAGTAGATTGACTGAAATGTACAATTATACCATTTTCCAACTTTATTAGAAAATCCAAATCCATGTCTCTCAAGTTTTGATACTTGAGAATTTGAAGTTTTCCTCTCCTAAAAATTGTCATGTGTCTAATTTAAATGCTGAGATGAAAGAGAACACTGAACAACACAATTTATTCAGCAGGTTACCATCAAAATATAAGTAGAAAAACTATAGAAATTGATTAGTTTGGATAATTTTTATGATAAACAGCGTAGTTTTGTTTTAACAATTCATGAGTTTTTGTACATAGATCTTGATTTGTAATTTTCTGGGATGAATTTTGTCATATTTTTTTAATTTGACTTTTTATAATAAAGAATTAGTATATATAGTAGCTATTTTGATAAACTTTTAGAGATGGGATGGGTATACGAGTCATTATGATTGGTTGTTCAAAGTCAGATAGGCCCAACAAAAAGGGGGAAATGGGTTTTTTTTGCGGGCCAAGAGTTTTAATTAATGTGGAGGATAATCTTATAAATTATGGTCGGAAATTTAATATTGTACTACTATATGATAATGATGTTTATGTTAGGATTATCAATCAATTAAGTAACGAATTAATGGACCAGACTAACAAAAAAAAAAAAATTAGTTAAGCAAAATTTAGAAGCATATGAAGTAAAGTTGATGTTACCACTAGCCTCCTTTCATCAATCATTGGAAGAAAATAATTTCCTCTATTAAACATTTTAAATTTTAGTACTCCAAAGATTAAGAATTCATACACCACAAATTTATGTATACACCAATGATATTATTATATCATTAGCCTCCACTTTTCCCTTTATTGTTTTATTGGTTTTATGTTCAATTAATCATTTTTAATAAAAAAAATGATTCTGTTAACCATAATTCACGAGATTCTTGATGATTATGGAGTTAATGTAAGGGTAAAAGTTCCTTTGAAAAAAGAGTAAAGTTGGTGTAATGGTACCTTACCCCTTTCTAAGGCCCGAGAAAATAATAAAATCCAATGATAACTATTATAAATATATTCATATATATAAGATGAACAAAATATTATAAACCCTCGTATCAAAAAAAATTAACGGTTTGTGAGATATAGTCGTTTTAAGTTATGAAAATTAAATTAAATAGGAGAGAAAGTTGTTACAATGGAGAGTCTTATATTAACTTAAAAGCAAGATTTAAAAGTTAAAATGTTGTAATTAAGAAAAAATATAGGTAATTAAGAGAAATGAAATTTGTGAGATTGATATTTATAAAATTGAAGATCCAAAATTTTATATTTAGCTAAGTTGTCCTTATAAATATGTGCGTGAGACATGTTCGTCGGACGGGCTGAGCCGGGCCTAATCAGGCTTTTGACTAAAAACATCAACCCAAACCCGGACCAGCTCACACTTTAACACTTCGGACTTAGGCCGGACTTTAAAGGTCATTCTCACGCCCGGCCCAAAGCCCATAAATAGTTTTCTTTTAATTTCTTAGTATATTAAAGAGTAAAAAAGGACAAATTTAATACAAATATGTTCAAATCGTAAGTATAATTGGATTAGTAACTTGACTAATTTAATAAATAGATAGATTAAAATATAACAACTCAAAACAATTATTAAGTATACTATATAAATATAATTATTATTTATTGGGCCAGGCTCGAGTAGTTATATAAAAACCAAACCCGGCCCATTAAATATCGAGCATTAGCGGGCTAGGGCCGGACTTTATCGAAAAATGAGAGTCGAAGTCCAGCCCATTTGAGCGGGCTCGAGCCGGGGGAATCATATTTTATGCATTTGATGCATATTGAAGATAGAAGACTAAAATCGAAACTGTAAGCATAACAATCGATAAATAGTACTATAAAGCTATCATTCAGAATCAATTAATATAAGGTTAGAGTTACGCATCATATAGATCTAACCCAAAATGAGACACGAAAGCATCACTTTTCATACAAATATGCCTGTTTCTCAGTAATTTGAGTTTTTTAAATGTCGATGATCAAATTGATACCTAAACTTTATTATCAGATTTACAAGTCAATTACAAGGCTCAAAGACTAGATATAACAAACAATACGTTTCTACTTCTTAGCAGGCAAACAATAGATTCCTACTGCTTAACAGAGAAAAAAACTTTATTAGGTATAAATTGAGATATTCTCCAAGCTTAATTTCATCATCTCATGGTCAACTCTTCCATCTCCATACCTTGTGCCATTCCTGAAGTGTCGATATCCAAGCCTTCAGAATCCGCATTTAACTGCACTCCATATTCCTTTCGCTTGATTCATTTTCGTCTTGTTTGGATTCGCTTTCACCTAATTCAGCACTAGTTTCAGTTTCAGCTTCTTGCGGTGGTTGGTAAAGAAAGCCTCTGAGATTCTCAGATCCAAAAGTGACAGTAACAATGAATCCACTTTCGTATTTACCATCTATAACCCCTGCCACTTGATATTTTCCTGACATTGCTGAAACTGAAGGGGTTTTAAGAGGAACTGCAAAAAGATGCATTAATTCGGTTAAATATGAATGAACAGGAAATGAAATAAGGGGAGAGAAGATTCAATTCAAAACCCTAGAAATCAAGAAACCCAAATAGTACATTAAAGCTGTCATGATCAAGAATTCCTTCCGCAATAAAATAAGCCAAAAGAACCAAAAGGCCCCATCAAAAGCTAAAAGTTGAGGCCATTCATCCACCGATTCTAATCATAAAACAAATAATATTATTTATGCATAATATCTTAACAAATTTTGACTGCTTCAAATGTTGGGGTTCTGCGAAAAGATGCATTCACTCGGTTAAATATGAATGAACAGGGAATGAAAAAGACAAAGAGGTCATGTATGCACAGACCAGAAGAGCGAGGAGTGCTGAAGCCGCGAGCCTTAAAGAAGTAAATCTGTTCATAGTGGTGGAGCAGGTAACGGTAGTGTCTGTGCAGCACGGAACCCACATTCGTAGCCAATTTTGGGAACTTGAAAACGGCAGTTACTTCGTTCCATCTATTCTCTCTTACTGCCTGAAAATCCAGTCCACCCAGATTATTCCAATAACAAAAACACACAATGATCAATGCAAAAACTAAGTCATTACTAGTACTTACTATAACAAAAAACAATATTATCTATGCTTCAATTGGAAAACAACTTAAGGTTTTTTATAGGCAAGTTAGAAAAAGAAGTTGAGGACTTGTATAACGCTAAATTTGGAGGTTACTTGAAGCAAATAAGTATACAACTTATACCTGCTTATGACCGCCACGAGCTGTAACCTCCAGAAAGAGGCGATGCAAGTCCACCTTCTTTCCGCCTATAATCGGTGTACTGATCAGAGTGCAAATACTGTGATATTATTGCCCTTTCTTTCATTTAAAAAGCAACTTTGACCATCAAACTGTAGGAAGACAAATGACCAAAACAAACGCTATCAATTTACTTAAGGAATCAGGAGTCTTGTTGCATAAACAAAGGGAGACAGCTATCTGAAACTGATTACAGAATGGGATTCTAAGAACATTGAAAATAATCTCACTGTGAAAATTGATTAGGTCAATGAAGTAGCAATTCCATCAACACTTTAACATGTAAACTATTCAAGCACTATAACCAAGACTCATGCAAAAACCCAAACAAAAAGAGCTTGACAATGCAATCGTACTGTACTGGACTATTGAAAAATTCTACATAATTTACTGATGCTAGAGCCATATAGCCGAATCGCAAAAGCCCAAATCATATTTCAGCTTCATTTTTCACATTCTAATAACCATTTTCTCAAAACCCTAAAAGAAAAATACAGACGAATCTTACAAGAATCTGGTGTTCATAGAAGCAAGAAGCTTCTTTAAAGTTTCCATGAAAAGCTTAGTATTGTCTCTAACATCTTCATAACTTGCCAGGGGATCTGGGTATTCTACATACTTTGAAACTGCACTCTGCTTTCCAATTGAACTCGAAGCCATTTCTTCTACAAACACAATGTGTAGATTAGCATTTAATAAACAATCAAAAACATACCCATAAAAGCATAATGCAGATTTAAGGGGAAAGAATATTCAATTCGAAACCCTAGAAATCAAGAAACCCAAATAGCACATTAAAGCTGCTAAGATCAAGAATTCCTTCAGTAATAAAAATTAAATCAACCCAAAGGCAAAAACCCCATTTTCGCTCAAAAAATAGACCTTGATACTTCAAATCTGTATCTGAGAGAGCTCTGATGGAAACAAACTTACATTGACCAAATAGAGATCACCGGAGAAGAAGAAGCGTATTTTTAGATACGGTTACAACAGCTTTATATAGCTCTTAATCACAATTCCTATTCTACCCTTGAACTACAACGGCTACTAACAAACTCTTGGTAAAATATACAAAATGATCCTTAAACACCTTAACAATACACTTCTTTATCCTGTAAATCTCAACCGGAATTAGGAACAGAAAAGCTAATGACTTAGTTTGGTTCAATTGTTGATCTTCAATATTTGGGGATTTTTGTTTAGTTTAGTAGAGTTATTGAATTAGCAACGAAGTAATTGTTCTGTTATTAATTTACCGATATTTTACCTTAAGTTGAATTGCGATTCGAAGAGGTATCTGGCTCAAGCATAGATAATGATATTGGTTTCAATTATATGTACTAGTAATGACTTAGTTTTTAGATGCAAAGCCTAATTCATCATGGCGTATTTTTGCTATTACAGTAATTTGGCTGGATTTTCTTCAATCTCTTTACTTGTTGGAGCGCGTTATCGATGGAAAAACCGTAAGTGGATACCTTGTTACTGTCACTATACTATAGGACCAGAGAATCTCAAAGGCTTTCTTTACAAAGCACCAGAACACCAATCATGCCAAGTACAATGGAATATTGAATATACTGAAGTACAATGGAATATTGAATATACTAATTGGCATATACATATCGATGCAGTTTCCATTACGGTAAGTTTCTTAATCAGGTTCATCAGGAGCAAGGGGAGAAAAACAAAGAACGACACCAAACCGAAATGAAGGATTACAGAGTAAGACTGGATGGGCAAAAGTAACAAGCAATGCAGTTTTATTACAGCAACAATTACCTGGACAACAACATGGACTCAGATATGAAACCGGCTGGTATAGGACGGGACTTTGCTGCATACTGGTGAAATATGGAAGAAGTTGTCAAGCTTAAAGCGAATACGAAGAAGACGAAAATGAAACTAGTTCTGAAGCTGAAAGCAAATACGAAGAAGATGAAAGCAAATCGAGCGCAAGGAATACAGCAAGGATAAATTTATTTGGTGTGTAGATACATGTTGATTCTGATAGCTTGGATATTGAGAGTTCACGAAATGCAGAATACAATAGAGATTGAAGAGTTGACAAGGTGGAGAGTTGATAAAAACTGGGAGAAGATCCCAACCCAGATACAAAAGATTACCTGTTCAAGTTGTTTTGACTTCAACGGGTATTCTTTTTTGTGTCTGAATTGGGATATTCGATCTCCAAGCTTTCATAATCTCGACACCTTGCCAACCTCTTCCATCTTCATTGTAACCTGCATTTCCTGAACTCTCAATATTCAAGCTATCAGAATCAACATTTATTTGCACACCAAATAAATAAATCCTTCCCATAGTCCTTTCCATCGTTTTACCACCGTCTTCTTTGTATCAATTTCACCTTCAGAACTACTTTCATTGTCGCCTTCTTCTCTTTCGCTTTCACCTTTACAACTACTTTTATTTCCTCCAGTACACAGTAAATCCCCTCTAGAATCGTCCGTCTTCATATCTGAATCATGTTGTTGTTCGAGTATCCATTGTTGTATTGGAACTGCATTGCTTGCTACTTTTGCCCATTCCAATCTTGCCTTGTAACCCCATTTTGGTTCGGAATCGTTGTTTTTCACCCCTCATTCTAGATAATCGTGATTCAAAAAATCACATCAATGATGATGGAAACTGCATCAACCTGTATTGATCAATTAGTAGAAACATCATTCATATGGCATATTGTTACGGCTTTTTGGGTTTGGTTTAGCTTATTCCATGGTTCACCAATCATTCTACTCATCTCCCCGGGATAAAGAGGCTTCAGTTTCTCATGCTGCTCTGCGAAGATTCTTCAAAATCATGCCAAGTGCCCAAGAATGAGGTCATCCTACTGGAATTACTAATCCTGTATCAGACGACACGGAAAGAAAAACGACACACAAAGGAGAAATCCTACTTATCCTAAGACCTAACACAAGCAGCTACAATTTCATCCTTGCGGAGCAGCACATGAGACTGAAGCCTGTTTATCCCCGTGAAGACAAACAGGGAGATGGCTATAAATATAATGATTGGTGAACTAAACGAAAGCCAAAAAGCTGTAAGAAAATGCCATCTAAATGATGAGTCTACTAATTGAAAGATAAAGGTTGATGCAATTTCCATTAATTATCATTGATCATGAATTTTTTGATCAGGTTAAATGGAGCAAGGGGTGAAAGACAAACGACGATACCAAACGGAGAAGGTGGATTACAAAGCAAGACTAGAAGGGGCAAATGTAACAGGCAATGCAGTTCCAGTACAGCAAATAAATGAAGATGAAAGTAAACCAAGCCCAAAGATAGAAAGGATAGTCAGTAGTGACTACAAGTGCATTGCAATCATCACACATTAGTATAGGTCACACACAGTGCAAAATGAACAGAGCTTCACATTGTGAAATTGCATCAATTCTATGTCAGATTAGCGAAATGTAACTTTTGCCTTCTCTAAAACCACTCTTGAACCTGCGAGGAACATGATGCAATATACCTCATCCTTCCAGTTCCAGTAGTCTCCTGCGTATAGCCTTTACACTCCAGTTATCTGAAACAAAAAATATAAACATACATAATCTTGTTTCACCAGCTCATTGACCTATCTAAAATAAACCCAATAAAAGAAAAGAAACGCAAGCTGCCAGATGACAGCTTAACCACACATGCAAACTTGGTGCAAGATAACAAAGTCCACATTTCAGAAAATTGGAATTGAGGATGAAATCATTCTAATAATATGTATTTACTCCATAGTGTACATCAATTTTGACAAATAAATGATACCTGTACCTGATATGAACATGTATACAGAGGAGTATACTCCCAATTCGGCTCGGTTTCAATTTTGAAAACACAATAACTATGGAAAAGAATAAGAAAATTACAAGTCTATTGAGAAATGGTATACTACAAGTGACACTAACTGAATGTTATGTCCTAGACGACAGAAGACTTCAATCCATTCAATGAAAAGACTGGAATGGGCAAAAGTAACAAGCAATGCAGTTTTGATACAACAATAAATTCCTGGACAACAACAGGACTGAGATATGAGAACGGCTGAAACTGCATACTGATGGAAATGAAAGAAGTTGTGAATGTGAAAGCGAATACGAAGGAGACGAAAATGAAACTAGTTCTGAAGCTGAAAGCATATACGAAGAAGATGAAACCAAATCGAGAGAAAGGAATTCATTTGGTGTGCAGATAAATAAATGCTGATTCTGATAGCTTGGATTCAATGGAAGAGGTTGATAAGGTTTGGAGATGGTGAAAGCTTGGAGATCATCACATTCCAGGCACAAAAGAATAACTGTTGAAGTCAAACAACTTAAACAGATATTCTTTTGTGTCTGAAATGTGATATTATCGAAACTTTCATCATATCCACACCTTGTCAACCTCTTCCATCTCCACTGTAACCTTTTGCATTTCCTGAATTCCCAAATATCCAAGCAATCAGGATGAATATTTATTTATTTTCTCACCAAATAAATCTATCCTTCCCATATTCCTTTGGTTCGTTTTACTGCCATCTTCGTATCGATTTCACCTTCAGAACTACTTTCATTGTCGCCTTCTTCTTTTTGGCTTTCACCTTCACTACTACTTTTATTTCCTCCAATTTACAGATATTCCCCTCCATATTAGTCCGTCTTCATATCTGAATCCTGTTGTTGTTCAGGTTTCCATTGCTGTATTGGAATTGCATTTCTGGCTAGTTTTGCCCCTTCCAATCTTGCCCTGTAATCCTCCATTTCGGTCTGGAATCGTTCCTTGTCTCTCACCCCTTGCTCCATACTAACCCGACTTAAAAAAATCACAATCAATTATAATGGAAAAAGGCATCAACCTGTATCCATTTATTAGTATATTCATCATTCATATGGTATTTTCTTTTAAGTGAAGCGGAGGAGAGAAAGATTAGGTGCAGGACCCCAAGCAACTATAATTAAAGAGCATATTTGCATACTACTCTAACAAGAAGTTGAGGACTCCCATAATACTTAAATTCGGATAATATATTTTCGGAGCCCAGCCAAGACCAGTTTGGCTGCCACTGTTTTGCAGGATGCGTTGGATCAAGTTGTAAACTGGTAGGCGTTATTGATGGAAACTACCAAAGAGGACACCTTGTTACTGTCACTATAGCATCCAAGAAGCTCAATGGCTTTCTTTACAAAGCACCACAAGAGCAATCATCAGTCTGTAAATATATGCCCCGGGTTCAGCAGGAAGTCTGTAAATATATGCTCATATTCCGGCATTTTCCCATACCCTGCCCATATAGTCTGTAAATGCCGGAATATGGGCATATATTTACAGGCTTCCTGAGGTAATTGGCATGACTGGCCTAATGGTGCTCTGTAAAGAAAGCCATTGAGCTTCTCTCGGATCCTATAGTCACACACAGTTACAAGGTGTCGGCTTTTGTAATTTCCATCGATAACGCCTACCACTTGACAACTTCTGACATTGCAGAAACAATAGCTTGGTGTTCAACTGCAGTCTTCTTTACAGATGAAGTTGGACCCATTTCTTTAATTACTTTCTTTTTAAAACACTCCATATGTTGAACAAAATTAAATTAATTAACCAGCAAACAAGAAAAGATTCATGGACTCTTCTTCTGCAAAGACAATACTGTTTAGATTGACTTTCAAAAAAGATACACATAGAATCATGATAAAGATATTTTATAATTATTTATCTATTCAATTTGGAAACCCAAGAAACCAAGAAACCCCGAATGTATGAATTAAAGAAAGACCCAAATTGAATCTATACTACACAGAGAGGCCAAAAGAAGTGACAAGATTCACCAAGAAAGCTTAAATACTATCCCTTTTCTCTCAATACTTCGAGGTCTATACAGTGACATTCTAAAGATAGCAGTACATTTACTACAAATATTCAATTCAAAACCCAAGAAATCAAGAAAATTTGAGAAAGAAGCAAAAGGTCCCATCACAAGGTTAAAGTTGCGATCTTTTATCTAAACTACACACTCAGAGAGGCCAACAAGAAAAAACCAAGAAAGCTCTAATATATAATTAATTAAACCCCACTTTTTCTGAAAAGAACCGACCTTGATTGTTTGAAATCAATATCTGCCAAACCTGTGATATTGAAAGAAAACAGAATTGTATTGTTAGCTGCGGTTATATATAGATGATAAAGTGCAATTCCTACTCTACCCTTGAAAGACAGCGTCTACTAACTAATTTTTGGTAAACTATACAAATTGATCCCTAAACAACTTAACATGCACTTATTCTTCCTGTAATTTAATTTCTGTTTGGTTAATGATCCTTAAACTATTGGTGAAACTGTTTTTCTGACAAAATTACACCCCTAATGGTACATTAAGACATAATCATGCCTGATACCCGCACACCCTAGCCCGAGCCAAGTCATGTGGGCCACGCTCATAGACTCCATTTTTACTAGTTTGGCTTGAGTTCTTTAGAAGAAAAATTTGTATGAGTTGGATTTAGTTTTTATAATATTCAAACCCAGCCCGATAAATAAAAAATTTATTTATAATGCATATATATTATATGTTGTAGAATATGGGCAACAATTACTACATTAAAAGCATTATGATTGTAAAAGTAATCAATTACTAAAGTAGTAGAATATTTTACTCAAATAATATGTTGAAAAATTAAATAAAATTTAGAGTAAAGTATATAATTGGGCTAAAGCCCATAAAAAAATTTTAACAAAAAACTTTAGCCTATAGCTTTTTTGCCCAAAACAAGAGCAAAACACAATATTTGTACGTTTCTTCACATTCAACAACTTTTTTACGTTTCTTCACCCAGCTGGTATAATGCTAATATATGTGTGTGTTTTGTTTGATTGAGATTTTGTTTAGTCGCATCTGGTATAATGTTGGTATAAATGTATTTTTGTGTTTGTTCTACTGATATAAACCTGGTATAATGCTAGTATTAATGTAATATTTATTTTATTACTATTTTGTTTAATCACACATGATATAAACATGGTAAAATGCTGGTATAAATGTGGTCTTTGTTTGATTTCTTTCATAAAAATAGATGTTTATGTTTTTTGTTTTACACACCTGGTATAATGCTGGTATAATGCTTTGTATAAAGTGATTTTTATTTGATTCTTTCATAAAATAGATTTTTATGGTTTTTGTTCTCCACACCTGGTATAATGCTGGTATAAATGTGGTTTTTATTATTTCTTTTATAAAAATAGATGCATATGTTTGGTTTTATTTTTCACACATGCTGGTATAAAGTGATTTTTATTTGATTTCTTTCATAAAATAGATTTTTATAGTTTTGGTTCTTCACACCTGGTATAATGCTTGTATCATCTATTACATATCTTCAAAAATAAAAAATCTTTAAAAGTATATCATAATGTATCTACTTTCGAAGCTAAAAATGAGACGAACAAAAAACTCTAAAGCAGTATATCGAAAAAATAAACGATTTTGTGAGATAAATGTAAAATAAAGTAAAAAAAAAAGGAAGGAATCACATATATAGGGGAGGAACGTAAATATTGAAAAGAGAAAGTTTAAAAACTGCCAAACAATTATTTATAAAAGTAGAGGGCAAAAAGGTATATATTTTATCCAACCCCTACATTTAGTATGTTGGGGAAACTCGGTAGAATGAAGCATATCTGAAGTCATGACAAACACTTTTAGATTGAAACTTATTCGACGGTACTACCGAATAATTCAATCAGATTAAATAAAAAATCAACAAGAACTTTAGAACGAATGTTGTTGTGAAGTTATGTACAGAAAAATGTCTGTAAAAATCTATCTATGCCAATGCCTGGTCATCTCTATATATAGAGAACCGAAGTAACCGTCAAAATAACTATTTTTACAGTTATTTTCGTCCTGATCACAGCGTGTCGCGACCGCGACTCCTAATGTCGCGATCGTGGCTTTAAAAGACAAAACCTACTGTTTCACAATTGATGTGTGTCGCGACTATGATTTTTCTTGTCACGAGCGCGATACGATGCACAGACAATTGGTGAATTTTTTTATGAATTTTTTTGTTAAGTTATAAAAAAATCAGCTTGACTGGTTCAATAGAAAAAAAAACCGGTGAAGTAGTCAAAATAGCTTGAGGGCGCGTTTTTTCTTGCTTCCCCAAATTGAACTATGGAATGCTAAACGCTTTCTTCTTCGTCTGTTGCAGACCTTTCTTCATCGAACCTACCTTTTCTACGTTTATCCTTTGATTCTGTCTTCACTCGCCTTTTGTCTTTCATTTTATCTGCTAATTTTTCTATTAATTTTCCCTCTTTCCCTGTGATGTCATGATTTCCTCTCATTGGCTCCTGAGTTTTGAGATATCGGTTAAGTTATAATTGGGATTGTTGACAGTGGATTCTTGTAAACGTTCATGTGCTTATGTGAGTGCGGGTTAATTGAACGTCTGTTTTTTTTCCCTCTGGTTTCCTTCGTTGCATTCCAGGTGTTTGTTAATAGTCTTGGCTCAGAAAAAGCCTTAATTTTGATTGTTTAATTTCTCGACAGTGTACTGGAGGAAGTGTTGTCTGTGAAGCTTAGGAGATTTCTATTGATGGCAAGTTTTTTTTTGTTTTTTTAGTTGTTCCTATTGTGTCTTTGGGGTTGGGATATTTGTGGATGCCATAGGTACTATGCTCTTTAATTGAACATAGATTTTTCAGTAGATGAACTAAGAGAGCTTGAAAATTTGGGTTTCCCTGTTAGTGCTTATCATTAAGAATTTCACTTGAATGAAACATTGCTTGGCTTCCAAATACACTGAATGGATTGCGGTGCCTCATTCTGCTGCAATTGAGGCATTAACATTATTGCAAATATTTGCAATTGGTCAAACTAGTTGTTTATCCTTCTGAAAATCATTGTTTTCCCAAGTTGGCTACTGTTGCTTACCAGATGTGAATATATGTCATGTTTCTTTCAAATCCTGAATGGATTATGGTATTGTGCATTCATATAGTTGCAGTTAGTCAAACGAGTATTTTCTTATTACTACTTTTTATGTTGCTGAAAATTTCTAGTTCTATTAATTATATCAAGCATCTTTGAAATTGTACTTTATGATTCTAATTGTAATTGCAGTTTGTGAAGATGAAAATGCCACCGGAGTTTTGCATCGCCTCATATAAAGAGCTAATCAAAAGTGGCAGCGAGTGGTTAGTGAAGACCTCTGAGTCATGTTCTGTCATTGTAGCATTCGCAACATCAGCAGATGACCCTCCTGCTCCTGGATCAAACACGTGAAAGTTTCGTTATTTGATTTATACTCTATCTTTGCAATTCTCACGCTAAAGCCTTGCCTACGAAGCTTCTTTTAGGGTTGTTGTTTCTCTTATTATCCATGATCTGTAAATTGACCTCCTTCTGTTTCAGACATCATTCAAAGCTCAACAACATTACTGAGACAATTAGGCCTTTCAGGTGTGAGAGTGATGAGTTTGGCTGCTTCTCAACTTCTCTTCCATGGTACCCTTTTTAAATTTAGTTCCTTCATCAAAGTGTATAAGCTTGAGATGTTTTCTTCTTATTATTTAATATTGCTGCACTTATATTTCATATAGTTGACCAATAAAATAAACTAATATTGTTTCTGCCTTTTTAGATTCTGCTCTAGCTACAGAAACATAAACAGGATCAGAATCCATTATAGATAATATAACAAGGGTACTGTTACATGACAGGTTCATTAATATTATGCCTTTTCCTTTTCGAAGAATAAAAGTTACGAATGAAAGAAAGCATATGTCTCGCCTACAATATAAAGCAGTTTAATAACTGCTTTCTCTTTGCTTGTCTTATGAGTATGGTACCATGTTCCTTTTTATGTATAGCTTTTTCTCTACAATTATTCCATAAGGTTTAATTCTACATTAAATGTTAAATTTGATGGTTGTATGCTATTACATATATATCAACGGTCATAAAGATCATATCAAATTTTGCTTTTCCAATACACATTGGTAATTTTATATTCAACGGCACTGGACCATTAGATATAGAATATAAAGCAGCATTGGCTCCCACTTGTTATGAAAGAAAAGTATAGCAATGTGTGTTTCCACGTGTTGGTATCTTTTGAAAAAGCATTTTAGATCCTTTCTTTGCCTTCCCAAATATAAAATTGGCACCTTAGACCTGAACTTGCATCACCAGATAGAAAACTATCCATTTTAGAAAATATATAGAAATGTCATCGTTATTCAACGATATGATGAGAGGCGATTGGGATGCAGTTGTGGACAAGTATAGAGGTGAAGATCGACGGGTGAAAATAAGTGTATCAAGTGACACTACAATGCACTTCGCCGCAAGATTTGGCAAAACACGGCATATAAGAGAAATGCTTACAGAAATAGGAGAACATGAAGCATTTGAAATCCTAAGTGTAAAGAATGACAAAGGAAACACAGCTCTCCATATAGCAGCAGAACTAGGTGATGCAGTCGTCTGCTACTGCATAGCAATGAAAGATTTGAGGCTGTCATCACTTCCAAATGAAGAGGGTGCAGCTCCTCTTTATGTTTCTGTTGCTAATGGAAATCAAGGCGCCTTCTTTACTCTCGATTCTCTTATACAAGAATCAAGAGGACAAGCAATTGACTACTCTTTATATAAATTGAACAATGGCTCCACGATCCTTCACGCTGCTGTATTCCGAGAATATTTTGGTATGTTAATCACTAGTTGTACTCTTTGTTTCTCTTAATTATAGTTATGAAATTAACTTTTTGGATAACCAAATATTTTGGTAGGATTAGCAATTCAGATTGTAGACACTACCCAGATCTCGTGAACTTTGTCGACAACTCGGGTTTGTCGCCTCTTCATATTTTAGCCAGGAACCGTACAGCCTTCGAAAGCACTGCCCTGCTTGGATTTCTTGATTGGACCATCCTCCCATGTATGCATTTCTCTCTCTCATATATGTGTGTGTGTGTATATATATATATATATATGTTATTAACAATGACTACATTAAAAACATTATATATGTAAAAGTCAATGAATAAAGTAGTAGAATATTTTACTGAATTATTATGTATATATTTATGCAAGATTTGAATATTGAAGAGCTTGTTTTAAAAAGAGCTAGAAAGGCCTGCTGTATTTAATCATGAATTTCTCACAAGACCAGTTTATCAGACAAGGTATAGAGATATAGAGAATAATGATCTCTTTCCACGGCAAGGTAACTACTTTATTTTCAAATTTTTGAGTGGATCTAATATTGCCATTTGCTATAAAGTAATAATAAATATTATAAAATAATAATAAACAAACAAACAAACAAAAAAAGATTATGGTGGCACATATAATAAAAAAAACAAACAAAAAATAAAATAATTCGTAACACAAAATAAAATAATTCGTGATAAAATAATAAAATAATAAAATAATAAAATATTATTAAAATAAAGAAATAAGAATCGCACAAACAAACAAAAAAAGATTATTTAGGCACGTATAATAATTCATAACACAAAATAAAATTTTGGTGACGAATTAGAAAATTATTGTATATACCAAATACATGCGCATATCGTGACAAAGTATGCAACGATTTCGTCACCTGCTATCTATGTTGACAATAAAGTGTTAAATTTCTTGTAGTGCTCATTGGGGAGGAGTTAAAAAGGGCGGTTATGATCGACAGTGAAAATGAAAATTCTACAAGTGAAAGAGAGTAGAGATAACCATCTGGAAAGCAACCAAAGAATGTATATTAATGATCTCCGATCACAACGTAGTTTCTATGAACCGGGTAATTATTAACTACTTTTCAAGCTCACACAATATTATTTCTAAATATTACATTTTCATATTTCAACATAAATATTTTATTTTATTACTTCTGCAACTTCCAAAACTGTTTTCGTAAAAAACATATTCACATATACTTTTTAGAAAAGCAAACTTGTCCTTATTGATATTTATGGTTAATTGATTTCGTTTCAGAAAATGGGAACATGCTGAAAATTATTTGTGGAAGTCTGTTCTCGATTTTGGGTGCGGCAGTAGGTGGCGTCTGGTATATGGGATTGTTTTTAGCAAAAGTATTCCTCAATATGGTTGGCATCCGATGGTTAAACATTTGTCATTTAATCCAATACGGTTAGCGATGTTTTACTTCCCTTAATCCTTGCTTACTTGATAAATTCGTTTGTCTTTTTTATATATTCTGCATTGGATATGTGGATTTAGTCAAAGTGATTATATTTTTGTTGAATTTTAAGTTGGAATATGAAATGGAAACACATTACAGGTTTGCAGAAGAGAAACGATCTAAGAGAAAAAAAGTTAAGATGGAGATTAAGTTTGATCCTATTGGAAGGATTGGTAAATCATTATTCTTTGTATATCAATGATCCTAATCAACTCCATCGTTTACAACATGATGAAGAAGCATCCAACCATAAAGCAAATGAAACAAGTAAGAAATCTCGTTTTCTCTTGCGATAGAAAGTAATTAATAAATCCAACAAAGTTTAGAATGCCCAAAATGTGTTTTGATAAATTATCAAAATATTGATATCTTAGTGAAATGTGATGTAGAAGAAAAGGACGATTAGAGTAGGAAGGTGGAAAGTCCCTTTCTGATAGCAGCTAGACTCGGAGTGGCAGAAGTGGCTGATGCAATCCTCTATAAATTTCCGGTGGCTACTTTTGACTTGGATTCGGAATAAAAAAACACAGCATTGTTAGCATGCGAGTAGAAGAACGTAGGGTTTTTCGAAATCATGCTAGATAAATATCCAAAAACAATGAAGCAAATGTTGATGCAGCTTGACAAACAAGGAAATAGTGCTTTACACCTTGCTGCAAAATTCCAACCTCACATGTTTTCGCATTCCCCTGAGCCAGCGTCCTATTTGCTAGCCGAATATAGGTGGTACAAGGTATAGTAACTATACTATAGTTGTACATTTCATGGAACCCAAATTGCAGTAAAACTTCAAAGAAAAGCTAACAATTTTCTTCCTATTTCTTAATTCAGCGTGTGAAGGAAATAATGTCTTGAGAATTCGCAACTCTTCAAAATTTATCTGGAATAAATCCCGATGATATGTTCATTACAACGCACGAACAAGTTATCAAAAGCGGGAGCCAGTGGCTATTGAAGACCTCCGAGTCATGCTCTGTTGTTGCAGCATTGATTGCAACAGTTGCATTTGCAACATCAGAATTTGATACTACTGATTTTAGTTCCTACAAAGACATATTTGTTGGTGTTTCGCTCTTTGGGTTTTATTGTCTCTTCGGACTGTTAGCTCTTTGTTTCTCAATAGTTTCCTTGCTCTATTTCCCCGCGCTTCGGACATCGAGTTTCATGGTAATTGATTTCGCTGAAGACTTGCCTATGAAGCTTTTTCTTGGTTTGATGACTCTCTTACTATCCATGGTCTGCATACTGGCATCCGTTTGTTTTAAACATTATTTGATGCTCCAAAACGTTACTGTGAAACAAATAGCCATTGCCATATATGTAATTACGAGCATTAGAGTGTTGAGTTTAGCTACTTCTCAGCTTCCTTTTTTTATCATGGACCTTGTTTCAAGTCCAAGTTTCGTGAACCCATTTGAGCTTCAAAGCATTTCATTCTATTGATTGTAAACAATTACCGCTTTTATGAATTTATTCTTCTATGTTGTTATTTGAAGAGCTTGAGATGCCATTAAATAATAAATATCTACACAAGAAAGTTGATTTATATTCTCCCTTTGCACTTCTTGCCCTTAGTTTCTCTTTAGTTTCGATATTCTATTTCCTTTCAATCCAAACATCAAGTTTCAAGGTGAAAGATTTCGGTGAATCCTTGCCTACAAAGCTTTTTCTAGGGCTGTTGCTTCTCTTATAATCCATGATCTGTATACTGAGCTTCTGAATCACGTTGTTGTTCAGGTTCCATTGCTGTATTGGGACTGTATTTCTTGCTAGTTTTGCCCTGTAATCCTCCATTTCGGTTTGGAATCGTTCCTTGTCTTTCACCCCTTGCTCCATATAAAACCGACTTGAAAAATCACAATCAATTATAATGGAAAAAGCATCAACCTTTATACATCAATTAGTATATTCATCATTCATATGATATACTTTGGGAAAGACTTGGGTGCAGGACCCCAAGCAAAATCCGAACTCAAAATTTAAGATCTGTCATAGTTTCTGTGCAGCATGAAAGATGCATTCGTAGCAGTTGAAAAACAAGCTAAATTATTGTAATGACAAAAATACACTATGATGAATTACTAGTACATACTGCAACAAATATCATTATTGTTTTGAAATTTGCCACATAGGAAATAATGGATCAAATGTGACTTAGTCTTTATTGTTTTTTATGCTTGATACTAGGAACGACTTTAATGATTTTTAGGAGATTTTCACATCTTATTTGTTGTGTCTTTAGCTCTATAAAAGAGCCATATTTGCTAAAAATAATATACAACCTTTCAATGCATTTTATGATATTAATTCTTTGCTCATATTACACTTTCAATATCAATTCCCATTCTTTTATGTTCATATGCCATGAATCACAACAATTATTTATGCTTGACCCAGATACCTCTTCGAATCGAAAGACAACTTAAGGCAATTCATAAGTTCAGAAAGATAAAAACCAACTTTAATTAAAGAACATGTTTGCACACTAATTTCACAGACAAAACAAGAAGTTGAGGACTCCCATAATACTTAAATTTGGATAATATCTTTTCGGAGCCCAGCCAAGTCCAGTTTGACAGCCACTGTTTTGCAGGATGCGAGGAAGTCGGCGTTGGGTCAAGTTGTAAAGTGGTAGGCTTTATTGATGGAAAATACCAAAGTCGAACCTTGTTACTGTGACTATAGGATCAGAGAAGCTCAACGTCTTTCTCTACAAAAGCACCAAAAGACCAATCATGCCAAGTACCTCAGGATCCAAATCTGTCTGCTGGAATTACTAATACTGTAGCACGCACACGCTACATAAAGAAAAACAAGACACAAAGGAGAGATCCTGCTTATCCTAAACGTAATAGAAGCGGCTACAATTTCTTCTTTGCAAAGAATATATGCCCCAGGTTCAGCGGGAAGTCTGTAAATATATGCTCATATTCCGGCATTTTCCCATACCCTGCCCATATAGTCTGTAAATGTCGGAATATGGGCATATATTTACAGACTTCCTGCTGAACCTGATAATAAGAAGAAATTTTAGCAGCTTCTGTGCTAGGTTTAGGATAAGGCAGAATCTCTCCTTGTCTCGTTTTTCTTTATGTATACAATATTAGTAATTCCAGCACAAGGATTCGGATTCTGAGGTACTTGGCATGACTGGTCTTGTGGTGCTTTGCAAAGAAAGCCATTGAACTTCTCTGACCTATAGTGACAGCAACAAGGTGTCCCCTTTTGTAATTTCCATCATTAACGCCTACCTCTTTACAACTTCTGACATTGCTGAAACAATAGCTTATTTCTTTAGTTACTTTCTTTTTAAAACACTCCATCTGTTGAACAAAATTAAAGTAATTAACCAGTAAACAAGAAAAGATTCATGGACTCTTCTTCTACAAAGACAATACTGTTTAGATTGACTTTCAAAAAAGATACACATAAAATCAGAATGCAGAGATTGTATAATTATTTATCTATGGAAATTAACAAGAGTCAATTTGGAAACCCAAGAAACCAAGAAACCCAAATGTATGAATTCAAGAAAGACCCAAAAGGTCCCATCAAAAGCTAAAAGTTGCAACCTTTTATCTACACTACACAGAGAGGCCAAAAGAATTGACAAGATTCACCAAGAAAGCTTAAAAACTAATCCCTTTCGAAACCCAAATGAATGAATTTCAGAAAGAAGCAAAAGGTCCCATCAACAGGTAAATCATTGCGGTTAATCAAAGGCTTATAATTTTCGACCAATTAATGGAGAAGCTTGTGAGTTACATCTCAAACTCGATTTTCCATCTTTGAAAAAGAGATCCCAACCGATTTTTTATATCTAGTGATGGAATCACGTCATTTATGGCTTAGCTTGACAACACAATTAGATCAGAGGCTGGCTCGAGCCCGCTCATGTGGGTTGGGCTCATATATCCAGTTTTTACTAGTTTAGCTTGAATTTGTTAAAGAAAATATGTTATGAGTTGGATTTGATTTTTATAATGGTTAAACCTGGCTCGATAAAAAAAAATTTATTTATAATACACATACTATGTTCAATAATTATTTTATACCTTTATGTTTTAGATTGTTGAAATTTTAAACTTCAATGTATATTATATAGAATTCAAGTAAAGAATGTAATTATATATAAAATTTATATATATTTTTTTATAAATTTTATTGTTTTGATTTTATTTAGTCGGCGTAATGATTTAAATGAAAAATTATTCATGGGTCGTGGACCAGCTTTGAAATTAGTTTAGAGATCCAGCTCGAGTCCAACCCAAGCATGAAATTCTAAGGGAATTTGTCATGGTTGCCTGAAAGCCCAAAATAATTGGTCCAAACTGAAAAGTAATTACAAAATGAATTAAAATATTTACAAACCTACGGTCCCTTACGAACCATTCTCACCAAAAACTCTTCCTCTTCTCCCTCTCCCGTATGCAATTTCAAATTCCAAAAACCATAGATCTCGACTCTCTGATTTACAAAATCGCCCCAATCCCTCTCCCTCTCCTATATAATCAACGTATCGATCATCTTTAGAAAGTGAAATTACTCCCCAAACTGCTACTGACGAATCATATTTCATACAGAAATCAGAAGGTAAGAAACGAAAAAACCCTAACATTATCATCTGTTCATTCTCTTTTCATTCACTAATCAAACGCTTGATTATAGATTTCAATGGCTGCAAATAGAGTAATTACAAGGAGCAAAGCATCAGAAACAACGGAAACGCAAATGGAAGTAGAAGCAAGAACAGAACCAGAGGTATGATTCCTAAATTTGAACAGATCTGTTAAAAACGGAATGTAAATTGAACTACAAGTGCATATTTTCCATATAACAACAAGATAACTATCAAATATCTAAAAGAATTCTACTAGATAAAGATTAATTGACTACCAAAGATACGTAATGTGTAGCAGTAGATATCAATCAGTGTGTATTAGATGTGATATGCAAATAACTTACAAAGTTCTAATATCTAAAACATATATGTCAGATAAATGCAAAATGTTGAAAGAAGGATTCAACAACTGTCTATGAATTCATGTATATATGTATTCAAAGTTTCTTGCTACAATTACTAGCACATTTTTTAGACATAATCTTGAAAATAATGATGTGCATCTTGGTGAATGTGATGTATAAAGATAAGGAGTCATGTTATATATTAGGAATATAATACATATCTACTAGTTATATGACAAAAAACTATACGATGTCTACTAGAAATCTACTATATATCAAATAGATGCAATATGAAGAAGATTGTCAACTGAATATAATACATAACTAGTAAGTTACATACTAGATAACTATAGGATATTTACTAGAAATATACTAGATATCAAATAGATGCAGTATGAAGAATATTGTAAACTGAATATAATAAATATCCACTAGTTATATACCAAATAACTATGGGATGTCTACTAGAAATCTACTACATATCAAATAGATGCATTATTAAGAACATTGTCAACCGAGTACTGAGTACATAAGTCTACTAACCGCACCACTGGTTTTATGTTTCATATGTTTCCAATACAAAAAGTTAACAAGATTGAAATATATTACTAACACTTCATCTTAAACTTACTACAGGCAAGTGTCAAGCAGCAAGCAAGGACATACAACCTTATATACCCTTTAAATACACGATGGGTGCATACTGTTAAAGCAACATCAAATGAAAAAGTCATATCTTTCTTGAAAGACAATTTAGGAACGAATGTGCTAATCATGCTGAAGGGGGGCATTTTTGGAAACTCTTTCAGGGGACCAAACTTAAAGCCACAGAACACACTTCTCCATAACTTGATCGTATGCAAAATCAGACAGATGGAAGATAGCTGCATCTGCATTCTAGTAGGAAACAAACCACTTTATTTCGGCATAGAATACTTCTTGCTAATATCTGGACTGAAAAAAGGCCAACAAATTTCATATTGGAAGATACAAAAGAGTCAATGAATTTCAGAAAGAAGTATTTCAAAAAACATCCAGATGACATCAAAATGAAAGATATAGAGAAATTACTAGATTTAAGTAAAAAAGGGAAAGCCAAAGTACAAGATGAAGAAGGCCAATTAAAGCTAGCTATACTGTATTTCATCGCTTTCTACTTAGTGGGTATGGATCCTGATGTAAAAATCCCACTAGAGTACTTCGACTGTGTATACAACAATACTTACAAGGAAGCAGCTTAGGGTGATATTTCGTATCAGTGCACATTGGAAGGTCTGAAGAAAAACGAGAAATATGGAAGTAAACCAGGTTCGTACAGATTAAATGGATGCCCACTAGTCTTCCAATCATGGTTTTACGAAGTATGTGGAGCATATGAGGGGTACATATGCAAAAAAAGGAAACACTAGAATTCATGTCGCGCCTTTTTAAATGGGAAGCATTTGACAAAGAGTTCAAGACTAAAGAGCTGAAGAGACTCATATTCAACAAGAGTCCAAAAAATGTAAGCAGCCAAAACACCAAAACTACTATGTCTATGATTTTCATGAAAATAATTATATATATGCACATCAGTTAGGTAACTTATAGATATCTAGTAGATAGATAGTAAATATCAAATAAACCTTTATTAGACACCTAGTTTAATTATGTGTCATTGCTTAGGTCACTAATAAAGAGCCAGAAATTAGAACATTGAATCTTACTGAATATTTGATTCTTGCAGATGCAAATCTAAAAGATAGAGCCAACAGATGAAGAGATTACAAGATTATCCCTGCATGAGTACCTTCCAATGATAAACCCGACAGAGTCTGATACTTGGTTCATTCAAACAATCCATTCACAGAAAAATGAGAGCAGCCAAGAGGAATTCATCACAAAATTAGAAAACCTGTCAAAGAAGATGGAAAGTGAGTTCAAGAAAATCGCCATAAGACTCAATAAAATGGAGAAGAAATTAGATGCTTTGACAGGACGTGTTAACAAGATGGAAGATAGCTTAGAAGAAATGAACAAGTTTGAAAGTGTTGGGGAGGAAGAAAATACAGAACATCATGGCAATGAAACTGATGAAGAGGCTGACGATGAAAGAAAGAATGAAAATAGTGAAGATGATGATAAAGAAGAAAGTGGTAAAAGTGATGATGATGGATCTAGTGATGAAATAATGATGGCGAAGATGGGGATAAAGACAAAAATGCAAAGGAAAACAACACTTCTGATGTTGAAAGTGAAGAGAGAAGTGAGAATGATAATAGCCAATTAGAAAGTGGAGAAAGTGATGAAAATAGAGATGAATCCGAAAAATCAAGTGACAGAGAAAAGGATGGACCTGAGATGAGTGATAACGAGGACACTGAGGTTGACGGAGAGGACAATGAAATCAAAAAAGACAAAATTGACAATGAAGAGAACATAGAGGTAAAAAAACTAAAACTACAAAACTATTTAATTTGTATTACATGAAAAAAATAAAGCACACGGATTTTTAATCTAAGAATTTGTCAATTGATTTCTTGCAGAAATAAGGAAGTGAAGACAATATGTCAGTAGATGACGAGCAAGATGAGGAAAGAGGCACAATGCCAATAAATACAAGCACACCGGACACAACAATACTTACTCTAGAAAATAAAACTGACGAAACAGGTGGAAATATACCAATAGATGCAAGTACAGGAGGAATAACAGTGATATCTGAAAAACAAGAAACTAATAACACAGAAGGGACTATTAATGTCAATGTAAGAAAAATACATACTTCTAAAGTAAACAAAAACTTTAATTAAGTGTCTATAAACGCATGATTAAGAGAGTGAATGATGTAAAAGACTTGTTTTCTGTTGTCTTTGAAGGAAACACCCCAACAGAAAGGAGAAGAGACAAAGATTGCACCAGTGGAGGAAGATCTTGAAGATGACAGAAACCAAGAGAGTGAGGAAGACAAGATTCAAACAGTAGAGCTGAAACTAACAGAGGTAAACAAAAAAACAATTCAGAAAGACAAAAATATCATATGTGTTGATACGTATGTAATAGATGTGATAATGTGTCTAATAGTCTTCTAGTGGATGTCTAGTAGACATCTAGTAGATATAAAAAAAAGTGATATACACCATCAGTCTAATACTCATCCATTTGCAGGATGAAGGAGAAGAAGAAAGAGAAAAAGGAAATGAGGAAGTAAGGAAGTGAAAACTACAGTACAAAAAGAGGATGAGAACAAACAACCTGATACAAAGGATGGCAAGCAAAAACAAGAAAAGAAGAGACGCGCAGAGCTGCTCCCCTTCAATCAGAACTGGGACTTAATAACCACAAACCTAAGCCCCTCAAATGAAAAAGACAGTGAGAAGCAAGAAGGTGTACAATATAAAGGGGATAAGAGTGATATGAATGAAGGAGAAAATCAAAAGCAAGAAGCTAGTAAGGCTATAATGCAATCTGGAGAGCTCCAACAGCAGGTAAAAATCATATTAAATACATTTTTTAAAAAATAAAAATATGCTTGATTTGATTTATTAAAAATTAAAAACATTATCAGGCTGGATCTCCCTATTTCTTAGACACTCTTGATCCAGCAGAACTCGATAAGTTAGAAGCAGATAGTATACGAAAAAATATGCCATTATTAAAGAAATAAAACAAGTGCGTATTTGATTCTTTAAAATATTACATTTCTACAACATTGACTAAAAAGAAAACAAATATACTAGCGATGCATTATTACCATTGTCTTGTCTTCAGGAGATTGAGGATGACTTTATTGAGGTTGGACAACAACATTACATGTGAAGAACAAAGAGAAAGGTATACACAGGGAATTTCAGACTAGCAATGAAAAGAAAGGTAAATTCAGAATATCTGCTTGATGACTATGCAATGATAAGAGAGCAAATCGAAGATAAACAACTTGTTGCAGATTTTGATCAATTCATAAAAAAGAATATCAACATTTCAAAAAGGTATAAAATAATAATTAAAATTTGAATTTGAAGTCTCTATTTCATATTATTAATGTTTTACAAATCACAGCAAAAGAGAGAAAAAGTGGTACAATGCTATGAACGACAACATCCCAACGCTGATGTTCAAAATTATGGGAGTTTTGAGCAAGACATTCTTTGCTGATATTTACATTGAAGGAGAACAGACAAGCAATGATGTAAGTAACACTGCAAAATTTGAAAATTTTAGAAAAATATAAGAACAAATTACCAAAAACAAATCCTGTTAATGAAAACCTAACACTACAGTGAGCTTTAATACAAAAACAAAAGTTAGACAGCTAGTAAAATTCTAGTCGACTCAGATTACAGAGATTATTATTTACAATGCTTGTAATTTCTCAACAGGTTGTTGATGTTGTGATGTACTATATAAGAAAAAAGGCAAACATTATGAAAGAATCAACTACAGCTTTAAAACTACAGATACAATGTTCGATCAAAGGATCCATGCATTAGGGGAAACATTGAAAAATCGAGGGGGACAGAAAAAAGTACAAGAACAGGCAAGTATAATAGACCCGATCTCATTCCAAATGGCAGGGAGGCAAATTTAGTGTGGAAGGCATTGGAGTGAAGTAGAACATGTGTTTTTCCTAATTCTGGTAGAAAATAACCATTGGGTTCTAGGGAGATTTGATATCTACCAGCGCAAGATCTACATATACGATTCCACAACCAAGAGGAGATCACATAGATTTACAGAGATTACTGCCAATGAATACAGTACGATCTTGCCAATTTACCTTAAAGAAGCAAGGATATTTGATGCAAATAAAAAGATCGAAGAGTCCGAAGCATACAAAAACAAGAACCCTCTAGCAAAGATTGAGTTCGAAATAGTGATAGGATTACCACAACAAACCCTATGGTAAGTCTCAAACAAAACAGAGACACACATTGCACCATTTTCTCTCTTTGAACCTAAATTTTAACTTAAAACAAAAAATCAATAATGAAAACACTACTTACATTACTAATGTTTTTTCTATTAAACAAAATGTAGTGACTGTGGTTTATATATGTTGAGCTTCCTTGAATACATCATTGAGCGAAAGAGATACCAATGGAATTCAATGTCAAGATTCACAGAATTCGGTTAGCACTCAGTTTATACAAGCTCAGAAAAAAATATGCGGACGAAGACATAGAGAGTGATGAGGAGTATGTAAGATGAACGGAAGACGCAAAAGCTTGATTTCATAATGCTTGTCATTGAAATTTATATAGAAATTATCTGGTTTAACTATTTAAACTTATGATTGTGTTATTGATAGAGATTGAAGTAGTCTAATTAGGAATATTTTTGAAGTTGTCATTGAGTCATTGGTAGGGATTTAAGTAGTTTAATTAGGAATCTATTTCAAAGTACTGAAACTGACATATCATGATAATACTCTATTTCGCAATGACTGAGTTTGTTAGAACTAATGTTTTATAGAAAAATTATGTCCAAGTACAAGAGATGAATGACTAGCAGACAACTACTAGATATCTAATAGATGTCCAATAAAAATCTATTTGGAAACTACTTGAAGACTACTAGATATATAACGCGATTCAAACATTCAACTTCTTACACTTGAGCATTTTAAAAACAATAATATGAATACAAATTTAAAAAGGCAACAAAGAAACAGACAAAACTGAAGATTTACAGAATGCTGTAATGTCAAACACAACCAATAGAAAATAAATAGAAAACTAATAGAAATATGGTAGACATCTAGTACTAATATTATATAAAACAATTTAACATCAATTACACTAACAAATAGAGCAACAAGAGCTTAAAAAAGATCCAACATAACCTTTTTAGCATCCAAATAAGTGCAAAAAAAAGAATCAAATTATATTCAGTTGATTAACCTAAAATAGACACAAATAACAAAACCACAGGTCTTCATTTTACACCCTTACAAGTTCTCTTATTGTGCCCGTTTCTAAGACAAACACTGCATCATACAGATGACTTGCCAGCTTTCTCCAATGCCTAGCGATATCTTTCTTTTTTCGGTCTCCCTAGTTTTACCTTCACATCTGGAGGAAGAACAACTTGTTGCTTAATATCAGTAAGTACAACCCAAATACCACTTGAAGGCAAGAGATTTATGGTTCCTTTGTAAGCTGCTAGCATTTTGGCTTTCGTATAATACTCGAAACAATAGTCATAAGTAACCAAGTGAAATTTCTTTATATGAGCAAGAGCATGTTCACATGGAAGCTTATCCATTTGAAACTTATTACACGTACAAGTCCTCTTGTTCAAATCAACAAAAAACTCAGAACTGTTACTAGTAATGGAACCCAAACGAGCAGTTGATGGATCTACCTAACATTAATGGAACAGAGAAAAGTGAATAACAGATCTATGTGACAACTACAATCGATGCAAACAATTCATACAGTTAACTAAATTATGTATTCAGTTGACAAACTACTACATACTATAAATATTTGATGTCTAGTAGATACCTAGTAGAAAACTCATAGACATATGGTAGATAACTAACAAATCTTTATTAGACATCTAATATAAAATGTGATTCTTGAAATAACATAGCAACAAATTAAAAAATAAATAAAAACAGAAGAACAAAGGTTAAAGAACTAACCCTTATTCTTGAAGCTAATGCAAACTGATCTTGAAGCTCTTTTTCATATCTCTGTGTTAAAATTGAAAATGTGTTCAACCCAACATTTCTATTCTTATAAAATAATTTTTGCATCAGAGATCTCAGATAAATCAACAAACGATGCAATTAGGAGAGATTTCGCATCCTTTATTATAGCATTAACGGATTCTACTGTATTCGACGTCAACGAAAAATACCTCTTACAGGGCGCATACAACCAGCTCCATCTTTCATAACCTGCCTTTCTTAAATACTCAGGAATGCCTTTCTTAATTTCCGCAAGTTGTAACATATTGTCATCAAACTGCTTCAAAGTGTAAGATTTACAAGCTTGGAGAAAATACTTGGACATTTCTCCTAAGCTAGTTTTGAATTCCACTTTCATATTCTGAAGAAGATGTAAGAGCAAATGCAATGCGTAACCTCAGGAAACACTATCAAATAAATCTTTCTGATACTCTTATGACAATCGAAAACAACAACCATCTCAGGTCTCACTCCATATGCAACTTTCAATTGACTAAAAAATCAATACCACGACGCGTCGTTCTCTCCATCAACGACAGCGAAAGCAAGTGGAAAAATCATCTCTACAATTCAAAAAAAGAAAAAAACAAACAAAGAGTTACAACAGAAATGCATGACAGAAAAATAACTTTGAATAGGAATAAGTACTAGATAACTAATACATATCTACTAGTATCCACTAGATACTTACTAGATATCTATTATTTATCTGACATGTTAAGAAAAATAAGCACCTGCCGCATCATGAGCAGAAGAGGTCAACAACACACCCTTATAACGCGTAGTAAGAAATGTAGCATCAACAATAATGACAGGTCTACAGTGTTTCCAACCTTCATAGAAGCTGAAAATGCAATAAAGAGGTATTTAAATCGAGGGCCTTCCATCACAAGATCTATTACTGAGCCCAGATTAGTTTCCCTAATCATAAAAAACAAACTCGGTAAAGAAGAATATGATTCAGATGGTGATCCATTAATCATCTTCAATCCTTCTTCTTTCGCACTCCAGGCTTTTTAGTAATTAATATCCGCTCCCAAATGATCCTTCAAGTCATTAACAATATCAAACGGTCTATACACCCTCTTATGACTTACCAACGTATTTTTAACATATTTGACAACTACATCAGTTGTAACCTGCCTCTTATCACCATTCCTTGTATCAAGGTCACATATATGATTTTCAAAATATTTCCTCACTATACAGCCCATTCTGTCTCCTTGAAGCTCTAAAATACCAAGAGCAGTTTTCGTCAATACACCGTAACCATAACTATTCCGGACATGATTTCTGAATCTTGAATTGAAAATCATTTCTTATTGCATAAAAACTCATAGCATCTTTAACTACATACCTATCCTTAAAAACCTGCCCAACCTTAAATGAATCAACATTTGTAGCCGAAATCTCAAACTCATCAACGAAACTTAGCCCCAATTCTGCTTCTGCCAAACTTTGCATCTCATCTAACGCCATATCAAACATATTACTTATGTAAACAGAATGCTCATCATGAAAATCTACTTCACCGTCAATAGGACATAGATTAGATGAAGTATCTACTTCCAAAGTAGGGACAATACTATTACTAGTTCCCTCCACTACAGAACCTGATAACAAATAGATAACAAATATGTACAAAATAGTGATGATAAAAGAAACTTACAAAGATAAACATATACAATTCAATTGACAAAACTAACATAACATTGAAGAAAATATAGAATGACAATATAAAAAAGCATGTAATCATAGAACAAATGAATATAAACAACAAATTCAAAAGTACTATATATATAGTAATGAACCACCAGATACCTAATACAAAAATATCAGATGTGTAATAAAAAAAATTACATGACTGATAAAAAAACTTTGAAACACAACATACAGTCTAGTAGATATCTAGTATACATATGGTAGATGTCCGGCAAACATCTAATAGACAACTACTTAAAATAAATCAGTAAAATAGCATTCATCTAATAGTTACCTAGTAGATAGCTGTTAGATATCATACAGAAAAATGACAGAGATCTCAAAATACTGATAAAAAACTGCACAACAACAAATGTAAAGCAAAAAATAGAGAAATCACCTTGAGCATCACCAGAAACAGCAGATGACGTTGTTACACACAAAGGATACTCAGTTATCACATTAGCCCGAGCTTTCAATTACAGATATATACGAATAGCCAAATCATTCTTGATCTCCAATGGAGGATATCCATCTGCAACTTGATACTCAATTTTAATATCGAAATTCTACTCATCTAACATTAAACACTCAAGAACAGAGCATTTAAACGCAGAGAAATTAGCAGACCTAGAAACCAAACCCGCAGCTATAGTAAAAGAGACAAAATTATGCCCAGTAGTCCATAATCCATTGTGATGAACTAAAATCGTGATATCTTCCATCAATTGAAAATAATGAAAACAACAGATATTCAAATGAAAATAAGTATCAGAAACTCGAAATCAAACAAAATCAACAGAAATTGAGAAAATAAAAAATTGAAGGACTGAGAACAAAGATCAAATCGCACAAATCAGAGAAATCATGAAGGAATAGAAGTTATTTGAAAAGGAAAAGGCGAAATCAAATGGAGAAGAAAATCGTAAAAATTGATCGAGAAGAAGGAGAATTGCAGAGATAAAATCGAATAGATGAATGGTAGCAGAATTCGTTATTGAGGAAAAAATAGAAACCGGTGACTTATATACACAGTTATTCTGTAAATTATTTATCAAAAAATAATAATAACAAATAAATAAAGAGGATGTTATATATGTAAATATTTTGGTATTTGTTGACATTTGTGTAAGATCCCCAAATTCTAAATTATGAACTAGATCAGACTTAGATTGATATTTTATTGGGAAAAGCATATAACTCTACAAAACCCCAGCAATAGTTTCAACCAAAAGTTTGACCAACAACACAAGAGTCCAAGTTAGATACCAACATTTACATTCATATAAGATTCATGTGTTTTACATCTTTTTTTTTAATTTTCTTGACTTATTTTGCAGTTATCTCTTAAACCGTTTATTTTTTTGATATACTACTTTAGACATTTTAGTTTGTCTGATTTTTATATTTGAAACGGCATCCATTGGGATATATTTTTTTTTGAATGTTTTCCAAACTTTTCGACATCCGGTATAATTATGGTATAATGTTGGTATAGAATGGTTTTTATTTGATTTCTTTCATAAAATAGATACTTATGTTTGATTTCTTTAATAAAATAGATGCTTATGTTTGATTTTATTTTTCACACTTGGTATAATGCTGGTATAAAGTGGTTTTTGTTTGATTTCTTTCATATAATACATGCTTATGTTTTTTGTTCTTCACACCTCGTATAAGGCTGGTATAAATGAGGTTTTTGTTTGATTTCCTTCAAAAAATATATGCTTATGTTTATTTTTTTTCACACCTGGTATAAACCTAATATAATGCTGGTATAAATGCATTTTTTGTTTGATTAAGATTTTTTTAAATCATACCTAGTATAGTTCTAGTATAAATATATTTTTTGTTTGATTAAGATTTTTATTAATCACACCTAGTATAAATCTGATATAATGCTGGTATAAACTTGTTTTTGCTTGATTTCTTTCATAAAATAGATGCTTAAGGTTTTGTTTTATCATACTTGGTATAATGTTGGCATACATGTATTTTTTATTTGATTTCTTTCATAAAATACATGCTTAAGGTTTTATTTAATCACACCTGGTATAAACCTAGTATAATGTTGGTATAAATGTATTTTTTATTTGATTTCTTTAATAAAATACATGCTTATATTTGGTTTTGGTACTTCACAACTAATATAATTCTCGTATAATTTTGTTTTTGTTTAATTTTTTTATAAGATAGCAAATTAAAGTTTTGTTTAACCACACCTGGCATAAATCTGGTAAAATGCCGATATAATATGGTTTTTCTTTGGGTTCTTTCATAAAATAGATGTATATCACACCAGGTACAAATATGATATAATGCTAGTATAAATTGGTATATCAATAGTTACATATCTATGAAAATAAAACTCAAAAAAATATATCATGGATCTACTTTTCAATTTAAAAACAAGACGAACAAAAAACTCTAAACCGACGTATCGAAAAAATCAACGCTTTGCGAAATAAATGAAAAACAAAGTGAAAAAAATAAAAAATGAAGGAATCGGATATGGGCAAGAGGAACGTATTAAAAGAAAAGGTAAAATTTTAAACCTGACCAAAAAGTTAATTTATAAAAGTAGAGGGTAATTGTGTAAATATTTTACCCAACGCCTACATTTTTTACAAATTTCCTTTATAGAAAGTGTAAATAATAAATTTCAATAATGATTGAAATCAGACCTGCTCACAGGCCGAGGTATATGCTCAACCCAACCTAAGCCCACTCAAATAGGTCAGACTTGGACACTCCAAAGCCCTGCCCGAACCCAAGCCCGTTAAAGCTCGAAGTTTCATGGGTCGGGCTTTGTTTTTTTTATTAATACCCAAGTTTGACCCGGCAAATAATAGTTTTATTTATTATATATTATATTTGATAACTATTTTGAATTTTTATATTCTAGTCTATTAAACTTTTGAATTTGACTACAACTTTTTATTTATTAATAAAAAAGAAGTTGTTAGAAATATTATTGTAATTTATAATATGGAGATGTTACATGTAGTTATTGAGATGTTACATGTAGTTATATGTATTGATGTCCATAACCTACACAATCAATTGTGTAACTCAAGTCTCTACATCTTCTTATAATAGTCTATAAATACAAACTTGTTGTTCATAATTCATATAAGAGAAATATAGATATAATTCTTGCATCCTCTCTACCTTTCTAATATTCTATTTCCTAAGTTTATGTTTTTCCATACCACAATATTTCTAACACGTTATCAGCATAAGTTTGCCCTATTTCGAATCGCAATAGAATTTGTTTTTTTTTCGGTTTTTAGAAGAATCTGTCCAGCCATACATTTTTTAACATTACCGGGATTCTAACCGTTGGATCATCGTGAAATTTGGTCAAAAAGTTCCTAACATCCGTTTCTTTGTTTTTCATCATTGAATAGTTGAGAAAATTTCTCAAACGTAGTTTCGTGTAAGGCAGAAGTGGTAAGACTATTTTTGGTATTCTTTTCTTATTTTTGTATATGTTAAATTTTGTAATTATTGGCTACTGATGTTATCGAGAAATTAATTTTTATGAGTGTTGAATAATAAAATTTTATTTTCAATTGGTATCGACAATATAGATATATCAAGATCCTAAAGATCTTTAAATAATGATGTCATGTTAATTTTACTACAAAAGTTCCTGAAGATCTTCGAAAAATTATGAGCATGTGAAAATAATATATCCACCAAAAGGCTCATTTTATGTGGAATAAATTTTTAGACTTTATTTGATATAAACTTATATATGCTCCTGTAGTAGTACGTGCTCTTGAAGCAGTACTAAGATAAATAATTAATGATTTCCACATGGATATATTTTTTTAGAAGTTAATATATCACGATGACGAGAAAATTACAATTAATTCGGTGGTGCAGTCCGTTGGAATTACTAATGTAAATTGGCAATTTTGATAAATAGTAAAATAGTAATCCACTATTCATTTCTAGAATTTAATTTTTGCCATCATTTACTATTTGAATATATGGTTACTATTTTATACCGATATTATTCATACATACATATATAATAACTATTCATGGATATGATTTTTATTTACATAAACGGTTACTATTCACCTAAATAGTGAAAATATGATGAATAAAGCTTTTGTTAAAAAGCAATGGACATGTTTTATTAGATCACATATATTCCTTGAAGTAAATGTGATATATTCCCTGAAGTGAATATTATATCATTATAGAAATTTTAATGGTAAATTTATAGTCACTAATATAATTACATAACCATCTGAAGTGGAAAATTAAATTAGGCGTATAATTAATATACTCAATACTTGTGACACTATGACTATAATGATAGAATATTATGTTAATTATTTACTAACCTAACATTTATATTTTTTGTTCTATTAACATTTAATTTTAGTTTCTATTTTATTATTTACTGAATTTTATTCAAGTTATAAAACATATTATAGTAAGATAGTCGATTATTTAAGATCATGCAGATCTTTGTCAAATTATAATATATATGGTACAAGTTATTTTATATGAGTGTGCTAGTAATTTTCACCTGTAGTGGAATATCAAATTGATGATAATAATCACCACTAGAAGTGGAATATCAAATTGAAATTTTTGATAGAAGAAAATGAACATTTCCTGGTACTAATTGACGTCAATGCTAATAAAGCAAATGTTATAATCCGGATATAAGTAAAATGAATATTATTATGATATTGGTTACACAAAATTATTGAATGCTCCTGAAGAGCTAATATTAATGTATCAAGGGGATAAAATTTAATAAAAGCTCAAGAAGAAGCTAAATATTTTTCTACTCAAAATATGAGTAATACAAAAGTTACCATTATATCTGATATTACAAATATAATATAAGGCTCCATAAGAGTTAGTATTTTATTACAAAGGGGAACAAAAATTATAATAGAAAATGCATTCTTTCCCTGAATTCTCACAGAATTTTATTCATGAACATTAGCTATGAAAGAAGACATTAAAAGAATGTCTTAAAACCAGATTTGTGATAAAAAATATATGAATTTATACACGTGTAAAATTAGATTATCGTAGTTCGAAAATGATTAGATAAATTTAGAAAAATGCACATGGGCATCAATTGAAGAATCAGACATTTCTTCAAAGTAATAAATTATTATGTGTTGCTTGTTCGCAATGAAAATTGATAATAAAACCTTCCAAAAGTAAGGTTGGAATTAATCTCTGTTCTTACAATGTGCTATATGTGGACAAGTTAATCCACAATGTGAATTTTTAGTTATTGATTACACTTCTTGAAGAAGTGGAAATGCATGTTCAATGAGACGTCACATGTATGTTGGAGAATTATATTCCATACTTTTAATGATTTATTTATTAATTGCGATAAAAGTTGAAATTCCAATAGCATATGTTCAAACTCAAAATGATCTGACAAATCATATATTAAATGTCTGCAATTAATTGCACGTACGTAAATTATGCGAACAAATATCCTGACTATGGTTTGGGGTTATGCAATATTACATGCAACAAATCTTATATGTTTAAGACCAACAAGTTATCAAGATTTTTTCCCATTACAATAACTTTTGGTCATAAGCCCAATATTTCTCATCGTAGAGATTTTGGTTGTACAATATATTAGCTATAAATGTGTCCACAATGGAGATTAGAAATTTATATTGGCTATAAATCTCTCCTTAATAATTAAATATGATTGAGTCATTAACTGATAATATATTTACTGCATGATTTGCAAATTATTATTTTGATAGCACTTTCCCAAAATTAGGGGGAGAGAATAGAAATATAATTTTGGAAAAGAAAATAATATAGAATGCTCCATTACTTTCTCATATGGATCCAAAATGAGTATTGAGCTTTCATATACTAGTAAATGCATTAATTCATATTGAGTTTTATGAAAAACCAATTAAAAAAAGAGCTTTGTCATGCCTGAAGCATGAATGACCAATTGGTTAAAGGATAAAAATCCTCGAAAAGGAAATTGTCGACTAAAAAAATTCATGTTGAAGATAAAGATATATTTAATTACTTTCTATTTCAATATATTATTATTATTATTATAATTATTATAATTATTATTATTATTATTATTATTTATGTTCTTGTATATGCATATGCATATGCATATTCATATTCATATTTTATTTATGGTTTATTATAAATAAGTGTACTAACATAAATACACTTCTTGTAGAAGTACTAGCACTTGAAGTGCGAGCACCTGAAATGCAAACACCTGAAGTTTTTGAAAATGAAGAAATTCAAATAAATTATATTAGTATGAAAAAAGATGAAATCGAGACAAACTGGTTGTCGATCCTATTTTGCATATAATGTTGCAATGAATATTGAGAATGAAAATATGGATCACGAATCACAATTTGCTCAAGATTGTAAAAAAAGAAATGATTGGCCAAAATGGAGGGATGAAATTCAAACAAAATTAAATCCTCTTAAAAAATGCAAAGTTTTTCGGACCAGTTGTTCGAACACCCGAAGGTGTAAAACCTGTGGGGGTATAAATGGATTTTTATAAGAAAGAGAAATGAGAAAAATGAAGTTGTGAGACATATTCTTCGGTAGTAGATGCGTCTTATAAGTTTGGCATTGCAACAAAATTTACAAATGCAACTAATGGATATTCTTACAGCTTATTTATATGGCTCACTTAATAACGACATTTACATGAAAATTTCTGGAGGATTGGAATTGCCAGAAAAATATGGCAAACGAGAACTTTATTCAATAAAATTGCAAAGATTTTATATGGATTAAAAAAATCTGGCCGTGTGTGGTATAATCGCTTTAGTGAATATTTATTGAGAGATTGTTAAAAGAATAATCTTATTTGTCCATGTGTTTTTCATAAGGAATACATGATCTGAATTCACCATCATCTCAATTTATGTTTATGATTTGAATATCATCGGAACTCCTGAAGAGATTCCTTGAAAAGAGAATGAGATGAAAGATCTTGAAAAAACAATTTTTTTTGTCTTAGTTTACAAATTGAGCATCTAGATAAAGGAATTTTGGTAATTATACACAAAAGGTGTTGAAACAATTTAATATGGATAAAGCACATCCATTGAACAATCCAATGGTTGTACGATCACTTGATATGAAAAATGACCCGTTTCATCCTCGAGAAGATAACGAATAAATTCTTGGTCCTAAAGTACCATATCTTAGTGCAACAAGTGCATTTATGTATCTCGCTAACAATACAAGGCCAGATATTACATTTGCTATTAATTTAATATCAAGATATAGTTTTGCACCAACTCGGAGACATTAGAATGGGATTGAACAAATAATGTGCTATATTTGAGGAACCATTGATTTGGGTTTGTTTTATTTATATGAAAATAAACCTAAATGAGTTAGGTATGTAGATGTGGGTTATTTATCTGACCCATGTAAGTTATTTATTCACATATGGAAGTACGACTATATCTTGGCGATCAATAAAGCAAACTATCACTGCTACTTCCTCAAATCATGCTGAATTGATAGCAATTCATGAGGCTAGTCGTGAATGTGTATGGTTAAGCTCATTAACAAAGCATATTCGAGATGCATATGGAAAATCAACAGCTAAAGAAGATTCGATGACAATATATGAAGACAATACAACTAAATGAAGGTTACATTAAAGGAGACATGATTAAACATGTTTCACCAAAATTCTTCTTTACTCGTGACCTTGAAAAGAATGGTGAAATAAGGATTCAACAAATTCACTCATGCAACAATTCAACAAACTTATTCACCAAAGCATTACCATCCGCAACTTTCAAGAATTTGGTTTACAACATTGGAATGCATCGTCTCAAGGATCTTCAATATTCTTGCAAACAGGGGGAGTAAATACTGTATTCTTTTTCCCTTATCACAGGTTTTGTCCCACAGGGTTTTCCTTGGTAAGATTTTTAACAAGGCAGTGTCCCATTCGCAATTATGGACATAAAAGGGGAGTGTTAGAAATAATATTGCAATTTATAATATGGAGAAGTTACATGTAGTTATTGAGATGTTACATGTAGTTATATGTATTGATGTCCATAACCTATGTTGGGAAATTCCGGTAGAATGAAGCCTGGATAATTCTGAAGTCGTGACGAACACTTTTAGATTGAATCTTATTTGGCGGTTCTACCAAATAGATCAATCGGATAAAATCAGAATTGACAAGAACTTAGAATGAATTTCTTGTTGTGAAAAAGTGAACCAGATTGCAACCAGATTCCTAAAAATGTTGCCAATGCCAGATATTTATAAGCCTGATATGAACAGTTGCAACTCTTCAGAACAGAAGTGTTGCGAAAAGACATGTCCATTCAAGCAGCTGCAACAGTTCATAATAGAAGTGTTGCGAAAGGTAGCTCCCGGACCCTTATAAGCTAAGTATCGTAATAGAACTCGAACAAGCTTGCACTCCGCACTCTCCTAACTTGTTCGATGAAATATTACGACTGCATTGGTCAACTAGTTGATCCAATTACACTAAAATACCAACAACCTACACAATCAATTGTGTAACTCAAGTCTCTACATCTTCTTGTAATAGTCTATAAATATAGACTTGTTGTTCATAATTCATACAAAAGAAATATAGATATAATTCTTGCATCCTCTCTACCTTTCTAATATTCTATTTCCTAAGTTTGTATTCTTCCATACCACAATATTTCTAATAGAAGTCAATTTTTTTTTAAAATTCAGACATATTTGCATAAAATTTGACTTTTTGTTTTTATTTATTCTACCAAGAAATATATTATAAACATTAATTATGGGTCGTGGCCGGCCCGAGCCAATCCAAGAACAAAGTTTTAAAATGAGGGCCGAAGCAGGCTTAGATTGATATTTTTAGTTACAAGTTTGATGAAGCCAGGTCCGGTCCGACCCGCCCAACAAACATGTATAATTGAAAGTAGGTAAAAAATGTGTGGTTATTTTAAATGAAATCTATTTTAAATATTAAGTGGGAGATTGATTGTTGACAATGTTTTAAAAGCGCTAGGCGCTAGTCGGCGGTCGGGGCTTCTAGCACATGGATCGGGTTTAGGCGGTGTCTAGGTGAATATGTGATTTTTTTATTTTTAATATTTATTAATAGATAAAAGTATAAATTCAACTAAAAAATAAATTGTAATGTAATAATATACTACAAAAATATAGTTTAGCAAATCACAACACAAGTCTTAATCGATTCTTACGTAAAAACACATAACCACTAAAATCAATTCCTTAAAAATGCATATCTTCACAAAATTTTTGTGGTTTATAGCATACTATTTCTCGGTTTGAGATTCAAAATGAGAATTATACAGAGAGAATATTTTGACCTATAATTATTATATTATTGGTATCTTAAAAATTGTGGAAATGTCGGATTAGGCGGTGCCTAGGTGAAAAAAGTCGGACTAAGCGGTGCCTAAGCGGCAATATATCTGTCCAATGCCTGATAGCGTCGGAGGAATGAAAAGTCGAGCAGCGAATCTTAAAATAGCACTTAGGCAGGACCTAGGTGAAAGTAGGCAGAGATTGTTAAAACAATGATTGACAACAAGTTTTTAATATGGATAATTTTTTGTATTTTGGCTTTTCCTAAGAATTTTGATCATATATTATAGATGGATTATAAAAAAAATTTACTTATTGTTGAATTTTAGTTAGTAATTTAATAATTTAGTTTCACAACTGAAATATTGAATTTAAATGAGGATACTTTTGTTTGAGACAAATTTATTTGATAGTTCAGTCTAACAATTAGTGACCATTTTTTTATTTACACATAAAAAAATACATGTTTTATCGATCAAACTTCCAAATGATTAAAAAAATTTCACCAATCAAAATTTATTTGGTTAAATGTTTGCCTTCCTAATGGGACCGCCATTGACTAAGCCAACTTACCCCATATACAAGTGTAAATGTCTTCGTGACCCTTGAAAAGTAGTGTCATTTTTTCAATTTAAGTACAATAGTAAGTTTAAATGTTTATTCAGATTCCTATTTTGATAGAAAGTTCTAACCAAACATAATTTAATGTAGTAAATTAAAACAACGTAAAAGATAAATTTGACGATCACTAAATAACATTTCTTTTAGGCTCTAAAAAATCATGCACTATGTGATGAGATACGTGGAAAAAAATTTCTAAACTTTGGAAATAAAAGTAAAATCAAAACAAAGATGTGGGTGAAATTTTAAGAAAGCCAAATAGATGAGGAGCGAAATTGAAAAGTAGCATAAGTATTTAAAGCTATTTCCCCCTTTTTTCCTTCACCGACAAACCTAATTTTTCTGCGGCCAGCTCTTCCGGTCGCCGTCACCGGATGAACCATAGCTGGTTTTGGAAACTGGAAGCGATAATCTGGTATGCGGAAAGGGAATTGCAGTTATTTGTTTGATTTTCCTGTAACTCGGTTAATTGTTTTCTGGAAGTTTCTTAGGAATGGATTGTTTATCTTATCGTGTTGAATGAATTTGGAATTCTCTTTTCCCTTTTCAGTTTCTTCTTCATTCGAACTATTTCTCTGTTTCTCAGATTTTCCGATCGCCGGATTCCCTTACTGCTATCAGAATTGCATTAAGTTTCTCTTTTCCGGAGAGTCAATATTGGTTGTTCTATTATCTTCTCCATTTTTTACTTTCCTGTTCACAAATTGAAACCCCCCGCTATAACTTCAAAAGCCGGTAGGCTTTCACAGTAGTCTTAAATCAGAATCGACAAGCAAATGCTACTAGTAGTCTCAATTATGAGAGGTGAAGTATGAAGTAGTATGAGTCAGACTGCTTGCCAAGTAGCCAGTTTAGTCGTTGTGTATATATGCCAAAGCAATTTTCGCATTAAACCAGTCATTGTTGTATGTGGATATGAAATTGAACTTGAAAAGATGTTTTTCGAATGCATGTTCACAGAAAAAGTTTTTTCAATGTTGATTGTCTTACATGATTCTATGTTGTATTATGACCATTTCCTCTGAACAATAACGTGTCTTTCCCATTGCTGACATTTTAAATTTCTTGTGTTGCGTACACTCCAGTTGGCATATAGCAGCTTTATCAGTGTTGTATTTTCTTTGACTTCAAGTAGCGTAAGAAACTACTCAAGCCAGAGCTTGAGTGATGATTCCTCTACATTATATTCCTCAATCCCAGGGTTTGATGGGGATTCTAGACAGAGACTGGATGGATTTTTATGTTTGGACTCCTAAAGGGAGCAGTCTATTCAGGTTATACCGAGATATGAAATATTGGGATGTTATGAGAATAGCACTCTCTGATTTCTGGTGGACGCATGTCCAACCAGCAAAACTTACACAACTACGACAATTCAAGCCAACTCGTAGACCCGAGTTCTGTCACTATATAGTTGCTGACAGTAAACGTATTGCCGATAGTTCTGATATAGTGTTCCGGGAAATAAATGGAAGTTTCTGTACCTGACATGTGGAGCATAAAAACAGGTACTCGTTTGCATTTCTTGAAATTTTGTGGCCATTCTTAGTTTGGTTTAATTGTTGATCTTGTGAGGAGTTCTTTTAGTTGAATATTTGGGGATAATTTTTGTTTAATTTATCCTAGAATACATGCCAGTTGAGTTCTTCTAGTTGATGTCAAACATTTTCTTATCTAATGCAAAAGACATTATTGAGATCTTAACCTACTCAGTGAATTTAAGAAAAAGGTTAAAAGAAAAAGAAAACTTATTGAGGGGATTAAGAAACAGATCAAAGAAAGTAACATAATTGAGAATTAAGAATTACAAGAACATTATATTGCTTCCTTGACAATCAAAGTAAAGTAAAAAGTGGGAATCAAATCTTTATCATGCAAGCTGACCTATGTAAGCAATTAGCAGAGAAGTTATTAGTTTACTGACAGTAACAATTTGAGATGATATAAAAAAGAGGGAGAACAGTCACAACATAATAAGTACAGGAAATGGAGGAAGAACAAAAATTAATTGAAAGTGCAATTCAAGGCAATTGGGATAAAGTAGCTGAAGCTTATGAGAACAATCCAAATCTCCAGTCAGCTAAACTTACAAAAACACAAGACACTGCTCTCCATCTCGCCGTTTCTGATGGCCAAACTCAGGTTCTCTTAAAACTTGTCCGAATCATTGGATCCAATGCACCCACTGTCCTACACATCATGAATGGGAAAGGCAACACTCGCCTCCATCTCGCAGCAGCAATTGGGGATGTGCAGATGTGTCATTGTCTTGTAAAACACGACCCCAATCTCGTTAAAGCTCGAAACTTTGATAGGGAAACTCCTCTTTTCATGGCTGTTCTTCATGGCAAGAAACAGGCCTTCCTCTGCCTATATTTTCTTCACAAACAGCCACAAGAAGATGTTGACTATGGCTTATGCAGGAAACGAAATGGCGATACCATACTTCACTGTGCCATCTCTTCAGAATATTTTGGTTTGGCATGTGAAATAATACGTTTTTTTCCGAATTTGGCGAGTTATGTGAATGAAACTGATCAGTCTCCTCTCCATTTTTTAGCTGGAAAATCTAATGCCTTTAAAAGTGATAGTCACCTTCGACCAGTTGATTGATCATCTAATCTATCGCTGTAAAGGATTTCTGTTTTGTTGATTTATTAACTGGCTGCATCTTGTTGTTAGTCATTGAATGCTTTTTTGATAAGTTACAGATACGATAGTTGACAAGCATCAGGAAGAACCATTTGACCCTGTAGATTATGAATATCGAGACAACTCGATAGGCCGAACAAGTCCGAATTATCCGGAAAATTATACAACTTGCATAAACTTTTGGAATGTGATATGTGGTTTATTTCAAGTTATAAGTGAGTTAATCTCACACAGTACATATTCTTTCTCTTTCATGTTATAGATGCATTTCTCAGTGAGCTTCTTTCCGTGTTGTTCCAGCTTTACGGATGAGGAATAAAAGCATCAGTGACAACTTATACGAAGAAGAAAATCCACCACAAGAGAATAGCTCATCGATTGGTGGGCATTAGTTTACTAAACTCAATTTGATTTCTCTGATAAAATAAAATGCATCTGTTTCTTGTTTTTTGTAGGTACTTTCCAACTGAAGAATAAAAAGAAGCCCTTTTTTCCTCCGAATTACGCACCATTTCTTCAGTTCACGATTTTTATGATCGATGCTATGTAGATTGTTCTTGGATTTGGTATGTATACAGCATTTACTTAAAACATTACGAATTGGAGAAAATTTGGATATTGAGGCTTAACATTGTATTTAAAACTAGGCATATTGAATATGAAGGAAATAAGAGAAAAGAAAGAGAGACACATGTGGGCCAATCAAATATTGAACCAACTGGTTGGAAGACCCTCTTGGCACAGGTACAAATATAATGGTCAGGACCCGAGACTTGCAGATCCATCATCAATTCCTCTATCTCAAAAGGCTACAGTTCATCAAAACGGACAAGGTAGGCCTACACTGAATCCCGAATGGGCTATTAAGTAGTTCTTGGATATGTACTGAGATTCTCTTTTTTATTTATTTGCACAGAACTCCCTCCGAGAAATGATATGAACACGGCTCATAAGTTCAAAAAAAGGGAGAGACCGATCCTATTAGCTGTAAGGAAGCGAGTAACGGTAGTTGTGGAAAAGATTATCGACACCTTCCCAGTGGCCGTTCAGGACCTTGACTCTGATAACAAAAATATAGTCCTGCAACACAGACAAAATGATATGTACCAAATGTTACTGAAGAAAACAATAATAAAACAAAGTGTTTTCAGTCAAGTAGACAACGAAGGAAACAACGCTTGGCATCTTGCTGCTAAATTCAGAGAGCATAAACCTTGGCTATTTCCTGGTGCTGCTCTTCAGATGCAATGGGAAATCAAGTGGTATAAGTTTGTGAAGAACAGTATGCCGCCGAATTTCTTCTGCATGCTTAATAACAACGGAAAAACTCCTAAAGATATATTCACCGAATCGCATAAACATCTGGTGAAGGAAGGCAGTGCCTGTCGAACAAAAACGCCAGAATCATGTTCACTTGTTGCAACACTTGTTGCAATGGTTGCTTTCACAACCTCAGCAACTGTGCCAGGCGGTCTCGATCAAAGCACTGGCGAGCCAATTCTAGGGCATAAAACTCCGTTCAAAGTATCTGCCTTTGCATCTCTTGTAGCACTCAGCTCTTCAGTGACAGCACTTGTTATTTTCCTGACAATTATTACCTCTCGGTTTCAAGAAAGGGATTTTGCAATGAATCTACCGAGGAAGCTTTTTATGGGTTTGTTATCGCTCTTGACTTCCATAGCTTCAATGCTTGTCTCGTTATGTGCAGGCCATGTTTTCGTACTCAAGGTTAACTTGAGGTATGTGACTTATCCATTATATGCTGCAACTTGCCTGCCTGTGACGATTTTTGTGCTGGCTCAATTGTCTCTATATTTTGATCTTGCTCATGCTATCTTCAATAAAGAGCCTCAGCGTAGGTACAAACACAAAGTTTCTAAAAGTCGCCATATCTAATAGTAGATGTTCCTCTGTTGTTATGAATCAATTTCTATTTTGTAATCTAGAGGTAAGGAACACTATGATCTTATGTAATGTAGATATGTTACTATAATTGTAGAAACTTGTAAATTATAGATGGAATCTGTCACTGTTAAAATAAGAGATTGTCCACAAGTGGATATTCCTTAAATGATCTGGAAGTAAATACATGTCCTGAATATCATGCTTACTTCAAGCATAATTTATATCTTTAATAAAGTGGATGATAATAAAAGGGCAGATTCTAATTTGTTAGTGAACTTCTGTTAATGAGAATCTGACAAACTACACCTTTGACTAGATAAATAACCAAGCATCTACACAATTTTTGTCCTTGTGTGTAAATGTGTACATTTCATTGACAAGGTGTCAAGAACAAAATCTTCTGAAATGGAATGGTCTCAGAAGTGTCTAATTGTTTTATTTTCTTTTCCCTTTACTCTCTCTTTTATCTACTGACTGTACTATTAATTTTTCCTCGTTCCCTGTAATGTTATGATTCTAATTGGCTCCTGATTTTGAGATATTGTTTCAGTCTTTTAGCTATAATTGGGATTGGTTGACAGTGGATACATGTAAATGTTCATGTGCTCATGTGAGCTGCGGGTTAATTGAATTTCTGTTTTTTCCTCTGGTTTCCATCTTCTATTACATTTAGGAAAAGCAGGATCGCTTTTGTGTCTCGTTTTTCTTTCTTTATTGTTTGCTTGATACAGTATTAGTAATTCCAGCAGACAGATTTGTACTCTCAGGTACTTGGCATTCTTGGTGTTATTGTGCTTTGTAAAGAAAGCCTTTGAGATTCTGTGATCCACAGTAACAAGGTGTCCTCTTTGGTATTTTCCATCAATAACGCCTACCCCTTGACAACTGCCTGGCATCGCTGAAACAATAACTTGGATTTCTTTACTTTTCCATCTGTTGAACAACCACCAAACAAATTAATTAACCCAGGCCAGTAAACAAGAAACAAATGGACTCTTCTTTTACAAAGACAATACTATGTAAATTATCATTTAAACAAGATACAAGACATCATTATAACTGGAAATATATCTATGAAATTAACAAGATTCAATTCGAAACCCAACTAATTAATAAATTCCAGAAAGAAGCAAAAGGTCCCATCAAAAGCCAAAAGTTGAGACCTTTTATCTACACGACACAGAGAGGCCAAAAAAAAGTGACAAGAGACACCAAGAAACCTCAAAAACAATCCCTTTTCTCCCAAAACTTCTTGTTGACATTCTAAAGATTCAATAAGGAATACAACTTTTTCTCTGTACGATATATTGCAATTGTAAAGTTACCGTCTTTAATTTAAAATTATATAAACCAAGAAAGGCATGCTAACCCCCATGTTTTCTTAAAAGAACACACGCTGAGGTAGAACAAGAAGCTTATTGTTTGCCAGCTTTGTAGGGTTTATATTAGGGCTACTAACTAACTTTTGGTGATATTTACAAAATTATCTTTTAAACACCTTAAAAATACATGTATTGTTGAGGAGTTTAAGGACAATTTTTCATGAAGCGTAAAAGCACCAAAATGCACCAACTTGTGCAAAATAGTAACCAAAATGCTACAAGAATATGCTTGTAACCTATTTGGAATATTTTGAAAACTTAATAACCATAATACGCTCTTTACTGCTCCCATACCAAAATAATCAAATTCTGCTTCTTGAAATTCGCAGACCGAGAAGGGGGCTGTTTCGGGAGCTCCTTTGTATCTTCCGCAGAACGCCCGGTCCGCCCATCGTTAATAAGCTTCTCAATAATGTAACATCCAAATCCTTTATTAGTTCATAGTCAACAACTTTAATTTAATTTTTTTTTTTTTGGCAGAATTGAAGTTAATTTATTTATTTGTTGTTGGGAAAGTGGAATTGATGTATCTAGGGTTGACTTCTATGCTGTGTAATTGAGCTGCGTTACTGTTAATAATGAAATTCCAAAGTAGATAAATGGAAGGTTGTTAATGGTATTTTTCAAGAAGAGAAAATGTCGTATTCTTTTTACATATCAGATAAGGAGCTCCTTGTTCCCCTTGAAACTTACTTACAGCAAAACAAATGTTAGTTATTTTATAGGATATATTAGAACACCCAATTGTAGGATGCGATTGTTCTTTTTGGGACCTCGAGACAGTTTTTTTTGTAGTTTCTTATTGTGTGGTTGAATAATTTTTCTGTATCCGCGGAGAAGGTGCTTTCCATTGTTTATCAACCTCATGCTGTTTTTCAGTATATATAGAACTTTCATCACCCTAATTTTTACTTTTCATCTGCAATTTTTTCTCACTAAATAATTTCGAATTGATTTTGAGCAATTGAATAGGAATTCTGCTGCGTTTTTTTTGTTTCAACACTGATTTGGATGAACATCTACCACAAAATCTGTCATATATCAAAAAAATATCAGAATTATATCAGATACGTATCTAATATATTTCTGTTATAATTCTAATATAAGTCTCTTTGTATTTGCAATGCTCATTGAACTGTTATATATCTTCTATATATCTGATATATATATATATATATATATATATATATATATATATATATATATATATATATATATATATATGTTATAAGTCTAATATAAGTCCCTTATAAGTTTAATATAAGTCTCTTTGTAATTGTAATGCCCATTGAACTCATATATATATCTATTATTAATCTGTTATGAGTCTGTTAACAGAAATATATTAGATTTATAACAGGATTATATTAGATTTGTAACAGGTCGAAAAAATTTTGGAAAAAGTAAAATATTTTGGCAGCTTTTTGTGTTATGGAAACATGTTAGTTGTACTTGTAGTTGTAGCAATACATCATAGTCTGAATTGGCTGTGTGTTGATGTGCGGTGAATGTATATGAATATAACTCTGGCCTGTTGAAAAATCAATGAATTAGTGGCATTAAAGATGCATGGCAGCTACAAATATAGGTAGTCAGTCAACTGGAAACAAGGAATTACATAAATTTTTTTTTTTTTTTGAGAAAGTAAGGCACTGAAATAAAAGAGCGATGGTGACGTTTACGTTGTTGCCCTTCCCCACTCCTCTAAACTCCCCACTGAGATTCAGTTAATAAAAATGAGAAAGTTACACCCCTAATCTCAAGGTGAGATCAAGGAATTACATAATTAAATTAGGCATTAAGATTGGTCTTTAAAATGAATTATCGGATCTTGGTTTTTGTATGGGAAAAATGACATGATTGCATTGCTTAATTAGTCAGACTACGGGCCAGTGATTAGAATTACATTTTTTAGGTATATCTGCTTGCTGTACTTCACTATATATTTATTTCTGCCTTTTTTTCCAGGTACAACTAAATTGGAGAATAAAGTTAAGGAATTGGAGCAACCTTACTTAATGTAAAAATACATAAATACACATTAATTATAGGTTATATATTGCTAACATTTACTAAATGTAAACATACATAAAATTAATAATTAATGATCACTATACCAAAATGTTAAAACTAACTATGATGATAATTTGAAATTTTAAACTAGTTATAGCTAAACTGAGATCATGTTTTCTGAAAGAATGAAAAATAAGCGGAATTGAAGACCAAACTCGAAACTGCAAGAACAGTAATTAGACAAATGTTCAACTTTAATCTAGATCATACGGATTATACATGTGAACTTCAAGGTTCAAAGACTAGATATTATAATCTGCAAATCCAGTGAAACCAAAGGACTGTAATTCTATAAAACTAAGTCAAACAATACTTGTTAACAGACAAAAAAACAACTTCAAATTGGTATCCGAATTGGGATATTCAATCTATTGTGACCTTTTGTATTTCCTGAGTATTCGATCATAGCTATCAGAATCAACATTTACAAATTTATCCTTTCGCTCTATCTGCTTTCATCTTCTTCACATTGGCTTTCACCTTCTGAACTAGTTTCATTTTCACTTTCTCCAAATTCTTCCATCATTATGTCTGAATCCAGTTGCTGTTCAGGTATCCATTGCTGTATTGGAACTGCATTGATTGCTAGTCTTCACTGTAATTCTGCATTTCAGTTTGGAATTGTTCTTTGTCTTTCACCGCTTTCTCCTGATAAACCTGATTTAAAAAGAAATCATAATCAATAATGATGGAAACTGCATCAACCTGTATATGGCATTTCCTACCAGCTTTTTCGGTTTCGCTTAGCTTTTTCCATTGTTCACCAATCATGCCAAGTTCTTGTTTGTCTAGGACGATCTCTCAATTGTTTCATCTTTCTCTGTCGTTTGCGTGATACAGAATTAGTATTTCCTTTCGTATGTCCGACCTTTAGAGTTTTCCAACGCTCAAATTTTAATTAAAAAAAAGTTTGGGAAACCATTTATTTATAGTTTAAGGTAACATAAATATAGGCAAATACTGTGATATTAGTGTCAATTATTTGATTTAAAAAGTGACTTTGGCCATCAAATTGCAGGAAAACAAATCTCCAAACCTTATGATGAGCTTGTGATTTACAATGGTTCGTATTGCTTGAATCCATATTTATATATCTATTCCATGTGAACTTCAAACAATACGAACCATTGTATTGAAGTTAGCATCAAGAATCTGATGCCAAACAACTTTAATCTAGATCAAATGTATTGTACATGTGAATTTCAAGGTTCCGAGACTGGATATTATAATTCTGCAAATCTATTCAAAAGATTGGATATATAAAAGAAAAGGCTGTAATTTTAAAGAAATATTCAATAAACTCAGTCAAACCTCTCCATTACTTGTTAACTGACAAAAACAACTTCAACAGGTATTATTTTGTGTCTGAATTGTGATATTCTCCAACAAGGTTTCATCATCTTTACACCTTGTCAACCTCTTCCATCTCCATTGTAACCTTGTGCATTTCCTGAGTTGTCGATACCAAAGCTATCAGAGTCAATATTTATTGGCACACCAAACAAATTTATCCTTCCTGTATTCCCTTTGCTCGATTTGCTTTCATCTTCTTCGTATTCGCTTTCACCTTCCGAACTAGTTTCATTTTCGTCTTCTTCATATTCGCTTTCACCTTCAGAACTACTTTTATTTCCACCATTATCGAGCAAATCCCCTCCAAATTCATTTGTCTTCATATCTGAATCCTGTTGTTGTTCTTCTTCAGGTATCAATTGCTGTATTGGAACTGCATTGCCCATTACTTTTGCCCATTCCAGTCTTGCCTTGTAATCCTCCATTTCAGTTTGGTATCGTTCTCTGTCTTTCACCCCTTTCTCCTGATAAACCTGATTAAAAAATATCATGATCAATGATAATGGAATTAAAATGCATCAGATTTTATCTATCATTTAGTAGATTCAACATTCAGATGGCATTTTCTTACTGCTTTTTCTGTTTGGTCTAGCTTGTTCCATTGTTCACCTATCATCCTAGCTACCTTCCTGGAATCCCCGGGATAAAGAGCCTTCAGTCCCTCATACTGCTCTGCGAAGAAGAAATTATAGCCGGTTTTAATAGGATGAGGCGAAACAGGATCTTTCCTTCCTGTCTCGTTTTTCTTTTTGTATAGTTTGCCTGATACAGAATCAGTAATTCCAGCAGAAGGATTTGGATTCTCAGGTACTTGGCATGATTGGTGTTGTTGTTCTTGGTAAAGAAAGCCTTTGAAACTCTCTGATCCTATAATGACAGTAACAAGGCATCCTCTTTGGTGTTTTCCATCAATAACGGCTACCACTTGCGAACTTCCTGACATTACTGAACATAATGTAACAGTTAAAGTGATGTAATAAAATGATTAATTTGCTCATTGGAATTCAAAAGAAGAAAGACCTCGGGATGGCTTCACTGGCTGTGAAACTGAAGGGGTTCGAACAGGAACTGTGAAAAGAATCAAAAGATGCATTTGGTTAAATATGAAATGAAATAAGTAAATTATAGAGATAAATCAAGCGCACACCAGAATTGTAGCCTGGGGCTTTAAAGAAGTAAAGCTGTTCATAGTGGTGGAGTAGGGAACGGTACTGTATGCGCAGCTTGTAAGAACTATTCTTAGCAGTTGAAGGGAAGTTTAAAATGGCAGTTACATCCTTCCATTTATTGTCCCTAACAGCCTGCAAGTTATTGTAGTACCAAAATACACTATGATCAATTAGGCTTTAATTTGCATCTAAAAACTAAGTCATTATAATGCTAAATTAGAAAGTTAGTTGAAGCAATCAGTATACAAGTCATACCTTGTCAAAGCCGCCACGAGCTGTAACCTCCACGAAGAGAAGATGCAAGTCCACCTTCTTTCTGCCTATAATTGGTTTTCTGAGAGTCCAAATTCAGGACAGGTTAGGATCACCAAATCAATTCCTTAGTCAAACTTTTTAAACAAAGCATTACTTATTCCATTTCCTTAAACGAAAATAGGACTCTTGAATATAAAACAAAGGGAGACAGCTATCTGAAGAAAAGTAAGAAAATAGTTACAAGATGGAACTTACAAGAATCTGGTGTTCATGGAAGCATGAAACTTCTTTAAAGTTTCCTTGAAAAGCTTAGGATTGTCTCTAATTTCTTCGTAACTTGCCCGAGGATCTGGCTATTTTACATAGTCTGAAACTTCTTTCTGCTTTGCTGATGAAGTTGAAGCCATTTCTTTAAATACACTCGATCTGTTGAACAACCTGCTAACAAATTAAAGCAAACCAGAAACAAGAAAAGATTAATGGACTCTTCTTCTACAAAGGCAATTGATACTCTGTAGATTAACATTTATAAAAGATACCCAGATATACCCATAAGCAGAGATTGTCTAATTCTAACTGGGATTATAACCAGGATTCAATTCGAAACCCAATAAATCAAGAACTTAGATGGATGAATTTTAGAAAGAAGCAAATGGTCCCATCAAAAGCCAAAAGTTGAGACCTTTTATCTACACTACACACAGATAGGCCCAAAGAATTGAAAGCTCAAAAACTATCCATTTTCTCCCAACATTTGGAAGGTCTATACAGTGGCCATTATTGACATTCTAAAGATAGGAATGAACTTTTTCTCTCTGTGGATATATAGCAATTGTAATTGTAAATGTAGCGTCTTTAATATAAAATTGAATAAACCCAGAAAGGGCAAACCCCATTTTGCTTAAAGAACCGACCTTTATTATTTCAAATCAATATCTGCGACATCTCTGAATTGTGAAAGAAATTGGGAATTGCTGAGCGAAGAAGATGAAGAAGAAGTGTATTGTTAGCTGCGGTTATACTTTTATATAAGAGAAAAAGTACAATTCCTATTCTACCCTTGAAATTCATCAGCTACTAATAACTAACTTTCGTTGAAATATACAAAATGATCCTTGAACACCATAACGATCTCTTTCGGTTGATTTCCTTGTTAATTATGTTTTGTATTAATATTTTTATAATTTGTTTTCTCAAGTCTGAACTTTTTGTGCTTGAATGCGTAGATTTAATTGCTGAAATAATGGAATTGTGTTATTTTCAAGTTTGATCTGTTGAACATTTTTTTTTTAATTTTTTGTAAGACTTAACGCCTTGTTTGGCTCATAGTTTTTCATGATTTATTATAGTATGATATGGTTCTAATTAAAAATTCTTTGTTTGGTTGCATGATTCTTTTTTTTAAGTATAGTTCTCCATCGTTGTTATTTCATGGTTCAAATTAAACTAAAAACTTTAGAAAAACATACAATATCATATCTTCTATCCAAACAAGAACTTTTAAGAAAGGCCTAATGCATCCAGTGTTCATATAAACTTGATCCATATTAATGGAAACCCAAAATCTAAATCCAATCAATTGGAGTCCAAGCCCACAAATCCAAATTGTAGTAAATTTATTTAGGTATTTTAAGTATGTAGATTTTTTATGTGTGATAACCAAATTGGAGGCTATTAACTACAACCAATTTGGAGGCCATTAAATTAATTAAATAAGTTGGCTATTAATTGTATTAGTTGGAGGTGGTGGTGTGTAATTGTATTAGTTAAGAGTTGTATAATTCACCTATAAATATGTGAGTTGTTTAGTTATTTTTCATCAACCAAAGTAAGAACTTCTTTAGAGAGAAAAGAAGTAAAGAGTGAGTTGTAGCATTGTATTTTGAGTAAGAGTGTGCTTGTAATATCTTTGAGTTTAATAAAAGTTGTTCATTTGAGTGTTTTAATTTCAACAAAGTGGTACCAGAGCCAAGTTCGAAAGTTGATTACGCTTCTGAAGAGTTCCATTTTTTATTGCAAAAGTTGAATTTCAGGAATTCTAGACGTTGTAGTAGCCCAGAAAGCGTTGCAGAAGACAGAAGAAAGTGTTGCAGAAAGCTGCAGAAAGTGTTACAATACGTCTAGTGTGTTGCAGAAGACTCCAGAAGTGCCTGTACGATTAGAATAGCTGTTTGAGTAAGATGGCGAATAGTGTGGCATCGTTTCAAGTTCCAACACTCAACAATAACAACTGTGACAATTGGAGTATCAAAATGAAGGCTCTTCTCGGAGTACATGATGTTTAGGATATCGTAGAGAAAGGCTTTACCGAGCCCGAAAATGAAGCCTCTCTCACACAAGATCAAGCTACAACTTTGAAGGATTCCCGAAAGAGAGACAAGAAAGCTCTCTTCCTCATCTATCAAGCATTAGATGACGTTGGTTTTGAGAAAATCTCAAGCGCAACCTCCGCCAAGCAAGCCTGGGAGAAGTTGCAAACCTCTTACAAGGGAGTCGAAAAGGTGAAGAAGGTCCGTCTCCAAACACTAAGAGGTGAGTTTGAATCCTTGCACATGAAACCATCCGAGTCTATCTCCGATTATTTTTCTAGAGTAGCAGCCGTTTTGAACCAATTGAAAAGAAATGGTGGGAAGTTAGAAGATGTAAGGATAATCGAGAAGATACTTCGCTCGTTGGATCCCAAATATGAGCACATCGTAGTGACTATTGAAGAAACCAAAGACTTGGAAGAGATGACCATCGAGGAACTTCAAGGATCATTGCAAGCATATGAAGAAAAGCATAAGAAAAAGCAAGGTATCTTTGAGCAACTCCTTAAGCTACAACTCAAGGATACGAGTGAAGGTCAAGGCAATGGTAGAAACAATCACGAAAGAGGCAGAGGCAGAGGACGAGGCCGCGGACGAGGTGGGAGCCGTGGTCGTGGATGAAATTAGAATTACAACAACAGTTCCAGTGATAACTACGAGAAAGGAGAAAGTTTTACACAAGGTCGGGAAAGAGGTAATTCCAATGCGAGGTATGACAAATCTTAAGTTCGGTGCTATAATTGTTAAAAGTTTGGGCATTACACTTCAGAATGTAGAGCTTGTAATGATCAAGTTGAAGAGAAGGCAAATTTTGTGGAGGAGAAGATCGAGGAGAAAGAAACGCTATTACTAGGGTATAACAACAACAATGATCATCAAGACAACACATGGTATCTCAACACTGGTGCAAGCAACCACATATGTGGAAGAAGGAACATGTTCGTGGAGCTCAATGAAGTAGCAAGCGGCGATGTTTCATTCAGAGATGATACGAAAATATCAGTGAAGGGAAGAGGTAACGTCCTTTTTAGAGCAAAAGATGATAGCCACCAATTAATTTCAAATGTCTACTATGTGCCTAATATGAAGTGCAACATTCTAAGTTTGGGCCAACTCTTAGAAAAAGGCTATGATATTCATATGAAAGATTGTAGTCTTTTCATAAGAGATGGCAAAGGAGATCTGATTGCTAAAGTACAAATGTCAAAGAATAGAATGTTTCCTTTGAACATTCAACACGATGTTGCGAAGTGTTTGAAGGCGAGTTACAAAGACGCATATTGGCTATGGCATCTTCGATTTGGTCATCTCAACTTTGGAGGATTGGAGCTGTTATCCAAGAAGGAAATGGTTAGAGGCTTACCATGCATCAATAATCCTGATCAATTATGCGAAGGATGTCTACAAGGGAAACAATTCCGAAGAAGCTTTCCAAAGGAGTCAGACTCAAGGGCCAAGAAGCCGCTCGAGCTCATTCACACCGATGTGAGTGGTCCTATCAAGCCATGTTCTCACGCTAATAGTAACTACTTCCTTCTCTTCATTGACGATTTTTCAAGAAAAACTTGGGTATATTTCTTAAAGCAGAAATCAAAAATCTTCGGAGTGTTTCAGAAGTTCAAAGCAATCGCGGAAAAGGAGAGCGGTCATAAGATCAAAGCCATGAGATTTGATCTAGGAGGAGAATTCACATCCAATGAATTCAATGAGTTTTGTGCAGCACATGGACTCCGTCGACCCTTAACGGTTCCTAGATCCCCCCAGCCAAATGGTGTGGCAGAAAGGAAGAATAGAACAATTCTTGACATGGCACAAAGTATGCTCAAAAGCAAGAAACTACCCAAGGAGTGTTGGGCAAAACCAGTGGCATGAGCAGTCTACCTATTAAATCGTTCTCCTATAAGAAGCGTGTGGGGAAAGACACCACAAGAAGCATGGAACGAAAGAAAGCCTGGAATTTCCTATCTTCGAGTCTTCGGGAGTGTAGCTCATGTTCATGTAACGGATGAGAATTGAACCAAGCTTGATGACAAAAGCAAAAGTTTTATTTTCATCGGTTATGACTCAAGCTCAAAAGGCTACAAGCTATACAATCTAAATGAGAAGAAATTTATGATCAGCCGAGATGTGATATTTGATGAAGAAGGAGAAGGGAACTTTGATTCTCAAACGGAAGACTTAAACTTTTCCACATTCGAGGAAGATGAGCAGACAACACCTGAGCAACCAAGACAACTTCAACAAGGCCTCACAACTCCACCAAATTCTCCTATTCATATAGAAGGGTCATCATCATCATCATCCTTAAGCAGGACTGAAGATGAAAGAGAAGTGCATCGTACGAGAAGTCTTCGAGAACTCTATGAGGTGACAGAACAACTAGACAATCTTACATTATTTTGTCTATTTATTGATTGCGAGCCAGTGACATTTCAAGAAGCTGCACAAGAGAAAAAGTGGAGAGATGCAATGGACGAAGAATTCAAGGCCATTGAGAAGAATGATACATGGGAACTCACTTCACTTCCCAAAGGCCACAAGGCGATAGGTGTAAAATGGGTGTACAAGATAAAGCAGAATGCTAAGGTAGAGGTCGAAATACATAAGGTGAGGCTTGTTGCAAAAGGCTACAATCAAAAGGCTGGAATAGACTACGATGAGGTATTCGCTCCAGTCTCTCAATTAGAAACTATTAGACTAATCATTTCTTTGGCGGCTCAAAATAAATGGAGAATTCATCAAATGGATGTAAAATCGGCTTTCCTAAATGGAGTTCTTGAAGAGGAAGTCGACATTCAGCAACCACCAGGTTACGAAGCCAAAGGTCATAAAGACAAGGTGTTGAAGTTGAAGAAGGCTCTTTATGGGCTAAAACAAGCACCAAGGGCATGGAATAGCATAATAGACAAGTACTTCCTAGAAAATGGTTTCAATAAATGTCCATATGAGCATGCTTTGTATATCAAGATTAAAGATGGAAATACTTTGATCGCGTGCCTCTACGTGGATGATTTGATATTCACAGGAAGCAACCAAAGAATGTTCGATGAAATCATAAAAGTGATGACGAAGGAGTTCGAGATGAGAGACATGGGGCTCATGACATACTACCTCGGCATAGAAGTAAAGTAACAAAAGGATGGAATTTTCATTTCACAAGAAAGCTATGCCAAGGAGATCCTGAAAAAGTTCAAGATGGAGAACTGCAAGCCGATAAGCACACTGGTGGAGTACGGGATCAAGATGTCAAAACATGAAAAAGGGGAGAGTGTAGATCCAATACTTTTCAAATGTTTGGTCGGAAGTCTATGCTATCCTACCTGCACGAGGCCAGATATCCTTCATGCATTCAGGTTGGTTAGTCGCTAAATGGAATCACCAACAACCACCCATTTCAAAGCTGCTAAGAGAATTCTTCGCTATTTGAGAGGTACAACCGACTTGGGCTTATTCTATTCAGTTTCTAATGATTACAAGCTTGTTGGATATAGCGATAGCGATTGGGGTGGAGATGTAGATAACCGAAAAAGCACTAGTGGATTCGTGTTTTTCATGGGAGACACTACTTTCACATGGATGTCAAAGAAATAACCGATTGTAACTTTGTCTACATGTAAAGCAGAATATGTTGTAACAACCTCGTGCGTTTGTCATGCAATTTGGCTTAGAAATTTATTGAACGAGATCGGCTTGATGCAATAAAAACCGACTGAGATTCATGTTGACAACAAGTCAGCCATTGCCTTAGCAAAGAATCCTATATTCCATGATCGAAGCAAACACATCGACATCTGCTACCATTACATAAGAGAGTGTGTTGCAAAAAGGGAAGTGCATGTGGAATATGTGAAGACACAAGATCAAATTACGGATATCTTCACTAAGTCGCTCACAAGTGAAAACTTCATCAGATTGAGAAGCTCACTCGGGACGACAAGATCAAGTTTAAGGGGGGGTTGTTGGATCATATAAACTTGATCCATATTAATGGAAACCCAAAATCCAAATCCAATCAATTGGAGTCCAAGCCCACAAATCCAAAATGTAGTAAATTTATTTAGGTATTTTAAGTATTTAGATTTTTTTATGTGTGATAATCAAATTGGAGGCTATAAACTACAACCAATTTGGAAGCCATTAAATTAACTAAATAAGTTGGCTATTAATTGTATTAGTTGGAGGTGGTGGTGAGTAATTGTGTTAGTTGAGAGTTGTATAATTCACCTATAAATAGGTGAGTTGTTTAGTTATTTTTCATCAACACAAATAAGAACTTCTTTAGAGAGAAAAGAAGTAAAGAGTGAGCTGTAGCATTGTATTTTGAGTGATAGTGTTCTTGTAATATCGTTGAGTTTAATAAAAGTTGTTCATTTGAGTGTTTTAATTCCAACATCCGGACCCCCTGAACTTGGCCTTAATCGCCCCTCGCCCCCCAGAACTTTCAAATTTTCCTCTCGCCATTCTGAATTTAACTAAAACGAATCTCAAGACTCCTAAAGCTGATGTGACAGCTGACTTGGCATTAGTTAAAAAGTCAAGCAAGTGCCATTCGTTCGTATGAATATAAAAATAATGAAAAAAGAATAAATTAATATTCACTTCTTCCTTACTCCATCCTTCCAGAATGAACAAATGCAGTGAAGAAATCCGACGAACAAATCAAATTTTCCGGCACAAATTAATGAAAAACTCATTCCGTTGGTCTTCTCCGGCAAACAAATCCAATTTTCCAAAATGAACAAAATCCAACAAAATTGTCACCCAACACTGTCCTAGGAATTGCAAACAGCCTACTTAATCAAACGGTAGAGATCTCACCGGCGCTAGCCGTACGAGAAGAACAACAAAAATTCCCCAATATACTACAAGCAATGGAATCCACAATCGAAAACTAAACAAATTCAAAAATACCATGAGCTTTCAAGATACGAAGCCCTTGTTAGCAAATCTGTAGATGTTCTCCTCAACCTAAATTGTAGAATGAAATCCCTAATTAAACACTAATCGATTAAACATATGAAAGCAATTGCTTGGCTACCTAGAAAAGGGAAATGAAAAGGAGGAAACTCACATCTTGACCTGAGCAATACTGTGAACCGAAAAAGGGGAAAACTTTCAATTGAATGGAATTTGGCAAATAGAAAATGAGGAAGAAGATGAAAGGGAAAGCAGCAAATCTCCAAGACGAAGGAGAAGAAGAAAAGAAGAGTCTTCTTCTCAATACATGTAAAGTGAATGAGTGTTTAGAGCCAATTTTGTCTAACGAGCTTCTCTTCAAATTCCCAGATAATTTTGCCTTCGGTTTTGATTTGAATAAGAACTACTGTACAAAGTCCCAAACAAATGCAGACTGGCCCCACCATTCAAAGTTCTGTCTAACCAGAGTTCAATATGGTCTCCTTTCCAATGGGTTTCAATTTTGATCCAATTACGACAACAAATCTGGCTTTTGGATTTGGCATTTAATCGGATAATTTAAATAAGAAGGAAAAGGAAAAGGAAAAGTTCCGTCAAAATTAGGTTAATTGTGCATCAATTTGGGATTTGAATGAGTTTTAGCCATCTTTTATAAGATTAATTCGTTCTTGTTCTTATTGTGACTTTTTATTTTGGCTTAATTATTGATTTAGTTTTTGTTTCTTTTATTTTTTAAAAAAAAGAATGCCCAAATTTATACACGTGGAGAATGTATTACACTCTCCATGTTGAGACTGGTTGAACGAGCTTTAGGGGGTCTGAGATTCATTTTAGAAAAGTTTACGGGGGCGAGGAGCGATTAGAGCCAAGTTCAGGGGGTTCCGGATGCATTAGGCCTTTAAGAAATTATATCATACTATACCATACTATACTTTAATGAACCATCAGCCAAACAAGGCTTAAAATGTTTAAATTTTTTATTTAACATTAGACCGAAAATTTAGTTTATTTTTCAAATACAAACTACTCACTTTTATTGCATGAAACTTTTAAAAAGTGCATATTACGGTTTTGTAATAAGGAATTGAGAAATACCCATTGAATAATGAAAAATATCTGATGAGGACAAAATGTACTAATCCACAAAACATAGCACCTAAAAAAACTCGATGAATTATTCGGGTGAATGTATAAAAGTAGATTCTTATAATTTTCTAAATTACTCATATTACTAAATTTAAGCATAGATAAAATTTAGGGTTAATACATTTGGACTCATGTAGTTGTTCTTAAAAATATATCAACCCCCTAAACTTATAAAGTTCATTGTAACCCCCTAAATTTGTATACAGTGCACCTCATAATCTTTCTATCCTTATATGAAGGCTGACATGGCAATCCCTTTTCTTTTCTTTCCTCCTGATTTTTTGTTACGAGAATGGAGCAAAGTACTGTAAATTTTTAAAGGAATGGAAAGGAAAAGAATGCAATAAAAAAGAATGGGTAGAATTTGAGTGAAATGTTAAAAATAACGTTTGAAAAGAAAGAATGAATTTATAAAAGAAAATGAATATGCAAATTATTTAAATATCCTTCAAAACTAAAAGATTTGTGAATAATTTAAGAAAATAGAGTTATAATGGTAATATTCATCATCTTTTCTTTCAAATCCCACCAACTTGGTGGGATTGAAAATATGGGAAAGGGCAACATTCTACCGAAATTCAACTCATTTCTCTTTCTGCCATCTTTTAGTAACCCATGGTCTCAAGTATCGGATTTGGTCTCCCACACTTTCCAATCCATTAAAAAACTTGCTCCCAAAAAAATCAATTGGGTTCATGACCATAGATTAGAAGGCAAATTCTCTTTTCACAATCTCCCCAAAAATACTAACGTAATTTCAAAAATTTGGAAGAGCATTAACTCTGCTTGGGACAAAGTTTTTGACGGGATAGGAGAGGAAGGTATTCAATTTCTGTTGTTCGAGAGCCCAAACAGTGACTAGGGGATGGAATTGGAGCAGAATTCAATTCTTGCCAATTCCTTTAAAATCTTATATTTTCAATTCCATCAATTCGGTGGAATTTTGAGGGAGAGGATGCATTTTTACAATTTTAACATATTCTTTCCTTTATTTTACCCATTCTACCAATTTTCCAACTCTATTAACTTAACCTATATATATGTAATTATATAATTAAAAATCTATCCCTTCCTTCCAAACATTAAAATTTTAAAATTAACATCTTCCACTCAAATTCTATACTTTCTTTTCTTTTTCATTCTTTTCCTTGTCTTTAAAATTGTTTGCTCCCTAAATTTCTTTGCTTCTATTCTTCCATTAAACTAATTGGGTTTTTTTAATGGGTTTGTTATTGTAGAGTGAATGGGTGATCTGATGGGTTTTTCGGACGAGTTCAGTTGGAAGAAAACGCATATTTCAGGCCTATTGGTTTCTTCAGGTTTGCCTCCATTAGTGGATCTTCGCCTTATAATGGCAATCCCGAATCAAATTACGTGCCCTGCTTCTCCAATTCTATTGATCTTGTCCGAAGCAATCACCTTGAAACCATGGATTCCTTTAATCATCATCATTTATTTGTTTATGTTAGTTCTAATCCCTGTCAAATTTACCCTCAAATTCGAATCCCAATTCCAGTGAAGTTTACCCTAAAATCGGGAGGTAATAATGGCGGCAGTGGCAAGATTAGGCTGATTGTAGTCAATTGATTTTGTATTTGTAGGATAAGATTTGTGATTAGGTGAATTTGGGGTTCTATTAGTTTATTTTTTGTATCAACTAGATATATGCTTGTTGAATTTGAATGATTTTAGTCAGATGAAATAGTGAAAACTGTGAAATAGATGAAAAGAAAAAAAGGAAGAAGATGGTATATTTGTTAGAAATAACATTAACAAGGAGTAAAATGAAATTGTTCCATGATTTTTGTCAAATTTTCAAGTCTGGCGCACATGCCACTTTTGGATTGGTTTGATTTTTAAAAAATGACACCTGGCGGAGAGTGCAATTCACTCTCTATACGGTGACTAGTTTTGTGTCATTGAAAGAGCTATGCGGTGCACTTTATACAAGTTTAAGGGATTATAAGAAACTTTTGTAAATATAGGGGGTCGAGAGGTTCTTAAGAACAACTACATGGATCTAAGTGTATAAAGTCTAAAATTAATAACTAATGATTACTATACCAAAATGTTAAACTATATAGCTAAACTGACTGAATCATGTCATTTGAAAGAATGAAAAATAAGAGGAATTGAGACCAAACCTGAAACTGCAAGAACAGTAATTAGACAAATGTTCAATTTTGCCAATGAATGCCAAACAACTTTAATCTAGGTCATAGGGATTATACATACCAACTTCAAGATTCAAAGACTAGATATTATGATTTGCAAATCCAGTGAAACGAAAAGACTGTAATTCTGAAGTAACATTCTATAAAACTAAGTCAAACAATATTATTGTTAACAGACAAAAAAAAAACAACTTCAAATTGGTATCGGAATTGCGATATCAAAGCTATCAGAATCAACATTTACAAATTTTTCCTCCCGGTATTCCTTTCGCTCTATTTTCTTTAATCTTCTTCATATTCACTTTCACCTTCAGAACTACTTTCACTTCCACCAGTATTGACCGAATCTCCTCCAACTGCCTTACTAGCTAGTTTTGCCCTGTAATTTTCCTTTTCAGTTCGGAATCGTTCCTTGTCTTTCGCCGCTTGCTCCTGATAAACCTGATTTAAAAATAAATCAAAATCAATTATAACGGAAACTGCATCAACCTGTATATGTCAATTAGTATATGGCATTTCCTTGCAGCTCTTTGCGTTTCGTTTAGCTTGCTCCATTGTTCACCAATCATTTTGACCATCTTCCTGCCTGTCTTATCAAGATATAGAGGCACCTGTCTTTTGATCTGCTCCTGAAAGAAGAAATTGTAGCCGCGTCTGTTACATTTAGGAAAAGCAGGATCTCTCCGCTGTATCATCTTTCTGTGTCGTTTGTATTTTGTGCCTGATACAGAATTCGTATTCTGAGGTACGTAATAGAGAAAGCCTTTGAGATTCTCTGAACCTATAGCGGCACTAACTATGTATCCACTTTCGAACTTTCCATCAATAACTCCTACCAAAAACTGCATTAATTCGGTTAAATTTGAAAGAACAAGAAATGAAATAAGTAAATTAAGGAGATCAATGCACAACTCGGGCTTTAAAGTAGAGCTGTTCATAGTGGCTCAGTAGGGAACGGTAGTGTTTACTCAGCACGGTAGACCCAGTTGGAAAGTTGAAAAGGGTAGCTACTTCTCTCCATTTTCTGTCTCTAGTAACCTGAAAATCAAGCCAAATCTTTGTAATCTTCCATGTCATTATACTATAAATTGGAAGGCAACTCAATGTAAATCATTGGCAAATTAAAACTTGGAAGTTGAGAAATTTAGAAAGTTAGTTGAAGCAATCAGCATAAAAGCTATACCTTCTTGTGACCCCCACGATCTGTAACCTCCACAAAGAGACGATGCCAGTCCAAGTTATTTCCGCCAAATTTCGGTTCACTGAGAGTGAAAATTCAGGAAATAAATTCCTTAGCAGAAAAATCTAAATTTAAACTTAGCAGCGGGGCCACATTTGCTATACTTATTCCATTTCATTAAGCGAAAAATGGAAAATAATTAACTTAAGAAAATAGGAGTGTTGAAGATAAAAGAAAACAATTACTAAAATTTGGTGTTGGTAGAAGCAAGAAGCCTCTTCAAAGTTTCCATGAAAAGCTCAGGACGGTCTCTAACAGCTTCATAACTATCAAGAGGAGCTGGGTTTTCGACATACTTTGAAACTTGTTTCTGCTTTCCTGATGAAGTTGAACTCGATCTGTTGAACAACCTGCAAACCAGTGAAGATAAATGGACTCTTCTTCTACAAAGACAATTAATACTCTGTAGATTGACATTTGAAAAAGATACCCATCAAATCATAATGCAGAGATTGTTTAATTTTAACTAGGATTATATCTACGAAATTAACAAGATTCAGTTCGAATCTCTACCTGAGTATTTCAAATCAATATCTGTGAAACCTCTGAATTATGAAAGAAAATAGAAATCACTCAATGATGAAGAAGAAGAAGAAGAAGAGCGTATTGTTAGTGGCGGTTATAACAGCTTTATATAGATGATAAAGTACATTTCCTATTCTACCCTTCAAATTCATCGGCTACTAACTAACTTTCGGTGAAATATACAAGATGATCCTTAAACACCTTAACAATAGTTAAACAGCCCTTGTCATCTATTGAATTTATAGATGTGTTGAAAATTGATCTTTAACAATTTAAGTCCAAGGTAATCATACGTGAGAATTAAATAGTAACTTTTTATTTTTCTTTTTATTTTTGATAGACAAAGAATAGAACAAACAGGTTACATAGGAACAAGTCTGGGGTTAGACACCCCAACTATGTCATTCAAGACCGTAGATCGCAAATCCGATAGCGGATTATCAAACAAATGTAGCCCCAATGGCAAGGAACTTGCCAGACTAGCCATTCGATCTGCCGAGCAATTTCCTTCCTTGTAGACATGGCATACCTCCACTCTCCAATCTCTGCTTAAGAGCGCTCTTTAATCCTCCAAACCAAATTATAGTAATCATTTGCCTCCACAGTACTTCTAAGTATAACATCATGCGCAAATTTACTATCCATCTCCATAATTACCTTTTTATACCCCTTATCTCACGCTAAAGATAATCCATCCACAACTCCCCACAGCTCCGCACGTGCAATAGAACACCTGCCAATATTTCGAGCATATCCACATAGCCATTTCCCCATATAGTCCCGTATTAACACCCCCCCCCCCCCCCCCCCCCCCCCCGGCCGCAGCCTTAAACTCTTAGCCTTTCACCGAGCCATCTGAATTGATCTTCACCCACTCTCCCCTCGGAGGCTTCCATGACACCATCCTCCACTCTCTCTCTTGCTGAATGTGGTCCTCTCCACCACCTCCCCCAAATGTAGCAGCCATAGCATGAGCCGATCCAACAACTCTCTTTACGTCCCCCACCACTTGCTCGAACACAAAATCATTTCGACATTTCCATAGCAGCCAACACACAATGCCAAAGATCAGCCCCCAACGCGACTGCCCATACCCCACACGCACATGTAAATTCTGTTCAAGCCAAGTACCTAGATTCCCGTCAAAGAAATCCCCTCTCTCCCCCATCCGAATCAATTCCCCCCACATTGATCGAGCAAACTGACATCCCCTAAGTACGTGATCAATGTCTTCCTCCGCATTTAAACACCTACAACAAGTAGTATCATCCACCATATGTCTCCTCTTCCTTTCTACATTCGTAAGCAGCCGATCATGCATACACAGCCATAAGAAGGTTTTTCTCGTTGATCATTAATATGTTTTTAGTTTGTTTGAAACCATATCCATTTATGAAAACAACTGAATTTTTCTTCAGTTTTAACAAGTTTTTAAAAAGCGCTAGGCGCTAGTCGGGCGGCCGGGGCTTTGAAAATCTATGCGGGGCCTGGGCGGGGCCTATGCGGATTTATAAATTTTTTATTTTCATAATTATTAATAGATAAAAGTATAAATTCAACTAAAAAATTAATTATAATACAATAATATTTTACAAAAAATATAGTTTATCATATGAAACATAAGTCTTAGTTAATTTTTACATAAAAACACATCAACATTAAAATCAATTCTTTAAAAACAAATATCTTCACTAATTTTTTTTGGTTTACAGCGTACTATTTCTCTGTTTGAGATTCAAAATGAAAATTGTTTGGTGAGAATATTTTGTTATAAATTAATTTTACCAACCGTGCTACCTTTTTTGAATTGAAAAAATTGAATTATAATTATTATAGGTATCAGTATCTGAAAAATTGGGGAAAAAATCGGACTAGGCGTTGCCTAGGCAGAAAAAAATGGACTAGGCGGTGCCTAGGCAGCAATATATCGGTCCAGCGCCTGATAGCGCCCGAGGAATGAAAAATCAGGCGGCGAGCCTTAAAATAGAGCCTAGACGGGGCTAGGGGGGAGTTTTAAAACACTGAGTTTTAATACAAATTCTGACAAATTAATTGCTATATGATATATCCCCTGCCAAGAGCAAAAAAATATCATATTCGAAGACCCTAATAATCCAACCAATCAATTAAGCCTTAAATCCCACGCTAGGTAGGGTCGGCTATATGGATCTTCCGGTGCCATGAAGCTCTATCAAAAGCCAAATTTTCGTCCATACCGAGTAAACGCATATCCTTAGAAATAGTTTCTCTCCAAGTAATCTTAGGTCTACCTCTCCCTCTACCCTTACTCTCTATTCATAAGTTCTCATATTTTCTAACTAGAGAATCTATTGGTCTACGTAGCACATGTCTATACCACCTTAGTCGTCCTTCTCTCAGTTTATCCTCAATATGTGCCACACCGGTCTTTTGGCGGATGCACTCATTTCTAATTCGATCCATCCTTATATGCCCACTCATCTACCTAAGCATCCTCATTTCCGCCACATTCATCCTTTGAATATGTTGCGTCTTAATAACCCAACATTCACTCTCATATGTCATGGCTGACCTAACCACCGTTATGTAGAATTTACCTTTCACTTTCAAAGGTATCTTTTGTCACATAAGACTCTTGTAGCACTTCTCCATTTCATCCATCCTACATTAATTCTCGATTCTCACAGTATAAGCTAATTGCATGGCTTAATGCATCTCAAGTACTTGTTCCAAAAAACTTATTGTCTCCTTGAATTTCTAAATTGACCCGCAGCTCACAAGTTTCAAAAAGTGCGCAATTTTGTTCCATGAATGTCACGTGTCAGAGTCTAATTGATTTGACTTTTCAAAGATGTCATTTTTTTGTTTTTACTTTTCAAGCAGAAGCTGACACGTGACATTCAAAGAGTAAAGTGGTGTACTTTTTGAAAGTTTAGGGAGCTACAAGGCCACTTCAAAAGTTCCAAAAGACAATGGGTTTTCTAAAACATGTTCGAGCATCTGAAGATTCATTGAGCCTAATTACATTAATGACATTTTTTAAATTCCATATGTAAACACAATTTTTTTTTTTAAAAAAAGGGTTGCAATGTTTGTTTTTTTAATTAAAAGCGGAGGTCGGTAAATCGGACTCAAGTATTATTAAAATAAAAGAAAAAGACAAGAAAGGAAATATGAAAAAGAAAAAAAGAAAAAAGGTTCTAAAGTAATACTCTCTCCATCCATTTAAGTAAGTCATTTTAGCTTTTTTATTTTATTCCTTTTTATTTGTCACTTTAGAATATCAATGCATTTTTAACCATTTTATTTTCTATAATTTACCTTTTCATTTATTATGAGAGAGATTATGAATAGATAGAATCATATGTTGATAATTAAAAAGAAAGAGAATTTTAGTAAAGGATAAATTAATTATTTTAGTAGTGTAATTAATTTTTTATTAATATTGATGAAAATCTTAAAACGACTTAAATAAAGGAACGGTGGAGTAATATTTTAGATTGTTTTGAAACGTAAAAATGGCTGAAAAAGAACTTTATCTTGTTAAAAGATGGACACAAACTCTTTGATATATGCAACTGTGAAACCGCGTGTAACTTGCAAAGCTTTAGATACACTAAAAATATAAACATATATTTATTGCCAAGACACTATATATTTCAAGATTAATATGGTAAGAAAATTGCTTCTAATATGATCTTGGTTCATTTTGTTATCAAAGCAAGGATGGTTTTTTCTTTTTGTTGTTTCATTTTAGATGTGTGATTTAATTTGTGTAACAATGTGTGATACTCCCTCTGTTTTTTATTAAGTGTCGTTTTGAGTAAATTTATTAATATCAAGAAAATAATAATTAAGAGAATAAAAGTACTAAAATACTCTTAACCCTAATAATTATTTGAAAAGATAATTGGTCTTTGTTATTTTTTATCATTTACAATGTTTCATTAAATGATGGCAAAATGAAAAAAAATGTTCAAATAATTATATTAAAAGTTGAAAATGACACTTACTAAAAAAATTATTTGACTCCAAAGCACAATTAATAAAAGAAATGGAGAAGTAAGGCAATGTTCTTAAACTTATAAGTAGCAGTACTGAACTGAATTGATAAGTATTTATTTCAGTATAAATTTATATGTATGTTATACTGATGAATACTGAATAATACTACACTAAACCGAACTGATGGCTAACATATATATATGTATATATCTAGATTCCAGACTCCTACCTTCAATGCAAGTGGATGCACTAATATATGAATGTGATGAAAGTTTATGGATAACTAATTACTCCCTCCAATTTTTTTATTCATTTTTTTATACTTTCTATTTTAACCTTTTATAATTATCACTTTAAATTATTAATGTATTTTCATCATTTTATTCCACTAATTTACCTCTATATTAATTAATTAAGAGATGATGAATTAATAAAATTAAAAATAAATAATTAAAAAAATATATTAAAAAAATATAAAAAATAAATTAATTATTATAATTTATAATATATATTTTATTAATTTTAATGAAAATATTAAAATGATAAATAAAGAAAATTAGATAGAGTAATTTAAATTTTTAGCAGGAAGTCCAAGACAAAAAATGCAGACTACATAGGAAATCACAATTCATGAATTTTGTGCCTCATCAGTGGACCTGTTCACGAGTAGGAGTAGAGTAGTAGCGCGATATTATATTTATTAAATATTTATATAGTATATTTAATAATTATTTTATATTTTTATATTTTTAATTTATTAAATTTTTATGATAATATAATTTATTTATTAAATTATTTAAGTAGAGAATGTAATTAAATGTAAGATTTAGATATATTTATATAAAATTTTATCTTTTTTTTACTCTTTTAGTATATAAAAAAATAAAAAGATATCTATTTATGAAATTTAGGTCGAACTTAAGTTAATGTTTTTAATTAAAAGTCTGATTAGGCCAGCATGTCATAAAATAAATACTAATTTCTCTAATTTTTTTTCTTAGTTTAATTTACATTTCATCAAAAGATGAGGTGAAGTTATTAGGAGGCTGGTACAGTCCATTTGCATTTAGGGTAGGACTAGCATTGAAGCTCAAAGGAATCCCCTACGAATCTGTAGATGAAGATTTGAGCAACAAGAGCCGTCTTCTTCTTCAACTCAACCCAGTCCACAAGAAAATTCCAGTTCTTGTTCATAACGGAAAACCCATCTCTGAATCTCTCGTTATTCTTGAATACATTGACGACATATGGAATCACAATCCTATTCTGCCTCAACACCCGTATGACAGGGCCATGGCTCGCTTTTGGGCCAACTTCATTGAAGAAAAGGTTTATATTCAGTAACAGCAAAGAACAACCGCCAGGAAATCATTAATTTCCTTGCAAATTTACTAATTAGCGATGCTAAGGGAAACTTATTCCCTTGCAAAAATGAATAAAATTATATTGTTCAATATACATTCATCTTTTTTGTTTGTTGAATTTGTGCAGTTTACAGGAGCAGTGAGAGGAGTATTGGTTGCTGTTGACGAAGAAGAGAAGCAGAAGGCATTGGAGAAAGCAGTGGAAGCATTGGGAATACTTGAAGAGGAGCTGAAGAAACAGGGGGATTCCAAGTTTTTTGGAGGAGATAGAGTTGGATTGGTAGACTTAACTTTGAGTTTTTTCAATAACTGGGTTGTTGCTGTTGAAAAGGCTGCCTCTGTCAGAATACACAATTCTGAAATGTTTCCATTGATTGAGAAATGGAACCAAAATTTTGTTGAGTTGCCTTTGCAAAATTCATCAAATGCGTATATAAGGCAATGTAATTTGCTATTTTAAAGAGTGTAAGAGAGTGAAAAAATAATAAGAGTTTATGAGTGTATTGTAATAAAATTCGTGTGTGAATTACTCATTTTTATGTTTTGAGCATTTTCTTGCTTGATTATTTTCCTCTTCAATCCAACAAAGTGGTACCAGAGCCATTTCGTATACAATCCTCTTCCCAAAATCCCCGAGTAAAAAAGCCGAGTTTAAAGAGTTTCAGAAGCAGCCTAGAAAGTGTTGCAATAGGCTGTTAAAAGTGTTGCAAACAAACTGCAGAAAGTGTCCCAGTTAGCATAAAGTGTCGCCAATTCTCAAAAAAGTTGCAATAGCCTCTGTACTTCCTTTCTGGACAATTTTCAAGTTCATCTAAAATTGCAAGGAAATATTTTCCCTTGTTCGCCTTGCAAAAACTGTCTATAGCGACGCACCAAAGTGTCGCAACAGACTCAAAAGCGTTGCAAAAACCCCTGTACTCTTTAAAAAAAAATTTCCTCTACAAAAATGAATCTCATCGGTGTTTCCTTCGTTTTCCCTCAACTTACAAAAACCAATTACAAAAATTGGTGCATCAAGATGAAAGCCATTCTAGGATCCCAAGATGTTTGGGATATTGTTGAAAAAGGCTATGAAGTCCCAGCTGCAGATGCACAACTGTTGCAAGCCGAAAAGGACAGTTTGCATAAGAGTCGTCGTAATGACCAAAAGGCTCTTAGTATCATCCATCAAGGATTAGATGATGTTATGTTTGAGATGGTGGCAGAAGCGACCACTTTCAAGCAAGCTTGGGATATACTATGAGTTTCTCTTCAAGGAGAGGAGAAAGTACAAAAAGTTCGGCTCCAAATGTTGAGAGGAGAGTTCGAGATGATGAAGATGAAGGAGATAGAAGTGATTGTAGATTACTCCTCACGATTAAAATCTGTCGCTAACCAAATGCGGCAATATGGAGAAAAGCTTGAAGAATCCAGGGTTGTTGAAAAACTTCTAAGGTCACTACTACCAAAGTTTGACTACGTATTAGTGGCAATAGAAGAATCTCGGGATATAAGTAAAATGACGGTCGATGAAGTAGTTGGCTCATTACAAGCACGTGAGGAGAGACTAAACAGACAAAGAGAAGAGTCTGTAGAACAAGTCTTGGCAGCAAAGGTTTCAGTTAAAGGTGAAAGTAGCCAGGATTCCAGCCATTACGGACGAGGACGTGGTAGAGGTCGTGGAGGAAATGGAAGAGGAAGAGGACGTGGCAGAAATCAACCATTCGGTAGAGGTGAAAATAACAATGGAGATAATCAGTCCATACGAGGCAGAGGTCGTGGTCATGGACGTGGACGAGGAAGAGGAAACTGGAGGCATAATGATGGACATGACAAGTCCAATGTTCAATGCTACAATTGCTCCAGATATGGCCACTATGTAGCAGAATGTCGGAGCCCACCAAAGCAAATAGAGGAAACAGCAAACAAAATTCAAGAAGAGGACGTAACCGACACGGTATTACTAACCCGTGAAGGTGAATACAGTCAAGAAAATAACATATGGTATCTTGATAATGGCGCAAGTAACCGTATGTGTGATTAGGCCGAACTTAAGTTAATATTTTTAATTAAAAGTCTGATTAGGCCTGACCCAGCCCGCCATCAGCATGTCATAAAATTAAATACTAATTTCTCTAATTTTTTTTCTTAGTTTAATTTACATTTCATCAAAAGATGAGGTGAAGTTATTAGGAGGCTGGTACAGTCCATTTGCATTTAGGGTAGAACTAGCATTGAAGCTCAAAGGAATCCCCTATGAATCTGTAGATGAAGATTTGAGCAACAAGAGCCGTCTTCTTCTTCAACTCAACCCAGTCCACAAGAAAATTCAAGTTCTTGTTCATAACGGAAAACCCGTCTCTGAATCTCTCGTTATTCTTGAATACATCAACGACATATGGAATCACAATCCTATTCTCCCTCAACACCCTTATGACAGGGCCATGGCTCGCTTTTGGGCCAACTTCATTGAAGAAAAGGTATATATATTCAGTAACAGCAAAGAACAACCGCCAGGGAATCATTAATTTCCTTGCAAATTTACTAATTAGCGAGGCTAAGGGAAACTTATTCGAGCAGTCGCAAGTGGCAAGCATGGCCAAAAATCACCTGTAATTGTTGCCAATGCTAGGTTTTTATAAGCCTGAAATGAGCAGTTGCAACAGTTCAAAGAAAAAGCGTTGCATAAAGTTGTGTCCATTCGAGCAGTCGCAACGGTTCTAAACAGAATTATTACGAAAAGTCGTGTCCCTTCGAGAAGTCACAATGATTCAAAACAGAAGCGTTGCTAAAGGTTGTGTCCACTCCAGTAGTCGCGACTGTTCTAAACAGAAACATTGCGAAAGGCAGCTCCCGGACCCTCGTAAGCTTAGTATTGTAATAGAAATTGAACAATCGTGCACTCCGCACTCTCCTAACTTGTTCGATGAAATATTACGATCGCATTGGACAACTAGTTGATCCAATCACACTAAAATACCAACAATCCTCCCCCATTTTAGTGTAATCCATGATTAACTAAACAAAATCTCAACAAATAACAAACTTATGCATAAATGAAATATTGTGACAATTGAATTTCATCTTAGTATATTACACATTCCAAATATTCAAATAACTAAAGGTGCCACTATGGATTGAACATTTGTTATCCATCTTGAATACATGGAGAAAATATATACATAAGTTAACATTGTACATGTTCTTACTTGACACTATCTTTTACTAGTTATGTGTCCCTATCCTTCACAAGCATATCAAAGTCAAGTCCAAAAATTTCTTAAAGCAGCTAAACTTCATGCTTATATAGGTAGCTCTTTTACTCTTGCACCTGCATATACAATTTTTCAAAAGAACTATTAAGAAGTCAAACTTCAACTTCCTTAACTTGCAGGTCTGAACATATACCTTAGGATGTTATTATTCATGTGTTCCAATCTCTGGATGTTAAGTTTTCCTCATTGAATTCAACACCTAATGTTATATTAGATGGAAATTAGGTATCTTAATATGAGAGATTTTAAATGGACTTTAATCCCATCCCCATAGCGGATTTGTGCACAAGATCTCTTCTTAACCCTTTGGTTAAATGATCGGCTACATTCCGCTCAATTTTTACAAACTCTAATGATATCACACCATGCATCATGCGTTCGGCCACAATGGAATTTCCTAAATTAGATATCTTAGCCGTTCAGCTTCTTTACTATTCGCTGTTAATGTTACAAACTCATATTCAATTGCTGAGATAGTGATACAAGTATGTTTCTTTGATGCCCAAGAGATAGCACCTCCCCCAAGAAGGAAAACCCACCCACTTAACCTTCAAATACCGAAGGAAATCCTATATAAGTCAAACTATAATCTTTTGTTCCTTTTAAGTACTTGAACGCTCGGCCTAATGCTTCCCAATGATGCGAACTAGGATTACTAGTATATCTACTAAGCTTTCTAACAACATAAGCTATATTTGGACTGGTGCTAATCATGGCATATGCACTTGCTATATACACACTTGTCTGCTTAGTTGATAACAAAACCATCAGACAAAACCACATCATCAAACTTTTAATGCCACGCTTTTGGTGCTTGCTTTAGTCCATATAGCAATTTCTTTAGCTTGCATACCTTATTTTCACAACCTAACATAACAAACCCTTCTGGTTGTTTCATATAAATCTCCTCATTCAATTCACCATTCAGGAATGCAGATTACATCCATTTGATGAATTACAAGGTTTTTCACATTAATCAACAAATGAAAAATTTTGTAAAAATAATTTCTAACATATTAAAATTTTTTATAAAATTCACAAACTATTTTCTATTATTTTTATAAATTTATTTACACAAAATAAATTAAATACTCACTTTTTCTACGTTAAAAAAATCTGAAAAATTTACCATTAAATCCAAAAAATATGAAAATGGTGGGGTAGGAAAAATTTCGGAGCAAAATGACATTATTTTGGGTCTTAAATCGTAAAAATACCAAATGGGCCATTAGAAATGCGCCATGTGGCATTCTATTGACCAGTCAACTCTGACTTTTGACTGACATGTGGCAGTCAACCATTGACTGGTCAACCCTAAAGGTTAAACCAATGCCACATCATATGCCACGTGGCATTGACCATGATCAACTCCAGAATCGCCAGGTGGACAGAAGTTATTTTGGATAAGAACAAAAAACTGTTCTAGCAACGCTCCAAAAATCGTTACCATGTCCAACAGTCTCATTCTTTCTGTGGCAACATTTTTTTTTATTTCAGCGTCACAATAGATCATTTTCCCCACACTAAAACCGTCACATACAGAAACCATCGAGAGAAACAGTTGTCGCAAATGAACCATCGAAACTTTTCATTTTCTGAAGGATTTTGCAACGGATTAAGTATCCATTGCAAAACGCAAAAAATTGAATTCCGATTTCAAATCATTCCAAAAACGATTCCGGCCTCCAACCAGACCCTTCCTAAGTTTTTTCAACGTCCCAAGGCCAATGGATTTGTTCTTTTTATCAAAAATAAATAAACAGATACTCTCCATTACCCAAAATAATGCAAAAAATGCAAATCTTTTTCAGTGAAAACAATGTGAAAATGCCCGAAATTGAACAAAATCGATTCAAATGCGACTTTGAACATAAAAATTATAAAATTTTGTTCAATATTTGACCAGAATACATAATCATGGCCAAAACGCTCCAAAAACATGATTTTTTTTCACAATTTTACATACTTTAACCGTAAATTCGACAAAAGAATTCAACGAAAATCGTTTCGAACAAAAATTTAGAATTTCCAGAACAATGAGAAAGAGACTTTACATAAAAAATACAGAAAAAATAGCAAAAATCTTGGCTCTGATATCATTGAGGGAAGTCGAATAAGAACGGATCAAATTTTGTACCTTTTCGGTGCCCGAGATTGCAGAATACCATTATAACATCATTTGTATGCAAAAAATGAGATTAAATCACCGGTATTTTGAATATCAATAGATTTCCACGACTTCTTCACAGATTCTCCATTCGTCATTTAAAAAAAATTAGTTTCAATCTTTGATGGGGAAATTCCTGAAAATAACTTGGATAATCTCTAAAGTCATGATAACACTTTCAGATTGAAACTAATTTGTTCTCCCAAATTTTTGAACCGGATAAAATCAGAGTAAAGTCAAGAACTTAGAATGAATTTTTGTTTTGAAGAAAAAAATGAAGCAGTAGCAAGCGTTGCCAAAAATCGCCTGTAATTATTGCCAATTCCAGGTTTTTATAAGCCTAAAACGAGCAATTGCAACGGTTTAAAGAAAAATCGTTGCAAAACGTTGTGTCCATTCGAGCAGTCACAACGGTTCTGAATAGAATTATTGTGAAAAGCGTGTCCCTTCGAGCAGTCACAACGGTTCAAAACAGAAGCATTGCTAAATGTTGTGTCCACTCCAGCAGTCGCGACTGTTCTAAATAGAAGCGTTGTAAATAGTCGTGTCCTTTTGAGCAGTCACAACGGTTCTAAATAGAATCATTGCAAAAGGTCGTGTCCCTTCAAGCAGTCACAACGGTTCAAAATAAAATTGTTGCGAAAAGTCGTGTCCCTTCGAGCAGTCACAACGGTTCAAAACAGAAGCATTGCTAAAGGTTGTGTTCACTCCAACAGTTGCAATTGTTCTAAACAGAAGCTTTGCAAAAGGTAGCTCCCGAACCCTCGTAAGCTTAGTATCGTTAAAGAAATTGAACAAGCTTGCACTCCGCACTCTCCTGACTTGTTCGATGAAATATTATGATCGCATCGGACAACTAGTTGATCCAATTACACTACAATACCAACGGGCTCTACTAGTCTTAATTTGATAATAGACTTTACTTTGAGAATTCCGAGCCATGTGATTGTGTTTTAGTTTGATTTTTATAACAGTTTTTTTTACCTTTGTACAAGCTACATGTGATTATCTTTTTCAAGTCTTATCTAGTTGAAGTAATCTATGTATGTTAATCTCATTGATATTTTTTTAGAAATTAGAGATTTTCACTCATGATCTAGTTTGATCTATGTGGCGAATGTCTTAACTTAATGGTTAATATTGAATTTGTTACATAAAATTTTGAGATTCAAGTCAAATATGAAATGGTGTATGAATATATTTTTTTATAAGTGTAACTTCACAAATTCAAAAATAATATATTTTTCTCTCTATGAAAAATGAATATGAACAAAATGATGAATGAGATAATTGATATTTTATTATTGAGTTGTGATTAATCAACTATATGTACATGTATTTATAGTGTACAAAACTATGAGAAAAGGAAACAAATAAATCAACATAAATACAATTAATTGTAAATAATCTTCCTAATCAACACAAATCCTAATTATTGATATTATTCCTAATTTAGACTAGTTATGAATAATCTCATGTAGGAAAATATTAATATAGGAATCTTGATACTCCCCCTCAAGTTGGTGAGTGAATATTTTGAACTCCCAACTTGTGTCGAAGTGTTAAGAATTGATCCTTCCCCAATAACTTTGTAAAAATGTCTACAAGTTACTGATGTGTTGGTACATATGAAGGACTGATTATTCTTGCTTGGGGCTTCTCTCTAACTTTGTAAAAATGTCTACAAGTTACTGATGTGTTGGTACATATGAAGGACTGATTATTCTTGCTTGGGGCTTCTCTCGCACAATATGACAATCAATCTCAATGTGCTTTGTGAACTCATGAAACACGGGGTTCACTACAATGTGTAGTGCTGCCTGATTATCACAAAATAGTGGTGTAGGAATATCACATAAGACTTTCAGATCTTGCAATATATAACGTAGCCATACTAGCTCCAAACATGCATTGACCATGGCACGATGTTCTAACTCTACTGATGATCTTGATACATTAGTCTGTTTCTTTGATTTCCATGAAATAAGAGCAGAACCGAGGAAGACACAATAACCTGAAACTAATCTTCGAGTGGTTCAACATCCTACACAATCTGAATCACAATATGCCTTAAGTGTGAGATTATTTTTGGATGGCAATAACAAGCCTTTTCCTTGAGATCCTTTAATGTATTTAAGGATACAAATTGCAACAGCCCAATGTGGTTGACGCGGAGATTACATGAATTGACTTAATGTTTAAACTGTAAACATTATGCAAGGTCTAATGACTGTGAGGTATATTAACCTTCCTATGAGCCGTTTATATTTGGATGGATCTTTCAACAGTTCTCCATCATTTGAAGTTAACTTTGAATGTTGCTCCATTGGAAATTTTTCTGGACGAGCACATGTGAGCCTTGTATCCTATAAAATATCAAGTGCATATTTTCTTTTGGGACATGTAAATTCCAGTTTTGGAACAAGAAAACTCAATTCCAAGGAAATATTTTAAATCTCCTGGATCTTTAATGTGGAAACTCCAAAGTAGGAATTCTTTGAGGTGCTGCATTTCTGTTAGATCATTTCCATTCAAAAGGATATCATCTACATAGACTAAAATGGCAGTGAATGAGGACCCTTAATGCTTTGTGAATAGAGAATAGTCTACTTTGTACTGTCGATAACCTGCTGCTTGAATTACATTAGAAAATGTAGAGAACAAATTTCAGGAGGTTTGTTTGAGGCCATATAAAGATTTGTTGAGACGACATACTTGATTCTCCCCATGTCGGCGAAGTTCGGGAGGAAGATCCATATAAACAATCTCATGTAAATAACCATGCAAAAATGCATTTTAGACATCTAATTGGTATGTGAACCAATTACGAGCAGCAACGGCAGTCAAGAGACACCGGAATGTTGTAAGTTTAGCAGTTGGAAAGAATGTTTCATTGTAATCAAGACCCTCAATTTGTGTATATCCTTTGGCAACTAGCGCTCCTTGTAGCACTCAATACTCCCATCAGAATTATATTTGATTTTATAGACCCATCTACATCCAATAGGTTTGTGACCTGTAGGAAGTGGCACAATGCTCGAGGTATTATTTTGTTCTAATGCATTTAATTCTGCAACCATGGCTTTTTGCCAATGAGGATCAAGGTTTGCTTGTTCATAAGAAGTGGGTTCTTTTAAAACTGTGATGTTACCAAAGAAGGTGCGTTATGTGGGCGAAAAATTTGAATGTGATAAAAATTGAGAAAGGAGATATTTTGTACCTTTAGAGGACATTAGAATGACGGTAGACTGATTGGCTTGAGTAGGAACAAAGTAGTCTTTATGCCACACTTGAGCTTGACGATTTCGGGAAGATTGTTGAATCACAGGTATAGAAGGAAGCTGGTTTTCAGGAAGATCGACAGGATGTGATTGATCGATATTGTGCGACTGATCGATAGGACGTGACTTAGTTGAGGGAAAATAATTTTCTAAGGTTGGCTCATTATTGGGATTCGGTGATTGAGAAAGATCAAGTGTAAATTTGGTAAAACGGGTGAAGGCAAAATATTAAGAACTAAATTTATTGAAAGTGGAGATGTAGGTGGAGGATGTTGATATGGGACTGTAGTTTCCTGAAAAATAATATTCCGACGAATGAAGAAAGTGGAAGAAGCAATGTCATATAACTTAAAGCCTTTATGAGTAGATGGATAACCAACAAAGATGCATTGACGAGTTTTGGGGTCAAACTTTTGTTTAGGTTGTACAGCGGTGGAATAACATAGACACCCAAATACTTAAGGATGGTCAAATGAGGGAAGCTTATTATGCAAATGCTCATAGGGAGTTTTTCCAGAAAGAAGAAATGTGGATAACCTATTAATAAGGTGTATAGTAGTGAGTACACTTTCACCCAAAAATTAAAGTGGTAGTCCTGATTGGAACAACAAGGGACGAGTGACAGTAATGATATGACAATGTTTTCTTTCAACAACCCCATTTTGTTGGGGTGTGTAAACACATGAAAACTGACACTCGATACCTTTTTCATAAAAAATTTATGCATGGAAATGAACTCAGGACCATTGTTAGATCGAATCTTTTTAACAGATTTATCAAATTGTGTAGATACAAAGGTAATGAATGATTTGAGAAAACATTGCATTTCAGATTTTTGTTGCATAAGAAAAATCCATGTACACCGAGAAAAATCATCGACAATTTTTAGAAAATATTTTACATTGGAATGAGTTGCAACTTTGTGTAGTCCCCAAATGTCGCAATGTATAAGATCAAAAGGAGAATTTGTTTTTATTGAACTAGATGGAAAAGGAAGCATAGATTGTTTAGCCACAGGATAAATACTATAATTATTGTGAAATGACACTTTATTATTGGATGGGAGTAATGAAGAAGTCATTTTTAAGCATTTTGAAGATGGATGTCCAAGACGGCATATGCCATAAATCAAAAGAATGAAAAGTTTGTGAGGAGTTTAGTACTGGAATGGAAGGTGACATGTAATAAAGACCACCTTATTGCTCACCCGAACCAGCACTCTCAATATAACCAAGTCTTGCAAGATAAAACTCTCAGGTAAAAGAATAATATGGCAATTGAGAGATTTAGTTACTAGGAAAAATAAGGTTCAAATTGAAAGACGGAACACATAACGCATGTTCTAAATGGATATCGTGATTAAATTGAATGGTGCATGTGAATGTGATAGGAGCAGTAGAACTAGTGGGTAAAGTTACTAAGGTAACTAAAGGTGTATGTTTTTGTGTGAGATATTTAGGATTAGAAATGATGTGGTCAGTGGCGCCACTGTCAAGTATCCCTGGCTTTTCAAAAATATAAATATTTTACTCATTAAAAGAAAACAAACCTAAAAAAGAGGCTTCTCTGAGTAGCGACTTCTCTCTTGGCGGCTAGAGTTCTCTCCAGAACCCTAGCCGCCCAGATGCCTTCTCTCACTGGTGATTTGACCGGTAGTTTGACATGGGGATTGCTGATCCTCCATCTATGATTCGTTTCCAAACCACCCGATGGCTCATTTCACATCTCCTCCTTCGGATCATTAAGGAGCAGAAGGTTAAGCCGCCCAGGTTTTTCTCTTTTTACCGGCGTTGTTTCCAGCAGTCCTTCAAAGGGACAGGCGCCCCTCATCTATATGCTTGCTTTCACCGGTGTTTTGGCTGGCAGTTCGTCAAGGGGATTGCCCTCACAACTCCTCCTTATGAGCGTTTATGAGCAGGCGGCTAGGGCTCTCATCTATTCCCTAACCGCTCAGATTTTTTTCTTGCCAGCGGCGGTCTCTCGGGCAGTAGTGATTACGAACCTTACAGTCGCGATTTCTTTGGCTGCAGCCCCTCGCATGAGTTGGGTAGTTTCGGTCTTGCCGAAGCTTTAGTTCCTCATCGGATGGTACTACTTCAAGACCTTCCCCTTGAAGAAGTTTTGATTATCGGCTTAGGTCTCGAGAGTAGACACATTTCGAATGATGTTTCTTCCTTGGAAGGTGAATTTATTTATCAGCTTGGATCTCGGTTTTGATTTGAGTCGACAGTTTGATGTTTCGAAGTTGTGCCTATACGACCTCGAAATTGCTTGCTGCTATGGATCTTTAGATCATTGTGATCACTCTCTATTTTGATTGGGTTCTTTAGTTCGTTATTATTACGCTAGATTGCAAATGGCTTTGTTAACATCACAGAGATGTTTTTATTTTTATTTTTCTTTTCTCTTTTTGTTGCTTTTTTCTTTTTATTTTAATAAATTAAGCCGGTATTTGCCGAGCTCAGCCTTTAATTAAAAAAAAAAAGAAACAGACCTGATGCATTAGCACATATGTCATTGTTACCAAGATTATTGATTTGTAGTATAGTCTTGGATCGATTCTGAACGATAACATCAATGGAGTCTTTGGCGGTTGTGTTTTTACTCTTTTCGTTCATGGGGACTAAATGAAAAATAATAGCGGAAGACTGAAATTTTGAGCATCAGGAACTATGATCTGATACTATGTAAAAAATAAATATGAACAAAATGATGAATGAGATAATTGATATTTATATTATTAAGTTGTGATTAATCAATTATTACGTACATGTGTTTACAACGTACAAAATATATAAAAAAATAAATAAATAAATAAATAAATTAATATAAATATAATTAATTATAAATAATCTTTTTAATTATTATTAATTTTAATTATTAATATTATTTCTAATTTAAATTAATTAAAAATAATATCATATAAAAAATATTAATACAGAAATCTTAATTCTCTCGTGTAATTTGTACATCCAAAATATTATATGAAAATTGTGAGAACTTGTGTGCACGACGTTTGTCAATGTTTAGGCTATATATTCCCATTAAACAAACCACTTTTTAATATCGTAAGTATTACTTTAGTTCACTAATTTGGAATAATAAACATATACTAGGACGTACTACTTGATGCTATCCATCTCATAATGCATTGAATTTGGTCCAAGACTTCTTTTAAGTTTCACTTGCATTAATACTAACAAAGAAAAATTCCTAACCTCCGGCCAGCCTATCCGTTACCGTTTTCATGCAACATTTAAGAGTGTACTAATTATAAATAATTTTATAATGTTGAGTTGGACAATAACATCAAAGGTCAAAAGTTAAAGATTTCAGAAAAGTAACACTTAAATTAGGGTCGCAAATGAACTAAACTATGGTAAATAGTTTGATATTGATAAAAATTTAATTCGATTTAATTTAATTTATAATTAAATAATTTATGAATATAATTTAATAACTTAAATTATAAATGAGCTGAATATGAATAAATTAAAGTTCGATTCGTTAACTCGTGAATAAATTTAATTAAAGGTTCGAGGATAAGTTCGTGAGTTAGTTAAATAATTATTATTATTATATATCAAAAATAAATTTTATAAAATTAAAATAAAGTATGAATATATAAAATTAAATTAATATAAAAATATATATATAATATTATCCGATCAAAATATGTTAAATTATTAATATTATTATGAAAAAAAAAAATAAACTTCTTTATGAATAAATTAATAAATTATTTATAAATAAAATAAATATTATTTATAAACAACTCACAAATAAATAAATTAAATACAAATAAAATTTTAAATTCAAATTCAAACTCGTATCGGATTAAATTTGAAATGAATGAAGACGAACACCGTTCATCTCATTTCCATCCCTAACTCAAATAACAGAGTTGAAGAAAGTCAACAGACAAACAGTCGACGCCATCACTGCGCTTGCAGTTTCTTCTTCTCTATACAATACTATGCTTCCTCTGCAATCCTATCTCTGATCATGGGTTTCTGGTTTCTCATCTTCTTTTCCTTCTTCTCCGCTTGCCTCCTAATGTTTCCCTTCAACCTCTATTTCCCCTCCGCCGGCAAACTTCCCCCGGGCCCTCCGTCCATTCCGTTCATCGGCAGTTCCGTCTGGTTCACCAAATCACTCTTCGACATCAACGCCGTCATCCGCTCTCCCCACTCCAAATACGGCCCCATCATCACTCTTTATCTCGGCTCTCGCCCCGTCATCTTCGTCGCCGACCGATTCCTCGCGCACCAGGCCTTGGTCCAAAACGGCGTCGTCTTCGCTCACAGCCCACCGGCCGCCGGTATGGAAGCGATCAACACGAGCAACTAACATACCATCAGTTCCGCTTCTTATGGATCCACCTGGCGCCTTCTTCGCCGGAATCTCACCTCTGAAATCCTCAGTTCTTCAAGAGTCAAGTCGTGTTCACATTCTCGGGAGAAAGTTATGCGAATCCTGAAACAACGACTGGAATCGGAGTCCAGATCCGGAGGGAAGGTGCGAGTAATCGATAATTTTAAGTACGCCATGTTTTACTTGTTAGCCCTAATTTGTGTAGGAGACGATCTCGACGAAGATCAGATCAACAAAATTGAGGATGCACAGCGGCAATTCCTGTTGAATTATGTTGGACTTAGCGTGTTTGGAGTCTGCCCTAGCGTCACCAAAGTTTTATTCAGAAAAATGTGGAAACAGTATTTACAGAATCGAGCAAATCAGGAGAATGTATTGATCCCATTGATAAGAGCAAGGAAGGAGATGAAAGAACAGAGAATCTGAAGACGACTTGTCGTATATTGATACACTGTTAGATCTTCAACTTCCTGAGGAGAAAAGGAAATTAGCAGAAGAGGAAATCGTTAGTTTATGCTCGGAATTCTTCAACGGAGGAACAGAGACGACCTCCACAGCTCTGCAATGGATCATGGCCAATTTGGTTAAATACCCCCAAAATCCAGGAAAAACTGTTGATGGAAATGAAGAAGAATTAATCAAAGAAGACGATCTTCCCAAACTGCCATATCTTAAAGCGGTGGTTTTAGAAGGTTTAAGGCGGCACCCGCCGGCTCACATGGTGATACCGCATACGGTGACCGAGGATACAGTGCTGGATCAGTATTTGGTGCCGAAGAATGCGGCGGTGAACTTCATGGTGGCGGAGATCGGGCGTGATCCGGCGGCGTGGGAGGATCCGATGGAGTTTAGGCCGGAGAGATTTGGGGGTGGAATTGGGCAAGGGTTTGATGTGAGTGGGAGTAAAGAGGTGAAGATGATGCCGTTTGGAGTAGGAAGAAGGATTTGCCCTGGTTTTAATTTGGCGATTCTGCGTTTGGAATATTTTGTGGCGAATTTGATTTGGAGCTTTGAATGGAAGGCAATGGAGGGAGAAGATGTTGATCTTTCAGAGCAGCTTGAGTTTTCTGTTTCAATGAAGTATCCGTTGCAGGCATGTTTATTTCCAAGGCTCTGAATTTTGAAATTTCTATTATAGTTCCAAACCTGAACAAGTTATAGGTGTGAAATCAAGTATGAAGAAAGTTTTGGTATTAAGTTCAAATCTGTGTTTGTATGTGTAGTTAATGTTTTTAACTTGGCCAAATCGTAGACACGATTTCTGTTCTGTCGCTATATAGTTGTTGACAGTGAACGTATTGTTGATAGTTCTGATTTAGTGTTTCAGGAAAGAAATGGAAAACTTTTGTACCTGACGCATTGAACCATTTTGAGGTATGAAGCAATTGCCACGACCATGAGGAACATAAAAGCAGGTATATGCAATAGCAATGTAAAGCATTTGGGGACAAACAGATATCTGATTTTTCAAGCATTTAACTATTGGTTGGAATTTAGTTTATCCTTGTGAAGTAGTGTACCTGTAGCATATATGAATTGTTGCTCCCATATGGATCCACGGTCATCGATCTGTGAGGACTGCTTCTTAAGACTCCAAATGAGATTGATTGTAGAGTGATAATGCAGTACACATGTCTGTGAGGACTGCTTCTTAGGACTCCCAAATGCAAGCTCTGTTGTTGATCATACAGCTTTTTCCAGAAAAAAAGTGAGGACTTTTATGGTCGATGCAATGCTGATTGTTCTTGAATTTGGTATGTATGCAGCTTTATCTTTAACATGTGAGAAAATTCATACATTGATGCCTCACAATGTATTAAAATTTTGGCATATCGAACATAAAGGAAATAAGAGAAAAGAAAGAGCGACACATGTGGGCTAATCAAATACTGAACCAACTCGTTGGTAAAAAAAGAATACAATGGCCAGGATCCGATACTTGCAGAACCATCATCAGTTCCTCTATCTCAAAAGGCGACAGTTCATCAAAACGGACAATGTAGGCTAAGACTGTTATCCCGAATAGATTATACAAAAAATGTTTGATAGTTCATCAAATACAATGTTTGATAACTATATTGATGGGTTGACAAAAAATGTTTTTTAGTTGAATGCCGAATATTTGGTCAATTCACTACATTCATATATAATGTTTGATAGTTCATATAATAGATTATACACTTAACTAGAAAAAACAAAAAGAGTTCCATTTTCGGTGAGAAGTTGAAAAGGGAAGCTACTTCTCTCTCTTACAACCTGAAAATCAAGCCAAACTATTGTTATAACAAAAAAAAAGTGTACTGTTAGCTAAAATTATAACAGCTTTATATAGCTGTTAAATTAAAATGGTTAGTAACCAACTTTTGGTAAAATATACAAAATGATCCTTGAACACCTTACCAGCGCACTTCTTCCTCTTTTATTTGGGTAATAATAAAACTACGGAAGCTTGTTTCCTGTTTGTTTTTATCTTATAGAAAACACAAACTATATCAAATAACAACTGCCCAAAAATAGAAAATATTCAATGCAATGAAACTGGTTTTTGGAGATTATTTTTTCGGAGCCTGGCCAACACTGTTTGCAGGATGCGATGGATCAAGTTGTAAAGTGGTAGGCGTTATTGATGGAAAATACCAAAGAGGACACCCTATTACCGTGACTACAGGATCAGAGAAGCTCAATGGCTTTCTTTACAAAGCACCACAAGGCCAATCACAATCCAATAATACTTGTGTGGAAAAGAAGAGCCAAAATCTGAAGTGGCGATGGGATCATGCCAATGGGAAACCAAGCTCTAAGGGTAACGAAAATCAGAAAGTGTCGTTAAATAGTTTCCTCATAGGTTATACAAACAACATAAAGCGTCTAAATGCCATCTGAATGATGTGTATACTATTTGACAGATACAGGTTGATGCAGTTTCCATTATCATTGATTATGATTTTTTTAAAATCAGGTTTATGAGGAGCAAGGGTTGAAAGGGTATATTTGTAACAGGGAAGGCAGTTCCAACGCAGCAAATAAATGAAAATGACAGTAAAACGAGCAAAAGGGTATATTTGTTTGGTGTGCAAATAAATAAATGTTCACTCCGATAGCTTGGATATGGATAATTCAGGAAATGCACTAGGTTACAGTACTGGAGAAGGAAGAGTTGACAAGAACTATTGGCTCAACTAGATGAAAGCTTGGAAAATATCACAATTTTGACACGAAAGTTGCCTGATGAAAAGTAGGGATTCTGTTGAGTGGTGTCCCTCCTTATGGTGGGATTCACTGAATTAAAAAAAATAAAAAAAAAGCATGGATTTTTTCAAAGTGCACAGTAAAATTACTGTACCCAATACGTGTTTTGATTCTCCTATAAATGAAGGAGGGTTTTGCTCATTTTAAGAGCAGACCAAAATAGAGAGTAATAGAGAGAAACACAGATAAAAATGTAATCTGTGCAGAGAGCCTTAGGAAAAGGGTTCCTAAGAGCTGGGTAAGAGAGAGAAAATAGTGAGGTTTTGGGAAACACTTGTGTGCCACTATTTTGTAATCTCTTGGTGTACCTACTATTATTTTCATAGTGGAAGAATTATTCGGAGTTGGTCCCGTGGTTTGTCCCTAATTCATTTAGGGTTTCCACGTAAAAATCTGCATGTCTTTTTATTCTGCTGCTATTATTTTTTCTCGTAATCTATTATTGGGCCTAACAAGTGGTATCAGAGCCGAAGATTGTTTTATCAGTAAAATCCTTGGATATATTTTTCAAAAAAGAAATATACCACGACGACGAGAAAATTACGATAAATCCGGTGGCGCAATCCGTTCGAAAAACCGTCGCAGATACGCAATTTGAGTGAATAGTAAAATAGTAACTAGTATTCATATATAATACTATTCATATTCGGCCATTTTATGAATAATATTATTCAAGTATACAGAGGCATACTGTTACTATTCTAATATACAAGTATTATTTGAATATACGGTACTATTCACATATACAGTCACTATTTATGTGAATAGTAAAATTTTGCCATTCTTAAATTTTTGACATGGCGAATGACGGTGTAATGATCAAATTGACGGATACAAATTATTCAATGTGGAAATCCAGAATGGAGGACTAGCTCAATTGCAAAGATTTGTATGATCCAATTGAGGGTGACGACGCAAAGCCGAAGGATATGAAAGATCAGCAGTGGATAAAGTTGAAGAAGCAGACATTGGGTACAGTACGCAATGGATAGATGCTAGCCTGTACAACCACGTGAGGCACGAAACAGATCCCAAAGTTCTCTAGAAGAAGCTAGAGGATATGTACGAGGCTAAAACTGCTCAAGGAAAAGTGTTCATGATTCGCAAAGTTGTGAACTTGAAACTGACAGAGGGACGATCAATCACACAACACCTGAACGACTTTGAAGGATTCGTAGGTGAGTTAGCAGTCACAGGTATGTCCTTGGATGATGAGATGCAAGCATGTCTTTTGATGGAAACTCTACCAGATAGCTGGGATACTCTTGTCGTATCATTAAGTAACTCAGCTCCAAATGGTGTGGTAACAATGTCTATAGTAAAGAATAGTCTACTTAATTAAGAGCTTCGTAGAAGGGACGTTGCCAGTACTAGTTCACAAGCCCTTGTCACAGAGAATAGGGGCCGAAGCAAGAGTAGAGGTCGTGGGAATGCAAAATCGAAAGATAGATCTAAGTCCCAGGAGAAAAGGTCATGCTACCACTGTGGAAAGCAAGGTCATCTCAAAAGGAGCTGCCATTTCTTTAAACAAGAGAATGCAAACCGAAGTCATAATAATGACAAAAATACATCTGCTACAGTCACAAAAGAAGATGGAGAGGTGGCTTTAGTATCTCATGATGCAGATTGTTGTCAAGTTGGAGATGCAAATACCGAGTGGATTGTAGATTATGGTGCCTCATACCACTGTGTTCCAAAAAGGGAACACTTCTCAACCTATAAAGCAGGCGATTATGGTATTATTAAAATAGGAAATAATAGTGTCTTGTAAATGGTGGGAATCGGCGATATCTGCGTGAGGACAAGTGTCGGATGCACATTAACATTTAAAAATGTGCAACACATTCCAGATCTTCGGTTGAACCTATTGTCTGTTAGTGTATTGGACAAGGAAGGTTATCACAATCATACAGGCGATGGAAATTGGAAACTCACCAAAGGATCGTTGGTGGTGGCGAAAGGAAGATTGTGTTGCTCGCTATATAGAACGCACGCGACAATATGTGCGGGTCAACTGAATACAGTTGGAAATGATGCTTCACCAAATTTATGTCATAGATGACTGGCGCATGTTTGTGACAAAAGGTTGAATATACTGATTAGGAAGCCCCTCATCCCATTAGCCAAAGGAAAAATTAACCCGTGTGATCACTATTTATTTGGGAAGCAAATCGAGTTTCATTTCAGAAAAGCTCTAGAAGGAGAAATAATAAGTTAGAGCTGGTACACTCTGACGTTTATGTTCCCATGGATACAGAATCCATTGGAGGAAGAAGATACTTTCTTACCTTCATTGATGATTTTTCAAGGAAGACATGGATTTATTTGCTGCACACAAAGGATGAAGTATTCAAGCACTTTCAGCAATTCCATGCAATGGTGGAAAGGGAGACTGGAGTGCCATTGAAGTGTTTACGCACAGATAATGGTGGCGAGTATATCTCCAAAGAGTTCAAGGATTACTGTAGTCAACATAGTATCAGGCATGAAAAGACAGTTCCTGGTACACCTTAACACAATGGCGTTGCTAAACGAATGAATCGTACCATTGTCGAAAGAGTTAGATCCATGCTCAAAATGGCTACCTTACCTAAGTCATTTTGGGGAGAAGCTGTCAATACTGCTGTCTATCTTATCAACCGACTACCTTCAGCACCTTTGGATTTTGATATTCCAGAGAGAGTTTGGACAGGTAGAAATATCTCATACTCTCACTTGAGGGTATTTGGCTGCAAGACATTTATGCATGTTCCTAAAGAGCAAAGGCTAAAGCTTGATGATAAATCAGTTCCTTGCACTTTTGTCGGTTATGGAGATGAAGAGTTCAGCTACAGATTATGGGATCCAGTGAAAAAGAAAATTGTACGGAGCTGAGATGTTGTATTTCACGAGAATGATATCATCGGTGAAAGATCTACAAGTGACGGTGTTATCGATATAACACCAAAGAGCATTCTATCAAATGATGCCATAGAAAGAAGAACGCATCAATCAGAACAAGATGGAGAAGAAGAGCCAGTTGTGAGGGATCAAGATGCGATTGTAGATGAAGATACGAATGAAGAGGGTATTGAGCAGGGGGAGCCAGAGAACCCCATTCTACTAGAAGAAGAACCTCAATTAAGGAGGTCAGTCAGAGAACGCCAACCATCTACAAAATACTCCAGTTCTGATTATATTTTAATCACTGATGAGAGGGAGCCTGAAAGCTTCCAAGACGTGCAATCTTGTAAAGATAAAGATTTTTGGATGAAGGCCATGCAGGAGGAGATGAATTCTTTAAAGAAGAATGACACGTACGAGCTGGTAAATCTTCCTAAAGGGAAGAGAACACTCAAGACCAAATGGGTGTACAAGCTGAAGAAAGATGATGGAAACCTAGTGAGATTCAAAGCTAGATTGGTTGTCAATGGCTTTACTCAAAAGAAAGGTATCGACTTTGACGAGATTTTTTCACCAGTTGTGAAAATGAGTTCCATTCGAGTTGTGCTAGGTCTTGTAGCCAGCTTGAACCTTGAGTTAGAACAGCTTGATGTAAAGACCACGTTCTTGCATGGGGATTTAGAAGAAGAAATTTATATGGAACAACCAGAAGGTTTCAAGGTCAAGGGAAAGGAGGACATGGTGTGACGCCTGAAGAAAAGTTTGTATGGCTTAAAACAAGCCCCGCGGCAATGGTATAAAAAGTTTGATTTCTTCATGGTGAATCAAGGATACAAGAGGACAGAAGTTGATCCATGTGTATATGTCCAGAAATTCCCTGATGGAAAATTTATCATTCTTCTCTTATATGTTGATGATATGCTAGTCGTTGGGCCAGATGCCAAAATGATTAGTAAGTTGAAGTGTGATTTGTCTAAGGCATTTGACATGAAGGATTTGGGACCGACAAGGAGAATTCTTGGATTGGAGATTACCCGAGATCGGAGGTCTTGCAGGCTATGGTTATCGCAAGAAAAATATATTGAACGAGTACTAGAAAGGTTCAATATGAAGAATGCTAAACCAGTTAGCACTCCATTTGCTGCTCATTACAAGTTGAGTAAGAAATCCTACCCTTCAACAAAGAAAAATAGAGAAGATATGTCAAAATTTCCATATTCTTCAGTGGTGGGCAGTTTGATGTATACAATGGTGTGTATGAGACCAGACATCGCTCATGCAGTTGGAGTTGTGAGTAGATTCTTGTCAAATCCCTAGAAGACACATTGGGAAGCAATAAAATGGATCTTCAGATACCTGAGAGGAACTTCAAAGTTACGTTTGACTTTTGGAGTTGGAAAATCTGCACTGGTTGGTTACACTGATGCAGATATAGCTAGTGACCTTGATGAAAGAAAATCTCCATCGGGTTATTTATTTACATTCTCAGGGGGAGCTATTTCAGAAAATCTCCATCGGGTTATTTATTTACATTCTCAGGGGGAGCTATTTCATGGCAGTTACAAAAATGTGTTTCTTTATCAACAACAGGAGCAGAGTACGTTGCAGTAGGGGAAGCAGGAAAGGAAATGCTTTGGTTAAAGCAATTCTTTACTGAATTGGGTGTGCAACAAGAAGAATACGTAGTTTATTGTGATAGTCAAAGTGCATTAGACTTGAGCAAGAATACTATATACCATGCACGGACAAAACATATTGATGTAAGGTATCATTGGCTCAGACTTGCCATTAAAGAAAATGAGTTCAAGTTGCAGAAGATTCATACAAATAAAAATGTTGCTGATATGCTGACGAAGGTCGTACCAAAAGAAAAGTTCGACCAGTGCGTTGAAGCAACCGGGATGGAGAGTCCCACAATGTAGTCGGGAGGGGGAGATTTGTTGAGTGGTGTCCCTCCTTATGGTGGGATCCACTGAATTAAAAAAAATAAAAAAAATAAAAAGTGGCATGTCGACTGGAGGGTTTTTTTAAAAAGTGCACAGTAAAATTACTGTACACAATTCGGCCATACGCGTTTTGAATCTCCTATAAATAGAGGAGGGTTTTGCTCATTTTAAGAGCAGACCAAAATAGAGAGTAATAGAGAGAAACACAGATAAAAATGTAATATGTGTAGAGAGCCTTAGGAAAAGGGTTCCTAAGAGCTGGGTAAGAGAGAGAGAATAGTGAGGTTTTGGGAAACACTTGTGTGCCACTATTTTGTAATCTCTTGGTGTACCTACTATTATTTTCATAGTGGAAGAATTATTCGGAGTTGGTCCCGTGATTTTTCCCTAATTCATTTGGGGTTTCCACGTAAAAATCTGCGTGTCTTTTTATTCTGCTGCTATTATTTTTTCTCGTAATCTATTATTGGGCCTAATAAATTCAATCTAGTCTTTGAGCCTTGAAGTGTTGATATGTGTATTAATTTGATCGATAAAGTCTACTACATATCCATTGGGTCAGTTAAATTGACATTAATAAAAAAAGAGATATCAACATGGAAATGCCATGTTTGGGTGCTGTATTTGGGATTGATCTCACATAATGCATAACTCTAATCTTATATTAAATTGTTATTACAGAATCAAGGATCTTTGCAAGAGTTCTTAATCCAAGAAAGCTAAAGAGTGGAATCTAATGTTTTTATCTGTTTAATTTTCAATTTCGAGAAGACTTTAAAAGGCAAAGCTAACTATAATGAAAAATATGCAGAATTGGAAGATCAAACTCAAAACTGTAAGAACATTGAATCCCTCTCAACCACATCACACTGTTTTGCAGGATGCGATGGATCGAGTTGTAAAGTGGTAGGCGTTATTGATGGAAAATACCAAAGAGGACACCTTGTTACTTTGACTATAGGATAAGAGAAGCTCAATGGCTTTCTGTACAAAGCACCACAAGGCCAATCAGAATCCAATAAAAGTTGTGTGGAAAACAAGAGCCAAAATCTGAAGTAGCGATGGGATCATGGCAATGGGAAACCAGAAATGTGGCCTGATAGGTCATACAAATAACATAAAGTGTCTGGTACTAATTCTTTCATTATTTACATTTCTTATTTGCATATTATTTCGCAACGTTCTAGCTTTTTTTTTTTGTCTATTATTGTTGTCATGCCAAGTACCTCATAATCCAAATCCTTGTGCTGGAATTACTAATACTGTATCGGCAGACGATACAGAAAGAAAAACGAGACACATAGGAGAAATTCCAACTCAGGAAATGCAAGACTGAAAGGGCAAATGTACCAGGAAATGCAGTTCCAACACAGCAAAGAAATGGAGATGACAGAAAACCGAGTGTTTGGTGTGCAAATAAATAAATGTTCATTCTGATAGCTTGGACATCGACGATTCAGGAAATGCAGTGCTGTAGATGGAAGAGTAGTTGACAAGAACTATCAGCCTCAACTCGATGAAAGCTTGGAGAATATCACAATTTTGACACAAAAGGTGCCTGTTGCAAAGTATGAATTCATTTGTTTGACTTTGTTTTATCTAGTATTTAAGCCTTGAAGTGTAGATATGTCTATCAATTTGATCGCGTAGCTAATTTGACAAGTAAAATCATATTAATAAAAAAAATGAGACATATCAGCATGGAAATGCGATGTTTGTGTGCTGTATTTGGGATTGATCTCACATAATTAATAACTCTAATCTTATATTAAATTGTTATTACAGAATCAAGGATCTTTGCAAGAGTTCTTAATCCAAGAAAACTAAAGAGTGGAATCTAATGTTTTTATTGGTTTAATTCACCATGTCGAGAAGACTTTATAAGGCAAAACTAACTATAATGAAAAATAAGCGAAATTGGAAGATCAAACTCAAAACTGTAAGAGTATTAGCATCATGAATCTGATGGCAAACTACTTGACACCTAAGCTTTAAACATGTCAACTTCAAGGTTAAAAGACTAAGACTAGATATTATAAATCTGAAAATCTAGTCAAAAGAAAAGTAAAAGCAAAAGTTGTTATATGGAAGAAATATTGTATAAAACTAAGTCAAACAATAAGTTCCTACTACTTGTGAACAGACAATACCAAGCTTTCAACATCTTGTGCATTTCCTGAGATGTCAATATCCAAGCATGCAATCAGAAATAACATTAGTTTATTTGCACACTGAATAAATATACCCTTTTGCCCGGTTTACTGTCATCTCTTGGAACTCCATTTCCCTCTTTAGAATCCCAAGTTGGTTTCTCTATTTCTAAATTCTTCAATTTATTCAAGACAGTCTCTCTCTGTATCTCTCTTGTCCGAATAGTTTTCAGGACTTGGACTTGGCGGTATCTCTCCTTCTTCTAACTCTAACAGTTGATTAGCAGATGAGGTTGATTTTGCTCTCTTTAAACTGGCTCCAATATTAATTGCACAACATCTAATTTTTCGGTCAAAAAACTCTTAACTGGCTAAACTCTAGGAAAATTATGTCAACAATAAAAAGAAAAGAAGCTAGAGCCTTGTGAAAGAATATGCAAATAAGAAATGTAAGTAATGGAAGAATTAGTACCAGACATTTTATTTTGTTTGTATAACCTATCGGGCCACATTTCTGATTTTCGTTTCCGCTTAGACCTCGGTGTCCCATTGCCATGATCCCATCGCCACTTCAGATTTTGGCTCTTGTTTTCCACACAACTGTTATTGGATTGTGATTGGCCTTGTGGTGCTTTGTAGAGAAACCCGTTGAGCTTCTGTGATCCTATAGTCACAGTAACCAGGTGTCCTCTTTGGTATTTACCATCAATTAAGCCTACCACTTGACCCCTTCCTGACATTTCTGAAACACTAGCTTGGTGTTCCACTGCACCCTTTTCTTTACTTTCTTTATAAACACTCATCTGTTTAACAACCACCAAACAAATTCAATTGACCATTATAACTCGTAATATATCTATGAAATTAACAAGATTCAATTCAAAACCCAAGACGTTTTATAATTATAACTGGAAATATTATGAAATTATGAAGATTCAATTCCAAACCCAAGACAGTGCATAGTTATAACTGGAAACATGTCTATGAAATAAACAAATTCAAGCAAACCGGTAAACAAGAAAATAATGCAAAGACAATACTACCCAGAAATTCATAATGCAGAGGTTGAATAATTTTAACTGGGATTATCTATGAACTCAACAAGATTCAATTTTAAAACCAACAGATTGTATAATTTTTACTGGAAATATGTCTATGAAATTAACAAATTAAAGCATATCAGTAAACAAGAAAAGAATGGACTCTTCTTCTATAAAGACAATACCGTGTAAAAAGATATCCATAAAATCATAATGCAGAGATTGTATCGTTACAACTGGGATTATATCTATGAAGTCAACAAGATTCAATTCCAAACCCAAGAAATCAAGAAACCCAAACAAATGAATTCCAGAAACAAGTAAAGTTAGAGTCTTTAATTCAAAATAATATACACCAAGAAAGGCAAACCCCATTTTTGGTTAAAGAACTGACCTTAGTGTTTGAAATCAATATCTTCCAAAGCTATGATACAGAAAGAACTATGAAACAAAACAGATATACTACTAAACGATGAACAAGTGTATTGCAGCTTTTTTATAACAGCTTTATATAGATGATAAAGTGCATTTCCTATTATACACTTTAAATAAAACGGCTAAACTTTTGGTGAAATGTACAAATTGATCCTCATTAATTCGCTTCTTCCTGAAATTTTTATTTGTTTAATATTCAGTTGATTTTCTCGTTGATTACGAGCATACATTTTTTGGTCTTTAGAAAGGGTAAATAAGTAAATTTAAATTGTGATTTAAAGTAGACAGATCACATGGACCGGCTAATTCAGAAATTTTTAGTGTAGTGTTTATATATTTATTATAGAATGTTCAAAAAAAATACTGTTAAATTATTTAAGAATAATAAATTGTAAATGAAATTGTAGCATATGTATTTTTATAAATATATATAGACATTTTATTTTTTTAAATAAATGAATAGTTTTAATATAGGGTTCATTTATATTTTTTAAGAGGGTTCAAATACAAAAAAATATATATATATATATATATATATATATATATATATATATATATATAAAAATTTAAACCATTATTGAAAAAAAATCCCACATAACTATATGTGGCTTCACCATTGTTCACGGGCAGGGGAATCCACTCGTCCCGATCTAAGGCCGCTAAAATGGATTAGGTTTGGGCATTTCAAAACCCTGTAAAACTCGAAATTTTATAAATCAAACTTAACTTTTATATTTATATTTAAATCTAATCCAAATAAAAGTTTTATTATTATATATTTATATATTATATTTAATAATTATTATAAATATTTATATTTTAATCTATAAGTCTTACTTTCTTATTAAATAATTAAAATAAAGAATGGAGTTTTATAAAAAATTTCGAGATATTTATATAAAATTTATATTTATATTTATATTTAATTTTTAAAAAAATATTAAATAAAAATTAATTATGGGCCATTGTAAGTCTAATCCGAGCCGGTTCAAGCCTGAAGTTGTAAAATTTGGATTAGACTGATTTTGAATTGATATTTTTAGTTAAAAATTCTATAAAATCTGATCGATCCGCTCGACAAACATGCCTATTTAAAAGTAGACATGAGACTGAATCTTGAATCCGGTCCGTAAATTCGTATCCGTTTTCTAGGGTTTGGACCCAAGCGGATCTGATCGTGTTCATCCTTTTCAGTCTCTTCTTCTTTCAATCTATTTCTCTGTTTCTCAACTTTTCCGTTCGCCGGATTCCCTTGTATCAGAACAATATTGGCGGTTTTGTTATCTTCTCCATTTCATCGTAGTCTTAAATCCGCGTTGCGTACAAGCTGACGCACAATCTGGATTCAAATCGACAAGCAAATGCTAGTACTTGTCTCAATTATGAGAGGTGAAGCATCAACTACTAAGGCAATTTTATGTCTTTAATAGTGTTCTTCTATGTGGATATGAAATTGAACTTGAATGATGTTTTTAGTTTCCCCTTTCTTTTAGCTTTATATTCAATTAGTGAGTAACAGGTTCTACCCGCGGAGTCTAATTTTGCATATCTGCTCAATCACAGAATAAACTTGTGTTCACCCTTGAAGCCACATAACAATATTCACTGAAAAAATTATATTGTCTGTACTCCGAATTCAATGAAATGCTGCACTTTTTCTTTCTAATCAGTTGACATAAACTAATGAAACAGTTATGCAGAATACATATTTATAGAAAGAGTTTCTTCAATGTTGTTTGTTTTATGAAGTTGTATGATCCTATGTTATATAGTGATTATTTTCTCTGAACTAGAATGCGTCTTTGGCTTTACTGACATTTTAACTTTCTTGTTGGCATATAGTAGCTTTGCCATTGTTGTATTTTCTTTGACTTCAAGTAGCATAAGAAACTACTCAAGCCAGAGCTCCATTGTTGATTCTGAGCACTACAATCAGATTCCTCTATGTTACTATATTCCTCAATCCCAGGGTTTAATGGAGATGCTAGACAGAGATTGGATGGATTTTTATGTTTGGACTCCTAAAGGGAGCAGTCTATTCAGGTTATACCGAGATACGGAATATTGGGATGTTTTGAAAATGGCACTCTCTGATTTCTGGTGGAAGCATGTCCAACCAGCAAAAGAGATATGTGTCATAACTGACCCCCTTACACAACTACGACAATTCAAGCCAACTCGTAGACTCGAATTCTGTCACTATATAGTTGCTGACGGTAAACGTTCTGATATAGTGTTCCGGGAAATAAATGGAAGTTTTTGTACCTGACACGTGGAGCATAAAAGCAGGTTCTTATTTGCATTTCTTAAAATTTTGTGGCCATTCTTAGTTTGGTTTAATTGTTGATCTTATGGGGAGTTCTTTTCGTTGAATAATTGGAGATATTATTTGTTTAATTTATGCTAGAATACAAGCCAGTTGAAATACAACTGTTTTCCTTATATGATCAATCAAATCTCAAACGTTTTCTTATCTAATGCAAAAGGCATTATTCAGATCTTAACCTAGTCAGTGAATAAGTAAAAGGTTAAAAGAAAAAGAAACTTATTGAGGGGATTAAGAAACAGATCAAATAAAGTAACATCATTGAGAATTAAGAATTACAAGAACATTAAATTGCTTCCTTGACAATCAAAGTAAAGTAAAAAGTGGGAATCAAATCTTTCCCATGCAAGCTGACCTATGTAAGCAATTAGCAGAGAATTAATTAATTGTTTGCTTCTAGGTTTCTGTGAGATGATATAAAAAAGAGAAAGAACAGTCACAGCTTAATTAGTATAGGAAATGGAAGAAGAACAAAAATTATTTGAAAGTGCAATTCAAGGCAAATGGGATAAAGTAGCTGAAGCTTATGAGAACAACCCTAATCTTCAATCAGCTAAACTTACAAAAACTCAAGACACTGCTCTCCATCTCGCCGTTTCTGATGCCCAAACTCATGTTGTCTTAAAACTTGTCCATATCATTGGATCCAATGCACCAACTGTCCTACGCATCAAGAATGAGAAAGGCAACACTCCCCTCCATCTTGCAGCAGCAATTGGGGATGTCCAGATGTGTCATTGTCTTGTAAAACACGACCCCAATCTCGTTAAAGCTCGAAACTTTGAAAGGGAAACTCCTCTTTTCTTGGCTGTTCTTCATGGCAAGAAACAGGCCTTCCTCTGCCTATATTTTCTTCACAAACAGCCACATGAAGATGTCGACTATGTCTTGTGCAGGAAACGGAATGGCGATACCATACTTCACTGTGCCATCTCTTCAGAATATTTTGGTTTGGCATGTGAAATAATTCGTTGTTTTCCGAATTTGGTGAGTTATGTGAATGAAACTGGTCAGTCTCCTCTACATGTTCTATCTGGAAAATCGAATGCTTTTAAAAGTGGTAGTCGCCTTCGACCATTTGATCGTCTAATCTACCGTTGTAAGGATTTTATGTTTTATAAAATTAACTGGCTGCATCTTGTTGTTAGTCAATGAACGCTGTGCTTTTTTGATAAGTTACAGATATGATAGTTGACAAGCATCAGGAAGAACCATTTGACCCTGTGGATTATGAATATGAAGACGACTCAATACGCCATACAAGTCAGAATTATCCAAAAAATTATACTACTTGCTTGAACTTTTGGAATTTGATCTGGAGTATATTTCAAGTTATAAGTGAGTTAATCTCACATGGCATATCCTATCTTTTTTTAATGCTCATAGATGCATGTCTCAGTGATCTTATTTTTGTGTTCTTCCAGCTTTATGGATAAGGAATAAACGCATCAGTGGCAACTTATATGATGAAGAAAATCCACCACAAGAGAACAGCTCGCCGATTGGTAAGCTCTAATCTAGGCAACAATAGTTTTACTCTCAATTTGATTTCTCTGATAAAACTAAAGCATTTGATTCCATTTTTCTTAGGTACTTACCGAAAGAAGCCTTTTTTTCCTCCGAATTATGCACCAATTCTTCAGTTCACAAGTTTTATGATCGATGCAATGCTGATTGTTCTTGGATTTGGTATGTATATAACTTTCTCTTAACATGTGAGGAAATTCAGATATTGATGCCTATCAATGTAATTGAATCTAGGCATATCGAATATAAAGGAAATAAGAGAAAAGAAAGAGCGACACATGTGGGCTAATCAAATATTGAACCAACTCGTTGGAAGACCATTGTGGCACAGATACAAATACAACGGTCAGGATCCCAGACTTGCAGAACCATCTTCAGTTCCTCTTTCTCAAAAGGCTACAGTTCATCAAAATGGACAAGGTAGGCCAACACTGAATCCTGAATGGGCTATTAAGTATATCTTGCATATGTACTGAGATTCTCTCTTTTTTTTATTTGCACAGAACTCCCTCCGAGAAATGGAATGAACACGGCTCATAAGTTCAAAAAAAGGGAGAGACCGATCCTTTTAGCTGCGAGGAAGGGAGTAACAGAAGTTGTGGAGAAGATTCTCGATACCTTCCCAGTGGCTGTTCAGGACCTTGATTCTGATAACAAAAATATAGTCCTGCTAGCCGTAGAGCACAGACAAACCGATATGTACCAAATGTTACTGAAGAAAACAATACTGAAAGAAAGTGTTTTCCGTCAAGTAGACAACGAAGGAAACAGCGCTTGGCATCTTGCTGCTAAATTCGGAGAGCATAAACCTTGGCTAATTCCTGGAGCTGCTCTTCAGATGCAGTGGGAAATCAAATGGTATAAGTTTGTGAAGAACAGTATGCCACCGAATTTCTTCGGTAAGCATAATAACAACGGCAAAACACCGAAAGATATATTCACCGAATCGCATAAACATCTTGTGAAGGAAGGCAGTGCCTGGCTAACAAAAACGTCAGAATCATGTTCACTTGTTGCAACACTTGTTGCAACAGTTGCTTTCACAACCTCAGCAACTGTGCCAGGCGGTCTCGATCAAAGCACAGGCGAGCCAATTCTAGGGCATAAAACTCCATTCAAAGTATCTGCTTTTGCATCTCTTGTAGCACTCAGCTCTTCAGTGACAGCACTTGTCATTTTCCTGACAATTATTACCTCTCGGTTTCAAGAGAGAGATTTTGCAATGAATCTACCGAGGAAGCTTTTTATGGGTTTGCTATCGCTCTTTACTTCCATAGCTTCAATGCTTGTCTCGTTCTGTGCAGGCCATGTTTTCGTTCTTAAAGTTAACTTGAGGTATGTGACTTATCCGTTATATGCTGCAACTTGCCTGCCTGTGACGATTTTTGTTTTGGCTCAATTGTCTCTGTATTTTGATCTTGCTCATGCCATCTACAATAAAGAGCCTCAGCGTAGGTACAAACACAAAGTTTCTAAAAGTCGCCATATCTAATAGTTGATGTTCTTTTGTTGTTCTGAATCAGTTTCAATTTGTAATCTAGAGGTTAGGAGATTATAGTGAACAATGATGTCTGTATGCTTCGTTTTGTTTTGTTGACTGTCTAGTAGTATGTTTGAACACTACTGAGTAGTTCAGTTCACTCTGCTACAGATGTTTCCTTGTTATTGCATAATTAGTTTTGATTCAATTGTAAAAAGGAAATTGATCAAAGAGAAAAGAGTACAATGGTTTAACTAGATATGTTACAAAATATTACAGGAACCGAATTAAAGAATGAAATACATTATTTTCACTTGTAAATTAAAAAAAAAAAAGATGCTCAAGAACAAATGGGTTCTTTCTCTGTCAAGAAAAGAGACTATAGTCTCCAAAGTGGATATTCCTTAATTGAACTGGAAGTAAACATATGTCCTGAATATAATGCTTACTTGAAAAGCACATTTTGCATCTTTATTAATACTCTAAATTATCCAACAGATGATAATAAAATGGCAGTTCGGTGTGTGAATTATCTCAAGCTCATGCAGGGTCCAAGAAAGGGCCGTGACAATTCGACAAACTATACGCCTTTGTTGTGTTAAAGAAATATGCATCTACATAATTTTGTGTGTGCGAGTAATTACGTACATCCTTCTGAAATGGAATACCCTGAGATTGCAGATCCAAATTGACGGTGTCTCTAATTATTTAAGTAATTTCAGATTTACATGTAATTATTTAAGTTTTTTTCTCTTTTCCCTGTGATGTCATGGTTTCTCCTAATTGGCTCGAGTTTTAAGATATCGGATTTGGATTGGTTGACGGTATATACTTGTAAAAGTTCATGTGCTTATGTGTGTTGGTGTTTGTTAAAAGTCTCGACTCAGAAAAAGCCTTAATTTTCAGAAACACCCAGAAGAAATGAATCGAATGTTGTTGCAGCTTTACAAACAAGGAAATAGCGCTGTGCAACTTTCCAGCATCTCTTCTGCGAGTCAATTATTCCTGGTTCCAAGTACACATCTCTGATTCCCCTTTTAAGATCTTACACTTTCTTTATCAATTATATCAAGTACCTCGAAATGGAACTGAACTTTATGATTCTAATTGTTGCATGGCGTGTACAATAATTTGAGAATCATTGTTTTATTATTCGCTGTTTCCAACATATGTAGTGCCTGTTTGTTTATTCCTCTATTTGTTGTTAGTGGATAGGCTATAAACATGGGAATATTGCTTTAGCTTTTATTCTTTTAAAGCCAATCAAAAGCACTTCAACAACTGCTTTCTCTTTGCTTGTCTTATGGGTATGCTCCCATATTCCTTTTATATGAGATGGGAAACTATTTCTCTACATATATTTCATTTTTTTCAAAGGTATTATCACTCCACATTAAATGTTAAATTGCTTTTAAGAGATTCTCTTGAGTATTGATGCTTTTCATCAGAATTTACTTAAAAAAAGTTGAAATTGAGTTACAGTTGCTAACATTGAGATACAATTGAACTCAAATTTTAACCCATGACATTGGTTCCCACTTGTTATGATAGAAAGCAGAGAAAAGTTATTTTGGGTAGCGGGGGTGCCAACCTAGCTGCGATGTTTGCCCCATAACAATACTCATTCACCAACCTATATTCAAAATGAAAAAGAGAGAAAAGAAAATGTAGCAATGTCTGTGTTTCCACATGTAGGTTTCTTTTGAAAAGGCATTCTAGATCCTTTCTTTGCATTTCCAAATATAAATATGGCATCTTACACCTAAACTTGGATCACCGTAGAATAGAAACTATTCATTTTAAAAAAAGAAAGAAATGTTATTTTATGATATGACGGGAGGCGATTGGGATGCAGTTGTGGGCAAGTATAGAGGTGAAGATCGGCAAGTGAAGATAAGTGTATCAGGCGACACAACAATGCACTTGGCTGCAAGATTTGGCAAAACACGGCATATAAGAGAGATGCTTACTAAAATTGGAGAAGACGAAGCATTTGAAATCCTAAGTGTAAAGAACGACAGGGGAAACACACCTCTTCATATAGCAGCAGAACTCGGTGATGCAGCCGTCTGCTACTGTATAGCATTGAAAGATTTGAAGCTGTTATCACTCACCAATGAAGAGGGTGCAACCCCTCTCTATGTTTCTGTTGCTAATGGAAATCGAGACGCCTTCTTCAGTCTCGATTCTCTTGTTCAACAATCAAGACAAACAATTGACTACTCTTTGTATGAAATGAAAAATGGCTACACGATCCTTCACGCTGCTGTCTTCAGAGAATATTTTGGTATGTAAATCACTACAATATCACATTTATTGTTGCTCTTATAGTTATGAAAAATAATTTTTGGATAACTTAATATTGGTAGGGCTAGCAATTCAGATTGTAGGCACTTACCCAGATCTTGTGAACTTTGTCGATGATTCGGGTTTGTCGCCTCTTCATATCTTAGCCAGAAACCATAAAGCCTTCGAAAGCACTGCCCTGCTTGGATTTCTTGAATGGATCAGCCTCGTATGTATGCATTTCGCTCATACTTAATGTTATGTTGTTAATAATTACTACATTAATAACACATTATATTTATAAAAGTAAGGGTAAACTTAAAAAACATGCCCTGTGGTTTGACCGTTTTGCGAAAAGGTCTTTGTGGAATTTTTTTTTTCAAAAGGGTGCTTGTGGTTTCAAAAGTTAGCAAAAACATGCTTCTCAAAATTTTGAAACCACATTTGGAAGGGTAATCTTGTCCATTTTGAAGTGAAATTCTGTAGCTTTATTTATAAAAATACAATACACATTAGTGATAAACTTCAGAATTTTTTGAGAAGTACAAATAATTAAAAATTGACAATAACTTTAAAAAATCATAACAAAATGGAAATTTCCAAAATTTACTCAAATATTGATAAACAATTCACAAATAATATAGTTTAAATATAGGAATGGTGAATTTATTGAAATAACTGAGATTACCATTCCAAATATGGTTTCAAAATTTTGAGAAGCATGTTTTTGCTAACTTTTGAAACCACAGGCACCATTTTGAAAAAAAATTTTCACAAGGACCGTTTTGCAAAACGGCCAAACCACATGGCATGTTTTTGAAGTTTACCCTAAAACTAATCAATGAATATAGTACATGAACATTTTACTGAAATATTATGTGTATATGCAAGATTTGAATATTGAAGAGCTTGTTGAAATAGAGCAAGAAAGACCTGTAATCAACCATGAATTTCTCACAAGACCAGTAGGAGAAATAAGTAGAGACAGATCTCAGACAAGGTCTAGAGATGTTGAAAATAATAATCTCTTTCCACAACCGGGTAATTAGACATTACTTTATTTTCAATGTTAATCATATTTTTACTTCGATTTCAGTGCATCATAAAATGTTAAATTTCTTTTAGTGCTCACTGGGGAGGAGTTACAAAGGGTCGATGTGATCAGCCATGAAAATGATAATTTTGCTGGTGAAAGAGAAAGTAGTGACAACCATTCGGAGAGCTACCCCAGAAGGCACAACGATCTACGACCACAATGTAGTTTCAATGAACCAGGTAATTATTAACTACTTTCTAACTTACACAATATTACTTATAATTACATTTTCATATCTTCAACATGATTTAGGGCGCTTTTGGTGTAGTTTTGTTTCTATATACAATTGAATCTCAAAAATATACTCTCACGTGCTCCGTAAATGAGTGTGGAAAGCAGGGATAAACAACTCAAACTCGTCCTTATTAAGATTCCCCTAATCTTTATGGATTATTTCCTTTCAGAAAATGGGAACTTGTTGAAAGATATTTGTGGAACTCTTCTCTCGGTTTTGGGTGCAGCTATAGTTGGTGTTTGGCATGTGGGATTTTTTTAGTATAAGTATTCCTCAGTATGGCTGGCATCCGATGGTTAAACATTTGGCATTTGATCCAATATGGTTAGTCATGTTTCAATTTCCTTGCTTACTATTTTTCGATTCATGAAATCTCAACTTTAATGTCAACTGACATCAACTTAATCCGTTACTCTCCAATCTTGGTTTAGTCAAAAGAATTGTTAAATTTGATTAGAAAAATATTATATTTTATCGTTAAATTTTTTAATTGGAACATTGTCTTATGAAACGGATATTCATTACAGGCTTGCAGAAGAGAAATACTCTCAGAGAAAAAAAGTTGAGATGGAGATTAAGTTTGATCTTATTGCTAGAATTGGTTAATCATTCTTCTATGTACATTAATGATCCAAATCCACATCATTTACAACATGATGGACAGGCATCCAATCTTAAAGCAAATGAATCAAGTAAGAAATCTCTTTTCCTCCCGTGATAGAAAGTAAATAGTTTAAGGATTTCCAAACTCTCATCGAATTCAGAATTAATGTTCTGATCAATTTTTTTTGACACATTTTCTAGTACGTAATTTTTCAGTTTTGATAGCGTGGAAATAACTTCGCTAGCTAGTTCATGACATGATTTTTTAGGACACGTGGAAAACTGAATTGGACGTATTAAGCATGGTTTGAATAGTTTCAATGAGTTCCAGAGTCGTATACTTTCCTGAAAATCACGTCAAGTGCCAGTTAATGGAAACTAAAGTTTGCTTGTATAGCCATGTTAAGTCAGAGTCTGAAAGATTGTTATCTCGATGTAAATGAGTAAGCTGGTCAATCGAACAAAGTTTAGAAAGTTTGAAATAAGTTTTATTAAATACAAATGCAAATGATCATTATGATATTGATGTCCTAGTGAATTGTAATACAGAAGAAAAGGACGATGAGAGTAGGAAGGTGGAAAGTCCATTTCTAATCGCAGCTAGACTCGGAGTGGCAGAAGTGGCTGATGCAATCCTCTATAAATTTCCGGTGGCTGCTTTCGACTTGGATTCAGAAGCCAAAAACGCGTCATTGTTAGCATGCGAGGAGAAGCGAGCAGGATATTTTGAACATATGCTAGAAAATCATCCAGAAGCAAAATGTTATTGCAGCTTGACAAACAAGGAATAGTGCCTTACACCTTGCTGCAAAATTCCAACATAAAATGATTGTATATACCACTGAGCCTGCTTCTTATTTGCGAGCCGAATATAGGTGGTACAAGGTATGGTTCTATGATGATTTTCTAAAGGCTTAATGCATCTCCAGGTACCTAAACTTGTCCCACGAAACCTACTGTTTCCATCAACTCTCAGAAAGCACACCACTTTGTTCCTTGAACACCACGTGTCAGCTTCTGAATGGAGTGAGAAAATCAGAAAAATGACATCTTTGAAAAGTCAAACCAACCAGAAGCTGACGCGTGGTGTTTAGGGGGCAAAGTGGTGCACTTTTATAAGTTGAGGGAGCTACGGGGACACTTTGAAAGTTCAGGGAGGCAATAGGTTTTTTGGGACAAGTTTAGATACATAGAGATGCATCAAGCCTTTTCTAAACACTGCATTGAAACAAAATCACATTAAAACTTCAGAGAAATCGAGAGTATAAGTCTTGTTTAACGAAGCTAACATCTTTAACAGCGTGTGAAGGAGACAATGTCACCAGAATTTGCAACTCTTCAAAATTTATCGGGAACAAATCCAGATGATGTTTTCATTACAACTCACGGGGAACTTATAAAAAGTGCGAGCGAGTGGCTATTGAAGACATCCGAATCATGCTCTTCGCAGCATTGATTGCAACAGTTGCATTTACCAAATCAGCAGTTGATGCTCCTGATAGTTCCAACAGCCCTATGCTATTAGGTGTTTCGCTCTATGATTTGTTCTGTTTCTTTGGACTATTGGCTCTTTGTTTCTCTATAGTTTCCTTGCTCTATTTCCTCGCGCTTAGGACATCGAGTTTCATGGTAGTTGATTTCGCTGAAGACTTGCCTATGAAGCTTTTTCATGGTTTGATGACTCTCTTGTTATCCATGGTCTGCATATTGGCATCCTTTTGCTTTATACATTACTCGATGCTCGAAAACGGTACAATGAAATGTGTAGTCATTCCCATATATGTACTCACAGGTATTAGAGTGTTGAGTTTGGCGACTTCTCAGCTTCCCTTTTATGATGGAGCTTTTTTCCATTCCAAGTTCCGTGAACCCATTTGAGCTTCTGAGCTATCTTTCTAATGATTGTAAACAATTTTACAGCTTTTATGAATGTATTCTTCAATGTTGTTATTTGAAGAGCTTTAGATGCCATGAATTAATGAAAATCGACACGGGTAAAAAGCAATGAAAATGGAAAATATTAGGTCTAATGCATCATTAGCTATCTAAACTTGTCCCTAAAGATCTTGCTTCCCTGAATTTTTAAAGTGACCTTGTAGCTCCCTCAACTATTAAATAGTGCTCCACTTTTCTTCCTAAATGCCACGTGTTTGGTTTGACTCTTCTAAGATGTCATTTTTAAGGTTTTGTTTCTCCAATTAGAAGATGGCATGTGGTGTTTTGAAGCAAAGTGGTGCACTTAATGAAAGTTGAGGGGAGCCACCAGGTCACTTCGAAAGTTCGGGGAGACAACGGGTTTTTAGGGACAAGTTCAGATAGCTAATGATGCATTAAGCCAAAATAATATAATGAAGAGATTATTGTAACATTTCATGAGTAGTTCCATCTGCCTTATCATTGTTGATAAATCGAGTCTGAGACGCTTACTCTTGAGCAAGCATCGAGACCATGTCTTCCAAGAAGAGTTAGAGCGTTTCTGAGTGTTCCAAGGTGAGTACTCTGTTGACACAGGATCTCTATGCTTTGTTAGGACTAAATATATAGACTGATCATGCGAGCCTTTGCATGTGACATAAGTTTTTTGAACTTGTATACTTGACATTGTGAATGCACTTGTATTTTTCCCCAAGATATTATAACAAATTCATATTCTCATGAAGTAAACTGTGTCTATACATGTCAATTTCAAGGCTCATAGTCTAGATGTAACAATCATTTTCAGTCCTACTTTCTTAACAGACTAAACAGCTTTAACAAGTATTCTTTTGAGTCCGAACTGTGATATTCTCCAAGCTTAATTCCATCATCTCCATTCTAAACTTGTGCCAATCCCGAAGTGTCGATATCCAAGCTATCAGAATCAGCATTTAGCTGCGCACCAGTTGAATCCATATTTCTTTGGCTTGATTCACTTTCATCTCGTTTGTATTCGCTTTCACCTAATTCAGAACTACTTTCATTTTCGTCGCTTTCACCATCTTGTGGTGCTTGGTAAAGAAAGCCTCTGAGATTCTTGGATCCAATAGTGACAGTAACCAGGAATCCGCTTTCGTATTTTCCATCAATTACGCCGGCCACTTGAGATTTCCCTGCAACAGTTAAAGAGATCTAAGAAAATGATTGTACTGCTCATTAGAACTCAAATGAACATTCTTGTATACGTAAAAGTTAATGCGGCAGAAGGTAAATACTGGGATTCTAATATAAAATTAAATCAACCCAGAAGGAAAAGACCTCATTCTTGCTCAAAACCAACCTTGATACTTCAAATCAATATCTGAGAGAACTCTGATGAAAACAAACTTACATTGACTAAATAGAAATCACTGGTGAAGAAGCAGCGTATTTTTAGCTGCGGTTATAACAGCTTTATATTGCTGTTAAATTACAATTCCTGTTCTTGACGCACAGCCGCTACTAACAAGGCATTGGTAAAATATACAAAATGACACCTTAACAAAACACTTCTTCCTGTAAATCTTGACTGGAATTAGGAACAGAAAAGCTAATGACTTAGTTTGGTTCTATTGTTGATCTTCATTTAGTTCAATATTTGTGGATTTTAATTTAGTTGATAGTAGAATTACTGAATTAGAAAAAAAGTAATTGTTCTGTTATTAGTTTACTGATAGATCACCTTAAGTTGCCTTGCAATTCGAAGAGGTATCTGGCTCAAGCAGAGATTATGATATTGGTTTCAATATGTACTAGTAACGACTTAGTTTATTAGATACAAAGTGTATTTTTGGTATTACAATAATTTGGCTGGATTTTCTTCAATCTCTTTAATTGTTGCAGCGCGTTGAGCATCATTAGGAAGTTCTGAGTGGTAGGCGTTATTGATGGAAAAATATCCTTGTTACTGTGACTATAGGACGAGAGAAGCTCAATGGCTTTGTTTACAAAGCACCACAACACTAGTCATGCCAAGTACAATGGAACAAGCTAAACCAAACCCAAAAAGCCATAAAAATGCCATCTGAATGTTGAATCTACTAACTGACATATACGTATAGATGCAGTTTCCATTATCAGAGATTACGATTTTCTTAATCAGGAGCAAGGGGTGAATGAAGGATTACAGAGCAAGACTGGAATGGGAAAAAGTTTCAAGCAAAACAGTTTTATTACTGTAGAGAATCCATGGGCCTCGAGAGTGTTGGACTTAATAGCTTGAGTGAACATACAAGTGGGGTTAAACCCATCTAACACAAAACCAATTAGCTTGTGTTAAGGCACAATCTATACCACTTATATTCTACTCTCTTCTCTTGTTTATTTTCGATGTGGGATTTTATCCACACATATCCAACATGGACAACAACAGGACTCAGATATGAAAACGACTGGTATTGGTCGGGATTTGCTGCATACTGGTGAAAAACGGAAGAAGTTGTCAAGCTTATTGCGAATACGAAGAAGACGAAAATGAAACTAGTACTGCAGCTGAAAGCAAATACGAAGAAGATGAAAGCAAATCGAGCGGAAGGAATACAACAAGGATAAATTTATTTAGTGTGCAGTTAAATGTTGATTCTGATAGCTTGGATATTGAGAGTTCACGAAATGCAGAATACAACAGAGACGGAAGAGTTAACAAGGTGGAGAGTTGATAAAAGCTTGGAGAACATCCCAATTGAGATACAAAAGATTACATGTTCAAGTTGTTTTGACTTTAAACTTGTATTCTTTTGTGTCTGAATTGGGATATTCGATCTCCAAGCTTTCATAATCTCAACACCTTATCAATCTCTTCCATCTTCATTGTAACCTGCATTTCCTGAATTATCAACATACAAGCTATCAGAATCAACATTTGACTGCACACCAAATAAATCTATCCTTCCCATATTCATTTCGCACGTTCTACTACCTTCTTCTTCGTATCGATTTCACCTTCAGAACTAGTTTCATTGTTGCCTTCTTCTATTTCGCTTTCACCTTCACAACTACTTTCATTTTCTGATGCATACATCGAATCCCCTCCAAATTCGTCTGTCTTCATATCTGTATCCTGTTGTTGTTCATTGCTGTATTGGAACTGCATTGCTTGTTACATTTGCCCCTTCAGTCTTGCATTGTAATCTTTCTACTGGAATTACTAATTCTGCATCAGACGATACGGAAAGAGAAACGAGACACAAAGGAGAGACCTTGCTTATGCTAAGACCTAACACAAGCTGCTACAATTTCTTCCTTGCAGAGCAGCACATGAGACTGAAGCATCTTTATCCCCGAGAAGGCAAACACGGAGATGACTACAAAACGAAACCCAAAAAGCTGTAACAAAATGCCATCTGAATGATGAATCTACTAATTGAGAGATACAGGTTGATGCAGTTTCCATCATCTTTGATCATGATCTTTTTATTCAGGTTTATATGGAGCAAGGGTGAAAGACAAACAACGATACCAAACGGAGATTGTGGATTACAAAGCAAGACTGGAAAGGGAAAAGGTAATAAGCAATGCAATTCCAATACAGAAAATAAATGAAGATGAGAGTAACCCTCATGCTTTAGAGTTGAACATTAATTTATTTGCCCACCAAATAAAAATACCCTTCGGCTTGGTTTACTTTCATCTTCATTTATTTGGTGTATTGGAACCACATTGCTTGTTACATTTTCCCCTTCCAGTCTTGCTTTGTAATCCACCTTCTCCATTTGGTATCTTTGGTTTTATTCCACCTTGCTCCATATAAACCTGATTAAAAAAATCATGATCAATGATAATTAATGGAAACTGCATTTTGTTATGGCTTTTTGTGTGTCGTTTAGCTTGTTCCATTGTTCATCGATCGTTCTTCTTATCTCCATGGGATAAAGAGACTTCAGTGCGCTGCTCCGAAAAGAAGAAATTGTAGCCCCGCTCTTTTGTTACATTTAGGAAAAGCAGGATATCCTTTGTGTCTCGTTTTTTCTTTATGTATCGTTTGCTTGATACATCCAGCAGACCGATTTGTACTCTCAGGTACTTGGCATGATTGGTGCTATTGTGCTTTGTAAAGAAAGCCATTGAGCTTCTCTGATCCTATAGTGACAGTAACAAGGTGTCGTCTTTGGTATTTTCCATCAATAACGCCTACCACTTTACAACTTCCTGACATCGCTGAAACATAGCTTGGATTTCTTTACTTTCTTGATAAACACTCGATCTGTTGAACAACCACCAAACAAATTAAATTAACCAGACCAATAAACAAGAAACGAATGGACTCTTCTTCTACAAAGAAAATACTATGTAGATTATCATTTATAAAAGATACCAGAGAACATTATAACTGGACGTATATCTATGGAATTAACAAGATTCAATTCGAAACCCAAGACATTGTATAATTATAACTGGAAATATATCTATGAAATTAACATATTAAAGCAAACCAGTAAACAAGAAAAGAATGGACTCTTCTTCTACAAAGAAAATACTGTGTAGATTAACATTTATAAAAGAAACCCATAAAATCATAATACAAAGATTATATAATTATAACTGGATTTTGAAGTAAAAAAAATTATATAATCCCATGGAGATTATAGAGCTTCATGGCATCGGAAGATTCATATAGCCGAACCCACCTAACGTGGGATTTAAGGCTTAGTTGGTTGGTTGGTATATCTACGAAATTGACAAGATTCAATTCGAAACCCAAAAAATCAAGAAACCCAAATAAATGAATTCCAGAAAGAAGTTGGAAACCCAAGAAACACCTAGAAACCTCAAAAACTATCCCTTTTCTCCCAAAACTTCTTATTGACATTCTAAAGATTGGAGTACTACAAAGATTCAATAAGGAATACAACTTTTTCTCTGTACGATATATAGCAATTATAAAATTACCGTCTTTAATTTGAAATTATATAAACCAAGAAAGGCATGCTAACCCCATTTTTGCGTAAAAGAACAGACCTTGAAGGAGAACAAGAAGTGTATTGTTTGCTGCGGTTATTCCAGCTTTATAGAGTTGATAAAGCTACAATTCCTATTCTACCCTTGAAATTCAACGTCTAATAACTAACTTTTGGTGAAACTTACAAAATTATCCTTACACACCTTAACAATATATGTATTTATTGGAATCTGATTCAAAACCTAAAAAAAATAAATTAGATATTGTTTAATTTATTGTTAGGATTAGATTTGATTTATTTGAATTTGAAATATTTTAATTTAGTTTTTTTATTTTATGTGATATTATTATCTTGTAAGCCTATAAATAGGCCACAATTTCTCTTTAATAAGTTGTGTCTCGAGATGCCAAGGTTACTGTATTTTGCACTATCCCTTTCCCTCACTTTTTTGTTTACTAAAAACACTAACAGCATATGTAAGGTGTTTTAAGGATAATGTTTCAAGAAGTGTACATTTCTTCTTCTTGTAATTTCTAATTGGTTAATGATCCTTAAACTATCAGTGAAATTGTTTTGTTCACAAAATTACACTACTAGTGATACATTTAGACCAAATCATGGGTCGAGCCCACTCATGTGAGCCGAGTTTGGACACTACATTTTTGTAAGCTCGCACAAGGTTATTATAGTCCAAAATTTTGAGTCAACTTCAAGTTTGGACAATGGCGGAGCCATGACCCAAGAACCGGTGGGGTACAATTTCAGTTCAATGAAGATAGGTGGTGATATGATGATAATATATAGTATTGGATTTGGGAAAAATAATGGAGCGAATATGATATTTGACAAGTTGGTATGGAAGAAATTAGAATCCAAATTTACGAGACATAAATACATTTAATGTAACAAAATTAGTAAATAAATTAAAAATAAAAATATTACAAACGATTTCAATACAATAAAACATGAAAATTGTAAGGAATGTAAGAGATGGTTAAAATATTTACCTCTTTATTCTTTACTTTTATAAATAACTATTTAGTCAGATTTTAAACTTTTTCTTTTCAGTTTATACGTTCCTCCCTTTTTCCTTCTTGTTCATGCGATTCCTTCCCTTTTTTATTTTTTTTACTTTATTTTGCATTTATCTCGCAAACCGTTGATTTTTTCAATATGCCGCTTTAGAATTTTTTGTTCGATTCATTTTTATCTTCGAAAGTAGATCATGATGATATACTTTTTTGGAGTTTTTATTTTTGAAGATATGTAACAGATGATACAAGCATTATATTACATTTTACCAGGTGTGAAAAACCAGCATTATACCAGCATTTTACCTGCATTATACAGGGTGTGAAAAACCAGTATTATATCAACATTATACCAGCATTTTACTAGGTGTAAAAAATTAAACTGAACATAAGCATCTATTTTATGAAAGAAATCAAATAAAAATCACTTTATATCATCATTATACAAGCATTTATACAAGATGTGAAGAACCCAAATTGAATATTTTATGAAAGAAATCAAACAAAAAACACTTTATACCAGCATTTTACTAGGTGTGAAAAATTAAAGTAAACATAAGCATCTATTTTATGAAAAAAAATCAAAAGCCACTTTATATCGTCGTTATACATGCATTATACAAGGTGTGAAGAACTTTAAACATAAGCATCTATTTTATGAAAGAAATCAAATAAAAACCACTTTATACCAGCATTTTACCATATGTGAAAAATAAAACTAAACATAAGCATCTATTTTATGAAAGAAACCAAACAAAAGTTACTTTATATCATCATGATACAAGCATTCTACAAGGTGTGAAGAACCCAAATATAATCATATATTTTATGAAAGAAATCAAATAAAAACCATTTTATACCAGCAAAATACCAGCATTTTACCAGTAAAATATCAGCATTTTACAAGGTGACGAAAAGTTTGGAAAAAAATATATCACAATGGATGACGTTTCGAAGATAAAAATGAGATGTCAAAAAAATAAATGGTTTGATAGATAAATACAAAATAAGAAAAGAAAATTAAAAAAAAAATATGTCTTTTGCATGAGCTGTTGGAGAGGAACGTATTTATGTTGTTGAAGTTTGTGGAATTGAACACTTGTGTTGTTGACCAAACTTTTAATGGAAATTATTGTTGGACTTTGGCATAGTCATGTACTTTTCCCATAAAACAATGTAGGAAATTTCATTACCTAATATATTTTCAAGAAATTTTATTTATTTGATTAATATTTAAGAATAAGTTTTATTTAAGAATTTACTATAAAAAGATAAAAGAAAAAACAATTAAAAGTAAGGGAAAATAAATTAAATAAAAATACGAAATTTATAAAAGAAAAGACGGAAGATAATAATATATTAAACTTAAGAGGAAAGTTAATTAATTGAGAAAATGAATTATATGAAAATAAGAAAAATTAGAGAGAGAAGCAAGAAAATTAGAAGGTAAGTTTGTGCTCGAGGTCACACACTTTCACTTTGGAGACGCATAACTAAGGATCAGCCGTTGGGGCACATTCATGTTCACAAATTTTGAAACTCAGAAGAAAAAGACAATTCCTCAAAAGCAACACTTTCCTCTGAAGCAGCAACACTTTCCTTAGATGCTGCTACACCTTTCTCAAATGCTGGTTCAGAAGAAACAGTTTCCTCAGAAGCTGCATCGTGTTTCTCAGAAGCTGCAATGCTTTTCTCTGAATTTGCATCAGAACCTCTAAAGCTGGAATTTTGGATAGCAGATTTACGCTCTCAGATGGCAAAATGCAGTAGCAAGTTGATTTTGACAACCGTAAATGAAAAAAAGTAGGAGCAGATGTTAGAACAAGTTGAGTCGCGTATGAGACGCTGTCCTTAAAGGATACTTGGTAGTTCCTCCTAGAATGAAACAACTTCTTCAAGCTCGATTTGAACTTGGCTTCATGAATGCTTTCTATATCTAGAAATTTAGAGAGAAAGAATGGCATATAAAATGCAGTTGCTTAAGTATTTTTATAGTCTAGAAAAATAGTTGTTATAAAATAAGTGCAAGAGGCATTAAAATCAGTAACTGAAGGAAGTTACAAATCGTTAAGTAAAAATATAGTTGTTGGTATTTAACACGTTAAAAACATCAGTTTCGGGTAAGGAATTAAAAATAAAATATTTTTGTGCGTAGGGGGGAATCCACCGATTTACACTAGAAACAACTCTTAGTCTAATCCCTCTCACAACTTAGCAAGCCCATATGGAATATCTCATCATAAACCCTAAAACTCAAGTGTTGAAATTCCATGTGGGATAATGTTCTTTTGAAAGTAGCTTAAAAACACTAGTTTTTCCAACAATTCAATCTTTCTATAATATTACGTAAAAATGTTAATATTGTATATTCTTAACTACAACCATGGATAACTTAGTTAGATGCACATATAGGAGATAAGTAATTAAAAAATAGAAATTCATGTTTCACAAAGTGCACCTTCAGGGATTTTAATTCATAAAATACACATTTTGTCAGTTTTCACCCCAAATTTAAAATCTCTAATTAATCGGTTCCATATCTATCACCATCGTTCCATCATTCTCACCCCGATCCAAAAGCCATTCCGTCCGTCTGCGTTACAAATCCGGCGATTTAACCGATCAAAACCAGCCACTATTTCACCGATTTGAACGATTTCGCGATTTCACACAAATCCGGTCAATTTCCCCAATGGCAGATCATACTTTCGCCGATCAACTGGCCGGTTGTCCGATGGACAGCTTCTGATCGATTTTCTCTGTAAGTGTGATCTGCATTTTAATTTTTTTTTGCCGTTGTTACCGTTTTTATTTCTCTGTAAGTGCGACCAACACTATATTAGTTTTACAGATATAGTGATGATATACAGTTTCTGTAAAACTGTTTACTAGCAGTATACAACAGAAAGTGGACCACTGAAACCATCTCTGCTGAATACTGCTACAATTTTACAGAAACTATATATCATCACTATATTTGTAAAACTGATGTAGTGCTGATATACAGTTTCAGTAAAATTGTATACAGTTTCTGTAATCTTGTAATGTGATAATTGGAATAATCTTGTTTCAAACTAATTTTGGTTCCAGAATTTTTCAGGGAATTAGGAAGAAGAAAGCAACGTCTTCCAAAGACAAAACATCAAATGAGGTGGAATTTGAGTACTGTAATTTGTATGCTGGTTTTACTTATATTTTATACATGGAAACAAACTAATCTACAACCATTGGAGTGTTATGATTTGTGTTGTATATTGCTGATATACAGTTGTATTGCTGAAATATAGTCTGGATGAAAATGCCTATTAGCAGTATACAACAGAAACTATATTTTGTTAATAACTCAATTTGTAAGCAGTCATCACTGTCTGCAATTTGTACGCAAGTTTTACTTATATTTTGTACATGGAAACCAACTAATATATAACCATTGTAGTGTTATGATTTGTGGTGTATACTGCTGATATGCAGATGCATTGGTGATATACAATCTGGATAGAAAATGCATATTAGTAATGTACAACAGAATCTATATGTTATAAATAACTCAATTTGTATGCTGTCTGTAACACCCCCTTTATAGGGAGTGCCACAGTAACTATAATCACCCAATAAACAACTCTACTCCACTATATAAAGTTCAATACTTATAGATTTAATATGTACAAATACAAATATAATGTTTCAAACTCCAAATTATTCTCCAAATATTTCTCAATACCACTTTACATTTCTCACACTATCTAGTACATGCCATTATTCTACATACCATAATATTACATTAAATACAAATCCACCTCGAGTCTTTCCTTATTTGCTCTTCAAGCTGATCCACTTATACCAATTTGGTCCAAGCTATCTACAGTCTTCAGTATCTGCGTGTAGAAAATAAACTACACGCTAAGCAATTTGCTAAGTGGTGTACATAAAAGAAATACAACAACTTTGAACATTTTTAACACTTTAAAAATAGAAACAAAGTATGTTCATAAGTCAAAAAATAAATTAAACAACTTTATAAAACCAAAACACAAAACTTATATTATAAACGTTTCAAAGTACAATCAAATTTATTTCCAATTTTTCCAAACTCATTAGCCATATATTGCCCAAAATAAACAAGTCATGAATAACGGTAAAATAGATACGGGAGCGGACAAGCCCGAAGTCGAAGCTTCAATATCAATGTATCAATCAAGCCCGAAGCCGTAGCTTCAAAATCAATATATCGGTCAAGCCCGAAGCCGAAGCTTCAAAATTAATATATCGGTCAAGCCCGAAGCTGAAGCTTCAATATCAATATATATTTATCAGAATACTGGCTAAAGCCCAAAGCCAAAGCTTTAATTGTTTGTACAGTACTGTACCCCCCTTTATTGGAGCCAATCTACCCTGACCCCGTATTCTACTTGTTGAATAAGGGCAATAAATCAAGGTAACATCTTAAAAATTCTAGTATAAACCATCAAACATAATTCAACATAACTTCAGTAATTAAGAAATTCAAATACTAAATTTTAAAGCATCAAACTTCAATTAAAACACAATAAAATCAACATTCATATTTTCCAGAAATTTCCAGATTTCATGACCTGACTTCCCCTGCATTGTTCACTATTAAAATATCATCCAATCGATAAAGTTTATTCTAAACATAATTAGCCACATATCTCATCTTTCCAAATCCACCAGAATCATAGAAATCCAAATTGTATGACCAAAGTTATGATCAAAATACTAAACAGTGTACAAATCTGAGATTTTCTGAAAACAGATTTCATGACTCAACTTCAAACGAAAATTTTGCATTGAAAACGAATGAAATTCAACAAGGTTTCTTTAAACATATATTCCTTACTTTCTGTAGATATCAATAGAATCAAGAATCATTCAAATCAGATTTATATAACAAGAGAAAACATTAAAACAAAACAGGGATACAAATCTGAAAAATTTTCCAAAAAACCGAGAAATAGAAATTAGAGACACAAACCTTTTTTTAAGCTCTTTCTAGCTTTTTTCTACCTCTTTTGCCTTTGATTTGATTGCACTAGCTTTCTCTACAACAGCTATATATAATTCTATCAAGATATTGTAAAAATAAACTTCCTAATACCATAAATATGCTTAATTTACCATGAATTCTACTAATTAAGCTTTAATTTCATCAAAAATCACTCACCTTAAATTCGGGTTACTATTCATCCGAACCTTAAAAACTGAAATCCTCTTCTTCTAACCTTGATTCACTGAAATTGATGATGATAGAGAGCTTAAGGATCGATTTCTAATAAGAATTTAAAGTTGAATCGAAGAAATCGGAAGTTTTTAGATTAGGGAAAATTTTTGGATTTTGGTAAGGAAGAACGAAGAAGATAAAGGGGATGAAGGAAGGATAATATGTATATATGATTTTGATTTTCTTTTTTTTTCAATTTCTAATAATGCCCTTGAACAAATAATTAAATGCCTAAATCATCCCTCTAACTTAATTAATTCTTATTTCCTCATGTCTTATATCCAATAATAATAATAACAATAATTACAAAAATAATTTTCATTATATTTTAATACTATAATAATTTATTATAAGTAAATTTTGAAATTTTAGGTCGTTACAATTCTCCCCCTCTTATGAATTTTCGTCCTAAAAAATTACCTGAAAATAGTTGCGGATATTGAGTTTTCATTGTATCCTCCGGTTCCCAAGTTGCTTCTTCAACCTTATGATTTTTCCAAAGCACTTTTACCAAAGGAATAGACTTGTTTCTCAATTGTTTAACCTCTCTCGCCAAGATTTGTACCGGTTCCTCTTCATACGTCAAGTCGGGTTCAATTTCTACGACATCAGGAGAAAAGATATGTGATGGATCTGTTCTGTATCTCCTTAACATCGACACATGGAACACAATATGAATTTTGTTGAGTGTCGAGGGTAGTGCCAACCGATAAGCTATGGGTCTAACCTTCTCTATAACCTCATATGGGACAATGAATCTCGGACTGAGCTTGCCTTTCTTGCCAAATCGCAAGACTTTCTTCCAAGGAGATACTTTGAGAAATACTTTATCCCCCACTTCATAAGTACCGTCTTTTCTTTTTAGATCAACATAAGACTTTTGTCTATCCGATGCAGCCTTTAATCTCTCTTGAATAAGTTTTACCTTCTCCTTTGTCTCCAGAATCAAATCCACTCCCACAATCTTGTTTTTACTAAGCTCGGTCCAATATAATGGAGTTCGACATTTTCTTCCATACAATACTTCATATGGCGCCATTTGTATGCTTGACTGATAGCTGTTATTGTAGGAAAACTCCATGAAGGACAAATACTTATCCCAACTTCCCTCAAATTCAATGATACAACTTCTCATCATGTCTTCTAATACCTGGATTACTCTTTCGGATTGACCATCTGTTTGAGGATGAAATGAAGTACTGAAATGAAGTTTACTACCTAAGGCTTCTTGTAACTTCTTCTAAAATCTCAAAGTAAATCTTGGATCTCGGTCAGAAATGATTGAAACAGGCACTCCGTGTTGCCGCACTATCTCATCTACATATAACTGAGCCAACCTATCAGGTGAATAATCCATCCTAACTGGAAGAAATTGGGCAGACTTTGTCAATCTATCTACAACAACCCACACTACAATATGTTTCTTCTGTGTAAGTGGTTAAGACGTCACAAAGTCCATTGTGATTCTTTCCAATTTCCATTCTGGAATTGTTATTTGTTGCAACAATCCAGAAGGAACTTGATGTTCGGCTTTCACCTGTTGACAAGTTAGACATTGAGCAACATAGTTAGTAATGTCTTTCTTCATCCCATCCCACCAATAATGGCTCTTCAAATTTTGGTACATCTTGTTTTCTCCTGGATGCATCGCATAAGGACTACTATACACCTCATGTAAGATGTTCTTCTTTGATTCTTCATTGTTTGGCACGCATAGTCTATCTTTAAAATATAGACACCCATCTTCTCGAACCATATAGTTGTCTACGATACCCACTTATGTCCTTGCTCGAATAACCTTCAAGTCATCATCTGCATTTTGTGCTTGCTTAACCTGTTATAGTAGTACTGGTTGAATCTTCAATTCTACAATTAAGGCTCCACCATTGGTAAGAGCTAACCCCGTATTCATAGCCCTTAGTGCCATCATTGTCTTTCTACTGAGAGCATCTGCCACCATATTAGCCTTTCCTGGATGGTAATCAATAAGACAATTGTAATCTTTAATGAATTCCATCCACCTTCTCTGCCTTAAATTCAACTCCTTCTGTGTTGGTAAATATTTCAAGCTTTTATGATCTATATAAATATAACATTTTTCTCTATAAAGATAGTGTCGCCAAATTTTCAAGGTAAAGACTATTGCAGCCATTTCCAAATCACGAGTAGGATAATTCCTTTCATGATTCTTCAATTGCCTGGAAGCATAGGCAATCACTTTCCCTTCTTGCATCAAAACACACCTAAGACCACTATGCGAAGCATCACTATAAATTACAAAGTCTTTTCCAGGCACTGGTTGGGTAAGGATGGGTGCTTTTGTCAACATCGCCTTCAACTTCTCAAAACTTTCTTGGCACTTGTCATTCCACTCAAATTTTGCATTCTTTTAAAGTAGTTTCGTCAGCAGGGCAGCAATGATTGAAAATCCCTTCCCAAATCTTCTATAATACCCTGCTAAGCCAAGGAAACTTCTAACTTCTATAGGGTTCTTTGGTGGTTTCCATTCTACAACTGCTTCTATCTTTTTAGGATCCACTTTATTTCCTTCTGCAGAAACAACATGGCCTAAGAAAGAAATTTCTTCAAGCTAAAACTCACATTTGCTAAGTTTGGCATATAATTTATTTTCCATCAAAGTTTGGAAGACTATCCGCAAATGTTGATCATGCTCTTCCTATGACTTAGAATACACCAAAATGTCATCAATGAAAACCACTACAAACCTGTCTAAATATAAGTAAAGGACACAGTTCATAAGGTCCATAAATGTTGCTGGTGCATTAGTTAGACCAAATGGCATTACCAAAAATTCATAGTGCCTATATTTGGTTCTTAAAGTCGTCTTTGCAATATCATCATCTTTCACTCTAATCTGATAGTAGCCCGATCTCAAATCAATCTTGGAGAAGTATTTAACACCCTTGAGTTGATCAAATAAGTCTTCAATCCTTGTTAATGGATACTTGTTCTTCACTGTCAATTTATTCAACTCCCGGTAATCAATACATAATCAGAGCGACCTATCTTTCTTCTTAACAAACAACAATGGTGCACCCCACGGGGATATACTCGGGCGTATGAATCCTTTGTCTAAGAATTCTTGCAACTGGATCTTCAACTCTTTCAGCTCAGCAGGTGCCATTCTATATGGTGCTTTGGATACTGGTGCAGTACCAGGCAACACATCAATTACGAATTCTACATCTTTTTGGTGGCAACCACAGTAGTTCTTCTAGAAATACATCGGGAAAATCACATATCGTAGGAATATTTTACAATTCTAACTCACCTTTTTTCAATTCTAGAGCGAAGATTAGGTAGGCCTGACATCCCTTCCTAACTAGTCTTTTAGTCTTCATAAAAGAAATTATGTTATAGAGATAATCTGATCTTTCCCCCATGATAACTATTTGTTCTCCATCAAAAACTTGAAGTGACATTCTTTTGTTTTTACAATCCACCACAGCTCGATGTTCCGATAACCAATCCATTCCTAAGATAACATCGTAATCTCGGAAAGGTAACTCAATTAAATTTGCAATGAAAAGTTGATGTTGAATCATAATAGGGCAATTCATATACACTTTGTTTACTATCACATTGTGTCCTAAAGGATTAGTTACTTCAATATGTTCTCCTAATTCTTCTACATGTAACCCTTTCTCTTGTGCTAACATAGTACATATATATGAATGAGATGAAATAGGATCTATCAAAGCATAAACATCGTGATTAAAGAATGAAAATTTACTGACAATAACTTCAGTAGATTCCTGAGTCTCAGGCCCTTGGATTGCATAACTTCGTGCCATTCCTCCCAGTCTACCACTCTGCGGTGCTTGTTGAGTCACATTATGTCCACTTGAACCACTAGCATTTCCTCTTCCCTTTCCTCTTCCTCCTTGCATTGTAGGAGTAGGAACTACTACAGGTGCAGATGTACTTATCTGTCTTTATGGACAATTTGCAATCAAATGTTCCCTCGAGCGACGTTTAAAGCAGACTCTACCTTTTCCCCAACATTCCCTTGTATGTATCCTTCCAGAATTAAAACATTATGGAATATTTCCTCTGCCTCGACCTGAAGGTACACTAGCCGCTAACCCCGTACTTGTGGTTTGTCTCGGTGAAAACCCTCTGAAATGAGATTGTGTTTGTTCTGATGTTCCCTTCTGTTTCTTACTTGAAGATTCTGAACTAGCTGGACCCTCCGACACCTTTTGAAATCCATATCTGTTAGCCATTCTTTGTTGCCTATCTGAGTTGATCATCTCAATACCTGTAGCAGCATCAACTAAGTCATTGAACACCCTAATCCTTTGTGCAAGTAAATACACTCTAATTTCATCATTCAGACCATCTTCAAATCTCTTACATCGCTTTACTTCACTGTCAACGATATCACGAGCATACCTCTCGAGTTTGAGGAATTGAATTTTATATTCTGATATAGTCATTCATCCCTGTCTCATAGATAAGAACAATTTCCTTTGCTCATCCTTAAATCGTTCGCTAACGTATTTCTTGTCAAATTGTTCCAAGAAAAGACCCCAAATGATTTCTCCGGGGCGCCTTTCTCTCATAATGTTACCCCATCACCTCCTATCTTATTCTTTGAGTAGACCTTGCACACAATCTAGTCTCTCTTCATCTATAAAATGAAACCTAGTCATTCACCATTTAGTATGATCAAGCCAATCTTCTGTAAATGTAGGATTCACTGTGTCCCCTTTGAAGTCATCAGCCGGTAGCTTCTTGTTTCTTTCAAGAGGAGTTCTCTCCTCTCTTCTTTCAACGCGAGGTACTACAGGAACTTAAGGGATTTGTATGTTTCAAAGTACTTGTGTGATTACTTCAGTAGTCATATGCTGAAGTAAAGTAGCTTGTGCTGGAGTGGGTTGTCCGGGAAAGCCATGAACTGGTGGAGGTTCAAGTCTTTGTTCATCCCCATGTCTAATACGGACTGTACTCTCAGCATCCTCTTCCTTATTCTGGTTGTGACTACTACTACTACCCATTACTTATTCCTAAAAATTTGGACCAAAATGGATCAAACAACTAACATAACATATTTATATCATAAATGGCATGTATATACTAGTCCTAGAATCGCCTAAACCTCGCTCTGATACCAACAAATGTAACACCCCTTTATGGGGAGTGCCACGGTAACTATAATCACCTAATAAACAACTCTACTCCACTATATAAAGTTCAATACTTATAGATTTAATATGTACAAATACAAATATAATGTTTCAAACTCCAAATTATTCTCCAAATATTTTTCAATACCACTTTACATTTCTCATACTATCTAGTACATGTCATTATTCTACAAACCATAATATTACATTAAAATACAAATCCACCTCGAGTCTTTCCTTATTTGCTCTTCAAGCTGATCCACTTATACCAGTTTGGTCCAAGCTATCTACAATCTTCAGTATCTGCATGTAGAAAATAAACTATATGCTAAGCAATTTGCTTAGTGGTGTACATAAAAGAAATACAATAACTTTGAACATTTTTAACACTTTAAAAATAGAAACAAAGTATGTTCATAAGTCAAAAAATAAATTAAACAACTTTATAAAACCAAAACACAAAACTTATATTATAAACCTTTCAAAATACAATCAAATTTATATCCAATTTTTTCAAACACATTAACCATATATTGCCCAAAATAAACAAGTCATGAATAAAGGTAAAATGGATACAGGAGCGGACAAGCCCGAAGCTGAAGCTTCAATATCAATGTATCAGTCAAGCCTAAAGCCGTAGCTTTAAAATCAATATATCGGTCAAGCCCGAAGCCGAAGCTTCAAAATTAATATATCGGTCAAGCCCGAAGCTGAAGCTTCAATATCAATATATATTTATCAGAATACTGGCTAAAGCCCAAAGCCAAAGCTTTAATTGTTTGTACAGTACTGTACCCCCCTTTATTGGAGCCAATCTACCCTGACCCCGTATTCTACTTGTTGAATAAGGGCAATAAATCAAGGTAACATCTTAAAAATTCTAGTATAAACCATCAAACATAATTCAACATAACTTCAGTAATTAAGAAATTCAAATACTAAATTTTAAAGCATCAAACTTCAATTAAAACACAATAAAATCAACATTCATATTTTCCAGAAATTTCCAGATTTCATGACCTGACTTCCCCTGCATTGTTCACTATTAAAATATCATCCAATCGATAAAGTTTATTCTAAACATAATTAGCCACATATCTCATCTTTCCAAATCCACCAGAATCATAGAAATCCAAATTGTATGACCAAAGTTATGATCAAAATACTAAACAGTGTACAAATCTGAGATTTTCTGAAAACAGATTTCATGACTCAACTTCAAACGAAAATTTTGCATTGAAAACGAATGAAATTCAACAAGGTTTCTTTAAACATATATTCCTTACTTTCTGTAGATATCAATAGAATCAAGAATCATTCAAATTGGATTTATATAACAAGAGAAAACATTAAAACAAAACAGGGATATAAATCTGGAAAATTTTCCGAAAAATCGAGAAATAGAAATTAGAGACACAAACCTTTTTCTAATCTCTTTCTAGCTCTCTTCTACCTCTTTTACCTTTGATTTGCTTGCACTAGCTTCCTCTACAACAGTCATATATAATTCTATTAAGATATTGTATAAATAAACTTCCTAATACCATAAATATGCTTAATCTACCATGAATTCTACTAATTAAGCTTTAATTTCATCAAAAATCACTCACCTCAAATTTGGTTTACTATTCATCTGAACCTTAAAAACTGAAATCCTCTTCTTCTAACCTTGATTCACTGAAATTGATGATGATAGAAGGCTTAAGGATTGATTTCTAACAAGAATTTGAAGTTGAATCGAAGAAATCGAAAGTTTTTGGATTAGGGAAAATTTTTGGATTTCGGTAAGGAAGAACAAAGAAGATAAAGGGGATGAAGGAAGGATAATACGTATATATGATTTTGATTTTCTTTTTTTTTCAATTTCCAATAATGCCCTTGAACAAATAAATTAAATGCCTAAACCATCCCTCTAATTTAATTAACTCTTATTTCCTCATGTCTTATATCCAATAATAATAATAACAATAATTACAAAAATAATTTCCATTATATCTTAATACTATAATAATTTATTATAAGTAAATTTTAAAATTTCAGGTCGTTACACTGTCATCACTCTCTACAATTTGTATAATGGTCTTACTTATATTTTGTACATGGAAACCAACTAATGTACAACCGTTGTAGTGTTATCATTTCTGATGTATACCATTGATATACAGATGTATTGATGATATACAGACTGGATATAAAATGTCTATTAGCAATATACAGGAGAATCTATATGATGTTAATAACTCAATTTGTATGATGTCATCACTGTCTGCAATTTGTATGACGGTTTTACTTATATTTTGTACATGAAAACTAACTAATATACAACCATTGATGTGTTATGATTTATGATGTATTCTGCTGATATACAGATGTCTTACTGAGTCCGAATAAAAAATTTCTATTAACATTATACAGCAGAAACTATATCGCTGAAAATAACTCATTTGTAAATTGCTTGTATCTCTTTTACTTGAAATGTGGAAACCAAATAATGTACATGACTCATAAGTCAAGATGTATACTATACATGCATGCACAATATCTTTTAGGGGTAGACATCTATACTATACATCGTTAGCAAAAAAAGGTTCATTTTGCACAACCTAGGGTTTTAGTATCGTCATGCATAAATACTGTTTATGCATGAGTACCCTTAGAAGATATTTTGCATGCATGAATAGTACTTATGCTTGGCGATACTAAAACCCTAGGTCGGGCAAACATGAACCCTTTTGCTAACGATGTACAGTATAGATGCTACCCCTAAAAGATATTGTGCACACATGTACAGTATTGATGCATGACAATACTAAAACCCTAGGGTGGGTAAAATGAACCCTTTTGGTATTGGTGTACAGTATAGGTGCATGCCCCTAAAAGATATTATGCACGCATGAATAGTATTGATGTAAACAATTTGTATATTGATATACATTATTTGCATACTGATATCTCTTTTATTTAAAATATGGAAACCAACTAATGTACATTACTCATAAATCAAACTGTATACTGACAATCGTATATTAATATACATTTATTATAGTGTTAGTGATATTAGATCTTTAAAACAGTTTGTATATTAAAAATGTATGCTAACTTATTTATGAATTGCAGCTGTCATCACTGGTTTACAACACCAGAGTTTTGCAAACGTGGAATACCAGATTAATGATAGAATCAAACAACGACATTATTCATGTCATTGCTAATCTGCTCAAGCATATCGGTAAAAAGTTTAGAAGCACATTATTCGAATATTGGGTGAACCACCCCGGGCTTAAGATTCACACGAAGCTGCTGCAATTTAATGATATTAGTTTAAAATATAGAGCAGTGTAAGAGTATTTTTTTTGTAGAATGAAACATTGCAATTATTATTTAATTTATGAATTGTTCCAACCAAAATGTCTGTATTAATGATACACGAGTTGAATAAACTATATATTATGATTGTACAAGGCACAAGACACATGTCAAGGCGTAATCTCAAGCGCAATAAATGATATACGAATTGAATAAACTGTATACTACGATTGTACAAGGCACAAGTCACATTGTACAAGGCATAAGTCACAAGGCACATGTCAAGGCACATTCAGGAATTATAATTCATAAATGAGCTACGATGATTTACGAATTGAATAAAATGTATAACATGATTGTACAAGGCACAAGGCAAGGGTGAAGGCACAAATGGAAAAATGTACGTGCTTATCATAAGTAACACATTTTAAGAAATTTGAAACACAAAACAGTGTAACAGTATTCTTTTGTAGAATGAAAAATTGTAGTTATTATTTAAATGATGAATTGTTGCAACAGATGAAGGTAAAAAGCAATGTGTACATTGATGATATACGAATTGGATAAATTGTATACCATGATTATAAAAGGCACAAGGCACAGGTAAAGGCACAATCTCAGCAGCAATTTCAGGCACAGTTTATAAATACATTTACAAATCATTATTAGCACATCTCAGATAGAAATGCAATGACAGTAGGTGTAGTTCAAAACACATATGAAGGTAAAAGTCTACGGCATGAGTCAAGGTGCAACCTCAGGCGCATTTTCAATGTGTATAGCGCAGATATACATAAAGCAGAATTTGTATAAAAATATTAAGATGAAAATATAGCGTAAAGGATGAAACTAATGGGAAAATGTACATGTTTATCATAAGTAAACATTTCAAGCAGTTTTGTCTGTATTACGAAAAGGGCATAAACTGTATATTACTCATATACGAGGAAAAAATAATCTATATCATACCATAATATTGCAATTTCAAATCACTATAAAACATAACCATAACACAAGCTTAAGCAAATCAATATCTTCGAACTAAGCTTAACCAATTTTAGCTTGAATAGGCTTATTCATCTCAATCCTTATGGAAGATGTAAGGAAGTCTATGAACTGAGTCTCGTCATCAATTGCATCAGAATTACCAGCAACAAGGAGGGTTGGTTGGTTACAAGCATCATCAGAAGATCCGAAGCATTGGCCAACTACTGTTAGACAGGAAAAATGTAACGAACCGAAATTTCTAAAAATTTGCTTATAATAAATTACTATGGTATTAAAATATCATGGAAATTATTTTTTATTGTTATTATTGTTATTGGATATAAGGCATGAGGAAATAAGAGCTAATTAAGTAAGAGGGATGAATTGGGCATTTAATTATTTGTTCAAGGGCAATATTGGAAAAAAAAAAAACAAACAAACAAATACATTACAGCCTCTTCTCTTCCCTTATCCATCATTCTTCATTTCCTTCTTCTCCATTTATCCCTTACCAAAATTTTTCCATTATCCAAAAACTTCCGATTTCTTCGATTCAACTTCAAATTCTTGTTAGAAATCGATCCTTAAGCCCTCTATCATTATCAATTTCAGTCAATCAAGACTAAAAGAGGAGATTTTCAGATTTTAAGGTTCAGATGAATAGTAACCCGAGTTTGAGGTGAGTGATTTTTGGTGAAATTAAAGCTTAATTAGTAGAATTCATGGTAGATTAAGCATATTTATGGTATTAGGAAGTTTATTTATGCAATATCTTGATAGAATTATATATGGCTATTGTAGAGGAAGCTATTGCAAGTAAATCAAAGGCAAAAGGGGTAGAAGAGAGCTAGAAAGAGCATAGAAAAAGGTTTGTGTCTCGAATTTTGATTTCTCGGTTTTTCGGGAAATTTTCCAGATTATATACCTGTTTTGTTTTAATGTTTTCTCTCATTATATAAATCCAATTTGAACGATTCTTGATTTTATTTATATCTACAGAAAGTAAGAAATATATGTTCTGAAGAAACCTTATTGAATTTCATTCGTTTTCAATGTGAAATTTTCGTTTGAAGTTGAGTCACGAAATCTGTTTTCGGAAAATCTCAGCTTGGTATACTGTTTAGTATTTTGATCATAACTTTGGTTATAAAATTTGGATTTCTGTGATTCTAGTGGCGTTGGAAAGCTGAGACATGTGTCTAATTATGTTTAGAAGAAAATTCTTCGATTGGATGATGTTTTGATAGCGAAAAATGCAGGGGAAGTCAGGTTATGAAACCTGGAAAAAAAATTTTGGAAAGTATGAATATTGATTTTATTGAGTTTTAATTGAAGTTTGATGCTTAAAAATTTGGGATTTGGATTTCCTAATTACTGAAGTTATGTTTAATTATGATTGATGGTTTATACTGGAATTTTTAAGATGTTACTTTGATTTATTGCCCTTATTAAACGAGTAGAATATGGGTCAGGGTAGATTGGCGCCAATAAAGGGGGGTACAGTACTGTACAAACAATTGAAGCTTTGGCTTCGGGCTTTGGCCGATATTATGATATATATATTGATATTGAAGCTTCGGCTTCGGGCTTGACCGATATGTTGATTTTGAAGCTTCAGCTTCGGGCTTGACCGATATATTGATTTTGAAGCTTCGGCTTCGGGCTTGTCCGCTCCCGTATCCATTTTACCGTTATTCAGGAGTTGTTTACTTTGGGCAATATGTGGTTAAAGTGTTTGGAAAAATTGGATACAAATTTGATTGTACTTTGAAAGGATTACTATATTAGTTTTGTGATTTGGTTCCATAAAGTTGGTTAATTTGTTTTTGACTAATGAACAATCTTGGTTTCTATTTTAAAGTGTTAAAAATGTTCAAAGTTGTTATTTTTTTTTATGGACACCACTAAGCAAATTGCTTATCGTGTAGTTTTTTTTTTCTACACGTAGGTGGAGAACTTGACAGCTTGGACCAAAGTGGTAGGTGGATCAGCTTAAAGAGCAAATAAGGAAAAACTTGAGGTGGATTTGTAATTTAATATAATATTATGGTTTGTAGAATAATGGCATGTACTAGAGAGTGAGAAATGTAAAGTGGCATTGAGAAATATTTGGAGAATAATTTGGAGTCTAAAACAGTATATTGGTATTTGTACATATTGTAAATCTATAAGTATTGAACTCTATATAGTGGAGTAGAGTTGTTTATTGGGTGATTATTGTTAGGTAGCGCTCTCTCTATATAGGGGGGCGTTACATTTATTGGTATCAGAGCTGAGGTTTAGGCGATTCTAGGACTAGTATGTATATGCCATTTAAGATATAAATATGTTATGTTAGTTGATTGATCCACTTTGGTCCAATTTTCAGGAATAAGAATGGCTAGTAGTAGTCACAACCAGAGTGAGGAAGAGGTTGTTGAGAGTAAGGTCCGTATTAGACAAGGGGATGAACAAAGACATGAACCTCCACCAGTTTATGGCTTTCCTGAACAACCTACTCCAGCACAAGCTACTTTACTTCAGCATATGACTACTGAAGTAATCACACAGGTACTACGAAATATACAAATCCCTCAAGTTCCTGTAGTACCTCACATTGAAAGAAGAGAGGAGAGAACTCCTCTTAAAAGAATCAAGAAGCTTCCGGCTGATGATTTCAAAGGGGATACAGTGAATCCTGCAATTGCAGAAGATTGGCTTGATCATACTAAATGGTGTATGACTAGGCTTCATTTTACAGATGAAGAGAGATTAGACTGTGTGCAAGGTCTACTCAAAGAACAAGCTAGGAGGTGGTGGGATAATATTGTGAGAAAGGCGACCCGGAGAAATCACTTGGGGACTTTTCTTGGAACAAATTGACAAAAAGTACGTTAGTGAATGATTCAAATATGAGCAGAGGAAATTGTTTTTGTCATTGAGACAGAGACGAATGACTGTATCAGAATATGAAGTTCAATTCCTCAAACTCGAGAGGTATGCTCGTGATATCGTTGACAGTGAAGTGAGGCGATGTAAGAGATTCGAGGATGGGTTGAATGATGAAATTAGAGTGCATTTAATTGTACAAAGGATTAGGGTGTTCAATGACTTGGTTGATGCTGCTACGAGCATTGAGAAGATTAATTCAGATAGACAACAAAGAATGGATAAAAGGTCTGGATTTTAAAAGGGATCGCAGGGTCCAGCTAGTTCAGAATCTCCAAGTAAGAAACAGAAGGGAACATCAGAACAAACACAATCTTATTTCAGAGGGTTTTCACCGAGACAAACCATAAGTATGGCATCAGCGGCTAGCGTACCTTCAGGTAGAGGCAGAGGAAATATTCCACAATGTTCTAATTGTGAAAGGATGCATACAGGGGAATGTTGGGGAAAAGGTAGAGTCTGCTTTAAATGTGGCTCAAGGGAACATTTGATTGCAAATTGTCCTCAAAGATAGATAAGTACATCTACACCTACAATAGTTCCTACTCCTACAATGCAAGGTGGAAGAGGAAGGGGAAGAGGAAATGCTAGTGGTTTAAGTGGACATGATGTGGCTCAACAAGCACTGCAGAGTGGTAGACCGGGAGGAATGACACGAAGTTATGCAATCCGAGGGCCTGAGACTAGAGAATCTACCGAAGTTATTGTCTGTAAATTTTCATTCTTTAATCATGATGTTTATCCTTTGATAGATCCTGGTTCATCTCATTCATATATAGGTACTGCATTAGCACAAGAGAAAGGGTTGCATGTAGAAGAATTAGGAGAAAATATTGAAGTGACTAATCCTTTATGACACAGTGTGATAGTAAATAAAGTATACATGAATTGCCCTATTATGATTCAACATCAACTTTTCAATGCAAATTTAATTGAGTTACCTTTCCGAGATTATGATGTTATCTTGGGAATGGATTGGTTATCGAAACATCGAGCTCTGGTGGATTGCAAAAACAAAAGAATGTCACTTCAAGTTTCTGATGGAGAAGAAATAGTTATCGTGGGTGAAAGATCAGATTATCTCTATAACATAATTTCTTTTATGAAGGCTAAAAAGCTGGTTAGGAAGGGATGTCAGGCCTACCTAATCTTCACTCTAGAATTGAAGGAAGGTAAGTTAGAATTGCAGAATATTCCTACGGTATGTGATTTTCCCGATGTATTTCCAAAAGAACTACCGGGGTTGCCACCAAAAAGAGAGGTAGAATTCGCAATTGATGTATTGCCGGGTACCGCACCAGTATCCAAAGCACCATACAGAATGGCGCCTGCTAAACTGAAAGAGTTGAAGATTCAGTTGCAAGAATTGTTAAACTAAGGATTCATACGCCCGAGTATATCCCCGTGGGGTGCACCAGTGTTGTTTGTTAAGAAGAAAGATGGGTCGCTCCGATTATGTATTAATTACTGGGAGTTGAATAAATTGACAGTCAAGAACAAGTATCCATTGCTAAGGATTGAAGACTTATTTGATCAACTTAAGGGTGCCAAATACTTCTCCAAGATTGATTTGAGATCGGGCTACTATCAGATGAGAGTGAAAGATGATGATATTGTAAAGACGACTTTCTAAACCAGATATGGGCACTATGAATTTTTGGTGATGCCATTTGGTCTAACTAATGCACCAGCAGCATTTATGGACCTTATGAACCGTGTCTTTTACTTATATTTAGACAGGTTTTTAGTGGTTTTCATTGATGACATTTTGGTGTATTCTAAGTCACGGGAAGAGCATGATCAACATTTACGGATAGTCTTCCAAACTTTGAGGGAAAATAAATTGTATGCCAAACTTAGCAAATGTGAGTTTTAGCTTGAAGAAGTTTCTTTCTTAGGCCATGTTGTTTCTGTCGAAGGAATTAAAGTGGATCCTAAGAAGATAGGAGCAGTTGTAGAATGGAAACCACCAAAGAACCCTATGGAAGTCAGAAGTTTCCTTGGCTTAGCAGGGTATTATAGAAGATTTGTGAAGGGATTTTCAGTCATTGCTGCCCCATTGACAAAAATACTTCAAAAGAATGCAAAATTTGAGTGGAATCACAAGTGTCAAGAAAGTTTTGAGAAATTGAAGGCGATGTTAACAAAAGCACCCATCCTTACCCAACCAGAGCCTGGAAAAGATTTTGTAATCTATAGTGATGCTTCTCATAGTGGTCTTGGATGTGTTTTGATGCAAGAAGGAAAAGTGATTACCTATGCTTCCAGGCAATTGAAGAATCATGAAAGGAATTATCCTACTCATGATTTGGAAATGGCTGTAATAGTCTTTGCCTTGAAAATTTGGCGACACTATCTTTATGGAGAAAAATGTTATATTTATATAGATCACAAAAGCTTGAAATATTTGCCAACACAGAAGGAGTTGAATTTAAGGCAGAGAAGGTGGATGGAATTCATTAAAGATTACGATTGTCTTATTGATTACCATCCAGGAAAGGCTAATGTAGTGGCAGATGCTCTTAGTAGAAAGACAATGATGGCACTTAGGGCTATGAATACGGGGTTAGCTCTTACCAATAGTGGAGCCTTAATTGCAGAATTAAAGATTCAACCTGTACTACTACAACAGGTTAAGCAAGCATAAAATGAAGATGGTGACTTAAAGATTATTCGAGAAAGGACACAAGTGGGTATCGTAGATAACTATATGGTTCGAGAAGATGGATGTCTATATTTTAAAGACAGACTGTGCGTGCCAAACAATGAAGAATTAAAGAAGAATATCCTACATAAGGCGCATAGTAGTCCTTATGCGATGCATCCAGGAGCAAACAAGATGTACCAAAATTTGAAGAGCCATTATTGGTGGAATGGAATGAAGAAAGACATTACTAACTATGTTGCTCAATGTCTAACTTGTCAACAGGTGAAAGCAGAACATCAAGTTCCTTCTGGATTATTGCAACCAATAAAAATTCCAGAATGGAAATGGGAAAGAATCACAATGGACTTCGTGACATCTTTACCACTTACAAAGAAGAAACATGATGCAGTGTGGGTTGTTGTAGATAGATTGACAAAGTCTACCCTCTTTCTTCCAGTTAGGATGGATTATTCACTTGATAGGTTGGCTCAGTTATATGTAGATGAGATAGTAAGGCTACACGGAGTGCCTATTTCAATCATTTCTGACCGAGATCCAAGATTTACTTTGAGATTTTGGAAGAAGTTGCAAGAAGCCTTAGGTAGCAAACTTCATTTCAGTACTTCATTTCATCCTCAAACAGATGGTCAATCTGAAAGAGTAATTCAGGTGTTGGAAGACATGATGAGAAGTTGTATCATTGAATTTGAAGGAAGTTGGGATAAGTATTTGTCCCTCATGGAGTTTGCCTATAATAACAGCTATCAGTCAAGCATACAAATGGCGCCATATGAAGCATTGTATGGAAGAAAATGTCGAACTCCATTATATTGGACCGAACTTAGTGAAAACAAGATTTTGGGAGTGGATTTAATTCAGGAGACAAAGGAGAAGGTAAAACTTATTCAAGAGAGATTGAAGGCTGCATCGGATAGACAAAAGTCTTACGCTGATCTAAAAAGAAAAGACATTACTTGTGAAGTGGGGGATAAAGTATTTCTCAAAGTATCTCCTTGGAAGAAAGTCCTGCGATTTGGCAAGAAAGGCAAGCTCAGTCCGAGATTCATTGGCCCATATGAGGTTATAGAGAAGGTTGGACCGGTAGCTTATAGGTTAGCACTACCCCCGATGCTCGACAAAATTCATAATGTGTTCCATGTGTCAATGTTAAGGAGATAAAGATCAGATCCATCACATATCTTATCTCCTGATGTCGTAGAAATCGAACCCGACCTGACATATGAAGAGGAACCTGTACAAATCTTGACGAGAGAAGTTAAACAATTGAGAAACAAGTCTATTCCTTTGGTAAAAGTACTTTGGGGGAATCATAAGGTTGAAGAAGCAACTTGGGAACCGGAGGATACAATGAAAACTCAATATCCGCAACTGTTTTAAGGTAATTTTCTGGATGAAAATTCATAAGAGGGGGAGAATTATAACGAACTGAAATTTCTAAAAATTTGCTTATAATAAATTACTATGGTATTAAAGTATCATGGAAATTATTTTTTATTGTTATTATTGTTATTGGATATAAGGCATGAGGAAATAAGAGCTAATTAAGTAAGAGGGATGAATTGGGCATTTAATTATTTATCCAAGGGCAATATTGGAAAAAAAAACAAACAAACAAATACATTACAGCCTCTTCTCTTCCCTTATCCATCATTCCTCATTTCCTTCTTCTCCATTTATCCCTTACCAAAATTTTTCCATTATCCAAAAACTTCCGATTTCTTCGATTCAACTTCAAATTCTTGTTAGAAATCGATCCTTAAGCCCTCTATCATCATCAATTTCAGTCAATCAAGACTAAAAGAGGAGAATTTCAGATTTTAAGGTTTGAATGAATAGTAACCTGAGTTTGAGGTGAGTGATTTTTGGTGAAATTAAAGCTTAATTAGTAGAATTCATGGTAGATTAAGCATATTTATGGTATTAGGAAGTTTATTTATGCAATATCTTGATAGAATCATATATGGCTATTGTAGAGGAAGCTATTGCAAGTAAATCAAAGGCAAAAGGGGTAGAAGAGAGCTAGAAAGAGCATAGAAAAAGGTTTGTGTCTCGAATTTCGATTTCTCGGTTTTTTGGGAAATTTTCCAGATTAAATACATGTTTTGTTTTAATGTTTTCTCTCATTATATAAATCCGATTTGAACGATTCTTGATTCTATTTATATCTACAGAAAGTAAGGAATATATGTTCAGAAGAAACCTTATGAATTTCATTCGTTTTCAATGTGAAATTTTCGTTTGAAGTTGAGTCACGAAATCTGTTTTCGGAAAATCTCAGCTTGGTATACTGTTTAGTATTTTGATCATAACTTTGGTTATAAAATTTAGATTTCTGTGATTCTGGTGGCTTTGGAATGCTGAGACATGTGTCTAATTATTTTTAGAAGAAAGTTTTTCGATTGGATGATGTTTTGATAGCGAAAAATGCAGGGGAAGTCAGGTTACGAAACCTAGAAAAAAAAATTCTAGAAAGTATGAATATTGATTTTATTGAGTTTTAATTGAAGTTTGATGCTTAAAAATTTGGGATTTGGATTTCTTAATTACTGAAGTTATGTTAATTTATGATTGATGGTTTATACTAGAATTTTTAAGATGTTACTTTGATTTATTGCCCTTATTAAACGAGTAGAATACGGGTCAGGGTAGATTGGCGCCAATAAAGGGGGGTACAGTACTGTACAAACAATTGAAGCTTTGGCTTCGGACTTTGGCCGATATTATGATATATATATTGATAGTGAAGCTTCGGCTTCGGGCTTGACCGATATGTTGATTTTGAAGCTTCGGCTTCGGGCTTGACCGATATATATTGAATTTGAAGCTTCGGCTTTGGGCTTGACCGATATATTGATTTTGAAGCTTCGGCTTCGGGCTTGTCCGCTCCCGTATCCATTTTACCGTTATTCAGGAGTTGTTTACTTTGGGCAATATGTGGTTAAAGTGTTTGGAAAAATTGGATACAAATTTGATTGTACTTTGAAAGGATTACTATATAAGTTTTGTGATTTGGTTCCATAAAGTTGGTTAATTTGTTTTTGACTAATGAACAATCTTGGTTTCTATTTTAAAGTGTTAAAAATGTTCAAATTTGTTATATTTTTTTTATGGACACCACTAAGCAAATTGCTTAGCGTGTAGTTTTTTTTTCTACACGTAGGTGGAGAACTTGTAGATAGCTTGGACCAAAGTGGTACTGGTGGATCAGCTTAAAGAGCAAATAAGGAAAAACTCGAGGTGGATTTGTAATTTAATATAATATTATGGTTTGTAGAATAATGGCATGTACTAGAGAGTGAGAAATGTAAAGTGGCATTGAGAAATATTTGGAGAATAATTTGGAGTCTAAAACATTATATTGGTATTTGTACATATTGTAAATCTATAAGTATTGAACTCTTTATAGTGGAGTAGAGTTGTTTATTGGGTGATTATTGTTAGGTGGCGCTCCCTATATAGGGGGGGCGTTACAAAAAACATAAATGAGGACATACGAGAGTCAATAAAAATATACAATATACATATGACAATATACAAAATGGAAAACAAAGAATTACTAATGATAAAAGTGACTGTATGTAGTAAAATACGAAATATGAAATTAATGAAAACAATTAGAAAAATATGTCAATTAGAAGCACAACATAATGGAATGACAAAATAAAAAATAAATGGGACAGATAAAAAAAGGTATACAATATATAGTTGCAAATACATAGTAAGGGTTTGCAACAAAATTCAAAATTCCAAAACTGCTACATTAATAGTTCAAAATTGCACAACTGAAAAAAAATGGTAAGAAAGAAAACATGGCAATTCCATTTATGCTACAATTGAACAACAAAAGTGAAAATTAATGAAAATATATAGTTGAACATAAAAGGGTATACAATATACAGTTGCAAATATACAATAGAGATTTGTAAGAAAATTGAAAATTCCAGAAATGCTACAATTCAGAATAAGAAAGAAAAACAACTAGGCAAATATGTGAAGCATAAAAAACAACATAATTTAATGACAAAATCAAATATATAAGCGACAAGCCAAAAAGGTATACAATATACAGTTGTAAATATACAGTAGGGCTAGTCATTTGGTGTAATTCCAGAAATGTAGAAATGCTACAATTCAGAGTAAGAGAGAAAACATGGCAATTGATATCATTATAGCATAAAATTAACATGGTTGCATTAATAAGAGCTTAAAAAAATTGAACAATAAACGAGATCAATGAACATAAAATCTGACATGCCTTGTAAAATAACTTGACTGCATACGGATCAAAAGTTGATTCGTCTAATTCCAGGCACCAAAACAAATGACACCTAAAATCAGTAAAGAATGCTTCAGAAGGAATGAGAACACCATGATGAATACTATGCCCAAAAAACTCAAAGTCAGAACTCCATGAACCCTTGTAATGAATCAGTATAGAAATTCGTGACATGGTTAGATTCATTTCGAAACAAGGAAAGATCATAATCATAAGAGAAGACAGAAATTTAAGTCGAAAGAATCACCACAATTAAAAGAGAAGACAGAACGGAATTTCGAATGTTGAATACAGGAAAGAAAGAACCCAAATAGGAATTAATTAAAATCGAAACTATGATAGGAAAAAAATCCGAATTTTGAATGTTGAAGATAAGCATATCGTGAATTCCTACTAAAGTGGGATCTCCAAAATTGGAGTGTGACTAATTAATGAATTAAATTACTAAAAAGGTGTATATAATAAATAGGTTTGGTTTAGGTGAATTTTATAAATACAAATGCCATAGGGGTGCATTTCCAACAATTTCCATAATAAATCATTTTCTGGGGTCCGATGGGGCACTGCCCCCATCGTACCCCACCCTAGATCCACCCGTGAGTTTGGACATTTATCCTGTGATTCCATCTTCACTTGCCTTTTGTCTTTTATTTTCTTGGGTAAACTTTAAAAATATGTTGTGTGGTTTGGCCAACTTACATAAATGTCCTTGTAAATTTTTTTTTTCAAATGGGTGTATAAGGTTTCAAAAGTTAGCAAACAAAGGAAAAACATATAGCCGGTTTTCAAAAATTATCATTTTTGTTAATAATAGATCAGTTATTTCAATAAATTCAACATTCTTATATTTTAACTATATTATTTAAGAATATATAGCAAAATTTGAGAAAGTTTAGGAAATTTTTATTTTGTTATGAATTTTAAAGTTATCATCAATTTTTAATTAAAAAACTATTTATGATTCTTAAAAAAATTCTAAAATTTATGTGTTTTTATCAAGGTGCAAAATTTCACTTCAAAATGTACAAGATTATCCTTCAAAATGTAGTTTCAAAATTTTGGGAATCCTTTTTTTCAACCTTTTGAAACCAGAGGCACCCATTTGAAAAAAATTCCATTAGGACCTTTTTGCAAAACAGTCAAACCACGGGGCATATTTTTAAAGATTACCCCATTTTCTTTCCCCTTTGTTCTCTCTTTTATCTCCTAACTGTTCTATTTGTTAAAATATTAAACTTAAAACTTAATCTTCCAAATAATAAAAAATGGAGCCATGATAACAAATCTTTTGAAAAATTAGTAGGAAGACTTTGAAAAATAATGGGAGTGTTTTTGGTGATTGGAAACATTGAAAAAATGGGCACTTGGATTATTAGGAGACTTAGACTTTGTAGGATTTGTTAGTTGGATTTTGTGAAAAATTAAAGTAAGTTGTTAACCTAAATTTGAATTTTGTAATAGATTGAATTATTGAGAAAAATGATAGGGCAATTGCAGAATTCATCAACTGCCTATATAAGGCAATGTAATTTGCTATTTTAAAGAGTGTAAGAGAGTGAAAAAATAATAAGAGTTTATGAGTGTATTGTAATAAAATTAGTGTGAATTACTCATTTTTATGTTTGGAGCATTTTTTGCTTGATTATTTTCCTCTTCAATTCGATAAAGTGGTACTAGAGCCATTTCGTATCCAATCATCTTCCCAAAAATCCCCGAGTAAAAAAGTCGAGTTTAAAGAGTTTCAGAAGCAGCCTAGAAAGTGTTGCAATAGGCAGTCAAAAGTGTTGCAAAAAAACTGCAGAAAGTGTCGCAGTTAGCATAAAGTGTCGCCAATTCTCAAAAAAGTTGTAATAGCCTCTGTACTCCCTTTCTGGAAAATTTTCAAGTTCATCTAAAATTGCAAGGAAATATTTTCCCTTGCTGTTCTCCTTGCAAAATCTGTCTGAAGCTATAGCGACGCACCAAAGTGTCGCAATAGACTCAAAAGCGTTGCAACAACCCCTGTACTCTTTGAAAAAAAAATTTCCTCTACAAAAATGAATCTCAACGGTGTTTCCTTCGTTTTCCCTCAACTTACAAAAACCAATTATAAAAATTGGTGTATCAAGATAAAAGCCATTCTAGGATCCCAAGATGTTTGGGATATTATTGAAAAAGGCTATGAAGTCCCAGCTGCAGATGCACAACTGTCGCAAGCCGAAAAGGATAGTTTGCATAAGAGTCGTCGTAATGACCAAAAGGCTCTTAGTATCATCCATCAAGGGTTAGATGATGTTATATTTGAGAAGGTGGCAGAAGCGACCACTTCCAAGCAAGCTTGGGATATACTACGAGTTTCTCTTCAAGGAGAGGAGAAAGTACAAAAAGTTCGGCTCCAAATGTTGAGAGGAGAGTTCGAGATCATAAAGATGAAGGAGACAGAAGTGATTGTAGATTACTCCTCACGATTAAAATCTGTCGCTAACCAAATGCGGCAATATGGAGAAAAGCCTAAAGAATCCAGGGTTATTGAAAAACTTCTAAGGTCACTACTACAAAAGTTTGACTACGTAGTAGTGGCAATAGAAGAATCTCGGGATTTCGATGAAGTAGTTGGCTCATTACAAGCATGTGAGGAGAGACTAAACAGACAAAGAGAAGAGTCTGTAGAACAAGTCTTGGCAGCAAAGGTTTCAGTCAAAGGTGAAAGTAGCCAGGATTCTAGCCATTACGGACGAGGACGTGGTAGAGGCCGTGGAGGAAATGGAAGAGGAAGAGGACGTGGCAGAAATCAACCATTCGGTAGAGGTAAAAATAATAATGGAGATAATCAGTCCATACGGGGCAGAGGTCGTGGTCATAGACGTGGACGAGGAAGAGGAAACTGGAGGCATAATGATGGACGTGACAAGTCCAATGTTCAATGCTACAATTGCTCCAGATATGGCCACTACGCAGCAGAATGTCGGAGCCCACCAAAGCAAGCAGAGGAAACGGCGAACAACATTCAAGAAGAGGACATAACCAACACGGTATTACTAACCCGTGAAGGTGAATACACTCAAGAAAACAACATATGGTATCTTGATAATGGTGCAAGTAACCATATGTGTGGAGACAAGAAAATGTTCATAGAGATGGACCAGTCATTCAGTGGTAATGTTGTTTTTGGGGATTCCTCAAGAGTTCCTATTCAAGGAAAAGGAACTATTCTTATTCGTTTAAAGAATGGAGAGCACCAATTCATCAGTAATGTTTATTACGTTCCAAACATGAAAAGCAACATTTTAAGTTTGGGACAACTGCTAGAGAAAAATTACCAAATTCGCATGGTGAACCGAAAGTTGGTGATGTTAAACGAAAAGAAGGAGCTGCTAGCTAGTGTACCAATGTCAAAAAATAGAATGTTCACTCTCAACATCAAGACGGATGTAGTAAGATGCTTAAAAGCTTGCTTGAAAGAATCTGATTGGTTTTGGCATTTGAGATTCGGTCATCTCAATTTTGGAGGGTTGAAATTGCAAAGCCAAAAGAAGATGGTGCATGGTCTTCCGCTGATTAATAAACCCCATCAGCTTTGTGAAGGATGTCTTGTTGGAAAACATTCTAGAACCAGTTTTCCAAAAGAGTCCATGTCAAGAGCAAAGGCTCCCCTTGAGCTTATTCATGCCGATGTCTGCGGACCAATGACACCAATATCATTGGGAGGCAATAAATATTTCTTGCTATTCATTGATGATTATAGCAGAAAGACGTGGTTTTATTTTCTGAAAGAGAAATCAGAAGTTTTTGAAGCATTTAAAAAGTTTAAAGCTATGGTGGAAAAAGAAAGTGGCTATTACATCAAAGCTTTAAGATCTGACAGAGGGGGAGAATTCACGTCAAATGAATTCAAAAGATTCTGCGAGCATCAAGGAATCCGTCATTTCTTGTCAGTCCCGAGATCGCCTCAGCAAAATGGTGTTGTTGAACGAAAGAATAGAACCGTGATGGATATGGTGAGGAGCATGTTAAAGAGCAAGAATTTGCCCAAAGAGTTGTGAGCAGAAGCTGTTGATTGTGCTGTCTACATCTTGAACCGATCTCCAACAACAAGTGTGTCGGATATGACACCCTAAGAAGCATGGAGTGGGAGAAAGCCTAATATCTCTCATTTTCATGTTTTTGGGAGTGTTGCACATGTTCATGTTGTGGATGAAGAAAGGAGAAAGCTGGACGACAAAAGCAAAAAATACTTGTTCGTGGGATATTCAGAATTTTCAAAAGGTTATAAGATGTTTGATCCTGACACAAGGAAGATGATCATCAGTAGGGATGTGACTATTGACGAGGAAGTAATTTGGGAATGGAATAATGACAAGCAGAAGAATTACAGTTTTTATCCTTTCACTATGGATGAAAACAATGATCGAGATGTGGAGGAGTCAGGCAAAGCATCGACATCATATAGTCCCATTCCAATTGCATCTCCAGGACAAGATGATGATAAAAGTCAAAGTCCAAGAGAAAGACCTAGAAAATTTCGTCTTGTTAAAGATCTTTATGATACAACTAGAGAGCTCAATGAAGAATTGACTCTTTATTGTCATCTTATTGATAGTGAACCTATTGATGCTGAAGAAGCCATGAAAGATGAGAAATGGAGAAAAGCCATGGAGGAGGAGATCAGTTCAATTGAGAAAAAGAAGACGTGGGAGTTGACCAAACTTCCAGCTGACAAAAAGCCCATTGGAGTCAAATGGGTGTTCAAAGCAAAGAAGGATGCAAATGGAGAAATTGTTCGACATAAAGTGAGGCTAGTCGCAAAGGGATATAGTCAAAAACCTGGTATTGACTATGATGAAGTATTTGCACCAGTAGCAAGAATGGAGACCATCAGACTAGTGATCTCAGTCGCTGCCCAAAATGGATGGAAGATCCACCAAATGAATGTAAAGTCAGCATTTCTGAATGGATACTTGGAGGAAGAGATCTATGTCCAACAACCACCTGGTTACATTGTCAAAGGTCATGAACGAAAAGTGTTAAAGCTGAAGAAGGCATTGTACGGACTTAAGCAAGCACCGAGAGCTTGGAACAGCCGCATCGACAAATACTTTTGCTAGAATGGATTTGTCAAGTGCCCACACGAGTATGCCTTGTACGTGAAAGTGAAAGGTGGAGACATATTGCTTGTTTGCTTATATGTGGATGATCTCATATTTACCGGGAACAATCCTCAAATGTTTAATGATTTCAAGAAGACAATGACTCGTGAATTCGAAATGACTGATATTGGCCTGATGTCGTACTATCTTGGCATTGAAGTGAAGCAAAGTGATGATGAAATCTTTATTTGTCAAAGTGGCTTCGCCAAAGAGATCTTGAGGAAATTTAAGATGGAAAATTGCAACCCTGTCAGCACTCCGGCCGAATGCAGTTTGAAATTGACCAAGGATGAAAATGGAGTCAGGGTGAACCCGACAATTTTTCAAAGTTTGATCGGGAGTCTCAGATACCTGACGTGCACAAGGCCAGATATTCTGTATGCAGTTGGACTAGTGAGCAGATACATGGAAGAATCGAAGGAGTCTCATTGGAATGCAGCGAAAAGAATACTCCGCTATGTTAAAGGTACAACTAATTTTGGATTGCATTATTCAAAATCTGACGAATTTCAATTAGTTGGCTATAGCGACAGTGATTGGGCTGGTGATAAAAATGACTGAAAAAGTACAAGTGGGTTTGTATTTTTTCTCTGTAACACGGCATTTACTTAGAGTTCAAAGAAGCAACCTATAGTGACGTTGTCAACATGTGAAGCTGAATATGTTGCCGCAACAACATGTGTGTGTCATGCAATATGGCTGAGAAGACTATTAACGGAATTTCAAATGACACAACATGATCCAACTAATATTTTTGTCGATAACAAATCGGCATTGGCAAAAAATCCTGTCTTCCATGATCGAAGCAAACACATCGATACGAGGTATCATTTCATCCGAGAACGTATTGAGCAGAAGGAAGTCGCATTGAAGTATGTCAAAACGCAAGATCAAATAGCGGATATCTTTACAAAGCCACTGAAGTATGACTTGTTCAACAAATTACGAGGGTCGTTGGGAATAACGGAGAATTAAGTTTAAGGGGGAGTGTTAAAATATTAAACTTAAAACTTAATCTTCCAAATAATAAAAAATGGAGCCATGATAACAAATCTTTTGAAAAATTAGTAGGAAGACTTTGAAAAACAATGGGAGTGTTTTTGGTGATTGGAAACATTGAAAAAATGGGCACTTGGATTATTAGGAGACTTAGACTTTGTAGGATTTGTTAGTTGGATTTTGTGGAAAATTAAAGTAAGTTGTTAACCTAAATTTGAATTTTGTAATAGATTGAATTATTAAGAAAATGATAGGGCAATTGCAGAATTCATCAAATGCCTATATAAGGCAATGTAATTTGCTATTTTAAAGAGTGTAAGAGAGTGAAAAAATAATAAGAGTTTATGAGTGTATTGTAATAAAATTAGTGTGAATTACTCATTTTTATGTTTGGAGCATTTTTTGCTTGATTATTTTCCTCTTCAATTCAACACTATTAATATTTCCTCTTTGCCTGTGATGTCATGATTTCCTCTAATTGGCTCCTGAATTTTGAGATATCGGCTCAGTTATAATTAGGATTGGTTTACGGTGGATACTTGTAAATGTTCATGTGCTTATGTGAGCTGAAGGTTAATTGAAGTTTTGGTTTTTCCTCTGGTTTCTTTCATTGCATTCATGGTGTTCGCTAATAGTCTTCAGAAAAAGCCTAAATTTTTAATTCTGCATCAAGCCTGTGTTCAATCTCGACAGTGCATCTGTGAAGCTCAGGAGACTGCTATTGATGGCAAGTATTTATCTTTTTTACTACTTTATATTGAATAGATGTCTCCGTTAACAATTAACTATGAAAACTTGAAAATTTGAGTTTCCATGTTAGTTAGTGTTTATCATTAAGAATTCCATGTGAATGAAACCTTGCTTGGCTTCCTAATACACTGGATGGAGTGTAGTTGTCTCATTCTGCAGCAAATGTGAACTGGATTTCCTGAATTCTCAATATTAACAGGTATTCTTTTGTGTCTGAATTGTGATATTCGATCGCCAAGCTGCCATCATCTCAACACCTTGTCAACCACTTCCATCTTCGTTGTAACCTGCATTTCCTGAATTCTCAATATCCAAGCTATCAGAATCAACATTTATTTGCACATCAAATAAATCTCTCCTTTCCTTATTCCTTTTGCTCGTTTTACTATCATCTTCCTCTTATCACTTTCACCTTCAGAACTACTTTTATTGTCGCCCTATTTTTCGCTTTCACCTTCACAACTACTTTCATTTTCACCAGTATTGAGCGAATCCCCTCAAGATTCGTCTGTCTTCTATTGAAAATTGACTTAGAAGTTGTTATTTAGTTGGAGAAATATTTTATAAATTAGAAGTATATTATAAGGAGGATAGATAATTGTTATTTGAAGTAGATAAATTAGGATTTATTATTTTAGATAATATTCATGAGTTTTATTGTGTTAGTTTAGGATTAGAAGTCCTTTTATATTTAGGTTTTCTCTCTATAAATACATGAATAAAAATCGATATCAAGTGTGTTTTGAGGCTCCAATACATCCTCCAATATCTTCCTTTTCATATTTTTCTGCCATGAATCTTTAAAAACCTCAACAATTGGTATCAAGAACCATCTTTTCTTAGGGGACCTGTGAACACCTGACTTATAACTAGATTTACAACCACAAAAAGTATAACCAGAATTACAACCACAATAAGTACAACCAGATTTATAACCACCCGATTACAACCCGATCTACAACATTAGAGAACGATTCACAATCCGATTACGATTATCATGTTGTTCCACCAATCTTTGATGGCCAAAACTTTCAAGCATGGACTATTCGAATGAAAGTCTATCTTGAGGCAATGGATCTTTGGGAGGTGGTAGAAGAAGATTAAAACGTTGCACCATTGCCTGCAAATCCAACGGTGGCGCAGATAAAGAATTACAAAGAGAGAAAAATAATAAAATCAAAAGCCGTTTCAGAATTTGTTAATGTTATGCAGGCTTTGGAACAAAGAAGAACAATGAGAGAAGAAGGAATAATTGAAGATGCTTTTTTAGCAAGACAAAAGTTTTCAGGGGGAGACAATATTGATTTATATCCACCATATCTACATTGCAAGAAAACAAACAACCTGAAGAAGCAAAAACAATAGCTATGCAACATTAAGAGGATGAACTGTTCAGACTAATAACTTCAAAGCCAAGGAGGATTGTTGGACATTGACTTAGAAGTTGTTATTTAGTTGGAGACATATTTTATAAATTAGAAGTATAGTATAATTAGGATTGATAATTGTTATTTGAAGTAGAGATAAAATTTTTTTGTAAGTAAAAGCTGAGCACGGCAAAAAAATCGGCTCCATTTATTAAAACGAAAATGAAAAAACAACAACCAAAAAATAAGAAAAATAAAAACATCTCTAGGATGTAAACAAAGCTAATTACAACCTAGTGCAATAATAATGGACTACAAGTCCCAATCACTACATAATGTGATCCTAATGATCTAACATCCATAGCAAAAATGCACGGCGGGAAGAGGTTCCCTGTGATACACCTTAGTCAGCCCCGGCGAGAAGGCAGAGATAAATTAAGATTTATTGTTTTAGATAATATTCATGAGTTTTATTATATTAGTTTAGAATTAGAAGTCCTTTTATATTTATGTTTTTTCTCTATAAATACATGAATAAAAATCAATATCAAGTGTGTTTTCAGGCTCCAATACATCTTCCAATATCTTTTTTTTCATATTTTCTGCCATGAATCTTTAAAAACCCTAACAATTGGTATCAAGAGCCATCTTTTCTTAAGGGACCTGTGAACACCTGACTTATAACTAGATTTACAACCACAAAAAGTATAAACAGAATTACAACACTACTGCCGGCCGTGAGCCCAGGGCCCATAGCAGGAAGGGGCCCAATTTTTTAGTTTTTTTTTAATTTTTTGTTATAAAAACAAAAATTAAATTTGGTTATTGTTTTTAATAAACAAACTCTAAATTTTTTAATGAACCATAATATAATAACATAAATTAAAACTTTATGTTGTTTTACTCATTTAATTTTTTTAGTTCCATTTTTCTAAAATAGTTGGATATAATTAATTTTTGTTTTAGTTTGTTATCAAATTATATAATTTATTTTATAACTAGATTCCAAGAGTATTACTACTAGTGGCAAAATGGCTAGTTGAACCCCAAAAATTGAAAGTTTCATCCTTAAAAAATGCCTTAATTACACATGTGTCGAAATTATGATAACAATTGTCCTACAATTTTCTTACAAAAATATACATTTTTGAACTATTTATTTATCAAAAGGGCCCAATTTATTAGTTTCATATAGGGGTATTAACAAGCCCAGTGGCTCGCAAACGGTTCGAGATTCGGCTTGGTCAAAGCTCGGTCAGAGTTCGATTCGATAGAGCTCGACTCGAGTTTGGGATCGGCTCGAGATATTAACAAGCCAAACCAAGCCTTCTAAGGTTTGGCTCGAAAGCTCGCAAACATGTTCGTATAATTTTGTATTTAATAAATTAGTGAAAAACAAATTAATTATATATGATTGGTGAGTAATAATTATTCATTTACGATAATTATTCGTAAAATGATGATTTATAATAACTTATTTTTTCTTTCCAAGAGTGGAGATGAATATGGAATTTCATATGATAGAACATAGAAAGAGACGAAATGAGAGTGATTACGGATCATGGTAAAAATATTATGATGTTAGTTTAAATTTTTTAAAATTATGTATTTCTTTAAGCCTAATAAATTGCATTATTTTTTTGAAAATGTATTTTCCGATTTTTTTGAAAAAGTGTAACAAAAAATCATGTTACTGATGCAATCATTTTTTTAACTAGTGTTGTCATAAATCAGTTTTAATCATCGTTGAAATACTTAGGGGCAACACTTTTATTTTGTGTTGCAATAGTTCATATATGTTACAGCTCTTTTAGGCTCGCGAGCTCATGAACTCGAGCCGAGCTTTTCACGAGCCCGAGCCGAGCTTCATTTTTCTAAGCTTGACGAGCTTTGAACCGAGCCGAGCCCGAGCAAATATGTTCACAAGCTGAGCTGGGCCCTGTACTATTCGTCTCGATTCGGCTCGTTAACACCTCTAGTTTCATATGTCATTTTGCCTAGGGCCCCGAAAATGTCAAGACCGGGCCTGGCAACCACAAGAAGTACATGTACAACCAGATTTACAACCATAAGAATTACAACCAGATTTATAACCACAAGATTTACAACCAGATCTACAACAATGGAGAACGATTCACAATCCGATTACGATTATCATATTGTTCCACCAATCTTTGATGGCCAAAACTTTCAAGCATGAACTTTTCGAATGAAAGTCTATCTTGAGGCAATGGATCTTTGGGAGGTGGTAGAAGAAGATTACAATGTTGCACCGTTGCCTATAAATCCAATGGTGGCACAGATAAAGAATTGCAAAGAGGGAACAATAAGAAAATCAAAAGCCGTTTCAGAATTTGTTAGTGCTATGCAGGCTTTGGAACAAAGAAGAACAATGAGAGAAGAAGGAATAATTGAAGATGCTTTTTTAGCAAGACAAAAGTATCAGGAGGAGACAATATTGATTTATATCCATCATGTCTGCATTGCAAGAAAACAAACAACTTGAAGAACCAAAAACAATAGCTATGCAACATCAAGAGGATGAACTGTTCAGACTAACAACTTCAAAGCCAAGGAGGATTGTTGGAAATTGACTTAGAAGTTGTTATTTAGTTGGAGACATATTTTATAAATTAGAAGTATATTATAATTAGGATAGATAATTGTCATTTGAAGTAAAGATAAATTAAGATTTATTGTTTTAGATAATATTCATGAGTTTTAATGTATTAGTTTAGGATTAAAAGTCCTTTTATATTTATGTTTTCTCTCTATAAATAAATGAATGCAAATCAATATCAAGTGTGTTTTCAGGCTCAATTACATCCTCTAATATCTTTCTTTTTCATATTTTTCTGCCATGAATCTTTAAAAACCCCAACATCTTCATATCTAAATCCCTTTGTATTTTAGGTATCCACTGTTGCATTGGAACTGCATTGCTTGCTAGTTTTGTCAGTTTAGTTTGGAATCATTCTTTGTCTTTTACCCCTTGCTTCAAATAAAAAAATCATAATCAATTGTATTGGAACAATAGGCTTAGAGAGTGTTGGGCTCGATAGCTTGAGTAAGCATACATGTGGGGTTGAGCCCATCTAACACAAAACCAATTGGCTTGTGTTAAGGCCCAATCTACACTACTTATATTTTACTATTTACTCAAGTTTGTTTCCGATGTGGGATTCTCCACATATCGCCAACACTTCCCCTTAAGTGCAACTGGGCCTGGACAAGTTACCACTGTCCAAACATTCCTTGGCCTATTTTTTTGAGGTCCAAGGTCAACAACGGGACTAGTATTCTCCGCTAGCCCAAACTTCACCAGGACTTTAACCACTGTTGAAATCTGATTACAAAATCAATAAAAATATATTTTAGATTATTATTTAATTTGTTAGGATTAGATTTGATATATTTGAATTTGAATTTTTATCCATTAGTTATCATATCATTTATCTTGTAAGCCTATAAATAGGCAACAATATATCATTAATAAGAAGTGCCAAGGGTGCCATGGTTATTGCATTTTGCAGTATTCCTTCTCACACTTTCTCGTTCTCTAAAAATACTAATAATGGAATTAGAGTTATATTCTTAAGGGACTTGTAAGTGGGACAAAATCTTTAATGGCGAGAAGTGCACCAGTTAAAGCTTATGGAGAGAAGGGCTCCAGTAGGCAAAGGTTGAATGGTGAGAAGGGCATCATTCAAAATTGGAGAGAAGGGCTCCAATAATTTAAAGTTGGCGAGAAGGATATCAACATGTTGAATGGTGAAAAGTGTATCATTCAAAATTGGAGAGAAGGGCTCCAAAGCTTCAACAAATGGAGAGAAGGGCTCCATAAAATTTTTAATAATAAATTTTACTGATTGTGAATCAAGAGGGGGTGTTGAAATTTGATTACAAATTCAGTAAAAATATATTTTAGATTATTATTTAATTTGTTAGGATTAGATTTGATATATTTGAATTTGAATTTTTATCCATTAGTTATCATATCATTTATCTTGTAAGCCTATAAATAGGCAACAATATATCATTAATAAGAAGTGCCAAGGGGTGCCAAGGATACTGCATTTTGCAGTATTTCTTCTCACACTTTCTCGTTCTCTAAAAATACTAACAGTGAAATCAGAGCTATATTCTTAAGGGACCTGTAAATGGGACAAAATCTTTAATGTCGAGAAGTGTACCGGTTAAAGCTTATGGAGAGAAGGGCTCCAGTAGGTAAAGGTTGAATGGTGAGAAGGGCATCATTCAAAATTAGAGAGAAGGGCTCCAATAATTTAAAGTTGGTGAGAAGGGTATCAACATGTTGAATGGTGAGAAGAGTATCATTCAAAATTGGAGAGAAGGGCTCCAAAGCTTCAACAAATGGAGAGAAGGGCTCTATCAAATTTTCAATAATAAATTTTACTGATTTTGAATCAAGAGGGAGTGTTGAAATTTGATTACAAAATCAGTAAAAATATATTTTAGATTATTATTTAATTTGTTAGGATTAGATTTGATATATTTGAATTTGAATTTTTATCCATTAGTTATCATATCATTTATCTTGTAAGCCTATAAATAGGCAACAATATATCATTAATAAGAAGTACTAAGGGTGCCAAGGATACTGTATTTTGCAGTATTTCTTCTCACACTTTCTCGTTCTCTAAAAACACTAACAGTGGAATCAAATCTATATTTTTAAGGGACCTGTAAATGGGACAAAATCTTTAATGTCGAGAAGTGCACCATTTAAAGCTTATGTAGAGAAGGGCTTTAGTAGGCAAAGGTTGAATGGTGAGAAGGGCATCATTCAAAATTGGAGAGAAAGGCTCCAATAATTTAAAGTTGGTGAGTAGGGTATCAATATGTTGAATGGTGAGAAGGGTATCATTCAAAATTGGAGAGAATGGATCCAAAGCTTCAACAAATGGAGAGAAGGGCTTCATCAAATTTTCAATAATAAATTTTTCTGATTTTAAATCAAGAGGAAGTGTTGAAATCTGATTACAAAATCAGTAAAAATATATTTTAGATTATTATTTAATTTGTTAGAATTAGATTTGATGTACTTGAATTTGAATTTTTATCCAAGAGTTATCATATCATTTATCTTGAAAGCCTATAAATAGGCAACAATATATAATTAATAAGAAGTGCCAAGGGGTGCCAAGGTTACTGCATTTTGCAGTATTTCTTCTCACAATTTCTTGTTCTCTAAAAACACTAACAGTGAAATCAGAGCTATATTCTTAAGGGACCTGTAAATGGGACAAAATCTTTAATTTCGAGAAGTTCACCGGTTAAAGCTTATGGAGAGAAGGGCTCCAGTAGGCATAGGTTGAATGGTGAGAAGGGCATCACTCAAAATTGGAGAGAAGGGCTCCAATAATTTAAAGTTGGTGAGAAGGATATCAACATGTTGAATGCTTAGAATGACATCATTCAAAATTGGAGAGAATGGCTCCAAAGCTTCAACAAATGGAGAGAAGGGCTCCATCAAATTTTCAATAGTAAATTTTATTGATTTTGAATCAAGAGGGTGTGTTGAAATCTGATTACAAAATCAGTACAAAATATATTTTAGATTATTATTTAATTTGTTAGGATTAGATTTAGTATATTTAAATTTGAATTTTTATCCATTAGTTATCATATATCTTGTAAGCCTATAAATAGGCAACAATATATCATTAATAAGAAGTGTCAAGGGGTGCCAAGGTTACTGCATTTTGCAGTATTCCTTCTCATACTTTCTCGTTCTCTAATGTAGAATAATCAATGGGCTTGGAGAGTGTTGGGGCTCAATAGCTTGAGTGAGCATATAAGTGAGGTTGAGCTCATCTAATAGAAAACCAATTGACTTGTGTTAAGGTCCAATCTACACCACTTATATTTCACTATTTACTCATGTTTGTTTACGATGTGGGATTCGCCACATCTTTTTCTTGTATCTGTCAGTTAGTTTTCCATTTTGTTACAGCTTTTTGGGTTTTGTTTTAGCTTATTCCATTGTTCACCAATCATTCTACTTCTCACACTGCCGGTCTTCCCCAACGTGGAAGATTAAGAAAACAATAGTGATATTGCCAATGAAGTTAGCATTAAAAATCTGATGCCAAACAACTTTATTGTAGATCATATGGATTATACATGGGAACATCAAGGTACAAATACTAGATATTATGAATCTCCAAATATAGTCATTGGATATACAAAAGAAAACGCTGTAATTTTGGAACAATATTCAATAAACTCAGTCAAACAATAAGTTCCTACTTGTTAACCGACAAAAACAACTTCAACAGGTATTACTTTGTGTCTGAATTGTGATATTCTCCAAGCTTATATCATCTCCACACCTTGTCAACCTCTTCCCTTTCCATTGTCACCTTGTTCATTTCATGAATTGTCGATATCTTAGCTATCAAAATCAACATTTATCGGCACTCCAAACAAATTTATCCCTCCCGTATTCCCTTCACTTGATTTGCTTTCACCTTCCGAACTAGTTTCATTTTCGCCTTCTTCATTTTCGCTTTCACCTTCGTAACTACTTTCATTTTCACCAGTATCGAGCAAATGCCCTCCAAATTTGTTCGCCTTCATATCTGAATCCTGTTGTTGTTCTTGTTCAGGTATCCATTGCTGTATTGAAACAGCATTGCCTATTACTTTTGCCCATTCCAGTCTTGCCTTGTAATTTTCCATTTCAGTTCGGAATCGTTCTGTCTTTCACCCCTTTCTCCTGATAAACCTAATTAAAAAAAATCATGATCAGCATCAACTTGTATCTTTCAATTAGTATATTCATCCTTCATATGGCATTTTCTTACAGCTTTTTCTGTTTCATGTAGCTTGTTCCATTGTTCACCTATCATCTTAGCTATCTCCCTGGAATCCCCGGGACTAAGATCCTTAAGTCCCTCATACTGCTCCGTGAAGAAGAATTTGTAGCCGCTTTTAATAGGTTGAGGAGAAGCAGGATCTTGTGTCTCGTTTTTCTTTCTGTTTCGTTTGCCTGATACAGAATTAGTATTTCGAGCATAAGGATTTGTAGTCTCAGGTACTTGGCATGATTGGTCTTGTTGTTCTTGGTAAAGAAAGCCTTTAAAACTCTCTGATCCTATATTGACAATTACATGGTATCCTCTTTGGTGTTTTCCATCAATAACGGCTACCACTTGCGAACTTCCTGTACATAATGCAACAGTTAAAGAGATATAAGAAAATATCCAATTTGCTAATTGGAATTCAAACGAACGTTCAAAAGACCTTGGAATGGCTACACTGGCACTGAAGGGGTTCGAACAGGAACTGTGAAGAATCAAAAGATGCATTTGGTTAAATATGAAACGAAATAAGTAAATTAAAGAGATCAATGCACACCCCAGAACTATAGCCTGGGGCTTTAAGTAAAGCTGTTCATAGTGGTGGAGTAGGGAACGTACTGTATTCGCAGCTTGTAAGAACTATTCTTAGCAGTTGAAGGCGAGTTTAAAATGGCAGTTACATCCGTCCATTTATTCTCTCTAACAGCCTGCAAGTTATTGTAATACCAAAATACACTATGATCAATCAGGCTTTAATTTGCATCTAAAAACTACTATAAAAAACTAATGTAATTCATAGGCAAGTTCAAACTAGGAATTTAAAAAAAGAAGTTGAGGACTCCTATAATGCTATATTAGAAAGTTACTTGAAGCAATCAGTATAGAAGCTATACCTTCTCGTAACTGCCATGAGCTATACCTTCTCATCAAAGTGTATTTTTGCTATGACAATAATTTTGCTGGATTTTCTTCAATCTCTTTAATTGTTGCAGCGCGTTGAGCATCATTAGGAAGTTCTGAGTGGAAGGCGTTATTGATGGAAAAATCGAAAGCGGATAACCGGAAACTGTAACTATAGGACTAGAGAAGCTCAATGGCTTTCTTTACAAAGCACCACAACACCAATCATGCCAAGGGGTGAAAGACAAACAACGATATCAAATTGAAATGAAGGATAACAAGGCAAAAGTAACAAGCAGTGCAGTTCTATTACAGCAACAAATACCTGGACAACAAGATATGAAGACTGCCGAAAGTGGAGAGGATTTGCTGCATACTGGTGAAAGTGGAAGAAGTTGTGAAGCTTATAGCGAATACGAAGAAGACGAAAATGAAACTAGGTCTGAAGCTGAAAGCAAATACAAAGAAGATGAAAGCAAATCGAGCGGAAGGAATACAGGAAGGATAAATTTATTTGGTGTGCAGTTAAATGTTGATTCTGATGGCTTGGATATTGAGAGTTCACGAAATGCAGAATACAATAGAGATGGAAGAGTTGACAAGGTGGAGAGTTGATAAAAGCTTGGAGAAGATCCCAATCCAGATACAAAAGATTACATGTTCAAGTTGTTTTGACTTGAACATGTATTCTTTTGTGTCCGAATTGGGATATTCATCTCCAAGCTTTCATAATCTCAACACCTTGCCAACCTCTTCCATCTTCATTGTAACCTGCATTTCCTGAACTCTCAATATTCAAGCTATCAGAATCAACATTTATTTGCACACCAAATAAATCTATCCTTCCCATAGTCCTTTCGCTCGTTCTACTACCATCTTCTTCTTATCGATTTCACCTTCGGAACTACTTTCATTGTCGCCTTCTTCTCTTTCACTTTCACCTTCACAACTAATATAATTTTCACTAGTATACAGTGAATCCCCTCCAAATTGAATCCTGTTGTTGTGCATGAATTTGTTGTTGTAATAAAACTGCATTGCTTTTTACTTTGGCTCATTCCAGTCTTGCCCTGCAACCCTCTATTTCGGTTTGGTATCAAGCTGCTACAATTTCTTCCCTGCGGAGCAGCACATGAGACTGAAGCCTATTTATCCCGGGAAGACAAATAGGGAGATGACTAAAATGATTGGTGAACTAAACGAAACCCAAAAAGCTGTAATAAAATGCCATATGAATGATGAATCTACTGATTGAAAGATACAGATTGATGCAGTTGCCATTATCTTCGATCATGATTTGTTTAATCAGGATTAATGGATCAAGGGGTGAAAGACAAACAAAGATACCAAACGGAGAAGGTGGATTACAAAGCAAGACTAGAAGGGGCAAATGTAACAGGCAATGTAAATACATTGCGTGTTACCTTTGCCCCTTCCAGTCTTGCTTTGTAATCCACCTTCTCTGTTTTGTATCATTGTTTGTCTTTCACCCCTTGCTCCTTACAGCCCTGATTAAATAAATCATGATCAATGATAATGGAAACTGCATCAATCTATATCTGCTAGTTAGTTGATCCATCATTCATATGGCAGTTTGTTACGGCTTTTTGGGTGTCGTTTAGCTTGTTCCATTGTTCATCAATCGTTCTTCTTATCTCCATGGCCTAAAGAGGCTTCAGTCTCACGTGTTGCTCTGAAAAATCGAAATTGTAGCCACTTCTGTTACATTTAGGAAAAGCAGGATCTCCTTTGTGTCTCGTTTTTCTTTCTGTACGTTTGCTTGATACAGTATTAGTAAATTCTAGCAGACAGATTTGTACTCTCAGGTACTTGGCATGATTGGTCTTGTGGTGCTTGGTAAGGAAAGGCTTTGAGCTTCTCTGATCCTATAGTCACAGTAACCAGGTGTCCTCTTTGATATTTTCCATCAATAACGCCTACCACTTGACAACTTCCTGACATTGCTGAAACAATAGCTTGCTGTTCCACAAAGTTTGGAGCCATTTCTTTACTTTCTTTATAAACACTCCATCTGTTGAACAACCACCTAACAAATCAAATTAACCAGTAAACAAGAAACGAATGCACTCTTCTTCTACAAAGACACCAAGAGATTGTATAATATATCTATGAAATTAACAAGATTCAATTTGAAACCCAAGAAACCAAGAGATTGTATAATTATATCTGGAAATATATCTATGAAATTAACAAGATTCAATTTGAAACCCAACAAACCTAGAGATTGTATATTATATCTGGAAATATATATATATATATATATATGAAATTAACAAGATTCAATTCGAAACCCAAGAAACCAAGAGATTGTATAATTATATCTGGAAATATATATATGAAATTAACACTTTGTATTGACATTGTAAAGATAGGAGTACTACAAAGATTCAATAAACTCTTTCTCTGTACGATATTTAGAAATTGTAAAGTTACCGTCTTTTATATAAAATTATATAAACTAAGAAAGGCAAACCCCATTTTTGCGTAAAAGAACAGACCTTGAAGAAGAACAAGAAGTGTATTGTTTGCTGCGGTTATTCCAGCTTTATAGAGTTGATAAAGCACAATTCCTATTCTACCCTTGATTTACAACTGCTACTAACTAACTTTTGGTGAAATTTACAAAATTATCCTTAAACACCTTAACAATACATGTATTGATTGATTGTTAAGGTGTTTAAGGATAAATTTGTAAGAAGTGCACACTTCGTTTTCTTTTGTAATTTCTATTCGGTTAATGATCCTCAAACTATTGGTGAAACCGTTTTGTTGACAAAATTACACTCTTGGTGATACATTTGGATCAAATCATGGGTCGAGCCCGCTCATGTGAGCTGAGTTTGGACCCTTATTTTTTTTTATTAAGCTCCGTCCAAGGTTGTTATAGTCCAAAATTTTGAGTCAACTTCGATTTCATATAAATAACTTAACTTGACCCGATGGATATAAATTTTATATATTATATATTTATATTATATAGTGTAATTATTTTTGACTTTTATATAGTATAGAATCTCAAAAGCTTCATTATCTAATGTGAAATACATTATTTTCGGATCATAACCTACTCAGTAAAATTAAGAAAAAAGTATATAATATATTTTTTATTTTAACAATTACTAGATTAAAAACAATATAATTGTAAAAGTAATCAATGGATATATTACTAGATCATTTTATGTATGTATATATGCAAGATCTGAATATTGAGGAGCTTGTTGAAAAAAAGAAGAAAGGCCTGCTGTAATCAACCATGAATTTCTCTCACAAGACCAGTTTACCAGACAAGGACTAGAGATATAGAGAATAATGATCTCTGTTTAAAACGGGGTGATTACCTTATTTTCCAATTCTTGAGTTCTATTATTGCCTTTTGCTATAATGTGATACTAACCCCGATTCCAAAAACTAGTCGCTTTTGGACTTTTTATCAAAATTAATAAAAATTTAATACTCCACTAAAATGACTAATGTATCCTTGATGAATTTCTCTTTCTTCTTAATTACCACTTTATAATTTTATCAATGCCTATACTCTTTCCTAATTAATATAAGGATACATTAGAGAAAAAACAAATTAAAGTTGCATTGATATTATAAAATGACAAGTATAAGGAACCAAGGTAAAATCTCTAGAACGACTAGTTTTTGGAACCGGATGGAGTAATAAAATATTATTAAATGGTTGAAATTTAGTACATTATATACCCTACAAACAACAATAAACTTTGGGAAATGATTCTCTAAAGTATCTTTAGAGTAAAGTTAAAGAGAGATATTGATAAAAGAAGTGTGAGAAGAATTTTGTTGGGAGTTGTGTAATCAATTTTAGCCATTTTAAATGTGATGAATGATAGGATATTGCTCAACTTTACTCTAAAGTTATTTTTCAACTTTAGAGAATCCTAATCCATAAACTTTAGAGAGTACAAGTCCATATATCATCTACTCAAAATCTTCATTCGCCAATCCTCAGTTAGAAAAAAAAATCCCGTAATTGCTAACAAATCTTTCTTATCTGTCGAAGACCAAAGAAGCAAGCATAACACTCTTTCTTATCCATCAAAGATCTGTATTTTTGTGAAAAATACAGAATAAAAGCATATCATGTGAGAAATAATTTGATTCATATGTTGAAGCACATCAAAGAAAATTATTGCCTTGCAAATGCAAATTAAGCGTAAAAGTCAGATTATCAGAGCTCTAAAGTAAACCACAGAATTTGGTTGCATCAACTCATATTTACACATTAGTGATTTGACTCATACTCGTATAGCATGTTCGACCTATTTCATATATTTTCTTGAATGTCAAGAACAATGTCCAGTGACTTTTGTCCACTCTCATTGTTTCATTTTGGTATTTGTTATTAAAAAGGCATAACAATGGGTTAGGTCAACGTTCAAATTATGTACTAACCCATAAATTCACGTTGAACAGCAGCAAACTCATCGAGAAAGAAGACAAATTCGATTGGCAATTATTAGCCGATAATATGGGACCGCCAAACTCATCGAGAAAGATGTCAAATCAGATCGGCAATTATTAACAGACAATATGATATCCAAACTGGTGAAGCATAAAATATGTAAGAGTTCATACCCTAATATAAACCTCAAATGAACATCAACAAACAACATCACGGACCTCAAATATGCAACCAGGTTTCACTCAAAACACTTAATTCAACAGAACCCTGGATTTTTCAAACATAACATAATAAACAATTAAGATATACTGACTAATGTACTCTCTAAATGACCATTTCTCACACCACTCTCACTATTCTCCCTTTCCAATCAGACTCCAGTTCCTGATTCTCAGATATCTCCCGCAGACAGATAATTTATCAACAAGCATTAAAGACTACATTTCTTCACCAAAAAAAAATCAAAGCTTTCATCGGTCAATCAAAAAGAACAAAAATTTGCTTTTATAACACATATATGACGACACAATTATTTACACACACAAGGATAATCTTTCTCAAGGGAAAACAGTCGGCGTAATAAAATTGAACGTTTTCTACTAGTGAAATCCATGGATAAACAGCAACTAAGCAATATTTACATGAATCAATTTCGAAAGAACTGATCTAAATTTGGAAGAAAAAAAACCTAACTTGGGTAATTTCTCAGCGGAAGCAAAAACCTAGTTCAACTTTCTCCTTTGGAAATTCATCAACTATGAAACAAAGATGTGAGAAAAGAAGATAAAAAAAAGGAAAATTATGCAATGGTAGTGGAGACAGAACAAGTCGTCGGCGATTCAAGTCTTGTCTTTGAGGTTAGATTAGAGAGATTAGAGAAGAAGGTGCGAAGACCAAAAGTCGAACTTTGAAGGCATAGATCGCTACTTTGAGTTCGATTTGTAACTAGAATATGAAAACCTACCGCTGAACCATTGTAAATTAAAAGAATCGCACAAGTATAGCGTTTATGGGGTAACAAACCGCCGAACTCAACCTAAATTGAACATATCCTCTGATCTCTGATCCTTTCTCCATCTCCATATGAATCTACGCTTCATCTGCGTTATCGCATCCATTTAAAGTCGTATTTCAAATTTCACATCTTTTTTTACCTAAAATTCCCTCACAGGAAAATAAACTCTCTTTCCCAAACAAAAATTACAACAAATGAATAATTTGAAGACAAACACTATTTCATTCCCTTTCCCTGAAAAATGAACTAAAAACTCAAGATTTCAACTAAATGGCAAGAATCGCAGCAGCAGCAGCAGCATCAACATAACAACATTTTGCCTTTCCTCTACCTTTTCTCTTTGTAGGCATACTCTCTGTGTAAAAATAAAACAACTTAGTTGTAATACATTTTTTGACCGAAGTAGTTGTAATATATTTGAAAAAGAGGTATGTAAAGAAACATATGTCATTATATAGCAAATCAATCACTTAGTACCTGAATTTTTTTATGAATTTGTATTATTAGAATCATCTAACATTTGAGACTCGAGAGAGGGGGTTGTGTTTCATCAAAATCGAAAAAATCCATGTTGGGCTGGGTATAGACCACTAAATGTTGCAGCTCGTCAAGCAATTCACCACTGGGTGGTGGTTTTTTAAGTGAATTATCAGTAGTTGCTCGAGTCTTTCTACCTTGCTTGTCATGTGGTTTTGAAATTTGTGGCCTCCTTCTCTTGTAGCCATGTTCCGCCATAATCTGCCACCATAAACAAGTGGAAAGTCAAGCCTTAAAAGCAAGATATGAATCAAATTGAAAAAAGAGGAAAGCATATCTAAGAAGAAAAACTAAACAGATTGTCACTTAAACTGAGAAGGCAGGAATAAACAAAAACCGGAATAATTTATTCATTTTTAGAAAATCATTGCCTGTGTTTCATTTCCAACTGGGGTTGCAACTAAAATCTATATTTGTGGGTTTCAGCCTTATATAAGTCATTGCATGTCACTCGGGCCTTATAAAAAATGCAAAATTGTAAGAAAATTCATGTTATAGAAGAGGAGTTGAATTGTAAAAGAAGAAGAAATCACAAAAAAAAAACACCAAGTGACTATATTTATGTGAGAGCCACTGATATATTGCAAAAAATGAAGATCAAGTCGAAATATGAATGAAAAGGAACTTAAGGAGAGGAAAACACAAAAAAAATTCCAAGCATAAACTCACCATATTTTCCGTACCTGTATTTTTGCTTTCTTCTTCTAAGCTACAGAGTTTCTCTATCTAGAGAAAGGAATCCCAAGGGTTCTTATTCATGTATGTGGCAGGATTTGAAACTTGATTCAAAGTTACTTCACATGCCAGTGTTTTGACTTTATATCTTTGTTTAATTGCATTTGTTTACTGAATTTATTTTATATATTACTCCCTCCATCTATTTTGTATTGCTCATTTAACCGAATCATCAATATCAATGAAATATTCATTACATTGTTAAAATGACTAATTTATCCCTTATACTTTATATAAATATTCTCTTTCTTCTTAATTATCAGCTTATAATTTTCATTCATATACAATGTCTCTCATCATTAATACAAGGGCAAATTAAAGAAAAAGTGTTAAAAAAATGTATTGAAAATATAAAAAAAAAATTAAAAAAAAGCTAAAAAGACAATAAAAACTAGATGGAGGGAGTATCTTAGTATAAGTAAATCAATAATAGAAAATAAATGTTAATGTAGTAAAAGTCAATATTATTTATTAATTCATTCTTACCTCTTTCCAACTTGTTACTACTTCAATAACTGAAGCTACACCGAAACACAATAATTTTGTTTAGTATGAATAAATTTTCATGGTATTGCACCTTATCATACAACCCATTACAACAAAAGAAATGAATTAATACATTTAAATTGTTCTTAAAAAAATAGAAACTAAATATTTCACAAATGCATATTGGAAGTTTTCGTCTTTTTGACCAAACCAAAACTAAACCGATTTAGACAAATTGTGATTTTATTTACGGTCCACATTTTGGTTTATTTGTCACCACTAACTAAAAAATAGTCCTAAGATTTGTAACTTACCAAATAATCTAAAACCCAAATTGCACGAGTGAGAACATAAGTTTTTGTTCTCAATTTCTTAACATTCACCAATACTAACAATTATGTAGCTAAGTATAAGCTTTAGTAGATGGGACTAACCACTTGCATCTTTGTCATCACTAAGGTTATCCATATAAACAAAATGACCAAAACAAGGGTGAGAACGATATTACCAATTTGATTTTACAAAAAACAGAATGACGATGCAGGCCATTAATGGCCATCCAATAAAACTTAATGCAATCCAACAAAACCATGAGAATCTAAATACATGCGTAGTTCAAAAGCTTAATCTAATATGTTTTTAAAAAATAAGACAAAATTAGTTTACATTTCATATAGGAAAATAAAAAATTGTAACAATGGGAAAGAAGTTGCTAACCCGATTTGAGGGCGTTAATGATCACCTTGCTGTAAATAGTTCAAATTAAACTTCATTAGAGAACAAAATTGAAACTAAATTTCATAAATAAACTAAATTGACTATCTTTGCAAGCCATAGAAAATGTAAACAAACCTTGAACATATTGAAGATAGTCGCAGTAGTGAGATATGGGAGTTCTACATATTTATACTCACATGGGGAAATGTGGATTTGGTGAAAATGGGAGGGAAAAAAGGAGGGAAAATTTTAGAAAAAGTAGAGAAATTGGAAATAGTGTTAATTATACAAAATAAAAAGAAATAAAAAGAGCAACATATAAACTATTGTTATACATGTAAACAATTTTTTATTGTCTTGCATAATTACAAACAAAATATTTTGTTATGCAACTAAAAAAATATTTTGAGACAATTTTTAAACTTGTTGCACAAATTTTTTGTGTGCTAATCATACATTTTATATAACACGTGTTAAAGATTTTGGTACTGATATATATGTTACATAATCAATTATTTACTTGTAATAATGTGTAAAAAACATGTCATATAAAACCTAATCTATACCTTTTCATGTGATCGACAATATTAATATTATATTTTTTCCACAACTTGTCATATGATCTATGACTAGATTATACTTTGTCTATACATATTTTATGACATTTCATGACACCTATTTCTTTCTTATATTTTCCTTATACATCTCATTCGCGTACCTTTCCAAAACATCTTCAATCAACCTAAATTTCCTTCACGTTTTCTATAACTTTTAATATAATCTATTCCTCTAACTATCCTGTACAATATAACATTTCATAGAAATTTTAACTTTCCTGTAATTTTTTTTAACTTTTCAAATAACTTATAATATTCCTATTGAATAGTTTTTTTACTCCGATCATTACATGTAACAGAAGTATTTTTTATTTCAAGTTGAACTTGTTATCACAAAAATAATATATGTTTTTGCAATAAGCTTTGTATGTTGTCACACATATGACAATACAAAATTATTGTCACATATTAAATATTTTAGCTACATCTTTTACTTGTAACCAAAGCATTTTTTTCTGTTTCAGGTTATAACTATTATAACAAAAACTATATTTTTTTGCAACAAGTTTTTTACCTTGTCAGACATATAGTTTTTGACGAAAAAAATTATTGTCACACATGGGATTGTTTTAGTTACAACTTTTGTTTGTAACATAAATATTATTTTTGTTTCAAGTTAAATTATTGTAACAAAAAATAATTAATTTTTTTGCAACAAGCTTTTTATGTTGTCACAAATATAGTTTTTGTGACCAGAAAAAATTTGTTGTCACATATTGAGTATTTTTAGTTACAACTTTTACCTCTAACATAAGTATTTTTTGTTTCAAGTTTAATTTATTGTCACAAAAGTAATGAATTTATTGCTACATACTTTTTATGCTGTCACATATATTGTTTTTGTGACAATTAAAAGTTACTGTCACATAATGAGTATTTTTAGTTACGACTGTTGCTTGTAACTAAAATATTTTTTGTTTCAAGTTAAATTTTTTATCACAAATCTGATGAATTTTTTGTAACAAATTTTATATGTTGTCACATAAATAGTTTTGTGACAATAAAATTTTTATTGTAACGAATTCTAAATCATAGGTTACAACTTAACTTATAACAGAAAAATATTAGTTACGATCTTTCAAGATTGTCACAAAAAATCTATTATGTTACAATTTTGAAACAAAATTTAAAAAAAAACTAATTTTTGTGACGGAAATTTTTTTATTGTAACGGACAACAGTCTTTTTGTGACAATAATTTTAGTGACAGGTGAATTGTTGTCACATATTCGTTGATTTGGTGTAGTGAATGATAACATCATTTTAATTTCAATTTCAGTTCATTTCTATTTATATATTATATAAATAATATTAATTAATATTAGTAATCATAAATAATAAAGAAAAAGTAACCAATAATAATATTTTCAAAATTATTAATTATTATTTTTACTATGAATAATTTTGCAGGACAAATAAAAAAATAAATAATATTTTATAAATATTAATAATAATTAAAATAGTAAGTTAATATTCATAATAATAATTGTAATAAAATATAATATATAATAATAATAGTAAATTAAAATGATATATTTTATTATTATTATATGTAACAATTAATAAATTTTATTAGAATATATAATATTATTTAAAGTGTTATTAGTTATAATGTTAATAAATTTTAATATTTTAAAATTATTATTTATATTATTAATTATAATTTAGTTTCAGTTTCAGTTTTAGAATTTTTCAGTTTCAGTATTTTCAGTTTCAATACCATTCAGTTCAGTTTCATTACAGTTTAGTACCATTCAGTTCAGTTTAGTACCAATCAGTTCAGTACATCTACTTATCAGTTGAAAAGAACAGAGCCTTATCGTTGCTCGGCTATTGTGTTCAATGGGATTTGGATTCTCTAAAGTTTGGAGTTTTTAAAGTTGTACATTTCAGTCAATTTTAACCATTTATTGAGTTTTAATGGTCCAGATTTTATTGCACTGTGGACCCTACATATCACTAAAAATGAATCTGGACCATTAAAACTCAATGGTTGGTTTAGATCGACTGAAATGTACAACTTTAGAGAATCCAAATCCTGCTCAATGAGGATTTAGATTCTCTAAAGTTGATGAATGATAAAGTTACATATTTCACTCAATTTCAATCATTCATAGAGTTTCAATGGTTGTGATTTAGTTTTAGTGGTTTGCAAATCTATACATTAAATTATAATGAATATATGATTGAGATTGACTGAGATGTACAACTTTACCCTTTACCATTTCTCAACTTTGATAATCCAAATACGTTCAATTAACATTTCTATATATATAATACAACATGCTGATATCACCAGAGATAATATATGTATGTGCTAATTTCTCACGCTAACAGTAAAAACTAGGAGTGGTCCTCATCTAATGATAATGTATGTACTACTGCTACTCTTCCTAAGTCTTTGTTGTATCATCACGTACACTTGTAGTTGGGGTTGATGTTAACATTTAGGTTTAATGCATGCGAATGCAATAATTGGTCTAATGCACGTGAATTTGTTCCCCTAATCTTTCAATGTGATCCCGTGCCTCCTTCAACCTTTAAAAAATGCACCACTTTGTTCTTTAAATGTCATGTGTAAATTCAAAAAAATGACATCTTTAAAAAGTTAACCAACCAAAAGCTCACACATGACATTCAGAGAGTAAAGTGGTTCACTTTTTCGAATATGAACTATCATAAATTATCATTTGTTTCTATGCTGTTTTGTGCAAAATTATTTATTACAGTATATTCAATATTCTTTCCATTTTATGCCCTCGTTTATTACACGGGCCTCTTTCCTATCAACTTATTGAATGTAAGTAAAGTGTTGCAGTAGCTAGAATTGGCCAGTAGTAGCATAGAGCAATTGTATTAGCTATTTTTATGTGAACCAGATAGGATTCAGGGTGTCTTGGAAATTTTGGGGCGAGCAAAACCCGATAGTAGGCCCTTTACAATAAAAGGTAATGTAAAAAACTTTTAACAACAAATTTAATATTTCATTAATAAATAAAAAAAATTATTAAACTTACATGTCTTTGTTAGATTTAGGACATTGTCATTTGAAAATTCTCTTCTAAGAAAAAAAAATCATCAATCAAATTTTGACAATAAAATTTACATTTCATTATAGAATTCATCATAGTTAGTTCATTCAGCACATTTTTATGTTAAAGTGGTTTTGAATATTATTTTTTACTTTAGAAACTTTTTGACCAAATGGCTTCAACTAATTAAGATACATAACTTACTATACACATGTTTTTATTAGATTTAGAAGATTGTCATTTGAAAATTATCTATTTAATAAGAACCAAAAAAATCATCAATCAAATTTTGACAATTAATTCTAAATTTCATAATTGATATCATCTTAGTTCATTAAGCACATTTTTATGTGAAAATGGATGGTTTTCCACTTTTGAATATTATTTTTTACTTTAGAAACTTTTTGACCAAATGGCTTTAACTAATTAAGTTACATTGTGATTCCAACATAAAGTGTTCAAATATTGTAAAATTAACAGTGATATAAAAAAATCACGCATTGGGATCTCTAAATTAAGTTATATGAGTTAGTTCTCTACGATGCAACATAAAAAAGAGACCTTAAAGACATTTATGATCCAACACAATCATGATTATTTCTATAATCCATACGATTTTTAGGTGTCAATTAGTTTTAAATTGCAATTACATTTTTCATAGAGTACGAAAATGAAAATCAATAGCAAATTGCCTTTAACATGTTGGAGATATTGTTTTTCTAGCTAATTAGAAATGTTAAATCCTAACAAAAAAAAATTCAAATGGAACACTTACTTTATAGCACATGCCAAAATTTCTAAAGGGTAAACTTAAAAAACATGCTCTGTAGTTTTAGCGTTTTGTAAAAAGGTGCATGTGGAATTTTTTTTTCTTCAAAATAGTACATGTGGTTTTAAAAGTTTTCAAAAGGGTGTCTGTGGTTTGGGAATTATAGCGTTACACCATTTATTTTAATAAATTCAACATTCTTATATTTTGACTATATTATTTAAGAATTATATATCAAGATTTGAGTAAGATTGGGTAAGTTTTCCTTTTGTTTTAATTTTTTAAAGTTATAATCAACTTTTAATTGAAAAAAATATTAATGCTTCTCAAAAATTTTAAAATTTATCACATGGGTGTATTATATTTTCATTAACTAAGCTGTAAAATTTCACTTCAAAATGGACAAGGTTACCCTTCAAAATATGGTTTAAAAATTTTGAAAATCCTCTTTTTACAAACTTTTGAAACCACAGGCACCCTTTTGAAAAAAGAAATTCCACAAGCACCTTTTTGCAAAACGACCAAACTACATGATACATTTTTTAAGTTTACCCATTTCTAGGGTAAAATGTGCACTTATTAATTAGAGTAGGGAAATGGGGAAATTACTGAAAATCGAGATATAAATAAAACGTGAGAATTATTTTAATTTATTTTTTTTTCCATTTGGTTCACAGGAGTTTTACTCCGACTACATTCAGATCCGACCCGGGTCGTGCATCTGGCTGTGGTGGGTGAGTCTCCCAATAAGGATTTTCTGCATGCACTAGGACTCGAACTCGAAACCTTACTTAAGTGATATCAAACCGCTTACCACTTAGACCAACCATTATCGGTTTATTTTAATTATAGAGCTAATAGCCAAATTTCAAGGGAATCCAATAATCAATCATTGTCTCATGAGAACCAATTCCACGGAGTTTATATTTATTAAGCAAAATGGGCACCAACAATAAAACGATTGCGTTTCACTGCCTATGTTTTAAAGAAATTAGCTGGTGGGAAAATAAAAATATTTTATAAATAACTATAGTAATATAAAGTATAATACTTAACAATAATTTTTTTTATTATAATATATACTGCTATTCTATAGTATCATTGCTATTAATAATTATTACTATCAAAATTTCTTAATTTCCAGTCACAGTATATGAAGAAATTCAAGAAAGAGGCATTCGTTCCTTTATCATTGACTTTGAAATTCACGAATACTTTAGGAGATAAGTTTGAATTTTATACGTTTGGATTTTTTATGGCAGGACTTCATATTTTATCATGTAAATTTTATAAATATTATGTTTTTTATCAATAAAAATATATCATATTTTCATTTCAATTTCTTTTATACTCTTATGCTTTATATTTTTACTCCTTTCATTTTTTAAAACTGTCACTTTTGGGTGAATTTAGCTATACCAAGAAAACATTAATTAAGATAATAAAAGTATCAAAATACCCCTAACAATAATACTCCCTCCATCTAGATATATATGGCTTTTTAGCTATTTTATTACATCTAGATTTATATGACTTTTCTATGTTCTAAAGCATTTTTTATTCAATTATTCCAATCGTACCCTTATTAATTATACAACTTTTAAGATAAATATACATCATCATATTAATTGCATGACTTAATTAAAGGATAAGTTAGTAAATTATACATTTAGTTTATAGTTTTATTAAAACCCCGTGAATTAGTTAAAAAAGTCATATATATTTAAATGGAGGGAGTAATTATTTGAAAAGATGATTGGTCTTTGTTATCTTTTGTCATTTACAATGTGCATTAAATAAGGATAAAATAGAAAAAATGCTCAAATAATTATATTGGAATTTGAAAGCCACACTTATTAAAAAAAATTTATTTGACTCCAAAATGACAATTAAAAAACGGAGGGAGTACTGCAACAATATTTTCTGAAAGAAATTACAATATTCTCAATATCAATGGGAAAAGCAGCAACAACAATGAAAAAGGAATTTATTTTGAAAAGAGAGGTGACTAAAATTGTAGTGGTCGAAACGTGTATATCTCTAGATTGAACAGAAAGCAAAATATATGCTCTGTACAATCAAAAGAAACCATAAACTATGGTATATTATACCTTGTCTATCCTAAATAGGAAAATAATTCTCTAAATTTGGGATTTGGTATGTACATTTCAGTCAATCTCAACGATCCATCCAGTTTTAATGGTTGTAGGCTCCACAGACAACTAAAATTCAATCTCAACCACTAAAACTGAACAGATAGTTGAAATTAATTGAAATACAAATATACCAATTTTCAAATTTTATCCGAGTAGTTGTAATTTGTTAATATAAAAAAGTGCTTGCATTCTAAGATGTAGTAAACAGGTATCTAATGTTTTCTAATGAAAAGAATCTGGCAAACTCAACCTTTGCTTGGTTAAAACAAATAAGCATCTGCACGTTTGAGTTTTTGTGTAAAAATCTGTGTATTTCACCGCCAAGCAGATAATTTTTTAATGGCAGCCAATGGATTGTTTGAAAGTGCTATGAAAGGTAGGTGGGATGAAGTTGTCGCTGCCTACGAGAAGAACCCCAGTATCCGAGATGCCACTATACCAACATCAGAAGACACCCTCCTTTTGCACTTACCAGTGTCTAATGGCCGAACAGAGGTAGTTTCGAAATTAGTAGAACTAATCGGCGAAAATGGAACAAGAATCCTACACAAAAAAAGAACGAAAGAGGAAACACACCTCTCCATTTAGCAGCTGCACTTGGTAATTCTAGAATGTGCCGTTGCCTGGCTACTATAGACAGAACCCTAATTCGAGCTCGAAATTGCGAAAACGAAACCAACCCCTCTTTTCCTGTCGGCTTTACATGGAAAGAGAGAGGCTTTCCTTTGCCTGCATTTCCTCTACAAACAAGCGTATAGAGAAATTGATTATTCCTTGTGCAGGAAAAGTAATGGGGATACCATTCTTCACTGTGCCATCTCTAGAGAATATTTCAGTAAGTTCTGTTCTTTGCTAACTGTTGCAGTATCTGTTCTATAGCTATAATAAATCTATTTTGACTTCTGTTGCTAGGTTTGACATTTCAGATTATACAGGATTACCCAAGTCTTATAAATTCTGTAAATGAGATTGGTCAATCTCCTCTACATATATTAGCCAGTAAACCGGATGCATTTAAAAGCGGTGCTAACTTTCCACCAGTCGATCGTCTCATCTACAGTTGTAAGAACTTCCACTTTCAAATTTTCAAGTTCAGCATAAAACAATGTCTAATTCTTGTATTTTTGTTCTAATTCTTAGGTATAATTGTTCGTGAGCTTCAAGAGGAAACATTTGACATTGAGTCGTGTCTAAATGATTCAGAAGCCAATGCATGCCCTAAGTATCCCCAAAATTACGAATCTTGCAGGAACTTTATCTATGTGACCAAGACTTGCTTTCAAGTATTAAGTAAGTCGATCACTTAATTTGACACATAATACTTTCTTTCTACATGGAGAGAAAAATAGTATGATATCAAGAAGCATTAAATGAGGTAGTTTAACTTGTTTTTTTAAAATCAGCTAGAACAGAAAAAAACAGCATAGGTCATCATGTGAGGCGTTTCCTTCAGAGAAGGCGAAAGAATGACATCGACAAGTTCAGCGATGAAGAGAAAGCACAACGAAACATTAGCTTGTCCAACAGTAAGCTATATATTTAGATCAGTTGGCACAACAAGGAACATTTCTGATGATAATACACTTCTTGCTTGTTTGCAGATAAGAATTTCACAAAGAACGAGAGGGAAGAAAAATGGTATCCACCCAACTACACTATATTTGCTCTATTCTTCAAAATTGCGGTAGATTTCATACTAATAGTTCTTGGGTTCGGTAAGTCTAACATTCAAAAGTTTAGTTTTGCTCCTTCCATGTAACAAACAATAGAGAGATCACTTTGAAATTATCTTTAGGCATTTCAAACATTAAGTACATCAGACAGAAGAAAGAACGACATGTGTGGGCTACTCAAATAATGAACATATTGGTCACAAGAGCTTCGTTGTACAATTTCGAAGATCATGGCCAAAATCCTCTAAACTCTAGGACTGAAGGGGAAAATAATCCATCTGATATTTTCGCAGCCTCACCGCCATCAGAGGTAGATGAAATAACTAAGAATGAAGATACAAATACCGGATCTGATTCCTTGACTACAAACTATGAACAAGATAAAATTAGGAAGAAAAAGCATGGCAAAGGTAGGTTAATCCATTTTCTTTGAATATTATACTAATGAATTTTTAAGATACATAGGAACAACTAGGTAACTCTTTTAAATCCACATATAAACAGAGAAACGTGACAAGCCAGTGCTAGTTGCAGCCAAGCTTGGATTAACCGAAATGGTGGATAAGTTTGTGGATGAATACCCAGCTGCAGTCCAAGAACTCAACACTGAACAGAAAAATCTTGTGCTGCTGACATTTGAGAAGAAAGAAACCTACAAATTTAAGAAAAAGGAGACACCTATACTGATAGCAGCAAAGATGGGAGTGACTGAAATGGTTGATAGAATCTTAGACCACTTTCCTATGGCTATCCGAGATTTGGACTACGAGAAGAAGAATGTTGTGCTTCTAGCAGTTGAGCACAGACAAACTGATGTTTACATTCTATTGCTGAAAAAGGAAATACTCAAGGAAAGCATATTTCATCAACTGGACAACTATGGAAATAGTGCACTGCACCTAGCAGCGAAACTTGGTGATTATAAGCCTAGGCTAATCCCAGGAGCTGCCTTGCAGATGCAATGGGAAATCAAGTGGTACAAGGTATAATCTTGACTAGTTTGCACCTTTTGTTTCAGCAAACTGAACCTAGTCAATTGCATACTTTATTTATCCTATTGTTCATGTCTTGCAGTTTGTGAAGAACTCTATGCCGCGTCATTTCTTTGTTAAGCACAACAACAAAGGGGAGACACCAAAAGAAATATTCACAGCAACACACAAAGAATTGGTAATGCAGGGCAGTGATGGCTAACAAAAACCTCAGAGTCATGCTCAGTGGTTGCTGCACTCATTGCAACAGTTGCATTTGCCACATCAGCAACTGTGCCGGGTGGTGTTGATCAAACAACTGGTTCACCAATTCTAGGAGATGAGCCAGGATTCAATGTCTTTGCCATTGCATCCCTCGTGTCACTCTGCTTTTCAGTGACTGCACTCATCTTTTTTCTTACAATTCTAACTTCTTGGTACCAAGAGAATGATTTTGCGATAGACTTGCCATGAAAGCTATTTCTCGGTTTAACATCACTCTTCACGTCTATATCATCTGTGTTGCTCTCATTCTGTACAGGGCTTCTTTGTCCTAAAGAAGAGCCTGAGATATGCAGCTTATCCAATGTATGCTGGCAACGTGCTTGCCAGTGACCTTTTTTGCTCTTGCACAACTCCCTCTCTACTACGATCTTGTTAGAGCTATTCTAAAGAAGGAACCTCAGCGTAGCTACAAGCACAAAGTTTCTTGTCACGTATGTGAGAAGAAAGAAGAAGAAAGTGGGGCAGATTTCACTGCAGGGAGGAGTTAGTTAATTTCAGTTATTCTGCAATTTAAATTAAGTAGTTAATTTACTGTGGTTAAATAGTTATTTCCATGTATTTATTTACTGCATCTAGAAGAAGGATAGAATTGTCTTTATTTCCCTAAAATAGCTGTTAGTAGGTCATGTGCTGTTGTACTAGACAGTTTTCCTATTTTGGCAGCTAGTGGACAGGTGTCCAGGCAACCGTTAGCAGAATTACTATAAGAATTAGAGCTGTAACAGAGGAGAATAATCAATGAGAATATTCAGAACTTTTCTCCCTCATTTCTCTGTTCTTATCTATTATTTTCTACTCTCATCTCTCCCAATTTCTTCTATTTCTTTCCTACCCAGTCTATTCCCTCTCAAATTCCTCTATTTCTATTTTAGCAAGACAAGTCAGATTTAATACCTGACAAGTTGGTACCAGAGCAGTTCGTCCTCAGACCTGACCTTTCATGGTAAAGAAGGCTGCCAATCGAAAGAATATGGGAACCTTGGAAGAGCAGATCAAGTCACTAACAGAAAGGCTCAATACTAGGGATGAGAAAAATGCAGAAACCTTTGAAAAACTGGAAACTACTCAAGCCAGTTTTGAAAGGAATCTCAATGGAGTTAGAAGAGACTTGTATGACCTTAAACAGAGCCACTTGGATGCTGTAGATGGTCTCAGGCAGGAGCAGAAGGACTCCATGGCTAATCTAGCTCAAACCCTATCTCAATCCCTTACCCACAGTTTCACCCAAATGTTGCAAACCACCTTGCAGACACACCTGAATACCACCTCTCACTCTAATACCTCAACTCTCTCTATGACAAACCACCCAAATCACCCAAATCCCACAACTCCTCTTTCCTCGAACCAACCAGGATCTCTAGTGCTGCAGCACCCTATACCAGCTAGAGGGGTCCTTGGTAACTCACCTGAAACTAACCCAATCCCAGAAACTCGAAACCACAACCAGCCCTACCTAAACAAACTCCTGCCTAAGTGTGAGTTGCCATCCTTCAATGGAGAAGAGGTGCTAAATTGGACCAGCAAGTGCTCTAAGTACTTTCAGCTGTTTGAAGTCTTAGAGGAGAAAAAGGTGGAACTGGCAGGCTTGTATATGAATGGCAAGGCGGAAAGGTGGTTCAGAAATTGGATACCTCATCATCCTGGAATTTGTTGGGATGAGTTTAGAAGGGAAGTGGAAAAGAGGTTTCAGGAGATCGAAGTAGAGGATGTAGTAGAACAAATGAGCCAGCTTAGGCCCACTGTGGTGGCCTACCAGGAGCAATTTGAAGAGATAAAATTAAGAATGGAAAGGGAGCATCCTGAAATGACCGAAGGGTATTACACCAAGTGTTTTATTGCTGGGCTTAAGCCAGAAATTCGAGCTGCTGTAAGGGCTTTAGAGCCTAATGATGTCTATGCTGCTATTAAGCAATCTAAGTTCCAAGAAACCCTCATGAAGAACATCCTGGAGGCTGTCAAACCAAAAACTCAGTTTAAACCTACCCTGACTACAAAACCATGGCCAAACACATACCCAAACACCAAACCCTCATCATCAAACCTTCTCAAACCTACGGAAGCCAAAACCACCCAAACACCAAACCCGAACTACCAAAAAAGGGCCCTAGGAGCATGCTGGAAATGCGGAGATAGGTACTTTCCTGGCCATCAATGCAAGAAACTAATGGCTATTGAAACCGAGGCAGAGATGGAGGAAGTAGAGTTACAACTGCCTGTGGAGGAAGGCACTACAGAACCTGAGATTGAGGCTGAGCAGGAGGAAATGCAGGTCTCTATTAATGCCTTGGAAGGGGGGATTTCTACTACAACTATGAAGCTTAAAGGTACTATTAACAAGAAACCCATTATGATCTTGATAGATAGTGGGAGTACCCATAGCTTTGTAGATGCTAAGCTAGCTAGGGAAGTTAAGTTGCCCTTAATTAACATTAAACCCACACCTGTTACAGTTGCGGATGGCAGACAATTGTCTGTGACTTCTAAGTGTAATGAATGTAGTTGGGTGATGCAGAACACTAGATTTTCATTCACTTTAAGAGTGCTGGAATTAGGTGACTATGATGTGATATTAGGAGTTGACTGGATGAGAAGCCACACTCCAGTTACTTTTGACTTTGAAGAGAACAGGCTATTAGTTCACAAGGAGGGAAAACAAGTGGATTTGAAAGGAATGAAGGAAGAGATGGCCCTGAAAATGATGTCAATTAAGTCTTTCAACAGGCTAGTAACTAAAGGGTGGAAAGGGGTGACTTCTAGGCTTTTTCTAATGGTATCCACTGCTGAAACACCAAATATAGCACAATCTCACCCTAGCCCTCTTAAAAATGCCTCCCTACAGCCTTTACTAGACAAATATAACCACTTGTTTCAAGCCCCAACTAAACTGCCACCTTACAGAACACATGACCACTCCATTCCACTCAAAAACACTTCGGACCCTATAAATGTAAGGCCCTACAGATACTCCCATCAACAGAAGAACGAAATAGAAAGACTAGTGGAGGAAATGCTTAGAGATGGAGTGATAAGGCCTAGTAATAGCCCATATGCCTCTCCAGTGTTGCTAGTTAAGAAGAAGGATGGAAGTTGGAGGTTTTGTGTTGATTTTAGAGAGCTAAACAAGGCTACTGTGAAGGACAAATTCCCAATCCCTATAATACAAGAGCTAATAGATGAATTGCAAGGGGCCACTCTATTTTCAAAAATTGATTTAAGAGCTGGATATCATCAGATAAGGATGAGAGAAGAGGACATATACAAGACTGCCTTTAGAACTCATTCGGGGCACTATGAATTCGTGGTGATGCCTTTCGGCTTAACCAATGCACCAGCTACTTTTCAGTCCTTAATGAATGCAATTTTTAAACCTTATTTAAGGAGGTTTGTCCTGGTCTTTTTTGATGATATATTGATATACAGCCCTACCTTAGAAAGTCATGAAAAGCACCTAGAGAGGGTCTTTCAGTTGCTAGAGGAACACTGCTTAGTAGCTAAAATGTCAAAATGTGAGTTTGGGGCTGAGAAAATAGCTTATTTAGGGCATATTATTTCAAGAGAAGGGGTAGCTACAGATCCTGCTAAGGTTTCTGCTATGGTAAATTGGCCACTGCCTAAAACTCCTAAGGGATTGAGAGGATTCCTTGGGTTAACAGGGTACTATAGAAGATTTGTGAAAGGCTATGGTGAGATCAGCAAACCACTTACTGAATTATTGAAGAAGGATCAGTTTGTGTGGAATCCAACAGCTACAGCAGTTTTTAACCAACTAAAGCACCTCATGGCCCAAGCCCCTGTACTAGCCCTACCCAATTTCTCTCAACCTTTCACTATAGAATGTGATGCCAGTGGTTATGGCATAGGTGCTGTCCTAATGCAAAACCAACAGCCTATATGCTATTTGTCTAAAACCTTATGCCTTAGAAATCAAAATTTATCAGCCTACGAAAGAGAGCTGCTAGCTATTATTCAAGCTATCACTACATGGAGACCTTATTTGGAATCCAATCCATTTGTCATAAAAACAGACCATCAAAGCATCAAGTACCTATTGGAGCAAAGGTTGCATACTGCAATACAACATAAGGGCATTTCTAAGCTGTTGGGGCTAAGTTACACTATTCAGTATAAGAAGGGAGCTGACAATAGGGTGGCTGATGCATTGTCAAGACAACATGAAGAGGACAATGGGCAGTTGGCAGCTATAACAATGGTAGTTCCTACATGGATTGAAGAGATTCAAAGCTCTTATGATCAGGAATTATCCAAACTTCTACAGCAGCTCACCATCCAGCCAGATTCAGGGGGGCACTACACTTGCAATGGAGGAATACTCTACTACAAGAAGAGGGTAATCATTGGCAAGGAATCTGATCTACGAGAAAGAATAGTTCGGGTTTGCCATAATTCACCATTGGGAGGTCATTCTGGCATCCGAGGGACACTACACAAAGCTCAACAACAATTCTTTTGGCCAAAAATGCAAGAATTTGTTATTGAATGGATTGCAAGATGTGATACATGCTTGAGGTGCAAAGCTGATCACTCAGCCTACCCTGGTTTGCTTCAGCCTTTACCCTTGCCTAAGACAGCTTGGCAGGACATTGCCATGGACTTCATTGAAGGGCTTCCTAAATCAGGGGGGTGGGATTCAATCCTAGTGGTGGTGGATAGATTCACTAAGTCAGCACATTTTATTCCTCTCACTCACCCATATACTGCAGTAACAGTTGCTAAAGCCTTCCTTAAGGAGATCTTCAGGTTACATGGCATGCCAAGAACAATCGTGACAGATAGAGACAAAATATTTACTGGCATGTTCTGGAAAGAGTTAATGAAGTTAATGGGGGCCCAACTGCTTTTTAGTAGTGCATATCACCCTCAGACAGATGGGCAATCTGAGCGGTTGAACCAATGCTTAGAAGGGTATTTGCGAAGCATGTGTTTTCTAATACCTAAACAGTGGGCTCAATGGTTGTCATTAGCAGAGTATTGGTACAATTGCACCTACCACAGTGCAATCAAAATGACCCCATTCGAAGCCCTCTATGGCATCAAGCAACAATTACCAATATTGCCAACTCATTCCACAACTGTTGATGCAGTACAAGACATGCTACAGAAAAGGGAAGAAGTTAATTTGGCCTTGTCTGAAAACCTATCAACGGCTCAAAACAGAATGAAACAGTTTGCGGATAAGAAAAGAAGTGAGAGAGAATTCCAAGAAGGGGAATGGGTATACTTAAAACTACAGCCCTACAAGCAACACTCAGTAGCAGTGAGAGGGTCACAGAAACTAGCAGCTAAGTTCTATGGTCCATTCAAAATTCTGGCCAGAATAGGGAAAGTAGCCTATAAACTTCAATTACCAGCTACAGCAAGGGTACATCCCATTTTCCATGTTTCACTACTCAAGAAGAAGCCTAATTCTACTCAGATTCCCATCACCACTCTGCCTCCACTAGATGATGGCCTCATTCCCATCACACCTGCTCAAGTGCTCAACTCCAGACATGTTATGATCCAAGACAAGTCAGTTTACCAATTACTCATTCGATGGCAAGGTCTTCCTAGCATTGATGCCACTTGGGAAGATTTGGAATTTCTGAAAGGGCAGTTCCCAGAGTTCATTCATTCTTGGGGTCAAGAATGTGCAAAAGGGGGAGGAATTGTCACGTATGTGAGAAGAAAGAAGAAGAAAGTGGGGCAGATTTCACTGCAGGGAGGAGTTAGTTAATTTCAGTTATTCTGCAATTTAAATTAAGTAGTTAATTTACTGTGGTTAAATAGTTATTTCCATGTATTTATTTACTGCATCTAGAAGAAGGATAGAATTGTCTTTATTTCCCTAAAATAGCTGTTAGTAGGTCATGTGCTGTTGTACTAGACAGTTTTCCTATTTTGGCAGCTAGTGGACAGGTGTCCAGGCAACCGTTAGCAGAATTACTATAAGAATTAGAGCTGTAACAGAGGAGAATAATCAATGAGAATATTCAGAACTTTTCTCCCTCATTTCTCTGTTCTTATCTATTATTTTCTACTCTCATCTCTCCCAATTTCTTCTATTTCTTTCCTACCCAGTCTATTCCCTCTCAAATTCCTCTATTTCTATTTTAGCAAGACAAGTCAGATTTAATACCTGACATTTCTCTGAGCCACTCTGTGCATCATTGAGGTTCCCTTGGGGTATGGAGTAAAGCGACAGTTAAACTTTGGGGGCATTAGTGAAATTTCTATGGTGTTTGGCCTATATTTTATGTTATAAAAGGGGATATATCATAAATTGGTTATTTTATAGTTTTTGTCTACAGTACCTATGATCCGCGAGCTTCCCAGCTTCCAATCCTTTTTCTTGATTCTCTTCTCTGATCCACCTTCCAAACATAAGTTTGGCGTGCTAGTTGGTACCAACACGGTTTGCTAGGTGATAAACACAAAGGACAACGCTAAGCTATATGAGGATCAATCATTACCTCCAGACCACTCACTGCTATTTAGAACAATGACAGGTGAATTTAGAAATTTTAAGACTGAATTTGTGACCTCTAGAGGTCTCAAGTTCGGGTCACACTCAGGGGTGAGAATTTTTCTTTGTATTGTATGTAGGTGCAACTGAGCACTTTTTTAAAAGAATCTTTAATAGCACTAACGTGAAATATTTGAACTAAACAAAAACCACATTGTTGTCTTCTGCAAGTGCTATTGAGCCATAAGTACTGTTCCCAAGATCAAGAAAACAAATATAACTGCTATAACTACTAATAACTTATAACAGAAACAAACTGGCTTAATTAATTTTTCAAAATAAAAATCAACTTTACTATAGCTGCAATAGATTTTAGTGGACATAAAAGTGATGAACAAAAGGCAGTTTGTTTGCAGCAAATTATTTACTATGTGCTACTTACTTGAACTGTTGTAAGCGAGACTTGTCAAGTGGTTTCTACAGTGTGATAGGTAATTTAAAAAAAAACTACCACTTACCAAACATGTGCTTCCTCCAATATAATAACATCTCTTGCATATAATCCTTCAAGAAGCTTCCAACAATTTCCGACATCAGTCATATAACAATTAGAAGAGTCGGTTGTTAGATTCTGGTCTAGCTCTGCCAGGTAACATTATAGCAAAACTGGTTCTATCTTAAAGATGGTGTAGTGCAATTTAAGTTCTTCCATGCACTTCTAAAGAGAGACTCCGCCAGCGCCTTTTCTTTGACACTATCTGAAACTGCGTAATCATATTATTAAATAATTTGCATTAGAAAGATCAATATGAACAATGTAAACAGGTTCCCAAGTTACAAATGCTGCTTAACATCATATAAACAACAATTGAATGTGTGGGGCGCGCCTCTTCTCAACTAAGTTCTCATAAAATCCAAAGAATCCAGCTATATGATAATAAATTATTGATAATAATAATGATAATGAAAAAGGGAATCTGTTTATAATAGTGAAAACTCTAAATGATGTGCCCTAACTCCTTAATGCACTGAAGAACAAAAAGGCTAAAAGAATAAATTACAATCGCGTTGAAAATTAAGAAGAATCAACACACAATTGACTTCATAATCTTCACAAGGAGTCAGACTTTCAGACCATTTAATGTTCATAAAAAAACTTGAGGAACCAACTTCACTAAAATTGTCTACAGTTTAATTTATTATGCATCAGATTACCGCATAATTATAGGTATATATATCAATTGCAAAATCTTATATAACAAATGAGACAGAATTAGTCAGTTGCAACATACTAAATGAACCATCAAACATCTCACCTTGCAGTTGAAAGGAGGCATTGAGACCTGTCGAGCAGTTCCTCCAGTTCCTGTTAATTGCCGAATCTCTTGAAGCTGGTTTACTATATTCTCCAAAAGTTGCAACTCAACTTTATCTTTTTCCCCATGCTCTATAGACATGTTCAGCTTCTCTCGACCCTCTTGTACGATCCTTAGCCTTTCTCTCAGCCAGCCAATTTCATTGTCAATCTTAAACCTCTCATAATCAACTGCAGACATAGAATTTCTCCGAAAATCAGAACGCAAGGACTTTTCTTGAGAGAGAACAAGAGGTGGCAATCTACCAGTTACGTCTGAACAGCTTCTGCTAAATTCCTGCTCATTCTGCGACCTATTCATGTTTTGATCATCATAACTTCTTGGAATGTCTAGGTGAACATTTTCAGAGGGGTTTATTCTTTCATTCTCTCCTACTCTGCTACCCAAATCACATTTATCATCAAATGTAGGGACATAGTGAGCATGGAGATCGATGTTGATCATTCCATTAGCATCCTTTTCATCCTTCTCCAAATCATTATCAGCATATGGAAATATGTTCCCGGGTTCATCACAAGTTTGTAAGGAGTTTGACTGCAGACCTTGGCTTTTACTAATGACATCAATTTGCTGCTGCGATTCCCCAACACAGGAAACAGTTTTCTCATGCAAATTATGCCCATCGGCAGAGTGAAATTCAAATTCCGACTCCATCTCTACATTCTTCACCTCTCTTTCTGAAGGACATGAATTTTTTCCTGAAGGTAATGGCTTCTTCTTCTCAAAGTCCACATTTATCTCTGCATCACCAGCAGAATTTTTTTTATGACATGTGTTAAAGGTTAAATCTGTAGGACTATACTCCTGTTTCAAAGTACCAACTTTATCCAACTCTGGAATCGACAACTCTTTTCCCAAGGAGACTTCACAATCTTGTAAATCAAAAGGAGAAGAACCATATTCCGAAATTTTGTTTGCATTTTGAACCATTTCTGACTCACGAAAGGATTTACTAATGCTCTTCAACATCAGCAATGGGTCTTCACCTGAATACAGCAATAAGGAAGCCCTTCTCGTAAGTGAGGCCCCAGCATCATTCGCATCCGCCTCCAACTGCTTGTTCCCAAAAATGATTTGTCTGTACGTTTCATTTTCCTTCTCCAGGAAATGTTTCTCCCTTTCCCTTCGTAGTAGAATCTCTTTGAGAATGTTCATTTCTTCAAAATCATAAGCAGCTTTCTCCTCTATCATTCTCTGGTATTGCCTTGCTTCCATTTCTATGGATGCTTTCTCCTTTTGTAAACGTAGTATCATTGCCATTGCCTCATCTGCAGCAGAAGCAGCAGCATTTCTCTCTTTCTCAAGTTCATCACACAAAGCAACACGAGCTGTATGCTCATCTTCCAGTGCTTGTTCTAAGATTCTGATTGCATTCTTTTCATCACTTCCATAAGAAAGTTCCCCTATTGCATCAAATTTCAAATCATCAAAAGGTAATCCATCCTTATCTGTTTGTTTAATTTCATCCATAAGTTCATTTGATTCGAAACCAGAGAGCTCTCCGCCCATCATATCCAAGTCCATTGAGGAGTACCTACCATCTAAAATTACAGTACCATTTACATTAGAAGCAGCATCAGACTAGACATGAATGCAAGCAAATATGCAGAACATGAATGCAATCTAGACATGCTTAATTTTTTATTCTCCTGCAGGTATGGTGGAGCTTCCACAAGTAAGTCAAAAGCCATCATTTAAAAATGTACAAATAGAAAAATGTATAGCTCATCCTTTTGAAGCATTAGATTTCAAAAAGTATGCTGTCACCTAGGAGATCTTATTATCTCTCATAATCAATGATATTATATGATAATCAAATTTTCAGATCAGTAGAAAAAATGCTTCTTATATTTGAAATATGACAAGCCTCTACCTGTAATTCGAAGGGTTTGATTTTTCCATCCCTATCATCTCATGAAACATTGAAAAAGATACAAAAGTATAACGCTGAGAAACTCCATTATCATATCTTCTTAAACTGGTTGTAAACTTAAATGAAATGTCAAATAGTAACATGATAGGGGATCTTTACACTCACATTGCAAAGTAGCAACGCCTTCCTTGCTCCCAGTCACCATTTTATTCACACTGGCAGGAGATGGAGCAAATGCTTCTGAATCCAGCTGTGCGGAATCATATGAAGAAACAGAAGACAGCCTTCTCGAGTCTGCAGAAGCTTTCCTACGTTGTCGAAGAGCATGCTTCCCCTTTTGACTGGAAACCTCCTTACCCTTGGCATCAAAACTTTCTTCTTTCACATCCCTATCCGTTTCACTCCTTTCACTAAAATTAGATGATGCAGTAGCATAGCCAAAACATCCATGTTCTTGACCATTCTCATTCAACAGATCGCTACTAGATTGAGGATTCAGGTTTTGGTCCAATATCGAATTAAAAGGTAATTTGCTCCTAACAGAGAACTGAACAGAGGATATTTTCTCCGATGGGCAGTTCACAAGCACTTTTTGCCAGCACTTTTTGCTCTTCGGGGGACCGAAATTCCCATTACAATGACAAGGCAGAGATGATCCAAACAAACCCAAAAATTTGGAGACCAAATAAGTAAGAGTTGAACCACAGAGGAGCAAAAATACAATAGCAAGATCAAGAAAAGCACCAATTAGTCCACTAAAACTCCATGATTCTATCTCGCGACACGCCATTTTCCCATGTAATTCTTCAGCAGTCCAGTTGATTGACTAAGCAAATAGAAAAGTAACACCAGTTAGATTGCCTCCTAAAAAGGCAAAACGAAGAGGATACTCATGTCAACTTTTAAAGTTTCAGTATCAAATCAACATTGAGAGTTTAAAAAACCAACAATAAAATCGGAAAATTAAGAGATAACCACAAAATGAGCCTATAGATTGAAATACAAATGCCTTTGCTAGAAATCAATTAGAAAAAAATAGAAAAAAAACTGAAGTGAACTAATCAGGTGCCGCTGTGCAACTTTCTCATGAGCATAACAAATCCAGAAAAGGAAATTTTCAAATTCCTCGAGCTACATGACTTACTTCTGTTTTCGCTTGAGATCCTCAGTAACCAAACATTCAAATTTGAAGCGAGAAACTATAACAGTAGGACGAGTTAGAGCACGACTCACCCGAGTTGTTACAGAGTGGAATCGTTCATGAATTCCATTGACCAAAAGAGATTTGCAGTCAAGTTTCGGCTTGAAGCTGAAATGGAGAAAGCAAGCTTCTCTCTCCACTTCATGTTTATAATTCAAAACCTCTAGTATACGACGCCGTTGCCTACGCCCGCTGAAATTTTAAATATATTGTCCCAGTCAAGATACGTCAAACACACGCGGCAGTTTGTGGCTTTCGGATATGCTGTGATCTGTAATACACGTGCATAGCGAGAGTGGAAATGATTTTCCGAACGTTGGCGGGTCGACCATATCTAAACAATTAGCACCGTGAGTGAGCGAATCGTAACCGACTTTTTTATGGATCCGATATGTTCTCCCGAATTAAATTTTGGATCGAAACGTTTCTATTGCTTTAAATTTATTTATTTAATTTTCTGAGCCGTTGAATTGTTTAAACTGTGGTCACTTAAATAAGAAAATTAGAACTAATTAATTGCTGAGTCCGTACTTTACTCCCTCAAATTTCGATATTGTTATCTTTATAATTGGTATATATTATGCATATTTCTTGCTAAACTGATTTTAATTATATTAATTTTGAAGTTTTTGTGAATAACTATTGAAAACATTACATTGTTGTACTGTTACCTGCTATAATTAATTCATTAGAATGCCAAATTTTCATGGCAAGAACGAAACGAAATGAGTAAAAGGTAAACTAGACTTGGCACTAATCCACGAAGTTCACTCATGCCCGTCTTTTATGGGCTGGATTTGAACAAATTAATTAGAGAATAGGTCCAACCTGTTTAAAGAAGCTCGAATAAATTATGGGATGTATTCAGTATTAGTCATAAAACCCAAGTCCGGCCTGAAATATATATTTATTATTTATAACACTAATAATTGTTGAAAATTTTAAATTTTATTGTAAAGTTTAGCATCTAAAACTTAATTTTGTGATTTATACTAGAAACTTAGTTATAATTGCTTTATTATTATTGTTTTTTACTAAAAAAATTTTTAGTATTTTAATTATAAATATTAATTGATACGTTCGTGGGCCGAGCTTGAGTTTTGATTATTTTATAACAGCCCAACCCGGCTCGAGCCCGACTTCCATTTACTATAGGTTGGGCCGGGCTTGGGCTACTCATTTTCTAACTTTTCGATTAAGCCCAACTCAAACTCCATCCAATCTGACCCATGCTAGGTGTAATGTAAATAAGCCAACCGAGACTGGTAATCCAATTACACATCGATATCGTAACCAAACAAAAAGGTGTGCAATCCTTTAAATACGTGAGGTTCTTCAAATAGCATCACACAGCAAGTCAAAAAATTTCCTTCAAAGTTTAAGCTTGAGTCCCTTTTTCCTGTCACATTTGAGACTAGTTTTTAAGTACAAATGAAGCCAAAGGCATTGATTGTGATAATTGTTTTTCATAGTATAATTTGATTTCACACCTATAATATTCAATATTAAATTCAACAAAAGTTCTTAGTTCTCTTAAACCGATTTTGTTCAGACAGCAGTAAGGATATATTATCATTAAATTGATTCAAAACTAGTGTAGACTCTTAAATAATCATACTTTAAATTATTTATATATTGCTGAATACATCAAGACTCCCTTGAACTTATCATTAAATATCTATTTACCTCATGAACTTTTAAAAGTTTCAAATAACCTCCTGAACTTGTAAAAGTGAACTCATTTGCCTCCTAAATGCCACATGTCAAATTTTGGTTGGTTTGACTTTTTAAAGAAGTCATTTTTCTCTCTTCAATCAAAAGCCGACATGTGGCATTGAGGCGACAAATTGGTTCACTTTTTGCAAGTTCAAGGGTTATTTGAAATTTTTTTGCAAGTTCAAGAATCATTTAGAACTTTTGAAAGTTCAGAAAGCAAATAGGTGTTTAGAAACAACCTCAAAGGATTCTTGATGTATTAGGCTTCTTTATATACTATAATATGCAGGGCCGACTATTAGCAGGAGCAGTATAAATGACCGAAATTCTTAATGTATTAGGCTTCTTTATATACTATAATAAATAGGGTCGGCTATTAACAGAAGGAGGACGAGCGACCGCTCAAAACCCTAAATTTTATAGAGCCTCGCAAAGTTAAGGTTTATAGTAATATATAAGTAAATAAAATAATGTATATTAATTAGCAAGAGAACGTGACATAAAATTGCAGTGAATCAGTTGGTCGGAGTGCGCACATCTCTTGATCGATTGATCCTAGGTCCGACTCCTACGGATGCCATTTTTTTTATGTTTCTTTCTCTCCATATTATTATTATTATTATTATTATTATTATTATTATTATTATTATTATTATTATTATTATTATTATTATTATTATTATTATTATTATTATTATTATTATTATTATTATTATTATTATTATTATTATTATTATTATTATTATTATTATTATTATTATTATTATTATTATTATTATTATTATTATTATTATTATTATTATTATTATTATTATTATTATTATTATTATTAATATCTAATGAGATCCTAATTTATGAATTTAAATTTACTGTTCCTAATTATATATCTTCTCTTATATTTTTTATTTAGATTTTTTTATGTGTTTGATTATTTAATTTTTTATTTTCAGATTTTCTTTCCTTTTTTTTATCTCTTCTAGGTGTCTAACACATGGCAAAATCTGAATGGGGGACATGAAATGGGATATACGATTGGGGACAACAGATTTCAATCCTTTTACACATTAACTATTATTTAAAGATAACCATTTAATACATTTTATATTTACGATTTTATATTTATATTTGTTTACATAAAAATTACACGATATAATATGTATTATTTTTTATTTTTTATTTACTAAAATTTATTATTCTAAATTTTTAAATAGATGTTATTAAATTTTAACTAATGGATATAGTACGTTTAAAATAATATTAAAATATATAATTATTTCGTAGATAATTATTTATGTATTTCAAAAAAGCTATTTGAAATACATATTATCTCTTATTCAAAATAACTAATAAGGCCCCATTTTTATGTATTTTTTTTATTCTATCTTTTTACATATTATATATTATTTAACGATAATCATTCAATACAGTTTACATTTATTATTTTACATTTATATTTGTTTACATAAGAATTAAACGGTATAGTATCTAGATATTATTTTTTCTTTCTTATTTAATAAATTTATTATTCTATGTTTTCAAATAGATGTTGATAAAGTTCAACTAATGGATATAGTACTTTTAAAAAAATATAAAAAATATATAATAGTTTTATAGATAATTATTTATATATTTTAAAAAAGCTATTTGAATTTTTTAATATATATTCAAATGAAATATATATATATATATATATATATATATATATATATATATATATATATATATATATATATATATATATATATCGTATGAACTCAAATTTTAAAGTAATGGGACGGTTAATTTGTTCTCGTATTTTCTACATAGAGTTTCAACTTGATAAGCATGCTTAAGAGTATGTAATGTCAAGTTGACTAGCATATAATTAAGTGTGTGCCATTGGTTATTCAACTATATTAGTTAACGACAAATTTTTATCCTAGTGGTTGAGACTCTTCATGTGATCAGAGGATGTCATGAATTCGAGACGCATGAGAGATGTGGTAAGATTTTCCTTTCAATTTAATGTACGCGCAATTACGAAATTTTGAAAAAAATGTTTTAAAAGTATCAAACATAATTTTATTTTATATAAATTCATATTTTATTTTTCGCTCAGGGCCCTAAAAATTTCCGAGACAGTTTGAAACTATAATGGCATATTATACATACAAAAAGCTTCAAATTAACTAAAATAGAAAATTCAAAGTTCAGATCCTTGGAAATAAACATAAAATTTGTTAAATAAAATGAAAGAAACATATATTCTATACACATATTATGAAGGCTAACTCTATCTTTATCCTTCTAAACTTGACACAAAAAGTTTATTGTCCCCTAAACTTTTAAAAGTTTCTCTCGGATCCTTGAACTTGGTATAAGTGTATCGTTTTACCCCCCTGAACGTGATAAAAGAGTATTATTGTGCCCTTTAAATGTCATTTGTCAGCTCTTGACTGGAAAGAGAAATAAATATTTTTGAAATGTCAAACCAACCAGTACCCAACACATGGCATTCAGGGGTAAATTGATATACTTTTGCCTAGTGCATGGTAAAAACTGGTACACTTACAAATTTAGGGGGTTAAAATTTTTTTTTAAAAATTAGGGGCGATAGACTTTTTATTCCAAGTATAGATGACTGAAAATGTGTTTAGCCTATTATAAAATATTGAAACTAATATGTTTTAGGATCAATTTTAGCCAGAGTAAATGAAGCGACCGTTGAAGATCCCAAGAAATGAAGAGGCACCTAATTTTTTAGGAGGCGCGGTGTAACAGTTGTTATTTCAGCCTTTCATTTAACCTAGCACGAAAGAAAAAGATTAACTGGAGTATTATGTGCGTGGGCTGGACTTGCATCACTGTAGCCCACCCACTAATTATTTCCAAATTGGACTTTGTTGTTTGGGTAAATTAGGGAATGTCCGTAAAAAATACATATTTAAAGAATATAAATATCTAATTAATAAAAAAATATTTTAAAAAATACTTATTTATAAAATATTATATTATAATAGATTAGAAATATATTTAAAATTTTTAATTTATAGGAAGCTTTATTAATTTAAAAATATTCAAAACGGAAAACCCCTCATCTTTTGAAATCAGAAAATCAGGCAACCTACTATCTTTTACTATTCCGATATCAACAACCATTGAAACCGTCGCCAATGGCTCCTACCACCGCCGTTTCTACCGGTTGCCGCCACCGGCGGAGCCAGGGGGTGGCGGAGGTTGGCGGCCGCCCCCCTCTCCGCCGAAAATGGCAAAACCCGCCTGTATAACTCTTAGGTTTTACTGCAACTTAATAGCAGAGGTGGGCGGTGGGCGGTGGGCGGTGAGCGGTGGGCGGTGGGCGGGTGGTTGAAGAAGAAGAGGGGTTGTTTTCCTTTTGCTTTTAATTAATTGTTCATAATATGGTAACGTTTAAAAAATTAATTAAAAGCCTAAATATCCAACAGCCCCCTACCTATTCTATCCCTTATCTGTAACTCTTTTCGAAAACATAAGTCACAGCTATTTCTTGTCCACTATTAGTAGTTCTTTTCTTTATTATTTTGATGTCTAAATTCATTTATTTTAGATTCAGGTTATTACATTATATGTTATTATTATATATCTTAAAGAAATCAATGTGTTTCATTATTTAAAAAAATAAATTGAAACATTCAATTTAACACATTAACATAATTATTTTGTTGACATAGCTCATAAATAAATTTATCATGCTATAGCAATAAAAATAACATCATTTTTTACAATAAAAATTATTGAATTCATCTTATTTGTAAATACATAAAAATTATTCAATTTTTTTGGTTGTTTGTAACTAGTTTTTATTTAAACGGTGTATCATACACGTACTTTTTAAATACTATTTATTATTTCTCACTAGTCGTTAAACTACAATTATATACTAAGCTTTTGTAGTACATAAATTATGGCTTCCAAAATGTTGGATCGATATGTGGCAAAGGCTTGGATTAGTAGTTGAGGCTTGAAATATGATCCTAGAGGTCACAGATTCAAATTCACATTCCGGCGGGGTGAGATAAGATTTTCCTTTGTTATATATTTATAAACCCAAATGAGGCAATTTAAAAAATACAAAATGTTGGATCGATATGGTTTTACTTTGAAGCACGATAAGATACTACTCTCTTGAAGAAAAGCTCGCCCCCCTTTTACTAGTTTCTGGCTCCGCCACTGGTTGCCGTCCTTTCAAAACTCAAAACCCCTCCTTACCTTCTGTAATTCGTCATTTCTAACAGTTGTCGCCTCCGAAAAATCATTGGTAGGCAAAAGCGGCGGCCTGATTAGCGCCTTTAGGCAATCTCAACCTCCTCAACCCCATAACCTGTCGCCGGAACTCCTTAGGCGTAAAATCGGACAACTGAGTGACTCAATGGGTCGCCGACGGGTCCAACTTCTGGTGTCGGACGGCACGTCTCAGATTGAACTTGCTCTTGAAAAGTGAGAAGTGACGTTCCACTCCAGAGTTCGACAGTGGCTCCACCGCGGCAATGGCGGAGACGAGGAGGAGAGAGAGAATAATAAAGGAGGAGAGAGAAGGAGCCACTGTTGATAATTAGGTGAAGGTAAAGAAGAACAAAAGCAGAGTGGGATATTTATATAGAAAAGGGGGATAAAATGTATTAATATAATTTGTATATTGTTATGTATAACGTATACATTTATTTACTCATCTGTATATTGCTAATATACAGTTCTCAAAGAAATGTATATTAATGAAAAATATATAATTCATTTCAAATAAAATTATATTAAAATTCGTGACATATTTAATACTGTATATTATTATGTAAACAGTCCGTATACTGATATACATTAATTGCAGCTAATATACAGTAAAAATAAAACCGTATCAATGAAATTGTATATAGATAATATACAGTGTCAATGAAACTGTATCTAGCCTATAATCAATTGTATACAATATACAGTCAGCGGTGAGCGGACGACGTTTTGCGCAGCGGCTGCGGCGCCGACCTCTTTAAGATGACGGGGGAGATGCGAGTGATGTGATTGGAAAATGGTTTTGCATGTTTAAATGCTCAAAAGATACGAGATCGAAATCCCGTACTTAAAATAGAGTCGCCACCCGGTTCAGCTCAACCGAAAAAATTTTGGTACGATTTTCCCACCGAGTGGTTGGACCATACCTTAAGTAGAGATTCCAAGTTCGGATGATGTTATCTATTTTTCATTAGGCCAAGTTAAGATACTTCATTCTTTTTTAATCAGTTTAATCCATCCTATTTATTTATGTTTTCAGTTATTTTGTTGTTTTCGCGTTTATCAAGCAATTGAAGTAATGAGTAAAGTGTTTACAGCCGTTCAAAAATAAGTACGGAAAATAAAATTATTACAAGGCTTCCAAGTCCTGTACATTTTTCTATGCAATAAATAAAATACCTGAATGTCTGATATACATCTACCTGCAGAAGATTGATAGCACAGATATGACATATTTTATTTACAATATTATAAAGCCCGGTTGGATGGCTAAAATGAGATTTGAACAACGTTTGCGGAGAAATTCCATTTTTAACCAAATTTTAGATTCGATCGTTGTTTTAACCGGATTATTAGTGAAAATGCCACATGTTGTGGGGTGGGGTCTGTTTTCAGAAGGTTTTGGACCTCCATCGTTGCACTGTATCTCCTAGCTTCGAAAAATAAACTAAGTCGGAAATAAATGAAATGAAAATAGCTGTCCAGAAAGTCATGCCACCGGAGACATGATTGATGTCACCGGAGACATGATTGATGTCACCGGCGACATGGTTGATGTCGCTGGTGACATGGCTGATGCCGCCGGCGACATCATTGGTTGATGCCGCCAACGATATCATTGATGTCATTGGTGATATCATTGATGTCGCTGGTGACATCAATATATTGGCAGGCTACATGGCTTTCTAGGTACCATAAAGAAAGGGTCCTACAAAAAAGTGAGGTTTCTAGGGAATGTGATGCCACCGGCGGTATCAGTGATGTCTCTGGCGACATGGATGATACTGCTGGCGACATCACATGTCTCCGGCGACCTCAATTTCTTTCAACAGCAGCGGGCAGCAGTAAAAAATAATCGAAAACCCAAAAATGAGCACAAATCAACAAAAATTAGCATGAATCAATAGTATTAATGCCAAAGAGCTATGAGACTCAGAATTTTTACCTTAGGGTCATGAATCCAACTCTTCGTGAACTGAACAGAAACACCTCCAAGGAGCTTGTAACGATGATTTAGTAGTTAATTTAAGAGTTTTAGGTCTCCAAATCCTATCAAGTTGATTTTAACATAAAAACCCACTAATTTTAGGCTCACAATCAGAGAGTTCAAAGAAGAAAAACCAGGAAAAATGGATTAGAATCTTTTTCGTACATTTTCTAATTCTTATCTCACCAAAATCTATTTTCTGTCATAATTTTAGCTCAATTTCTTCTTATTGCAGCCTATCAATTTCCCAATTCCAGCTCCCTCTTTTGCAATTTCAGTCCCCCCCTCCCAATTATTTCAGCCTAAGGTTTCTTTTTATAGGCGAATTGGGGTATTTTTTGAGACCTTTTTGACTAATTCCGCCGAAAGTGGCCGAAAGGCTGTCTGTGTAGGGACCCGTTTTAGTCCATACCGCCGGTGACATGGTGATGCTACCGGCGGTATGGCTGATGCCGCCGTCGGTGGTATGGTGATACCGCCGGCGGCATGGATGATGTCGCTAGTGGCATTAGCCTCTAGCATACCGATAGCCAACGAGCCCAAAAGCCTAAAAAGTCGTGAAAAGCTGTCAAAAGCAGGAAAAAGTGGGGTCAAAAGGCATCTTTTTGAATTTTAATTATATTTTAATGGGTATTCTTTAATTTGGGTGTAAATCATCGGTTCAAGCTCCTACCGGATGCGTTATCGGCCACGCCGAACTGGATTCTACCAAGTATAAAATTCACAAGGAATATTATTTTGGTAATAAAAATTCTAAAGAGAACTTTTATTTTGAGGCATTAAAATCGGGTACACGTCATCATCGTCTCGCGAGAGGGACTGCAAAATCCTGTGCCCACAGGCTGCCCCTCGAGGGATCACTGCTGCCACAGGTCAGTATGATCGCACGAAAGAGCAAGGGATAGGAATGATACTTGGGGGATGACTGGCTTGCCCCTTGGTCAGACTTGTGCTTTGCGAAAAAGGTGCCCCTTGGTCAGACTTACGCTTTGTAGATTGGTTGCCCCTTGGATGGACTTACACTTTGTAGATTAGTTGCCCCTTGGTCGGACTTGAGTTTTATGGAAAGTTTGTCCTCTAGTAAGACTCATGCGTTGTGAAGAGTTTATCCTTTGGTCAGACTCACGCTTTGTTGATTGGTTGTCCTTTGGTCAGACTTTGAGCTTTGTGGAGAGATTTATCCTTTGGTTGGACTTAAGCTTTATGGAGAATTTGTCCTTTAGTCAGGCTTATGCTTTGTGGAGATATTGTCCTTTGGTCGGACTTGGGCTTTGTGGAGAGATTTGTCCTTTCGTCGGACTTATGCTTTGTGGGGAATTTGCCCCTTGGTCGGGCTTTCACTTTGTGAGGAGATTGCCCTTCGGTCGGGCTTATGCTTTGTAGAGTGTTTGTCCCTTGGTCGAGCTTTCACTTTGTGGAGTGATTGCCCCTTGGTCGGGCTTTCACTTTGTGAGGAGATTGCCCTTCGGTCGGGCTTATGCTTTGTGGAGTGATTGCCCTTTGGTCGGGCTTTCAGTTTGTGGAGAATTTGCCCCTTGGTCGGGCTTACGTTTTGTGGAGTGTTTATCCTGTGGTCGGTCTTTCGCTTTATAAAGTGATTGCCGCTTAACCGGCTTTCACTTTGTGAGGAGATTGCCCTTCGGTCGGGCTTATGCTTTGTGGAGTGATTGCCCCTTGGTTGGGCTTTCACTTTGTGGAGAATTTACCCCTTGGTCGGGCTTGTGTTTTATGGAGTGATTGCCTCTTGGTCAGGGCTTTCACTTTATGGAGAATTTGCCCGTTGGTCGGGCTTGTGTTTTGTGGAGTGATTGCTCATTGGTCTGGCTTGAGCTTTATGGAGAATTTGCCCATTGGTCGGGCTTGTATTTTATGGAGTGATTGCCTCTTGGTCTGGGCTTTCACTTTATGGAGAATTTGCCCGTTGGTCGGGGCTTATGTTTTATGGAGTGATTGCCCCTTGGTCAGGGCTTTCACTTTATGGAGAATTTACCCCTTGGTCAGGCTTGTGTTTTGTGGAGTGATTGCTCCTTGGTCGGGCTTGAGCTTTGTGGGGAATTTGCCCCTTGGTCGGGCTTGTGTTTTATGGAGAGATTATCCTTTGGTCGGACTTATGCTTTGTGAAGTGATTGCCCTTCGTCGGGCTTACATTTTGTGAGGAGATTGCCCTTCAGTCGGGCTTATGCTTTGTGGAGTGATTGCCCTTCGGTTTGGCTTTCACTTTGTGAGGAGATTGCCCTTCGGTTGGGCTTATGCTTTGTGGAGTGATTGCCCCTTGGTTAGGGCTTTCACTTTGTGGAGAATTTGCCCCTTGGTCGGGCTTGTGTTTTGTATAGTTATGGAGTGTGGTTCGGGGTCATGTTACGATTTCGAAGGGGTGAACTCGAAGGGTGATACGTACAGAGACTGTATCAGGGACCTTCAGTTGGCGTTCTAGGGTGAACCTGAAGGGTGATACATACAAGGACTGTATTAGGGACCTTCAGTTGGCGTTCTGGGGCTGAACCCAAAGGGTGATACGTAGCAAGTCATATCGTAATCTCTGGGTAGTTTACAAAATGAGCGTTTTGGGTTGGCGATTTTGGCTTCGTGCAAGTTCAGGAATGTTAGGGCCAGAACCAGGATTTCACCGCGGATGGCTGAAAAAGTCATGGAGGTAGTTAATGTTGCCGGCGACATTAATGATGTCGCTGGTGCTATAAAATAATGCCGCTGGCGGTATGGGTGCTATGTGGCAGCTTTGACTGGTCAGACAAGTTTTAAATTGGAGGGGGCGATGTCACCGGCGGCATGAGCGATGGCGTTGGCGATATGGCATGATGCCGCTGGCCGCATGAATGCCACGTGGCAGCTTTGACTGGTCGAACAATTTTAAAACTTGAATTGGAGTGGGCGATGTCGCCGGCGGCATGAGCGATGTCGCTGGCGATATGGCATGATGCCGCTGGCAGCATGAATGCCATGTGGTAGCTTTGACTGGTCAAGCAATTTCAAAATTTAAATTGGACGTGGCGATGTCATCAACGGCATGAGCGATGTTGCTGGCGATATGGCATGATGCCGCTGGTGGCATGAGTGAGTAGTTTCAGATAAATTTAAACCTCCTCGAGTTCCGCACGACAGTTTAAAAGGAAGTAAACCCCTTTCTCTTCTTCACATACAGAAACCGTACCTCTCCACATCTTCCAAATCTTTTCAATTTTCTCCGCCATTCCAACTATAAAGAGAATCGCCAAGGCTTTCAGGGGGAAATCTGCTAAGCATAGGGAGAATCTGCCTGATTCCTCTGTCGAGGGGCTGAAAATCCTCTCAGTTCCTGCTGCTTATGGCTTGAAGGAGATGACCAAGATTTATGGGTATGGGATTAATTCCCCCATCACCAATCTGACTCCAGAGAAGGAAAATCACCTCTGCTATATCCAGGTAGTCCCACAAAACTCGAATTTCTTCTTTTTAGGTTGAGTTTTGATTCGGCCTTAGGCTTGAAATCGTGCCATGATAGGAGCCATAAGTGTGAAATAGATTGATTATAAACTGATATTGCATGCTTTAGGTTTAATTTTTACCGTTTTCAGGCTTATTGTTTGATTGATTGCGATTTTTTATAGTTTTAGCACGATGGGTGCGATTTTGGGGAAAATAGGCTCTGCCCGCAGGTAGTGATATCGCCGGCGACATGAGTGATATCGTTGGTAGCATCAATCCTTGCAAAAGGGCCTAAGGAAGTCTAATGTCGCTTCTATTTAAAGCGATGTTGCCGGCGACATCATCCATAACGCCGTCGGTATGGAGTGATGTCGCCGGTGACATCGCTTCTAGCAGAAGTGATATCAGCAGCTTTCTATCAGGTGCCAGTGATGAGAAAATATACAGGACTTATCTATTTTATTTCTGATTTTGCAGCCATATGAACTGACTTATACTGGGGGATGGGCACTATCGGCAAGTGGTGGCACCATATTTCAGAGAAGGACCCCGAGCTTGCGCTCGCCATTAATGAGAAGGGATTTAGGGACCTGGCTCGGATTATGCCAATGCTAATGTCCAAGCTCTCTCATTCAGCCGTGACAGCCCTTACCGAGAGGTGGTTTGAGACCACCCACACTTTTCACTTCTCTTTTGGGAAAGCGATAATTACACCCTCTGATGTCGTAGCTAAGACTCGGCTTCCTTGGATGGACGAGGTCATTCACTTTAATGCTTACATGGATAAATACCATGTCGAGAGGCCTTTGGTGAGGCGGGTGAGGGAGTTGTTCGGTTTGAACCTCGTCTTAGGGCGGTTGTCTTATGGTGAGTTTCGCCAACACTGGACCCAGGTAGATGTAGTGCCTGAGGATGAGAGAGAGCCTTATGTCTAGTCTTTCATGATTTCTTTGCTCACCGTGATGTTCTTCCCAATCTCGAAGAGCAAGATCAATTACGTGCTGATATCTGCTGTGGAGGACGTGGCGGGCATTAGGAGGAAGAATTGGTTGAGGGCCATCTTGGCTCAGCTGTACCTTGGGCTGGATATGGGAGCCCAGTAGAAGGTGAAAGCCCTTCGCCTCTACCATCTGCTACTCTAAGTATATCTTTTTAGAAGCATTTTACTTGATTATGGACGTCTTATTTTCTGTTTAAGCTGACCAATTGCTACTTGTACAGGCTTGGGCTTTTGAGCGTCAGATCCTTCCGCCGATCGAGTTTAAGAAGACTGTACCGCTGGGTTCCCATTTTCTCGCTCGTTGGTGTGGAGGTGTTAGCGGGAAGGCCAAGTACCCTACCAAGTACAGGGAGGTCCTGAGGAGCGCGCGATTGAGCTCGATACGCAATCTTTGACTTAGTCCTTTGTCTTCTGACTTAGAGTCAAACAAAAAGCGTTTATAAATTTATACCGGTTGCTTTGGTTGATTGTTGGTGCAGCTTATATTGGACCCATTTGATGGGGTAGAGAATCTACCAGAGTTTGTAAGGGTTAGGAGGGAGGTGGACGACCGTCGGTTCGTCATGGAGTGTCCATTATCCCAGCAGTGGTATTTAAGGGAGCGCGTCCGGGGCTGGAGGCTTATCCTGATCACCGATAGACAGGTGCTTGCTGATCCTCCCAGGGGCTTATGGTGGCCCCATTTGGTGATCACCTCCGAGGCCGACAAGGCCGATTACATTAAGGGGAACGGCCGAGTGATCCCTAGCGTCCCTAGCCTCTACGAGCAGCACCAGCAGCGTCTACTCCCCTTATGTCCCCGCATCCACAGAAATGATATGATTAAGTATCATAATGAGCAAAGGTTGGAGGAGGAGAAAAGGCACCTCAAGGGTATTATGGATGTTGATGAGGAAGAAGACAAGGAAGATGAGGAGCTTGAAGGCGATGTTGGGATCGAGCCCGAGGGGGAGGATAAGGCAAGTGTGGATGTAGCCGGTGGGAGTGTGCCAATGTCCCAAGGGGGGCAGCGTTCTTTCGAGGTATGATTGCATTTATGTGCATGATTTGTAATTATTCAGGAATGCTGCTGACGTGTATTTTTCATGTTTTTCAGGAACTTGCGAGGAAAAGAGGCCGGGGATAACCAGAGTGGGATGCGGTACTATGATGTACCAGAGGGCATAAACTTCATGGAAGGGCGTCTGGTTAACCCGAAGGAAACCACCTTCCTGCTGATGAATTCTCGAGGCGAGTTCCTCCCTAAGAACATAGGCTCGAGCTGGCATGCTCCAATCTTTATGCCAGAAGACACCACTTATGTAAGGCCTGATAATTGTTTTCTCGTTTACCCTTGGATGCGGGTGTCTAATGATTTGCTTTTTGGATTTTTTAGGTGGCGTGAAGCCATGTGGAGTAGCTTGTAAAGAACAACTTTGCTCTCTGGGATACGCTTATTGGGCAGTCGTTGCTCGTTCAGGTACATTTCCTGTTACGACATAATAAGATGAGATGCATGTATGGATACTATAAATGATATGCATTGTTAAAGTTTTCTCTGATTTGCAGGATTTCTTGGCCCTTTCCTTATCAGATACCGATGCAGCCCGGCAGAGGTACGAGGAGGAGACTGAAGGACTCCAGTGTCGTGTGAGTGACCTTGAGAGTCAACTGGCGGCTACCGTTTAGGAACAGAGGACCAAACAAAATCTGGATCGTGCACACCCCGGTAGCACCAGTCGTAGGGGGGTGAAGATGTCTGCTGGCTGTCGTGCGTTTACTACAGTTGAGGAGTCCAGCAATGTTCCGATGATAGAAGGTAGGGAGGAGAATGAGGATGAGGTTGGTGACTGGCTAGTGAGTCCTGAAGATATTTCATCTCGCCCGGCCGGCAGTGGCGGGTATGCCTAGCTTTATGTTTTCATTTTACCTTTTTTATTTGCGCTTGTACCCTTGATACATTGAGGTTTGGATAATTTGGTTTTGTCGTAGGCTAGATATTTCGAGATATTTGAGTGGTTTGCACCTTTGGGCTTTTTACTTTGAATAAAAATGGATTGCTGTTTGAAAAGGCATTGGAAACGTAGTATAGGATTGTTTATAGGTTTTGTCCAAGTCTGAAATGATGATATTGCTTCTGATGTTGCCCAAAAAGTTAACTCCATATCGCTGGCGGCATCAACTGATATCGCCTAAAATAATCCATGTTGCCGGCGGTATCATTCATATCGCCGGTGGTATCAATTTTTCAAAAACATAGATTTGACCATTTCTTCAAATTCTGCTACGACGAGCCATACTTAACAGCTATGGGGCTTCCTGCGGAGCCTGAAGAACGCAGATTGGAGGGAAATGGGGAAATTTGGGCTCCTAACTTGACTCTATCATTTGCATAGACTGTCCTTTCGAGTTTTTGACCTAACAGACTTATTCTGACTTTTGCATAGATCTAGATGTTTTCAGTCTATCCGGATTTTTTATATTTTTTGATGAGCTCGGAGCTTCTTTGATTAAGCTTACTTATGATGTTTCCATCACTCAATTGCCAGACATTCATACAATCACAAACACGGAGGTTTCAGTATAAAGGACACTTTTATCGAGTGAATCTAACTTGAGTACAAGATGTTAGCAATCATTTCCATTAACGGAACCCCTGGTGTTAACCGGCCTTTACAGGTTTTCAAGTTAACATCTCACTATTTTTCTCTCGTGCCCTAATTTTTGTCTGAACCGCCCTTTTCAGGTTTTCAGTTTAGCAGGCGTTATTGACTTATCCCCTAATTTTTGTACTGCTGGTTTGCGGGATACCGACCGTCGGGTGTTACCCTAATTTTTATCCGATCAGTAAAAGACCAAAAGGTGGGTGATTATCATATATATATTTTTTTGTGCCATTTTTCTGATTTATTTCTTTTATTTAGACCCGATAATGCTTAAGCCTATCCTAATTGACTAGACCGATGAGCTCGCTCTCGTCTGCGCTCGTGACTTTAATAGCCCCGCTCATTTGGTACTATCTTCAGCCACATGATGACCTCCTCAATCTGATGTGAACTTAACATCTATATCGGAAGGTCTCAGACGCTTCAGTGCTGAGTCTATGACTTTTGGTGAGGGCGTTGGGTATCTAATTTATTATTGTATATTTGGTTGTGCTTTTGCAGATTCTCCAAGTTCTTTAATGTCCGTTCGGTTTTTGCCTGGATCGCCCGATTCGTTTTGACCTTCAAAGTTACGTCGAGTAACCTTGTTTTGATTCTGGTGGTCCGTGTTGCATGGAGTTTAGTTTGTGGGGGGTTTTAGCGCTTACATAGAGCCTCCCTGATTGGTTCAAGTGCCATTTTGATTGCTATTCTGAGTGCTCCTCCAGTCTACGGTTTGTATGGCCCTTTCTGTTTAGGCCTGAATTTGCTACTTGTACCGGTGGTGGAGGGTTTTTGAACAAGTGATATTTAGTTTGGGGACCTTTTGCTGGATGCCTTTGAAGGGTGAGGCGGTAGTTTATTTTGTTGGTTTATTTAGCGAGCTGATCGAGACATCGGTTGTGCGCTCATCTTTGTGGCTCGTGGGATGAAGGTGCTTGGCCTCATACTTGATGCTCTAGGAGGTGGTTGCCCCCTGATCTTTATTGGTCGAGGGGTTTGGTGCGGGTTGGTTTGTGTTGGGTGAAGATGTGTTCTTCTGCGAATTTGGTCATCTCCTTGGCGGTGACATTCATCTATGATGTTTATTTGATCGATTCTCGGTGGTGTATGCCTTGATTTTTTGTTTCAGGGGACCAGTTGATACTTCTTTGGTAGCTTGAAGGTGTACCGTGGTAGGGTTACTGAGTTAATTCTGAAACAGACCCTTGGTGTTTAACAATCTGATTATTGATCTTAAGCAAAAGCATTATCATGGTCTTTAGGCACTTTATTATCTCACATGTGTTTGACAGGAGTTAAATTATTAGATTTGATTACCATATGAGAGCCTACATCTGTACTCAGCTTAATTTCATTCAATAAAATATCTTGAATACTGAAAGCATCGTGTGTATGTTCATATGAAGGTGTGGATCAAATGATAGAGACATGACATAAGTAAGTAAAATGGAAGTTGCTCATGGAGCTAAAAAGTATAAACTCTAAGTATTGCAAATCAAGATTCTTCGTCCTTGCTGTCAGAGCGAGACTTTCCTCTACCATTGGAGTAGATGGCCTTAATGAGATCTTGTGGCGCATTCCCTTGTTTAGGAAAGCTGGGATTGATCGTCTGTGTCTGGTCGGTAAACTCTGGTAAGGGGCTGGATGCCCTTTTAGGGTCGATAATCTTCTTATCCTTCACCAGATGTTGGATGGTGCAAACTAAAGCTTTGCATTCATTGGTGTGGTGACCTGACATGATGTGATATCCGCAAAAGCCTTTTCCTTCTTCCCTTGTGGGAGGATTGAATTCGCGAAGAGGTTTAAGAATGCCATCTTCCCTTAATCCAGTGAAGATTACATTAAGCGGCAGTTTCTATGGATTTGTGCTACACTTAAGGCCATTGTTTGGCTGAATGGTGGCAGCTGATGCCAGTTTCTGGGAGGTCTCTTGGTCCACCATGATTTGAGGTAGGGGTATGGGTGAATCAGTGTTTTGAAAGTCCTGGTTCTCCTCTAATTGGACCCTCCTCTCTTTCTGATTGCATCCTACTGTCATCAATTTATGCGAGAAGTCTTCAACTTTGTGTTGCATGAACTGATCATACTGAGGAGGAGTCGGGGTAGCGGGGATCTTAAACTGTGATGGAGTGACCAACATTAGAGTCAGGATGTTAAAGAATGATAGAAGAATTGGACTCTGGGCTCCTACCCTTTGTCCGGGGCAAGCGGTTGGCAGTGATTGTCGGAGTGCATTATTATCGGGTGTCATGCCCGGAGATCGCATGACCTGGCCAAAGTTCTGACTTCCTAGGGCTTTCTTGATGGATACCCATATAGTTCCTGAATGATGTTTTAGAACTGATCCGAGTTCAGAAACTGGATGATAGCGGTGGTGATCTCTGACCCAAGAGACGAAGGGTGAACTGCTGCTCCTAAGGTGGGGGATAGACTAGCCTGTTCTCTGGGTAAGGCAGAGTTGTCATTGCAAGGAAGAGATATGGCTGGCTGTGAAGGTCTCGGTTTAGGAGGAAGACTGTTTAGGATCATGAATTGTGGGTCAGACCATGAATGGGTTATAAATGGTATGGATGGTATGCTTTTTTTTGGAAGCGGTGCGTGATATGTATGGCTGCACGTAGGTGTGGTTAGAGATGACGTGATGGCTTATCCCTCCATCATACGTGGGACATTTGTATCTCACACTACCATAGTGATATGTGGTGACGCAACAGAGGCACAAAAGCAGTCCTACGTATGTTGCTAAGCTTCTTCCGTGGGCGGAAGTAGTAAGGGTAAGTTGATTCATTTTTGGCTCTTAAAGCTGATGCATGGGTGCATGATTATGAAGTATATAGCAAGTAAATCGTCCCTCTTCCAACCTTATGACTCTCGCGTAACACCTCTTTGGAAGGATGGAGTTTTGGCTTCTTCACCGATAATGGCAAAAGAAGCGCATCCCAATTATTTTATTTTTTGTTTTGGTGATCCTAAGGGAATGATGTGCAAAGGCTTTTTCTAACGCGGCTTTAGTATAGGGTTGTTGATGTAGAAGGTTCCCATTTACCTTGATTCCACATTACTCAACCACTCCCAAACAAGTGTGATTGTAGGAGTTTACGTGTTAGTTAAAACGAGTGATCCACCCACTAGGGATCCTCAATTCCAACAGGGCATGAGTGATGCTTCGTGAGCTTCTCGGGTAAAATAGGGCACCTAAAAATTACTGAACTACATACACGCGTAAGGATAAAACATTATAAAAAAGAATGAAGTTTTAATTTGGTCAATGATTTCAATACATCATCAAAAACTTTTAAACTTTATGAGAAGATAAGTTCAAGAGATCATCCCTAGTAGAGTCGCCACTATAAGTGGACGGCGTTTTGTGTGGCGGCTGCTGCCCCGGGCTGGCCTCTTTAAGATGACGGGGGAGATGCGAGTGATGTGATTGGAAAATGGTTTTGCATATTTAAATGCTCAAAAAATACGAGGTCGAAATCACGTACTTAAAATAGAGTCACCACCCGGTTCAGCTCAATCGAGAAATTTTTGGTACAATTTTCCCACCGGGTGGTTGGACCATACCTTAAGTAGAGATTTCGAGTTCGAATGATGTTATCTATTTTTCATTAGGCCAAGTTAAGATACTTCATTCTTTCTTAATCAGCTTAATCCATCCTATTTATTTGTGTTTTCAGTTATTTTGTTATTTTCGCGTTTATCAAGCAATTGAAGTAATGAGTATAGTGTTTACAGCCGTTCAAAAATAAGTGCAGAAAATAAAATTATTACAAGGCTTCCAAGTCCTTTACATTTTTCTATGCAATAAATAAAATACCCGAATGTCTGATATACATCTACCTACAGAAGATTGTTAGCACGGATATGACATATTTTATTTACAATATTATAAAGCCCGGTTGGATGGCTAAAATGAGATTTGAATAGCGTTTGCGGAGAAATTCCATTTTTAAACAAATTTTAGATTCGATCGTTGTTTTAACCGGATTATTAGTGAAAATGCCACATGTTGTGGGGTGGGGTCTATTTTCAGAAGGTTTTGGACCTCCACCGTTGCACTGTATCTCCTAGCTTTGAAAAATAAACTAAGTCGGAAATAAATGAAATGAAAATAGCTATCTAGAAAGTCATGCAGCCGGAGACATGATTGATGTCGCCGGCGACATGGTTGATGTCGTTGGTGACATGGCTGATGCTGCCGGCGACATCATCGGCTGATGCCGCCGGCGACATGATTGATGTCGCTGGTGGCTTGGATGATGCCGCAGACGATATCATTGATGTCGCTGGTGACATCAATATGTTGGCAGGCTACATGGCTTTCTGGGTACCATAAATAAAGGGTCCTACAAGAAAGTGAGGTTTCTGGGAAATGTGATGCCACCGACGGTATTAGTGATGTCTCTTGCGATATGGATGATACCGCCGGTGACATCACATGTCTCCGGCGACCTCAATTTCTTGCAGCAGCAGCGGGCAACTGTAAAAAATAACCGAAAACCCAAAAATGAGCACAAATCAACAAAAATTAGCACGAATCAGTAGTATTAATGCCAAAGAGCTATGAGATTCAGAATTTTCACCTCAGGGTCGTGAATCCTACTCTTCGTGAACTGAACAGAAACACCTTCGGGGAGCTTGTAACGATGATTTAGTAGTTAATTTAAGAGTTTTAGGTCTCCAAATCCTATCAAGTTGATTTTAACTTAAAGACCCACTGATTTTAAGCTCACAATCAGAGAGTTCAAAGAAGAAAAACCAGGAAAAATGGATTAGAATCCTTTTTCCTACCTTTTCTAATTGTTATATCACTAAAATCTATTTTCTCTCTCAATTTTAGCTCTATTTCTTCTAATTGCAGCCTATCAATTTCCCAATTTCAACCCCTCTTTTGCAATTTCAGTCCCCTGTCCCAATTATTTCAGCCTAAGGTGTCTTTTTATAGGCAAATTGGGGTGTTTTTCAAGACCTTTTTTCACTAATTCTGTCGAAAGTGGCCGAAAGGCTGTCTATGTAGGGACCCATTTTAGTCCATGCCGCCGGCGGCATGGTTGATGCCGCTGGTGGTATCAGCCTCTAGCATACCGACAGCCAACGGGCCCAAAAGCCTAAAAAGTCGTAAACAGTAGTCAAAAGTGGGAAAAAGTGGGTCAAAAGACATCTTTTTGAATTTTAATTATATTTTAATGGGTATTCTTTAATTTGGGTGTAAATCATTGGTTTAAGCTCCTACCGGAAGCGTTATCGGCCACGCCGAACTGGATTCTAACAAGTATAGAATTTTGGTAATAAAAATTCTAAAGAGAACTTTTATTTTGAGGCATTAAAATTGGGTATACGTCATCATCGTCTCGCGAGAGGGACTGCAAAATCCCGTGCTCACACCAGCTATATACGATAAGGGAACCAAAAGTTTTGTAGAAAGCACAACATTAATTGTTCATAAACTGAAAATATATGCAACAACACAAAAGCGTATATAATATACGGTTGTCCATTTAGAGTACGACATATGAGAAAAAATCAGGATTCCACAAAATGCTACAAAACAGACCTTGTAAAGTTACTTCTCTAATGATAGAAATAGATATGTAAACATTATTGATGCATGACGATACTAAAGCACTAGGTTGGGCAAAATGAACCCTTTTGCTAATGGTGTACAATATAGGTGCGTACCCTTAAAAGATACTGTGCACGTATGAATAGTATTGATGCATGACAATACTAAAATCCTAGGTTTGGCAAAATGAACCCTTTTGCTAATGGTGTACAGTATAGATGCCTACCCCTAAAAGATATTATGCACGCATGAACAGTATTGATGCATGACGGTACTAAAACCCTAGGTTGGGCAACCTAAACCCTTTTAGTAGCGGCGGATCATATATATCGCAACGAATTAGGGTAATAGCTGCAATTCATACACCGATAGTTTTAAAGAGCTAACCTCATTAATATTAGAAGAATTGTATATCAATATACGGTTGACAATATATAGTTTCATTTATGAAAGTATTGTATATCAATATACAGAATATTTACAAAATAATGTCCAGGAGTGAAATTGTGTATCAAGTACTCTATATCAATATACAAAATATTTACATAATAATATACAAGATTAAACAACTGTTTAACAAGTTCTGTATATTAATATACGATTGTGTACACAATGGGTACCACCGACATTGATTCCGATTCCCTTTAAACCAGTGCCGCAAAAACTGAAAACCCCTCCTTCCGAAACTGGAAAAATTCTTGACCACTCACACCGTCAAAATTGTCGCCTGAACTGTCGCCGTCAAAACCTTCGCCTGAACTGTCGCCGTCGAAACCATCGAAACTGTGATTCCGATTCCCTTTGAAACTGTCGACGTCGCCTGAATTGAATACCGTCGCCGATTCCCTCTATAATTTCATAAATGAAAACCGATTCAATTATGATTGAAATCAGAAAAAATAGAAGAAATCGATATTGAGATAGCAAAAATAGATGAGATCAGAAAAGATCGTATTTGATTCAATTATGATTCAAATACGGAATTAATTGAAATTGGGATAGGAAATAAATATAAATATTCCCTCTATAATTCCCTAAATGAAAACCGATTCAATTATGATTGAAATCGGGAAAAATGGAAGAAATCAAAATTGAGATAGGAAAAAATGGATGAAATCGAAAAGAATAGTATTTGATTCAATTATGATTCAGATACGGAATTAATCGAAATTGAGATAGGAAATAAATCAAAATTTGAAAATCAGTAACTCCTGCTATGAAGGGATTTCCTAAATAACCGATATAGGAGGTAGTCGTAGTTAATAAATATGTTTAATAAAAAATGTGCATAAAATAATGTATGTAATGCGGGCATTTTAAGAATAAATATGTCATTGAAGTGCATTTATTTGGGTACCCATATTTATTTGAAAAAGTTACACGTGTTAAATTTGGTGGCCCCCTGAAACACTTATTGCATCCCTTGAATTTAGGAATTTATTAGCTCTATATTTTATGATTAGGGTGGTAAACGAGTCGAATTAAGTTGAGCTTTATGTTGGTTATGTTCGTTTATTAAGTTTTTAGCGAGCTCGAGCTTAGTTTTGAGTTTGGTTTGAACTTAAAATTTATGTTCATAAACGGTTTATTTGATAATTAATTTATTCACGAGAAGTTCACGAATATTAACGAGCTTATTTATTTTATTTATAAATAAAAATAATAATATCAAATTTATTATATTATATTTTATACTTGTAATGCTCTTTAGTTATTACACAATACATTGTTAAAAATTGTCAATTCAACATTTATAAAATTAAATGATAAATAAATAGTATGAAAATTATAAATATTTTAAGTGTATATACCTATAACTAATTTTTACTCATTATAAAAGTTTGATTTTTAATGTGTTAAAATGATAGTGAATGTAGTTCGAGCATTTAACGAGCCGGTTCATGAATTTATTCACGATCCTTTAATCGAGCATGTTCACGAGCTTTTAAGTCGAGTTTAGGCTTGTTCATGTTCGGTTCATTTACAAACCAAGCCCAAAAATTATGTTCACGAACAGCTCATTAATAAATCGAGTCGAGCTTTTATCGAGCCGAACACTGAATTGCTCATGAACGGCTCGACTCATTCACAGCTCTGTTTATGGGAATACTTTTTTCAATTTGGAACAGTACTCCAATATTACTATAGGTAAAAATTCTCATGGAGTAGTTATAGTTGGATTTCCCGTAAATTTCACAAATTCCTACTTTGATTAATAATGTAAATCGAGAAATTTTGTATGTGCCCCTTGTGAATTATGTTACAAAATTTGGTTAAGCATATTAATAAAATTTGAAATTCTACAAAATTTGGATATGCAAGGAATGCAATTGTTATGGCAACGCTGGAGAGAATGCCCGAAGACTTTAGATAGGAAACAATTGACTCGCTTATCTACGAAGCGACATCTAGAATGAGAGATAAGTTGGGCTATGTTGAACTCCGTGAAATCACTGAACATAAGCGACTAATAAAAGAGGAGAGGGAAAAGTTATCCCGATTGGAAGCATCGGCAGGATCAAATTGTTGGAAACAATGATCCGGAACACTAATATCTGGATCAGGTTTGAAGTAAACAAAACCTAAGTATAAGACTTATCCGGATAATTCAAAGCAACATGACCCAAAACACCAAAGAACTGAAGCTATATCATTCGGAAAACTATGACATTACCAAGTCCTAAACAAGGCACTCAAGTCAAGACAAGTACCTAAGCATAAAAGGAATTATCCAGTTAAAGTTTGGAAAGGAAACAAACTAATAACTGTCAAGACTAGCATCCGAAAGAATTGATTGAAGCTGCACTGAAATAAGGCAGATCCGGAGATATAGAGTCTGAAGATATCCGGAAGACTCCTATGTCAGACAAAGGGGAAAGTTTCAAATATAACTTTCCCTCCACCTTTTGGTCTATGAAGCCAAAGATCCTTTCTCCAAAATAAAGACAAAATGACAGCTTGCATTTTTCAGAGAAAGGACAAAAGGACTGACACCGGACTGAAAAAGCTGAAAACCTTTTTCACCAATAAGGAGGCGCGTGGAGCTCACACCAAAAAGCAATTGGTATAAAAGTTGGTGCATCACAAAATGCCAAGGAAAACAATCATTGACAACTTTTCAGCCTCAATCCCAAGATTTCAAACGAGTCAAATTGCAGTCTAACGGATTGATCAATGGCTCCGGAAGTGCCACCTATAACCTGATCAAGGGTGAAGATTTATTTCAAGTTCAACAACCCACAACGGCTACATTTATGATCGAAGCCTATAAAAGGAGCTCTTCACCATTTGAGAAGGTGACTGGTTGATTTACAAAAGCAAGTAACAAAGCATACTCTTTCAATCAGTTGATATAATCCCTCCAAGAACCAGTTAACTCAAAATCTGTTGTAAGGATTCCTAAGTAAGCTATAAACTTACAGAACTCCAAACCAAACCTTTGATTGAAACCAAAGTGTAAGATCTCCAACTTGGGTGAGTTGTGAGATTGGGATATAACTTAAAGTTGGTGCTTTAAGCGAGAACTCCCTGTAGGAATCAGCTTAGATTTGGGGTAGAAGGCTAAGTGGTATATCCTACAAAAGACTCAAAGGACTCAGCTAGGAGTTGGCGATTCTAGTGGTATATCCTACATCCGGAAGGGGTACCATCCGGAGACAAGTTGTAAGGCTTAATTCCTGCCAGTTGGAAAGGAATCCACTAGTGAAAAGCTCGGAGGAGGGAAACTCCAGGGACTGGACGTAGGCGGGGCCAAACCAGTATAAAATACTTGTGTTTGATTTTCTTTCCTTTATCTTATTGCATTATATTGTTATAACTGCATCATCCGGATCCATCATCCAGTTCATAATCAAACACGCTACATCCGGATCCAACATCTGGATTAGAAAGCTAACACGCTACACTAAGACATTTCAAAGTCTTTTAATTCCACGAAAAAGGGCCATTCACCCCCTCTAACCTTATAAAGGCCCTAACAGGGACCAAAAAGTGGTATCAGAGTAAGTGCTTAAACCAAAGGTCTAACAATCTTGAGCTAAATGTCCATTGATTTTGATTCGAATATCAAAATGAGTTTTCAAAACTCACAACTCCTTTCCGAGGGTATGTCCATTACCTGTCCTCCACTCTTCACCGGTGAATGCTACACATTCTGAAAAAAACCGGATGAAGAATTTCATTCAGGCTCAAAGCATACAAGAATGGTTAGTTATTAAAGATGGCTCATATGAGCCTAATTGTGAAGTAGGAGGTGTAACCACCCGTAAGCCATCAAGCATGTGGGATGAAAATGATTTTAAGAAATTGCGTGAAAACGTAAATGCTATTAACATGCTTTATTGTGATCTTAGTGCAGCTGAGTTTAACAGAATATCCAGATGCAAAACTACAAAAGAAATTTGGGAGAAGCTGGAGGTGACCTTTGAAGGAACCACCAAAGCAAGGGAAGCCAAACTCGATTTGCTTCAGCAAAAGTTTGAATCCTTCAAGATGGAACCTAAAGAATCAATCAACAGTATGAACACTAGATACACCAATCTAGTGAATTAGATGAAAAGGTTTGGAAAAGAAATCTCTGAGGTAGAGATGGTCAAGAAAGTGCTCCGGAATCTCACCAAGGAATGGGACAACAAAAAGACTGCCATTGAGGAAGCTCTTGACTTAAACTATTATAGTTATGATGAACTCATTGGTAATCTTCTAACTTAAGAACTATCCTTGAAGAGATATAATCAATAAGAGAAAAGCCCGAGGAAAGGAAGAAAGCCATCGCACTTAAAGCAGAATCCATCGGATCAACTTCATCCAAAGTAGAAGAGCAGATAGATGGATCAATGAGCACCAAAGATCAACTTGCTCTACTAACCAGAAGGCTGAATCGATTCATACAAAAGAAAGATAGAAGGAAATAAAAAAGGTATGAATCCAGAAAACCAAGAGAAGGCACTTCTTGAAGAGACAACCCTAGAATGAATCCAAAAGAAAAGAAGGATCCGGAGAAAGAAGCTGCATGTTTTGAGTGTGGTGAGAAAGGCTACTTCAAAATAAAGTGCCCCAAGCTCAAAAGAACTAAGAAGCTCAAAAAGAAGGCAATGGTTGCTGCTTGGAGGAATAGCAAAGAAAGTAGCAGCTCATCTTCAATAGAAGAAGAGGAGACTATGAATTGTGCATTCATGGCTCTGACTGATCCGGAAGCAGAGCAATCCGAAAGGAATGCCTCCAAGTAGGAAACAGTGCAAATTGAAGAATGAGAATCAGATACAGCAAACACTGAGGTAAATTATTGTTCTAATTCTGCTTCTAACCTTGACCTTAAAAAAGCTCTATCTATTGTTATAAAGGGTGTAAAGAAGAATGCAAAAGCAATCAAGTCCCTTAAAAGAGCAGTATTAGAGTTGGCAGAAGATGTTGAAGTAATGGCACAAGACATCAATCTGGTTAGAGCAACCAAGCATATTGATGTTGTAGAGGAAAACTTCTTGAGGAATCAAGTCCAGATCCAAAATGCAAATGTAATGGGACTGGATAGAGAAATCAATCTATTAAAGGAAGCATTTAGGAAGAGGCCAAAGATAAAGGCTCCAAGAAGAGATAATTTTCCTCCTGCTCAGAACAGATTTCAAAGGATCCCTAATCAAAAGATGAAGGAAGTTAGCTGGCAACCACAAGCTCAAAGATATACCACTGCTCAGTAGGGAAAGGCTAAGGTAGCTTATAGCCGACGGCCTATCAAACAAAGAAGAAACCATTGAGCAGAAGTTGCACCTCCAACCAGCTTCCGGATTAACACCGAACCATCCACCAGTGTGCAAAAAGCTGGGTATAAAGGCAACTATAGGAAAAAGGATCTGGAGAAGATCAGCGAGAAGCAAAAGCAAAACATACCTATTTCAGTGTGCGGGTTTTATGGGAAAAAAAATCATATTACCAAATCATGTAGATTAAAAAATAGTTATTATGATGTTTATCCTTGGCCTGAGATGGTTATTAACCCAAAAGGACCCAAATCTGATTGGGTACCCAAACCCACTTGATTTTTTTTGCAGGTATGCCTTAGATCCACAGTAGATCAACACATATGGTACATTGATAGTGGATGCTCAAGACACATGACAGGTGATGAGAAGTCCTTCATCACATTAACCTAAAAGAAGGGAGGCAAAGTAAGCTTCGGAGACAATTAAAAGGGACAGATCATTGGTCATGGAACCATTGGATCATAGTTCAAGATAGAAGATGTCTCATTGGTTGATGGAATGAAATTCAACTTTCTAAGCATGGCCCAACTCTATGACAAAGGAAGAAAAGTCACATTTGATTCTGGAGGCTGCTCAATATATGATACTAAGTCCAATCAACTTATTCTTAATGCACCTAGAGTAAATAATGTCTATTCTGTAAACATTAAAAATGATAAGAAGAATATATGCTTGGTGTCTAAAGATGAAGAATCGTGACCATGACACCGGAGGTTGGGACATATAAGCATGAACCTCTTTTCCAAACTAGCCAAAAAGGAATTGGTTGTGGGTTTGCCTAAGGTTGCTTTTGATAAAGATCATTTGTGCACTACATGCCAACTAGGTAAATAACATAAGAAAAGTTTCCCTTCGATGTCATACATTCCTTCCAAAAGAGTACTTGAGCTCTTGCATATTGATCTCTTTGGTCCAATCAAGCCATTGAGTTTAAATAGAGCTCATATTGAATAGAGCTCTCATTAAAAAGACCATAGAAAAGACCTCATATGAAATCTGGAAGGGAAGAAAAACCAAAATCGGGTATTTCAAAGCATTCGGATGTAAATGCTACATCCTGAATTATAGAGAGCAACTAGGAAAATTTGATCCTAAATCCGATGAAGCAATTTTCCTTGGCTACTCAACAGATAGTAAGGCTTACAGAGTCTTCAATAAACGAACTCAATCTGTGGTAGAGTCTATACATGTAGATATCAATGAGACTAACACTATAGGAAAGAAAAGCTACACTCTAAAAGATCTAGTTCCAGAAGTTGAAAAATCTGGAGAAAAGAAGGAAGCAGGAATTCCTGATTTATTTCAAATCAAGAAGTACAAAGAGGAAGATGAAGGAATATCCTTTGATCTAGAAGAACATCAAGTTAATCTTAACCCACAAGAGATTAACTTCAATGAAGACCAGGAAAGGGTAGTTGCAGCTGAAGTGGAGCAAATCCTAGTTCAAAATGAAGGCCTAAAGAGAGAGATCCGGACCCACAGAGATCATTCTATTGAAAATATTCTAGATGATGTTCAGAATCCGATTAGAACTAGAGGTTAGCTCAATTGGATGATGAGCCATACTACTTTTGTCTCTCTCATGGCGCCAAAGAAATTTCAAGATGCTGAAGGAAGAGCTAGATCAATTCACCAGGAATGATGTATGAGATCTAGTGCCCCCTCCTAAAGGAAAATCAATCATTGACACCAAATGGTTGTTCCGAAACAAGCTTGATGAATCTGGAGTAGTGGAGAGATATAAGGCAAGATTAGTTGCCCAAGGCTACAACCAGTAAAAAGGGATTGATTTTGAAGAAACCTTTGCTCCTGTAGCAAGTCTGGAAGCAATCCGGATCCTATATGCTTTTTCATCGTTCATGGGGTTCACACTATACTAAATGGATGTCAAAAGTGCATTTCTAAATGGTGTTATTCAAGAAGAAGTCTATGTTAAGTAACCACCCGGATTTGAAGATCCAAAGCATCCGGATCATGCCTACAAGCTGAAGAAGGCTCTCTATAGATTAAAGCAAGCACCAAGAGCCTGGTATGAGAGATTGATCTCATTCCTTATATCTAAGGGTTATATCAGAGGTAGAGCAGATACTACCTTATTCATCAAAAAGAAGAAAAATGATATCATTCTAGTTTAAATTTATGTGGATGATATCATATTTAGAGCCACTGATGAAAAGATGTGTAAAGAATCCAGCTCTCAAATGCAGAAGGCATTTGAGATATCCATGATGGGAGAACTCAACTTCTTCCTTGGTCTACAGACTAAGCAAAGTCCGGATGGGATTTTCATTAACCAATCAAAGTACACCAAGCAGATCTTGAAGAAATTTAAAATGGACAAGAGCAAGCCTATGTCCACTCCAATGGGATCAGATACAATCCTATCCAAGGACTATGAAGGAGGCAATGTTGAACAAAAACTCTATAGAGGGATGATTGGCTCACTCCTATACTTGACAGCTAGCAGACCTGACATACACTATACAGTTTGCTACTGTGCAAGGTATCAAGCCAATCCTAAGGATTCTCATCTCAAGGCAGTCAAAAGGATCCTTAGATACCTTCTAGGAACCGCTAAAGTTAGGTTATGGTATCCTAGTAATGGAGATTTTACACTCTAAGGGTTCACTGATGCAGATTATGGCAGATATATTCTTGAGAGAAAGAGTACATCCGGAGGCTGCCATTTCCTTAGAGATTGCTTAGTATCATGGTATAGCAAGAAGCAAACTTCAGTCGCCTTATCCACTATAGAATCAGAGTTTATGGTAGCTGGAAGTTGTGTTGCTCAACTCCTATGGATCAAACAATAACTTGAAGATTATAGAGTTCAATCCGGATGTGTTAATGTCATGTGTGACAACAAGAGTGCTATTGATATGTCAAAGAATCTAGTTCTCCATAGTAGGATGAAGCATATCAACATAAGGCACTATTTCATCAGGGATCATATAATGAAGAAGGATGTTGCATTGGTCTATATTCCAACCAATGAGCAAAGAGCTGATATCTTTACTAAGCCTTTAAGTAAAGATCAATTTGGGAAGCTGAGAGAGTCAATTGGGATGTAAAATCCAATTTAGGAAGAATCTGGAAGATAACTTTAAATTAAGCAGGAAGACAGCTGGGAGAAGTTCTATTCCGAAAGATTGCCACGTTAACCGACAAGAATGACATATAGCAGTAAAAGTGCATAAAGGTAACAGTTACTTTTTGAATTTCAAAAGTCCATTGGCTGTTACACGCGCGGTAAATACAACAGTTATTTCAAAAATAAACCTTTCCAATTCTCTGGTTAATCTGAATTTACCTCTCTCCAAATATTTTGACTGCCATGTCATCAATCCAGTGAAACAACCGACATCCGGATTACTAAAATACCCTCACTCTGAAAACTCTATAAAACCCCCAAAGTTCATCCTCTTCCTCACGCGAGCAACATACTCTTACTGTTACTCTACTAATTTGAAAACTCAGAACCCTAATTCCTCCAAATCCTTCCAAATGGGAGCAATCAAAATCTCACATACACCTAAAATCTTTCCTAGCAAGAATATCTTTCAAGAGTCTGATTTGAAAGATTCTGATTTTACTCCCTTAAACCTAAAAATTAATGAATCAGTGATTCCCACTAATTATCTGGGTGATGAGTACCTCTTCAAAACTACCCCCTACTCAACTCTGATTAAGAATCAAAATTTGGGTAATTTTTTAAAAATAAACTGCCTAAACTACCCTAATCTCGTCCGAGAATTCTATGAGAATCTCTGTGCTCATAATCACTATGATGCCCTACAAACAAAAGTCCAGGGGAAGGACATCACCATCACACCAGAATTTTTTGAAAAGTGCTTTAACATGAAGAACTCCGGAGTCTTGATGAGGAAAAATGGAGACGAAATGGGTGTTGACTATACCCCAAAACTCTGGCTTCATGAGAACTACTTTGGAGATTAGTTCTTCACCTATTTCCCAAAAACCCCAAGGTACTTGTAACATGCCATGGTGAAATTAATACTAATCCAGAAGGGATCACTGACTATAGTATCTTCTTTCCAACACTACATCCTACAGCACTAGGTTGGGTGCGTAGAAACTAATTGGTCGGTCCTCATCATCAGCTACCTCAAGAGCCACGTAAACTCTCATGGTGCTTTTATCACCCGGATCCTCCAAGCTACGGGAGTTGATTTCATCGGATTTAAAGGTCTGTCTGAAAAGGCTATTCTCACGAAGAACTTCAAGAATTTGTGGTATGATAAGGTTTGGAACAAGGAAAAGGCCAAGAAGAAGAGGGATGAGAAGAAGACAAAGGCCCATAAAACTGTGGATCCGGACGTGGAAGCCCCTGCTCCTAAGAAACTTAGAACCACTAAGGCCAAGTCTCAAAAGCAAATAGCTATGGTTCTGGAAGAGGTTGATGAGGACTCTCTACCCCTCACTCAGATTCTAAAAGCTAGTCTTGAGAAGCCTAAGGCAAGGGGGAGATTGATTAAAGCAGCAGCAAAGAAGGGAAGAAATGTTATTGATGCAATTACTATTAAAGCCATTGAGGTAGGAAGAAAGAAAGCCAAGAGAAGCCTGGCAGAAATGGAAGATGATAATGAGGATACTGAGGAGAAAGACCAGCGCCCAAGAAATAGTTGATCCTGAAAGGCCTAACATTTGATGAGATAGTTGCTATTAAGGCGCAACAAGCAACAGAAGGAAGAAATTGGCTGGAATTGTATTGAATGAAGAAGCCAAGCAGCATAGAGAAAAAGCTGCCTTGGTAAAAGCCAAACAATCTAAAGGGAAGAATGTTCTAGGGCCACTAAAATTATTGGCCCGGATTATGAGTAATTTGACATCATTTGACAGCTCATCAAGGAAAATGCTCAAATTAATCGGGAAATAACAGAAGGCCCTAGTGCCTCATCCGGAGCCACTCTAGCCATGGTACTTCTCATTTTGGTGGACTCAAACGATATGGGTACTCTGTCTAAGATCCCAAAAGTGGATGCATTCATTTTTACATCTAGATAAGAGCATCTTCTGGAGAATCTACTGAATGAGAAGGCAGTGGTTATAAATCTTAAAAGTCCTTTAAAGGCATCTGGAGAGGATGTTGAGGAACATGCCAATAGTCCTAGAGAAGTGGTTGTAAGTCCTGTAAAGATAAGTGAAGGCATGGCTGAGGATAGTTCCAGCCATCCAAGGGTTGAGGAGGAAGAAGTGGAAAGAGAAGAAGAATCAAATCAGAATCAGACCAAATAAACCAACGAGGTAAATTTGGCCTTACTTTGATTTGATTCTAATATTGAGAATATTGCTGCTGAAGACAAGGACAACTTAGCTACAGACTCTCAAACTATAGTTAAGGATCTAGTGCCTATCTCGAATGAAAAGACTCCGGAGGAGGGATTGGGTCTTGGATCCAAAGGGCACACTTCTGAAGTAGACCCTAAGGGGGAGGCCAATCCAGTGAAAAGCTTGGAAGGAGAAGAAGAAGAGCGGGAGGATGAAGATATGGAAGGTGAGGACAATGAGGAAGAAAGTTCATCCGAATCATCTGGAGATGGCTCATCTGATCCACTGGAAGACAACTTTCCTCCATCCACTGCTCCAGTCACCCTACTTAGACATAATTCAAAAGACTCCAAGGCTACTATAGCACTCAAACTCCTACAAGAGGCCACTCTTGAATAGTCTGAAGAAGGGTTTGTAAAGAAAAGCCTCCTGACCATATGCACGCATTTGAAAGCAGTGGAGAAAGAAATTATGAAGCAGTAAGGGTCCAAAATTCAAAAAGAACTGGATGAAATAAAGGGGAGTCTGAAAAGGGTTGAAGAAAAAGTGATGGACTTTCCTACTCCATGGGCCATAGCAGAAGCCTCTCTCTCCCAGATTAATCCAACCTTAATGAGCTTAAAGAAAATGTCTCCACAGTAAACTGAACAGCGGATCAGGCCAACATTTTAGCCTCCAACAACTGTGGTACAATACTTGATAAAACCACTTCGTCCTCCTCCAAGCAAATAGAAGAAATAAAGGCTTATCTGGACTCCAAGTTTGAAAACTTATCAAAATTCATATCTGAAAAAGAAGAAAAAGCCGCTCTCCCGCACCTAATAGAGCAACAGCAAGAAATTTTGGACAAGTTGATAAAATTTTTTGAAGAATATTTACCCAAGAAGCTTACTGCTCATGCTGCAAACATTACTCAAGATGTATGTGGGCAGTTAAATAGGCAAGATTCAGTGATTGAGCGAGCCAAAGATGAAGTACGCAAAGAAATCGCCACTGTAAACACCAGCATTCACAACATCCGGAAGGGAATCAGCACAGAAATCATTCTCTTGTAAACCAGATTAAATAATCTCTCCATCTCCGGATCCTCATCATCCGGACCATCTATCCTGGAGAGTCAGCTTCTTTCTGTCTTCCACATCCTTATCCAAGCCATTGGGGACTCTGGGCTCTTTGGGTAGAAAGGAGTAACCACCCTTCTCAAATTATCAAGCAGTCTTATAATCAACTCAAGAGAACAATCCGCCCTTACTACCTGACTCCACCAACAGTCAATCGGATCATTGATGAAAGGGCTAAGGGACATCCTGACTACTCTATTTACTCATGCGCATGGCAGCAAGCCTGGTATAATTGTGCCTACATGGTCATTGATCCCCAAGATGCAAACATAAAGGGGGAGAAAAGTCAAAGTCAACATATGGAGGAAGGAAGTGGAAAAGACAAGACACTGAAAATAAAGAAGAGCGGACCATCCGGAGAGGTACTTAATCTAGCTAGATGATATCAAATGTAAAATCTTGTAATAGCTAGATTCATTCTTATATGTATTTCTGTATCTGTAATCTCAAACTTTATGATGTTAACTATTGTTAACAACAGAAGTATATATAAAGTGAACTCTTAACTATCCAAAATAACTTCTAAAGTACAATCTGTTATTGTACTAAAACAAACTTAGAAGCTAGAATTGAAAATGTTGGGGGAGGTAGGGTGCTAGAATTATGGGGGAGCATTGTAAATGACTTAGTATCAAGAATCATACTTAGATCATAAAACCCTCTCTTTCTTATGCTTAGTTGACTCAGGTTTTTGTTTCCATCAAATGGGGGAGATTGTTGGAAACAATGATCCGGAACACTCGTATCCGGATTAGGTTTGAAGTAAACAAAACCTAACTATAAGACTTATCCGGATAATCCAATGCAACAGGACCCAAAACACCAAAAAACTGAAGCTATAACATCCGGAAAACTAAGACATTACCAAGTCCTAAACAAGACACTCAAGTCAAGACAAGTACCTAAGCATAAAAGGAATTATCCAGTTAAAGTTTAGAAAGGAAACAAACTATTAACTGTCAGGACTAGCATCTGAAAGAACTGATTGAAGCTGCACCGAAAGAAGTCAGATCCGGAGATATAGAGTCCGAAGATATCTGGAAGACTGCTATATCAGACAAAGGGGAAAGTCTCAAATTTAAATTTCCCTCCACCTTTTGGTTTATGAAGTCAAAGATCATTTCCCCAAGACAAAGACAAAATGACAGCTTGCATTTTCAAGAGAATGGATAAAAGGACTGACACCGGACTGAAAAAGCTGAAAACCTTTTTCACCTAGACCAATAAGGAGGCGCGTGGAGCTCACACCAAAAAGCAATTGGTATAAAAGTTGGTGCATCACAAAATGCCAAGGAAAACAATCACTAACAACTTTCAGCTTCAATCCCAAGATTTCAAACGGGGTCAAATTACAATCTAACGGATTGATCAACGGCTCCGGAAGTGCCACCTATAACCTGATCATGGGTGAAGATTTATTTCAAGTTCAACAACCCACAACGACTACATTTATGATTGAAGCCTATAAAAGGAGCTCTTCACCATTTGAGAAGGTGACTAGTTGATTTACAAAAGCAAGTAACAAAGCATACTCATTCAATTAGTTGATATAATCCCTCCAAGAACCAGTTAACTTAAAATATGTTGTTAGGATTCCTAAGTAAGCTATAAACTTACGGAACTCCAAACCAAACCTTTGATAGAAATCAAAGTGTAAGATCTCCAACTTGGGTGAGTTGTGAGATTGGGATACAACTTAAAGTCGGTGCTTTAAGCGGGAACTCCCTGTAGGACTCATCTTAGATTCGGGGTAGAAGGCTAAGTGGTATATCCTACAAAAGACTCAAAGGACTTAGCTAGGAGTTGGTGCTTCTAGTGGTATATCCTACATCCAGAAGGGGGTACCATCCGGAGACAAGTTGTCAGGCTTGATTCCTGCAAGTTGGAAAGGAATCCACTAGTGAAAAGCTCGGAGGAGGGAAATTCCGGGGACTGGACGTAGGCGGGGCTGAACCAGTATAAAATACTCGTGTTTGATTTTCTTTCCTTTATCTTATTGTATTATATTGTCATAACTGCATCATCCGGATCCATCATCTAGTTCATAATCAAACACGCTAAATTCGGATCCAACATCCAGATTAAAAGCAAACACGCTACACTAAGATATTTTAAAGTCTTTTAATTCCGCGAAAAAGAGTCATTCACCCCCTCTGACCATATAAAGACCCTAACAGGGACCAACACAAACTGTGAAAATTAACTTGTTGTGAACATATATGTTGTACATTTCAAATTTAATGGATGGTTGAGATTGAGTGAAATGTACAAGTTTAGAGAGTTTGAACTTTAAAGAATCCAAATCCAATTTTAAATTCTCTAAAGTTGTACATATCATCTAATTTCAACCATTCATTAGATTTTAATGGTCCAAATTTAATTGTATTGTGGACCCACAAATCACTGAAACTAAATCTGTGATGAACTTTAAAATTGGCTCCCTAATGCAGTAGAGACGTATCGTGAGCTAAATTACAAAATTTGGTTAACGAAATGGAACATTCCAACATAATTCCTCCCCATTACTTCCAACTCTGAAATCGAATTGCTCAACCTACCTAAAATATCTATTTATTAAACTCCACAAAAATGGCAAAACGTGTAAAAATGGACCGACCTAAATTAGTAGAGTGGACTGGAATATCTTATATTAATATATAATCAATCAGATAATATGGTCGGATGGTTTCAACTGGGACCCTCACGGTAGAATATTTACCAGACTATGTTATATCAATTAATTAAAATATCTTTTTCAAAAACTACTTAATTTTGGTGTGAATAAATTTTGGAGTCCGGACTTTTGTATAAATATAAAGAAAGTTGATCAAAATAATTCATAGAAATTAATGAAAAAGATATGAAGCTGTTTCGGGTCATATGTATTGCTTAATTGGATGATTCAATTTAAATGATTCAGGATTATTTTTCGGGTGAAAACATGTCACTGAGAAGAATTCACGGTTATACCATGAGTCCAATGCTATTTTTATCAAATTCTGACTCTAAAGGCCTGAAATTCGGGATTTATTATTTATTCTGAATTAATATTAACTTTTATTATTTCTTTTATTTGATAGTATTTTCATTAGGATTTTATTAGATTTTGTTATCTTTTATTTTATTTGGTATTTTTTTAGATAGGAAGTTTAGTTTATTTATAGTTTTAGTCATTTAGGAGTCTTAATAGAATTATTATTTTGTTAGATAGAAATTTATATTTTTAGGAGTTTTAGTAGCATTCGAATAATTAACCTATAAAAGGGCATGTATCTAATAGAATAATGCAGTTTTTTTTTGAATTAATGAAATGGTTTCGGCTTTTGCAACTAATTTTCTCTAAATTTAGAAGAATTTAAGGTTATTAGAAGACTCTCTTCTTCCTAATCTTAAAGAATTATAAAGAGTAGAGTGTCTTTTGATATGAAAGAATCGTAAAGATTAAAATTGGTTCCCCGTTTCTTCTTCTTTCCGCTGCATGAAACTCACTCTCATCTCTCAACTGAACCATTTTTCAGGTATATATATGCTCCTCATTTTCATAGACACATTTGGTTTAGTTTATTAGTTTCTGATATAAAGCATGAAATTTTTCTATCTATCTGTTTATCTATTTGTAATTGACTAGTCTGAAATAAAATCTAATTCCGTGATTAGCTTCAAAACTGGCTCCCTAATGCAGAGATGTGTCGTGAGATAAATTACATTAGCCTTGCCTGCAATATAGTCAGCCTGATATGTTGGGTTGTTGTGTTGGCCTTACATTATTTGACTCCACGCCGGAACAGAGATGCAGAGGGAAATTAAGTTATCACGTAGTAAGAGAGTGTTAATTTGATAATAATATGTACTAATATGTTGCTTTTTATTTAATAATAATCACTCCACTTGTTATGACTTTTTTTTTTTTTTGCCACTTGAATGGTTATTGAATCTTACAAAGATAATGTAGTGTTTGAGGTTTGTTGAATAAAACTTCTATAATTACATGAAAACTATGGTTCACTACAAAATTTAATATGTTAAGAGAAATCAGAATTTGTAATTGTATTGTTGATTAATTGGAATGCAGAGTTAAGAATTGTAATTGTATTGTTGAGTTTATACAAGCACCTACCTCGCCTGAGTGTGGACTCGAACCTGCACCCTCTAGGATCAGAGCTTCAAGGCTCAACCACTAGACTAAGCCTTTAACTGTTAATAATATGAACTTAATAATATTATTTTATAAATAAAAATAATATGAACTTAATCTTTTGCCAAGAGTAACCTACTGTAAATTAGAGTAGCAGCAAGGAGTTTCTTTTTTATGACACAACAAAAATCAAATTGGTAGTTTTCGATTGCAAGATCATTGTGATATTGACATGTTGTAATGGTTGCTCTAATTCTATTTTCAACTGAAATATAGTAGATTCAACTATAATTATAATATCCTTCGGTTAGCATAACTTGATTTATATTCCACCAAACTGTAACTAGATCGTGAATGAGCCGACACAGAAAGTACCAAATGCATCTAACTCGTAGAAAAAAAATGAAACGATTGATTAGTAGAGATTATATCAAATTAAAACGTTCATAAAATCATAATTAGCACTAGTCCACACAGTTAAATTATTCACATACATAATTTGGTATGCACATCAAACTAAGTTTTACTAAACAAGTCCCTCTATTACTTTTTACTTGTCAAATTATATTTACAGGAAGAACAATCAAATTTCTGAGGATATATTGGCCTGAAATATAGAGAAAAAATACAATATGATGGACTCATGCTTTTTTTCCCCTATATAACATGTGCATTTGGTCCAGATTTTTTTAAAATTTTTTTTGCCTTATATGGGCTTATAATAATAACAAAGAAAAATCTTATCCCACCCCGCCCGAATGTGGACTCTAACCAGCGACCTCTAGGATTACAACTTCAAAGCTCAACCACTAAACCAAGCATTTGCCATAAATTATGAAAAATATTTTTGGTTCAGATTATTATGCCTTTATAATTCAACACATAATTCAAAAAATTTGGACATGAATATAATTAATAGGGTACAATTAAAACCTGGAGTTTGCTGTAATAGGAAGGCAGTGGTCCACAACAACCAAACCTTAGTTCCGTAAATGTAGTATTCTCTGCAACATAATTATAAGTGACTCCATTTTCGGGCAGCTTCGTAGTACTCCAAAATAGCAGCAGCCAGCATGTGCATGCCTAGCTGGCTTTCCTAATTTATCAGTTTCTGTCATTAAACTTCTTGTTAGGACTGAGCAAATGTCGGTTCGATTCAAAAATCGGATCGGACCGAAACCTGAATTAGTAAAGAAATAAGAACTTAAACCGAACCAAATATAATTTGGTTCGGTGTAAACCGAACTAAATATAATTTGGTTTGGATTCCATTCGGTTCGGTTATAATCAAATTGCTCAAACTCTATAATTTATAAAATAGTTTGTAATTTATCAAGAGAATTTTATCTTAATATGTATTAAATTTAATGGTAATTAAACTTTGAAATTTATATTTACGACAACAAATATAAATATTGATATATAAAAGATATTAATTCAAGTGGTATGATATGCGTATATAATGAATTACTAAATAATCCTATTCCTAAAGTTGTAAAGGAAAATAATTTTTTCCTAATTAGGATTACTTAAGTTGAAATCTCATATTTGTTATTAATATTTATTAATTAGTGTGTTGTATATCGTCGGTATGATTAGGTTATTAGATATAATATAAATATATATTAAAACATCATATTTATTAATTTATTAGGTTCGATTCGGTTTTATTTTAGTTTTAATTATGAAAAACCGAAACCGAACCAAAACCTGATTTTTAAGAATTTTATAAATCAAAACTAAACCGAAATAAATTTGGTTCAGTTTAATTCGATTATTTTTATTCGATTTCAGATTTATTTTTGGTTGTGGTTCGGTTCTCCACACCCCTACTTTTTGTTGCTTTGTTCATCTTATATGATTTAATTATAATTAATATTGGATTCAATAAATCAGATTAAATAAAAAGTTTGGATTCCTGCTCCTATATAAAGAAAAGAAAATCGGTCCGTGTAAATATATAAAGTTAAAATTAGAGTCGCCCGATTTTTCGAGGTGGTTATTTTAAAAAAATTTATTTTTAAACTTTTTTAAGTTATTATTTCGAAAGGTTCTGAAAATTAAAAGCAAACAATTCCTAATTGATCAGTAATAAGAATCAAAATCTTTGATTCAATATCAAAATATGTTGTTTTATTAAAAATTTTTAAATGAAACTTTTCGAGACACCAAAACTACCCGAAGACCTGATTGCAACTCTTTTCCTTGCTCATCATTTCGCAGTCTCACTAAAATGGCTTCCACTGCCAACTTCTTTCTTATGGCTCTCTTTCTCTCGCTTGCAATACCACAGCATGCACACCCAGATATAAAACTGCCCCACTTCTCGCTTAAATCTGACCATGTTTTCCACGGTCAAGTCAACTCACCGCCCTTTCCACCTGAAAAATCACCACAGCCACCTTTGAAAAGTCAACTGCCACCACTTCCCCCTAAAAAACCACCGCAGCCCTCTCTAAACAGCCAACTGCCACCGCTTCCGCCTAAAAAACCACCGCAGCCTTCTCTAAACAGCCAACTGCCACCACAAGGCTTTTCTTCTAACACTTTATACAGCACTGAGCCTCCACTGTGCAGTGAGAAGATATATTACATAGGTAAATTCCCCTCATTTTACAACTTGTTGCTTAGTTCATGTGCTTAACTTGTTTTCTTCAGACTTAATTCCGAGCTTTTGCTTTTGAATCTGCCTTCGTTTTTCTTCTGATCTGCCCCTGTCTGAATTTGCCTTTCATTTTTGCCCTAATAAAAAACCAAAACGAAAACCACTCTGGGTTTCGGAATTTTTAAGTTTTCAATCTGTTAATGTTTTTTTTTAATTATAGGTTTTTATAGTTGTTTATGCATTTACTACACACAGTTGGTTTACTTGATTAGTTTCAGATGTTTGTTTTATAAAGCATGAAATTTTGCAATATGCTCCTTTGTTTCATATCATATTTGGTTTTTTTACTTTACTACATGTGCTATGGAGGGAAGTGAAAATTCATGAGGTAATTAAAATAAAAGTTGGGTTCCATTGCAACGCAGACTTGTGGGCAGTGTTATATAGTATAATCCTCATTGTGATTGCGGTACTTATTTTGGTGGCGATCTTCAATGAATGCTGCTGAGAAGATGCTGGAGGACAGATGAAGAGGGAAACGAAGTGATCAACTTATTTTGTTTTATAGGATTAAGAGGAAGGAATATCAAAGTGCTAATTAATAGTAACTAGCATATATAATGATAATATATTAGTGTTAATTAAAACTAATCACTTCTCTTGTTGTGAATATTTTCCCTTAACTTCAAAGAAAAAGAAAGGAACATGTGCCCCTTTTAATCTTTGATGTGGTTGAATAATCAAATTTTACTCTTGGCCCAAAGTTCCCACTTCAATGACTAATTGATAGGATGCAACAAAAAAAACTAGGAATTTGCTGTAATTGGAAGGTGTGGTCCACCACAACCAAACCTTAGTTCCATAAATGTTGTATTCTCTGCAACATAATTACAAGTGACTCAAAGGGGTTGTTGTGTTGTGGTCCATATCACTAGCTATAATCTGAGGTTGAATTAAGTATTACCATATTTTGGGCATCTTTACAGTACTCCAAAATATATAGAGCATGAACTGCTAAAATGATGGCCAATACGGAAGATACATGATATCTAATGCAATTTAAATAAGTTTCTCTAGGCATCTCTTATATATAATTTGTTGCTTTGTTCATCCGACTTAAATACCTTTTTCGGTGCTTTTCATAACTCAAATGTCCTTTTTATGTCTGATCTATTGAAATTGCCTATTTGGTGCGTAACGTATTCATGTCTAATTAGTGTCTGGTATGTTCAATTTTAGTACAACCTAATTAAAGGATCAATAAGGAACAACAATTGTATGCAGGATGAGCAAAACATATTCATGCTCCAAATAATAATATATTAAATTCACGTTTTTGTGTTGTTAAAGGGACACTTAATGTACTAAAATTAAATGGATCATGCACCAAATAGATAAATATCCAATAAGTTAGGCATTAAATAGGAGAAAAATGAATACTTTGGGTACTAAATAAGTAATTTCTATTGAGTAAACACCAAAAGGCATTTGAATTAAAGAAGAACATGACTCATAAGGTTAATTAGACTTGTGAGCTTTGATTATCTTGTTGGTTTGTTCTTTTTAGACCCCCTCGTTCCTTTTATGAGTTCGATTCATTAATAAACGAGCTTGTTTATAAACAAAATTTCACGTTATAGTATAACCAGTCATTATGGTTATCATATACATTGCTATTTCTAAGTTATTATACATATATCTGCCTTACTTTTTCCGTAACAACAAAATCAGCCGAATTAAAAATTAGATATTTTATTTCCAATCAGATGAATTTATTTTAAAACTGCGGATAATGGTCTAACTCACCTAAAAAAATACTTGTAAGATTGATAATATATAGCCTCACAAGCAATAATGCTCAGACCGCAAGCAAATTGAGATATCCAACATAAACAAATTGATATAAATTTTTAAATTAGTAGGTAAGATTTTCTAAAAACTATAATACTTCTTTTTGGTAAAATTTTTTTTTGGTAGAAACAAAAACTATAATACTGATTTTGATATTTCTGGCTCAAGAATGCCCCCGTGAAATTGAAGTGCTGGACCTCTATGTATAAACTGCTCTATAACCATGTCACCAGTAAAATTCTAGTAGTTTAATGTTATTACAACTATAAGCATTATCTTAGCAACAATCCTAATGAATCTCTACAAATGTGATTAATTAAATGTAAGAAGTAATCTAAAATTTAATACAAACAAGTCAAAAATAGAATTAAGTGCGGGCTAAGTGTTGCTTTAATTGGTATGTATTTTGAGTCTTCTGTCAAACCAGGATACATTGAACTGCTTTACGCTGTAAATATATACTGTAGTAATGATTTCAGATAATAAGTGAGATGGGTTGAAGTTGGGACCTACTAGTTTTGACTTATTTTATACTGGAAATTGGGACCATTGTTTCCAAAGCTACATTTGTGTAAATTATAGTAGTTTTATATTGCAATATCATGGACTCCCTCACTCCTTATTTGTCTTTGATTTTTTGCCCTAATTAAAAAACAAAAGCAAGCTGGGTTTCAGAATTTTTTTTATAGTTGTGTATGTATTTACACATTCGGAATTTTGCGACATTATTGTCATTTACACATCTTGTAGGTAATTTAACATTGATTTTAATTTAAATGCAGAAATGGTGGATGCGGCCGTCATTTTAGCGTTTGTCGTGTTGGCTTGTGATTTGGCGGTCATCCTCGTGGGACTGCTCGAAAGATGCTTGAAGAAAGACGAACCGGAAAACCGAGACATCAACCTTGTAGTAATAGGGAGTGTTCAAGATGAACAGGGAAATAAAAGTGTCAGCCTTGTAGTAGTGCAGAGTGCCAATTAATTAGTACTAATATCTATGATATGTTGCTTTCAATCTAGTACTAGTATATTAATTAATTCATTAATTAAGACTGCTATTTACTCTACTTTTTATGACTTTGTTTCTTTGTTTCTTTCTTTGTCCTAACTGTGAGGAGAAACACAAGCACAGAATCGGAATGAGAAAATGGACCCCGTTTTGCATATGGGGAAAAATGATTACAAAATACCATTTCAATAATAATAATAATGTGGTCTAATATTCTTATTATTATTATTATTATTATTATTATTATTATTATTATTATTATTATGGCAAAATAAATCTGCAACCCCTTTACTTTATTACATTTTACTATCAGCCCCTCAACTTGATAAAAGTGAATATAAGAGTCCTTTAAACTTAATAAGAGTGTACCCGTAAATCCCGTAAACGCAAATAAATCACTCTTAGATCGGAGAGTGTACTATACTCATGTGAAAAATTCAAAAATTTACATAGAAATTGTCATTAACTCTAAAAAAATTTTAATCTTTCGAAAAAACTCATAAAATTTCAAAAAAAAAATATATCCATAGTAAACTTTTCAGTTTACATCACCATGATCATGTACATTGATCAAATCCTCAAAATTTCAAACAAATTTTAACTAATTTTTTTAGTCTACCCAAACATTAATTTCAAATATGTTTTACATAATTTCTCTACATTCTCAAATCCAAAAAATTATAGTTGTTAATACTTGTTAATGGAGTTTGTAACTAAAAAGTTTTGTATTTGTAGAGATAGAATTTAAGATATTGGTGAAATTATAAGTTTTTATTTTACCCTTAAGATTTTATTTTATTTTATTTTGAATATATATTCTTTCATTTTTTAAGCACACAAATTTCTTAGTATATATCCTCTCTGCTCTCCTTAAAATTGCCACATCAGACTTAGATGGCTCGCATGAGGGTGCTTGTGGGTGCAATTTGGCCTAGATGAGGGATTCATGGGTACAAATCAAAGTTAAAGTGGCGAGTGTCAAGTTCGCCAAATTAAATTAACCTGCTAAAATTTGTGTTAGTGGAAGCAATGTCGATCCCACAGGGAGTGAATAAACTTTGTAAAATTTATTTCATCGAATGAAAAGCTGAAAAGTAAATATAGGGGGGTTTGAAAGTTGATGGTTTTGTAAACAAATAATAAAAACAATAAATTAAAATATTGTAAGAAAGCAATTGAATAAAAGCATCCGGAGTAATTCGTACTCTTGTCAATTTCATTTGATCATTGGCTCAAAATTAATTTCAAATCGTATTATACTAAATCGGTTATAGTTACCGAGAGACGCCCATAGCAACCAATTCTCCCTTAATTTTAAATCAATCACGAGACGTTCTTTGATTGACCCTAACTAAACCATAGTACTTTGGAAACGTTCCTCAGTTTTAACTTGGTAATTGCTTTAAGAAATAGGAGAACCCAATTCAATCCAATTTGTCAAGACGCTTGACTCATTTAAGTAAGATTGTTTATTTCTTAAGATAGAAAAATCTTAATTTGACACTATACAAACTGATATGACAATTACGGATCAAATCGCTATGTGTGTCAACAATGAATTCTTTCGATTGAAACAACGACATCTTTTTGCAACAATTAAAAGAGTCAAAATAAACTTTATAAACCGAAATAAATAAATAGTAAATCAATAAGAAAATATAAAGAACATTGAGGCTGCACAAATAAAAATAAATAAGAGTAGAATTAACCTTTAATTGAATAAAGAACTTAACTGGAAATAACAAAGCTCAATAGGAAAATAAGCTACTGTACGTTTATAAGCTTGTGTCTAAGTCTAAGGTCTAAGTCTAAGTAAAAATAAAATATAAATGCTTCTTAAATAGGCAAAATGAAAGCAAATTAAGACTGCAAATATCCCGACTAATCTGCTTGTGAATTGCCACGTTCATTGTTTGAGAAAATGTCCAATTTAATTAACTCCATTCCCCGTAACTGACTCACTCTCACTAATTGACCACTTAAGAAAATGTCAAGTTGAGCAGCCCATGATTTCGATTGACGTCCACGTCATCTTCAGTTGATAAAAATTAATCCAATTAAGCATGACATCAGCCCCATTAGCTCTCACTTAAAATCAGCTCTTCAAGTAACAAAATCTTCTAAATTCACAAGTAGGAAACAGGGCCTTTGATTTTTGTTTCAATTATAAATCGAGGAAAAAGCAGCGGAAATCAAAGGCCCAATTCGTTTGACTTCGGGTAATTTAACCGAAGAGAAAGAGTATCATTTTCATCGGTTATCTAAATAACCGAGGACAAAAACGCATTGAATGACGGTAATTTTACCGCTAATGGGCCTCGGTTTGCTTAAAAAACCGAGGCCAATAGAAAGCTATTTTCCTCGGTTAACTTAATAACCGAGGTAAATAAGTGATACTTTGGCTTCGGTTATAAATTAACCGAAGACAAATGAACTGTTTTTTTTTCTATATCCATTTGAATATATGCACCCAACCTCTATAATTATAATTATCCAATACAAAAATGACTCAAGGATATCTTAAAAGTACTATATATAACTAAAAAATATGAACAAAATCAAGATATTTTAAAAGGAGGCAGAAGCTAATGAAAATATTTATAGAAGGCTTAGTGTGAACGAAGTTAAACTAACTTAAGGCCAAAATCTAAATAGTATATGAACAAAATTTAACAATGTTTATTACATGAAGAACTAATACCGAATACATAATCAATTAAATGGCCATTTTGGTGACATGCTTCGGTTGGGATCTGTAAAGAACAAATTACCAAAGTAAAAAATGGACATTACCAACACAAAGATGACAATTATTAACAAATAGATATTTGAACAACAACAGATATATGAAAGGAGTATCTAAGAAGTGACAATATCTAGTCCACCAAATGAAACCAATATGAAAGGAGTATTTATCAGTTCCAAGTCTAACAGTAGATCTCAACTGACCATTTGATCCCAAGAAAACCAATTGAGTACAGATATAACAAGTGAAAGTAGGAACAAATTTTGAAATCTCATAAGAAAAATCAGAACTATTCCAAATTCAAAGAAACCAGTTATTCACCTTTGATGAATTGGCGAACCTGACAACTAACAAGTACTGAATTCCAAAAGCAATGGTGTTAACCACAAAAATAGATCATATTATTGGTAATAAAATGAGCATAATTATAAATCAAGAACATAGTAGTAATTCCACTAATTACATAATCAATATAGCAAAAACAGAAAGAGAAGGAAGAGAAGAAAACACTTGAATTCCACAATACGGATCTTGTCTCCAAAATGATGAAGATCAAACAGAATTGGTAAAAAAAACAAAGAGTAAAAACTAACAAGGTAAAGCCCATCCAACATATATCAAATTCAAAATCTTCAAAACAGATTGGGAAGAACAGCATAAAATGATTGAACTAATTTTCCCGCGAAAAAGACAAACACCAACATAAACAAATCACATCCATACATATATAGTATATCATACCTTGTGATCATACATGGCAGAAGGTAGTTCCTGCGAAGATATCTAAAACTTCTTCTATCTCCGACTTAGAAAATTCTTTGATTCTACGATAACCCTGCAATAACAGTTATAAAAAATTTGATATTCTTTCTTAGAACAAATAATTATATACTTCTTCGTAGCCTCAATCAAACATGATATATTCAGAGATCAATTACCTGCGAGATATCTAAAGAATAACGATAATGCATAATGATATCATACATATACCGCATCACATAATAGCCGTATAAGACTGAGTTTTCTGGTTGTTTTACCCCCTAAAAAATATTAAAACAAAAACATATTCACATTCGACCACAATATAGACGTTCAGCAGTATCAATAAAAAAATGATCGATATTTTTACCTCCGGATACTTGACATCACATTTTGCCCATCTATCCGCTAACCTAGTTACTGTAGCATTCCTTGATGCTAATATAGCACTAAATGCACAAAAATGTAAAATCAGTTCATAATTAAATAAATACAAATGTAGCAACATAGTTAAATGAATAAAAAAGATATTACTTTTTCAAAAATTCTAAAACGATAAATGGCCTCTCTCCGGGTTTTCTAGGGATAGGATTGTAGATGGAAATCTGGAGGTCTCGCATGTGAACCACCATCAAAACCCAATGATCCCTATAAAAGACACATTACAAAGGTTTGGAGTTATACAAGCCAACAATCGATGATATATACTATTAAACATTCGATGAGTAGGTTATCACCCTTCATGGTAGGGAACGAGAATATAGTGCTTCATTAGGTTTTTACTTATAAATTTGCCCAAGTACTGCTGCCCTACAACCTTATCATTGCTTTTCCAAATGGTTGAGGCAACCCAGCTAGGATTGGCAATAGCAATTTCATCAAAACAATCTGGGTGTTTATTTATCAGGCCACTGCAAAGAGTACATGTATATATAAATAAGAAAAACATAATTTGTTTTAAGAGAGAAATAATATTCTTAATAACAGAAATTTATCAGACCACTACAAAGAGTACATGTATATACAAATTAGAAAAACATATTTTGTTATAAGAGAGATGAAGTTATTAGAATAACTTACAAAATGAAAACTTCCATTACTACGGATTCCACCATATCAACTGAAAGTACATCCATTATAGTTTCGATAGGGAATGAAAAAGAAGTCGTCGCCTGGTGTTGATTAACCACCAGCTTCTGTCCGTCTGGAATTATGATAATTTTATCCTTATCCTTATTCTGGATTAATTGATGTAGCTGGACGCAATTACCACCCCAAGCAATATTTGGACCGGCTGGTTTTGGATTAGTCGAGCAATGAGAAGACTGGACATTAGTAGTCTGCTTATTAGCCTACAAATTCAGCATGAAATAGGCGATATATAATCAGACATTATTGAAAAAGAAATGCCGCAGCCACTGTGTGAAATAAAACACAATTACTAATAGGTTTTTAGTTAATTACTCACAAGTTTAGGAATGACTAAACGTCTAGGCCACTGTGTGAAACTTCCACGCGCATTTCTAAGAATATCTAAATCGTTTGATGGGCATGGCAACTTACATTCACCGTATAACTGCTCAAATCTATCAATACTGACACAAATGTTTTCAGGAGATACAGGGGTATTATGCACTTTATCTCTGCCCATGTCGACCACCTTATATGCCACAACTACCTTTCTATCCTCGATAAGCACCACAAGGTCACAAGGGAACACACCCTATATAGATAGCGTTACTTAAATAAGATAACTTTTTAAATTTATTCACATTTTTACGAAATTTACTAATAGAGTTACTTCAATAAGACAAATTATTAAATAGATTCACATTTATATGAATATTCAATAAGGCAACTTATAAAAGTATACAAGTTATATATAAAGTGTGATAGGTACCATTAAGCCGATCAGTGGATCCTCGTAAGCTGAATTACAATTACTTGGAACGTTGATGCATGGTTGGGAAGCAGAATATGTTTGGCATTCTTCAAGTTTTCTCATAACCACTTTTTCTACAGCTTGAGTAAAAACTGGACTGTCATAATTAGGAGAAGGTGGCGTATATCTCCTAATAAATCTAAAGACATTTTTTATGCCAGAGAATGCTCCCATGGCCCGTAAACGACTGGGATGCTCTGTTTTCCCAAGCCCACGACTAAGGATATCGTCTGTCATATGAGGCTGGAATTCACCATTCTCCGCTTTCTCACTCCATTCATCCTACAAATTTATTTACAAAACATTTAAAATATATAGAAAACTTGCAAAGATAGGCTCAAATTATATATTGATAAAGGTGGTAAGGTACTGCCTCTAAATTACCATTTTATCGACCACATCTTGTGTGGCTTTGTCGGGTATTATTCTTTCTCCTTTGTCATTCTGCTTCGTTCGAGCCAAAGCCCAACACATCGGTCGACGCAAAAATCTCTTCAGGCTGGCCTCTGAAGTTGTGCACTGAGGTAAATTGTCAAAATGTCCAGCCCTTTCCCATTTAGGTTCATTGCATACATACGAAGTGGCCCCCATACGATGACGGTATATATTGAACTTTTGGCTTTCTTTTTCCCTTCGCTGCTTAAGTAAAAAATTGACATACAAGATGAAGTAGTGTATTAAGTAGGGTTCAAATTAATACTCAGACAATTAATAAATAATAAGTTACATGACAGCATACAAGCCGAAGTGAGCTAATTTTCTTTCATATATTTCAGTTCCTAAATAACATAAATACTATTATCCTAGAGACCACTACAACAAGCATAATTTGAAATAAAGAAAAACTGTAATTCTCATGCATAACAGACCAGAATATACATCAAAAACAGATAAATAACATATATGGTCATTGGTGAAACACAACTTTTAAGTGTTTTGTTTCAAAGCAACAAGCATAATTTGAAATAAAGAAAAACTGTAATTATCATGCATAAATGACCAGAATATACATCAAAAATAGCAAACAGAAATCCAAATTTGACCAGACTTGGTTTACCATATATTCCTCTTATCCACTTCTTTATCATCTTTTTTAATTTTTTCTACCAAACATGAATATGCCCACAAATTAATCAATATATAAAACAATTATGGACCAATTAAGTACTAAATAAGACCAAAACAATGCACAAAAATGCATTCTTACATAAAGGTATCAAGTTGCAAAATGTGTCAAGTTGAGGTGCTGAAGGTGTAAATGTCGTATTACTATCAACAAATGATAATGCATTATTATTGTTGTTGTTTTAAGGTACTTCTCTTTTCATTATTCACCACTCATAGTCTCAATATCTACTAAATAAAAGAACACAAGTTATTATTACATGAAATCAAAATGTGAAATATGTTAAATAATTTATAGTTAAAATCTGTATGGTTTATCATATGCAGAAATAGTTCAATTATGTGAAATACGAGCATTAATGGTTTAAAAAGAAGTTTATCAAATATTCCACATCAATTTTAACTAATTAGTTTAGTTTCATTAAGCTTTTTAAATTTTGGTCTGTTTGGTCGTATTAGATATTTAATATAATTAGAAATTATAATCTATTTATTAGTCTGGTTATTTAAGAAGGCAAGAAAATAAGGAAAATTTTTTTTAGATAGTTAATAGTATATAATAATAATAATAATATGTTATTATTTAAAATTTAATAAAATGTACGTTTTTAAAATCTATTTATTGTATACTCTTTTTTTAATAAACTAATTCATTCCTTACCCACTCCAATTTTCAGTTATTTTGGGAATCTCTATTTTGTAAGAAATCACGATTTGATTATCTTGCAGTATTCAAATTTCGATTTTTTCCCTTTCTCATTTTTTTTGATTAATTCCTAATTCAAAATCTAATTTCTTTCCTATCTCATCTCTAATTTCTTTCTGTTTACTTTCCGATTTATTTCTTCCCTTTCGATTTCATTCCATTCAATATTCAAAATCTGATTTCTTTCCTATCTCAATTTTGATTCGAATTAATTCATTTTTTTATTCCTTTTCAATTTCTATTTTTCAATATTCCAAATCTGATTTCTTTCCTATTTGATTCGGATTAATTCCTTTTCGATTTCTATTTTCCCTTTCTTTTCGATTTCTTCCTTTTAACTCCTGCAACAGTCATTTTTTCCGATTTCGAAGTACCCATTTTTTCCGATGTCAGATTGTCATGAAGTACCCATTGTGTACACAATCGTATACTGTCAACTATATAGTGATATATAGTATTTGATACACAATTGTTTAATCATGTATATTATTATGTAAATATTCTATATACTGATATACAGTACTTGCATGAATGAAACTGTATATTGTCAACCGTATATTGATATACAATTCTTCTAATATTAATGATGTTAGCTCTTTAAAACTGTCGGTGTATGAATTGCAGCTATTAACCTAATTTGTTGCGAAATATATGGTTCGTCGCTGCCAAAATGGTTCAGGTTGCCCAACCTAGGATTTTAGTACCGTCATGCGTGCACAATATCTTTTAGGGTTTTATATAAATATTATTTTCATCCAAATAATATTGCATTAGACTTTCAAAATTAGTAATGGTACAAAAGATTTTTTTAACTAATAATATTTGTCTTTTTAACTCAATAATTAAAAATATTATATTATATATATATATATATATATAAATCACTTTTTATCTATAAAGAATGCGGGCCGAGCAGCTCAATGAAATTAAAGACTATTCTCAAATCCAACTCATATACTTTACAGGCTTTAAGGGGCTCAGCCGGATAGAGCAAAATTCAAAAGGTCATCTCTCAAATCCGACCAATATATGGGCTTGAACGGACATGACGGGCTAGAAAGGCCGTGAACATGTCTAAATTGATATATCTCCTTAGTTAATTATTGTGTAGTATAGTTAAAAATTAATATTTCGTAGTGCTTGAGGTTTGTAAATAAAAAATGTGGGTTTCTAATGACCACCTGCTTTTTGTTAAGGAATCCACGTATACCCAACAAAAAGCAAGTGGTCAATATATATCCTTACCCAGCAAAAAAGGGGCTATCGATAGGGAGGCCGGTTCTAGGGATGGGCAATGGATACCGTTGCTTAGGCTCAATAGTTGGAGGGTGTTTAAAAACATTTTTTTCTTAAAGATTTAATTGTTATTATTTAAAAAGATAAAAATAAGTATAAATTAATATTAGTAGAATTGGTAAGGTACTTATTAAAATTGTGAGAGGGTAAGAATTTAATTCCTAGTTTTTACAAAAAAAAAATGTTTTGTTTAATTATTTTTTTTATTGAGGACCCCATATTACTACTTTTAATATTAATTTATCTAAGGCCTCTAAATTATCGGACTTGTAAATAGGATTACCCTAAAAAATTGATTGCCCATATGAAAAAAGTGAGTAAACCATTTTGTCAATTAAAGTAAAAGACCAGAATATATAGGTATTGTCCCGTCATTAAATTGTTATGTGTCAAAGCTATAGCAAGGAATCAATTGAGTGTAGCATAATTGATATATTTCTTAATTGTGTTTAATATTGAACCTCTTTAAAATTAATATTTATATATAAAAAAAAGCTACAACACAGAAAATATGCCTACTACGGCTTAGCAAATTTTTTTAATATTATTCATGTTGAGATAATGAAATTCAGCTTGTATAAAGTTAGTTAACTAAGTTAGTTGAAAATCTGTTATTAGCCGTTAGAACCCTGTAAGGGTATTTTTAATCTTTTCGTATTTTCTATCTCTTTCTCTATATAAATGCAACTACAACGGCTACGAATGTTCTACCTTTTTGTGATTTCAGTTCAATAAATTGCAATTTTTCTTTCCTCTCCAATTCTCAAGATGGTATCAGAGCCTTAATCCGTGTTCTTGATCTCAATTTCTTTCTTTGCTTCACTTTCTTAATTGGAAGTGATTTATTATCTCTGTTTACAATCTGTTCATCACAGTTCTCCCTCTTTTAAGCTTCTTTAATCGAAAGTGTTTCTTCTATTTGATCTGTTTTAATCGGAATCTCAGAAGAATCAAAGCTTTCTATTTAATTTCAATTGGAATCTTAAAAATCAGCTGATGATGGCAAATCGCAATCAAGCAAGGATCGATGAAAACAACCCCTTTTACCTGCATCCAGGTGAAACCCCTCTCTTGTTCTTGTTTCTCCGCCGCTAGATAGGTCAAACTATCACACTTGGGCAAGAAATATGAAAATGGCTCTTATGTCTAAGAATAAACTGGAATTCATAGATGGTAGTATAGAAAGGCCAAATCCAAGCGATAAGTTGTTTGCCTCTTGGCGCAGATGCAACAATATGGTTTTATCTTGGCTAATTAGGTCTCTGAGTAATTCAGTTGTGTAGACTTCAATGGGTTTTGATACTGCTAAGAATCTTTGGGACAATTTAAAGGAAAGATTCGCACACTCTGATGCATATCGCTTAGCAGGTTTGCAGAGTGAAATTTTCTCTATTTCTCAAGGGAATAGAATAATAATAGACTATTTTGCTTCTCTGCAAGTTCTCTGGGATGAGTTTGTGGGTCTTAGTCCTATGCCTGCGTGTGTTTGCGAAGGATGTTTTTGCAATGGTGCAGAAAAGCTTAGAAGAGCACAAGAGACAAATTTGGTGATCTGTTTTTTGAAAGGGCTTAATGGATCTTTCTCTGGGGTTAAGGCACAGATTATGGCCACTGATCCTTTACCTACTATGAATAGGGTTTTTTCATTAGTTCTTTAATATGAGAGGGAATTCATGGTAATGAATAAAGATGCTAATATTCAAGAAGTGGCTGCTTTTGTTAAAAGGGGTAACTTTGGAAGTTATGGAGAAAATTCAGGAAACAACAACTCTTACAATGGTTTTTTTTGAAGAAATAGACAGATGGGTGGAAAGATACAATGCTCATTCTGTAATAGTAATCACCTAGTAGTAAATTGTTGGAAGAAGAATGAGTATCCTCCCCACATCAAGGCAAGAATTGCTAAAGCTAATACAGCACTAGTTTCTGGTTCAGAAGAGGCATTGGATCAAGATTTTATAGATCAAGATTACTATAAGGGCTCACAAACAGATTCTTATGGCTCTTTTGTTTTATTATCTCAACAACTGAGCCTAAGACCTTTGGGGAGACCAACAAAGTTAAAGAATGGCAAGAAGCCATGACAGCTGAGATAAGTGCATTAGAAAGCAACAAGACTTGGGAAATTGTTACATTAACAACTGGAAAAGCTCCAATTGGATGCAAGTGGGTGTATAAGGTAAAGAGGAGAAGTGATGGTTCAGTTGAAAGATACAAGGCAAGATTGGTGGCTAAGGGGTACACACAACAACAAGGCATAGATTACATGGAAACATTTCACCTGTAGCCAAGATTACTACTGTCAGAATTCTTCTTGCACTTACTGCACAAAATAACTGGATCCTTGAACAGTTGGACATAAACAATGCATTTCTCCATGGGAAATTAGATGAAGAAATTTACATGAAGTTGCCTGAAGATGTGGAGACTGATATTCCAAATGCAGTTTGCAAGTTGCAGAAGTCATTATATGGGTTGAAAAAGGCCAGTAGATAGTGGAATTCAACTCTCATAGCATCTCTCATCAAAAAGGGGTTTGTTCAATCAATTGCAGACCCATCTCTTTTTGTTAAACACAATAATGATGTTTATATTGCTCTAGTTGTTTATATAGATGATATAATCTTAGCTAGCAATATTCAAAAGGAAATTAATGATATAAAAGAATACCTTAATCAATGTTTTAGCATCAAGGACCTTGGTAAACTCAAATTTATCTTGGGACTAGAAATAGCTAGAAATAATAAAGGCATTCATTTATATCAAAGAAAATATACACTTGATTTATTAGCGACTATGATTTTTTAGAATCTAAGCCTTGTAGTACTCCTATTTCTATGGATTAAAAGGATTACAGAGACACAAAGAAGATCATAGACAACACAGAATACAGAAAGTTGATAGGAAGGCTTTTATATCTAACCAACACCAGGCCATATAAATCCTTTGCAGTACAGCAGCTTTCACAACACTTGGAAACTCCGCATGAAGCACATCTTGCAGCAGCACACATGATTCTTAAGTACCTCAAAGGCAAACCATGTCAAGGCCTTTTTTATCCTGCACAAAAGGACACACAAATCAAGGCCTATACGGACTCTGATTGGGGCAACTTCAAGGATAGTAGAAAGTCCATCACAGGTTACTACAGCTTCATTGGCACCTCTTTGATCTCTTAGAAATAAAAAAAACAGAACATCATATCAAGGAGTTCAACTGAGTCAGAATACAGGGCAATGGCAACTACAGCAGCAGAAGTTCAATGGCTTTTATATCTTCTCAAGGATTTACAAGTTCAACAGAAATCACCTTCTCTGATGTTTTGTGATAATCCTTCAGCTATCCACATAACTAACAATAATGTCTTTCATGAGAGAACCAAACATCTTGACACAGACTGTCACTTTATAAGACCTAAAGTCCAAAATGGGATTATTCACCTTATGTCAGTAAGCAGCAAAAACCAACTTGCAGATGTCTTCACCAAATCTTTACACTCTCCAGTATTCAAGGAACAAGTTAATAGATTGGGATTAATAAGCATTCAATAATGTCCATCTTGGGGGGATGTTGAGATAATAAAATTCAGCTTGTATAAAGTTAGTTAACTAAGTTAGTTGAAAATCTTTTACTAGCCGTTAGAACCCAATAAGGATATTTTAGTCTTTTCCTATTTTCTATCTCTTTCTCTGTATAAATGCAGCTACAACGGCTATGAATGTTGTACCTTTTTTGTGATTTCAGTTCGATAAACTGCAATTTTTCTTTCCTCTCCAATTCTCAAGAATTCACAAAATGCACTTACACCTGCAACCTAAATTCAAGTCATTTTAATATGCCAATGGATTCTTTATATTTCAGTGTTTTAAGGTATTCACAATCATTATAATTGATCTCTACGTAAAAAAAATAAAAACAAGTACGTCATAATATATTATTATTATTATTATTATTATTATTATTATTATTATTATTATTATTATCTGGTAATAGCACATAACCAATTCAATAAAGCAATTTTCAAAACTAAAATGTAAAGTGCGAAAATTGACAAACTTTATAAATGACTTGCCAAAAGAAAAACATGTATTAATCCATGACAATAAACAACACAAATATTTAATTAGCTGCTAAATTACATAAATTCTCACCACATTTCAATTTTTAACAAATTTCTATGATATAAAAGTTAACAAACATATTTGATTAAAATATCTCTAAACAAGTTATTAGATATATATCCTACTATTATCGGGTTAAAATCATATATAGTACATGAACTTTACATCCATTAATATAATAGTGCATGAACTTTAAAATTTGACATAATTATACATAAATTTAATAATTTATTAACATAATGGTTAAATTTACCTTTCACTATTAAAAATGAGTTCAGACTCAATTTTTAACCTGATAAGATGACATGTGGGATTTCACTAACATTTTCATAATTTTCTCATACAATCTTTCCCTTTTCTTCCATTTTTTTACACGCACTGCATTTTTACACGAACAAAATGAAAGTATCATCCATCTATCCATCTTAAAGCTTCATTCATTTTCTTTATTGAAATATCTACTAATTCTAAGTCCCCAAATTTCATTGTCTCCATAATAAGTTCAATTGGTTCCCAATACCCAATGGCTATTTCTCTCAAATAGCACGGGAATTTCAAAATTAGGAGGATTAACTGCTGGAACAAGTTCATGGGTATCACCAACAGCAGTCTCAAATTTAGGGGAAAAGGGATTTTTCGGAGCTAAATAATGATTCATCTATGTATCCCTAATTCATCCGCCATTACTCAGCACAGTTCTCGAATCAATCCCCATTCTGTTTCTCATCGATTCCAGTACTTCGTATGTCATTCCCTTCACTCCCCTTACATAATCCTCCACAACAGAACCGAAACGAAAACACAACAAAAACATTTTGTCCGTATCTGGCACATGACGTTATATGCTCTGTTTTTGGCACATTTTTCCGTGTCTAGCACATTTTCTAGTGCTCTGTTTTTGGCACCAAATACAGAGCCTGACACCAAATATGCTCTGTTATCCGAAATTTTGGGGGTTTTGCTGGAAAAGGCGCTTGGGGATTATGGATGATCTTCATCAAAGGGGATTTCCAGTTTTCTACTATGTGTCTTTCAATTCAACCATTTTTTTTGCACAAAATTGAGATATAACAAAGAAAATGAAATTGAAATGGCAATTAGTTGGAAAAAAATAATGAATAGAAACAATGATTAGTTGATGATGAAACAAAAATAGAAATAGATAAAGCAAGGGAAGTAGGCTTGAGAGTTGCAAATTAAAGATTCGCCCTAGAGAGAATTAAGAGTTTCAAATATTTAAATTGTTAGGATTCTCGTATCACACCAACGGTCAGATTTCTTTTCTTTTCTCATTATTATCTTAGTGGCTTGGTTTAGGTTGAGAGAAATCTGTGTTTGGGTGTCAACGGAGATTTCAACTGACAAATTGATAGAAATAGCCACTGGATTCCTGTCTTTTATTTTGTACACGTAGAAACGCAGTGCGTGTAAAAAAATGGAAGAAAGGGGTAAGATTGTAAGAGAAAATTATGAAAATGTTAGTGAAATGCCACGGGTTAAAAATTGAGTCAAGGGTCATCTTTAATAGTCAAAGGTAAATTTAATCATTATATTAGTAAAATATAAAATTTATGTACCATTATATTAAATTTTAAAGTTCATACATCATTATATTAATAGATATAAAGTTCATGTATTATAAATTATTTTAACCCTACCCTAATACTATCACTAAAATTTAATATAATAATTCAAACTACATCATATCCCAAAAAAATGCGGAATTCAATCCATGAATGGCAAAAAAACAAAAAAAAGATATAATTTAAAGGCTTAATACATATGAACTCCCTAAAGTTGGCTCTAATTATTTTTGGCCACCTCAAACTTTCTACTATCACACTTACTCCTCTAAAGTTGACAAAACCGATACAGTTTGCCCTCTTAATGCCACGTGTCAGCTTCTGATTAGAGAGAAAAAACCAGAAAAATTCCATTTTTAAAAGGTTAAACCAACCAAAGACTGACATGTGGCATTGAGGCGGCAAACTGTATTAATTTTGCCAACTTTAGGGGGTAAAGTGTCTCAGCTGAAAATTCGAGGTAACCAGAGACGGTAGAGTCAACTTCTGGAGGTTCTGTATGCATTCGGCCTAATTTAAAGCTGGAATTCGCTGTAAGGAAGGTTGTGGTCCACAACCACAACAACCAAACCTTCCATAAATGGTGTATTCTCTGCAACATAATTACAAGTTCAAGTGGTTGTTGTGTTGAATTACTACCGTGACTAGAGCCTAGAAATTGAATTAAGTGTTACTCCAAAATAGCAGCATGTGCATGCCTGGCTTTCCTTTATCACTTGTTGTCATTAAACTTGGCTTAATGCAAGAATTGCTGAAAATGGTGGCCAGTACAAAGATGACATAGATGATATGTAATGCACTTAAATAAGTTTCTCGTAGTTGCTTTGTTCATCTGCTTCACTAGCTTATTTACGTTCCTGAGCTAGTGATTTTGTAGTTTAACTTAGGTAAATTAGACTTGTGAGCTTTTATTTATCTTGTTGCTATGTTCATCTAAACCCCTTCTTTTTTCTGAGGAATTCAACTCATTAACAAACGAGTCAAGTTTGAAAAGGGGATACTCGATTTGAAAGCTTGTGAATATGAAAAAGGAGTAAGAAGTTCGCTAATAGGCTCGTTAACAAGCATTTTGAGTCATTTATTATTTTTCTTTGTAAAAATAAATAAATTAAGCATACAACTTTACTCTCGGTAGCACAAAAAGTATTCCTAAACACTAACGTTTCTCCGTTCCGTACCCGTTCCGGACCAAATGTTTCTAGACTATTTCAGTAAATAAAAAAAAGTTAGAATCTCGTTTCAAAGAGAGCGTTCTTAGCAAATTATCTCCCTTTTTACTGCTCCTCTAAGATAACTTTTTATATAATTTATATTCTAAATCAATAATGTGCAACTTTTTTATGTTTTCTTGTAGAATAAAATAATTTTTTCAATTATTGTGATGATATTCTATTTTATGAAAGAAAAAAATCATGCGAATAGCTAGTTATAATTTTTTCACTCTCTTGCAAGTAAATTATTCTTTTAGTATAATTGTTAAAATATCATAACAAAATTATGTGGTTAATTTTCGTGAGAATAAAGTGGGATTTCAGACTCACTCCTCTGTATATATATAAAAAGAGAGTTAGCCTCAGTCACTATCAACTATTTCATTCTTCTCACTCCAGCTCATTCGCTAGCCCACTCACTTATTTACTAAGATAAATTCTCCTATTTTACTTTGTTCATCTATTTTTATTATGATCTCCCCTTCCTAGGGGAGTGAGTGGAGCAACCGCTCAGAGCCCAAGTCTTTCAAGGGCCTCAAATTTTAGTTAATATAAGTATAAAAAATCATTAAATATATACATTGACTTTGAAAATGTAAATGTATTCAAGGTTGTAGCAAGGTGGTAGGAATGTTTGTTAATTTGCTGGAGGTGTAGGGTTCAACTCCCCTTATACTCTTTTTCCTCCTTTAAAATTATAGTTCTATAGTATTATATTTTCATTACTTTTTTTCAAAACAACTCTCATTTTCCCTTTATTTTCTCTTTAAAGCACAGTTTATTTCATTTTTAATAATAAAAACAACTGTCATTTTATTTCATTTTCCATAATAAAAACTAAGCATATTCTATGATTATTTTATTTAATCACTACTTTACCTTTTTCACTATTGGATTAAAATAATCATCACTCATCATTTAAAGGAAAAGTACAAAGTAATAGGTACTTTATAAAAAAATAAAGTAAAACTATATTTCCATTATATCGATTTACATTAAAATTGAATAACATTTAAAAATATATTAATTAATAATAAAGTTTATTTAAAAAGGTTAACACCAGATAATAGTAATTGAAGATAGACAATTAACTTTGTAAGTTGAGTACTTTTTAATAGAAATATTTATATTTTTGAAACTGTTATTTCTTAAGTCTTTCATAGTAAAAACAATTAACAAGAGTTTTAAGTATTTATTAGTTTAATGTTTGTAAGTAATAATGTAACATCTACATTTTAACTAAGTTTTGTTTATGGCTAAAAAAAACTAAGTTTTGCTTTAACTTGGTATTACTTTAAACTTATATAAGGTAACTTTTTTTTATCACAAGAAAGAAATTTTGATATTCAATTTTATTTCATTCTTTTATTTATTATATTAAATGCAAAAGTTAGTATTGAATATAAAAATTTGAATATAAAAATTTGACAAATACTTTTATTTCAATAAAAAAACAAATATTAGTATAATAGTTTCAATATATCTTTTAGATATTCCGATACTGTATATTAATTAAATCTATTTTATCCAATAAATTTAAAAGATATTGTATTTTTATATCTTCAGAAAATATCAATAATTTAGATAAAATTTATTGTGAGAACATGAATGAAATATGCTTCAAAAAAATGTTCGTATAATAAGAACTTTCAAATGACAATTCCGAGCTCAAAAATATCTAAGGCCTATATTTTCTTTTTCGCTCAGGGCCCCAGAAATCTCCAAGACGGCCCTGTTTATCGTGAATTTGTGCCCTAATTCAAAACCAAAACCAAAACCAATCCTCACTGGGTTTCAAGAAATTTGTGTATCCATCTATTCGTAATTGACTGCTTTGCAATATTATTGTCTGAAACGAAATCTAATTCCGTGATTAACTATAAAATTGGCTCCCTAATGCAGAGATGTGTCGTGAGCTCAGTTACATTAGCCTTGCCTGCAATATAGTCAGCCTGATATGTTGGGTTATTGTGTTGGCCTTACATTATTTGACTCGATGCTAGAATTAGCTAGGGTTGTAATAGAGTTGAGCGGTTCGCGAGCAGTTTGAGATCAGCTCGGTTAAAGCTCAGCTTGATAAGGTTCGACTCGAGTTCGAGATCAGCTCGAGATATTAACGAGCACTAGTAGAGAAAAGGGCTATAGCATCGCCCATTTGGAATCGGTTAAAACGCTGAAAAAAGTGGGACCACGTATTTGAAGCTGATTGGAATCGTTTAAAATGATAACCGATTCCAATAAAGTGTCCAAAGTCCGTTTATTTGAGAACCGACACAAGTATAAGTGTAAATTGCGTCGGTTCTAGTCAAACACCGATCGTAATATTCCGCCTAATTTCATTAAATAATTTTCCACATGTTCCTTTTTTCTTTCTTTGCTTTATTTTTCTCTTTCATCGCTTTTCTTCCTCTGTCTCTCAATATCATCTATTCCTTCTTTTTCTCTCTTCTTCCCCTTTTTTTTCTTCCCAGTTTGAGAGCAGAAAATTATCACTTCCAATATCTTCACACCACTGTCATCAACGCCGCCTCCAAGCTTCTTTTCCGATCATCTCTCCTCATTGCTCTCGTTCTTATCCTTTTCTTCACTATCAATTATCCTCCTCTCTCCGATCACAGTTCCTCGATTTCTGTACATCCTCACCACCGCACCTTCCTCTCCACTTCCTTTTTCGCCTCATCCACCTCCGTCGACGGCTCCGCCTGGGAGAAACAAGTCTGTCACTCCGCCACTCCTCGCCGGCCGAATGGATTCTCTGTTTTAGTCACTGGCGCCGCCAGATTCGTCGGATCGCACTCCTCGTTGGCGTTTAAGAAGAGAGGCGATGGAGTTCTCGTATTGGATAACTTCAATGATCACTATGATCCATCGCTGAAATTAGATTTTCATTGTTGAAGGCGATCTAAACGACGCAGCATTGTTGGCCAAATTGTTCGATGCTATTCCGTTCTCGATCTCTCTCTCTAGGTTTGCCTTTCTATTTCTACCTCTGCTCTATACTCTTCCCCAATCCAAATCTCAGACTCGAGGAAGTAATTCTACTACCACTCCCTTAATCGCGCTATGTTTACTTTCATGTTTTTGATCCATTGTTTAGATCCGTGTTGACATTTCCTTGTTTAATCAATAATAAATGACATTTAAGTGTTTTTGCTGCCTAACCAGGTTGTTGTACCTACCGGCGAGGAGGATGAAGATCTTAACCTCAACTAGTAAGCTTTTTCGTTGATTTACCCTTGTTTACTTAATTACGGGCCAATTAAGATGCTCAATATCTATGCTATTAATCTAGGTTAGGTTTTCCCCTTCTGATCCAATTTTTATTACTACGTATATATGTCCTGTGATCTTGTGATCATAGTTTCAATAAATAATCCTGTCGACAACTAGTTGATGGTTTGCTGTTATTATCAATTGTGAAATAAGTGCGTAGTTTAACCTATAAAGTTTTGTTGAAGTTTATTTCTAACAGATTCTTTGGAGTTGATGATGATGATATGTTGAGTACTTGAACGTCTATAGACCATGACTGCGTTGTCAGAACTTCCTTTTCTTCTGCCTATAGTGTGCCACATATGTAAGACTCTTAGAGGTGATTAAGTGTTTCCTTTGAGACACTTGTAGATTGGTATTAAGCAATTACTTATCCTAATGTGATATCTGTAAAAATACTGCATCTCTTGGACTCTACTATCTAATTTTTGTCACTCTAGAAGCTTTTTATGCTATTAAATTAACTATAGGTCATATTGATCATACAAAATTAAAAAAAAAAAAGCCAATTTATCATATTATGAGTTGTCATTGCTAAGTACTTAGTAGTGTTTTTGGTAACTGGTTTGTTTATAGTTTTTCTGTTCTTCTTTGTTGAAAGAGAAGAAAAAAGATAAAATGGTTTTATTGAAATTGTCATACTACATAACTACTCAATATTGTTCTAGTTCTACACTTGTCAATGCTTATAATTTGCAGGACTGTACAATGCATACTAACCATTAAGTATATGTTCAAATAATCATTCCAAATGTCTTGATAACTGTAGATAACATTTTTCCTCCAACTGTTAGTTGTTTGTGTCTACTTTTGTCAATTTTACATTTATCAAACTTATTATTTTAAATATTTCTTCAATTCAACTGTTAGTTGCTATCTCTACCGAGCATAAAAAATAGTTCCATTTTACATGTAATCATCAAACTCCTTATTTCTCATATTCCTAATTGTTTCCTTAATTTACAAATTTCAGGATTACGGTGCTTCTGTTACTAAGGGGAAAGCTCCACTTTCATTGACAAGGCCTAAGGAGCCTGAATTGGAAACATCTTAGCGAGCTCGATCCGTCAAAATAAAGAGCACTGCAGAACTCGAGGAAGAGATGATGGCTACCATTCCCAAGTTCAAAGCAAGATCGTTAAACAAAAAGGTATTACTTCTATTCATGTCACATGATTTCAAATAGTTCCTATTTTGAGCTTTGAGTAATGCTCTGTTTTGACATGGAATTCAGGCTTTTTTTTTAGATTTTGGAAACTCCATCCTTACCTGAAAACCCAAGAAGCACATCACAACTGACCGAATTTCAAGTAGATTTTGAAAGGACTCATAATGCAAATTCGTTTCATTTCGGAAACATGTAGACTTATTCTCTCAATTTCTGCAGGAATTTCATTTTGAGATAGCAGCAAGGGCCAATCATAACGCAGATTCTGCTTCAGTGGCCTCATCAGATATATCACGTAAGGTTTAGGAGCATTATTAATTTCATTTCAGTTTTTCATCATCTAGTCTTATCAAAAGTCTTTCTGATTTGACTAACTCGTGCAAACCTAATGAAAGAAGCATGATTGGAAGCCTCATGATCACGTTGAACCCAAATCCCCTCTTCTTCATACTACTTGAGGGCTCGTCCACCAAATGTGAAAAGCTCGGTCGAGCTTGTGAAAGAGGCGCTTGAAAAGATACAAAAGTTCTAGGCAAGGCCATTGAATAAGAAGGTATGATTCCATTTAACATAACTCCATACATTTCTTCATACCTCACAAATGTGTGTTCTCTAACAAATTGAGAACCATTTTGTTTAGATTTTTGAAAGCAAAGGATAAATGGGAATATTCTGTAATGTAAAGAAACAAGTCACTATACCCAAAGAGTTTCACTTTGTCATAGATGAAAATATTCCTCCTCCAACTATGCTTGTGGATATGCTTGATAAGGTAACATTAACAAATGTCTTTTATCATATACAACTATGCTCGAGTTTTACAGACATGATCTCTTAATATTATATGCATTCCTTTTCAGCTTTCACTGAACTTGGAACCTTGCCACGACAACCCATTACCTAGAAACACGAAATCTGTTCCATCTCCACACCAAGGCACTTTTATTTTTATTCATTCCTCTGTCCAGTTTGGAAAGTATTATGTTCGTTGTGCTTACATTTGCTGCTTGGTTACAGAAGAGAGGAGTTGAAAAAGAGAGGAGATTCGTAATGGATTTGGTACATAAGCAGACTGAAGAGGAAAGAGCCAGGGTTCTAGAAGCAGATTCGATTCTACATTTATCAAACTTATCATAAGGTCTGATTCAGTTGCTATCTCTGCAGGAACACTTAAGCTATACACATACACATGCAAAGTTGCTGGGTTCAAGTTTGATTCAACTGACTTTTCTTATTTCTTAAAAAAGATTTATCTACTATATTTAGTTTATTATTTCTTCTTTCTTTCTTCTTATAATTTATACGTTTGGGTTAATTTTGACTCTGACATGTGTACTACTGATTTTTCATCATCAGAATAGTTCTGGACTATTTTTAGTTCCTTGCCCACAGCCACTATAGTAACTATAATTTGGTTTATCGTTCATTTTGAATTATATTTTGAATTATATTTTGAGTTCTTTAAGTTCATAGGATTTCGACATTTCCTCTTCTCCTCTACTTTTGTTTAGAAGCAATAAGTATTTTTTGAAAGACAGTGAAATTATAGAACATGTTTTTCTTATTATCCACCTGCTTACTCTTATATTTTGATTTTTGTATTGGTGTGTTTGTGATATGACTGAGAATTATTAATATGGCTTATCTGGCGATACATGAATGTGTTTGTTATAAGATTTTTATTTGTCATGTTTTTAGATTCTATTTAATATGTTTTTTTATATTCTGTTTAGGAATTATCAAGGTTAAGAGGGCTCTCTTCAATCCAAATTTGTTTTTATAATAATTTTGGCATCAGTTTTGGGCTTGAAACGGATATAAATATGAGCTGTAATCCTAATAGTGGCAATTGGAATCGGTTACAGAAGGACCGAGTGTAAAGGAGAATAAAGGCATCGGTTTTTAGGAACCGATGCTATACGTTCCAGGATTTGGCATCTGGAGCTTCAGCATCGGTTCAAAACCGAAGCCAATTGCCATATCCATGTTTTCCACTAGTCCACTCAAGCTTAGCTTTTTAAGGTTCGACTTGAAAGCTTGCAAGCAGTCTCATATAATTTTTTAATTACTTCATAATATTCTTAATTTCCTTTATATTCATAAAAAATGACAAGTTAAATATTCTAATTAAGAAAAAGTTATTTATGTTAATTAGTTCTACATATCCTTAAATAAGATGTATTCCTATTCTAATTCTATCACTTCTCGGAAAACTTTAACCTAATCATTTATTATAAAAAGGTCATGTCTCTTTAAATTTTAATTTGGCAAAAAGTGTGTATTTAAGAATAATAAGCAAGAGATTTATTGGATAAATAAGGCTGATTTAGGCTCGTAAGCTCGCAAACTCGATCTTAGTTTATCCATGAGCTCGAGCCGAACTAAAATATTCAAGACTCGAAGAGCCGAGACGAGCTCAATATTTTTTATCTTCAAATTAAACTGAACCTAAATAAATTCGATCATGATTCGACGCATTTACATCCTAATCGGTACAGAGATGCAGAGGGAAATTAAGTTATGACGGGGTAAGAGAGTGTTAATTTGATAATAATATGTTCTAACAAGTTGCTTTTTATTTAATAATAATCATGCACTTGTTATGACTTTTTTTTGCCACTTGGATGGTTATTAAATTTTATAAAGATAATGTAGTGATTGAGGTTTGTTGAATAAAACTTCAACTATTAATATGGAACCAAATTGTGAACTAAAAAGTTACAGCATCGAAAATAGGCCTGCTTACTTAACGTAAACGCTACATAGTTTGGATTAATTACATGAATACTATGGTTTACTAAAAAAATTTAATATGTTAAGAGAAATCAGAATTTTTTTTTTCATGTGCGTAACAAATCCAGAAAATGAAAATTTTAAAATTCCTGCCGCTACATGACTTACTTCTTTTTTTGCTTGAGATCCTCAGTAACCAAACAATCAAAAGCGAGAAACAGTAGGACGAGTTAGAGGACGACTCACCCGAGTAGTTATAGAGTGGAATCGTTCATGAATACCGTTGACTAAAAGAGATTAGCATTCAAGTTTCGGCATGAAGCTGAAATGGAGAAAGCTTCTCCCCCCGCTTCATGTTTATAATTCAAAACCTCTAAGAACATTTTTTTGGATCGAAACGTTTCTATTGCTTTAAATTTATTTATTTAATTTTCTGAGCCGTTGAATTATTTAAACTGTGGTCACTTAAATAAGAAAATTAGAACTTATTAATTGCTGAGTCCGTACTTTACTCCCTCAAATTTCGATATTGTTATCTTTATAATTGGTATATATTATGCATATTTCTTGCTAAACTGATTTTAATTATATTAATTTTGAAGTTTTTGTGAATAACTATTGAAAACATTACATTGTTGTACTGTTACCTGCTATAATTCATTTTAGTTTCAAAATGCCAAATTTTCATGGCAAGAACGAAACGGAATGAGCGCAATGTAAATTAAACCTCGGCATTAGTTCGCGAGGTCCGATCATGTCCATCTTTTTATAGGTCGGTTTGGACAAATTATTGAAGAATAGGCCCGGCTTGATCCTTAACTGAAGAGACTCGAATAAAGTATGAGATGAGTTTGATTTTAGTCATAAAACTCAAGTCCGGCCCGAACTAATAATAAATATATATATATATATATATATATTATTTATAACACTAATAATTATTAAAAATTTCAAATTTAATTGTAAAGTTTAGCATCTAAACTCAATTTTATGATTTATACTATAACTTAGTTACAATTATATTAGGGTAAACTAAAAAAAAGTACTTTGTGGTTTCACACATTTGCAAAATGGGTTGGGTCTGAGGAATTTTTTTTTGTAAAATGGGGTCTGTGGTTTCAAAAATTTTGCAAAATGGGGCCTATGAATTTAGAATAGTGGTATTACATTGAGTATATTTTTTTGGTAAAAAAATTATTTAAAAATTATAATTTTAAGTATATTTAAGAATTCACCATTCTAATAATTTAACCTTATTATTTAAATATTATACATCATGATTCGAGTAATTTTCGGAGATTTTTTTTATTTTTTTAATGATTTTTTAAAGTTTGTTATCATATTTTAATTAAAAAATATTTGCACTATTTAAAAATTTTCACCGATGTGTTTTATATTTTTATTGACCATCTCACAAAATTTAGATAAAAACGAACAAGATTATTCATTTTCATGACATTGAGGATCCTTTACCCGTTTTGTAAATGAGTGAAACCATATGTTACTTTTTTAAGCTACCAATTATATTATTATTACAATAGTTTTTTATTAAAAAATATTTTAATATTTTAATTATAATATTAATTAGTAGGCCCGTGGACCGAACTTGAGTTTTAATTATTTTACAATAGCCCAATACGGCTTGAGCCCTTCTTTCATTTGCTATGGATTGGGCCAGGCTTGGACTACTCGTTTTTAACCTCCCGATTAAGCCCGGCCCAACCAAACCCAAGCCTAGATCTAATGTAAATAAGCCAACCGAGGCGGATAATCCAAGTACACATGGATATACGTAGCCAAACAAAAAGGTGTGCAATCCTTTAAATACGTGAGGTTCTTCAAATAGCATCACACAGCAAGTCAAAAAATTCCTTCAGAGTTTAAGCTTGAGTCCCTTTTTGTTGCTACATTTGAGACTAATTTTTAAGTACAAAATGAAGCCAAAGGCATTGATTGCGATACCTGGTTTTCATACTATAATTTGGTTTCACACCTTGAATGTTTAATATTAAGTTGGTTTTCATACTAAAAAAAAAAGGGTTCCTAGTTCTCTATAAGAGAATTACTTAGTACATACTCCTTTAAGGATATATCATCATAAACTAGTGTAGACTCTCCAATCATATTCATACTTAAAACAATTGTATATAGTAGTATATTACACGTACAAAAAGCTACGAATTAACTAAAACAGAAATTTCAGAATTCAGAGCCTAGTAAATAAGCATGCCTGCAACGGATACTTCATTGAAACAGAAAACTCAAGCTGCTCTGAAAGATCAATATCTTCTCCCTCCATTGCTTTCCATTCAAAGCTCCATATCAAATTAGCTACAAAATATTCCAGATGCAGAATTGCCAAATTAAAACCAGGGCAGATCCTTCTTCCTACTCCAAACGGCATCATCTTCACCTCTCTACTTCCACTCACATCAAACCCTCGCCCAATTTCACCCGCAAATCTCTCCGGCCTAAACTCCATCGGATCCTCCCACACCGCCGGATCCCTCCCGATCTCCGCCACCATGAAGTTCACTGCCGCGTTCTTCGGCACCAAATACTGATCCAGCACTGTATCCTCTGTCACCGTATGCGGTATCACCATGTGCGCCGGCGGGTGCCGCCTTAAACCTTCTAAAACCACCGCTTTCAGATATGGCAGTTTGGGAAGATCGTCTTCTTTGATCATTTCTTCTCCCTTTCCTACCACTGATTTCATTTCCTTCAACAGTTTTTCCTGGATTTTGGGATATTTAACCAAATTCGACATGATCCATTGGAGAGCTGTGGAGGTTGTCTCTGTTCCTCCGTTGAAGAATTCCGAGCATAAACTAACAATTTCCTTTTCTGTTAATTTCCTGTTCTCCTCAGGAAGTTGAAGGTCTATCAGAGTATCAATATACGACAAGTCGTTTTCCGATTCTCTCTGTTCTTTCATCTCCTTCCTTGCTCTTATCAATGGGATCAATACATTTTCCTGATTTGCTCGAATCTGTAAATACTGCTTCCACATTTTTCTGAATACAACTTTTGTGACGCTAGGGCAGAATCCAAACACGCTAAATCCAACATAATTCAACAGGAATTGCCGCTGTGCATCCTCAATTTTGTTGATCTGATCTTCATCGAGATCGTCTCCTACACAAATTAGGGCTAACAAGTAAAACATGGCGTACTTAAAATGATCGATTACTCGTACCTGCCCTCCGGATCTGGACTCCGATTCGAGTCGTTGTTTCAGGATTCGCATAACTTTCTCCCGAGAATGTGAACACGACTTGACTCTTGAAGGACTGAGGATTTCAGAGGTGAGATTCCGGCGAAGAAGCCGCCAAGTGGATCCATAAGAAGCGGAACTGATAGTATGCTGATTGCTGGTGTTAATCGCTTCCATACCGACGGCCGCTGGGCGGTGAGCGAAGACGACGCCGTTTTGGACCAAGGCTTGGTGCGCGAGGAATCGGTCGGCGACGAAGATGACGGGGCGAGAGCCGACGTAAAGAGTGATGATGGGACCGTATTTGGAGTGGAGAGAGCGGATGACGGCGTTGATGTCGAAGAGTGATCTGGTGAACCAGACGGAACTGCCGATGAAAGGAATGGAGGGAGGGCCCGGCGGGAATTTGCCGGCGGAGGGGAAATAGAGGGGGAAGAGAAACTTGAGAAGGACAGCGGAGAAGAAGGAAAAGAAGATGAGAAACCAGAAATCCATGATCGGAGATAGGATTGGAATGGATTATTTGCAGAGGAAACATAGTATTGTATAGAGAAGATGAAAGTGCCAGTGTAGTGATGCCGTCAACTGTTTGGCTGTTGACTTTCTTTAACTCTACTATTTGGTCTTGTGTCTTACTTTTCTAGAATCTTTGACCTTTAACGTTTGATGTTATAGGCTTATAGCCTAGCCCTATAGGCTATAGCCCAACTCAATACTGTAAAATGTACCTATAATTTCTAAAAAAATATCAAAGAGATTAATATAAGTATAGGGATTCTTTGAACTAGACCTGTTGGCGGTTGGGCTACTAATGCTGGGATCAAATTCGTTTAAATGTGTTAGATTTAAATATTTATTTTATTATAAAGTTTGGTTTAAATTTATAAAGCCTAAAGTTTTATGAATTAAGTTTGAATTTTATATAAATATCAAATCGATTCGACTAACAAAAAATTATAATTATTTTAATATTTAATAATTTTTATAATTTTATATTTTAACCTATTAGATTTTTAACTATATGTAAAAATATTTTACTAAAAATTTAAACATTTTTAAAAATTATAATTTTTTTCAATTTAGTTTATAAAATATTAAAAGAAAAAATTATCTAAGGACTATGGATCGAACTTGAAATGATATAGTAAGTCCGGCTCGACATTTTAAATCATGGACTTACCGAGAACTTGGGGCCCCAATAAATTCAGCCCGCCCCAACCGACGAACATGTCTATTTTGAACTAAATTAAAGACTCGAAAAAAGGCAATCACATGGCTTGTTCAAAGGTAAAGAACTGTCTTACAGACAAATTAAACACGATCACATTGCTCGGAGTTCTTTTATCAAATTAAGACTAGTAGAATCAATAAACATCGCAGCATAATACTTGGAAGTCATTAAATGACATCACATTATTCATATTAGCAACTTTGGATACAGTCTTGTTAAAATAACTTAACAAACTCGCCCAACTCCTTCTAAAACTTGCTGAAATAATCATGCAACTTGTCCTGCTGGGGCAATGTTTCTTTGACAAAAGGCAACTCAACAAAATTTTGGTTCCATTTCTCAATCAATGGAAACATTTCAGAATTGTGTATTTTGACAGAGGCAGCCTTTTCAACAGCAACAACCCAGTTATTGAAAAAACTCAAAGTTAAGTCTACCAATCCAACTCTATCTCCTCCAAAAAACTTGGAATCCCCCTGTTTCTTCAGCTCCTCTTCAAGTATTCCCAATGCTTCCACTGCTTTCTCCAATGCCTTCTGCTTCTCTTCTTCGTCAACAGCAACCAATACTCCTCTCACTGCTCCTGTAAACTGCACAAATTCAACAAACAAAAAAGATGAATGTATATTGAACAATATAATTTTATTCATTTTTGCAAGGGAATAAGTTTCCCTTAGCATCGCTAATTAGTAAATTTGCAAGGAAATTAATGATTTCCTGGCGGTTGTTCTTTGCTGTTACTGAATATAAACCTTTTCTTCAATGAAGTTGGCCCAAAAGCGAGCCATGGCCCTGTCATACGGGTGTTGAGGCAGAATAGGATTGTGATTCCATATGTCGTCAATGTATTCAAGAATAACGAGAGATTCAGAGATGGGTTTTCCGTTATGAACAAGAACTGGAATTTTCTTGTGGACTGGGTTGAGTTGAAGAAGAAGACGGCTCTTGTTGCTCAAATCTTCATCTACAGATTCGTAGGGGATTCCTTTGAGCTTCAATGCTAGTCCTACCCTAAATGCAAATGGACTGTACCAGCCCCCTAATAACTTCACCTCATCTTTTGATCCACTCATTTTCCTTAATTTACTTATTTTTTTCTTTCGTCTAATTTATTAGTTCAGTGATCAATGGAGAGATGGGTGTGGTCCTTATCTTATGGATATATATAAAGTGGCTGAGAAACCATTGTCGTTGCACCGTCAACATTTTTTAATTAATTTTAATGAAATGTTAAATAAACTAAGAAAAAAACTAGAGAAATGAGTATTTAATTTCATAGTTTTCGGACCCGGACCGGCCACGAACCGGTGAAGGCAGTGGTTTATGGATTTAAGGTTTAACCGGATTAAATTGGTGGTCGAATCGGATTTTCTTAAAACATGTAAAAATACTAAATATTTTATATAATTTGATATTAAACATGTAATATATGTTATATAAACATGTAATATATGTTATACTCATATAAAAATTAATAATATTAAATAAAATATTCTATAATTTAAAATTATATTTCAAATAAAAATAAAACACAAGATAATATCTAATATAATCTAATGAAAGAATGCAAACCGAATTCTATATTGTATAGATTGGATAAAAAAATTAATAAATTTAATTTATAATATATAAAGATTATGCATTAAAAGAATTAAAATTTATACACAACATGTAAAATAAAAAAAATTATATATCCATTTATTATAAATTTAATAAAAAAACTTAGAGTAATGTTATTTAATAAATTTATATATCATTTCGTTATGAAAAACATTTATGGCTGTTATTGAAAAAAATATTTTAAATTTAATAAAATATATAATATATAAAATAAAAAAATATATATTATGGTTTTTTTATAATAAATATTATTAAAATAATTTAAAAATTAACAATATATAATATAAAAGTATATAAAGAGAAAATGTTACCACTTGTGTCTGGTAGCTCAGTTGGTAGAATATGTATTAAAACATATGTTAGAGGTTTTGTGTTCGATTCCCACCATTAATAATTTTAAAAAAAATATGATTTAAGAGAATAAAAAATCAGTCACCGATTAAATCGACCGATTCTCGGTTGAACTAGTCGGTTCAACCAGTCATTGACCGATTCTTGATTACGTCAAGAATCCAATCAAATCGGATCGAACCAGACACCAATTTTAATCGAACCCAATCCCACAAACCGGCTCGATCCGATTTTCAAAACCACGTTTAATTTTATGGCATAATGACAAAATTTATGAATTGCAATTTCCTATATAGTCTGCTTTTAATTTTGTCTTGGACTTCCGGCTAAAAATTTAAATTAATTACTTTTAATAAAAAAAATTTAAATTAATTACGTAGTACTCAATAAACTTTCATCACATTCATACATTAGTGCATCCACTAGCATTGTATTGTTTGCAGTTGTGGTCAACCATAATTATTTCTTGTGATACCACGTCTGAGTTAACTAAGAAAACTATTTGAAGATAGAGTTTAGAATCTAGATATATATGTTATCATACAACATTTTTAAATGGTCGGTAATTCGAGTCTGAATATTATTAAAAAGAAATAAAAAAGCATATAATGAAAAAGAAAAGAAAAAAGATGAAGCTTACAAAAAGCTTAAAATAAGAAAATGCTTACATGAAGCAAAATCATAAAACACAAAGCTTGAAAAAGTTTTGGGTGATGATCCTAAGATCTGACTTTCCTTTTTCAACGGTAGCTATATGTTGCTTCCTAAATGGACTAACTAGCAAGTGCACTAGGGTCAAAGTAGTGTGGTAAGCACAATGTCGTATCCTACAAGGAGCAGTGTAAAATAATTTGAGATTTTTCTAGTAGACTGGTTCAGGGGAAGTCTTGTCAATTGCGAAGTTGGTTGTTGGTTTGAAAAACAATAAAATAAAGATTGCAAATAATAATAAAAAGACACAAGCTTCACCTACCCAAGAGAGTTTAAGGTTTCCCTCCTAGCAATACATGTAAAACTACTGGATCATACATCTTAACCATATATCCTCAAGCTTACCTCTCGGCTCCATTTGATTTCTAAACTTACTAACTTAAGTCTCCCCTCGATACTTGTTAAATCAATAAACTTGCATTAAGATTAGTTAAATATCTATTAAATAATGAAACTCTTAACATGCACCCTTTCTCCTCTTAGTAGAAAGTATTCACCCTCTCAATCTCAAGACAGCGACAAAATCAGGGGTAGCAAAAGTCGACGGCCCCCTCCCTTAACTCCAGAAAAACTGCCTACACTCCATTAATTAATCACTCCTATTTCTAAAAATGGACTTAAACCGCCTCCCTCTTATGATCGGAGGCCACCTCACCCTCCAACCCACTCACCCACTGAAAGTTCAGTATATGTCCAGCTTTTGCCATGATCCATTAATGTAGGCATGGAAATAGTGCCATTTTAGTATATGCATTGATTAAAAGAATTGGCCCCACCTTATTTAATGCATCAGATAAAAGCTTTGCCCCATTATATTAAGCCAATTAATTAAAAAAGGCAATACTATGATTTTTCCAATTGATTCTCTACTTACGTTTCACATGATCTAAGTTGTGAATTGAAATAAAATCATTGTTGAATTGAGTGAGACTAAAATTAAAGTGTTGAAATTGCACTAAATAAGAGATTTTACATTGAATTAAATATATATTGAGGTTATGAAAAATATATACTGAGATTAAATTAACTTAAGCGAAAATAAAAAAGGAAAACTGAAGCAACAACTATAGAGCGGTGTGGTGGCAGCAACTTTGGGCAGAAAGGGAATGGGGTTTTGAATGATACACGTTCAAATTTAGTTTTATTTTTATTTATTATTAATTTTAAAAATAAATAAATGATTATATGCTTTTTACAAAAAAATATTTGATAGGCCTATTTTCTTACACAAGACCTAAAAGAGTTATCCAATCTCTATTAATGGTAGATGTATTAGATGTATTTTACAATGCAAATTTAATATATTTTTTTGTTATACTATGATAATAAGAGAACATAGAGTTTTTTTTTTCATGTGTATGTTTGTAATTTTCGCTATAGATCAGCCAAAATCCATTAAAGAATGCTTGCTCAAACATACGATCATCAAAAGATTCGAGACAAAGTCTTTACATACTTACATCGGAGGAAGTCTTACACTATCTGGGAAAGAATCGGCTTGCTGACAAATTGTTTCAACATGATAAAGAAAATACTAACTTTATTAATGGAAAAGTAATTATAAAATAGAATCCCCAAAGATGCCCCTGTTTATCACCAAAGAAGATGGATATAAATACCTACCAAATGATAAAAATGGAAAAACAAAAGATAATAATAAATCTATTTAATCCTAATCTAGAAAGAAAAACTAATTATAATAAAGGAAGGACTCTTAGACGAGAAAATAAGTAATTAATAATAATTAAATGATGAAATCTTCTCTTTTCCTTTTTAAAATACGTTCACATCAGCTCCTAATTAAGTGATTGACTTGAATTGTGATTCTTCCCCCTTTTAAGTCTCTTTTTCTTTAAATTTCTCATTTAATACAGTCTGCTGAGGGGTCTTTTCAATCCGACAGAAAACTTGAAATTGTGTCAAAAATAAATAAATAAATATTTAATTTAAGGACATTAAGCACATAAAAAGCATAATAAATCACTATAATATTTCACTTATCACTATATCATCACGGACGACAAACGGTTGAGTTAGTTCCTTTCATTGATATGACTCCGGTACTGTTGGCGCAAGTTGCTGCCACTGGTAGACTTGTTAGGCTCAATAATAGATTACGAGAAAAGATAATATCAGCAGAATAAAAGACACGCAGATTTTTACGTGGAAACCCTAGATGAATTAGGAAAAAACCACGGAACCAACTCCGAATAATTCTTCCACTATGAAAATAATAGTAGGTACGCCTAAGAGATTACAAAATGGTGGCACTCAAGTGTTTCCTAAAACCTCACTATTTTCTCTCTTACCCAGCTCTTAGGAATCCTTTTCCTAAGGCTCTCTACACAGATTATATTTTTATTTGTGTTTCTTCTCTCTTGCTCTCTGCTTTGGTCTACTTTTAAAATGAGAAAAACCCTCCTCTATTTATAGGAGATTCAAAACGCGTATGGCCGAATTGTGCACAGTAATTTTACTGTGTACTTTTTGAAAATTTTTTCTGCCGACCTGCCTCTTTTTCCTTTTTCTTTCTTTTTATTTTTATTTTAATTAATCAGTGGGTCCCACAATAAGAGGGACACCACTCAACAAATCTCCCCCTCCCGACTACATTGTGGGACTCTCCATCTCGGTTGCTTCAATGCACTGGTTGAACTTTTCTTTTGGTACAACCTTCGTCAGCATATTAGCAACATTTTTATTTGTATGAATCTTTTGCAACTTGAACTCTTTTTCTTCAATGGCAAGTCTGAGCCAATGATATCTTACATCAATATGTTTCGTCCGTGCATGATACATAGTATTTTTGCTTAAGTCTAGTGCACTTTGACTATCACAATAAACTATGTAGTCTTCTTCTTGCACACCCAATTCTTGAAAGAATCGCTTTAACCAAAGTATTTCCTTTCCTGCTTCCGCTGCTGCAACGTACTCTGCTTCGGTTGTTGATAATGAAACATATTTTTATAACCGTGACTGCCATAAAATAGCTTTCCCTGAGAATGTAAATAAGTAACCCGATGTACATTTTCTTTCATCAAGGTCACCAGCCATATCTGCATCTGTGTAACAAACAAGTGCTGGCTTTCCACCTCTAAATGTTAAATATAACTTTGAAGTTCCTCTCAGGTATCTAAAGATCCATTTTACTGCTTTTCCAATGTGTCTTCTGGGGATTTGACAGGAATCTACTCACAACTCCAACTGCATGAGCGATGTCTGGTCTCGTACACACCATTGCATACATTAAACTTCCGACCGCTGAAGAATATGGAACATTTGACATATCTTTATTTTTCTCGGTTGAAGGGTAGGATTTCTTACTCAACTTGAAATGAGCGGTAAGTGGAGTGCTAACTGGTTTAGCATCCTTCATATTGAACCTTTCTAGTACTCGTTCAATATATTTTTCTTGCAATAACCATAGCCTATGGGACCTTCGATCTCGGGTAATCTCCATTCCGAGAATTCTCCTTACCGGTCCCAAATCCTTCATGTCAAACGCCTTAGACAAATCACACTTCAACTTACTAATCAATTTGGCATCTGGCCCAACGACTAGCATATCATCAACATATAAGAGAAGAATGATAAATTTTCCATCAGGGAATTTCTGGACATATACACATGGATCAGCTTCTATCCTCCTGTATTCTTAATCCACCATGAAGGAATCAAACCTTTTATACCATTGTCGCGGAGCTTGTTTTAACCCATACAAACTTTTCTTCAAGCGACAAACCATGTCCTCATTTCCCTTGACCTTGAAACCTTCTGGTTGTTCCATATAAATTTCTTCTTCTAAATCCCCATGCAAGAATGCGGTCTTTACATCAAGCTGTTCTAACTCAAGGTTCAAGCTGGCTACAAGACCTAACATAACTCGAATTGAAGTTATTTTTACAACTGGTGAAAAAATCTCATCAAAGTCGATACCTTTCTTTTGAGTAAAACCTTTGACAACCAATCGAGCTTTGTATCTCACTAGGTCTTCATCATATTTCTTCAGCTTGTACACCCATTTGTTCTTGAGTGTTCTCTTCCCTTTAGGAAGTTTCACCAGCTCGTACGTATCATTTTTCTTCAAGGAATTCATCTCCTCTTGCATAACCTTCATCCAACAATCTTTATCTTTACAAGATTGCACATCTTGGAAGCTTTCAGGCTCCCCCTCATCAGTGATTAAAATATAATCAGAATTGGAGTATTTTGTAGATGGTTGGCGTTCTCTGATTGACCTCCTTAATTGAGGTTCTTCTTCTGGTAGAATGGGGTTCTCTGGATCCCCCTGCTCAATACCCTCTTTATTCGTATCTTCATCTACAATCGTATCTTGATCCCTCATAACTGGCTCTTCTTCTCCATCTTGTTCTGATTGATGCATTCTTCTTTCTGTGGCATCATCTGATAGAATGCTCTCTGGTGTACTATCGATAACACCATCACTTGTAGATCTTTCACCGATGATATCATTCTCATTAAATACAAGAAAGTATCTTCTTTTTCCAATGGATTCTGTATCCATGGGACCACAAACGTTAGAGTATACCAACTCTAACTTATTATTTCTCCTTCTAGAGCTTTTCTGAAATGAAACTCGATGTTGCTTCCCAGATAAACAGTGATCACATGGGTTAATTTTTCCTTTGGCTAATGGGACGAGGGACTTCTTAGCCAGTATATTCAACCCTTTCTCACTAACATGCGCCAGTTGCCTATGCCACAAATTTGGTGAAGCATCATCTCCAACTGTATTCAGTTGACCCGCACATACCATTGCATGCGTTTTGTATAGCGAGCAACACAATCTTCCTTTCACCACCACCAACGATCCTTTGGTGAGTTTCCAATTTCCATCGCCTGTATGATTGTGATAACCTTCCTCGTCCAATACACTAACAGACAACAAGTTCAACCGAAGATCTGGAATGTGTCGCACATTTTTAAGTGTTAATGTGCGTCCGACACTTATCTTCACGTAGATATTGCCGATTCCCACCATTTGCGAGACACTATTATTTCCCATTTTAATAGTACCATAATCGCCCGCTTTATAGGTTGAGAAGTATTCCCTTTTTGGAACACAGTGGTATGAGGCACCATAATCTACAATCCACTCGGTATCTACATCTCCAACATGAAAACAATCTGCATCATGAGATACTAAAGCCACATCTCCATCTTCTATTGTGGCTGTAGCAGATGTGTTTTTGTCATCATCATGACTTCGGTTTGCATTCTCTTGTTTAAGGAAACGGCAGTTCCTTTTGAGATGACCCTGCTTTCCACAGTGGTAGTATGACCTCTTCTCTCGGGACTTGGTTCTATCTCTGGATTTTCCATTTCCACGACCTCTACTCTTGCTTCGACCCTTATTCTCTGTGACAAGGGCTTGTGAACTGGTATTGGCAACTTCCCTTCTACGAAGCTCTTCATTAAGTAGACTATTCTTTACCATAGACATTGTTACCACACCATTTGGAGCTGAGTTACTCAGTGATACAACAAGAGTATCCCAGCTATCTGGTAGAGTTTCCATCAAAAGACATGCTTGCATCTCATCATCCAAGGACATACCGGTGACTGCTAACTCACTTATGAATCCTTCAAAGTCGTTCAGGTGTTGTGTGATTGATCATCCCTCTGTCAGTTTCAAGTTCACAACTTTGCGAATCATGAACACTTTTCCTTGAGCAGTTTTAGCCTTGTACATATCCTCTAGCTTCTTCTAGAGAACTTTGGGATCTGTTTTGTTCCTCACGTGGTTGTATAGGCTAGCATCTATCCATTGGCGTATTGTACCCAATGTCTGCTTCTTCAACTTTATCCACTGCTGTTCTTTCATATCCTCCGGCTTTGCGTCGTCACCCTCAATTGGATCGTACAAATCTTTGCAATTGAGGTAGTCCTCCATTCTGGATTTCCACATTGAATAATTTGTATCCGTCAATTTCATCATTACACCGTCATTCGCCATGTCGAAACTTTAAAAATAGCAAAATTTTACTATTCACAAATTTCACTATTCTCATAAATAGTGACTGTATATGTGAATAGTACCATATACTTAAATAATACTTGTATATTGGAATAGTAACAGTATGCCTCCCGTATACTTAAATAATACTATTCATAAAAGATGGCCGAATATGAATAGTATTATATATGAATACTATTATTCAAGTTACTATTTTACTATTCACTCAAATTGCGTATCTGCGACGGTTTTTCGAACGGATTGCGCCACCGGATTTATCGTAATTTTCTCGTCATCGTGGTATATTTATTTTTGAAAAATATATCCACTGATTTTACTCATAAAACAACCGTCGGCTCTAATACCACTTGTTAGGCCCAATAATAGATTACGAGAAAAGATAATATCAGGAGAATAAAAGACATGTAGATTTTTACGTGGAAACCTCAAATGAATTAGGGAAAAACCACGGGACCAACTCCGAATAATTCTTCCACTATGAAAATAATAGTAGGTACACCCAAGAGATTACAAAATAGTGGCACTCAAGTGTTTCCTAAAACCTCACTATTTTCTCTCTTACCCAGCTCTTAGGAACCCTTTCCCTAAGGCTCTCTACACAGATTACATTTTTATCTGTGTTTCTTCTCTCTTGCTCTCTGCTTTGGTCTACTTTTAAAATGAGCAAAACCCTCCTCTATTTATAGGAGATTCAAAACGCGTATGGCCGAATTGTGCACAGTAATTTTACTGTACACTTTTTAAAAATTTTTCTGCCGACCTGCCACTTTTTCCTTTTTCTTTCTTTTATTTTATTTTAATTAATCAGTGGGTCCCACAATAAGAGGGACACCACTCAACAAGACTCGGCGACATTTGGAACTTATTCCCGACAGATCCACCCCTCCCTAGATTCGGAAATGTTCATGAAAATCGGTGAGAGAAGGGGGAGAGCTTGTAAAATAGGCTTGAAAACAAATGAAAGAAGGGGGAGAGCTTGTAAAATAGGCTTGAAAATAAACTCATTGATAAAAGCTTGAAAAACAAGCTTCATAAATTAACTCAGGGGACGAGTTTCCTAAGGAGAAAGGAGACACTCCTCTGTTGATTGTAGAGAGGAGGACCCTTCTCTCTCTCTCCTCAACATCTCATGCTATCATACACTATTATACAAATTAAAACACATCTAAAATGAAACAACAGAAAGAAAATACAGTTCTTGCTTTAATAAGAAAACGAACCAAAATCAGGTCTTGCTATTGAGTAAAAACTTTTTTTTACCATATTCTTGAAATATATAGTGCCTTGGCGATAAATATATGCTTATATTTTTTGTGCATCTAAAATTTCCGGGTTACGCGCGGTTTTACAAAGGCATCCACATGCTTCAAAAGTGTTCCAAAATTAACAGCTTATATAAGCTCATGAATGAAAAATGGTTGATCAAAGAGTTTGTGTCCATCTTTTAACAACATCAAGTTCTTTTTCAGCCAATTTCATACGTTTCAAAACAATCTAAAATACTAACACTTTGGAACGTTATTTTTTTTAAAAAAATTGTGTTTATATATGGAATTAAATAAAATAATGTCATTAATGTAATTAGCTTATATTGTGAGAAATTGAGAATTGAAAAATACATTGTTTATTATTATAATTCTATTTTTTTAATGAAATTATTTTTATAATTCTATTGAAATGATTTCAATTGACTCCCCATCTATAGTCTAATGGTACAGACATTTCCCCCTATTAGCATATATCATATTTTTTGGTGATACATTAACATATCATTAATGGTCTTGGAATATGAGAATTTATTTGCTTTATCTGCTGGCAGGCCATACAACAACTAATTTGTTAGATGATTTGAATTAAACTACGAAAAAAATTCACCAAGTGGCCTTGGTTTAAATGGTACTATGGTACATCCACAAAGTACGTATGGATGGAGATAACCAAATATCATTTCTCACTTCTTCAAAAACTCCTTTCAGTTTAAAAAATGAAGAAAAATGCAATTGTTTTCTTACATGGATTTAGTTTCAAACAAACTAAAAACATAATAATGATCAATGAGAAAAATAAAAAAAAATCACTATTTAATTCTCACGTATGATAACCTTGGATTTGAATTATTAAAATCAATCAAATGATCAATTTTCAACACATTTATAAATTCAATAGATGACAAGGGCTATTTAACTACTAAGGTGGTGTATACAGATCACTATTGTTAAGGTGTTTAAGGATCATTTTGAATATTTCACCGAAAGTTAGTTAGTAGCAGATGAAATTCAAGGGTAGAATAGGAAATGTACTACATCATCTATAAAAAGCTGTTATAAACCGCCAACTAACAATACACTCTTCTTCTTCTTCATTGAGTGATTTCTATTTTCTTTCATAATTCAGAGGCTTCACAAATATTGATTTGAAATACTCGGGTAGAGTTTCGAATTGAATCTTGTTAATTTCATAGATATAATCCTAGTTATAATTATACAATATCTGCATTATGATTTTATGGGTGTCTTTTTCAAATGTTAATCTAAAGAGTATTGTCTTTGCAGAAGAAGAATCCATTGATCTATTCTTGTTTACTGGTTTACTTTAATTTGTTGGCAGTTTTTAAAGAAATGGCTTCAAGTTCATCAGGAAAGCAGAAAGAAGTTTCAAATCCAGCTCCTCTTGATAGTTATGATATTGATAGAGACCGTCCTGAGCTCTTCATGGAAACTTTAAAGAAGCTTCTTTCTTCTACGAATACCAAACTTAGTAATTGTTTTCTTGCTCTTCCTTTCTTTTATCTTCAACACTCCTATAAAGCATTTTGAAATTTAGATTTTTCTGCTAAGGAATTGATTTCCTGAATTTTCACTCTCAGTGAACCGATATTTGGCGGAAATAAGTTGGACTGGCATCTTCTCTTTGTGGCGGTTACAGATCGTCGCGGTCATGAGAAGGCTTAGCTTTTATGCTGATTGCTTCAACTAAATTTCTCAACTTCCAAGCTTTTTGTACTAGTAATGACTTAGTTTTTGGATTCATCAGAGCGTATTCTTGTTGTTACAAAGATTTGGCTTGATTTTCAGGTTACTAGAGACAGAAAATGGAGAGAAGTAGCTACCCTTTTCAACTTTCCAACTGGGTCTACCGTGCTGAGTAAACACTACCGTTCCCTACTGAGCCACTATGAACAGCTCTACTTCAAAGCCCGAGTTGTGCATTGATCTCCTTAATTTACTTATTTCATTTCTTGTTCTTTCATATTTAACCGAATTAATGCAGTTTTTGGTAGGAGTTATTGATGGAAAGTTCGAAAGTGGATACATAGTTAGTGCCGCTATAGGTTCAGAGAATCTCAAAGGCTTTCCCTATTACGTACCTCAGAATGCAAATTCTGTATCAGGCACAAAATACAAATGTCAACAAAGAAAGATGATACAACGGAGAGATCCTGCTTTTCCTAAACGTAACAGAAGCAACTACAATTTCTTCTTTCAGGAGCAGATCAAAAGACAGGTGCCTCTATATCTTGATAAGACAGGCAGGGAGATGGGTAAAATGATTGGTGAACAATGGAGCAAGCTAAAAGAACCGCAAAGAGCTTTAAGGAAATGGCATATACTAATTGACATATACAGGTTGATGCAGTTTCCGTTATAATTGATTTTGATTTACTTTTAAATCAGGTTTATCAGGAGCAAGTGGTGAAAGACAAGGAACGATTCCGAAATGAAAAGGAAAATTACAGGGAAAAGCTAGCGAGGCAGTTGGAGGAGATTTGGTCAATACCGGTGGAAGTGAAATTAGTTCTAAAGGTGAAAGCGAAAACGAAATTAGTTCTGAAGGTGAAAGCGAATATGAAGAAGGAGAAAACGAAACTAGTTCTGAAGGTGAAAGCGAATATGAAGAAGATTAAAGAAAATCGAGAAAAAGAAATACGGGGAGGATAAATTTGTCAATGTTGATTCTGAAAACACAAACACTCGAAAGAAAATGGGCAAGCTATGAAGAAAATATTGCCCAAAAGCAAAGCACTACAAGACTTTCAACAAAGAACACTCTCAAAGACAACTCTTTCTTAACTTTTCTTTTTCTTTTTCTTTCTCTTTTCTGATATGAAAGAATATATGAAAAATCTATATATATATATAGAGCTTATAAACATCAGTTAAGAAAAAATATTAAATACAAAGTTCAATTCTACAAACTGAAAAGACTTAAAACTCATTCTATAACTCTTAAGAATTTCGTAACCACAAAAACACTTTTTTCTTCTGTTATTAACTTTTGGTTAGAAAGGAAAGAATAAATTAAATTGGAATCAAATTTTGTTAGAAAGGAAAAAATGAATCAGATTTGGTGGTCAATCAATCGACACTTGATTTGAGGAAATAGATATAGTAGCCTCCTTATTTCTTTTTAATGCATTTCCTTATGTAAAGTTTATTTACTTTATTTATGCCTATGTATGCAACTATAAAAGGTATTGTAAAGCTATTAGAATAATATATCAAAATTAAACAATTCTTTCAATTCTCTTATTTTTCATTTCTGTGATTTAAAATATGGTATCAGAGCGTGTTTCGGTGTTAGGATCATAAGAAGTGTTCATCATATACTAGGCGGAGGACTGGTAATTTCTAGCTCAAAAACAATAGCAATGGCGGTACAAGGTCAACCAAAATCAGGCCAAGTCGAAAAAAGCAAAGGCGGCCAAGGAAACTTTCATAAATCAAAAAGTTCTTCATGGATTTTCGATTGTGGTGCCACAAACACTATGACTTATGATTTCAATGATATCAAAGTTCCAACCAAGCCCTCAAAGACACATGTTTTGGCTGCAAATGGGGAAATAATACCTGTAAATGGAGCTGGGTCAATTGATATATCACCTACTTTGAAATTATGAAATTGTCTCGATGTCCTGTCACTATCACATAAATTGTTGTCCATTAGTCATGTTACAAAAGAACTCAATTATACTATACTAATGCACCCAACTTTCTGTATACTGCAGGATATCAGGACAGGAAAAATTATTGGACGTGGCACTGAACGCCAAGGATTGTACTACGTGGATAAAGTTGCCCAACACAGTACTGTTATGCTTGCCTATGGAACTGCAGATAGGGAAGCTTTGCTTTGGCACCGGAGATTGGGACATCTATCCACGGGTTATTTACATCTTCTATTCCCTAAGCTTTTTAATTCCAACAATAAATTACATTGTGAAGCATGTGAAACCTTTAGACAAAATAATACCAGAGTTGCGTCACCATTTGACTTAGTTCATTCAGATGTATGGGGTCCATCACCTGTCGTGGGTGGCCAAGGATTTAGATATTTTCTCCTTTTTGTCGATGATTGTACTCATATGTCATGGGTTTTTTCTTAAAAAACAAATCAGACGTCACAGAGAAATTTATCCACTTTTACACCATGATTCAAACCCAATTCAAAAGAACCATTCGAACAATACAATCTGATAATTGGGGGGGGGGGGGAGGGGGGAATTTATCAATACGCATATGAAATAATTTTTCTAAAAACATGGGTTAGTTCATCAGACTTCTTGTCCACATACCCTTGAACAAAATGGTGTAGTAGAAAGAAAAAATAGAATCCTACTAGAAATGACCCCGAGCATTTATCATTGAATCCAAAGTCCCTAAAAGTTTTTGGCCTGAAGCATTAGCCACAACCACATACTTACTCAATAGACTTCCAACCAAAGCTCTCAACCTACAAACACCTGTCCAAACCCTAGCCAAATTTACCGAAATACCCCCACCTTTGACCCTTCAACCAAGAATTTTTGGTTGCCCTATTTTTGTCCATATTCCCAAACAGAGCGAACCAAACTTGACCCATGTACAGAAAAATGTGTTTTTTTTGGATATAGAATTAATAAAAAAGGGTACAAATGTTATAATCCTAAGATACATCATATGTACACCACAATGAACTGTGATTTCCTTAAAACTGAGTATTTTTTCCAAACCCAACTCAGTGGTCAGGGGGAGAGCAGAGCTACAGACACACTTAGTTAGCTTCCTGAAATTTTAAGTTCAGAAGATGTGGACATTAGAAAGGATATCACTATTGGGCATACTTTGGATACTGTTGTACAATCTGAGGAGCTCAGTGTCTCACAAAGTAATCATCCCAACCTAGTATTTGAGGTAAGAGAATCTAACTCCAAAACTTCTCCCATTTCGATTTTGACTAATCATGGTGAATATAGAGTTATCAAAGAACATGTGATAGAACAGGAGACATAGAGAGAGGAAGTATTTGCACTACCTCCAAGACATAACAGAGGAGTTCCTCTTGATAGATATTCCCCTGAGAAAGAAGCTAGGAGATCCAGATATCCAACAGCTAACATTGCAAGGGGGGGTCTGTCTGTGAAAGCTAAAGCCTTCATTATAGCATTGTGTAAGGAAGAGATTCTAACTACAGTCAAACATGCTTTAACATCAGACAAGTGGACAAATGCAATGAAGGATGAGATGAATGCCCTCGAAAGAAGCAATACATAGGAGAAATGTATTTTACCCACAGGAAAGAAATTAGTTGATTTTTGTTGGGTCTTTACTGTAAAACATAAACCAGATGGCTTAGTTGAGAGATACAAAGCACGGTTGGTAGCAAAAGGATATACTCAGACCTATGCCATCGACTACTCAAAAATTTTCTCACCTATTGCAAAAATTGATACGATTAGGGTATTATTCTCAATAGCAGCAAATAAAGGGTGGCCACTTCACCAATTTGATGTCAAGAATGCCTTTCTACATGGAGACTTAAAGGAAGAAGTCTATATGGAAGCTCCACCAGGTTTTTGAGAGGAATTCAAGAAAGGGGAAGTTTGTAGGCTAAAGAAATCTCTCTATGGACTAAAGCAATCACCAAGAGCATGCTTTGGGAGGTTCACACTCGCAATAAGAAACTATGGGTTCACGCAAAGCAATTCTGACCATACTATTTTCCTTAAATAAAGGGGTGAACTTGTAACATGTTTGATTATTTATGCTGATGACATGATCATTACAGGGAATGACATAGAAGAAATTGCCAAGCTTCAAGAGAGCCTATTCACAGAATTTGAAATGAAAGACCTAGGAAGATTGAAGTACTTTCTTGGAATCGAAGTGCTAAGATCTAAATAGGGAATCTTTATATGTCAGAAAAAGTATATCTTAGACTTGTTAGCTGAAATGAGGATGCTTGACTGCAAACTGGCTGACATGCCCATAGCAGCAAATCATGGACTTAGGATAGAAGATGGAGTAAAATTAGCCGACAAAGAGAGGTACCAACGATTGGTAGGAAAATTGATTTACTTATCACACACCCGACCAGATATTTCATATAAAGTTGTAGAATGCAGTCCTTTTTACAAAGGGACAGAAAGTTCTGTTAAACAAAACAATTTTACAAACTTAAGCCTCCATACAATTGGAGAACAATTGTCAAGGATAGAAGATCAAGTCCAAAAGACTTATTTAAAGCCTTATCAGGCTTCAACTTCAAAGCCCCGGGAGGAGGAAAGGGTTATAATCAAACCCTCTACTTCAGAAAAACTAAATATTAAATTTGCAAAACACTCTGAGGTAGTAGAAGAAATTTCTAAACGACTAGCAGAGCTTAACATAGACAGAAAGCAGAAGAATATTGCTCCTTTAACTAAAGAGCAGGATTCTGATTCGGAAGCTAGTACTAGTTCAGAAGTGCCTTTAAAAGGCGAGGAAGAATTAAAATCTTTATTCCAAGATTTAAGGATGGATAATATTCCACAGATAAACAAAATCTTCCACACTAAAGAAAACACTAACAAGCCTTATTATCATAGGCCATCCCCAATAAATCTTCAATATGAAGAATTCAGGCCATCCATGAACTCCTATGATTGCAGGTCCATTGAAGAATGGAATATTGACGGGCTATCTGAGTATCAGATTAAAAATGCCATCCAACATATGTTAATGTATGCAACTGCCAGCAGGATACATGGAAATTCAGACAAATCCATAGTTTAGACTATTATTGCAGGATTTTCTGGACAGTTAAAAGGCTGGTGGGACTTTCCGTTAACTACTGAAGCCAAAAACCAAATTTTAAATTTTGTTAAAGAGGAAAATGGCCAACCACAGTCAGACGCTGTTAATACTTTGGTATATACCCTTATTTTGCACTTTCTAGGGTCTACCTCTATGTTTGTAGAGCAAACCACTGAATAACTCATGAATCTGAGATGCAGAGATCTGTCGGAGTTCAAGTGGTACAAAGATGTCTTTCTCAGCACAGTCTTTACTAGAGATGACTGTCACCAGGACTTCTGGAAGGAAAAGTTCATTAATGGGCTTCCTTACTTATTTTCTGAGAGAGTCAAGGAAAGGCTCAGGATGAAGTATAACAATGTTATACCTTATCCAAAACTGACAAGTGGAGAGCTATCCTCGGAAATAGTGGCAGAAGGAATGTTGCTCTGTAATGAGTTAAAAATTCATAAGCAGATGCAAAAGGAAAAACTGCACGGCAAAAGGATCTTAAGAGATTTTTGCGAACAAGTGGGTTTCCCTCCACTTCCCAGATTACATAAAAATAAGGTTAAACTTATAAGAAAAGCTATAAACCTTATAAGTAGAATTTTGATAAGCCTTACAGGCCTCACAAGAAGAATTACCCTAAAAGGCCTTATAAAAGGCCCAAGAAGCCTTATAACAAACCCAAAAGGCCTCTTGAAGAGGTAACATGCTATAAATGTGGAAAGCCTGGACACTATTCCAATAAGTGCAAGGCAAAACAAACAAATCAGGTCACTTAATCTTAGTGACGATGTTAAAGAGACACTAGAAAAAATTCTAGTTGTCCAAACTAGCTCAGAAAAGGAAGAAAATGATTATACCTCTGAGGACGAATGGGACTCTGACTCACAGTCTAATTTAAGCTGTGATGGAAACTGCGATTATTATAAATCGCTTTATTCTCTAAACGGCTTATTAGTCCTCACTAGAGAAGAGAACATGATTTTGGATCTCATAGAAAAAATCCAAGACCCTGAAGAGAGAAGAGACCACCTAGAGTCTTATTTGAAAATGTTTAAGGAAAAGTCTGGAGAAACCTCATCTAGAAAATCTTCAAGAAATAACAATCTTGAAGAAAAGGTCAAAGAAAAGAATATCTCTTATGATATGAAAGAGATAATTAACAGGGCTAAGGCTAGCAAAAGAAAAGAGCCTACCATTAACGATCTTAAAGCAGACATTAATGAACTCAAGAAAGAAGTAAAAAATCTTAAAGATAGACTTACTCTCTTAGAAGCTGCTAAACACTCAGATTATAATTCTAAATCTGAGGAGGAACAAGATAAAGGTCTAGAAAAGAAAGACCAGTCTACGCAAAAGGACCTCCAATACGTAGACATGCTAGACAGGGTAGTCACTCATAAGTGGCATACAAAAATAACTCTTGTTATTAACAAGGAATATGTCTTAAAGACAGTAGCCCTTATAGATTCAGGGGCTGACCTTAATTGTATCAATGAGGGATTAATACCATCCCGCTACTTTTCTAAGACACTGGAACAACTGCATACGGCTAATGGTGATAAGTTGGCTGTCAATTATAAGCTTAGTAATGCAGCTGTTTGCAATAATGGGATGTGCCTAGAGGTACCATTTATAGTGGTCAAAGATTTATCCCATTATGTTATCCTTGGAAATCCATTCCTGCACATGCTATTCTCGATATCAAGATTATCTGAGAAGGGAATAGAAACACAAATAGTGGGAAAGGACATCATCTTTGAGTTTATTTCACAACCCAAAGTCAAACATCTAGATGTAATCAGGAGAAGAGTCTCTTATAAAGAGAGATTTATTAATTCCTTAAAACAAGAAATCTCTTTCAAAACTATAGAAGAAAGACTTAAAAGTCCTCAGTTAATAGAAAGGGTTAAAGCCTTAGAGCAAGAGCTTATAATAAAAATTTGCTCTGAAGTTCCTACGGCCTTCTAGGCTAGAAAAAGACATGTTATAAGTCTGCCTTATGAGCCAGACTTCGACGAGAAATTGATCCCTACTAGGGCCCGACCCATCGCTATGGGGCCTCGCCATTTAGAAATCTGCAAATCTGAAATTACAGATTTAGAAAATAAAGGGCTTATTAGAAAGAGTAAAAGCCCATGGAGCTGCCCGGCCTTTTATGTAGAAAATGCGGCCGAACTCGAAAGAGGAGTACCACGATTAGTCATTAACTGCAAACCTTTAAATAAGGTTTTAAGATGGATAAGGTATCCTCTGCCCAATAAAAGAGACTTACTCAACAGGCTTTATGAAGCCAAAGTCTTTTCCAAATTTGACATGAAGTCTGGATATTGGCAAATCTAGATCAAGGAAGAAGACAAATACAAAATAGCCTTCACAGTTCCATTTGGCCAATATGAGTGGAATGTGATGCCATTTGGGCTTAAGAATGCCCCCTCTGAATTTCAAAAAATATGAATGAAATCTTTAATGCTTATTCAGCATTCATGATAGTCTATATAGACGACGTCCTTATTTTCTCTAAGGATATTGAGCAACACTTCAAACATCTTAGTATTTTCCAAACAGCGGCCAAAAGTAATGGCTTGGTAGTGTCTGCTAAGAAAATTAAATTGTTTCAAACAAAAATAAGATTTCTAGGCCATTATTTAGAGCATGGCACATCAATTCCAATAGAAAGGGCTATAGAGTTGGCAGATAAATTCCCTGATGAAATTAGGGATAAAACTCAGTTGCAAAGATTTTTAGGAAGCTTAAACTATGTAGCTGACTTTTACAAAAATCTAGCCCAAGATGCAAAGCCTTTATTTGCAAGGCTCCATAAAAACCCTCCAAAATGGACCAAAGAATGTACCCAGGCAGTTAGGAAAATAAAACTTAATGTTAAGACCTTACCATGCCTGGCCATACCACATCCAGATACCTTTAAAATTGTTGAAACTGATGCATCAGAAAAAGGCTATGGAGGAATCCTCAAGCAAAGGATAAATGGAAAAGAAACCTTAATTAGGTTTACCAGTAGGCTTTGGACCGACCCAAGAGTTAATTACTCTACCGTAAAAAAGGAGGTTTTATCTATAGTCCTGTGTGTCCAAAAATTTGAGTCTGATTTAATTAATCAAAAATTCCTTATAAGGATAGATTGTAAAAGCGCCAAAGAAATCTTGCTAAAGGATCTTAAAAATATAGCATCCAAACAATTATTTGCCATATGGCAAGCTATTTTATCTGTCTTTGACTTTGATATTGAGTTTATAAAAGGGGAATCTAATTCGCTTCCAGATTTCTTAACTCGAGAGTTTCTTGTAGGTCATGAGTTTCAGAAGGAATAACACTCCTTCAGGAAAAGGGAAGGCTAAAGAGCATTTCTCTGGACCATCAAAAGCTAGTCAAGAAGACCAATACTGCCCCGACGCTTATAGGCGTAGCCTCCAGGCGGCCACTGAAAGGGAAAATAAATTTCCTTATGTACCAATTACTTTTGAGCATATTATGCCAGTTGAAGATAAACATGCTCATTTACAGCCATATGAGATAGCATCCTTTTATACGTAGAATTATACACTTTCACCATTTCTGCCAAAGGATTATAACTTCTATCAATCAATCTTATTGGAGACTGATTCTGTTAAAATTGAACCGGTTATAAAGAGCGGCGATGAATGGGCTTATAGCAAGTTCATCATCACCAGGGTTATTACCTAAGAGGAATGGGGGAGAAATCTCTTCTCCTGCAGGGAATTATCCTATGGAAAACCATGATTTTTTGATTACTTTGACTACATGCAAGCCTGGACTCAGGCATTATTTTATGAGAATCGTCAGAGAAAATTTAGTTGGTTTTTCCAATTCTCCTTAAACAAACCTTAAGAGGTTTTCCCGAACTGGTTTCATAACTGGTTCTTTAAATGGGGATTATATCCAATTATCCTCCCTCAGAGAGTTCTAGGAATTTATGAATTCTTCGTGGACTCTAATAGATTTTGTGATTATCCCATACTCATGTTTACTATCCTATACAAGGTTCCATGGATAGGCAAGTGGGATTATATCATCAATAAAAAGAAAGTAAAGAAACTGGGTTATAACTCAGATTTTAAAAATTTTATTCCCTGGTTAACTAGGAGAATTTCTATTAAATGGTGGGATAAATTTGAGTTCTTTGAGCCACCAGCTATATACTTCAAAGAGCTTGTTATTAAAATGGTAAATCCCAACAGTCCTCCAAATTCTCCTGAGGCTACTGAAACCTCAGCATCTCCTGGTAAGATAGCTGAGCTCATCAAAGGTTTATTAACCTCCATCCCTAGAGAAGAATTAAAGCAACATGTATTTCAACTTTTAGGAGAAAAGGATCCTCCTAAATAAGGATTTGATCTGCAAAATTTATTATCTGTTCTTCCAAAGAAGAAAGAGAGTCCTAAAAGGAAAGCTGCGGATATTGCCTCGTCATTAAGTGAAGCAAATAAAAGGGTTCCACCCCTACCAGATGATGTGTTTGATGATCTATTCCTAGAGTCTCAGGACCCTAAAGACCTTTAGGGCAGAATCCTTATCAGGATTTCTTACAGCAATAATAAAGATTGCTTTGACAGGAAGAATCCTTATCAGGATGTCTATGGACCCCACTTAATGGAGCACTAATATCGTTTACACCGAAAGTATTTTGTCGGCTCCTCCACTTTTATTAAAGCCAGCATTTTTCTTTTATTAAAGAAACTGTCCACCAGCTGGTGCCTTTTCTTTGTTGGCCATTGCGAGATTCCTTCTTATCTTTCAGCTCATGGCTAGCCAGGGGCGCACCTCTTCTCTGTCTATATATAGATTTCATTTTCTAGTTTGTAATCATCGAAAATATTTAGTTGTAAAATATTTAGTTTTAAGTTTTAAGAAGTTTTAGAGAGAGAAGCTTGTAGTGTGCTTGGTGTGAAGCTTTCTCCAGATTTCTTACTTTCTCAACTTATAATTCAACTCTCAGTATAATAATAGTAAGATTTCTGTTATTTATCTTTCGGTTATTCAATATTTCATTTCTGTATCTGCGATCCTGCCAAGCAAATCACATGAAAGTCGTATGGAGGATCGTAAGGTATCTCAAAGGAACAACCGGATATAGAGTTATGTATAAGGCACACGACCGCCTAAATATTTAAGGGTACACTGATGCTGACTGGGCAGGGAATCTAATTGATAGAAGATCAACCTCATGCTATTTTACTTTTGTAGGAGGTAATTTAGTCATATGAAGAAGTACAAAATAAAAGGTAGTAGCATTATCAAGTGTAGAGGCAGAATTTTGAGGAATAGCTCGAGGGCTAACTGAAATCTTACGGCTACAAAAGCTATTGACCGAAATTGGTTTTCCACCATCAAAGACCTGTGAGATAATGTGTGATAACCAGGCAGCCATCCGAATCTCAGAAAATCCGGTACAACATGGTCGAACGAAACATGTAGAAGTTGACCGACATTTCATCAAAGAAAAGATTGAAGCAGGAATTGTAAAACTACCCTTCATAAGATCCAAAGATCAATTAGCAGATATTCTGACAAAAGCCGTAAATGGAAAGGTGTTCAAAGAAGTATTGGACAAGTTATGTAGTGGAGACCCCACTACTCAACTTGAGGGGGAGTGTTAGAAAGGAAAGAATAAATTAAATTTGAATCAAATTTTGTTAGAAAGGAAAAAATAAATCAGATTTGGTGGTCAATCAATCGGCACTTGATTTGAGGAAATAGATATGGTAGCCTCCTTATTTCTTTTTAATGCATTTCCTTATGTAAAGTTTATTTACTTTGTTTTTATCTATGTATGCAACTATAAAAGGTATTGTAAAGCTATTAGAATAATATCTCAAAATAAAACAATTATTTCAATTCTCTTATTTTTCATTTCTGTAATTTAAAACACTTTTGTCGTTTGTCTTCTCCTCTTTGTAATTGTAAGATTTATTTTATTAGAAGTTCATTTAAGTTTATTTAACAAAACTCCCCCATAAACTTAAATGTCTTTGCCATCTTTCATGCCGAGCAGCTCCTTACAATTTTCGAGAAGTACCATTGGTAGCGGTTTTGTAAAAATATCAGCGACTTGGTCTCGATTTGCCACATGCATTAATTCAATATTGCCTTCCTTAACATGATCTCAGATAAAATGAAAGCAAACATCAATGTGTTTGCTTTTTTCATGATTCACCTAATTCTTTGCCAACTCGATTGCTGATATATTATCAACTCGTATCACAGTCGCACCAAATTGTTATTGCTCCAATTTTCCCAACAAATTTCTAAGCCATATCGCATGGCATACACACCAAGAAGCTACCACATATCCTGCTTCACATGTCGAGAGTGTAACTATTGGTTACTTTTTCGAAAGCCAAGTGAAAGCTGTGTCACCCATGAAGAATACGTATCCTGATGTACTTTTTCGATCATCAATATCGCTACACCAATCACTATCTGAGTAGCATATCAGCTTGAATTCTTTAACTTTTGAAAAAAATAACCGGAGTGACTCCGTCCTTTTAACATATCATAAAATTTCCTTTATTGCCTTCCAATGTGAATAAACTGGCTCCTCCATGAATGGACTTACTATGCCGACACTTAATGATAGGTCCAACCTTGTGCATGTTATATAGCGAAGAATTCCTACCAAGCTTCGATATATGCTCTCGTCGACTCGTTCTCCTCCATCAAACTTCGAAAGTTTTATACCTGGTTCCATTAGTGTTGAAACCGGGTTGCAATCTGCCATATTATACTTCTTTAAAATCTCTTTTGGATATTTCCCTGTGACACAAAAATACCTTCCTCTCCTTGTCTAAGTTCCAAACCAAGAAAGTATTTCATCAAGCCCAAATCTGTCATCTCAAATTCTCTTGTCATTTTTTTCTTAAACTCTTCTATCACTTGATATTGTTTCCCATAAAAATGAGATCATCGACATAAAGAGCAATAAATAACACAGTATCTCCACTCTTATTTACATAAAGGGCATGCTTATAGGGACATTGCTTGACCCATTCTGCTTAAAATAAGTATCGATACGATTATTCCATGCATGCGATGCTTGCTTTAACCCGTAAAGAGCCTTCTCTAATTTCAACACCTTCATCTCTTCACCAATTTTCATGTATCCGGGTGGTTGTTCAACATAGACTTCTTCTTCGAGCACACCATTCAAGAATATTGACATAACATCCATTTGAAATATCGGCCATTTGAATTGAGCTGCAATTGAAATTAATAATCGAATTATCTCCATTCTAGTAACTGGAGTAAATACCTCATCATAATCGATCCCCGGCTTTTTCTTGTATCCCTTCACAGTAAGTCGTGTCTTGTACCTCTCTATTTCACCTTGAGCGTTCATCTTTTTCTTGAACACCAACTTCACGCCAATTGGTTGACTTTCTTTTGGCAATTTCACTAATTTCCATGTCTTTTTTCAGTTAATTGCTTCAATCTCCTCATCTATAGCTTTTTTTCACTTCTCATCTTGCACTACCTCTTCAAAGCTTATATTCTCGGTATCTGCCAAAAGACATACAAGATGTACCTCACTTGTTGAATTATGCAAATCTTGTAAACTTCGCATTTTGGGTTGCCGTGGTTCATCATCATCATCGATAGTTTCAAAATTTTTTGGTATAACTGTTGGTGCAGCAGTTGACCAATCTCCAACTTCCATGCTTATCTCCCTTGAGTTATTCTAATACCACTCGCTTGCTTCATTGAATCGTACATCATAACTCACCACAACCTTCTTGCTAATTGGATCGAGTAGCTTATACCCTTTTGTTTTCTCATCATACCCAATAAAGATATATCTTTTGCTTTTGTCTTCGAGCTTTGTTCTTTGCTGATCGGGAACATGTGCATAAGTTACACTTCCAAATATCTTAAAGTGAGAAACTATTGGCTTATGTCCACTCTATGCCTTCTATAGTGTTTGATCAACTAGCTTCACATGTGGACATCGATTTTGCACATAAATGGTGCATTGTACGGGTTTTGCCCAAAATTCATTCGGTATCTTCTTACTCTTCAACATTGATCTAACCATGTCGAGAATGGTTTGATTTTTCCTCTTAGCAATACCATTTCATTGGGGTGTATATGATGCCATTAGAAATTTCTTTATGCCTTGCTCCTCACAATAATTCGTGAAAGCTGTCGATGTATACTCGCCACCTCTATAGGATCATACATCTTTGATGTATCTTCCTGTTGCCTTTTCCACCATCGCTTTAAATTTTCTAAACACCTTGAATGTCTCAGACTTTTCTTTCAAAAAGTATACCCAAGTCTTTCTTGAGAAATCATCAATGATAGAGATGAAGTACCTTTCACCACTAAATGATTCGGGGGTAATTGGACCACATATGTCAGTATGAATTAGTTTGAGAGGTTGCTTAGCTTGATATTCAGGCTTCTTTGGAAATAGGGTTCTTGTATGCTTGCCAAGAACACATTCTCACAAAACTTCCCCTTGTAGTCCATGTCAGGTAGCCCATGCACTATATCCTTCTTTGCTAATTCTTATAGGCCACCATGATGTAGATGACCAAAACAGAAGTGCCATAATGACGCCTTGTCTTCTACATTGACTTGCAAACATCTTTCACTTATGCTTCTCAAATTCAGTTTGTACATGCGATTCCTCCCCATCTCGACTTGAGCAACTAAGCGCCCTTGCTTATCTTTCAAGTGCAACACGCATTCTCTCATAAGTACTAAATAACCTTCTTCCATGAGTTGCCCCATACTTAAAATGTTTGTCTTTAGGTCTGGTACATAATACACATCTTGGATTGACCCTACCAAGCCATCATTTTATAGGTAACAGATCGTTACTATGCCTTTGACCTCGACCTTTAATGCATCTCCAAACGATACATGTTAATCTTCTACCTTTTTCATCTCCTTAAAAAAATGTTCATATCCACACATATGGTTGCTTGCACCCGAGTCAAGATACCACACTGTGTCATTATTTATGTCGATATCAGTGTGAGCCATCATGAGAAAACCTTCTTTTACTTCATCTTCTATGGCTAAATTGGTCGTCTCCTCCACTGCTATCTCAACTTAACATTCTTTCATAATATGGCCCATCTTGCCACAAGTGTAACACTTATTGGAGTTGCAACTACTTGTATAGTGACCAAATTTGTGACATTTGTAGCACTCAATATCGAAACAATTTGACCAACTGCCTCTTCCACGTCTGCGTCCTCTTCGAGGCCAATTTTGTTGGCTCGATTGCCCATTTTTCTCATAATTTCCTTCTTGACCATAACCTCTACCACCACGACCATTTCCTCTACCTCTACTGTCTCACCCTCTACCTTGAAAGTTTGGAGAGTAGAGTGCCTTTTCTTCTTTGATTGCTGCCTTAGTTTGAAGTGCTTGCGCAAGTATCTCCTCCTCCTTCTTTTTCTTACACTGCTCGTGTACCTCAAGAGAACCTACAATCTCATCAACTGTTAGCGTTGCTAGGTCCTTTGATTCTTCTATGGGACATATAAAATTCTCAAAACTATCAGTTAACGACCTCAAAATTTTCTCCACCACTCGCGCATCGGTTATTTTTTCACCATTGCGTTTGAGTTGGTTCACCACGGTTTTGACCCGTGTGATGTAGGCAGATACACCTTCTGACTCTTTTATCTTTATACTTTCCAATTCGCCATGAAGAGTTTGCAAGCAGACTTGCTTAACTCGATTAGCTCCTCTATAAACACTTGCCAAAATGTCTCACGCTTCTTTTGAAGTTGTTGTAGTCGCAATCTTCTCACAGCTGGACTCATCAATGGCTCGAAATATCATATACAATGCCATTTTATCCTTCGATCGTATTTCTTTCAACGTCTTAAGTTGAGCTGCAGAATATGCAGCGGTAGATTTTAGTTCTACAAAATTAGTCTCGACTATTTCCCAAGCATCTTGAGAACCAAGAAGAGCTTTCATTTGAATACTCCAATTTTCTCAGCTTTTTTCCATCAAACGAGGTAGTGGCAATTGACCCATTACATTTGCCATTGGCTCTAGTACCAATTTGAAAACACAAACACTCGAAATAAAATGGGCAAGCTTACAAAGAAAATAGGGTAAACTTAAAAAAAGTACCGTGTGGTTTCATACATTTGCAAAATGGGGTCTGAGAATTTTTTTTATAAAATGGAGTCTGAGGTTTGTAACCGTTAGCAAATCGGACCCTTTCCGTCCATTCTGTCAGTTAAGCTGACGTGGCAAGTGGTAATTTAGAAAACCCACATTTTTCAATTCCTCTGTTCTTTAGCTCTGTAAACTCATCTACACTCAAATCCAACTTAATCAAATGGAGTAAAGAAAGATGGAAGTCAACAAAATTATCAAAACCCCAACTTAAAGCTAGTAATTTCAATATTATTTCAGAAGAAAAGTGATCAAATTCTAACCAATTAAACGTATTAAGCTCAGTTTCCACTGTACACACCAAATGGGTATCTGAACTTCATCTTCCCAAATCAGCATGTCAAATTCTTCGTCAAGTTTCAACCATTTTTTACAAATAAAAAAAGGCAACCATGACCCTACCTAAGCATTGCATTGCTTTGCTTTGGGTGGGAAATTTTTGGAATTTCTCAAAATGAAATGAAATGTGGAACTTGGAATGGCGGCAGTGCACGGACCAGCAGCAATTGGTGATTTTTTTATAGAAAATTGTAGTTAGAAAGGTTGCAGAGAACATTGAATTAAGACGAAGAAGCAAGAATTGATTGATAGAGAGGTAAAGAGAGTTTAGTCAGCAGAAATGAGTAGGAATGTTTATGGCGACATGAGGAGAGAGAGGAGTGAAGGGATAATTAGGGTTTTTTTTGCATTTTATCGTGAGAAATTGGATTTTCAATATTGCCTTTGCCACATCAGCGATTTTAACGGGGTAAGGAAAAAATCCTTTATTTGCTAACGGGTGCAAGCTTCGGACTCCATTTTGTAAAAAAAAATTTCTCAAATAAATGATACTTTTTTAAAGTTTACTCAAGAAAATATTGCCCAAAAGCAAAGCACTACAAGACTTTCAACAAAGAACACTCTCAAAGACAACTTAACTTTTCTTTTTCTTTCTTTTTCTTTTTCTTTTTCTTTCTCTTTTCTGATACGAGAGAATACATGCAAACTCTATTTATATAGAGCTTATAAACATAAATATTAAATACAAAGTTTAATTCTACAAACTGAAAAAACTTAAAACTTATTCTATAACTCTTAAAAATTTTGTAACCACAAAATAAAAACTTATTTATTTTGTTATCAACTTTTGCCCTTTTTCTTCTCCTCTTTGTAATTGTAAGATTTATTTTATTAGAAATTCATTTAAGTTTATTTAATAGATTTTGATAGCTTTGATATCGCAATTCGGACAACAATTTGAAGTTGTTTTTTTGTCTGTTAACAAGAATTTTGTTTGACTTAGTTTTATAGAATATTACTTCAAAATTACAGCCTTTTCTTTTCATTAGATTTGCAAATCATAATATCTAATCTTTGAACCTTGATGTTAACATGTATAATCGCTATGATCTAGATTAAAGTTGTTTGGCATTCATTGGAAAAATTAAACATTTGTCTAATTACTGTTCTTGCAGTTTCGAGTTTGGTCTTCAATTCCGCTTATTTTTCATTGGCCACGCATTTATTGTCCCCCAAATTTAGCATATTTTGTCACATGCCACCCCAACTTTCATCAGTGTAACTTTGCCACCTAAAGTTGGCAAGTCCATATAACATAACCCCCTGAAGTTAGGGTTGAGAAAAAAACAAAAAACCGAACCAAACCGAAAAACTGAACCAAACCATTTGGTTCAGTTTTGGTTAATGGAATTTGCGATTTTTAGTTTTGGTTCGATTCGATTATAGTTTGGTTCGGTTTGATTTTTGGAATGACAGAACAAAAAAGAAAGAAAATCGAACCATATAACCAAACCGAACAGAATAATTTCGGTTTGGTTTTTACTCTTTTGTAATTAAGAAAATGCGGTTAAGGCCATTTTTTAGGGTTTGCCTTTGTTCTCAAAGTCTTCTGGGCTGTCTATCAATCATCATAAATAGAACATTTATTTCTTTAGTACTTTGAATGCTGTCTAGAATTCCATTTTGGAGCTTGTGGGGTTTGTGCAAGGTACCTTTCCTATCAAATACCTATGAATTCCTCTAAAACCTACCAAATGGAATAGCCATGATTGTGTGTGGGTTGTGGACAAGATAGGGCATATTATCACTTGTTGGGGTACTATACATCTATCATTTGTTGGAGCTCAATTGGTATCATCTATCTTGTTTAGTGTCAGAGGGCGAGCGGTTTTTAAGGAAGCAAGCGGGGTGCGATGCACGGGGCGCGATTCAGGTTTCATTTAAGGAAACCGCGGTGTTTGGTTTGGTTTGAGAAAATACAGTTTGCTTAAATGCAGTGCCTTTGTAGGCCAAAAATGTGATTATATTGAGAAATATATTTGCACATTTTATTGAGAAAAGATATTTTTAAGATAAAGCATTTTTTACTTTATTTAAAATGAAATACAGTCGCCACCCAATTTAGCTCCACCGAGAATTGGGTATACTGATTCTCAATGGGATTTTTATACTGAAAAGGAAATGAGATTCTGAGTTCGGACATAATAGTTACTCATATTATTCAAATCGTTTGGATTAATTTGAAATTTTGGAATTTGTGGTAATTTCTGCATTACAGTGGCTTTATTTAAGGATTAAATTCAAGAAATAAAATGGGCATTATAGCGGCTTAATAAATACATATTTTCTACCGAAATTTCGGCAGAGTAACGGCAGCACTCGGGTCTGGGCCCGAAAAGTCGGATAGAGTTTTCTCACATTCTAGATGTTTATCCGTACATGCGAGCTTATTTACATATATTATAATTTAAGTGGCACCAGTGGCTCACTTAACCAAAGAAATGGAATGCAATATGTGATAACAAAAGTAATCAAAATGAATTTTAAAGTTGGGCTTAGAGCCAATTACCCTTAGTTACCTTTTCGCCTGTCCAGAATGACTTGAGAGCCGATGCGAGACCGAAGTTGTCACGGATTGTGATTTGTGTGGAAAATAGGTTTAACCTAAGTTATGGCTATAATCTTGGATTATTCCTAAGAGAGAATTGGGTCATTTTTAGACCAAAGATCACTATAAGATCTTGATCTAAAAAGATTAGAAAATAAGCTTATACCGAATGACGGTGATAGAGCTCGGATTTGAAAGTGTTTTGGCAGAGTTTCGGGGCTTTTAGGACTCCCGGAACTGAAAATGGCATAAATGGGGATTTTCGTGCGCCTTTGATCCTTGAAAATGAGGGGGGGGGAGGAGCTCCCTTATTTATAGAGGTAATTAGCCGGTGGGCTAATTACATAGGTAATTAGCCGGCGGGCTAGTTACCTATCTGACAAAATCTCGCTTTAAATCATGCAAATCCCGCAAAATCTCAGTCAGATATGATTTTTTTACTATTCATAGGAAATTACCCGCCGGGCTAATTACCTTTTTGACCATATTTTGACTGAAATGACCTAATGAGCAAAAATAATGGCCTTTGGCCTTTAGCCCCACTTTATTTTCGCCAAATTCGATCTTTTAAGCCCTCAAAATGGCATTTTTTGTGTTTTCAGGACAGTTTTACTGTTTGATAGTTCGACTGTTTTGATTATTCGGAAATGGATTTCAAGCATTTCACAGATGCAACTTGGAATATTATGACGAATGGGAATTTTTGGGATTTTTGAATTTTCTTATGACAATTTGGTCCTTCTTAGCTCCCTAGTCTAATTGCTGATTGAAATAGGTATAAATTCTCATCGGGTCGAGCGGACCGTGCTAACAATTTTGCCCTCGCGTACAAAATTTTTTCCATGAAGGTAAAATTGTGCGTACATAGATGAAAGAGCGACTGCCAAAATCTATGTTCTTGTGTGATAAGGACATGAAAAACCTTTTTTGAAAGAATCAACATTTCTTAATCGATAATTTTGAAAAACAAAAATATTTGCTCTTTGATTAAGAATGTTGATGAAAATCTTTAAACAAAAATCCCTTAAGGAGTAAATGTAAAAAAGAAAAGGTTATAGGGATATAAGAAAATGCAGGTTTGGAAAAATTTCATGTCCTTAACGGTGCACAGAAAATTTTGGTCCACCCATTTTAAAATAGGGTCTTCCATAATGCGGAAGATAAGTGAACGGTCATACCTACCTGTGGTGTTGCATCCGTTAACCAGTTTTTTCGTCAGCGAGGATGTCACTGTCAACCATGTCTTGATCAGTTTTCTCATCGGGGAGGATGGCACTGTCCGCCACATCTTGATCAACTTTCTCTGCTGAGGAAATGTCAAATATGGTGATCAATATCTAATCCAAGAGGAGTATTATCAGCCATCATCGATCATCTTTTTCCTTAGGGAGTGATGCACTATTCGCAACTGTCGAGTAGTTTCTCACCATCGAGTTAGGCACTGTCTGCCACCATTGAGTAGTTTATCTCACCATTAAGTTGGGTACTGTCTTCCACCATTGAGCAGTTTATCTCCCCATCGAGTGGGGCACTATCAGCCACCATTAAGCAGTTTATCTCACCATCGAGTGTAGCATTGTCTGCCCCCATTGAGTAGTTTGTCTCACCATCAAGTTTGGCGCTTTCTGCCACCATTGAGTTGTTTATCTCACCATTGAGTGGGGCACTATCAGCCACCATTGAGCAGTTTATCTCACCATCGAGTGTAGCACTGTCAGCCACCATTGAGTAGTTTATCTCACCATCGAGTGTGGCACTATCAGCCACTGTTGAGCAATTTATCTCACCAGGGAGTATAGCACTGTCAGCCACCATTGAGCAGTTTATCTCACCATCGAGAGTGGCACTGTCAGCCACCATTGAGTAGTTTATCTCACCATTGAGTGTGGCACTTTCAGCCAATGTAGAGCAGTTTGTCTCACCATTAAGTGTGGCATTGCCAGCCACTATTGAGCAGTTTGTCTCACCATCGAGTGTGGCACTATCAGCCACCATTGAGTAGTTTATCTCACCATCTAGTATGGCACTATCAGCCACCATTGAGTAGTTTATCTCACCATCGAGTGTGTCACTATCAGCCACTGTTGAGTAGTTTGTCTCACCATTGAGTGTGGCACTTTCAGCCACCATTGAGCAGTTTATCTCACTAGGGAGTTTGGCACTATCAGCCACCATTGAGCAGTTTGTCTCACCATTGAGTGTGGCACAGTCAGCCACCGTTGAGTAGTTTATCTCACTAGGGAGTGTGACACTATCAGCCACCATTGAGCAGTTTGTCTCACCATCGAGTATGGCATTGTCAGCCACCGTTGAGCAATTATTGCAATTTCCTGCAAAATACAAGGTGACATGGCACTGCACGTCGCAAGCATAATACATGACACTATAAAACTTGGTACTACTTGACTTGACATGGAGCTGTATATTATTGAAATAAATCAATATGACACTGTAATTCATCAACATAAATAGTGAAGATCTCGCCGAATCTAAGGTTTTGCTATTATGTACCACGGAAAAGATCTTGGTGGATCAAAGGTTCAACTATTATATGCCGGGGTAAATATCTCACTAGATCAAAGGTTCGGCTATGATGTGCCAAGTAAAGATCTCACTAGATTAAAGGTTTGACTATGATGTGTTAGGTAAAATCTCACCGGATCAAAGGTTCGGCTATGATGAGCCCAATAAAGATCTCACTAGATAAAAGGTGTGGCTCTGATGTGCCAAGTAAAGATCTCACTAGATCAAATGTTTGGCTATAATGTGCCAGGTAAAGATCTCACTAGATCTAAGGTTTGGCTATAATGTGCAAGGGTAAAGATCTCATTGGATCTAAGGTTCGGCTATGATGTGCCGACTATGATGTATCGGGGTAAAGATCTCACTAGATCTAAGGTTTGGCTATAATGTGTCAGGGTAAAGATCTCACTGGATTAAAGGTTTGGCTATTATGTATTAGGGTAAAGATCTCAGTGGATCAAAGGTTTGGCTATGATGTGCCAAGTAAAGATCTCACTAGATCAAAGGTTCGGCTATGATGTGCCAGGTAAAGATCTCACTGGATTAAAGGTTCAGCTATGATATGCAAGGTAAAGATCTCACTAGATTTAAGGTTTGGCTATGATGTACCAGGTAAAGATCTCACTAGATCAAAGGTTTAGCTATGATGTGCCAGGTAAATATCTCACTAGATCTAAGTTTTGGCTATAATGTGCCGGGGTAAAGATCTCACTGGATCAAGATGATGAAGCTAAGTCTTTTGGAAGAGTTTTGTTTAATGATGCGTATGATGTAGTACATTTACTGGTGTATGATGAGTTATGCAAGTTCATGATGCATTAAGTTGGCATTTGCCCCTATTTAAATTGGGAGATGCATCACTCAGTAGCTTTTCCCTACTGAGGAAATGTCAAATATGGTGATCAGCCTTCTCATATGGGAGGAAGTACTATCAAATAGGGTTATCAGTTCTCTCTATTGAGAGGAGAACTATTGGATTTGGTAATCAATTCTCTCTTTTGAGAATTATCAAATTTGTCTCGAATGATTGATTTGTTGTTTATATCATTGGCTAGCCATATTTTGGTGATTTTGGAGTACTATTGTGGTTTGATGTTGAAGCATTTTCTCAGATGCCTCTTGATCTTAGAAAGCGTCTGAGCTAATTTTGCATTATGTTGCATTTGTTGGTGACTAATAATGTCTACTTGGACACTTGTTGCCTTTGCATCTGTGAATATAAATGCGATGCATAATGCATGATATGTGATGTTTATGCAATGCATTTTATCGTCATAGCATGGAATCTTGCAGCTGTAAGATGAGGCTTGTTTTTGTTATCAATAGTATTCTATTATATCATTGGCTTCTTAGTTTCTGTCATTCTTAGTGATGATGAAAATTTAATTTTAGGTCGGAGTCCTAGATGTAGGATTCATAGCATCAAGGGATGAGCTTTTCATTTTCATTATAGTTGTGTGCGCTTTGCATCCATTACACTCTGATTATTGGGCTGGCCATGCACTTGACTATTTGAACAAGGCAAGCTTTCAGGTCCTTCTCAGCTCCAATGAATTCCTGAGTTGCAAAAGTTTTGCCCCTAGTGACATATAGCATGAGCCTGAGCAGGTAAACTCTAGTTGCTTGGACTGACAAAGATTAGCTTTTATTCTTTTGACTGACCGTGCAGATAGAGTGGCATGCATCAGTAGTTCTTAGATTTCTTGGGTAGCTGAGTGCAAGAAGATTGTGGGTGGGAGATTCATACGCTCGTGTTAGTGAAGAATATTGCTCCTTTGTGAAGGCTTTGGATTGAGTGACTATGCTTGTTGTCATTTGGTGAGTCAATACGATAAATGACTTTGATTGTGCTTGCATGCAGAGGTTATGCCCTAATTTTTTCCTGAAGCAAAGCACATCGGGCCCTTTTTTTCTTTTGTTTTTAACCCTAATTTTTGCATAAACTGCCTTTTCAGGTTTTTGATTTATCGGGTTGCCTTAACTTTTTCCTAGACCCCCCTTTTGGGTTTCCAAACCAGCATGCTTTTTTTTCTTTTTGAAATTTTTTTTCATGCGCTGTATGAACAAGAGTGCTTACATGAATTTTTTTTAACAATTATGTGTATTCATTAAGTGCAGACATTTAATAATTCAGCAAATTGACACATCAGTGAAAGAAATATTTTTAGGCACAAAAGTTTGGTATCTATTCCCAAGAACTCTCTCCTATTATCAACGGTCCTTTTTAGGTTTTATCGGTTGATTTCTCTCTTTCTTTTGTCTTTATTTTTGCCTAAAAGCCCTCACTAGCTTTTAGCAGACACATTTTTTTTAGTTTTCATGGTATTGCCTAAGCCTATTCTTGTTCGAGGGGTTCATGAACTTGCTTCCTTTGATGTCCCTAATGTATAGCATTCCCTTGATGAGAATATGTTTCACCATGTAGGTCCTTTAGGTGGAATTTGCCCCTAGCATCAGCATGCACTACTTTCATTCAATTTAGGATCAGTTTCCTTGATTTTGACCCTATCGATTATTTTTGTTGTCTTGATCGTCTCTCATTGGCGCATTTTTTTGACTTTGACCTTTTTGCTTGGTTCATGTTAATTCTCTTTGGTAAAGGAAGGATATGTCATTTCAATAATGTCATGCTCTAGGTTGAGACATTTTCGTATAACTATTCGGAGAGATTCCATTTGCTAGATATTTCTGGCTGATTTGACTTTATTCATGTGTGTTCTGCAAGATCCTTATTGACTTTCATGCTTCTTGTTTAGTAGCACGCTACAAGGAAAAGCAAATCTTTAGAGATTAGTCTCGTCGGATTTATTGGTTTGGTTTTCATTACGATTGTGTTATTGATGAGGTCCTTTCATCATTATGCTAGAGTTGCTTGGGAGCCCGCCATCTGATTTTTCTTGTGTGGCACAGAGTAGATTTTGCCTAGATTGCTTTGAGGCATGGTTCAATTGATTTTCTCTTGATTCCATTTAGTGACTTGTCTGTTGACTTGAGCAGATTCTCTGATGATCTTTTCTTCATTTGCCCCTACAAGTAGTAAGGACATTTTATTGATTGGACATGCTTAATTGAACCATGCAAAGGCAGCCACATGATTTTTTTAATCTTTTTTTTCTCTCTCTCTTTTCCAGGGGTCAAGTTATTTTAAATAGATACCATTTCTAGGTTTGTCAAATGTGCATAAATTTATTTCCTTAATTGGAGCGTCATGAATGTTGAATATGTCAAATGTATACTGGAATGAATACATGGAATCATTAGCAGAAACATTGCATATGCAAGCAGATTTATTCATAATATTATTCATTACATTATTTAGTTCAAAAAACATTAGAGATAAAAGCAAAAGAGCAATACATTAAAGATGCACATGATTGATGAGTTAAAATGTGAGACTTAGAGTCTAAAACTCATCTTGTCAACTATTTCACGTTCCTTTGCAGTTCTTTCTGGACATCATAGTTCTCAAGTACACTTTCTTTTTGTCTCTAGAGCCACAAAATATATTCTACCGCTTGATCATTAATCTTGATTGGACCAGCTAGGGATATTTGAGTTAAGGTTTGAATTGCTATTCTCTTAGCTAAAACCCTTTCTTTTGTAGAGAGTCTTGTTGAAAGCGACGCTTGTCCTGAATGGGATGAAGAGTTGAGTCTACAAGGTTCTTCCATCATTCCTTCACTTATCAGTTGTTTGATATCATGCAGTAGACGGGTGCATTCATTAGTTTGATGCCTCTTGATGACATGATAGGTGCAGAAGTTATCCTTACATATTTCAATTGGCTTTTTTATAAGGTTTCAAGCTTTGAAGTAGACCAGCATCTCTATACTTGGAAAATAACTTTGCCAATGATTCTTTTGACGAGGATATGCCCCGTATGATTGGTTGATTAGGAACAACTTCAATTGTTTTTAGAACATCATCCCCAATAGGCAGATCATTTTTGTTTTGGCTTCGATTTGATAGAGGTATATTGTAGATGGTTGATTGTCTAATATTTTCCATATTTCGACTCTTCGTCTGGTTGACATGGTGAGGTTGGATATATTTCCTCGCTAGAGTATGGGCATTAGGTATCATGGAAACCCTTTTTGCTATTGCATCATCAATCATTTCCAAGAATGTATCTAACTCTAGAAAGTCTTTCATGGCTTTGGATACTGCTTCTGCAATGATTTTTTCTTGGTTATGATTATCCATTCTATTTATAGAGAAGATTTTGATCAACTTGATTGTTCTTTAAAGAAATGTCATTCTATGTGATCTGCAAAACCTAATGATACCATGTCAATAACAAACTGCCTTGGCTAACCATCTTGAGTGATAATGTTTGAGCTAAAGTTAGTCACAATTTTTTTAAAGTGATGCACGTAAAACATTACGCACATATAATGCGGTATGGTTTAATTGATGATATGAAATATCTTTACATGTTTAGGTATGAGATTAATGATATGAGGGAAAGAGTGATCAGATGTAATGAACAAATTCACAAGAATGAGCTTTCGATGAATGAATGTAATGTGTTAAATTCAATATTCATGGAACATTGAATAGGTTTTGGTCAAACATTCAGGGAATATTTGACAAAGGTTGAGTATTCAAGGACACTAAATAGGGTTATGGATTTTGATATTCAAGGAATATTAAATGAGATCCAGTGGTCATATATAGCAATGGGGTTTAATTGGGTTATTTGCCACATTCATAGAATGTATAAAGTCAAGTGTCTTTCAGGGAAAGTACAACTCAAAGAAGCGTCATTTAAGGAATGCACCAAGATTGGGATCATCTAGAATGCCCCTAGGGTAGGATTATTTTAGTCATTCAAGGAATGCTAAAAAGTTCGTGTCTCACTGGACATTAATTCGGCAATCACTATATCGCCTTGGTTTGGGTGAGATTTGGTCATTTGGGGAATGCCAAAAAGGTTTACACCTCGATAGGTATCATTTTAGCAATCACTATATTACCTAGGGGTCAAATATTTGTAGAAGATTTGATAAAAGTTAAGCATTTAAGAAATGCATAACAAAAGGGGTGAGTCTCTGATACTTGTGGAATATCAAGCTTGGTCAAGCGATCACTTTGAGTGTCAAGGTTTGGTTGAGTTTTCTTTTTTGTAAAGCATAACTCAAAATTGTGTCTATCTAGGAATACACAAAAGTTGGGGTTATGTAGAATACCCCTAGGCATTTCGGCCAAGTCATTGCAGGAATGTCTTAGCTATGTGTCTCGCTGGACATTAATTGGCAATCACTATACGGCCTTATTTCTTGGAAAAGCCCTAGTCATTCGGGGAATGCCAAATCGCAGTTGGGTTTAAGACCACTCGGTGGTTTGGATTATATGACTCGCTGGTCGGTGTTAGATGACTCGCTGGTCGGGGCTTAATTACTCACTAGTCTAATATTTGTTAACTCATTAGTTGAGTTTGAATTGACTCAAGGATTGAAGGTGACTTTATTAGTCGGGTGACTCACTGGTTGAATTGACTCACTGGTCAGGTTTTGCAATGACTTTAATAGTTGTGTGATTCACTGGTTAGGTTTGGAATGGTCTTATAATAAGGTGGGTTGACTTGCTGGTCACCTGAAGGTTGACTCATTGGTCCAAGGTGAGATGACTCGTTGGTCACTCGAAAGGTTGACTCAGTGGTCAAGGGGTGAGCGGACTCTGGGACATTCAAAGGGTTTTCACTCATTGGTCCAAGGGTTGAGCTGATGTTGTGGTCACTCAAAGGGTTTTGACTCACTGGTCCAAGGGTTGAGCTGACGCTAGGGTCACTCAAAGGGTTTTAACTCACTGGTCCAAGGGGTGAGCTGACTCTAGGGTCACTCAAAGGGTTTTGACTCACTGGTCCAAGAGTTAAGCTGACACTAGGGGTCACTCGAAAGGGTTTTGACTCATTAGTCCAAGGGTTGAGCTGACGCTGGGGTCACTCAAAGGGTTTTGACTCACTGGTCCAAGTGTTGAGCTGACACTAGGGTCACTTAAAGGGTTATGACTCATTAGTCCAAGGGTTGAGCTGACACTGGGGTCACTCAAAGGGTTTTGACTCATTGGTTTAAGGGTTGAGCTGACGTTGGGGTCACTCAAAGGGGTTTTAACTCATTGGTCCAAGGGTTGAGCTGATATGGGGGTCACTCAAAAGGGTTTTGACTCATTGGTCCAAGGGGTTGAGCTGACACTGGGGTCACTCAAAAGGATTTTGACTCACCGGTCCAAGGGTTGATCTAACATGAGGGTCACTCAAAGGGTTTTGACTCACTGGTCCAAGGGTTGAGCTGACACAGGGGTCACTCAAAGGGTTTATATCTTTCGGCTCACGGGATGAGCCTCGGTGGACTTACTAGTTTTGGTTAATTTTGGCTCATGGGCTGAGCCTAGGTGGACTCACTCATCTTGATTAAGGGAATGAAATGCCATGGCACACATTAATGTCATGGCTGCATAAAGATGTGGTTAGTTTTCACACAATCGTGATGCTTATGATGTCCGTTTTTAATTTATTTATTTTTAATAAACCTTTACATGCAACAAATGGTTAGATCGCGCTACCACCCTTTTACTCCAGTGGATTACTTCGCTTTGAAGCCAACGGGGGGACTTAGCAAAGTTTGCTCACGTGCACTCAAGGTTTCTAGGTAGACCTAGGAGAAAGTGACTATAGTTCATCTATATGTGGGTTTTGGTCTCAGGATTGGTTGCGATTTGGGGTACCCTGCGCCTTTGTGAACCGAGTCCCAGTGGCCCTAAGCGAACCAAAGGAAACTTTTCCATATATAATATACGTTAGTGGTCTTGCCCTTAAGCAAACAAGGTCCTTGTATGTTATGCAAGGGGTGTGATTGGATCCATAACTCTCAAGCCCTAAGCAAACTTAGAGATACTTTGCCAAAAGATACCTAAATTATTTTAGGGGTAAAGAATGCAGATGCTATGCAGTCCTAAAATTTGCGTAATACAAAAATTATCACAAATTTCGTAATTTCAAAATTTAATTTGAACAACGTTTTAATTATTATGTCAAAAAAAGAATTTTTATAAAAATCAGGTTTTTATAAAAATGATCTTTCCCCAGCAGAGTCGCCAATATGAGAGGGCGAGCGATTTTTACGGAAGCACGTGTGCGGCGGCGGGGCGGGATTCGGGTTTTGTTTAAGGAAACCGCAGTGTTTGGTTTGGTTTGAGAAAATCCAGTTTGCTTAAATGCGGTGGTTTTGTAGGCAAAAAATGTGATTATATTGAGAAATATATATGCACATTTTATTGAGAAAACATATTTTTAAGAGTAAGCATTTTTAACTTTATTTAAAAATAAAATAGCATCGCCACCCGGTTCAGCTCCCCCGGGAATCGTGGTATACTGATCCTCAATGGGATTTTTATATTGAAAAGGAAATGATATTCTGAGTTCGGACATAATAGATACTCATATTGTTTAAATCGTTTGGATTAATTTGGAATTTTGGAATTTATGGTAATTTCTGCATTACAATTGCTTTATTTAAGAATTAAATTCAAGAACTAAAACGGGTATTATAACGACTTAATAAATAAATATTTTCTACCAAAATTTCGGCAAAGTAATGATAGCACTCGGGTCTGGGCCCGGAAAGTCAGATAGAGTTTTTTCACATTCTGGATGTTTATCCGTACATGCGAGCTTATTTAAACATATTATAATTTAAGTGGCACCAGTGGCTCACTTAATAAAAGAAATGGAATGCAATATGTGATAACAAAATTAATAAAAATGAATTTTAAAGTTGGGCTTAGAGCCAACAACCCTTAGTTACCTTTTCATTTGTCCAGGATGACTTGATAGCCGGTGCAGGACCGAAGTTGTCACAAATTGTGATTTGTGTGAAAAATAGGTTTAACCCAAGTTATGGCTATAATCTTGGATTATTCCTAAGAGAAAAAGAGGGGTTTTTGAGAAATTGGGTCGTTTTTAGACCGAAGATCACTATGAGATTTTGATCTAAAAAGATTAGAAAATATGCTTATACCAAATGTCGGTGATAGAGCTCGGATTCGAAAGTGTTTTAGTAGAGTTTCGGGGCTTTTAGGACTCCCGAAATTGAAAATGGCATAAATGGGGATTTTCGTGCGCCTTTGATCCGTGAAAATGAGGGGGGAAGCTCCCTTATTTATAGAAGGGTGGTAATTAGCCGGTGGGCTAATTACCTATCTGACAAAATCTTGCTTTAAATCCCGCAAATCCCGCAAAATCTCGGTCAAATTCAATTTTTTTTACTGTTCATAGGTAATTACCCGCCCTGCTAACTACCTATTTGACCATATTTTGACTGAAACGGGCCAATGAGCAAAACTAGTGGCCTTAGGCCTCTAACGTCACCTTATTTTAGCCAAATTCGAATCGTGTAAGCCCTCAAAATGGCATTTTTTGTGTTTTCAGGACAGTTTGACAGTTCTACTGTATTGATTATTCGGAAATGGATTTCTAGCATTTCAAGGATGCAACTTGGAATATTATGACGAATGGGAATTTTTGGGATTTTTGGATTTTTTTATGACAATTCGGTCCTTCTTGGCTCCCTTGTGTAATTGTTGATTGAAATAGGTATAAATCCTCATCGAGCTGAACAGACCATGCTAACATTTGGGATCCAGTGTTGGTATTTTAGTGTAATTGGATCAACTAGTTGACCAATGCGATCATAATATTTCATTGAATAAGTCAGGAGAGTGCAGAGTGCACACTTATTCAAAATCTATTACGATACTAAGCTTACGAGGGTCCGAGAGCTACCTTTGCAATGCTTCGGTTTATAACAGTCGCGACTACTGGAGTGGACACAACCTTTAGGAACGCTTCTACTTTAAACCGTTATGACTGCTTGAAGGGACACGAATTTTCACAATGCTTCTATTTAGAACCATTATGACTGCTTGAATGGACACGACTTTTCACAACGTTTTTTCTTTGAACCATTGCAACTGCTGGTTTCAGGCTTATAAAAACCTGGCATTGACAACATCTTCTGTAGGCTATTTCTGCAATGCTTCCGGGCTAATTCTTTTTTTATTCACAACAATAATTCATTTTAAGTTCTTGATTTTACTTTGATTTTATAAATTGAAAAATTTGGGAGAACCACCAAAGTAGTTTCAATCTGAAAGTGTTATCACAACTTCAAAGATTATCCAAGTTATTTTCAATAATTCCCCAACAAAGATTGAAACTAAATTATTTTTTAAAATAATGAACGGAGAATCTATTGAAGAAGTCATGGAAATCTATTGATATCTGAAATACTCATGATTCAATCTCGTGTTTTGCATACAAACGGAGTCATAGCAGAGAACTCTTCGATCTCGGACACCAAAACGGTACGAATTCAATCCGTTCTCTTTAGATTTTGTCATCGGTACTCAGAGCGGGTATTTTTGCAATGATTTTCTGTGTTTTGTATATGCATTATCGTTCTTTAAGTTCTAGAAATTTTGAAACTTTAATGTTCAATGTCGTATTTGAGTCGATTATGTTTGATTTTGTGCATTTTAACATTGTTTTCATCAAAAAAGGTTGCGTTTTTTTGCATTATTTGGGTATGGCAAGTTTCTGTTCGTTTTTTGGTAAAAAGAACAAATCCGTTGGACTCGGGAAGTTGAAAAACCTTAGAAGGGGTCTGGTTAGAGGTCGGAATCATTTTCGAAATGATTTGAAAGCGGAGATCATTTTTCTACGTTTTGCAAGGGATACTAAAACCGTTGCAAAATCCGTCGTAAAATTAAAAGTTGCGATGGTTCATTTGTGACAACTGTTTCTCGCGACAGTTTTTGAATGTGATGGTTTTTATGTAGGGACAGCAATCTATTGCAATGCTTAAATTAAAAAAAATGTCACCACAGAATGAATGAGACTGTTGGATATGGTAATGTCTTTTGGAGTGTTGTCAGAACAGTTTTTAGTCCCTATCCAAAATAACTTTTGTCCACCAGGCAGTTCTGGAGTTGACTATGGTCAACGCCATGTAGAATATGATTTGGCATTGGTTTAAGCTTTGTGGTTGACCGGTCATTGGTTGACTGCCATGAGTCAGTCAAAAATCGTAGTTGACTGGTCAATATAATACCACATAGGACGTCCTTATTGGCCACACATGTGTTTTTTACATTTGAGGCCCTCAACAACGTCATTTTGCTCCAAAATTTTTCCTACTCCACCATTTTCATAATTTTTAGATTTAATGGTTTTTTTTTAGAATTTTTTAAAGTTCATAAAAGGAGTATTTGATTTATTTTGTGTAAATATATTCATAAAAAAATGTAGAAATTAGATTTTGAATATTACAAAAAAATTATAATATGGTATTATTTTTACAAAATTTTTCATTTGTTGATTGATTTGGAAAATCTTGTGATTCATCAAATGGATGTAGAAATCTATACTCCTGAATGACGAACTGAATGAGGAGATTTATATGAAGTAACCGAAAGAGGAAAAAAGCACCAAAAGCTTGACATCAAAAGCTTGATGATGTGGTTTTGTCTAATAGTTTTGTTATAAACAAAGCAGAAAAATGTGTATATAGCAAGTTTAATACTTCTATTAAAGGAGCTATAATTTGTTTATATGTGGATGACATGTTGTTTTTGGTACTGACAATAGTCAGGCTGATAAAACAAAGAAATTTTTTGTTATCTAGTTTTGAGATGAAGAATTTGGGGGATGCTGTAGTAATTCTTGATATAAGAATCAAGCAGAAGAACAATGTTATTTATATTGGAAACAATGATCCGGAACAACAAATAATTCGGATCAGGTTTGAAGTAAACAAAACACCTAAGTACAATCCGGACATATAACCAAGACATTCAAAGTCCAAGAAAAATGAAGAAAATCACCTAAACATATATGGAAGCATCCGATTTAAAGTTTGAAAAGGAAACAAAATTTAAACCGCCCAAAACAACATCCGGAAGAACTGATTGCAAAAGCATCTGGAAGAAGATAGATCCGGGAAAAATAAGTCTGAAGACATCTGGAAGACTTAAAATTCTAGACAAAGGGAATAATTCAAAGTATTAATTCCCTCCATTCTTTTAGTCTCTAAGTCAAAGATCCTTTCCCTAAAGCAAGACAAAATTGATAGCTAGCATATTTTAAAGAAAGGACAAAGAGCTGACACAGGAAAGAGAAAAAGGCAACAAACTTTTTCACCTAGACCGATAAGAAGACTCGTGGAACATACACCAAAAAGCTAATGGCGTAAAAGTTGGTGAGTCACTAAAATACAAAGAAAACGATCGCTAAAAACTTTTCAGCCTCAATCCCAAGGATTCAAACGGGTCAAAATCTCTATCTGACGAATTGATCAACGGTTCCAAAAGCACCACATTTTACTTGATCAACGGTGAAGATTCAATTACAGCTCAACAACCTGCAACAGCTACATTTATGATGGAAGCCTATAAAAGGGTACCTTCACAAGTTGAGAAGGTGATGGTTGATTTCAAAAAAGCATATATAAGTGAATTCGCTAGAAAGCAATCAGTTTACAAATCTCTCCAAGAACCAAACCATTCAAAATTAGTTTGTAAGGATTCCTAAGTGAAATTATAAACTTGAGGAAGTCCAAAACTAAAACCTTTGAGAAAGAAAAGTGTAAAGATCTCCTAATTAGGTGAGTAGTGAGATTGGGATATAGCTTGGAATAGGTGCTTTCAGTGGGATCTCCTTTTAGGACTCAGCTTAGGTTTGGGTAGAAATCTAAGTGGTATATCCTGCTAAAGACAAAAGGACTCAGCTAAGAATTAGGATTTCTAGTGGTATATCCTACATCCGAAAGGGATACCATCCGTAGACAAGTTGTAAGGCGTGACTCCTGCCAGTTGGAAAGGAATTTACTAATGGAGAAGCTCGGAAGAAGGAAACTTCGATGACTGGAGTAGGCGGGGCCGAATCAGGATAAAATACTTGTGTTGGATTTTCTTACTCTTTAATTCTTTGCATAATTATTTATATATTACGTCATCTGAATCCGTCCCCCAGATTATAATCAAACATGGTACACTAAGAGTTTTTAAAGTCTGCAAATTCCGTAAAAAAGGGTTAATCACCCCCTCTGACCAAACATAGACCTTCACAGGGACCAATAAGTGGTATCAGAGTAAGTGCTCAAACTAGAGATCTAATAATCTCAAGCTAAAGGTCCATATATTTTGATTCAAGAATCAAAATGAGTTTTCAAAACACACAGCTCCTTCCGGAGGGTATGTCTATTACCCGTCCTTCACTCTTCACAGGTGAAAACTACACATTCTGGAAAAACCGGATGAAGAATTTTATTCAAGCTCAAAGAATGATGGCATAGATGGCTATTAAAGATGGTCCATACGAGCCTACTCATGAAGTAGATGGTTTAACTACCCGCAATCCCTCAAGTCTATGGGATAAAAATGATTATAAGAGATTGCATAAAAACGTAAATGCTATTAACATGCTTTATTATGCTTTTAGTACAGCTGAATTCAACTAGATATCAGAATGCTGGACTGCACATGAGATCTGGCAGAAACTGGAAGTGTCCTACGAAGGAAGAAACAAGGTCAAGGAAGCTAAGATAGATCTACTTTAATAGAAGCTTGAATCCTTCAAGATAGAGCCCAAAGAATCCATCAGTAGTATGAACACTAGATACACCAATCTAGTGAATGAGATGAGGAGACTAGGAAAGGAGATCTTAGAAGTAGATATGGTCAAGAAGGTGCTCCGGAGTCTCACCAAGGAATGGGATAACAAGAAGACTACCATTAAGGAAGCTCATGACTTAAACTTCTATAGTTATGATGAGCTCATGAGTAATCTCCTGACTCAAGAATTTTCCCTAGAGAGATACAGCCAACAAGAAAAAAGGCCTGAAGAAAAGAAGAAGGCCATTGCACTTAAGGCAGATTCTACCGGATCAGCCTCATTCGGATCAGAAAAGCAGCCAAACGAATCAAAGTACAGTGAAGAAGATATGGCTATGTTAGCCATGTACTTTGATAAATTTCTAAAAAAAGGGATAAAAGGAGATCCAGAAGATTTGAATTAATAAGGCCTAAGGAAGGTACATTAAGAAGGGACGGGCCAATAAAGGCTCCAGAAGAAAAGAAGGATCCGGGAAAGGATGCTGTCTGCTTTGAATGTAGGGAAAAAGGGCACTTTAGAACAAAATGCCCCAAGTTAAGAAAGGAAAAGACATATAAGAAGAAAGCTATGGTGGCCACATGGAGCAATAATGAAGAAGGCAGCAGTTCATCTTTAATAAAAGAAGAAGAGACTGCTCATTGTTCATTCATGGCACTGACAGATCTGGAAGTAGAGCAATCTGGAAGAGAATCATCTAAGCAAGACACTAAGCAAATTAGGGATTCAGAATCATAAACCGTAAATACTGAGGTAAACTCTTATTCTAATTCTGTTTCTAACATTGATCTTGCTAGAGCTCTAAAGGTGGTTATCCACACCGAGAGAAAGAACACCAAAGCCATAAAATCCGTACAACAATAAATTCTAGGATTGGCTGAAGATGCTAAAGCAATGTCATAAAACATCAACTTGATGAGAGCCATAAAGCATATGGATGTGGTGGAAGAAAACTTCCTGAGAAGTCAGGTTCAGATCTTAAGTGCTAACTTGATAGGGTTAGATAGGGAGCTAACTCTGATGAAGAAAGCATCCGGAAGGAGATCAAGTCCTTTGCAACCAAGAAGGAATATAAGGCAAGCTGCCAAGAAAAATCCAAAGCCCTCCAACCAAAAGGAGAAGGAGGTTAGCAGGCAACCTCAAGCTCAAAGATACACTACTGCATAAAAAGGAAAATCTAAGGTAGTCTACAATCAGCAACCTGCCAAGCAAAGAATGAATTATGCAGTAGAAGTTGCACCCCCAACCAGCTTTCGGATGTACACTAGATCAACAACAAGCGTACAAAAAGTTGGATATAAAGGTAACTATGGGAAGTATGATCTTGAGAAGATCAACAAGAAGAAAGAGTAGAAAAAACCCATTTTAGGGTGCAGGTTTTGTGGAAAAAACAACCATGTCACTAAATTATGTAGATTAAAAAATGGTTTTTATGATATTTATCCTTAGCCTGAAATGGTTGATAACCCGAGAGGACCCAAATCTGATTTGGTGCCCAAAACCACTTGATCTATTTTGCAGGTATGCCTTAGATCCATAGAAGATTAGCACACATGGTACATTAATAGTGGATGCTTAAGGCATATGACAGGTAATGAGAAGGCCTTCATCACCTTAATCCAGAAAAGAGGAGGCAAAGTAAGCTTTGGAGATAATCAAAAGGGACAGATCATTGGGCACGAAACCATTGGATCTGAAATACAAATTAAAGATGTCTCTCTAGTTGATGGACTAAAGTTCAACTTACTCAGTGTAGCACAACTCTCCTACAAAGGAAGAAAAGTCAGCTGTGACTCCGGAGGATGCTCGATCTATGATAGTAAGTCTAATCAATTCATTCTTTATGCACCTAGAGTAAATAATGTTTATTATGTTAATATAAATAATGATAAAAAGAATATATTCTTGGTGTCTAAAGAAGAAGAATCATGGCTATGACATTGGAGGTTGGGACATATTAGCATGAACCTCCTGTCCAAAGTAGCCGAAAAGGAATTAGTAGTGGGTTTGCCTAAGGTTGCTTTTGATAAGGATCATCTATTCACTCCATGTCAATTAGTTAAACATCATAAGAAAAGTTTCCCTTCCATCTCCCACATTCCTTCCAAAAGAGTACTTGAGCTCTTGCATATTGATCTCTTTGGTCCAATCAAACTATTGAGTTTAGGTAGAAGAGAATACACCATGGTTATTGTGGATGATTATTCTCGCTATACCTTGGTTATCTTTCTTAAAAGCAAGGATGCAGCCTTTGACCAATTCTCAAAAACATTCATCCGGATAGAAGTAGAACAAGGCATAGCATTGCACGCATCCGGAGTGATAATGGTGGTAAGTTAAAAAATAAGCACTTTGCTAAATTTTGGGACTCCAAAGGCATTGAACATAACTTTTCTGCCTCGAATACTCCTCAACAGAATGGAGTTGTTGAAAGAAAAAATAGAACCATAGTTTAGATGACTAGAACAATGCTCAGAGAAAATTTTTTGCCAAAATATTTCTGGGGAGAGGTCGTAAACATAGCATGTTATATTTTGAATAGAGCTCTCTCTAGAAAACCATTGAAAAGACCCCCTATGAAATCTGGAAAGGAAGGAAACCAAAAATTGGGTATTTCAAAGCTTTTGGATGTAAATGCTACATCCTTAATGATAGAGAGCAGCTAGGAAAATTTGATCCTAAGTCTGATGAAGCGATTTTCCTCAGCTACTCAACACATAGTAAAGCTTACAGAGTATATAGCAAATGAACTCAAACTGTGGTAGAGTCTATACATGTAGATTTCGATGAGACTAACCATGCATGCAAATGAAGTTCCACTCTGGAAGATCCAATTTCGGAAGCTAAAAACTTTAGAAAAGAGAAGGAAGCCAAAGTTCCTGATTCTTTCCAAATCAAGAAGTACAGAGAAGAAGATGAAGGAATATCTTTTGATCCAGAAGTACCACAAGTTAATCTCAATCCACATGAGATAAACTTCAATGATGGTCAAGAAGAAGAAGCTGAGGCAGAAGTGGAACAAGTTTCGGTCCAGCATGAAGACTTACTAAGAGAGGTCCGGACTCGAAGGGATCATCCGGTTATAGCCATTTTGGATGATGTCTAAAATCCGATTAGAACCAGAGGATAACTTAACATGATGATGAGCCATGCAGCCTTTATCTCTCTTATTGAGCCAAAGAAATTTCAAGATGCTGAAGGAGATGAAAGCTGGATGATGGCTATGCAAGAAGAACTTGATCAGTTTACCAGGATTGATGTATGGGATCTAGTAGCACCTCTAAAAGGAAAGTCAATCATTAGCACCAAATGAGTATTCTGGAATAAACTAAATGAATCCAGAGTAGTTGTAAGAAACAAGGCAACATTGGTTGCCCAAGGTTACAAACAAAAGGAAGGGATTGACTTTGAAGAAACATTTGCCCCTGTAGCAAGATTGGAGGCAATCCAGATTCTGTGTGCTTTTACATCATTCATGGGATTCACACTATTCCAAATGGATGTCAAAAGCGCATTCCTCAATGGAGTTATCCAGGAAGAAGTCTATGTGAAGCAGTCACCTGGATTTGAAGACCCAAAGTATCCAGATGATGTGTACAAACTGAAGAAGGCCCTCTATGGATTAAAGCAAGCACCAAGAGCTTGGTATAAAAGACTTACTACATTTCTCATACCCAAGGGGTATATCCGGGGGAAGGCAGACACAACTCTTTTCATAAAAAAGAAGAAGGATAATATCATTCTAGTCCAAATTAATGTTGATGACGTCGCATTTAGAGCATCAGATGAGAAGCTGTGTGCAGAATTCAACACTCAAATGCAGAAGGAATTTGAGATGTCCATGATGGGAGAACCTAATTTATTCCTTGGATTGCAGATCAATCAGAGTCTGGATGGGATTTTAATTAACAAATCCAAGTATACCAAGGAGATTTTGAAGAAGTTTGAAATGGACAAAAGCAAGCCTAAGTCTACTCTAATGGGTTCAGAAACAGTCGTATCCAAGGATTGTGAAGGAGAAGAGGTTAATTAGAAGCTATATAGAGGAATGATTGGATGCCTTTTATACTTGACAGCTAGCAGACTTGACATACACTATACAGTTTGTACTATATAAGATATCAAGCCAATCCTAAGGATTCAAATGTAAAGGCAATGAAAGAATCCTTAGATACCTCTTAGGAACCACTGAAGTTGGGTTATGGTATCCTAGTAATAGAGAATTCACACTCTAAGGCTTCACTAATGTAGATTATGGCAGAGGTACTCTTGAGAGGAAAAGTACATCCAGAGGTTATCATTTCCTTGGAGATTGCTTAGTATTATTGTATAGCAAGAAGCAAACATCAGTTGCCTTATCAACCACAGAAGCAGAATATATGGCAGCTGGAAGTTTTATAGCGCAACTCCTTTGGATTAAGCAATAACTAGAAGATTATGAAGTTTAATCCGATTGTATGGATGTAATGTGTGACAACAAAAGTGCCATTGATGTGTCAAAGAATCCAGTACTCCATAGCCGGATGAAACATGTCAACATAAGGCATCATTTCATCCGAGATCATATAATAAAGAAGGATGTTGCATTGGTGTACATTCCAACCAATGAACAAAGGGTAGATATTTTTACTAACCCATTGAGTAAAGATCAATTTAGCAAGCTAAGGGAATTTATTAGAATGTCTAATCCAATTTGAAGAAAATCCGGAAGACTGTACAAAGTTAACTTGGATTTTTAACAAGACAAAGAATCCGAAAGAGAAAGAGAAATGAAGTTAACTCTGTTCCGAGGGAATATTGGCATGACAACAGACAAGAATGCCATATAGCAGTAAAAGCGTAACTGTTCCTTTTTTAATTTCAAAAGTCTATTGGGAGTTACACACGGGGTAAATTCAACAGTTGTTTTTAAAAAAAAACCTTTCCCATTCTCCGGTGAAACAAAATTTACCTCTCTCTTAAAAACTCACCTGCCATATCATCAATCTAGCCAAATTTAATGGCGTCCAGATTACCAAAATACCCTCACTTTGGAAATCCTATAAAACCCCCCAAAATCCATGTCTTCTTCACGCGAGCAACATTTATCTATTGTTACTCTGTAATTTTCAAAACTCAAACCCTAAATTCTTTTAAAATCTCAAATGGCAGCTATCATGCTAAACAACCAAATCCAAATGCTTCCTACAAAAAACACCTTTACTGAGTTCGATCTTAAAGATGCAGATTTCAAATCCCTTAAAATCAAACTCAAAACAAACAATTATATTATCCCTACAGACTTCTTGAGCGATAATTTTTTGTTTGAGACAGACCACTACTCCAAACTAATTAAGGATCAACACCCAACTGATTTCCTCAAAATCAATTGCCCAACCTATCCGAAACTGGTGCGAGAATTCTACAATAATCTCAGAGGACACTCCTACTTTGATTCTCTCAGAACTAAGGTTCAAGGGAAAGAGATCGCAATCACAACGGAGTTCTTTGAGAAATTTCTCAATATGAAGAATGATGGGGTTTAAATGAGAAATGATGGAGATGAGCTGCAAGTGAAGTATGATTTTAAGATGTGGCTTCATGCCAACTACTTTGGGAAGCTGCAAGTGAAGTATGATTTCAAGATGTGGCTTCATGCCAACTACTTTGGGAACATATTCTCCATATATTTTTAAGAAGCTCTAAGGATTCTGTAGCACGTACTTGCAAAGCTAGTCCTCATCTGGAAGGGTTCCTTAACCACGGTGTCATCTTTTCAACACTGTGTGTTGCAACACTGGCTGGAAATTAGAGTGGTGAACATGCCAGTTTTAAGTATCCACTACCTAAGGCAACAAAGGAATGCCCATGGCACCATAATCACTCGAATCCTCGTAGCAAATGAAGTGAATTTGACCGGGCTTCAAGCTGTCCAAGGGAAAGAGATCCTGGAATTCGCTAGAAAGCAATCAATTTACAAATCCCTCCAAGAACTAAACCATTCAAAATTAGTTTGTAAGGATTCCCAAGTGAAATTATAAACTTGAGGAAGTCCAAAACCAAAACCTTTGAGAAAGCAAAGTGTAAATATCTCCTACTTGGGTGAGTAGTGAGATTGGGATATAGCTTAAAGTAGGTGCTTTGAGTGGGATCTCCCTGTAGGACTCATCTTAGGTTTGGGTAGAAATCTAAGTGGTATATCCTGCTAAAGACAAAAGGACTCAGCTAGGAATTGGGATTTCTAGTGGTATATCTTACATCCAGAAGGGGGTACCATCCAGAGATAAGTTGTAAGGCTTAGTTCCTGTCAGTTGGAAAGGAATCCACTATTGGAAAAGCTCGGAGGAAGGAAACTTTAGGGACTGGAGTAGGCGGGGCCGAACTTGGATAAAATACTTGTGTTTGATTTTCTTACTCTTTAATTAAACACGCTACACTAAGACTTTATAAGTTTGTTAATTCCGTAAAATAGGGTCATTCACCCCCCCCTCTGACCAAACTTAGACCCTCACAGGGACCAACAAGTTAAATTTCTCAATCTCATTATATTGAGAAGATTTTTGAATAAATTTAAGTTCAAAGATTGTTCACCAATTAGCACTCCAATGAATTCCTTCAGTTTTTTAAGGGTTATTCGGATGCAAGTTATATTTCTAATGAAGAAGATAGTTCTTCCACAAGTGAATGGGTATTCCTTCTTGGGGGAGGTGCTATCTCTTAGGCGTCAAAGAAAGAAAGAACTATAAAGAAAGAATCCCATAAGAAAATAAAGCCATTGGTGACAAAGGAAGCCTTTGGCAGTATTATTGATGCCGCTGGAGACACGAATGATACCGCTGGCGGCTTCACTTATCACCGGTGTTTTCAGCTTCTTCCAGCAGCAGCAGTTAACGGTAAAGAAATGACCAAAAACCCAAAAATAAGCACAAAATAGCAAATAAACACAATAATAAATGTCAAACAGATATGAGACTCAGAACTTTTTACCTTGGGGCCGTGAATCCACCTCTTTGTGAACCGAATGACACCTCTAGGGAGCTCAAAATGATGATTTAGGTAGTGGACTAGGTTTTAAGTCCCTAAATCCTATTAAGATTGATTTTAAACTTAAGTTCTACTGATTTTAAGTTAATTCTAGGAGAGTTCAACAAAGAATTTAAAGTTGAATCGAAGAAATCGAAAGTTTTTAGATTAGGGAAAATTTTGATAAGGTAAGGAAGAATGAAGAAGATGAAGGGGATAAAGGGGATATGTATAGGATTTTGATTTCTTTTTTCAATTTTCAATAATGCCCTTGAATAAATAATTAAATGTCTAATTCATCCCTCTAACTTAATTAACTCCTATTTCCTTATGTCTTATATCCAATAATAATAATAACAATAATTACAAAAATAATTTCCATGATATTTTTATACCATAATAATTTATTATAAGTAAATTTTAAAATTTTAGGTCGTTACAAATTCTTAAATTGAAAGAGCAGTTAGCGAAGTCCTTTGACATCAAGGACTTGGGTCCAGCACAACCGATTTTGGGCATGAGAATTATTCGTGATCGAAGCAACAACAGGTTGTGGCTGTTACAAGAAAAATATGTTGAACGTATGCTACAACGTTTCAACAAGTTAAATGCTAAATAAGTCAACGTTCCTCTTGCCACTCATCTGAAGCTGAGTAAGGAATCTTGTCCTACAACCAAAGAAGAGAAGGAAGACATGCAAAAGATTCCATATTCCTCCGTTGTAGGGACTCTGATGTATGCAATGGTTTACACAAGACCAGACATTGCACATGCTGTTGGAGTTGTAAGCAGATTCTCAGATAACTGGGGAAGACAACACTAGGAAGCTGTAAAGTGGATTCTCAGATATTTGAAGGGAAGTTCAAAGAAGTGCTTATGCTATGGAGGATCTAAACCAATCTTAGAAGGCTTCGTTGATGCTGACATGGCAGAAGATCTTGATCATAGAAAGTCAACTTCGGGATACGTATTTACATTTTTCGGGGGAGCAATTTCTTGGCAATCTAAATTACAGAAATGTGTTGCACTTTCTACGACCGAAGCAGAGTACATTTCAGCTATTGAAGCAGGAAAAGAGATGATTTGGTTAAAGAGATTCTTTGAAGAGTTGGGTCAAAAACAAGCTGACTGTATAGTATATTGCGATAGTCAAAGTGCCATTGACTTGAGCAAGAATACTATGTATCACTCTCGAACAAAGCACATTGATATCCGATATCATTGGATAAGAGAACAACTAGAAAAAGGAGTTTTTCATCCAACAGAAGAGAACCCTTCAGATATGCTGACAAAAGTAATTCCTCGGGAGAAGTTTGAGTTATACAATGAACTGATCGGCATGAGCTCAAATTAGGAGCTGACTCGGTGCCCCTTGAGTTTGGAGGGTGAGAATTGTTAGCTCCAGACATCAACTAAGGAGACTAATTAATTCAACTAAGATTGAGGCTATTAAATTCAACTAATGAAGAGGCAAATTAATATGGCAACAAGTAGTTGTGGAGATTTATTAATGGCAAAGTAATGTCTTCCCCTATAAAAGGCATGATGATCCTGCAATTAGAAATCATCCAAAGAGCAAAAACTTAGAGAGTTCCTTGTAGTGTAATTTATTACCACAAGAGGGTGAGAAATAATAGAGAGGGGGAGTTGAGTGATTTTACCTTGTGAGTAAAATCGAGTTATTTCCAACTGTCGTGAAATTATTGTTTACCTCGGGTTTGTGTATACTTGAGAGAGCCCTTGTTGTAGTATTCCCATTATTTATTAGTGGAGTTATTTTGGTGCCCCGTGATTTTTCCCTTTTAAAGGATTTTCCATGTAAATCTTCGTGTCTCTTTATTGCTCTATTTATTTTTATACTCGTTGTTGGAACTTCTATTTTAGTTAATACATATCACCTCATTACCGAATTAATATACGGGACCTAACAATTTTTCCTTGTGGGATGTTGGTTTGCCCCCAACAAGTTTCACTAAAAAAATTTTAATAGAACAACATATTTTGATATTGGACAAAAGATTTTGACTCTTAATACTAATTTATTAATAACTATTTGCTATTTATTTCCATAACTTTTCGGAAAATAAGTTTGGAAAAGATTGAAAATTGAGCTTTTCGGAAAAACAGCCCCAAAGTGGCCCTTAGTGGTTCATTAGAAACCGGGCTTGACTGGTTCGATAAAAAAAGGGTTAACTTCAAAAAAGTACCTTGTGGTTTCACTCATTTGCCAAAGAGGGTCTGAGGAATTTTTGTTTTGCAAAACAGGGTCTGTGGTTTAAAAAAATTTACAAATAAATGATCTTTAATATTAAATTATGTCACAAAAATGGGTAATATTGTTCGTTTTTATCTGAAGTTTTGTAGGATGGTTATTAAATATACAATATACATCGGTGAAAATTTTTGAAAATTTTTTAATAATGCAAATATTTTTTTAATTAAATTATGATTACAAACTTTAAAAAATCATAAAAAAATTAAAAAATCTTTAAAAATTACTCAAATCATGACGTATATTTTTTAAATAATAAGGTTAAATTATTATAATATTGAATTGTTAAAAATATTCAATGTAACACCACTATTCCGAACTTATAGGTCCCTTTTCGCAAATTTTTTAAAACGACAGACCCCATTTTGTAAAAAAAAATTCCTCAAACAAACCCCTTTTACAAATGAGTGAAACGACAATATGCTTTTTTAAAGTTAACCTAAAAAAACCACAAACCGGTCAAAACCCTTTCGGTTTTTAACGCGCGTTTTTTTTTCCTTCCCCAAATTAATGACAGAATGCTTTCTCCTTCCTCTGTTGCATGCAGAATCGAACCTACCTTTTCTACATTTATTCTTTAATTCCATCCTCACTCACCTTTTGATTTTTGTTTTCTTGGCCCTTACTCTCCCTTTTATCTGCTAACTGTACTATTAATTTTTCCTCCTTCTCTGTAATGTTATGATTTCTTCTAATTGGCTCCTGATTTTGAGATATCGTTTCAGACTTTCTGTTATAATTGCGATCGGTTGACGGTGGATACATGTATATGTTCATGTGCTTATGTGAGCTGCGGGTTAACTGAAAGTCTGTTTTTTCCTCTGGTTTCCTTCATTGCATTCAAGGTGTTTGTTAATAGTCTTGACTCAGAAAGAGCGTTCATTTGGATTCTGCATCAAGCCTTTGTTCAATTTCTTGACAGTGTACTGGAGGAAGCGTTGTATGTGAAGCTCAGGAGACTGCTATTGATGGCAAGTTTTTATTTTTTGTTTTTTTTCTTTTGTTCTTCTTGTGTCTTTGGATTTGAGATCTTTGTGAATGCTTTAGGTACTACCTTTAATTGAATAGATGTTTCAGTTAATAATTAACTATAAGAATTTGAAAATTTGAGTATCCCTGTTTGTTAGTGTTTATCATTAAGAATTTCATGTGAATGAAACCTTGCTTGTCTTACTAATACACTGAATGCCATTGTACTGCAATTGAGGCATTTAAATAATTCCAAATATTTGATGAAAATTATTGTTTGCCAAAGATGGCTGCTGTTGCTTTCCGGACAAAACACACTGAATGAATTATGGTAACCTCATTCTGTTCCAATTGAGTCATTTATATAGTTGCAGTTAGCCAAACCATTTTTTTCTGATTAGTGTTATTTATGTTTCTGAAATTTATTGTTTGTAGGGGTTGATTATAAGTTGTTTCCTTTGAGTACCGTCAAATATGCCAAAGCTTTAGGGGAATGATTTTCCTTTGTTATCTGCAAGAGAAAAAGGCACAACTGATCTTTATGCATAGCAAAGTTGTTACAGGCGCGCCTCAGGCTCCGGGCTCTCGAGGCTCAAGGGCAAGCGTCTCACAGAGGGTCAGGCAAGGCGAGGTTCATGAGGCGCGCGCCTTTTGCGCCTCAGGCGCGCCTCAGTGCATGAAGAAGTTTTTAAACTATTTTTTAGCATTGTGTCACATATATGATATTGACCATTATAATAGAATAATATATTAGTTAAAAATGAAAGAAAAATAAGACTAAAGAAGCAATATCTATTTCATTAGATACCATATCATCAATCGCTTAATGAAAAAGAAAGAAATCAACACATTCAAATTAAAATTTCATCATTTCTTATAGGGCTAAAGTAGTAAGGGGAAATGATAAAATAGTATTAATGTTGCTTCATTCTCTCTAAATGATGCTGAAGAAAACGATAGCTTTGAGGTGGATGAGTTTGAGGATGATGAGAATGAAATGTTCGATACGAGATTAGCAATTAGAATATAGTTCAACTTTATGTTTTAGTTTATCTATGGGGTCTACAATCTAAATTAAAAGTATTATTTGGTAATTTTGTAGTTTGATTGAACTTTTTATTTTGATTTTGCATCAATAAGGGTTTGATTGGGTAGTTAGATTGAGAGTGATCATGGTTAGTCATATTGAATGTGATTTATTTTTTTTTTACTATTTATTGCATTTTATGTTTGTTATGGCTAGTAGTTAATACTTTACTGCCTCTTTTTTCAGTATGCGCCTTGAGTACCTCGGGCTCGCGCCTCGCCTTGCGCCTCGTGCCTTGGTGCGCCTGACCCCTTGGTGCCTCAGTGCGCCTTGCGCACGTAAAAACTATGATGCATAGGCATTGATCTGTTGGATTGGATTTAGCACATGTGAGGATCTTCTGATTTATAATTTCAATGAAGTTCATGTTAAAAAAATTAATTAGGAAAATTTTAACAATTATTTAAATTCCGGTGCATGGAAATATTCGAGTTACAGCATATAGTATCAACATAATATTTCTTGTTGGATGACAACCCGTCCGTGGACTTTTTTGCTCGTGCTTGAATATGAAAATATATGAAAGGGATAAATGTATATTGACATCGTTCTGTTTCAGACGTCATTCAAAGCTCAACGTTAGCCCTTTCGTGATTCCTATATATGTACTTTCAGGTTTGGGAGTGGGGAGCTTAGCTGCTTCTCAGCTTCCCTTCCAAGTTACCCTTTTTGAATTGAAGTTCCATCATCAAAGTGTATAAGCTCGAGAGGTTAATATTACTGAATGGATATATTATATAGTCGACCAATAAAATAAACTAATTTTGTTTGTGTTTTTGTATCCTTGTTTTTGTATTAACTAGAGAAACAGATAGACAATCCCTTTTAGATAATAAAAACAGGGCACTGTTACATTGCATGATAGGTATATTTTTAATGCCAATAATATGAGAATATTGTCTTATTCTTTGCTGTTGCCAACGTGTGTAGTGCCTGTTTAGTTACCCCCAATAAACATGGGAATATTGCTTTATCTTTTCTTCTTTTTCATGTTCAAAAAGTAAAAAGAAAAAAAAATTAAAGAAAGCATATATCTCAGCTACAGTTCTAATCAATTCAGTATCGGCTTTCTCTTTGCTTGTGTTATGGGTAGGATCCCATTTTCCTTTCACATGAGTTTTTTTTTCTCTGCATATATATTTCATTATTTTTACAATGTATCACTCTACATCAAATGTTAAATTTCTTTTAAGAGAAGCTCTTGAGAGTATTGATGATTTTCATCAGAATTTACTTTAAAAAAGGATGAAATAAATACTATTCCTAACATTGAGATATGATATTGGTTCCCACTTGTTTTGAGAAATTGGAGAAAAGAATATAAAGGAAAAGGAAATGTAGCAATGTAAGTGTTTCCACATGGAGGTTTCTTTTGAAAAAGCACTCTAGATCCTTTCTTTACATTTCCAAATATAAATTTTGCATCTTACACCTGAACTTGCACCTCCTTAGAATAGAAATTATTCATTCAAAAAAATGCCGTTATTCGATGATATGATGATAGGCAATTGGGATGCAGTCGTTGAGATGTATAGAGGTGAAGAACGGCGAGTGAAGATAATTGTGTCGGGTGACACAGCAATGCACTTGGCTGCAAGATTTGGCAAAACACGGCATATAAGAGAAATGCTTACGAAAGTTGGAGAAGTTGAAGCATTCGAAATACTAAGCATAAAGAACGACAAAGAAACACAGCTCTCCATATAGAAGCAGAACTCGGGGATGCAGCCGTCTGCTACTGCATAGCAATTAAAGATTTGAGGCTGCTATCACTTCCAAATGAAGAGGGTGCCACTCCTCTCTACGTTTCTGTTGCTAATGGAAATCGAGACGCCTTCTTCACTATCGATTCTCTTGTACAACAATCAAGACAAGAAATTGACTACTCTTTGTATAAATTGAACAATGGCTACACGATCCTTCACACTGCTGCCTTCCGAGAATATTTTGGTATGTAATTCACTACAGTATTACATTTATTATTGCTCTAATGGTTGTGAAATTAATTTTCGGATAACTTTTGGTAGGGCTAGCAATTCGAATTGTAGACACTTGCCCAGATCTCGTAAACTTTGTTGATGATTCGGGTTTGTCGCCTCTTCATATATTAGCCAGGAACCCTAAAGTTTTCGAAAGCATTGCCCTGCCTCGATTTCTCGATTTGATCATCCTCCCATGTATGCATTTGTCTCATAAATCTTATACTATATGATACGTTGTTAATAACTACTACATTAATAACACGTATAAGTAATCAATGAATATATTACTAGATCATTTTATTGAAATGTTATGTATGTATATATGCAAGATTTGAATATTGAAGAGCTTGTTGAAAAAGAGCAAGAAAGTGTTCAAATTATTAAACTTAATGTGTAAAAAAATAATGGAAAAAAGGGTCAAAAATAGCCAGCCACCTAAATTGGACTTAAAATAAATTGGTATTTGTAGGATTTGTTAGTTAGATTTTGTGGAAAATTAAAGTAAGTTGTTAACCTAAATTTGAATTTTGTAATAGATTGAATTATTGAGAAAATGATAGGGCCATTGCAGAATTCATCAAATGCCTATATAAGGAAATGTAATTTGCTATTTCAAAGAGTGTAAGAGAGTGAAAAAATAATAAGAGTTTATGAGTGTATTGTAATAAAATTAGTGTGAATTACTCATTTTTATGTTTTGAGCATTTTTGCTTGATTATTTTCCTCTTCAATCCAACAAAGTGGTACCAGAGCCATTTCGTATCCAATCCTCTTCCCAAAAATTCCCGAGTAAAAAAGTCGAGTTTAAAGAGTTTTAGAAGCAGCCCAAAAAGTGTTGCAATAGGCTGTGAGAAGTGTTGCAAACAAATTGCAGAAAGTGTCGCAGTTAGCATAAAGTGTCGCCAATACACAAAAAAGTTGCATTAGCCTCTGTTCTTCCTTTCTGGAAAATTTTCAAGTTCATCTAAAATTGCAAGGAAATATTTTACCTTGCTGTTCTCCTTGCAAAATCTGTTTAAAGCTATAGCAACGTACCAAAGTGTCGCAATATATTCAAAAGTGTTGCAACAACCCCTGTACTCTTTGAAACAAATTTTCCTTTACAAAAATGAATCCCAACGGTGTTTCCTTCGTTTTCCCTCAACTTACAAAAACCAATTACAAAAATTGGTGTATCAAGATGAAAGCCATTCTAGGATCCCAAGATGTTTGGGATATTGTTGAAAAAGGCTATGAAGTCCCAGCTGCAAATGCACAACTGTCGCAAGCCGAAAAGGACAATTTGCATAAGAGTCGTCGTAATGACCAGAAGGCTCTTAGTATCATCCATCAAGGGTTAGATGAAGTTATGTTTGAGAAGGTGGCAGAAGCGAGCACCTCCAAGCAAGCTTGGGATATACTACGAGTTTCTCTTCAAGGAGAGGAGAAAGTATAAAAAGTTCGGCTCTAAATGTTGAGAGGAGAGTTCGAGATGATGAAGATGAAGGAGACAGAAGTAATTGTAGATTACTCCTCACGATTAAAATCTGTCGCTAACCAAATGCGGCAATATGGAGAAAAGCTTGAAGAATTAAGGGTTGTTGAAAAACTTCTAAGGTCACTACTACCAAAGTTTGACTACGTAGTAGTGGCAATAGAAGAATCTCGGGATATAAGAAAAATGACCGTCGATGAAGTAGTTGGCTCATTATAAGCACGTGACAAGAGACTAAACAGACAAAGAGAAGAGTCTGTAGAACAAGTCTTGGCAGTAAAGGTTTCAGTCAAAGGTGAAAGTAGCCAGGATTCTAGCCATTACGGACGAGGACGTGGAAGAGGCCATGGAGGAAATGGAAGAGGAAGTGGACATGGCAGAAATCAACCATTTGGTAGAGGTGAAAATAATAATAGAGATAATCAGTCCATACGAGGCAGAGGTCGTGGTCATGGACGTGGACGAGGAAGAGGAAACTGGAGGCATAATGATGGACGTGACAAGTCCAATGTTCAATGCTACAATTGCTCCAGATATTGCCACTATGCAGCATAATGTCGGAGCCTACCAAAGCAAATAGAGGAAACGACGAACAACATTCAAGAGGAGGACGTAACCAACACGGTATTACTAACCCGTGAAGGTGAATACAGTCAAGAAAACAACATATGGTATCTTGATAATGGTGCAAGTAACCATATGTGTGGAGACAAGAAAATGTTCGTAGAGCTGGACCAGTCATTCAGTGGTAATGTTGTTTTTGGGGATTCCTCAAGAGTTCCTATTCAAGGAAAAGGAACTATTCTTATTCGTTTAAAGAATGGAGAGCACCTATTCATCAGCATTGCTTATTACGTTCCACACATGAAAAGCAACATTTTAAGTTTGGGACAACTGCTAGAGAAAAATTACCAAATTCACATGGTGAACCGAAAGTTGGTGTTGTTAAATGAAAAGAAGGAGCTGCTAGCTAGTGTACCAATGTAAAAAAATAGAATGTTCACTCTCAACATCAAGATGGATGTAGCAAGATGCTTAAAAGCTTGCGTGAAAGAATCTGATTAGCTTTGGCATTTGAGATTCGGTCATCTCAATTTTGGAGGGTTGAAATTGCTAAGCCAGAAGAAGATGGTGCATGGTCTTCCGCTGATTAATAAACCCCATCAGGTTTGTGAAGGATGTCTTGTTGGAAAACATTCTAGAACTAGTTTTCTAAAAGAGTCCATGTCAAGAGCAAAGGCTCCCCTTGAGCTTATTCATGCCGATGTCTGCGGACCAATGACACCAATATCATTGGGAGGCAACAAATGTTTCTTGCTATTCATTCATGATTATAGCAGAAAGACGTGGGTTTATTTTCTGAAAGAGAAATCAGAAGTTTTTGAAGCATTTAAAAAGTTTAAAGCTATGGTGGAAAATTAAAGTGGCTATTACATCAAAGCTTTAAGATCCGACAGAGGGGGAGAATTCACGTCAAATGAATTCAAAAGATTCTGCGAGCATCAAGGAATCCGTCATTTCTTGTCAGTCTCGAGATCGCTTCAGCAAAATGGTGTTGTTGAATGAAAGAATAGAACCGTGATGGATATGGTGAGGAGCATGTTAAAGAGCAAGAATTTGCCCAAAGAGCTGCGGGCAGAAGCTGTTGATTGTGCTGTCTACATCTTGAACCGATCTCCAACAATAAGTGTGTCGGATATGACACCCTAAGAATCATGGAGTGGGAGAAAGCCTAATATCTCTCATTTTCGTGTTTTTGGGAGTGTTGCACATGTTCATGTTGCGGATGAAGAAAGGAGAAAGCTGGACGACAAAAGCAAAAAATACTTGTTCGTGGGATATTCAGAATTTTCAAAAGGTTATAAGATGTTTGATCCTGACACTAGGAAGACGATCATCAGTAGGGATGTGACTATTGGCGAGGAAGCAATTTGGGAATGGAATAATGACAAGCAGAAGAATTACAGTTTTTATCCTTTCACCATGGATGAAAACAATGATCGAGATGTGGAGGAGTCAGGCAAAGCATCGACGTCATATAGTCCCATTCCAATTGCATCTCCAGGACAAGATGATGATGAAAGTCAAAGTCCAAGAGAAAGACCTAGAAAATTTTGTCTTGTTGAAGATCTTTATGATGCAACTAGAGAGCTCAATAAAGAATTGACTCTTTATTGCCATCTTCTTGATAGTGAACCTATTGATGCTGAAGAAGCCATGAAAGATGAGAAACGGAGAAAATCCATGGAGGAGGAGATCAATTCAATTGAGAAAAACAAGACGTGGGAGTTGACCAAACTTCCAGCTGATAAAAAGCCCATTGTAGTCAAATGGGTGTTCAAAGCAAAGAAGGATGCAAATGGAGAAATCATTCAAGATAAAGCGAGGCTAGTTGGAAAGGGTTATAGTCAAAAACTCGGTATTGACTATGATGAAGTATTTGCACCAGTAGCAAGAATGGAGACTATTAGACTAGTGATCTCGATCGCTGCCCAAAATGGATGGAAGATCCACCAAATGGATGTAAAGTCAGCATTTCTGAATGGATACTTGGAGGAAGAGATCTATGTCCAACAACCACCTGGTTACATTGTCAAAAGTCATAAACGAAAAGTGTTGAAGCTGAAGAAGGCGTTGTACGGACTTAAGCAAGCACCGAGTGCTTGGAATAGCCGCATCGACAAATATTTTTGTGAGAATGGATTTGTCAAGTGCCCACACGAGTATGCCTTGTACGTGAAAGTGAAAGGTGGAGACAAATTACTTGTTTGCTTATATGTGGACGATCTCATATTTACCGGGAACAATCCTCAAATGTTTAATGATTTCAAGAAGACGATGACTCGTGAATTCGAAATGACTGATATTGGCCTGATGTCGTACTATCTTGGCATTGAAGTGAAGCAAAGTGATGATGGAATTTTTATTTGTCAAAGCGGCTTCGCCAAAGAGATCTTGAGGAAATTTAAGATGGAAAATTACAACCCTGTCAGGACTCCGGCCAAATGTAGTTTGAAATTGACCAAGGATGAAAATGGAGTCAGGGTGAACCCGATAATGTTTTGAAGTTTGATCGGGAGTCTCAGATACCTGACGTGCACAAGGCCAGATATTCTGTATGCAGTTGGACAAGTGAGCAGATACATGGAAGAACCGAAGGAGTCTCATTGGAATGCAGCGAAAAGAATACTCCACTATATTAAAGGTACAACCAATTTTGGATTGCATTATTCAAAATCTGACGAATTCAAATTAGTTGGCTACAGCGATAGTGATTGGGCTGGTGATAAAAATGACCGAAAAAGTACAAGCGGGTTTGTATTTTTTCTCGGTAACACGGCATTTACTTGGAGTTCAAAGAAGCAACCTATAGTGATGTTGTCAACATGTTGTTGGGGAATTCCGGTAGAATGAAGCCTGGAAATTCTGAAGTCATGACGAACACTTTCAGATTGAATCTTATTTGGCGGTTCTACCAAATAGATCAATCGGATAAAATTAGAATTGACAAGAACTTAGAATGACTTTCTTGTTGTGAAAAAGTTAACCAGATTGCTAACAGATTTCTAAAAATGTTGCCAATGCCAGATATTTATAGGCCTAATATGAACAGTTGCAACTCTTTAGAACAAAAGTGTTACGAAAAGACATGTCCATTCGAGCAGCTGCAACAGTTGATAATAGAAGTGTTGCGAAAGGTAGCTACCGGAGCCTCGTAAGCTAAGTATCGTAATAGAACTCGGACAAGCGTGCACTCCGCACTCTCCTAACTTGTTCGATGAAATATTACGACTGCATTGGTCAACTAGTTAATCCAATTACACTAAAATACCAACAATCCTCCCCCATTTTAGTGTAATCCATGATTAAGTAAACAAAATCACAACAAATAACAAACTTATGCATAAATGAAATATCATGACGATTGAATTTCATCTTAGTATATTACACATTCCAAATATTCGAATACTAAAGGTGTCACTATGGATTGAACCTTGGCTATCCATCTTGAATACTCGAAGATAATATACACATAAGTTAACATTCTAACATGTTCTTACTTGACACTATCTTTTACTAGCCTTGTGTCCCTATCCTTTATAAGCATATCAAAGCCAAGTCCAAGCTTCTTGAAGCCGCTAAACTTCATGCTTATCTAGGTAGCCTTTTTACTCTTGCACCTGCGTATGCAATTTTTCAAAAAGGCTATTAAGAAGTTAAACTTCAACCTCCTTTACTTGCAGGTCTGAACACACACCTTGGGATGTTTTAATCAGTGTGTTCCAATCTCTAGATGTTAAGCTTTCCTCATTGAATTCAGCACCTAACGTCATATTAGGTGGGAATTGGGTATCTTAACATGAGAGATTTTAGATGGACTTTAATTTCATCCCCATAGCCGACTTTTGCACAAGATCTTTCCTTAACCCTTTGGTTATATGATCGGCTAAATTATGCTCAGTTTTTACAAACTCAGATTCCATTGTCGAATCACTCACACAAGTTTGTTTCTTAGACACCCAAGAAGTAGCACCTCCCCCAAGAAGAAACACTCATCCACTTACGGAAGAACTATACTCCTCATAAGAAAAATAACTTGTATCCGACTAACCTTCCAAAACCGAAGGAAGCCATTAGAAATGCGCCATGTGGCATTATGTTGACCGGTCAACTTTGACTTTTGACTGACACGTGTCAGTCAACCATTGACATGTCAACCCCAAAAGTTAAACCAATGCCACATTAGATAACGGTTAAATTTGGATAAGGACAAGTTTTTGGCAACGCTTAATTTCACTAAAGTGTTGCCAAAATTGCTTCACTTACATTCTTTCTTGCGACACATAAAAACAATTCTAGCAACACTCTGAAAATCGTTACCATATCAACCAATAGCCTTGTTTCTGGCAACACTTCTAAAAGCGTCGCAATAGATCACAAAAGTGTTGCCAAAACTGCTACATGAAGCATCACCATGAACCGGCACAAACGGTTGTCACAAAAACTAACCATCCTGACTTTTCATTTTGCGACGGAATTTCTGACGGAATCAGAATCCTTCACAAACCGTGATAAGAAACCAAGACCTGCCGCAAAAAATAGTTGTCGCAAATGAACCATCACAACTTTTCATTCTGCAACGAATTTTGCAACGGATTCAGAATTCCTTGCAAACTGCAGAAAAATGAATTTAGATTTTAAATCATTTCAAAATCGATTCCGGGCGCCGACAAAACACCTCCTAAGGTTTTTCAATGTCCCGAGTCCAATGGTGCTGTTCTTTTTACAAAAAATTAACCTAAACACGTCGTTTATACAAAACGAGTTGAGAATCAAGATTTTTTCCGAGAAAAAGAACGTTTATGCCGCCATAAACAACCAAAAAAGAAAATGGCCATCAAACATTATTCAACATAACTTCAATAATTAAGAAATTTAAATCCTAAATTTTAAAGTATCAAACTTCAATTAAAACACAATAAAATCGACATTCATATTTTTTTGGATTTTCCAGATTTCATGACCTGACTTCCCCTGCATTTTTCTCCATTAAAACATCATCGAATCGAACATTTTTCTTCTAAAAATAATTAGCCACATGTCTCAGCTTTCCAAATTCACCAAAATCACAGAAATGCAAATTTTATAACCAAAGTTATGATAAAAACACTAAACAGTGTACAAAGCTGAGATTTTCTGAAAACAGATTTCACGACTCAACTTCAAACGAAAATTTCACATTGAAAACGAATGAAATTAAACAAGGTTTCTTCTGAACATATATTCCTTAGATTCTGTAGAAATTAATAGAATCAAGAATCATTCAAATCGAAATTATATAAGAAGAGAAAACATCAAAACAAAATAGGGGCAAAATCTGGAAGTTTTCCGAAAAATCGAGAAATCGAAGTAAGAGACACAAACAATCATCGCAAGAGTACGGATCGAATTCGTACCTTTTTGGTGAAAAACTCAGGCTTCAAGTGACAAAACAAGATTCAATCTTTGTTGGGGAATTCCGGTAGAATGAAGCATGGATAATTCTGAAGTCGTGACGAACACTTTCAGATTGAATCTTATTTGGCGGTTCTACCAAATAGATCAATCGGATAAAATCAGAATTGACAAGAACTTAGAATGACTTTCTTGTTGTGAAAAAGTGAACCGGATTCCAACCAGATTTCTAAAAATATTGCCAATGCCAGATATTTATAGGCCTGATATGAACAGTTGCAACTCATCAGAACAGAAGTGTTGCGAAAAGACATGTCCATTCGAGCAGCTGCAACAGTTGATAATAGAAGTGTTGCGAAAGGTAGCTACCGGAGCCTCGTAAGCTAAGTATCGTAATAGAACTCGAACAAGCGTGCACTCCGCACTCTCCTAACTTGTTCGATGAAATATTACGACTGCATTGGTCAACTAGTTGATCCAATTACACTAAAATACCAATACATGTGAAGCTTAATATGTTGCTGCAACATCATGTGTGTGTCATGCAATATGGCTGAGAAGACTATTAACGGTACTTCAAATGACGCAACATGGTCCAACGAATATTTTTGTCGATAACAAATCGGCATTGGCATTGGCGAAAAATCCTGTCTTCCATGATCGAAGCAAACACATCGATACAAGGTATCATTTCATTCGAGAGTGTATTGAGCAGAAGGAAGTCACATTGAAGTATGTCAAAACACAAGATCAGATAGCGGACATCTTTACAAAGCCATTGAAGTATAACGTGTTCAATCAATTGCGAGCGTTATTGGGAATAACGGATGATTAAGTTTACGGGGGAATGTTCAAATTATTAAACTTAATGTGATAAAAAAATAATGGAAAAAAGGGTCAAAAATAGCCTGCCACCTAAATTGGACTTTGAAAAAAATTGGTATTTATAGGATTTGTTAGTTGGATTTTGTGGAAAATTAAAGTAAGTTGTTAACCTAAATTTGAATTTCATAATAGATTGAATTATTCAGAAAATGATAGGGCCATTGCAGAATTCATCAAATGCCTATATAAGGCAATGTAATTTGCTATTTTAAAGAGTGTAAGAGAGTGAAAAAATAATAAGAGTTTATGAGTATTGTAATAAAATTAGTGTGAATTACTCATTTTTATGTTTTGAGCGTTTTTGCTTAATTATTTTCCTCTTCAATCCAACAGAAAGGCCTGCTGTAATCAACCATGAATTTCTCACAAGACCAGTAGGAGAAATTAGTAGAGACAGCTGGCAGACAAGGTCTAGAGATATTGAGTATAATGATCTGTTTCCACAACCAGGTAATTATAAATTACTCTATTTTCAATGTTGATAATTTTTATGACGCTGTCAGTGCGTCATAAAACGTTAAAATTTTATAAAATGCTTCTGTTATTAGCCATGAAAATGAAAAATTTTACTTGTGAAAAAAAGTAGTGACAACCATCTGGAAAGCTACCCGAGATGGTATAATGATCTCCGACCACAACGGAGTTTCAATGAACCTGGTATACTACTTTCCAGACTCGCACAATGTCAGTTATACTGACATATTCATATCTTCAACATGTTTTGTTAATAACCACACAAGATTAATTTAGGGGCGTTTGGTGTAGTTATTGTTGAAATTGACTCTAAAGCCGATAATTCATTTGATTGAGTTTGAGTCAAAATAAGTGGTTTGGTGGAGTCACTTTGTTTCCAAGTCTTTAGGAGAAGTTGCAGATTTTAAGAGGTTTATTAATGTTACATTTTAGTTACCTATAATTTTACTATTTAATTAATTGATGTACAGCTCTATTAAGAGCTCCTTTACTTTGTTCAATCTATATCTGAAATACAATTCCCTTTCATTATGCTTATTCTCCATATTTTACAACAGTTTTATGCGGCCTCCACAACTGAATCTCAAAAAGAATTCCCTCACATACTCTTCAAAAAAGCATGTGGAATGCGAGGGTCAACAACTCAAACTCGCCCTTATTAAGATCCCTCTAATCTTTAATGGATTATTTCCTTTCAGAAAATGGAGATGGAAGCATGTTGAAAAATATTTGTGGAACTCTTTTCTCGATTATGGGTGCGGCTATAGTTGGTGTTTGGGATGTGGGATTGTTTCCAGTAAAAGTATTCCGCAATATGGCTGGCATCCGATGGTTAAACATTTGCCATTCGATGCAATATGGTTAGTCATGAATTATTTTCCATGCTTGTTATTTTTCGATTCAAAACAACATTATATTTTAGGCCTAGTGCATCACAAGCCCCATGAACTTGTCTCTAATAGCCTCTCTGCCCCCTGAACTTTCAAGAGTTCCTCTCGCCCCTCTAAACTTGTCTAAAGTGCATCATAACCTCTTAATTCCTATGTGGCAGATGACATGGGTGATGTTGAAAATATGGGTGAGTTGTTTGACTTTTGACAGGCAAATTTTATACGGGACCGAGTATTTAATACTCCTTCCGTTGGATGCTCGACACATGTGCACTTTTTATTATTATAATATATAAACTGCATATGTGTCAATCATCCAACGAAAGAGGTACTAAATACTTGGTCCCGTGTAAAAAAACTTCTTTTGAAAACAACAATAAAAATTTAAAAGCCACTTCTATCTCACCACGTGGCATCTCATGCCCCTTCATCTCTCCCACCACCTCACAATCCCCCTCTCCTTACGGAATTTTTTACATGGCTCCCGGCACTAATTGCTCATCCATTCACTAATTGACAAATGTAATTCACTTATGGTAAAAAACTTTCATGAGAATTTGATTACAGGAGAGTTACAAGTGTCAATGAATAGATGGATGAGCACTAATTAAGTTTTTGTGTGAAAGATGGTATTTTTGAAACAAATTAAGTTTTGAGGGACTTGAATGAATTATTACAAGGATTTTTTTTACAAATTTTACATTATATGCCACGTGTCAGGTAAGTATTGATTTGACTTTTTCAACTTTGACGCGTGGCACCGAGTGCATTACTCTCCAGAGTGTGACAGGTTTAGTTGCATTTAGTGGGTCAAGTGGTGCACGTTAGACAAATTCAAGGGGGCAAGAGGAACTTTTGAAAGTTCAGGGGGCGAGGGCCTATTAGGGACAAGTTCAGGGGGCTGGTGATGTATTAAGCCAATATTTTATCCAAACTTTTTAGTTAAAACATTGTCATATGAAATGGAAATACATTACACGTTTGCAGAGGAGAAACAATATGAGAGACAAAAAGTTGAGATGGAGTTTAAGTTTGATCTTATTGCGAGAATTAGTTAATCATTCTTCCATGTATACATCATGGAGAAGCATCTAATCTTAAACCAAATGAATCAAGTAAGACAACTTTTTTTCTCCTCCGGTTGCAAGTACATTTTTTTTTTCAGTTTTAAACTTCTGATAGTACTCTCATCACTAAAGTTTGAATAATCATGATAAGTAGGCATCAGAAAAATCTTGCTTGCAAAAAAATTGTTGAATGAGCGAGCCGGTTGTTATATCAAACAAAGTTTAGAAGGTTCACAACATGTTTAATTAAACAGAACTGCAAATATTTTGATATTGATGTCTTAGTGAAGTGTGATATAGAAGAAAAGGACAGTGAGAGTAAGAAGGTAGAAAGTCCCTTCCTACTGGCAGCTAGATTCGGAGTGGCAGAAGTGGCTGATGCAATCCTCAAGAAATTTCCGGTGGCTGCTTTCGACTTGGATTCAGAAGCAAAAAACGCAGCATTGTTAGCATGCGAGATGAAGCGACTAGCATTTTTTGAAATTATGCTACATAAATATCCAAAAACGATGAAGAAAATGTTCCTTGACAAACAAGGAAATAGTGCTTTACACCTTGCTGCGGAATTCCAACATCATAAGGTTTCATTTACCCCTGACCCAGCATCCTATTTGCAAGCTGAATATAGTTGGCACAAGGTACGGTTTTCTAGTTCGTCTAGTTTAATACATGGAAACTAAGTAAAAGTCTTGCTCAAGAAAGCTAACATCTTTAACAGCATGTGAAGGAGATCATGTCATCAGAATTCGCAACTCTTCAAAATTTATCTGGAACAATTCCAGATGATATATTCATCACAATGCACGGAGAACTTATAAAAAATGGGAGCGAGTGGCTATTGAAGACCTCCGAGTCATGCTCGGTGGTTGCAGCATTGATTTCAACAGTTGCATTTGCCACATCAACAGTTGATGCTCCAGATAGCAGCCCTATGTTTTTTGGTGTTTTTCGCTATTTGATTTGTTCTGTTTCTTTGGACTGTTGGCTCTTTGCTTCTCTATAGTTTCCCTGCTCTATTTCCTCACACTTAGGACGTCGAGTTTCATTGTTGTTGATTTTGCTAAAGACTTGCCTAGGAAGCTTTTTCTTGGTTTGATGACTCTCTTGTTATCCATGGTCTGCATATTGGCATCCTTTTGCTTTATACATTACTCGATGCTCTAAAACGGTACAATGAAATGTGTAGTCATTCCCATATATGTACTCACAGGTATTAGAGTGTTGAGTTTGGCGACTTCTCAGCTTCCCTTTTATCATGGAGCTTTTTTCCATTCCAAGTTCCGTGAACCCATTTGAACTTCAGATGATTCATCCTATTGATTGTAAACAATTTTACAGCTTTTAGGAATGTATTCTTCTATGTTGTTGTTTGAAGAACTTGAGATGCCATGAATTAATGAAAATCAAGACCATGTCTTCCAAGAAGAGTTAACAAAGCAATATGTTAACAGACAAACAATAGATTCCTACTTTATAACAGGCAAAACAAAGTTAACAAAGATTCTTTTGAGTCTGAATTTGTGATAATCTCCAAGATTGATTTCATCATCTCACTGTCAACTCTTCCATCTCCATTTTGAACTTTTGCCATTCCGGAAGTGCGGATACCCAAGCTATCAGAATCAACATTTAGCTGCTTTCACCTCGTTGTGGTGCACGGTAAAGAAAGCTTCTGAGCTTCTCAGATCCAACAGTGACAGTAACAAGGAATCCACTTTCGTATTTACCATCTATAACCCCTGCCACTTGATATTTTCCTGACATTGCTGAAACGGAAGGGGTTTTAAGAGGAAGTGCAAAAAGATGCATTAATTGGGTTAAATATGAATGAACAGGAAATGAAATAAGGGGAGAGAAGATTCAATTCAAAACCCTAGAAATCAAGAAACCCAAATAGTACATTAAAGCTGTCATGATCAAGAATTCCTTCCGCAATAAAAGAAGCCAAAAGAACCAAAAGGCCCCATCAAAAGCTAAAAGTTGAGGCCATTCATCCACTGATTCTAATCATAAAACAAATAATATTATTTATGCATAATATCTTAACAAATTTTGACTGCTTCAAAGACATTTTTCAATACTCCTTCTTAGCTTTGAAGCTGTAAAAATTATTCAGAATCAAAGGCATATTTATTGGGATCTGGATATGGGTCATTGATACGTGTCATGGGCATGATTTTGGATATGGGTTATAGGCATTGGACATGGGCATTGGTTATAGGAATCGGTTATGGCATTGGTCATTGGTCATGCGGCCTGAGCTTTGAATGTAAAACTCATCCGTTGTTGTATCTCCATACTCTTGTTGCATCATCATTGCGCTCTTCTGTTAGTATCGCAAAATCTTCGTCTGAAGCATACAGGTCTCGTAAGAAGATAGCTCTGATTCCACTGTTGTTGAATATGAATACATGTTATGGTAAAGCAGTACTGCATTGCAGTACCCCGATACACAAAAGCATACGACACTTATGGACACACTTATTATTGAAATATAATGGTCTATTTATAGGCTTACAGAGATAAGAACTAACAAGATATTTCAATTTTGAATCTAAGGATTTATCAATTCAATATAAACTAATCAACTTAAGTATATCTAATCGTAAAACAAATAATAATATTTATGCATAATATCTTAACAAATTTGACTGCTTCAAATACACTTTTCAACACAGAGAAGCTCACTGGCTTTCTTTACAAAGCACCACAACGCCAATCATGCCAAGTACAATGGAACAAGCTAAACCAAACCCAAAATGCCATAAAAAATGCCATTTGAATGTTAAATCTACTAACTGACATATACGTATAGATGCAGTGTCCATTATCATAGATTACGATTTTCTCAATCAGGTTTATCAGTAGTAAGGGGTGAAAGACAAACAGTGATACCAAACTGAAATAAAAGATTACAGGGCAAAAGTAACAAGCAATGCAGTTTTATTACAACAACAATTACCTGGACAACAACAGGACTCGGATATGAAAACGGCTGGTATCGGACAGGATTTTGACAGAAAATGGATATAGAAAGAGTAGAAGACTAAAATAAAACTTGTATATTGCTCAAATGAGGAATTACAAGCTCAAAGAGACTAAGAACAAAGACTGAATAGGGATAAACAAAGCAAAGAACAACCTCCCCAGGGCTGTGCCCCTTTCTCAACCCACAAGCTGAGAACCCAAAATATCAAAATATCCAAAGCTATCCTTCCCCTCTCTATTGCATCTATATATGTATCTCCTAAAACCCTAAACCCAAATCTAATTATTCAATTACTATTTTACTCTTAACCTTTACCACATCTCTATCATTGTCCACCGCTTCAAAGAGTCTTGTCCTCAAGACTGGAGTAAAAAATATGAGTTATCCATCAATGAAATTATCAATTTTACCTATCAACTATTTCTCCCCGCAAAGCCTTCATCTTAGTAATTCCCTTGCTTCCACCTCCGCTACTCTAGGCCCGATTTCTTCCTCTGCCACAATAATTTCACCAGCAGCATTAACTTCTTCATCATCTGCTAACAACAAAACTCGTAAATCCCCCACTGAACATCGGTGTTGTGGTGAGTAGGGTTGTGCGCATCTGAAACATAACCCCTTCTTTTTGCGATCTTCCCAATCTTTTTGCGTTAAATGTTTTGTTCCCCTTTCACGAACAGTATTTTGCCTATTGAAAGAAGAAGCACCTTGGGCTCCCAATTTTTGAATTATCAACACTTCTTGGGCTGTTAGTATTGTTAGCTTCTGGCTCGGCCCATCTGTTGCCATTAGAGCCCAAATAACTTCCTCCCCTCATTAAACCACCCCATGTGTTATACATCACATGACTATTCCCCTTTCTCACTCGTGACAACCACGATCCAACCCTACTTCTCCCACCATGGCCGCCTCCTTTTCCTTATACTATCGCCGCCTCCGCCATTCTTGCCAATTTTATGACAGTTGGACGCGTAACCAGATAATGCATCTTTACTCTCTCTCGAATTGCTTCTTTCAATCCACTCCAAAAATACCCGACGTACTGTAACTCCAGTTATCATGGTACCAACAAAGCAACAAATTCAAATTCTTCAATGAACTCGATAACAGACCCAAATTGTTGCATAGAGGCCAATTCTTGATATGGGTTATCGGTTTCTAAGTGGCTAAATATCTGTATTAATTCTGCCTTAAAAACATCCCAAGTGAGTTGAGGCAAAGCTTCCTTGAGAATTTTGAACTACGGAATCAACACACCTTCCATACATACCTCTGCACTCGCTAACCATAGGTCCTCTAGGGTTGAATTAATTCGAAAGCTCATTTCTGCCCTAGTGAGCCACCCTACTGGATCTGTTCCATCAAACCATGGAAGCTTAATTTTTCTTCCTGTATGATTTATGCCTCTACTTCCTTCTCCGCCTGGTGGAGCAATGCTTTCTGGAGTTGCTGCTCCTATTTCAAGGTGGCGCCTTGAAGATGGAGTAATCAGTGGTTGCCTCTCTCTACTCTGATGAGCAAAACTATCCTCAAATTCCCTCGCTCCTTCGATTTGTGCATTTCCCGTCAAATCCGTAGGGCCTCTTCTCCATTCTCCTTAATTAAGGTGAGAGCTGAGCTTGTATTCCATCTAGTGACTCATTGGTTCTAGCAATCTCTTGTTCTATCTTGACCATTCTCTATTCATTTGCACTAAACTGAGAATGGAACCTATCAAACAGAGCTTGGATCCAGTTCTCCGGCGGTTTTCGTCATCCGGTAGGTGGGACCAATTGATAGAAATGGATATAGAAAGAGTAGAAAACTAAAATAAAACTTGTATATTGCTCAAATGAGGAATTACAAGCTTAAAGAGACTAAGAACAAAGACTAAATAAAGATAAACAAAGCAAAGAACAACCTTTGCCCCCAGGGTTGTGCCCCTTTCTCAACCCATAAGCTGAGAACCCAAAATATCAAAATATCCAAAGCTATTCTTCCCCACTCTATTGCATCTATATATATCTCCTAAAACCCTAAACCCAAATCTAATTATTCAATTACTATTTTACCCTTAACCTTTACCACATCTCTAACAGATTTGCTGCATACTGGTGAAAGATGGAAGAAGTTGTGAAGCTTATAGCAAATACAAAGAAGACGAAAATGAAACTAGTTCAAAAGCTGAAAGCAAATACGAAGAAGATGAAAGCAAATCGAGTAGAAGGAATACAACAAGGATAAATTTATTTGATGTGCAGTTGAATGTTGATTCTGATAGCTTGGATGTTGAGAGTTCACGAAATGCAGAATACAATAGAGATGGAAGTGTTGACAAGGTGGAGAGTTGATAAAAGTTTGGAGAAGATCCCAATCCAGATACAAAAGATTACCTGTTCAAGTTGTTTTGACTTAAACATGTATTCTTTTGCGTCTGAATTGGGATATTCGATCTCCAAGCTTTCATAATCTCAACACCTTACCAACCTCTTCCATCTTCATCGTAACCTACATTTCCTGAACTCTCAATATTCAAGCTATCAGAATGAATGTTTTTTTTTTAAAAACCCCGAAGGAACATTGTGTCCCTTCAAAGGCTAAAAGTTTGGAGCAGGTGAAAATTTCGGGGCGGAGTCCCCAGCTAGGCTGGTTTCCCCGCTTACCTACAAAACACCTACCCCTCTTTTATTAAATAAAAATCAACTCACGGTCTCAAGGCGAGAACATGAGTAAATCAATTACACGAGAGTAGCAAGTTCGGGAAAATAAATACATCAGAAGTAATAAAATTAACATCCCGCCTCCTAGTTTTAAAGATGAACCAACATAAATGAATGCATAATCCAATAATGTCTTCTGAGCCGATCCTGCCTTCGAAAACAAATTTATTCCTTCGTTTCCATAGTGCCCAAGCAATTAAGAACCATAGCGCCGTTCCGAACTCTCTACCCCTTCCATCAGCAAAGAAGCCGAGCCACATGGCTAGAAAATCCATCGCCTTCCACGGTATAGGCATCGAGATACCGAGCAATCTCATCACCTGCGTCCACACCTTATAGCTGTTACTGCAATGGAGCAGGGCGTGATCCATAGTCTCCTCCAAATCACAAAATGGGCATTGACCGTCCGTTATAGATTGGCAGCCCTGGAGGAAAAGGAACATTTTTGTTGGTAATCTTCCATGAAAAACAAGCCACCCAAAGAAGCAAACTTTAGGGGTCACACATGCCTCCCATATTACAGAAAATTCGAGCCTCGGCTTTGGCCATTTTGGCGAACTATAGTAGCCCATACAAAAGGAGCTTGTCGTGTACTCCTTCTTCTCCCCCACCTCCCACATAAACCTATCAGCCGTCCCTGAAAAGATAGGCTGCCGTTGACCCTGCCCCAACTCGTTGTCACCCTCTAGAAACAAGCTCGGACAGCTTATACCGATCCAATTTCGAAGTTCCGCACCTCTCTCCTGTCCTGAAATCCTTAAGTTCCGTTTCCAAAAAGGCCGCAAAAAGGCCGATGACCCGAAAAGATAATGACACCCCTCGGCCACCGAACGTGATTTCCTATTACACAACCGGTATAGGTCAGGGAACAAGACCGCCAACTCCGAATTCACCATCCAGTTGTCATGCCAGAATGAGCAATTTTCCCCACTTCCAATAGCAACCCGAATGCTCGACCTAAAAAATTCCCACCACTCCCCACCTCTAATACAACATGCTATAATTCCTCTCCAAGTATGTGACAATGTAGATGAATCATAGTTTCCAATGGACCACCATGAATCAAACCCGTATCGTCTAACGCAAATCTCGTACCATAATGACCCATGATCAGCACTCCTAACCTTCCATACCCACTTCATCAACAAACTACAATTAACCAACTTTAAGTTCCTAATGTAGAGGCCCCCAAGATTTTTGGGTAGGACAATCGTCGCCCAACTAACCTTACTAATGCCCGTAGTATTTGAATCACCCCTCCACAAAAAATTCCGCATCAGCTGCTCAAGTTTCGTAATTACCGCTCCTGGCATTTTATTCAATGATAACAAAAAGATTGGAAGAGATGATAATACCGATTTCACAAGCACCATTCGTCCCGCATAGGATAAACATTGTCCTTTCCAACTCGCTAATCGACTATAAAACTTGCTTATCAATGGGTTCCAAGCGGAAACGGGAACACGCCTAACGCTGAGAGGGGTTCCCAGATAGGCAATCGGAAAGTTCTCCACTCGACATCCCAGGACTCCTGCACAAGATGAAACGACCGTCTCTTGTATATGAATACCCATAATAGAGCTCTTATTAAAATTGACTTTCAGGCCTGAAATCAGCTCAAAACATCGCAAAATTCTAACAAAAATGGGTAATAGAGACTCATCGGCCGATAAAAAGCATAGCGTATCATCAGCAAATTGCAGGATAGACATGTCCTTCTCTGATCCGTCAACCCGAAAGCCCGGTAAAAGGCCAATTCGAATACTCTCCTCAAACATTAGTTTCAGTCCCTCACTCGCCAGAATAAAAAGAAATGGGGAAATAGGATCACCTTGTTTAACCCCCCTAGCTAATTTAATTGGTTCCGACGGCGTCCCATTGATCAGAATTGAAGTGACCGAATTTCTTCTACAGTTGTCAAGCCATTGAACCCATCTTTCCTCAAAACCCATTTGTCTAAAAACCGCATTCATATAGTTCCACGAAACACAATCATAAGCCTTATGGAAGTCTAACTTAATAGCCAAGCATGGTTGACGATTCCTATGAACCGAATGGATAATCTCCGAGGCTATGAACGAACATTCATGAATATTACGACCTTTAATGAAAGCAAATTGATTTTCTGATATCAATTTAGGTAGCAATGGTTGCAGTCTTTTGGCCAGCACCTTAGACACAATTTTATATATACCATGGATCAAGGCAATCGGTCTAAAATTATTCAACGAAGAAGAACCTGGTACCTTAGGAATTAGGACTGTATATGACGATTTAATAGCATTCGGCAGCCGTCCCGTTGCATGAAACTTCGCAAATAGGTCCATTAGCTCAGGCTTCAGTTCACCCCAAAATCGTTTGTAAAAGAAAAAATTAAATCCATCAGGTCCAGGCGCCTTCCCCTCATTACAGGAACAAACTGCATCCCATATCTCGGCTTCTGAGAATGGTTCAACTAGGCGACAATTCTCCGATGCATCGACCGTTCTAAACTTTAGTCTTTCCAACTCAAACGGAATAGCTGTAGTTTCCGAAAACAGGTTCAAATAGTAGTTTCGAATCGTAGCTGTGATCTCTATAGGATCGTTAGTGACTCTCCCACCAATTTCCAATTGTGAAATCCGATTACCTCTGAACCTAGCCAAAGCGATGCGGTGAAAAAATGCAGTATTATCATCACCCAATAAAGTCCACTTCACTCTTGACTGTTGGTGCCGAATGAATGTTTATTTGCACACCAAATAAATCTATCCTTCCCATAGTTCTTTCGATCGTTCTAGTACCATCTTCTTCGTATCAATTTGACCTTCAGAACTAGTTTCATTGTTGCCTTCTTCTGTTTCACTTTCACCTTCAGAACTACTTCTATTTTTACCAAAATATAGTGAATCCCCTCCATATTCCATCTTCATATCAGAATCTTGTTGTTGTTCAGGTTCCATTGATGTATTGGAACTGCATTTCTTGCTAGTTTTGCCCCTTCTAATCTTGCCCTGTAATCCTCCATTTCAATTTGGAATTATTCCTTGTCTTTCACCCCTTGCTCCATATAATTGAACCCAGATTTAAAAAAATCACAATCAATTCTAATGGAAAAAGCATCAACCTGTATTAGTCAATTAGTATATTCATCATTCATATGGTACTTTCTTTTTGTCTAAATTATGATATTCGAGCTCGAAATTTAAGACCTGTTCATAGTGGCACAGTAGTGAACCGTAGTTTCTATGCAGCACGAAAGAGGCACTACAAGAAAACTTTGCATTAGCGTCGAAAAATAGCGTCGATAAATTCGTCTCTAAAATGAGATTTGCGTCGACTTAGAAAAGTAAACTAGCATCGACTTAGCGACGAAAATGTTGTGATCGCTATAAATCTCGACGCTGAAACATTAGCCGCGACATTTTTTTTATCGACGTATGTCATCTCTATCAAAGTTTTATTCAGTTTTCCGACATTAAATGGAGACAACATAATTGACGCGAAGTTGACGCTATAAGTCGACGCTGAACTGACACTGAAATCAAACATATATTTGTGGAAGCTAAGCCGAAGCTAAATTATTATTGATGCTATGTCGACGCAAGTTATTGATGTGCTTATTTTAATATATTTTTGCTATTATAACATTTTTGCTGATAAAATTACTAATTTTGAAGATTCGCAATGGATTATGTACAAAAGTTGATACATATATAATCAAAATATGTACATCCACAACAATCCATTAATTGAACTTAGATTAGTATACTTTTGAGATTTACTCGTCAAAATATCAAGTTTGGTGCATCAAAATAGTAGGTCTTAAGTTCCTAAAAGTTTTTTTAACATCCTAAAACAGGGGAGGGAATGACCTATTAGTACTTGAACTAGTTTGAGACATGTTAGCTACCATTTCTTGAAAAAGTTGCCGCACACGCTCATCTATTCCTTTCTTTATTTCTTCTAATTGTTGAGTAACATTGCTAACCACTTGCTCCAATCCCTTGACTTTATTCTCCAATTTACTTATATAAGCAGTGGACATAGAACCTGGAAACAAATGCAGAAATAAATGTATTATTCAATTACCAAACGAAAAGAAACATTAAAACAATGAAATGAATCGTATCAAAATTCTTTCAGCTTCAACTTCTTATCTTTTTATATTCATATTTATATAAACTTCAAACACAAATGCTATAACAAGTGCTTAAGTTCCTTGAAGAAACAGAGTAGTAGACGTAAATTTATTACAAAAGATAGAATTGGTCAGTGCACATTATGAAGACAAAAATGTCACATTATCAGATGAACAATTCCTTAATTGTTCATTTCCTAAATGTGGAACTGAATAAACATAAGTTCTAATGCATCCCATTATACTCTTCAACTTCAATAAAAACCAAGTAACTATTTTAGTGTCACTTGACAATTAAAAGTCAGCTTTTTGTTACTATGTCATAGTTCAACTAGAGCATTCAGCGACAAAGGACAATTAAAAACAATTGGTGTTTAGCCAAATTAACTACACAAAGAAACCTATTACCGTTAATTGTTTAAGGACTATAAAATTTCTGCTTATTCCGCTGCTAAAAAATTATGGTCAAGAAATAAGTAATGAAAATAGGCTCAATACGTTATATTATTCCTATTTTAATGCCTTGAAGACCTTGAAAGACACCTAGACGGCAGAATGGCAGGCATAGAACAAACATCATGTCAAACAGCATTATGAATGATGTCAAGAAATTATCAAATAGAAAAACTCTAATTGATAGCAAACTAGATAAGATATGAGCAAATGAAGATTATAAAAGCATCATTATGAATGAGGGAGAGACTAGTCATAGACTCATAGCAGCTAGATTACAAAGTCAAATAATGGAAAAATCCTCTTCGCATAAAGAAAGTCAAATGAGAAAGTACTGCAGGACCCCTACATAGCACAGAGCCTTATACACTAGCTTTACAAAAAGGAGAGAATAAATGCATACCATCAAAGCAGTCCTGAGCTAACTTTAACAGTTGGTACCAGGTTAGGCTAGTGTCTTAGGCTATTGGTTGACCCCGATTAAATTATGATCCTAGAGGTCACAAGTTTGAGTCTACAAGCAGAACATAGTATGCAGTAGAAAAAGCAAACTTAAAAACAAAAATTTCAGTTATAGTCTTATAGATGTATACTAGAAGCAGTGAATCCGAGTCTATCATACTATTTGAAATAAAAACCCTGGACTGTTACACTTGACAATAATCTCTACAATGTTTTCACTATCATTGTTCAAGATATAGAGCACTCTGTCTAGTTACCAACTAGTAAAAGATAGAATATCAAGCATTCCCAAGGATAACTAATAAAATAAAACTAGGCATATGAAATAATTGAAATTCAAGAATGGCAAAAAACTAATACCTGAATTGTGTTTTTTGAAATGCTCAACGCCAACTGATCCAAGGCCATACACACGATCATTCCTCTTTTCCACTGCAGCCTCTAAATAGATTTGATTATCATCTATGTCTTCAGAACTATCTTCTCGCTGTTGCCGTATAGCCAATATACGGTCCTATAAAGAATAATGTAATTTATAATTAAAGTATTCTTAGAAAAATATATGAATACAGAAAGCCCAAGATATAACTCACATGAACTGCTTTTGATTTTAAATCAACGAAAGTTTGCCCATCACCCTTTCTCGTAAGAGTGTACCAAAAAAGTTCAGTATGAGTAGGAGCTCGACCCAAATTTTTCGCCTATACATGTAAGGAACAAAATATCATTTAAGTTGTACTAGAAATCGCATATAAAATATCATTTAAGTCAATAAGACATCAAATATTATAACATCTAACTACAGGATTAAAACTGAACTTTCAGAGGCTAATAATTCTATAAGAACTTTCTGAACATAATTTAGTACTTCATATGAACATAATTTATCCATGAACCGTGTGTTGGAATTAAAACACTCAAATGAACAACTTTTATTAAACTCGAAAATATTACAATAATACTCTCACTCAAAATACAAAACTACAACTCACTCTTTTACTTCTTTTCTCTCTAAAGAAGTTCTTATTTTTGTTGATGAAAAACAACTAAAGAACTCACCTATTTATAAGTGAATTATACAACTCCCAACTCCCAACTCCAAACTCCCACAATTCATAATCACAACTCTTAACTAACACAATTACTTACGACCACCTCCAACTAATACAATTAATAGCCAACTTATTTAGTTAATTTAATGGCCTCCAAATTGGTTGTAGTTAATAGCCTCCAATTTGGTTATCACACACAAAAATCTACATACTTAAAATACCTAAATAAATTTACTACATTTTGGATTTGTGGGCTTGGACTCCAATTGATTGGATTTCGATTTTGGGTTTCCATTGATATGGATCAAGTTTATAATCCAACACCCCCCTTAAACTTGATCTTGTCATCTGAGTGAGCTTCTCAATCTGATGTAGTTTTCGCTTTTGAGCAGCTTAGTAAATATATCCACAATTTGATCTTGTGTCTTTCGATCTCTCCCTTGGTATTCCGCTTTGTTTTGTACACCCCATTTGACACCTATCGCCTTGTGTCCTTTAGGAAGTTAAACGAGTTCCCATGTATCATTCTTCTCAATGGCCTTCATTTCTTCGTCCATTGCATCTCTCCACTTTTTCTCTTGTGCAGCTTCTTGAAATGTCACTGGCTCGCAATCAACAAATAGTCAAAATAACGTGAGATTGTCTAGTTGTTCAGTCACCTTATAGAGTTCTTTGACTTCTCGTATAATGCACTTCTCTTTCATCTTCAGTTCGGCTTGAGGATGGAGATGATGATGATGATGATGATGATGATGCTGATGATGATGATGATGACTCGTCTCTATGAGTAGGAGAAGTTGGTGGAGTTGTGAGGATTTGTTGAAGTTGTCTTGGTTGCCCAGGTGTTGTCTGCTCTTCTCCTCGAATGGGGAAAAGTTGTAGTCTTCCATTTGAGAATCAAAGTTCCATTCTCCTTCTTCATCAAATATCACATCTCAGCTATCCACAAACTTCTTCTCATTCGGATTGTATAGCCTATAGCCTTTTGAGCTTGAGTCATAACCGATGAAAATAAAAATTTTGCTTTTGTCATCAAGCTTGGTTCGATTCTCATCTGGTACATGAACATGAGCTACGCTCCCAAAGACTCGAAGGTGGGAAATTCCGGGTTTTCTTCCGCTCCATGCTTCTTATGGTGTCTTTCCCCACACATTTCTTGTAGGAGAATGATTTAATAGGTAGACTGCACATGGCACTGCTTCCGCCCAAAGCTCCTTGGGTAGTTTCTTGCTTTTGAGCATACTTCGTGCCATGTCAAGAACTGTTCTATTCTTCCTTTTTGCTACACCATTTTGCTGGGGAGATCTGGGAACTGTTAAGGGTCGACGGATTCCATGTGCTGCACAAAACTCATTGAATTTATTGGATGTAAATTCCCCTCCTCAATCAGATCTCATGGCTTTGATCTTATGACCGCTCTCCTTTTCCACGACTGCTTTGAACTTCCGAAACACTCCAAAGACTTCTGATTTCTGCTTCGAGAAATATACCCAAGTTTTTCTTGAATAATCGTCAATGAAGAGAAGGAAGTAGTTACTATTAGTGAGAGAACTTGGCTTAATAGGACCACACACGTCGGTATGGATGAGCTCAAGCCGCTTCTTGGCTCTATAGTCTAACTCCTTTGGAAAGCTTCTTCTAAATTGCTTCCCTTGTAGACATCCTTCGCACAATTGATCGGGATTATTGATACATGGTAAACCTCTAACCATTCCCTTCTTAGATAACAGCTCTAATCCTCCAAAGTTTAGATGCCCAAATTGAAGATGCCATAGCCACGATGCATCTTTGTAGCAAGTCTTTAGACACTTTGCAATATTATTTCTGATATTCAAAGAGAACATTCTATTCTTCGACATCTGTACCTTCGCGATTAGATTCCCGTTGCCATCTCTTATCAAAAGACTACAATCTTTTATATAAATATCATAGCCTTTTTCTAAGAGTTGGCCCAAACTAAGAATGTTGCATTTCATACCAGGTACATAATAGATATTTGAAATCATTTGGTGGCTATCATCTTTTGCTCTAAAAAGGACGTTACCTCTTCCCTTCACTGATATCTTGCCGTCATCTCTAAATGAGACATCGCCGCTTACTACTTCATTGAGCTCCACGAACATGTTCCTTCTTCCACACATGTGGTTGCTTGCAACGGTGTCGAGATACCATATGTTGTCTTGATGATCATTGTTGTTGTTATACGCTATTAATAGCGTTTCTTTCTCCTCGATCTTCTCCTCCACGAAATTTGCCTTCTCCTCAACTTGATTGTTAGGATTTCTACATCCTAAAGCATAATGCCCAAACTTTTGACAATTATTGCAATGGACTTGTGATTTGTCATACCTAGCTTTTGAACTGCCTCTTCCGTGACCTAGTTTGGAACTTTCTCCTTTCTCGTAGTTATCGCTGGAATTGTTGTTGAAATTCCAACTTCGTCACGACTATGGCTACCACCTCATCCGTGGCCTCGTCCTATGCCTTTGCCTCTTCCATGGTTGTTTCTACCATTGCCTTGACCTTCACTTGTATCCTTGAGTTGTAGCTTGAGGAGTTGCTCAGAGATACCTTGTTTCTTCTTGTGCTTTTCTTCGTAGGCTTGTAGTGATTCTTGGAGTTCCTCGATCCTCATTTCCTCTAAGTCTTTGGTTTCTTCAATCGTCACCATGATGTGCTCAAATTTGGGATCCAATAAGCGGAGTATCTTCTCTATTATTCTTACATCTTCTAACTTCTCATCGTTTCTTTTCAATTGATTAGAAACGGCTGCTACTCTAGAAAAGTATTCGGAGATAGACTCGGATGGTTTCCTGTGCAAGGATTCAAACTCACCTCTTGGTGTTTAGAGACGGACCTTCTTCACCTTTTTGACTCCTCTGTAAGAGGTTTGTAGCTTCTCCCGTGCTTGCTTGGAGGAAGTTGCACTTAAAATCTTTTTAAAACCGTCATCATCTAATGCTTGATAGATGAGGAAGAGAGCTTTCTTGTCTCTCTTACGGGAATCCTTCAAAGTTGTAGCTTGATCTGGTGCGAGAAAGGCTTCATTTTTGGGCTCCTTGAAACCTTTCTCTACAATATCCCAGACATCATGCGTACCGAGAAGAGCCTTCATCTTGATACTCCAATTATCATAGTTGTTGTTGTTGTTGTTGAGTGTTGGAACTTGAAAAGATGTCATGCTATTCGCCATCTTACTCAAATAGCTTTTCTAGACGTACAGGGGCTGTTGCGACACTTTCTGGAATCCTTTGCAACACACTGGACGTATTGCAATGCTTTTGGCAGTCTACTGCGACACTTTCTGGGCTTTTTAGCTACTGCAACGCCTGGGCAGTTTCAACTTGATTTTTCCGCACTCGGAAAAAATTCTTTTTGGGAGGAGGACTCGAGCACTCAACCTAGCTCTGGTACCACTTTGTTGGAATTAAAACACTCAAATGAACAATTTTTATTAAACTCGAAAATATTACAAGAATACTCTCACTCAAAATACAAAACTACAACTCACTCTTTTACTTATTTTCTCTCTAAAGAAGTTCTTATTTTTGTTGATGAAAAACAACTAAAGAACTCACCAATTTATAGGTGAATTATACAACTCTCAACTCCCAATTCCTAACTCCCACAATTAATAATCACAACTCTTAACTAACACAATTACTTACCACCACCTCCAACTAATACAATTAATAGCCAACTTATTTAGTTAATTTAATGGCCTCTAAATTGGTTGTAGTTAATAGCCTCCAATTTGGTTATCACAAACAAAAATCTACATACTTAAAATACCTAAATAAATTTACTACATTTTGGATTTGTGGGCTTGGACTCCAATTAATTGGATTTGGATTTTGAGTTTCCAAATGGATCAAGTTTATAATCAAACACCATGAGTATACGCAGATTGATACATAGTCAAAACAGCTCCACAGATTATACAGAAACTCAGTAAGGTAAACATAAAATGAAGAAAATAAGTAGGAACATAGATCAATAGACAAAAACTGATATGGCCATTCACAAATAATTGGGTATAGTGTCCCAAATAAGGAAACTGCTAAGAATCATCAAGGTAACATTTGGTAAAGCAAAAACCCAGAAATTCTTGAAGCTTAAACATAAATGTGCACATAAAAAATTATAAAAACCGGTGCCTGTATATCCCAGCAACTTATTAGAAACACAAAAAAGTACTAAGTTATGCCCATAAAAATTTCTGAGACTACAACCAAATGTCCCTATCTCAATTGCATTTACTGATTACTATTGTAAGCCCAAGCGGCAAAATTTTTGAGTAGATGGATAGAAAACGTTTCGAAATTGGTAATCCGTATGCTGGAAATTGATACCAAAATTACAGTCAATGAAAAAAAAAATAAAAGAATAAAAGAAAAGTTAATTTGCAGAAAAAGACATAGGAAACAAAGTAATTACTGTTGGATTGGGAAGAAGAAAACAAAAACGAAACGTGACCATCAATTCCAGTTTTGAATCACAAGAAACATTCAAAATCTCAGGAATCAGACAATAAAGAAACCAAATAAATGCAAGAAATTTAAAAAAAAAAACAAGAATCAGAGATAGAATCAAGAAACAAGGAAGATTAAATTGATCGAGAATGGAACAAGTTAATTAAAGAAACCTTTGAAAAATGACTTGGTGGTTATCGATCACATATAAACTCTCCAGTAAATTAGTCATATTTAACATATGTAGAAGTACTTACAAGTCTTATCTTATGGTCCATCGAACTAAGAGAACCTCCAGTGTGTTTGGAAGGACCAGCTCCATTCTTTCCCTTCCTATTCTCCCTGTTCTTCTCAGCTTTACGCTTAGCTTCATCTTTCTCTTAGTGTGTCGACCATTCTTTCCATATAATTTCTTACACATTTAGGCTTCTCATTCCGACATTTGGCTTTACTCAACGTATTAGAATAACTTTTTGTGGTCCATGCTTGCTTTACCCTTGCCTCCATGCCATCTTCCCAATGATATACTTTCTAAAAATGCACAAGAAATTCAAAGCTTAACCAACTAGTAAACATAAAAAAAAAACTTACCAGAATTGGATTAGAACATGATAGCCAACATCATTTCTTTTCAATACTAGCTTTTAAAGGCATTAGAATTAAAAGCTATACTAGCCACACAAATATCATTTATGAGGAAAAATATATTTATTTGCAGTACAACGTGAAAACATCTAATTTATGCAAAAAAAGATAAACAACATTTATTAATTTTACAATATAAACTTGGAAGAAGAACCACCAATTATCTATAGACTTGGCAAAACAAAGTGAAGAACTGTTAGGCAAACAGTATTGGTTAAAACTTGAAATTGGTAGTGAGAGCCAGCGAAACTGACAAATAGGCAAATAAACAAACTTCATATTCAGGTAAATTAATTATTTTAAATGAATCTCACAGGGACATAATATAATTCATAAAATTTTAAATGCCTCTTCATCAAGAGTCATGCATTGTCCATGATTCTTTATATAATTTTAATGTAATTTTACATTGATATTTTCCATCTTTATATGCCACTCGCAAAATCAAATTTCTCAACAAAACATTGCATAACTAGGGTACAAGTAAAATACAATTAGTGTAACAAATTATATATGAAACCCACTAACTCTTTCATATATAAAACGAAAGGGCATGCAAACAAATTTTGCTCACAATAGACCAAACCAATTTCCCCAAACTATCACATGATTTTTTCACCGAGAGCAATGTGCAAGTTCTCAAGTCAGCAGTCTTCCACTCTTTCCAGATTGATGCAAAACAAATGATAACACAAGTAATACCATAAAACAAGAATGGCTTATATATAAGGCCGTATTTAATGGCACTCAGTATCGCATATTCCGATATTCAAATACATACATTTCACCGATTCAAAAAACATTTTCTTAATCAATGCGTCCCCAACCCCAACCCATAATTTTCAAACCCAAGAATTCTAACTTTGATTCAAGAGAATTCTAAAGCAGAAACAACATACACATGCTAAGATATTAAAATTTAGTTGTCAATACCCTAATAACGAAATTGGAACAATTATTGAAAAAAAGAGTTGCTCCATCTTCTGTCATCATGGAAAAGCAGGTATTATTGTTGACATATAATTAAACTTAATTCATTAAATAATTCAAAAAAAAAATAGAAATTGCAATACATTATTGGAATTGAAAGACGGCATTTGCAGCAATATTATTTGAAAAAAGGGTGGCACATGGACTTTGAATAAGTTGCTAATGTAGTGTAGCTGGGAACATTGAAAGCTTGCATTTGGAGTCTTGTAGAAGACTTAGACTATAAAATAGGAGACTTGGACTTTGCATTAAGAAGAGAAATGCATTACGTAGCAATAATGTACACCATAAAGTTAGTCTGTTTAAATTGCCTATATAAGGCACTTGTAATATGCCGGTGTTTAGTCAAGTGAGAGAAATTTAAGAATAGCCTAAGTATTGTACTTGTATATTTTTTTACTTATGCTTTACATTTTAATGTTATTTATTTGATTAAACTCCTCTTCCTCCAACAAAGAGGTACCAGAGCCATTTTGAAACCCGATCCTCCTCTCAAGAAATTTTTTCGAGTGAAAAAGTCAAGTTTGAGAAATTTCAGGCGTTACAGTAATCCAGAAGTGTCGCAATAAGACTGTCAGTAGAGTTGCTAAAATCTGCAGAAACTGTTGCAGTAAGTATTTAGTGTTGCCATAGATCCAGAAGCGTTGCAACAACACCTGCACGAAATAAAAATCAAGTTCTTTGAAAAGTCTCTACAAAAATTAATACCAATAATATTCCCTTCAATTTTCCTCAACTTACAAAATCAATTACAAAAATTGGTGCATTAAAATGAAGGCAATTCTTGGAGCCCAAGATGTTTGGGATATTGTCAAAAAAGGTTACGAAGTCCCAGCTGAAAATGCACAACTGTTTCAAGTAGAAAAAGAGAGTTTGCACGAGAATTGAAGAAATGACCAGAAGGCACCTAGTCTAATCCATGAAGGATTAGATGATGTAATGTTTGAGAAAGTGGCAGAAGCAACCACTTCCAAGAAAGCATGGGACATATTATGAGTATCTCTTCAAGGAGAAGAGAAAGTACAGAAAGTTCGGCTACAAATGTCGAGGGGAGAATTTGAGATGATGAGAATGAAGGAGACAGAAGGAATTACAGATTATTCTTCACGAGTAAAATCTATCGTTAATCAAATGCGGCAGTATGGAGAAAAACTCGCTGAATCTAGAATCGTTGAAAAAATTCTACGGTCACTACCACCGAAGTTTGACTATATAGTAGTGGCCATAGATGAGTCACAAGATTCAAGTACAATGACCGTGGATGAACTTGTTGGCTCATTGCAAGCACGTGAGGAGAGGATAAATAGACAAAAAGAGGAGTCTATTGAACAGGTATTGGCAGCAAAGGCTTCGTTAAAAGGAGGTGAAAATAGCCGAGCTACTAGTCAATTCAGAAGAGGAAGTGGTAGGGGCCATGGAGGAAATGGAAGAGGAAGAGGACGTGGCAGAAATCAACCATTCGGTAGAGGTGAAAATAATAATGGAGATAATCAGTTCATACGAGGCAGAGGACGTGGACGTGGACGAGGATGAGGAAGAGGAAATTGGAGGCAGATTGATGGACAAGATAAGTTCAATGTTCAATGTTATAATTGCTCGAGATTTGGCCACTATGCATCAGAGTGTCGGAGCCCACCAAACCAAGCAGAGGAGACAGCTAACAACATCCAAGATGAGGAGGTAACCGATAGGGTTTTGCTAACCCGTGAAGGTGACCATAGTCAAGAAAATAATATTTGGTTTCTTGATAATGGAGCAAGAAATCAAATGTGCGGTGATGAGAAGATGTTTGTGGAACTAGACAAATCGTTCAGTGGAAATGTCGTCTTTGGAAAAATTCCAATTCGAGGCAAAGGAACTATTCTCATTCATTTAAAAAATAGAGAGCACTAATTCTTCAGCAATGTCTAATATGTTCCAAACTTGAAAAGTAATATTTTAAGTTTGGGGTAGCTGCTAGAGAAAAATTACCAAGTTTATATGGTAAATCAAAAGTTGGTGCTGTTGAACAAGAAGAAGGAGCTACTTGCAAACGTGCCTCTGTCGAAGAACCGGATGTTCTCTCTTAACATTAAGATGGACGTGGCCAAGTGTTTAAAAGCTTGCGTGAAGGAATCTGATTGGCTTTGGCATTTGAGATTCGGTCATCTCAATTTTGGTAGGTTAAAATTGCTAAGCCAGAAGAAGATGGTGCATGGTCTTCCCCCTATTGATAAACCTCAACAGCTTTGTGAGGGATGTCTTGTTAGAAAACCATCCAGAATGAGTTTTCCAAAGGAGTCCTTGTCTAGAGCAGAGGCACCACTTGAGCTCATTCATGCTGATGTTTGCAGACCGATGACGCCAACATCATTGGAAGGCAACAACTATTTCTTTCAATTCATTGATGACAATAGCAGAAAAACATGGGTGTATCTTCTAAAGGAGAAATTAGAAGTTTTTGGAGCATACAAAAAGTTCAAGGCACTCGTCGAGAAAGAAAGTGGCTATTACATCAAAGCCCTAAGATCTGATAGAGGGGAAGAATTCACGTCAAACGAATTTAAAAGATTCTGCGAGCATCAAGGAATCCATCATTTCTTGTCAGTCCCAAGATTGCCTTAGCAAAATGGCATTGTTGAATGAAAGAATAGAACCATGATGGATATGGTGAGAAGCATGTTAAAGAGGAAGAATTTGCCTAAAGAGTTGTGGGTAGAAGCTGTTGATTATGCTGTCTACATCTTGAACCGGTCTCCAATAACAAGTGTGTCGGATATGACACCCCAAGAAGCATGGAGTGGGAGAAATCCTAATATCTCTCATTTTCGTGTTTTTGGGAGTGTTACACATGTTCATGTTGCTGATGAAGAAAGAAGAAAGTTAGATGATAAAAGTAAAAAATACTTGTTCGTTGGTTACTCGGAATTTTCTAAAGGTTATAGGTTGTTTGATCCTGACACGGGAAAGATGATTATCAGCAGAGATATCACCATTAACGAGGAAGCAATTTGGGATTGGAATAATGAAAAGAATATTTATAGTTTTTATCCTTCCACCATAGATGAAAATAATGATCGTGATGTGGAGGAGTCAGCCACAACATCGACGTCTTATAGTCCTATCCCTATTACATCTCTAAGATAAGAAGATGATGCAAGTCAAAGTCCCAGAGAAAGACATAAAAAATTTTAACTTGTGGAACAGCTTTATTATGCCACCCGAGAACACAATGACAAATTAACTCTTTACTGTCATCTAATTGATAGTGAGCCCATTGATGCCAAAGAAGTCATGAAAGATGAGAGATGGAGAAAAGCCATGGAGGAGGAGATACATTTAATAGAGAAGAACCAGACATGGGAGTTAACTAAACTTCTAGCTGATAAAAAGCCCATCGGAGTTAAATGGGTCTTTAAGACGAAGAAAGATGTGAATGGAGAAATCATTCGACATAAGGCAAGATTGGTGGCAAAAGGATATAGTCAGAAACCCGGTGTTGACTATGATGAAGTCTTTGCACCGGTCTCAAGAATGGAGACTATCAGATTAGTGATTTCATTTGCTACGTAAAATGGTTGGAAAATCTACCAAATGGATGTCAAGTCAGCGTTTCTCAATGGATATCTGGAGGAGGAAATTTATATCCAACAACCACCAGGTTACATTGTCAAAGGCCATGAAGAAAAAGTGTTAAAACAGAAGAAGGCACTTTACGGACTCAAGCAAGCACCAAGAGCTTGGAACAGTCGCATTGACAAATACTTTCAAGAAAATGGATTTGTCAAATGTCCACAAGAGTATGCTTTATAAGTGAAAGTAAAAGGTGGTGGCATGTTGATGGTGTGCTTATATGTGGATGATCTTATTCTCACCGGAGATAATCCTAAAATGTTTGATGATTTCAAGAGGACAATTACTCGTGAATTTAAGATGAATGATATTGGCCTAATATCATATTATCTTGGCATTGAAGGGAAGTAGAAAGAAGAAAGAATTTTTATTTCGCAAAGTGGCTTTGCTAAAGAGATCTTGAAAAAGTTCAAGATGGAAAACTGCAATTCGATCAACACTCCGGTCTAATGCAGCCTAAAATTGACCAATGATAAAAATGGAGTAGGAGTGAACCCAATAAATTTTCGAAGCTTGATCGGGAGTCTGAGGTACTTGACGTGCACAAGGCCCGATATTCTATATGCAGTTGGGCTAGTCAGTAGATACATGGAAGCACCAAAGGAGTCTCATTGGAATGCAATAAAAAAAATACTCCGCTATGTAAAACGTACAACTAATTTTGGACTACATTATTCAAAATTTGACGAGTTCAAATTAGTTGGTGACAGTGACAGTGATTGAGCTGGTGATAAAAATGACCGAAAAAGTACTAGCGGATTCGTATTTTTTTTAGTGAAACAGCGTTCACTTGGAGTTCAAAGAAGCAACCAATTCTGACGTTGCCAATGTGTGAAGCTGAATATGTTGCTGCAACATCATGTGTGTGTCATGCAATATGGCTGAGAAGATTGTTAAAGGAGCTTCAAATGACATAATATGACCCAACAGATATTTTTGTTGATAACAAAGCAGCATTGGCATTGGCAAAAAAATCTTGTCTTCCATGACCAAAGCAAACGTATTGATACAAGGTACCATTTCATCCAAGAATGTATTGAGCAGAAGGAAGTGACATTGAAGTATGTCAAAATGCAAGATCAAATAGCGGACATCTTCAAGAAGCCACTGAAGTATGACGTGTTCAACAAATTACGAGAGTCGTTGGGAATAAACGAGAATTAAGTTTACGAGGGAATGTTGAAATATAATTAAACTTAATTCATTAAATAATTCAAAAAATTAGAAATTGCAATACATTATTGGAATTGAAAGACAGCAATGTAAATGCCGCAATATTATTTGAAAAAAGGGTGGCACATGGACTTTGAATAAACTGCTAATGTAGTGTAGCTGAGGAACATTGAAAGCTTGCATTTGGAGTCTTGTAGAAGACTTAGACTTTAAAATAGGAGACTTGGACTTTGCATTAAGAATAGAAATGCATTACATAGCAATAATGTACACCATAAAGTTAGTCTGTTTAAATTGCTTATATAAGGCACTTGTAATAATATGCTGGCATTTAGGCTCTGCTTGGGAGTAATGTACAAAGAAAATTTTAAAGGAATGGAAGGGAAGAGAATGGGTGGAATTTGAAAGGAATGGAAAATATTTTAAATTATGGTGTTTGGGAAAATGATTAATTAATAAAAAGTAGTTATAACAAAAGACATATATACCCTTTTCAATGTAATGTTTGTTTTTTCTTAAGATTTATGCTCAGTTCTTAATAATTACTGTGAGTTATTGAACTGAACTTATATTAAGTACTATTTTCTTACATCGCATTAAACCTGAAATTGCTTTAAATTTGGCTTGATATAAATTAAACTTTTACACGGATTACTTATTCGGCTGTATTTTTTTTCCGCACTAGTATGTATCAATCTCTTTTTCAAAAAAATTTTATTAAGAAAAAATGCATTGAAATGTTAAATGTCTAGTCACAGATGAAGACTAAAAATGAATATAAAGAATTCTAAATATGAAATATGTAGCTGAAAATTCCCGAATATCATATAATCATTATGTATTTCAGTTTTGAAATACAAGTATTACAAAAAAAATGACAAATTTTGGTTCTATAACCACTTCTGCCATCTATTACAGCCATATTTAAACCTTTCATAACTAAATACTTACATAATAAGTCATGAATATGACTTGAGACAAATATCTAGTTGATTCAAATATCACCATATCCACAATGTTGAATTGTGAATGCAAATGAGGCTACTTAGAATCAAAAACCAAAAAATTACCATGTGCACCTTAACATCTAAGTTGGTGAATCCAAAATGAATCAACATATTCAAAATGCTCCACTTTCTACTCCTAACTTGATGCACGATTCAAGAACTTCACCAAGATAGTTTTGCGATGATCTACTCGACACTTAACTAATGACACTAAAATAGATGGATTTTCAGAAAGAAACACAAAAGCATCATCCATAATTTCTTCCGCAACTCCTATTTCTTCAAGTAAACCCCAAATGTCATAATTTGGGCTTATAGAATTTGCCAACTCTTCGGTACAATCTTTTAGAACATCAGAAACTCTTTCAAATGCTTGAGACAAAGTCATTGCACTTTCTTGAATAATAGATGTCTTACCTTTCTTAGCTTTATGTTGAAATGAATCTTCAGGTTGTGCTTGAGGAGTAGCTCTTGTAGGCAAAACAAATTCCCTTTCCTTCTCATTTTGATTTGGAGTGGGTACGTAAACATTTTCAACAATGTTCTCCAAATTAATATGGTTTTGAGAAACCATAAAATCAATATCATCAATTGTTTCAAATGGGGCTGTAGATCTCTTTTCAATGTCACTTTTTTTCTTCCTACTGCTAGCAAATACATTCAAAGCATCATTTCCATTTGCCCTATCCGGTCCAAACATCTGAGCCAACTTATCATATTGTTTCAAAGGCTTGGTTCTCCATCTTCAGCCTCCAAATTATGCTACACAATAAATATATTTCATATAAATCATAGCATATACATGATAAACCTACCTCATATAAATCAAAGTTATATATCATGACAATTCACTCATGGGTTAGCAATCAACTCTCAATAAAAAAATTTTAGAAAAAAGGTTCAAGAACATAGCATCATAATTAGAAAATTATTATACAGTGGCTTTATACTTATTCTTCATGAGTTAGGAATCTGTAGCTGTATTTCCTGTATTATATATTTCATTGATGGAATATCTATAAATGACAACCACAAGCATAATTAAACACTAAACTAAGATTTTCAAGTTCATACCAGAAGCTAATAGTTGATAAAGCTAATATCCTAAAACACATACATATAAACAAGATAAAAGGAAAATAGAAATAGAAGAAACATGAGAAGAAAATTAAGAGGTGCACCTTAATAAGTTCAGCCCACACTTCGGGTTCAACATCCCATGTATCAGTATGTGGGTTAATTACAAAGCCACTCAATCCTGTTTTGAAAACATTATAGCATTTACAAAAAAAAATTTCACGGTTTTCATTCGATTTTGGATCTTTTCCATATCAATTGGCTTTTCCGGGAACTTTTCTTTCAACTCTCTCACTATGTTGTCAAGTGCATGTGTTGTAAAAGTGCCCTCCGACTCTATTACCAATATTATGTTGATGCATAAAAGCATTAATGAGAGTGACATCCATGATCGGTGTCCAATTAAGTGAAACATTAGGTGTTACATTCCCTTCAGAACTTGCATTTAGTTTCCTTTTTCTCATTTTGGTAACTACATACAATGAAAACACTAAATAAATTAATAAATAAACAATGGATAACCATTATATATTGCAAAGCTATGACTGTCATTTTCAAAGTCTCGATTTTTTTCATGTACAAATCTATATTCATAGTATTTCATTTTGCCATATCGGTAATCTATTAATGCCTATTCATATAATTATGTTCACATGTTTGTTACTCTTTGCTACTTGCTATTAGAAGTGCCAATAGAAACAAAGTATGGAATTATTAATTCATCTGATAGGGTAGGCTAATCCCATTAATTATTAGTTGTTGAACTTGCTGTCATATTTTTTTTGGTCTTGTAGTAGAACATGTGCATTTTTTAAGAAGAACTCATTCCATAACTTATTATTGATTTACAAATGTGAGCCTATTCTAATGCTACAAAGTGCAAATTAATTCGAAGCTTCTGTTCTGTTTAATCATATACTCGTTTCTTCTATTTCGGATTTGATTATTGTTATTATTCCTCAAGAACCACTCACATTTGCATCAAAGAAAAAAAAATTAAAAGATACGTTGAATACAAAAATGGAGAGAACTGAAACAAAGAACCATCAACATTATTAAAATCTCAAATGTGGAAAACCTAATACACAAATCAACTTCCAAACCAAACTATCAACACAAAATGCTACTTACTTGAAAGAAGAAGTCAAGGATTCCAAAATAAGAAGAATGAGTGGCAAGATATTATGTCCTGTAAAATGGAATTCTAAAAATTAGTACTGTAAACTTGCTTGCAATCCACAAAAATAGAGTAAAAGTAGATAGAATTACCTCATTAGAGTGTTTGAACCAGCCATTAAGCAAAAATAAATTGCATCGTTCTCTGATAAGTTGAAGGGATGAATTAGGTTTTGAGATCTGAAAACACAGAAGAGAACGCATTTATACAAGAGTGGGACATATTTGGTATTATGAAAAAGCACCAAGGTTAAAGTTAGAAGGTAAAAGTTCATCCTGCCAAATTCCACCAATTTGGAGGGAACAAAAATTGGAGCAATGGAGGGAAATGGGCGAAAATGAGTTCTGGCCCAATTCCATCAAATTTCGCAATCCATTCTTCCCAAGCATGGGATCTGAAATCCCTTCCTTTATAACTCCACCCAAAACTTGCTCCTAAGCAGAGCCTATTCAAGTGAGAGAAATTTAGAAATAAGCCTAAGTATTGTACTTGTATATTTTTTTTTACTTATGCTTTATATGTTAATGTTATTTATTAGATTAAACTCCTCTTCCTCCAACAGTTATATAAAATTTAGTTTTCAATACCCATTGGACTCCTGCAATTCTCTATTGAATAATCAATTTTAAGCCTAATCTGGCCTGCTACTTAAACTTTTTAATTATGTAATATTTTATAGATTTGTGATTAAAAAAGAATTGCAAATACAATTATTGTATGAAGACTCAGAATCACTGAAATTTACCACAAATATCATAACTTATGCAGTTCAAAGCTAGAGATCGAAGCTGTCGAAGGTGAGAATCTTTCAACAGTATAACTTAATCTGATCACAGACTAAGATAGTATCAATAATCATATAGACTTCTAAAATGAACAAGATCATAAAATCCAAATCTAAAAACATTGCAACTATAACCTCATTACAGGTCAATAAAGTAAGGTCTTCATGAATGCACAACACAGATAGACCTTGATCAAAATAAGCATGCATCACTTACATGTCTGATTCTGTTTATGAGCTTCCTAGATATCAAGTATGAGTAAAATTACAATATGAATTAAGATATGTACAGAAATCCCTCTGAATTCAAGCATATTCTGATTCACATGCTTAATTCAAGCATATTCTACAAGGCCAAATTAAGATATGTACAGAAATCCCTCATATGTAACAAATGTTCAATTGAAATCATCCACATCAATTTTAGTCATAATTTGTTTTTAATTGGACTAGGTTCAGGGACCAATCTAGACATACCAGCAAGTAATAAATCTAGACATACCAGCTATTAACAAATCTAGACATTATTCTTGTCGATGAAAGGATCATCAGTTTCTGTGTTTTCAATGTTGACACATCAAGAACTGTACTCAGCATGGTTCTAGATACTCTTAAAAGTTACAGGACAGCATGTAGCTGGCTAGCTGTGAGAATTAAGTACTTGACATGGCAGATTGTTTAGATGAATCCTTCCATGGCTTCAGTGTAGGAGATTGGGGTGGGAAATATTTAGGTGACTTAGTGTCACTAACGGCCAAATTAAGATATGTACAGAATTTCAATTACCACATACTGAATTCAAGCATATTCTGATTCACATAACATAGCCAATACTATAGATCACGATTATCACATTACGAATCTTGCAGAACTAGTGAAATTAGGCAATTCTCTTTCAAATCATATCATGATTCCAAATTACACAGAGTAAACGAATATCATCACCGGAAACTTCAAAAGCAGCGGTAGCGCCACCGATTTCAATAGAAATGGCAGTGAGCGTTTCTCTAACTGTCACTGGATGACCAGACACGGATTTATCCCTGCATTGAATCAAAATTAGAAGCTGAAATCATTGCTTTTTCGATTAAACAGTGGTGAAATTAGAAAACGTACGATTGAGGTGCGCAGATGTGAAATAATCTTCTAAGACCTAATCGAAAGATTTTAAGAGATGAAGAAATTGGGAGATACGAACCTAATCGGCAAAGCTTGTAATATATATGAACTCAAATTTTGTCAAAGGCTTTCCTATTGAGAAAGTGACGGGGAAGGACAGGGCATATAAGATTGTATCGGTTTTTATCGAAATATTAGTTTTCATAAAACAATTTTTATTTTTTAATTTAGAGGGGAAATATTCCGATGCTACTTTCCCCCTCTCTAAAAACTGAAATACATAATTTGCACTCGACGCTAAGTCGTAGCAAATTTCTTCCATAACAACACTTGTTGTCGCTAAGTTGACGCCATTAGCGTCGACAGAAGTCGTCTCTATATAATTTTGTCGCTAAGTCGATGCAAACTTGTTGCAATTTTTTTGGGCGTATATTATAACAATTTTCGACTCTAAGTCTACACAATGTCATCGCTAATAGAGGCAAAATACTGGTCGGCGCTATTTTCCGACGCTAATGAGAAGGTTTTTGTAGTGAGGCATTCGTAGCAGTTGAGAATCAAACCCAATTACTGCAATGACAAAAATACACTATGATAAGTTAGGCTTTGCATCTAAAAACTAAGTCATTACTAGTACATACGACAACAAATATCAATATCTATGCTTGACCCAGATACCTCTTCGAATCGGAAGTCAACTTAAGGTAATTCAGAGGTTCAGAAAGAAAAAAATCAACTATAATTAAGAACATATTTGCATACTAACAAAAAAAGAAGTTGAGGACTCCCATAATATTTAAGTTTGGATAATATCTTTTCGTACCCAGCCAAGTCCAGTTTGACAGCCACTAATTTGCAGGATGCGAGGAAGTCTGCGTTGGATCAAGTTGTAAAGTGGTAGGCTTTATTGATGGAAAATACCAAAGTCGAACCTTGTTACTGTGACTCTAGGATCACAGAAGCTCAATGGGTTTCTCTACAAAGCACCACAAGGCCAATCGGAATCCAAAAACAGTTGTGTGGAAAACAAGAGCCAAACTCTGAAGTGGCGATGGGATCATGCCAATGGGAAACCAAGGCCTAAGCGGAAAATGGAAATCAGAAAATGTGCCCTGATACAGTGTTAGTAATTCCTTCACATGGATTTGGATTCTGAGGTACTTGGCATGACTGGTCTTGTGGTTCTTTGTAAAGAAAGCCATTGAGGTTCTCTAACCTATAGTGACAGCAACAAGGTGTCCCCTTTTGTAATTTCCATCAATAACGCCTACCTCTTTACAACTTCTGACATTGCTAAAACAATAGCTTGGTGTGATGGATCCAGACATCAATTAAGGAGGTGGCAAATATGGGTGGCAATTTGCCTGCTCATTTGTCAAAAGAAATGAGTCCAATTTTGCAACTCCGTGTTGCTATCTCTTACCAACTCAACTTATTGAGTGGCGTCCCTTTACATTATGGGACCCACTAAAATATTAAATTATAAAAAAAAAGAAAAGAGAAGAAAAATACAAAAAGGAGGAGGCATGATTGACGGAAGAAAATAGGTGTGCAATTGAAGGCGTAATTATGTGAGTTTTTTACGCGTTCTTTGCCCTATAAATTGACAGGCACTCTGCCTCATTTCAGGCAGAAAAATAATAAGAGAAGAAACACAGATAAAATATTATTTGTGTAGAGAAACTTAGGAAAGGGTTCCTAAGAGTTGGGTAAGAGAGAAAATAGTGAGGTTTTGGGAAATACTTGAGTGCCACTATTTTGTAATCTCTTGGTATACCTACTATTATTTTATAGTGGAGAATTATTCGGAGTTTGTCCCGTGGTTTTTCCCTAATTTATTTGGGGTTTCCATGTAAAAATCTTTGTGTCTTTTTGTTCTGATCCTATTATCTTTTCTCGTAATCTATTATTGGGCCTAACAAGTGGTATCAAAGCCGAAGGTTGTTTTATCAGTAAAAACCGTGGATATATTTTTCAAAAATAAATATACCACGATGACGACAAAATTACGATAAATCCGGTGGCGCAATCCGTTTTTAAAAACATCGCAGATACGCAATTTGAGTGAATAGTAAAATAGTAACTTGAATAATAGTATTCATATATAATACTATTCATATTTGGTCATTTTATGAATAGTATTATTTAAGTATACGGGAGGCATACTGTTACTATTTCAATATGCAAGTATTATTTGGGTATACGGTACTATTCACATATACAGTCACTATTCACATGAATGATAAAATTTTGCCATTTTTAAATTTTTGACATGGCGAATGACGGTGTAATGATCAAATTGGCGGATATAAATTATTCAATGTGGAAATCTAGAATGGAGGACTACCTCAATTGCAAAGATTTGTATGATCCAATTGAGGGTGACGACGCAAAGCTGAAAAATATAAAAGAATAGCAGTGGACAAAAATGAAGAAGTAGACATTGGGTACAGTATGCCAATGGATAGATGCTGGCCTGTACAACCACGTGAGGAACAAAACAGATCCCAAAGTTCTCTGGAAGAAGCTAGAGGATATGTACGAGGCTAAAAATTCTCAAGGAAAAGTGTTCATAATTCGCAAAGTCATGAACTTGAAACTGACAGAGGGACAATCAATCATACAACACCTGAACGACTTTGAAGGATTCATAAGTGAGTTAGCAGTCACCGGTATATCCTTGTATGATGAGATGCAAGCATGTCTTTTGATGGGAACTCTACCAGATAGCTGGGATACTCTTGTCGTATCATTGAGTAACTTAGCTCCAAATGGTGTGGTAACAATGTCTATAGTAAAAAGTAGCCTACTTAATGAAGAACTTCATGGAAGAGACATTGCCAGTACCAGTTCACAAGCCCTTATCACGGAAAACGGGCTCGAAGCAAGAGCAGAGGTCGTGGGAATGGAAAATCGAAAGATAGATCCAAGTCCTGGGAGAAGAGGTTATGCTACCACTGTGGAAAGCAGGGTCATCTCAAAAGGAACTACCGTTTCTTTAAACAAGAGAATGCAAACCGAAGTCATGATAATGACAAAAATACATCTGCTACAGCACAAAAGAAGATGGAGAGGTGGCTTTAGTATCTCAGGATGCAGATTGTTATCATGTTGGAAATGCAGATGCCGAGTGGATTGTAGATTCTGGTGCCTCATACCACTGTGTTCCAAAAAGGGAATACTTCTCAACCTATAAAGCGAGCTATTATGGTACTATTAAAATGGGAAATAATAGTGTCTAGCAAATGGTGAGAATCGGCGATATCTGTGTAAAGACAAGTTTCGGATGCACAGTAACATTTAAAAAGGTGCGACACATTCTAGATCTTCGGTTGAACTTGTTCTCTGTTAGTGTATTGGACAAGGAAGGTTATCACAATCATACAGGAGATGGAAATTAGACACTCACCAAAGGATTGTTGGTGGTGGCGAAAGGAAGATTGTGTTGCTCGCTATACAAAACGCACGCAATAATATGTGCGGGGTCAACTGAATACAGTTGGAGATGATACTTCACCAAATTTGTGGCATAGGCGACTGGCGCGTGTTAGTGAGAAAGGGTTGAATATACTAGCTAAGAAGTCCCTCATCCCTTTAGCCAAAGGAAAAATTAATCCGTGCGATCACTATTTATTTAGGAAGCAACATCGAGTTTCATTTAAGAAAAGCTCTAGAAGGAGAAATAATAAGTTAGAGTTGGTACACTCTGACATTTATGGTCCCATGGATACAGAATCCATTGGAGGAAGAAGATACTTTCTTACCTTCATTGATGATTTCTCAAGGAAGACATGGATTTATTTGCTGATCACAAAGGATCAAGTATTCAAGCACTTTCAACAATTCCATGTAATGGTGGAAAGGGAGACTGGAGTGCAGTGAAGTGTTTACGCACAGATAATGGTGGTGAGTATATCTCCAAGGAGTTCAAGGATTACTGTAGTCAGTATGGTATCAGGAATGAAAAGACAGTTCTTGGTACACCTCAACACAATGGCATTGCTGAACGAATGAATCGTACCATTGTCGAAAGAGTTAGATCTATGCTCAAAATGGCTAACTTACCTAAGTCATTTTAGGGAGAAGTTGTCAATATTGTTGTCTATCTTATCAACTGACTACCTTCAACACCATTCGATTTTGATATTCCAGAAAGGATTTGGATAGGTAGAAACATCTCATACTCTCACTTGAGGGTATTTGGCTCCAAGGCATTTATGCATGTTCCTAAAGAGCAAAGGCTAAAGCTTGATGATAAATCAATTCCTTGTACTTTTGTCGGTTATGGAGATGAAGAGTTCTGCTACAGATTATGGGATCTAGTGAAAAAGAAAATTCTACAGAGCTGAGATGTTGTTTTTTATGAGAATGATATCATCAGTGAAAGATCTACAAGTGACAGTGTTATCGATATTACACCAGAGAGCATTCTATCATATGATGCCACAGAAAGAAGAATGCATCAATCAGAACAAGATGGAGAAGAAGAGCCAGTTATGAGGGATCAAGATATGATTGTAGATGAAGATACGAATGAAGAGGGTATTGAGCAGGGGGAGCCAGAGAACCCCATTCTACCAGACGAAGAACCTCAATTAAGGAAGTCAATTAGAGAACGCCAACCATCTACAAATATTCCAATTCTGACTATATTTTAATCACTGATGAGGGGGAGCCTAAAAGCTTCTAAGATGTGCAATCTTGTAAAGATAAAGATTATTGGATGAAGGCCAAGTAGGAGGAGATGAATTCTTTAAACAAGAATGACACGTACGAGCTGGTGAAACTTCCTAAAGGGAAGAGAACACATAAGAACAAATAGGTGTACGAGCTGAAGAAAGATGATGGAAAACTAGTGAGATTCAAATCTCGATTGGTTGTCAAAGCCTTTACTCAAAAGAAAGGTATCGACTTTGATGAGATTTTTTCACCGGTTGAGAAAAGGAGTTCCATTCGAGTTATGCTAGGTCTTGTAGCCAGCTTGAACCTTGAGTTAGAACAGCTTGATGTAAAGACCGCGTTCTTGCATGGGGATTTAGAAGAAGAAATTTATATGGAACAACCAGAAGGTTTCAAGGTCAAGGGAAAGGAGGACATGGTGTGTCGCCTGAAGAAAATTTTGTGTGGGTTAAAACAAGCCCTGCGATAATGGTATAAAAAGTTTGATTCCGTCATGGTGAATCAAGGATACAAGAGGACAGAAGCTGATCCATGTGTATATGTTCAGAAATTCCCTGATGGAAAATTTATCATTCTTCTTTTATATGTTGATGATATGCTAATCATTGGGCCAGATGCCAAAATGATTAGTAAGTTGAAGGGTGATTTGTCTAAGCCGTTTGACATGAAGGATTTGGGACCGGCAAGGCAAATTCTTGGAATGGAGATTACCTGAGATCGAAGGTCCAACAGGCTGTGGTTATCACAAGAAAAATATATTGAACGAGTACTAGAAAGATTCAATATGAAAAATGCTAAACCAGTTAGCACTCCACTTGCCGCTCATGTCAAATTGAGTAAGAAATCCTTCCCATTAATAGAGAAAAATAAAGAAGATATGTCAAATGTTCCATATTCTTCAGCGGTCGGGAGTTTAATGTATGCAATGGTGTGTACAAGACCAGACATCGCTCATGCAGTTGGAGTTGTGAGTAGATTCCTGTCAAATCCCCAGAAGACACATTGGGAAGCAGTTAAATGGATCTTTAGATACCTGAGAGGAACTTCAAAGTTATGTTTAACCTTTGGAGGTGGAAAGCCAGCACTTGTTGGTTACACAGATGCGGATATGGCTGGTGACCTTGATGAAAGAAAATCTACATCAGGTTACTTATTTACATTCTCAGGGGAAGCTATTTCACGGCAGTCACGATTACAAAAGTGTGTTTCATTATTAACAACTAAAGCAGAGTATGTTGCAGCAACAGAAGCAGGAAAGGAAATGCTTTGGTTAAAGCGATTCTTTCAAGAATTGGGTGTGCAACAAGAAGACTATATAGTTTATTGTGATAGTCAAAGTGCATTAGACTTGAGCAAAAATACTATGTACCATGCAAGGACAAAACATATTGATGTAAGGTATCATTGGCTTCGACTTGCCATTGAAGAAAAAGAGTTCAAGTTGCAGAAGATTCATACCATCAACAATGCTGCTGATATGCTAACGAAGGTCATACCAAAAGAAAAGTTCGACCAGTGCGTTGAAGCAACCGGGATGGAGAGTACCACAATATAGTCGGGAGGGGGAGATTTATTGAGTGGTGTCCCTTCACATTATGGGACCCACTAAAATATTAAATTATAAAAAAAAGAAAAATACAAAAAGGGAGGAGGCATGATTGGCGGAAGAAAATAGGTGCGCAATTGAAGGCATAATTAGGTGATTTTTTTATGCATTCTTTTCCCTATAAATTGAGAGGCACTCTGTCTCATTTTAGGCAGAAAAATAATAAGAGGAGAAAAAAAGGATAAAATATTATCTGTGTAGAGAAACTTAGGAAGGGGTTCCTAAAAGTTGGGTAAGAGAGAAAATAGTGAGGTTTTGAGAAATACTTGATTGCTACTATTTTGTAATCTCTTGGTTACCTACTATTATTTTATAGTGGAGAATTATTCGGAGTTTGTCCCGTAGTTTTTCCCTAATTTATTTGGGATTTCCACGTAAAAATCTTTGTGTCTTTTTATTCTACTGCTATTATCGTTTCTCGTAATCTATTATTGGGCCTAACACAACTAATGATTTCTCATCTATTTTCCCTGCAATCCAAATTTCATCAGACAAAAACTGAGAGTTCTTTGCAGAGTTCTATTCCTGCAAAAGAGAGAAATATTAGAGAGGAGTAGTTGAGTCATTTTACCTTGTGAGTAAATCGGGTTATTTCTAACTGTCCTAAAATAGCTGTTTACCTCGGGTTTGGGTATACTTGAGAGAGACTTTATAGTTGTATTTCCATTATTTATTAGTGGAGTTATTTTGGTGCCCCGTGGTTTTTCTCTTTTAGAAGGTTTCCACGTAAATCTTTGTGTCTCTTTATTGCTCTATTTATTTTTATACTCGTTGTTGCAACGTCTATTTTAGTCAATACATATCACCTTGCTACCGAAATGATATTCGGGACCTAACCTGGTGTTCAACTGCAGTCTTCTTTGCAGATGAAGGTGAACCCATTTCTTTATTTACTTTCTTTTTAAAACACGCCATCTGTTGAACAACCACCAAAGAAAAGATTCATGGACTCTTCTTCTACAAAGATAATACTGTAGAAGAATTAACAAGATTCAATTTGGAAAGCCCAAGAAACCAAGAAACCCAAATGTATGAATTCAAGAAAGACCCAAATTGAATCTACACTACACAGAGAGGCCAAAAGAAGTGACAAGATTCACCAAGAAAGCTTAAAAACTATCCCTTTTCTCCCAATACTTAAAGATAGCACAGACAAGAAATCAAGAAACCCAAATGTACGAATTCCAGAAAGACACAAAAGGTCCCATCAAAAGCTAAAAGTTGCGATCTTTTATCTAAACTACACTCAGAGAGGCCAACAAGAAAAAACCAAGAAAGCTCTAAACCAAGAAAGGCAAACCCCACTTTTGCTTAGAAGAACCGACCTTGATTATTTCAAATCAATATCTGCCAAACCTCGGAATTGTGAAAGAAAACAAGAGTGTATTGTTAGCTGCGGTTATATATATATATAAAATAAAGTGCAATTCCTATTATACCCTTGAACTACAGCGACTACTAAGTAACTTTTGGTAAAATATACAAATTGATCCTTAAACAACTTGACAATACACTTCTTCTTCCTGTAGTTTCTATTGGGTTTATGATCCCTAAACTATTGGCTGAAACTGTTTTGCTGACAAAATTACACTCCTAATGATACATTAAGACATAATCATGGGTCTTGTACCTTCACGCTCATGTGGGCGGGCACATATGCTTAGTTTTTACTATGTTTGGCTTGAGCCTATTAAAGTAAAAATTTTATATGTTGGATTTGGTTTTTATAATACACAAACCCGGCTCGATAAATACATATATATTATGTTCAATCATTATTTGGGACCTTTATATTTTAGGTTGTCGAAATTTTAAACGTCATTATATATTTTATAGAATTCAAGTAAAGAATGTATTTATATGTAACATTTAAACATATGTTTATAGATTTATTGTTGTGATTCTATTTAGTTGCTTCAATGATTAAAATGACAAAATTATTCATAGGTTGTGGACCTGCTTAGTAATAACTTTGGAGAGCCCGAACCATATCAAACTTGGATTGATATTTTTTAACAAGTGCGGACCCAGAATCTGATATGAGGGGGCCAGAACTTTTAATGTTACTAGTTAATGAATCATAACAGTGACAAGTATATATTATAAAAACTCAATTATAAAATGACAATTTATATATGTATAATTCTTTCAAAATTTAAAATGCTTGACTTTCAAAATTTAGTCTACAATAAGATTTTAATTCTACAGCATAAGTAAATATCTAGTACATTTCAATTTATATTCATTGCTTTATGCAAAATTGTACCATAAAAAGTGATTTTTTTTCTAACCTAACTGTGTTACCTATGAATAATGGGTCATTCAATGCTTACTCACGTCAGCTTTACTTTGCCTCCATTAATATTGGATTAGAGAATGACATTTTGATTCAATGGTGATAATAAGCAAAATAATGTTTACTTTGTAAAAAACAAAATACCATGAACAGTAACTTGTCAAAAGGTCGTAAGCGATTTAAGTTTTGATTTGAACTATTAATCTAATGAATTACTTATAATGAAAGCATTATCCATTCTATAGTATTTTTGTTTTTGAAAAACTCCCGGAGAGATAATGTATCTCTCCGAAAGCTAAAAGGTTGGAACGGGTGAAAATTTCGGGGGCGGGGTCCCCAACCCGGTTGGTTTCTCTGCTTACCTACAAAACACCCGCCCCTCTTTTATTAATAAAAGACCCCAATTCGCAAGGTAAGAACGGAAGCCAATCAGTTACAAGAAAGTAGGAAGCTAGGAAAATTAAATACATCCGAAGCAACAAAACTAACATTACGCCTCCTATACTATGAACAAAACCCGCAAAAGTAAATGCTAGACCCAATGATGTCTTCCGAGCTTGCATGTCCATCGAACACAAATTGATTCCTTCTTTTCTATAAGGACCAAGAAACCATGAACCACAGTGCAGTACTATAATCCATGCCAACTCCCGCGGAAAAGAAATCGCGCTAAAGAACTAAGAAATCAGCCCCCTTTAGGGGCATAGTACAGCATATGCCAAACATCTAAAACAGTTGAGCCCAAACCTTGTAACTATTACGGCAATGAAATAAAGCGTGGTTAGTGGTTTCTTCCATACCATAAAATGGCCATTTACCATCATCAACAGCCAAGCAATTGCGATAAAATAAAAAACTTCTAGTAGATAATCGATTATGAAAGACAAGCCAACCAAAGAAGCTCACTTTAGGCACCAAATAAGCTTTCCACAAGAGCATAATTTAACATTTGGCTTATGCCATTTAGGCAAAGAATAATACCCCAAACAAAAAAAGCAGTCGAGAGCACCTTCTCACCTCCCAGCCCCCACTCAAACTGATCCCTTGTACTAGAAAAAATAAGATGATGCTGCTGTATACCCTGCTCCACTCCTACGTCCTCTCCCCCCTCAATAAAAATAGCCGGGCATGCCATAACAATCCAATTTCACAATTTAGCCCCCCGCTCTTGAGTCGACATCCTCAAATTTTGTTTCCAAAAGGGTCTCAAATAAGGTCCCGAGCCGAATAAGAACTGACACCCCTCAGTCACCGAGCACTGTTTATAGTTACATAAGTGATAGAGATCCGAAAATAAAGAAGAGAGGTCCAAACAGTTTTTGGTGCGATCATGTGTTCGAAAGTGGCAGCTTCAGATTTTAATTCTAATTGAGACAAAGTCCCTATCGGTTTTAGATCAGGTTGTTAGGAAGTTTTGGGGCCATAACGACTTTCAATTTCATTGTATCCCGTCGCATGGTTTGTCAGGGGGTCTACTGATTTCATGGAATTCTAATTTAATTCTTGGCTCGATCACTGCTTCTACAGATAGATGGTGCTTGCTACATATTGTGTCTAGTCAACTTGAGGTAAACTTACTATGCTTATATGGTCCCCCTATCCCCAGGGATAGGAATCAATTTTGGTTTGATCTGCTGCCCCATATTCAAAACATAGATAACTTGGTGCTATGTGGTGATTTTAACAAAGTGTTACATAGTTCTGAGCGAGGTAGAAGTGGGAACACGGGGTTAAGTTCGATGATTAGGTTCCAGGAATTTGTTAATGAATGTGCTCTCTTTGATTTGCCATTACATGGCCGTGACTATACGTGGTCTAATATCCTATCCTTCTCGAGGATTGATCGTGTCTTGGTGTCGTGCAATATTCTTGATAGGTGGCTGGGTCAGAATTTGATGACGGTTGACTTGACGTTATTAGATCACTTTCTGATTATATACCGATCCCACGCATCGGTATTGGATGGCAAAAAGGTGTTTCGATCCTTGAACTGTTGGTGGGAGAAGGACAGGTTTCTACTTTTTCTAAGATCGAAGTGGGAGGCTATAGAATTGGCGGATCCGGGGTGCGACATTGATTATAAATTATGCCGATTATGGAGCTTTATTCGGCCTTGGCATCTATCTAATTTTGGCGGGTTAGAGGGAAGAATAAAGAAGCTAGAGGCTCGTGTTATATTTTTGACATCCAGTTCGGTGTCCCGACCTTTGGAGGAGGAGAGTAGTTTGGAGCTTCAGTGCTGTATCTTCTAACCCGGTACTTATTAAATTCACGATATGGAATTTTTATTCCAGGCTGTTTTCAAAACAATTGGAGGTGCCTTATTCTTTGGGCGAGCTAAAATTCCGAATGGTTGATGAGACAGCCAACTCTCGGCTTGTTGAACCTTTTTCTGAGGCTGAAGTGTAGGATGCAGTGTGTGCTTGTCAAGAAGGTAAGGCTCCGGGGCCGGACGGATTTAATTTTTTCTTCTATAAATGCTTCTGGGAGGAAATAAAACCGGATGTGTTAGCTCTGTTTGGCGAATTGTATAGGTGTGATCAGCTGTCAAATTCTATTAAGTCATCCTTTACCGTGTTGATTCCTAAAGTTCCGGGGTCATCGTCATTGGGGAACTATAGACCGATTGCCCTTATCCATGGTATATATAAAATTGTGTTGAAAGTACTCGCGAAAAGATTACAGGCTGTGTTGCCTCAGCTGATCTCTGACAATCAGTTTGCTTTTGTTAAAGGCCGTAATATTCATGAATGCTCGTTTATAGCCTCGGAAGTGATCCAATCAATCCACCGCAGTGGTCAGTCGTCTGTGGCACTCAAGCTTGATTTCCATAAAGCATACGATAGTGTTTCTTGGACTTATATTGACTCAGTTTTAAAGAGGATGGGTTTCTCGGATAAGTGGATTAGATGGATGGTGAATTGTAGAGCGAACTCGGTAACGTCTATTCTCAGCAATGGTAGCCCTACAGATCCGATCTATTTGGGTAGAGGGGTTAAACAAGGTGACCCCATTTCTCCATTTCTTTTTGTCTTAGCAGTGGAAGGTCTTAAACAGCTCATTGACGTAAGTGTCCTGAAGGGTATTTTACCTGGGTTTCATATTCATGGGTCAGAGAAGGATATATCTATTCTTCAGTTTGCGGATGATACGATGTGCTTCTTACCTGCAGATGAGTCCCTCTTACCTACTTTTATCCGTTTATTACATTGTTTTGAGTTGATTTTAGGTCTACGAATTAATTTTGTTAAGAGCTCAATCATCGGTATTAACGTGCAGGATGACATGTTGAACCGATGCGCGGAGATTATGGGTTGTAAGATCAAAAAATTCCCTATTACTTATCTAGGCGCCCCTCTCAGTACGAGATGCATCCCGGTGTCTTATTGGAACGTGTTGATTGGTAAGTTCCAAAATAGGCTGGCAAATTGGAAAGGTCAGTGTTTATCGTATGCTGGCAGGGTGGTCCTTATAAAATCGGTTCTCTCGTCCATCCCGATTTATTTGCTATCATTGAATAAGATGCCGGCCTCTATTAATAATAAGCTTGTACAACTGATGCGTAATTTCTTGTGGAAAGGTAAAGCAGATTCTAGTGGGATCTGCAAAGTGAGTTGGGAGACAATTATGCTACCGAAAAATCTAGGTGGCCTATATGTTAGGGATCTCAGACTAGTCAACTGTAGTTTATTATTAAAATGGATATGGCGGTCTAGAGTAGATGGAAAGGGATCATTGTGGTATGAGCTGTGTGTCCGTAGATATGGATTCGATTCATGGAACTCGTTTGAAAACGTTGATAGTTCCTGCATTTCGTATGTTTGGCGAGGCATTTTATCTTGCTGTGTAAAGAGCTCAACCTTCTGGGAGTTGTTTAAATCGAATGGGAGAGTGAAAGTGGGGAACGGGACTTGCGGATCTTTTTGGTATGATAATTGGACTGCAAATGTGTCATTATCTGTTCTTTTCCCTGACCTGTATTTATTATGTAATAGGAAAAGCTGCTTGATTCGGGATGGGTGTCTGTCTATTTCTGAGGGAGCAGCACTATCTAGGCCTTTTTGGAAACGTAGTCTAAGGATTACAAGTAGGGAGAGATGCCTCCAGCTGCGGAATTGGATTTCCCAGACCTGCCCTGCTATTTTCGGGGGGAATGGGGCTGTCGGCAGTAGGGGGCAGTAGCTACACGTTGGGTTTTAGGTGGCGGAAGATAGATTTGAATGGGATCTAGAAGCTAATAAGGTATTTTCAGCTGCATCTTTTTGTTCAGGGTTCTATAGGACGCCTCTAAGGACTACGCCGGAAACGGATTTTATGGTGGTTTGGAATGCGTGTCTTCTCCCTAAAGTTAAATTCTTTGGCTGGTTATTGTTACATAGACGTCTCCCCACGAAAGTCTTTTTGGTTTGTCGCGGGTGCCAAGCAGTAATGAATGATAAGTGTCCGTTTTGTGATGAGTCTGAAACAATTGATCATGCTCTGTTTCGCTATTTGGGTAGTTATCGTATATGGGTTCAAGCCTTTCTGGTGCTAGGGATTTCAGTAACAATGCCATTCAAGGGGGCTGATTTTCTAATAGTATGGCGAGCGCATTTTTCCTCCGGGATCGGACAGGAGTTTGGTACGGCTTTATGGTTTATGATTGCGTGGGCTATTTGGAAAAGGCAGAATAAGTTCGTGTTCGAGGGTGCCTTAAGCACAGATGATCATTTGGGGTCAAGCATTCATCTATGCTGGTTCTTTTTCAAGTATTGAAGGCGAAATCTTAATTTTTTCATTTCTGATGTATTTACTTGTCCAGATTTATTCCTAAGCTGCAATTAGTTTGATGGCATTCTTTGGCCTCATTCATTGTATAGGCATGTCTCGGGATCGGATTTCATATCTATATCACCATTAGGCTGTATCTTTGTTCACTGACGCTCTCATCTTGTGAGCGGTCTTTGGATTTCTTTAATAAAGAGAGGTAGGTGTTTTGTAGGTAAGTGGGGGCATCAACCTAGTTGGGACGCCCGCCCCGAAATTTTCACCTATCTCGATCTTTTTCCTTCTAGGGGAACACAATGTTCCTCCGGGGGGTTTTCAAAAAGAAGAGAGGGTGACATCCGCCCTCCAGTTATCATGCTAAAAGGAACTCCCTCACCCCATCACCAATCTTCACCCGAACCTGACCCATAAAAACTCCCCAACACTCGTTATTTCGTAAATAGCACAGAACAATGTCTCTCCACGTATGAGATAACCTATTCCAGTCATAATTCGCAATGGACCACCAAGATAGGAATCCATACTTCCTCATACATATGTCATACCATAATGATCCTTGCTCCTCACTATGAACTTTCCAAATCCATTACATCAAAAGGATACAATTAACCAGCTTAAAGTCTCTAATGTACAATCCTCCAAGATTTTTTGGTAAGTTAATAGTCGCCCAACTAACCTTACATATTACCCTAGCATTGGCATCCCCCTTCCATAAAAAATTATGCATCAACTGCTCGAGCTTATTAATAATCGCCCCCGGCATATTATTCAATGATAGAACAAAAATTAGAATGGAAGCTAGGACCGATTTAACAAGCACCACTAGTCTTACATAAGACAGGCATTGTCCTTTCAAGCTAGATAAGCGATTCTAAAACTTGCCAATTAATGAGTTCCAATACGACACCGGATTTCTCTTGGTACTTAACAGAGTACCAAGATAAGTAATCGGGAAATTCTCCACCTTACACCCTAATATTCCCGCACACGATTGCATGACTGGATCGTGAACATGAATACCCATAATAGAACTTTTATTAAAATTAATTCTTAAGCCTAAAATTAATTCAAAGCAAAGTAAAATTCTAATAAAGGTAGGTAAAACAGACTCATTTATAGGGAGGAAACACAGTGTGTCATCTGTAAATTGGAGAATAGAAATGTCCACATTAGATCCATCAATACAGAAACTGAGTAACAAACTGGCCTAAACACTTGCCTTAAAAATTTGTTTTAACCTTCACTCACCAAACAAATATAAACTGAGAAATAGGGTCCCCCTATTTAACCCCCCTTTCAAGCCTAATCAGTTCACCTGGACTCCTATTAACCAACACCGAAGTCACTGAATTCCTCCTACAGCTTGTAAGCCAACTAATCCACTTCTCATAAGAACCCATCCTCCTGAGCACTGCATCCATATTAGACAAGGATACGCAATCATAAGCTTTACAAAAATCAAGCTTAATAGCCAGACATGGATACCTATTTCTGTGTATCGAGTGAAGGACTTCCGATGCTATAAACGAGCATTCATGAATATTTCTACCCCTGACAAATGCAAACTGGTTGGCAAAAATCAATTTAGGCAACAATGGCTGTAATCGATTCGCTAAAACCTTCGACACAATTTTATAAATACCATGAATAAGAGCAATGGGTCTAACATTAGTCGATAAAGAAGAACCAGGAACCTTCAGAATAAGAACTGTATAAGAGGACTTAATCGCATCTAGGAGGTATGAAGATTTATAAAACGAATGAAATAAACTCAAGATTTCTGATTTCAGCTCACCCTAGAATCTTTTATAGAAAATGAAGTTGAAACTATCAGGGCCCGGCGCTTTCCCCTCATTACAGGAGCAAATAGCAGCCTATATCTTAGCCTTAAAGAATGGCTCAACTAGCCTACAATTTTTCATAGCATCCACAGTCCTAAAGTTTAGACCCCCAAGATCAAACAGAACCTCGATCGCTCCAGAAAATAGCTTAGAATAGAAATTCCAAATAGTAGACTTAATCAGTGCTGGATCGCTAATCATAACTCCATCAACCTTTAACTGTAAAATCTGGTTACCCCTGGACCTGGCCGAAGCCATTCTATGAAAAAAAAGTTATATTATCATCACCTAACATTGTCCAGAACACCTTAGACTGCTGATGCCAAATCATCTCTAGACTTCGCCTACACGTCGCTAAACAATTCCTCATAGTCTGTAACTCGGATCTCTCAAAAACATCAATAGCCCAAATAACTCTTAAGTCCGTCAACTCAAGCACCCGTGCTTCCAAAATCTTGATTCTCAGTTCTAGACCCCTAAAGTTGGAGAGATGACACGGCCGAATACACTCCTCTAACTTTTTTAACCTGAAATAAATATCTCTCCCCCCGCTCAATCTATCCAAACAAATAGCCTGCCATTTACCTGTAATAAATGGCAAGAATGTCTCAATATCCTACCAACAATAAGGAGACTGAAATATTTTTATACCCCTCCTACACACCAAATGCGACTGGAAAAGAGTAGGGAAGTGATCCGATAACATAGAATCAACAATCATGACACTAAGATCCGGCCATCTATCCATATTATCCCTTGGCACCAGTACCCTATCAATCCTAGAGAAAGATCGACTATTGAACCATGTGTAGTCCCTCCTAGTCAACAACACATCATAAACAACACAATCATTCACAAAATCCTGAATGCAAACCATTGAATTACTAATAGTACTGTCACCCCCCGAACGTTCAGAACTGTGAACAATTTTATTGAAGTCACAACACAACACCACATTATTCAAGTTTATAATAACAGGTAGTAAATCAATCCACATCTGGTTCCTTTCACCGTAATTGACAGGCCCATACAGACATACAAGATCAAACTCAACCTGATTAATCCCAATATGAATAACACACCATCTATCACTCGTAATCCTCATACCCCCTTGAATCAACCGCAAATTCCAAGACACAACAATCCCTCTAGACAACCCTTGAGCAGGAACACAATAAAAAAGAAAGTCATTGTGCCCCCACATTTTCCTAACGGCTTGAGCTGAAACACTACCCACTTTGGTTTCTACTAAAACAATCACCTATAAATACCGCTCTCGTACGCAAGACCAAATAAAAAATTGCTTGACCCCATTTAGCAGCCCACCATTTCAATTCCAACATAAAAAAAATTAAACAACATAATGAAAATCGTAAAAAAAAACCTTGATTGGCTAAATCTAGCTTATTTCCGCTGGTCCTCCGTGATCTTCATCAGTCTGATTTCATCCTGATATTTAAAAATACCCAATTTTCCCCCATCCGAACAACCAGCAGCTCCTCAAGCTCACTCGGTATGCTATCTTAAGTTTTAAGTGAAACCCTATTTATATTCAGGATATCCAGTCTAGATGAATCTGAATTTCCAGCACAACCAAAGCCATAATCCCTACCAAATTTCCGAAGCCTTGGTTAACCTGCTCATCACCCTGACCAACAAACTCTCGACTACCAGATCTCTCCACATTGTGGGTAACTCTCTAGCTATGACTTTTTAAACTCTGCGATAACCTCGACATTAAATTCATCTCAGTCGATTCTCTAGAGACATCTAAATAGTTTTCCTGGCAGTGCTTATACCCCATACCCTAGTGCAAGCTCATATAAACCAGAACCTCTCCCTCACCAATACACAGCTTAAAATTCCTACTAATAGTACCCAAAGGAAGCGACACCAAATATGAAACAACATCCATCCTATCAGGTCAGTCCAAATTACTATCCACTATAACAACACGGCCGAATCTAGTCGCTAATTCTCTCACTAATGTCTCCCCAATAATAGATAGGGGAATACACATAAAGTCTATATATATAATACACTCATTCAAGGAAAACTATAACACTAGGGGCTGAACCGAATCCACAATATGTTTCATCAATCCCTAGTTCCCATTCAAGAAATCCTATAACAAATCCATAGAAGGAAACGACACTACAACAGACTCACCCCCAACTAAGGCAACAAAATCCACATCAAATCTATAATCACACATTAAATCACCAAAGTTCCTAATAAGAGAAATATTCTTGAGACGAATAATACTCGACCTACTTTTCCTAGAAATTGACTGAATTAACAGCGTCCTGTCTGGTTGGGCAGTAACAGGCCTATTCGGATCATCTCCCCTATTTGTTAGCTCTCTAGTCTTAACTGTATTCGAATCTTTATTATTAGATACCACTGCCATATAGGGACGATTATCCCGATGAGAGTCTCGGAACACATGTCTTCTTTTTTGGGCAATCTTCTTAATAGGGGGTAGCGGAGATAAGGCATCTTCTCTAGTATACATTGCTTTAAATGCATGAAGCCGTATCATGCCAATAAAAATAAAATTCAGCCTGTATAATGCCTCATGTACTGGCAGCGAACCATCAAGCTCGATGAAACCAAAATTCAGGTTCTTGATGTTCCTTTTCTTAGCAATATAAACTCGGCCAAATACACCATATTTCTAAAAAACGTATCTCATCTCCACAGCACCATGATGGTTTGGGAAGTTTTCAAAGTAGGCTTTAGTAAGGCTAGGGTTTCGACGAGAATCAGACTGGTTTTAAACGGATCGGTGCAACTGGCAAAATTGGGTGCGATCTTGATTCCGGGGATGGAAGGGGAAGGGTGATGATCGATACTGAAGGATGGGTGTTGGTTGGCGATGGAGAGTGTGGTGGTGTGCAGGGTTATTATAGTGGTTGGGACGGCGATGGCGGTGGTTAGGAGCCAACAGGAATCGCCATGTCTCCATGCTAAGGTATTGTTTAGACATACCCTAGAACGGGAAATAACATTCAACAAATCAGAAAAAAAAAGATCAATGAACTTGAAGAACACATAATCACTTACATGAAACCCTAAATTATAAAACAACACTTTGATAGTACAGAATACAACCAGTAAATAAGAAAACTCAAAGAAAAATAACCAGTTTGTAACAAAATCTTTAGCCCTTAATACATGCAAAAATCCTGGAAACGCTAAAAAACTTCACCTCTTTCACTAGCTGAAAAAGAAGAAGACTTCAAGTATATATAGCCATAAAAAATAGTTGTAATCGCCTACAATCTCAAGCAAAATGAGAACCATCAAAACTCAGGAGCTACATCAAACGGTGGAGAAGAGAATAAAGGAAAAATAAGAGGTAACAACTACAAAATGATCAAGGTTTCATATAGTATTTATTTAGATTAAGTTAATATGTTTTAACAAAATTTTCTCCATTGATGTTAGTTTGTGTAAGTAAAATAAGATATTTAAGAAATAATTTTTTCATTAAAATTATTTATTAATTACTAATATTTTGTAGTGTTGAGTTAGAAAGAATATAAAAATAAGAATAGAAATGGGATATATATAAATGTAAAAGAAATAAAGAAAGAAAAATAGGCCAATATAAGTGTAAAAGAAATAAAGAAAATAAAAAAAGAGAGTAAAAGTGCAGATAGTTGGACTTGAACATGCATCCTGCAGGGGCAATACCATTATCTCTATCATATGAACTACATTTTTTCTGTAAGTACGATGTATTAGAGTCCAAAGAACGGCTAAACATCCTAACTAGGTTGGCACCTTTAGAACTTCCACGGAACACTAACACAAAATATTTTTAATAAAATAACCTTTAGCAAAGGTTATTGTGAGCATGGGCTTTTCGGTGACCCTCGGAACGATGATTACTTTTTGCTCTAACCTTTTTACGGTCTAGTAGTTCCATTATTTTAAAATCAAATCGCATTTAGCAAGTGATTTGTTATCGATTTAGAGATCTTTGACCCCGATTAATAATAATTGGATCGCGATTAAAATGTTAATCGCTTCCCTTCCCATCGCGCGCAGTAATTTGTTTCGTGATTTTTCCTTAAAATCTGGACATTTTCAGCGAGTCTCATTTGCGTCATTGGATTCTTTGCTCTCTGAGCTTTTCGGAATGTCAAGAATCCCCACATTCAGATTGCCGTAGTTTAGGTCGTTACGGGCCCCTTTGCCTTTTTCCGGGTGGCTCGTGCGGCCTTCTAGGTCGTGTCGCATGATGTGGTCTAGATCAAGCCACGTAATGTGACGCAATCTTAGCCCGGCTGTATCACTGACGCTACCTTCACGCGAGGAGACCTACAGATTATTTTTTTCGGGTTTTCTTAGCCACCAAGCCAAGTTTTGGGATTTTTCCATCAAATTTTGACATTTGGGTGATTAATTCCGGGATTTTGCACTTGGAAAGTCCATAAATACCCATAAGAAATCTAATTCAAGGGTCTTTTTGGCTGATTAAAAAGAGAATTGAGTTTTTAGAGATTTACTAGGTTCATTAGGAAGAACAAGTTTTATAAAGTTGTGGAAATCAAATATTCTAGTTTCCTAAGCTTTATTAGACTTGATTCTTTAGTTAAATAATTAAAATCAAGTAGAAATCTTAGGTAAAAATTGGTTTAAATAGGATTTAGGGACTTTTTCCTCACAAAATCACTAAATCCCTTGCTAAATCGGTTGATTCGTGAAGTTTTCATCTCAAACCCGTCACAAAGCTTGCTAAGAGTCCGGTTCAAGTCTCGAGAGTGGATTCACGGCCTTTAGGTAACTTTCTGAGTTCCAATCTACTTCTTTTTATAATTTATTTTTGCTGCTGTGTTTTTGTTGTTGTTTTTTTTGGGCATTTGGCCCTTCTCTTCGTCCTTTTTGTGATTTTCTACCAAAACTCCGGCTGACCATTCCGACGAACATCAGGCCAACTGAACGTCACCAAGGCCACCTCGTTGAGTCAGCCTACCACTTCGTTCAGTCGGCCTATGGGTCGCTCAAGCGGCCAATCATTATTTTGTCGGATTTTCTGGGTTCATTTCCTCCAAACTGAAAAGCAAAGTTATTTAAGCATTTTAAGTCCAAATCTACTGTAACAATGCAGGACACTTTTTCCAGCAGACCACTTCAGTGGGATGAAGGCCGAATGAGTGTCATCTATGCCACCTCATTGAGTCGGCCTACCATGTCACTAAGTCGACCTACCACCTCACTAAGTCGGTCTACTAGTAAAAATGTGTAAATAGTCACTATTTGCTTTACTCTATTGTTTTTGGCCCTATTTCTGTCGTTTTTGACCTGGTTTTGGTCATTTTAATGCGTTTTCAGTCCCATTTTTCACCGAAAAATCTCTAAAAATCATAAATAATCTGAAATTAATTAAATTAATTTTTATAGCTGCTGGAAATTATTTTATCTATTATTTAATGGGTTAAATGACTATTTAATAGCTTAAAAATAGCATTTTTTAACTAAATAAATCATTTTCCCCCAACTAAAAATTCTAAAAATATTCTGAATATATTAAATCTGATTTTAGAATGTTTAGTTAATTTATTTCACCCTTCTTAAGTTGTTAAATAATTAACTAATACCCGAAAATTATGTTTTTGTCCCGAAAAATCCAAAAATACGTTTTCTTCATGCTATGTGTTTATTTTCCGGATTTATTTATTCATGCTTTGTTTATGATTATTCTCGTATAACTCTTGCCTCATTTGGAGATGTGTCCGAGTCGGTAAGCTCGGTTAAAACCCTATTTCGCCCCGTTTATTTATTTATCGCTTTATTTATTTTTTCGCATTAGAAAAAATGCATATTTGAAAGACTTGTAATAATTTTATTTTCTTGCTTTGCTTTGTTTATTTCTTTTCGTGTGATGTATGGCATATAAACTGAAAACACCAAACAATAATCGGATTAAATCCATAAGAACTAAGGTCACGTTTATTATAATATAATCGGCTTGATTTAAAAATTGAAAAGTAAGCAACATCATTCGGACTTAGAATCTCTGTTTTAAGGTATGGCCCAACCACCCAATGGGAATATCGTACCCAAATTCTCGGTGGAGCTTAACCGAGTGGCGACTCTATCTTAAAATACGGGATTCTAAGTCTCGTATCCCTTAACATATACATAGGACTAAATTTCAACTTCAACATGGCTTTCATTATCCATTTTCATCACGTTAAAATAAGGACTATCCCTTAGCATGCTTTACAGCGCTTGTTGTTTCTCCGCCCCACGCCGAAGAGCATTAAAGCTTACCATACGGATGGGAGATGGAGGGTCATCAGCTCACAGTGTCGACTCTGCTGGGGATCTCCTTTTAACTTAAAATTTGACAAATCACTCTCGTTTTCAAACTTTGGTTAAAGGATTTTGATAATGTGCCTAAATCGTTTTTCAATCAACACTTCATTTCTTATGCCTTTTGATCCACTGCTTTAGCTAGATTCTAAGTCTTAAGGTGCCATTTTATAACCCCCATGAAACTCACTTATATATCTCATGCTCGCCAGGAATTACGGATATTTATAGGTGGAACACTCGTTTCAACCAACGTGTAATTTAAGGAGTGGTTGAGTTATACGGAATCAAGCTAAACGAGACCTTTCTATAGTGTTGTTCATGACACTAGCAGTTTGAGAATATGAACCACGATAAAAATAGCCGTAGCAACTTCCCTTTAGCCTCACTAGAATAATCTAGATTTTGGTCGCATACTCTCTTACCGTTTCCTGGCGCTAGAGTTAACCCTAGAGTCCAAATTGGCATTGGATGGGAGTCATAAGTTTGGAAGAAGTTTATATGCTTTCGTATGCCACTTGTGTTATGCTCATTCATGCAAAGCTCATGCATAGGCTGCATGTGGTCGATATTTATTTTGGGTTTTTGCTTACCTCTACTCCCCCCTCTCTTGAAGGGGGAATTTAACAAAATTCCCGGGATCGTCTGAGTCCTGACAACCTGTACCTAGTTTGCTAGGCATAGCGAGGAATTTATACATCTTACGTATTTTGGGGATAAGCTTTGCAACATAAGCTCTTCTACTCTCTACCTCTCTAAACCACCTGTATGTATAACATTCATCACTTGAATATTTATGCTATCATCCATCTCATTCATGGTTTGACTCTATCTGATCATCTTCCAGTTTAATCAGTTAGGTTAAGACGTTCCCTCTGTCGAAGCCCTCTTTAGTTACGACTCGACCATCATTTAGTTCGCTATTCGGTGTAAAAATCGATTATTCCTACCATGTTTGATATTCCTCCATCTAGCAGGTTTCCGACTGAGGGCGCTCCTCCGCCTATCTCTTCCCCTCTGGCTAATCATGGGTGATCTTAGTTAGGTTCAGAGTTAGCTAATGCTATGGCTATGTTCCTCTAGTCAGATATATTTTGGGCCACTATTCAAGAGCAAGTTAGATTCACTCTCAGGGATGAAAGAGTGTCTAAGAAGCCAGCGGGGCCTATTTTTCGAGCTCCAGGAAAGATAGTTCAATCTTCCCCAGTTTAGAATCAGTTTTCAGTACACTATTCCCTCCTATTCATCCTTTCCAGTAAAGCCAATTTCAGTTTGGACAGAGCTCTTCTCAGCCATCCTTATCATCTGCTCCACTAACCTTCGGTTTTTATATCCCTATGCACTCGAGGCCTATTCTCTAGTCTCCTATTCTCCCCGCTTTCTTAAGGAGATTTACTCCTCAGATGATAGTCCCCTCGAGTGGCTTTATTGTACTTCCGATACAGCCAGTTGTTTTCACAACCGCTCCCCCTAACTTTGTTGGCACTCCCTATAAGACCACTTACCCTCAAAATCCTTTTTCTCGCCCTTAGATCGAAACCCTGGCTCCTTCGCCCTTTCAGTTCAGGTCATCTCCATGCGACCAGGTCGTACAGCCTCTGGGCATGACGCCCAAAATAGCGGCTTTCTTCAGGAAATTTCTGAACAGGAACGAGGATAGGGAAGAAGTAAGACCTGATGATTGGGTGCCTGAAAATTTCCAATGCCCCGAATGGATGCTTATTTAGGCAAAGGCCCCCCCAAGTCCCATATAATCATGTATGACCGAAACATGCGTGTCCAAAAGATTAGGGATAAGGTGCTGGCCAAGTTGTTCCCGTGTACTCTTTTAGGCCATGCCCTTGAGTGGTACAATACTCTTTCAGAGTCCACAATCCTGGATTAGAAACTCCTACCTAAAGCTTTGATTGCCCATTATGGATTTAATTCTACAATGAAGACCATAATTAAGCATCTAGAGGCAATCAAATAGAAGCCCGGCGAAGCTTCTAAATCTTACTTTAACAGATGGATGGCCACTCAGGTTCTCTTAAAGCAAAAGCTCAGCCTTAAAGAAATGATCCCAAAGTTGCTTGATGGGGCTCTCCCGATGCTACGAAAAAAGATGGAGACCGACTCTTTTGAGTCCTATCAAAAAGTTTTTGAAAAAGCTGAAAAGATCGAGCTCCAAGAGGAAAAGAAAGGGCTAGTAAGGAAAGTGGCAAACCTTGGTTCAAAGCAACAATTCTCAATCCTTCGAGGTTGCTCTGACCCTATCTGAGGAAAAGACAGCTGTAGTTTAAGTCATCGCTCAGGAGAATGCTTTTATAGCTTAAACTGGGCCTGCTCGGACACCTACGGAGAAAGAATTCGTGTCTCCATGGAAGCTTCCCCTTAGTGTTCTATTTGCCAAGTTGCTCGAGAAAGGCTTGCTTGCACATCTTTATGAATATCGTGCTCCCACACCCGAAGAAAGGGGAAACTTTTATCACTATCATGTTCAGGGAGGACACATAACAGATCAGTACAAGCCTCTGGGTTGGGCCATTTGGCTTCTAGTATGAGAAGGGAAAATGGCTCAGCCTGCTACAAAGACTGATGCTAAGGAGAAGCCATCAGTAAGCTCGGGTGATGAAGTAGGTATGATTAATTCCGGTCTCCCCGAAGATATTATGTTGGCCATGGTCACCTCCAGTTTAACCAACACCAGTATACGAACCAATTCTGCCGCCAAACCTGACAAGAATCCTGCGAGGTCTCTAGCGGATGAAGGAGACAAGTTTTCAGCCAAGCAAGCAAAGGTTTTGGACTTTGTCTAGGACGACATGCCAATGGAAGCTACCGAGGATGATTTATCTACCGGCTCTACCAACCAAGACCCTCTGCCTGTGGAGGATGATTTTTCTATGATGTAATTTTCTTTCTTTATATTTCTAGTATTTTAATTTGAACAGTTCTATCTTCAAGGCACTTTAATTTAATGAAAGACTTTGCTTTTGCTTATCTATTCGATGTTTCGCCCGCTGGGTGATGTTTTTTTAACTGAAATAAATTCGAGTACAGATGATAATCTAAGATGATAACTATTTTCTAATGACAAACCTCTGAGAGAAAATGAGAGATAACGAGTGCTTAAAGATCATGATAATGCTTTCGCCAAATCGTACCTGACCCTGCCCAAGGTTCATTGTCAGAATGCCGAGCGTCATATTTTTCAACCCAAAATAAAAGAATCACGGTCCTTACTTGGAGAGATCTAATATGCAATTCGGTTCATCGTTGGTCTCACATCTATCTGCAAACTGATTTTTAAGCTACCGAAGAAATATCGGCCTATTATCAAGAAAGAATATCGCCAGGTCATCTTCGACAGAATTATGGCTTATCTTTTCTTTGTCCACCCATTCTCAAAATTCCCACCCCCAATACAACATTGCCTTTTCCCAATATCCATCCCCTTACACCCTCAAACCTTCCCTATTTCTCTCCCCGTTGGCAATTCTCGGCGAGGGGGATCGGTGAGATTTGACCCTCATCAACAAGTGAGCACTACTTCATCAAGAGAGGGGTAGGTTACTTCTTAAAATAGGGGGAAGCTGAGTCTTTTGCCAATATCACCACCGAGAAGATGGCCAAGTTCATCGAGAAGCACATCTTCGCTCAGTGTGACCTACCTCTTCACATCATTTCAGGCAATAGATCTCAGTCCTAAGGGGAAACCACTGATTTAGTTAAGAAATACCAACCCGAATGTTACAAATTTTTTCCTCATTAACCACAAGCTAATGGAGTAACTGAATCCATAAACCAGCTCATTAAGAAGTTCATTTCAAAGACTACCACAAGGATCAAAGATTGAGTTGATGAGCTCCCGTTCACCCTTCGTAGATGTTAAACAAATAATAGAATTCTCCTAAGCCAAACACCTTTCTCCTCTGCCTGTGGAATGGAAGCGGTGCTACCAACCAATGCCAAGATGAAATCCTTAAGAGTCGCGCTGAATCCAAGTTAAAAGGACCCCCATGGACTAAAGCATGGTTAAAATAGCTTGAACAGTCTTCAGATGCATTAAAAGCGCATAGTGAGGCCAAGCAACAACCGTATTAAGCATCAAGAGTATCCATCAAAGGCCAACAATTTGATTCCAAATTAGGCAAAGCCCACCAATGTCGGTTTAAGGGGGAAGATCTAACCAGATTGGGTAAGACTTCACGTATTCAGAAAGATACTCGGTTCTTAGGGCATAAAGATTTTGGATGGTACCGAGTTCGTAAACCCTACCAATCAAAGCAGGTTGAAGCATTATCATATCTAACCAAAAAAAGAATCAAATCTATAAAAGCAGCACATGAATAAAAAAAATGAAATCAATCACCTGACAAGTGGTCCTCTACTACTTGGGCAAAAATTAGGGTGTATCCCGCTAATCGGTATTCTACAAACCGGTTAGGCAAAAGTTAGGGGGTAAAATAGCCCACTAGACTAAAAACCTAAAAAAGGGCGGTCTAGGTAAAATTTAGGGTAAAGTGAGCAATGAGAGTGTGTTGGCTAGATAACCTTCATAGGCTAGTTAGCACAAGAGTTTGGGTCAATAGAAATGATTATCATCATTATGTACTCAAACTTACTTCATTTAATTGAAATGTCGTTTTACTGAATTCTTTATGTTTGTGCTTGAATGAATATATTGGGCCCTAAAGGCAAAATGTTACAAGTAAGTCGAACGTGGGGTTCCGTGCAGTCAACTCAGTTCCTCAAAAGAAAAAAAAAGCAATGACAAAAGTTAAAAATCCTGATAGACTGAAAAGAATCGAGGTCTATGCAAAAGTCGAGATAGTTCGCTAGATTGAAAACCCGAAAAGGGTGGTCCAGGCAAAATTAGAACATAAGAGAAAAATGGTAAATAAGTCTGATGGGCCCGATACAATGTCTAGGTCTATGGAAAAATTAAGACAGTTAGAACAAAGATTACCAACTGCCATCGATCACATCGAGATATCTACATCATCGCCATCGGCAACAGAATGCAAGAATATGTTCGCCAGTCTAATAGATTCGAAGGACTCAAATTCGTCCTTCGCCCCGTGTCTGCTCCAATCTCGACCATGACCAAGCATCTCGAGTCTGTAACATCCTAATCTTCTGAAGCCATCCTTAGTAGAATTCATTGGTAGTGATAGCACCTAGTCATTCGTTATCCAGAATCTTGAGCTTTGCTTCATGCACCCCGCTTGTCTCCGTCATGCCTGATCCAGCAATCAATTCTCACCTAATCTGCTTAAGATCTCTAATCCTCCTCCAGGGTCTTTCTTGTCTTGTCCGTACCGCAAGGTAATTCTGTAACACCCCCTTTATAGGGAGTGCCACAGTAATAATAATCACCCAATAAACAACTCTACTCCACTATATAAAGTTCAATACTTACAAATTTAATATGTACAAATACAAATATAATGTTTCAAACTTCAAATTATTCTCCAAATATTTCTCAATACTAATTATTCTCCAAATATTTCACAATACCACTTTTCATTTCTCACACTATCTAGTAGATGCCATTATTCTACAAACCATAAATTATATTAAAATATAAATCCACCTCGAGTCTTTCCTTATTTGCTCTTCAAGCTGATCCACTTATACCACTTTGGTCCAAGCTATCTACAAATCTTCAGTATCTACGTGTAGAAAATAAACTACATGCTAAGCAATTAGCTTAGTGGTGTACGTAAAAGAAATACAACAACTTAAACATTTTTAACACTTTAAAATAGAAATCAAGTTTGTTCATAAGTCAAAAAAAACAAATTTAAACAACTTTATAAAACCAAATCACAAAACTTATATAGTAATCGTTTCAAAGTACAATCAAATTTGTATCCAATTTTTCCAAACACTTTAACCGTATATTGCCCAAAGTAAACAAGTCCTGAATAACGGTAAAATGGATACGGGAGCGGGCAAGCCCGAAGCTGAAGCTTCAATATCAATGTATCAGTCAAGCCCGAAGCCGAAGCTTCAAAATCAATATATCGGTCAAGCCCAAAGCCGAAGCTTCAAAATCAATATATCGGTCAAGCCTGAAGTCGAACCTTCAATATCAATTTATTTTATCAGAATATCAGCCAAAGCCCGAAGCCAAAGCTTCAATTGTTTGTACAGTACTGTACCCCCTTTATTGGCGTCAATCTACCCTGACCCGTATTCTACTCGTTTAATAAGGGCAATAAATCAAAGTAACATCTTAAAAATGCCAGTATAAACCATCAATCATAAGTCAACATAACTTCAATAATTCAGAAATTCAAATCCCAAATTTTAAAGCATAAAACTTCAATTAAAACACAATAAAATCAATATTCATACTTTCCATAAATTTCCATATTTTGTAACCTGACTTCCCTTGCCTTTTTCACTATCAAAACATCATCCAATCGAAACACTTTCTTATAAACATAATTAGCCACATATCTCAGCTTTCCAAATCCACCAGAATAACAGAAATCCAAAATGTATAACCAAAGTTATGATCAAAATACTAAATAGTGTACAAAGCTGAAATTTTCCGAAAGTAGATTTCAAGACTCAACTTCAAACAAAAATTTCATATTGAAAACGGACGAAATTCAATAAGGTTTGTTCTGAACATATATTCCTTACTTTCTCTAGATATCAATAGAATTAAGAATCATTCAAATCGGATTTATATAACAAGAGAAAACATTAAAACAAAATAGGGATACAAATCTAGAAATTTTTCCGAAAAACCAAGAAATCGAAATTTGAGACACAAACGTTTTTCTAAGCTCTTTCTAGCTCTCTTCTACCTCTTTTGCCTTTGATTTGCTTGCACTAGCTTCCTCTACAACAGCCATATATAATTCTATCAAGATATTGTATAAATAAACATCCTAATACCATAAATATGCTTAATCTACCATGAATTCTACTAATTAAGCTTTAATTTCATCAAAAATCACTCACCTCAAATTCGGTTACTATTCAACCAAACCTTAAAATCTGAAATCCTCTTCTTCTAACCTTGATTCACTGAAATTGATGATGATAGAGGGCTTAAGGATTGATTTCTAACAAGAATTTGAAGTTGAATCGAAGAAATTGGAAGTTTTTAGGTTAGGGAATTTTTGGATAAAGGAAATGAAATGGAGAAGAAGATGAAGAAAATGATGGAGAAGAAGAGAAGAAGCTGGATATAATACGTATTGGATTTTTTTTTATTTCCAATAATGCCCTTGAACAAATAATTAAATGTCTAATTCATCCCTCTTACTTAATTAACTCTTATTTCCTCATGCCTTATAACCAATAACAATAATAATAACTACAAAAAAAATTTTCATGATATTTTAATACCATAATAATTTATTCTAAGTAAATTTTGAAATTTCGGTTCGTTATAAATTCTATGTATCCTCCCTTTTCAAGAAGTCGATCTTTCCCCGAATTGAGCAAACTCGATCAAGCAAGTTAATCTGTCAGCTTGAAGATGACCAGTCTGAGTATCTCATGCATTCATACATTCATGCATAATGTTCATAAAGGTCATGTCTATTATTCTATGCTGAATTCCACAGGAAATAAAGTAAAGAAAAATATCCTCGGGCTATGCGCTCGACGTCCAGGCAAGAGCCTATATCAAGGGGCATCTCGGGATAGTCTTCTGTCCTACATTTGAAGACAGAATTTCTCCCAGGGGCACATTAGCTAGTCTTAGTGCTCAACATTGGCAGTTTCTCCGACCTCCCGGAAATCTTAACTCTTATTTTGTTTTCTTCCATTTTTATTGCTTAATTGAAGGGGCAAAAATATTTTTATTCCACAAAATCAATTAAGCAATAAAAATGCAATTTATATGGCTTACTAATGCTTTAAAGCCTTCTTGACAGGCAAACCATGGGGCAATACAGAAGGATGACCAACCCAATGGATCCTAGAATCAGAACTCATAAGTTTCCCCTAGGGGCACCTCAATGCAAATACCTAGGGGCACCTTAATACAAATGCCCAGGGGCATATCGATAAAGTCACTAAGGGTATCCCAACACATGTTTCAAGCTGCATTCTAGGGGCATATTTGCTAGACTCGACGCTCGGCCTCGACAATCTCTCCGGAATCCCGAAAATCTCAACTTTTTTTTTTAATTTTCATTCTTCCATTTTTGTTGCTTAATTGAAGGGGCAAAAATTTTTTTCCCGATAAAATCAATTAAGCAATAAAAGCGCAGCTCATGTCTCTCTCTAATATCTCAAAACTTCCGTGGCAGGCACAATGCATTTAGTCCAACATTCTCCTTAGGCATTTTTTAGCAAATCCTAGTTTGACCTTATTAGAAGTTCTCGACACCTTCCACTTAAGCTCTTTGTGTGCATTCCTGTCCAGGGATCTCATTTGATATTCTCGGCATGCGATTCAAGCCAAGAAAATCCCAGTCCAACCTCATTGGGAGTTCTCGACGCCCTCTAGTTAGGTTCTTGGCTTGCATTTTAGTCTAGGGATCTCATTTGATATCCTTGGCATGCGATTCAAGCCAAGCAAATCCTAGTCTGACCTCGTTCGAAGTCCTCGGCACCTTCCAGTTATATTCTTAGTGTGCGTTTCAGTCTAGGGATCTCATTTGATATCCTTAGCATGCAATTTAACCTAAGCAAATCCCAGTCCGACCTTATTAGAAGTCCTCAGCACCTTCTAGTTAAGTTCTTGGTATGCGTTCCAGTCTAGGGATCTTATTTAATATTCTCAGCATGCGATTCAAGCCAAGCATATCCCCCTCCGACCTCGTTAGAAGTTCTCGGCACCTTCCAGTCAAGTTCTTAGTGTGCATTCTAGTCTAGGGATCTCATTTGATATTCTCGGTATGCAATTAAAGCCAAGCAAATCCCAGTCCGATCTCATTAGAACTTCTTGGCATTTTTTAGTGAAGCCCTCAGATTTCTCGGCATTCCCCTTATCTCTGACATGCCTGGTTTAACCTCTACCCTCTAATAAATCCGTTGATGATGCATCCTATGACCATCCATAGACAACTGCCTCAAGAAATCCCTACTCCTCTTTTTCTCGAAGTAACCAACCAGTCCATCCCAAAACCATTTGGGGCAATGAAGGCAATACCGAATCAATCTCTAAGTCAATTTTGTTCTTGATAGGTCTGTTTATGGCAATCCTAGAAGACAACCGGTTCAAGAATCCGCGTGTCAAGTATAGCCTCCTTTCCCTTGCTCTTTTGTGATATCACACTTGGCCCGCCAAGTAGCAATCTCTCGAGGGGCAGCCTGTGAGCACAGGCTTTTCGGTGACCCTCAGAATGATGATGACTTTTTGCTCTAACCTTTTTACAGTCTAGTTGTTCCATTATTTTAGAATTGAATCGCGTTTGGCAAGTGCTTTGTTATCGATTTTGAGATCTTTAACCCCGATTAATAATAATTAGATCGCGTTTAAAATGTTAACCGCTTCCCTTCCCCTCAAGCGCATTAATTTGTTTTGTGTTCTTTCCTTAAAATCCAGACATTTTCAGCAAGTCTCATTTGCATCATTGGATTTTTTGCTCTCCGAGCTTTCCAAAATATCAAAAATCACCCCGTTTAGATTCCCGTAGTATAGGTCATTCGCATTTCAGGCCCGATAAGTCGGGTCCCTTTGCCTTTTTTCCAGCCGGTGTCCCTGATCTAGCGGTGCAGCTGGTGCCGCTGCCAGAATGTAGGGCCGTTTAAGGCATGAGATCAGCCTAGTGGCTCACGCGGCTTAGGCTGGGCCGCTTCACTTGACATGGCCTCGGCCCGGTTACGTCACTAACGCGGCCTTCGCACGGGCAGTCCTGCAGTCTATTTTTTAGGGTTTTCTTGGCCACCAAGATGGGTTTTAGGATTTTTCCATTAAATTTTGACATTTAGGGTATCAATTCTGAGATTTTGCACTTGGGAAGTCTATAAATACCCATAAAAATGTGATTCAAGGGTCTTTTTGGCTGATTAAAAAGAGAATTGAGTTTTTAGAGATTTATTAGGTTCATTAGGAAGAACAAGTTTCATAAACTGGTGGAAATCAAATATCCTAGTTTCCTAAGCTTTATTAGACTTGCTTCTTTAGTTAAATAATTAAAATCAAGTAGAAATCTTAGGTAAAAATTGGTTTAAATAGGATTTAGGGACTTTTTCCTCACAAAATCACAAAATCCCTTGCTAAATCAGTTGATTCATTGGGTTTTCATCTCAAATCCATCACAAAACTTGCCAAGTGCCCGATTTGAGTCTCGAGAGTGGATTCACGTCCTTTAGGTAACTTTCTGATTTCCAATCTATTTCTTTTTGTTATTTTTTTCTGCTGCTGTATTTTTTTGTTGTTTTTCTAGGCGTTTGGCCCTTTTCTTTATCCTTTTTGTGATTTTCTGCCAAAACTCCAGCTGACTGTTCCGCCAAATGTCAGGCCGAGTGAACATCACCTAGGCCACCTCGCTGAGTCGGCCTACCTATGAGCATGGCCTTTTCGGTGACCCTCGGAACGATGATGACTTTTTGCTCTAACCTTTTACGGTCTAGTTGTTCCATTATTTTTAGAATATCGAGTTTGGCAAGTTCTTTGTTGATGATTTTAAGATCTTTGACCCCGATTAATTGAATAATTGGATCGCTTTTAATTTGTTAACCTCTTCCTTTCCCTTGGCACGTAGTAAATTGTTTTGTAATTTTTTCCTTAAAACTCTGGACATTTTCAATGAGTCTTATTTGAATCATTGGATTCTTGGTTCCCCGAGCTTTTCGAAATGCCAAGAATCACCCCGCTCGAATGCCTATAGTGTAATTTGTTCGCGTTTCGGGCCCGACGAGCCAGGCCCTATTTGTCTATTTCCCTAGGGCGCTCCCAATCCGTCGGTGGTGGTCGGTGCCACCGACGGAAGGCCAGACGCATGGTCCACGCGCCAGGCCGCGTGGACCACGCTGTAGGCCATGTCAGCCACCGGTAGGCCGCATCGCATGACCCGGCCTAGATTTGGCCGCATCCCATGGCGCGTCCTGGGGCTAGGCTGCGTCATGAGATACGGCCTACCGTATCACCTGCCGTGGCCTTGGCCCGAACGCGTCAGTGACGTGTCTTTCGCACGGGGTTTCTTCATTTAGATTTTTTTTCTTGGCCAAAAAATCGGATTTTGCGTCTTTTCCGCCAAATATTGACATTTGGAGGATTACTTTGGGTATTTTACACTTGAAAATGCTATAAATACCCCTCAAAAATCAGATTTTAGGAGAGGAGAAACTTTTCTTTGGCTGATTTTTCAAGAGAAAAATTCTTAGAATTCTGAGGCTTTAAGGAGGAAAAGTTTAGTAATATTGGGAAAATCTAAACCAATATACTTGGTTCTTGATTTCTAAATATTATTAGACTTAATCTCTTAGTATTAATCAATAAAATCTATTAGAAATCTTAGGTAAAAATTGGTTTAAATAGGATTTAGGGACTTATTCCTCACAAATCCCTAAATCCCTAGCTAAATTGGTTGTTTCATCGGGTTTTCATCTCAAGTCCGTCACAAAGCTTGCCAAGCAACCGGTTCGAGTCTCGAGAGTGGATTCACGGCCTTTAGGTAACTTTCTGAGTTCCAATCTATTTCTTTTATTGTTTATTTCTGTTACTGTCGCTGTATTTTTTGTTATTTTTCCGGGTGTTTGGCCCCTTTATTCGTCCTTTTTATGATTCTCTATCAAAAATCCGGCTAACTGTTCCGGTGAACATCAGGCCGACTGAACGTCACCTAGGCCGCTTCGTTAAGTTGGACTACCACTTCGTTGAGTCGGCCTACGGGTCGCTCAAGCGGCCAATTATCATTTTATCGGACTTTTTGGGTTCTTTTCCCCTAAACTGAAAAACAAAAGTTATTTAAATATTTCAAGTCCGAATCTACTGTAACGGGTAGGAAATGACTTAAAATGTTTGTAATCCTGGGTTTTCAGACACAAAAAGGTCGATTCCGACTTGTTTAGACTCTTTTTCCGGAAGGTCACTTCAGTGCGATGAAGGCCGACTGAGCGTCATCTAGGCCACCTTGTTGAGTCGGTCTACCATGTTGTTGAGTCAGCCTGCCGCCTCACTGAGTCGGCCTACTAGTAAAAACATTCGAATAGTCCCTGTTTGTTTTATTCTGTTATTTTCGGCCCATTTCTGTCATTTTTGACCTAGTTTTTATCATTTTAATGCGTTTTCAGTCCTATTTTTAACCCAAAAGATTTCCAAAAATTCGTAAATAATCTAAAACTATTTTTATTTAATTTTATTCTTTTTTTATATATTTTATTTATTTTATTTGATTTAATATACATTTTTAATGGCTTAAATATGGTGTTTTTAACTAAATAAATCTAAATAAATTATTTTCCACTAATTAAAAATATCAAAAATATTCTAAACATATTAAATCTTATTTTAGGATGTTTAGTTAATTTATTTCACCCTTTTTAGGTTGTTAAATAATTAGTTAACGCCCAAAAATTATGTTTTTTTCCCGAAATATCCAAAAATATCGTTTTCTTCATACTTTGTATTTATTTTCCTCATTTATTTATCCATGCTTTATTTGTGATCATTCCCGTATTAATCTGGCCTCATTTGGAGCCGGATCAGAGTCGGTAAGCTCGGTTAAAACCCGGTTTCGCCCGTTTATTTATTTATTACTTTATTTATTTTCTCGCATTAGAGAAATGTATAGCTATTTGTAAAACCTTGTAATAATTTTATTTTCTTGCTTTATTTATTTATCGCTTTTCGTGTGATGTATGGCATATTAAACCAAAAACACCAAACAATAATTGGATCAAATCGCATAAGAACTAAGGTCACGCTTATTAAAACATAATCGGCTTGATTTAAAAATTGAACAGTAAGCAACATCATCCGGACTTAGAATCTCTGTTTTAAGGTATGGTCCAATCACCCGGTGGGAATATCGTACCCAAATTCCCGGTGGAGCTTAACCGGGTTGTGACTCTATCTTAGAATACGGGATTCTAAGTCTCGTATCCCTTAACACACTAATCGGACTAAATTTCAACTTCAACATCGCTTTCATTATCCATTTTCCTCACGCTAAAATAAGGATCATCCCTTAGCTTGCTTCATAGCGCTCGTTGTTTCTCCGCCCCATGCCGAAGAGCATTAAAGCTTACCATGCGGGAGGGGGGATCGGGGGTCATCGGCTTACACTACCACTTCGTTCAGTCGGCCTACGGGTCGCTCAAGCAGCCAATCAATATTTTGTCGGATTTTCTAGGTTCTTTTCCCCTAAATTGAAAAGCCAAAGTTATTCAAGCATTTTAAGTCCGAATCTACTGTAACAATGTAGGAAATGACTTGAAATTTTAGTAATCTTGGGTTTTCAGGTGCAAAAATATCAATTTCGGCTTATTTAGACACTTTTTTGGTAGGCCACTTCAGTGGGACGAAGGCCGACTGAGTGTCATCTAGGACATCTCACTAAGTCGGCCTACCACCTCACTGAGTTGGCCTACCACCTCACTGAGTCGGCCTACCACCTCACTGAGTCGGCCTATTGGTAAAAATATCCAAATGGTCCCTGTTTGCTTTACTCTATTATTTTTGGCCCTGTTTCTTTCATTTTTGACCCGGTTTTGGTCATTTTAATGCGTTTTTAGTCCCGTTTTTCACCCAAAAAATCTCTAAAAATTACAAATAATCTGCAGTTAATTGAATTAATTTTTATAGCTGCTGGAAATTATTTTATCTATTATTTAATTGTTAAATGGCTATTTAATGGCTTAAAAATGACGTTTTTTAACTAAATAAATTGTTTTCCACCAACTAAAAATCCCAAAAATATTCTAAATATATTAAATCTGATTTTAGGATGTTTAGTTAATTTATTTCACCCTTCTTAGGTTGTTAGATAATTAATTAATACCTGAAAATTGTGTTTTTATCCCGAAAAATCCAAAAATATGTTTTCTTCATGCTACGTGTTTATTTTTTGCATTTATTTATTCATGCTTTGTTTATGATTATTCCCGTATATCTCTTGCCTCATTTGGAGCCAAGTTTGAGTCAATAAGCTCAGTTAAAACCCGGTTTCTGCCGTTTATTTATTTATCACTTTATTTATTTTCTCGCATTAGAAAAAATGTATAGGTATTTAAAAGCCTTGTAATAATTTTATGTTCTTGCTTTGCTTTGTTTATCGCTTTTCGTGTGATGTATGACATATAAACTGAAAACACCAAACAATAATCGAATTAAATCGTATAAGAACTAAGGTCACGTTTCTTAAAATATAATCGGCTTGATTTAAAAATTGAAAAGTAAGAAACATCATCCGGACTTAGAATCTCTGTTTTAAGGTACGGTCCTACCACCTGGTGGGAATGTCGTACCTAAATTCCCGGTAGAGCTTAACCAGGTGGCGACTCTATCTTAAAATACGGGATTCTAAGTCTCGTATCCCTTAACACATAAATTGAACTAAATTTCAACTTCAACATCGCTTTCATTATCGATTTTTGTCACGCTAAAATAAGGACTATCCCTTAGCATGCTTCACAGTGCTCGTTGTTTCTCTGCCCCACGCCGAAGAGCAATAAAGCTTACCTTGCGGGCGGGGGATTCGGGTCATCAGCTCACAGTTATGAATTACAAAAGAAGAGTCTTAGGGTTAATAAATAAGTCATAAATAGAATGTCAAATCTAATGCCTATTACAATGAAATATAAACCAAGTAAAATGTATGCTTCTATATAATAAATCAACCAAGGAAGATGTGCCTTAGAAAATGACCTAGTTTCTTCGTTGCTATACTTCCCAACACAAAAAGAACCAAAGCGAGGTGCCTAAATCCAGTTGATTTTTTCCTCGAAAACAACCCCTCCAACCATTGAAGAAATTAACTACATTAGCTGGAATAACCATTTGAATACCAATCCATTTAAACAAGTCGCACCAAAGATTATGACTATCCTGACAATGAATAAAACAATGGTCACAGGTTTCAATCTCTCCGCAATAAGGGCAAAAGGAGTTGTCCCATGGAATAATATTTTGGGTTGTAAGAAAAGATTTAGTTGCCAATTTATTATGAAATAATAACCAACAAAAAAATTTGAGTTCCTGAACCAAGGAGAATGGTGCTAAAATATGATGTGAAGATGAAGTCAACTGGTAAGAGATAAAACCTGAAGAAAAGGTAGCAACTACATATGATTTATTAGTTCCATTTCTACACCATCAGGTTGCATCAGATCTATCACTGAATTGCACCTGATTCAACAAAGATATAAGCTCATCAAGACAGCCCAAAGTAACAGGTCTAAGTCTCCTTCACCAAAAAGGACGGCCAATAGCATTATCCATAAGAATAGCATTATAAACTTCTCGGACAGTCAATGAATGGGCAGCAGATTAGGCGTAAAGCTCGGGGAATTGGTCTTTAAGTGGCTATCCATTCCAATCATCATACCAAAAAGAACAAATTGAACCATCGATAATACTGATAGAAGAGCTGCTTATGAAGAAATCCTAATACTTTGAATCTCTAACACAACAATTAAAAATTCCCTTCCAAATCGGAGATAAGCACGAGAAATTTGATTGTAAAGTCATGCCAGTTGGAGAAACCATACCCTTGAACATAAATCGAATACCATAACAAAGAATGGTTCGCCGAATTAATCTTCCATATCCATTTCAAAAGAAGACTATAATTAGTAATGTTCAAACTTTTCAAATTTAAACCACCAGAAGCGTAAGGAAGATATATTGTAGCCCAATTAACTTTGGAAAGACCATTTAAATCATGATTTCCTTTCCATAAAAAATTATGCATATACCATTCCATTTTCTTAGAGATTGCGACAGGAATCTTAAAAAGGGAAAGAAGATATATTGGCATACTGTTGAGTACAGACTTGATGAGCATTAGACGACCTGCATAAGAGAGACAAGACCCTTTCCAATTCGCTAACTTACTTTCAAATTTTAGAATCATAGGCTACCAATCACATAGCTTTAGCCTATTGCAGCTTAAAGGAACACCTAAATAAGATATTGGCGGGGATGATACACAACATCTCAAGTGAGATGAACAAGAGTTGAGCAAAGAAGATTGCACATTAATTCCCATTAGAGAGCTCTTACAGAAGTTAATTTTAAGACCAAAGATCACTTCAAAGCAACAAAGAATCCTAACAAAGGTTATCATTTCACTTTCAACTGCAGAAAGAAAGCAGATAGTGTCGTCTGTAAATTGTAAAATTAAGATGAAAGGACCTAAATCATCCAAATGAAAGCCAGACAATAAATTTTCCTGGATATCTTTGCCGGTTAATTATTTCAACCCTTCAACAGCTAGAACAAATAGAAAAGGAGACAAGAGGTCTCCTTGCTTCACATCTTTCTTCAAATAGATGGGGTTAGAAGGAGAACCATTAATCAAAATCAAAGTGGTTGAATTAGATATACAATTTGACATCCATTTCCTCTATCTCTCTTTAAAACCTATTTTCTCTAAGACCGAATCGAGATAATTCCAAGAAATACTGTCAAAAGCCTTGTAAAAGTCTAACTTCAAGAGTAAACAAGGTCTACGATAAATATGAATTTTGTGAAACATTTTAGAAGCTAGAAAATAGCACTCAGGAATATTTCTCCCTTTTATAAATGCAAACTGATTGTTAGAGATGAACTCAGGAAGGACAACTTGTAGCCGAAAAGAAAGCAGTTTGGCTATTATTTTATATATCCCATAGATAAGAGCTATTGGTCTAAAGTTAGACAAAGAAGTCGTTCCCGAAGTCTTCAGAATAAGAATAGTGAAAGAAGTCTTAATTGAGTCTGGAAGTGTTCTTGAATCATAGAAAGAACTAACAATCTTTATAATTTCCCCTTTCATGAAATTCCAGGCCCTCTTATAAAAGAAGAAATTAAAACCATCTGGCCCTGGTGCCTTATTTTCACCACAAGATTTCAAAGCATTCCATATTTCCTCTTCAATAAAAGGTGTCATGAGTGATGAATTGTCATTAGCACTGACTTTAGCAAAACTTAAAGACTCAAGAGAGTAAGGGGCATTACGGTTGGCTTTGAATAAATCAAAGAAGAAAGCCACAATTACTTCTTTAATTTGAATCGGGTTTAGATTAAGTCATCATTAACCTCAATATGTGTAATCCTGTTCTGACAAAATCTGGCAGAAGCTATCTTATGGAAAAAAGAAGTATTGTTATCTCCAAGCAAAGCCCATTTAACTCAAGATTATTGTGGCAAATTGATTCAAGATGGCATTTCTTTGTCATAAGTTGGCTATGGATATTTGCAATATTACATTTTTGTTGTTCAGATAGTGGTTGTTGAATATCATTAGATGTAAGATCCAAAAGAGATTTCTCCAGGACACTGATCTTAACATAAACATTGCCAAAAACTTTAGAATTCCATGCCTTGATTTTTCCCTGAAGTTGTTTAAGCTTGAGAGAGATATTGGAGTCTCCAAAAGAACTACAAATTTCCTGTCACATATCTTTAATAAAAGGAGAGAACCGACAGTCCTCCCACCAACAATTTAGTAACTGAAAAGGTTTAGGACCAAATCCAAAATCAATAACAGAATTAAACAAAATAGGAAAATGATCAGATAAGGTAGTGTCAACCGTTCTTATTGATTGAAAGGGCCACACAGTAGGCACCAAAGAAGAAAATAAGACTCGATCAAATTTGGAGAAAGAGTTGTTATTATCCCATGTGTAAGGGCAACCATGTAAGGGGATATCAAAAAGTTCACCCGTATGCCGTTGAAGGGGAAATAAATCCACTTGATCGTTCACTAGGTTGTAAAATCTCATTGAAATCTCCACAAATAAAAACCTTGTCCAAACCATTGATCGCACAGAATCTTAGACCACATGATAACCCGATCAGACCAGTCATTGGAAGCATAGAGGAATAGCATATATATATCTCGCTCATTATTAGTACAATGCAATAATAACCAACATGCCAATGAGGCAAACATAGAACATGTTATCATACTGATGCAGCGGAAATCGATAAAGAAATGGAGAACCAAACTCCAATCTTAACAATTCTTCCCGATTAAAAGAGAAGAGCAACTCAACTCTTCATAATTCTTCCAGATTTGGAAGAAGAGAGCCTTCTAATAACCCTAAATTCTTCTAGATTTAGAGAAAATTAGGAACAAAAGCCGAAGCCAATTTTATTAATCAACAAAAACTGAATTATTCTGTTACACCCATGCCTTTTTATAGGCTAATTATTCAAATACTAATAAAACTTCTAAAAATATAAATTCCTATCTAACAAAATAATAATTCTATTAAATCTCCTAAATAACTAAAACTATAAATAAACTAAACTTCCTATCTAATAAAAATACCAAATAAAATAAAAGATAACAAAATCTAATAAAATTCTAATGAATATACTACCAAATAAAAGAAATAACAAAAATAATATTAATTTGGAATATACAATAAATCCCGAATTTCAGGCCTTTAGAGTCGAAATTTGACAAAAATAGCATCAGGCTCATGGTATAATCATGAGTTCTTTTCATTGGCCTGTTTCCACCCGAAAAACACTCCTGAATCATCCAAATCGGATCATCCAGCTGAACAACACATATGACCCGAAATGACCTCATTCCTTTTTCATTCTGCATCATTCTTCCCTGGTTGAAATAAATTCGTCCTCGAATTTTCATCATAAGAGGAACTATCTTCTCAATGATGGCCACAGCAAAAATATTATTGGACAAATCAACATTTGAAAATATTGAAAATACTATCCGAAACTTATGGATTGGGAGTTGCAATTTGAGAAGTATTTAGTTGGTTTTGCAAGTTTGAAAATATTAGACGAACCTTACCATATTTGATCTCCTCGGCGACTTCTTCATTAAAAATTGGGTCTTTAATAGGGATAGTGTTTTCCTTCGCACAATCTCCCTTATCACATTTTCCTTCATCATGGATTTATTCATTGAACAAAGTGCATAAAGGAAAGTCTTGTAACTCTTCTTCACACTCTATTTTGAACTTCTTTGCAGTCGATAAAGTATTGTCGAATATGAGATCTTCTTTTTTTGGAAGCAATATAATCTTTTTGCCTCCAAATAAAAAAGAGTAAGTGTTAGCTTTCCCATTGTGTTGAACTCCTCTATCCAATTGCCATGGACGACCCAATATTAAATGACACATAACCATATCCACAACATCACACCAAATCTCATCTTTGTATATAGACCCCATTGGAATCGGCACCATCACACGCTTTGAATTCTGAAATCTTTCTATAGGTAGCTTTAATTTTTGAACTCCCTTCAAAGATATCATATTTTCACAACTACCGTCATGAATTATAAATTTACATACTTTCTCCTTTATGGTATAAGTGGAATAAAAAATATTATTTCTCAACCCCCTATCTTGATCTACCGATGGATTCTAATCATACTTCTTTCTGAACATCATGTTCTGGCTCTGATTACCAACTGATGCAGCGGAAACCGCTATAGAAATGGAGAACCAAACTCTAATGTTTACAATTCTTCCAGATTGAAAGAGAAGAGCAACTCAATTCTTCACATCCAGATTGGGAAGAAGAGAGCCTTCTAATAACCCTAAATTCTTCTAGATTTAGAGAAAATTAGGAACAAAAGCCGAAGCCAATTTTACTAATCAACAAAAACTGAATTATTCTATTACACCCATGCCTTTTTATAGGCTAATTATTCAAATACTAATAAAACTCCTAAAAATATAAATTCCTATCTAACAAAATAATAATTCTATTAAATCTCCTAAATAACTAAAACTATAAATAAACTAAACTTCCTATCTAATAAAAATACCAAATAAAATAAAAGATAACAAAATCTAATAAAATACTAATGAATACACTACCAAATAAAAGAAATAACAAAAATAATATTAATTTGGATTATACAATAAATCCCGAATTTCAGGCCTTTAGAGTCGAAATTTGACAAAAATAGCATCGGGCTCATGGTATAATCATGAGTTCTTTTCGTTGGCCTGTTTCCACCCGAAAAACACTCCTGAATCGTCCAAATCGGATCATCCCGCTGAACAACACATATGACCCGAAACGACCTCATTCCTTTTTCATTATGCATCATTCTTTTTTTTGAAAATGATTCTGCATCATTCTTGCCTGGTTGAAATAAATTCGTCCTCGAATTTTCATCATAAGAGGAACTATCTTCTCAATGATGGCCACAGTAAAAATATTATTGGACAAATCAACATTTAAAAATATTGAAAATACTATCCGAAACTTATAGATTGGGAGTTGCAATTTGAGAAGTATTTAGTTGGTTTTGCAAGTTTGAAAATATTAGACGAACCTTACCATATTTGATCTCCTCGGCGACCTCTTCATTAAAAATTGGATCTTTAATAGGGATAGTGTTTTCCTTCTCACAATCTCCCTTATCACATTTTCCTTCATCATGGATTTATTCATTGAACAAAGTGCATAAAGAAAAATCTTGTAACTCTTCTTCACACTCTATTTTGAACTTCTTTGCAGTCGATAAAGTATTGTCGAATATGAGATCTTCTTTTTTTGGAAGCAATATAATCTTTTTGCCTCCAAATAAAAAGGAGTAAGTGTTAGCTTTCCCATTGTGTTGAACTCCTCTATCAAATTGCCATGGACGACCCAATATTAAATGACACATAACCATATCCATAACATCACACCAAATCTCATCTTTGTATATAGACCCTATTGGAATCAGCACCATCACACGCTTTGAATTCTGAAATCTTTCTATAGGTAGCTTTAATTTTTGAACTCCCTTCGAAGATATCATATTTTCACAACTACCATCATGAATTATAAATTTACATACTTTCTCCTTTATGGTATAAGTGGAATAAAAAATATTATTTCTCAACCACCTATCTTGATCTACCTATGGATTCTAATCATATTTCTTTCTGAACATCATATTCTGGCTCTGATTACCAACTGATGCAGCGGAAACTGCTATAGAAATGGAGAACCAAACTCTAATCTTTACAATTCTTCCAGATTGAAAGAGAAGAGCAACTCAATTCTTCACAATTCTTCCAGATTGGGAAGAAGAGAGCCTTCTAATAACCCTAAATTCTTCTAGATTTAGAGAAAATTAGGAACAAAAGCCGAAGCCAATTTTATTAATCAACAAAAACTGAATTATTCTGTTACACCCATGCCTTTTATAGACTAATTATTCAAATGCTAATAAAACTCTTAAAAATATAAATTTTTATCTAACAAAATAATAATTCTATTGGAACTCCTAAATAACCAAAACTATAAATAAACTAAACTTCCTATCTAATAAAAAATACCAAATAAAATAAAAGATAACAAAATCTAATAAAATCTAATGAATATATAGGACATAAAAGAAATAACAAAAAATAATATTAATTCAGAATATGCAATAAATCTCGAATTGCCGGCCTTTGTAGTCGGAATTTGACAAAAATAGCATCGGGCTCATAGAATAACCATGAGTTCTTTTCATTGGCCTGTTTCCACCCGAAAAACACTCCTAAATCGTCTAAATCGGATCATCCAGCTGAACAACACATATGACCCAAAACGGCCTCATTCCTTTTTCATTCTGCATCAATAGAGTTCCATGAAACTAGTATACCACCTGAAGCCCCAACTGATGGAATACATTGAAAATAAAAATCATGATAACCCCAATACTTTCTAACTGATAAGTCACTGATAGATTCAACCTTAGACTCTAATAAAGCAAACAGGGATAATCCGTGATTCGTAATCGAAGAACGAATGAAAGATTGTTTTAAGGGATTTTTAAGTCCCCCGTACAATTCCAACAAGGAAAAGAGAATGACATGAGGATAAAATTGACCTGGAATAGAAGAAGAGATGGGAATCAAGAACGTGCTAGTAATTCTCCCAAGCAACCAGAGGCTTCTTGCTTGTCTCCTTCCTGAAATAAGCCAATGATTTTACCTAACTCCCAAGTCTTTTCAATTTCATTCTCCATTTGGTCAAAATTAGATGTTGAAGCCTCACGTTGAATAATGGAATTTCTGTTACCAATGTCAGGACAAAAATCAGAGTTCTCAGACACATTAATCAATGGACCTTATACTCCGCTGTGCAAAATAGATCATCCTTTCCTCCTAGGGGAAGTAGCAACAACTGATCTGGTGTTTTGTGGAGTAACGGTTGCTGGAAAATTAATAGAATTAACCAAATGATTGTCAGGTGAATGTGATAAAATTCTATCCAAACACGGATCATTTTGCATCAAGTCAAATATGCTGCTGGTTGTAATATTTTTACCCACGGGTTTGGTAAGAACCGGGACAGTAATGGATGGGACTTTTAAAATATGCCTATGATCAGCATGAGTTGAATTGGTAAGAGTTTAAAGTGAGTTTGCTTTACCACAAAAAGAAGAGGAACATCCTGCTATAGAAGCAAGTGTTTCAAGATTGTATGCTTTAAAATTGGCACAAGCAGAAGTTTGACGAACAGCCATATTAACTTTAATCAATGTTGAATTCATCTTCACAGTAAAACTGCAATTTTGTATTCTATTCGGAACTGAGGCCATGCAAGAAACAATAGCGACTCTATCTGGTTTCTCAAAGTTAAAATCACAAGAGATAAAACATCCAAATTGAGAAACCAAGAATGACAGAAATTGCTTCTGTAATAAGTAAAGAGGAATTCCAAAGAAATCCATGCACATTAAGCAATCTGATGGTCTAAAGTGAGGATCAAAATGTTTCACCTCAAACAAAATATCCTTTGGGAGCCTCTAACCATTTTCTGAAAAACCAGATAGAGCATCCAAAGAAAAGAACCCAACAATACACCAGCTAGAGCAGCAAAAGTAATCACAAATTTTCTTGCTTTCAAGATTGATTCCAAATTCGATACAATTTTGATGTTATGAACTTTGATCAAACAAGAAAACTTGCCCCAACCCAACTCTTCAACAGGTTTATCATAAGTGAAAGTAAAAGAGGAAGTACGAGCATAAGCACAAGGGATATTCAAGGTAACATCTCATAAGATCTGTAATCTCTTTTTGAAGGTATGAAAACCCTCTCTTGTTTCGGTTTTTAGGGCTGAATACGAACTCAAGATTGAACATTCTTAAAATTCTTACTCGGATACCTAGCAATATATGCCCTGAATTTGTAATTACCGATTTGAATAACATTTATATGTTTACTGGCCAAAGCAACATTGAGGTTCTGTTTAGGGTAAAAAAACCCAAAGTGCAGATGACTTACGTTGAGTTTTTGAGTAAGAGAGATAGAACCTTCAATGCCATCCCTGAGGAAAACACAATTGAAAGCATCCACATTCCAATTAGTTGAAAAACCTTCAAAGTAGATTATTTGACTTGTTGGGAAGCCATTAGCCTTTGTGAGAGGGCGTCAAAATAGCAGTGAATTTGAAGGCTTGAATTGTTTTTTTGCCTAATGCATCCGGACCCCCCCTAAACTTGGTCCTAATCACCTCTCACCCATCTAAACTTTTAAGTTTTACTCTCACCCCTATAAACTTGTAAAAAACGTATCTCTTGCCCCCTAAATCCTAATGGCAGCTGTTGTGGCAAAAGTTGACTTATTCAATGCGACATTTAGCTGAAAAATTGAAAAAATAATCTAATTGGAATTAAATGAAATACTTAGGGGTACAATTGGAAAAAATAATTGGAATAGTGTTCTTCCTCCCTGCTAAGCTTTTGTTTTCAATGATGTCATCATCCATTACAAATCCGGCGGAGGTTCACTGATTTGTTTGGGTTGACGAAGGAGGCACAACCGAAATTTATGAAACTATTGCTTAATGTAACGATCAAAGGAAGTGTTAGAGATTTACAGGTTCTGATGTCGTCGGAATCCACCATCGGCGATGTTATTGCTGCAGCAATCTAACAATATGCAAAAGAAGGCTGCCGTCCAATTATTTTGGCCGATCCTACCAGATTTGATCTCCATTACTCTCAGTTCAGCTTAGAAAGTAAAATCATTTTCTAAATTCCTCGCTTCCATTGTGTAGTTTGGGAATCATAAGTGTATGGTAAAGATTGATGGAATTTTAAATCCTCTATTTTATTTAACAAGTTTAGATAGAGGAGAAAAGTTAATTGCTCTTGGATCATGGAACTTTTTCCTATGCCCCAAAAAATCGACGGTGGATGGCGGAATTTGGGAGGTAATTTCTTCCGGTAGTGGCTCTATTGCTGTAGCAACATCCTCTGCTTCATCTTGCTCAAACAAAGTGGGAAAAGCTGCCAAAGGTGGTTAAAGGACTGAAGTGTCTTGCATTTTCCTTAGCTAAAGAAGGCGCCCCTTTAATTTATCCACGAGCCATTCTCTTACATTCAGATCCTTCACTGTCTATGTGTCACGGGCCGAGAGTCTTGCACAGCAATATGCTCATACGGTGCCCTAAGGTCCTCCCGCATGACCCCGAGACCAGCCTTGATCCTTGCAGACATGCACTGGTTTTGCCCTACCGAGGGCTCATCAGGATAGCGATAACAGCTATAGACCAGTTATGCCATGTATTCACATATGACCCCTTTATAGTTAAGTCCAAGACTAGCGACAAGCTCCCCAAACCTAATTAGGTCGGCATGCCTGAACTCGGCCAGACATATGCGTATACAGGCAGAACACCCCTACCGTTGATGCCACCACCCCTTTATTTACCAACGGCAGGATTCTTCTTAAGTGGATGCCCTCTTATGATAGCGCCATCATGCAACAATGGTGGTTAAACTTTGGTGCGTGATATTCTCCCCTACCAAAGATCTAGCACGCCCTCGTGCTAGGGGAAGAAGGACTCTATTTGACCAAGGATTGCATCACTGTCGTACCTCTACCACTCTAACCTTTCTCTACACCAGACTAGGTGTGTCGCCCTCTAATCCCATCCCCAACAGGATTCCTTCATCTACTGGACTTAAGAGGAGTTCACTGCTCACTTTCTTTCCTCGAGTGGAGTCTTCACCCTGGCCTAATCTGGCTTATCAACTGAAACCATTACTTACTCCCCAAAGGACGTGCAGTGCTCCTATCTTACAAGAGTGTACCCCTTGGACTTCTTCCTCGCTCGCGAGTCGCCCGACTTCCCTGTAGACTTCCACCTCGCATCCCGATAATGAGGCCATTACTCTCTTTACATTAGGGTATGTAGTGTTCCAGCACTTTGACTTACAGCTTAGACCGTACTATTGTAATCCGGCTCTATTCTCCCCTACAAAGATCTAGCATGCCCTCGTGCTAGGGTAAGAAGGACTTCATTTGCCCAAGGATTGCATCGCTATTGTACCTCTACCACTACAATCTTCTTCTACTCTAGACTAGCTGTGTTGCCCTCCAATCCCTTCCCAATAGGATCCCTTCATCAACTAGACTCAAGAGGAGTTCACCGCTCACTTTCTTTCCTCGAGTAGAGTCTTTACCCTGGCTAATCCAGCTTGTCAACTGAAACCATTACTTTCTCCCCAAAGGACGTCTAGCGCTCCCATCTTAAGCGAGTGTCCCCCTAGACTTCTTCCTCACTCACGAGTTGCCCAACTTCCCTGCAGACTTCTACCTCGTATCCCAAGGATGGGGCCATTACTCTCTTCATACTAGCGTGTGCAGTGTTTTGGCACTTTAACTTGTAGTTTAAAGCATACTATTGTGATCCAGCTCTGATACCATCTATCACAGGTCGAGAGTCTGGCACAGTATTGTGCCCGTATGATGCCCTGACATCCTCCTGCATGACCCCAGGACTAGCCTTGATCCTCGCAGACATGCACTGGTTTCGCCCTGCCAAGGGCTCATCAGGATAGCGGCAATAACTATCGACCAGTTATGCCATGTATTGACGCATAAGCCCCCTTCATAGTTAAGTTCAAGACTAGCAACAAGCTCCCCAAACCTAATTGGATCGGCATGCCTGAACTCGGCCAGACATATGCGCATACAGGCAGAACACCCCTAGCACTGATGCCACCATCCCTCTATTTACCAATGGTAGGATTCTTCTTAAGTGCATGCCCTCTTCTGATAGTACCGTCATGCAACAATGGTGGTTAAACTTTGGTGCGTGACATTCTCCCCCACCGAAGATCTAGCACGCCCTCATGCTAGGGGAAGAAGGACTCCATCTGCCCAAGTATCGTATCGTTGTTGTACCTCTTCCACTGTAATATTCCTTCACTCTAGACTAGGCGTTTTACCCTCCAATCCAATCCCTAAGGGATCCCTTCATCAACTGGACTCGAGAGAGTTCGCTGCTCACTTTCTTTCCTCGAGTGGAGTCTTCACCCTGGCCTAATTCGGCTCATCAATGAAAACCATTACTTTTTCCCCATAGGACGTATAGCGCTCCCATCTTATGCGAGTGTCCCCCATGGACTTCTTCCTCGCTTACAAGTTACCCTACTTCCCTGCAAACTTCCACCTCGTATCCCGACGATGGGGCCATTACTCTCTTTACATTAAGGTGTGCAGTGTTCCAGCACTTTAGCTTGTAGCTTGGAGCATACTATCATGATTCAGCTCTGATACCATCTATCACGGCTGAGAGTGTGGCACAGTAATATGCCCGTGTGGCGCCCCGAGGTCCTCCTGTATGACCCCGAGATTAGCCTTGATCCTTGCAAACATGCACTAGTTTCGCCCTATCGAGGGCTCATTAGGATAGTAGCAGCAGCTATCGACCAGTTGTGCCATGTATGCACGCATACACCCCCTTCATAGTTACATCCAAGACTAGCGATAAGCTCCCCAAAAACTAATTGGGTTGGCATGCCTGAACTCAGCTAGACATATACGCATATAAGCAGAACACCCCTAGCGCTGATACCACCACCCCTTTGTTTACCAACGGTAGGATTCTTCTTAAGTGCATGCCCTCTACCGATAGCGCCGTCATGCAATAATGGTGGTTAAACTTTAGTGCGTGACATATGGAATCCAATTCAGGGAATTATTTCTTGGGGAAGGTTGGGTGGAAAATATAAATAAGAGGCATTGTAATTTGTAATTGAGAAATAGAAAAGAAAATGTAGAAGATGGTATATTTGAAAGAAAAAAAAAGTATTAGGGACTTAGAAAAAAATTTCTATAGATTGTTTGGAATTTTTGACACTCAAAGCCACGTGTCTAAACACTATTGGTTTGACTTTTCTAGTACTAACATGTGTCAGTGCATGTAGTACACTCTCCCTAGTATGACTGGTTTAGTTCCATTTAGGGGGCGAGATATACGTTTTTTACAAGTTTAAAGGGGCGAGAGGCAATTAGGGCCAAGTTCAGGGGGTCCAGATGCATTAGGTCTTGTTTTTTAGTAAAATGTGTGATGAAGTTTGGCCTGAATTGGGTCTTCCCTAGTGGATAAATTGGTCTATATATCAAATACAGCAATCACCAAAGCAAACAACGGCCAGCCTACCTTCAACTATTTTTAGAATTAGGAACAAAAAAGGTAATGATGGTCGTCATAGAGTTAACACTTGTTTGCATTTTTAAAATGAAGAGGACAAATTTAGCCCTCCTGGGATGAAGCCGCCTAAAACACTGAGGACTACTAGAAATACCAATTCAGCTAAAACACTGAGGACGGCTGGAGCACTGAAGACTGCTGGAGAATAAGTCTCAGCCCAAGCATCCAACTTAGCTTGTGAGACATCATGAGGCCACTTGGAAGAGAGGATGGGTGGATCGCCAAATATTATCCTAAATGAGAACAAGAAAACCTTAAGCTCTGAGTCTACAGACATGCTGGGTCAAGGCCGCCTCAAGCAACATGGATGGCTCAATTGAAATCAGTCTTCTCATTTTAATCTCTGATCACATCAGAGATAAGATAACAAGTGGGTGACGTGATTGGCTAAACCAAGTGGAGAAGCTTCCCTAATTGTCATTTTGTCAGATGTCCAATCATCTTTATCTTGTATTATTTTATTTTCTACTTGTGTAATATTTTATTGATGTAATGGGCTATAAAAGCCCATCTTTTGTATGAAATTGTACATTCTAAAATTGTCAATACAAATCTGAGATTTTTCTCTCTTCTTTGGGTTTAACACCTTCAATTTTTAGCCTGAAACGTTCTTAAGAAACCCAATTTCTAGCAAGTTTAGCTTGTAAATTCATATTCTTTGTTGGTTTTATGGTTAAAACCTTCACCAATCCTTCTTAATCCTTAACAGAGCCCACAGTTTCCCTTTGGAGATCCTCTTGAATCCATGGTTCAACAAAAAGCCATCCAAGAATGAGTATATGCATTAGAGACTCATATGGATAAATTTCAGCAAGAGTTTCAAACAGAAACTCAGAATCTGAGGAACACTATTACCACCTATTTTGCTGTCTTTTGGCGAGAGCCCCTTGGAATTATTTATCCCAATCAAACGAATCCTCAAGGAGGAGGTGATTCCCATAATGAAGTACAACCACCTGAGAATAATCTTGTTCGAGGGGTTGAAGATGAAATTGTTCCACCCAATGTTCATCAAAGAAACTCAGTTTTCCAGGTGAGGCATGAAGGTGATACATTGGTTGATGGTGGTGAGAGTAGTGAGGAGGAATATGCTGACTATGCAAGGAGGAACTATCCTGAGCATTTGAGAAGGGAGATAAACCCCCCAATTTATGGTAGGGATGACTATAGGGATGGTGTGAGATGGAGGCCCCAAGGATTAAGGTTTGAGGAAGAGCCATATGGAAGAAGATTTGGATAGGATGATTCTTTCAAAATCAAGGTTAACTTACCCTTATCTAGTGGGGACCTTGATATTGAGGGATTCTTAGACTGGCTCACGGAGGTGGAGTGATTTTTTTACTATATTGGTGTGCCGGATTATAGAAAAGTGAAGTTGGTAGCCTACTAGTTGAAAGGAGGAGCATCCGTCTGGTGGGAATAATGTAATGAGCAAAGGAGGAGGAGTGGAAGGGAACCTATAAGATCTTAGCAAAGGATGAAGGCAATGTTGAGGGGAAGATTTCTATCGCTTGATTATGAGCAATACATCTATCAGGCTTACAAACAGTGTTGTTAAGGAGGGAGGAGTATGCATAAGTATACGGCTGAGTTTTTGAGACTCTCAGCTTGAGAAGGTTTGTCTGAGATAGAGGTGCACAGAGCATCCCATTATAGTGATGGGTTATGACTAAACATAGGGGAAAATATTGCAGTGCAGATGATATTGAGTGTTCAAGATGCCCAAAATTTGGCACTCAAGGTGGGGATGGATTTGAGCCATCCTTATGATACCTACTGGTGAATAGCTAGAACAGATCCTAGTTCCTTTTGCAGTTCTTAGAGGTCACCTGAATAAGGTGATAATGTAGGAGGAGGAAGTGGAAGCAAACAAGGTTGAGGAAAGGCACAAGTTGTGGAGTCTAAGAGGAATGCCGCCTCGAGCTCCAATCCTTCAAAACCTAGCCATCCGTATACCAAGCCGGCTCCATTTAGATGCTTCCAATGTAATAAGCCCGACCATCAATCTAATGAATTCCTCAAGAGGAAAACAATTAATATGGCAGAGAGGTATGATGGCGAAGAGGAAGAGTCTGAGGAAGATGTCGAGGAGGTATACTATAAGCCACTTGTAGGAGGAGGGGTGGCTGGTGAACATAGTGTCTATGTCATCAGGTGGTTGTTAATGTCCAACAGGACTAAACAAAGGTAACGCAACCAATTGTTTAGGACTATTTGTCTTGTTCAAGGAGAGAAGTGTAACTTGATCATTGATAGAGGTAGCCAAAAGAATATAATCTATCAATAAGCCGTGAAGAAGTTTGGCCTCATTCCGGAAGTTCATCCAGAACTGTATGGTATTGGCTAGATTAAGAATGTTGGCGAGCTAAGCGTGACTCAAAGGTACCGTGTGCCCATCACAATCGGAAGGTATGTTGACGAGGTTTATTATGATGTTGTTGAGATGGATGTATGTCATATTCTATTAGGAAGGCCTTGGCAATTTGATAATGATCCAACATAATATGGGCGAGAGAATACTTATTCTTTCACCAAGGATAAGGTGAAGTATGTGATGACCCCGCTATCGGCTGATCGGATGGTCGGCTCAAAAAGCACCATTGCCATTTGTAGCACCAAAAGTGTTTTCTTGAAAGAATGTCAGGAAAGCCAGCATGTCTTTCTAGTTATTGCAACTGCCTTAAAGCAGATGCCGACTAGAGAAACAAATGACATCCCGATTGAGCTGAAAGAGTTGATTGGTGACTATAAAGATGTCTTTCCTGAGGAACTACTAGCTGCCTTACCACCTTTGAGGGATATCCAACATCACATTGATTAGGTTCTAGGCGCCAGCCTACCCAACTTGCCACACTACAGAATGAGTCCTAAAGAGAATGAGATTTTGAAGGAGCAAGTCGAGGAGTTATTAAAGAAGGGGCACATCAGGGAAAGTTTAAGCCCATGTGCCATCCCGGCACTATTAACCCCTAAGAAAGATGGATCTTAGAGGATGCATGTGGACGATCAAGCCATTAATATGATCACCATCTTGTACAACTTTCCCATACCATGCCTTGATGATATGTTGGACCAATTAATTGACTTTAAGGTGTTTTCTAAGCTTTATTTGAGGAGTGGTTACCATTATATTAGAATTTGAGCAAGAGATGAGTGGAAGACCGCTTTTAAGATAAGAGATGGATTGTATGAGTGGCTTGTTATGCCATTCAGTCTCACCAATGCACTGAGTACTTTTATATGGATGATGAACCAATTGTTAAAGCCAATCATTGGGAAGTTCGTGGTTGTGTACTTTGTTGATATTCTATCTATAGCAAGTCTGAGGAGGAACATTGGGTGCATCTCAAGGTGGTGTTTAATCTTTTGAGAAGATATCAGTTGTACGCCCATCCCAAGAAGTGTGATTTTATGCTGAGTAATGTAGTCTTCCTTGGTTATATTGTTAGTAGTGAGTGGATTCGAGTGGATGGCTCAAAAGTGAAGGCCATCAGGGATTAGCCGGCTCCTTGTAATGTTGGGGAGGTCATGAGTTTTCATGGGCTAGCTACCTTTTACAGGAGGTTTATTTGCAATTTTAATACAATCATGGCCCCACTGGCTGAGTTGCTAAAGAAAGGGAGAGGATTCAAATGGGGGCTTGAGTAGGAAGCAAGTTTTGCTTTGATTAAGGAGAATCTAAGCCCTGCACCTGTGTTAGCTTATCTTGATCTTGTGAAGATATTTGAGGTTGAGTGTGGTGCTATTGGATTGGGAGTAGGATCAATTGCCTACTTTAGTGAGAAGTTGAGTAAAGCCCGACTGAAATGGTCAACTTTTGACAAAGAGTTCTATGCGGTAGTGAGAGCTCTCAAGACTTAGGAGCGCTACTTGATTGGCCAGGAGTTTATGTTGTATACTGATCACTAGGCACTCAAGCATTTAAGTAGTCAAAAGTAGTTGAGGAGTGCTATGCATGCTAGGTGGTCTGCCTTCATTGATAAGTTTCCTTACAAGCTTGTCCACAAGTCTGGAACACAAAATCGGGTGACTAATGCTTTGAGCCGGCGGATCAACCTTCTCAAGATTGTCACTCTTGAGGTCGAGGTTTTTAAGAATGTGAAAGATGATTCTGAAGGAGATAAAGATTTTGGGGAAGCCTGTAAGGCTTGTCAGGACTACTCAAGCAGAGGAGATTACCACCTCTTTTACGGATATCTTTTGAAAGGCAACCAATTGTGCCTTCCTGCCATATCTATCGGGGAGAAGGTTATTCGAGACTTACATGAAGGAAGTTTGGTTGATCATTTTAGGTGGAACAGGACATTTAAGGCGGTTAGTAGCCATTACTACTAGCCCAAGATGAGCAAGGACATCTCGACCATTGTGGAAAGATGCTTTATTTTTTAGATGACCAAGGGTGGTTCACACAACATCGGGTTACATCTGCCACTACCTGTCCCGAATACCATCTGGGAGGATTTATCCATGGATTTTGTGTTGGGGTTACTAAGAACACAAAGAGGGGTGCATTCAATCCTTGTGGTGGTTGATAGGTTCTCGAAGTTGACTCATTTTATTACATGTAGAAAGATGAATGAAGCCTCGACCATTGCAAAGTTGTTCTTCTGGGAGGTAGTAAAGTTGCATGGAGTGCCCAAGAGCATTGTATCAGATAGGGACACCAAGTTCCTAAGTAACTTTTTGAGGACCTTATGGCAATTGATGGGGGCAAAACTTAAGTTCACTACAACAGCTCACCCTCAGATGGATGGCCAAATGGAAGTGGTCAATCCCACCTTAGGAAATTAGTTGAGGAGTATTTGTAAAGAGAACCCCAAGACATAGGATTTTTTGATTTACTAGGCGGAATTCGCTTACTGTGGGGCAGTTCATTCAGTGACCAGAATGTCTCCTTTTGAGCTTGTATACGCTCACATGCCCAACCATTCCTTAGAGCTGGCTGGCACATGGACGGCTGGATGGCTCAACTTACCTGTCGAGCAGAGGGCTCAAGAAATTGAGGAGGTGCATGCTAATGTGAGGGCCGAAATTGAGAAGAACAATGCTCGAGTGAAAGCGAACGTGGATGAACACCGCTAGAAGGGAAAATTTGAGGAGGGAGATCTAGTCCTTGTTTACTTGGGCAAGGAGAGGCTTGCTAATACTACCAACAGCAAGCTCTAGTCGCGCCAGTATGGTCCCTTCCAGATCATCAAGAAGATAAGTTCAAATGCATACACTCTTGAATTGCCTTTGTGGTTAGGCAAAATGTCTCCCTCATTCAACATTGAAGACTTGTCTTTCTAAGGAGGATGCGCCTCTACCCTACCCAGATACGCCGTTGGTGTCCAACTCTTTTAAAAAAGGGGAGAATGATGAGGACATCTTCATCCCTCATGGGATGAAGCCCCCTGAAGCACTGAGGACAGCTGGAAACACCAATCTGGCTAAAACACGGAGGATGGCTGAAGCACTGAGGACGGTTGGAGAACAGGTCTCAGCCCAAGCATCCACCTTAGCTTGCGAGGCATCATAAGGCTGCCTGGAAAAGAGGACGGCTGGAGTGCCAAATGCCATCCTTAATGAGCACAAGAAAACCTCAAGCGCCGAGTCTACAGACATGCTGGGTCAAGGCCGCCTCAAGCAACATGGACGGCTCAATTGACATCAGTCTTCTCATTTTGAATCTTTGATCACATTGGAGATAAGATAATAAGTGGGTGACATGATTGGCTAAACCAAGTGGAAAAGCTTCCATAATTGTCCTTTTGTCATATGTCCAATCATCTTTATCTTGTATTATTTTATTATTCACTTGTGTAATATTTTATTGATGTAATTGCTATAAAACCCACCTTTTGTATGGAATTATACATTCCAAAATTATCAATACAAACTCTGATATTTTTCTCTCTTCTTTGGGTTTAACACATTCAAGTTTTGGCTTGAGAAGTTCTTAGGAAACCCAGTTTCCAGCAAGTTTAGCTTGTAAATTCATCTTCTTTGTTAGTTTTGTGGTTAAAACCTTCACCCAGCTTTCTTAATCATTATCATAAAATTTTTATATTTCATTCCGTTGAATATTGTTGGAGAATATGAAAACAAGTTATAGTAAAGCAATACTGTAGGTGCAGTATCCTGAAACATATATGCATATGGCACATATGAACACAATTTCATTAAAGATATGAATGTCTATTTATGGCCTTACAAAGATAAGATGGCGTAAATTCAAAATGGCCTAACACATCCAATGCCCCCAAACTTGCCACCGTTTATCACATGTCACCTTCAACTTTCAGTAGTATCACTTTACCTCTTAAAATTGACTTTTCGATATAATATAACCCTCTGATGCTGATGTGGCGTATGAGGTGGCAGCCTTTGACTTTTCAAGGGAGTGACAATAAAATTTTGACCCATTATCTTAATAAATATTTTAAAAATAATAAATAATTCTCTCCCACTCCCTCTCCCTCTTAAACTTGTTCAAGTGACCCGTTGCCCGCTTGGCCCGCCTAAATCCGACTTTTATGGATCACGTTTGGACAAATATATTTTAATATAAGCTCGATCCGGCCCGTACCCATCAAAGTCTGAACATATAAGGGGTTGGGCTTAGTTTTTATATAAAAACCCAAGTCCGACCCATATATATATATTTTTAATATGTATTTGATGTTCACTTAATTATTTTAAGTGGTTGTTCTTGATTACCAGTTACTAATTGTTTTGTTCTGGTTTTGAGACATAAAATAATGCTTCCTTGGTTTTGATTTGGGTGACTTTTACAGTAAAGCCGTGTATTGTCTGATTATAATAAAGTGGTATTGCTTCATGATTGATTACTTATTATAGCTAACAAATTTCTTAGATTTAGATTATTACTACAAAGTATAAAAATGTTAATTTTACATACAATTCTATAATTTGTCAGAAAGTTCTATAGTTTTCTTTCTTGAAACATATGGTCTGGGTATATATATAGACGTGCGGGCTAGATCAGGCTTGAGATTGAAGTTCTAAGTTTAAACCCGGTCCGGCTGAAGCCCGCATACTATCGTTATGGGCTGGGTTGGGCCTGGGTAGAGCAATACTTTTGTCGGCTTAATTAAGTCCGGCTCGAATACGGCCCAGTCCACGCATTGAACACCTCTCCCTCTCCCTCCCTCTCCCATGTGTATTTCATCCTGCAATTTTCTTTTTTTTTCCAACTCATTATTTAGCGGTTTTGCCTCTTGTTTCATTCTATTTTCTCAAAAAAATTGTCTCATTGAACTTACAATGATAATAATAAAGAAAAACCCTATCCTATACCGGCCATATGTGGACTGGAACCTGTGACCTGTAGAATCATAGCTTCGAGGCTCAACCACTAGACCAAGCCTCTTCTTTTATTCTTTTCTTTATGAAATTTCCCTAAATAATACCCCTCTCTTATTTTCATTCCGCCATTGTTAACTGGTTAAATGTAAACCGAGGTTTGCATTTTATAGCCTTTAATATTTAAGGATTTCAATATGTGAATCAAACTTGTGATTTAATTAGGAATTCGATTTACAGTTAATCATTGTCCCATCTATGGATTTTTAAGTCCCATATTCTTGTTTCTCGCACAGTAGTTTCTTGTACAAACAGTTATAGTTGTCATTAAGGGTGTGCTTGAAAATAATTACTCGAGGAAATGAAAAAGAATTAAATTGAATTTACTTAATAGAATTCAATTAAATTGATTTCTTCAAACAAATTCTTTGTTTGGAACCTTCATTAATATTAGAAATTCAATTGATTGTTTATAAATTTATTTAGCATTTTTTCAAAATTGTTTACATAAGTAATTTCACTCTTTAAAATAAAAAAAGCATGTGAAGGATAATATGGTAAAAATAATATGTAAAAGCTTAATTCAAAAAAATTTCATCAAAATCATACAACTTTTGATTTCTATTCTTTACATGCACAAAAATTCAAACCTTGCATGATTAGAATTCTATCGATATTTTTTTGTTCCAAACAAAGAAATTTGAAAAAATGAATTCAATTTAATTGAATTCTCTCAGAAGTAAGCTTTCCAAACACACCCTAAAGTTGGTGTTTCGAGGAATTTTTCGTCTTCTGCTTCGTTAGATTCTGAATGGATCAGCAAAAGTCGGCTCCTTGTTTCTTGTTTTTTTTCAAATGAAATACTTTTTTCCACTATGAAAATCTGTTGGCTGTTATCTATACCTAATTAACCTTTCAAACTCAGATTTCGATCTTTTGTTTTTAGCTAAATAAATCATCCTAAAATGATTGAATGCTTAATAATACAGAATGAAGATGGAGGAGTTAATAATTCAACCATATGTCTTTCAGAGGAATTAGCGATTTCCACGCCATAAAAATTCGAGGAAGATGGAGAAGTTGATTGTTGTTTTTTTTTTTTTTTTTGAGGAAGATGGTCATTTTTGTACAGACCTAATGCCGAAACAAAGCTCAGCAAAACTCATATTCTATACAAGTATTCTATGGTAAATTTCCCTATCTTTGTCAGTTTTTACTCTTTTTCTACATATGCTTACCCGACGTCTAATCACAAATTAAATTTGGTTAAAACACCAATCTATAGAATGACAGGACTTAGAGAATATGCATGAATTTCTATTGATCCATATTGTGTAAAGCATGGCTTGGAGAATAGCAATCATCACAATATTACCAAACTCTATGCAACTGCTATTTTGAAGCCAAAACAGCCACTGGTCATAATCTGAAACTGGGAACGAGTCCCCTGCCCAACTACTAATTCCGCACCTTAGAACCTGAGAAAAGTTGCACTCAAAGAACAGATGTGAGTGAGTCTCAGGTGCAATCTCGCAAACAGGACAATTTAAATCCTGTATATTCATCCGATGCGCTAATTTATCTCTAGTGAGTAGTTTACTCTGTGTTGCTAACCAAAATACCATACGGAACTTAGGAAGAGCTAAGGAGCACCAAACTTGCTTGAACATAGGAAATTTTGGCCCAGTAGTAACAAGCATTACATAACATGTGGAAACACTAAATCTGCCATTGATGGCGCAGTTGCTTAGCGGCTCCTGTTTTAAAGTACTTCGCAAATGAATTAGTTTCCTCCAATACCAACTTCCATTGCTCATAAAAGACTCGTCCCAAAAATCATTCAGTTTCATGTAAATGTTATTTACCCATTTCAACCATAGGGAGTTTTTCTTCATCATAATTGCCCACAAGTATTTACCCAAAACGCAGTGTTCCAGAGCCCTCCATGAGGCCTAGACCCCATACATTTTAGGAAGACAGACTCTTTCCCAAGATATTGCATGTAATTTGTGACTTCCCTCTTTATATCCCCAGAGGTAACGCCGACAAAGCTTGTCAATTTCTTTAATCACTAGTTGTGGAAGGCAAAATATGCTCATCCAATAAGCCTGAATATTGGGGAATTATTGAAAATAACTTGGATAATCTCTGAAGTCGTGATAACACTTTCAGATTGAAACTAATTTGGTGGTTCTCCCAAATTTTTCAATCGGATAAAATCATAGTAAAATCAAGAACTTAGAATGAATTATCATTGTGAATAAAAAATAGAACTAGCCCGTAAGCGCTGCAGAAACAACCTACAGAAGACATTGCCTATGCTAGGTTTTTATAAGCCTGAAATGAGTAGTTGCAACGGTTCAAAGAAAAGCATTGCAAAAGTTATGTCCATTCAAGTAGTCACAACAGTTCTAAACAGAAGTGTTGCAAAAAGTTGTGTCCCTTTGAGCAGTCACAACGGTTCAAAGCAGAAGCGTTCCTAAAGGTTGTGTCCACTCCAGCAGTTGCGACTGTTCTAAAAAGAAACGATGCGAAAGGTAGCTCCTGGATCCTCGTGAGCTTAGTATTATAATAGAAATCAAACAAGCGTGCACTCAGCACTCTCCAGACTTGTTCGATGAAATATTATGATAGCATTGGTCAAGTAGTTGGTCCAATTACACTAAAATACCAGTTTTTCAAAAAACATTACACTAAAATACCAACAATCCTTCCCCATTTTAGTGTAATCCATGATTAACTAAACAAAATCACAACAAATAACAAACTTATGCATAAATGAAATATCGTGATGATTGAATTTCATCTTAGTATATTACACATTCTAAATATTTGAATAACTAAAGGTGTCACTATGGATTGAACCTTTGTTATTTATCTTGAATACATGAAGATAATATACACATAAGTTAACATTCTAACATGTTCTTACTTGACACTATCTTTTACTAGCCTTGTTCTCTATCCTTCATAAGCATATCAAAGTCAAGTCTTAAATTCTTGAAGCGGCTATACTTCATGCTCATATAGGTAGCTCTTTTACTCTTGCACCTGCATATGCAATTTTTCAAAAAAGCTATTAAGAAGTTAAACTTCAACCTCCTTTATCTTGCAGGTATGAACACATACCTTGGGATGTTTTAATCAGTGTGTTCCAATCTCTAGATGTTAAGCTTTCCTCATTGAATTCAGCACCTAACGTCATATTAGGTGGGAATTGGGTATCTCAACTTGAGAGATTTTAGATGGACTTTAACCCCATCCCCATAGCCGACTTATGCACAAGATCTTTTCTTAACCCTTTGATTAAGTGATTGGCTAAATTATGCTCAATTTTCACAAACTCTAATGATATCACACCATGCATGATATGTTCGTCCATAATGGAATTTTCTAAATTAGATCTTTTATCCATTCAGCTTCTTTACTAGCTGTTGCCAATACTACAAACTCATATTTCATTGTTAAGTTCGTGATGTTAGAAATCGATCATAAAGCCCTCTATCATCATCAATTTCAGTGAATCAAGGTTAGAAGAAGAGGATTTCAGATTTTAAGGTTCGAATGAATAGTAACCAGAATTTGAGGTGAGTGATTTTTTATGAAATTAAAGCTTAATTAGTAGAATTCATGGTAGATTAAGCATATTTATGGTATTAGAAAGTTTATTTATATAATATCTTGATAGAATTATATATGGCTATTGTAGAGGAAGCTAGTGCAAGCAAATCAAAGGCAAAAGAGGTAGAAGAGAGCTATAACGAGTTTAGAAAAAGGTTTGAGCCTCAAATTTTGATTTCTCGGTTTTTCGGAAAATTTCCAGATTTGTATCCCTGTTTTGTTTTAATATTTTCTCTTGTTATATAAATCCAATTTGAATGATTCTTGATTTTATTGATATCTACAGAAACTAAGAAATATATGTTTAGAAGAAACCTTGTTGAATTTCATTCGTTTTCAATGTGAAATTTTCGTTTGAAGTTGAGTCATGAAATCTGTTTTCGGAAAATCTCAGCTTTGTACACTGTTTAGTATTTTGATCATAACTTTGGTTATACAAATTGGATTTCTGTGATTCTGGTGGATTTGAAAAGCTGAGACATGTGGCTAATTATTTTTAGGAGAAACTTCTTCAATTGAATAATGTTTTAATAGTGAAAAATGCAGGGGAAGTCAGGTTACAAAATCTGCAATTTTCTAGAAAATATTAATGTTGATTTTATTGTATTTTAATTGAAGTTTGATGCTTTAAAATTTAGGATTTGAATCTCTTAATTACTGAAGTTATGTTAAATTATGTTTGATGGTTTATATTGGAATTTTTAAGATATTACTTTGATTTATTGCCCTTATTAAATGAGTAGAATATGGGTCAGGGTAGATTGGCACCAATGAAGGGGGTACAGTACTGTACAAACAATTGAAGCTTTGGCTTCAAGCTTCGGTCGGTATTCTAATAAAAATATATTGATATTGAGGCTTTTGCTTTGGGCTTGACCGATATATTAATTCTAAACCTTCGGCTTTGGGCTTGACCGATATATTGATTTTGAAGCTTCGGCTTCGGGCTTGACCAATACATTGATATTGAAGCTTCGACTTCGGGCTTGTCCGCTCCCGTATCCATTTTACCGTTGTTCATGACTTGTTTACTTTGGACAATATATGGTTAATGTGTTTGAAAAAAATTGGATACGAAATTTGATTGTACTTTGAAAGGTTCATAATATAAGTTTTGTGTTTTGGTTTTATAAAGTTGTTTAATTTGTTTTTGACTTATGAACATACTTTATTTATATTTTAAAGTGTTAAAAATTTTCAAAGTTATTGTATTTCCTTTATAGACACCACTAAGCAAATTGCTTAGCGTGTAGTTGTTTTTCTACACGTAGGTGGAGATTTGTAGATAACTTGGACTAAAGTGGTATAAGTGGATCAGCTTGAAGAGCATATAAGGAAAGACTCGAGGTAGATTTGTATTTTAATGTAATATTATGGTTTGTAGAACAATGGCATGTACTAAATAGTGTGAGAAATGTAAAGTAGCATTGAGAAATATTTGGAGAATAATTTGTAGTTGAAAACATTATATTTGTATTTGTACATATTAAATCTATAAGTATTGAACTTATATGGTGGAGTAGAGTTGTTTATTGGGTGAATATAGTTACTGTAGCACTCTCTATAAAGGGGGTGTTACATTTATTGGTATCAGAGTAAGGTTTAGGCAATTCTAGGACTAGTATGTACGTGCCATTTATGATATGAATATGTTATTTTAGTTGTTTGATCCACTTTGGTCCAATTTTCAGGAATAAGTAATGGCTAGTAGTAGTCATAACCAAAATAAGGAAGCGGATGTTAAGAGTACCGTCCGTATTAGACAAGCGGATGAACAAAGAAGCGAACCTCCACCAGTTCATGGCTTTTCTGAATAACCTACTCCAGTACAAGCTGCTTTACTTCAGCATATGACTACTGAAGTAATCACACAAGTGTTACAAAACATACCAATCCCTCAAGTTCCTGTAGTACCTCACGTTGAAAGAAGAGAGGAGAGAACTCCTCTTGAAAGAATCTAGAAGCTTTCGGCTGATGACTTTAAAGAGTACACAGTGAATCCTGCATTTGTAGAAGATTGGCTTGATCACACTAAATGGTTTATGACTAGGCTTCATTTTACAGATGAAGAGATACTAGATTGTGTGCAAGGTCTACTCAAAGAAAAAGCTAGGAGGTCGTGGGATAATATTGTGAGAGAGAAGCGCCCCCAAGAAATCACTTGAGGTCTTTTCTTGGAGCAATTTGACAAAAAGTACGTTAGCGAACGATTCAACGATGAGCAGAGGAAATTGTTCTTATCTTTGAGACAGGAACGAATGACTGTATCAGAATATGAAATTCAATTCCTTAAACTTGAAAGGTATGCTTGTGATATCGTTGATAGTGAAGTAAAGCGATGTAAGAGATTCAAGGATGGGTTGAATGATCAAATTATAGTGCATTTACTTGCACAAAAGATTAGGGTGTTCAATGACTTGATTGATGCTGCTATGAGCATTGACAAGATCAATTTAGATAGGCAACAAAGAATGGTTAAAAGATCTGGATTTTAAAAGGGGTCGCAGGGTCTAGGTAGTTTAGAATCTCTAAGTAAGAAATAGAAAGGAACATCAGAACAAACACAATCTCATTTTAGAGGATTTTCACCGAGATAAACCATAAGTACGGGGTTAATAGCTAGTGTATCATCAGGTTGAGGCAGAGGAAATATTCCATAATGTTCTAATTATGGAAGGATACATACAAGGGAATGTTGGGGAAAAGGTAGAGTCTGCTTTAAATGTGGCTTGAGGGAACATTTGATTGTAAATTGTCCTCGAAGACAGATAAGTACATTTGCACCTGAAGTAGTTCATACTCCTACAATGCAAGGTGGAAAAGAAAGGGGAAGAGGAAATGGTAGTGGTTCAAGTGGACATGATGTGGCTAAATAAGCACCGCAGAGTGGTAGACTGGGAGGAATGGCATGAAGTTATGCAATCCGAGGGCTTGAGACTCGGGAATCTACTAAAGTTATTACCTTTCTAGGTCATGGGAAGAGCATGATCAACATTTGCGGATAGTCTTCCAAACTTTGAGGGAAAATAAATTATATGCAAAACTTAGCAAATGTGAGTTTTGGCTTGAAGAAGTTTCTTTCTTAGCCATTTTGTTTCTGCAGAAGGAATTAAAGTGGATCCTAAAAAGATAAGAGCAGTTATAGAATGAAAACCACCAAAGAACCCTACGGAAGTCAAAATTTCCTTAGCTTAGCAGGGTATTATAGAAGATTTGCGAATGGATTTTCAGTCATTGTTGCCCTGCTGACGAAACTACTTTAAAAGAATGCAAAATTTAAGTTGAATGACAAGTGTCAAGAAAGTTTTGAGAAGTTGAAGGCGACGTTGATAAAAGCACCCATCCTTACTCAACTAGAGCCTAGAAAAGACTTTGTAATCTATAGTGATGGTTCGCATAGTGGTCTTGGGTGTGTTTTAATGTAAGAAAGGAAAGGGATTGCCTATGCTTCTAGGCAATTGAAGAATCATGAAAGGAATTATCCTACTCATGATTTAGAATTGACTGCAATAGTTTTTGCCTTGCAAATTTGGCCACACTATCTTTATAGAGAAAAATGTTATATTTATATAGATAACAAAAGCTTGAAATATTTGCCAACACAGAAGGAGTTGAATTTAAGGCAGAGAAGATGGATGGAATTCATTAAAGATTACGATTGTCTTATTGATTACCATCCAGGAAAGGCTAATGTAGTGGCAGATGCTCTCAGTAAAAAGACAATGATGGCACTAGGGGCTATGAATACAAAGTTAACTCTTACTAGTGGTGGAGCCTTAATTGCAGAATTAAAGATTCAACCTATATTACTACAATAGGTTAAGCAAGCATAAAATGAAGATAATGACTTAAAGGTCATTCGAGCAAGGACACAAGTGGGTATCGTATACAACTTTATGGTTCAAGAAGATGAATGTCTATATTTTAAAGATAGACTATGTGTGCCAAACAATGAAGAATTAAAGAAGAATATCTTACATGAGGTGCACAGTAGTCCTTATGCGATGCATCCAGGAGTAAACAAGATGCACCAAAATTTGAAGAGCCATTATTGGTGGAATGGGATGAAGAAAGATATTACTAACTATGTTGCTCAATGTCTAACTTGTCAATAGGTGAAAGCCGAACATCAATTTCCTTCTGGATTGTTGCAACCAATAACAATTCTAGAATGGAAATGGGAAAGAATCATGATGGACTTCATGATGTCTTTACCACTTACGCAGAAGAAACATGATGCAGTGTGGGTTGTTGTAGATAGATTGATAAAGTCTGCCCACTTTCTTCTAGTTACGAGGGATTATTCACTTGATTGGTTGGCTTAGTTATATGTAGATAAGATAGTGCGGCTACACGGAGTGTCTGTTTTAATCATTTCTAACTGAGATCCAAGATTTACTTCGACATTTTGGAAAAAGTTGCAAGAAGCCTTAGGTAGCTCATTTCAGTACTTCATTTCATCCGCAAACAGATGGTCAATCTGAAAGAGTAATTAGGGTGTTGGAAGACATGATGAGAAGTTGTATCATTGAATTTAAGGGAAGTTGAGATAAGTATTTATCCCTCATGGAGTTTGCCTATAATAACAGCTATCAGTCAAGCATACAAATGGCACCATATAAAGCATTGTATGGAAGAAAATGTCGAACTCCATTATATTGGACTGAGCTTAGTGAAAACAAGATTGTGGGAGTGGATTTGATTCAGGAGACAAAGGAGAAGGTAAAACTTATTTAAGAAAGATTGAAGGCTGCATCGGATAGACAAAAATCTTATGCTGATCTAAAAAGAAAAGACATTACTTATGAAGTGGGGGATAAAGTATTTCTCAAAGTATCTCATTGGAAGGAAGTCCTGCGATTTGGCAAGAAAGGCAAGCTCAGTCCGAGATTCATTGGCCCATATGAGGTTATAGAGAAGGTTGGACCAGTAGCTTATCGGTTAGCACTACCCCCGACACTCGACAAAATTCATAATGTGTTCCATGTGTCGATGTTAAGGAGATATAGATCAGATCCATCACATATCTTATCTCCTGATGTCCTAGAAATCAAACCCGACCTGACGTATGAAGAGGTACCGGTACAAATCTTGGCGAGAGAAGTTAAACAATTGAGAAACAAGTCTATTCCATTGGTAAAAGTACTTTGGAGGAATCACAAGGTTGAAGAAGCAACTTGGGAACCGGAGGATACAATGAAAACTCAATATCCGCAACTAATTTCAGGTAATTTTTTAGGACGAAAATTCATAAGGGGGGGAGAATTGTAACGACCTGAAATTTCAAAATTTACTCATAATGAATTATTATGGTATTAAAATATCATGGAAATTATTTTTGTAATTTTTGTTATTATTATTATTGGATATAAGACATGAGGAAATAAGAGTTAATTAAGTTAGAGGCATGAATTAGATATTTAATTATTTATTCAAGGGCATTATTGGAAATTGAAAAAAAATCAAAATCCTATACGTATCCCCTTCATCTTCTTCATTCTTCCTTACCTTATCAAAATTTTTCCTAATCTAAAAACTTCCGACTTCTTTGATTCAACTTCAAATTCTTGTTCGAAATTGATCATAAAGCCCTCTATCATAATCAATTTCAGTGAATCAAGGTTAGAAGAAGAGGATTTCAGATTTTAAAGTTTGGATGAACAGTAACCCGAATTTGAGGTGAGTGATTTTTTATGAAATTAAAGCTTAATTAGTAGAATTCATGGTAGATTAAGCATATTTATGGTATTATGAAGTTTATTTATACAATATCTTGATAGAATTATATATGGCTACTGTAGAGGAAGCTAGTGCAAGTAAATCAAAGGGAAAAGAGGTAGAAGAGAGCTAGAACAAGTTTAGAAAAAGGTATGTGTCTCAAATTTCGATTTCTCGGTTTTTCAGAAAATTTCCAGATTTGCATCCCTGTTTTGTTTTAATGTTTTCTCTTGTTATATAAATCCAATTTGAATGATTCTTGACTCTATTGATTTCTAAAGAAACTAAGGAATATATGTTCAGAAGAAACCTTGTTGAATTTTGTTCGTTTTCAATGTGAAATTTTTGTTTGAAGTTGTGTCATGAAATCTGTTTTCTAAGAATCTCAGCTTTGTACACTGTTTAGTATTTTGATCATAACTTTGGTTATACAAATTGTATTTCTGCGATTCTGGTGGATTTTAAAAGCTGAGACATGTGGATAATTATATTTAGAAGAAACTTCTTCGATTGGACGATGTTTTAATAGTGAAAAATGCAGGCGAAGTTAGGTCAAGAAATATGCAATTTTCTGGAAAATATGAATGTTGATTTTATTATGTTTTAATTGAAGTTTGATGCTTTAAAATTTAGGATTTGAATCTCTTAATTACTGAACTTATGTTGAATTATGTTTGATGGTTTATACTAAATTTTTAAGATGTTACTTTGATTTATTGCCCTTATTAAATGAGTAGAATATGGGTCAGGGTAGATTGGCGCCAATAAAGGGGGGTACAGTACTGTACAAACAATTGAAGCTTTGGCTTCGGGGTTCGGCTGGTATTCTCATAAAAATATATTGATATTGAAGCTTCGACTTCAGGCTTGACCAATATATTGATTTTGAAGCTTCAGCTTTGGGCTTGACCAATACATTGATATTGAAGCTTCGGCTTCGGGATTGTCCGCTCCCGTATCCATTTTACCATTATTCATGACTTGTTTACTTTGGGCAATATATGGTTAATGTGTTTGAAAGAAATTGGATACAAAATTTGATTGTACTTTGAAAGGTTTATAATATAATTTTTGTGTTCTGGTTTTATAAAGTTATTTAATTTATTTTTGACTTATGAACATACTTTATTTATATTTTAAAGTGTTAAAAATGTTCAAAGTTGTTGTATTTCTTTTATGGACACCACTAAGCGAATTGCTTAGCATGTAGTTGTTTTTCTACACGTAGGTGGAGATTTGTAGATAGCTTGGACCAAAGTGGTATAAGTGGATCAGCTTGAAGAGCATATAAGGAAAGACTAGAGGTGGATTTGTGTTTTAATGTAATATTATGGTTTGTAGAATAATGGCATGTACTAAATAGTGTGAGAAATGTAAAGTGGCATTGAGAAATATTTGGAGAATAATTTGGAGTTAGAAACATTATATTTTTATTTGTACATATTAAATCTATAAGTATTGAACTTTATATAGTGGAGTAGAGTTGTTTATTGGGTGAATATAATTACTGTGACACTCTCTATAAAGGGGTTGTTGCAGAATTAAAGAATCATCATGTGCACGATCAATATATCATCAACATATAACAATAATATGATGATATTGTTATCAGAGAATCTCTTAAAGTAGACACATGGATCTGCCTGAGTCTTCTTATAGCCATGACTACTCATGAAAGAGTCAAACTTCTTGTACCATTGCCTGGGTGCTTGTTTCAACCCATACAGACTCTTATGCAGCTTGCAAACCATGTGCTCTTTTCCTTTCACTTCGAAGCCTTCTGGCTGCACCATGTAGATTTCTTCCTCTAAGTCACCATGAAGGAAGGCAGTTTTCACATCTAACTACTCAAGCACAAGATTCAAACTTGCTACCAAGCTTAGAACTGCTCGAATAGAAGTCATTTTAACCACCGGAGAAAAAATCTCATCGAAATCAATTCCCTTATGTTGTTGGAAACATTTCACCACTAGATGAGCTTTGTACTTCACTAGCTTTCCATTACCATCGCTTTTGAGCTTGAGAACCCATTTGTTCTTTAAAGCTTTTCTTCCTTTAGGAAGTTCGACTAACTCATATGTGTTATTTTTCTGCAAGGATTTCATTTCATCTTGCATCGCCTCCAGCCAAGATTCTTTATCTACATGAGTTAGAACTTCCTGGAAATTCTCTTGCTCCCCCTCATCAGTAGGGAGAATATGCTTACAACTAGGATACTTTGATGTTAGTTGGCGATCCTTGGTAGATCTTCTAAGTTGTTGTTCAGCTTCAACTTGCAGTGTGCGTTGCTCCCCCTGCTCATCAACATCTTCTTGCTTGTGATTTTCCATTAGCTCTAGAGTTTCATAATTGTTCTGAACTTGTTCCTCATCTCCACCAATGGTACTATTTGACAATAAAGGAACATGGCTAGGAATGACATCATCTACAAGTCCTGACTTGCCATTTTTCTTAAAACTTTCTATAGTCTCATTTTCTCGAAAGACTAGATCTCTGCTTCTATTGGTCTTCTTCTTCTTTGGGTCCCACAATTTGTACCCAAACTCTTCATCTCCATATCAAAGGAAGATACAGGGACTTGATTTATCATTAAGCTTTGACCGTTGCTCTTTAGGCACATGTGCAAATATCTTATAGCCGGACACCTTTAGATGAGAGTATTGAACATCTTTTGCACTCCATACTCTTTTTGGAATATCAAAATCTAGGGGAGCAGATGGTAACCTGTTGATGAGATAGCAGGCTGTGTGTGCTGCTTCTCCCCAAAACAACTTTAGCAAGTCAACCATTTTGAGTATACATCTGACCTTCTCTACAATAGTGTGATTCATCCTTTCTGCTACACCATTGTGTTGTGGGGTTCTAGGTATAGTCTTTTCATGTCACATACCATGTCTGGAACAGTAGTTCTCAAACTCGTGTGATGTGTATTCACCTCTATTATCAGATTGGAGACATTTTAATTTCTTGTTTGTCTCTCTTTCCACCATAACATGAGATTTCTGGAATGACTAAAATACCTGATCTTTTGTTCTTAGGAAATACATCCACAGCTTTCGTGATGCATCATCAATGAAAGTAAAAAAATACTTGTTACCTCCCAAGGTCTCATATTCAAAGGGACCACATACATCTGAGTGCAGCAAGTCAAGTACACTTGACTTTCTACTTGATGACTTGATGAATGACACTCTATGTTACTTACCGAATAGGCAGTAATCACATGGAGATAGTGGTGTACCATTAGCAGAAGGTACAAGCCCCTTCTTTGCTAGAATCTGCAACCCTTTCTCACTGATGTAAGCCAATCTTCTGTGCCATTAATCTGGTGAAGACTCTTCTTCAACAGCATGCAATCCATCTTTACGAATGACTGCATTTGTTTTGTATAGTGTACAATACATTGCACCTTTTGCAATCACCAAGGAATTCCTAGTAAGCTTCCGTTTCCCTCTACTAAAGAAATTCTCGAAGCCTTCACAATCTAGGACACCACAAGATATTAAGTTGAGCCTTAAATTAGGAACATGTCTAACTTCTCTGAGGATGAGTGTGCAGCCATTGTTTGTCTTGATACGAATCACTAATTCCAATTATTTTGGAATGGCCATTATTGCCTATCTTTATCACACCAAAGTTTCCTGCTTTGTATGTGGTGAAGAACTCCTTATAGGGAGTGGCGTGATAAGATGCCGCAGTGTCAATCACCCATTTCGTATCACCTTGACTTGAGACTTGCAGACATTGTTCTTTATGACTGAAGGAAAGAACAACAATCTCCTCAGTTCCTGCAGTGGTGTTCTTGTCTTCCTCTTGGTTATTGCCATCCTTCTGCTCCCTCTTCAACTTTTGACAATTCCTCTTTAAATGGCCTTCTAGTCCACAGTGGTAGCATTTGACTCTACCCTTGGACTTAGATCTGCCTTTAAACTTGTCTCCTCCTTTGGATTTGTCAGGATTGTTAGGACCTAGATTTTTTCTCCGACCTCGATTCACTGCGATAAGAGCTTGGCTACTTTTAATAATCGTAACTTTCCTCCTCATCTCCTTGTTGAGCAAAGTGCTAACAACGTGGTTTAAGGATAATTTTCCATCTAGAGCCGAATTAGTCACAAACACCACCAAGGTATCCCAACTTTTCGGTAGAGAGCTGAGCAACAATAAGGATTGGACTTCATCTTCAAGTGTTGTTTGCATAGAAGATAATTGATTAATAGCACTTCAAAATTCATTCAAAAATTCGGCAATAGGAGATCCCTCCTTATATTTTATGTTAACAAGCTTCCTTATCTGGAACAACTTATTTTCAGCAGTTTTTCGATCATAAAGATCTTGCAGCTTCTTCTATAGTTCATAGGCAGACATTTCTTCTGAGACATGGCTAGACACATTGAAATCTAGCCACTGGCAAATGGTACCAATGGCCTTTCTATTCAACTTGCTCCAATCAGGATCTTTCATGTCTTTCAGCTTTGCAGTGTCTCCTTCGATTGCTTCATGCATATCTTTTCAGTACAATATATCCTTCATCATGGGCTTCCAAATTGACCAGTTTGAAAATTTGATCATGAATGTTGAAGAACCTTCCATTTTAATTAACACAACCACCTTTACGAAACCAACAACTCTGATACCACTTATTAGGTCTCGTATATCAATTCGGTAGCAAGGTGATATGTATTAATTAAAATAGACGTTGAAATAATGAGTATAAAAATAAATAGAGCAATAAAGAGACACAAAGATTTATGTGAAAAACCCTTTAAAAGGGAAAAACCACGGGGCACCAAAATAACTCCACTAATAAATAATGGGAATACTACAACAAGGGCTTTCTCAAGTATACCCGAACCCGAGGTAAACAACAATTTCAGGATAGTTGGAAATAACCCGATTTTACTCACAAGGTAAAATCACTCAACTCCTCCTCTCCAATATTTCTCACGCTCTTGTGGTAATGAATTACACTACAAGAGGAACTCTCAACTTTTTGCTCTTTGGATGATTTCCAATTGCAAGATCATCATGCCTATTATAGGGAAGGAAGGCATCACTTTGCCATTAATACATCTCCACAACTACTTGTTGCCACATTAATTTGCATCTACATTAGTTGAATGTAATATCAATCTTAGTCGAATTAATTAGCCTCTTTAGTTGATGTCTAGAACTAACAAAGATTTGGAGAAAGTTAAGTAATATATAAGTGTTCACAATAACTTCATTAGTATGAGGCCTTTTGGGAATGAGCCCAAAAATAAAACCGTGAGGGCTTGCCCAAAGCGGACAATATCATACTATTGTGGAGTTCGGGTGTGGCATAGTGGGCCCAATAACTGGTATCATAGCCCAAGGTTTGAGGCCGGCAAGCCGAATGTTGGACTGCTCGGTGATTAGTTCTCCAAACTAGGACCAAGACCAATGCGACCCTTGCGAATTGGAGATCTGTAGTTGATGCCTTGTGCCGAAAGTCTTCCTGACATGGTTGTTCAGGAGGCATGTCCCACAAAGTGGTTGTGGCGGTACAAGTTGGTTGGCAGATAAATAAGTTTCGTTGGAGGGGAGTCACAAGTTGTGTGATCTTTGGTTTGGGGAGATATTGTTTGGGGCAAACCAATACCCCACATGAAAAGATTTGGAGAAACTTAAGCAATATATAAGTATTTACAATAACTTCATTAGTATGAGGTCTTTTAGGAAGGAGCCCAAAAATAAAACCGTGAGGGCTTGGCCCAAAGCGGACAATATTATACTTATGTGGAGTTCAAGTGTGGCGCGGTGGGCCCAACAAAACTTTTCACTAAAGCAGCCCCGACAGTGATCTGAAACTAGAATATCCATATCCAATCCATTGTCATCCCTATCTCAAACACAACCTAATTTATTAAATTGATCCAACTTAATTCCAATTTAACTTGATTTGAAAGGTCAAATTCAACTTTTGAACAAGCATCATAAAATTTTCCTTGAATAAATGATATTATAATATTATTATCAAATTTGCAAATCTTATAATTGTAAATACATTTATTCTCATGATAATCCATAGATTAAAAACATATGAAATTCTTTTCCTTCCAAAGAAAACATGAAAATTTTTAAATATTACCATGACACCAAGAATTAATTGTGATATCGAAACTTGAACGCGTTTTGTTATTCCTAGTTAAGTTTATGATCTACTACTATATGAACTATCAAACGTTATATATGAATGTATTCAATTGACCAAATACTTGGGCATCCCATTAAAAACATTTTATTGTCAAGTAAATCTTAAATTAACTTAAATAATTAGAGACACTTTCAACTTGTATTGTATCTTTATTTCATTTCCGGGAATATTTTGTAACATATCTGGTTTACATATCTGGTTAAACCATTGTACTCTTTCCTCTTTGGTCAATTTCCTTTCTACAAATATGGCATAAAGTAACATTATCTATATTACATAAGATCATAATGTTCAAACCTACTTCTCCACATCATTGTTCTTTAGAATTTCCTTACATCTAGATTACAAATAGAAACAGATTTAGAACAACAAAGGATGTTATGAGGAAGACTAATACGCAAGTTCTATTTTTACTAATAATTGAATTTCTGTTATTTTTGTTGTAACCGCTTTAGTAAATGCAGCCTGGACTCATTAGATGCCTATATAAGCCACATGTAAAGTCAAATACCACATAATTGGTTAATTGAGAATTTCCCTTTCTCTCTCTAGATTTCTCCTTCTCCCTCTCTGCGATTCTGTTATTCTCTGTTTTCCCGGTTCTTCCCTGTTCTTCCATTGATTCCGCTATCAAGTCGTATCAGAGCGTAATCTTGCGACCTGTTGGGTGAATCATGGCGGAGCATACACGATCCTGCTAGAGGTTAAGAAACTGGAAGGAATGATGAAGGAACAAGAACTGCAATTCTTGTCGCAAATCAAGGAGCAGGATCTGGCACTGCGAGCTCAAATGAAGGAGCAGGACGCTTCACTTCGAGCTCAAATGAGGGAGATTCAATCGCAAATCTTAGAAGAAATGAGGCAATTATTGAGTAAGGATTTCGCTACTACTGGCGATTTTGGAAATCAGAGGATAGAAGGTCCATTTCCTCCCACTAAAGTGGCTTATCCGATCTCTACCAGGCTTACGAAGGTTGAATTTCCGCGATTCAATGGTTCAGATCTTGAAGGCGGGTTGTTTCATTGCAACCGCTACTTTCAGGTCGATGAAACTCCGGCTCATGCTAAGGTGAGACTTGCTTCTCTCCATCTGAGTGATCGCGCACTTGAATGGCACCACACTTTCACGCGGAATAGAGCAACTACAGACGATCCACCTTGGGAGGAGTATGAGGCAGCAATGTGCATTAGGTTTGGAGACAGGATCTATGGTAATCCGATGGCAAATCTAAAAAAATTTACACAAACTAGCACTCTCATGGAGTATATAGAGGCCTTCGAGGTATATGTTCATAAAACTACTCTTTTAGATGAAAATGCTTTAGATTGTTTCTTGAGTGGCTTAAAAGAAGAGGTGAGTTATCCAATCTTGATGCGAGGACCTAAAACATTACAACAGGCTTATGCATTGGCTAGAATGCAGGATGCCTATTTACAAATCATTTACCAACACCTAGCCACAATCAGAAAAAACCAGAACCCCAAAACACTGCCACCAACCTTACAGCTACACTTACCAAATGCCTAAACCTGCCTTTCAAGCCAATAGCCACCCCTACACCTCTCCAAACACCAAACTACCCCCTCTCCTACCCACCCCAAACGTTCCTAGACCACCTTACCCAATCTCCACAAAACCTATACCACCTAAAGGTTTACCCACGGAAAGAACCAAGAGATTGACTGATGTCAAAATTACTGAGAAGAGGACCAAGAACTTATATTTTTAGTGCGATGAGCGATACTCCCCCAGTCACCAGTGCAAAAAGAGGTATTTGCACTCAATTATAGTACATGAGTTGGATGATATCATAGAATTGGACTCAATTGAAGTACATGAGTTGGATGATATCACAGAATTAGAGGGGACAGGAGTAGAGGAGGTAGAGGAAGCCCCTATAATATCATTACATGCCATGGGAGGGTTGCAAGAGGCAATGTTTTCAACCATGAGATTGGTTGGGTGGCATGGGAAGAGAAGGTTACATTTGCTAGTAGATTCAGGGAGTACTTACAATGTGTTGGATCAAGCCGTTGCTAAGAGCTTGGGTTGTAAGATCTCCCATCTGGCTTAACCTTTGATTATAACCGTAGGTAATGGCCAAGAGGTGGTGTGCAGCCAAGGGTGTGAGTAGTTTGAATGGTAAATGTGTGGAGATACCTTTGTGACAGATTTTCTAGTAATACCACTTAGGGGCTGTGAGGCTGTTTTAGGAGTACAATGGTTAAGTACCTTAGGAAGTGTTGAGTGGAATTTTCTACAGTTAGAAATAAAGTTTGTGTTGGGTGGGAAGAGGTATAAGTTGGTAGGTTATGATAAAACTGAAGTTAAGGTGGTAAGCAGTCATAGCATGAACAAAATGCTATCTCAAGGGCAAACAGGCTATCTGGCTCGTATTGCTCTCCTTTCCATTGTTGACCAAGCTATTGAACCTATTCCTACTACCCTGATTCTGGTTATAGAAGAATATCAGGGAATCTTTAATAAGATCACTAGCCTACCACCAACTAGACCTCAGGATCACTGAATTCCATTAGTAAAAGGGGCTAGCCCTGTTAGCATCAGGCCCTACAAACACTCAGTCTTATAGAAGGATGCGGTGGAAAAAATGGTTAAGGAAATGTTGGACAGTGGCACAATCCGACATAGTGTCAGTCCTTATTCCAGTCCCCATCGTACTAGTGAAGAAAAAAGATAACACCTGGAGAATGTGTGTGGACTATAGAGAATTAAACAATAGGACTGTGAAGGACAAGTATCCTATCCCTGTTATAGAAGAGCTATTTGATGAGCTGTATGGAGCCAGAGTTTTTTCCAAATTAGACCTCACCACGGGATATTGGCAAATCAGAATGCACCCCCTGACATTCATAAAACTGCATTCCGAACTCATAAGGGGCATTATAAGTTTGTAGTAATGCCTTTTGGCCTGACTAATGCTCCCTCTACATTTTAGAGTCTCATGAATGAGGTGTTTAGGCCATTTTTGAGGAAGTTTGTGCTGGTTTTTTTATGACATCCTGATATACAGTGATAACTTGGCAAACCACATACAACACCTAAGAATTATTTTCCAATAGTTGCAGGATAATCAGCTGTATGCCAAGCTAAGCAAGTGTACCTTTAGGGCCGATAGAGTTGAGTACCTAGGTCATGTAATACAAGCAGGCGGGGTCTCAACTGATCCTAATAAGGTTCAAGCAGTAGCTTCTTGGCCCTTACCCTAGACTCTCAAATAGTTGAGGGGGCTTTTAGGGTTAGCAGGATATTACAGGAGGTTTATATAAGGGTATGGGGTGTTGAGCAAACCTTTAACTGACATGTTGAAGAGGGACGGATTCCAGTGGTTAGTGGCAGCTACGGAAGCATTTGAGTTGGTTAAATAGGCCTTGATAATTACACCAGTTTTGGCCTTACCAAACCCTGAAAAGACTTTTGTCATTGAAACTGATGCCTGTGACATTGGCATAGGAGCTGTACTCATGCAAGAATGACACCCCATTGCATATAGTAGCAAGGCATTAACCCCTAGACACCTGGGACTTTCTGTGTATGAGAAGGAATTAATTAAGGTGGTTCATACTATAAGAAAGTGGAGTCACTATATGAATTACAGGAAATTCATTATTCGGACTGATCATAAGAGCTTGAAACACTTATTGGAGCAAAGGATCACTTCTCCTATGCAGCAAAAATATATAGCCAAACTTTTTAGCTATGACTTCGAGATCACATACAAGCAGGGGAAGGATAATGTAGAAGCGGATGCCTTATCGTGGTTGCCTTCTGCAGAATTGGCCATAATCATTGTATCTTCTCCTATAGGGAGCTTGATTCTTGAAATAGAGAATAGCTGGCAGAATGATTCTCATTTGAAGCAAGTGGTTACAGATTTGCAATCGGGTAAGGGGGTGTCGGGAGGATACTATTGGGAAAACGGAATGCTTAAGAAAAAGGGAAGGTTAGTGGTGGGAGAAGATTTACAATTAAGGAATAAGCTCATCTCCTTGTTTGATGACACTCCTACTGGGGGGCGTTCTGGGAATCAAGCCACCTATAAGAGATTACAATTGATGTTCCACTGGAAGGGGTTGGAAAGGGAAGTGAGAAATTACGTGAGGGAATGTTCAGTTTGTCAACAATGCAAATATGAGACTAGCAAGACTGCAGGGTTGCTGCAGCCACTACCTATTCTTGAAGGAATTTGGTCTGATGTTAGCATGGACTTTATAGAAGGGCTTCCAAAATAGCAGGGTAAGGATGTCATTATGGTAGTTGTGGATCGGCTTAGTAAGTATGCTCACTTCATTGGCTTGAGTCATCCCTTTTCTGCTGAAGCTGTGGCCACAGCTTTTCTCAGTCATGTGTTTAAGTTGTATGGCCTAGCAAATAGCATTGTAAGCAATAGGGATCCCATATTTGTGAGCAAGTTTTAGGAGGAGTTGTTCAAGCTACAGGGAGTGGAGCTAGCCAAATCAACTGCTTACCATCCCCAATCCGATGGACAAACAGAAGTGGTGAATAGGTGCCTTGAGGCTTACCTACGTTGTATGAGTCATGGAAATCCCAAGCAATGGATGAGGTGGCTACCTATGGCTGAATGGTGGTATAACTTAAATTACCACACTGCGACTCAACTGACCCCTTTTGAAGTTGTATATGGTTTCCCTCCCCCAATTCATGTTCCATATTTTGCAGGCGATTCTAAGATTGACTCTGTGGACCAGTTCTTAATAGACAGGGAATTAGCTATGAGCATTATGAAGTACCATTTGCAGAGAGCTTAAAATTGCATAAAGCAGCAGGCGGACAAACACAGGCTGGACAAGAACTATTCCACTAGAGATTGGGTCTATGTCAAGCTACAACCTTACAAGCAGCAGAGTGTGGCTCGCAGAAGTAATCATAAGCTCTCCCCTCTGTTTTATGGACCATACCAAGTGGAGGACAGAATTGGGCAGGTTGCCTACAAACTCAAGCTGCCAGGTCATACTGAAATACACCATGTGTTTCACGTATCCTAGCTCAAGGCAAAGATCCCTAATACACAAGGAGTCAGTTTTCAGATTCCGGCGTAGTTGACTACTACACCTACTTCCAAGGCAATTCTAGACAAGAAAATAGTAAAAAGGGGTAATATAGCTGCTACGAAGGTATTGGTAGAGTGGGAAGGGGAAGGACCTGAAGCTGCCACTTGGGAGTTTGCATATGATTTACTGAAGAAATACCCTTCTTTTGACCTTGAGGCAAGGTCTTAAGGGGGCAGGATTATTATGAGTAAGACAAATACACAATTTCTATTTTTATTAACAATTGAATTTCTGTTATTTTTGTTGTAACCGCTTTAGTAAACGCTGCGTTTTGCAGCCTGGACTCATTAGACGGCTATATAAGCCACATGTAAAGTCAAATACCACATGATTGGTTAATTGAGAATTTCCCTTTCTCTCTCTAGATTTCTCCTTCTCCCTCTCTGCGATTCTGTTATTCTCTGTTTTCCCTGTTCTTCCCTGTTCTTCCATTGATTCTGCTATCAAAGGAACATATACTATTAGATATGGCAACTTTTAGAAACTTTGTGTTTGAACCTACGCTGAGGCTCTATATTGAAGATGGCAAGAGCAAGATCAAAATATAGAGACAACTGGGCGAGAACGAAAATTGTCTCAGGCAGGCAGGTTGCGGCACATAATGGATAAGTCACACCCCTCAAGTTAACTTTAAGAACGAAAACATGGCCTGCACAGAACGAGACAAGCATAGAAGCTATAGAAGTAAAGAGTGATATCAAACCCATAAAAAGCTTCCTCGGTAGATTCATAGCAAAATCCCTTTCTTGAAACCGAGACATTATAATCGTCAGGAAAATGACAAGTGTTGTCACTGAAGAACTGAGTGCTATAAGAGATGCAAAGGCCGATACTTTAAACTGAGTTTTATGCCCTAGAACCGGCTCGCCTGTGCTTTGATCGAGACTGCCTGGCACAGTTGCTGAAGTTGTGAAAGCAGGTGTTGCAACAAGGGAACATGATTCTGGCGTTTTTGTTAGCCAGACACTGCCTTCCTTCACGAGATGTTTATGCGATTCAGTGAAAATCTCTTGTCCAATGTCAAAATATGTTGTTTTATCAAAAATTTATAAGTGAAACTTTTCGTACAGTCCCGACATCAATCTCAAACAGAAACTAATTTATTAAATTGATCCAACTTACTTTCAGTTTAACTTGAAAGGGCAAATTCGGCTTTTCAACAAGCATCATAAAATTTTCCTTGAATAAATGATATTAAAATATTATTATCAAATTTGCAAATCGTATAATTCTAAATACATTTATTCTCATGATAATCCACAGATTAAAAAAAATATGGAATTCTTTTCCTTCCAAAAAAAATATGAAATTTTTTAAATATTACCATGACACCAAGAATTAATTGTGATATCAAGGCCTTAATGATGATACCTAAACTTGAACGCTTTTTGTTATTCCTAGTTAAGTTTATGATCCACTATATGAACTATCAAACATTATATATGAATGTAACCAATTGACCAAATACTAGGGCATCCCATTAAAAACATTTTATTGTCAAGTAAATCTTAAATTAACTTAAATAATTAGAGACACTTTCAACTTGGATTTGCTGTCTGAGACTATTCCATTTCAGAAGATTTTGCCCTTGACACCTTGTCAATGGACTGTACATATATACACACAAGGACAAAAATCTGTGTAGATGCTTGGTTAATATTTATGTAACCAAAGGTGTCGTTTGTCAGATTCTCATTAACAGAAATTTACTAACAAATTAGAATCCGCCCTTTTATTATCATCTACTTTATTGAAGATATAAATTGTGCTTCAAGTAAGCATGATGATACGCAGGACATGTGTATGCTTGCAGTTCATTTAAGGAATATCCACTCGTGGACAATCTCTTATTTTAACAGTGAAAGATTCCATCTATAATTCACAAGTGAGACAATATTGTATTTTTATTTCATTTCGTGTAATATTTTGTAACATATCTAGTTAAACCATTAACTCCGCCTGTGCGTATTTGCGCATTGCTGGTCCTAAGCCCGGGTAAAGGAGGAAGGTTGCATGGTAGGTCCACAGCCAATGCGTAAAACGGCTATAACTTCTCTATAGTCATGTCATTCTTTCATTATGGCCACCTAGCGTGGGATTTAAGGCTTAGTTGGTTGGTTGGTATATCTAGTTAAACCATTGTGCTCTTTCCTCTTTGTTAATTTCCATTCAACAATTATGGTATATAGTAACATTATCTATATCACAGAAGATCATAGTACTGTTTCAAACATACTTCTCCACATCATTGTTCTTTAGAAATTTCCTTGCCTCTAGATTACAAATATACAAACAGATTCAGAACAACAAAGGAACATCTACTATTAGATATGGCGACTTTTCGAAACTTTGTGTTTGTACCGACGCTGAGGCTCTTTATTAAAGACAGCATGAGCAAGATCAAAATATAGAGACAATTGAGCCAGCACAAAAACAGTCACAGGCGGGCAAGTTGCAGCATATAACGGATAAGTCACATACCTCAAGTTAACTTTAAGAACAAAAACATGCCCTGCACAGAACGAGACAAGCATTGAAGCTATGGAAGTAAAGAGCGATAGCAAGCCCATAAAAAGCTTCCTCGTTAGATTCATCGCGAAATCCCTTTCTTGAAAGCGAGACATGATAATCGTCAGGAAAATGGCAAGTGCTGTCACTGAAGAGCTGAGTGCTACAAGAGATGCAAAGGCCGATACTTTGAACGGAGCTTTATGTCCGAGAATTGGCTCACCTGTGCTTTGATCGAGACAGCCTGGCACAGTTGCTGAAGTTGTGAAAGCAACTGTTGCAACAAGTGTCGCAACAAGTAAACACGATTCTGACGTTTTTGTTAGCCAGGCACTGCCTTCCTTCACGAGATCTTTATGCGATTCAGTGAAAATATCTTCAGGAGTTTTTCCGTTATTATGCTTACTGAAGAAATTCGGCGGCATACTGTTCTTCACAAACTTATACCACTTGATTTCCCATTGCATCTGAAGAGCAGCTCCAGGAATTAGCCACGGTTTATGCTCTCCGAATTTAGCAGCAAGATGCCAAGCGCTGTTTCCTTCGTTGTCTACTTGACGGAAAACACTTTGTTTCAGTATTGTTTTCTTCAGTAACATTTGGTACACATCGGTTTGTCTGTGCTCTACAGCTAGCGGGACTATATTTTTGTTATCAGAATCAAGGTACTGAACAGCCACTGGGAAGGTATCGAGAATCTTTTCCACAACTTCTGTTACTCCCTTCCTCGCAGCTAATAGGATCGGTCTCTCCCTTCTTTTGAACTTATGAGCCGTGTTCATTCCATTTCTCGGAGGGAGTTCTGTGCAAATAAAACAAAAAAAGAGAATTTCAGTACATATCCAAGAACGACTTAAAAGCCCATTCGGGATTTAGTGTTGGCCTACCTTGTACGTTTTGATGAACTGTAGCCTTTTGAGATAGAGGAATTGATGATGGTTCTGCAAGTCTGGGATCCTGACCGTTGTATTTGTACCTGTGCCACGAGGGTCTTCCAACGAGTTGGTTCAATATTTGATTAGCCCACATGTGTCTCTCTTTCTTTTCTCTTATTTCCTTTATATTTGATATGCCTAAATTTAAATACATTGTTAGGCATCGATATCTGGATTGCCTCACATGTTCAGAGAAAGTTGTATACATACCGAATCCAAGAATAATCAGCATTGCAACGATCATGAAACTCGTGAACTGAAGAAATGGTGTGTAGTTCGGAGGAAAAAAAGGCTTCCTTCGGTAAGTACCTACGGAAACAATGCTTTTATTTTATCAGAGAAATCAAATTGAGTGTAAAACTATTGTTGCCTAGCTTAGCGCTTACCAATTGACGAGCTATTCTCTTGTGGTGGATTTTCTTCATCATATAAGTTGCCACTGATGCTTTTATTCCTTATCCGTAAAGCTGGAAGAACACGAAAAGAAACTCACTGAGACATGTATCTATGAGCATTAAAAAAGATAGGATATATGCTGTGTGAGATTAACTCACTTATAGCTTGAAATAAACTCCAGATCACATTCCAAAAGTTCATGCAAGTTGTATAATTTTCCGGATAATTCAGACTTGTATGGTATATTGAGTCGTCTTCATATTCATAATCCACAGGGTCAAATGGTTCTTCCTGATGCTTGTCAACTATCATATCTGTAACTTGTAAAAAAAACACAGCATTCAATGACTAACAACAAGATGCAGCCAGTTAATTTTTTAAAACATAAAATCCTTACAACGGTAGATTAGACGATCAAATGGTCGAAGGCGACTACCACTTTTAAAAGCATTCGATTTTCCAGCTAGAACATGGAGAGGAGACTGACCAGTTTCAATCACATAACTCACCAAATTCGGATAGCAGCGTATTATTTCACATGCCAAACCAAAATACTCTGAAGAGATGGCACAGTGAAGTATGGTATCGCCATTTCGTTTCCTGCACAAGACATAGTCGGCATCTTTAGGTGGTTGTTTGTGAAAAAAATACAGGCAGAGGAAAGCTTTGTTTCTTGCCATTGAGGACAGCCATGAAAAGAGGAGTGTCCCTTTCAAAGTTTCGAGCTTTAACGAGATTGGGGTCGTGTTTTACAAGATAATGACACATCTGCACATCTCCAATTGCCGCTGCGAGATGGAGGGGAGTGTTGCCTTTCTCATTCTTGATGTGTAGGACAGTTGGTGCTTTGGATCCAATGATTTGGACAAGTTTTAGGACAACCTGAGTTTAGCCATCAGAAACGGCGAGATGGAGAGCAGTGTCCTGTGTTTTTGTAAGTTTAGCTGATTGGAGATTAGGGTTGTTCTCATAAGCTTCAGCAACTTTATCCCAGTTGCCTTGAATTGCACTCTGAAATAATTTTTGTTCTTCTTCCATTTCCTATACTAATCAAGCTGTGACTGTTCTTTCTCTTTTTTATATCACCTCAAATTGTTATATAGGTTCTATGCTAATTGCTTACATAGGTCAGCTTGCATGATAAAGATTTGATTCCCACTTTTTACTTTACTTTGATTATCAAGGAAGCAATCTAATGTTCTTGTAATTCTTAATTCTCAATGATGTTACTTTATTTGATCTGTTTCTTAATCCCCTCAATAAGTTTCTTTTTCTTTTAACCTTTTACTTATTCACTGACTAGGTTAAGATCTGAATAATGTCTTTTGCATTAGATAAGAAAACGTTTGAGATTTGATTGATCATATAAGGAAAACACTTGTATTTCAACCGGCTTGTATTCTAGCATAAATTAAACAAAAATTATACCCAAATATTCAACTAAAAGAACTCCCCACAAGATCAACAATTAAACCAAACTAAGAATGGCCACAAAATTTCAAGAAATGCAAATAAGTACCTGCTTTTGTGCTCCACATGTCAGGTACAAAAACTTCCATTTATTTCCCGGAACACTATATCAGAACGTGTACATTCAGCAACTATATAGTGACAGAATTCGTGTCTACGAGTTGGCTTGAATTGTCGTAGTCGTGTGAGGGGGTCAGTTATGACACATATCTCTTTTGCTGGTTGGACATGCTTCCACCAGAAATCAGAGAGTGCCATTTTCAAAACATCCCAATATTCCGTATCTGGATATAACCTGAATAGACTGCCCCCTTTAGGAGTCCAAACATAAAAATCCTTCCAATCTCTGTCTAGCATCTCCATTAAACCCTCGGATTGAGGAATATAGTAATATAGAGGAATCTGATTGTAGTGCTCAGAATCAACAATAGAGCTCTGCCTTGAGTAGTTTCTTGTGCTACTTGAAGTCAAAGAAAATACAACAATGGCAAAGCTACTATATGCCAACAAGAAAGTTAAAATGTCAGTAAAGCCAATGACGCATTCTAGTTCAGAGAAAATAATCACTAATATATATAGCATAGAATCATATAACTTCATAAAACAAACAACATTGAAATAACTCTTTCTATAAATATGTATTCTGCATAACTGTTTCATTCGTTTATGTTATCTGATTAGAAAGAACAAGTGCAGCATTTCATTGAATTCAAAGTTCAGACAAAATAATTTTTTCAGTGAATATTCTAACGTGGCTTCAAGGATCAACACAAGTTTATTCAGTGATTGAGCAGAATTAAAAAATTAGACTCCGTCCATAGAACCTATTACTCAGTAATTGAGTATAAAGCTAAAAGAAAGGGGAAACTAAAAACATCATTTCAAGTTCAATTTCATATCCACATAGAAGAACACTATTAAAGACATAGAATTGCGTTAGTACTTGATACTTCACCTCTCATAATTGAGACATGTAGTAGCATTTGCTTGTGGATTTGAATCCAGATTCTGCTTCAGCTTGTACCAATGCGGATTTAAGACTACGAATGAAATGGAGAAGATAACAAAACCGAAGAGACTGAAAAAGGATGAAGAGAATTCCCAATTGATTTAACACAATAAGCCATTCCTAACAAAGTTTCAGAAAACAATCAACCGACCCTATAGAAAAAAGTAGCAATTCCTTTTCCGCATTCCAGTTTCCAAAAACAGCTGTGGTTCACCCGGTGACGGCGGCAGAAAATTTTAGGGTTACGGGTGAAGGGATAGAGAGGAAATAAACCTTAAATATTATACTTCCTCTGTCTTTTTAAAATATCTAATCTAAAATTAGATTACTAAAATACTTATCATTTACATTTTTTTAGGTTTATTTTTATTATTCATTCAATTATGTCCTTAGTATTAATTACACTTGGGTTGAAAATATAGGCATTTATTTCAGATATAAGGGTAAAGTAGTATTTTTAAATCTTTAATAAATGAGTTTATTAAGATGCGTGAAACATATAAGAAGACAAATAAAAGGGCTTCTTTTAAATATGGAGCAATTGGGCAAAATAATTTGGGCCATATAATACTTAATTGTAAGAAGCTCTTGAAAAGAAATCATATTTCTAAACAATACGTGAATCTAAAAACCACCGCCGACGCTTCCAATCTCATCATTTCTCTTTGCAAATCTCCTTCCCATAATCTACAAATAATGGTCGTCGATTTTTCCATTGTATTTCAGTTCGCTGCCATTCAATCGGCGTTTTAAACGGACGAGAAGATTGCAAACCTAAAACAGGTGAGTTTCTATTCTAATCTATAATCGTATTTTAAATTAACCTAATTCAAAATTTTCAAATGATTTTGTACGAAATTACACACACATACACTACAGAATCAACGACAAGATTTTGAATAGATGAACAAAACAAGCGATTAAAACAATAATTAGAAGTTGATTCCGATGTCTAGAGGAACATCTGGGAAATTGCTTCTTGCAGAGAAACATCCCTTCCGCAGCCAAAGAGGGGTGGTATTTGCCATTGCTCCATTTGTTGGACTCAATAAGTCCCTACTTTCTTCAACTTTATGGAACTGATAAATGATGATAATTTTGCATATTGTGCTTTATATACGAGGTTAAACTAGACAAATGAAACATGTTAAGTAAGTTATCAGTTTAAAAACAATGGCTGGCCTTGCCTATCTTATTTTGTATTCAGCATTTTTGTTTTAGTACCAGTTTAATTTGCAATGATTCTGGTGGAACCATGTGCCTTCTACTGGTGGCCGGTCAAAAGAACTGCAATGTGGATGTATCTAGTGCACATCACACAAATTCTCTAGGTTATGAATTGTTCCAACTTTAGTGTGCAAAATTATACCCATCTATTGAACTCTTAGGATGATAGGTTCCAGCACTGTCACCATTGAAGAGGAGTGGTAGAAGGGAACTTGATTTTGTTCACAATTACACACTCATATCTTAGCCTTGACTTGGATGTTCTTTGACTACTAGTAGAAGATCGATCTATTCTCACCAAGGAAAAGTCCTCTTTCATTCTCAGGTTCAATTAACTGAAAGGATTTGAATTATTTTAGAGTGGTGAGAGTCAGCCGGGATAGATAACAAAGCTCATCAAAGGAGTTATGCTAAACTAGAGGTAAACCTACAAACATTCATCTCTAATTTCTGTAATTTTATTTTATCTTTTTTTAGCCTTTGCATGCACAAATCAATTACGATATTAGATATAATGTTGATTAAACTAGTTTTAAAACTAGTATAATGTTTATTATACCAGGTATAAAAATGAGTCATACAAGAATATAAACTGGTATAATGTTTATCAAACAAGTTTTAAAACTGGTATAATATTTATTAAACAAGTTTTAGAGCTGATATAATCTTTATTAAAGAAGTTTTTGAATTGGTATAATATTTATAAAACAAGTTTCAGAAATGGTATAATGTTTATTATACCTGTTATAAAACTGGTATAATCCTTACTATGAATGAAAATAAAGATATAGACTGATATAATCAAACTACTATAACACTTATTATACCAGTTTGATTTCCATTATATACCGGAGTACAAACTTTGAATCAGGCTTAATGTCTTGTATCAATTTTAATGGTATAATGCTATAAAACAAATATTTATACCTTAACTATATAATGCTATTGTAAAATGAATAATGAATGCAAAAAACTATATGTTTAATAATTTCAGTTGAGTTCTGACAGAGAAATATGGAGGTCTATATGGGACTAATCATTGTTTTTAAAATTTCAATTTCATTTATTTTTTCGTACTTTTTTATGCTATTTGATGTTGGATCATGTTCATTAAGTCCTGCTTTGTCTTAAATGTTGAGTTATAATTGTAGTAGAAAATTGAAAGTATGGTATGAATGAACCAAAAGACTAGTAAAATATGCTTCTCTATTAGTTTTTAGGAAATTGTTCATTTAGTACAATCATTTAACTAATATCTGTTTGTCAATGTTATATCCATAGTTATTGAAGCCACACCTTACGCAGGGCACAAGGTCCTACGCCTCGCCATACATCAGGTATAAGATCAATGCAACTAATATGTTTGGTCGTGGGTTGTACCGAATGTTCTTGCGCTACATATTACAAATTTCTCATAAAAAAGTGTACAAATTATTTATACAAAAAATGAAGAATAAATAAATTTTTTTTATCAATTTGCCTTTTTGTTCCAAGCGTACACATTTTTTGCGCCTTGCACCTAGGCGATAAGATCAACTCGAGCACCTTGAGGGCGCCTTGCGCCTAGGCGACAAGATCGACTTGAGCACCCTGCACCCTTACTATGATGATATTTGATAGAAACAAGTATTGATTAAAAAACAAAACAAACATAATAAAAGTATAAAAACTTTATACCATATATAAATCTGTTGTACAAATCTTTTACCAAATATCTTAAACAACCACCAGTTGTAAAATTTTTATAGTAATTGCCATAATTTAACAAACAAAGAGATACACAATAATACATTCCTTATACCATCAGATGTCCTATTGATCAAACTTATTACATACACTGCTCCTAACTTTGTCCATTGACTTACACATAAATAAGTATAACACATATTATACCAACTATCAAAAGTCTATTGTACTAAAGTTAAACTATTGAATAACGCTATAATGGACCACAATAGCAAAATCCTCCATCTAAACTGAAATCTCAACTCAAAAAATCCTGCAAAAACTCAAAAACATGAACAAGAAAAATTTCAATTCAAGAACAGCAAAAAATCAACAGGTATAATTCATATTGTATCAAATATAAAAAAAAGTATAACGTTTATTATACCAAAGCTAAACTAATAGAAAAGCATAGAACCACAGCATAATGAACTACAAGCAAAAATCTCCATCTAAACTGAAATCCCAACAAAAAAATAGTTATCTTAATTTTAATCCATAATAGGGATTATACTAGTTTTAAAACTGGTTTAATAAGGGTTATACTAGATTTTGAACTCGTATAATAAAAATTATACCAATCTTGGAACTGATATAATAAACATTATACCAATTTTAGAACTAGTACAATAAGGATTATACCAGTCTTAAAACTGGTATAATAAACATTATACCACTTTTAGAAAAGGTATAACACATCATACGACCAATATAGTAACAATAAAAACCATGTAATATGTTACCCAATAAAACTACATGAAAATTATAAAAAGATATATAATAGAACTAACAAGTAACACAAAACAAAAGAGGTATAGTAGAACTAACAAAAGAGGTATAATAGAATTAAAACACTCAAACAACATATATTATACCAGAAAAAAAAGAGGTATAATAGAACTAACAAGTAGCAGAATCAAAAAACATAAACAAATCCAGGATGACATTACCAAGACAAATAAGAAGCAAGATATAATATATGTTAAACCATAACTAGAAAAAGTATAACACATATCATACGACCAATAGAGTAACAATAAAAATCATGTAATATCTTACACAACAAAACTACATGAAAATTATAAAAAGAGGTATAATAGAACTAACAAGTAACACAAAACAAAAGAGGTATAATAGAACTAACATAAGAGGTATGGTAGAACTAAAACACTTAAACAACATAAATTATTCAAGAAAAAAAAACGAGAGTCATACATGAGAATGAAATACCAATTTTAAAGCTATGCTCATCCACATTCTCAGTATTAATGTTCTCAAGAATAACGCGCCTAAAATCAGCGTCGTTAATGGACTTCTCAACAATAATACCGCATGTTTCACCATTAACTGATTCAAAACCAAATGTTCACTTTCCTCTATAGTGCAACACAATAGCAACACGATCCATAACTAGATTAAAAGGATGAAAAGAGATGAAATCCTGAAATTATAGAGACATCAAAAATAGAAATCAAATAATTGACTAAAAAAGAATGAATACATATTGTCTTTAAGATGGCTGTTAAATGTGCATAACAAACTAGAGCAACTGCATATATAAGACAGGTAATGTGTGGGTGTGCAAGTTTGCAAATAAAGAAAAGGTTGAGCTTTTATGAAGTCAACCCAAAAGGGATGTGACATAAACAAGAGTTGAGCTTTTATGAAGTCAACCCAAAAAGGATGTGACATAAATAAAAGTTGAGCATTTATACTCACAATCATTCCAACATGTGCACAAAGATAGAAGTCATTGGTCTTTGGGTGGCAGACTTGATTGTCAATTATGGCCCCTACAAAAAGAAAACAACATTATCAAAATTCAAGTTGAAATCACTAACCAAGAGTAATAGCGAGAATTTGGAGGTTTACTAGGTGGAACCTTGTCGGGTGATCCAGGCTGATAGCATAAAGCAACTATAAAGATCAAAAATAGTTATTTATAGCAGAGATCCAACAACAGTAAAACCTAATTATTCCCTTAAATCATGAGTATTTACTAAATCAGCAGACCAATTATCACATTCCAAATAATTTATCATGAGATTAACACATTAACTGTTCGAGAAATTGAAATAAAAGGCAAAGAAATACCGATTTCTCATTGCGATCTCTCTCAGCAGCAGTGTAGTTCTTAGAAGTGCAAATCAGGCGATGTTCATTCTTCCAATAGATATATGCAAATAATAACAAAAACCTAAACCCTTACATTTCTGCATCAATAGCAAACACATAAATAAACAAAATCCAATAGTAGAATGCCAAAGAAACTTCGAGAAATTAGAAGAATTGAAAAAATAATCACATAAAATATGAAATCAAGAGGCAGAATAGAGAACAATTGAGGAGCTGGAAGTCATTTCGTCGAAGAGAGTAGGCTGGAGAAGAAGAGAGACAAGAACCTAATGAAAAGATGGACGAAGAAGCAAACATAACTAATCGAAGAACATAAATCTAAGAATCAGAAAAAAAACAAAAAAATCAAAATAATAATTACCTGAAAATCCAGAGATTTGAAAACGAAAACGCTAGAAGAATAGCAATTGATATCGACACAGAATAAGCTAAAAGAGATCGAAAATCAACTATAACAAAATAGAATACAGATCGAGAGCAAGAACAGGAGAAGAAGTCGCAAATTTAAGAAGAACATATTGTAAGTGAGGGAGAACGAAAACAGAGAAAAACCAAAGTTATATATTCACGTATTGGCTAAAAGTGAAAGTTAAAATATGAGATAATTAGAAATAAATGCCATTTGAGACAATTTTATTAATAAATCTAACTTCAATGCCTTCTTTACAATTTTTCTTAGAAAAATAAGGGGCTTTTACATAAATGGGTAAGAAAGATAAAATAATTTAGGCCAAATGTCATAAAAAAGGCAAAATAGTTCCAAGCATGTCATCCTTGCAAAATAAGTACAAAACCCCTCCCCCCACACTCTGTACACGCACACTGTTGCACTTTATTTTTAATTTTTTGATTTGTTTTGCATTTATCTTTCAAACCGTTCATTTTTCGACAGGCCGCTTTAGAGTTTTTTGACCGTCTCTTTTTTTTTATCTTCGAAAATAGATCCGTGATTATATATTTTTATCGAGTTTTTTTTAACTGTGAGATATCCAATGGATATCTAATAGAAGTCCAATAGAAATCATCAAAACTAGAACACCTTTAAATAATACATGATTGTCCAATTTTAAGAGGTAGGGGACTCCTAAATTATACCTGTAAAATATTAGCAATGGTCTCAGTGGTAGCAGTTTGTAAAGTTACCACATAACGATGGATACAACGAAATTTTCAGTGATTTCTTGGATATCTATAGATGATCTATAGGAAATCTATTGGATAAAAAAATGAAGAAAAGTCACAGTGGATGTCATTTCAAAGATAAAAATAAAACGAACAAAAAACTCCACAGCGACATGTCGAAAAAATAAACGATTTGAGAGATAAATGAAAAATAAGGAAAAAAACAAAAAAAACAAGCAACATGTCAATTGTGTAAATAGAATTGAAAAAAATGAGGAAGTTAAAATATCTTTAACAAGCATGATAATCTTTTAGATATTTTAACAAATCTGTAATTAATTTGAAAAAAGTGCCCCATTATGACAAATTCCCTATTAATAACTTTGGAGATGCAGCCCGAGTCCAACCCAAGCCTGAAAATGTAAATAATGGACCGGATCAAACTTGGATTGATATATTTTACTAAAAATTCTGATGAAGCTTGGCCTGAACCGAGTATTGCCTGGTGGATGAACCGGTCTACGCACCATTTCTGGAATTAGGAATAGAAAAGGCAACGAAGGTCGTCATAGAGTTAACACTTGCTTGCATTTCTTAAAATTTTATGGCTATTCTTAGTTTGGATCAATTGTTGATCTTGATTCAGTTGAATATATAGGGATAATCTTTATTTAATCTATATGCCAGAGTACATGCCAGTGAAGCAAGGAGACCCCCTATTGCCGTTTATTTTTGTGCTTACTGTGGAGGGCTTAAAATAACTTATGGATTGTAGTATCAGGGAGGGTGTGTTACCTAGTTTTCTGTTAGAGGAGTCTCTTCCTGACATTTCGTTATTGTAGTTTATAGACGATACTATTTGCTTTTTACCGGCAGAGGAATCTATTATCCCTAGTTTCATTTGCTTCTTGAGGTGTTTTGAGTTAATTTCTGGCCTTCGTATAAACTTCCATAAGAGTGCACTAATGGGTATTCATGTTCCTGAAAATTCGCTTGCATTATATGCGACCCTATTTGGCTATAGATTGGAAAATTTTCCTATTAAATATTTGGGTGTCCCACTTTTCATAAATCAACTAGCTACCACGGCTTGGGATCCGTTGATCGCTAAGTTCAAGAATAGTTTGGCCAATTGGAAAGGAAGTTGTTTATCTTACGCGGGAAGAACCATTCTCATTAAATCGGTACTGTCTTATCTTTCGATTTATTTATTATCTTTTTTTAGAATTCCCATCTTTGTGATTACCATTTTAAATCGATCGATGAATAATTTTTTACGGCAAGGTGACACAAACACAAATGGCTTATGCAAGGTAAGCTGGGATACTATTTCTCTACCGCAGCATCTGGGAGGATTGTCCATCCGAGACCTCGAGCTAGCTAACACTAGCTTACTTTTTAAGTGGATCTGGAAGATGAGAATTACAGATATAAACTCCCTTTGATACATTTACTGCATTCATAGATATGGGTTACGAACTTGGCATGATTTAATCAATCACGATTCTAAAGCTTTGTCTCCGTTGTGGCGTGGGATGATTAAATGTTATTACAAAACTGAAGGGAGCTGAGATTTTTTCAATATGCACGTGCGAGTTAGAGTTAGTGATGTACGAATGGGCTTGTTTTGGCATGACAACTAGACCCCAATTCCTCTCTTAAGTCCATCTTCTCGGATTTATTTGTTCTTTATAACGGAAAATTCCCCACTATCACTAAAGGGTGCGGTTTTCTCTTCGCTAATCAGCCTCAAACTCGGCCCTTTTGGAAAAGAAGTTTGCGTATTATGAGGCAGCAGAGTTGTATGGATATAAAGGCATGGATTGGGTCTTCTTGTCTAACTCTTTTTCTTACTTTGGGATCCGTGGGACAACCTATCTTTGGGTCTAATGTTGACCGATTTATCTAGGATATCGGAGTCAAAAAGGAATTCTCGGCCGCTTCCTTTTTTGCTGGTTACTATTAATAGGCACGTTGGACTCCACCTTCGAAGGATTTCAATCTTATTTGGAATGCAGTTTTGCTACCCAAAATAAAATTTTTTGGGTGGCTTGTATTTCATGAAAGACTACCGATGCATAAATTTTTATGGAAACGCGGCTGTAACTCAATCACAAATGACATTTGTCCCTTTTACGTAAGCTCGAAATCCTTATACCATTGCCTCTTCTTTTGCCAGGCGTGTTTTACAGTATGGAGGGATGCATTCCAATGGTTGGTTATTTGTTGGCTATGCCGTATTCGGGGTATAATTTTTTACAACTATGGCATTCTTTTTTCATAAGGGGCATTTATCGTGAGTTTGGGACTTCGTTGTAGTTTATAATATCATGGAATATATGGAGAAGGCAAAACAAGCAAATTTTCGAGGGTGTGACCATGACTAGGGACATACTTATAGGTAGCATTAATCTGTGCTGGTTTCTTTTTAATTCTCGTAAGCAAACTGTTTGTATATCGGTTTCAGATTCATTTACGAATCCGAGCTTTCTTATTTTGCAGCTTCATTGTAATTACTTTTAGTTCTTAATTTGAGAACCATTTATTAATAAAAGATAGGTGGGTGTTTTGTAGGCAAGCGGGGGAACCAACCTAATTGGAGACTCCGCCACGAAATTTTCATCCGCTCAAAACTTTTAGCCGTTGGGGGGACACACTGTCCCTCCGAGGGTTTTTAAAAAAACATGCCAGTTATAATATAACCTTTATCCTTTTATGATCAATTCCACACAATATACATCATCTCGCTCAAATGTTTCCTCATCTAATGCAAAATACACTATATAGATCCGAACCTACTCAGTGGAATTAGAAATAGGTTAAAAGAAAAAAAAACTAATCGAGGCAGTGACGAATTCAGACTTTATTTTTCATGGGATCCAAGTTTTAATATACAAATAAATTTTACTTTTAAACATGTATAAATAATAGTCAATTTAATTATATTGAGATAAAAAATTTCATTTACACTTTTTCTATAGAAGTAAAAAGCTAGAAAATAGTAAAAAGAATATGAGAAGTCAATAAATTTGATTGATGATAGAAGTATTTCAATACAAATTAATTAATGTGAGGGGTTCAATCACATATTTTTATGGTGTCCACATATTTAACTATATATAATGTAATACTATATATTTTAAAAATATGGGGTCTATGGACCCCACTTGAATGAACATGGAATCACCCCTGAATTGAGGGATTAAGAAACAGATAAAAGCAATATTATTAAAATCGGACCGGTCAGTTCAACTTGAAAAATCGAGAATTGCAATGAGTCGGCCTGATTGATAAATAATAACGATTCAATAGAAAATCGAATTAAACTGGTTTGAATTGTTAAAAACCGATGAACCAGTCAAAACTCGGTTTTCATGAAATCTACATGAACTTGGAAAATAATTAGAGTATTTATATATAATTAATCACTCTTATGGAATATAATTATTTCTTATTTATTACTTGACTTTTTTCTTATGAAATCTACACAAATCTAAATATAATTAAAAATTTATATTTACATATATGTTCTCACTTTCATGAAAGATAAATAATTAATTATTTATTATTTGACTTTTTTCTTATGGAAAATCTATAGGTGTAATTAGGAAATTTAAATTAATGGTGAAACCGTTATGAAATATTATTATTTATTTATTGTTTTTTACTTATTGTATATGGAAGAAATAAGTACTCTAAATCATTATTTATCTTACATAATGACTTATAGAAATATATATATATATATATATATATATATATATATATATATATATATATATATATAGGGAATTCAGTAGTGCAGTAAAAAGGTTAACTCATGCTCATCATGGTTATAACCAACTAATTGAAGTTTCAAAAATCTATCTTTTATGCCTATGATAAATTGCAACTAAGCTGAAAATATATTTTTTTTATAAATAATAAGTGTTAGAAGCCATAGAAGAAGATAAGCATCCCAACTAGGTTGGCACCCTTATCATAACTACAAGACAACTAACCTCAAATCAATTAAAAGGATCCTTGAGAAGAGGACAAAGAACTTACAAAGAGAGAATTCTCAAAGGGTTCATAATTACATCTGAGAAACTAAAGTGAAAATCATGTACAAAACTCTGCGAAAAATAAAGCTAGGCTAATCCCCTTGTACAAAAAATCATCGTGTAACACAATGTCCTCAAAAACTGCTTTGTTCCTACTCTTCCAAATCTCCCAACTTAAGATCATCCAAAGTGAAGAACCAAAATGTTTAGCATTATTACACGAAAACAGACCAGTCCACTAATGATAAAAGTCTGAAGCTTTCCTTGGAATTACAAAATCGACACCCACCCAATTAAAAAGAGAAGACCAAATAGTTCTACTATACTTACAATGGGTAATAATATCCTTAACCAGAAGAGATTGAAATCATATATTTTTATAGATTTAATTTCAGCATTTTTATTTTAAGCATTTAAAACAATCAACAAACCCCCCTTGTTTTATTTTTATTGCATTTTATTGGTTATCAACTTGAGTATAATCGATTACTTAGTCCCTGCGGAGACTAAGTAATCGATTACTTAGTCCCTGTGGAGACTAAGTTTTTAATCATATATTTTTATTCATTTAATTTCATCATTTTTATTTTAAGCATTCAAAATAATCTCCAAACCCCCCTGTTTTATTTTTATTGCATTTTATTGTTTATCAACTTGAGCAGAATCAATTACTTAGTCCCTGTGGAGAGGATCCCGCTTGCCACTACTGCAGATTTATTTTTTTGGTGTTAAACGATTTATATTGATTATTTTTGGCGATTTTGACACTCGTATAGTCAATACAAACCCTCCACCAGTTTTGAACTCGGGTTTGAGATTCGACCAAATTTGACGAGTGTCAAAATCGCCAAAAATGAATATAAAAAGCCTTTTACTCTTGAATAAATAATTTTTTAGCAGTGGTAAGCGGGATCTTCTCCACAGGGACTAAGTAATCAATCTTATTCAATCTAACAACCAAGAAAATAAAAATAAAAAATAAATAAAAAGGGGGTTTCAGATTTATTTGGATGCTTAAAAATAAAAATGCTAAAAATCAAAGAAAAAATATGTGATTAAAAACTCTTCCGATTAAAGATAATCTCAGCTTAGTTGCAATTGATTATAGGCACAAAAGATAAATTTTCGTAACTTCAGTTAGTTGGTTATAACTATGATGAGCATGAGTTAAACTCGTTTTCTAAATACGGGATTGATTTAGGTGACCTAAACCAAAAACTCTCGATTATCAAACACAATTGCAGAAGCTAACAAGATTTAGTTATAAAAAAGCATTAAGTTTTGAAGAACCACTTTAAATCAAAAATTATTATGAGCATACAAGATTGATATAAACCGAATAAACCACGAAAACTTGTTAAAGAAATCGTTTGTTACAAGTTTTCATTAAACTATGATGAGCATAAATTCAATGAAAATAACGATTCATTATTATTCCAAAAACAACAATTGGCCAAATTGAAGAGATTAAAATGATAATGAGAAAGATATTACCGGTTTAATCAAAAACTGAAATTCGTAAGAACGTGCCTCACAATTAACAACTAGCTTCGAGATTACTCCTCAACCGAAAGATAAGAAATTTAGCTATTCGTAATTTAAATAAAAATAAATGAAACTCTTATTGAAAACATAAGAACAAATTAAGAACCACGTTTTTACTAGAGATCATTGAAATAAGAGATTGTTTCTTTTCTGCTAGAAATCCATGCTTAAATAAGCTAAATAAATCCTCACCAACTAGGAAAAGAATATCTCATCAATAAATTCAAAGACTAAGTAGGCTAAAAAAATTGCTAAAGAGTTCAATAGAAAAAGATGAGAAAAGGAAAACAGATAAATGTGAATAAATTCTCAAGCTAATCCGGAATTCTCTTGATATGGTGAAGATTGAAGTTCCCAAATAGTCTTAAAAAAACAATGAGTAGCTCCGAAATAGCTCCCAAAAATGCTTCAATAGTCTCCAAGCTTGCCAAATCAACTCAAGACTTGAATAAGCACAAATTTAATCCAAAATAAGCAGCAAGCCATCCAAATAATAAAATAAAACAACTTTAAAATATGAATAATTTGGATATTATCAAATCTCTCCACACTTGCTTTTTGCTTGTCCTCAAGCAAATAATAAAAACTCAAAGAAGAAGGAACTAAATTAAATAAAAGATCCTAAATATCTTCACAAAGACAGTCTTATTTTTGCCAATATTTTGATAGAGAGCCTTTTAAAGCTAAAGTAAACCAATTGACAGATTTCCTTTTAGAAAGTATATGGCCCTGCTCGAAAACCTAACCCCAAGAATTTTTACCAACTATAAACATAAACATGTAGTTAATTGCTCTTAAAGTTGAGAGTTTACCTTAGCCTCCTATTTGGAGTTCTTTGTAGCCATAAGAAGACTTATTCTGATCTTTTATTAAAGTTATTGTACATTTCACTTGGTGGGGTCCCTAGACACTAGCCATAAAATAATTTTTTCTCTTGTTTTCTTTTTTTATAGCAAACTTTCCATTTTTTTTACTTTTTTTATTGCCTATATTTGCTCTCTTTTTTTCTCTCCCTATGAAAGAGTCTTCACCCGGTTGTTAGTCACAGTTTGCTCTTTCCTCTAGCGGTCCTTTAAAAGAGTCTTCACCCGGTTGTTAGCCGCAGTTTGCTCTTTCCTCTAGTGGTCCTATGAAAGAGTCTTCACCCAGTTGTTAGCCACAGTTTGCTCATTTTGTTTATTTGTGGAACTCACAAACAGAAAATAACCACCAAGATCAATGTTAGAAAAAATGTATGGTCTCGATAAAGCTTCCATGTTACAAAGAATCTAAATATAGGCTAAGTCCAAGTTGAGCCCATGTAAATTATACAATCATGTGTCACTTTTCAATCATTTAATCGAGGCTAAGCATCTTACAAAACAACTTTTAGATTTCAATCATTTGGGCATCTGTTTCTTAAATTGATTCTGGATATCAAAATATGGCTAGATAAGTCAGAATTGGTACTTGTTTAATTAATCCATTTAAGTGACATCCTTTTTACTAGAATTATGCTTACTGAGGACAATCAAAATCAAAAGCAATTTTAAAAGCAAGTATCAAAAAAATTCAAATATTTCAGCTAAAATCCCCTCCCCCACACTTAAAACCATAAATTTCCACATTTATGTAAAAAAGAAGGTAGACAAAGATGAAGGACAAGAAAGATTCAACCTGAAGTGGGTAGAAGGAATATGGGAAGACTTGAGGTTGCTACTGCTAGGACTGAACAAGCTAGAATTAATCAATGAGCTGCATCAATGGCTCTATCATGAGCCCACCTTAACATTTCATTATTAATCATTCAATTATAACCCATTTAGCTCATTATGCTCAATCCTTCATTAAAGCAAAACTTTTCACCTAAAAATGAAAAATTTATCAGACCAAAACCAAGCTTGAAGATAATTGAAAAATACTCTTACGCCCTAAAAAGGAAAACGAAAAACAAACAAAAACAAAAAAAAACAAAGAAACTTAAGTAATAAAATTGGGTTGCCTCCCAAAAAGTGCCTTAGTTTGACGTTGTTTAGCTCGACATTACCGTTGCCTCGTTATGGCTCGGAGCTTGGTTTATCCAATCTGTACTCTTTAGTCCCTATTGCCTGAAATCCCTCATAGAGGGGTTTAAGGCTGTATCCATTAACCTTGAGAATTTTACCTGATTCCAAACTTTGAATTTCTACTACATCGCGAGAGTAAACATTAGTAACAATAAAAAGCCCTATCCATCTAAAACGTAATTTCCCGGGAAACAGTTTCATTTTTGAATTGTATAGTAAAACTTTTTGCCCAATTGAAAATTGTTTACGAGAAATTAGTTTATCGTGAAAGGATTTTATTTTCTCTTCGTAAAGTTTAGAACTCTCATAAGCATCTTGCCTTAACTCCTCTAGTTATTGCATTTCCAATTTCTGTTCCTTACCTGCCTTATCTATTTTGAAATTAAATTCGTGAATGGTCAAATATGTTGTATGCTCAATTTCAACAGGAAGGTTACAAGCCTTACCATAAACCAAACGGAATGGAGACATACCAATTCGAGTTTTCAGCACGGTACGGTAAGCCTACAAAGCTTAGCGAGTCGTAGACTCCATTGCTTCAAATTTTGACCTATTGTTTTCTCAATTATAGATTTTATCTCTCGATTGGAAATCTCCGCTTGATCGTGTGTTTGAGGATGGTAGGCTATAGAGGTTCGGTGCTCCACTCCATACTTCTCTAGGAGTTATGCCAAGATTTTATTGCAAAAGTGGGTTCCTCTATAGCGGATTAAAATTTGTAGTACTCTAAAACTCGAAAAAATGTTAGTTTTCACAAAATCTGCTACAACTCAAGAATCATTAGTACGGGTGGCTTTTGCTTCCACCCATTTTGACATATATTCAAAAGCTAAAAGAATGTAAGAATTGCCAAAAGAATTCGGGAATGGACCCATAAAATCAATTCCCCATATGTCAAAAATTTCACAAGCTAAAATTGACCTTTAAGGCATTTGATCTCTACGAGTTAAGTTACCCGTTCTTTGACAATTATCACAAGCATGACAAAACATACAGGCATCCTTAAAAATATTCGGCTAATATAATCCACGTTCAAGCACTTTTTGAGATGTCCTTTTGGGACCAAAATGACCACCGCAAGCATAAGAATGACAAAATCGTAAGATAGATGATGTTTCCTCTAAAGGTACACATCGCCTAATTACTTGGTCAGAACAATGTTTCTACAATTAAGCTTTATCCCACATATAATATTTTGACTCCTTTTTAATTTTATCTTTTTCAGTTCTAGTTAGTTCCTTTGGTAAGGTACCAGTTCGAGGAAATTCACAATATCAGCATCCCAAGGTGTTATTTGTTTGATGGAAAATAAGTGCTCATCTAGGAAGTCATATTCAATTGGTGTTGCTTCCTCTCCATTCACCAATCTGCTCAGGTGATCTGCTACAAGATTTTTCGATCCTTTTTTATCTTTGATCTCCAAATTGAATTCTCACAAAAGTAGAATCCATCGAATTAATCTTGGTTTGGCCTCCTTCTTAAGCAAGTACTTAAGAGCTGCATTGTCAAAATAAACAATACTTTAGTACCCAATAAATATGATCGAAATTTTCTAAAGCAAAAACAATGGCTAAAAGCTCCTTCTCCGTTGTAGAATAATTGCGTTGGGCATTGTCAAGTGTCTTAGAGGCTAGTATATGACGTGAGGGTTTTCATCAACTCTTTGACCCAAAGCAGCCCCCACCGCATAATTGCTTGCATCACACATGATTTCAAAGGGTTTGTCCCAGTTTAGAGGCTGCATAATGGGTGCAAAAATCAGCCTCTCCTTTATCTCATAAAAAGCAGATTTGCATTTGTCATTGAAGTCAAAGTCCACATCTTTTTGCAAAAGTTGGCTCATCGATTGTGCAGTTTTAGAAAAGTCCCTTATGAACCTCCGATAAAAACCTGCATGGCTAAGAAAAGTATGAACCTCCCTCACAGTAGAGGGTTAAGGTAAAGGCTTTATAACTTCAATCCCCTTTTGAGAAATAATGTGTCCAAGTATCAAACCTTTATCAACCATAAAATGACACTTCTCGTAGGTCAAAATCAGATTTGACTCTAAACACCTTTTCAATATTTTAGCCAAATTATCTAAGCTTTCATTGAATGATTCCCTATAAACCGTAAAATCATCCATGAATACTTCGTTGCAGTTCTCTACATACTCGGAAAAAGTACTTACCATGCACCTTTAAAAAGTGGAAGGGGCATTACACAAACGGAAAGGCATGCATCGATATGCGAATGTTCTGAATGGGAAAGTAAATGTTGTCTTCTCTTGGTCCTCGGGAGCAACCGGAATTTGATAAAAACCTAAATGACCATCAAGACAACAAAAGTGAGTTTTTCCTGCCAATCGTTCAAGCATTTGATCAATAAAAGGGAAAGGGAATGGTCTTTTCTAGTTGATGCATTAAGTTTACGATAGTCAATACAAACCCTCAGGGGCGGCACCAGGCAGGGGCTCGCAGAGGCACCTGCCCACCCGGCGCTGGTAAAAATCAGTGTTTCTCGATGAGCATGCCTTCCCTATATACTCATTGTTGCCTCTTTCACTATTAGTAGGAGATAAGAAAGGGAAGAAAATGCCTAGTAAAGAAAAGGATGATGAGTGAGTTTGAGTTGAACTATAATGGAGAGTTCGAGACAGTAAGAGAGAGATAGAAGAAAATGAAGGTTAGGTGAAATGTTTTTTTCTTTAGGTAGAAGAAGATGAGGTGGCATTAGGATTAGAATAATAACAGTTGTGGGCCCAAAACTTTTAGTTTATACAAAAGGTAAATAAGTAATTTAAATTATGCTTTAAAGTAGGTGAAAAGCCTGTGGTTTTTTACTTTTTTTTAAATAAAATCTTTTATTAATGCTAAGTTGGAAATTGATTGTTGACAATAATTTTTAATATGAAGAATTTATTTTATTTGGCTTTTCTTGAAAATTTTAATTATATATTATAGAATATAGATAGATCATAATTAAATTTTACCCACTGATTTATAATTTAATTTCACATCTAAAATTTTTAATTTAAATGAGTACACTTTTGTTCGAAACAAAAAATTTATATACCGGTTTAATCTAACCATTTGTAACCATTTTTTGTTTACACATTAAAAATATATGTTTTTACCTATCAACTTTTAACTGGTCAAAATTTCTTTCACTGATCGAATGTATTTAGTAAAATGTTCGCCCATCCAATGGGAGGATCCTAGCACCGCCACTGGAAAACCCTCCACCCGTTTTGAACTCGGGTGGGAACTAATTCATTGGATTCATTCCGCACTACCGTAACTCCCGTCTTTTTGGCAACTACTTGGACAGGGCTTGCCAATAATTTGATGGGTGTCAAATCCACCAAAAATAATTCTTATTACTTTATTGATTGGATTTGTAGTTTGAGTAAGTAGTGTCGAATCCATAGAGACTAATAAAATCAATTTCATTCAAATTAATGACCAACAAAAATAATACAAAATAAATAAAAGGACGGGGGGGGGGGGGGGGGGGTTGAAATTGTTTAACGGTTAATAAGAACTATATTAAAAAAGCAAAAGAAATAAACTATAAAAATGAAATTCTCTCGATTAAGGAAGCTTTTAGCTAGGTTGAAATTAATCATAGGCACAAAAGATATATTTTCGAAACTTCAATTAGTTGGTTATAACCATGATGAGAATGAGTTAAATTCTTTTTCTAAATATGGGATTCATATTAGATGAGCTAAACCAAAAACCCTCGATTATTAGACGCACTTGCACAAGCTGTTAAGATTTAATCATCAAAAAGCATTAAGTTTTAAAGAACCAACTTTAAACCAAAATCATGATGATCGAGCAGAAATATTGATTTAAATCGAATAAACTACGAAAACTTGTTAATGAAATCGTTTGTGACAATTTTCCATTGAACTATGATGAGCATAAATTCAATGAAAATAACAATTCATTGTAATTCCAAAAACAACAATTGGCCAAAGTGAAGAAATCAAAAGTATAATGAGAAAGATATTACCGGTTTAATCGAAAACTAAAATTCGAAAGAAAGATTAAGAACAAGCCTCACAACATCCAATTAGCCTTAATTATTCCTCAACCGAAAGATAAAAACTTAGCTACTTAAAAACTGAAATAAAAATAAAATTGTCATTGGAGAAGTAGAAGAACGTTGGCCACAAGATTAAGTTCCGAAAGATTGGTCCCAGGCAACGGCGCCAAAATTTGATGGGTATCGAATCCACCAAAAATAACTCCTATTACTCTATTGATTGGATTTTGTAGTTTATGAGTAAGTAGGGTCGAATCCACATAGACTAATGAATCAATTCTATTTGAATTAATAACCAGCAAAATTACAATAAAAGTAAATAAGGGGGGTTGAGAGATTAGTTGCAATAAAAATATAAAAACTGAATCTAAAGGATGAAAAATATAAATGAATAAAAACTCTTTCGATTAAGGATACTCTCAGCTTAATTGCAATTGATCATAGACATCAAAATATATTTTCAAAATATCAATTCTTTAGTTATAACCATAACTAACATGAGTTAATTTTAGATTTTATATATATATATATGTGTGTGTATTCATTTAAAATTTAAGTAAACGTTGAATCGTGGTTCAATTCAATTGAACCAATCAAACCATGAATCACTAAGTTCACCAGTTTAATGCCCGGTCTGATTTTAATAACATTGGATAAAGGAAAGTAACATGATTAGGAATTAAGAACTACAAGAACATTAGATCGCTACTTTGACATTCATCGAAAAGAAAAAAAGTGGTAATCAAATCGTCATCATGCTGGTTGACCTATGTAAGCAATTTAGCTGAGAAGTTATTAGTGTTAAAAACCCAAACGACTACATCTTGATATACTATATTGCGCATTTTTTATGGTGAGATTACATGGACTTATACAAGGATATTAGGGAAAGAAATAATTACTCCCAAATCACTTCCCCAAATCACTCGTACAATCAATACCATAACATAGCCTAATACATTTGGGCATCCCTATAGTTGTCCCTAAAAACCTCTCAACCCCCTGAATTTATATAAGTTTCTCTTATCCCCTCAACTTGTATAAAATACCTCATAACCACTTCATTACTGTATAGCAGATGAATGGCTGATGTTGAAAAAAATGATGAGTGTTTTGACTTTTTGAAAATAAATAAAATTTTATAAAAACATATGACACTCTCTTCCACCACCTCACTTCTCTCTACCACCATTTCATCGTTTCAATTTTACCGGTGATTATAAACCTGCTGAGGTACACCATTCGCCAATGACGATTCATTATCCGGTGATCCATTCAAGAATCAACATCACCGATGTTAGATCCATATTTTGGTTTCGTCTTCGATCTAAACCTTATTCATCAGGATAAAAAAAAATGTAAATCACCAATTCTTAATGAAGTTAAATTTGTGAGCCGGTATTCTGAAGAAGGAAAGGCCCTCATTGACAGGCATGCTGAAGAATGCAACTCGCAGCTAACGAATGACCTAAAGGCAGATTTAGTAGAGTTAAAGGCTCTGTTTTCACTCATCGGGAAATCAACTGGTAGTTCGTCTTCAGAACGCACCTTTGTGACCTTACTCCCCAAGGAGATAGTGGAGGATCTTATCAACTGGCTACGCGATTCACGAAGATTGATTTTCCCACCTTTGATGGAATGGATTATGATGGCTAGATCTTCCATTGTGAGAGGATTTTTTGGGTCAATCATCCACCTGTAGATGCCAAGGTTACTGTCGCTTCACTCCATTTTTCTGCTAAGGCTTTAGAATGGCACCAATGGTATGTAAAAAACAAGGGTGAGACTGGAATACCACCTTGGGATGAATATGTGAATGATCTAAAAACTAGGTTTGGGGATAAGATCTGTGATGACCAATGGCAGAGTTAAAAAAACTAAATCAGGAGGGATAATTGCTTGACTATATTGCAGCTTTTGATGCATGTGCACATAGGACTTCTCTCACTGATGGGAACATATTGAGTTGTTTCCTTACTGGGTTGAAGGACGAAATAGGCTATCCAATTAGGATGCAGGGTCCTAATTCAACAGGCCTATGCCCTTGCTAGGATGCAAGATGCTTATTTAACTTCTGTGCGTACAGGAAGGGCAGTGGGGGCTAAGAGCCATTTTAACAGTCCATCTAGTAACACTGCTCACATCAAGGCTCCACCTGTGTCAGGAGTTAAGTATAGAGGAGGTGGGCAGGCTAAGCCAGCTCATTATAATAAGGGAATTCTAGGAGCTCCACCAAAGGCTTGTAGACTGACTGAGGCTGAGATCTCAGAAAAAGAGCAAAAAACCTCTGTTTCTGGTGTGATGAAAGGTATACCCCAGATCACCAATGTAAGAAAAAGTACATGCATACTATTTGGTTTCAGGAATGTGAGGGCACTGAAGAAGAATTTGAGAATGAAGGGCAAGAGGTGCCAAAGGGCCCTATGATCTCTCTATATGCAATGGGCTCATTTAATGAGCCAAATCATCAAACTATGGGGTTGTTGGGAAGGCATAAGGGGAGGACCTTACACATTTTGGTTGACTCAGGGAGCACCTACAATGTGATGGACTTATCCTTAACTAAGGGGCTGAATTGCAAAATGAATAAGATAGCTCCACTACAAATTATTGTAGCTAATGGAGAAGAGGTGAGATGTGACTATTTATGCAAGGGATTCACCTGGGAAATGCAAGGAGAACAATATTAAGGTGATTTCTTAGTAATAGCATTAGAGGGGTGTGAGATAGTGTTGGGGGTTCAATGGTTGACTACCCTTGGAAACATAACTTGGAATTTCCAAACACTCACAATGGAATTTGAACTTGCTACTAAGGTTCATAAGTTGCAGGGAATTACCAAGACCACTATGAGTTTTACCTTTGAGCAAGGAATCTTCAAGCTTTTGCAACATGGCCACCAAGCTTACTTGGCTCAAATTCGAATAGCTCCATCAGCAACTTCTGATGTTGGGCATGTTCCTGAAGAATTAGAACAAGTTTTACATGAGTTTGGGTTCTTATTTTCTAAACCATTAACTTTACCCCCAAGCAGGAGGCAAGATCACAGAATTCCTCTAATTGAAGGGTCTAATCCAGTAAACATTAGGCCCTACAAATACTCAATTCTACAGAAAGATGTGGTGGAGAGAATGGTGCAGGAACTATTGGATGCTGTCATAATTCGAAACAGTGTAAGTCCCTATTCTTCTCCTGTAGTTTTGGTGAAAAAGAAGGATAATGCTTGGCGTTTGTGTATTGATTATAGAGAATTGAATCAGAGGACAGTTAAGGATAAGTTCCCTATACCAGTTATAGAAGAACTCTTTGATGAATTACATAGTGCACATGTTTTCTCAAAGATAGATTTGGCTTCAGCATATTACCAAGTTAGGATGCACCCTGTAGACATACACAAACTGCCTTCAGGACTCATGAGGGGCACTACGAATTTTGTAGTCTTGCCTTTTGGGTTGACAAACGCGCCAGCTACCTTCCAAGGGTTAATGAATGAAGTGCTCAAACCATTCCTCGGGAGATTTGTGCTAGTTTTTTTCGATGATATTTTGGTTTACAGCAGTGATTTACAGGTTCATGAACAACACTTGAGGGAAGTTTTCCAAAAATTAGCTGAACACAGATTATACTAAAACATGAGCAAGTGTGTGTTTGGAGCAAATAGGGTGGGTTACCTAGGCCATGTGATTCAAGGGGGAGGAGTGGTGACAAATACGAGGAAGATAGAAACAGTGAGTAATTGGCCTATTCCAATCAATTTGAAATAATTAAGGGGGTTCTTAGGCCTAGCTGGCTATTATGGAAGGTTTGTAAGGCACTATGGGATCATTAGTAAACCCTTAACAGATCTTCTCAAGAAAGAAGGGTTCATTTGGACAGATACAGCTACTAGAGCCATGAATGAGCTCAAAAGGGCTCTAACCACTGCCCCTGTGTTAGCTCTACCATCACCTAATAGGGTGTTTTGTGGTGGAAACTGATGCTTGCGATGCGGGAATAGGAGCAGTACTACAGCAAGAGGGACACCCTATAGCTTTCATTAGTAAGGCTCTAGCACCTAAGCATTTGGGCATGTCAGTCTATGAGAAGGAACTTTTGGCTATTGTGTATGCTGTTAAAAAATGGCATCACTACTTATGTTTTAAGAAGTTTTTGATCAAAATAGATCACAAGAGCTTGAAGTATATGATGGAACAGAGAATCACTGCTACTCAACAACAAAAATACATGGCAAAGTTGTTTAGGTATGATTTCGAGATCACTTACAAGCAGGGAAAGGACAATATAGTAGCTGATGAGCTATCCAAGCTTCCAGCAGCTGAGGTAACGGCATCGACAGTTTCAACCCCTGTACGTAGTCTCCTTCCCGAGATTGAAGCTAGTTTGAAAGTTGATAATGAGCTCAAGAACTTGATCCAAGAGTTGGAGCTAGGCCAGAAAAGGGGGCTGTACTGTTGGCAAGATGGTTTACTTAGAAGGAAGGGTAAACTGGTAGTGGGGAAGGACCAGGAATTGAAGAACAAATTGGTAGCTTTAATGCATGAAACCCTTGCTGGTGGGCATTCTGGAGTCCAAGCCACAGTCAAAAGGTTACAGCTTACATTTTTGTGGAAAGGAATGGAAAAAGATGTGAGAAACCTTTTGAGGAATTGTGTAATCTGCCAAAAATGCAAGTATGATGCAAACAAACCTGCAGGCCTGATACAGCCATTGCCAATTCCTGAAGGGGTTTGGACTGATCTTAGTATGGGCTTCATTGAGGGCTTACCCAAGTCTAGTGCAAAGGAAGTAATCTTGGTTGCAGTAGATCGGTTAACTAAATATGCTCACTTTATAAGCTTGAGCCACCCTTACACAGCCCTTGATGTGGCAGTTTTGTTCCTCAATAATGTATCCAAACTTTATGGATTACCAACAACCATAGTAAGTGACAGGGATCCCATCTTTGTCAGCAATTTTTGGAGGGAGTTGTTTAAATTACAGGGTGTAGAACTGCTGAGATCCTCTGCTTATCATCCTCAAATGGATGGACAGACCGAAGTTGTTAACCGGTCTCTAGAGACATACATTCGCTGTATGACACATGGTAATCTAAGGAGATGGAATAATTGGTTGCCATTGGCTGAGTGGTGGTATAATACTAATTACCACACTTCGCTGACCATTACCCCATTTGAAGCTTTATATGGAATTCCACCACCATTGCATATCCCTTATGTACCTGGGGACTCAAAAATTGAATCGGTAAATCAATTACTCCGAGACAGAGAAGAGGCTTTACAGGTTCTTAAACAACAGTTGACAAGGGCTCAATAGAGGATGAAGTGCCAAGCGGACAAGCACAGAGGAGATAAGGAGTATTCAATTGGCGAATGGCTGTTTATTAAGCTCAAGCCCTACAGGCAGCACAGTGTCACTCGAAGGAGCAATTATAAGCTTTCAGCTCAGTATTTTGGCCCTTACCAGGTGGAAGAAAAAATAGGCCAGGTTGCTTACCAGATTGAGGTTACCTGCGGGATCAGAGGTGCATCCTGTGTTCCATGTATCGCAGATTAAAGCCAAGCTACCCCGAGAAGTCACCCCTGCGACTCAATTGCCTGGTGTCGACATAGAACCACCGAAGCCCATGGTTATACTTTACAGGCTCATGGTCTAAAGGGGGAACCAAGCTGCTACTAAGGTCTTGGTTCAGTGGAAAGGCTAGGGTAAGGATGAAGCCACTTGGGAGTTCGCGTACGATCTGCAGAAGAGGTTCCCAACGTTCGGTATTGGGGGAAGCTCTTAAGAGGAAGGGAATGATGTGTGGAAGAATTGCTTCTGCGTTTTATTTACTATCTATGTCGTTTTGCTTTTCAATTACATTACCGTTGTAGCTATCAGGCTTGCTTTAGAGGGTAAGTTTGTCCTCTTACTTTTGATTAGCTGGAAGAGAGAGAACCTAGCGTAACTAATTTGTATTGAGCAGCTCATCATTTGCTCATTATGCTATTTATGAAATCAATGAAAATTCTCCTCTCTCGCAAATTGAATCTGTATATATCTCTTCTTCCTCCCATTGCTAGCTCTTAGCAATTCTACCACTCATCACCTAATGCATAAAAGCCCGCCTGAACTTGACTCAAAAATCCTAATGTCCCTCTCAACTTTCAAAAGAACCTATTACCCCCTCAACCTGGCTTTTCTAACATGGCATAACGAGTGACTACGTACTAAGTAAAAGGCGCGTGGAGTGAATAAAGTAATTAAAAAAATCGTAACGGTCAGAATAAAATGGAAAAAATTCCAAATTCCTTAAATCCCTATTCCCTAATCAAAAATATGTTAATCTTACAAATTTCGTTCTTCCCTATATTTCATTCTTAATTCTCATTCCTTAATTATTCATACGAATTTGGAAATCAGAGTTCTTGCTATTAGGAGATTGTTAGGTTTTTGAAAATCTTCCTCTTCTTCGTTGAAATTGACATATGCAATGGTGAATGGATGAGATCTCACAGAAATCAAAATTCTGACATACTTCTGAGGAGTAGGCGCAAAAGTAAGAGCTTCTTGGAGCGACACAAATCCGGGTAGAAGATTTTTCGGCTGCAGCAAGTATAGGGTGAGTTACCAAGTTATGATTTTGGATTATGTTTTAATTTATACGAAAATCAAGATTATATGAAACTGAAATTTGGATATTGAAATTTGAAATTGGGATTCTATAAATTTAATTCGGATTTGTTTGTTTGTTGTTGAAACATATTAGGCATAGACTTAGAATTGATTGTGAACTGGATTTATTCTCCTTTTTTTATTTGACAGCAAACTCATGAAAGAGATTGTGGCTTCTTTGTGTGGATTGATCCACTTCTTGATAGACATAGAAGAGAAGTGATTGTGAAACAACCCAATATCATATACTTATAATCAAAACCGTAATCCCAACGTTTAATTTTTTTTAAATACATATACTCCTTTATATATATAATTACTTTTAACATTATATCTTTTTACAAAACAATCTTATTTAAAGCAAAACCAAAACCCGACCACTTATGCTTGTCATGTGAGGAGAGGGAGCAAGATGGAACACAACCAACCAAACTTCTATCCAAGATATCTACCGGCAACGAGCTTTTAGTACAAACTTTATTAGCTCTGAAAAATTTAGCGCTTTATATGCGGCACAACTTAGTAAATATAAACAATCTATGAATTTAGCAAATCACATATATACACAAATTACAAATTCAATAGCAAATCACATATATGCGTTAACAAATTCAATATACAGTCACACTTATATGAGAATGAATGAACCGGTTATTTAATTGTTGTGACAACACTAGCCAAACTATTGCCCCGGGATACATGTAACATTTGTAACAATTGTCAACTGATTTGCTGGCCAGCTATGTAACAATTGGTTGACCTTTCGGTCCATTTGTCAGATATTGCAATTGGTTGACCATATAGGTCCAGATGAACAGAACATGTATTGCAATATTTGATCGGCTATGTTACAACGTCTCTTATACTTTCCATATATTCAAGTGCAAATGTTTGTTATACGAATCATTGAACTTACAATTAGCATATACTAATGCAATTGAATTTTAGCATACATTCCACATACATATATCATTTAATTTCGGCTTTATCAAATACAATTCTCATTATAAACTATGTGCACATGATTCACTCAACAATTCAAATCAAGTTTATATTCACATAACAATACATTTCCAATACAACCCATTTAACACTCAAATAATGTAAACATACTTCATATATATCAAGTTCCACTCACATATATAGTCACATATCAACACAAATCACAATCACAAATTCATTTCATGTTTATACTCACTTATACTTATCTAATAATTCACATTAACCATTCACAAATATTCACTTGTCGCACAATTCACATATCAATACCATCTCAACGCAACTTACATTTCACATCAAATATAACCACACAACACATGTAATACTATTCAAATACAATTTCAAATCAAAATAATCATATCACTCAATTCACATTAAGACAATTTACACATATCATATCAAATTTAACCACACATCAATACAATTCATATCAAATTCACATATTCATACAATTAACACATCAACACATTTCACCCATAAATTCATATCATGTTTATACTCACTTATACTTATCCAATAATTCACATTAACCGTTCACAAATATTCACTTGTCGCCATAATTCACATATCAATACCATCTCAACGCAACTTACATTTCATATCAAATATAACCACACAACACATGTAACACTATTCAAATACAATTTCAAATCAAAATAAGCATATCACTCAATTCACATTAAGACAATTTACACAAATCATATCAAATTCAACTACACATCAATACTATTCATATAAAATTCACATATTCATACAATTAATATATCAATACATTTCACCCATAAATTCATATCATGTTATACTCACAAAATTATCCGAGCTAATTCTTTCGGAAAGACTTGGACCTTTCTTCGGAATCTCTTCACTGTTTTGAGCTCTTATAACATACACATTTATATATCAAACATACATATATACATCTTATATCCTTTTGTAAATATACAAAGACTAATATAAACTAGAATAAAATTACTATCTTTGCGACTCTACTGACTATAATCAACCATATCTCTCAAAGTACTCAACCAAATGACTTGATTCTAGTTTCATTTTACTATTAACAAATAGCTTTATAACATATCAAAATTACATAATTTTCTGATCACTTTGCCATTTATTACGAATTTTATATTTTACTCTAATTCTACCCTATTTTGCCTGCACTTAGAACTAGTGTTCTTATGACCTCACTTCACTTCGAAATTCATAACTTTAAACTTAATTACTCGAATGTACTGATTCTTCTTTTGTTCAATTTCTAATACACAATTACATAGCAGACTAAACCCTCAAAATTTTCAAAGCCTTATACGATTTATAGTGAATTTTTCTTCAATGCCATGTTTCAACCCGTTCAACCTGCACAACATCTTAGTAAAACGACCATAACTTTCTATAAACAACATGAATCGACCTGATTCTTTTTCCTACTTAAACTATACACATAAGGGAATAACATATCAGAAACTCAGAATTTTCTAAGCAGTATAACAATCCCAGATTAATTTCGAAACTCACCTCATATCTTTGATCATCCAATTCTGGACACTTCATCTTATGAAAATCATAGGTATAGATCTACTAATCTAAAAATCCCCAACTTTTGCAGGAGCCTTCTTAAAAGATAGATGAAAAAATATTTGGTTTACCACACCTCCTAATTTTGTCTCTAAAATCACAAAAATCGTAAAACCATAAACATACCTGATTTCCTCCTTCTCCCTATCTATTTCTTTTCTTCCTTATGCTTCCATCTCTTCTATGGAATGATTCTGGTCGTTCTAGAGGTTGTAGAGATCATATTTTTTATCCTGATCTTGCTTACTTTCTTATATATATATCCTTAACATTATATACCAACTATACCCCTTATAATCTTCATTTATACCAAAACAATAATATTACTAATACTACTAATAAACTATACAATTGTATTATATTATATTATCTAAATCACTTTATATCTATAATATAACTATACTCATTTACTCCTTCAAATTCTATAGCTATATAATTCAGTAACTGGTCATTAAAATATCGTATTTTATATAATCAAATAACTATTATTTTAACTAATCAATTTCTAATAAATATGACATGTAAAATATTATATAGTCTGATTTTGTAACGTGTAACATATGCGGATAAATACAGATATAATGCATGAAATTGGATGTTACAGATTGTGCAAGTTATGAAGAAGATAACTAATGGAGATGAACTTGAACACAATGGGGAGAAAGTATCTGTTGTTAGGAATTGTAATTGGGTCTATATTATGTTTATTAATAATGTGCTAATGTGTGATGTGATTAAGTATAATAGAAAGTAATTGCAGTAGGTAGTTGTGAATTTGTGTTACTATTTTGTTAGGATTGAATATGAAGTTCGTTGGTATTTTAGTGTAATTGGATCAAGTAGTTGACCAATGCAGTCGTAATATTTCATCGAACAAGTTAGGAGAGTGCGGAGTGCACATTTGTTCGAGTTCTATTACGATACTTAGCTTACGAGGGTCCGGGAGCTACCTTTCGCAACACTTCTATTATGAACTGTTGCAGCTGCTCGAATGGACATGTCTTTTCGCAACACTTCTGTTCTGAAGAGTTGCAACTATTCGTATCAGTTCTAAAAAACATGGCATTGTCAACAGTTACAGAAAGAGTTTTTTTGCAACAATTTCTGCAATTTTTGGTTTACTTTTCTTCACAACAAAAATTCATTCCAAGTTCTTATCTTTTTGATTTTATCCGATTGATCTATTTGGTAGAATCGCCAAATAAGATTCAATCTGAAAGTGTTCGTCACGACTTTAGAATTATCCATGCATCATTTTATTAGATTTCTTCAACAAAGATTGAGAGACATTTTTTACAGACATTCAAGGCTTCATTCTACCGGAATTCCCCAACAAAGATTGAATCTTATTTTGTCGCTTGAAGCCTGAAAGGTACAAATTCGATCCATTCTCTTGCGATGATTGTTTGTGTCTCTAACTTCGATTTCTCGATTTTTCAGAAAACTTCCAGATTTTGCCCCTATTGTGTTTTGATATTTTCTCTTGTTATATAAATCCGATTTGAAAGATTCTTGATTCTATTGATATCTAAAGAATCTAAGGAATATATGTTCAGAAGAAACATTCTTTAATTTCGTTCGTTTTCAATGTGAAATTTTTGTTTGAAGTTGAGTTGTGAAATCTGTTTTCGGAAAATCTCAGCTTTGTACACTGTTTAGTGTTTTGATCATAACTTTGGTTACAAAATTCAGATTTCCATGATTCTGGTGGATTTGGAAAGCTGAGACATGTGGCTAATTACGTTTAGAAAAAAATGTTTCGATTTGATGATGTTTTAATGGAGAAAAATTCAGGGGAAGTCAGGTCATGAAATCTGGAAAATTCTGAAAAATATGAATGTTGATTTTATTGTGTTTTAATAAAAGTTCAAGGCTTTAAAATTTAGGATTTAAATTTCTTAATTATTGATGTTATGTTGAATTATGTTTGATGGCCATTTTCGTTTTTGGTTGTTCATGGCGGATAAACATTCTTTTTCTCGAAAAAAATCTTGATTCTCAAGTAGTTTTGTGTGAACGACGTGTTTAGGTTAATTTTTTCGTGAAAATAACAGCGCCATTGGATTCAGGACGTCGAAAAACTATAGGAGGGATTTTGTCGGTGGCCGAAATTGATTTTGAAATGATTTAACATCTGAATTTGTTTTTCTGCAGTTTGCAAGGGATTCTCAATCCGTTGCAAAATTCGTTGCAGAATGAAAAGTTGCGATTGTTCATTTGCTACAACTGTTTTTTGTGGCAGGTCATGGTTTCTTATGACGGTTTGTGAGGGATTCTAATTCTGTCGGAAATGCCGTCGTAAAATGAAAAGTCAGGATGGTTAGTTTTTGTGACAACCGTTTGTGACAGTTCATGATCTCTAGTGATGCTTTGTGTAGCAGTTTTGGCAACGCTTTTGTGATCTATTGCGACGCTTTTAGAAGTGTTGCCAGAAATAAGGCAACTGGTTGATATGGTAACGATTTTCAGAGCGTTGCTAGAATATTTTTTTTTGTGTCGCAAGAAAGAATGTAAGTGGAGCAGTTTTTGCAACACTTTAGTGAAATTAAGCGTCGCCAAAAACTTGTCCTTATCCAACTTTAACCGTCGTCTAATGTGGCATTAGTTGAACTTTTGGGGTTGACATGTCAATGGTTGAATGACATGTGTCAGTCAAAAGTCAAAGTTGACCGATCAACATAATGCCATATAGCGCGTTTCTAATGGCTTCCTTCGGTTTTGGAAGGTTAGTCGGATACAAGTTATTTTTCTTATGAGGAGTATAGTTCTTCCACAAGTGGATGGGTGTTTTTTCTTGGGGGAGGTGCTACTTCTTAGGTGTCTAAGAAACAAACTTGTGTGACTGATTCGACAATGGAATATGACTTTGTAAAAACTGAGCATAATTTAGCCGATCATATAATCAAAGGGTTAGCGAAAGATCTTGTGCAAAAGTCGGCTATGGGGATGAAATTAATGTCCATTTGAAATCTCTCATGTTAAGATACCCAATTCCCACCTAATATGACGTTAGGTGCTGAATTCAATGAGGAAAGCTTAACATCTAGAGATTGGAACACACTGATTAAGACATCCCAAGGTGTGTGTTCAGACCTGCAAGTAAAGGAGGTTGAAGTTTAACTTCTTAATAGCCTTTTTGAAAAATTGCATACGCAGGTGCAAGAGTAAAAAGGCTACCTAGATAAGCATGAAGTTTAGCCGCTTCAAGAAGCTTGGACTTGGCTTTGATATACTTATGAAGGATAAGGACACAAGGTTAGTAAAAGATAGTGTCAAGTAAGAACATGTTAGAATGGTAACTTATGTGTATATTATCTTCAAGTATTCAAGATGGATAGCCAAGGTTCAATCTATAGTGACACCTTTGGTATTCAAATATTTGGAATGCGTAATATACTAAGATGAAATTCAATCGTCACGATATTTCATTTATGCATAAGTTTGTTATTTGTTGTGATTTTGTTTAGTTAATCATGGATTACACTAAAATGGGGGAGGATTGTTGGTATTTTAGTGTAATTGGATCAACTAGTTGACCAATGCAGTCCTAATATTTCATCGAACAAGTTAGGAGAGTGCGGAGTGCACATTTGTTCGAGTTCTATTACGATACTTAGCTTACGAGGGTCCGGGAGCTACCTTTCGCAACACTTCTATTATGAAGTATTGCAGCTCCTCGAATGGACATGTCTTTTCGCAACACTTCTATTCTGAAGAGTTGCAACTGTTCGTATCAGGTCTATAAAACGTGGCATTGTCAACACTTATAGAAAGAGTTGTTTGCAACAATTTCTGCAATTTTTGGTTCACTTTTCTTCACAACAAAAATTCATTCTAAGTTCTTGTCTTTCTGATTTTATCCGATTGATCTATTTGGTAGAACCGCCAAATAAGATTCAATCTGAAAGTGTTCGTCACGACTTCATAATTATCCATCCATCATTTTATTAGATTTCTTCAACAAAGATTGAGAGATGTTTTTTACAGACATTCAAGGCTTCATTCTACCGTAATTTCCCAACAAAGTTGTTAGGAATTTGTGTTGTTATGTAATGAGACACTGTGAAATTGGTAGTGTTAATTGATTATTGTTTGGAGTTTAAATGGCAATGCTCTTGGATTGGGATACTGTTTGAGAATGGCATCTCAGCAACTATATGATGGGGCACCACTGCTCACTTTGCCTTTTAAGTAGCCTAGTTGCCTTTGTCTGAAATTGAAGATGCTACAAATTGAATTCCATGGAAAAGCAATCTGATTTAGTCTTTGTTTTTTTTCTAATTAGGCTGTTTTATCGGGCTCATTATAGAGCTTTCATAAGCTGCATCTTCTTGCATTCTTCACTAACTGCTCTTGGATCTGGCAGTCTTTGTACACCAAGATCCGGCAGTCTTCACTGAACTCTCAACAGAGTCCAACCGGTAATTCAACTGGAAATTCCATTCCCAACTTTTTCGAAACTCTTATTGTAAATTCTAGCAGTAATTCACATAACACTGCATGTAGTGGTATTTCCTCTGGGTCAAAACTCTTTTTTCACTACAGGGGATTTTGCAACGCTTTTGAATCTGTTGCAACACTTTGGTTGTGTTGCTATAGCCTTGACAGATTCAGCAAGGAAACAACAACGAAATTTTCCTTGCAATTCTATACAAATTCGTACAGGTACTATTGCGACGCTTTCTGGAATCAGTGGCGACACTTATGGGGTACTGCGACAGTTTCTATAATTTCTGGCAACGCTTTGACAGCCTTTCGCAACACTTTTTTGGGCAGCAGATTTCTAAAACTTGATCTTTTTTTCACTCGGGATTTTTCTAGGAAGACAATTGGACACGAAATGGCTCAAGAATGAACCTCCACTCTGATACCATTAATATATTTCAACATGGTATCAGAGCGGAGGTTTGTTCTTGAGCCATTTCGTGTCCAATTGTCTTCTCGGAAAAATCCCAAGTGAAAAAAAGATCGAGTTTCGAAAATCTGTTGCTGCCAAGAAAAGTGTTGCGAAAGGTTGCCTAAGCGTTGCTAGAAATTGCAAAAACTGTCTCAGTACGCCATAAGTGTCGCCACTGATTTAAGAAAGCGTCGCAACACTTTTCTGGGCAGCAACAGATTTTGGAAACTTAATCTTTTTTTCACTCGAGATTTTTCTGGGAAGAAAATTGGACACGAAATGGCTCAAGAATGAACCTCTGCTCTGATACCATGTTGAAATATATTAATTTGGGCAGCAATTTCTCAATTTTGTGATTCACAATCACTATATATAGGTTTCAATTTATTGTATCACATGAGAGTAGAGTGAAAAAGTAAGGCAATTAGAGTGTGAGCAAAGGAAAAAAAAGAGAGCAAACTTTGTAATATATTAATTTGGCAATTCATCATGATGGGAAAACATCAAAATTGTAAGTTGGAGATAGCATGGGTGGCAAAGTATGCAAGTGGCAAATTCATAATTGGATGCAACTTGTTTGCATAATCATATGGGCAGCAACATTTAGAATAGGTGGCATATTCATAATGGCAATAGGTGGCAATTTGTATAGAATAACAAGTGGCTAGAATTCAATAATGATAAGTGGAAGTATATGGTGATCCATAATTCACTATAAATAGAGGCAAAGTTGTTGTATCCATATACAAGTGAGCAAAAAATGTAAGGGATTAAGAGATATGAATGTAGGCAAGTATGCCTAAAATATGTAGTGTGTATGTGTGTTATTAATAAAGCTTTATTAGTTGTAGTTTACGAGTTTATATTTTAGTCAAGAGTTTATCGACATCTAGTCATTAATTTAAATTTTTCGTCTTTCCAACATGTAAACTTAATTATTTGTTATTCCCAACAATGCTCGTAGCTAGCTAAACACTTCATACTTCAGTGGCTTCGTAAAGATGTCCACAATTTGATCTTGCATTTTCACGTATTTCAATGTGACTTCCTTTTGCTCAATGCACTCTCTAATAAAATGAAATCTCGTGTCGATGTGTTTATTTCGATCATGAAACATTGGATTTTTCGCTAATGCTAGGACTGACTTGTTATCGATAAAAATATCGGTAGGATCATATTGTGTCAATTGAAGTTCCTTTAATAATCGACGTAGCCATATCGTATAACATACACACGAGGTTGCAGCTACATATTCAGCTTCACAAGTTGACAATGTAACAATTGGTTGCTTCTTTGAACTCCAAGTGAATGTTGTTTCGCCAAGAAAAAATACAAATCCACTCATGCTTTTCCGATCATTTTTATCCCCGGCCCAATCACTATCGCTATATCCAACTAATTTAAATTCTTTAGATTTTGAATAATGTAATCAGAAATTAGTTGTACCTTTGACATAGCAGAGTATTCTTTTCGCTGCAATCCAATGAGACTCCTTTGGTTCTTCCATGTATCTGCTTACTAGTCCAACTGCATACAGAATCCAATGTGACTCCTTTGGTTCTTCCATGTATCTGCTTACTAGTCCAACTACATACAGAATACCTGGCCTTGTGCACGTCAGGTATCCGAGGCTCCCGATCAAACTTAAAAAATTTATCTGGTTCACTCTGACTCCATTTTCATCCTTGGTCAATTTCAAACTGCATTCGGCCGGAGTGCTGACAAGGTTGCAATTCTCCATCTTAAATTTCCTCAAGATCTGCTTGGCGAAGCCACTTTGACAAATAAAAATTCCATAATCACTTTGCTTCACTTCAATGCCAAGATAGTATGACATTAGGCCAATATCAGTCATTTTGAATTCACGAGTCATCGTCTTCTTGAAATCATTAAACATTTGAGGATTGTTCTCGGTAAATATGAGATCGTCCACATACAAGCAAACAAGCAATATGTCTCCACCTTTCCTTTCACGTACAAGGCATACTCATGTGGGCACTTGACAAATCCATTCTCGCAAAAGTATTCGTCGATGCGGCTGTTCCAAGCTCTCGGTGCTTGCTTAATTCTGTACAACGCCTTCTTCAGCTTCAACACTTTTCGTTCATGACCTTTGACAATGTAACTAGGCAGTTGTTGGACATAGATCTCTTCCTCCAAGTATCCATTCAGAAATGCTGACTTTACATCATCCATTTGAGGGATCTTCCATCCATTTTGGGCAGCGACTGAGATCACCAGTCTGATTGTCTCCATTCTTGCTACTGGTGCAAATACTTCATCATAGTCAATACTGGGTTTTTGACTGTATCCCTTTGCGACTAGCCTCGCTTTATGTCGAACGATTTCTGCATTTGCATCCTTCTTTGCCTTGAACACCCATTTGACTCTAATGGGCTTTTTGTCAGTTGAAAGTTTGGTCAACTCCCATGTCTCATTCTTCTCAATTGCTTGGATTTCCTCATCCATGGCTCTTCTCCAGTTTTTATCTTTCATGGTCAACCCTTACATTTTTGCTCACTTGTATATGGATACAACAACTTTGCCTCTATTTATAGTGAATTATGGATACCATATACTACCACTTGTCATTATTGAATTCTAGCCACTTGTTATTCTGTACAAGTTGCCACCTATTGTCATTTTGAATATGCCACATATTCTAAACATTGTTGCCCATATGATTATGCAAACAAGTTGCATCCAATTATGAATTTGCCACTTGTATACTTTTCCACCCATGCTATCTCCAACTTGCATATTTTATATTTTATTTCTTTTCTTAAACATTAAGTTTATATTTCTAACAGGCTCTCCTGGAGGATTTGAACCCTCAGGCATCATTTTCAAGTTAGGCATTGGCTAGATCTTCTCACTGTAGGCTTTCAAGTATGTCTCCTTATGGTACCACTTATCAACAAATTGCAAAGGTCGTAGTCTCTTTTTGAGCATTGCAGTGATGGCATGAGCACATGGTATCCCGTTCAAACCCCAAGCTCTACATGTACACGATTTTTTACTCAACTGAACCACATGTCCATATTCTCCTTCAACCACCTCAAATCCATCATCTCCATTCCATTCTATAAAGCACTTCATTGCCCTTGAGGTGTTAGTTTGTAATAACTTGTAAGCCATAGGTGAAATATCTGTGATCCAGGTTTCCGCAAACTCTACCATCTCAACATGCCTCTTCATTATCTGAGTCCTAATTTCTTCCATCATGCTAATAATTGACTTGTCTTTTGCTCCAATAATCCATGAATTAAAAGTCTCACTAAAGTTATTATCAACGGTATCACAAGCACTAAAATCCTTAAAGTAAACCCTACACCATCTTTCAATGTCAAACCTCAATAAATCTTGAACTATTATGTCACCCCCTAGCTTGCTTAGTTCAACCAAATTATCTTTCAACTGAGACTCAAATGTAGATTTTGCACACCTCCAGAACACTTCTCTCCTCTCTACCCCTTTCCACATTTTGGCCCAATTAGCAAGTATATGTCTTGCACACTCCCTATGTTTAGCGCCAGGCAACATAGCATCGATTGCTTTGTCTAGCCCCTAATGCACATAGAATACATTTTTATATACAAATTAGACAGTGCTCGCATCAACAAAATAGGAAAACAAGATATGAAGCACTATTAAGGAAATATAAGTTTCATACCTGCATCCTGTATTGAAAATGCAGTAACATTAAATGGCAGATTTTAGTACACGCAGGCGATAATGCAGAGAGGAATTTCAAAAATAAAGTAGGTTCTAATCTGAATAGAGGAAGCATGTAAACAACATGAAACAAGCTTCTAATTAAGAGAATAATCAACAAGCAGTACGAGATACATCAATAAAATAAAAAGTTTGTTTTTAGAGTAGGGCCAATAGTCTATTTGCTCAAGCCCTCCATTCCTCATGCTTTTATATATATATATATATATATATATATATATATATATATATATATATAAGGGGATATTAAAATAATAGCTTTGAATATAAAATGTGTTAAATTAATAGCTACTGAATAATATCAGTGCGAGACACTATATTTTTCTTTTTTACTTCAAATTTCATCAGATTACCTTAGTTCAGAAAACCCTGATACATTTCTCTCAATCAATGTGTTAAATTAACCATTAAAAATCAAACTTCTGCAACAAAGATCCTCATGAAAATCAACCAATTCAGCCGAAGCATGAAATACCATGATTATTACAGGTCATTAAGAGTACTTATTACAAATTTATTATTGAATTGAAAGAGCAGAGAATTTATGTTTATCAATTTGTTATATCCAAAAGTAGTTATATTTATAGAACATCTATGCACAATTATATACATATCCTAAGCATATTCTATAAACTAAGCAATTTCATAAGAATGTTTGTATAATTACAGGCAATTACACATACCTTTTGCATATCTGTGACCACAGTAACTCCTTTACCTGACTCCAATCCCAGATTCTTGCTGAGTAGCTCACAAAACCAGCTCCAACTTTCAGTTGTTTCATTGGGGACAACAGCCCAAGCAAATGGATAAATTTGGTTGTTGCCATTCTTAGCAGTTGCAGACAATATTTGCCCTTAGTGTACCCCCTACAAAAAGAAACCATCCATGCCTATACACTTCCCGCACCCATTTTTGAAACCTTCCTTCATTGCAGCAAAGCAGACATACATCCCTTTGAAGACAAATTTCCTGCACTGCCCTTCCCCTTCAATGTTACAGTCCACAACGCAGGTACTACCAAGGTTTGTCTCTAGAATATAGTCCCTGTAGTCGAACAGCCTACAAAATTCCTCAGAATAATTCCCCATCAGTCCCCTCACCACTATTTCCCTAGCTCTTCTGCACACAGCTTTAGACTTGTAAACTTGTAGGTTCTTTTTCAGTAAATCATACATTTCCAAACCTGTATGCTTGGATTTGCAGTTATATAGTCTTTCAAATATTTGGCAATAAACTTGGCATTGCATAGATAATTAAGTGTTTGTCCCTCACATTATGTGCACAGGCTTATATGTCTTCACTCTAAAGCCACCACTCTTCTTTTCTATGCTTGCAAAGAGATGCCACAGACACTTTTCATATGAGCACTTAACCCTTACCCTGTGAGGATCATTCTGTTGGTAATAAAGCTGAACCCCTCTCTTTACAGCATAGTACACTACAGCAACTCTAAACTGGTAAACAGACTTGAATATCATGCCCAACTCCCAAAGTAGCTCTTCAAAGTTTGGATCATAGTGAACTCTAGCTTTTCTCCTCCTGCTGTGATTACCTTCATCTTCATCAAGGTTCTCATCACTAGATGCAAAACTATCTACATCAGAGCTTCCAATGTAGTCCTCATCTCCAGCCAACAACCCATTGTAAGTGTCCCCTTCATTGATATGGCTTTCTAAACCCTCATCTATTCCAACAGGCCCAAGCTTAACACTAGCTTCAGTTTGTGCTTCTGTTTTCCTTTTTGTGCTTTGATTTCTCAATTTTTTCCTCCCCTCTCTAGCAGCTACGAACTCAGCTGCAACATCTTCTTCACTAGTGTTGTGTGGTGTCCCTCCAACATGTGGGACCCACATTATTAAATTATTAAAAAAAAGAAGAAAAATATGAAAAGAGGGTTGAAAAAGTGGCATTGGTAGGTGGCCGAATTCGGTGCTAATTGGTAGTGAAATTGAAGGCCGCTTAATTTACGCATTTGTATTTCCTATAAATAGAGAGGCTTCTGCCTCAACTGAGGGGGAGAAGAAATACATATAAAATATTATCTGTGTAGAGAAACTTAAGGAAAGGGTTCCTAAGAGTTGGGTAAGAGAGAAAATATTGAGTGCCACTATTTTGTAATCTCTTGGTGTACCTATTATTATTTTATAGTGGAGAATTATTCGGAGTTTGTCCCGTGGTTTTTTCCTAATTTATTTAGGGTTTCCACGTAAAAACCTTTGTGTCTTTTTGTTCTGCAGCTATTATCTTTTCTCGTAATCTATTATTGGGCCTAACAAGTGGTACCAGAGCTGAAGGTTGTTTTATCAGTAAAATCTGTGGATATATTTTTGAAAAATATATATACCACGATGACGAGAAAATAACGGCGAATCCGATGGCGCAATCCATTCGAAAAACCGTCGCAGATACATAATTTAAGTGAATTGTAAAATAGTAACTTAGTAAAATAGTAACTTGAATAATACTATTCATATTTGGTCATTTTATAAATAGTATTATTTAAGTATATGGGAGGCATACTGTTACTATGCTAATATACAAGTATTATTTAGGTATATGATACTATTCACATATACAATCACTATTTACATGAATAGTAATATTTATGAATAGTAAAATTTTGCCATTTTTAAAGTTTTAACATGGCGAATGACGGTGTAATGATCGAATTGACGGATACAAATTATTCAATGTGGAAATCCAGAATGGAGGAATACCTCAATTGCAAAGATTTGTCTGATCCAATTGAGGGTGATGACGCAAAGCCGAAGGATATGAAAGATCAACAGTGGATAAAGTTAAAGAAGCAGACATTGGGTACAGTACTCCAATGGATAGATGCCAGCCTGTACAACCATGTAAGGAACAAAACAGATCCCAAAGTTCTCTAGAAGAAGCTAGAGGATATGTATGAGGCTAAAAATGCTCAAGGAAAAGTGTTAATGATTCGCAAAGTCATGAACTTGAAACTGACAGAGGGACAATCAATCACACAACACCTGAATGACTTTAAAGGATTCATAAGTGAGTTAGCAGTCACCGGTATATCCTTGGATGATGAGATGCAAGCATGTCTTTTGATGGGAACTCTACCAGATAGCTGGGATACTCTTGTTGTATCACTGAGTAACTCAGCTCTAAATGGTGTGGTAACAATGTCTATGGTAAAGAATAGCCTACTTAATGAAGAACTTCGTAGAAGAGATGTTGCCAATACCAGTTCACAAGCCTTTATCACGGAAAATAGGGGTCGAAACAAGAGTAGAGGTCATGGGAATGGAAAATTGAAAGATAGATCCAAGTCCCGAGAGAAGAGGCCATGCTACCACTGTGGAAAGCAGGGCCATCTCAAAAGGAACTGTCGTTTCTTTAAACAAGCGAATGCAAACCGAAGTCATGATAATGACAAAAATACATCTGCTATAGTCACAAAAGAAGATGGAGAGGTGGCTTTAGTATCTCATGATGCATATTTTTATCATGTTGGAGATGCAGATACCGAGTGGATTGTAGATTCTGGTGCCTCATACCACTGTGTTCCAAAAAGGGAATACTTCTCAACATATAAAGCATGCAATTTTGGTACTATTAAAATGGGAAATAATAGTGTCTCGCAAATGGTGGGAATCGGTGATATCTGGGTGAAGACAAGTGTCGGATGCACATTAACACTTAAAAATGTGCGACACAGTCTAGACCTTCGGTTAAACCTGTTGTCTGTTAGTGTATTGGAGAAGGAAGGTTATCACAATCATACAGGCAATGGAAATTGGAAAATCACCAAAGGATCGTCGGTTGTGGCGAAAGGAAGATTGTGTTGCTCGCTATACAAAATGATCGCAATAATATGTGTGTGTCAACTGAATACAGTTGGAGATGATGCTTCACCAAATTTATGGCATAGACGACTGGCGCATGTTAGTGAGAAAGGGTTGAATATACTGGCTAAGAAGTCCCTCATCCCATTAACCAAAGTAAAAATTAATCCGTGTGATCACTGTTTATTTGGGAAGCAACATCGAGTTTCATTTCAGAAAAAGCTCTAGAAGGAGAAATAATAAGTTAGAGTTGGTACACTTTGACGTTTGTGGTCCTATGGATATAGAATCCATTGGAAGAAGAAGATACTTCCTTACCTTCATTGATGACTTCTCAAGGAAGACATGGATTTATTTGCTACGCATAAAGGACCAAGTATTCAAGCACTTTCAACAATTCCATGCAATGGTGGAAAGGTAGACTGGAGTGCCATTGAAGTGTTTGCGCACAGATAATGGTGGTGAGTATATCTCCAAGGAGTTCAAGGATTACTGTAGTCAACATGGTATTAGGCATGAAAAGACAGTTCATGGTACACCTCAACACAATGGCATTGCTGAACGAATGAATCATACCATTGTCAAAAGAGTTAGATCCATGCTCAAAATGGCTACCCTACCTAAGTCATTTTGGGGAGAAGCTATCAATACTGCTATCTATCTTATCAACCGACTACCTTTAGCACCTTTGGATTTTGATATTCTAGAGAGGGTCTGGACATGTAGAAATATCTCATACTCTCACTTGAGGGTATTTGGCTGTAAGGTATTTATGCATGTTCCTAAAGTGCAAAGGATAAAACTTGATGATAAATCAGTTCCTTGCACTTTTATCGGTTATGGAGATGAAGAGTTTGGCTACAGATTATGGGATCCAGTGAAAAAGAAAATTATACGGAGCCGAGATGTTGTATTTCACTAGAATGCTATCATCGGTGAAAGATCTACAAGTGACGGAGTTATCGATATAACACCAGAGAGCATTTATCAGATGATGCCGTAGAAAGAAGAATGCATCAATCAAAATAAGATGGAGAAGAAGAGCCAGTTGTAAGGGATCAAGATACGATTGTAGATGAAGATACGAATGAAGAGGGTATTGAGCAGGGGGAGCCAGAGAACCCCATTCTACTATAAGAAGAACCTCAATTGAGGAGGTCAATCAAAGAATGCCAACCATCTACAAAATACTCTAGTTCTGATTATATTTAAATCACTGATGAGGGGAACCTAAAAGCTTCCAAGATGTGCAATCTTGTAACGATAAAGTTTGTTGGATGAAGGCCATGCAAGAGGAGATGAATTCTTTGAAGAAGAATGACACGTATGAGCTGGTGTAACTTCCTAAAGGTAAGAGAACACTCAAGAACAAATGGGTGTGCAAGCTGAAGAAAGATGATGGAAACCTAGTAAGATTCAAAGCTCAATTGGTTGTCAACGACTTTACTTAAAATAAAGGTATCGACTTTGACGAGATTTTTTCACCAGTTGTGAAAAATGAGTTCCATTCGAGTTGTGCTAGGTCTTATAGCCAGCTTGAACCTTGAGTTAGAACAACTTGATGTAAAGACCACGTTCTTGCATGTGGATTTAGAAGAAGAAATTTATATGGAACAATCAGAAGGTTTCAAGGTCAAGGGAAAGGAGGACATGGTTTGTCACCTGAAGCAAAGTTTGTATGGGTTAAAACAAGCCCCGCGACAATGGTATAAAAAGTTTGATTCCTTCATGGTGAATCAAGGATACAAGAGGATAGAAGCTGATCCATGCATATATGTCTAGAAACTCCCTGATGGAAAATTTATCATTCTTCTCTTATATGTTGATGATATGCTAATCGTTGGACGAGATGCTAAAATGATTAGTAAGTTGAAGGGTGATTTGTCTAAGGCGTTTGACATGAAGAATTTGGGACCAGCAAGGCAAATTCTTAGAATGGAGATTACCTGAGATTGAAGGTCCAACAGGCTGTGGTTATCACAAGAAAAATATATTGAACGAGTACTAGAAAGATTCAATATGAAAAATGCTAAACCAGTTAGCACTCCACTTGCCGCTCATTTCAAGTTGAGTAAGAAATCCTACCCTTCAACGAAGAAAAATAAAGAAGATATGACAAATGTTCCATATTCTTCAGCGGTCGGGAGTTTAATGTATGCAATGGTGTATACGAGACCAAAAATTGCTCATGCAGTTGGAGTTATGAGTAAATTCGTGTCAAATCCCCAGAAGACACATTGGGAAGCAGTTAAATGGATCTTTAGATACCTGAGAGGAACTTCAAAGTTATGTTTAACCTTTGGAGGTGGAAAGCCAGCACTTGTTGGTCACACAGATCTAGATATGGCTTGTGACCTTGATGAAAGAAAATCTACAACAGGTTACTTATTTACATTCTCAGGGGGAGCTATTTCATTACAGTCACGGTTACAAAAGTGTGTTTCATTATCAGCAACTGAAGCAGAGTACGCTGTAGCAATAGAAGCAGGAAAGGAAATGCTTTTGTTAAAGCGATTCTTTCAAGAATTAGGTGTGCAACAAGAAGACTACATAGTTTATTGTGTTAGTCTAAGTGCACTAGACTTGAGCAAAAATACTATGTATCATGCACGGACGAAACATATTGATGTAAGATATCACTAGCTCAGACTTGCCATTGAAGAAAAAGAGTTCAAGTTGCAGAAGATTCATACAAACAATAATGCTGATGATATGCTGACAAAGGTCATTCCAAAAGAAAAGTTCGATCAGTGCATCAAAGTAACCGGGATGGAGAGTCCCATAATATAGTCAGGAGGGGCAGATTTGTTGTGTGGTGTCCCTCCAATATGTGGGACCCACATTATTAAATTATAAAAAAAAGAAGAAAAATCTGAAAAGAGGGTTGAAAAAGTGGCATTGGTAGGTGGCCGAATTGGGTGCTAATTGGTGGCGAAATTGAATGCCGCTTAATTTACGCGTTTGTATTTCCTATAAATAGAGAGGCTTCTGCCTCAACTGAGGGGGAGAAGAAACACAGATAAAATATTATCTGTGTAGAGAAACTTAGGGAAAGGGTTTTTAAGAGTTGGGTAAGAGAGAAAATAGTGAGGTGTTTTGGGAAACACTTGAGTGCCACTATTTTGTAATCTCTTGGTGTACCTACTATTATTTTATAGTGGAGAATTATTCAGAGCTTGTCCCGTGGTTTTTCCCTAATTTATTTAAGGTTTCTACGTAAAAATCTTTATGTCTTTTTATTCTGCTACTGTTATCTTTTCTCTATTGGGCCTAACAACTAGCTTCTTCTGCATCTTCTATTTCAACATTATACGCCTGATCACCTTCCCTATCAAATTCACCATCACTATCTTCCTCTTCTACTTATTCATTTCCAAACCTCTCTCTCTCTCTCTCTCTCTCTCTCTCTGTGCTTAAGTTGTTTCCAGAAATATGAGCTTCACATACAGCCTCAACCTCTCCCTTAGTTATGTTAGAGTTTTCTTTCTTTGAAACCGTCTCCTCCTTATGTTGTCTTTATATAATTATGTTGGCCACATGTAAGATAGTTGCCCCCTCTTCCATTCAGACAAGTCATCAAATGGTGAGCCAACATATACAATAGCATCTTTAACATCTCCTACTTCGCAGAAAAACATACTCACATCCATGTCATTGGATAACTCAATGAAGTGGCCACTTTCTTTACATTTGTAATACAATGGGCGACATTGCTCATACCTTGATTCCCATATGGCCCATAACAGTTCCAATCTATTAAGTTTATCCTCATTAACCCATGTTTCTTCTTCTAAAAAACCAACTTTATACACAGCAAGCCCATCCTTAATCACTAAAACCCCTCCATGATGTAAGGACACAGGTACCAACATATCTGCCACTTTTCTGTTCCAAAGTAAGAAAGAGAAAATAAAATTCAGCCACCAATGTCAAGATGCAAGAAACAGACCCACACAAGTAAAAGGTAGAACAAATTTCAGCTACATATTAAAAAGAATAAAAAAAAATTCCTATTACGAGTAAGTAATTCATCAAGAGAAGAATATAAACATTCTCAGGTAGAGATACATTACAATCATATATTCTTTCAATAAAATCATAAAGATCAAATTCTTACCGGTTTAGATTTCGTCGTATATAAAAATTAGGGTTTCGCATGAGAGGCGACTACACAACTTTTTCAAAAGACCGGCTTGAAAGTAGAAGACAAGTAATGGATCGATTTTGATTTCTATGAAAGATGAAGAGTAGTGCGAGATTTTAGAAGCAAAATCAAAAATGGAGTTGCTGCAAAATTAAAAAGATTAGCTGCGAGTTTTCATACGAGATGCCACATGGTTTTCAATTTGTTTTTATTTTATTTTTTTATGATGTGTCGCTGAATTGTCTTTGATATGGACATAAAATCTCTGCATATGATCCACATAAGGCACGTGTTGCTCGCCCCATATTTTAAACTTGGTTAAGTGAGGTTTGGGAGGCAAATAGGAGCAGAGAAAAGTCAAGTTAAGGGGTAATAGATCCTTCTAAAAGTTGAGGGACATTAGATTTTTTAAGTCAAGTTCAGGCGAGCTTTTATGCATTGAGCCTTTAATTAGATATTGATTGATGTGTGCAGTTTTTGGTATTTAAAATGGGTAAAGCACTAAAATGTCATATTTTAATATAGTAATTTAGACTCCTACCTATAAAACTAGTTCTTAATTACATTTCTACATTTCTTACAATTTCTAAATTTTCTTCTCTATATTTTGTATTTATCTGTTATACCGTTAACTTTTTCAACATACCACTTTAGAGTTTTCTGTTCGTCTCTTTTTTTTTCTCTTCGAAACTAGATCCGTGATGACATACTTTTTTAAAACTTTTTTAGGATAATTATTTTGAATTAATTGTCTTATAGTTATGTCATAGTTATCCTATAGCGCATTTATAGTTATCTTATAGATTTCTTGTAGTTACCTTTATATCACATTTTGTAGTTATCTGAGACGTACTATAAGTACAAATAACAAATATAAAGTAAAAATATAACAAAATTACATCAATTCGATAAAACTATAAAATAGCTATAAGCTAATTATAACGTGCGATATTGGATAACTAGGACATAACTATAACTTATTTCAAATACAAATAGGAAAAAAGTTTGGAAAAAGTATATCATCATGGATCTAGTTTTTAAGAGTAAAAAAAGACAAACAAAAACTCTAAAACGATATGTCGAAAAATTAACGGTTTGTGAAATAAATGCAAAATAAAAATAAAATGAAGTGAAAAAGGGTGGAAAGTAAAATTGTAATTTAGAACACTTGTAAAGTTAGTTTTGATAGGATATTATTTGAAATGTAATTTGGTAATTAGTTTTGTAAAAGTTGACATTTGGGTGTATTATTGGGTATTTTAAAATTTACTACAACATGTAAAATTTAATAATTAAATTTGACTACAACATGTCTTACTTTTTATTTAATAATTAAAATAAAGAAGATAATTTTATGTAAAATTTAGACATATTTGTATAAAATTCATTTTTTTGTTTTTATTGAATCTACCAAAAGATATAATATAAAAAAAATTAATTATGTATCGTGGGTTGAGTTTTGGAATCATCTCGTAAGTCCGGCTCTATCCAGCCCAAAGTAAAAGTTTTAAATGTGGACTAAATTGTGCTTAAGTTGATATTTTTTATTCAAAACCTCAACGAAGTCCAGTCTGGCCCGTGTGACAAACATGTCTAATTGAAAGTAGGTAAAAAAACGTGTGGTTTTTTTTAAATGAAAATCTTTTATTAACGTTAATTTGGAGGTTGAGTGTTGACAAGAAGTCTTTTTTTGATAATTATGAATTTTTGTAGAGATTAGGTATTGAACCTATGACCTCTTACCCCTAGAATTAGCGACACCAAGTTCTTGGTGTGGAGAATTTTTTTATTTTTGACTTTTACTGAGAATTTTAATTATATATTATAAATAGCATATAACACAATTAATTTTACAAATTATTCAATTTTAGTGATTTAATAATTTAGTTTCACATCTAAATTTTTTAATTTAAGCGAGGGCTTTTTTGGTTTTTTTAAACCCCCAGAGGAGCAGCGTGTCCCTCTAAAGAGAAAAAGGTTGAAGTAGGTGAAAATTTTGGGGCGAAGGCCCCAACTAGGTTTTTCTCTCTACAAAACACCCACCCCTCTTTTGTTAATAAATCAGACTCAAGGTCTCGAGAAGAGAACATGAGTAAGTCCTTCACAAAGAGTACAAGAGAGTAGCAAATTCGGGGAACTAAAGACATCCGAAGCTACAAAACCAATGTGCCGCTTTCTATATTTGAAAACAAACCAACATAGGTGAACGCACGATCCAAGAATGTCTTCCGTGTCCAACACTCCCTCGAACACGAATTTTTTTCTTCGCTTCCACAAGGACCATGCAAGGAAAACCCATAGCGATGAGCCGAAATCTTGCCCCAAACATGTAGAGAAAAATTCACGCCACGAGACTAAGAAATCAACCCCCGATAACGGCATAGTTACCGAAATTCCAAAAAGCTTAAATGCTTTTTCCCAGATTTTGTAGCTCTCCCTACAACGAAACAAAGCATGCTCGGTTGTTTCATCGTCATCGAATAATGGGCAAGTACCATCAAGGACTGCCTGACAATTACTAGTAAACAGAAACAATTTCGTTGGGAGCCTTCTATGAAAAACAATCCATCCAAAAAATTGAACTTTTGGCAACAGGCAAGCGTCCCATATCATCTGAAAATCAATTCTTGGTTCAAGCCATAATGTCGTTCTATAGATTCCCAAGCAAGAGGACGAAGCCGAGTACAACTTATTTTCTGCCAATTCCCACTCAAAACGATCCGTCACGCCTGGAAATGTGGCATGGCGCTGCTGCCCGAAATTAATGACATCACCTTCTACTAAGAATAAGGATGTACAACACTGCATAATCCAATTATGTAGCTGAACGCTTCTTTCCCTGCTCGAAACCCTCAAGTTTCTTTTCTAGGAAGGCCTCGAAAAAGCGGCAGCCTCAAATAAAAAATTGCAACCCTCTTGCACCGCACACATTTTCCAATTACATAATCGATAAAGGTCCAGAAATAATTGACAAAGACAAATCAGCCGTCCAATTATCGTGCCAAAACGAGCATACAACGTAGTTTCCAACCTGCACCCTCACCTGAAATCTAAAAAAGTTCCAAAAAACAGCATTCCCAATGCAACATGATACAATGCCTCGCCAAATATGCGAAAGGTTCCTACTCTCGTAGTTTTCAATAGACCACCATGATGAAAATCCATACCTTCGCACAGATGTCATACTATAAAGATCCATGTTCCTCACAACATAGTTTCGAGAGCCATTTTAATAATAAACTACAATTAACCAACTTAAAGTCTCCGATAAATAAGCCCCCTAAATTCTTTGGTAAAGAAATAATTTCCCAACTGACCTTACTGATACCTTTAGCATTTGAATCACCTTTCCACATGAAGGTTCTCATTAGTCACTCCAGCCTAACAACAACCGCCCCAGGCATTCTATGCAATGATAGTAGATAAATCGGAAGAGATGAAAGTACTGATTTCACGAGCACCACACGACCAGCATAAGATAGACAATTCCCTTTCCAGCTAGATAAGCGATTTTGGAATTCATCAATCAACAGATTCCGATAAGATGCCACCATGCGCTTCCTGGTAAGGGGGGGTCCCATATAAGTAATTGGAAACCTCTCACTTTTGTTTGAGACAAAAATTTATATAATGGTTCAATGCAGTAATTTGTAACCATTTTTTTTGTTTATACATAAAAAATACATGTTTTGACCGATCGATCTTTCAACCAGTCAAAATCTTTTCACCAATTGAAATTTATTTGTTTTTTAAGAATTTTTTTGAAGAGGCTAAGTATTGAACCTAGGACCTTACTATATTGAGTGGTGTACTAATTAAGCTAAGCCCAATTTGTATTGAAATTTATTTGTTAAAATGTTTGAGAGTATTATGAAACTGTGGCTGACTAAACCAACTTATCCCATATATATGAAAAACGGTCAACAAGTGTAAGATATTATCATTTGTAGGTGTCTTCATAACTCTTAAGAAGTAGTGTCATTTTTTTCAATTTAAGTAAAAGGTAAGTTCAAATGTTCATTCAAATTCCTATTGATCGGAAGTTCAAACCAAACATGATTTGATGTGGTAAAAAGTTTTTACATTAAAACACCATATAAGATAGATTTGACAGTTAGTTTTTTCTTTTCAAACTATAAACTTCATCAAATAACGTTTCTTTTAGGCTCTAAAAAATCATGCTCCATGTGATGAGATGCGTGAAAAAAGAATATCTAAACTTTGGAAATGAAAATAAAATTAAAACAAAGATGTAGGTGAAATTTTAGAAAACCAAATAGATGAGGAGAGAAACTGAAAAGTAGCATAAGTATTTAAAGTTCTTTCCCCTCTTTTCCTAAATATTTCAGCCGCCAGCTCATCCGGTCGCCGTCAACGGATGAACCATTGCTGGTTTTGGAAACTGGAAGCGATAATTACAATCATTAGTTAGATTTTCCTGTTACTCGGTTAATTGTTTTCCAGAAGTTTCTTAGGAAAGGATTGTATATCTTATCGTGTCGAATGAATTGGGAATTCTCTTTTCCTTTTTCATTTTCTTCTTAATGAATTGTGTTGATACAGAGTTCGCAATTTTCGCATGAAACCTGTCATATGAAATTAAACTTGAAAAGATGTTTTTAGTTTCCCCTTTCTTTTAGCTTTATGGTAAATTAGTGAGTATTTGCATCGAGCAACAGGTTCTATCAACGAAGTCTAATTTTGCATGTCTGCTAAACCACATAACAAAATTCACTAAATACATGTTCAACTGGTCATATAGAAACAGTTTCTTCAATGGTGTTTGTCTTATCAGTTATGTGATTCTATGTTATATTACAATTATTTCCGCTAAACAAGAATGTGTCTTTGGCTTTACTGACATTTTAAATTTCTTGGGTAGGGAAGAATGTTGGAATTAAAACACTCAAATGAACAACTTTTATTAAACTCAAAGATACTATAACAACACTCTCACTCAAAATACAAAACTACAACTCACTCTTTACTTCTTTTCTCTCGAAAGAAGTTCTTATTTTTTTTAATGAAAAACAACTAAACAACTCACCTATTTATAGGTGAATTATACAACTCTCAACTAACACAATTACTCCTCACCACCTCCAACTAATACAATTAATAGTCAACTTATTTAGTTAATTTAATGGCCTCCAAATTGGTTGTAGTTAATAGCCTCCAATTTGGTTATCACATATAAAAAAATCTACATACTTGAAATATCTAAATAAATTTACTACATTTTGGATATGTGGGCTTGAACTCCAATTGATTGGATTTGGATTTTGGGTTTCTATTAATATGGATCAAGTTTATAATCCAACACCCCCCCTTATACTTGATCTTGTCATCCCAAGTAAGCTTCTCAATCTGATGAAGTTTTCGCTTGTGAGCGACTTAGTGAAGATATCCGCAATTTGATCTTGTGCCTTTACATATTCAACTTGCACTTCCTTTAATGCAACACACTCTCTTATGTAATGGTAGCGGATGTCGATGTGTTTGCTTCGATCATGGAATACAGGATTCTTTGCTAATGCAATGGCTGACTTGTTGTCAACATGAATCTCAGTCGGTTCTTCTTTCATCAAACCGATCTCTTTCAATAAATTTCTGAGCCAAATTGCATTACAAATGCACGAGGTTGCTGCAACATATTCTGCTTCATATGTAGACAAAGTTACAATAGATTGTTTCTTTGACATCCATGTGAAAGCAGTATCTCCAATGAAAACATGAATCCACTAGTGCTTCTTCAGTTATCTATGTCTCCAACCCAATCGCTATCGCTATATCCAACAAGCTTGTAATTATTAGAAGCTGAATAGAATAAGCCCAAGTTGGCTGTACCTTTCAAATGGCAAATAATTCTCTTATTAGCTTTGAAATGGGTAGTTGTTGGTGATTCCATATAGCAGCTAACTAACCCGACTACATGAAGGATATCTGGCCTCATGCAGGTAAGACAGCGTAGACTTCTGACCAAACTTTTAAAAAGTGTTAGATCTACACTCTCCCCTTCTTCATGTTTGGACATCTTGATCCCGTACTCCACCGGTGTGCTTATCGTCTTGCAGTTATCCATCTTGAACTTTTTCAAGATCTCCTTTGCATAGCTTTCTTGTGAATTGAAAATTCCATCCTTTTGTTCCTTTACTTCTATGCCGAGGTAGTATGCCATGAGTCCTATGTATGTCATCTCAAACTACTTCGTCATTACTTTCTTGAATTCATCGGAAATTCTTTGGTTGCTTATGGTGAAGATTAAATCATCCACATAGAGGCACACGATCAAAATATCTCCATCTTTAATCTCGATACAAAAAGCATGCTCATATGGACTTTTATTGAAACCATTTTCTCCAAAGTCCTTGTCTATTCTACTCTTCCATGCCCTTGGTGCTTGTTTTAGCCCATAAAGAGCCTTCTTCAACTTCAACACCTTGTCTTTACGACCTTTGGCTTTGTAACCTGGTGGTTACTGAATGTAGACTTCCTCTTCAAGAATTCCATTTAGGAAGGCCGATTTTACATTCATTTAATGAATTCTCCACTTGCTTTGAGCTGCTAAAGAAATTATTAGTCTGACAGTTTCCAATCGAGCAACTAGAGCAAATACCTCATCGTAGTCAATTCCTGCCTTTTGACAATAGCCTTTTACAATAAGCCTTGCCTTGAGTTTTTCGATCTCTCCCTTGCCATTATGCTTTATTTTGTACACCCATTTGGAACCTATCGCCTTATGTCCTTTGGGAAGTGAAGTGAGTTCCCATGTATCATTCTTCTCAATGGCCTTGATTTCTTCGTTCATTGCATCTCTCCACTATTTCTCTTATGCACCTTCTTGAAATGTCACTGGCTCGTAATCAACAAATAGATAAAATAATGTAAGATTGTGTACTTGTTCAGTCACCTCGTAGAGTTCTCGAAGACTTCTCGTACGATCCACTTCTCTTTCATCTTCAGTCCCACTTGAGGATGGAGATGATGATGATGATGATGACCCAACTCTACCAGTAGGAGAATTTGGTGGAGTTGTGAGGCCTTGTTAAAGTTGTCTTAGTTGCTCAGGTGTTGTCTACTCATCTTCCTCGAATGGGGAAAATTTGAATTCCTCCATTTGAGAATCAAAGTTTCATTCTCCTTCTTCATCAAATATCACATCTCGGCTGATCATAAATTTCTTATCATTAGGATTGTATAGCTTATAGCCTTTTGAGCTTGAGTCATAAATGATGAAAATAAAACTTTTGCTTTTGTCATGAGGTTGGTTTGATTCTCATCTGTGACATGAACATGAGCTATACTCCCGAAGGCTCGAAGATGGGAAATTCCAGGCCTTCTTCTGCTCTATGCTTCTTGTGGTGTCTTTCTCCACACACTTCTTGTAGGAGAATGATTTAACAAGTAGACTGCACATGCCACTACTTCCGTCTATAACTCATTGGGCAGTTTCTCGCTTTTGAGCATACTTCGAGCCATATCTAGGATTGTTCTATTCTTCCTTTCTACCACCCCATTTTGTTGGGGGGGGATCTAGGAACCGTTAAGGGTCGACGGATGCCATATGCTTCACAAAACTTGTTAAATTCCTTGGATGTGAATTCTCCTCCTCGATCAGATCTAATGGCTTTGCCCTTTTGACCGCACTCCTTTTCCACGACTGCTTTGAACTTCTAAAACACTCCGAAGACTTCCGATTTCAGCTTCAAGAAATATACCCAAGTTTTTCTTGAACAATCATCAATGAAGAGAAGGAAGTAGTTACTATTAGTGAGAGAACTTGGCTTAATAGGACCACACACGTCGGTATAGATGACATCAAGCGGCTTCTTGGCTCTATAGTCTGACTCCTTTGGAAAGGTTCTTCTGAATTGCTTCCCTTGTAGACATCCTTTGTACAATTGATCAGGATTATTGATACATGGTAAACCTCTAGCCATTCCCTTCTTGGATAACAGCTCCAATCCTCCAAAGTTTAGATGCCCAAATCAAAGACGCTATAGCCACGATGCGTCTTTGTAACAATAGACACTTTTTAATATCATTATTGATATTCAAAGGGAACATTCTATTCTTCGTCATCCGTACCTTGGTGATTAGATTTCCATTTCCATCTCTTATGAAAAGACTACAATCTTTCATATGAATATCATAGCCTTTTTCTAAGAGTTGGCCAAAACTAAGAATGTTGCATTTCATACCAGGCACATAGCAGACATTTAAAATCATTTGGTGGCTATCATCTATTGCTCTAAGAAGGACATTACCTCTTCCCTTCATACAAATTTTCATATCATCTCCGAATGAAACATCTCCACTTACTACTTCATTGAGCTCCACGAAAATGTTCCTTATTCTATACATGTGGTTGCTTGCATCGGTGTCAAGATACCATGTGTTGTCTTGATCATCATTGTTGTTATTATATGCTAGTAATAGCGTTTCTTTCTCCTCGATCTTCTCCTCTACGAAATTTGCCTTCTCTTCGACTTGATCATTATGAGCTGTACATTCTAAAGCGTAATGCCCAAACTTTTGACAATTATAGCACTGAACTTCAGATTTTTCATACCTCGTGTTCGAATTAGCTCTTTCGTGACCTTATGTAGAACTCTCTCCTTTCTCATAGTTATCACTGGAATTATTATTGTAATTCTAAATTCGTCCACGACTAATGCTACCACCTCATCCGCGGCCTCGACCTCTTCCTCTGCCTCTTCCATGGTTGTTTCTGCAATTGCCTTAACCTTTACTCATATCCTTGAGATGTAGGTTGATGAGTTTCTCAGAGATACCTTGCTTCTTGTCGTGCTTTTCTTCATAGACTTGTAGTGATCCTTAGAGTTCCTCAACTGTCATTTCCTCCAAGTCTTTGGTTTCTTCAATCGTCACCACAATGTGTTCAAATTTTGGATCCAACGAACGAAGTATCTTCTCGATTATCCTTGCATCTTCTAACTTCTCACCGTTTCTTTTCAATTGATTCGAAATGGCTGCTACTCTAGAGAAGTAATCAGAGATAGACTCGGATGGTTTCATGTGCAAGGATTCAAACTCACCTCTTAGTGTTTGAAGATGGACCTTCTCCACCTTTTTGACTCCTTTGTAAGAGGTTTGCAACTTCTCCCATGCTTGCTTGGTTGAGGTCACGCTTGAGATTTTCTCAAAACCAACGTCATATAATGCTTGATAGATAAGGAAGAGAGCTTTCTTGTCTCTCTTTCGGGAATCCTTCAAAGTTATAGCTTGATCTTGTGTGAGAGAGGCTTCATTTTTGGGCTCGGTGAAGCCTTTTTCTACGATATTCCAAACATCATGTGCTCTGAGAATAGCCTTCTTTTTTATACTCCAATTGTCATAGTTGTTTTTGTTGAGTGTTGGAACTTGAAATGGTGCCACACTATTTTCCATCTTACTTAATAGCTATTCTAATCATACAAGGGCTAATGCAACGCTTGTGGAGTCTTCTACGATACATTGGACGTATTGTAACACATTCTGCAGCTTTCTGTAACACGTTTTTTTATCATTTGCAACACTTTCTGGGCTACTACAACGTCTAGCGTTCATGAAATTCAACTTTTGCAATAAAAAATGGAACTTTTTGGAAGCTTAATCAACTTTTGAATGTGGCTCTGATTCAACTTTGTTGGAATTAAAACACTTAAATGAAAAATTTTATTAAACTCAAAGATATTATAAGAACACTCTCACTCAAATACAAAACTACAAATCACTCTTTACTTCTTTTCTCTCTAAAGAAGTTCTTATTTTTGTTAATAAAAAAAAATAACTCACCTATTTATAGGTGAATTATACAACTCTCAACTAACACAATTACTCACCACCACCTCCATTTAATACAATTAATAGCCAACTTATTTAGTTAACTTAATGGCCTCCAAATTGGTTGTAGTTAATAGCCTCCAATTTGGTTATCATACATGAAAGTCTACATACTGAAAATACCTAAATAAATTTACTACATTTTGGATTTGTGGGCTTGTACTCCAATGGATTGGATTTAAATTTTGGGTTTCCATTAATATGGATCAAGTTTATAATCCAACACCCCCTCCCCTTAAACTTGATCTTGTCATCCTAAGTGAGCTTCTCAATCTGATGAAGTTTTCGCTTGTGAACGACTTAGTGAAGAAATCCACAATTTGATCTCGTGTCTTCACATATTCAACTTGCACTTCCTTTCTTGCAATACACTCTCTTTTATAATGGTAGCGGATGTCGATGTGTTTGCTTTGATCATAGAATACAAGATTCTTTGCTAAGGCAATGGCTGACTTGTTGTCAACAGGAATCTCTGTTGGTTCTTCTTGCATCAAGCAGATCTCTTTCAATAAATTTCTGAACCAAATTGCAGGATAAATGTATAAGGTTACTGCAACATATTCTACTTTACATGTAGATAAAGTTACAATCAGTTGTTTCTCTGACATCCATGTGAAAGCAGTATCTTCCATGAAAACACAAATCCACTAGTTCTTCTTCGGTTATCTACGTCTCCACCCCAATCACTATTGCTATATCCGATAAGCTTATAATCAGTAGAAACTGAATAGAATAAGCCCAAGTCGGTTGTACCTTTCAAATAGCGTAGAATTCTCTTAGTATCTTTAAAATGGGTGGTTGTTGGTGATTCCATGTAGCGGCTAACTAACCTGACTGCATGAAGGCTATCTGGCCTCGTATAGGTAAGATATTGTAGACTTCCAACTAAACTTTTGAAAATTGTTGAATCTACACCCTCCCCTTCTTCATGTTTGGACATCTTGATCCTGTACTCTAATGGTGTGCTTATCGGCTTGCAGTTATCGATCTTGAACTTTTTCAAGATCTCCTTTGTATAGCTTTCTTATGAAATGAAAATTCCATCCTTTTATAGCTTTACTTCTATGCTGAGGTAGTATAGCATGAGTCCTATGTCTATCATCTCAAACTCCTTCATCATCACTTTCTTGAATTCATCGAACATTCTTTGTTTGCTTCTGGTGAAGATTAAATCATCCACATAGAGGCACATGATCAAAATATCTCCATCTTTAATCTTGATATACAAAGCATGCTTATATAGACATTTATTAAAACCATTTTCTCGGAAGTACTTATCGGTTCTGCTCTTCCATGCCCTTGGTGCTTGTTTTAGCCCATAAAGAGCCTTCTTCAACTTTAACACTGTGTCTTTATGACCTTTGGCTTTGTAACCTAGTGGTGGCTGAATGTAGACTTCCTCTTCAAGAAATCCATTTAGGAAGGCCAATTTTACATCCATTTAATGAATTCTCCACTTGTTTTGGGCCGCTAAAGAAATTATTAGTCTGACAGTTTCCAACCAAGCAACTGGAGCAAATGCCTCATCGTAGTTAATTCGAGCCTTTCAACAATAGCCTTTTGCAACAAGCCTTTCCTTGTGTCTTTCAATCTCTTGTGCACCTTCTTGAAATGTCACTGGCTTACAATTAACAAATAGACAAAATAATGTAAGATGGTCTAGTTGTTTAGTCACCGGATAGAGTTCTCAAAGACTTCTCATACGAAGTACTTCTCTTTCATCTTCAGTCCCACTTAAGGATGGAGATGATGATGATGATGATCACCCGACTCTATGAGTAGGAGAATTTGGTGGAGTTGTAAGGCCTTGTTGAAGTTGTCTTGGTTGCTCAGGTGTTGTCTGCTCATCTTTCTCGAATGGGGAAAAGTTGAAGTCCTCCGTTTGAGAATCAAAGTTCCATTCTCCTTCTTCATCAAATATCACATATCGCTTGATCATAAATTTCTTATTATTCGGATTGTATAGCTTGTAACCTTTTGAGCTTGAGTCATAACCAATTAAAATAAAAATTTTGCTTTTGTCATCAAGCTTAGTTTGATTCACATCCGGTATATGAACATGAGCCACACTCCTAAAGACTTGAAGATGGGAAATTTCGGGCTTTCTTTCTTATGGTGTCTTTCCCCACACGCTTCTTATTGGAGAATGATTTAATAAGTAGACTGCACATGCCACTGCTTCCGCTCAAAACTCATTAGGTAGTTTCTTACTTTTGAGTGTACTTTAAGCCATATCGAGGATTGTTCTATTCTTCCTTTTTGCCACTCCATTTTGTTGGGGAGATCTAGGAACCGTTAAGGGTCGACGGATGCCATAAGCTTTACAAAACATGTTGAATACCTCGGATGTGAATTCTCCTTCTCGATCAAATCTCATGGCTTTGATCTTATGACCACTCTCCTTTTCCACGCCTGCTTTAAACTTATGATACATTTTGAAGACTTTTGATTTCTGCTTCAAAAAATGTACCCAAGTTTTTCTTGAATAATCACCAATGAAGAAAAGGAAGTAGTTACTATTAGCGAGAGAACTTGGCTTAATAGGACCACACATGTTGGTATGGATGTGCTCGAGCGTCTTCTTAGCTCTATAGTCTAACTCCTTTGGAAAGCTTCTTCTGAATTGCTTCCCTTGTAGACATCCTTCATACAATTGATCAAGATTATTGATACATGGTAAACCTCGAACCATTCCCTTCTTGGATAACGGCTCCAATCCTCCAAAGTTTAGAAGCCCAAATCAAAGATTCCATAGCCACGATGCATCTTTATAACAAGTCCTTAGACACTTTGCAATATCATTTCTGATATTCGAAGGGAACATTCTATTCTTCATCATCCGTACCTTGGCGATTAGATTTCCATTGCCATCTCTTATGAAAAGACTACAATCTTTCATATGAATATCATAGCCTTTTTTAAAGAGTTGGCCAAAACTAAAAATGTTGCATTTCATACTAGGCACATAGTAGACATTTGAAATCATTTGGTGGCAATCATTTGTTGCTCTAAAAAGGATACCTCTTCCCTTCACTGATATTTTCGTATCATCTTCGAATGAAACATCTCCACTTACTACTTCATTGAGCTCCACAAACATGTTTCTTCTTCCACACATGTGGTTGCTTGCACCGGTGTCGAGATACCATATGTTGTCTTGATGATCATTGTTGTTGTTATATGCTAGTAATAGTGTTTCTTTCTCCTCGATCTTCTTGTCCACGAAATTTGCCTTCTCTTCAACTTGATCATTATGAGCTCTACATTCTAAAGCGTAATGCCCAAACTTTTTACACTTATAGCACCAAACTTGAGATTTGTCATCCCTCGCATTCGAATTAGCTCTTCCGTGAACTTGTGTAGAACTTTCTCCTTTCTCATAGGTATCACTAGAACTATTTTTTTAATTCCAACTTCATCTATAACCATGGCTACCACCTCGTCCGTGGCCTCACCCTCTACCTCAGCCTCTTCGATGGTTGTTTCTACTATTGCCTTGACCTTCACTCGTATCCTTAAGATGTAGCTTAAGGAGTTTCTCAGAGATACCTTGCTTCTTCTTGTGCTTTTCTTCATAGGGTTGTAGTTATCCTTGGAGTTCCTCCAAGTCTTTGGTTTCTTCAATCGTCACCACAAGGTATTCAAATTTTGGATCCAACGAATGATGTATCTTCTCAATTATCCTTACATCTTCTAACTTCTCACCATTTCTTTTCAATTGATTCGAAACGGCTGCTACTCTAGAGAAGTAATCGGAGATAGACTCGAATGGTTTCATGTGCAAGGATTCAAACTCACCTCTTAGTGTTTGGAGATAGACCTTCTTCACCTTTTTGTAAGAGGTTTACAACTTCTCCCATGCTTGCTTGGTGGAGGTTGCACTTGAGATTTTCTAAAAAACAACATCATCTAATGCTTGATAGATGAAGAAGAGAGCTTTCTTGTCTCTATTTCGGGAATTCTTCAAAGTTGTAGCTTGATCTTGTGTGAGAGAGTCTTCATTTTACGGCTCTATAAAGCCTTTCTCCATGATATCCCAAACATTATATGCTCTGAGAAGAGCCTTCATTTTGATACTCTAATTGTCATAGTTATTGTTGTTGAGTGTTGGAACTTGAAACAATGCCACACTATTTGCCATCTTACTCAAATAGCTATTCTAATCTTACAAGGGCTAATGCAACACTTCTGGAGTTTTTTGCGACATAGTGGACGTATTCTAACACTTTCTGCAGCTTTCTGTAACATTTTTTTTGTCTTTTACAACACTTTCTAGGCTACTGCAATTTCTAACGTTCCTGAAATTCAACTTTTGCAATCGAAAATGGAACTTTTTGGAAGCGTAATCAACTTTTGAATGTGGCTCTGATACCACTTTATTTGAATTAAAACACTCAAATGAACAACTTTTATTAAACTCAAAGATATTGTAAGAACACTCTCACTCAAAATACAAAACTATAACTCACTCTTTACTTCTTTTCTCTCTAAAGAAGTTCTTATTTTTGTTAATGAAAAATAATTAAACAACTCACCTATTTATAGGTGAATTATACAACTCTCAACTAACACAATTACTCACCACCACCTCCAACTAATACAACGAATAGCCAACTTATTTAGTTAATTTAATGGCCTCCAAAATTGTTGTAGTTAATAGCCTTCAATTTAGTTATCACACAAACAAAATCTACATATTTAAAATACCTAAATAAATTTACTACATTCTAGATTTCTAAGCTTGGACTCTAATTGATTGGATTTGGATTTTGGGTTTCTATTAACATGGATAGAGTTTATAATCCAACACAGAATGCCTATCTTGCTTTACGCGTGCCCTCCAGTTGGCACATAATAGCTTTACGATTGTTGTATTTTGTTTGACTTCGAGTAACATAAGAAACTACTCAAGCCAGAGCTTAAGTGATGATTCTGAGCACTACAATCAGCCCTCAAAAAAGAATTCAAGCCATTCTCAAATTCATAAATTTCAACAACTTGAAACTTCTTCAGTTCTTCAGTCAAGCTGTCTCTAGCACTCGTTCAAAAACTAGAAATAAGAAAGAAAGCATAAACTGACAGCAAGCAAATTTGCTGGGGCTATTGGATTTTTTTCCAATCGAAGGGCCCAGCTTTGGTTAGAGAAACTTAGAGCAATAGAACCATTTTCTAGTAATTGTTACATAATGTATATAGACTAGAAAGGATAAGTTGTAACCACCAGGGATAGGTTGTAACCACCAGGGATAGGGTGTGGTCTAGTGGTAGGGACTAGTTCATCCTTAAGCATCCACCAGGGATCAAACCCTGGAATGTGCATGGAGCAACCTTAAATATTAAGGCCAGCCATCCTTCCCTTCGAGGCACCCGCAAATTGGCGATGAGGGATTAGTCTGGATATGGACGTGACCCATCCAGGACCACCTCGTGGTGAAAACCAAAAAAAAAAGAAATGATAGGTTGTACATAGATATGATATCATTGAGTAATTGCAGGGAGTGATTATAGTGTTAAAATATTAAATTTAATCTTCTAAAATAATGGGAAAAAGTGGAGCCATGATTATAAATTTAGTCTAATTACGTTTGAAAAATTGGTATGAAGACTTTGAAAAACAATGGGAGTGTTTTTGGTGGTTGGAAAGATTAAAAAAATGGGCACTTAGATTATTAGGAGACTTAGACTTTATCGAATTTGTTAGTTGGATTTTATGGAAAATTAGAAAAGTAAGTTGTTAAACCTAAATTTGAATTTTGTAATAGATTAAATTATTGAGAAAATGATAGGGCCATTACAGAATTCATCAATTGCCTATATAAGGAAATGTAATTTGCTATTTTAAAGTGTGTAAGAGAGTGAAAAATAATAAGAGTTTATGAGTGTATTGTAATAAAATTAGTGTGTTAATTACTCATTTTTATGTTTTGAGCATTTTTTTGCTTGATTATTTTCCTCTTCCATCTAATAAAGTGGTATCAGAGCCATTTCATATTCAATCCTCTTCCCAAAAATCCTCGAGTAAAAAAGTCAAGTTTAAAGAGTTTCAGAAGCAGCCCAAAAATTGTTGCAATAGGCTGTCATAAGTGTTGCAAAAAAATTGCAGAAAGTGTCGCAGTTAGCATAAAATGTCGCCAATACTAAAAAAAGTTGCAATAGCCTCTGTACTTCCTTTCTGGAAAATTTTCAAGTTCATCTAAAATTGCAAGGAAATATTTTCCCTTGGTGTTCTCCTTGCAAAATCTGTCTGGAGTTATAGCGATGCACCAAAGTGTCGCAATAGACTCAAGAGCATTGCAACAACCCCTATACTCTTTGAAACAAATTTTCCTCTACAGAAATGAATCTCAATGGTGTTTCCTTTATTTTCCCTCAACTTAAAAAAAACTATTACAAAAATTGGTGTATCAAGATGAAAGCCATTCTAGGATCCCAAGATGTTTGGGATATTGTTGAAAAAGGCTATGAAGTCCCAGCTGCAGATGCACAACTGTCGCAAGCCGAAAAGGACAGTTTGCATAAGAGTCGTCGTAATGACCAGAAGGCTCTTAGTATCACCCATCAAGGGTTAGATGATGTTATGTTTGAGAAGGTGGCAGAAGCGACCACCTCCAAGCAAGCTTGGGATATACTTCGAGTTTCCCTTCAAGGAGACGAGAAAGTATAAAAATTTTGGCTCCAAATGTTGAGAGGAGAGTTCGAGATGATGAAGATGAAGGAGACATAAGTGATTGTAGATTACTCCTCACGATTAAAATCTGTTGCTAACCAAATGCAGTAATATGGAGAAAAGCTTGAAGAATCCAGGGTTATTGAAAAACTTCTAAGGTCACTACTACCAAAGTTTGACTACATAGTAGTGACGATAGAAGAATATCGGGATACAAGTAAAATAACCGTCGATGAAGTAGTTGGCTCATTACAAGCACTTGAGGAGAGACTAAATAGATAAGGAGAAGAGTCTGAAGAATAAGTCTTAGCAGCAAAGGTTTCAGTCAAAGGTGAAAGTAGCCAGGATTCTAGACATTACGGATGAGGACGTGGTAGAGGGGGTGGAGAAAATGGAAGAGAAGAGGACGTGGCAAAAATCAACCATTTGGTAGAGGTGAAAATAATAATGGAGATAATCAGTCCATACGAGGCAGAGGTCGTGGTCATAGACATGGACGAGGAAGAGGAAACTGGAGGCATAATGATGGATGTGACAAGTCTAATGTTCAATGCTACAATTGCTCCAGATATGGCCACTATGCAGTAGAATGTCGGATCCCACCAAAGCAAACAGAGGAAACGACGAACAACAGTCAAGAAGAGGATGTAACAGACACGATATTACTAATCCGTGAATGTGAATACAGTCAAGAAAGCAACATATGGTATCTTGATAATGGTGCAAGTAACCATATGTGTGGAGACAAGAAAATGTTCGTAGAGCTGGATCAGTCATTCAGTGGTAATGTTGTTTTTGGGGATTCCTCAAGAGTTCCTATTCAAGGAAAAGGAACTATTCTTATTCATTTAAAGAATGGAGAGAACCAATTCATCAGCAATGTTTATTACGTTCCAAACATGAAAAGCAATATTTTAAGTTTGGGACAACTGCTGGAGAAAAATTACCAAATTCACATGGTGAACCAAAAGTTGGTGCTGTTAAATAAAAAGAAGGAGCTGCTAGCTAGTGTACCAATGTCAAAAAATAGAATGTTCACTCTCAACATCAAGATGGATGTAGCAAGATGCTTAAAAGCTTGCGTGAAAGAATCTGATTGGCTTTGGCATTTGAGATTCGGTCATATTAATTTTAGAGGGTTGAAATTACTAAGCCAGAAGAAGAAGGTGCATGGTCTTCGGCTGATTAATAAACCCCATCAGCTTTGTGAAGGATGTCTTGTTGGAAAACATTCCAGAACTAGTTTTCCAAAAGAGTCCATGTCAAGAGCAAAGGCTCCCCTTGATCTTATTCATGCCGATGTCTGCGGACCAATGACACCAGTATCATTAAGAGGCAATAAATATTTCTTACTATACATTGATGATTATAGCAGAAAGACATGAGCTTATTTTTTGAAAGATAAATCAGAAGTTTTTGAAGCATTTAAAAAGTTTAAAGCTATGGTGGAAAAAGAAAGTGGCTATTACATCAAAGCTTTAAGATCCGATAGAGGGGGAGAATTCACATCAAATGAATTCAAAATATTTTGCGAGCATCAAGGAATCCATCATTTCTTATCTGTCCCAAGATCGCCTCAGCAAAATGGTGTTGTTGAATGAAAGAATAGAACTGTGATGGATATGGTAAGGAGCATGTTAAAGAGCAAGAATTTGCCCAAAGAGTTGTGGGCAGAAGCTGTTGATTGTGCTGTCTATATCTTGAACCGATCTCCAACAACAAGTGTGTCGGATATGACACCCCAAGAAGCATGGAGTGGGAGAAAGCCTAATATCTCTCATTTTCGTGTTTTTGGGAGTGTTGCACATGTTCATGTTGCTGATGAAGAAAGAAGAAAGTTAGATGACAAAAGTAGAAAATACTTGTTCGTTGGTTACTCAGAATTTTCCAAAGGTTACAAGATGTTTGATCCTGATACTGGAAAGACTATCATTACTAGGGATGTGACTATTGACAAGGAAGCAATTTGGGAATGGAATAATGACAAGCAGAAGAATTACAGTTTTTATCTCACCACAGATGAAAACAATGATCGAGATGTGGAGGAGCCAGGCAAAGCATCGACGTCATATAGTCCCATTCCAATTGCATCTCCAGGACACGATGATGATGAAAGTCAAAGTCCAAGAGAAAGACCTAGAAAATTTTATCTTGTTCAAGATCTTTATGATGCAACTAGAGAGCTCAATGAAGAATTGACTCTTTACTGTCATCTTATTGATAGTGAACCTATTGATGCTGAAGAAGCCATGAAAGATGAGGAATGGAGATAAGCCATGGAGGAGGAGATAAATTCAATTGAGAAAAACAAGACGTTGGAGTTGACCAAACTTCCAGCTGACAAAAAGCCCATTGGAGTCAAATGGGTGTTCAAGGCAAAGACGGATGCAAATGGAGAAATCGTTCAACATAAAGCGAGGCTAGTCACAAAGGGATATAGTCAAAAACCTGGTATTGACTACGATGAAGTATTTGCACCAGTAGCAAGAATGGAGACTATCAGACTGGGGATCTTTGTCGCTGCCCAAAATGGATGGAAGATCCACCAAATGGATGTAAAGTCAGCATTTCTGAATGGATACTTGGAGGAAGAGATCTATGTCCAACAACCATCTAGTTACATTATCAAAGGTCATGAACGAAAAGTGTTGAAGCTGAAGAAGGTGTTGTACGGACTTAAGCAAGCACCGAGAGCTTGGAATAGCCGCATCGACAAATACTTTTGCGAGAATGGATTTGTCAAGTGCCCACACGAGTATGCCTTGTACGTGAAAGTGAAAGGTGGAGACATATTACTTGTTTGCTTGTATGTGGACGATCTCATATTTACCGGGAACAATCCTCAAATGTTTAATGATTTCAAGAAGACGATGACTCATGAATTCAAAATGACTGATATTGGCCTGATGTCGTACTATCTTGGCATTGAAGTGAAGCAAAGTTATGATGGAATTTTTATTCGTCAAAGTGGCTTCGCTAAGGAGATCTTGAGGAAATTTAAGATGGAAAATTGCAACCCTGTCAGCACTTCGCCCAAATGCAGTTTGAAATTGACTAAGGATGAAAATGGAGTCAGGGTGAACTCGATAATTTTTTGAAGTTTGATCGGGAGTCTCATATACCTGACGTGCACAAGGCTAGATATTCTGTATGTAGTTGGACTAGTGAGCAGATACATTGAAGAACAGAAGGAGTCTCATTGGAATGCACTAAAAAGAATACTCGGCTATGTTAAAGGTACAACTAATTTTGGATTGCATTACTCAAAATCTGACGAATTCAAATTAGTTGGCTACAGCGATAGTGATTTGGTTGGAGATAAAAATGACCGGAAAAGCACTCGCAAATTCGTATTTTTTCTTGGTGACACCGTGTTCACATGGAGTTCAAAGAAGCAACCAATTATGACGTTGTCAACGTGTGAAGCTGAATATGTTGCTGTAACATCATGTGTGTGTCATGCAATATGGCTGACAAGATTTTTGAAGGAGCTACAAATGACACAATATGACCCAACAGTTTTGTTGATAACAAATCGGCGTTGGCATTGGCAAAAAATCCTGTCTTCCGTGATCGAAGCAAACACATCGATACGAGGTATCATTTCATCCGAGAATGTATTGAGCAGAAGGAAGTCACATTGAAGTATGTCAAAACGCAAGATCAAATAACGGACATCTTTACGAAGCCACTGAAGTATGACGTGTTCAACAAATTACGAGGGTCGTTGGGAATAACGGAGAATTAAGTTTAATAGGGAGTGTTAAAATATTAAACTTAATCTTCCAAAATAATGAGAAAAAATTGAGCCATGATTATAAATTTAGTCTAATTACTTTTGAAAAATTGGTATGAAGACTTTGAAAAACAATGGGAGTGTTTTTGGTGGTTGGAAACATTGAGAAAATGGGCACTTGAATTATTAGGAGACTTAGACTTTGTAGGATTTGTTAGTTGGATTTTGTGGAAATTAGAAAAGTAAGTTGTTAAACCTAAATTTGAATTTTGTAATAGATTAAATTATTGACAAAATGATAGGGCCATTGCAGAATTCATCAAATGCCTATATAAGGCAATGTAATTTGCTATTTTAAAGTGTGTAAGAGAGTGAAAAATAATAAGAGTTTATGAGTGTATTATAATAAAGTTAGTGTGTGAATTACTCATTTTTATGTTTTGAGCATTTTTTCGCTTGATTATTTTCCTCTTCCATCCAACACATAGGAGATATGTCTAATTTCTTTCCTTATTCATACAAATTCTACTGTATAAATATGTGTACCCTGTTATGCAATAATATAACACTCATTCTCCAATTCTCTTCTGTTATAACAGTAACCTTGCTACTTGTTGGAGCAACATCAAAGAAGAGGAAGCTTTGGTAAAATATAAACTGATAATAAGAAATGATGTTTTGTTTCCTAAATTTCAGGTCTACAAGGAGAAGAATTCAGAGAATGATTGGTTAGGAGCTTCGCCAGATTGGGGGGGTTGACTTTGACCAGCTAGTTTATGGGTTGCCTGCACGAGGCGTACTGGAAATAAAGTTTCCATTTTTAATGGGGATATGAGCAGGGCATTACCTTGGGAGCAGATTCCTCTACATTATGTTCCTCAAACCAGGGTTTAATGGAGATACTAGACAGTGATTGGATGGACTTTTATGTTTGGACTCCTAAAGGGAGCAGTCTATTCAGGTTATACCGAGATTTGGAATATTGGGATGTTTCGAAAATGGCACTCTCTGATTTTTGGTGGAAACATGTCCAACCAGCAAAAGAGATATGTGGTACATGTGTGATATTCCTCTTACACAACTTAGACATTTCAAGCCAACTTGTAGACACGAGTTCTGTCGCTATATAGTTGCTGACGGTAAACGTATTGTTGATAGTTCTGATTTAGTTTTCCGGGAGATAAATGGAAAATTTTTGGGCCTGACGCATTGAACCGTTTTATGGTATGAAGCAATTGCCAGGACCACGATGAACATAAAAGCAGGTATATACAATAGCATTTGTGGACAAACAGGTATCTGATTTTTCAAGCATTTGACTATTTTGTGCTGTTATCAGAAGATGGAGAACCATGATTACACTAGCAAACGAATTGGTTGAAATTTAGTTTGTCCTTGTGAAGTAGTCTACCTGTAGCGTATATCAATTTATTTTGTCCTCTGTTGTTGATCATGCAGCTTTTTCCAGAAAAAGTGAGGACCTTTATGATGAATGCAATGCTGATTGTTCTTGGATTTGGTATGTATACAGCTTTCTCCTAACATAACAATGTATTAAAATTTAAGCACATCAAACATAAAGGAAATAAGAGGAACGAAAGAGACACATGTGGGCTAATCTAATACTGAACCAACTCTTTGGAAAACCCTCTTGGTCAAATACAACGGTCAGGACCCGAGGCTTGCGGAACCATCCTCAGTTCCTCTATCTTAAAAGGGACAGTGTATCAAAACGGACAATGTAGGCTAAGACTGTTATCCCGAATAGATTATACAAAAAAATTTTGATAGTTCATCAAATAAAATGTTTGATAACTATATTGCTGGGTTGAGAAAAATGTTTTTTAGTTGAATGCCGAATATCTGGTCAATTCACTACATTCATATATAATGTTTGATAGTTCATATAATAGATTATAAACTTAACTAGAAAAAACAAAAAGAGTTCCATTTTCAGTGAGAAGTTGAAAAGGGAAGCTACTTCTCTCTCTTACAACCTGAAAATCAAGCCAAACTACTGTTATAACAAACAAACTTTTATGGAACATACAAAAGGATCCTTAAACACCTTACCAACATACTTGTTCCTCTTTTATTTGGGTAATAAAACTACGGAAGCTTGTTTCCTGTTTTGTTTTTCTCTCATATAGAAAACATAAACTACATCAAACAAAAACTGCCCAAAAATAGAAAATATTCAATTATTGATCATCATATATCAAAAACTGATTTGCTCTTCCGTACAATTACATATTTATATCCATATAAAACGACTCTTCATATACTAAATTAAATGACTTCTAATGACTCTTGTTAATCCTACATAATTATTTGTAACCTACATGACTCTTGAAACTCCAAATACATTGAATCCCTCTCAACCACATCATTCTCACCCTCTTGGACAAAATTCGTCCTCGAATTTCTTAATGATAAAAAAAAACTGAAAAAAAATCCTAAACTTTTTTTATATATTTTTTTGTAATTATAATGTAAAAAAATAAAAATAAAAAACGGATAGGTACGATCCTCGCTGATGCAACGTTGCTAGTCTCCCCCTCTTCGATAATCTCGGTCCCTCCTACGACGGAGCTATACTTCGACTGTCGTTAGGCTATGAAACTGATGCAATATTGCGGGTCTCCTCCTCTTCCGCAATCTCCATTGCCGTTAGGCTCTGATACCAACTGATGCAGCGGAAGAAACGAAAAGAGATAAATAATCGGAATCCATTGAAATCGCAACCTCAAAGGAAACCGATTCTTCTAAAAACCTTAGAAATCGCAACCTCTAAGATAGTTAGGCTTCCAAAAACCCCAGAAATCGCAACTTCTAGGAGAATTTTGGAAAAGTAATAAGACACATCTTATTCAATTATTGATCATCATATATCAAAAACTGATTTGCTCTTCCGTACAATTACATATTTATATCCATACAAAACGACTTTTCATATACTAAATTAAATGACTTCTAATGACTCTTATTAATCCTACATAATTATTTGTAACCTACATGACTTTTGAAACTCCAAATACATTAAATCCCTCTCAACCACATCACACTGTTTTGCAGGATGCGATGGATCAAGTTGTAAAGTGGTAGGCGTTATTGATGGAAAATACCAAAGAGGACACCTTGTTACTTTGACTGTAGGATAAGAGAAGCTCAATGGCTTTCTGTACAAAGCACCACAAGGCCAATCAGAATCCAATAATAGTTGTGTGGAAAACAAGAGCCAAAATCTGAAGTAGCGATGGGATCATGGCAATGGGAAACCAGAAATGTGGCCTGATAGGTCATACAAATAACATAAAGTGTCTGGTACTAATTCTTTCATTATTTACATTTCTTATTTGCATATTATTTCGCAACGTTCTAGCTTTTTTTTTGTCTATTATTGTTGTCATGCCAAGTACCTCATAATCCAAATCCTTGTGCTGGAATTACTAATACTGTATCGGCAGACAATACAGAAAGAAAAACGAGACACATAGGAGAAATTCCAACTCAGGAAATGCAAGACTGGAAGGGCAAATGTACCAGGAAATGCAGTTCCAACACAGCAAAGAAATGGAGATGACAGAAAACCGAGTGTTTGGTGTGCAAATAAATAAATGTTCATTCTGATAGCTTGGACATAAACGATTCAGGAAATGCAGTGCTGTAGATGGAAGAGTAGTTGACAAGAACTATCAGCCTCAACTCGATGAAAGCTTGGAGAATATCACAATTTTGACACAAAAGGTGCCTGTTGCAAAGTATGAATTCGTTTGTTTGACTTTGTTTTGTCTAGTATTTAAGCCTTGAAGTGTTGATATGTCTATCAATTTGATCGATAAAATCTACGTAGCTAATTTGACAAGTAAAATCATATTAATAAAAAAAATGAGACATATCAGCATGGAAATGCGATGTTTGTGTGCTGTATTTGGGATTGATCTCACATAATGAATAACTCTGATCTTATATTAAATTGTTATTACAGAATCAAGGATCTTTGCAAGAGTTCTTAATCCAAGAAAACTAAAGAGTGGAATCTAATGTTTTTATCGGTTTAATTCACCATGTCGAGAAGACTTTATAAGGCAAAACTAACTATAATGAAAAATAAGCGAAATTGGAAGATCAAACTCAAAACTGTAAGAATATTAGCATCATGAATCTGATGGCAAACTACTTGACACCTAAGCTTTATACATGTCAACTTCAAGGTTAAAAGACTAAAACTAGATATTATAAATCTGAAAATCTAGTCAAAAGTAAAGTAAAAGCAAAAGTTGTATAAAACTAAGTCAAACAATAAGTTCCTACTACTTGTAAACAGACAATACCAAGCTTCCAACATCTTGTGCATTTCCTGAGATGTCAATATCCAAGCATGCAATCAGAAAGAACATTAGTTTATTTGCACACCGAATAAATATACCCTTTTGCGTTTTCAAAAAAAATATACCCTTTTGCTTGGTTTACTGTCATCTCTTGGAACTCCATTTCCCTCTCTAGAACCCCAAGTGTTGTGTGGTGTCCCTCCATCATGTGGGACCCATATTATTAAATTATAAAAAAAAGAAAAATTCAAAAAGAGGGTTGGAAAAGTGACAGGTCAAATGTCAGTAAGATAGGCAAATTTTTCAAATTTGTTAGGATTGGTAGGGTGGCTAAATTTGTGGCTAAATTTGGTGCTAATTTTTGGAAAAATTGAAGGAATTAATTAGGCCACTTAATTTACGTGTTTGTATTTCCTATAAATAAAGAGGCTTCTGCGTCAACTAAGACAGAAAGAAGAAACACAAATAAAAACTATAATCTGTGCATACAAACTTAGGAAAAGGGTTCCTAAGAGTTCGGCAAGAGAGAAAATAGTGAGGTTTTGGGAAACACTTGTGTCCCACTATTTTGTAATCTCTTGGTGTACCTACTATTATTTTATAGTGGACAATTATTCAGAGTTCGTCCCGTGGTTTTTCCCTAATTTATTTGGGGTTTTCACGTAAAAATCTACGTGTCTTTTATTCTACTGCTATTATTTTTCTCGTAATTTATTATTTGGCCTAACAAGTGGTATCAGAGCCGAAGGTTGTTTTATCAGTAGAATCCGTGGATATATTTTTCAAAAATAAATATACCACGACGACAAGAAAATTACCGTGAATCCAGTGGCACAATTCGTTCGAAAAACCGTCGCAGAAACGCATTTTGAGTGAATCGCAAAATAGTAACTTAAATAATACTATTCATATTTGGTCTGTTCTATAGTTATTATTTAAGTATACGACGGGAGTCATACTGTTACTATTCTAATATATAAGTACTATTTGGATATACGATACTATTCACATATATAGTCACTATTTACGTGAATAGTAAAATTCATGAATAGTAGAATTTTGCCATTTTTAAAGTTTCGACATGGCGAATGACGGTGTAATGATCAAATTGACGGATATAAATTATTCAATGTGGAAATTCAGAATGGAAGACTACCTCAATTGCAAAGATTTGTAAGATCCAATTGAGGGTGATGACTTAAAGCCGAAGGATATGAAAGAACAACAGTGGATAAAGTTAAAGAAGTAGACATTAGTACAATACACCAATGGATAGATCCTAGTTTGTACAACCACGTGAGGAACGAAACAGATCCCAAAGCTCTCTAGGAGAAGCTAGAGGATATATACGAGGCTAAAAATGCTCAAGGAAAAGTGTTCATGATTTGCAAAGTCATGAGTTTGAAAATGACAGAGGGACGATCAATCAGACAGCACCTGAATGACTTTGAAGGATTCATAAGTGAGTTAGCAGTCATCGGTATGTCCTTGGTTGATGAGATGCAAGCATGTCTTTTAACGGGAACTCTACCAGATAATTGGGATACTCTTGTCGTATCATTGAGTAACTCAGCTCTAAATGGTGTGGTAATAATGTCTATGGTAAAGAATAGTGTACTTAATGAAGAGCTTCATAGAAGGGACATTTCCAGTACTAGTTCACAAGCCCTTATCATAGAGAATAGAGGTCAAAGTAAGAGTAGAGATCGTGGGAATGGAAAATCGAGAGATAGATCCAAGTCCCGGGAGAAGAGGTCATGCTACCACTGTGGAAAGCATGGTCATCTCAAAAGGAACTATCGTTTCTTTAAATAGGAGAATGCAAACTGAAGTCATGAAAATGACAAAAACACGTCTGATGTAGTCACAACAGAAGATGGAGAGGTGGCTTTAGTATCTTATGATGCAGATTGTTGTCGTGTTGGAGATGCAGATCCCGAGTGGATAGTAGATTCCGGTGCCTCATACCACTGTGTTCCAAAAAGGGAATACTTCTCAACATATAAAGCGGGTGATTTTATTACTATTAAATGAGAAATAATTATGTCTTGTAAATGGTGTAAATCAACGATATCTGTGTGAAGACAAGTGTCGGATGTACATTAACACTTAAAAATGTTCGACACATTCCAGATCTTCGGTAGAACCTATTTTCTATTAGTGTATTAGATAAGGAAGGTTATCCCAATCATACCGGTGATAGAAATTGGAAACTTACCAAAGGATTGTTGGTGGTGGCTAAAGGAAGATTGTGTTGCTCGCTATACAAAATGCACGCAACAATATGTGCAGGTCAACTAAATGCAGTTGGAGATGATGCTTCACCAAATTTGTGGCATAGGCGACTGGCGCATATGAGTGAGAAAGGGTTAAATATCCTGGCTAAGAAGTCCCTCATCCTATTAGTCAAAGGAAATTTTAATCCCTGTGATCACTTTTTAATTTAGGAAGTAACATCGAGTTTCATTTCAGAAAAGCTCTACAAGGAGAAATAATAAGTTAGAGTTGGTACACTCTGATGTTTGTGGTCCCATGGACACAGAATCCATTGGAGTAAGAAGATACTTTCTTACCTTCATTGATGATTTCTCAAGGAAGACATGGATTAATTTGCTGCAAACAAAGGATCAAGTATTCAAGCACTTTCACCAATTCCATGCAATGGTGGAAAGGGAGACTGGAGGGCCATTGAAGTGTTTACGCGTAGATAATAGTGGTGAGTATATCTCTAAGGAATTCAAGGATTACTGTAGTCAACATGGTATCATGCATGAAAAGATAGTTCCTGGTACACCTCAACACAATGGCGTTGCTGAATGAATGAATCGTACCATTATCGAAAGAGTTAGATCCATGCTCAAAATGGCTAACTTACCTAAGTCATTTTGGGGAGAAGCTATCAATACTGATGTCTACTTTATCAATCGACTACCTTCAGCACCTTTGGATTTTGATATTCCAAAGAGGGTTGGGGTAGGTAGAAATATCTCATACTCTCACTTGAGGGTATTTGGCTATAAGGCATTTATGCGTGTTCCTAAAGAATTGAGGCTAAAGCTTGATGATAAATTAGTTCCTTGCACTTTTGTCAATTATGGAGATGAAGAGTTTAGCTACAGATTATGGGATCCGGTGAAAAAGAAAATTGTACGGAACCGAGATGTTGTATTTCATGAGAGTGATATCATCAGTGAAAGATCTACAAGTGATGGTGTTATCAATATTACACCAGAGAGCATTCTATCAGATGATGCCATAGAAAGAAGAATGCATCAATCAGAACAAGATGGAGAAGAAGAGCTAGTTGTGAGGGATTAAGATACAATTGTAGATGAAGATATGAATGATGAGGGTATGGAGTAGGGGGAGCCAAAGAACCCCATTCTACTAGAAGAAGAACCTCAACTAAGGAGGTCAATCAAAGAATGCCAACCATCTACAAAATACTCCAGTTCTGATTATATTTTAATCATTGATGAGGGGGAGCCTAAAAGCTTCCAAGATGTGCAATCTTGTAAAGATAAAGACTGTTGGATGAAGGCCATGCAGGAGGAGATGAATTCTTTGAAAAAGAATGACGCGTACGAGCTAGTGAAACTTCCTAAAGGGAAGAGAACACTCAAGACAAATGGGTGTACAAGCCAAACAAAGATGATGGAAACTTAGTGAAATACAAAGCTCGATTGGTCGTCAAAGGATTTACTCAAAAGAAAGGTATCGACTTTGATGAGATTTTTTCACCAGTTGTGAAAATGAGTTCCATTCGAGTTGTGCTAGGTCTTGTAGCTAGCTTGAACCTTGAGTTAGAACAGCTTGATGTAAAGACCGCGTTCTTGCATGGGGATTTAGAAGAAGAAATTTATATGGAACAACCAGAAGCTTTCAAGGTCAGGGAAAAGGAGGACATGGTTTGTCGCCTGAAGAAAAGTTTGTATGGGTTATAACAGGCCCCGCGACAATGGTATAAAAAGTTTGATTCCTTCATGGTGAATCAAGGATACAAGAGGACAGAAGCTGATCCATGTGTATATGTCCAGAAATTCCTTGATAGAAAATTTATCATTCTTCTCTTATATGTTGATGATATGCTAATTGTTGGACCAAATGCCAAAATGTTAGTAAGTTAAAGTGTGATTTGTCTAAGGCGTTTGACATGAAGGGTTTGGGACCGGCAAGGAAAATTCTTGGAATCGAGATTACTCGAGATCGAAGGTCTAACAGGCTGTGGTTTACACAAGAAAAATATATTGAACGAGTATTAGAAAGATTCAATATGAAAAATGCTAAACCAGTTAGCACTCCACTTGCTGCTCATTTCAAGTTGAGTACGAAATCCTACCCTTCAACAGAGAAAAATTAAGAAGAAATGTCAAATGTTCCATATATTCTTCAGCGGTCGGCAGTTTGATGTATGCAATGGTGTGTACGAGACCAGACATCGCTCATGCAATTGGAGTTGTGAGTAGATTCCTTTCAAATCCCTAGAAGACACATTGGGAAGCAATAAAATAGATCTTCAGATACCTGAGAGGAACTTCAAAGTTATGTTTAACTTTTGGAGTTGGAAAATCTGCACTTGTTGGTTACACAGATGCAGATATCGCTGGTGACCTTGATGAAAGAAAATCTACATCGGGTTACTTATTTACATTCTGAGGGGGAGCTATTTCATGGCAGTCACGGTTACAAAAGTGTGTTTCGTTATCAATAACTGAAGCAGAGTACGTTGCAGCAGTAGAAGCAGGAAAGGAAATGTCTTGGTTAAAGCGATTCTTTACCGAATTGGGTGTGCAACAAGAAGAATACATAGTTTATTGCGATAGTCAAAGTGCATTAGACTTGAGCAAAAATACTATGTATCAAGCATGGAAGAAACATATTGATGTAAGGTATCATTGGCTCAGACTTGCCATTGAAGAAAAAGAGCTCAAGTTGTAGAAGATTCATACAAACAACAATCCTGTTGATATGCTAACGAAGGTCGTACCAAAAGAAAAGTTCGATCAGTGTGTCAAAACAACCGGGATGGAGAGTCCCACAATGTAGTCGAGAGGGGGAGATTTGTTGTGTGGTGTTCCTCCTGCATATGGGACCCACATTATTAAATTATAAAAAAGAAGAAAAATCCAAAAGAGGGTTGGAAAAGTGGCAGGTCAAATGTCAGTAAGATAGGCAAATTTTTCAAATTTGTCAAGATTGGTAGGGATGCCAAATTCGGTGCTAATTGGTCGTGAAATTGAAGGAATTAATTAGGCCGCTTAATTTACGCATTTATATTTCCTATAAATAGAGAGGCTTCTGCCCCAACTAAGACAAAGAGAAGAAACACTGATAAAAAATATAATCTGTGTATAGAAACTTAGGAAAAGGGTTCCTAAGAGTTGGGTAAGAGAGAAAATAGTGATGTTTTGGGAAACACTTGTGTGCCACTATTTTCTAATCTCTTGGTGTACCTACTATTATTTTATAGTGGAGAATTATTCAGAGTTTGTCCCGTGGTTTTTCCCTAATTTATTTCGAGTTTCCGCGTAAAAATCTGCGTATCTACTGCTATTATTTTTCTCGTAATTTATTATTGGGTCTAACACCAAGTTGGTTTCTCTATTTCTAAATTCTCCAATTTATTCAAGTCAGTCAGCCGCTCTGTATCTCTCTTGTCCAAATAGTTTTCAGGACTTGGACTTGGCGGTATCTCTCCTTCTTCTAACTCTAACAGTTGATTAGCAGATGAGGTTGATTTTGCTCTGTTTAAAGTGGTCCAATATTCTCTGCACAACATCCAATTTTTCGGTCAAAAAACTCTTGACTGGCTAAACTCTAGGAAAATTATGACAACAATAAAAAGAAAAGAGGCTAGAGCCTTGTGAAATAATATGCAAATAAGAAATGTAAGTAATGGAAGAATTTGTACCAGACACTTTATGTTGTTTGTATAACCTATCAGGCCACATTTCTGATTTTCGTTTCCGCTTAGACCTTGGTTTCCCATTGGCAGGATCCCGTCGACACTTCAGATTTTGACTCTTCTTTTCCACACAACTATTATTGGATTATGTTTGGCCTTATGGTGCTTTGTAGAGAAAGCCATTGAGTTTCTCTGACCCTATAGCCACAGTAACCAGGTGTCCTGTTTGGTATTTCCCATCAATTAAGCTTAACACTTGACCCCTTCCTGACATTGTTGAAACACTAGCTTGGTGTTCCACTGCACTTGAACCCTTTGCTTTACTTTCTTTATAAACACTCATCTGTTCAACAACGTTACCACCAAACAAATTCAATTAAGCACACCATTAAACAAGAAACCAATGGACTCTTCGCCTTCTACAAACACAACACTACAATTATAACTCGAAATATGTCTATCAAATTAACAAGACTCAGTTCAAAACCCAAGACATTGTATAATTATAACTGGAAATATATCTATGACATTAACAAGATTCAATTCCAAACCCAAGACATTGCATAATTATAACTGGAAATATATCTATGAAATAAACAAATTCAAGCAAACCGGTAAACAAGAAAAGAATGCAAAGACAATACCGTGTACAAAGAGACCCATAAAATCATAATGCAGAGATTGTATAATTTTAACTGGGATTATGTCTACAATTAATTGACTTGAATTGTATAATTATTACTGGAAATATATCTATGAAATTAAAAAATTAAAGCATATCAGTAAACAAGAAAAAGAATGGACTCTTTTCTACAAAGACAATACTGTGTAAAAAGATACCCAAAAAAATCATAATGCAGAGATTGTATCATTACAACTGGGATTATATCTATGGACTTAACAAGATTCAATTCGACACCCAAGAAATCAAGAAACCCAAACAAATGAATTCCAGAAACAAGTAAAGTTAGAGCCTTTAATTTAAAATAATACACACCAAGAAAAGCGAACCCCATTTTTGCTTAAAGAACTGACCTTAGTATCTTCGAAAGCTTTGATAGAGAAAGAATTATGAAAGAAAACAGATACTACTGAATGATGAACGAGTGTATTGCAGCTGCGTTTATAACTGCTTTATATAGATGATAAAGTACAATTCCTATTCTACCCTTGAAATAAAACGGCTACTTACTAACTTTCGGTGAACTATACAAATTGATCCTTAAACACCTTACTAACACGCCTCTTCTTCCTGTAATTTTTAATGTTTAGTATTCGGTCGATTTTCTCATTGATTACGGTCCTACGTTTTTTGGACGTAAAGAATAAAAATCAAAATTTGAAGGATTTTCCTTATTTTTAAATATTTTTAGCATGTTATTTCTTTTTATCCGGTCTTTATTTATTCCACGTCTTGATTTGAATCTATATTTTTTTAATTAATCTTTCAAATTCGATTTGAAATATTAATATGAAATTCATACAAATAAAGAAATTGGAAATTTAAATTTGTAACTAGAAATATTGAATAGAAATGAAATATTCAACTGTGAATAGAAAGGGTAAATAAGTGACTCAAATTATGATTTAAAGTAGACATGTTCACGGGGCGGGGAATTCACTCATCCCGGCCTAAGGCCCCTCAAATGGGTCGGGTTTGGATACTCCAAACCCCTGCCGAGCCCGTGACCATTAAAACTCAAAGTTTTATAGGTCGGATTTAGTTTTTATATTAATATTTGGCAAGACAAATAAAAGTTTATTTATTATCTATTTATATATTATATTCAATCTGGATCTCACCGGAATTCCGCCAGCTCTTGTTTGTGAACCTGTGGTGCGGGAACTGGCAGCGAGATTTGGACGAGTTGTTTCGATAGATTGTAATTTTGAAAAACCGGATCGTTTGGATGTAGTATCGTGCCTTGTTTCGGTACCGCTTGGGACAGCCAGTAGGAATTTGACGTTGGCAGTAGGGGATAGAGATATAATGATATACACGAACCTTAGACATGGAATTGGCTGCCAACACAGTCAAGAGTACGAATACGGGTCGGAAGAGCGAAGCGAACCAGAGGAGGAACCTTCGGACAGGTGTAGTAGTGAATCATCGGGGAACGAAGATGAAATTAGATCGGACGAGGATGATGAGACTGTTGCGGATAGCAACAACACAAGTCCGGGTAGTACCCACCCTCCCGGCGACAGGCCGTTAATTGAGGGAAACAACGCGGTGGATCCGGGTATGGAGAATTCAAGTTCTTCGGGCCCAAACATCCCAAATATGAATAGAATTATCATTCGCAGGGAAGAAAATGAGCCAACCGTCAGTGAGGAATTAATGACTTTCCGAATCGGAGAGAAGCTTGAGTTGTTTAACGAACAAAATATGGGCTTGATTATAGAGGCATTGGAAGGGCAACGGCGTTGAGAGAGCTGCTGGCCGAACTGGGATGTTGTGAGTTTTATCATGACTTTGAGTTTTATGTGTTGGAATTGTCGCGGGGGCTTATTGAATGGGGCCAAACAGTTTTTGGTGCGGTCATGTGTTCGTAAGTGGCAGCTTCAGGTTTTCGTCCTAGTTGAGACAAAGTCCCTATCGGTTACAGATCAAGTTGTGAGGAAGTTTTGGGGCCATAACGATTTTCATTTTCATTGTATCCCGTCGCATGGCTTGGCAGGAGGTTTATTGATCTCATGGAATCCTAATTTAATTCTTGGCTCGATCACTGCTTCTACAGATAGATGGTGTCTGCTACATATTGTGTCTAGTCAACTTGAGGTAAATTTACTATGCTTATATGGTCCCCCTATTCCCAGGGATAGGAATCAATTTTGGTGTGATCTGCTGCCCCATATTCAAAACATTGATAACTTGGTGATATGTGGTGATTTTAACGAAGTGTTACATAGCTCCGAGCGAGGTAGAAGTGGGAATACGGGGGCGAGTTCGATGATTAGGTTCCAGGAATTTGTTAATGAATGTGCTCTATTTGATTTGCCATTACATGGGCGTGACTATACGTGGTCTAATGCTTTATCCTTCTCTAGGATTGATCGTGTCTTGGTGTCGTGCAATATTCTTGATAGGTGGCCGGGACAGAATGTGATGACGGTTGATTCAACGCTATCAGATCACTTTCCGATTATATACCGGTCCCATGCATTGGTATCGGATGGCAAGAAGGTGTTTCGATCATTGAACTGTTGGTGGGAAAAGGACGGGTTTCTACCTTTTCTAAGATCGAAGTGGGAGGCCATAGAATTGGCGGATCCGGGGCGCGACATTGATTTTAAATTATGCCGATTAAGGAGCTTTATCCGGCCTTGGCATCTATCTAATTTTGGCGGGTTAGAGGGAAGAATAAAGAAGCTAGAGGCTCGTATTATATTTTTGACATCCAGTTCGGTGGTCCGACCTTTGGAGGAGGGAAGTAGATCGGAGCTTCAGTGCGTGAGATCGGAATTACTTACCTGTAGACGGAACCTTGAACAAATTCGTCACCAACAATCACGTGTTAACTGGACTTTACTGGGTGATGATAATACAAGTTTTTTTCATAGGATGGCATCAGCGAGGGCTAGGGGGAATCGGATTTCACAGCTGGAAATTGATGGAGTTGTATCTTCTAACCCGGTACTTATTAAATCCACGATACGGAATTTTTATTCCAGGCTGTTTTCGAAACAAGAGGAGGTGCCGTTTTCCTTGGGCGAACTACAATTCCGTATGGTTGATGCGATGGACAATGCGCGGCTAGTTGAATCTTTTTCTGAGGCTGAAGTGTGGGACGCAGTGTGTGCTTGTCAAGAAGGTAAGGCGCCGGGGCCGGACGGATTTAATTTCTTCTTCTATAAACGCTTCTGGGAGGACATGAAATCGGATGTGCTAGCTCTGTTTGGCGAATTTTATAGGCATGATCAGCTGCCAAACTCTATCAAGTCATCTTTTACCGTATTGATTCCTAAAGTCCCGGGGTCGTCGTCATTAGGGAATTATAGACCGATTGCCCTTATTCATGGTATATATAAAATTGTGTCGAAAGTACTTGCGAAAAGATTACAGGCTGTCCTACCTCAGCTGATTTCTGACAACCAGTTTGCTTTTGTTAAAGGCCGTAATATTCATGAATGCTCGTTTATAGCCTCGGAAGTGATCCAATCAATCCACCGCAGTGGTCAGTCTTCTGTGGCTCTCAAGCTTGATTTCCATAAAGCATACGATAGTGTTTCTTGGACTTATATTGACTCAGTGTTGAAGAGGATGGGGCTCTCTGATAAGTGGATTAGATGGATGGTGACCTGCAGAGCGAACTCGACAACATCTATTCTTATCAATGGTAGTCCCACAGATCCGATCTATTTGGGCAGAGGGGTTAAACAAGGTGATCCCATTTCTCCATTCCTTTTTGTCTTAGCAGTGGAAGGTCTTAAACAGCTCATTGACGCAAGTGTCCGCAAGGGTATTTTACCTGGGTTTCGTATTCATGGGTCAGAGAAGGATATATCTATTCTTCAGTTTGCGGACGATACGATGTGCTTCCTACCTGCAGATGAGTCTCTCTTACCTACTTTTATCCGTTTAATACGTTGTTTTGAGTTGATTTCAGGTCTACGAATAAATTTTGTTAAGAGCTCAATAATGGGTATTAACGCGCAGGACGACTTGTTGAATCGGTGTGCGGAGACAATGGGTTGTAAGATCGAAAGATTTCCCATTACTTATCTAGGCGCCCCTCTCAGTACGAGACGCATCCCGGTGTCTTATTGGAACGGGTTGATTGGTAAGTTCCAAAATAGGCTGGCAAGTTGGAAAGGTCAGTGTTTATCGTATGCTGGCAGGGTGGTCCTTATAAAATCGGTTCTCTCATCTATCCCGATATATTTGTTATCATTGAATAAGATGCCGGCATCTATTAACAATAAGCTTGTTCAACTGATGCGTAATTTCTTGTGGAAAGGTATAGCGGACTCTAGCGGGATCTGTAAAGTGAGTTGGGAGACAATTATGCTACCAAAAAATTTAGGTGGCCTATATGTTAGGGATCTAAGACTAGTCAATTGTAGTTTATTGCTGAAATGGATATGGCGGTCTAGAACAGAAGGGCAGGGTTCGTTGTGGTATGAGCTGTGTGTCCGTCGATATGGCTTCGTGTCATGGAACTCGTTTGAAGATGTTAATAGATCCCGCATTTCGTATGTTTGGCAAGGCATTATATCTTGTTGTGTAAAGAACTCAACCTTCTGGGAGTTGTTTAAATCGAACGGGAGAGTTAAAGTGGGGAACGGGGCGAGCGGATCTTTTTGGCATGATAATTGGACTGCAAATGTGTCATTATCTGTTCTTTTCACTGATCTGTATCTATTATGTAATAGAAAAAGCTGTTCGATTCGGGACGGGAGTCTGTCTATTTCTGAGGGAGCAGCATTTTCTAGGCCTTTTTGGAAACGTAGTCTAAGGATTACTAGTAGGGAGAGGTGCTCCCAGATGCGTAATTGGATTTCCCAAGTCTGCCCTGCTGATTTTGTGGGGGACGGGGCTGTCGGCAACAGGGGGCAGCAGCCACACGTTGGGTCTCAGGTGGTGGCAGATAGATTTGAATGGGATCTGGAAGCTAATAAGGTATTTTCAGCTGCATCTTTTTGTTTAGGGTCCTATAGGTCGCCTCAAAGGACTACGCCGGAAACGGATTATATGGTGGTTTGGAATGCGTGTCTTATTCCTAAAGTCAAATTTTTTGGCTGGTTATTGTTACATAGACGCCTCCCAACGAAAGTCTTTCTGGTTTGTCGCGGATGCCAAGCGGTATTGAATGACAAGTGTCCGTTTTGTGATGAATCCGAAACAATTGATCATGCTTTGTTTCACTGTTTGGGTAGTTATCGTATATGGGTTCAAGCTTTTCTGTTACTAGGGATTTCGGTAACAATGCCATTCAAGGGGGCTGATTTTCTTGTAGTATGGCGAGCGCATTTTTCCTCAGGGATTGGACAGGAGTTTGGTACGGCTTTTTGGTTTATGATTGCGTGGGCCATTTGGAAAAGGCGGAATAAGTTCGTGTTCGAGGGTGTCTTAAGCACAGATGATCTCTTGGGGGCAAGCATTCATCTATGCTGGTTCTTTTTCAAGTATCGAAGACGGAATCTTAATTTTGTTGTTTCTGATGTATTTAACTGTCCAGATTTATTTCTAAGCTGTAACTAGCTAGGTGGCATCAGTTGGCCTATTCATTGTATAGTCATACCTCGGGATCGGATTCCATATCCGTATCACCTTTAGGCTGTATCCTTGTTCACTGACGCTCTCATCTTGTGAGCGGTCTTTGGATTGCATTAATAAAGAGAGGTAGGTGTTTTGTAGGTAAGCGGGGGCTTCAACCTAGTTGGGACGCCCGCCCCGAAATTTTCACCTATCTCGATCCTTTTCCTTCTGGAGAAACACAATGTTTCTCCGGGGGGTTTTCAAAAAATATATTATATTCAATATTTATTTTGAATATTTATATTTTAATCTATTAAAATGCTGAATTTCACTTCAATATGTCCTATTTTTAATTAAATAATTAAAATAAATAAGGTAATTATATGTAAATTTAAACATACTTGTATAAAATTCGTCTTTTGTTTTTATTTAATCTACCCAAAAAATATTAAATAAAAATTAATTATGGGCCTCGTAAGTCTAGTCCGAGCCATTCTAAGCCCGAAGTTGTAAAATCTGGGCTGGGTCAAAGTTTGGAATGATACTTTTAGTCAAAAACATGATGAAGCCCAGTCGACCCGACTAATGAACTTGTCTAATTGAAAGTAGGCACAACACATGTTTTTTTTTCTAAATGAAATCTTTATTAATGTTAAGTTGGAGTGTTTTTAAATTTGGAGAGTTTATTTATTTTTTCGGATTTTCCTTGAGAGTTTTAATTATATATATATATATTATAAAATTTTAATTGTTATCCAATTTTAGTGATTGAATAATATATTTTCAAATCTAAAATTTTTAATTTAAACGAGGACACTTTTGTTTGAGACAAAACTTTATACAGTGGTTCAATCTAGTAATTTCTAACCATTTTTTGTTTAGATATAAAAAATAGGGTTAATTTAAAAAAAATTCCATGTGGTTTCACTCGTTTTCCAATTGGCCCTTGTGTTATTTTTTTTCTTCAAAAGGGTCCTTATGATATCAAATGTTAGCAATTAACGGTTTTTTCATAACAAAGATAGTAATGTTGAGATGACAAGGTGAATTATCATTATTTTTTGATTTAAAATCTGCAAATTTTGGTGTTTTTCGAAAATAGCCTTTGCCAACTCAATACAACTAACTTTGTTAAGAGATAATCCGTTAATTGCTAACATTTAATATCACTAGGGCCCTTTTGAAAAAAAAAATTAACACAAGGGCCTTTTTGAAAACGAATGAAACCACAGGGGCTTCTTAAAGTTAACTCTAAAAAATATATTTTTAATGATCAAATCTTCAACTTGTCAAAAATTTTTACCGAAACAAAACCAAGATGTATGAAATTTCAAGAAGACCAGAAAGACGAGGATTAGAAATTGAAAAGTAGTACTCCCTCCATATTTTTTTATTTGAAAATAGTAAAGAATACATTAAAGTTAGATTTATTAATAAAATAGTCTCAAACAGCATTTATTTCTAATTATCTCATATTTTAACTTTCACTTTTAGCTAATACGTGGATATATAAGTCTGGTTTTTCTCTGTTTTCGTTCTCCCTCTCTTGCGATATGTTCTTCTTCAATTTGCGACTTCTTCTCCTCTTCTTGCTCTCGATCTGTATTCCGTTTTGTTATAGTTGATTTCCGATCTCTTTCAGCTTATTCTGTGTCGATTTCAATTGCTATTCTTCTGGCGTTTTTGTTTTCAAGTCTCTGGATTTTTAGGTAATTGTTATTTTGATTTTTGTTTTTTCTGATTCTTAGATTTATGTTCTTCGATTAGTTATGTTTACTTCTTTGTCCATCTTTTGATTAGGTTCTCGTCTCTCTTCTTCTCCAGCCTGCTCTCTTCGGAGAAGCGACTTCCAGCTCCTCAGTTGTTCTCTATTCCGCCTCTTAATTTTTGTATTTTATGTGATTATTTTTTCAATTCTTCTAATTTCTCTAAGTTTCTTTGGCATTCTACTATTGGATTTTGTTTATTTATGTGTTTGCTATTGATGCGAGAATGTGAGGGTTTAGGTTTTTGTTATTATTTACATATATCTATTGGAAGAATGAACATCACCTGATTTGCACTTCTAAGATCTACACTACTGCTGAGAGAGATACCATTGAAAAATTGGTATTTCTTTGCCTTTTATTTCAATTTCTAGAACGGTTAATGTGTTAAATTCATGATAAATTGTTTGGAATGTGATAATTGGTCTCCTGATTTAGTAAATACTTCTGATTTAATGGAATAATTAGGTTTTACTGTTGTTGGATCTCTGCTATAAATAACTATTTTTTATCTTTATAATTGCTTTGTGCTATCGGCCTGGATCGTCTGACAAGGTTCCACCTGGTAAACCTCCAAATTCTCGCTATTACTATTGGCTAGTGATTTCAACTTGAATTTTGATAATGTTGTTTTCTTTTTGCAGGGGCCATAATTGACAATAAAGTCTGCCACCCAAAAACCAATGACTGATATCTTTGTGCACATGCTAGAATGATTGTGAGTATAAATGCTCAACTTTTGTTTATGTCACATCCCTTTTGGGTTGACTTCATAAAAGCTCAACTTTTGTTTATGTCACATCCCTTTTGGGTTGACTTCATAAAAGCTCAACCTTTTCTTTGTTTGCAAACTTGCACGCCTACACATTACCTGTCTTATATGTGCAGTTGCTCCAGTTTGTTATGCACATTTAGCAGCCATCTTGAAGACAATATGTATTCATTCTTTTTTAGTTAATTATTTGATTTCTATTTTTTATGTCTCTGGAATTTCAAGATTTCATCTCTTTTCTGCCTTTTAATCTAGTTATGGAGCATGTTACTATTGTGTTGCACTATGGAGGAAAGTGAACCTTTGGTTTTGAATTGGTTAATGGTGAAACATGTGGTATTATTATTGAGAAGTCCATTAACAACGCTGATTTTAGGTGTGTTGTTGTTAAGAACACTAATACTAAGAATGTGGATGAGCATAGCTTTAAAATTGGTATTTCATTCTCATGTATGACTCTCGTCTTTTTTTCTTGTATAATATATGTTGTTTAAGTGTTTTAGTTCTACCATACCTCTTATGTTAGTTCTATTATACCTCTTTTGTTTTGTGTTACTTATTAGTTCTATTATACCTCTTTTTATAATTTTCATGTAGTTTTGTTGTGTAACATATTACATGATTTTTATTGTTACTCTATTGGTAGTATAATATGTATTATACTTTTTCTAGTTATGGTTTAACATATATTATATCTTGCTTCTTATTTGTCTTGGTAATGTCATCCTAGATTTGTTTATGTTTTTGATTCTGCTACTTGTTAGTTCTATTATACCTCTTTTTTTTTCTGGTATAATATATGTTGTTTGAGTGTTTTAATTCTATTATACCTCTTTTGTTAATTCTATTATACCACTTTTGTTTTGTGTTACTTGTTAGTTCTATTACACATCTTTTTATAATTTTCGTGTAGTTTTATTGTGGAACATATTACATGGTTTTTATTGTTACTATATTGGTCGTATGATGTGTTATACCTTTTCTAAAACTGGTATAATATTTATTATACCAGTTTTAAGACTGGTATAATCCTTATTATATTAGTTCTAAAATTGGTATAATGTTTATTATATCGGTTCCAAGATTTGTATAATTTTATTATACCAGTTCAAAAACTAGTATAACCCTTATTATACTAGTTTTAAAACTAGTATAATCCCTATTATGGATAAAAATAAAGATAACTATTTTTTTGTTGGGATTTCAGTTTAGATGGAGATTTTTGCTTGTAGTTCATTATGCTGTGGTTCTATAGTTTTGCTATTAGTTTAGCTTTGGTATAATAAACATTATACCTTTTTTTATATTTCATACAATATGAATTATACCTGTTGATTTTTTGTTGTTCTTGAATTGTAATTTTTCTTGTTCATATTTTTGAGTGTTTGCAGGATTTTTTCAGTTGGGATTTAAGTTTAGATGGAGGATTTTGCTGTTGTGGTCCATTATAGCGTTATTCTATAGTTTAGCTTTAGTACAATAGACTTTTGATAGTTGGTATAATATGTGTTATACCTATTTATGTGTAAGTCAATGGACAAAGTTAGGAGCAGTGTATGTAATAAGTTTGATCAATAGGGCATCTGATGGTATAAGGAATGTATTATTGTGTATCTCTTTGTTTATTAAATTATGGCAATTGCGATATAAATTTTACAGCTGGTGGTTGTTTAAGATATTTGGTAAAAGATTTGTACAACAGATTTATATATGGTATAAAGTTTTTATACTTTTATTATGTTTGTTTTGTTATTTAATCAATACTTGTTTCTATCAAATATAATCGTAGTAAGGGTGCAAGGTGCTCACGTCGATCTTATTGCCTAGACGCAAGGCACCCGCAAGGTGCTCGGGTTGATCTTATTGCCTAGGCGCAAGGCGCAAAAAATGTGTACTCTTGGAACAAAAAAGACACATTGATAAAAAATTTTTTATTTATTCTTCATGTTTGGTATAGTAATTTGTACACTTTTTTATGAGAAACCTATAATATATAGCGCAAGAACATTCGGTACGACCCACGACCAAACATATTAGATGCATTGGACTTCTGGAGCCAAGTCAACCACTGAGATAAATCAACGCTTAACCAAACACCTGCAGCCAACCACTCGCTTAGCATATTAGTGCTTCGTAAAATACTCAAAATCCGGATCAGTTGTAGTGAATTTGTATTGTAAACCTTTGCAATGTTTTCCTTTTTCCTCAAGCAATAGTACAAAATTACTTCAAGATGCTGTAAAAAAAGAATGGTTTAGAGTCAATTACTTGTGTTTTAAATGCAGTACTAATGCAATGCAATTTTTAAATCTTAATTTTCATTCATCATAGCGATTATACGAGTTTTAGAACTGGTATAATAAACATTATACCAGTTTGAGAACTTGTATAATAAGGATTGTATCCGTTTTAGAACTGGTATAAACATTATATCAATTTTCAAATCGGATTATACCAGTTCTAAACTTGGTATAAAAAACCATTATACCAGTTTATACATTAGTCTTTTTTATACCAATAGCTATCTCCAACCATATTGACTAGTAATCAAACAAATTCATGAACATCTTAGTTACATGGTATAAGACTTTTCAGTACTATTTTAGTATAATGAATTTTCACTATCTTCACTTAATTTTATGACAAAAATAACGTTATGGTATAAAGGTTTAAAGTGTTATACCTGATGTATGGCGAGGCGTAGGACCTTGTGCCCTGTGTAAGGTGTGCCTCCAACAACTATGGATATAACATTGGCAAATAGATATTAGTTAAATGATTGTACTAAATGAATAAATTCCCAAAAAATAATAGAGAAGCATATTTTACTAGTCTTTTGGTTCATTCATACCATACTTTCAATTTTCTACTACAATTATAACTCAACATTTAAGACAAAGCAAGACTTAATGAACATGATCCAACATCAAATAGCATAAAAAAGTACGAAAAAATAAATGAAACTGAAATTTTAAAAACAATGATCAGTCCCATATAGACCTCTATATTTCTCTGTCAAAACTCAACTCAAATTATTAAACATATAGTTTTTTGCATTCATTTTTCATTTTACAACGACCTTATATAGTTAAGGTATAAAGATTTGTTTTATAGCATTATACCATCAAAATTGGTGCAAGACATTATTCCTGATTCAAAGTTTATACTCCGGTATATAATGGAAATCAAACTGGTATAATAAGTATTATAGTAGTTTGATTATATCAGTCTATATCTTTATTTTCATTCATAATAAGGATTATACCAGTTTTATAACAGGTATAATAAACATTATACTAGTTCTGAAACTTGTTTTATAAATATTATACCAATTCAAAAACTTGTTTAATAAAGATTATATCAGTTCTAAAACTTGTTTAATAAACATTATACCAGTTTTAAAACTTGTTTGATAAACATTGTACTAGTTTATATTCCTGTATGACTCGTTTTTTTACCTGGTATAGTAAACATTATACCAGTTTTAGAACTAGTTTAATCAACATTATACCTAATATCGTAATTGATTTGTGCATGCAAAGGCTAAAAAAAGATAAAATAAAATTGCAGAAATTAGAGATGAATGTTTGTAGGTTTATCTGTAGTTTAGCATAACTCCTTTGATGAGCTTTGTTATCTATCCCGCTGACTCTCACCACTCTAAAACAATTCGAATCCTTTCAGTCAATTAAACCTGAGAATGAAATAGGACTTTTCCTTGGTGAGAATAGATCGATCTTCTACTAGTAGTCAATGAACATCCAAGTCAACGCTAAGATATGAGTGTGTAATTGTGAACAAAATCAAGTTCCCTTCAACCACTCCTCTTCAATGGTGAGAGTGATGGAGCCTATCATCCTAAGATTTCAATAGATGGGTATAATTTTGCACACTAAAGTTGGAACAATTCATAACCTAAACAATTTGTGTGTTGTGCACTAGATACATGCACATTGCAGTTCTTTTGACCAGCCACTAGTAGAAGGCACATGGTTCTCCCAGAATCATTACAAATTAAACTGGTACTAAAACAAAAATGCTAAATACAAAATAAGATAGGCAAGGCCAGCCATTGTTTTCAAACTGATTACTTACTTAGCAAGTTTCATTTGTCTAGTTTAACCTCGTATATACACAACACAATATGCAAAATTATCATCATTTATCATTTCCTTAAAGTTGAAGAAAGTAGGGACTTACATTAAGTCCAACAAATGGAGCAATGGCAAATACCTCCCTCTTTGGCTGCGGAAGGGATGTTTCTCTACAAGAAGCAATTTCTCAGATGTTCCTCTGGACAACGGAATCAACTTCTAATTATTGTTTTAATCGCTTGTTTTGTTTATCTATTCAAAATCTTATCGTTGATTCTGTAGTGTATGTGTGTGTAATTTCGTGCAAAATCATTTGAAAATTTCAAATTAGGTCAATTTAAAATACGATTACAGATTAGAATTGAAACTTACCTGTTTTAGGTTTGCAATCTTCTTGTCTGTTTAAAACACCGATTGAATTGCAACGAACTGAAATACAATGGAAAAATCGACGACCATTGTTTGTAGATTATGGGAATGAGATTTTCAGAGAGAAATGATGAGATTGGAAGCGTCGGCGGTGGTTTTCAGATTCACGTATCGTTTAGAAATAGGATTTCTTTTCAAGAGCTTCTTACAATTCAGTATTATATGGCCCAAATTATTTTGCCCAATTGGCAAGTCCACGACCTTAGGGGTGTATATTCGGTCGAAACCGTACCAAACTAAACTGAATTAACCGAACACCAAATAAGAAAAATATTTTTAAACAAACCAAACTAAATGAGACTCAAAACTAAATTAACCAAACCGGAATGATTTATTCGGTTTGTTTAAAAACCGAACCAAACCAAAATTTTAAATTAATGAACTAAATTTCAAATTCTAGCACTTAAAATATAATTGCACATCCAATATAAATATTACAGTAGATTAAATGGCTTAGTAGAGACACATAAAGAAATAAGAGTGCATTTTGGAAAAGAGGAATAAGGGTGTGATGTTAAAATAATTTATATACGAGCTTATTTTAAATTTTTATTATTTGTTATATATATTTCGATTCGGTTCGGTTATTACGGTTTTTCTACATAAAAATCGAACCGAACCGAATAACAGAAATAATCAATATTTTGCAAACTGAACCGAATCGAATTTTTGAAATAACCGAACCAAATTAATATTTCGATTTGGTTTGATTCGATAATTCAGTTACCAGACCATTTGCACACCCCTACATGACCTATGAGTATTTTTTTCATTTTAATCATTGTGTCAACTAAATAGAATCCAAACAATAAATTTTATCAAAATATGTATAAATTTTACATATAATTATATTCTTCACTTGAATTCTATATAATATACATTGAAGTTTAAATTTCAATAATCTAAAATATACAAGTCCAAAATAATTATTGACTATAATCTATATGCATTATAAATAAATTTTTTATTTATCAAACCGGGTTTAGGTATTATAAAAATCAAATCCAAGCCAAACTAGTAAAAACTGAGTATATGAGCCCGACCCGCGTGAGCGGGTTTGGGCAAGGCTATGGGGGTACCAGACCCATGATTATGTCTAAATGTATCATTAGGAGTGTAATTTTGTCAGCAAAACAGTTTCACCAATAGTTCAAGGATCATTAACCAAATAGAAATTACAGGAAGAAAAAGTGTATTGTTTAGTTTTTTAAGGATCAATTTGCATATTTTACCAAAAGTTAGTTAGTAGCCCCTGTATTTCAAGGGTAGAATAGGAATTGCACTTTATTATCTATATACAGCCGCATCTAACAATACACTTCTGTTTTCTTTCATAATTCTTTCAATATCAGAAGTTTCGAAGTTATTAAGGTCGGTTCTTGTTAGCAAAAGTGGGGTTTGCCTTTCTTGGTATAAATAATTTCATATTCTTTCCTAATTCTTTCTTGGTTTTTTCTTGTCTCTTCTTTTGGCCTCTCTAAGTGTAGTTTAGATAAAAGATCGCAACTTTATACCTTTCGATGAGACCTTTTGCTTCTTTCTGAAATTCATTCATTTGGGTTTCTTGATTTCTTGGGTTTCGAATTGAATATTTCTTGGGTCACTGGAAAGTATTGGGAGAAAGGGATAGTTTATAAGCTTTCTTGGTGAATCTTGTCACTTCTTTTGGCCTCACTGTGTAATATAGATAAAAGGTCGCAACTCTTAGCTTTTGATGGGACCTTATGGGTCTTTCTGGAATTCATACATATGTGTTTCTTGGTTTCTTGGGTTTCCAATTGAATCTTGTTAAATTCATAGATTATACAGTCTCTGCGTTAAGATTATGTGTATCTTTTTTTAAAGTCAATCTAAACAGTATTGTCTTTGTAGAAGAAGAGTCCATGAATCTTTTCTTGTTTACTGGCTTATTAATTTAATTTGTTTGGTGGTTGTTCAACAGATCAAGTGTTTTAAAAAGAAAGTAAATAAAGAAATGGGCTCAACTTCATCTGCAAAGAAGAGTGCACTTGAAAACCAAGCTATTGTTTCAGCAACGTCAGAAGTTGTAAAGAGGTAGGCGTTATTGATGGAAATTAAGAAAGGGGACACCTTGCTGCTGTCACTATAGGTCAGAGAAGCTCAATGGCTTTCTTTACAAAGCACCACAAGACCAGTCATGCCAAGTACCTCAGAATCCAAATCCTTGTGCTAAAATTTCTTCTTATTCTGCCTGTATCAGGTTCAGCAGGAAGTCTGTAAATATATGCTCATATTCCGACATTTACAGACTATATGGGCAGGGTATGGGAAAATGCCGGAATATTAGCATATATTTACGGACTTCCAGCTGAACCTGGGGCATATATTCTTTGCAAAGAAGAATTTGTAACTGCTTCTGTTACGTTTAGTATAAGCAGGATCTCTCCTTTGTGTCTCGTTTTCTTTATGTATCGTGTGCCTGCTACAGTATTAGTAATTCCAGCAGACAGATTTCGATTCTGAGGTACTTGGCTGTTGGATTGAAGAGGAAAATATTCAAGCAAAAAAATGCTCAAAACATAAAAATGAGTAATTCAAACTAATTTTATTACAATACACTCATAAACTCTTATTATTTTTTCACTCTCTTACACTCTTTAAAATAGCAAATTACATTGCCTTATATAGGTATTTGATGAATTCTGCAACGGCCCTATCATTTTCTCAATAATTCAATCCATTACAAAATTCAAATTTAGGTTAACAACTTACTTTAATTTTCCACAAAATCTAACTAACAAATACTACAAAGTCTAAGTCTCCAAATAATCCAAGTGCCCATTTTTTCAATGTTTCCAACCACCAAAAACACTCCCATTATTTTTCAAAGTCTTCTTACTAATTTTTCAAAAGATTTATTATCATGGCTCCATTTTTTATTATTTGGAAGATTAAGTTTTAAGTTTAATATTTTAACACTCCCCCTTAAACTTAATTCTCCGTTATTCCCAACGACCCTCGTAATTTGTTGAACACGTCATACTTCAGTGGCTTCGTAAAGATGTCCGCTATTTGATCTTGCATTTTGACATCAATGCGACTTCCTTCTGCTCAATACATTCTCGGATGAAATGATACCTCGTATCGATGTGTTTGCTTCGATCATGGAAGACAGGATTTTTCGCCAACGCCAATGCCGATTTGTTATTGGCAAAAATATTCGTTGGATCATATTGTGTCATTTGAAGTTCCGTTAATTGTCTTCTCAGCCATATTGCATGACACACACATGATGTTGCAGCAATATATTCAGCTTCACATGTTGCAGCCATTGTGTCACTTTAGGTTGCTTATTTGAACTCCAAGTAAATGCCGTGTTACCGAGAAAAAATACAAACCCACTTGTACTTTTTCGGTCATTTTTATCACCAGCCCAATCACTGTCGCTATAGCCAACTAATTCGAATTCGTCAGATTTTGAATAATGCAATCCAAAATTAGTTGTACCTTTAACATAGCGGAGTATTCTTTTCGCCGCATTCCAATGAGACTCCTTCAGTTCTTCCATGTATCTGCTCACTAGTCCAACAGCATACAGAATATCTGGCCTTGTGCACGTCAGGTATCTGAGACTCCCGATCAAACTTCGAAAAATTGTCGGCTTCACCCTGACTCCATTTTCATCCTTGGTCAATTTCAAACTGCATTCGGCCGGAGTGCTGACACGGTTGCAATTTTCCATCTTAAATTTCCTCAAGATCTCTTTGGCAAAGCCACTTTGACATATAAAAATTTCATCATCACTTTGCTTAACTTCAATGCCAAGATAGTACGACATCAGGCCAATATCAGTCATTTCGAATTCACTAGTCATCGTCTTCTTGAAATCATTAAACATTTAAGGATTGTTCTCGGTAAATATGAGATCGTCCATATATAAGCAAACAAGCAATATGTCTCCAACTTTCACTTTCACGTACAAGGCATACTCGTGTGGGCACTTGACAAATCCATTCTCGCAAAAGTATTTGTCGATGCGGCTGTTCCAAGCTCTCGGTGCTTGCTTAAGTCCGTACAATGCCTTTTTTAGCTTCAACACTTTTCGTTCATGACCTTTGACAATGTAACCAGGTGGTTGTTGGACATAGATCTCTTCCTCTAAGTATCCATTCAGAAATGCTGACTTTACATCCATTTGGTGGACCTTCCATCCATTTTGGGCAACGACTGAGATCACCAGTCTAATGGTCTCCATTCTTGCTACTGGTGCAAATACTTCATCATAGTAAATACCAGGTTTTTGACTATATCCCTTTGCGATTAGCCTCGCTTTATGTCGAACGATTTCTCCATTTGCATCCTTCTTTGCTTTGAACACCCATTTGACTCCAATGGGCTTTTTGTCAGCTGGAAGTTTGGTCAACTCCCACGTCTTGTTTTTCTCAATTGAATTGATCTCCTCCTCCATGGATTTTCTGCATTTCTCATCTTTCATGGCTTCTTCAGCATCAATAGGTTCACTATCAAGAAGATGGCAATAAAGAGTCAATTCTACATTGAGCTCTCTAGTTGCATCATAAAGATCTTCAACAAGATGAAATTTTCTAGGTCTTTCTCTTGGACTTTGACTTTCATCATCATCTTGTCCTGGAGATGCAATTGGAATGGGACTATATGACGTCGATGCTTTGCCTGACTCCTCCACATCTCGATCATTATTTTCATCCATGGTGAAAGGATAAAAACTGTAATTCTTCTACTTATCATTATTCCATTCCCGAATTGCTTCCTCGTCAATAGTCATATCCCTACTGATGATCGTCTTCCTTGTGTCAAGATCAAACATCTTATAACCTTTTGAAAATTCTGAATATCCCACGAACAAGTATTTTTTGCTTTTGTTGTCCAGCTTTCTCCTTTCTTCATCCGCAACATGAACATGTGCAACACTCCCAAAAACACAAAAATGAGAGATATTAGGCTTTCTCCCACTCCATGCTTCTTGGGGTGTCATATCCGACACACTTGTTGTTGGAGATCGGTTCAAGATGTAGACAGCACAATCGATAGCTTATGCCCACAACTCTTTGGGCAAATTCTTGCTCTTTAACATGCTCCTCACCATATCCATCACGGTTCTATTCTTTCGTTCAACAACACCGTTTTGCTGAGGCGATCTCGGGACTGACAAGAAATGACGGATTCCTTGATGCTCACAGAATCTTTTGAATTCATTTGATGTGAATTCTCCCCCTCTGTCAGATCTTGCAGCTTTGATGTAATAGCCACTTTCTTTTTCCACTATAGCTTTAAACTTTTTAAATGCTTCAAAAACTTCTGATTTCTCTTTCACAAAATAAACCCACGTCTTTCTGCTATAATCATCAATGAATAGCAAGAAATATTTGTTGCCTCCCAATGATATTGGTGTCATTGGTCTGCAGACATCGACATGAATAAGCTCAAGGGGAGCCTTTGCTCTTGACATTGACTCTTTTGGAAAACTAGTTCTAGAAAGTTTTCCAACAAGACATCCTTCACAAAGCTGATGGGGTTTATTAATCAGCGGAAGACCATGCACCGTCTTCTTCTGGCTTAGCAATTTTTACCCTCCAAAATTGAGATGACCGAATCTCAAATGCCAAAGCTAATCAGATTCTTTCACGCAAGCATTTAAGCATCTTGCTACATCCGTCTTGATGTTGAGAGTGAACATTCTATTTTTTGACATTGGTACACTAGCTAGCAGCTTCTACTTTTCGTTTAACAGCACCAACTTTCGGTTCACCATGTGAATTTGGTAATTTTTCTCCAGCAGTTGTCCTAAACTTAAAATGTTGCTTTTCATGTTTGGAACGTAATAAACATTGCTGATGAATTGGTGTTCTCCATTCTTTAAACGAATAAGAATAGTTCCTTTTCCTTGAATAAGAACTCTTGAGGAATCCCCAAAAACAATATTACCACTGAATGACTGGTCCAGCTCTACGAACATTTTCTTGTCGCCATACATATGGTTACGTGCACCATTATCAAGATACCATATGTTGTTTTCTTGACTGAATTCACCTTCATGGGTTAGTAATACCGTATTGGTTACGTCCTCTTCTTGAATGTTGTTTGCCGTTTCCTCTGTTTGCTTTGGTGGGCTCCGACATTCTGCTGCGTAGTGGCCTTATCTGGAGCAATTGTAGGATTGAACATTGGACTTGTCATGTCCATCATTATGCCTCCAGTTTCCTCTTCCTCTTCCACGTCCATGACCATGACCTCTGCCTCGTATGGACTGATTATCTCCATTATTGTTTTCACGTCTACTTAATGGTTGATTTCTACCACGTCCTCTTTTTCTTCCATTTCCTTCATGTCCTCGTCCGTAATGGCTAGAATCCTGGCTACTTTCACCTTTGACTAAAACCTTTGCTGCTAAGACTTGTTCTATAGACTCTTCTCTTTGTCTGTTTAGTCTCTCCTCTCGTGCTTGTAATGAGCTAACTACTTTATCGATGATCATTTTACTTATATCCTGAGATTCTTCTATTGCCACTACTACGTAGTCAAACTTTGGTAGTAGTGACCTTAGAAGTTTTTCAACAACCCTGGATTCTTCAAGCTTTTCTCCATATTGCTGCATTTGGTTAGCGACAGATTTTAATCGTGAGGAGTAATCTATAATCACTTCTGTCTCCTTCATCTTCATCATCTCGAACTCTCCTCTCAACATTTGGAGCCTAACTTTTTGTACTTTCTCCTCTCCTTGAAGAGAAACTGGTAGTATATCCCAAGCTTGCTTGGAAGTGGTCGCTTCTGCCACCTTCTCAAACATAACATCATCTAACCCTTGATGGATGATACTAAGAGCCTTTTGGTCATTACGATGACTCTTATACAAACTGTCTTATTCGGCTTACGACAGTTGTGCATCTGCAGCTAGGACTTCATAGCCTTTTTTAACAATATCCAAAACATCTTGGGATCCTAGAATGGCTTTCATCTTGATACACCAATTTTTGTAATTGGTTTTTATAAGTTGAGGGAAAACGAAGGAAACACCGTTGAGATTCATTTTTGTAGAGGAAATTTTTTTTCAAAGAGTACAGGGGTTGTTGCAACGCTTTTGAGTCTATTGCGACACTTTGGTGCATCGCTATAGCTTCAGACAGATTTTGCAAGGAGAACAGCAAGGGAAAAAATTTCCTTGCAATTTTAGATGAACTTGAAAATTTTCCAGAAAGCAAGTACAGAGGCTATTGCAACTTTTTTGAGAATTGGCGACACTTTATGCTAACTGTGACACTTTCTGCAGTTTTTTTGCAACACTTTTGACAGCCTATTGCAACACTTTCTGGGCTGCTTCTGAAACTCTTTAAACTCGGCTTTTTTACTCAGGAATTTTGGGGAAGAGGATTGGATACGAAATGGCTCTGATACCACTTTGTTGGATTGAAGAGGAAAATATTCAAGCAAGAAATGCTCAAAATATAAAAATGAGTAATTCACACTAATTTAATTAGAATACACTCATAAACTCTTATTATTTTTTCACTCTCTTACACTCTTTAAAATAGCAAATTACATTGCCTTATATAGGCATTTGATGAATTCTGTAATGACCCTATCATTTTCTCAATAATTCAATCTATTACAAAATTCAAATTTAGGTTAACAACTTACTTTAATTTTCCACGAAATCCAACTAACAAATCCTACAAAGTCTAAGTCTCCTAATAATATAAGTGCCCATTTTTTCAATGTTTCCAACCACCAAAAACACTCCCATTGTTTTTCAAAGTCTTCTTACTAATTTTTCAAAAGATTTATTATCATGGCTCCATTTTTTATTATTTGCAAGATTAAGTTTTAAGTTTAATATTTTAACATTGGCATGATTGGTCTTTTGGTGCTTTTGTAGAGAAAGCCATTGAGCTTCACTGATCCTATAGTGACAGTAACAAGGTTCCACTTTGGTATTTCCATCAATAAAGCCTACCACTTTACAACTTGATCCAACGCCGACTTCCTCGCATCCTGTAAAATAGTGGCTGTCAAACTGGACTTGGCTGGGCTTCGAAAAGATATTATCCAAATTCAAGTATTATGGAAGTCCTCAACTTCTTTTTTAGTCTGTGAAATTAGTATGCAAATATGTTCTTTAGTTATAGTTGGTTTTTATCTTTCTAAACCTATGAATTACCTCAAGTTGTCTTTCGACTTGAAGAGGTATCTGGTGTTAGATTATAAACTTAATCCATATCAATGGAAACCAGGGGCGACGCCAGCGAGGGGCGGGGAGGGTCAATTGACCCTCCCACGCCGGAAAAAATGGTGGAACCCCGTATAATAATGGTGAGATTTGGATTTCAGGATTTGTATTTTGTCCCCCAAACCAGTAGCAGGTTGAAGAAGATGGCTCCTTTCTTTTGATTTTAATTATCAACTCAATAGCAAAACGGCGTCGTTTGCTTTGATTTTAAAATCATAGCAAAACGACGTCGTTTACCCTTAAAATTGGAAACTAAAGCAACTGGCCATACCGATGGAAGCAATTTCCCCTCCTTTCTCTTCAGACTTTAGTTCACCGATTCCTTTCCTCCTAAAAGTAGTTCTCACTTTCTCACTGTGCCATGCTCGCTGCAATTGATCACCGCCCATTCGTACTCCTCCACTTGCTTCTTGTTGTTGTCTTCATACTTCATTAATCTCTAATTAGGTCAATTATTTAAAAATTCTAAATTAGGACTATTATTGGGGATTCAGGCAACTAGTTTTATTTTAATTTGGACATGTAGGTGTAATCTAATATTTGCTGGATATGATAAATCACTCCTATAACCAAGAATGGGTATTCTTTATTAAATGCAGTTGTTCCATGTACGAGAGTAGGCTAAATTGTACTTTCAGTTGCTTTATCTCAAATTGCAGGATCTCTTATAATTTTGAACTCAATGGATTATCCTAATGCTTCTTGAAAATGGCATGGCTGATCTTTCAAGAATAGAAAAGTCTATCACTGAATTTCATGACATACTTTTTTTATTGAAAATTTTATGAGCAATTTTGCCCTCCCGGCCTCAGAGTCCTGGCACCGCCACTGATGGAAACCTAAAATCCAAATCCAATCAATTGGAGTCCAAGCCCACAAATCCAAAATGTAGTAATCTTATTTAGAAATTTTAAGTACGTAGATTTTTATGTGTGATGACCAAATTGGAGGCTATTAACTACAACCAATTGGAGGCCATTAAATTAACTAAATAAGTTTGCTATTAATTGTATTAGTTGGAGGTGGTGGTGAGTAATTATGTTAGTTAAGAGTTGTGGTTATTAATTGTGGGAGTTGGGAGTTGTATAATTCACCTATAAATAGGTGAGTTGTTTAGTTGTTTTTTACCAACAAAAATAAGAACTCCTTTAGAGAGAAAAGAAGTAAAAGAGTGAGTTGTAGTTTTATATTTTGAGTGAGAGTGTTCTTGTAATATCTTTGAGTTTAATAAAAGTTGTTCATTTGAGTGTGTTAATTCCAACAAAGTGGTACTAGAGCCATGTTCGAAAGTTGATTACGCTTCCGAAAAGTTCTATTTTTTATTACAAAAGTTGAATTTTAGGAACTCTAGACATTGCAGTAGCCTAGAAAGTGTTGCAAAAGACATAAAAAAGTTGCAGAAATCTGCAGAAAGTGTTACAATACTTCCAGTGTGTCACAAAAGACTCCAAAAGTGTTACATTAGCCCCTTAACGATTAAAATAACTATTTGAGTAAGATGGCGAATAGTGTGGCAGCATTTCAAGTTCCAACACTCAACAACAACAACTATGACAATTGTAGTATCAAAATGAAGGCTCTTCTCGAAGCACATGATGTTTGAGATATCGTAGAGAAAGGCTTCATCGAGCCTAAAAATGAAGCCACTTTCACACAAGATCAAGCTACAACTTTAAAGGATAGCTCTCTTCCTCATCTATCAAGCATTAGATGACATTGGTTTTGAGAAAATCTTAAGTGCAACCTCTGCCAAGCAAGCATGGGAGAAGTTGCAAACCTCTTAAAAAAGAGTCGAAAAGGTGAAGAAGGTCTATCTCCAAACACTAAGAGGTGATTTTAAATCCTTGCATATGAAACCATCCGAGTCTATCTCAGATTACTTTTCTAGAGTGGCACCCATTTTAAATCAATTGAAAAGAAATGGTGGGAAGTTAGAAGATGTAAGAATAATAGAGAAGATACTCCGCTCGTTGGATCCTAAATTTGAGCACATCATGGTGATGATTGAAGAAACCAAAGACTTAGAGGAAATGATGATCAAGGAACTCCAAGGATCACTACAATCCTATGAAGAAAAGCATAAGAAGAAATAAGTTATCTCTAAGCAACTCCTCAAGCTATAAGTCAAGGATACGAGTGAAGGTCAAGGCAATGGTAGAAACAATCATGGAAGAGGCAAAGGCAAAGGACAAGGCCGCAGATAAGGTGGTAGCCGTGGTTGTAGATGAAGTTGGAATTATAATAACAATTCCAGTGATAACTACGAGAAAGGAGAAAGTTCTATAATAGGTCATGGAAGAGGCAATTCAAATGCGAGCTATGACAAATCTCAAGTCCGGTGCTGTAATTGTCAAAAGTTTGGGCATTACGGTTCAGAATGTAGAACTCCTAACAATCAAGTCGATGAGAAGGCAAATTTTATGAAGGAGAAGATCGAGGAGAAAGAACGCTATTACTATCATCAAGACAATACATGGTTTCTCGACACCAATACAAGAAACCACATGTGCGAAAGAAGGAACATGTTCGTGGAGCTCAATGAAGCAGTAAGCAGAGATGTTTCATTCGGAGATGATGCGAAAATATCAATGAATGGAAGAGGTAATGTCTTTTTTAGAGCAAAAGATGATAGCTACCAAATAATTTCAAATGTCTACTATGTGCCTGGTATGAAATGCAACATTCTTAGTTTGGGCCAACTCTTAGAAAAAGGCTATGCTATTCATATGAAAGATTGTAGTCTTTTTTTTATAAGATATGGCAACGGGAATCTAATCGCCAAGGTACAAATGATGAAGAATAGAATGTTCCCTTTGAATATCAGAAATGATATTACAAAGTGTCTAAAGACTTGTTACAAAGACGCATCGTGGCTATGACATATTCGTTTTGGGCATCTAAACTTTAAAGGATTGGAGCTGTTATCCAAGAAGGGAATGGTTAGAGGTTTACCATGTATTAACAATCCTGATCAATTGTGCGAAGGATGTCTACAAGGGAAGCAATTGAGAAGAAGCTTTCCAAAGGAATCAGTCTATAGAGCTAAGAATGTAACGAACCGAAATTTCAAAATTTAGTGTAACGAATCGAAATTTTAAAATTTACTTATAATAAATTACTATGGTATTAAAATATCATGGAAATTATTTTTGTAGTTATTATTATTGTTATTGGATATAAGACATGAGGAAATAAGAGTTAATTAAGTAAGAGAGATGAATTGGGCATTTAATTAATTGTTAAAGGGCATTATTGGAAATTGAAAAAAAAGAAGAGGAAAATCATATATTCAGTTACCTCTTCTTCTCCTCCATTATCATCTACTCCTACTCCTTCATCTCTTCCTTATCAAATTTTCCCTAATCTAAAAACTTCCGATTTCTTCAATTCAACTTCAAATTCTTATTAGAAATCGATCATAAAGCCCTCTTTCATCATCAATTTCATTGAATCAAGACTAGAAGAGGAGGATTTCAGATTTTGAGATTTGGATAAATCGTAACCCGAATTTGAGGTGAGTGATTTTTGATGAAATTAAAGCTTAATTAGTAGAATTCATGGTAGATTAAGCATATTTATGGCATTAGGAAGTTTATTTATACAATATCTTGATGGAATTATATATGGCTATTGTATAGGAAGCTAGTGCAAGCAAATCAAAAGAAAAAGAGGTAGAAGAGAGCTAGAAAGAGCTTAGAAAAAGGTTTGTGTCTCAAATTTCAATTTATCGGTTTTTAGGAAAAATTTCCAGATTTGTATTCCTGTTTCGTTTTAATGTTTTCTCCTTCTATACAAATCCGATTTCAATGATTCTTAATTCTATTGATATCTACAGAAACTAAGGAATATATGTTTAGAAGAAACCTTGTTGAATTTCGTTCGTTTTCAATGTAAAATTTTCGTTTGAAGTTGAGTCATGAAATCTGTTTTTGGAAAATCTCAGCATGTACACTGTTTAGTATTTTGATCATAACTTTGGTTATACAATTTTGATTTCTATGATTCTAGTGGCTTTGGAAAGCTGAGACATGTGGCTAATTATGTTTAGAATAAATTTCTTCGATTGGGTGATATTTTGATAGTGAAAAATGCAAGGGAAGTCAGCTCACAGAATCTAGAAATTTCTGGAAAGCATGAATATTGATTTTATTGAGTTTTAATTGAAGTTTGATGCTTAAAAATTTGGGATTTGGATTTCTTAATTACTGAAGTTATGTTGAATTATGACTGATGGTTTATACTGGAACTTTTAAGCTGTTACTTTGATTTATTGCCCTTATTAAACGAGTAGAATACGGGTCAGGGTAGATTGGCGCCAATAAAGGGGGGTACAGTACTGTACGAACAATTGAAGCTTTGGCTTTGGGCTTCGGCCGATATTTTGATAAAAATATATTGATATTAAAGCTTCGGATTCGGGCTTGACCGATATATTGATTTTGAAGCTTTGGCTTCGGGCTTGACCGATATATTGATTTTGAAGCTTCGGCTTTGGGCTTGACCGATACATTGATATTGAAGCTTTGGCTTCGGGCTTGTTCCCTCCCGTATCCATTTTACCGTTATTCAGGACTTGTTTACTTTGGGCAATATATGGTTAAAGTGTTTGAAAAAATTGGAAATAAATTTCATTGTACTTTGAAAGGTTTATAATATAAGTTTTTTGTTTGGTTTTATAGAGTTGTTTAATTTGTTTTTGACTTATGGACATACTTTGTTTCTTTTTTTAAACTGTTAAAAATGTTCAAAGTTGTTGTATTTCTTTTATGTACACCACTAAGCAAATTGCTTAGCAAAATGCTTAGCGTGTAGTTTATCTTCTACACGCAGATACTGAAGATTATAGATAGCTTGGACCAAAGTGGTATAAGTGGATCAGCTTGAAGAGCAAATAAGGAAAGACTCGAGGTGGATTTGTATTTTAATGTAATATTATGGTTCGTAGAATAATGGCATGTACTAGATAGTGTGAGAAATGTAAAGTGGCATTGAGAAATATTTGGAGAAAAATTTGGAGTTAGAAACATTATATTTATATTTGTACAGATTAAATCTACAAGTATTGAACTTTATATTGTGGAATAGAGTTGTTCATTGGGTGATTATAGTTACTGTGGCACTCCCAATAAAGGGGGGGGGGGCGTTACATTTATTAGTTACCATGACACTCCCTGTAAAGGGGGTGTTATAAAGAAGCCGCTCGAGCTCATCCATACTGACGTGTGTGGTCCTATTAAGCCAAGTTCTCTCGCTAATAGTAACTACTTCCTTCTCTTCATTGATGATTATTTAAGAAAAACTTGGGTATATTTCTTGAAGTAGAAATTAGAAGTCTTTGTAGTGTTTCAAAAGTTCAAAGCAGTTGTGGAAAAGGAGAGCGGTTATAAGATCAAAGCCATGAGATCTAATCGAGGAGGAGAATTCACATCTAATGAATTCAACGAGTTTTGTGCAGCACATGGAATCCATCAACCCTTAATAGTTCCTAGATCCCCCAAGAAAAATGGTGTGGCAGGAAGGAAGAAATGAACAATTCTTGACTTGGCATGGAGTACACTCTAAAGTAAGAAACTACCCAATGAGTTTTGTATAGAAGTAGTGGCATGTATAGTCTACCTGTTAAATCGTTCTCCTACAAGAAGTGTGTGGGGAAAGACACCACAAGAAGCATGGAGTGGAAGAAAACCCATAATTTCCCACCTTCGAGTCTTTGGGAGTGTAGCTCATGTTCATGTACCAGATGAGAATCGAACCAAGCTAGATGATAAAAGTAAAAGTTTTATTTTTATCAGTTATGACTCAAGCTTAAAAGGCTATAGGCTATACAATCCGAATGAGAAGAAGTTTTTGATCAGTCGAGATGTGATATTTGATGAAGAAGGCGAATGGAACTTTGATTCTCAAACGGAGGACTTTAATTTTTACCCATTCGAGGAAGATGAGCAGACAACACCTGTGCAACCAAGACAACTTCAACAGGGCCTCACAACTCCACCAAATTCTCCTACTCAAAGAGACGGATCATCATCATCATCATCTCCATCCTCAAGCGGGACTGAAGACGAAAGAGAAGTGCATCGTACGAGAAGTCTTCGAGAACTCTATGAGGTGACTGAACTACTAGACAATCTTACATTATTTTATCTATTTATTGACTGTAAGCCAGTGACATTTCAAGAAGCTGTATAAGATAAAAAAAAGTGGAGAGATGCAATGGACGAAGAAATCAAGGCCACTGAGAAGAATGATACATGGGAACTCACTTTACTTCCTACAGGACACAAGGCAATAAGTGTCAAATGGGTGTACAAAACAAAGCAAAATGCCAAGGGAGAGATCGAAAGACATAAGGCAAGGCTTGTAGCAAAAGGCTTTAAAAGGCTGGAATTGACTACGATGAGGTATTCGCTTCAGTTGCTCGTTTGGAAACTGTTAGACTAATAATTTCTTTAGTGGATCAAAATAAGTGAAGAATTCATCAAATGGATGTAAAATCAGCCTTCCTAAATGGAGTTCTTGAAGAGGAAGTCTACATTCAGCAACCACCAAGTTACAAAACCAAAGGTCATAAAGACAAGGTGTTGAAGTTGAAGAAGGCTCTTTATGGGCTAAAACAAGCACTAAGGGCATGGAATAGCAAAATAGACAAGTACTTTCGAGAAAATGGTTTGAATAAATGTCCATACAAGCATGCTTTGTATATCAAGATTAAAGATGAAGATATTTTGATCATGTGCCTACGTGGATGATTTGATCTTCACTGGAAGCAACCAAAGATTGTTCGATGAATTCAAGAAAGTGATGATGAAGGTGTTCGAGATGACATACATAGGACTCATGGCATACTACCTCGGCATAGACGTAAAGCAATAAAAGAATGGAATTTTCATTTCGCAAGAAAGCTATATGAAGGAGATCTTGAAAAAGTTCAAGATGAATAACTGCAAGCCGATAAGCACACCGATGGAGTACGAGATCAAGATGTCCAAACATGAAGAAGGGGAAAGTGTAGATCCAACATTTTTCAAAAGTTTGGTTGGAAGTCTATGCTATCTTACATGCATGAGGGCAGATATCCTTCATGCAGTTGGATTAGTAAGCCGCTATATGGAGTCACTAACAACCACCCATTTTAAAGCCGCTAAGAGAATTCTCAGCTATTTCGAAGGTACAACTGACTTTGGCTTCTTTTATTCGGTATCTAATGATTACAAGCTTGTTGGATATAGCGATAGCAATTGGGGTGGAGATGTAGATAACCAAAGAAGCACTAGTGGATTCGTGTTTTTCATGGGAGACACTGCTTTCACATAGATGTCAAAGAAACAACCAATTGTAACTTTGTCTACATGTGAAGCAGGATATGTTGCAGGAACCTCGTGCATCTGTCATGCAATTTGGCTTAGAAATTTATTGAAGGAGATTGGGTTAATGCAAGAGGAGCCGACTGAGATTCGTGTTGACAACAAGTCAGCCATTGCCTTAGTAAAGAATCCTGTATTCCATGATCGAAGCAAACACATTGACATCCGCTATCATTACATAAGAGAGTGTGTTGTAAGAAAGGAAGTACAAGTTGAATACATGAAGACACAAGATCAAATTGCGGATATCTTCACTAAGCCGCTCATAAGCAAAAACTACATCAGATTGAGAAGCTCACTCAGAATGACAAGATCAAGTTTAAGGGGGGGGGGTGTTTGATTATAAACTTGATCCATATCAATAGAAACCCAAAATCCATATCCAATCAATTGGAGTCCAAGCCCACAAATTCAAAATGTAGTAAATTTATTTATGTATTTTAAGTATGTAGATTTTTGTGTGCGACAATCAAATTGGAGGCTATTAACTACAACCAATTTGGAGGCCATTAAATTAACTAAATAAGTTTGCTATTAATTGTATTAGTTGGAGGTGGTGGTGAGTAATTGTGTTAGTTAAGAGTTATGGTTATTAATTGTGGGAGTTGGGAGTTGTATAATTCACCTATAAATAGGCAAGTTGTTTAGTTGTTTTTCATCAACAAAAATAAGAATTCCTTTAGAGAGAAAAGAAGTAAAAGAGTGAGTTATAGTTTTATATTTTGATTGAGAGTGTTCTTGTAATATCTTTGAGTTTAATAAAAGTTGTTCATTTGAGTGTTTTAATTCCAACATCTGGGTCAAGCATAGATACTGATATTTGTTGTACTATGTACTAGTAATGACTTATTTTTTAGATGCAAAGCCTAATTCATCGTAGTGTAATTTTTTCATTGCAATAATTTATCTTGATTTTCAACTACTACAGATGCATCTTTCATGCTGCACAGAAACTACGACAGATCTTAAACCTAAGTCTTTCCCTCCTCAGCTTCACTTAAAAAAAAGTACCATATGAATGATGAATATACTAATTTATTGATACAGGTTGATTCTTTTTCCTTTATAATTGATTGTGATTTTTTTAAGTCGGGTTTGATTATATGGAGCAAGGAGTGAAAGACAAGGAACAATTCCAAACCGAAATAAAGGATTACAGGGCAAAACTAGATAGAAATGCAGTTCTAATACAATAATGGAACCTGAACAACAACAAGATTCAGATATGAAGAAGAACAAATCTGGAGGGATTTCACTGTATGCTGGTGAAAATAAAAGTACTTATGAAGGTGAAAGTGCAACAGAAAAAGGTGACAATGAAAGTAGTTCTGAAGGTGAAATCTATACAAAAAAGATGGTAGTAAAATGAGCCAAAGGAATATTGGAAGTATAGATTTATTTAGTTTGCAAATAAATGTTGATTCTGATAGCTTGAATATTGATAATTCGGGAAATACAGGTTATAATGAATATGGAAGAGGTTGACAGGGTGTTGAGATGATGAAAGCTTGGAGACCGAATATCACAATTAAAACACACAAAAGATTACCTATTTTAAGTTTTCTTGGTGAATCTTGTCACTTCTTTTGGCCTTTCTGTGTAGTGTTGATTCAATTTGGGTCTTTCTTCAATTCGTACCCTTGGGTTTCTTAGTTTCTTGGGTTTCCAAATTGAATCTTGTTAATCCTTCTACAATATTGTCTTTGTAGAAGAAGATTCCATGAATCTTTTCTTGTTTACTGATGGTTAAATTCAATTTTTTTGGTGGTTGTTCAACAGAGATGGAGTGTTTTAAAAAGAAAGTAAATAAAGAAATGGGATCAACTTCATCTATAAAGAAGACTGCAGTTGAACACCAAGCTATTGATTCAGCAATGTTAGAAGTTGTAAAGAGGTAGGCATTATTGATGGAAATTACAAAAGGGGACACCTTTTTGTTGTCACTATAGGTCAGAGAAGCTCAATAGCTTTCCATAGCACCACAAGACCAGTCATGCCAAGTACCTCAGAATCTAAATCCTTGTGCTAAAATTTCTTCTTATTTTGCCTGTATCAGGTTCAGTAGGAAGTCTGTAAATATATGCTCGTATTCCGACATTTATAGACTATGTAGGCAGGGTATGGGAAAATGCTGGAATATGAGCTTATATTTACGACTTCCAGCTGAACGTAGGGCATATATTCTTTACAACGAAGAATTTGTAACCGCTTCTATTAAGTTTAGTATAAGCAGGATCTCTCCTTTGTGTCTCATTTTTCTTTATGTATCGTATGCTTGCTACAGTATTAGTAATTCCAGTAAATAGATTTGGATTCTGAGGTACTTGGCATGTGTTGGGAACTGACAGTCAATTTGGACATGCAAAACAGGCACGATGGAAATTCAAATTTTTTTCCACATCCGCAGGAACTCCTATCGAGACTTGATAGGGTACTTTTATCATGCAGCTTAATGGACTCATAGCCGAGAATGAATTTAATTTCCATTGATTCTACCTTATCGGACGACTTTCTAGTTGTCTTTCAATCGCATGCTTCACTAAATGTTGGGACTAGACTATTTTGATCATTGAATTATTGGTGGGATAATGAAAGTTTTCTTCTTTTCTGAAGTCTCAGTGGGAAGCTATTCGAGTTAGACATGTTAACAGGGATATTGACTTCAAATTGAAATAATTGAGAGACTGTATTCAATCTTGGCATTCTGCTAACTTTGGTTATCTTGAGCATCACATTACGGAGCTAAAGAGCTGAATGGTTCACCTTATATTGAATAGTGTATCTCGACCGATCGATGCTTTTAAAGGATTGGAATTAATGTAGGTAGGATCGGCTTCAGCGGAGTGTCAATGTAGTTTGGAGAAAATTCAACACCAATAGTCCAGGGTGAATTGGACTATATTAGGGGATGATAATACCGCATATTTTCACCATATTGCATCAGCGCGCTCGTGAAATAATAGGATTACTCAACTAGAAATTGATGGCGTTATGATCTCTAATCCTTCTGTTATCACGACCAATATTAGAAGTTTTTATGTCAATATGTTTTCTGGAGCTCTTAAAATCCCATTCGACTTGAGTGGGCTACGGTTTAGAAGAATCACTGAAGTGGATAATGGTTGGTTAGTGGTACCATTCACAGAGGAAGAAATTTGAGAAGCGATGCGATCCTGTGATGAAGGAAAAGCCCCAGGTCAGGACGGCTACAATTTTTTCTTTTACAGACATTTTTAGGGTTAGCTGAATTTAGAGATCATTGAGCTATTCACCAAGTTCCATGAATCCGCCTACTTGCTAAATAACATCAAAACTTTACACACGCTGTTGATCCCTAAGGTTTCGGGTTCGTCATTATTGAGTAACTACAGACCGATAGCTCTTATTCATGGAATCTACAAAATGTTGGTGAATGTGCTGGCTAATCGCCTTCAATTGCTTTTGTCCCACCTTATTTTGGATAACCAGTTTGCTTTTGTTAGAGGGCAGAATATCCATGAATGCTCGGTTATAGCTTCGGAGGTTGTTCATTTGATTAATCACAGATGTCAGTCATGCTTTGTCATTAAACTTGATTTCCATAAGGCATATAATAGTATATTATAGACCTATATTGATGCGATGTTTCAAAAGATGGGTTTGAGGAAAAATGGATGTGATGGCTTGCCATTTGTAGGGAGAATTCTTCGACATCTGTGTTGGTTAATAGCAGTCCATGCTCGCCAATCCAATTGAAAAAGGGGTAAAATAGGGCGACCCTATCTCTCCATTTATCTTTGTTGTTGTGGTAGAGGGGATGAAATAGATTTTTAAAGCTAATGTTCGTAAAGGCCTTTTACCTGTATTTCAAGTGGATGGATTAGAAACCAATATCTCCCTTTTACAGTTCACTGATGATACTTTATGCTTCCTCCCTGCAGATGAGTCTCGATTACCTACTTTTATTCACATTTTACGTTGCTTTGAATTGATTGCTGGTCTATGTATTAACTATCATAAGAGTTCAATTATTAGTATTAATGTAGATGAGTTGATAATATAATCTTGTGCGGGAAAGTTGGGTTGTAAAGTAGAGAGTTTCCTAATTACTTATCTAGGTTCACCGCTTAGTATGAATTAAGTCCCTGTGTCTTACTAGAATGGGTTGATTAGAAAGTTCCAAAATAGATTATCTACTTGGAAGAGACACTCTTTGTCGTATATGGGGTGTATGGTCCTAATAAATCAGTCCTTGCATCATTACCTATTTATTTGATCTCTCTGAATAAGTTACCTGCCTCGGTGAATGTTAGACGAGTTTAGCTTATGAGAAATTTTCTTTGCAACAGTGATTCAAACTCGAGGGGAATTAGCAAGGTTAGCTGGGAGACCATTTGTTTGCCAAAACAATTGGGGGCTTATTTATTAGAGACCTTAAGCTTGTGAACTATAGCCTCCTTTTGAAATGGCTGTTGAAATTGGGGGTTCCGAATCATGGCTCTCTTTACGTCAAAATTTGTGTGTTTCGTTATGGCTTTACATCATGGATGTCGATTGTAAATTATGATACTAGGCATTTGTCTAACATTTGGTATGGTATTTTAACATGTTGCATTCAAAACACCGTCTTTTGGGATTTCTTTTTGTCTCAGGTCCGAGTAGAGGTGGGCAATGGCATGCTTTGCTCCTTTTAGTATGACAACTAGATTGCCAATCAGTCCCTCTCCTCACTATTCTAGGATCTTTTTTCATTATATACTAGGCAGGAATGTTTGGTTTTAGAGGGTTGTAGTTTTATTTTTGGTGACAGTTCATTTTCACGAACCTTCTAGGCTAGGAACTTAAGACTTTCGACTCAAGAGAGGTGTATACAACTTTGCACTTGGATTGCTCAATCATGCCCATTCTTGTTTAATGATTCTGAAGAAGCTATAGTAGGGAGGCAACAGCAAACTATGAGCTTCTCTATAGGGGCTGACCATTTCAAATAGGGTTTGGGTGATAGGAAATCATATTCACCTTCCTCTTTCTATCGTGGCTTTTACTCTCAGTGGCCGAAACCAAACAGGAACTTCAGGCTAGTTTGGGATGCTTGTCTAATTCTAAAAGTACGGTTTTTTGGGTGGCTAGTGTTCCATGGTCATATTCTAATGAGATTATTTCTTTTTAACCATAACTGTCAAGTTGTTCCTAATGATAAATGCTCATTTCACGATGAAATGGAGACTATAGATCATGATCTTTTTCACTATCGGGGAAGCTATCAGGTATAGGCTCAGGCTTTTTAGCTCCTTGGCATTTCATTGACCATGACTTTAACTGGGTGTTTGGCGACGTCATTTCTCAGTAGGACAAAATAGGGAATTTAGTATGTCATTGTGGTTCCTGATTGCTTGGACCCTGTTGAAGAGGTGCAACAGGTTTGTTTTTTATGGAGCTATGAGCACCGGGGACCCTTTAGTTTCAAGCATTTATTTATGTTGGTTTGTATTTAAATATAGAAGTCAGAGTTTGCACTTTTTTCCACCGGCATTTTTAATTCTCTGAACATGCTACTATCTTGTAACTAATATCCTTGATCTTATCTTGAGATTGAGTGATTTTATTTAATAAAAGAGCGGTAGGTGTTTTGTAGGTAAGCAGAAGTGCCAACCTAGTTGGGAGGTCTGCCCCAAAATTTTCACCTACACCAACCTTTTTCTCTTTGGGGAACACGCTGTTCCCCTACAGGGTTTTCAAAAAAAGCCTTAACTAAATAATTCTATACCTAGGTTAACATGCATAGGCTAGGTATACCATAATTCTAAATTATATCGTAGCATATATATTTTATACTAAGCATGTTATAACTCTAAACTATAACCTAAGCATGTTATAACTCTAAGCTATAACCTAAGCATGTTATAACTCTAAGCTATAACCTAAGCATAAAATAAACTAAGCACGCAAAACAACCTAAGCAAAATTATTAAGTCTAAAAAAGGCTTAAAGAAAAAGACCTAATAATTAAAAGAGAAGGAAAGAAAACTTACCAGTTGAAGCATGCTTTAGCAGAACCTCCTTACACAAGCCTCCAAGAGTAGGATAGCCTCTATGAGTATCTACATGAACCACACCAATAAAAACCTCCTAGAGAAGAAGAACTAAGGAGCCTCGAATAGTTGGTAGACCACTCCGGAAGCCCCACCCGAAAATATAGACTAGAGATGCTTAGTTAAAATCAGGCTTCTTAAAAAGAACTTACTCAAATACCCGAGAAATTTATCTTTGCGAATATCAACTTCGGATTTATGCTTGAGCTTGGTGCGCTTTGATAGGGGGAATGGAGAACCTTATATATAGGCTTGGGGGAGCAAAATTGCTCTCCCTTTTTCCGATGTGGGATGTGCATTTGCTCATCCCACTCGCGGGTTTGACCCATAAGGGTTGGAGACTCTTAAAATCTACTCGCATGCACAGCATGCAGCTTGAGAGATTTCTCACACTGGGCTTTGCCCAACATTGCCAATGGCAGTGCTGCGCACTAAAAGTGTCGCGAATACCGCAACCCATTTTGTAGTTCAAAATTGTCCAACAATTTTTATCAGGTCCAACCCATTCAAAAAAAATTCTCTTTTAATCCCTTTCAAATAAATATTTATTTTATGACTCTAATAAATTAGTTGCCGATAAAAAATAAATTCCTTGGTTTATCAAAAATGATCTAATCATTTCTAACATTTGAATAATAATCCAATTATTATTATATTATATTTTCGTAATTGAATAAATCTATTAGTTCTTTACTTAGTCCGATGAAGGTCCAATGTGTGTGACCTTATAGGATCGCAAAGTATTGGGCTATTAAGCCTTTATGAACGCTTGTTCTAATAGAACCGTTGGCTCAAGGTTCTAGATCGTGAACAGAACTCGATTACCTAAACAACTGTAGTACGCCTCTAGCAAGGGTCTACCATCCCCCATTACTCAGAACGTCATTTTTGCTTATGACTTAATCCTGGTTAGTGCAATAGTTGTCCAATGCGATGAACTCCTTCCATTCTTTAATATTAATACCATCTACTTTATAGGGTTCGGTTAAAGTGTTAACCCAATAATAGCAAGGTTGCTCCAAACTATCCCAGTTATTAACTTGTTACCGAAGTATATTGTCTTTTTACCATAGTGTGTTTGACTAGAAACTATATCTATCAGACACATACTCTGATCAGAGATTTGTAGCAATCATCACTTCAACAAGTGGCAAGGTACAACTCCTTAATATATCTGAAGCGATGGATTCTTTTTGACTACTCATCTTACCAACATGTTATCATCACTATACCCTTAATCACCCGTGACACCCTAAATTAATGAGTATATAAGAATGACCCAAAGTATAGCAATAGTACCACACAAGGTAACTAGTATCTCAAGTATGAGGATATTCGTAAAGCTTATTGCATGAAGATAAACAGTAACACATTGATACATACCAAGCGTTTATCCATGTGTCAAACTTAAGGCACCATCTTCAGTCCTTAGGAGATTGGCTGGTTAGACCCTTTCCAAGAAAGTTGACCACATGTTAGTCTTTCCGCTTCATCAATATCCTTTCTTGATGAAACTATGACTAGGGATAGTTTAGACATAATCATAATTGCACATGAAGCAAGTCTCACTAAATTTTAGTCCAACTATATTTTCTCCGACTTCATACTATGATATGTCAAGGACTTTTGTATACATACATCAATGAATATATTTTAACCAGCTATAATATATTTATAAGTACATCGATATAAACAAAAGATTGAATGTCTTTATTAATTAAACAAAATATTCGTACTATTATATAATTAAGAAATATCGCCCTAATCACCTTAAGGGCATACATCATATCTAACAAACTCCCACTTGCACTAAGGGCAATTACCCATATGTCTTATTCCATATGCTTTAACATGCTGGTCATGTTTGACTTGAGTCAATGGCTTCGTCAGACCTTCTGCGAGGTTCTGATCAGTGGGTGGATACTCTAGTCTTATTATCTTAGCATCAAGGATATCCCTTATTATATGATACTTTTTGGATACCTGTCTATTTTTTTAATGAGACCATAGTTCCTTTGCCTGAGCTATGGCACCATTGTAATCACAATACAAAGTAATTAGATCAACAGTCTCATGCACAACATCGAGATCACCAGTAAATCCCTTTAATCAGGCAGCTTCTTTTACTGCTTCATATGTAGCAATGTAATCAAATTTCGTGGTTGAATCAGTAGTAGTTTCTTGCTTAGAACTCTTCCAGTATACCGCCCCTCCATTTAACACATACACATAACCCGACTGAGACTTAAAGTCATCCTTATCAGATTAAAAAATTGCATCAATGTAGCCTTTAATTGTGAGGTCACCTTCTCTATACATCAAGAACTTATCCTTAGTCCTTCTCAAGTACTTACAAATTGCCTTGATAGCCATCCAGTGCTTTTCACCTAGATCTGACTGATATATGCTCATAAAGCTCAAAGCCTAAGAGACATTTGGCCTATTACATATCATAGCATACATAATGGATCCTATCGCGGATGCATAGAGTATATCCTTCATGCACATTCTCGCTTGAGCTGTCTTCAGACACTCAACCTTAGATAGGTTAATTCCCTTTATCATCAGGAGTTGAACCTATTCAATACCTTGTCTACATATGTACCTTTGAGAAAGACCTAACAGCCTCTTGGATCTATCTTTAGATCTTTATACCTAGTATAAATGCTGCTTCACCAAGGTCTTTCATGGAGAATTTTCTTGATAACCATACTTTAACATTTTGAAGAAGAGAAACATCGTTTCCTATTAGTAGAATGTCATCGACATACAATACTAAGAAAATGACTGCACTCCCACTAACCTTTTTGTAAACACAAGGCTTATTAATGTTTGGACAGAAATCCAATTCATGGATTGTCTGATCAAACCTTATATTCCAACTGGATGCCTGCTTAAGTCTATAGATGGATCTTTGTAGTTTGCATACCTTCTAGCCATTCTAAGATGTAAAACCCTCAAGTTGTGTCATATACACATCCTAGTCTAGATCCTCATTCAGGAATGCTATTTTAACATCCATCTGCCAGATCTCATAATCATAACGAGCAGTAATAGCGATGAGTATCCTTATGGATTTAAGCATGGCTACCGGTGAGAAAGTTTCATCATAGTCGATACCTTCACTTTGACTATAACCTTTCACAACCAACCTTCCTTTATAGGTAATTACATTACCATTCATGTCAGTCTTTTTCTTGAAGAACCATTTGCATCCGATCAGTCTAACCTCTTGCGGTGCATCAACCAAATTCCAAACTTGGTTCTCATACATGGAATCAATTTCTAATTTCATGGGTTTTAGCCATTTATCAGACTCTGAGCTTTTCATTGCCTCATTATATGTCCTTGGTTCATCATCCTCGAAGAGATATAGATCCTTATCATCAGTGATGATAAAACCATATCTATCTAGACCTTTATGAGTTCGACCTAATCTTAGCGATGTCTGTGTTTTGACAGGTTGTTCTTAGATCTCACTTTCTTATGTATCTAGAATGGGGTCAATTAGTTGATTGTCTATTTTTTCCTCTTGAACTTCTAGTTCAATATTGTTCTTACTGATTTTTGCAAGTAAGTGTTCTTTTTCAAAAAAGGGAGCGTTCCATGACACAAATACCTTCTATGCTTTGGGTTGGTAAAATAGATATCCAATAGTTTCCATTGGATATCAAATGAATAGACACTTTTCAAATTTAGCATTCAGCTTATCTGACGCTATCCTCTTTACCATAGCAGGACAGGCCCATACTCTTATGTGACTTAGATATGGCTTTTTATTACACCATCTTTCATAATGTGTAAAATCAACTGATTTAGAGGGCACTCTATTTAATACATAAACCACGCTCTCTAGTGCACATCCCCAAAAGGATTTACTGAGATCTACATGGCTCATCATGCACTGAACCATATCTAATAAAGTTTGATTCCTTCTTTCTGACACTCCATTGTGTTGGGGAGTATAAGGATGGGTCCACTAGGGAACTATCCCATTTTCCTTCAGATAATCCTAAAACTCCTGACTTAAGTATTCTCCACCTCGATCCAATCAAAGTGCTTTAACACTTTTCTCAAGCCGTTTCTCTAGTTTTAGACTTTTAGACTTGTAATTCATTAAGTATAAATAACCATACCACGAATAATCATCAATAAAGGTTATGAAGTAGGAGTATCCTCCTAGTGCCGGAACACTCATTGGACCACACACATCAGTATGTATAAGTTCCAATGTACTTATGGCCCGTTCACACTTTCCTTGAAAGGGTAACTTTATCATTTTTCCTCTTAAACAAGGTTCACAATCACCATAAGACTCCAAGTCTATTGGGGCCAAGTCTCTACGCTTATGCAACTTGGTTAAGCGATCTTTGTTTATGTGGCCTAAACGACAATGGCATAAGTAGAAGGAATTCTCATTATCTAATTTAACTTTCTTTACATTATTTATATTAAAAACTTCAGTTTTAGTATCAAAAATATAAATGCCAACATTCAACACCCCATAGCCATAAAAATATTATTCAAATGAATCTGATAATTATTATTTGAAAATAAAATTTCAAATCTTTCTGCTACTAAACATGCAACAAATACAATATTCTTAGTGACACTCGAAATGTAGTAACAATTATTCAAAACTAAAACAAGTCCACTTGGCAAAATAAGATTAAAGCTTCCTACGGCTAATGCAGCAACTCGGGCTCCATTTCCCATATGCAGGTCCATCTCCCCTTTTGCAAGTCTTCTACTGTCCCTTAGTCCCTATACAGAAGTACAGATATGAGAATCATAACTAGCATCTAATATCCAAGTGCTTTCACGAGGAAAAGTAGCATAGTTTTCAATTACAAATATACCTGAAGTAGATGCCTTTGCAGGCTTCTTCTTTAAATGTTCAGAAGCAGGAGCTATGCAATTCTTCTTCTAATGTCCTAGTTTCCCACATTGGAAGCAGATATAATTAGTTGTCTTATTTTCTTTCTTCTTTTTCAACCTTTTAACTACTCCTTTGGTGACAACATTCTCCGGGCCAATTTCTAGAGAACATTCGTTTGTAGATTTACTTGAAAATTCTTTGCTTTTGGTATCGAATTTTCTCAATGCATCAATCAATTCTGGGGATGTACAGTCATTTACTTTGGAGCAATGCTCCTTTGGAAAGTTAGCATAGTTGATGGATAAAGAATCCAATAGGATATCCATTCCTAAGGACTGATTGACTGTAGATCCCAGTGATTCCAATTTCACCATAAAATCTCTAATCTTGTTGATGTGTACTACAACACTTGTCCCTTTCTTCATCTTAGAGTTGGAAATTTCATTAGTTAACTTGAACCTTTTATACCTTGCCTTTTCAGAAAAAACCTTCAGTTGGATCAACATGGTTTCCAGACTCATGTAATCGCACTGTGAATGCATCGTAGGATTTATAGTATTCAACATCAAGTGTGACACATAAACTGAATCCTTTAAATACTTCAACCACGCCTACTTAATTATAGCTGGTGCCTCAGTGCTAGGAATTTCTATGAATGGATTTTCAAGAACACATGCCAATTTATAATCCTTAAGGGTGTCCCTTACATCCTTAATCCATTCACGGTAGTTAATTGTAGTTAAAACTTGGATGTGTTTAAGATGAAATTTTAAAATGGAGTTCGTATTCAACCTAAGATATAAAATAAGAAAAGGAGTTCAAATATTAGTTTAACCACATGTACTTAATATAAGGACTTTTAATTAAATACATTTGTCCTACTATTTTCTTCAAAATTTACAATAGCTCATTCTATTGAATTCGGCCCAGCTAAATTTCCTAGTAGGTAGCATCTATAACTAGTCTATTATAACCCCCAATGTTATGAGTCAAGTCATAATAGCAAGTTATAGGTTGAATCCCATTCCATTTGCATTGTATGCAATTGCTAATCAATTCAAGTTCCCTAATCCCAAGGGATGTGTGCTCTTATATTAGCTCCTTGAATATGTCTCAGGTCTGGGCCTAGCCCCCAATTTTATGGTGGACTACCCCAATTTGGTCAAGGCAGACTCTATCCCAAACTTTACAACCAATTAATATGGACTAGAAGGAATGTTTTGCGTAACACTTTGGTAGCCTAAAGAGGCTGTATTATAAATTTGCGTAAGAAAGACTATAACTTGCCTTAATATATTTACTTTGGGATTTTATTGGTGTTAAACGCTCACCCAATCTAGGATTTTATCAGATGGACATATTTAGAATAATTTATATTAATTTAGGGAATTTTAGAATGAATTTATAAGGTCCAACCTTAAGTGGGTTCAAGCTCTTTATTATAATTATTCCATCAACCTAGATTATATGCAAAATAATTAAGGCTTTTATTTGTTATATTTATATTGCATTTCCTTTAAGCTTTTATTCAGTAAATTTAATTTATTTTACTTGTTATAGAAACATATACAAGAACCATCTTATATGCTAGAAATAAATTAGTCCATATTTAATCCCCTCGTTGGTCAATTCAAGCTGCACTGATATAGGTCCCAGGTAGGAGAGGTGCCCTTGAAGTGATTGGACACCAAGTCTAATCCTTAGCCAGAACAAATACGGGCACAAACTCGAAGACCAATGGATTATCTTGAACTAATAACTTTCATTCTTTCAATTCATGTAAATTGGAAGCATCTACAACCCATGTAATTTATATAAATTATTGAAACTTGTATAATTTGAGTAAGTTGAGCATGCTTATTCAAAATTATTTACAACCATTTTCTAACCTTGAAATGAAAACTCAAGTTCATATATATTATTCCAAACAATTAAATAAACAACCAGTGGCGAATCAAGAAAATTTTTACATGGGTGTCCACACACACACACACACATATATATATATATATATATATATATATATATATATATATATATATATATATATATATATATATATATATATATATATATAAATTTAAAAGATAATGCTATTAAAAGAAAAAAATATGAATAATAACAACAAATATTTTAGTCGCACTTTTAAGGAAATTAAGTTATTTTTGATATTTTAATTAAAATCTTTTGAATCAATAGTACATGTAAATAGATTTATTAAGACATGTATTGGAAAAAGTCCTTATAAATCTTACTTTTTAGACGATTATAATGTAATTCCAATATTTATATGGTGCGCAATAAATAATTTTTTAGGGTTAATATCTATTTTTATGCATATTTAGATGTATTTTTCAGAAAACAGTGGGGTCCATGGACCCCACTATTGCTCAGGTGGCTTCGCACAGTAAACAACAAATCATTTCATATAGGAAATAAAATTTAGTTCGGTTCTAACTTAATTGTGCACTAAATAGGCAGGCCCTGATACCATTGTTCGGAATTGACTGTCAATTTGAACATTCATAACAGGCACGCCGGAAATTCAAAATTTTTTCCAAGTCCCCAGGAACTCCTATTAGTTGCATATAAATTAAATAAAGCCTTAACTAAATAATTCTTTACTTAGGTTAACATGCATAGGCTAGACATACCATAATTCTAAATTATATCCTAGCATATATATTTTATACTAAGCATGTTATAACTCTAAGCTATAACCTAAGCATTTTATAACTCTAAGCTATAACCTAAGCATAAAATAAACTAATCATGCAAAACAACCTAAGCATAATTATTAAGTCTAAAAAACGTTTAAAGAAAAAGACCTAATATTTAAAAGAGAAGGAAGAACTAAAGAGCCTTGAATAGTTGCTAGATAACTCCGGAAGCCCCACCTGAAAATATAGACTAGAAGTGCTTGATTAAAATCAAGCTCCTAAAAAAGAACTTGCTCAAATACCCGAGAGATTTATCTTTACTAATCTCAGCTTAGGATTTATGCTTGAGTTTGGTGCACTTTGAAAGGGGGCATGGAGAAGCCTATATATAGGCTTGAGGGAGAAAAATTGCTCCCCCTTTTTCCGATGTTGCACATCCCACTTGTGGGTTTGACCCACGGGGCTTCGAGCCTGCGGGTTCTACCCGCGTGCACAGCATGCAGAGCACGCTAAGCCCAGCTTGCCAGATTTCTCGCGGTGGGCTTTACCCAGCGTTGCTAATTGCAACTCCGGTAAGCCCAGCCTTGTGGGCTTTTGCAAGTGCCGCATTGCTGCACTTACAAGCCCACGGTGCTAGATTTTGCGCACCGAACGTGTCTCGAATCTTACAGCCCATTTTGCAGTTCAAAACTGTCCAACAATTTTTATCGGGTCCAACCCATTCAGAAAAATTCTCTTTTAATCCCTTTCAAATAAATATTTATTTTATGACCCTAATAAATTAGTTACTGGTCAAAAATATATTCGTTGGTTTCTCCAAAATGATCTAATCATTTTTAACCATTCAAATATTAATACAATTATTATTATATTATATTTTCATAATAGAATAAATCTATTAGTTCTTTACTTAGTCTGATGAAGGTCCAATGTGTGTGACCTTATAGTATCCCGAAGTATTGAGCTGTTAAGGCTTAACCAACCCATGTTCTAATGGAACCATTGGCTCGAGGTTCTAGACCGTGAATAGAACTTGATTACCTTAAACGACTGTAGTACGCCTCTAGAGAGGGTCTACCATGAACATCATTTATGCTTATGACTTAATCCCAGTTAATGCAATAGTTGTCCAATACGATGAACTCGTTCCATTCTTTAATATTAGTACCATCTGGTTTATAAGGTTCGGTTAAAGTGTTAACCCACTAGTAGCAAGGTTGCTCCAAGCTATCCTAGTTATTAACTTATTACCGAAGTATATTATCTTTTACCACAGTGTGTTTGACTAGAAATAATATTCATAAATACACGCCAAAAGTTATAACTCCAAATATCAATAATATACAATTCACACTTCTCACACTATCTAGTACATGCCATTATTCTACAAATCATAATATTAAATTAAAATGCAAATCCACCTCGAGTCTTTTGTTATATGCTCTTCAATCTGATCCACTTATACCACTTTGGTCCAAACTATCTACAAATCTCCACCAAACCTATGTGTAGAAAAACAACTACAAGCTAAGCAATTTGCTTAGTGGTGTACATAAAATAAATACAATAATTTTTTACATTTTTAACACTTTAAAATAGAAACAAAGTATTTTCATAAGCCAAAAAATAATTAAACAACTTTATAAAACCAAAGCACAAAACTTATATTATAACCTTTCAAACTATAACCAAATTTATATCCAATTTTAAAAATGTATTAACCATACATTGCCCAAAGTAAACTAGATATCAAGCCCCAAGCCGAAGCTTCAATATTAATATATCGGTCAAGCCCAAAGCCGAACCTTCAATATTAATATATTGGTTAAGCCCAAAGCTGAAGCTTCAATAGGAATATATTTTTATTAGAATACTAGCCGAAGCTCGAAGTCAAAGATCTTATATCATATCACATAATACCGGTCGAAGCCCAAGCTTCAATTGTTTGTACAGTACTAAACCCCCTTTATTGGCGTCAATCTACCCTGACCCCTATTTTACTCATTTACTAAGGGAAATAAAACATATCAAATATTCTTCAAAATCTGTAAAACATCAAAAAATATTTCCTACATTTTTAAAAAACTCAATCCAAACATCAAACACGAAAAGAAACTTATATAAACACATTAAGTTCATCCAAAATCACTTTCCAGAAAAATCAGTTTCGTCACTCAAATTGATAGATACAAACAAACCAGAAAACAGAATAATTGAATTAATCTTTCTTCTAAACATAATTAGATATATGTCTCAGCTTTCCAAATCCACAAGAATCATAGAAATCGAAATTATATAACCAAAGTTATGATCAAAATACGTAACAGTGTACAAAGCTGAGATTTTTAAAAAATAGATTTCATGGCTCAACTTCAAACGAAACTTTCACATTGAAAACAATTGAAATTAAATAAGGTTTCTTCTAAACATATATTTCTTAGTTTCTATAGATATCAATAGAATCAAGAATCATTCAAAACAGATTTATATACTAAGGAAAATATCAAAACAAAAAAGGGATACAAATCTGGAAATTTTCAGAAAAATCGAGAAATCAAACTTAGAGACACAGACCTTTTTCTAAGCTCTTTCTAGTTCTCTTCCACCACTTTCCCTTGTCCTTTACTATTATTAGCTTCCTCTACAATATACATGTATAATTCTGTCAAGATATTGTATAAATAAACTTCCTAATACAGTAAATATGCTTAATCTATCATAAATTCTATTAATTAAGCTTTAATTTCACCAAAAATCACTTACCTCAGATACGGGTTACTATTCAGCAAGAACCCTAACTCTTGAAATCCTCTTTTTCTAGTCTTGATTCACTAAAATTGATGATGATAGATGGTTTAAAGATCGATTTCTAACAAAAATTCGAAGTTGAATCAAAGAAATTGGAAGCTTTTAGGTTACGGAGATTTTGATAGGGATAAGATGAATGAGCAGGAGAAGAAGATGAAGAAGAAGGAGAAGCTGGATATATGATAGAGGATGGGAAGATAATTAATACATATAGGATTAGAATTATACGATATATATATTATTTCTTTCCAAAAAGGCCCTTGAACAAATAATTAAATGCCTAAATCATCCCTCTAACTTAATTAACTCTTATTTCTTATCTAATGATATAAAAGAAAAACGTTAAAACATAGAAATTCATAATATCCATATTATTTTATACTTTTATACCTCAATGAAATTTAGTTTAAAAATTTCGGGCCCTACAATTCTCCCCCTCTTATGAATTTTCTTCCCTAAAATTACCTAAAGTATATAAATGCGGATATTGAGTCCTCGTTGCTTCCTCCAGATCCCTAGTTTCAGGTCCTCGAATAGCACAGCTTCGTGCCACTCCTTTCAGTCTACCACTTTGTTGTGCTTGTAGAGCCACCTCATCTCCAGTTATCTCACTAACATTTTCTCTTCCTTTACCTCGACCACTTTGGACTATAGAAGTAGGAACTACAGCAGATACAGATGTACTTTTTCTTCCTTAAGGACAATTTGCAACAAAATGATCCTTCGTGCCACATTTAAAACATGACTTTATTAGTCCCTAACACTCTCCTACATGTTTTCTTCCACAGTGAGGACATGGTTGAAAATCCCCTCTACCGCCATTGAAAGGTGCATTTGCAACAGATCCAAAACTTGTGGTTTGTTTTTGTGGACACCCTCTAAAATGAGATTGTATCTGTTCTGATGTTGTCTTTTATTTCTTAATTAGGGATTCAAAACTAGCTGGACCCTATGACCATTTTTGAAATCTAGATCTTTTAGGCATTTTTTTGTTGCCTATCTGAATTGATCTTCTTAATACTCGTAGCAGCATCAACTAAGTCATTGAACACCCTGATATTTTGCGCAAGTAAATGAACTCTAATCTTTTCATTCAACCCATCCTCAAATCTCTTACATCGCTTCTCTTCATTGTCGACAATATCTCGGGCATACCTTTTGAGTTTCAGGAATTGAGCTTCATATTCTAATACGATGATTCATCCCTGTCCCAAGGACAAGAACAATTTCCTATGCTCATCTTTGAATCGTTCGCTAACGTACTTCTTATTAAATTATTTCATGAAAAGTGCCTAAAATATTTCTTTGAGGCACCTCTCTCACACAATATTATGCCACTACCTCCTAGCATGTTCTTTGAGTAGACCTTGCACGCAATCTAGTCTTTCTTCTTTAGTAAAATGAAACCTATTCGTACACAATTTAGTATGATCAAGCTAATCTTCTGTAAATGCAGGATTCACTGTTTCCCCTTTGAAGTCATCAATAGGAAGTTTCTTGATTCTTTCAAGAGGAGTTTTTGCCTCTCTTCTTTCAACATGAGATATTACAGGAACTCGAGGGATTGGTATGTTTCGTAACACTTGAGTAATTACTTTAGTGGTCATATGTTGAAGTAAAGCAGCTTGTGTTGGAGTAGGTTGTTCGGGAAAGCCATAAACTGGTGGAGGTTTACGTACATCCTAGTCCTAGAATCGCCTAAACCTCACTCTGATACCAATAAATGTAACACCCCCGTTATTTGGAGTGTCATAGAAACGATAACCTCCGATATCTTATTTACTAATTTAGTAAGTTTTATATTAATACTTAAATAAATTCACTCTTAATACTTATATATGTCAATTCCAAAACTTTAACATTCATAAATACACGCTAGAAGTTATAACTCCAAATATCAACAATATACAATTCACACTTCTCACACTATCTAGTACATGCCATTATTCTACAAATCATAATGTTACATTAAAATACAAATCTGCCTTGAGTCTTTCGTTATATGCTCTTCAAGCTGATCCACTTATACCACTTTGATCCAAACTAAATCTCCACCAAACCTACATGTACAAAACAACTACACGCTAAGCAATTTGTTAAGCAATATGCTTAGTGGGGTACATAAAATAAATACAATAATTTTGAATGTTTTTAATGCTCTAAAATAGAAACAAAGTATGTTCATAAGCTAAAAACAAATTAAACAACTTTATAAAACCAAAACACAAAACTTAAAATTATAACCTTTCAAAGTACAATCAAATTTATATCCAATTTTCCAACACATTAACCATATGTTGCCCAAAGTAAACTAGCAAAGAATAATGGTAAAATGCATACGGGAGCGGACAAGACTGAAGCTGAAGCTTCAATATCAATATATCGATCAAGCCCGAAGTCGAAGCTTCAATATCAATATATCAGTGAAGCCCGAAGCCGAAGCTTCAATATCAATATATTTTTATTAGAATACTAGCCAAAGCCAGAAGCCGAAGCTCCTATATCATATCACATAATAACTGCCAAAGCCCGAAGCCCAAGCTTTAATTGTTTGTACAGTATTGTAACCCCCTTTATTGGCGCCAATCTACCCTGACCCGTATTCTACTCATTTACTAAGGGAAATAAACCATATAAAATATTCTTCAAAATTAGTAAAATATCAGAAAATATTTCCTACATTTTTAATAAACTCAATCCAAACATCAAACACCAAAAGAAACTCATATAAACACATTAAGTTCATCCAAAATCACTTTCCAGAAAAAATCAGTTTTGACACTCAATTTGATAGATATAAACGGACTAGAAAACATAGCAAATTCATTAATCTTTCTTCTAAACATAATTAGATTTATGTCTCAGCTTTCCAAATCCATAAGAATAACAGAAATCCAAATTACATAACCATAGTTATGATCAAAATACTTAACAGTGTACAAAGCTAAGATTTTTAAAAAACAGATTTCATGGCTCAACTTCAAACGAAACTTTCACATTGAAAATGAATGAAATTAAATAAAGTTTATTCTGAACATATATTTAGTTTCTATAGATATCAATAGAATCAAGAATAATTCAAATCAGATTTATATACCAAGGAGAACATCAAAACAAAAAAGGGATATAAATCTGGAAATTTTCAGAGAAATCGAGAAATCGAAATTAGAGACACAGACCTTTTTCTAAGCTCTTTCTAGTTCTCTTCCACCACTTTCCCTTGTCCTTTACTAGTATTAGCTTCCTCTACAAATGACATGTATAATTCTATCAAGATGTTGTATAAATAAACTTCATAATACCTTAAATATGCTTAATTTACCATAAATTCAACTAATTAATCTTGAATTTCACCAAAAATCAGTTATCTCAAATTCGGGTTACTATTCATTAAGAACCCTAACTCTTGAAATCCTCTTCTTCTAGTCTTGATTCACTGAAATTGATGATGACGGAAAGTTTAAAGATCAATTTCTAACAAGAATTTAAAGTTGAATCGAAGAAATTGGAAGCTTTTAGGTTACGGAGATTTTGATAAGAGATGAGATGAATGAGCAGGAGAAGAAGATGATAAAGAAGGAGAAGCTGGATATATGATATAGGATGGGAAGATAAGTAATACATATAGGATTAGAATTATATGATATATATATTATTTCTTTCCAAAAATGCCTTTGAACAAATAATTAAATGCCTAACTCATCCCTCTAACTTAATTAACTCTTATTTCTTATCTAACGACATAAGAGAAAAATGTTAAAATACAAAAATTCATAATATCCATATTATTTTATACTTTTATACGTCAATAAAATTTAGTTTACAAATTTCGGGTCGCTATAATTCTCCCCTTCTTATGAATTTTCGTCCCGAAAATTACCTGAAGTATATAAATGAGAATATTGAGTCCTCGTTGCTTCCTCCGGATCCCTAGTTTCAGGTGCTCGAATAGCATAGCTTTGTGCCACTACTCACCACTTTGTTGTACTTGTGGAGCCACCTCATCTACACTTGCCCCACTAACATTTTCTCTTCCTTTACCTCGACCTCTTTGCACTATAGAAGTAGGAACTACAGCAGGTACAGATGTACTTTTTCTTCCTTGAGGACAATTGGCAACAAAATGATCCTTCAAGCCACATTTAAAACATGACTTTATTAGTCCCTAACACTCTCCTACATGTTTTCTTCCATAATGAGGATATGGTGGAATATCCCCTCTACCTCCATTGAAAGGTGCATTTGCAACATATCCAGAACTTGTGGTTTGTTTTTGTGGAAACCTCTAAAATGAGATTATGTCTGTTCTGATGTTGTCTTCTATTTCTTACTTGGGGATTCAAAACTAGCTGGACCCTATGACCCTCTTTGAAATCCAGAACTTTTAGCCATTTTCTATTGCCTATCTGAATTCATCTTCTCAATACCTATAGCAGCATCAACTAACTCATTGAACACCCTAATATTTTGTGCAAGTAAATACACTCTAATCTTATCATCCAACTCATCCTCAAATCTCTTACATCACTTTACTTTATTGTTGATGATATCACATGCATACCTTTCGATTTTCAAGAATTGAGCTTCATAGTCTGATACGGTCATTTATCCCTGTCTTAAGGACAAGAACAATTTCCTCTACTCATCTTTGAATCATTCACTAACGTACTTCTTATCAAATTATTCCAAGAAAAGTGCCCTATTGATTTCTTCGGGGCACCTCTCTCACACAATATTATCCCACCACCTCTTGGCTTGTTCTTTGAGTAGACCTTGCAAGCAATCTAGTCTTTCTTCTTCTATAAAATGAAGCATGTTCATACACCATTTAGTATGACTAAGCTAATATTCTACAAATGCAGGATTCACTGTGTCCCCTTTGAAGTCATCAGCAGGAAGTTTCTTAATTCTTTCAAGAGGCGTTCTCACCTCTCTTCTTTCAACATGAGATATTACATGAACTTGAGGGATTGGTATGTTTTATAACACCTGAGTAATTACTTTAGTGGTCATATGCTAAAGTAAAGTAGCTTGTGTTAGAGTAGGTTATTTGGGAAAGCAATGAACTAGTGAAGGTTCACATCTTTGTTCATCCCCTTATCTAATACAGACCGCACTCTCAACATCCTCTTCCTCATTATGACTATGTCTGAGTGGATGACCTTTTTCCTGCCCGGTAGGGCTGCGTGAGATGCATCGAATGGGGGAAATATAACTGGCACTGTGAAGCGTATCGAGGGATCGATCCTTATTTTGGGCATGATGAAAGCACTGATGTTGAAGTTAAATTTAAGTCTAATTTAGGTGTTAAGGGATACGAGATCAAAATCTCGTACTTAAAATAGTGTCGCCACCCGGTTCAGCTCAATCAGGAAATTTTGGTACGATTTTCCCACCAAGTGGTAGACCGTACCTTAAGTAGAGATTCCGAGTTCAGATGATGTTATCTATTTTTCATTAGGCCATGTTAAGATATTTCATTCTTTCTTAATCGATTTAATCCATCCTATTTATTTGTGTTTTCGGTTATTATGTTGTTATCACGTTTATCAAGCAATCAAAGCGATAAATAAATTATTACAGTCATCCAAAAGTAAATGCTAAAATTAAAATTATTATAAGGCTTCCAAATCCTATACATTTCTCTATACAATAAATGAAATACCCAAAGGCCTAGACATGCATCTAACCTAAATCTACCTGCACAAAATGGTTAGCACGAATATGGCATATCGTATAAGTATCAGTTAGCATGCATAGTTAGCGGACAAAACAAGACCTGAGTTAGCGTGAACATGGCACATTCATTTATTATGTTAGAAAGCTCGGTTGGATGGCTAAAAATGAAATTTGAATGGTGTTTGCAGGAAAATTTAGTTTTAACCAAATTTTAGACTCGATTGTTGTTTTAACTGGATTATTAGTGAAAATGCCACATGGTATGGGGTGGGGTCTATTTTAAGAAGGTTTTAGATCTTCATCATTGCACTGTACACCTTAGCTTTGGGAACGTAACTTGGTTGGAAATAAATGAAAAGAAAACAGCTATCCAGAAAGTCATGTCGCCGGTGGCATGGTTGATACTGCCGGTGGTATCAATGATGTCACTAGTAGTATCAGTCAGATAGGCAGGTTACATAATTTTCTAGTTACTATAAAGAAAGGTTCCTACAAGAAGGTGAGGCCACTGAGGGAAATTATGTCACTAGCGATATCAATGATGTTGCTGGCAGAATGGTTGATACCGTCGGGGACATCAATATAGCCCCGGTGGTTTTAGCTTCTTGTAGCAGCAGTAGGTAATGGCAAAAAATGACCAAAAACCCGAAGAAAAATCATAAATAGCAAACATTAGCAAAAGCAAGCAAGAATAATGCCAAAGAGCTATGAGACTCAGAATGTTTACCTCAGGGCCGTGAATCCAGCTCTTTGTGAACCAAGGAACACCTCTAGGGAGCTTAAAACGGTGATTTTGGTAGTAAATTTAAGATTTTAAGTCTCTAAATTCCTATTAAGTTTATTTTAATCCTTTAGTCTACTGATTTTAAGTTTTAACTAAGAGAATCAAAGAAAAACCTAGAAAACTGAATTGGAATCCCTTTTCTTACCTTTTCTCCCCCTTATCTCTCTAAAAGTGAGCTTTCTCACTCTAAAATTACATGTTAAAATTTTTGTTATCTGTTGTTGTTATTTTTTTTGAAACCCTAAGGTGTGTTTTTATAGGCAAATTAGGGTGGTCTTCGAGACCTTTCAACCATTTTCACCGAAATGGCAAAAAAAGAGTCTGCCCTAGGAAGAAGAAGAAAGCATTCTATAGAAGCCTGACTTGGCCATGTCGATGGTGACATGGTGATATCGCTGGCAGGATGAGCAATGCCGCAGGCGGTATCAGCTTCCTGCAGGCTGACTACCAGCAGGCCTACAAGCCCAAAAAGCTACCAAAGGGGTCAAAGTGGGTCAAGGCTAGATTTTTGTATTTTAATAGGGATTTAGGGATTATTTTAGTTTTTAGTGCAAATCATCGATTCAAGCTCCTACCGGATGCATTACAGGACACACCGAACTGAATTCTCATGATAAATAAAATTCACGGGGAATTTTATATCAATAATAAAAACTCCAAAGAATTTTTATTATGAGGAATAAAATTAGGAACACGTCATCATCGTCTCGCTAGAGGGACTATAAAATCCCATGCTCACAGCTTGCCCCTTAGGGGATCACTGCTGCCACGTGTCAGTATGATCGCACGAAAGAGCAAGGGATAGGAATGATACCTGATGGATGACTGGTTTGCCCCTTGGTTGGACTTATTCTTTGTGGAAATGATGCCCCTTGGTCAGACTTGGGCTTTGAGGATTAGTTGCCCCTTGGTCGGACTTGTGCTTTGTAGATTGGTTGCCCCTTAGTTGGACTTGAGCTTTGTGGATTGGTTGCCCCTTGGTCGGACTTGAGCTTTATGGATTGGTTGCCCCTTAGTTAGACTTATGCTTTACAGAGAGATTGCCCCTTGGTCGGAATTATGCTTCACGCAGAGATTGCCCCTTGGTCGGACTTATGCTTTGTGGATTGGTTGCCCCTGGTTCGGACTTAAGCTTTGCAAAGAGATTGCCCCTTAGTCGGACTTATGCTTCATAGATTGGTTGCCCCTTGGTCAGACTTATGCTTTGTGGATTGGCTGTCCCTTGGTCGGACTTATGCTTTATAGATTGGTTACCCCTTGGTCAGACTTGTGCTTTGTAGATTGGTTGCCCCTTGGTCAGACTTATGCTTTATAGATTGGTTGCCCCTTGGTCAGACTTATGCTTTATAGATTGGTTGCCCCTTGGTTGAACTTATGCTTTGTGGATTGGTGGAGTGTAGTTCAGGGTCACGCTATGATCTTGGAGGGGTGAACCCAAAGGCGACACATATGGGGTCATGTTGGGACCTTTAGTTGACGTTTTACAGATGAAATTGATAATCAGAACATACAGGGTCATTCCAAAATCTTCAATGATGTTTCGAGGGATGAATATAAAGATTGGTATATATAGGGTCATGTAGTAATCTCCGGTTAGCAAACAGGGGGTGAACCCAAAGGGGTGATATGTACAGAGACTATATCAGGGACCTTCAGTTGGCGCTCTACGGGTGAACTTGAAGATCAAAATGTGCAGGGTCATTCTATAATCTCCAATGATGTTTCGGGGATGAATTTAAAGACTAGTATGTACAAGGTCATGCTGTAATCTCTGGTTAGCAGACGGGGGGTGAAATTCAAGATTAAAACATACAGGGTCATTCTATAATCTCTAATGATGTTCTAGGGGATGAATCTAAAGATTAGTATGTACAGGGTCATGCTGTAATCTCCAATTAGCGGATAGGGGGTGAACCTGAAGGGGTGATTCGTATAGATACTATATTAGGGACCTTTAGCTGGCGCTTCAGGGGTGAACTTGAAGATTAAAATGTACAGGGTCATTCTGTAATCTCCAATGATGTTCTGGGGGATGAATTCGAAGATTGGTATGTACAGGGTTATGCCATAATCTCTGATTATCGGATAGGGGTGAACTTGAAGATCAGAACATATAGGGTCATTTTATAATCGCCATTGATGTTCCAGGGGATGAATCTAAAGATTGGTAGTTACAGGGTAATATCGTAATCTTTGGTTAGCAAATAGCAGGTGAACTTAAAGATCAGAATGTACAGTGATCTCTAATAATGTTCTCGGGGATGAATCTGAAGATTGGTATGTATAGGGTCATGCCGTAACCTCCGGTTAGTAGACAGGGGGTGAACTTAAAGATCAAAAATGTATAAGGTCATTCTATAATCTCTAATGATGTTCCAGGGGATGAATCTAAATATTGGTATGTACAGGGTCATGCCATAATCTCCGTTTAGAGGATAGGAGGTGAACCCGAAGGGGTGATACATATAGAGACTATATTAGGGACCTATAGTTGGCACTCCAGGGGTAAATCCAAAGATTGACATGTACTAGGTCATTCCATTATCTCCAATTGCTGTATAGAATGAGCATATCGGGTTTGCGATTGTTGTTTTATGCCGGTAAAGAGTAAAATGAGAATAAGATTAGACAGATTTTAGATGACATTTTTACTACTTGATCTATTTTATAAAACAAAAATATTTGTCCCCTTTGATCAATAGTAAAAACATAATAATAAAAAGTAAAAGAGTTTTGGAAGTCCTGGGATGTTAGGGCTAGAGCCGGGATTTCACCGAGAACGGTTGAAAAAATGCAGGGGGAGGAGTTGATATAGTCGGTGACATAGATGATGCCACTGGCGATTTGATGTCATATCACCAGTGATGTTAGTGCTACGTGGTAGCTTTGACCGATCAAACAAACTCAAAATTCAAATCAATGAAGGTGACGGTGGTATAAGATGATGCCACTGGCGGCATGGACTGGCAGTTTAAGATAAATCAAAACTTCTTGAATTTCAAAGGAAGTAAAACTCCTTCTCTTCCTTATTTTGTATATTCAAAAATTGCACACCCTTTGCTCTTCTAAACCTATCACATTCTTCTCTATTCCAACCATGAAGAGAATTGCCAAGGCTCTCAAGGGAAAATCTGCTAAGGCTAGGGAGAGCCTGCCTAATTCTTTCATCGACGGGCTGAAACTTCTCTCGATTATGGTTTGAAGAAGACAACCAAGATGTATGGGTACAGGATCAATTCCCCTATCGCCGACCTGACCCCAAATAAGGAGAAACATCTTTGCTACATCCAGGTAATCCTACAAAACTCAAAATTCCTTTTTTGGATTGAGTTTAAATTCTGGCTTTAGGCTCAAAATCGTGCCATGATAGGAGTTATAAGCATGAAATAGATTTATTATAAACTAATATTGCATGTTTTAGGTTCAATTTTTACTTTTTTTAGGCTTAGGATTTTATTGATTGTGGTTTTTATGGTTTTAGCATGATGAGTACGATTTTTGGGCCAAAACAGGTTCTGCCCGTAGGTTGTGATGTTATCGGCGATGTGAGCAATGTCGCCAGTGGCATCAGGCCTTGCAAAAAGACCTAGTAAGAAGTGATACCATTTTTGCTTACCGCCAGCGATATGGATGATATCACTGGTGACATCGCTTCTAGCAGAAGCAACATCAGCAGCCTTCCCGCAAGTATCAGCTGTGAGAAAATAAACTAGGGTTTATCTATTTTACTGCTGTGTTTTACAGTTACACGGACTGGCCTACACTGGAGGTATGGGTACAATCGACGATTGGTTGCACCATGTAGCAGAGAAGGATCCCAAACTTACACTGGCCATCAACGAGATGGGTTTTGGAGACTTGGCCCGAATCATGCCTATGCTATTGCTGAAGCTTTCCTATCCGGCCGTGATGGCTCTTACGGAGAGGTGGTCCAAAACCACCCATACCTTTAACTTTTCATTTGGGGAGGTGACAATCATGCCTTCTGATGTTGTGGCTATAGGTCATTCTTTTTGACGCCTACATGGACAAGTATCATATCGAGAAGCCTGTGGTGAGGCGAGTGAAGTAGTTGTTTGGCTTGAAGCCCATCTTAGGGCGGCTATCCTATGATGAGCTGCACCAATACTTGACTATAGCGGATGTGGTGCCCCAGGATGATTGAGATGCTTGCGCCTGCTCTTTCATGATGTCCTTACTCACCGTGCTGTTCTTCCCGGTTTTGAGGAGCAAGATCAACTACAGACTGATATCCACTGTTGAGGATGTAGCAGCCATCTGTAAGAAGAATTGGCTGAGGGCCATCCTAGAGCAGTGTACCATAGGGTAGATGCAAGTGCTCGAAAGAAGGGGAAGGCCCTCTATCTCAGCCATCTAGTACTTCAGGTATACTTTCCTTGGAAGCATTTTTCTTGATTGTGCATGTTTCATTTACTGTGGATGTTTTTGAACTGATTAATTGCTACTTAAGCAGGCTTGGGATTTCAAGCACCAGATCCTTCCGCCGATCAAGTTCAAGAAGATCATACTGCCGGGTTCCTATTTTCTCGCCCATTGGTGCAGTGGTATTGGCGAGAAGGCCAAGTACCCCATGAAGTATTTGGAGGTCTTGAGGAGCATACGACTAAGCTCGGTATGTGATCTTTTGATTTAGTCCCTGTTTCATACTTAGAACAAAATATTATTAAACAAAAAGTGCTTATGAATTTACATTATACTTACATTGGTTGTTTTCTTGGTTGTCGAATTAGGTTATTCTTGATCCCTTTGATCGGATAGAGAACTTAGTGGAGGTGGCAAGACTCCAAAAAGAAGTTGATAATCACTGGTTTATCATGGAGTGCCCCTTATCCCTACAGTGGTACTTGGGGGAGCGCATCTAGGGCTGGAGGTTTGTTACAATTACTAATAGACCCGTGCCCGCCGATCCTTCCAAAGGCCTATAGTGGCCCCATCTAGGGATTACATTCGAGGCTAATAAAGCCGATTATATCAAGGGGGATGGCAGGGTCATCCCTACCATTCTAAGCTCCTATGAGCGGCACCAGCAGCGCCTACTCCCCCTCTGCCCCTGCATCCATAGGGATAATACAATTGAATACCATAATGAACAAAGACTGGAGGAGGAGAAGAGGCAGCTCAAAGGTATTGTGGATGATGTTGAGGATGAGGAAGAGGAGGAAGAAGCTGAGGGTGGCGGTGAAGCTGAGGGAGAGGATGAGGTTAGTGAGAACATGGGTAAAGGGGATGTGCCGATGTATCATGAGCAGCCTCACCCTTTTTAGGTATGATTGAGTTTATGTACATGTGTTAGTAGCTGTTTGGATTAAAAAATACTTGCTTTTTGTGTTTTTCAGGAACCCTCCAAGAAAAGAGGCTGAGCCGGAGAGAGCGGGACACAATGCTATAGTGTACCCGAGGGTATTGACTTTATAGAGCAGAACTTGTCTAATCCCTTGGAGACTCAGTTCAAACTTATAAACTCAAGGGGTGAGTTCTAGTCAAGGAGCATAGGATTGAGCAGGCATCCACCGATCTTTATACCGAAAAATACCACTTATGTAAGGATTTGCATAATGCTGAACATATTCTTTAATTAACCCTTTGTGGAGTTCTTTTGATTGCCCCTTTGTATTCTTCAGGTTGCCCGGAGCGAGGTGGAGCGGTTGGCCAAAAATGCCTTCACTTTTAGGGATACTCTTATTGGTCAATCTTTACTCGTTCAGTTATATTCCCTGTTATGACATGCCAAAATAAGATAAGATGTATGTATGGATGCTATGAATGATATGCATTATTGATGTTTTCCTTGGTTTGCAGGATTTCTTAGCCCTTTCCCTATTAGATGCCGATGCCACCTAGTGGAGATATAAGGAGGAGACTACAGCACTCCGACATCGTGTGAGCAATCTTAAGAGTCAACTCAAGGCTACTGTTCATGAGTGAAGGAGTAAGTAAAACTTGGATCGTGCATACCTTGGTAGTACTAGCCGTAGAGGAGTGAAGATGTTGGCCGGCTGGTACCTGCCTACTATGCCTTAGGAGTCTAGCAGCATCCTGATGATTGAGGAGGGAGAGGAGGATGAGGTTAATGATTAACTAATAAGCCCGAGGATGTTTCATCCGGCCGGCAGTGGCGGGCATGCCTAGATTCATACTTTCATTTTTCCTTTTCATTTTTGATTTTGGTTTCTACCCTCGATACATTGGGGTTTGATTAGTTCTGGGATTTTGGATGTTGGATAATTTTGGTTGCATTTAGGTTTAGCAATGGGATATTCGAATGCTTTATGCCTCCGGGCTTTTTACTTTGAATAAAATGGATTACAGTTGGACAAGTATTAGAATTATGTTACAGGGTTGTTTACAGATTTTTACTTAGGTCTAAAATGATAAACATTCTTCTGACGCCGCCGAGAACTAATTCCATGCCGCTGGCGGCATCATTCATATCGCTGGGTGTATCACCTCAAAACCGTCCACACCCATGCCACTAGCGGCATCAACTGATATCACCCCAAATCAACCGATGTCATTGACAACATCATCCATATCGCCGATGGCATCAACTCCCTAGAAACCCAGATTCAGCTATTTCTTCAAATTTTGCTACAGCAAGCCACACTTAATAGTTACGGGGCATTCTACAAAGCCTGGGGAATGCAGATTGGAGGAAACTGGAGAAATTCGGGCTTCTCTTTTTTTTGCCACCTTTATTCCTTTTATTTATTTATTATTATTATTATTTGTCTTTTTTTTGCTCTAACTTTTTCATAGACTGCCCCAAGGGGTTCTTAATCTTTCGAGCCTTGTCTTAATTTTTGCCTAGACCGCCCTTTCGAGTTTTCAACCCAGCAGACTTATTCTGACTTTTGCATAGACCTAGATGTTTTCAGTCTATCCAGATTTTTAAAAAGAAACACTGATGAGCTCAGATCATCTTCAATTAAGCTTACTTGTGATGTTTCCTTCTCTTGGTCACCAGGCATTCATATAATCAGAAGCATAGGGGTTTTAGTACAAAAGACACTTTTATCGAGTGAATTTTATTTGAGTACAAGATATTGGCAATCATTTCCGTTAATTGAACTCCTTGTGTTAACCAGCCTTTATAGATTTTCAAGTTAACATCTCACTATTTTCTCTCATGCCCTAATTTTTGTCTGAACCATCCTTTTTGGGTTTTTAATTCAGCGGGCGACATTGACTTCTCCCCTAATTTTGGCACGATCGGTTTGCAGGATACTGACTATTGGGTGTCACCCTAATTTTTGTCCGATCAGTAAAAGATTGAAAGGAGGGTGATTATCATATTTATTTTTTTGGTGTGTCACTTTTCTAATTTATTTCTTTTATTTAGACCTGTTAATGCTTAAGCCTGTCCTGGTTGACTAGGCCGATGAACTCGCTTTTGTCTGTGATCATGACTTTGATGGCCCTGCTCATTTAGTATCGTCTTTGGCCATACGACAGCCTTCTCAATTTGATCTGAATTTTTTATTAACGTTGGTGTCGGAAGGCTCCAAATGCTTTAATACCGGGTATATGATTCTTGGCGAGGGTATTATCCAACTTGTTGTTGTGCGCTCGATTGTGCCTTTGCAGATTCTCTAAGGTTCTTAGTGTCGGTTCAGTTTTTACCTGGATCACCTAATTCATTCTGACCTTCAAAGTTACATCGGGTAACCTTACTTTGATTTCGATTGGCCATATTGCAAGGAGTTTAGTTTATAGGAGTTTTAGCGCTTACACAGAGCCTTCTTAGCTGGTTTGATTGCCATTTTGATTGCTATTTTGATTGCTCCTTCAGTTTGCTATTTATACAGCCCTTCCTAATTAGGCCTGAATTTGTTCCTTGTATCGATGGTGGATGGTTTTGACCAAGTTACATTTGGTTCGGGGGCCTTTTACTTGGTGCCTTTAAAAGGTGAAATGGTAGCTTGTTTTACTGGTTTACTTGGCAAGCTGATCGTGACATCAGTTGTTTGCTTATCCTTTTAGGTTATGGGGTAAAGGTGCTTGCTCTCATATTTTATGCTCTTAGCGATGGTTGCCCCCTGATCTTTGTTGCTCGAGAGGTTTGCTGCAGGTTAATTTATGCTAGGTGAAGATGTGTTTCTCTATGAGTTTGGTCATTTTCTTGGCGATGACATTGGTATAAGATTCAGCTACGGTGTTTATTTGATGGAGGTTAGATTTTATCAACCGTTTATGCCCCACGCCAAGGATGGCCAAGGATGGCCAAGCAGTGTTGGATAAGGTTTGAAAAAGGGAAAGGGGTAGGTGGGTGAAAATGTATGCCATGATTTTCCATTTCAGGGAACCGATTGATAATTCTTTGGTGGCGTGAAGGTGTACTGTTGCGGGGTTACTGAGTTAATTCTAGAAGAGAACCGTGGTGTTCAACAATCTGACTATTTATCAAGGGACCAAGCAAAAGCATTATTGCGGTCTTTGAGCACTTTATTATCTCACATGTGTTTGATAGGAGTTAAATTATTGGAGTTGATTACCACATAAGAGCCTTCATTTATACTCAGATTAATTTCATACAGTAAAATATCCTAAATACTGGAAGCATCATACGTATGCTGATATGAATGTGTGGATCAAATGGTAGAAACATGACATAAGTAATAAAAATAGAAGTTGCTTATGGAGCTCAAAGGTTGGTACATAAAATGGTTTAAACTGAAAGAAATCTAAAGATTACAAATCAAGGCTTTTCATCCTCCATAGGTAAAGGGTCTTCGGTGTTGATGTCGGTGGTGAGCTAAGTCTCATTCTGATTGGTACTGGGTGAGGTGTCTCTCACTTAACTTGACTCCCTGGTGAGGACCTCGGTGAACTACCTCATGGCCTTCTCTCATCGATTGACTCCTTATCCTCATTATCAGAGCATGATTTTTATTTTCCTTTAGAATAGATGGCCTTGATGAGTTTCTGTGGCCCATTTCCTCGTTTAGGTAAACCAGGATTAATCACCCCAGTTTGGTCATCAAACTTTGGCAGGGGAGAATTCGCGTTGCTAGGTGCCCTTTCGGGATCAACAAACTTCTTATCCCTTATGAAACATTGTATGGTATTGAGTAGGGCCTTACATTCATTGGTGCAGTGACCTGGCAAGACATAATATCCATAAAAGTTTTTCCTTTGATCTCTCATAGGGGGTTTGTACTCACAGATAGATTTGAGAAGCCCATCCTTTCTTAGGCCGGCAAATATCACATTGAGAGGTAAAATCCATGGGTTTATGCTACATGCAGAAATGCTATTTGGTTGGGTAGTGGAGGTTAAGGTTTGCTTTTAAGGGTCTTTTTACCCATCCCGACCCGGGAGGAGGATGCGCTTGCTCTATCACTGCCAGTTAATGAGTGCATGCCGGAGCTCTTGATAACCTGCCCTTTTTTATCATAATTAACTGCTATTAATTGATGTAAGAGGGCTTCGACTTTAGGTGTCATGCTACAAGACTGTATGACCTGGTCGTACTAAGGAGGTGTTGAGGTTTTAGGGAGTATAAATTACGACAGAGTGACCAACGTCGGACGCAAGACGCTAGAGAATGATAGAAGAATTGGACTCTAGGCTCCTTCCTTTCGTCCGAGGTAAGAGTTTGGTGGTGATTGGTAGAGTGTTTCACTATCAGGTGTCATGCCCGTAGATTGCATGACCTGGTCAATGTTCTGGCTTTCTAAGGCTTTCTTGACGGACATCTGTACAGCTATCTGAATTAGTTCCTAAATGATGTTTTGGAACTGATCCGAGCTCAGAAACTAGATTATAGCAGTGTTCATTTCTGAACCAAGAGATGGAGAGTGAGGTGTTGTTTTTGAGGTGGGGGGAGGACCAGTCTATTCTCTGGATAAGGCAGAGTTATCATTACGAGGAAGAGACATGGCTAGTTATGAAGGTCCAGATTTAGGAGGAAGATTGTTTAGGATCATGAACCATGGGTCAGACCATGAATGGGTTGTAAATGGTATAGATGGTATGCATGCTTTTTGTTTTTGGGAAGCGATGTATGATATGTCTTGCTGTGCGTAGACGTGGTTAGCGATGATGGGTTTGCTTATCCTTCCAACATATGTGGGACGTTTATATCTCACATCACACATAGTGATATATGGTGATGCAACGGAGGTATAAAAGAAGTCCTACATATATTGTTAAACTTCTTCCATGAGTGGAAGTAGTAAGGGTAAGTTGATTTATTTTTAGCCCTCGAGGCTGATGCATGGTTGATGCATGAGCACGTAGCACATAGCATGCAATACGTCCCTCTTCCAACCATATGACTCCCGTGTAATTCCTCTTTGAAAGGATGGAGTTTTGGCCTCTCTGCCAGTAATGGCAAAAGAAGTGCGTCCCAAATGTTTTATTTGTTTTGGTAGTCCTGAAGGAATGATGTGCTAAGGCTTTTTCTAACGCGGCTTCGGTATAGGTTTGTTGATGTAGAAGGTTCTAGTTTACCTTGATTCCACATTACTCAACCACTTCCCAAATAGTTGCAATCACAGGAGTTTACGTGTTAGTTGAAATGAGTGATCCACCAACTAGGTATCGTCAATTCAAAACAGGGCATGAGTGATACTTTCGTGAGCTTCTCGGGTAAAATGGGGCACCTAATATTACCGAATTACCTACACGCGTGTTTAAGGATAAAATTTTATAAAAAAGAATGAAGTTTTAATTTGGCCAATGATTTTAATACATCGTCAAAATCCTTTAAACTTATTCAAAATATTAAGTTCAAGTTTAAAGAGATCAATCCCTAGTGGAGTTGCCACTGTGAGTGGACGACCTTTTTCCCACCCGCTAGGACCGCGTGAGATGCGTCGCACGGGGGGAATACAACTAGCACTATAAAGTGTGCTGAGGGATTAATCCTTATTTTGGGCATGATGAAAGCACTGATGTTGAAGTTAGATTTAAGTCCAATTTAGGTGTTAAAGTATATGAGATCAAAATCCCGTACTTAAAATAGAGTCGCCACCCGGTTAAGCTCAATCGGGAAATTTTAGTACGATTTTCCCACCAGGTGGTTGACCGTACCTTAAGTAGATATTCTGAGTTCGGATGATGATATCTATTTTTCATTAGGCCTTATTAAGATATTTTATTCTTTCTCAATCGGTTTAATCCATCTTATTTAATTGTGTTTTCGGTTATTATGTTATTATCGCATTTATCAAGCAATCAAAGCAATAAATAAATTATTACAATCATCCAAAAGTAAATGCAGAAATTAAAATTATTACAAGGCTTCCAAATCCTATACATTTCTCCATGCGATAAATGAAATACTCGAAGGCCTAAACATGTAACTAACCTAAATCTACCTGCACAAAACGGTTAGCACGAATATGGCACATCGTATGAGGAGTATCAGTTAGCATGAATAGTTAGCAAACAAAACAAGACCTGATTTAGTGTGAACAAGGCACATTCATTTATTATATAAGAAAGCCCGGTTGGATGGCTAAAAATGAGATTTGAACGGCATTTGCAGGAAATTTCCATTTTAACCAAATTTTAGACTTGATTGTTGTTTTAACCGAATTATTAGTGAAAATGCCACATGGTATGAGGTAAGGTCTGTTTTCAGAAGGTTTTGGACCATCATTGTTGCACTGTACACCTTAGCTTCGGGAACGTAACTGGGTTAGAAATAAATGAAAAGAAAATAGCTGTCTAGAAAGTCATATCGTCGGTGGCATGATTGATATTATCGGTGGCATCAGTTATGTTGCTAGTGGTATCAGTCAGACAGGCAGGTTACATAATTTTCTAGGTATCATAAAGAAAGGGTCCTACAAGAAGGTGAGGCCACTAGGGGAAATTACGTCGCTAGCGGTATCAAAGATGCTGCTGGTGGCATGGTTAATACCGCCGGCGACACCAATATGCCCCTAAAGGTTTCAGCTTCTTACAACAGTAGCAGGTAACGGTAAAAAATGACTGAAAAGCTGAAGAACAAGAATAAACAACAAACAAAAGCAAAAGCAAGCAAGAATAATGCCAAAGAGCTATAAGACTCGAAACTATTACCTCGGGGCCGTGAATCCACCTCTTCAGGAACCAAGGAACACCTCCGTGGAGCTTGAAATGGTGATTTTGGTAGTAAATTTAAGAGTTTAAGTCTCTAAATTCCTATTAAGTTGATTTTAATCCTAAATTCTACTGATTTTAAGTTTTAACTAAAAGAATCAAAGAAGAAAAACTAAGAAAACTAGATTGGAATCCCTTTTCTTACCTTTTCTCCCACTTATCTCTCTAAAAGTGAGCTTTCTCATTCTAAAATTACAGGTTAAAATTTTTGTTATCTATTGTTGTTGTTGTTTTTTTAAACCCTAAGGTGTGTTTTTATAGGTAAATTGGGGTGGTCTTCGAGACCTTTTAGCCATTTTCACCGAAATGGCAAAAAAAGAGTCTCCCAAGGTAGAAAAAGAAAGCACTCTACAGAAGCCCAACTTGGCCATGTCGCTGGCTACATGGTGATACCGCTGGCGGCATGAGCGATGCCGCTGGCGGTATTAGCTTCCTGTAGACTGACTGCCAATGGGCCCATAAGCCTAAAAAGCTGTCAAAAAGGGGGGTCAAAGTGGGTCAAGGCTAGATTTTTTTATTTTAATGATATTTTAATGGGGATTTAGAGATTATTTTAGTCAAGCTCCAACCGGACGCGTTACGGCACACGCCAAGCTGAATTCTTACGAGAAATAAAATTTGAGGAGAATTTTATATCGGTAATAAAAACTCCAAAGAATTTTTATTATGAGGAATAAAATTGGAAACAAGTCGTCATCGTCTTGCAAGAGGGACTGTAAAATCCTGTGATCACACTATGACTACTAGCCATAACTTTTTCCTGAAAATTGGACCAAAGTGGATCAACAACTATCACACTAGTTATATCCTAAATAGCATGTACATCCTAGTCCTAGAATTACCTAAATCTTGCTCTGATACCAATAAATGTGACGCCCCCATTATTCAGAGTGTCACAGTAACGATAACCTCCGATATCTTATTTACTAATTCAGTAAGTTTCACATTAATACTTAAATAAATTCACTCTCAATACTTATATATATTGATTCTAAAACTTTAACATTCATAAATACACGCCAGAAGTTATAACTCCGAATATCAATAATATATAAATCACACTTCTCACACTATCTAGTACATGTTATTATTCTACAAATCATAATGTTACATTAAAATACAAATCCGCCTCAAGTCTTTCATTATATGCTCTTCAAGCTGATCCACTTATACCACTTTGATCCAAACTATCTACAAATCTCCACCAAACCTACGTGTAGAAAAATAACTACACGCTAAGTAATTTGCTAAGTAATTCATTTAGTGGTGTACATAAATTAAATACAATAATTTTTAACATTTTTAACACTTTAAAATAGAAACAACGTATGTTCATAAGCCAAAAAAAATTAAATAACTTTATAAAACCAAAACACAAAACTTATATTATAACCTTTCAAAGTACAATCAAATTTATATACAATTTTCCAAACACATTAACGAGATAGACATTACTAGCCATGTGGTTAACTATTTTTCTGATCTTTTATCGGATAATGCTGCCAATATTATTGATTATGATATTGTGGAGCAAATGATCCCTCTTATGGTTATGGCAGATGAGAATGATGCTCTTACTCATTTGCTTAACTATTTGGAGATTAAAAGGAGCATTTTTCTGATGCATGACAGCAGATCTCCAGGACCTGATGGATTTACTGGTAATTTTTTCAGCACTTTTAGGAGATCTTTGGGCCTGATGTTTGTAGAATGGTCAATTGGTTCTTTGTTAATGGGGTTATTCCTCACGGTTTGAACTCTAATATAATGATCCTCATTCCTAAGAAAGAAGGTGTTGTTAACATTGAGGACTTTCATCCTATTGTTGTCCTATTGTCATGGGCAATTTTGCGTTCAAGATCATATAAAAATTATTGCGGAAAGGCTTTCTCTTATTGTGGAAAGAATTTTTTCACCTAATCAGTTTGGCTTTATCCGTAATAGAAGCATATACCAATGCATTGCCCTAGCTTTGGAGGGAGTTAATTTGTTGAGTAGGAAAAGTTTTGGCGGTAACCTTGCGATGAAAATTGATATACGGAAGGCTTTTGACACTATCAGCTGGCCTTTTTTATTAAAGGTCTTGAGTTCTTTCAGCTTCTCTTTGCAATTCTTGGACTGGATCCGCAGTATACTTTCTTCTTCGTGCATCTCTATCATGACTTCTTCTGGTCTTCAAGGATACTTCTCTTATTTAAGGGGTGTTGGACAAGGGGATCCGCTTTTGCCCCTTTTATTCAGGATTGCGGAAGATTTCTTCAGTAGATATTTGACTAACTTGGTTATTTGAGGAGACATTCAGCCTATGAGGTATGCATAGGGAGTGCTCATGCCTTCCCCCTATGAGGTTTGCGCAGGGAGTGCTCATGCCTTCCCACCTTTTATCTGCAGATGGCATTCTGATGTTTTGTAGAGCCTCTATACAGAATATGCAGAACATTAAAGAAGTACTCAATCTTTATGGTAACCATCCGGGGTCAGATTGTTAATTGGGGGAAATCGGAGATCTTCTATGGTGATTCAGTTCCCAGCAGTAGAAGATTGGATCTCGCCAATCTTATAGGTTTGAAAATTGGTACTCTACCTTTCAAATACCTTAGAGTACTGCTTTTTCAAGGTAAGCCTAAATCTTGTCATTTACAGCCGATTTTAGATGCTACTATTGGAAAATTGGCTAGATGGAAAGGAAATTCCTTATTTATGGCGGGGAGACTTACCCTTGTGAACTGGATTATCACGGGAGCCTTGATCCATTCGTTTATTTTGTATAAATGGCCTAGTAAGTTAATCAAAATTCTTAGTAAGGCTGCCCAAAATTTTATTTAGGCCGGTAGCATTGATAAAAGAAAATTGGTGATGGTTCCTTGGTCGGTCTGTACGTGAAAAATTCAGCAGGGTGGTATTGGTATAAAAAAATTTTGATCATAAATGATGCTCTTCCGGGTAAGATGGCTTAGGGCATTCTATCTCAAAACTCTCGATGTTTTAACACATTGTGAGCAAGATTTTTAAGGAAGTGAGGGCTGCCCAAAATGGTGGGATACTCTTCTATTTGGGGTTCCATCAAAACTATCTTCCATACTCTTAAAGCCAACGCTTATTGGATCCTGGGTGGGAACTCTTCCTTAAGCTTTTGGAATTCGGAGTGAATTTTGCCTAATATTGCAGCCCAACTTATCTTAGATGAGGCTGATAGACGGTGTCTTACAGGTAAAATTTTTGATTATTGGTGACATGGTAGTTGGCATTATTTACCTGATCTTCTGATTCAAGTTAGAGATTCAAGTTTTTGGAGGCCTAGAAGTAGAGGTTTTTTCGAGGTTGGGCTTTTTTACCAATGGATGCTTAGGGAAGTTCAGCCCTCTCCGATTCATAGATTTACTTGGAATAGATTTATTCCGCCTTCACATTATTTTTATGTTAGCGCGCAATTCTGGGATACTTACCCACTCATGATGCTTTGATTAGGAGAGGGATGCACATTGTTTCTAAATGTGTCCTATGTAATAAGGCGTATGAATCCATTGAGCATCTTTTCATTGAATGTATTTTCACTAAAAAATTATGGATGGGGATTGAATGTCTTTTCAAAAGGGACATTGTTTTAAGCAATTCTTTAATGGCTAGATTCGTATAGGCGACTTCCCAAAATTTTAGCTCACAAATTTAGCGGCTGTGGCAAAGTATTCGGGTCAACATCTCTTGGATCACTTGGCGCACTCGTAATGAATGTATGTTTTATGGTAAACAACCAAACATTCTTTTTTCTCTTTGCAATCTATGGGCATTGATTAGGGCCACTTATTTCTTGGTTGATGGTTACATTAGAAATTCTGCTATCGAGAATCAAATCCTTAACAATCTTAGGCTTGTTGCTCAACGCTCTGAGTCCCTGAAAATTATCACGGTCACTTAGTCTCCACCTCCTAGTGGTTGGATCAAGATTAATACCGATGCGTTGGTTGTGAGAGGTTCTAACTAGGTGGTTTATGGAATGGTTTTTAGAGACAAGCACAACCACTTTTTTGGGGGGGTGACTTTCGGATATGACACGGACTTGGTTTTTCTGGTGGAGCTTAAGGCTACAATTGATGCTATTAATGAGGCTCGAGGAAAGAGGATGGAATAAAGTTTGGCTTAAAAGTGATTCTGAATACGTTGTCAATATTGTGAAGTTGCGCTCCATACTTATCCCTGGTTGCATATATAGGGAGTGGTTAAAGTGTCTTGATAATATTGGCAATATGCAGGTGATGGTTAGTCATATTTTCAGAGAAGGGAATCAAATGGCTGATGCATTTGCTGATTTTGGTCGATAGAATGTTCAGCGATCGTGATAGGACGTTGTTCCAGATTTTAGTTTGAATTTTTATTTTCATAACTTGAGTGGCCATAGCTTATTTTGGTTGACTTAATATGTTTCAAAACATATAACTTTTTTTATTTTTCCTTTCTCATTTAATAAAAGAGGGGTAGGTGTTTCGTAGGTAAGCGGAAGCATCAACCTAGTTGGGACTTCCGCCCTAAAATTTTCACCCGCTCCAACCTTTTAGCTTTTAGGGGAACACGTTGTTCCTCTAGGGGTTTTTCAAAAAAAAACCATATGTTGGCCAAAGTAAACTAGCAAAGAATAACGGTAAAATGGATACAGGAGTAGACAAGCCCGAAGCTGAAGCTTCAATATCAACATATCGGTCAAGCCCGAAGCCGAAGCTTCAATATCAATACATCGGTCAAGCCCGAAGCCAAAGTTTCAATATCAATATATTTTTATCAGAATACCAGTCGAAGCCCGAAGCTGAAGCTCCTATATCATATTACATAATACCGGTCGAAGCCCGAAGCTAAAGCTTCAATTGTTTGTATAGTACTGTACCCCCCTTTATTGGCGCTAATCTACCCTGACCCATATTATACTCGTTTACTAAGGGCAATAAACCATATAAAATATTCTTTAAAATCAGTAAAAGATCAAAAAATATTTCCGACATTTTTAATAAACTCAATCCAAACATCAAACACCAAAAGAAACTCATATAAACATATTAAGTTCATCCAAAATCACTTTCCAGAAAAATCAGTTTCGTCACTTAACTTGATAGATATAAATGAATTAGGAAAAAGAGGAATTTCATTAATCTTTACTCTAAACGTAATTAGATATATGTCTCCGCTTTCCAAATCCATAAGAATCACAGAAATCCAAATTATATAACCAAAGTTATGATAAAAATACTAAACAGTGTACAAAGCTGAGATTTTCCAAAAACGGATTTCATGGCTCAACTTTAAACAAAACTTTCACATTAAAAACAAATGAAATTCAATAAGGTTTCTTCTGAACATATATTCCTTAGTTTCTGTATATATCAATAGAATCAAGAATTATTCAAATCAGATTTATATACTAAGAGAAAACATCAAAACAAAACAGGGATACAAATCTAGAAATTTTCAGAAAAACCGAGAAATCGAAATTAGAGACATAGACCTTTTTCTAAGCTCTTTCTAGTTCTCTTCCACCACTTTCCCTTGTCCTTTACTAGCTTTAGCTTCCTCTACAGTAGACATGTATAATTCTATCAAGATATTGTATAAATAAACTTCCTAATACCTTAAATATGTTTAATCTACCATAAATTCTACTGATTAAGCTTTAATTTCACCAAAAATCACTTACCTCAAATTTGGTTACTATTCACCAAGAACCCTAACTCTTGAAATCCTCTTCTTCTAGTCTTGATTCACTGAAATTGATGATGATAGAAGGTTTAAAGATTGATTTCTAACAAGAATTCAAAGTTGAATCGAAGAAATCGAAAGCTTTTAGGTTACGGAGATTTTGATAAGGGATAAGAAGAATGAGAGGGAGAAGAAGATGATGAAGAACGAGAACCTGGATATATGATATTGGATGGGAAGATAAGTAATACATATAGGATTAGAATTATATGATATATATATATATATATATATATATATATATATATATATATATATATATATATATATATATATATATTATTTCTTTCCAAAAATGCCCTTGAACAAATAATTAAATGCCTAAATCATCCTTCTAACTTAATTAACTCTTATTTCTAAATTAATGACATAAAAGAAAAATGTTAAAATATGGAAATTCAAAATATCCATATTATTTTATACTTTTATACCACAATAAAATTTAGTTTAAAAATTTCGGGTCGCTACAGTATAGGAATGACCCGAAGTATAGCAATAGTACCGTACAAGGTAACTAGTATCTCAAGTGTGAGGATATTCGCAAAGCTTATTGCATGAAGATAAACACTAACACATTGTACTGTGGTCTCCAATATATCTCCCATATATATCCATGTGTCAAACTTAAGGCACCAGCTTCAGTCCTTAGGAGATTGACTGCTTGGACCCTTTCCAAGGAAGTTGACCACATGCTAGTCTTTCCGCTCCACCAATATCCTTTCTTGATGAAACTATAATTGGGGATAGTTTAGATATAATCATAATTGCACATGAAGCAAGTCTCACTAAATTTTAGTCCAACTATAATTTCTCTGACTTAATGCTATGATCTGTCAAGGACTTTTGTATACATACATCAATGAATATATTTTAACCAGCTATAATATATTTATAAGCACATCGATATAAACAAAAGATTGAATGCCTTTACTAATTAAACAAAATATTCGTACTAATACATAATTAAGAAATATCGCCCTAATTGCTTTAAGGCATACATCATATCCAACAGCATGATTGGTCTTTTGGTGCTTTTGTAGAGAAAACCATTGAGCTTCTCTGATATAGTGATAGTAACAAGCTTCCACTTTGGTATTTTCCATCAATAAAGCCTACCACTTTACAACTTGATCCAACGCCGACTTCCTCCCATCCTGTAAAATAGTGGCTGTCAAACTAAACTTGGCTGGGCTCCAAAAAGATATTATCCAAATTCAAGGATTATGGGAGTCCTCAACTTCTTTTTAGTCTATGAAATTAGTATGTAAATATGTTCTTTAGTTATAGTTGGTTTTTATCTTTCTAAACCTATGAATTACCTCAAGTTGTCTTTCAACTTTAAGAGGTATCTAGGTCAACCATGGATACTGATATTTGCTCTGGTATGTACTAGGAATGACTTAGTTTTTAGATCCAAAGTCTAATTAATCATAGTGTATTTTTTTCATTAAAATAGTTTAGCTTGATTTTCAACTGCTACGATGCATCTTTCATGTTGCGCAGAAACTATGACAGATCTTAAACCTAAGTCTTTCCTTCCTCAGCTTCACTTAAAAAAAGTACCATATGAATGATGAATATACTAATTTATTGATACAGGTTGATGCTTTTTCCATTACAATTAATTATAATTTGATAAGTCGGGTTTGATTATATAGAGCAAGGGGTGAAAGACAAGGAACAATTCCAAATCAAAATGGAGGATTATAGGGCAAAACTAGCAAGAAATGCAGTTCCAATACAACAATGGAACCTGAACAGCAACAGGATTCAGATATGAAGATGAATGAATCTAGAGGGGATTCACTATATGCTGGTGAAAATAAAAGTAGTTGTGAAGGTGAAAGTGAAACAGAAGTAGGTGACAATGAAAGTAGCTCCGAAGGAGAAATCTATACAAAAAAGATGGTAGTCTAACGAGCCAAAGGAATATTGGAAGTAAAGATTTATTTGGTGTGCAAATAAATGTTGATTCTGATAATTCAGGAAATGCAGATTATAATGAATATGGAAGAATTTTTTAATCACACAATTCTGCATTAAAAAATGGAGAGAAACCCTACCCATACCCGCACCCACCCCACCCCCTTCCTCAGCCGCCACCACCGCCCGTCAATAACCTTGTTCCGATCAGAAACCAGCTGTCGTCAGCCCCAACACCGCAACCCCTTTCACGAGCCTACCCGAAATCGCCAAACTATAAACCCTCGCCATAATCCCTTTTCTGTACCCTTTACTGCCACTCCGTATGTTAGGGATGCGAACCCTAATCACATGGCCAACACTAGGAATTCGATCGCGAATAAGATTTATTTTGAGAATTTCCTAAATGGTTATGATGCGCTAGCCTTGAAGAAGGTTTTCGGGAGATTTGGAGTTTCTAGCTGGGTGTTTGTCGCACAGAAGAGAAATGGCAGAAACTTGGATTTTGGGTTCATTATGATTGATGAAACTATTCCATTTTATGAAGCATTGAATAGGATGAATTTAGTTGAAATAGGGGCTGTACAATTGCGGGCATAAAAGGCAAGATACTCAATGCCTTAGAATGTTCAGAAGTTTTAGGAGCTGATCCAAAAGCCGCCTAGTCATGTAAATAGAGTGTTTTATGAATCACCTCATGATGGGCGATCATATGTTGCTATTGTGGTCCCTTATTAGAATTCTGTAGAGGAGGGAATTAAGGGGCAGCCTAAGGTTGCGACGAGCCCAGTGGACAAGAATGAGTCACAGAATAGTGAGGAGTGCATGGTGCAGTCCACCTCATGGAAAGATAAGGCATGCCTGATTCGGTTACACAATATCTCTCATATTTGAAATATCTATGATTTATTATGTGAGCATAGATTTGATGTTGAATTTGCTGCTCCTGTTGGTGGGGAGTGTGTGATTGTCTCCTGTATCACAGGAGATGCGATGATTAATTTTATTAGTCATGAATGTAAGGTTCTCAGTCACCTTATATTTTTGGTTGAGCGTCTGTCGGTGAATTTTATTCCCTCCAAGTGTATCATGTATCTTGATTTCATGGGAATTCCACCAACCATTATATGTGAATCATTAGTCCATAGCCTTACTGGGAGGTTTAGTCGGCTTGTGGCTATGGATTGCAACTTGGAAAGGCCGGATCGACTGGATGTTGTTTCTTGTTTAGTGTTAGTTCCTATGGGCGCTATGAGCCCCAATTTGAAGTTAGCAGTGGGGGAGAGGGAGATTATGGTTTACACTTCTATACGATAAGGGGTTGGCTGTCCGAGGTGTCAGGAGGATTACTCTAGCTCAGAGGATGATTCGGATGAGGGATCATTGGCGGATAGGCTTTTTGAAGCTTTGGCTAGATCGGAGGAGGACTGTGATATGAGAATGCTGTGGGATAACGCTATACAGGAAAATTCTACTTTAAGGGAATTGGATGGTCCTGAGAGTGAGAGCTCGGTGGCTAGTAAGGATGCGGATACCGGTAGAATTTCTGGGTCATCGGGGTCGGACGTGGCAAATAAGAACACGGTGATTATTAATACCCAGCATTCAGAACCTCGTGAGAATGAGGATAGATTGGTAGTTAGGGTCGGTGAGATGCTGGGTCTGTTTCAGGAGCAACATGAGGAGCAAATCGTTCAGGTACTAAAAGAGCCTAGAGTTTGAATAGTCCGTCTGAATCGAGGTTTGGTACATATTTCTTTATGTCATTAAACCTTTTTTCTTGGAACTGTTGTGGGGGGCTCACGAATGGAACAAAGCAATTTTTTGTTCGTTCGTGTGTCCGTAAATGGTCTTTGCATGTTTTTATGTTAGTGGAGACGAAGGTGTCAGATGTGTCAGAGATGACTGTGAGGAAATTATGGGGCTATAATGATTTTTCATTTTATTGTGTTCCTGCTCAAGGCTTTTCGGGAGGGATAATTGTGTCATGGAACTCTAAATTAGTTAGGGGTACAGTTAGAGTTGCTGGGCTGAGATGGTGTATTCTGAGCACGGTTATGAATCAGGTTGAGATTGATATTGTATGCTTATATGGGCCAGTCACAGCTGCTAAGAGGAACCAATTATGGGTTGAATTGCTACCCCTTATTCGGGATATAGGCAATTTATTTATATATGGTGACTTTAATGAAATTCTTCATTGTTTGGAAAGAGTGGGTGGGAATGGGATTATTTCTAATTCTATGATAAGATTCCAAGAATTTGTGAATGAGTGTGCATTGTATGATGTTCCTCTAGTTGGGAGGGACTATACGCGGAGCAACAGTCAGTCGTATTCGAGGATTGATCGAGTATTGGTGTCCTGTGTCTTATTAGATAGCTAGTCGGGTTTACAACTCATAACGGTAGACTGAACCCTATCGGATCACTTGCCTATTATCTTCCAGTTGCATTCTTCATAGAGATAGGGAAGGAGAGTAGATAGATCGCTAAACTATTGGTGGGATGTTGATACTTTTTTGCCATTTATCACTAGTAAGTGGCGTTCTATTTATGGTGCGGCTGAAAGTAAGGATAGAGATGTTGATTTCAAGCTTAGAAAATTATGGGGATTTATCCGTCCTTGGCATTCACCTAATTTTAGTTAATTGGATAGTAGATTAAAATCATTGGAAGCCCGGGTTTTAGAGTTGACTAACTCTAGTGTGGTTCGGCCGTTGGATGCTTCAGCCTTGTCTGAATTACAAAGTGTGAAAACTACATTGTTTCAGGTTAGACAAAGCCTAGAAAAAATTCGGCATCAACAGTCAAGAGTTAAGTGGACTTTATTGGGTAATGACAATACAGCATTTTTTCACCGTATCGATTCGGCTAGGTTCCGAGGTAATCGGATTTCACAGTTGGAAATTGGAGGGAGAGTCACTAGTGACCCTATTGAGATCACAGCTACGATTCAAAACTATTATTTGAACCTGTTTTTGGGAACTATAGTTATTTCGTTTGATTTAGAAAGACTAAAGTTCAGGATGGTAGATGTATTGGAGAATCATCGTCTGGTGGAACCATTCTTAGAAGCAGAGATATAGGATGCAGTTTGTTCCTATAATGAGGGGAAGGCGCCTAGACCTGATGGATTTAATTTTTTCTTCTACAAATGGTTTTGGGATACACTAAAGCCTGAGTTACTGGACCTATTTGCAAAGTTTTATATAACGGGACGGCTGCCAAATGCTATTAAATTGTCATATACGGTTCTAATTCCTAAGGTACCTGGCTCTTCTTCGTTGAATAATTTTAGACCTATTGCTTTGATCCATGGTATATACAAAATTGTGTCTAAGGTGCTTGCTAAAAGACTACAACCATTGCTACCTAAGTTGATATCAGACAATCAATTTGCTTTCATTAAAGGTCGTAATATTCATGAATGTTCATTCATAGCCTCGGAGATTATCCATTCGGTTCACAGGAGTCATCAACCATGTTTGGCTATTAAGTTAGACTTTCATAAGGCTTATGATTATGTTTCGTAGAATTATATTAATGCAGTTTTTGGACAAATAGGTTTTGATGAAAGATGGGTTCAATGGCTTGACAACTGTAGAAGGAATTCGGTCACTTTGATTCTGATCAATGGGATGCCGTCGGAACCAATTAAATTGGCTAGGGGGGTTAAACAAGGTGATCCTATTTCTCCGTTTCTTTTTATTCTGGCTAGTGAGGGATTGAAACTGATGTTTGAGGAGAGTATTCGAATTGGCCTATTACCGGGGATTTTGGCTTGATGGTTTAGAGAAGGACATGTTCATCCTGTAATTCGCTGATGATACGCTATGCTTTTTACCGGCAGATGAGTCTCTATTACCTATTTTTGTTAGAATTTTGCGATGTTTTGAGTTGATTTCAGGCCTAAAAATTAATTTAATAAAATCTCTATTATGGGCATTCATGTATAGGAGACGGTCGTTTCATCTTGTGCAGGCGTCCTGGGATGTCGAGTGAAGAACTTTCCAATTACCTATCTTGGAACCCCTCTCAGCGTTAGGCCTGTCCCTGTTTCCTCTTGGAATCCATTGATAAGTAAGTTTTAGAGTCGGTTAGTGAGTTGGAAAAGACAATGTTTATCCTATACGGGACGAACGGTGCTTGTGAAATCGGTATTATCATCTCTTCCAATCTTTTTGTTATCATTAAATAAAATGCTAGGAGAGGTAATTACAAAACTTGAGCAGCTGATGCGGAATTTTTTATAGAGGGGTGATTCAACTACTACGGGTATTAGTAAGGTTAGTTGGGCAACGATTGCCCTACCCAAACATCTTGGGGGCCTCTACATTAGGAACCTGAAGTTGGTTAACTGTAGTTTGTTAATGAAGTGGGTATGGAAGGTTAGGAGTGGTGATCATGGGTCATTATGGTATGAGATTTGCGTTAGACGATACGGGTTTGTGTCATGGTGGTCCATTGGAAATTATGATTCATCTAGATTTTCACATAATTGGAGAGGAATTATAGCATGTTGTATCAGAGGTGGGGAGTGGTGGGATTTTTTCAGGTCGTGTATTCGGGTTGCTATGGGGAGTGGGGAGAGTTGCTCATTCTGGCATGATAACTGGATGCCAAATTCGAAGTTCGCGGTCTTGTTCCCTGACCTCTACCGCTTGTGTAATCAAAAATCGAGTTTAGTGGCTGAAGGTTGTCATTATCTTTTCGGGTCATCTAGCTTCTTGAGGCCTTTTTGGAAACGGAACTTAAGGATTTCAGGACAGGAGAGAGGTGCGAAACTATAAAATTAGATCATTATAAGCTGTCCGGGTTTATTTCTGGAGGGTGACAACGAGTTGGGGTAGGGTCAAAGGCAGCCTATTTTTTCAAAGGCTGCTGATCGTTTTATTTGGGAGTTGGGGGAGAAGAAGGTGTACATGACAAGTTCTTTTTGTCTGGGTTTTTACAGTACGCCGAAGTGGCCAAAGCCGAGGCTTGACTTTTCAGTAATTTGGAAGGCTTGTGTGCCTCCGAAAGTTTGCTTTTTTGGGTGGCTCATTTTTCATGGAAGATTACCAACAAAAAAGTTTCTCTTCCTCCGTGGTTGCCAACCTATAGTGGATCGTCAATGCCCATTCTATGATTCGGAGGAGACTATGAATCACGCCATGCTTCATTGCATCAACAGTTATAAGGTGTGGACTCAGGTGATGAGATTGCTCGGTATCTCGCTGCCTATACCGTGGAAGGCAGTGGATTTCTTGGCCATGTGGTGCGGCTTCTTTGCTGATGGAAGTGGTAGAGAGTTCGGAACAGCGTTATGGTTCTTAATTACGTGGGCACTACGGAAACGAAGGAACAAATTTGTTTTCGAAGGCAGGTTGGGATCCGAAGACATTATTAGATCGTGCATTCATTTATGTTGGTTCATCCTTAAAAGTAGGAGGTGTGGTGTTAATTTTGTAACTTCTGATGTATTTAATTTTTCTAACTTGCTACTCTCGTATAATTGATTTGCTCATGTTCTCGTCTTGAGACCATGAGTTGATTTTTATTTAATAAAAGAGGGGTCGGTGTTTTGTAGGTAAGCGGGGAAACCAGCCTAGCTGTGGACTCCGCCCCGAAATTTTCACTTGCTCCAAACTTTTAGCCTTTAGTGGGACACACTGTTCCTTTGGGGGTTTTTTAAAAAAACAATGAATATGGAAGAGGTTGACAGGGTGTTGAGATGATGAATGCTTGGAGACCGAATATCACAATTCAGACACAAAAGATTACCTGTTTAAGTCAAAGCAACATGAACAGGTAATCTTTTGTGTGTGGATTGTGATGTTCTCCAAGCTTTTATCAACTCCCCACCTTGTCAACTTTTGCATCTCTATTGTATTCTGCATTTCATGAGCTCTCAACATCCAAGCTGTTAGAATCAACATTTATTTGCACACCAGATAAATTTATCCTACCTATATTCTTTCCGCCCGATTCGCTTTCATCTTCGTCGTATTTACTTTCAGCTTCCGAACTAGTTTCATTTTCATCTTCTTTGTATTCTCTTTAAACTTCACAACAAATTCCACTTTCACCAGTATGCAGCAAATCCTCTCCAATTTCGGCAGTCTTCATATCTGAGTCTGTTGTTGTCCAGTTATTTGTTGCTGTTATAAAATTGCACTGCTTGTTACTTTTGTCCCTTCCAGTCTTGCCCTGCAATCCATCATTTTGGTTTGGTATCGTTGTTTGTCTTTCACCCCTTGCTCCTAATAAACCTGATTAAGAAAATCGTAGTCTATTATAATGGACACTACGTCTATACGTATATGACAGTCTGATGTATGCAGAATTTATGTGAGTAATTTATTTCATTCACATGACTACTGTTTATTTATAGAAATTTCATCAATAATTTATCACGTTCATATTACTTTTACTGTTAATATTAACTAGTTACAATTATGTTGGTTGTTTCACCCAAGGCCTTTGGCCGCCTTTAGAGGAGTGATTAGCTGTAATGTTATTGTTGCCCGCCTTAGGTGAGCGCTCTAACAAGTGTACTAGGTCGTGTTAGTAGCATAGGGAAAGACCAAGTGTCATTCCCATAGGGAGCAAGGAAAGTAGGTAAACCTTGAAGTAAATCAGTAGTTAGAACCAATTGGGTGTAGCTCAAATAGTACACTACTCAATGTTAGTGGTGGGAGGTCCTAGGTTTAATATCTAGCCTCTTCAAATTTCTTCAAAAAAAATCAGTAGTTAGAAATTCAAAATAATTGATAGAATGAGAAAATAATAAAGTAAATACTGAAAATGTAAATGGTTGCTTTGAATAGATTCTGGTTGCTCTAAAATAAAACTGTTAATAAATTTATAAGGGGGCATACATGACCAGCAAGCAAAAGGACATGATTTTAACTTCTCCCTTCTATTCTGACATGTTATACTCATAGATCTAAGGTATCTTGCACTAAAATCACAAAGCTCAACATACCAACTTATTGCCTAGATTTTGTAAAGTTTCACTACGGGAAGTTTTAAGCACAAGGAATAAGAGTGAAAGATCGGAGCAATCAAGAAGATAGGAATAGAATTGAGCAATCATTCCAGCGACAACAAAGAGACTTTATTTAGTATACTTAGCAAGCTTTTATGATGTATGAAGATAAACATGAGCTTGTTCTAAAGCAAAATTTCATTAGCCAAGATTTTACATTGTTGCTACTAATATATGAAGTTTTTCTTTATTACTTCTTTTTCTTAATTTTTTTATTCAAATAATATACTAATATGACTATAAGAGGCTGGAAAAATAAGGATTGCATAGAATTTGAAGATAGCTCATAAGGTTTCGTTGAAAAGAATTTTGTAGACAACATAAGTCAACAACCAAACTGTTTTACAAACTTTGATGCATTTTTAGGAAAGATTTTTCGTAAAAATCCAAGGCAAGAAAGGAAAATCAAAGTGAGAAGGCTTTGGGTTTTAATTATTCTGTGTAAGAAAGAAAACGTTAAAGGCTCAAAGGGCTAACTAGGGGATATTGTGTTTAAGGTGGCTTTTTGGTTGAAAGGAGGGTTAAAACCTAATGCCTTTATCATTTTATGCAAGTGATCAAGGATCTGGTCTCGACAAGTACTAACAAGTTTCTCCTAAATCAAGTTCTAGCTTAAGCATGCAGGTGTAAGCCCACTCAGCAAAAAATTCAATAAATAGTTCATAAGAAAATGCTCAAATCCTCACTTAAACATGGGTTAATTTTAGTTGGTTCATTTTGGCCAAAGTTATTGAAAAACAGTTCCAAGTTTATAGTCTATCATGCTTAATCAACCTCATTAAACTTGCTAATGTAAGTTTACCATCAACACCCAGATTCCAAGTATTTTTCAAAGACTATTTGTTTTCAAAAGACCAAAGTCTCATGCTAATTGCCAAAAATCGAAACAATACTTGAAAAATGAAAAACTTTTTGACAAATATTTCACAAAAACGCATTTAAAAATATTAAAACACAGAATACCTAAGTTCAAACAAAATGCTTAAGTAGGAGCAGTCAAAAGCAGCATTTATCCGAAATAAATACTAGCAATTAATAAGAATCACTTCTAGATCATAAACCATCCCCCCACACTTACAGTTTGCTTTATCCTCAAAGCCATAAACGAAAATTAAACCATCAGCAACCTGAAAGCATAAAGGGTAAGAGGAAGTGAGTTATCGGATAGTGGGAGAGGTAAGAAATGGTAAGTTACTCTAATGTTGTAAGGAATATCTCTTGGAGCATCTTGTTTGACTGCTGCTCAGCTTTGTCAGAGCAACCAAAATCCAGAATTCTCCAAACGTAATTTGTTGACCACCTACACAAAAAAAGACAAAGAACAAGATTAAAAATATACTAAACAAGGAAAAACAAAATAGATATTTACAAAGTCAGAAATATGAGCATGGGCTCATCAAAAGCGCTTCAATTGGTGTTTGAAGTGGACACCAATATATACAAGTTGCTCAAGGAGGTTCATAGATGAAAGTTGAGAAAGGTGGGCTGATGTATGAAGTCCTTTTTTGTAGCACATCCACTTCTCTCCATGATTTACTCTTAAATTTATTTTCAACAAAATATTTCCCCATCAAATTGTTATGAGATTTGTAAGTAGACTGATCATCTTTAAGAATTAGGGAGCAATCTATTTTTCCTTTGAAATCCACCTCAACAAGTTTCTCCTCATCTTTGAAGATCTCTTGATCATGCACCTGTAAGTTCCTTCTAAGCTCCTCATATCTTATATGTTTCTTTGCTCTTTCAAAAAATGGTATCCATGGTTGGTAGATTCGAAGTGATTGCTCCACTGAAAGCGCTTCCTCTTGAGCAAGTATCTTGCCTTTCGGAACTAGAGTAGTATCATACTAAACTTCAGATTGCTCTCTTTTTGCCACAAGTTGATCATGGTGACAGTCTGATTGCTCCAGATTATAACCTAGTTACTAAGGGTGATGCTCTGGTTGCTCTAGATTATATTTTGGTTGATCAGTCTTCTTCTCTGCTAACTGCCCTACATTATAAATATCATCAAAAACAAGCATGTTAGAATCATCAACAACTAAATCATGTTAGCTCCAGTTTCCTCAATGTTTCTTGGAATGACCACTTCATCTCTTGAAATAACCATATTAGCTAGTTGCTGGAATTGGGTCTCCAAGTTCTTGATTGATTATTGAGTTTGATCTATAAATTCTATCATCACCACCTTCCAAATTAGGGTTCTCTGGCTCAAATGATGCTAAAACTTGCTGGAAGTAATGTGAGGGTTGTTGAAATGGTTGGTGAGGTTGTTGGAACAAAAATTGTGGTTGTTGATGGATGGCCCTTTGAGGTTATAGGAAGAAAAATTGAGGTTGTTGGTAAGGAGACTTTGGTTACTGGAATGGCATTTGAGGTTGCTTGGTTTGAATCTTTGGTTGTTCGAATAACAGTTTTGGTTGCTCCGAGAGTGTGTTTACTTGCTCAACTATTTCCTAAACTTTTTCTGAAAGTTTTTTTAGATTCAGGAAATTTTAAGTTCTTCTCTAAATGTCATTTGTAACTTATTTTCACCACTTTCTCAATGAGGGAAAAGATTACTTCGAGCTCCATTTCTTCTAGGTCACCGTTTGTAAGGGTTTCTAGTCAAACTTTGTGCTCATCGGTTAACCCGTTGTAAAATATTTGCATTTTCATCCATATAGGTAAACCGTGGTTTGGTACCCTTCTTAGTAGATCCCTGAATATCTCCTATGCTTCTTGGAGTGATTCATCTTTAGATTGAGGGAACCTAGAGATTTCATTTCTCAATCTAGCAACCTTGGAAGGTGGGAAATACTTAATCAAGAAAGCTTCAACCATCTTCTCCCAAGATGTGATTGAACCAGGTTGCAAAGATCTAAACCATGATTTTGCCTTTTCATGTAATGAGAAAGGAAACAACTTTAACCTAACAATATCATTATAAACACCACGATTAACTTCAAAAAGATTGCATATTTCAAGAAAATCATAAAGATGGTTTTGGGGCCTCATTCGGTAATCCTTTAAATTAAGCATGTGATAGAGCAAGTCCAATCATGGAGGGTTTGCTTTGAACAAAATTTTCTCCTTCACCTGGTATCACTATGCATGACATGTGTTCTGATGAAGAAGGTTTGGAAAACTCCCTAAGTGTTGGAAGTGGCAGCCAAGTTCTATCTGCCATCTTACTCTTCCTACTTGCTCTGCTTGTCTTCTGTTTGCTCCGAAAGTTTGCTGTAAAAAAAATTCCTGCCTTCTCCCTTTTGCAAGAGAACTATACAAATAGAACTAACAAGGTTAAAAACTATTAATTTATTCAAGAATTTAAAAACTTACATGTTGCTCCCCGATAACGGCGCTAAAAAGTTGTTGCTCGCCCTAGGTGAGTGCTCTAGCAAGTGTACTAGGTCGTGTTAGTTGTATAGGGTAAGACCAAGTGTCATTCCCATAGGGAGCAAGGAAAGTAGGCAAACCTTCAAGTAAATCAGTACATGAAAATCCAAAATAATTAATAAAATGAGAAAATAATAAAGTAAATACTGAAAATGTAAATGATTGCTTTAAACAGATTCTGGTTGCTCTAAAATAAAACTGTTAATAAATTTATAAGAGGGCAGGCATGACCAGCAAGTAAAAGGACATGATTTTAACTTCTCCCTTCTATTCTAACATGTTACAACACATAGATCTAAGGTACTTTGCATTAAAATCACTAAGCTTAGCATACTAACTTATTGCCTAGATTCTTTAAAGTTTCACTCTGGGAACCTCCTCATGCAAGCTACACTTTAAGCATTAAGTTTAGGCAAACATTTTATTAAGTTAAATAGAAACCCCTAGCAAAAATCTACTCAACTTTTAGTACTTATAGACTTGTGTAAGTTATATAAGTTTTGTGTTCATAATTCTCCTTTCGGTGCTTCTTAATCCCACTAAGCACAAGTTTGGCCAGACTTATGAGTTAAGTAAGCTCTACATAGCACAATCAACTTAGATTAATGCCAGAAATAATAGAGAGAGATTTAAACCATATCCAGCCCATTTTGCCTGCTGACTTTTCCTACACTGGCTTAATTAGCACTAAAATAAAGCATAAAATATAAATATTATATTAACTAAGTTGGGAATATAGAATATAAAGATGAACCAATGAAGGCTTTGAGCCAACAAGGGCTGATTACAAATGAGAGAATATCTCCTATTTATTATGGCAAATGGAAGGATCTAGACATAATACTTGCCACAATAAAATATCCAAAAGTATTAAGCTTACATCAGCTGACAAAAAAGTATTCTAGAAGATTAAGAGTGGTCCACTTAAAATTTAACTAAGTGGCTAATAAAATAATACTATTAGTCCACCACAAAACGTCTCCTTTAAGCTTCCTAAAGGTCTTCTAGAAATAAAATAATGGATCTTTTCTGGTATTTTATTCTACCACATCATCATGGCCACCTTCTCCTTCTTCTGTCTCCTCATTCTGCTTGCTCTGGCTACTTTCTGACTACTCTTTTTATTTTTCTGCCTTTTCTGGCTTTCTAGAGCAACTAAATGGAGCAGGCAGAAACTACCTGTAAAATTATAAAAACCTTTATAATTTGTAGAGTTCAACTTCAAATTAAGTGGTTCCAAAGCCAAATTACTTATGTTTTCTTCGTATATTTTACACTTATCAGTCATGTGTTTAGTTGAGGAGGGGACCACTGTCCTTGTAATTTGTTATTACCTTCTTCTATACAAGGGGCTATGCATGGTAAGGCTCAATCATTATTGAAAATATATTAAATCTGTTTCTCCCTTTAATATTCTTCTTCTTTCCCTAATTTCTCTCTACTTTTCACTCCCCCGATTGTAATTTATGTCCAAACTTCTAAACAGGAGATAAGCTCCTTTCAACAACTATTTTTCGAACAATGTCCATGAGTTGGACCACACCCTTCAAATAGTAGGAGTTATTAGTAAACGATCAATAGCATAAGATGTGCAAATTTTGAATGTTTGTTCGATTTAACACTTTTAAAAGGGTTGGACCACAATCTTTCTAAATTTGTCTATCACTTATTCAATTAAAAAAGTTATCAATGGTACAATTAGTACATCCACATAATGTGAGTGAGGATAATCAGGGATCGATTCCTTGCACCTACAAAAACTCCTATTAATAAAAAAAGTTATAGAACATATTCATTGGTAACAATATTTGGTATGAATAATGATGCCATTTTCATATGTATAAGCTTAGTATTATCCTTTAGTCAGAAAAATTTATTTAGATCGATTCGCCTACTAGATGGGGAAAAATATTACCTGAATACCTATATCTAGTTTATAACCAAGAATAAGACCCAAGGGAATTCCAAGTATGTAGTAGCAGCCAACATTTACATAAGCAACAGCAGGAGGTCAGTATACAGATCATAGATTATAAGAGAAGCAACTGTTGGAATCAAAACACTCAAATGAACAAGTTTTATTAAACTCAAAGATATTACAAGAACACTCTCACTCAAAATACAAAGCTACAACTCACTCTTTACTTCTTTTCTCTCTAAAGAAGTTCTTACTTTTATTTATGATAAACAACTAAACAACTCACCTACTTATAAGTGAATTATACAACTCCCAACTAACACAATTACTCACCACCACCTCCAACTAATACAATTAATAGCCAACTTATTTAGTTAATTTAATGGCCTCCAAATTGGTTGTAGTCAATAGCCTCCAATTTGGCTATCACACATAAAAATTTACATACTTAAAATACCTAAATAAATTTACTACATTTTGGATTTGTGGGCTTGGACTTCAATTGATTGGATTTGGATTTTGGACTTTCAATTTGAATCAAGTTTATATGATCCAACACCCCCTCCCCCTAAACTTGATCTTGTCATCCCAAGTGAGCTTCTCAATCTAATGAAGTTTTCGCTTTTAAGCGACTTAGTGAAGATATCCGCAATTTGATCTTGTGTCTTCACATATTCAACTTGCACTTCCTTTCTTGCAACACACTCTCTTATGTAATGGTAGCAGATGTCGATGTATTTGCTTCGATCATGGAATACAGGATTCTTTGATAAGGTAATAGCTAACTTGTTGTCAGCACGGATCTCAGTCGGCTCTTCTTGGGTCAAGCCGATCTCCTTCAATAAATTTTTGAGTCAAATTACATGACAAACACATGAGGTTACTACAACATATTTAGCTTTACATGTAGACAAAGTTACAATCAGTTATTTCTTTGACATCCATGTGAAAGTAGTATCTCTCATGAAAAAACACGAATCCACTAGTGCTCCTTCAGTTATATATGTCTCTACCCCAATTGCTATTGCTATATCCAATAAGCTTGTAATCATTTGAACTAAATAGAATAAGCCTAAGTCGGTTGTACCTTTTAAATAGCAGAGAATTCTCTTAGCGGCTTTGAAATGGGTGGTTGTTAACGATTCCATGTAGCAACTAACCCAATTGCATAAAGGATATCTGGCCTTGTGCAGGTAAGATAGCGTAGACCTTCGATTAAACTTTTAAAAAGTGTTGGATCTACACTCTCCCCTTCTTCATGTTTAGACATCTTGATCCCGTACTCCACCGGTGTGCTTAGCGACTTGCAGTTATCCATCTTGAATTTTTTTTAAGATATCCTTTGCATAGCTTTCTTGTGAAATGAAAATTACATCCTTTTATTGCTTTACTACTATGCCGAGGTAGTATGCCATGAGTCCCACGTCTGTCATCTCGAACTCCTTCATCATCACTTTCTTGAATTCATCGAACATTCTTTAGTTGCTTTTGGTGAAGATCAAATCGTCCACATAGAGGCACACGATCAAAATATCTCCATCTTTAATCTTGATAAACAAAGCATGCTCATATGGACATTTATTGAAACCATTTTCTTAGAAGTACTTATCTATTCTGCTATTCCATGCCCTTGGTGCTTGTTTTAGCCCATAAAGAGCCTTCTTTAATTTCAACATCTTGTCTTCATGGCCTTTAACTTCATAACCTGGTGGTTGCTGAATGTAAACTTCCTCTTCAAGAACTCCATTTAGGAAGGTGGATCTTACATCCATCTGATGAATTCTCCATTTATTTTGAGCCACCAAGGAAATGATTAGTCTAATAGTTTCCAATCGAGCAAATGGAGCGAATATCTCATCGTAGTCAATTCCAGCCTTTTGATAAATGCCTTTTGTAATAATCCTTGCCTTGTTTCTTGTGATCTCTCACTTGGCATTCTACTTTTTTTAGACCCATTTGACACCTATCGCTTTGTGTCCTTTGGGAAGTGAGATGAGTTCCCTTATATCATTCTTCTCAATGGCCTTGATTTCTTTGTCCATTGTATCTCTCCACTTTTTCTCTTGTGCAGCTTCTTGAAATGTTACTGGCTCGCTATCAATAAATACCCAAAAAAATTTAAGATTGTCTACTTTTTAGTCATCGCATAGAGTTCTCAAAGACTTCTCGTATGATGCACTTCTCTTTCATCTTCAGTCCTACTTGAGGATGGAGATGATGATGATGATGAGAACCCGTCTCTATGAGTAGGAGAAGTTGGTAGAGTTGTGAGGCCTTGTTGAAGTGGTCTTGGTTGCTCAGGTGCTCTCTGCTCATCTTTCTCGAATGGGGAAAAGTTGAAGTCTTCTATTTGAGAACCAAAGTTCCATTCTCCTTCTTCATCAAATATCACACCTCGGCTGATCATAAATTTCTTCTCATTTGGATTGTATAGCTTGTAGCCTTTTGAGCTTGATTCATAACTGATGAAAATAAAACTTTTGCTTTTTTTCATCAAGCTTAGTTCAATTCTCATCCGGTACATGAACATGAGGTACACTCTTAAAGACTCGAAGATGGGAAATTCCAGGCTTTATTCTGCCTCATGCTTCTTGTGGTGTCTTTCCCCACACGCTTCTTGTAGGAGAATGATTTAACAAGTAGAATATACATGCCACTGCTTCTTCCCAAAACTCATTGGGTAGTTTCTTGCTTTTGAGCATACTTCAAGCCATATCGAGGATTGTTCTATTCTTCCTTTCTGCCACTCCATTTTGTTGGGGGGATCTAGGAACTATTAAGGGTCGATGGATTCCATGTGCTACACAAAACTTGTTGAATTCATTGAATGTGAATTCTCCTCCTTAATCAGATCTCATGGCTTTGATCTTATAATTGCTCTCCTTTTCCACGACTACTTTAAACTTCTGAAACACTCCGAAGATTTCTGATTTCTGCTTCAAGAAATACACCCAAGTTTTTCTTGAATAATAGTCAATGAAGAGAAGGAAGTAGTTACTATTAGTGAGAGAACTTAGCTTAGTAGGACCACACACGTAGGTCTGGATGAGCTCGAGCGACTTCTTAGCTCTACAGTCTGGCTCCTTTAGAAAGCTTCTTCTGAATTGCTTCGCTTGTAGACATCCTTCGCACAATTAATCGGGATTGTTGATACATGGTAAACCTCTAACCATTTACTTCTTGGATAACAGCTCCAATCCTCCAAAGTTAAGATGACCAAATCAAAGATGCCATAGCCACGATGCATCTTTGTAACACGCGTTCAAACATTTTGCAACATCGTGTTGAATTCAAAGGAAACATTCTATTCTTTGACATTTGAACTTCATCAATCATATCTGCTTTACCATCTCTTATGAAAAGACTACAATCTTTTATGTGAATATCATAGCCTTTTTCTAAGAGTTGGCCCAAACTTAGAATGTTGCACTTCATATTAGGCACATAGTAGACATTTAAAATTAATTGGTGGCTACCATCTTTAGCACAAAAGAGGATGTTACCTTTCTCCTTCACTGATATCTTGTTGTCATCTCCAAATGAGACATCGCCGCTTACTTCTTCAGTGAGCTACATAAATAAGATTCTTTTTTCGCACATGTGGCTGCTTGCACCGGCGTCGAGATACCATTTATTGTCTTGATGATTACTATTGTTATTGTATGCTAATCATAGCATTTCTTTCTCCTCGATCTTCTCCTCCACAAAGTTCACCTTCTCCTCGACTTGATTGTTAGGCGTTCCACATTCTGAAGCGTGATGCCCAAAGTTTTAACAATTATAGCACCGGACTTGAGATTTGTCATACCTTGCATTCGAATTGCCTCTTTCCTGACCTTGTGTGGAACTTTCTCCTTTCTCTTACTTATTGCTGGGATTGTTGTTGTAATTCTAACTTCATCCATGACCATGGCTACCACCTCATCTGTGGCCTTATCCTATGCCACTGCCTCTTCCATAGTTATTTCTACCATTGCCTTGACCTTCACTCGTATCCTTGAGTTGTAGCTTGAGGAGTTTCTCAGAGATTCCTTGCTTTTTCTCGTACTTTTCTTCATAGACTTGTAGTGATCCTTGGAGTTCCTCGATCGTCATTTCCTCTAAGTCTTTGGTTTCTTCAATTGTCACCATAATGTGCTCAAATTTTGGATCCAACGAACGGAGTATCTTCTTGATTGTCCTTACATCTTCTAACTTCTCACCATTTCTTTTTAATTGATTTAAAATGGCTGCTACTCTTGAAAAGTAATCGGAAATAGACTTGGATTGGTTCGTGTACAAGGATTCAAACTCACCTCTTACCTTTTTTACCTTTTTGACTCCTTTGTAAGAGGTTTGCAACTTCTCCCATGCTTGCATGGTAGAGATTGCGCTTGAGATTTTCTCAAAATCAACGTCATCTAATGCTTGATAGATGAGGAAGAGAGCTTTCTTGTCTCTCTTTTAGGAATCCTTCAAAGTTGTAGCTTGATCTTGTGTGAGAGAGGCTTCATTTTCGAGCTCGGTGAAGCCTTTCTCTACGATATCCCAAACATCATGTGCTTCGAGAAGAGCCTTCATTTTGATACTCTAATTATCATAGTTGTTGTTGTTGAGTGTTGGAACTTGAAATGATGCCACACTATTCGCCAGCTTACTCAAATAGCTATTCTAATCATACAGGGGCTAATGCAACACTTCTGGAGTCTTTTGCGACACACTGGACGTATTCAACACTTTTTGTAGCTTTTTGCAACACTTTTTTCTGTCTTTTGCAACACTTTCTGGGCTACTACAACGTTTAGAGTTTCTGAAATTCAACTTTTGCAATCGAAAATGGAACTTTTCAAAAGCGTAATCAACTTTCAAAAGTGGCTCTAGCACCACTTTGTTGGAATTAAAACACTTAAATGAACAACTTTTATTAAACTCAAAGATATTACAAGAACACTCTCATTCAAAATACAAAACTTCAACTCACTCTTTACTTCTTTTCTCTCTAAACAAGTTCTTATTTTTGTTGACGATAAACAACTAAAAAACTCACCTATTTATAGGAGAATTATACAACTCTCAACTAACTCAATTACTCACCACCACCTCTAACTAATACAATTAATAGCCAACTTATTTAGTTAATTTAATGGCCTCCAAATTGGTTGTAGTTAATAGCCTCCAATTTGGTTATCACACATAAAAATCTACATACTTAAAATACTTAAATAAATTTACTACATTTTGGATTTGTGGGCTTGGACTTCAATTGATTGGATTTGGATTTTGGACTTTCAATTTGAATCAAGTTTATATGATTCAACAGCAACAGCTCTAGAAAAACCTTTGCAGGCAAGGATTCGGCGAAATCTTTCACCTTGAAACTTGATGTTTGGATTGAAAGGAAATAGAACATCAAAACTAAAGAGAAACTGAGGGCAAGAAGTGCAAAGAGAGAATATAAATCAACTTCGGAAATTGTAAGGAATGTAGGGGTTGGGTAAAATATTTACCTCTTTGCCCTCTACTTTTATAAATAACTTTTTTGAAACTTTTTAAACTTTCTCTTCTCAACATTTACATTCCTCTTTCTTGCTCCTAAAAATACAATTCCTTCTTTATTTATGTATTTTATTACTTTGTTTTGCATTTATCTCGCAAACCGTTGATTTTTTTCGATATGCCGCTTTAGAGTTTTTTGTTCATCTCATTTTTATCTTCGAAAGTACATCCATGATGATATACTTTTTTCAAGTTTGTATTTTTGAAGAAATGTAACAGATGATACAAGCATTATACCGACATTTTACTAGCATTATACAAGGTGTGAAAAACCATCTTTATATCATCATTGTACAGCATTATACAAGCATTATACAAGGTGTGAAGAACTCAAACATAAGCATCAATTTTAAGAAGAAATCAAAGAAAAACCACTTCATATCAGCATTTTTCCTAGTATTAAAAACTAAAATAAACATAAGCATTTATTTTATGAAAGAAACCAAACAAAAACCACTTTATATCATCATTATATAACCATTATACAAGGTGCGAAGAACCCAAACACAAGCATCTATTTTATGAAAGAAACCATAGAAAAACCACTTTATGCTAACATTTTACCAGCATTTTACCAGGTGTGAAAAATTAAACTAAACATAAGCATCTATTTTATGAAAAAAAAACCAAACAAAAACCACTTTATATCATCATTATACAAGCATTATACAAGGTGTGAAGAACCCAAACATAAACATCTATTTTATGAAAGAAATCAAACAAAAATCACTTTATACCCGCATTTTATCAAGTATGAAAAATTAAACTAAACATAAGCATCTATTTTATGAAAGAAACCAAATAAAAACCACTTTATATCATCATTATACAAGCATTATACAAGGTGTGAAGAACCCAAACATAAACATCTATTTTATGAAAGAAATTAAACAAAAATCACTTTATACCAGCATTTTACCATCATTTTACCATCATTTTACCATGTGTGAAAAATTAATTTAAACATAAGCATGTATTTTATGAAAGAAAATAAATAAAAGCCATTTTATATAATCATTATACAAGCATTATACAATGTGTGAAGAACCCAAACATAAGCATATATTTTATGAAAGAAATCAAACAAAAACCACTTTATACCAGCATTTTACCAGGTGTAAAAAATTAAACTAAACATAAACATCTATTCTATGAAAGAAACCAAACAAAAGCCACTTTATATCATCATTATACGAGCATTATACAAGCATTATATAAAGTGTGAAGAACCCAAACATAAGCATCTATTTTATGAAAGAAATCAAACAAAAATCACTTTATACCAACATTTTATCATGTGTTTAAAATTAAACTAAACATAAGCATCGATTTTATGAAAAGAAAATAAACAAAAACCACTTTATATCATCATTATACCAGCATTATACAAGCAGTATACAAGGTGTGAAGAACTCATATATAAGCATCTATTTTATGAAAGAAATCAAATAAAAACCACATCATACCAGCAAAATACTAGCATTTTACCAGCAAAATACCAGCATTTTACTAGGTGGCGAAAAGTTTGGAAAAAAACATATCACAATGGATGGCGTTTCTAAGATAAAAATGAGATGAACAAATAAGTCTAAAGCGGCATGTCAAAAAAATAAACGGTTTGAGAGATAAATGCAAAATAAGAAAAGAAAATTAAAAAAAATGATTTGTGCATGAGTTGTTGGAGATGAATGTATTTATGTTGTTTGAGACTTGTGTAACGTATTTATGTTGTTGAATCTTATGGAATTGGACATTTGTGTTATTAACCAAACTTTTAATGGAAATTATTGTTGGGCTTTGGTACAATTATATACTTTTCCCAATCAACTTTCTTGTGTAGATATTTATTATTTAATGGCATCTCAGGTCTTCAAATAACAACATAGAAGAATACATTCATAAAAGCGGTAATTGTTTACAATCAATAGAATGAAATGCTTTGAAGCTCAAATGGGTTCACGAAACTTGGACTTGAAACAAGGTCCGTGATAAAACGGAAGCTGAGAAGTAGCTAAACTCAACACTCTAATACTCGTAATTACACATATGGCAATGGCTATTTGTTTCACAGCAACGTTTTGGGGCAAAGAATAATGTTTAAAACAAAATGATGCCAGTATCCAGACCATGGATAGTAAGAGAGTCATCAAACCAAGAAAAAGCTTCATAGGCAAGTCCTCAGCAAAATAAATTACCATGAAACTCGATGTCCGAAGCACGAGGAACTAGAGCAAGGAAACTATTAAGAAACAAAGAGCCAACAGTCCAAAGAGACAATGAAAACCAAAGTTTAAGTATGCATTATGATTAGTAATTTCAAATTCTGATGTTGCAAATGCAACTATTGCAATCAATGCTGCAATGACAGAGCATGAATCGGAGGTCTCCAATAGCCACTGGCTCCCACCTTTGATAACTTGTTTGTGCGTTATAATGAACATATTGTTGAGTGGTGTCCCTATTATTGTGGGACCTACTGATTAATTAAAAAAAAATTCAAAAAGAGGCAGGTCGGCAGAACGTTTTTTGAAAAAGTGTACAGTAAAATTACTGTGCATAATTCGGCCATACGCGTTTGTATTTCCTATAAATAGAGAGATTTCTGCCTCAAATGATAGCAGAAGAGTAAGAAAACACAGATAAAAATATTATCTGTGTAGATAAATTTAGGAAAAGGGTTCCTAAGAGTTGGGCAAGAGAGAAAATAGTGAGGTTTTGGGAAACACTTGAGTGCCACTATTTTATAATCTCTTGGTGTACCTACTATTATTTTTATAGTGGAGAATTATTCGGAGTTGGTCCCGTGGTTTTTCCCTAATTCATTTGATGTTTCCACGTAAAAATCTGCGTGTCTTTTTTATTTTGCTGCTATTATTTTTCTCGTAATCTATTATTGGGCCTAATCAGTGGGTCCCATAATAATAGGGACACCACTCAGCAAATCTCCCCCTCCCGACTACATTGTGGGACTCTCCATCCCGGTTGCTTCAATGCACTGGTCGAGCTTTTCTTTTGGTACAACCTTTGTCAGCATATCAGCAGCATTATTGTTTGTATGAATCTTCTGCAACTTGAACTCTTTTTCTTCAATGGCAAGTCTGAGCCAATGATATCTTACATCAATATGTTTCGTCCGTGCATGATACATAGTATTTTTGCTCAAGTCTAGTGCACTTTGACTATCACAATAAACTATGTAGTCTTTTTGTTGCACACCCAATTCTTCAAAGAATCGCTTTAACCAAAGCATTTCCTTTCCTGCTTCTGTTGCTGCAACGTACTCTGCTTCAGTTGTTGATAATGAAACACACTTTTGTAACCGTGACTGCCATAAAATAGCTCCCCCTGAGAATGTAAATAAGTAACCTGATGTAGATTTTCTTTCATCAAGGTCACCAGCCATATCTGCATCTGTGTAACCAACAAGTGCTGGCTTTCCACCTCCAAATGTTAAACATAACTTTGAAGTTCCTCTCAGGTATCTAAAGATCCATTTAACTGCTTCCCAATGTGTCTTCTGGGGATTTGACAGAAATCGACTCACAACTCCAACTGCATGAGCGATGTCTGGTCTCGTACACACCATTGCATACATCAAACTTTCGACCGCTGAAGAATATGGAACATTTAACATATCTTCTCTATTTTTCTCTGTTGAAGGGTAGGATTTCTTACTCAACTTGAAATGAGCGGCAAGTGGAGTGCTAACTGGTTTAGCATTCTTCATATTGAACCTTTCTAGTACCCGTTCAATATATTTTTCTTGCGATAACCACAGCCTGCTGGACCTTCGATCTCGGGTAATCTCCATTCCAAGAATTCGCCTTGTCGGTCCTAAATCTTTCATGTCAAACGCCTTAGACAAATCACACTTCAACTTACTAATCATTTTGGCATCTGGCCCAACGACTAGTATATCATCAACATATAAGAGAAGAATGATAAATTTTTCATCAGGGAATTTCTGGACATATACACATGGATCAGCTTCTGTCCTCTTGTATCCTTGATTCACCATGAAGGAATCAAACTTTTTATACCATTGCCGCGGGGCTTGTTTTAGCCCATACAAACTTTTCTTCAGGCGACACACCATGTCCTCCTTTCCCTTGACCTTGAAACCTTCTGGTTGTTCCATATAAATTTCTTCTTCTAAATCCCCATGCAAGAACGCGGTCTTTACATCAAGCTGTTCTAACTCAAGGTTCAAGCTGGCTACAAGACCTAGCACAACTCGAATGGAACTCATTTTCACAACTGGTGAAAAAATCTCGTCAAAGTCGATACCTTTCTTTTGAGTAAAACCTTTGACAACCAATCGAGCTTTGAATCTCACTAGGTTTTCATCATCTTGCTTCAGCTTGTATACCCATTTGTTCTTGAGTGTTCTCTTCCCTTTAGGAAGTTTTACCAGCTGGTACGTGTCATTCTTCTTTAAAAAATTCATCTCCTCCTGCATGGCCTTCATCCAACAATCTTTATCTTTACAAGATTGCACATCTTGGAAGCTTTCAGGCTCCCCCTCATCAGTGATTAAAATATAATCAGAACTGGAGTATTTTGTAGATGGTTGGCGTTCTCTGACTGACCTCCTTAATTGAGGTTCTTCTTCTGGTAGAATGGGGTTCTCTGGCTCCCCCTGCTCAGTACTCTCTTCATTCGTATCTTCATCTACAATCGCATCTTGATCCCTCACAACTGGCTCTTCTTCTCCATCTTGTTCTGATTGATGCATTCTTCTTTCTGTGGCATCATCTGATAGAATGCTCTTTGGTGTTATATTGATAACGTCGTCACTTGTAGATCTTTCACCGATGATATTATTCTCGTGAAATACAACATCTCGGCTCCGCATAATTTTCTTTTTCACTGGATCCCATAATCTGTAGCCAAACTCTTCATCGCCATAACCGACAAAAGTGCAAGGAACTGATTTATCATCAAGCTTTAGCCTTTGCTCTTTAGGAACATGCATAAATGTCTTGTAGCTAAATACCCTCAAGTGAGAGTATGAGATATTTCTTCTTGTCCAGACCCTCTCTGGAATATCAAAATCCAAAGGTGCTGAAGGTAGTCGGTTGATAAGATAGACAGCAGTATTGATAGCTTCTCCCCAAAATGACTTAGGTAAGGTAGCCATTTTGAGCATGGATATAACTCTTTCGACAATGGTACGATTCATTCGTTCAGCAACACCATTGTGTTGAGGTGTACCAGGAACTGTCTTTTCATGCCTGATACCATGTTGACTACAGTAATCCTTGAACTCCTTGGAGATATACTCACCACCATTATCTGTGCATAAACACTTCAATGGCACTCCAGTCTCCCTTTCCACCATTGCATGGAATTGCTGAAAGTGCTTGAATACTTCATCCTTTGTGCGCAGCAAATAAATCCATGTCTTCCTTGAAAAATCATCAATGAAGGTAAGAAAGTATCTTCTTCCTCCAATGGATTCTGTATCCATGGGACCACAAACGTCAGAGTGTACCAACTCTAACTTATTATTTCTTCTTCTAGAGCTTTTCTGAAATGAAACTCGATGTTGCTTTCCAAATAAACAGTGATCACACGGGTTAATTTTTCCTTTGGCTAATGGGATGAGGGACTTCTTAGCCAGTATATTCAACCCTTTCTCACTAACATGCGCCAGTCGCCTATGCCACAAATTTGGTGAAGCATCATCTCCAACTGTATTCAGTTGACTCGCACATATTATTGCGTGCATTTTGTATAGCGAGCAACACAATCTTCCTTTCGCCACCACCAATGATCCTTTGGTGAGTTTCCAATTTCCATTGCCTGTATGATTGTGATAACCTTCCTTGTCCAATACACTAACAGACAACAGGTTCAACCGAAGATCTGGAATGTGTCATACATTTTTAAGTGTTAATGTGCATCCGACACTTGTCTTCACGCAGATATCACCGATTCCCACCATTTGCGAGACACTATTATTTCCCATTTTAATAGTACCATAATCGCGTGCTTTGTATGTTGAGAAGTATTCCCTTTTGGGAACACAGTGGTATGAGGCACCAGAATCTACAATCCACTCGGTATCTGCGTCTTCAATATGACAACAATCTGCATCATGAGATACTAAAGCCACCTCTCCATCTTCTTTTGTGACTGTAGCAGATGTATTTTTGTCATTATCATGACTTCGTTTTGCAATCTCTTGTTTAAAGAAACGGCAGTTCCTTTTGAGATGGCCCTGCTTTCCACAGTGGTAGCATGACCTCTTCTCCCGGGACTTGGATCTATCTCTGGATTTTTCATTTCCACGTCCTCTACTCTTGCTTCGGCCCCTGTTTTCCATGACAAGGGCTTGTGAACTGGTACAGGCAACGTCTCTTCTACGAAGTTCTTCATTAAGTAGGCTATTCTTTACCACAGACATTATTACCACACCATTTGGAGCTGAGTTACTCAGTGATACAACAAGAGTATCCCAGCTATCTGGTAGAGTTCCCATCAAAAGACATGCTTGCATCTCATCATCCAAGGACATAACAGTGACTGCTAACTCACTTATGAATCCTTCAAAGTCGTTCAGGTGTTGTGTGATTGATCGTCCCTCTGTCAATTTCAAGTTCATGACTTTGCGAATCATGAACACTTTTCCTTGAGCATTTTTAGCCTCGTACATATCCTCTAGCTTCTTCCAGAGAACTTTGGGATCTGTTTCGTTCCTCACGTGGTTGTACAGGCTAGCATCTATCCATTGGCGTACTGTACCCAATGTCTGCTTCTTTAACTTCATCCATTGCTGATCTTTCATATCCTTCGGCTTTGCGTCGTCACCCTCAATTGGATCATACAAATCTTTGCAATTGAGGTAGTCCTCCATTCTGGATTTCCACATTGAATAATTTGTATCCGTCAATTTGATCATTACGCCGTCATTCGCCATGTCGAAAAATTTAAGAATGGCAAAATTTTACTATTCACGAATTTCACTATTCACATAAATAGTGACTGTATATGTGAATAGTGCCGTATACCCAAATAATACTTGTATATTAAAATAGTAACAGTATGCCTCCTATATACTTACATAATACTATTCATAAAAGATGGCCGAATATGAATAGTTATTATATATGAATACTATTACTCAAGTTACTATTTTACTATTCACCCAAATTGCGTATGTGCGACGGTTTTTCGAACGGATTGCGTCACCGGATTCCCCGTAATTTTCTCGTCGTCGTGGTATATTTATTTTTGAAAAATATATCCACAGATTTTACTGATAAAACAATATTCGGCTCTGATACCACTTGTTAGGCCCAATAATAGATTACGAGAAAAATAACAGCAGCAGAATAAAAAAGACACGCAGATTTTTACGTGGAAACCCCAAATGAAATAGGGAAAACCACGGGACCAACTCCGAATAATTCTCCACTATAAAAATAATAGTAGGTATACCAAGAGATTATAAAATAGTGGCACTCAAGTGTTTCCCAAAACCTCACTATTTTCTCTCTTGCCCAACTCTTAGGAACCCTTTTCCTAAATTTATCTACACAGATAATATTTTTATCTGTGTTTTCTTACTCTTCTGCTATCATTTGAGGCAGAAATCTCTCTATTTATAGGAAATACAAACGCGTATGGCCGAATTATGCACAGTAATTTTACTGTACACTTTTTGAAAAAACGTTCTGCCGACCTGCCTCTTTTTGAATTTTTTTTTAATTAATCAGTAGGTCCCACAATAATAGGGACACCACTCAACAATATGTTCATTACAACGCACAAACAAGTTATCAAAGGTGGGAGCCAGTGGCTATTGGAGACCTCCGATTCATGCTCTGTCATTGCAGCATTGATTGCAACAGTTGCATTTGCAACATCAGAATTTGAAATTACTAATCATAGTGCATACTTAAACTTTGGTTTTCATTGTCTCTTTGGACTGATGTCCGGAGAATTGTGCACAGTAATTTTACTGTGGTTTTTTAATTACTCAATGGGTCCCATAATAATAGGGACACCACTCAGCACATATCATCTGGATTTATTCCAGATAAATTTTGAAGAGTTGCGAATTCTCCAGACATTATTTCCTTCACACGCTGAATTAAGAAATAGGAAGAAAATTGTTAGCTTTTCTTTGAAGTTTTAGTGCAATTTGGGTTCCATGCAATGTACAACTGTACCTTGTACCACCTATATTCGGCTCGCAAATAGGACGCTGGCTCAGGGGAATGTGAAAGCATGAGGTTGGAATTTCGCAGCAAGGTGTAAAGCACTATTTCCTTGTTTGTCAAGTTGCATCAACATTTGCTTCATTGTGTTTGGATATTTATCTAGCATGATTTCGAAAAACCCTACGTTCTTCTCCTCGCAAGCTAACAATGCTGCTTTTTTTGATTCCGAATACAAGTCAAAAGCAGCCACCGGAAATTTTTAGAGGATTGCATCAACCACTTCTGCCACTCCTAGTGTAGCTGCTATCAAAAGGGACTTTCCACCTTCCTACTCTCATCATCCTTTACTTCTACATCACATTTCACTATGATATCAATATTCTGATAATTTATCAAAACACATAATGGGCATTCTAAACTTTGTTGGATATATTAATTACTTTCAATCCCAGGAGAAGACGAGATATCTTACTTGTTTCATTTGCTTTATGGTTGGATGCTTCTTCATCATCTTGTAAATGGAGTTGATTAGGATCATTGATATACAAAGAATAATGATTTACCAATCCTTCCAATAGGATCAAATTTAATCTCCATCTTAATTTTTTTTCCTCTTAGATCGTTTCTCTTTTGCAAACCTGTAATGTGTTTCCATTTCATATTTCAACTTTTAACAAAAAAATATAATCACTTTGACTAAATCCAAATATCCAATGCAGAATATATAGAAAAAGAGAACAAATTTATCAAGTAAGCAAGGATTAAGGAAATTAAAACAACACTAACCATATTGGATTAAATGACAAATGTTTAACCATCGGATGCCAACCATATTGAGGAATACTTTTGCTAAAAACAATCCCATATACCAGACGCCACCTACGGCGTCTCCCAAAATCGAGAACAGACTTCCACAAATATTTTTCAGCATGTTTCCATTTTCTGAAACCAAATCAAGTAACCATAAACATCAATAAGGACAAGTTTGCTTTTCAAAAAAGTATATGTGAATATGTTTTTTACGAAAACAATTTTGGAAGTTGCAGAAGTAATAAAAGATTTATGTTGAAATATGAAAATGTAATATTTAGAAATGATATTGTGTAAGCTTGAAAAGTAGTAAATAATTACCCGGTTCATATAAACTAGGTTGTGATCGGAGATAATTAATATACATTCTTTGGTTGCTTTCCAGATGGTTATCTCCATTTTCTCTTTCACTTGTAAAATTTTGATTTTCACGGTTGATCACAACTGCCCTTTTTAACTCCTCCCCAACGAGCACTACAAGAAATTTAACATTTTATGACGCATTGAAATAATGAAAATACGGTTTTTGTCACCATAGATAGCAGGTGACAAAGAAATCGTTGCATACTTTGTCACGATATGTGCATGTATTTGGTATATACAATAATCTTCTAATTCGTCACCAGAATTTTATTTTGTGTTACAAATTATTATGTGTCACCATAATCCTTTTTTTGTTTGTTTGTGTGATTGTTATTTTTTTTATTTTAATAATATTTTATTATTACTTTATAGCAAATGGAGATTATGTTACTTGGACTTTTCATTTTGACCAGCTTTTCGGCATCCGGTACGGACACCGGTACTGGATCGCTGTCCGGTACGCCGGAAAACACTTGGGTGCAGCAACAATGGAGAGTTGTTGATGTGTTTAACATGAACGGTTGATGGAGAAGAAGATACAATGTGTTGGGCTATGGTTAATTTAATTAGGCCTTTTTTTATATTGGGCTTTTCACAATAAAAGATAGGGAAAAGTGCATAACTGTATCAAAGCCCATCAATAATTTTCATTAATACTTTGGTCAGCAACACAAGTGTCTATTTCTACAAGCCCCAATAACATAAGCACGTTCCACACAACTTCATAACATAAATACGTTCCTCTCAAAAAACAGCACATATGCAAGGCATTTTTTTATTTTCTTTTCTTATTTTGCATTTATCTCTTAAACCGTTTATTTTTTTTACATGCCGCTCTAGACTCTTTTGTTCGTCTCATTTTCATCTTCGAAACGCCATACATTGTCATATACTTTTTTTTACTTTTTTCCAAACTTTTCGACATCTTGTATAAATATGGTATTTTGCTTGTATAAATCTGGTATGAAGTGGTTTTTGTTTGATTTCTTCACAAAATGCAAGTTTATGGGTTATTTTCATCACACCTAGTATTTTGCTGGTATTTTGCTAGTATAAATCTGGTATGAAGTGATTTTTGTTTGATTTCTTCGTAAAAATGCAAGTTTATAAGTTATTTTCATCACACCTAGTATTTTGCTTTGTATAAATCTAGCATGAAGTGGTTTTTGTTTGATTTCTTCATAAAAATGCAAGTTTATGGGCTATTTTCATCACACCTAGTATTTTGCTGGTATAAATCTGGTATGAAGTGATTTTTGTTTGATTTCTTCATAAAAATGAAAATTTATGGGTTATTTTCATCACACCTATTACTTCACCGGTATTTTACTGGTATAAATCTGGTATAAAGTGGTTTTTGTTTAATTTCTTCAAAAAAATGAAAGTTTATCGGTTATTTTCATCACACTTAGTATTTTACTGGTATTTTGCTGGTATAAATCTGGTATGAAGTGGTTTTTATTTGATTTCTTCATAAAAATGCAAGTTTATGGGTTATTTTCATCACACCTAGTATTTGCTGGAATAAATCTTATATAAAGAGGTTTTTGTTTGATTTCTTCATAAAAATGCAAGTTTATGGATTATTTTCATCACCTAGTATTTTGCTGGTATAAATCTAGTATAAATATGATATGAAGTGGTTTTTGTTTAATTTCTTCATAAAAATGCAAGTTTATGAGTTATTTTCATCACATCTAGTATTTTGCCGATATTTTGGTGATATAAATCTGGTATGAAGTGGTTTTTGTTTGATTTCTTTATAAAAATGCAAGTTTATGGGTTATTTTTATCACACCTAGTATTTTACTGGTATAAATCAGGTATAAAATAAAAATTCGAAAAAAGTATATCATCATGGATCTAATTTCGAAGATAAAAACGAGATGAACAAAAAAACTCCAAAGCGTCATATCGAAAAAAATCAACGGTTTGCGAGATAAATGCAAAACAAAGTGAAAAAAAAAGTAACAAATGGAAGGAATTTGCATGACCAAGTAGGGAAAGAAAGGAATGTATAAACTTAAAAGATAAATTTTAAATCTGACCAAAGAGTTATTTATAAAAGTAGAAAGTATAGAAGTAAATATTTTAGTAAATCCCTACATTCCTTACAATTTCGCTAAAAGATAACTGTAATAATAATTTACCAAAAACACAGCTGTAACAATTTATAAAGTTACTGAATATTTTTGAACTCAAAACAAAACAAGTCAAATAACACGCGTGAAAGAGAAAAGTAATGTGTTCAATTACTTCAATACCCAAGTGTTTGTTCACAGTTTCCAAGTATACTCTTCATCTTTCTTTCTACACTTAATTACTTTTTGATATGTCTCTCTACTTCCCTCCATAACTCATTAATATTCATAAATACTTTAATTTTTTTATTTAATTTAAGGTAGGCTGATTAATTTCTTTTAAATTATAACGTATCCACGTACCAGTATCCAAAATTAGAACGGTGTCCCCGTATCCTAAAATTTCAAAATTGTCGTACAGGATACTAGGATCCGCACCCGTATCCGATACTCGTACCTGAGTCCAGGTAACATAGATGGCAATAATAGATCCACTCAAAAATTTGAAAATAAAGTAGTTACCTTGTTGTGGAAAGAGATCATTATTTTCTATATCTCTAGACCTTGTCTGATAAACTAGTCTTGCGAGAAATTCATGGTTAAATACAGCAGGCCTTTCTAGCTCTTTTTCAACAAGTTCTTCAATATTCAAATCTTGCATAAATATATACATAATAATTAAGTAAAATATTCTACTACTTTATTCATTGATTACTTTTACAAATATAATGTTTTTAATGTAGTAATTGTTAACAACATATATATATTTATATATATATATATATATGAGAGAGAGAGAGAGAGAGAGAGAGAGAGAGAGAGAGAGAGAGAGAGAGAGATGCATACATGGGAGGATGGTCCAATCAAGAAATCCAAGCAGGGCAGTGCTTTCGGAGGCTGTATGGTTCCTAGTTAAAATATGAAGCGGCGACAAACCCGAATTGTCGACAAAGTTCATGAGATCTGGGTAAGTGTTTACAATCTGAATCGCTAATCCTACCAAAATATTTAGTTATCCAAAAAGTTAATTTCATAAATATAATTAAGAGAGACAAAAATGTACAACGAGTGATTAACATACCAAAATATTCTCGGAACACAGCAGCGTGAAGGATCGTGGAGCCATTTTTCAATTTATATCAAGAGTAGTAATTTGCTTGTCCTCTTGATTCTTGTACAAGAGAATCGAGAGTAAAGAAGGCGCCTCAATTTCCATTAGCAACAGAAACATAAAGAGGAGTTGCACCCTCTTCATTTGGAAGTGATAACAGCCTCAAATCTTTCATTGCTATGCAGTAGCAGACGACTGCACCACCTAGTTCTGCTGCTATAAGGAGAGCTGTGTTTCCTTTGTCATTCTTTACACTTAGGATTTCGAATGCTTCATGTTCTCCTATTTCTGTAAGCATTTCTCTTATATGCCGTGTTTTGCCAAATCTTGCGGCCAAGTGCATTGTAGTGTAGCCTGATACACTTATTTTCACTCACCGATCTTCACCTCTATACTTATCCACAACTGCATCCCAATCGCCTCTCATCCTATCACTGAATAACGAAGACATTTCTATATATTTTCGAAAATGGATAGTTTTCTATCTGGTGATGCAAGTTCTGGTCTAAGGTGCCAATTTTATAATTGGAAAGGCAAAGAAAGGAACTAAAATGCTTTTTCAGAAGATACCAACATGTGGAAACACACATTGCTATACTTTTCTTTCATGACAAGTGGGAACCAATGCTGCTGTAAATTCTATATCTAATGGTCTAATGCCGTTGAATATAAAATTACGCATGTGTATTAAAAAAGAAAAATTTGATGAGCTTTACGACCGTTGATATATATGTAATAGCATACAACCATCAAATTTAACATTTAATGTAGAATTAAACCTCATGGAATGATTGTAGAGAAAAAGCTGTACATATAAAGGAACATGCCATACTCATAAGACAAGCAAAGAGAAAGCAGTTATTAAATTGCGTTAAATTGTAGGTGAGACATATGCTTTCTTTCATTCGTAACTTTTATTTTTCGCAAAGGAAAAAGAGAAAAAGCTAAATAGGCATAATATTAATGAACCTGTCATGTAACAATACCCTAGTTATATTATCTATAATGGATTCTGATCCTGTTTATGTTTCTGTAGCTAGAGCAGAATCTTAAAAGGCAAAAACAATATTAGTTTATTTTATTGGTCAACTATACGAAATATAAGTGCAGTAATATTAAATAATAAGAAGAAAACATCTCAAGCTTATACACATTGATGAAGGAACTTAAATTTAAAAAGGGTACCATGGAAGAGGAGTTGAGAAGCAGCCAAACTCATCACTCTCACACCTGAAAGGCCTAATTGTCTCAGTAATGTTGTTGAGCTTTGAATGATGTCTGAAACAGAATGAGGTTAATTTACAGATCATGGATGATAAGAGAAACAACAACCCCAAAAGAAGCTTCGTAGGCAAGGCTTTAGCGTGAGAATTGCAAAGACAGAGTGTAAATCAAATAATGAAACTTTCACGTGTTTGATCCAGGAGCAGGAGGGTCATCTGCTGATGTTGTGAATGCGACAATGACAGAACATGACTCAGAGGTCTTCACTAACCACTCGCTGCCACTTTTGATTAGCTCTTTATATGAGGCGATGCAAGACTCCGGTGGCATTTTCGTCTTCACAAACTGCAATTACAATTAGAATCATGAAGTACAATGTCAAAGATACTTGATATAATTAATTGAACTAGAAATTTTCAGCAACATAAAAAGTAGTAATAAGAAAATACTCGTTTGACTAACTGCAACTCTATGAATGCTAATCCATTCAGTATTTGAAAGAAACATGACAGATATTCACATTTGGCAAGCAACAGTAGCCAACTTGGGCAAACAATGAATTTCAGCAAGATAAACAACTAGTTTGACCAATTGCAAATATTTGCAACAATGCTAATGCCTCAATTGCAGCAGAATGAGGCTCTACAATCCATTCAGTGTTTTTGGAAGCCAAGCAATGTCTTATTCACGTGAAATTCTTAATGATAAGCGCTAACAGGGAAACCCAAATTTTCAAGCTCTCTTACATAATTTACTGAGACATCTATGTTCAATTAAAGAGTAGTACCTATGGCATCCACAAAAATCCCCACTCCAAAGACACAATAGGAACAACTAAAAAAACAAAAAAACTTGCCATCAATAGAAATCTCCTAAGCTTTCACAGACAACACTTCCTCCAGTACACTGCCGAGAAATTGAACAATCAAAATTGAGGCTTTTTCTGAGCCAAGACTATTAACAAACACCTGGAATGCAACGTAGGAAACCAGAGGGAAAAAACAGACTTTCAATTAACCCGCACTCACATAAGCACATGAACATTTACAAGAATCCACCGTCAACAATCCCAATTATAACTTAACCGATATCTCAAAACTCAGGAGCCAATGAGAGGAAATCATGACATCACAGGGAAAGAGGGAAAATTCATAGAAAAATTAGCAGATAAAATGAAAGACAAAAGCCGAGTGAAGATAGAATCGAAGGACAAATGTAGAAAAGGTAGGTTTGATGAAGAAAGGTCTGCAATAGAGGAACAAGAAAGCATTTAGCATTTCACAGTTCAATTTGGAGAAGGAAGAAAAAAACAGATATTTTGGACGGATATTTCGGTTCTCTCTGTATAGAGTAGAGATGACTGCTGGTTGCCTAGCAAGTATACTAGTTCGTATTCAGTAGTAAATGGCAAGTACAAGTGTTATTCCCACGAGGAGCAAGGGAAATTATATAAACTAAGTTGCAAATCAGTGAGTTTAAGTTTACAGAATAATAAAAGTTGATTTTAACAGAAAAAATGCTGAAAATAAAAATTACAATGAAAACAGAAAGTTTCGTTGCTCTTGTTTGGTTGCATCTAACAAATTTATGCTGGAGCAGACAAGTCTAGCCGGCAGACAGATACAGTTAAACTTCTCTCTTATTTCTAACAAGTTAAATTTCATAGATCTAGATTCCTTACTCTAAATGTACAAAACATAGCTCCCGCGTCTTGTTTAGCTCCTAGCACTCCCAGACACCTCTAGGTTCGTTCTAGAAGTGTGTCTTGTGTTTAGATCCATGTTAGCAATAATACCTTTCGGTTCGTTTTGTTAACATTAAGTATAAGTTTGGCCTTACTTATTTTAAATCTAGCTCAACACAAGAACAATAAGTATTAAAATGATGTTAGAAATAAAGAGAGAGAGTTGAAAACCTTGGTTAACCCATCTGCCTAGCTTGCTTTACCCGCCGATGGATTTAGTTAGCCATAAACAAGATTAAACACAAAATACGAATAATAAACATAAACATACTTAACATATATTGATAAACTTGAAAGACATATACATATATAGAGTTAGAAGGAAGCCAATACCAAGCTTGCCAAAAATGGCAGCCAGTGGCAGGTTTAATAGTGGGGATTGGAAATGTCTAGATCCACCACTTGCAAAATAAAATAATCCTAAGATAAGGGATTACATCAGCTGATATAAAAGTTCTTCTAAAAGATAAGAAGTGGTCCAATGAGAAATCTCCAAAGTGGCTATTAAAATAATATAACCAATCCACTAACTCCACTTGCAAAAACATCTCCAATAAGCTTCAAAAAGTCTTCTAGAAATAAAATAATGGGTCTTTTCTGATATATTAATCTGCCACATTATCATAGCCACCTCCTTTTTATGTATGCCCATTCTACTTACTTTGACTATCTTTCTGCTTGCTCTGCTTACCATTCTACCTGCTCTACTGTTATCTTGACTGATTGATTCCGTTTTCTCCTTATTCTCTACATATTCTACTACTTTGAAGAGAAACCTGAAATATTACCAAAAAGCACTAATAAATCTCGCATTTTAGCTCTAAATTGGATGATTTCAAGGTTAAATTACTAATATTTTCATGGTATAAATTGCACTTATCAAATCCCCCCCCCCTCCCCCCACTTAAGCATTTGCTTGTCCTCAAGCAAAGATAGAACAAAGAACAGATAAAAAGAGAACAAAACAAGAAAAGGCAATCAACATTTATCTTTTTCCTCATGAAAGCAAAGCAGTCTTTCTAAAACACAAGGATTGAAGGTAAGAGGTGAATACACCCACACTTAACAAAAAAACTTGTTCTCAAAAAATGCCCAAAACTATAAATTAAAGTTGTTTTTGTCAATAAACCTTTCTATAATGAACCAACTACCTCACCAATGGATTTTACTCAATTCGCTCAATTTTTCAAGGGTGAGTTTTGAGAAATTGCTTGGCAGCTTGTATATGGCATTCTTAAGTCCATAGGCTTGATTATTGGTCTCATCTCCACCACTTAAAATATTGATCACAAACACAATCAAAAGGACTTTTATCCAGGTTGTAATGTTGGCTAAGGGTAGGTGTGTCAAGAGAAAAAGGCTTCTTGTGTGTGAAGTGATTTTACCAAAGTAAGCGTTGATGAACTTGCAGCAAGTTATATCATGATTGTAGTTACTAACTCATGCAACGAAAGGAAGTTTTAAGCACAAGAAATGAGAGTGAAAGATCAGATCAATCAAGAAGTTAAGGATATAATGGAGCAATCATTCCAGCAGTCAAACAAAAAGTTTCAGCAAGCCTTCAAAATGTATTAAGAGAAAGTTGAGCTTGCTCTAAGGAGTCAAAGTATTTCAAACTTCATTTTCTTTTTCTTTTTCTTTTTGCTTTTTTTCATTTTTTCTGATTTTTTTCTTTTTTTATACTAATGAAGGACATAGGCTAGAATTAGTTTGAAGATAGTTTTCCTTGAAAAGATTTGTGTTGAAAGCAACCCAAAATGTTGTAAGGACTTGCTATTTTGTGAAAATTGCCTTGGTAAAATCAGGGGTGAAAAGAAAGGTAAGTAAAATGAAAAGGGTTATGGGTTCTAGTTGATGAATGTGTAATGAAAGAAAAGGTTAGAAGGCTCAAAGGGGCTCACTAAGGGATAATTCATGTTTTAGGGTGGCTTTTTGTTTGAAAAAGTGTGTAATCCTAATGCCTTTATCATGTTGTATAAGTGATCAATGATTGGTCTCGACAAGTACTATATCTACGTTCTCCCAAATAAAGTTCTAGCTTAAGCATGCATGTGTAAGCCCTCTCAAAAAGAATTAAAACAATGAGTTTATAGAGAGAGATGACTTCAAAATTTTAATCATTCAGGCAAGAAAGATTTAGAAATTTAAGCACTAATATGACAAAAGGTGTTTGGAAGTTTGAGAGCATAAAGAAGAACTGATTTAGTGATTAGATAGTAAAATTTTAGGCTCACGTCCTCACTAAATATGGGTTACCTTTCAATTGGTTCATCCTAGTTGAGTTCATTAAAAAACAGCTCACCTTTGTAGTTTTTACTTGCTTAATTGATAATCTTTACTTGCCAATTGTAAGTCTATCATCACTAACCTAACTCAAACATTTTATACAGACTATTTGTTCTTAAAAGGGTCAAAGTTTTCATGTTGATTATCTAAAAATAGACTTAAAACTTTTTTAAAAGAGAAGAGAGATAAAAACACATATACACAATTTAAAAGAGAAGAGAAGCTAAAAAACAGAAGTTAAAGCTCAAAACAGACACAAATGCTAAAAAAAAGCAACAGCTTAAGTTCAAGCAAAATTTTTAAGTGGAGTGACCATCAAAGGTAAAATAATCCATTAAATACTAGAAATCAACAAGAATGTAGCACTTAAAGAATTAGCAGCAGTTAATATTTTCCAGCAGCAGTCAGAAATTAATCAATAGCAACAATCAGCAGCAGTAAAAAATAACTAACATCAATCAAAGATCAGCAGACAAAATATAAACCACCCCCCTCCCCCCCACACACACACTTACACATTGCTTTATCCCCAAATTAAGGAACAAAATTAAGTGATATCGACCAAAAATAGTAAGCAAGTAAAGAGGGTGAGTGGAAATTACCTTTTGATGGCATTGTTTTTAAGCAAAAGTGGAAGTGAAATACCAGGAAGTGGGAGATGCAGATTATCCCAATCTTGGAAGTTACCAATCAAAAATCAAACTGTATGTATGGCAAAAATGATTGAAGTCTTCGTGCTTCCCTCCACACTAAATTCATTGGCTCCTATAAAAGATAAATGAGAAACATAAAAGGGATATTAAAACAAAATACAGGAAATAAATATTTACATGGATAGAAATTGATCTTGGGCTCAAAAATTGCTCCAATAGGTGTTTGGAGCGGATACCACTTGTCTTGGTTGCTTCAAGGGGGGTGTAACTGTTGCGTTTCAGTAGTAATTTCTGCTTGTTCATTTTAAAAGTAAGGTTTAAGCCTTTGGCCATTAACTTTGAACATTTGCCCATTTTTGGTAGTGATTTCTATGGCTCCATGGGGAAAAACTTTATGAAATGTATATGGGCCTGACCATCTTGACTTCAATTTGCCTAGAAATAGTCTTAATCTTGATTCATATAAAAGCACTTGTTGTCCAGGTTGGAACTCCTTCTTTTGAATCTTTTGGGCATGCCACTTTTTGGTCTTTTCTTTGTAATTCGTGGCATTTTCATAGCTGAACAACCTAAACTCTTCCAACCCATTGAGTTGTAACCTTCTCTGCTCTCCTACTACATTCCTATCAAAATTAAATAAATTTAGTGCCCATAAAGCTTTAAACTCTAACTCAACAGGTAAATGGCAAGCTTTTATATAGAGCAATCTAAATGAGGACATTCCAATGGGGGGGTTTTATAGGCTGTTTTGTAAGCTCGTAGTGAATTATCAAGTTTAATTGCCCAATCCTTCCTAGAGTTACTTACAGTTTTCTCAAGAATTCTCTTAATTTCCCTGTTAGAAATTTCTGCTTGCCCACTTGTTTGTGGGTGATAAGGAGTGGTTATCCTATGTGTTACCCCATATTTGTTAAGCAATTTTTTCAAACTGATTGTTGCAAAAATGTGTCCCTTTATCACTTATTATTTCTCTAGGCACCCCAAAGCGAGTAAAAAGCTTTTTCAGAAATTTTTTGACTACCTTAGCATCATTTGTTGAGCTAGCAATGGCTTTAACCCATTTACTGACATAATCAACAGCTAAGAGTATGTATTTATTACCATGTGAGTTAGGAAATGGTCCCACAAAGTCAATGCCCTAAACATCAAGGATTTCACATACCATAATGTTGTTTAGGGGCATAGCATTTTTAGTAGAGATGTTGCCTATTCTTTGGCACTCATTACACTCTATAACAAACCTTTGATAGTCCTTAAAGATTGTAGGCCAATAAAAGCCATATTCTAGCACTTTTGCTGCAGTTCTGCTTGCTCCAAAGTGTCCACCGGGTTCCTTGCTATGACACATGTTTAGAATGGCTGAAATCTCTTCCTCAGGAATGCATCTTCTTATAATCTGATCTGCACACAATTTAAAAAGAAAACGTTCCTCCCAAAAGTAATATTTTAGGTCAGCAAAGAATTTTTTCTTTTGTGCATAAGGCAAAAGAGGTTTAACACCACATGCAAGGTAATTAGTGAAGTCAGAAAACCAAGGGAAAGATCTCACCTTGAAATGTTGCTCATCTGGAAATGTATCAGTAATTTCTGGTTGCTCCACTTGATTGCCTTCTGGAATTCGGGACAAATGATGAGCTGCTATGTTTTCTGAGCCCTTCTTGTCTTGAATCTCCAAATCAAACTCTTGAAGAAGCAATAGCCACCTAATTAGCCTTGGTTTTGCATCCTTTTTGGCTATAGGTACTTCAAAGCTACGTGATCAGTAAAGACAATGAATCTTGATAGCACTAAGTGTGAACTAAACTTAACAAACGCTTACACCACAACAAGCAATTCTTTTTCAATCATTGTGTAGTTTTGTTGTGTTTCAGTGAGAGTTTTGCTTGCGTAATAGATAGGCCAAAAATGCTTGTCAATTCTTTGGCCCAAAACAGCTCCAATGCAAGTATCACTTGCATCACACATAAGTTCAAAGGGGTGCTCCCAATCTGAAGCAATCAGGATGGGTGCATTAACAAGTTTTGCTTTTAACTCATCAAATGCCTACAAGCAAGCATCATCAAACTTAAATTTAGTGTCCTTGTGGAGTAGGGCTGTTAAACTAAATTTTATTGAGGTATAAAAGTATAAAATAATATGGATATTATGAATTTCCATATTTTAACATTTTTCTTTTATGTCATTAGATAAGAAATAAGAGTTAATTAAGTTAGAGGAAAGCTGAGACATGTGTCTAATTATTTTTAGAAGAAACTTTTTCGATTTGATAATGTTTTAATTGAGAAAATTGCAGGGGAAGTCAGGTCACGAAATCTAGAAATTTCTGAGAAATATGAATGTTGATTTTTATTGTGTTTCAATTGAAGTTTGATTTTTTTTTGAATAAGGGTTTGAGTCCCTCAACTATGAAGATATGTTGTATTATGTTTGATGGTTTATACTAGAACTTTTAAAATGTTAATTTGATTTATTACCCTTAGTAAACGAGTAGGAAATGAATCTGGATAGATTGGCGCCAATAAAGGGGGGTACAGTACTGTACAAACAATTGAAGCTTTAGCTTCGGGCTTCGGCCGGTATTCTGATAAAAATATATTGATATTGAAGCTTCAGCTTCGGGCTTGACCGAGATATTGATATTGAAGCTTCGGCTTCAGGCTTTGTGCTGACATTTGGAGCTTCGGCTTCAGGCTTAGTGACGCCCCGTATCCAATACTGTTATCACTGCTTAGTTTACTTTGGGCAAATGAAGAATAATGTGATACTGTTTAAGTAAATTGAATAACGGATTTATTTGTTAAAATGTGTGTATTTGAATTTCATATTTTGGTTATAAAATATGCTTTTATGATATTTTTTAGCACAAGTAAATGTATTTTGTGTTATAAATCTTTATGAAATCGAAATTACTGTACACTACTAAACAAATTGCTTAGCGTGTAGTTGTTTTTCTACACGTACGTTTGGTGGAGATTTGTAGATAGTTTGGATCAAAGTGGTTTAAGTGGATCAGGTTGAAGAGCATATAAGGAAAGACTCGATGTGGATTTGTATTTTAACGTAATATTTTCATTTGTAGTATAATGGCATGTACTAGATAGTGTGAGAAGTGTGAATTGTATATTGTTGATATTTGGAGTTGTAACTTCTGACGTGTATTTATGAATGTTAGAGTTTTGGAATTAACATATATAAATATTGAGAGTGAATTTGTTTAAGTATTCATGTGAAACTTACTGAATTAGTAAATAAGATATCAGAGGTTTTCGTTACTGTGACACTCCCAATAATGGGGTGTTACAGTTAATGGTTGGGCAAATCTTTTAGAAATCTTTCATGAACCTTCTATAGAATCCTGCATGCCCAAGAAAGCTTCTGACTTCTTTGACTGATTTTGGGGCAGTCAAATTTGCAATAATCTCCACTTTTGCTTGATCGACTTCAATCCTCTTCTCTAAAATCTTGTGGCCAAGAACAATGCCTTTATTGACCATGAAATGGCACTTTTCCTAGTTTAGAACAAGATTGGTCTCCTTGCAACAAAGTAAAATAGCTTCAAGATTGTTCAAGCAAGACTGGAAGGTTGCTCCATAGACTAAGAAATCATCCATGAAAGTTTCCACTATTTTCTCCACCATATCATGGAAAATGGACATCATACACCTCTGAAACGTGGTTGGAGCATTGCAAAGTCCAAATGGAATCCTTCTATAAGCAAAGACACCATAGAGGCAAGTAAAAGGTGTCTTCTCGTGATCCAAAGGGTGGGTCACAATCTGATTGTACCCTAAATAGCCATCAAGGAAATAATAGAATTTGTAACTACCCAATCTCTCTAGCATTTGATCAATGAAAGGGAGTGGAAAGTGATCCTTTCTGGTTGCTTCATTCAGTTTGCGGTAGTCAATGCTAACTCTCCACCTCGTGACTGTTCTTGTAGGAATGAGCTCATTTTTCTCATTAGTCTACTGTCATTCCTCCATTCTTTAGCACAACTTTGACTGGACTAGTCTAAATACTATCTAAAATTGGGTAAATGATTCTAGCATTAAGAAGTTTAATTACTTCCTTTCTCACAACTTCTTTCATGTTGGGATTAAGTCTTCTTTAGGGCTGCACCACTAGCTTGTGGTTTTCCACCGTAAGAATTCGGTGCACAAAAAGGGAAGCACTAATTCCTTTGATATCAGCAATTGTCCATGCTATAGCCTAATTGTTTTTCCTCAATACACCAATCAATTAGCCTTTCTGGTCCGAGGTTAGTTTTGAAGAAATAATCACAGGAAGTTTGTCAGGGGGGTCAAGGAAAGCATATTCAAGGTGAGGAGGCAAAGGTTTCAGCTCAAGAGTTGGAGGTTCTTTAAGTGAGGTTTTTAGGGAAAGATTTGGTGTGTGATTTAGTGGCTCAACAGGTTGTTTTTTGTACATGGGTGGTTGATAGTTTGGTTGCTCCACTGTTTGTTTTACCTACTCCATAATTTTTGCCTTCTCTATAGTTTCTGAGTAGTCAAATCTTCCTCTTTGAAATCATTTTCTTCCAACACCTGCATCAAAAAGGGTTCAAATTTACATCAGTAGCATCAAGGAAGTAGCATTTATCATAAAAATTTGATGGATACTTCGTTGCCTCATTCATTTGAAATGCTACTTCCTCATCATGTATTTTTAGAACCAATTATCCATCATTTACTTCAATTAAAGCTCTTCTAGTAGCAAGGAATGGCCTGCCTAAAATTATGGGCACATGAAAATCTTCATCCATATGCATTGTAATAAAATCAACAGGCAAAATAAAATTTCCAACCTTAACTAAAACATCTTCTACAATGCCTCTAGGGTATCTAACAGTTCTATCAGCAAGTTGTATAGATACTTTAGTTGGTTGGGGTTCACTTAAGCCTAATTGCTTATAAATGTAATATGGCATCAGATTTATGCTTGCTCCTAAATCACAAAGTGCATTATCAATGTTTAAACTACCAATAGAGCAAGGTATAGAGAAACTCCCTGGATCTTTGAGTTTCTTAGGCAAAGGTTGCCTACTTTGAAGGATAGAGGAGCAATCTCTATTTTGCTGCACCATGGCTACATTCTCCAACAACTTCTTGTTTGCTAGTAAGTCTTTCAAAAACTTCACATACATAGGCATTTGTGCAAGTGCTTCTATAAAAGGAATGTTAATATGAAGTTTCTTAAAGACTTTTAGAAACTTATCAAATTGCTTAGCCATTTCGTGCTGTTTTGCTCTTTGAGGATATGGAATCCTTGGTTGGTAGGCTGGATTGGTCATTTTTTAGTATTGTGCTCCTTTTCAGCAAACATAGATGGATTCTATTTTGATTGCTCTTGGTTAAAAACTAGTTCTGCTTGCTTCACCGGATTTTCTTACTGGTCCACTGTATTTTGGTTACCCAGTGTATTTTGACTTCCAGAATGTTGCTCTTCCTCCTCAGTTCTCTTTCCTACATTTTCATCAACAACAACAGACCTTTTAGCTTTAAAATTATCACAAATCTTACCATACCTTAGAGTCACTGCTTTGCATTCTCCCTTGGGTTTGTTTAAGTGTTGCTTGGCGTCACACCTTTATTTTTGGGAGTCATAACGGTGGTAATTTACTGGAACTAACTTTCCAGACTCTTCATGGAAGGTTGATTTATTTCATAAATTGCATCATCATTTCCTTCATTTCTTCTATCTCACTCTTCTTTGGTTGTTGAGATGGTCTAGCTCGCTGCATATTCTGTATTGGTTGCTGAGAAAAACTATTTAAAGGCTACTGGTAGGGAACCTATTTGTTTTGATTGCTCTAGGAAAAATTTGGATGGTTGTTGTGAGCACGGGATTTTGCAGTCCCTCTCACGAGACGATGATGACGTGTACCCGATTTTAATACCTCAAGATAAAAGTTCTCTTTAGAATTTTTATTACCAAAATAATATTCCTTGTGAATTTTATACTTGGTAAGATCCAATTCGACGTGACCGATAAACGCGTACGGTAGGAGCTTGAACCAATGATTGACACCCAAATAACAAATGCCCTTTAAAATATTGTTAAAAGTCAAAAAGATGAATTTTTCATCCACTATTAAGCCACTTTTCCCGACTTTTTAGCTTTTTTTGACCCACTAACTGACGGCATGCTGAAGGCTGATGCCGCCAAAAGCATCACCCATGTCGCCGGCGATATCACCATGCCGCCAGCGACATCGATCATACCGCCGGCGACATTATCATGCCACCGGCGACATGACTCGAAGCGGGTCCTCTTACAGACAGCCTTTTCGGCCACTTTCGGTGGAATTATTAAAAAAGGCCCCAAAAAGCACCCCATTTCACCTATAAAAAGGCACCTTGGGCTGCACTTAAAAGAGGGGGAGAGAAAAAGAAAAAGAAGAGGGATTTTTAAGGTAGAAATAGATGATAGTGAGATAAGAATTAGATAAAACAGAAAAAAAAGGGATTCCGACCCATTTTTTCCTGTTTTTTTCTTCTTTGAACTCTCTGATTGTAAGTTGAAATCGACAAACCTTTAAATCAAAATCATCTTAGTAGAACTTAGAAACCAGAAGACACTTAAAATCATTATTAAATCATCGTAACAAGCTCCCCGGAGGTGCTTTATTCGGATCACGAAGAGGTGGATTCACAACCCTGAGGTGAAAATCCTGAGTCTCATATCTCTTTGGCATTATTATTATTGTTTTGCACTATTTTTTTTGTTCATTTATGTTCGCTTTAAGTTTTCGATCATTTTGACTGTAAACCACTGCTGCTGCTAGGAATTGAAGTCGCCGGAGACATGTGATGTTGCCGGCTGTATCACCCATGTCGCGAGAGACATCGTTGGTACCGCCGTTAGCATCACATTCCCCGGAGACCTCGCTTTCTTGCGGAACCTTTTTTTATGGTACTCAGAAAGCCCTGTGCCTGTCTGCATGCTGATGTCGCCCGTGACACATTCGATGTTGCCGGCGGCATAATCCATGCCGCCAGCGACATCAACTATATCGTAGGTGGCATCAGATGCCCTACGGTGGCATGGCTTTCTGGACAGCAATATTGTCTTCGTTTGTTTTCAAATTAATTTACTTTCTGAAGCTAGGACCTATAGTGTAACGATGGAGGTTCGAGACCTCCTGAAAATAGACCCGCCCCGCGATGAGTGGTATATTCACTTGTAATCCGATTAAAGCAATGATCGAATCTGAAATTTGGATAAAAATGGAATTTTCCCGCAAACGCCATTCAAATCTCATTTTAGCCATCCAATCGGGCTTTATGATGTTATAAATAAAATATGCCATATTTGTGTCAACCATCCTCTGCAGGTAGATGTATATCGGACCTTCGGGTATTTCATTTGTTACGTAGAAAATGTACAGGACTTGAAAACCTTGTAATAATTCCACTTTCCGCACTTACTTTTCTTTTACGATTGTAAATATTTTATTTATCGCTTTAATTGCTTGATAAATGCGAAAACAACAAAATAACTGAAAATACAAATAAATAGGGTGGATTAAACTGATTAAGAAAGAATGAAGTATCCTAACTTGGCCTAATGAAAAGTAGATAACATCATCCGAACTCGGAATCTCTACTTAAGGTATGGTCCAACCACTCGGTGGGAAAATCATACCGAAAATTTCCCGGTTGAGCTGAACCGGGTGGCGACTCTATTCTAAGTACGGGGTTTCAATCTCGTATCTTTTAAGCATTACAATATGCAAAATCATTTTCTTTTCAACCACATCACACTCATCTCCCCGACACACCAAAAACGGGCCGACCCGACCCGGTCCGGCCCCGCTCCACAGCCGCGTGGATAGTCGTCCGCTCACAGTGGCGACTCTACTGGGGATAAATTCTTTAAACTTAAACCTTCTTTCATAGTTTAAAAGATTTTAATGATGTATTGAAATCAATGGCCAAATTAAAACTTCATTCTTTTCTTATGACGTCTTGTCCTCACGCGTGTAGATAGTTCGGTAATTTTAAGTACCCTATTTCACCCGAGAAGCTCACAAAGTATCACTCATGCCCTGTTGGAATTGAGGGTGCCTAGTGGGTGGATCACTCGTTTTAACCAACACGTAAACTCCTATGACCGCGCCCATTCGGGTAGTGATTGAGTAAACGTGGAATCAAGGTAAACGGGAACCTTCTACATCAACAACCCTATAACAAGCCGCGTTAGAAAAACAAAAGCCTTAGCACATCATTCCCCTTAGGATTACCCAAAATGAATAAAATAATTTGGACGCGCTACTTTCGTCATTACCGGTGAAGCAGCCAAACTCCATCCTACTAAAGAGGCGTTACGCGTGAGTCAAAAGGTTGGAACAGGGCTGATTCGCATGCTAAGTGCTCTATGATCATGCACCCCCATACATCGGCTTTAAGGGCCGAAAATAAATCAACTTGCCTTTACCACTTCCACCCCGTAGAAGAAGTTTAGCAACATGTGTAGGACTTCTCTTATACCTCCGTTGCGTCACCACATATCGCTATGTATGACGTGAAGTACACACGTCTCATATATGTTGGAGGGATAAGCCATCACATCATCTCTAACCACATCTACGTACAGCCATGCGCACTACACGTCACTCCCAGGGCACAAAAAGCATGCATACCACGCATATCATTCACCAATCCACGTATAGCCTGATCCGCTGCCCACCATTTTAGCTAGGAGGAGGCGCACTGACCGTCGCACCCCGGCCTAGAAAAGGATAGAACATCGCTTGATACGTCATCCTCCGACCCCGGTTGCCACCACGGAAGTTGAAGGAATCTCCCATACCGATTCCAGCGAGGAATCAGATTTAGAGCGAGTTCAGTTAAGCCAAAGTTCCCTTCGACCGACCATGTCTTTCCCAAGAAACGAAGGGACCCCCCCTCCAATAGAGCCCTTTGGTCCCACTTCCAGCTCGGGAACAGGATCCCAACAACCTCCTAGTTTTGACTTGAGCAGTGCTATGATGCAGTTCTTAAACTAGGATGCTTTCCAAGCCTCTATCCAAACTACGGTTGAGGCAGCAGTTAAGCGAGCTCTGGAAAATAGGAATTCCGATCGATTATCGGTATCCGACATCCAAGCCCCGAACGGTACAACACGGATACTGACCAGTTTGGTAGAGGCAGGACCTGTTGCACCTGTACTTCAATCAATCCAACCCTTAACGAGTCCATTCCAGTTTGGACAAGCTTTGGCTCTCTTGTCGGCTTCAACCACTCCACCAGCTGTACCTTTCAACCCGAGACCTTTCGCCCAAACCTCAACTCCTCTGACATTCAATCACCAAAGCCCATCGTCTCGGCCTCTACCCTCATTCACACCTCCACAGTTTGTTGTAACTCCTAAAGGCACCACTTACCCCCAGAATCCATTTGCCAGCCATCTGACTGTCCGTCCTATGCTGCCTCTAACATTCAACGACCAGGTCATACAACCTCTGGGTGTGACACCTGAGATAGCCGCTTTTGTTTGACAAATGATAGCTTCTCAGACCGGTCAACGATCAGGTCGTGCATTCTCTAGGCGCGACACCCCAAGCCCCAACCATCTCTCACGAACCGGTCGGCGACCAGGTCACGCAACCTCCGGGCGTGACACCAGAAATCCAAGCTTACATCAACCGCCTCATCATTAATAAAAAACCTGAAAGGGACGAGGATTGGGTCCCCGATAATTTTACTATGCCAAACATGGCTCATTATGATGGCTCGGGAGCACCCGCCTCTTACATCACAATGTACGAAAGGGTGAAGCGTAAAGAAGCTAAGTGACAAAGTGCTGGCTGAGATGTTTCCTTGTTCTCTTCGGGGACCTGCACTCGAGTGGTACCACACTTTGTTGCAGCATATTGTCGCTGACTGGACGCTCTTATCTGAGGCTTTGAAAGTACACTATGGGTTCAATACTATAATGGAGATGACCCTCTAACATCTTGAGAGGATCCGTCAAATGTGCAACGAAACCTTTAAGCAGTACTTCAATAGGTGGATGTCGACCCAGGTCTTGATAAAGTCTAAGCTTAGCCTTGAGGAAATGATTGTCAAACTCCTCGAAGGATCTCTCCCCTTGTTCTGCAAGGAAATGGCTATGGATTCCTTCCTTTCTTACAAGGCTGTGTTTGAGAAAGCAGAAAAAATTGAGCGCAAGGTAGAACGCGAGAAGGCCGAGAGAGTAGGCAAATCGTGGTTCAGGAAAAATGAAGCGCAACCCTCGGCCCTAGCGCTGGCTAAGCCAAAAACACCGGCTGCTATCCAAACCATTTCTCATACCCTAGCTACGCCACTTACAACCAATCTGACTCCATCAACGATTGCCACGGTCCAGCCTCCTCGGCCCCCTTTTGTTTTGACCAACCCCTATAAATTGCCCCTGCGGGTCATCTTCCAACGGTTGAGGGAAGCGGGTTTTATACAGTCCCTTCAAGAATACGAGCCACCTAAACCTGAAGATAAGAATAACTTCTGTAATTATCACGTTCAGGTGGGGCACCAAACCAACAACTACAATGCCCTACTCTCAGCTATTCAGCGATTGGTTAGCGAGGCAAAGATTGCTGAACCAGATAAGGCCCCGAGCACTATGAATAACCCTTTACCAAACTTCGAAAGTAAGGTCGGAATGGTCTAATCTAGTTTACTTGAAGCCACGGTCTTTGACCTCCTTGGCTAGGGGCCGGGCAGTAGTAATTTCGTCCTGGTCATCGGTTCAGGCCTTCCATCTTGCTCAGTTTTTGAACTTATCAATCAGGCCAACCCAGGAGTTAACTCCATTTAAGGAATGGAAAGGGATCCAAGCCAACCAAAACAAGAGAGTCGTAGGTCTAAACCATTTGTGGTAAAGAGGAGGAAAGCTGAGGGAAAGGCACTATTCAGTGTAGATTCTTTTGTTTCAAAGGAGAACTATTCTGATGAGGATGGGGAAATGGCTCAGGAATCCAAGGCCTTAAGCACCAACTTGTTCAAGGTCGACCACCATGACCTTTTTAGTGTGGATAAATATGAACTACAAGACCCAGATTCGAACTCCGAAGAGCAGTAGTACCTATTTGAGACGCGAGCCACCAAGAGCGTCTTACTCGACAATGTCCTCAATATCACCCGGAGTGGTCGTGTATATCAGCCGGAAGACCGGTATCTCCGTCTAAACAAAGACCCGATTCCTGGCAGGGTTGGAACTACAGCGAGGCCCCCTTCTCTACCTCCACCTGTCCCTACTAGTTTTGAGGTTGACCCCCTCATTACCCAGTTGAAAAACACCCAAGCCCGATACAGCATCTAGCAACTGGTAATTGACTCAGAAAGGCATCGTAAGGGTTTGATCAAACGCTTCCTTGACCTGGAGGCTAATCCAACCACCTCGGTCGTTGAGATGTGCGCCACGATAGGAGAAGGCATTCCCCCAAGAAAAGGGCCTCAGATCGTGTTTGATAGTTTTGATCTTACACTTAAAGGAAAGGATCACAATAGGGCCTTGTTCATCCGGGTTCAAATTCTTGACAAGGTCATCCCGTGCATCATGGTGGATGATGGCTCCGCCCTAAACCTATGCCCTTTAAAGATCCTTCCTCATCTGGGACTGTCAGAGGACATGCTCGAAAGGTCCAGCACTGTTATTAGAGCTTACAACGATTCAAAGCACAATGTAATTGGGGTCTTTGAGGCAGGGGTTACTGTCGAAGGCGTTACAAACAATGTACGTTTCACCGTCCTTGACATTCCTATTACCTATTCTCTGCTGCTTGGCCGGCTATGGCTCCATGCATTGGGCGCAGTACCCTCCACACTACACCAAAAGATCAAGCTAATCCATGGTGATAGAATGATAACTATAGAGGCCGATCCTGGTTCCGTCATGGCCGTTATGGAAGCCGAAGCTAACCTAGAATAGAGCCTCCAGATTGCCATGATTAGTAAGGCTCAAAAACCCCCTCCCCTTTAGCACAGCTTCCTCCACGCGGGTATGTGCAAGCTAATGAAGAAGTCTGGTTACAGGCCTGGCAGGGGTGAAGGAATACATGAATAGGGGATTGTTGAGGCATTGGAACTAAAAATCCTCATCCGTGGAGTTGGACTGGGGTATAAGCCTAGAAAAGCCTATCATCGTGTCCCTTACTGTTATTTCCGCATGGTCACTACTTGTGAAATCCAGGGAAAGAGGCTTTATAAAGGGGAGCCCGAACCAATCGAGCATGACGCAAAAATATAGCCCGGCTTTGAAATCTTTAAAGATGTCTACGACTTTGAGGCCGGTCACATGATAGTTTCAGCTGAACCTGAACCTACAGAGTCTGACGTACCTGTCAACATGATTTTTGAAAAGGATAAGAGGAAAGATAAGATATATCCTGAAGGTGAGTCTGTTGATCCAGAAATTGAGGATGCCGTGGCAACCGTGACAAAAGCTATGGCACTACTGATGAAGAAAGGCTGGAAGGGTACTGGGAAAGAAGATGCCACGACGGCTATAGTAGAAAAGCTCGCCAGGACTATAACCAAAAATGCTGACCTGTCTGAGGAGCCGTCGCTCACCACTACCCAAAAGACCACTTGGGAGCGCAACCTGAGCACCACCCCGACAGATGATACAGAGAACACCCCTCCCATCGATGCGGCCGCTAAAGCCCCTTCACATGTGGAGGAAGATATGGATGATGTAATTTTTAATATTTTCGATGTTTTTGATACGAACAATGCCGCTTATGAGGCTTTTTACGCAATGAATAAGTCCCGTTCAGATTACTTGTTTGATGTCTTTCCGGATGGATCCATGCATTTACGTAACAATATGCATAATGTTTTTGGCATTAGTGAAACTCTATTAAGTGAAATAAACCTAAGTACGGATGATAATCCAAAAATGGTAACCATTTCCAAAGATTTAACTCCCGAGGAAAAAAGTGAGATCATAAAAGTGCTTAAGAATCATGTTAATGCTTTCGCCTGGTCATACAAAGACATGCCTGGGGCTGATCGATGAATCGCCAAACACAGGATCCCAACTGATCCTAAATTCTGACCTATCAAACAGAAGCTCCGTCGGTTGATACCTGAATGGGCAGAACAAGTTAAGACAGAGGTTTTGAGGTTGATCGAAGCTCGATTCATAGAAGTAGTAGAATACCCGACTTGGTTGTCCAACATCGTCCCGGTACCAAAGAAGGATGGTAGAGTTCGAGTCTGCGTAGACTTTCGAGATCTCAATAAAGCCTCACCAAAGGACGACTTCCCTCTCCCGCACATCAATGTCCTATTGGACAGTGCCGCCAGGGTGGCTATGTATTCATTCATGGATGGGTTCTCAGGATACAATCAAATCCTGGTTAATGTCGCTGATAAATTCAAAACAGCATTCATTACTGAGTGGGGGGTTTATTGCTACAAGGTAATGCCATTCGGGTTGAAAAATGCCGGAGCCACTTATCAATGAGCTGTAGCTGCCCTACTACACGACATGATCCATAAAGAAGTGGAAGTGTACGTGGATGACATGATTGTGAAATCCGCCACTCGAGAGGAACACCCTGCTGTTCTTGACAAGTTCATGACTCGTATTGAAGAATACAATCTTCGTCTAAACCCAAAGAAATGCGTGTTTGGAGTTACCTCCGATAAGCTGTTAGGACACATGGTTAGCCAAAAAGGGATTGAAATGGACCCAAACAAAGCCAAAGCCATCAGGGATATGCCTTCCCCTAAGACAGAAAAAGTAGTCCGATCGTTTTTAGGGTCCTTACAGTATGTTAGTCGATTCATTGCCCGCCTCACTACCGTCTGCAAACCCATCTTTAAGTTGTTGAAGAAACAACAACCCGTGGTATGGAACAATCATTGCCAGGTAGCATTCGATAGAATCAAGGCATACCTTGTCAATCCACCGGTCTTGACGCCCCCATCCCAGGGAAACCACTCATCCTTTATCTGGCCATTGAAGAGACGTCCGTCGGAGCCATGCTTGTCCAAGAACATGATGATAAGCACGAGCATGCCATCTACTACCTAAGTAAGAAGCTATTAGATTATGAAACCCGATATTCAATTGTGGAGAAGACTTGTGCTACTATGGTTTGGCTCACTAAGAAGTTGCGACATTATTTCCAATCCTATCGAGTCCAGGCCGTAGCCAAAATTGATCCAATGAAGTTTCTTTGTCAATCCCCTACTCTAGCTGGCAAATTATCACAATGGCTACTTCTCCTATCTGAGTTTGACATTGAATATGTAACCCGAAAGGTCATTAAAGGGAGGGATGTAGCTAAATTCTTGGCTAATCAACCCCTCAGCTCTGATTATAGGGAAAATTTGGAGTTCCCTGATGAACAGCTCGCCTCTGCTACAACCCTTGTTGACAGTTGGACAATGTACTTTGACGGCGCTGTGAACCGCCGGGGAGCAGGTCTCGGAGTCATCATCGTCACACCAGATAATGAGATAATCTCGTTGTCCAAACGTTTAGAATTCACTGTCACCAACAACGGCTCTGAATACGAAGCTTGCCTGTTTGGCCTCGAGGCTCTTCTTTGGGTTCAAGCACACCATGTATCCGTCATCGGAGATTCGGCTCTAGTCGTTCATCAGGTTGTTGGAGATTGGGAAGTTAAAGAAGAATCCCTTCGCCCTTATGTTGAGGCCGTCCGCGAATTGTCTAAGAAATTTCCCTCGTGCTTGTACCGCCATGTCCCTCGAGATGAGAACCAAATGGCAGATGCTCTCACCACTCTCGCGTCCTTATAGGAAGGACCCCAACAGCAACCTATCCGCCCGTTGGTTTTGCTATCCACCAAGACCCCATATCGTGTTCAATCGACTCCTCCAGTTCTCGCCATTTCATCCGAACCTTGTTGGTATTCTGACATAGTCTTATTTCTTCAGACCGACCAATACCCTACAGATTCTTTCGACTCGGACTGTACCACCCTACGGCGGCTTGCTACCCAATTTCGTATTATAGATAATGACCTATTCAAGCGCACCAGTGACGGCCTACTCCTCTGTTGCCTCACTGATTCCGAGGCTCAGAACGTAATGATCCAGGTCCATGCCGGCGACTGTGGCCCTCATATGAATGGTCTTGCCCTCGCAAAGAAGGTCCAGTGACTAGGGTATTTTTGGCTCACTCTCATAGCCGATTGTATCGCCCAGGTCAAACGATGCCACCAATGCCAGATTTACGGGGATATGCGGCATTTGCCACTGACCGAGCTCCATCACTTATCCACCCCTTGGCCATTCTCGGCATAGGGTATAGATATAATTGGTGAAATCCGTCCTTCCTCAACGAATGGCCACAAATTCATTATGGTAGCAGTAGATTACTTTTCAAAATGGGTTGAAGCCGAATCCTTCACCAATGTCACTGCCAGGCAGATGGCCAAGTTCATAGAAAAGCATATATTTGCGAGGTATGGGCTCCCACATCATATAGTCTCAGACAACGGGGTATAGTTTCAAGGAGCAACCACTTCATTAATCGAGAAGTATGGGATCGAACACCATAGGTCTTCTCCATATAGACCACAAGCCAATAGAGCTGTTAAGGCAGCCAATAAATCGGTAAAGAAGATTCTTTCTAAGATGATAGCCGGTTACAGAGATTGGGCGGATAAGTTGCACTTTGCTATTTGGGGATATTGCACCAGCATACGTACTCCGACAGGACAAACTCCATTTTCCTTGGTCTACGGAATGGAAGCGGTCTTGCCAGTTGAAACTCAGGTGACCTCATTAAGAGTTGCCCTGGAAGCTAAGTTAGAAGAATCCGAATGGACTCGGATAAGGTTTGAACAGTTGAACATGATGGATGAACAAAGGTTGAAGGCCCTTGACAACCTCCAGATGTACCGACAATGTGTGGCTTAGGCATATAACAGTCGGGTAAGACATCAAAAGTTACCCCTAAAGGTCGGTGATCTGGTCCTCAAGCAGTTGAAACACTCTACCACTGATGCGAGGGGAAAATTCAGGCCAAACTAGGAAGGACCATATGTGATAAAGAAGCTGCTTAGCAAAGGGGCAGTTAAACTTATGGACATGGATGGGAACGAGTTCGTAAATCCAGTAAACCAAGATAGGCTTATGCGTTATCATGTTTAAAAGAAACAAACCAGAAAAGCAGCACACGAAAAGATACATACATAATAATCTCCCGCCTTTCAGTCTTTCACTGATCGGGCAAAAATTAGGGTGATACCCGACGATTGGTATTCTGCGAACCAACCGTGCAAAAATTAGGGGATAAGACAAACCCGCTAGATTGAAAACCCGAACAGGGCGATCTAGGCAAAAGTTAGGGTATGTGAGCACAGAGCGAGTGCCTTCTAGAAAACCGAACTCGGCTAGTCGGCACCGGGAGTTAAGTCGATGGAAATGACAACCAAGCATCATGTACTTTATTTTATCTCGATTAATAAAAAGTTTTCTTTTGTTAAAATCTAAATGCTTATGCTTACGTGAATCCTGTATTCATAAATTCAAGACAACTTCGACAAGCTTTGAACAGGGTTCATTTTATTCCATTTTAGAGTATTTAAAAAAAAACTTGATGATACCGACAATGGCAAGACTCAAAACGAACTTCCCGCATCATCATCTTGGTACCTAGAGGTCCACCTCGGTGTGCTAGTAGAGAGGGGATCTTCCCCTCGCTCCGCACATTCCCCCTCCAAACGAGCCTATGACCGCTTTTGACGGGTCGGCAAACCTCTTATCTCGGCAAGCCATCCTCTGTAGTGTGTGTCAGTTTCAGTGGTTTCTAGTTGATCGTAATCCAGAATCTCGAACACAGCCTCCCTGGACCACTTCTCCTGAATATGGGTGACCCACCTAGCTTTGTAAACTCTGATCTAGTTGTGGGGCAATTTGATCGGGACTCTCTGCCTTTTACCATACTGATGACATAGCCGGTAGGGGGTATAAAATGAAGATTTCTCCAAGCCTATCAATTAAACACATGCTCCCCAAGATTCTACGACCACATCTTGAAGTCTCCACCATGGACTAACCCACTGAACCTGCGTGTCAGTATACCCCCTCAAGATAGCCACCCAATCATCATATGTCAGCTCATCGAAATCGGCCCGCATAAGCCCTCTCTCCCTCAGATGGACGGGAAGATACTTTTTTGGATTCCCTCAGGGTGCCTCCCTCAGCTTTAGCTTCTCCATCAGCCAGACCTATAAATGCAAAACTCGGGTAAAAATTGGAGAAAGAAATGCTGGGATCAAAAAGAACAAGGGATACCTGTAATAATGTGAATTGATCCCCAATGAGTGACGAGTCAACAGAAGCAGCATCCACGTTTAACAAAACATCGGCCAATCCCACGGCCACGGGGGAAGCCCCTGTCGACATAGGACCAATGAGGGAAATTAACCTAAGCGGAGCAACTAGGTTCACTCCACACATAAACTCCGCCATGAGTAATAAGGCCATCATAAATGGCCAAGCAGGATGGGATCGGGACACTCCACGACACCACTCCAAGACTGCTTAGAGCTGAAAACCAGGTGTGTCAGGCAACTGAGGTAGAAATGGGTCGATAGAATCTAAATTCCATAGCCCTCGTGGAATTCCATTTATGCCAAAATGAAGGTCCGGTAACGCCAGCGAAACGTGTTTAGGGCACGGTGTCCCTAAAATAGCATGGAATTCTTCGAGCAAGGGGCAAAGCTCGAATGATGAAAAGCGGAAAACATGGTCCATTGGATCCCAAAAGGACAGTGCCGCTCGAAGGAATTTGCGGCTCACGGGCCATGCCGCGGCATATCGAAGCCCCCAAAGCCAGAATTTTTCAAGCCTCTTCCAGTTGACATTCCCCAAACTCTACAGAAAACCCCGTAGTTTTTGATTATGGGTTGCCATGACAAGTAGTGGACAGAATGGTTGAAATCAGATTGCTGGAAAGTTGATGCCGCCGGCGATATGGATGAAGCCGCTGACGATATGAGTGAAGCCGCCGGCAATGTGATTGATGCCGGCGGCGATATAGAGCCCAAGTAGGGCGATATCAGATGATGTCGCCGGCGATATGGACTTCAGACAGCCCTGTATATATTATTTTGGCTTGATCCATTTGGGCGATATGGGTCATGCCGCCGGCGACATGGAGTGAATTTTCCGGCGACATCGGAAACATTTCTGCCATCTCAGACCTGTATAAAAGCCTATAAATAATCCTATGCTATGTTTCCAATGACTTGTCAAACAGCAATTCATTTTTTATATTCAAAATAAAAGCCCGAAGGCGCAAATTGCTCAAATTGTACCAAATCATCTAGCCCATGACAAAATCAAATTATCGAAACCCCAATGTATCGGAGGTACAAACAAGAACTCAAAGGCAAAACAAAAAACGAAAAGTAAAACTAAGCATGCCCGCCACTACCGGCTGTACGGGATGAAACGTCATCAGGACTTGCGAGCCAATCGTCAACATCATCTTCCTCTCTTCCCTCCATCATGGGAACACTACTGGACTCTTCAGCCGCGGTAAATGAGCGTCGGCCAGCAGACTTCTTGACCCCCCTACGACTGGTGCCCCCAGGGTGCGCACGGTCCAGGTTTTGTTTACTTCTCTGTTCTTAAGCGGTGGCCGCCAGCTGACCCTCGAGATCGCTCACGCGGCGCTGTAAAGCTGCAGTCTCCTCCTCATACCGCCGCCGGGCTGCGTCAGCATCAGACAAAGAAAGGGCTAAAAAATCCTACAAACCGGAGAAGATATCAGCCTTGCATGTCATGCATAACATACATACATATGTCCCATCTTAACATGTGCATAAAATACCTGAACAAGGAGCAATTGCCCAATAAGGGTATCCCGGAGAACAAAATTGTTCTCTGCGAGTTGCTCCACATAACTCCGCGCCACCTAGCAAATCCAAAAAGCAAATCCTTAGACACCCACATCTAAGACTTAATAAATAATTATTAGGTCTTACGTAGGTTGTATTTTCAGGCATAAAAATCCGGGCTTGCCGGCTCGAGCCAACATTCCTATAAGAGAATTCGCCTCGGGAGTTCATCAACAGGAAGGTAGTTTCCAACGGATTGACCAATCTCCCCTCCACGAAGTTCATGCCCTCCGGCACGCCATAATGTCGGGTCCCACTTTGGTTATCCCAGCCCCTCTTTCTCACAGGCTCCTGCAAAACGTGAAAGTCACACGTCAACAACGTCCCTAAATGACTTCAAAATCATACACACAAACACAATCATACCTCAAAAGAACGTTGCTCCCCCTAGGACATCCGCACACTCCCGCCAGCTACACCCGCACCTACCTCATCCTCCCCCTCAGGATCGACCACAACATCCCCTTCCAGTGCTTTATCCTCGTCATCATCCTCCTCCTCAACGTCCATAATTCCTTTTAGGCGCCTCTTTTTGTCCTCCAATCGTTGCTCATTGTGATACTCAATTGTATCGTTGCCGTGGATGTGAGGACACACAGGGAGTAGACGCTGAAAAAGCTACTTGTAGAGGCTAGGAATGCTAGGAATCACTCGGCCATTCCCTTTAATATAATCAGCTTTGTCGGCCTCGGCAGAAATCACCAAATGAGGCCACCACAAGCCCCGCGGAGGATCGGCAGGCACCGGTCTAGCTGCAACCGGAAGGGACCTCCAACCCCGGACGCGCTTGCCCAGATACCACTGCTGGGACAGTGGGCACTCAATAACAAACTGGCGGTCATCCACCTCCCTCCGGACCCGTGCAACCCCAGCCAAGTTCTCCACCCCATCGAACGGGTCCAAGACGAGCTACATTAAAATAACCAACATAAGTCCAAAGACTAAATAAATAAATAAATAAATAAATAAATAAAATGTGCATACCGAACTCAACCGTACGCTCCTTAGGACCTCCCTATACTGCGTAGGGTACTTTGCCTTCCCACCGATACCCCCGCACCAGCGAGCAAGGAAATGAGAGCCCGGCTGCATAACCTTCTTAAACTCTACCGGTGGGAGGATCTGACGCTCAAAGGCCCAGGCCTGCACAAATGACGACTGATCAATTCAAGGGACGTCATGCAATAAATAGGAATGCATGTTATCGAGGGAAATGTTTTAAGAAAATCTATACCTGGAGTAGCAGGTGGCAAAGGCGAAGGGCTTTCTCCTTCTTTCGGGCTCCCACGTCCAGCCCGTGGTACAACTGGGCCAAGATGGCCCTCGGCCAATTCTTCCTCCTGATTCCCGGCACATCTTCCACTACGGTTATAAGCATGTAGTTGATCTTACTCCCCGAGATTGGGAAGAATAGCACAGTGAGTAGTGAGATCACAAAGGAACGGACACAAGCCTCCCTCTCCTCCTCGGGTACCACATCCACCCGGGTCTAATGATGGTACAACTCACCATAGGACAGCCGCCCAGAGACGGGCTTCAGACCGAACAACTCCTTTACCCGCCTCACCACGGGCCTCTTAACATGGTACTTGTCCATGTAGACGTCAAAATGTATAACCTCACCCGTCCAAGGAAGGCCGGTCATGGCTACCACATTAGAAGGGGTAATTGTAACTTCCCCAAAGGAGAAATGGAAGGTATGGGTGGTCTCGGACCACCTTTCAGTCAAGGCCATTACTGAAGAATGAGGAAGCTTAGGCATCAACATGGGCATGATCTGGGCTAAATCCCCAAACCCTGTCTCATTAATTGCAAGCGCAAGCTCGGGATCGTTCTCTGAGATGTGGTGCCACCACTCACCGATGGTACCCATCCCCCCTGTGTAAGTCAGTTCGTATGGCTGCAAAATCGAAAACAAAATGGATCAATTCTATGCATTTCTGTTAAAAAGGCTGCCGATATCGCCTCTGTTAAGCGATATCGCCAGCGGCATCAGCCCATACCGCCAGTGGCATGGTTCATGTCGCCGGCGATATCAACTTAAATAGAAGCGACATCAGACTCCCATAAAGCCTTTGGCAAGGACTGATGTCGCCAACAACAACACTGATGTTGCCAGCGGTGTCACGCAGGCCGCCAGCGGCATCACTATGCATGGGCAGAACCAATTTTCTCCCTAAATTGCACCCATTGTGCCAAAATCACAAAAATTACAATCAATCGAACAAAGTCCAAAAAGGCAAAAGTCGATCCTAAAGCATGCAATATGACTGATATATTCCACACTTTAAACCCCTATCATGGCATGTTTTTAAATCTAAAGCAAAATCACATCGAATTCGAAAAGAAGTAATTCGGGTTTTTGTGGGATTACCTGGATATAACAGAGGTGTTTCTCCTTCTTCGGAGTCAGATTGGTGATAGGAGAGTTAATGCCATAGCCATACATTTTGGCCGTCTCCTTCAGGCCATATGCAGTAGGAATAGAAAGGATTTTTAACCCCTCGACGGAAGAATCGGGCAGGCTCTCCCTAGCCTTGGATTTGCCCCTGAAAGCCTTACTAATCCTCTTCATAATTTGAAAAAAACAAAGATAGAAATCAAAGAGCTTTGGAAGAGAAGAGAGGGAGATGCGGTTTGGGAATAGTGAGAAAGAAGGGAAGTCCCATCTCTTTTTAAACTGCCGTGCGGAATTTGAGGAGTTTTGATTTATCTGAAACTGTTCGCCCATGCCGCCCGCGATATCAACTCATACCGCCCGCGATATTAGTAATGTCGCCGGCGACATCGCCTCATTTAGTTCAAATTTTGAAATTATTTGACCAGTCAAAGCTGCCACATGGCATCCATACCGCCGGCGACATCAACGCATGCCGCCGGCGATATCAGTCATACCGCTGGCGATATCAGTCATACCGCCGGCGATATCAGTAATGTCACCGGCGATGTTGCCCCTCCAAACTAGATTTTTAAAATGAGCCCAACCAAAGGGCAATCTCTTTAGAACGAGCCCAACCGAAGGGCAATCTCTTCAAAACAAAAGCCCAACCAAAGGGCAATCTCTTTAGAACGAGCCCAATCGAAGGGCAATCTCTTCAAAACGAAAGCCCAACCGAAGGGCAATCTCTTTAGAACGAGCCCAACCGAAGGGCAATCTCTTCAAAATGAAAGTCCAACTGAAGGACAATCACTATACCAAACACGAGCCCAATCGAAGGGCAATCACTGCAAAGTGAAAGTCCAACCAAAGGACAATCACTATACCAAAACACGAGCCCAACCGAAGGGCAATCACTGCAAAGTGAAAGTCCAACCAAAGGACAATCACTATACCAAACACGAGCCCAACCAAAGGGCGATCTCTTTAAAATGAGAAGTCCGACCAAAGGACAATCACTATTCAAAGCAAAAGCCCGACCAAGGGGCAAACCTCTCTATCAGCAAAGCACGAGTCCGACTAAGGGACGAACGATCTACAAAGCGCGAGTCCGACCAAGGGACAGACAACAAAGCACAAGTCCGACCAAGGGGCAACCAGCAAAGCGCAAGTCCGACCAAGGGGCAACCAATCTATAAAGCACGAGTCCGACCAAGGGGCAATCAGCAAAGCGGGAGTCTGACCAAGGGACAAACAACAAAGCGCAAGTCCGATTAAGGGGCAACCAGCAAAGTGCAAGTCCGACCAAGGGGCAACCAGTAAAGCGCGAGTCCGACCAAGGGACAGACAATAAAGCACAAGTCCGACCAAGAGGCAACCAGCAAAGCACAAGTCCGACCGAGGGGCAAATCAGTCATCCATCAGGTATCATTCCTATCCCTTGCTCTTTTGTGTGATCATACTGACCAATGGCAGCAGTGATCCCCCGAGGGGCAGCCTGTGAGCACGGGATTTTGCAGTCCTTCTCACGAGACGATGATGACGTGTACCCGATTTTAATACCTCAAGATAAAAGTTCTCTTTAGAATTTTTATTACCAAAATAATATTCCTTGTGAATTTTATACTTGGTAAGATCCAATTCGGCGTGACCGATAAACGCGTACGGTAGGAGCTTGAACCGATGATTGACACCCAAATAACAAATGCCCTTTAAAATATTGTTAAAAGTCAAAAAGATGACTTTTTCATCCACTACTAAGCCACTTTTCCTGACTTTTTGGCTTTTTTTGACCCACTAACTGACGGCATGCTGAAGGCTGATGCCGCCAAAAGCATCACCTATGTCGCCGGCGATATCACCATGCTGCCAACGACATCGATCATACCGCCGGCGACATTATCATGCCGCCGGCGACATGACTCGAAGCGGGTCCTCTTACAGACAGCCTTTTCGGCCACTTTTGGTGGAATTATTAAAAAAAGGCCCCAAAAAGCACCCCATTTCACCTATAAAAAGGCACCTTGGGCTGCACTTAAAAGAGGGGGAGAGAAAAAGAAAAAGAAGAGGGATTTTTAAGGTAGAAATAGATGATAGTGAGATAAGAATTAGATAAAACAGAAAAAAAAGGGATTCCGACCCATTTTTTCCTGTTTTTTCTTCTTTGAACTCTCTGATTGTGAGTTGAAATCGACAAACCTTTAAATCAAAATCATCTTAGTAGAACTTAGAAACCAGAAGACACTTAAAATCATTATTAAATCATCATAACAAGCTCCCCGGAGGTGTTTTATTCGGATCACGAAGAGGTGGATTCACAACCCCGAGGTGAAAATCCTGAGTCTCATATCTCTTTGGCATTATTATTATTGTTTTGCACTATTTTTTTTATTGATTTGTGTTCGCTTTAAGTTTTCGGTCATTTTGACTGCAAACCACTGCTGCTGCTAGGAATTAAAGTCGCCAGAGACATGTGATGTTGTCGGCTGTATCACCCATGTCGCGAGAGACATCGTTGGTACCGCCGTTAGCATCACATTCCCCGGAGACCTCGCTTTCTCACGGAACCTTTTTTTTACGGTACTCAGAAAGCCCTGTGCCTGTCTGCATGCTGATGTCGCCCGTGACACATTCGATGTCGCCGGCGGCATAATCCATGCCACCAGCGACATCAACTATGTCATAGGCGGCATTAGATGCCCCACGGCGGCATGGCTTTCTGGCCAGCAATATTGTCTTCGTTTGTTTCTAAATTAATTTATTTTCTGAAGTTAGGACCTATAGTGTAACGATAGAGGTTCGAGACCTCCTGAAAATAGACCCGACCCGCGATGAGTGGTATGTTCACTTGTAATCCGATTAAAGCAACGATCGAATCTGAAATTTGGATAAAAATGGAATTTCCCCGCAAACGCCATTCAAATCTCATTTTAGCCATCCAATCGGGCTTTATGATGTTATAAATAAAATATGCCATATTTGTGTCAACCATCCTCTGCAGGTAGATGTATATCGGACCTTCGGGTATTTCATTTGTTACGTAGAAAATGTACAGGACTTGAAAACCTTGTAATAATTCCACTTTCCGCACTTACTTTTCTTTTACGATTGTAAATATTTTATTTATCGCTTTAATTGCTTGATAAATGCGAAAACAACAAAATAACTGAAAATACAAATAAATAGGGTGGATTAAACCGATTAAGAAAGAATGAAGTATCCTAACTTGGCCTAATGAAAAGTAGATAACATCATCCGAACTCGGAATCTCTACTTAAGGTATGGTCCAACTACCTGGTGGGAAAATCGTACCGAAAATTTCCCGGTTGAGCTGAACCGGGTGGCAACTCTATTCTAAGTACGGGGTTTCAATCTCGTATCTTTTAAGCATTACAATATGTAAAATCATTTTCTTTTCAACCATATCACACTCATCTCCCCGACACACCAAAAATGGGCTGGCCCGACCCGGTCCGGCCCCGCGCCGCAGCCGCACGGATAGTCGTCCGCTCACAGTTGTGCCAGCCTGGATTGTAGGTATTTAAGAAGGGATTGTTCCTCTGGTTGTTCCCAATATAGTCACACTATTCTTGAGTGAGAGGAGTATCATAATCAATATTTATATGGTTGCCACCACAGAAATCACAAATTGCTTGCACATTTGAGACTGCCAAGACATTTTGCTTGGTAAGTTGCTTCAAAATTAGGCCCATCTTCTCGAAAAGCTTTGTAGCAGATTCTAACTCCTTACTCTTGCTTCTTTCTTTCTGAACGGAGTGCCATTTATAGCTGGTGTTAACCAACCTTTTAATGAGTTCATAGAGCTCTTCGGGGGCAAGGTCCTCCGGATCACCATTTGCAGCATATTCAATTTGGATCTTATCTTGGTCATGCAATCCATTGTAAAAGTCTTGCATTTGCATCCATAATGGAATTTGATGATTTAGCACCCTTCTTAATAGCTCCTTCTATCTTTCCCATGCTTTGGCAAGAGATTCATCTGGTTGCTGCATGAAATGAGTTACCTCATTTCTGAGTTTGATTGCTTGCCTCGGTGGAAAGTATTTTGAGAGAAAGGCTTGTGCCATTTGATCCCATGTTCTTATGGATCTGGGCTGAAGATTTTTTAGCCAATTTTTATCCTTATCCCACAGAGAAAAGGAAAAAATCTTGAGTCTAATGACATCATTTAAGATTGTATGATTTATATGAAAAGTATCGCATATAGTAATGAATTCTTGGATGTGTGCATTAGGATCTTCTCCCGGCAAACCTCCAAATTGAATGGCTGCCTGGAGCATTTGAATCATGAAGGCCTTGATCTCAAAGAGGTTGTTCCCCTCATTAGGTACCACAATGTAGGAAGAGTGTCCCTCAATTGAAGGTCTACTGTACTCTCTGAGAATTTGCCTTGGTGGAGGTGGATTGATTTCACCAACACCTTCTTGTTGTCCATTGCCATTTACGGGATTAGATTGATCAGCCATTCTTAGTTGCCTGCGCCTTCTTCTAGCTGCTCTACTCAATCTACGACAAGTTCTTTCAATTTTAGGGTTTATTGGAATTAGGGGCAGTCCAATTCTTCGCATACAAAATAAAGATAGATTCAAAATAGAAGAAATTCTACAAAATGTCAACAAACAGATTGAACGTACCAATTTATAGAAAAAATTTAAAAACTTCGCAATTTGCTCCCCTGGAATGGCGCCAAAAACTTATTGGTTGCCTAGCAAGTATACTAGTTCGTATTCAGTAGCAAAGGGCAAGTATAAGTGTCATTCCCATGAGGATCAAGGGAAATTATATAAACTAAGTTGCAAATCAGTGAGTTTAAGTTTACAAAATTTTTAATAGAGAAAGTGATGAAAATAAAAATTGCAATGAAAATCGAAAGTTCGGTTGCTCTGGTTTGGTTGCTTCTAAAAAATTTATACTGGAGTAGGCAAGTCTACCTGGCAGAAAGACACAATTTAACTTCTCTCTTATTTCTAACAAGTTAAAGTTCATGGATATAGATTCCTTACTCTAAATGTACTAAACATAGCTCTCGCGTCGTGTTTAGCTTCTTTAAAGTTTAACTTACAGGTTTCCCATCATAAGTTATTCCTTAAGCATTAAGTCCGAGTTAGAATTCTATTTATTAGAATTCCTAGCACTCCTAGACACCTCTCTGTTTGTTCTAGAAGTGTGTCGTATGTTTAGATCCATGTTAGCAATAATACCTTTCAGTTCGTTTTGTTAACATTAAGTATAAGTTTGGCTTAACTTATTTTAAATCTAGCTCAACACAAGAACAATCAGTACTAAAATGATGTTAGAAATAACGAGAGAGAGTTGCAAACCTTGGTTAACCCATCTGCCTAGCTATCTTTACCCACCGAGGGATTTGGTTAGCCATAAACATGATTAAACAAAAAATATTAATAATAAACATAAACATACTTAATATATATTGATAAACTTGAAAGAGAAATACATAAATAGAGTTAGAAGGAAGCCAATACCAAGCTTACTAAAAAGGCAGCCAATGGCCTGTTAAATAATAGGGGTCAGAAATGTCTAGATCCACCACTTGCATAATAAATAATCCTAAGATAAAGGATTACATCAACTACTATAAAAGTTCTTCTAAAAGATAGGAAGTGGTCCAATGAGAATTTTCTAAAGTGGCTATTAAAATAATATAACCAATTCACTAACTCCACTTGCAAAAATGTCTCCAATAAGCTTCAAAAAGTCTTCTAGAAACAAAATAATGGGTCTTTTTCTTATATATTAATCTGCCACACTAGCATAGCCACCTTCTTCTTTTTATGTCTGCTCATTCTACTTGCTTTGACTGTCTTTCTACTTGCTCTGCTTACCATTCTGCCTGCTCTACTGTTATCTTGACTGCTTGATTCCGTTTTCTCCTTATTCTCTACATATTCTACTACATTAAAGAGAAACCTGAAATATTAACAAAAAGCACTAATAAATCTCACATTTTAGCTCCGAATTGGATGATTTCAATGTTAAATTACTAATATTTTCATGGTATAAATTGCACTCATCAATGGCCAGGCATTGGCATAGAAAGATTTTTACAGACATTTTTCGGTACATAACATCACAACAATGTTCATTTAACGTTCTTGTTGATTTCTGATATTATCCAATTGAATTATTTGTTAGTAACACCGAATAAGTATCAATCTAAAAGTGTTCGTCACGACTTCAGATTTATCCAGGCTTTATTCTACCGAGTTTCCCCAACATACTAAATGTACGGATTGGGTAAAATATTTAAATCTATGCCCTCTACTTTTATAAATAACTATTTAGTCAGCTTTTAAACTTTTCCTTTTCAATATTTACGTTTCTCCGATATATATGTGATTCCTTCCTTTTTATATCTTTTTACTTTTGTTTTGCGTGTATCTCGTAAATTGTTGATTTTTTTGATATATCGTTTTAGAGTTTTTTGTTTGTATAGTTTTTATCTTCGCAAGTAGATCCATGATGATATACTTTTTCGATTTTTTATTTTTAAAGATATGTAATCGATGATACAAGCATTATATTAGATGTGAAGAACCAAAACCATAAAAATCTATTTTATGAAAGAAATCAAACAAAAACCACTTTATACCAACATCATACCAGGTGTGAAAAATAAAATCAAACATATGCATCTATTTTTATGAAAGAAATAATAAAAATCACATTTATACCAGCATTATACCATGTGTAAAGAACTAAAATCATAAAATTCTATTTTATGAAAGAAATCAAACAAAATCACTTTACACCACCATTACATCATGTGTGAAAAACAAAAAAAAACAAAAGCATCTATTTTTATGAATGAAATCAAACAAAAACTACATTTATACGAGCATTTTACCGTGTTTATATCATGTGTGAAACAAAATAGTAATCAAATAAATAATACATTTATACTAGCATTATAGCAGCAGAACAAACAAAAAATACATTTATACCAGCATTATACCAGATGGGACTAAACAAAATCTCAATCAAATAAAAAATACATTTATACCAACATTATACCAGCTGGGTGAAGAAACGTAAAAAAGATGTTGGATGTGAAGGAACGTACAAATGTTATTCTTTGCTCTTGTTTTGGGCAGCAAAGTTGTAGGATAAAGAATTTGTTGAAATTTTTTATGACTTTGCTACAATTATGTACTTTTTCTTGAATTTTATTTATTTTCCAACATAGTATTTCAGTAAAACATTCTACTACTTTATTAATTGATTACTTTTACAATTATAATGCTTTTAATGTAGTAATTGTTAACAACATAACATATATTATATACTTTTTTTCTTAATCCCACTGAGTAGGTTATGATCCAAATAATGTATTTCACATTAGATAATGAAGTTTTTGAGATTTTATATTATATAAAAGTCCAAAATAATTACAAAATATAATATAAATATATAATAAATAAAATCAATATTCATCGGGTTGAGCTAAATTATTTATATAAAATGGAAGTTGACTAAAAATTTTGGACTGTAACAACCTTGGCCGAGTGGCGAGTGTCGAATTCACCAATCTAAATTAATCTGCTTAGATTTGTATAAGTGGAAGTAGGGTCGATTCCACTGGGAGTGAATAAACTTCATAAATTTTGTTTTGTTGAAATTAATGGCGGGGGGTTTTGAAGGTTGAAGGTTGGTTGGTTTTCAAAAATAATAAAAACAATATGCTAAAAAAATTGATAAAAATAATTGATTAAAAACACTCAATCAAAGGCTCATTCATATTCCCGCTCTTACACTCGATCCTCAGTTCAAAGATTTTCTAAATCAAATTTTGCTAAAGCGGTTATAGTTACCGAGAGACGCCCGTAGTAATCAATTCTCCCTTAATTTTAAATCAATTACGAGACGCTCTATGATTGACCCTGACTAAACCATAGTACTTTGGAAACGCTCCTTAGTTTTAACTTGGTAATTGCTTTAAGAAATAGGAGAACCCGATTCAAACCAATTTGTCAAGACGCTTGACTCGTTTAAGTAATATTGTTTGTTTCTTAAGATAGAAATATCTTAATTTGACACTATACAAATGATAGGATAATTACGGATCAAACCAATTTATATGCCAGCATTGAATTCATCCAATTGAAACAAAGCGCGCTTTTTGAAACAGCTAAAAGAACTAAAATAACCTTTAGGAACCGAAATAAACAAATAACAAATTGATAAAGAAAGATAAGAACAATTAGACCTCACAAGCCCAGAATTGAATTGTACAAAATATAAAACTAATTAAACTTACAATTGTCCCCACTAATTTGCCAATGACCGCGTTGAAGGGGTGGATATTGACCTATTGAACTTTGCCACCCATTAATTAACCGTTTGTTAATTACCCATGTAATTTGCCCATTATCAGCTATTTACCCACTAATTAATTGATTAGTCCACTTTATAACACGTCAATAGGGGAACCACTAATAAAAAATTGGTTGCAAGGCAGTTGAGCACTTCCACGTCAAGTGAAGTTGGTTTGTCCACTAATTAGTTGCTTGAGAATTATGCCCAGTAATTGACTGCTAGTAAACTAACTAAATGCTTTTCTGAAAGTTGAGGGATTGTGGCGAGTGTGATTTGGTGACCCGTTGATGAAACTCTTTAATTAAGTCCAAGTAATTAGCTCCTTGACTGGTTTAAATCCAAAACAATCTCCGACAATTTGATTGTCCTAACAGAAACCAAAATATAGTCAAATAAATTAATACATATAAAGAATAATGGACCAACTAAATACAAAATAAAGGCCAAAATAATTCCCCCACATTTACCTTTTTGCTTGTCCTCAAGCAAAACAATTTAATCACACAAAGAGAGTCAAAGCACATCTCAACGATTAAATTACACTGATGTTCAAACTCTAATCACACAGAAGCTTTTTGAACACTACTTAGGCCAAAAACAATTAACAAACATATGATCCAAGCTTGTCAAACTTTATTAAAGTGAAATAATGTCATTTTGTGCAACCCATTCGGTAGCTCCGCTTAAGAGGAATATTCATGAGTAAGGAAGGACGATAAACAAATGATTAAAAAAAGTCAACAAGATCAATTCATGAAAATAAAAATCATAAGCCCAAATAAAGTTCTGCCCCAAATTTTTTTAAGCCTTTGTGTGCTCTCCCACTCATTATCAATTTTTATTTGTTTGTTAATGTTGTTATACCTACTCAATGTGACTCTATTACGTTATACTAGCGACTCATTAAAAAGGGAAATAGCGTTTTGAGGCGCAATTTTCAACTAGCATAAGTGGTCAAAGGCTACAAAATATTTTGTTGATATAATTTCTTGCATATTATAAAACCATTAACGATGCATATGAATCACAAGAATTTATCATTTGAATATCCCTTGAGCTTACTGAAAAAATTTCAAGTGAGCGGAAACCACAAGTATGGGCAAAATAAATTAACTAGATTTTACAAAAACAAAGTTATCGAAGCAAGACTGTTTGATCAACATGTTAAAATTTTTGTCTAAGAGCTTTAAAATTTCTAGTTTTGAAGAAGAGAACATCGGATTAACTTAAGGTGGGAGTATGAAAAAGCACAATTAGTCATTTAAATTCTAAAAAGACTCTCATTTCTCAGCAAAAATTTTCACCAATTTCTGGAGCATTTAATCTCAAAAGAACAGCAAAAATAACACAGTTAATAGCACAAAATTAGTATATCCGCTATTCCCCCACACTTATCTTTCACATTGCCCTCAATGTGGGCATAACCACAAAAGGCAGCAATTAAAAATTCGAAAATAAAAAGAAACGAGTACTACCCTGTTTGGTGGGGAAGAGTGGTGTTCAAGGCTGCCCGAAAAATGAATCCTTATCTGATTATGAATGTTTTGAAGATGAAGACCCGTTGGAATCTGATTTTAGCAAGGCCAAGGTTGAATTTTGCTAGTGTTCCACTGCTTCATTCACAACCAGCTTCTCTTTCCCTTTGATAACTACCATTTGTTTCTTATTTTGTGTCTCCGATGGTTTGGAATGCCGGCGAGCAGCTAGTTCACTTTTTCGTGCCATATTTCTGATCTCAAGTTGGTGTAAACTCGGTTGGTGGAGGCTGGAAGTGTCTCGCCGGCGGTGAAAGGGGCTGACTGCGTCGGAATGGTGGTTTGAGAGCTCTGACAGTGACTGAAGTATGGATGCCGATGTTAGGTTTGCCGTGAGCTATGAACGACGGTGAATAAAAGGCCGGTTAAAGGTGTCGGTGGAGTGAGAGGTGGAGATGGTGAACGAAAATCTGAATGGCAGTGAGTGTATGGCCGGCGTTTGGTTGTGAGTGGGTGGTGATTTGAGAGTGGCGACTGGAGGGTTGTTGATTTGGGAGCTTGGTCGTATCTAGGGATGGAAAAAAATGCAGTAATTCTTGTAAGCATAAGGTAGAATAGGTAAATTGGGTCAAGCACAATGTATGGGCCAAGCTCACAATAAACTCATTTCCTTTCTTCCATTTGGTTGAAGCCTTGGTCTCCAAGCCCATTCCATTAATTCATCTTTTCTCCAAAGCTCAAGCCCGTATCTCTTATTCCATGGATCTGTAAAATGAAAATCAATTGACAAAAAGGTTGAAGACAATTGCAACCTAAAATGAATAAAAGTAAAGCACGAGATTATTTTGAATCCATGAGCAAATTTGAAAAGTCCAACATCTAATACCATTGTACGACAGCTTTATTGAACTTATCTAATCTATATCATAAGTAATCAAGCCATAATCTATTTTATTGAATTTAAAATAACTAAATCCAATAAAGAAAATCTTTAAACAAAAATACAGCAACTAGCCTAAAAAATAAAAAATAAAGTAAGGAAAGAGTAGAGATAGTTCTAATTTATAGTCTAAGCTGGACTTGGAGCACTGGATCTCCCATTAGTTTTGGTTGTCTAGGACAACCTCTTCAATTTGAGATTTGAATCCGCAGTGCTCTTTGAATTTGAACAATCCACCTGGATCAAAACATTTCGTTTGTAATGCGTCTTTCATCCTTGGTTCGTTTTGAAATCCTTCAATCTTCTCTTCCTTAGTTCACAAATATTCTTTCAACAATTTTACATGACAAAGAATCTGTTTAATCACATCATATAAATGGATGTTTACCTTTACCTTGCTGAAGGTTATCAAAATTTCATTCTCATCGTGATATTTCTTTAACTTGACAAACCTTTCAGGAAAAGGGGACCGTATAACAATAAGCTCTAGATCAGCCACTCTCATTTTCACTGAAAATACCTTCTTTTTTTTCTGAAATTTCAACTTCATTTTCCAGTACATCATCTACCTTATGCCGACGCTGCAGCTCACGAGATACATCCTCTACTTTGCTTAATGTTTTTAAGATCTCATTTTCATGTTGATCTTCCTTCGGTTTAGCAAACCTTTCACGAAAAGGTGGTCTAATCATTATGGGCAGAATCTTAATTCCTTTCTTTTTCCTCGTGGAATCTTTCTTTTGCTTTGAGTTTTCAACTCCAAATTTCAGCTCGTCATTCACATTACGCCCACAATGTGGCTCATAAGGTTCATCCTGTAATATTTTTCCATTCCGCAAAGTAAGAGCATTAACATTTTGTTTAGGATTTTACCTCGGGTTGAGAAGAAAGACGTCCTTGAGATTCCAACTTGCTAAGAGAGGTCGCTATTTGAGAAACTTAAGTTTCTAAGCTTTGAAATCTCATTTCTATGGCCTGTTGAAATTTCAGATTATTAGCAATGAGAGTTTTTATAGCATCTTCAAGAGAGTTACCTGGGTTGTCTTTGTTCATGTTCACAAGTCTTTGTGGTGGGAATTGGCCAAGGATGCGTGACAATTATCGAATCCAAACGTAAAGCTCCCCATAAATCGACCTTCAGAATAGCGAAAGACCCTACCACAACTAGCCTAGTTCTCAACGACAGAGGCGTTGGTATTAACCTTCACCCATCTAGTCACTGGAGGAGTCTAGAAAACTGAAACAATTTGCCGTGCTCTAGGATGACGAGACGTAATATTCAAATTATTAAGAATGGCCGACTCCACTACAGAGTTTCTAATGAATCCCTTTCCAAATCTGTTAAACTCAAGCATTAGAGTCCATAAACTTCGTAAACAAAAGTGAATATTAGGACGCCTATCCTAAAAAATGCACTCGTTCCTAGTGCGCCAAACAATCCAACAAAAGTGCAACCACGAGATCTGCCAAAGAGTAATAATTTGAGAAGAAAATCGCTGCTTAGCTGCCCATTCAAAATGAGCCCATAAGTTATCATCCTCGATGATGTCCATGCAAAAAAGACAGTCAATTCCCATCCATAATTGTTTCGTAAAAACGCAATTCAAAAAAAGATGATGTAGCGATTCCATAGAATTAGTGCACAAAACACATTTAGAGACAATGACCATCCCTTTCTTAGAGAGCACATCATGAGTAGGTAGATATCCACGAAGTGCTCTCCAACATAAGAATGAATGAGAAGGTGGAATGAAACAAATCTAAATAAATTTAAAAGTTTGAGATTGCATCGATTCCCCGGTAAGCCATTGATAAAATAGTTTTACCGAGAAAATGCCCATACTTCCTTATCGCCATAAGCAAGTGTCCAAATCATATAAGGCTAAATATTTAACACTTGATCCTTAATAATATCTAGCAGCTCCAGCAAATTCTGCCAAGAATTTTCACGCCAAAAGTTTGAAATAGGTGTAGTGAGACTGTGTTTCTCTAAGTTCTCAAGCTAAAGTTGATCCGAGATAGGTGGAATTAGCCATTTCGAGTTCCAAAAATTAAGGGAGGAATTAGTACCAAGAATCCAAAGAATATTATCACGTAATTTGGCAAAAATAAGATGAACTGAACTCTAAATAGAGGAATTAGTAACAGATCTAGCCAAGCCCATTTTATTAAAAAAGCGAGCACAGAGAGTATCATAACAAAGAGACCTTTCAGCCAAAATCCCCCAGGCCATCTTCCCCAATAGCGCACCATTCATAGTAGGAAAGTCTTTAATTCCAAGACCCCCTTCCCCAAAAGTAGCCGTGCAAAAAGACCATGGAATGACCACCAATTTCCTCTCGTCAACACAACCTAACCAAAGGGAATTCCTCACAGATCTATTAAATTCCTTAATCAACATAGCATGCCATTTGTAAATAATAAAGGAGTGCACCAAAGCTCTTATAATCACCAATTTAATAAGGGTTAGCCTATCCGCCATAGAGAGTGATCTCCCTTTCCATCGGGAAACTTTAGCCAGCTTAGAGTTCAAAAGGGGACGAAGATGAACAGTTCAGGGTTTACCCCAAAAAAGAGGCACCCCAAGATATTTGAAAGGTAGCTGCCTAATGCGAACACTAGTTAAGGATGCGAGCTCCAATCTCTGGGTAGCGGTCACCGCATCACCAAAAAAAACTTCTGTCTTACTCCAATTAACTATTTACCAAGAAATGCTATATTTTTTATACTATGGATGTTCTGAGTCATCGCCTTACAGAAAAGGAGAATATCATCTGCATATAATAAATGAGAAGGGAGAGAAACCCCGAGGGTGTATCGCATAGGGGTAATGTCACCCTCAAGAATCAAGTAAGATAGATACCTGCTAAAAAAGTCTTTTGCTAAACCGAAGAGAATAGGGGAAAGTGGGTCTCCCTGCCGAACTCCTCTAGAACAAGAAAAGAATGCGTTGAGTGTAGAAGGAGTAAAGATCGATATAAGAGCAGATGATAAAATGCTTCTAATCAAATTTATAAAGAGATCAGAAAATTCGAATGAGCGCAACACTTCAAGCAAGAAAGGGCATTCTATAGTGTTAAAGGCTTTATGAATATCAATTTTCATAGCAAGATTACCACCAAAACATTTTTTCCCAAGAAGGTTAACACCCTCAGAAGCAAGAGAGATACATTCGTGGATGATTCTATTATTAACAAAGCTAAATTGATTAGGAGACAGAATATTCTCAGCAATGTCGGCCAGCCTCGTGGAAAGAATTTTAGTGATAATTTTGAAAGCAAAATTACCCATCACGATTGGTCTGAAATCCTCAATATTAACTGCCCCATCTTTTTAGGTATTAGAACCATCAAGTTAGAATTTAGCCCAGAAGTAATATAGCCAATATGAAAGAACCATTAAACCATATTGCAAACACCCTTGCCTATAAGGTCCTAAAAGTGCTGATAAAAAAATCAGTAAAGCCGTCAGGACCCGGCGCACTATCACCCTTCATCTAAAAAACACTGTTTCGAATTTCATTAAAAAGAAGGCTTCCTAATTAACTTATTGTTGTCATTGCCAGTCACCCAATTAGGAATGATCTACCTAATTAACCCGAAATCTAGTGCATCTAGGTTATCAGAAGAGAAAAGGCTCGAGTAGTAATTAACTACATGACTGGAAATGGCAGCCTGATCTGAAGATAGAGTACCCTCAATATTCATAACAGTAATGGCAGAACGCTCTTTCTTTGAGTTGGCAACTCGGTGAAAAAATTCAGAATTCCTATCACCAAGTTGAAGCCAATTAGATTGACTTTTCTCTCTAAGAAAAATCTCTTTCCATTTGAGATGAGTATCCAAGGCATCTTGGGCCTATAATTCCTCAATATGAAGATCATCAGAAATACCATTGTTAGAAATCTCCAACTGCACTCTCACTAAATCAATCCTGCAGTGTGCAATATTAACATTAAGGTGTCTGAAAACCTCCCAATTCCAACTTTTCAAAATAGGATGTAGGGTTTTTAGCTTTAGTTGAAGAAGCTATTGAGGGGGAAGATTAGGAAAAATCCCATTCCAATGATTAGAGACAACATGGTAAAGAGAGGGATGGTTGATCCACACGACTTGAAATCTGAAGTGCAAAACACATTGTATACCGTGGGAGCAGTTAATAAGAAGGGCGTGATGATCAGATTTACTGCAATGGAGAATTGAACAAATTAATTTATACCAGAGAGAGAAGAAATCCATTGATCCCAAGGCCCTATCAATATGGCTCTCAACCCCGTTGACAACGTCTTCTGCCATTATTCTAAGTGAAAAAAGGACAAGCAATAACCAATTCAGTCAACTCCCCCCGTCAATGAATTCCCAAAATTCCATACAAGAAACATTAATAGGTAAATTGCCCCTTCCTTCATGACTACCAAGGACCGCATTGAAAGCACCAAGCATCAGCCAATTCCCTGGGAGAGAATGTAACTGATTTGGAAGATTAACATATAAAGAATGTCTCAAACCATAAGAATTACTAGCATAAATACATGCAACGTAATTATTGTTGTCCATAAAAGAAAAATGGAAAGAAATTACCTGATTTGATATGAGATCAATAGTCAAAAGGGAAGCAAAAGACTCCAACTGAAGCAACCATAAGGATGGAGGTGGCTTGTTATTCTCAGACATAAGCTTGAAACCAATCCCTCTCCAAAATCTGGGACTAGTGTCAGTAAACAAAACCATAGGTTCAGCAAGACATAAAAACTAAGGACGATGATCCTTAATCATATCACTAAGAACTCTCTTGGTATCCTCATTATTGATACCTCTGCAATTCCAATAGAGGATTTTAATCATTGCTTAATGGAAGACTTCTGTGCCTTATTTCCTTGAGCGCTTGGTGTTGTCAGAGCCTTAGCATTGGTTTCCTTCTTTTTTGTTTCAATTCTTGCAGAGCTGTGAACACTTGAATCTGTGGTAGACTTGTCAATCCAATTTTCAGACTGAATAATTTTGGTGGTGGGGTCATTATCTGCCAAAGGCAGAATGATATGCAAGTTCTCTGCAATAGACGGAGTGTTTGTTGCAGCCTCTATAGAATCCGAAATCAATTCCGAAGAGGTAGTTTGTTCTGTAGCAAAATGCTTAGTAATAGGTTCACGAATTATTATATCGCTATCCCTAGGAATGACTAGCAAGTTCTCCACAATAATGTTCTCGGAATCGCTGTCACTTTCCTTGCAATAATCCGTCCAAGAAAGCGCTTTTTTTCCTTCCCATTGGCTAGGTTCTTTTTTTGGGGCTTTTATGCTTTTTTCTCCTACGTTTCTCGAGTCTTTCCTGATATGGGTAGTAACCTGCTTCCTTGAATCTTTGGCTTTATCTAAAGGACCACCTTGAGGTTGGTTTCTTCTGCAGATTGATGGAGAATGGCCAATAGACAGACATGTAGTATAGAAATTTTGAGTATTTTCATACTCAACCAGGACCCAGAAGATCTTTTCAGCCGTGTCTACTCTAATTTGATCCATCACAGGCTTCGATAAATCAAGATCTACCAAAATTTTGGCATAGTGCCTAAACTCCCCTTCGATTGTATTGTGATCATACTGAATCAGAACAACAATGCCCTCCGCTACGCTTGAAAGAAGTCTCCTATCCTAAAACTCCCAAGGAAGATTAAAAAGATGGATCCAGACCTACGCATTTGTCTGTTTATACTTTGATGGGTCAAAACCAGCTTTCCAAATCGAGAAGCGCATAATACCTGGCTTAAGATTCAGGCTTTCAGCAGATCACACTTTTTGTGGAGCCTCTGCCGATGGCATTATGATATAATAGAACCCTTTCCCTAGCGATATGAGCTTCCAATCCATCTTTTGGTTCCAGATGGAATTCAATTTGAGCTTAGTATCTGTATGCTTCCACAATTTGTCTCCTTTTGTTAGCATCAATCTTCCAATGGCCGAGTGTTGACAAGATGAAATCTGGTCTTTATAAAATTTGGTAGGAATTTTCACTGCCTTGTAGCCATTACCAGCATCAAGAATGCTTGTTGTAATCATCTTTCTATTATTATAATTGATGATAGGGTTTACAGAAGTGCCATTCTGGTTAATAATCACCGCATAGGAGAGAGGACACTTAGGCAAATTAGGGTTAGGGTTAGCAGAGTTCGCATCTTGTGAGGCTGACAAAACCTGATTAGGGTTTGTGGGTTTCACCCCATTCGGATCAGACAAGGAAGCTTGATTAGGGATTGCAGGAACCTAGTTAGGGTTTGTGGGTTTCATCACATTCAGATCAAACAAAAAAGCCAGATCAGGGTTTACGGGCTTCATCACTACAGGAGCAAATGAAGCTTGGTGGGGTGTTGATTTGTCGCTGCTCTTGCAATAGAAAGAGAGAAATGAAGCATCCATGATCGAGAAGAAAGAAAAAAAAACAAGAACGATCAAGAAGAGATCTCAGGAAGAAATCACCCTCTCACACAACATTAAGGAATCTTCAAGAGGTAATATCATAACAATAATGAACACCAAGAACAGAGTTATATCTACATTAGACATATAATGGTCATAGAACAACATATAAATACATATTAAGAATGAATAAAATAAATTCATATACATAGCAACATTCTACCAGGTAACTACCACTTACCTACCAGATACTTAATAGATAAAAAATGCCCATTACCTATACATCACACAACAACAACCATCTCACAAACTACTCAGAAAATTCATCAAACACCTTATATGCAAATATTTACGGCACACAATATTTTGAAAATCAAGAGTTTATAACAAAATTGTAATCCAATCCAAACTAAATATATCAAATCAGAAAATAACAAATCCTGAATTTGAAATCACCATTCAGGTAATTCATCAAACACCTTACGTGCAATCCTAGCCACTATATACCCAACAAATCTGAAATCATCAGTTCAAGATTTATACCAGTATGAATAGAACATTAGATCCAAAACGATCAATTGTACATATGTTCAAAAATAAAGCAAATCTAATTCTAAAACAGAGTATGAATATATATATTTATATTTATTTATTTATTTATTTATTTATTTATTTATTACGTTGAGGTTACATAGCATAGAACCTTTTTGATCCAGCGGTAGTGGCGTGCTACAATGTTCATGCTTGAGCGGGTTCAATTCCCAAGGACTCTTTTTTTCAGTCTCTCCCTTTTTATTCCTTCAAAATTGTTTTTTTTATTAAGTTTAATTGATTAGTTGGTAAATTTAAAGAATTTAACAATACTAATTTTCAAAATTTATCTTATTTTATTTTAATCTGTTAAATTCTTCAATATATTAATATAATGTATAATTTAATTTTATTTATTTATTATATATTAGAATAAAAATGGAATAATGTTAACAATGAGTTCAAATCAACTTTTTATATAAGATTTTTTCGAATTGTCATTTTTTTAGTGAAAGTGGAGAGGAATATATTAAGAATTAAAGAGATGAGCAAGAGGGCCCAAAAACACAGGGACCCAAAAAATAAAGAGAGGCCATCTTCATTATAAATTAAAAAATTATAGAGAATTGAGTTGTCCATCTCAATTACCCGTGTATCGTAAAGGCTTGGTCTAGTGGTTGAGCTGTGAAGCTGTGATCGTAAAGGTCGTAGGTTCGAGTCCACACTCGGACGGTGTAGGATAAGGTTTTCCTTTGTTATTATTGTAAGCCCACATGAGGCAAATTTAAAAAAAAATCTCAATTACCCCATGTAGGTATCTGATCTATTTCAAACTGTCATTATAAGTAGTTTAAGCTTATTTAATATTTGACTTATTAAAATATATTATTTTTCCTCACAAACAAATAATTTTTGTATTAAATTTCTATTACTATTTTAACTATAAATGCATAGTTAGTATCATGTGTAAAGTTTTAATAGATACTTTTGTATTTACAAAAATAATAAATATTAGTTAAATTATTTTAATGGATATCTTAGATATTTTAATGCCATATTCTAATTATACAATTTCATCAAATAAATTTTAAAGCAAGTACTCTTGGTTGCCTAGCAAGTACACTAGATTGTAATTAGTAGCACATGGCAAGTACAAGTGTCATTTCCACGAGCAGCAAGGGAAATTATTTATACCAAGTTACAAATCAGTGAGTTTAAGTTTACAGAATAATAAAAGTTGATTTTTAACAAAGAAAATGCTTAAAATAAAAATTGCAATGAAAACAGAAAGTTTAGTTGCTCTGGTTTGGTTGCTTCTAACAAATTTATACTAGAGCAGGCAAGTCTAGCAGGCAGACAGACACAGTTTAACTTCTCTCTTGTTTCTAACAAGTTAAAGTTCATAGATCTAGGTTCCTTACTCTAAATGTACTAAACATAGCACTCGCATCGTGTTTAGCTTCTTTAAAGTTTAACTTACAGGTTTTCCGTCATAAGTTATTCCTTAGGCATTAAGTCTGAGTAAGTATTCTATTTATTAGAATTCCTAGCAATAATACCTTTCGGTTTGTTCTAAAAGTTGTCTTGGGTTTAGATCCATGTTAGCAATAATACCTTTTGGTTTGTTTTGTTAACATTAAGTACAAGTTCGGCCTAACTTATTTTAATCTAGCTCAACACAAGAACAATCGGTATTAAAATGATGTTAGAAATAAAGAGAAAGAGTTACAACCCTTGGTTAACCCATCTGCCTAGCTAGCTTTACCCGCCGATGGATTTAGTTAGCCATAAATGTAATTAAATACAAAATATTAATAATAAACATAAACATACTTAATATATATTAATAAACTTGAAAGAGAAATACAGAAATAGAGTTAGAAGGAAGTCAATACCAAGTTTATCAAAAGTGGCAGCCAATGGCTGGTTAAATAGTGGGGATTGGAAACGTCTAGATCCACCACTTGCATAATAAAATAATCCTGAGATAAGGGATTACATCAGCTGATATAAAAGTTCTTCTAGAAGATAAGAAGTGGTCCAATGAGAATTCTCCAAAGTGGCTATTAAAATAATATAACCAATCCACTAACTCCACTTACAAAAACATCTCCAATAAGCTTCAAAAAGTCTTCTAGAAACAAAATAATGGGTCTTTTTCTGATATATTAATATGTCATGTTATCATAGTGACCTCCTTTTTATGACTGCTCATTCTGCTTGCTTTAACTGTCTTTCTTCTTACTCCGCTCACCATTCTGCCTGCTCTACTGGTTTCTTGACCGATTGATTTTGTTTTCTCCTCATTCTCTACATATTCTACTACTTTGAAAAGAAACCTGAAATATTAACAAAAAGCACTAATAAATCTCACATTTTAGCTCCGAATTGGATGATTTCAAGGTTAAATTACTAATATTTTCATGGTATAAATTGCACTTATCAAATTCTCCCACACTTAAGCATTTGCTTGTCCTCAAGCAAAGATAGAATAAAGAACAGATAAAATGAGAAAGGCAATCAACATTTATCTTTTTCCTCAAGAAAGCAAAATAGTCTATTTAAAACACAAGAATTAAAGGTAAAAGATGAATACCCCCACACTTAACAAGAAACTTGTTCTAAAAAACATCCCCAAAACTACAAATTAAAGCTGTTTTCTCAATAACCTTTCTATAATGAACCAACTTCCTCACCAGTGGATTTTACTCAATTCGCTCAATTTTTCAAGGGTGAGTTTTGAGAAATCGCTCGGCAACTTATACATGGCATTCGTAAGTCCATAGCCTTGATTATTGGTCTCATCTCTACCACTTAAAATATTGATCACAAACACATCAAAAGGACTTTTATTTGGATTGTAATGTTGGCTAAGGGTAGGGTGTGTTAAGAGAAAAAGGCCTTTTGTGTGTGAAGTGATTTTACCAAAGTAAGCATTGATGAACTTGCAGCAAGTTGTATCATGATTATAGTTACTAACTCATGCAACGAAAGGAAGTTTTAAGCATAAGAAATGAGAGTGAAAGATCAGAGCAATCAAGAAGATAAGGACATAATGGAGCAATCATTCCAGCACTCAAACAAAAAGTTTTAGCAAGCCTTCAAGATGTATTAAGAGAAAGTTGAGCTTGCTCTAAGAAGTCAAAGTATTTCAAACTTCTTTTTCTTTTTCTTTTTCTTTTTCTCTTTTTCTCTTTTTCTTTTGCTTTTTTTTTCATTTTTTTGATTTTTTTTCTTTCTTTATACTAATGAAGAATATAGGCTGGAATGAGTTTGAAGATAGTTTTCCTTGAAAAGATTTGTGTTGTAAGCAACCTAAAATGTTGTAAGGACTTGCTGTTTTGTGAAAATTGCCTTGGTAAAATAAGGGGTGAAAGAAAGGTAAGTAAATGAAAAGGGTTATGGGTTCCAGTTGATGAGTGTGAAATGAAAGAAAAGGTTAAAAGGATCAATGGGGCCCACTAAGGGATAAATCATGTTTTAGGGTGGCTTTTTGGTTAAAAAAGTGTGTAATACTAATGTCTTTATCATGTTGTATAAGTGATCAATGATTAGTCTTGATAAGTACTATATCTACGTTCTGCTAAATCAAGTTCTAACTTAAGCATGCATGTGTAAGCCCTCTCCAAAGGAATTAAAACAGTGAGTTTATAGAGAGAGATGACTTCAAAATTTTAATCATTCATGTAAGAAAGATTTAGAAATTTAAGCCCTAATATGACAAAAGATGTTTGGAAGTTTAAGAGCATAAAGAAGAACTGATTTAGTGATTAAATAGTAATATTTTTGGCTCAAGTCCTCACTAAATATGGGTTAACTTTTAGTTGGTTCATTCTAGTTGAGTTCATTGAAAAATTCTTCACCTTTATAGTTTTTACTTGCTTAATTGATCAACTTTACTTGCCAATTGTAAGTCTATCATCACTAATATAACTCAAGCATTTTACACAGACTATTTATTCTCAAAAGGGTCAAAGTTTTCATGTTGATTACCTAAAAACAAACTTAAAACTTTTTCGAAAGAGAAGAGAGATAAAAAAACATATATACAATTTAAAAGAGAAGAGAAGCTGAAAAACAGAAGTTAAAACTCAAAACAGACACAAAAGCTAAAAACAGAAGCAACAACTTAAGTTCAAGCAAAATTTTTAAGTGGGGTGATTATCAAAGGCAAAATAATCCATTAAATACTATAAATCAGCAAGAATGTAGAACTCAAAGAATTAGTAGCAGTTAATATTTTCTAGCAACAGTCAAAAAATAATCAATAGCAACAATCAGTAGCATTCAAAAATAACTAACAGCAATCAAAGATCACCAGTCAAAATATAAACCACCCCCCAACACTTACACATTGCTTTATCCCCAAAGCAAGGAATAAAATTAAGTGATATCGATCAAAAACAACATGCAAGTAAAGCGGGTAAGTGGAAATTACCATTTAATGACATTATTTTTAAGCAAAAGTGGAAGTGAAATACCAGGAAGTGGGAGATGCAGATTATCCTAATCTAGGACGTTACCAATCAAAAATCAAACTATATCTATGGCAAAAATGATTGAAGTCTTGGTATTTCCCCCCACACTTAATTCATTGGCTCCTACAAAAGATAAATAAAAGGGTTATTAAAACAAACTAAAGGAAATAAATATTTACAAGGATAGAAATTGAGCTTGGGCTCAAAAATTGCTCCAATTGGTGTTTGGAGTGGATACCACTTACCTTGGTTGCTTCAAAGGGGATGTAACTACTACGTTTCAGCAACAATTTCTGGTTGCTCATTTAACAAGTAAGGTTTAAGCCTTTGGCCCTTAACTTTGAACATTTGCCCATTTTTAGTAGTGATTTCTACGGCTCCATGGGAAAAAAAATTTATGAATTGTATATGGTCCTAACCGTCTTGACTTCAATTTAGCCTAAAATAGTATCAATCTTGATTCATATAAAAGCACTTGTTGTCTGGGTTGGAACTCCTTTTTCTGAATCTTTTGATCATGCCATTTTTTTTGTCTTTTCTTTGTAACTCATGGCATTCTCTTAACTAAATAACCTGAGTTCTTTCAACTCATTGAGTTGTAACCTTCTCTGCTCTCCTATTGCATTCCTTTGGCAGTCTTTAAAGATTTTAGGTTAATAAAAACCACATTCTAGCACTTTTACCGCAATTCTGCTTGCTCCAAAGTGTCCACCAGCTTCCTTGCTATGACACATGTTTAGAATGGCTGGAATTTCTTACTCAGGAACACATCTCCCTATAATCTGATCTACACATAATTTAAAAAGAAAAGGTTCCTCCCAAAAGTAATATCTCAAGTCAGTAAAGAATTTTTTCTTTTATTCATAAGGCAAAAGAGGTTTAACACCACATGACAGGTAATTAGGAAAGTTAGCGAACCAAGGGAAAGATCTCACCATAAAAAGTTACTCATCTAAAAATGTATCAGTAATTTCTGGTTGCTCCATTTGATTGCCTTCTGGAATTCGGATAAATGATCAGCTGCTACGATTTCTGAGCCCTTCTTGTCTTGAATCTCCAAATCAAACTCTTAAAGCAGTAATAGCCACCTAATGAGCCTTGGCTTTGCATCTTTTTTGGCTAATAAGTACTTTAAATCCACGTGATCAGTAAAGACATTGACTTTTAATAGCACCAAGTATGATCTGAACTTGTCGAAGGCATACACTACAGCAAGCAACTCTTTTTCAGTCACTGTATAGTTTTGTTGTGTTTTAGTGAGAGTTTTGCTTGCATAATAGATAGGCTGAAAATGCTTGTCAATTCTTTGGCCCAAAATAGCTCCAATACAAGTATCACTTGCACTACACATAAGTTCAAATGGGTGCTCCCAATCTGGAGCAATCAGAATGGGTGCATTAATAAGTTTTGCTTTCAGCTCATCAAATGCCTTCAAGCAAGCATCATCAAACTTGAATTCAGTGTCTTTGTGGAGCAGGGTTGTCAATGGCTGGGAAATCTTTGAGAAATCTTTGATGAATCTTCTATAGAATCTTGCATGCCCAAGAAAACTTCTGACTTCCTTGACTGATTTTAGGGCAGTCAAATTTTCAATAATCTTCACTTTAGCTTGATCCACTTCAATCCCCTTCTCTAAAATCTTGTGGCCAAGAACAATGCCTTCATTGACCATGAAAATGGCATTTTTCCCAGTTTAGAACAAGATTGGTCTCTTTGCAACGAAGTACAATAGCTTTAAGATTATTCAAGCAAGATTTGAAAGTTGCTCCATAGACTGAGAAATCATCCATGAAAATTTCCACTATTTTCTCCACCATATCATGGAAAATGGACATTTTACATCTTTGAAATGTGGCTGGAGCATTGCAAAGTCTAAATGGCATCCTTCTATAAGCAAAGACACCACAGGGGTACGTAAAAGCTATCTTCTCTTGATCCAAGGGATGGATCACAATCTGATTGTACCCTAAATAGTCATCAAGGAAATAATAAAATTTATAACCAGCCAATCTCTCCAACATTTGATCAATGAAAGGAAGTGGAAAGTGATCCTTTTTGGTTGCACCATTCAGTTTGCGTTAGTCAATGCAAACCCTCCACCCTGTAACTGTCCTTATAGGGATGAGTTCATTCTCCTCATTTGTCACCACCACTGTCATTCCTTCCTTCTTTGGCACAACTTGGACTAGACTTGTCTAAACACTATCTGAAATGGGGTAGATAATTCCAGCATCAAGAAGTTTGATTACTTCCTTCCTTACAACTACTTTCATGTTGGGATTAAGCCTTCTTTAGGGCTGCACCACTGGTTTATGGTTGTCCTCTATGAGAATTTGGTGCACACAAATGGAAGCACTAATTCCCTTGATATCAGCAATTGTCCATGCTAGAGCGTCCTTATTCTTCCTTTGCATTTCAAGTAGTTAGACTTTTTGGTCAGGGGTGAGTTTGGAGGAAATAATCACAGGAAGTTTATCAGGAGGGTCAAGGAAAGCATATTCCAAGCGAGAGGGCAGAGGTTTAAGTTCAAGATCAGGGTTCAAGTGTGGTTTTTGGAGATAGATTTGGTGTGTGATTTAGTGGCTCAATAGGTTATTTTCTATACAAGGGTGGTTGACAGTTTGGTTGCTCCACTGTCTATTTTGCCTCCTCCACAGTTTCTGCCTTCTCCATAGTTTCTAGAGCAGTCAAATCTTCCTCTTCAAAATCATTTTCTTCCAACTCTTGCATCAGAAAAGGGTTCAAATTTACAGTAGTAGCATCAAGTAAGTAGCATTTATCTTTTAAAATTAGATGGATAATTCATTGCCTCATTCATTTGAAATACTACTTCTTTATCATGTATTTTCATAATCAATTTACCATCATTTACATCAATTAAAGCTCTTCCAGTAGCAAGGAATGGTCTATCTAAAATGATGGGCACATGAAAATCTTCATCCATATCCATTACAATAAAATCAACAGGCAAAATAAACTTTCCAACTTTAACTAAAACATCCTCTACAATGCCTCTAGGGTACCGAACAGTTCTATCAGTAAATTGTATAGATACTTTAGTTGGTTGGGGTTCACCTAAGCCTAATTGCTTATAAATGTAATATGGCATCAAATTTATGCTTGCTCTTAAATCACAAAGTGCATTATCAATGTTTAAACTACCAATAGAGCAAGGTACAGAGAAACTCCTTTGATATTTAAGTTTCTTAGGCAAAGGCTGCCTACTTTGAAAGATAGAGGAGCAATCTCTATTTAGTTGCACCATGGCTACTGTGAGCTGATAACCCCCAATCCCTCCGGCCGCATGGTAAGCTTTAATGCTCTTCGGCGTGGGGCGGAGAAACAACGAGCGCTGTGAAGCGTGCTTAAGGGATGATCCTTATTTTAACGTGATGAAAATGAATAATGAAAGCAATTTTGAAGTTGAAATTTAGTCCGATTTAAGTGTTAAGGGATACGAGATTTAGAATCCCGTATTTTGAGATAGAGTCGCCACCCGGTTAAGCTCCACTGGGAATTTAGGTACGATATTCCCATCGGGTGGTTGGATCGTACCTTAAGACAGAGATTCTATGTCCGGATGATGTTGATTACTTTTTAATTTTTAAATCAAGCCGGTTATATTTTAATAAATGTGACCTTAGTTCTTATGCGATTTAATCCGATTATTGTTTGGTGTTTTCGGTTTTATTATGCCATACATCACACAGAAAGCGATTAATAAACAAAGCAAGAAAATAAAATTATTACAAGGCTTTACAAATACCTATATATTTTTTCTAATACAAGGAAATAAATAAAGCGATAAAGAAATAAACGGACGAAATGAATTTTTGGATTTTTAGGGACAAAAGTGTAATTTTCGGGCATTTCTTAATTATTTAACAACCCAAAAAGGGTGAAATAAATTAAATAAACATCCCAAAATCAGATTTAGCATATTCAGAATATTTTTGGGATTTTTAGTTGGTGGAAAACAATTTATTTAGATTTATCTAGCAAAAACGCTATTTTTAAGCCATTTAAATACATATTAAATTAAATAAAAATAAAAATAAAATTTAAAAACAGAATAAAGTGAATAAGTTCAGCTTCAGATTATTTGTTAATTTTTAGAAATTTTTTGGGTTGAAATCGGGGTAAAAAACGCAAGAAAAAGGCAAAAAAGGGCTAAAAACAGTTTTTGGTGGCAAAAGGCTTTGGCGACAACCTTAACCGCCATTGCTATAGCCTTGACCACTATAGTGGGAGCGGTGAAGGCTATAGCGGCGGCGGTGAAGGCTGTCGCTATAGCCTTTGCCGCGCCAAACCATTTTTAAAGGGGAAAATCAGTGTTTTTGCATCCACAAACTCGAAATCATTGAAGTTTTAAGTCGTAATTAACTATATTTCAATAGATCTAGACTTAAAACACTCAAATAATGTTAATTTTATGGATTTTGGTAAGAAAATACCCAAAATTCGCAAGAACTAACGGGACCTCTATAGGGGCAGAGTTCACCTCCATAGCTATAGCCTTCACCGCTATAACAGTAGCGGCAAAGGCTATAGGGGTAGAGGTGAACGCTATCCCTATAGAGGTCGAACTATTTTCCGACGATTTTCCAAGAACACCAAGGAAAAACCAAGAAATAACACCAAAAGCAGCAAGAACAACAACAATATATAATAAAATGAAATAAAAGATCAAGGGAACTCAGTTTTGTTACCTCTAGGCCGTGAATCGAACTCGGGAGACTCAAAATCGGACGTTGGGCAAGCATTTGATGATTTTCCTATTAAAACAGCGGCGAAAATAGTGACGGAAATAGTGACAGATTATTTGGGTGGTATTTGAGAAAAAGTCCCTAAAACCTTATTTAATCCATTTTAACCTATGATTTCTAACTGATTTTTACGTTTAAGCTACGAGATCAAGCCTAAGAACAACTGAGAATCAAGATTAGAAAGGATTAAACCCGGATTCTAGCTTTTCTTAAGCTTTCTCTCTCTAGTTCTTCATTTTCTCTCTCTTATTCTTGATTTTTCTCTCCAAAATCACTTCTCCCTTCTAAAAACTGAAAAAGTCCTCTCTCTCTCTCTCTCTCTAAAATTGGTTTAAATACCCTCACACATAAAAATCCACCGACTTAGGTGAATTTTCGAGAAAAACACGTAGCCAAATCACGAGAGGAGAGAGAAAAAAAGAAAGTGGGTCGTGCCAAGTAAACCGCCACTGTCACGGCGGTGACCGCTATAAGAGTGGTGGTCACCGCCATGACAGCAGTGTCCACCGCCATAGTGGTAATGGTGGCTGCTGCCACGGGGAGCGGGTGGCCACAACAGAGGTGGCCACCCCGGTAGCGTTTACTGCTACAAAGGGTAGCGGTGAACGCTACCACGGCGGCGGTGACCTCTACAAGAGTGGCAGCCACCATTGCTGGAGGGCAGGCTGCCACCGCCACCGCCATAGGCGGTGATGGCAGCAAAAAGGGCTGCTATGAGGTATAGGCAATCTAGGGTTAGGGTTTAGGTAGGGTTAATTAGGGTTTTTAGGTAATTAGGGTTAGGTTTAGGGCAGATTTAGGGTTTTGGCTTCCAATGCCTATATCTTTGACTACGGTTATCTGATTGAGGCAATTCTTGACATTTCAGAAGGCTCGGAGAGTCAAGAATCCAACGGTATAAACAAGACTCATTGAAAATGTTTGAATATTATATAAAATTGCAAAATAAATTACTGCGCGCGAGCAAAAGGAAACGGCTAATCCTAAATGCATGCGAATGATATTTAAGCGCCGCCAAAGGTCTGAAATCATAAAAAAAGTACTTGTAAAATGTGATCCGACCTTCAAAGAATAGAACAACTAGACTGTACAAGGTCAGAGCAACAAGTCATCATCGTTCTAAGGGTCACTGAAAAGCCCGTGCTCACAGGTACATTATCCGACTTCTTCTTATTTGCCAGCATGTCTTTCAAAAACTTCACATACATAGGCATTTATGCAAGTGCTTCTGTAAAAGGAATGTTAATATAAAGTTTATTAAAGACTTCTAGAAACTTATCAAATTGCTTAGCCATTTCATGTTGTTATGCTCTTTGAGGATATGGAATCCTTAGTTGGTAGGCTTGAATTAATCGCTTTTCAGTATTGGGCTCCTTTTTAGTAGACATGGATGGATTTTATTTTGGTTGCTCTAGGTTAGAAACTAGTTCTGCTTGCTTCACTAGATTTTTTGACTGCTCCACTGGATTTTGGTTACCCAGTGCATTTCGACTTCTAGAATGTTGCTCTTCCTTCTCAGTTCTCTTTCCTGCATTTTCATCAACAACAGCAGACCTTTTAACTTTAAAATATCACAAGTCTTACCACACCTTAGAGTCACTACTTTTCATTCCTCACTTGGGTTGGTTTCAGTGTTGCTTAGCTTCACTTCTTTATTTTTAGGAGTCGCAATGGTGGTAAGTTGCTGGAACTAAGTTTCCAGATTCTTCATGGAAGCTTGAGTTTGTTTCATAAATTGCATCATCATTTCCTTCACTTCTTCCATCTCAGACTTCTTTGGTTGTTGAAATGGTTCTGCTTGCTGCATATTCTATGTTGGTTGCTTAGAAAAACTGTTTTGAGGCTGCTAGTAGGGAACCTGATTGTTTTTATTGCTCCAGGAAAAATTTGGATGGTTGCGCCAGCCTAGATTGTAGGTATTTGAGAAGGGATTGTTCCTCTGGTTGTTCCCCGATATAATCACACTATTCTTGAGTAAGAGGATTATCACAATCAATATTTCTATGGTTGCCACCACAGAAATCACACATTGCTTGCACATTTGAGATTGCCGAGATATTTTGCTTAGCAAGTTGCTTCAAAATCAGATCCATCTTTTTGGAGAGCTTTGTAATAGATTCTTACTCCTTACTCTTACTTCTTTCTTCCCGAACAGAGTGCTGTTTATAGCTGATGTTATCTAACCTTTCAATGAGTCCATAGAGCTCTTCGGGGCAAGTTCCTCCGGATCACCATTTGCAGCAGATTCAATTTGGATCTTGTGTTGATCAAGCAATCTGTTGAAGAAATTTTGCATTTGCATCCATAATGGGATTTGATGATTTGGCACCCTTCTTAACAGCTCCTTATATCTTTCCCATGCTTCAGTAAGAGATTCATTTGGTTGCTAAATGAAATGAGTCACCTCATTTCTGAGTTTGATTGCTTGCCTCGGTGGAAAGTATTGTGTGAGAAAAGCTTGTGCCATTTGATCCCAAGTTCTTATAGATTCGGGCTAAAGATTTTTCAGCCAATTTTTAGCCTTATCCTGTAGAGAGAAGGGAAAAAGCTTGAGTCTAATGACATCATCCGAGATTGCATGATTTGTACAGAAAATATCATACACAGTGATGAACTCTTGGATGTGTGCATTAGGATCTTCTCCAGGAAAGCCTCCAAATTGAACTACTGCTTGGAGCATTCATGATGGCCTTAATCTTAAAGAGGTTTTTCCCCTCATTAGGTATCATAATAGAAGATGAGTGTCCCTCAGTTGAAGGTCTACTATATTCTCTGAGAGTTTGCCTTGGTGGGGGTGGGTTAACTTCACCCACACCTTCAGGTTGATCATTGCCATTTGGAGGATTAGGTCTATCGGTCATTCTTTGTTGCATGTGTCTTCTTCTGGCGGCTCCACTCGACCTACGGCAAGTTCTTTCAATTTCAAGGACTATTAGAATAAGGGACAGTCCAGCTCTTCGCATACAACAACATGAACAGCTTCAAAAAGAAGAAATCCTACAAGATGGCAACAAACAGATTAAACGTACCAATTTACAGACAAAATTTAAAAACTACACACATTGCTCCCTGGCAACGGCAACAAAAACTTGTTGGTTGCCTAGCAACTATACTAGATTGTGATTAGTAACACATGGCAAGTACAAGTGTCATTCCCATGAGGAGCAAGGGAAAATATTTAAACCAAGTTGCAAATCAGTGAGTTTAAGTTTACAGAATAATAAAAGTTGATTTTTAACAAAGAAAATGCTGAAAATAAAAATTTCAATGAAAAAAGAAAGTTTGGTTGCTCTTGTTTGGTTGCTCTTAACAAATTTATACTAGAGCAAGCAAGTCTAGCAGGCAGACAGACACAGTTTAACTTCTCTCTTATTTCTAACAAGTTAAAGTTCATAGATCTAGGTTCCTTACTCTAAATGTACTAAACATAGCTCTCGTGTCTTGTTTAGCTTCTTTAAAGTTTAACTTATAGATTTCTCGTCGTAAGTTATTCCTTAAGCATTAAGTCCAAGTAAGTATTCTATTTATTAGAGTTCCTAGCACTCCCAGACACTTCTCGGTTCGTTCTAGAAGTGTGTCTTATATTTAGATCCATGTTATCAATAATCCTTTCGGTTCATTAGGTTAACATTAAGTATAAGTTTGGCCTAACTTATTTTAATCTATCTCAACACAAGAACAATCAGTATTAAAATGATGTTAGAAATAAAGAGAGAGAGAGAGAGAGAGAGAGAGAGAGAGAGAGAGAGAGAGAGAGAGAGTTGCAAACCTTGGTTAACCCATCTGCCTAACTAGTTTTACCCTCCGATGGATTTAGTTAGCCATAAACATAACTAAACACAAAATATTAATAATATACATAAACATACTTAATATATATTAATAAACTTGAAAGAGAAATACAAAATTAGAATTAGAAGGAAGCCAATACCAAGCTTACCAAAAATGGCACACAATGGCAGGTTAAATAGTAGGGATTGGAAATGTCTAGATCCACCACTTGCATAATAAAATAATCCTAAGATAAGGGATTACATCATCTGATAAAAAAGTTCTTCTAAAAAATAAGAAGTGGTCCAATGAGAAATCTCCAAAGTGGCTATTAAAATAATATAACCAATCCGCTAACTCCACTTGCAAAAACGTCTCCAATGAGCTTCACAAAGTCTTCAAGAAACAAAATAATGGGTCTTTTGTGATATATTAATCTGCCACGTTATCATAGCCACCTCCTTCTTTTTATGACTGCTCATTCTACTTGCTTTGACTGTCTTTCTACTTCCTCCGCTCACCATTCTGCCTGCTCTACTGTTTTCTTGACTGCTTGATTCCGTTTTCTCCTCATTCTCTACATATTCTACTACTTTGAAAAGAAACCTGAAATATTAACAAAAAGCACTAATAAATATCACATTTTAGCTCCGAATTGGATGATTTTAAGGTTAAATTGCTAATATTTTTATGGTATAAATTGCACTTATCAAGTACATTATTATATCTTTCAAAAATATTAATAAAATCGATAATGTGACTATAAGTAAAAAAAATTTAGGTAGATTCGAATAAAATTTCTTCTATAAATGCTTGGATAATAATAATTTTCAAATGGTATTATATAACTCTAATATGTATATATATCGTAATTTAACAATTTTTTTTTATTGCTTTTAAGTGAAATTTTGAAATTGTTGTTGAAAGTTTTTTAACATACAAAAGTAGCTATTAAAACTTTACATGCGACACTAACTTTCCATTACATTACATAAGGGTCCGTGTTTCGTTCTTTGCTCAGGGCCCTGGAAATTTCCGAGACGGCCATGAGCATACATGTTAAATAATACCATGGAAGAAAATCAATCATATTTTAAAAGACCACTTGTATATATGAGGAGATTCTCATCAGCAGTGTGCAAAGCTGAAGTTAATGGGGGATCTTTTAACAGTTGATCAGTAGGCGAGAGAGAAGAAACAATTGATTTTGGTAACTGGCCCTTTCTTTAAGATTTTTAATTTTATTTTTTACCAAGTTTTTCCATGTCAGCAACAAATTGTTATGTGGATCCGACGTCGCGGAGTTTTATGAGATCCGTTAAAAAAGGTTAACTAGGTAACGGAATGCAAAGTGCTAACTTTGTAAAATATAGGTACCCGTCTTGGATAAGGAGATCGGGTCGATACAAGCCGCCTGGCTCATGCCCTTGAGAAAGAATAGCTATCGTTTAAGTCCGAGGGACCCTGCTCGGACAATATTCCAGTCGGTCTCGTTAGGACAAGCTAGAGGCACGTGGAATATCCATGCCTAAGACGAACATGATCTCGAGCCGGCCATGATCAGCTGAATAGAGATTTTGCTCCATAATAATAGGTAGACTCCGACTAGGATTCCTACTCATATATTCTCTCTAACAAGGAAGATAAATCCTAATATAGCTTATACAAGCATCAGATAATTATAGAGGAGTTATAATCTTATCATAAGTTAGACTCCCTCTACCAATCTAATTGGGATACCTCAATTGCCTATATAAAGACCCCTTTGTCAGGTTAAAGGTAAATTATTCTCATGCTCATAACTATTATTATTTTCTCAAAATCCTTACCGACTTAAGCATCGGAGGGTCCCCCACGGGGCAACCACCGATCGCCCCCAAGTTCGTGTCTGTTTTGCAGGTTCATCGTTCGATGGTTGAAGCTGTGAGACAAGAAGATCTATTTTGAAATATCCTCATTTAGGTACGATATTTTCACAAAGTACATGGACTGAAAGGGTAACATGTACGAAAAAGGAATTTAATGGATAAACTTGATATACCACATGGTCCAAAAAGGTGTTAAGCCATCATTAACCAAATCGAAATTACAAGAAGAAAAAGTGCATTGTTAAGTTGTTTAAGGATCAATTTGTATATTTTACCAAAAGTTGGTTAGTAGCCGTTGTATTTCAAGGGTAGAATAGGAATTGCACTTTATTATCTATATATAGCCGCAGCTAACAATACGCTTCTGTTTTCTTTCATAATTCTTTCAATATCAGAGGTTTCGCAGATATTAAGGTCGGGGTTTGCCTTTCTTGGTTTAAATAATTTTATATTCTTTCATAATTCTTTCTTGGGTTTTTTCTTGTCTCTTCTTTTGGCCTCTCTCAGTGTAGTTTAGATAAAAGATCGCAACTTTTGCCTTTTGATGGGACCTTTTGCTTCTTTCTCAAATTCCTTCATTTGGGTTCTTGATTTCTTGGGTTTCGAATTGAATATTTGTAGTAAATGTACTGCTATCTTTAGAATGTCACTGTATAGACCTCGAAAGTATTGGGAGAAAAGGGATAGTTTTTAAGCTTTCTTGGGGAATCTTGTCACTTCTTTTGGCCTCTCTGTGTAGTGTAGATTCAATTTGGGTCTTTCTTGAATTCATACATTTGGGTTTCTTGGTTTCTTGGGCTTTCCAAATTGAATCTTGTTAATTCTTCTACAGTATTGTCTTTGTAGAAGAAGAGTCCATGAATCTTTTCTTGTTTACTACTGGTTAATAAATACAATTTTTTTGGTGCTTGTTCAACAGAGATGGAGTGTTTTAAAAAGAAAGTAAAAAAGAAATGGGTTCAACTTCATCTGCAAAGAAGACTGCAGTTGAACACCAAGCTATTGATTCAGCAATGTCAGAAGTTGTAAAGAGGTAGGCGTTATTGATGGAAATTACAAAAGGTGACACCTTGTTGCTGTCACTATAGGTCAGAGAACCTCAATGGCTTTCTTTACAAAGCACCACAAGACCAGTCATGCCAAGTACCTCAGAATCCAAATCCTGGTGAAGGAATTACTCATACTGTATCAGGCCACATTTCTGATTTCCGTTTTCCGCTTAGGCCTTGGTTTCCCATTGGCATGATCCCATCGCCACTTAAGATTTTGGCTCCTGTTTTCCACACAACTGTTTTTGGATTCTGATTGGCCTTGTGGTGCTTTGTAGAGAAACCCATTGAGCTTCTCTGATCCTATAGTCACAGTAACCAGGTTCCACTTTGGTATTTTCCATCTATAAAGCCTACCACTTTACAACTTGATCCAACGCAGACTTCCTCGCATCCTGCAAATTAGTGGCTGTCAAACTGGACTTGGCTGGGCTACGAAAAGATATTATTCAAATTTAAATATTATGGGAGTCCTCAACTTCTTTTTTTGTCTGTGGACTTAGTATGCAAATATGTTCTTCATTATAGTTGATTTTTATCTTTCTGAACCTATGAATTACCTTAAGTTGACTTCCGATTCGAAGAGGTATCTGGGTCAAGGATAGATATTGATACTCGTTGCAGTATGTACTAGTAATGACTTAGTTTTTAGATGCAAAGCCTAGTTCATCATAGTGTATTTTTGTAATTGCAGTAATTTGGCTTGATTTTCAACTGCTACGAATGCATCTTTCATGCTGCACAGAAACTACGGTTCACTACTGTGCCACTATGAACAGATCTCAAATTTCGAGTTCGAATATCACAATTCAGACAAAAAAAAAGTACCATATGAATGATGAATATGCTAATTGACTGATATAGGTTGATGCTTTTTCCATTATAATTGATTGGGATTTTTTTAAGCCGGGTTTAATTATATGGAGCAAGGGATGAAAGACAAGGAACGATTCCAAAATGAAATGGAGGATTACAGGGCAAGATTGGAAGGGGCAAAACTAGCAAGAAATGCAGTTCCAATACATCAATGGAACCTGAACAACAACAGGATTTTGATATGAAGATGGAATCTGGAGGGGATTCACTGTATTCTGGTGAAAACAAAAGTAGTTATGAAGGTGAAAGCGAAACAGAAGAAGGCGACAATGAAACTAGTTCTGAAGGTGAATCGATACGAAGAAGATGGTAGTAAAACGATCGAAAGGACTATTGGAAGGATAGATTTATTTGGTGCGCAAATAAATGTTGATTTTGATAGGTTGAATATTGATAGTTCAGGAAATGCAGGTTACAATGAAGATGGAAGAGGTTGGCAAGGTGTTGAGATTATGAAAGCTTGGAGATCGAATATCCCAATTCAGACACAAAAGAATTCTTGTTTAAGTCAAAACAACTTGAACAGATAATCTTTTGTATCTGGATTGGGATGTTCTCCAAGCTTTTATCAACTCTCCACCTTGTCAACACTTCCATCTCTATTGTATTCTGCATTTCATGAACTCTCAATATCCAAGCTATCGAAATCAACATTCAACTGCACAACAAATAAATTTGTCCTTGTTGTATTCCTTCCGCTCGATTTGGTTTCATCTTCTTCATATTTGCTTTCAGCTTCAGAACTAGTTTCATTTTCGTCTTCTTCGTATTTGCTATAAGCTTCACAACTTCTTCCATTTTTCACCAGTATGCAGCAAATCCCATCCAATACCAGCCGTTTTCATATCTGAGTCTTGTTGTTGTCCAGGTAATTGTTGCTGTAATAAAACTGCATTGCTTGTTGCTTTTGCCCCGTAATCCTTCATTTCAGTTTGGTATCATTGTTTGTCTTTCACCCCTTACTACTGATAAACCTGATTGAGAAAATCGTAATCTATGACAACGGACACTGCATCTATAAGTATAAGTGAGTTAGTAGATTTAACATTCAAATGGCATCATTTTTATGGCATTTTGGGTTTGGTTTAGCTTGTTCCATTGTACTTGGCATGATTGGTGTTGTGGTGCTTTGTAAAGAAAGCCATTGAGCTACTCTGATCCTATAGTTACAGTTTCCAGGTATCCGCTTTCGATTTTTCCATCAATAACGCCTACCACTCAGAACTTCCTAATGATGCTCAACGAGCTGTAACAATTAAAGAGATTGACGAAAATCCAGCCAAATTATTGTAATAGCAAAAATACACTTTGATGAATCAGGCTTTGCATCTAATAAACTAAGTCATTACTAGTACATATAATTGAAACCAATATCATAATCTATGCTTGAGCCAGATACCTTTTCGAATCGGAAGGCAACTTAAGGTAATCTATCAGTAAACATTATATATGAATGTAGTCAATTTACTATGGAGCACATCTATTCAATTAAAGGTAGTACCTAAATCATTCACAAAAATCTCAAATCCAAAGACACAAGAAGAACAAAAGAAAAAAAAACAAAAATAAAAACTTGCCATCAATAGCGGTCTCCAGAGCTTCACAGACAACGCTTCCTCCAGTACACTGTCGAGAAATTGAACAAAGGCTTGATGCAGAATCAAAATTAAGGCTCTTTCTGAGTCAGGACTATTAACAAACACCTTGAATGCAATGAAGGAAACCAGAGGAGAAAACAGACTCTCAATTAACCCGCAGCTCACATAAGCACATGAACATTTACATGTATCCACCGTCAACCAATCGCAATTATAACTGAAAGTCTGAAACGATATCTCGAAATCAGGAGCCAATTAGAAGAAATCATAACATTACAGGGAAAGGAGGACAGTCAGCAGATAAAAGAGAGAGTAAAGGGAAAAGAAAAAAAAAGACAAAAGGCGAGTGAAAAAGGAATTAAAGGATAAATGTAGAAAAGGTAGGTTCGATGAAGAAAGGTCTGCAACAGAGGAAGAAGAAAGCGTTTAGCATTTCATTGTTCAATTTGGGGAAGCAAGAAAAAACGCGCGTTCAAACCTGAAAGGATTTTGACCGGTTTTTGGTTGATTGACCGGTCAAGCCGATATTTTTATAAACCACAAAAGTTTATTCAATCACTCTGACTTGATTTCAGTTTCTAGTTTTCACCAGTCGAATCGCCTGATCGGGTTTGGTTTAATTTTTTTTACTTATTTATTTGGTTTTAGTTCATGTTGTAGTTCTTCGTCTCAAAGTGTTTGACCTATCTGGTTTCCTTCATTGCATTGCATTCAAGGTGTTTGATAATATCCGGACCGTGGAGTGTGGACGGGTGCGATCGTACGATCGTCCAGAGTTTATAGTAATAGTAGGCTCAAAATTATAATTTTTTAAAATGAAGTTTAATATAAGAAATATAAAAGTTAAGACATATTCTATGCTTACTTTATTTAATTATTACTTTACCTTATTTACCATTGGATTAATATAACAACCACTCATCATATAATGAAAAAAAGTGCAATGTAATGGATACTTTGAAAAAATAAAGTAACCATAAAATATACCTAAAAGTTAATGTTATTATTATTTTTCAATATAATACTCTAATATATTTCCTAACAGACAGTAATATAATAGCATACATCAAGCAATATTTGATAAACTTAATATTGTTTGTTGTTACAATTTACAATTATTTATTGTTTCAATTTGTTGTTTATTACTAATTGATCCTTACTATATTGTTAATAAAAACATGATTTGTTGTGGCTGTTAGAGATGTAAAACAACTAAAATTAGTATGTTTTAAATCAACAATAAATCGATTACGTAAAATATGAATTTATTGGTTTTAAAAAAATAATTGAACCCTTATGAAAAGCAACCTCTGAACATTATTTAGAGGAGACCAAATTCTTTTAATTTCTAAATTATCTCATTTTTTTCCAACAACAACAAATAGAATTTATTAAGCAAGCAATCATAGGTTAAAATTATAATTTTGTAAATATTTATTTAATTTTTTAGTTCCATTTTCTTAAAAAATAATTGGATATAGTTAATTATAATTTAATTAATTAATTAAATATATATTAATTTTATAATTTAAAAATATATTTTTACTAAACAACCTAATATATTGCTTAAGTTTAATGTATTATTTGCCTATGGACTCAAAAATTTTAGGGGCCCGGGCAAACAACAAATAATCAAGGAGGAAACCATTTGCAGCTTTTCAAGTGTTATAACATTTTCCTTACCTAATTAAATACATGATGATATCTTACAGAATTTACATAGTATTACAATATCAAATTGGTAAATCTTATTATTCTAAATACGATTATTTTCGTTACAGTGATTTAACAATACGTGTATTGTTAAGGTGTTTAAGGATAATTTTGTAAATTTCACCAAAAGTTAATTAATAGCAGTTGAATTTCAAGGGTAGAATAGGAATTGTACTTTATCTGCTATAAAGCTGGAATAACCGCAGCTAACAATACACTTCTTGTTTCTCTTCATTATGTAATTTCTGTTTTCTATTGTAATTCTTTCGGTATAAGAGCTTTTGAAGATACTGATTTAAAATAATAAAGGTCGGTTCTTTTAAGCAAAAACAGGGTTTGCCTTGAGTGTGGAGAGAAAAGAAATAGTTTTTGAACTTTCTTGGTGTTTCTTGCCTCAACTTTTGGCTTTTGATGGAACCTTTTGATTCTTTCTGGAATTCATTCATTTGGGTTCTTGATTTCCTGGGTTCCGTATTGAATCTTGTTAATTTCGTAGATATATTTCCAGATATAATTATGCAATCTCTTGGTTTCTTGGGTTCCGATTTGAATCTTGATAATTTCATGGATAGATTTCCAGATATAATTACACAATTTCTTGGTTTCTTAGCTTTCGAATTGAATCTTGTTAATTTCATCGATATATTTCCTGATATAATTATATAATTTCTTGGTTTCTTGGGTTTCGAATTGAATGTTGTTAATTTCATAGATATATTTCCTGATATAATTACGCAATCTCTTGGTTTCTTGGGTTTCAAATTAAATCTTGTTGATTTCATAGATATATTTCCGGATATAATTATACAGTCTCTTGATTTCTTGGGTTTCAAATTAAACCTTGTTAATTTCATAGATATATTTCCGGATATATTATACAATGTCTTGGTTTCTTGGTGTCTTTGTAGAAGAAGAGTGCATTCGTTTCTTGTTTACTGGTTAATTTAATTTTTTTGGTGGTTGTTCAACAGATGAGAGTCTATAAAGAAAGTAAAGAAATGGTTTCAAACTATATATATCGAACACCGAGCTATTTTTCAGCGATGTCTGGAAGTTGTCAAGTGGTAGGCATTATTGATGGAAAATACCAAGGAGGACACCTTGTTACCGCCACTATAGGATCAGAGAAGCTCAATGGCTTTCTTTACAAAGCACCATTAGACCAGTCATGCCAAGTACCTCGGAATCCAAATCCCTCTGCTGGAATTACCAATACTGTATGCATAGGCAGACGACACAAAGGAGATCCTGCTTTTCCTAAATGTAACAGAAGCAGCTTCAATTTCTTCTTTGCGGAGACTGAACCCTCTTTATCCCATGGAGATAAGAAGAGCGATTGATGAACAAAGGAACAACAAGCTAAACGACACCCAAAAAGCCATAAGAAAAATCCATATGAATGATGAATCTACTAACTGGCAGATACAGATTGATGCAGTTTCCATTATCATTGATCATGATTTATCATGATCAAAGATAACGGAAGCTGCATCAATCTGTATCTTTCAATTAGTAGATTCATCATTCATATGGCATTTTGTTAAAGCTTTTTGGGTTTCGTTTAGTTTACCAATAATTATAGTCATCTCCCTGTTTGTCTTCCCGTGATAAAGAGGTTTCAGTCTCATGTGCTACTCCACAAGGAAGAAATTGTAGTAGCTTGTGTTATGTCTTAGGATAAGCAAGATCTCTCCTTTGTGTCTCGTTTTTCTTTCCGTGTCATATGATACAGAATTAGTAATTCCAGTAGAAAGGTTACCGTATTCTTGGGTTATTGGTCTTGGTTTGCTACGTACTTGATCCAATGTTGACTACCTTGGATCCAGCAAAACAGTGGCTGTCAAACTGGACTTATTTCATTTCTTGTTCATTCATACTTAACCCAATGCATCTTTTTAAAGAATCTTCACAGGGCAGCATGAGAGACTGAAGCCTCTTTATCCGGAAAGACTAGCGGGGAGATGAGTAGAATGATTGGTGCATGAAAAATGGAAATAAGCCGTAACAAAATGTCATATGAATGATGTTTCTACTAATTGACAGATACAGGTTGATGCAGTTTTCATTATCATTCATTATGATTTCTTTTCAAATTAGGTTTATATGGAGCAATGGGGTGTAAGACAGAACGATACCAAACTGAAAGGGAGGGTCACAGGGCAAGACTGGAAGGGGCAAATGTAACAAGCAATGCAGTTCCCATGCAGCAATGGATACCTGAACAACAACAGGATTCGGATATGAAAAAGGACAAATTCGGAGGGGATTCACTGTACGCTGATGAAAATAAAAGTAGTTGTGAAGGTGAAAGCGAAAGATAAGAAGGCGACAATGAAAGTAGTTCTGAAGGTGAAATCCATACGAAGAAGATGGTATTAAAACGAGCGAAAGGAATAAGGGGAAGGATGGATTTATTTGATGTTCAAATAAATGTTGATTCTGATAGCTTGGATATTGAAAATTCAGGAAATGCAGGTTACAATGAAGATGGAAGAGATTGATAAGGTGTTGAGATGATGAGAGCTTGGAGATCGAATATCCCAATTCAGACACAAAAGAATACCGGTTGAAGTCAAAACAACTTGAACAGGTAATCTTTTGTATCTGGATTGGGATCTTCTCCAAGCTTTTATCAACTCTCCACCTTGTCAACTCTTCCATCTCTATTGTATTCTGCATTACGTGAACTCTCAATATCCAAGCTATCAGAATGAACATTTAACTGCACACCAAATAAATTTACCGTTTTTGTTTTCCTCGCGCTCGATTTGCTTTCATCTTCTTTGTATTTGCTTTCAACTTCAGAACTAGTTTCATTTTCGTCTTCTTCGTATTCGTTTTCACCTTCAAAACTTCTTTCATTTCCATTATTATGCAGAAAATCCTCTCCAATTTCGGCCATTTTCATATCTCAGTCCTGTTATTGTCCAGGTAGTTGTTGCTGTAATAAAACTGCATTGCTTGTTACTTTTGTCCCTTCCAGTCTTGCCTTGTAATCCTTCATTTCGGTTTGGTATCATTGTTTGTCTTTCACCCCTTGCTATATGTATATGGACACTGCATCTATATGTATATGTCAGTTAGTATATTCAACATTCAAATGGCATTTTTTATGGCTTTCTGGGTTTGGTTTAGCTTTTTCCATTGTACTTGGCATGATTGGTGTTGTGGTTCTTTGTAAAGAAAGCCTTTGATCTTCTTTGGTCCTATAGTCACAGTAACAAGGTACCCACTCTCGATTTTCCATCAATAACGCCTACCACTCAGAACTTCTTAATGATGCTCAATGCGCTGCAACAATTAAAGAGATGGACGAAAATCCAGCCAAATTATTGGAATACCAAAATCAGGCTTTGCATCTAAAAACTAAGTCATTACAAGTACATATAATTGAAACCAATATCATAATCTATGCTTGAGGCAGATACCTCTTCGGATCGGAAGGCAACTTAAGGTAATCTATCAGTAAACTAATAACATAACAATTACTTTTTTGGATTGTATTAATAAAGAGAGGTAGGTGTTTTGTAGGTAAGCGGGGGCACCAACCTAGTTAGGACGCCCGCCCCGAAATTTTCACCTGCCTCAATCTTTTTCCTTCTAGGGGGATACAATGTTGCTCTGGGGGGTTTTAAAAAAAAAAAAACAGAACAATTACTTTTTTGCTAATTCAATAACTCTACAATCAACTAAACAAAAATCCCCAAATATTGAACTAAATGAAGATCAACAATAGAACCAAACTAAGTCATTAGCTTTTCTGTTCCTAATTCTAGTCAAGATTTGCAGGAAGAAGAAGAGTATTATTAAGGTGTTTAAGGATCATTCTGTATATTTTACCAAGAGTTTGTTAGTTGCCGTTGTACTTCAAGGGTAGAATAGGAATTATAATTTGACAGCCATATAAAGCTGTTATTGTTGGATCATAAACTTGATCCAAGTTAAAAAAGCTCAAGAAACCTAAACCAAATAAAAATGAGTCCAAGCCCACAAATCCAAATTGTAGTAAATTATTTAGATATCTTTAAGTATGTAGATTTTATTTTGTGTATGGAAAATGTATGATATGTTAAAAAGTTGTGTTAGGTTTGATGAATGGTTAGAAAGTGTGAAATATGGAGAGTTAGTTGGAATTTGTGGTAAGTAAGTGTGATATGTGAAAGGTTAGTTGAAAGTTGTGGTTAGTAATATGTTAGTTGTAAAATGTGGTTAGTATTTTGTGGTTGTATTATTTAGGTGACTTGGCTAATTTATAAGCCTTGTATTAGGATACATATTCACCAATAAATAGGTGAGTGCTTAGTTGTTTATGTATAAACAAAAATAAGAACTTCTTTAGAGAGAAAAGAAGTAAAGAGTGAGTTGTATTTTTGTATTTTAAGTGAGGGTGTTCTTGTGATATCTTTTGAGTTTAATAAAAGTTGTTCGTTTAAATGTTTTAATTTACAACAAAGTGGTATCAGAGCCGTGGTCGTGGACGAGGAGGAAGCTGTGGTCATGGACGGAGTTAGAATTACAACAACAATTCCAACAATAACTATGAGAAAGGAGAAAGCTCCACGCAAGGTCGTGAAAAAGGAAATTCGAACGCGAGGTATGATAAATCTCAAGTCCTATGCTATAATTGTCAAAAGTTTGGGCATTACGCTTCAGAATGTAGAGCTCGTAATGATCAAGTTAAAGAGAAGGTTAATTTCGTGGAGGAGAAGATCGAGGAAAAAGAAACGCTATTATTAGCATACAACAACAACGTTGATCATCAAGACAACATATGGTATCTCGACACCCATGCAAGCAACCACATGTGCGGAAAAAGAAGCTTATTCGTGGAGCTGACTGAAGAAGTAAGTGGCGATGTCTATGTGGAAGGTTAGTTGAAAGTTGTGGTTAGTAATGTGTTAGTTGTACAATGTGGTTAGTATTTTGTGGTTGTATTATTTAGGTGACTTTGCTAATTTATAAGCCTTGTATTAGGATACATATTCACCTACAAATAGGTGAGTGTTTAGTTGTTTATGTATAAACAAAAATAAGAACTTCTTTAGGGAGAAAAGAAGTAAAGAGTATGTTGTAGTTTTGTATTTTAAGTGAGAGTGTTCTTGTAATATCTTTGAGTTTAATAAAAGTTGTTCATTTGAGTGTTTTAATTTCCAACAAAGTGGTAACAGAGTCGTGATCATGGACGAGGAGGAAGCCGTGGTCGTGGATGGAGTTGGAATTACAACAACAATTCTAACAATAACCATGAGAAAGGAGAAAGCTCCATGCAAGGTCGTGAAAAAGGAAATTCGAACACGAGGTATGATAAATCTCAAGTCCGACGCTATAATTGTCAAAAGTTTGGGGATTACGTTTTAGAATGTAGAGCTCGTAATGATCAAGTTGTAGAGAAGGCAAATTTCGTGGAGGAGAAGATCGAGGAGAAAGAAACGTTATTATTAGCATACAACAACAACAGTGATCATCAAGACAACACATGGTATCTCGACACCGGTTCAAGCAACCACATGTGCAGAAAAAGAAGCTTATTCGTGGAGCTGAGTGAAGAAGTAAGTGGCGATGTCTATGTGGAAGGTTAGTTGAAAGTTGTGGTTAGTAATGTGTTAGTTGTAAAATGTGGTTAGTATTTTGTGGTTGAATTATTTAGGTGGCTTGGCTAATTTATAAGCCTTGTATTATGATACATATTCACCTATAAATAGGCGAGTGTTTAGTTGTTTTTGTATAAACAAAAATAAGAACTTCTTTAGAGAGAAAAGAAGTAAAGAGTGAGTTGTAGTTTTGTATTTTAAGTGAGAGCGTTCTTGTAATATCTTTGAGTTTAATAAAAGTTGTTCATTTGAGTGTTTTAATTTCTAATAAAGTGGTATCAGAGCCATTGTCGTGGACGAGGAGGAAGCCGTGGTCGTGGACGGAGTTGGAATTACAACAACAATTCCAACAATAACCATGAGAAAGGAGAAAGCTCCACGCAAGGTCGTGAAAAAGGAAATTCGAACATGAGGTATGATAAATCTCAAGTCCGATGCTATAATTGTTAAAAGTTTGGGCATTACGCTTTAGAATGTAGAGCTCGTAATGATCAAGTTGTAGAGAAGGCAAATTTCGTGGAGGAGAAGATCGAGGAGAAAGAAACGCTATTATTAGAATACAACAACAACAATGATCATCAAGACAACACATGGTATCTCGACACCGGTGCAAACAACCACATGTGCGGAAAAAGAAGCTTATTCGTGGAGCTAAGTGAAGAAGTAAGTGGCGATGTCTATGTGGAAGGTTAGTTGAAAGTTGTGGTTAGTAATGTGTTAGTTGTAAAATGTGGTTAGTATTTTGTGGTTGTATTATTTAGGTGACTTGGCTAATTTATAAGCCTTGTATTAGGATACATATTCACCTATAAATAGGTGAGTGTTTAGTTGCTTATGTATAAATAAAAATAAAAACTTCTTTAGAGAGAAAAGAAGTAAAGAGTGAGTTGTAGTTTTGTATTTTAAGTGAGAGTGTTCTTGTAATATCTTTGAGTTTAATAAAAGTTGTTCATTTGAGTGTTTTAATTTCCAACAAAGTGGTATCAGAGCTAGGTTGAAAGCTCGAGTCCTCCTCCCGAAAAGAATTTTTTTCCCGAGTGCGAAAAAATCGAGTTGAAACTACCCAGGCGTTGCAATAGCTAAAAAGCCTAAAAAGTGTCGCAGTAGACTGTCAAAAGTGTTGCAATATGTCCAGTGTGTTGCAAAAGACTCCAGAAGTGTCGCATCAGACTCTAGAAAGTGTCGCAATAGCTCCTGTACGTCTAGAAAAGCTACTTGAGTAAGATGGCGAATAACGTGGCATCCTTTCAAGTTCCAACACTTAACAACAACAACTATGACAATTGGAGTATCAAGATGAAGGCTCTTCTCGATGCTCATGATGTTTGGGATATCATTGAGATAGGATTCAAGGAGCCCGAAAATGAAGCCTCTCTCACGCCAGATCAAGCTACAACTTTAAAGGATTCTCAAAAGAGAGACAAGAAAGCTCTCTTCCTCATCTATCAAGCATTAGATGATGACAGTTTTGAAAAGATTTCAAGTGCAACTTCCGCCAAGCAAGCATGGGAGAAGCTACAAACCTCTTACAAAGGAGTCGAAAAGGTGAAGAAGGTCCGTCTCTAAATACTAAGAGGTGAATTTGAATCCTTGCACATGAAACCATCCGAGTCTATCTCCGATTACTTTTCAAGAGTAGCAGTCATTTCTAATCAATTGAAAAGAAATGGTGAGAAGTTAGAAGATGTAAGAATAATAGAGAAGATACTCCGCTCGTTGGATCCCAAATTTAAGCACATCATGGTGACGATTGAAGAAACCAAAGACTTGGATGAGATGACGATTGAAGAACTCCAAGGATCACTACAAGCCTGTGAAGAAAAGCATAAGAAGAAGCAAGGTATCTCTGAACAACTCCTCAAGTTACAAATTAAGGATAAGAGTGAAGGCCAAGGCAATGGTAGAAACAACTATGGCAGAGGCAGAGGCAGAGGCAGAGGATGAGGCCGCGAACGAGGAGGAAGCCGTGGTCGTGGACGGAGTTGGAATTACAACAACAATTCCAACAATGACTATGAGAAAGGAGAAAGCTCCATACAAGGTTGTCAAAAAGGAAATTCGAACGCGAGGTATGATAAATCTCAAGTCCGATCCTATAATTGTCAAAAGTTTGGGCATTACGCTTCAGAATGTAGAGCTAGTAATGATCAAGTTGTAGAGAAGGCAAATTTCGTGGAGGAGAAGATCGAGGAGAATGAAACGCTATTATTAGCATACAACAATAATAGTGATCATCAAGACAACACATGGTATCTCGACACCAGTGCAAACAACCACATCTGCAGAAAAAGAAGCTTATTCATGGAGCTGACTAAAGAAGTAAGTGGTGATGTCTCATTTGGAGATGACAGCAAGATATCGGTGAAGGGGAAAGGTAACATCCTCTTTCGGGGAAAAGATGGTAGCCACCAGTTAATTTCAAATGTCTACTATGTGCCTAATATGAAATGCAACATTCTAAGTCTGGGCCAGCTCTTAGAAAAATGCTATGATATTCACATGAAAAATTGTAGTCTTTTCATAAGAGATGGCAAAGGAGATCTAATAGCTAAAGTGCAAATGTCAAAGAATAGAATGTTTCCTTTGAACATTTAGAACGATGTTGCAAAGTGTTTGAACGCGTGTTATAAAGATTCATCATGGCTATGGCATCTTCGATTTGGTCATCTCAACTTTAGAGGATTGGAGCTACAATCAAAGAAAGGAATGGTCAGAGGCTTACCATGTATCAATAATCCCGATCAATTGTGTGAAGGATGTTTACAAGGGAAGCAATTCAGGAGAAGCTTTCCAAAGGAGACAGATTCTAGAGCCAAGAACCCGCTTAAGCTCATCCACACAGATGTATGTGGTCCTTTTAAGCCAAGTTCTTTCGGTAATAAAAATTACTTCCTCCTCTTCATTGATGATTTTTCAAGAAAAACATGGGTGTACTTCTTGCAACAAAAATTAGAAGTCTTTGAAGTATTCAAGAAGTTCAAAGTAGCCGTTGAAAAGGAGAGTGGTCATAAAATCAAAGCCATGAGATCAGATTGAGGAGGAGAATTCACGTCCAATGCATTCAACGAGTTCTATGAAGCACATGGAATCCGTTGCCCCCCTAATAGTACCTAGATCCCCCCAACAAAATTGTGTGGTGGAAAAGAAGAGCAGAACAATCCTCGACATGGCACAAAGTATGCTCAAAAGTAAGAAACTACCCAAGGAGTTTTGGGTAGAAGCAGTGGCATGTGCAGTCTACCTGTCAAATTGTTCTTCTACAAGAAGTGTATCGGGAAAGACACCACAAGAGGCATAGAGAGGAAGAAAGCCCAGAATCTCCCACTTGCGAGTCTTTGGCAGCATAGCTCATGTTCATGTACCGATTGAGAATCAAACCAAACTCAATGATAAAAGCAAGAGTTACATTTTTATCGATTATGACTCAAGCTCAAAAGGCTACAAGCTATACAATCCAACTAATAAGAAGGTTGTGATAAGCCGAGATGTGATATTTGATGAAGAAGGAGAATAGAATTTTGATTCTCAGACGGAGGACTTCAACTTTTTCCAGTTCGAAGAAGATGATCACACAATAGCTGAGCAACAAAGAGAACTTCAACAAGGTCACACCACTCTACCAACTTCTCCAACTCATAGAGACATGTCATCCTCATCATCCTCTCCATCTTTAATTAGGAGTGATGATGAAAGAACTGTGCATCGTACAAGAATCCTTTGAGAACTTTATGAGGTGACCAAACAACTAGACAATCTTACATTATTTTGTCTATTTGTGGATTGCGAGCCAATGACATTTCAAGAAGCTGTACAAGAGAAAACGTGGAGAGATGCAATGGACGAAGAAATCAAGGCCATTAAGAAGAATGATACATAGGAACTCACTTCACTTCCCAAAGGACACAAGGTGATAGGTGTCAAATGGGTGTACAAAATAAAGCGGAATGCCAAGGGAGAGATTAAAAGACACAAGGCAAGGCTTGTTGCAAAAGGCTATTATCAAAAGGCTGGAATTGACTACGATGAGGTATTCGCTCCAGTTGCTCGATTGGAAACTATCAGACTAATAATTTCTTTAGCGGCTCAAAATAAGTGGAGAATTCATCAAATAGATGTAAAATCGGCATTCCTAAATGGAGTTCTTGAAGAGGAAGTTTACATTCAGCAACAACCAGGCTATGAAGTAAAAGGCCATGAGGGCAAGGCGTTGAAGTTGAAGAAGGCCCTTTATAGGCTAAAACAAGCACCAAGGGCATGGAATAGTAGAATTGACAAGAACTTCCGAGAAAATGGCTTCAACAAATGTCCATATGAGCACACTTTGTACATCAAGATCAAAGATGGAGATGTTTTGATTGTGTGCCTCTATGTGGACGATTTGATATTCACTGGAAGTAACCAAAGAATGTTTAATTCAAGAAAGTGATGACGAAGGAGTTCGAGATGACAGACATGGGGCTCATGGCGTACTACCTCGGTATAGAAGTAAAGCAACAAAAGGATGGAATTTTCATTTCACAAGAAAGCTATGCCCAGGAGATCTTGAAAAAGTTCAAGATGGAGAATTGTAAGCCGATAAGCACACCAGTGGAGTACGGGATCAAGATGTCCAAACATGAAGAAGGTGAGAGTGTAGATCCAACACTTTTTAAAAGTTTGGTTGGAAGTTTACGCTATCTTACCTGCACGAAGATATCCTTCATGCAGTTGGGTTAGTTAGCCACTACATGGAATCGCCAACAACTACCCATTTTAAAGTTGCTAAGAGAATTCTTTGCTATTTGAAAGGTACAATCAATTTTGGCTTGTTCTATTCGGCTTTTAATGATTACAAACTTGTTGGATATAGCGACAGCAATTGGGGTGAAGACGTAGATAACCGAAGAAGCACTAGTGGATTTATGTTTTTCATGGGAGATACTGCTTTCACATGGATGTCAAAGAAACAACCAATTGTAACTTTATCTACATGTGAAGCTAAATATGTTGTAGCAACCTCATGTGTTTGTCATGCAATTTGGCTCAGAAATTTATTGAAGGAGATCAGCTTGACCCAAGAAGAGCTGACTGAGATCCTTATTAACAACAAGTTAGGTATTGCCTTAGCAAAGAATCCTGTATTCCATGATCGAAGCAAGCACATCGACATCTGCTACCATTATATGAGAGAGTGTGTTGCAAGAAAGGAAGTACAAGTTGAATATGTCAAGACACAAGATCAAGTTACAGATATCTTTACTAAACCACTGACAAGTGAAAACTTCATCATACTGACAAGTTCACTTGGGATGACAAGATCAAGTTTAAGGGGGGGGTGTTGGATCATAAACTTGATCCAAGTTAAAAAACTCAAGAAACCCAAACCAAATAAAAATGAGTTCAAGCCCACAAATCCAAATTGTAGTAAATTATTTAGATATTTTTAAGTATGTAGATTATTTTGTGTATGAAAAATGTATGATGTGTTAAAAAGTTGTGTTAGGTTTGATGAATGGTTAGAAAGTGTGAAATGTGGAGAGTTAGTTGGAATTTGTGGTAAGTAAGTGTGATATATGGAAGGTTAGTTGAAAGTTGTGGTTAGTAATGTGTTAGTTGTAAAATGTGGTTAGTATTTTGTGGTTGTATTATTTAGGTGACTTGGCTAATTTATAAGCCTTGTATTAGGATACATATTTACCTATAAGTAGGCGAGTGTTTAGTTGTTTATGTATAAACAAAAATAAGAACTTCTTTAGAGAGAAAAGAAGTAAAAAGTGAGTTGTAGTTTTGTATTTTAAGTGAGAGTGTTCTTATAATATCTTTGAGTTTAATAAAAGTTGTTCATTTGAGTGTTTTAATTTCCAACAGTTATAACCACAGCTAAAAATACGCTTCTTCTTCTCCAGTGATTTCTATTTGGTTAATGTAAGTTTGTTTTCGTAAGAGTTCTCTCAGATATTGATTTGAAGTATCAAGGTTGGTTTTTTTAACAACAATTGGAGTTTTTTCCTTTTGGGTTGATTTAATTTTATATTAGAATCCCAGTGTTTTTCCTTCTATCGCATTAATTTCTACTATGTATATAAGAATGTTCATTTGAATTCTAATGAGCACTATAATCATTTTCTTAGATCTCTTTAACTATTGCAAGTGGCCGGCGTACTAAGCGGATTTCTTTACCAAGCACCACAAGATGGTGAAAGCGACGATAATGAATGTAGTGCTGAATTAGGTGAAAGCGAATACAAACGAGATGAAAGTGAATCCACTAAAAGAAATATGGATTTAACTGGTGAGCAGCTAAATGCTGATTCAGATAGCTTGGATATCGCCACTTTAGGAACGGCACAAGTTTATAATGGAGAATATCACAGTTCACACGCAAAAGAATACTTGTTAAAGTTGTTTTGTCTGTTAAGAAAGTAGGACTGAAAATGTTTGTTATATCTAGATTATGAGCCTTGAAATTGACATGTATAAACACATTTTGCATTAATAAGAATATGAATTTGATATCATATCTTTGCGAAAAATACAAGTGCAATCACAATGTCAAGTATACAAGTTCAATAAACTTATGAAGTTCAATTTGATAGCTAATGATGCGTTAGACTTAACATTTTTTCCATTTTCATTGTTTTCTTAACATTTTGTCGATTTTTATTAATTCATGGCATCTCGAGCTCTTCAAATAACAATATATAAGAATACATCCATATAAGTGGCAACTGTTTACAGTCAATTGCATGAATGCTCTGAAGCTCAAATGGGTTCACATAACTTGGAATGGAAAAAAGCTCCATGATAAAAGGGAAGCTGAGAAGTAGCCAAACTCAGCACTCTAATACCGATGAGTACATATATGGGAATGGCTATACATTTCATTGTATCGTTTTCCAGCATCGAGTAATGTATAAAGCCAAAGGATGGTAATATGCAGACCATTGATAACAAGAGAGTCATCAAACCAAGAAAAAGCTTCCTAGGCAAGTCTTCAGTGAAATCAACTACCATTAAACTCGACGTCCTAAGCGCGAGAAAATAAAGCAAGGAAACTATAGAGAATTAAAGAGCCAACAGTCCAAAGAAACAGAACAAATCAAAGAGCGAAACACCTAAAAACACTGGGCTGTTATCTGAAGCATCAATTGCTGATGTGGCAAATGCAATTATTACAATCAATGCTGCAACAATCGAGCATGACTAGGAGGTCTTCAATAGCCACTCGCTCCCACTTACGATAAGTTCCCCATGCATTGTAATGAAAACATTATCTGGATTTGTTCCAGATACATTTTGAAGAGTTGCAAGTTCCGGTGATACTATCTCCTTCACACGCTGTTAAGGATGTTAGCTTTGTTGAACAAGACTTTTACTCTTGTTTTCTTTTAAGTTTTAATGTGATTTAGTTTTAATGCAATGTTTAGAAAAAGCCTAATGCAACTCTAGGTACATGAAGAAAACCTACTGCCTCCCTGAACTTTCAAAGTAGCCCTTAGCTCCCTTGACTTTTCAAAAGTGCACCACCACTTTCCCCCCTAAACACCATGTGTCAGCTTATGGTTGGTTTGACTTTTTAAAGATGTCATTTTTCTAATTCTCTCACCAATCAGAAGCTGACATGCAGCATTCAAGTAGAAAAGTGGTGCACTTTTTAAAAGTTGAAAGGAACAATAGGTTTTTAGGGAAAAATTCAGGTACCTGGAGATGCATTAAGCCTGATTATAGAACCATACCTTGTACCATCTATATTCGGCTCGCAAATAGGATGCTGGCTTAGGGGTATATACAATCATTTTATTTTGAAAAATTTACGGCAAGGTGTAAGGCACTATTCCCTTATTTGTCAAGCTGCAATAACATTTGCTTCATTGCTTCTGGATGATTTTCTAGCACATGTTCAAAAAATGCTACTCGCTTCTCCTCGTAATCTGACATTTCCGCATTTTTGCCTTCCATATCCAAATCGAAAGCAGCCACTGGAAATTTAATGAGGATTGCATCAGCCACTCAAAGTCTAGCTGCTATTAGAAACGGACTTTCCACCTTCCTACATTCATCATCCTTTTCCTCTACATCAAATTTCACTATGTTGTATGGTGTCCCTCTAGTATGTGGGATCCACATTATTAAATTATAAACAAAGGGAAGAAAAATCTGAAAAGAGGGTTGAAAAAGTGGCATTGGTAGGTGGCCAAATTCGATGCTAATTGGTGGCGAAATTGAAGATCGCTTAATTTACGCGTTTGTATTTCCTATAAATAGAGAGGCTTCTGCCTCAACTGAGAGAGAGAAGAAACACAGATAAAATATTATATGTGTAGAGAAACTTAGGAAAAGGGTTCCTAATAGCTGGGTAAGAGAGAAAATAGTGAGGTTTTGGGAAACACTTGAGTGCCACTATTTTGTAATATCTTGGTGTACCTACTATTATTTTATAGTGGAGAATTATTTGGAGTTTGTCCCGTGGTGTTTCCCTAATTTATTTGGGGTTTTCACGTAAAAATCTGTGTCTTTTTATTCTGCTGCTATTATTTTTTCTTGTAATCTATTATTGGGCCTAACAAGTGGTACCAGAGCCGAAGGATGCTTTATTAGTATAATCCGTGGATATATTTTTCAAAAATAAATATACCATGACGACGAGAAAATTACGACAAATCCGGTGGCGCAATCCGTTCAAAAAACTGTCGCAGATACGCAATTTGAGTGAATAGTAAAATAGTAACCTGAATAATACTATTCATATTTGGTATTTTATGAATAATCTTATTTAAGTATATGACGGGAGGCATACTGTTACTATTCTAATATACAAGTATTATTTGGGTATACGGTACTATTCACATATACAGTCACTATTTACATGAATAGTAAAATTTGTGAATAGTAAAATTTTGCCATTTTTTAAAAGTTTCAACATGGCGAATGACGGTGTAGTGATCAAATTGACGGATACAAATTATTCAATGTGAAAATCCAGAATGGAGGACTACCTCCATTGTAAAGATTTGTATAATCCAATTGAGGGTGACGACGCAAAGCCGAAGGACATGAAAGAACGGCAGTGGATAAAGTTGAAGAAGCAGACATTGGGTACAGTACGCCAATGGATAGATGCTAGCCTGTACAACCATGTGAGGAATGAAATAGATCCTAAAGTTCTTTAGAAGAAGCTAGAGGATATGTACGAGTCTAAAAATCCTCAAGGAAAAGTGTTCGTGATTCGTAAAGTCATGAACTTGAAACTGATAGAGGGACGATCAATCAGACAACATTTGAATGATTTTAAAGGATTCGTAAGCGAGTTAGCAGTCACCGGTATATCCCTGGATGATGAGATGCAAGCATGTATTTTAATGGGAACTTTACCAGATAGCTAGGATACTCTTGCGTATCATTGAGTAACTCAGATCCAAATGGTGTGGTAACAATATCTATGGTAAAGAATAGTCTACTTAATAAAGAGCTTCGTATGAGGGACATTGCCAGTACCAGTTTAAAAGCACTTGTCACAGAGAATAGGGGCTGAAGCAAGAGTAGAGGTCGTGGAAATGGAAAATCAAAAGATAGATCCAAGTCCCGAGAGAAGAGGTCATGCTACCACTGTGGAAAGCAGGGTCATCTCAAAAGGAACTACCGTTTCTTTAAACAAGAGAATGCAAACCAAAGTCAAGATAATGACAAAAATACATCTGCTACAGTCACAATAGAATATGGAGAGGTGGCTTTAGTATCTCATGGTGCAGATTGTTGTCATGTTGGAGATGCAGATACCGAATGGATTATAGATTCCGGTGCCTCATACCCTGTGTTCCAAAAAGGGAATACTTCTCAACCTATAAAGCGGGTGATTATGGTACTATTAAATGGGGAAATAATAGTGTCTAACAAATGGTGGGAATCGGCGATATCTATGTAAAGATAAGTGTCGGATGCATATTAACACTTAAAAATGTACGCCACATTCCAGATCTTTGATTGAACCTATTGTCTATTAGTGTATTGGACAAGGAAGATTATGTTTCTCGCTATACAAAACGCACGCAACAATATGTGCGGGTCAACTGAATACAGTTGGAGATGATACTTCACCAAATTTATGGCATAGGCGACTGGCGCATGTTAGTGAGAAATGGTTGAATATACTGGCTAAGAAGTCCCTCATCCCATTAGCCAAAGGAAAAATTAACCCGTGTGATCACTGTTTATTTGGGAAGCAACATCGATTTTCATTTCAGAAAAGCTCTAGAAGGAGAAATAATAAGTTAGAGTTGGTACACTCTGACGTTTGTGGTCCCATGGATACAGAATCCATTGGAGGAAGAAGATACTTTCTTACCTTCATTGATGATTTCTCAAGGAAGACATGGATTTATTTGCAGCGCACAAAGGATCAAGTATTCAAGCACTTTCAACAATTCCATGCAATGGTGGAAAGGGAGACTGGAGTGCCATTAAAGTGTTTGCACACAGATAATGGTGGTGAGTATATCTCTAAGGAGTTCTAGGATTACTGTAGTCAATATGGTATCAGGCATGAAAAGATAGTTCCTGGTACACCTCAACACAATGGCGTTGCTGAATGAATGAATCGTACCTTTGTCAAAAGAGTTAGATCCATGCTCAAAACGGCTAACTTACCTAAGTCATTTTTGGGAGAAGCTGTCAATACTGTTGTCTATCTTATCAATCAACTACCTTTAGAACCTTTGGATTTTGATATTCCAGAGAGGGTCTGGACAGGTAGAAATATCTCATACTCTCACTTAAGGGTATTTGGCTGCAAGGCATTTATGCATGTTCCTAAAGAGCAAAGGCTAAAGCTTGATGATAAATTAGTTCCTTGCACTTTTATCGGTTATAGAGATGAAGAGTTCGGCTACAGATTATGGGATCCGGTGAAAAAGAAAATTGTAAGGAGCCGAGATGTTGTATTTCATGAGAATGATATCATCGGCGAAAGATCTACAAGTGACGGTGTTATCGATATTACACCACAGAGCATTCTATTAGATGATGCTATAGAAAGAAGAATGCATCAATCAGAACAAGATGGAGAAGAAGAGCCAGTTGTAAGGGATCAAGATACGATTATAGACGAAGATACAAATGAAGAGGGTATTGAGCAGGGGGAGCCAGAGAACCCCATTCTACCAGAAGAAGAACCTCAATTAAGGAGGTCAATCAGAGAATGCTAACCATCTACAAAATACTCCAGTTCTGACTATATTTTAATCACTGATGAGGGGGAGCCTGAAAGCTTCCAAGATGTACAATCTTGTAAAGATAAAGATTGTTGGATGAAGGCCATGCTGGAGGAGATGAATTCTTTGAAGAAGAATGACACGTATGAGCTAGTGAAACTTCCTAAAGGGAAGAGAACACTCAAGAACAAATGGGTGTACAAGCTGAAGAAAGATGATGGAAACCTAGTGAGATTCAAAGCTTGATTGGTTGTCAAAGCCTTTACTCAAAAGAAAGGTATCGACTTTGATGAGATTTTTCACCAGTTGTGAAAATGAGCTCCATTCGAGTTGTGCTTGGTCTTGTAGCTAGCTTGAATCTTGAGTTAGAATAGCTTGATGTAAAGACCGCGTTCTTGCATGGGGAATTAGAAGAAGAAATTTGTATGGAACAACCAGAAGGTTTCAAGGTCAAGGGAAAGGAGGACATGGTTTGTCGCTTGAACAAAAGTTTGTATGGGTTAAAATAAGCCCCGCGACAATGGTATAAAAACTTTGATTCCTTCATGGTGAATCAAGGATACAAGAGGACATAAGCTGATCCATGTGTATATATCCTGAAATTCCCGGATGGAAAATTTATCATTCTTCTTTTGTATGTTGATGATATGCTAATCGTTGGGCCAGATGCCAAAATGATTAGTAAGTTGAAGGGTGATTTGTCTAAGGCGTATGACATGAAGGATTTAGGACCGACAAGGCGAATTCTTAGAATGGAGATTACCCGAGATCAAAGGTCCAACGGGCTGTGGTTGTCACAAGAAAAATATATTGAACGAGTACTAGAAAGGTTCAATATGAAGAATGCTAAACCAGTTAGCTCTCCACTTGCCGCTCATTTCAAGTTGAGTAAGAAATCCTACCCTTCAACAAAGAAAAATAAAGAAGATATATCAAATGTTCCATATTCTTCAGCGGTCGGGAGTTTAATGTATGCAATGGTGTGTACGAGACCAGACATCGCTCATGCAGTTAGAGTTGTTAGTAGATTCCTATCAAATCCCCAGAAGACGCATTGGGAAGCAGTTAAATGGATCTTTAGATACTTGAGAGGAACTTCAAAGTTATGTTTAACCTTTGGAGGTGGAAAGCCAGCACTTGTTGGTTACATAGATGCAGATATGGCTAGTGACCTTGATGAAAGAAAATCTACATCAGGTTACTTATTTACATTCTCAGAGGGAGCTATTTCATGGCAGTCACGATTATAAAAGTGTGTTTCATTATCAACAACTGAAGCAGAGTACGTTGCAGCAACAGAAGCAGGAAAGGAAATGCTTTGGTTAAAGCTATTCTTTCAAGAATTGGGTGTGCAACAAGAAGACTACATAGTTTATTGTTATAGACAAAGTGCACTAGACTTGAGCAAAAATACTATGTATCATGCACGGACGAAACATATTGATGTATGATATCATTGGCTCAGACTTGCCATTGAAGAAAAAGAGTTCAAGTTGCAGAAGATTCATACAAACAACAATGCTGCTGATATGCTGACAAAGGTCGTTCCAAAAGAAAAGTTCGATCAGTGCATCAAAGTAACCGGGATGGAGTGTCCCACAATGTAGTCGGGAGGGGGAGATTTGTTGTGTGGTATCCCTCCAACATGTGGGACCCACATTATTAAATTATAAAAAAAGGGAAGAAAAATCTGAAAAGAGGGTTGAAAAAGTGGCATTGGTAGGTGGCCAAATTCGGTGCTAATTGGTGGCGAAATTGAAGGCCGCTTAATTTACGCATTTGTATTTCCTATAAATAGAGAGGCTTCGGCTTCAACTGAGAGAGAGAAGAAACACAGATAAAATATTATCTATGTAGAGAAACTTAGGAAAAGGGTTCCTAACAGTTGGGTAAGAGAGAAAATAGTGAGGTTTTGGGAAACACTTGAGTGCCACTATTTTGTAATCTCTTGGTGTACCTACTATTATTTTATAGTGAAGAATTATTCCGAGTTTGTCCCATGATTTTTCCCTAATTTATTTGGGGTTTCCACGTAAAAATCTTTGTGTCTTTTTATTCTAATGCTATTATTTTTTCTCGTAATCTATTATTGGGCCTAACACGCTAAGATATCAATATTTTGATAACTTAAAAAATCATGTTTTGGGCATTTTGAACTTTGCTGGATACATCAATCCGCTCATTGATCAGTTTATACTTTCTATCCCAGGAGGAAAAGAGATTTCTTACTTGTTTCATTTGCTTTAAGATTGTATGCTTGTCCATCATGTTGTAAATGATGTGGATTAGGATCATTAATATACATTGAAGAATGATTTACCAATTCTAGCAATAGGATCAAACTTAATCTCCATCTCAACTTTTATTCTCTGAGATTATTTCTCTTCCGCAAACCTGAAATGTATTTGTGTTTCATAAGACAATGTTCCAATTAAAAAATTTAGCAATAAAATTTAATATTTTTTGAATCAAATTTAGCAACAGAAAAGAATAAGACAATAATTCTCATATTATTGTACATTATAAATATACGTGTCGTGTAACTATTAGAATCATAGAGTCCAGTCCCATTTCCAAGGTATTTGATATAATTGATAAAGAAAGTGTAAGATCTTAAAAGGGGAATCAGAAATGTGTACTCGGAACCAGGAACAATGGATGCTGGCTCAGGAGTACATGACAAAAGCATTTGATCATGGAAAGTTCTTGTTTGTCAAGCTGCATCAATATTCGATTCATTTCTTCTGGATGCTTCTGAAAATTAAGGCTCCTTTTAACAAACAACTTGAATGCAATGAAGGAGACCAGAGGAAAAAGACAGACTTTCAATCAACCAATCCCAATCCGATATCTCAAAACTCGGCACTAATTGACCAAGCCCTCGGCATTCAACTAAAACACTTTCTTGTCGCATTAAAAGTAAATCTGAAATAACTTAAAATAATTAGACACTTTCAACTTGGATCTGCAATCTCAGTCTATTCCATTTCAGACAATTGACTCGTTAATGTACATGTTTACTCGGACGGACAAATTTATGTAGATGTTTATTTGTTTAACCAAGCAAAGGCGTATAATTTGTCAGATTGTCATGGCCCTTTCTTGGACCCTGCATGAACTTGAGATAATTCGCACACCGAGCTGCCCTTTTATTATGATCTACTTTAATAAAGATATAAAATGTGCATGAAGTAAGCGTTATATTCTGGACATATGTTTACTTCCAGTTCAATTAAGGAATATCCACTTTGGAGACTATTGTCTCTTTTCTTGACAGAGAAAGAACCCATTTGTTCTTGAGCATCTTTCTTTTTATTTTAATTTACAAGTGACAATATTGTATCTCATTCTTCAACATATCTAGTAAAACCATTGCACTCTTTCCTCTATGGCGAATTTGCTTTTTACAGTTGAATCAAAACTAGTTATGCAATGCAAGGAAATATCTGTAACATTATCTTTATATCATAAGACCAAATTGTTCAAACATACTTCTCGACAGTCCACAAAACAAAGCATACAGACATCATTGGTCTTTAGAATTTCATTAGCTCTATCTAGATTACAAAACAGAAACTGATCCAAATCAACAAAGGAACATTAACTATTAGATGTTAAGTCTAAATCAATTTGGAGGCTAATTAATTCAACCAATTTGGAGGCTAATTAATTGCCAAAAAATAAGGTGGGAAGAAGGTAGTTAGTAATTGACATATTAATTGCCAATTGAGAAGTTGATGCAACTTTTCTTGCCTATAATCAGGCATTTCCCATAATTCAAATCATCAAGCAAAATTTGAGAGTTTCCTTTTGTAGAGAGTTATATTTCCTACAAAAGAGCTTAAGAGAAGTTAGGGGAGTAAATTAAGTACTTTGGGAAATACTACACTATTGGGTGTAGGGGTTAATTTGAGTGTTCCAATTTTTCTGCTAAAATCATTTTATACCTCAAGCTTGGGTATACTTGAGAGAGCTTATTGTGTTCCCATTAGTTATTAGTGGAATTGCTTTGGTGCCCCGTGATTTTTCCCTTTAAAGGGTTTTCCACGAAATCTTTGTGTCTCTTTTACTGCGCTATTTATTTTTATACTCATTGTTGCTACATCTATTTTAGTTAATACATATCACCTTGCTACTGAATTGATATACGGGTCCCAACAAGTGGTATCAGAGTTGTTGGTTCCATAAAGGTGGTTGTGTTAATTAAAATGGAAGGTTCTTCAACATCCATGATCAAATTGAACGGTTCGAACTGGTCAATTTGGAAGCCCATGATGGAGGATATATTGTACTGCAAAGATATGCATGAAGCAATCGAAGGAGACACCGCAAAGCCAAAAGACATGAAAGATCCAGATTGGAGCAAGCTGAATGGAAAGACTATTGGAACTATTCGCCAATGGCTAGATTTTAGCATGTTCGGCCATGTCTCGGTAGAAACGTTTGCCCATGAACTATGGAAGAAGCTGCAAGATCTTTATGATCAGAAAACTGCTGGAAACAAGTTGTTCTTGATAAGGAAGCTTGTCAACATGAAATACAAGGAGGGAACTCCTGTTGCCGAATTTTTGAATGAATTTCGAAGTGCTATTAATCAATTATCTTCTATGCAAACAACACTTGAAGATGAAGTCCAATCCTTATTGTTGCTAAGCTCTCTACCGAAAAGTTGGGCTACCTTGGTAGTGTCTGTGACCAAGTCGGCTCCAGATGGAAAATTATCCTTAAACCACGTTGTTAGAACTTTGCTCAACGAGGAGACAAGGAGGAAAGTTATGATTGTCGAAAGTAGCCAAACTCTTGTCATAGAACATAGAGGTCGGAGCGAAAATTGAGGTCCTAATAATCCTGACAAATCCAAAGGAGGAGAAAAATTTAGAGGCAGATCTAAGTCTAAGGGTAGGGTCAAATGCTACCACTGTGGACTAGAAGGCCATTTGAAGAGGAATTGTCGAAAGCTGAAGAGAGAATAGAAGGGTGGCTATAACCAGGAGGAAGACAAGAACACCACTGCAGCAATTGAGGAGATTGTTGTTCTTTCCTTCAGTCATGAAGAACAATGTCTGCAAGTCTTAAGTCAAGATGATACGGAATGGGTGATTGAAACTACAACATCTTATCATGCCACTCCTAACATGGAGTTCTTCACCACATACAGAGTAGGAAATTTTGGTATGGTGAAGATGGGCAATAATGGCCATTCCAAAGTCATTGGAATTGGTGACATTCGTATTAAGACTAACACTGGCTGCACACTCATCCTCAAAGAAGTTAACATGTTCCTGATTTGAGGCTCAACTTAATATCTTGTGGTGTCCTAGATCGTGAAGGCTTCGAGAATTTCTTCGGGAGTAGGAAATGGAAGCTTACCCAGAATTCCTTGGTGATTGCGAAAGGTGTCATGTGTTGTACACTGTACAAAACAAATTCAGTCATTTTTAAAGATGGACTACATGCTGTTGAAGAAGAGTCTTCATAATATTTGTGGCACAGAAGATTGGCTTATATCAGTGAGAAAGGGTTGCAGATTCTAGCCAAGAAGGCGCTTGTACCTTCGGCTAATGGTACACTATTATCTCTATGTGATTACTACCTATTCGGCAAGCAACATAGAGTGTCATTCAGTAAGTCATCAAGCAGAAACTCAAGTGTTCTCGACTTGGTGTACTCAGATATTTGTCGACCCATTGAATATGAGACCTTGGGAGGTAACAAGTATTTTGTTAATTTCATTATGCATCCCGAAAGCTGTGGATGTATTTCCTAAGAACAAAAGATTAGGTATTCCAGTCATTCCAAAAATTTCATGTTATGGTGGAAAGAGAGACAAACAAGGAATTAAAATGTCTCCGATCCGATAATGGAGGTGAATACACATCACACGAGTTAGAGAACTACTATTCTAGACATGGAATTCAACATGAAAAGACTGTACCTGAAACCCCACAGTACAATGGTGTAGCAGAAAGGATGAATTGCACTATTGCAGAGAAGGTCAGATGTATGCTTAAAATGGCAAACTTGCCAAAGACGTTTTAAGGAGAAGCAGCACGCATAGCCTGCTATCTCATTAATAGGTCACCATCTACAGCTCTAGATTTTGATATTCCAGAAAGAGTATGGAATGGAAAAGATGTTTAGTACTCTTATCTGAAGGTGTTCGGCTGTAAGGCATTTGCGCATGTGCTTAAGGAGCAATGGTCAAAGCTTGATGATAAAGCAAGTCCATGTATCTTCCTTGGATATGGAGATAAAGAGTTCGGGTACAAACTATGGGACCTAGAGAAGAAGAAGACCATCAGAAGCAAAGATGTAGTCTTTTGAGAAAATGAGACTATTGAAAGCTTAAAGAAGAATGGCAAGTCGGGACTTATGGATGACGTCATTCCCAGCCATGTTCCTTTATCGCTAAATAGTACCATTGGTGGAGATGAGGAACAAGTTTAGAACAATGATGAAATTCCAGAGCCAATGGAGGATCATGAGCAAGAAGATGTGGATGAGCAAGGGGAGCAACCCACCCAGCAAGCTGAGGCTGAACAATAGCTTAAAAGATCCACCAGGGATCGCCAACCAAAATTAAAGTATCCTAGTTCTGAGTATATTATCCTTACTAATGAGGGGGAGCTGGAGAATTTTCAAGAAGTTTTAACTCATGGAGATAAAGAATTTTAGCTGGAGGCAATGCAAGATGAGATGTATTCCTTGCAGAAAAACAACACATATGAGTTAGTTGAACTTCCTAGAGGAAGAAAAGCCTTAAAGAACAAATGAGTTTTCAAGCTCAAAAGAGATGGCAATGGAAAGTTAGTGAAGTATAAATCTCATCTAGTAATGAAAGGATTCCAACAACAAAAAAGAATTGATTTTGATGAAATCTTTTCTCCGATGGTTAAAATGACTTCTATTCGAGCAGTTCTAAGCTTGGTAGCAAGTTTGAATCTTGAGCTTGAGCAGTTAGATGTGAAAACTGCCTTCCTTCATGGTGACCTAGAGGAAGAAATCTACATGGTGCAACCAGAAGGCTTCAAAGTAAAAGGAAAAGAGCACATGGTTTACAAGCTGCAAAAGAGTCTGTATGGGTTGAAACAAGTACCCAGGCAGTGGCACAAGAAGTTTGACTATTCCATGAGTAGTCATGGTTACAAGAAGACTCAAGCGGATTCATGTGTTTACTTTAAGAGATTCTCTGATAATAACTTTATCATATTATTGTTATATGTTGATGATATGTTGATCGTGGGACAAGATGTTTCTTCAATTCGTAAATTGAAAGAACAGTTAGTAAAGTCCTTTGACATGAAGGACTTGGGTCCAGTACAACAGATTTTAGCCATGAGGATTGTTCGTGATTGAAGCAACAAGAGGTTGTACCTGTCACTAGAAAAATATGTTGAACATGTGCTACAATATTTCAACATGTTGAATGCTAAACCAGGTAGCATTCCTCTTGCCGGACATCTAAAGCTAAGTAAGGAATCTTGTTCAACAACCAAAGAAGAGAAGGAAGACATGAGAAAGATTCCTTATTCCTCCGTAGTGGGGAGTTTGATCTATGCGATGGTTTGCACAAGGCCAGACATTGCACATGCTTTTGGAGTTGTAAGCAGATTCTTAGATAATCTGAGAAGACAACACTGGGGAGCAATAAAATGGATTCTCAGATATTTGAAGGGAAGTTCAAAGAAGTGCTTATGTTATGGTGAATCTAAACCAATCCTAGAAGGCTTTGTTGATGCTGACATGGCAGGAGATCTCGATCATAGAAAGTCAACTTCGGGATATGTGTTTACATTTGTCGGGGGAGCAATTTCTTGGGAATCTAAATTACAGAAATGTGTTGCACTTTCTAAGATCGAAGCAGAGTATATTTCAGCGGCTGAAGCAAGAAAAGAGATGATTTGGTTAAAGATTCTTTGAAGAGCTGGGCCAAAAACAAGTTGACTGCATAGTATATTATGACAGTCAAAGTGCTATAGACTTGAGCAAGAATACTATGTATCATTCTCGAAGAAAAGCACATTGATATTCGCTATCACTGGATACGCGAGCAACTGGAAAAGGAGATTTTTTAGCTTGAGAAAATTCTAACAAAAGAGAACCCCTCAGATATGTTGACAAAAGTTATTCCTCGGGATAAGTTTGAGTTGTGCAATGAGCTGATCGGTATGAGCTCCAAGTAAGAGCTTATTTCATACCCCCATTGGTTTAGAGGGGGAGAATTGTTAAGTTCCAATTTGGAGGCTAATTAATTCAACCAATTTGGAGGCTAATTAATTGCCAACAAATAAGGTGGGAAGATGGCAATTAGTAATTGGCATATTAATTGCCAATTGGAAAGTTAATGCAACTTTTTTTGCTTATAAATAGGCATTTCCTATAATCCAAATTCATCAAGCAAAATTTGAGAGTTTCCTTTTGTAGAGAGTTACATTTCCTACAAAAGAGCTTAAGAGAAGTTAGGGGAATAAATTGAGTACTTTGGGAAATACTACACTATTGGGTGTAAGGGTTAATTTAAGTGTTCCAATTTTTCTCCTAAAATCATTTTATACCTCAACCTTGGGTATACTTGAGAGAGGTTATTGTATTCCCATTATTTATTAATGGAGTTGTTTTGGTGCCCGTGATTTTTCCCTTTAAAGGGTTTTCCACGTAAATCTTTGTGTCTCTTTTATTGCTCTATTTATTTTTATACTCGTTGTTGCTACATCTATTTTAGTTAATACATATCACTTTGCTACCGAATTGATATACGGGTCCCAACATTAGATATGGCGACTTTTAGAAACTTTGTGTTTGTACCGACGCTGAGGCGCTTTATTGAAGATAGCATGAGCAAGATCAAAATATAGACACAATTGAGCCAGCATAAAAATCGTCACAGGCATGCAAGTTGCAGCATATAATGGATAAGTCACATACCTCAAGTTAACCTTAAGAACGAAAACATGGCCCGCACAGAAAGAGACAAGCATAGAAGCTATGGAAGTGAAAAGTGATAGCAAACCCATAACAAGCTTCCTCGGTAGATTCATCGCAAAAACCCTTTCCTGAAACCGAGAGGTAATAATTGTCAAGAAAATGACAAGTGCTGTCAATGAAGAGCTGAGCGCTACAAGAGATGCAAAGGCAGATACTTTGAACAGAGTTTTATGTCCTAGAATTGGCTCTCCGGTACTATGATCGAGACTGCCTGGCACAGTTGTTGAAGTTGTGAAAGCAACCGCTGCAACAAGTGTTGCAACAAGCGAAGATGATTCAGACGTTTTTGTTAGCCAGGCACTGCCTTCCTTCATGAGAAAGGTGTATTCATACCAAATACAAGAATGATCAGCATTGCATCAATCATAAAACTCGTGAACTGAAGAAATGGTGTGTAATTCGGAGGGAAAAAATGCTTCTTTTGGTAAGTACCTAAAAAAAGGAAACAAATGCTATTATTTTATCAGAGAAATCAAATTGAGTTTAAAAAAACCAGTGTTGCCTAGCTCAGTGCCTACCAATTGATGAGCTATTCTCTTGTGGTGGATTTTCTTCGTCATATAAGTTTTCACTGATGCTTTTATTTCTTACTCATAAAGCTGTAAGAACACGGAAAGAAGATCACAGAGAAATGCATCTATTAGAATAGAAAAGAAAGAATATATGGTGCTTAAAAATTAAATCACTTATGACTTGAGATAAACTGAAGATCACATGCCAAAACTTCATGCAAGTTGTATAATTTTTCGGATAATCCAGATTAGTATGGCGTATTAGGTCGTTTCGATATTCATAATCCAAAGGGTCAAATGTTTCTTCCTGATGCTTGTCAACTATCATATCTGTAACTTATCAAAGAAGAATACCAAGAGGAAAATTTGATGACTAGCAACCACTTAATAAATAATTAAATGAAATAAAAATCCTTACAGCGATAGATCAGAAGGTCAAATGGTGGAAGACGACTGCCACTTTTAAAAGCATTCGATTTTCCAGCTAAAACATGGAGAGGAGACTATGTTGGATGGAAGAGGAAAATAATCAAGCAAAAAATGCTCAAAACATAAAAATGAGTAATTCACACTAATTTTATTACAATACACTCATAAACTCTTATTATTTTTTCACTCTCTTATACTCTTTAAAATAGCAAATTACATTGCCTTATATAGGCATTTGATGAATTCTGCAATGACCCTATCATTTTCTCAATAATTTAATCTATTACAAAATTCAAATTTAGGTTTAACAACTTACTTTAATTTTTCACAAAATCCAACTAACAAATCTTACAAAGTCCAAGTCTCCTAATAATCCAAGTTTCCTAACAACGTAACAATGTTTACCAATTTTTTTCGAAGTCCAATTTAGGTGGCTGCCTATTTTTGATCTTTTTTTCACTATTTTTATCAAATTAAGTTTAATAATTTTAACATTCCCCCGTAAACTTAATTATCCGTTATTCCCAATAACGCTTGCAATTAATTGAAGACATTATACTTTAATGGCTTTGTAAAGATGTCCGCTATCTGATCTTGTGTTTTGACATACTTCAATGTGACTTCCTTCTGCTCAATACACTCTCGAATGAAATGATACCTTGTATCGATGTGTTTGCTTAGATCATGGAAGACAGGATTTTTTGCCAACGCCAATCCCGATTTGTTATCGACAAAAATATTCGTTGGATCATGTTGTGTCATTTGAAGTTCCGTTAATAGTCTTCTCAGCCATATTGCATGACACACACATGATGTTGCAGCAACATATTCAGCTTCACATGTTGACAACGTCACTATAGGTTGCTTCTTTGAACTCCAAGTAAATGCCGTATTATATAGAAAAAATACAAACCCGCTTGTACTTTTTGGTCATTTTTATCACCAGCCCAATCATTAGCACTGTAGCCAACTAATTTGAATTCGTCAGATTTTGAATAATGCAATCCAAAATTAGTTGTACCTTTAACATAGCGGAGTATTCTTTTCGCTGCATTCCAATGAGACTCCTTCGGTTCTTCCATGTATATGCTCACTAGTCTAACTGCATACAGAATATCTAGCCTTGTGCACGTCAGGTATCTCAGACTCCCGATCTAACTTCAAAAAATTGTCCAGTTCACCCTGACTCCATTTTCATCCTTGGTCAATTTCAAACTGCATTCGGCCGGAGTGCTGACAGGGTTGCAATTTTCCATCTTAACTTTCCTCAAGATCTCTTTGGCGAAGCCACTTTGACAAATAAAAATTCCATCATCACTTTGCTTCACTTCAATGCCAAGATAGTATTGCATCAGGCCAATATCAGTCATTTCGAATTCACGAGTCATTGTCTTCTTGAAATCATTAAACATTTGAGGATTGTACCCAGTAAATATGAGATCGTCCACATATAAGCAAACAAGCAATATGTCTCCACCTTTCACTTTCACGTATAAGGCATACTCGTGTGGGCACTTGACAAATCCATTCTCACAAAAGTATTTGTCGATGCGGCTGTTCCAAGCTCTCGGTGCTTGCTTAAGTCCGTACAATGCCTTCTTCAGCTTCAACACTTTTTGTTCATGACCTTTGACAATGTAACCAGGTGGTTGTTGGTCCTCCAAGTATCCATTCAGAAATGCTGACTTTACATCCATTTGGTGGATCTTCCATCCATTTTGGGTAGCGACTGAGATCGCCAGTCTGATAGTCTCCATTCTTGCTACTGGTGCAAATACTTCATCGTAGTCAATACTAGGTTTTTGACTATATCCCTTTGTGAGCCTCGCTTTATGTTGAATGATTTCTCCATTTGCATCCTTCTTTTCCTTAAATACCCATTTGACTCCAATGGGCTTTTTGTCAGCTGGAAGTTTGGTCAACTCCCACGTCTTGTTTTTCTCAATTGAATTGATCTCCTCCTCCATGGCTTTTCTCCATTTCTCATCTTTCATGGCTTCTTCAGCATCAATAGGTTCACTATCAATAAGATGACAATAAAGAGTCAATTCTTCATTGAGCTCTCTAGTTGCATCATAAAGATCTTCAATAAGACAAAATTTTCTAGGTCTTTCTCTTGGACTTTGACTTTCATCATCATCGTGTCCTTGAGATACAATTGGAATGGGACCATATGACGTCGATGGTTTGCCTGGCTCCTCCACATCTTGATCATTGTTTTCATCCATGGTGAAAGGATAAAAACTGTAATTCTTCTGCTTGTCATTATTCCATTCCCAAATTGCTTCCTCGTCAATAGTTACATCCCTACTGATGATCGTCTTCCTTGTGTTAGGATCAAACATCTTATAACCTTTTGAAAATTCTGAATATCCTACGAATAAGTATTTTTTACTATCGCCGTCCAGCTTTCTCCTTTCTTCATCTGCAACATGAACATGTGCAACACTCCCAAAAACACGAAAATGAGAGATATTAGGCTTTCTCCCACTCCATGCTTCTTGGGGTGTCATATCCGACACACTTATTGTTGGAGATCGGTTCAAGATGTAGACAGCACAATCAACAGCTTTTGCCCATAACTCTTTGGGCAAATTCTTGCTCTTTAACATGCTCCTCACCATATCTATCACGGTTCTATTCTTTCGTTCAATAACACCATTTTTTTGAGGTGATCTCGGGACTGACAAGAAATTATGGATTCCTTGATGCTCGCAGAATCTTTTGAATTCATTTGACATGAATTCTCCCCCTCTGTCGGATCTTAAAGCTTTGATGTAATAGCCACTTTCTTTTTCCACCATAGCTTTAAACTTTTTAAATGCTTCAAAAACTTCTGATTTCTCTTTCAGAAAATAAACCCATGACTTTCTGCTATAATCATCAATGAATAGCAAGAAATATTTGTTGCCTCCCAATGATACTGGTGTCATTTGCCCGCAGACATCAACATGAATAAGCTCAAGGGGAGCCTTTGCTTTTGACATGGACTCTTTTAGAAAACTAGTTCTAGAATGTTTTCCAACAAGACATCCTTCACAAAGCTGATGGGGTTTATTAATCAGCGAAAGACCATGTACCATCTTCTTTTGGCTTAGCAATTTCAACCCTCCAAAATTGAGATGACCGAATCTCAAATGCCAAAGCCAGTCAGATTCTTTCACGCAAGCTTTTAAGTATCTTGCTACATCCGTCTTGATGTTGAGAGTGAACATTCTATTTTTTTTGACATTGGTACACTAGCTAGCAGCTCCTTCTTTTTGTTTAACAGCACTAACTTTCGGTTCACCATGTGAATTTGTAATTTTTCTCGAGCAGTTGTCCAAAACTTAAAATGTTGCTTTTCATGTTTGGAACGTAATAAACATTGCTGATGAATTGGTGCTCTCCATTCTTTAAACGAATAAGAATAGTTCCTTTTCCTTGAATAGGAACTCTTAAGGAATCCCTAAAAACAACATTACCACTGAATGACTGGTCCAGCTCTACGAACATTTTCTTATCTCCACACATATGGTTACTTGCACCATAATGAAGATACCATATGTTGTTTTCTTGACTGTATTCACCTTCACGGGTTAGTAATACCATGTCGGTTACGTCCTCTTCTAGAATGTTGTTCGCCGTTTCCTCTGTTTGCTTTAGTGGGCTCCAACATTCTGCTGCATAGTGGCCATATCTTTAGCAATTGTAGCATTAAACATTGGACTTGTCACATCCATCATTATGTCTCCAGTTTCCTCTTCCTCGTCCACGTCTATGACCACGACCTCTGCCTTGTATGGACTTATTATCTCTATTATTATTTTCACCTCTACCAAATGGTTGATTTCTGCCACTTCCACTTCCTCTTCCATTTCCTCCATGGCCTCTACCACGTCCTCGTCCGTAATGGCTAGAATCCTGGCTACTTTCACCTTTGACTGAAACCTTTGCTGCCAAGACTTGTTCTACAGACTCTTCTCTTTGTCTGTCTAGTCTCTCCTCACTTGCTTATAATGAGCCAACTACTTCATCGACGGTCATTTTAATTATATCCCGAGATTCTTCTATTGCCACTACTATGTAGTCAAACTTTAGTAGTAGTGACCTTAGAAGTTTTTCAACAACCTTGGATTCTTCAAGATTTTCTCCATATTGTCGCATTTGGTTAGCGATAGATTTTAATCATGAGGAGTAATCTACAATCACTTTTGTCTCCTTCATCTTTATCATCTCGAACTCTCCTCTCAACATTTGGAGCCGAACTTTTTGTACTTTCTCCTCTCTTTAAAGAGAAACTCGTAGTATATCCCAAACTTGCTTGGAGGTCATCGCTTCTGCTACCTTCTCAAACATAACATCATCTAACCCTTGATGGATGATACTAAGAGCCTTCTGGTCATTACGACGACTATTATGCAAACTGTCCTTTTCGGCTTGCGACAGTTGTGCATCTGCAGCTGGGACTTCATAGCATTTTTCAACAATATCCCAAACATCTTGGGATCCTAGAATGGCTTTCATCTTGATACATCAATTTTTGTAATTGGTTTATGTAAGTTGAGGGAAAACGAAGGAAACACCGCTGAGATTCATTTCTATATAGGAAAATTTTTTACAAAGGGTACAGGGGTTGTTGCAACGCTTTTGAGTCTATTGCGACACTTTGGTGCGTCGCTATAGCTCCAGACAGATTTTGCAAGGAGAGCAGCAAGGGAAAATATTTCCTTGCAATTTTAGATGAATTTGAAAATTTTCTAGAAAGGAAGTTCAGAGGCTATTGCAACTTTTTTGAGTACTGGCGACACTTTATGCTAACTGCGACACTTTCTGCATTTTTTTGCAACACTTCGGACAGCCTATTGCAACACTTTTTGGGCTGCTTCTGAAACTCTTTAAACATGACTTTTTTACTCGGGGATTTTTGGGAAGAGGATTGGATACGAAATGACTCTGGTACCACTTTGTTGGATGGAAGTGGAAAATAATCAAGCGAAAAATGCTCAAAACATAAAAATGAGTAATTCACACTAATTTTATTACAATACACTCATAAACTCTTACTATTTTTTCACTCTCTTATACTATTTAAAATAGCAAATTGCATTGCCTTATATAGGCATTTGATGAATTCTGCAATGGCCCTATCATTTTCTCAATAATTCAATCTATTACAAAATTCAAATTTAGGTTTAGCAACTTACTTTAATTTTTCACAAAATCCAACTAACAAATCCTACAAAGTCTAAGTCTCCTAATAATCCAAGTTTCCAAACAACATAACAGCTTAACAATTTTTTTCAAAGTCCAATTTAGGTGGCTGCCTATTTTTAACCTTTTTTTTCATTATTTTTATTAAATTAAGTTTAATAATTTTAACAGACTGACTAGTTTCATTCACATAGCTCACCAAATTCGGATAGCAGCGTAATATTTCGCATGCCAAACAAAAATATTTTGAAGAGATGGCACAGTAAAGTATGGTATCGCCATTTTGCTTCCTGCACAAGACATAGTCGACATCTTCATGTGGTTGTTTGTGAAGAAAAAACAGGCAGAGGAAAACTTGTTTCTTGCCATGAAGAACAGCCATGAAAAGAGGAGTTTCCCTTTCAAAGTTTCGAGCTTTAACAACATTGGGGTCGTGCTTTACGAGACAATGACACATTTGGACATCCCCAATTGCTGCAGCGAGATGGAGGGGAGTGTTGCCTTTCTCATTCTTGATGTGTAGGACAGTTGGTGCATTGGGTCCAATGATTTGGAAAAGTTTTAAGACGACCTGAGTTTGGCAATCAGAAACGGCGAGATGGAGAGTAGTGTCTTGTGTTTTTGTAAGTTTATCTGATTGAGGATTTGGATTGTTCTCATGAGCTTCAGCAACTTTATCCCAATTGCCTTGAATTGCACTTTCAAATAATTTTTGTTCTTCCTCCATTTCCTATACTTATTATGTTGTGACTGTTCTCCCTCTTTTTTATATCATCTTAAATTGTTACCATCAGTAAACTAATAACTTCTCTGCTAATTGCTTACATAGGTCAGCTAGCATGATAAAGATTTGATTCCCAATCAGTACTTTACTTTGATTGTCAAAGAAGCAATCTAATCTTCTTCTAATTCTTAATTCTTAATGATAAAAAATTAGTTAAATATGATATATAAATATATATAATCATTAAATTATTATTCATCAGATCGGGGTCGGTGTTTATACAAAAACCAAGCTTAACACATATAATTTTGGGCTTTAGCAGGCTTGTCTCGAGCACGGCCCACACTGCCTCTTATAACTATTGATCACATTGCCTCTTATAATTCTTTTTTCCGTTTGCGTGTTTCAATTCGTAATTGTATTACTGCTGATCTGATCATATATAGACCCAGTCAAAATTTCCTAACATGGTAAAAAGATAATGTCTACTGATACACATTCTCTACATGAGTTTGAAACTAACCTTAATTACTGCTCAGCAGGCAAATGGAAGTCCTCACTTTTTTCTGGATAGAAGGTGCAAGAGCAACAACAGAGCCTGCTTCATAAGAATAAACTGAATTCCAACCAATTTGTTCCCAAATACTTTACGTTGCTACTGTATATACCTGCTTTTTTGTTCCTCATGGCCATTGCTCCATACCATAAAATGATTTATGTGTCAGGCCCAAAAATTTTCCATTTATTTCCCGATACTCTAAATCAGAACTATCAACAATACGTTTACTGTCATCAACTATATAGTGACAGAACTCGTGTCTACGAGTGGCTTGAATTGCAATAGTTTTGTAAGGGGGCCAGTTATGACAGATGTACCACATATCTCTTTCGCTGGTTGGACATGCTTCCATTTCAAAACATCCCAATATTCCATATCTCTGTATAACCTGAATAAGCTGCTCTGTTTAGGAGTCCAAACATAAAAGTCCATCCAATCCCTGTCTAGAATCTCCATTAAACCCCTGAGCTTGAGGAATATAATGTAGAGGAATCCGCACCCAAGGTGCTTCCCTGCTCATATCCCCATAAAAAATGGACACCTTATTTCCGATATGCCTCAGGCAAGCAACTCATACACTAGGTTGTCAAGGTCAACCACTCCATCTGCTGAAGCTCCTAACCAATCATCCTCTGAATTATTCTCCCTGTAGACCTGAAATTTAGGAAACAAAACATCATTTCTTGTAATCAGTTTATATTTTACTCTCTTCTTTGATGTTGCTCCAACACTATCAGCTGGACCCTTGACTGAAGAACTGAACAAGTGTCACCTTGTAGAAATTTAAGAAGTTGAGAATGGCTTGAATTCTATTTCGAGGGCTGATTGTAGTGCTCAGAATCAACAATGGAGCTCCAGCTTGAGTAGTTTATTATGCTTCTTGAAGTCAAAGAAAATACAACAATGGTAAAGCTACTATATGCCAACAAGAAAGTTAAAATTTCAGTAAAGCCAAAGACACATTCTAGTTCAGAGAAAATAATCACTAATATATATAACATAGAATCATATAATTCACAAAACAAACAACATTGAAGAAACTCTTTCTATAAATATGTATTCTGCATAACTGTTTCATTGGTTTATGTAATCTGATTAGAGAGAACACGTGCAGCATTTCATTGAGAAACCCTTAATTCGGAGTTCAGACGAAATAATTTTTTCAGTGAATGTTGTTATGTGGTTTGAAGGTGTTTATCCAGTGATTGAGCATATGTGCAAAATTACACTCCGTTGGAGAAACCTGTTGCTCAATAATTTAATATAAAGGTAAAAGAAAGCATTTCAAGCTCAATTTTATATCCACATAGAAGAACACCATTAAAGACATAAAACTGCGTTAGTACTTGATACTTCACCTCTCATAATTGAGACTAGTTGTAGCATTTGCTTGTCGATTTGAATCCATATTCTGCTTCAGGTTGTACCAATGCGGATTTTTTTTTATTTGAAGGTTGAGTACCGGAGCCCGGCCTCTATTTATTAAAAGGAAAGAAAAAAAAAACAGAAAAGGAAAAGAAAAACAAAAGAAAACAAAACATAAAAACGAAAGATCTTTTTATGAAGGAGATTAGTATCCTAGCTTATGACCACACTGAACTTGCTCCCTAGTAGCAATCACTAGTCCTTTCTTTTTCTTGACTGAAAATGGTTTCCAGCCAGAACCCGTGCTATTGGAGGCGCTATCAACAGGAGAGTCATTAGAGGATTGCAGAGCCTGCTCTTCTAGAGACTTACCATGTTGTAAACATACCTCCAAATTGATCCCATCAAAATTACGGTCATCCAAAGATTGAAAAGCATTCGCTGTTGAAACTACTGTAGCATTTTTATTCCTCTTCTCCAAATCTCGTTGTCTCGGTTTGCTACGTTGGAGGAGTGCCAAATTATGTAGAGCAAATGCATCCACATTAATATTTTTAGAATCATCGTCACTTTCTTCACAGTCGTCCGCCCAAGAGGTGGTCTTACTCTTTTCCCTTCTTAGCGGGCTTTCCTCAACCCGTATTTGTCTAGCTTGGGCAATGGTATTGTCTGGGGCAGCCTCTTATCCGTTATGATCTTGCTGATTAGGAACTAAAGTCTTAGTTTGGAGATCCTCCCTAAGGCGTTGTTGAACCTGTTAAAATTCAACAATGGCGGTCCCCTTCTCAAGAAGATGAGATTCCCGATTAACTTCCTTCAGGCCTTCCTCCAAATTGTCCTTTGGTTTTGCAGGTCTAGGTACTTCCTTTTTCCAAGCCCCGGTTTCACCCTTCGTATCATGCTTATTCTTGCGGCAATCCTTCCATGTGTGTCCGATGGAAGACCAAATTTTACAAAACTTAGGCAAATTCTCATAGGCAATATCCACCCAAATTTGTTTTTCTTCCTTTTCTACTCCAATCGTACTAGGTAACGGTTTAGCAAGATCTACATCAATAAGGACCCTAGCGAAGTGCCCGAAATCTCCATCAACTGTGGTCTTATCGACCCTCAAAAAAACTCCAACTCCTTTAGCAATACAAGCTAAAATTGAAGCATCATAATATTCCCAAGGTAGAACAAGAAAACATACTCATACAAGCGCTCGTGTGGTTTTCTGTTCCTCCGGATTAAAATCAGGTTGCCACGGCTAAATTCTGAATATGCCAGGCTTCAAGCCCAAAGTTCCCCTATTCAAAATCTTAAGCTTTGCAGCTTGTGAAAAGAGGAGGACATGGTAATAGCCCTTACCAAGAGAAATTAATCTCCAAGTCTCATGCAAACCCTAAACAGCGGTAAGTCGCTCTTTTAAAATTGGAAGTTTGTAAGGCAAATCTCCCTTTTGTAGGACTAATCGACCAATCAACGAATTCGAACAAAGAGCCAATCACCTTTCAAGAAGATCCTGAGGGATCTTGACAGAGGTAAATCCCCCTTTCTTGATAACAACAGCCGACTCAATAGCTTTAGGGGTAGATGAATCAGCCAAGCCACAAACAACATTAGCGAAACTCACAGGTTTTACTGGCGAATTTGATGTGGCTTTCACAGGAGGTTTTGCTGTCAATTTTGCTTTGTTATTACAATAAAAGGCAAGATAAGAATCATCCATGGTGATTGGAAAGAATAACAGCAGAAACGGCGGTCAAGATTGGCTGGAAAATGATGAAGAGAGGCTGCTAGGGTTTGGCATCTCTCTGCCACCCTTTTTCCTTTTTTCTACCAATGCGGATTTAAAACTACTATGATATAGAGAAGATAACAAAACCGCCAGGGGTGATCGAAAAAGTTGAAAAATAGATTGAATGAAGAAGAGACTGAAAAGGATGAAGAGAATTCCCAATTCATTTAACACTATAAGCTATACAAGCCATTCCTAAGAAAGTTTCACAAAACAATCACCTGATCCTATAGAAAAAGGTTACAATTCCTTTTTCGCATACCAAATTATGGTTTCCAGTTTCCAAACCCAGCTGTGGTTCACTCGGTGATGGCGACCGGAAGAGCTGGCGGAAAAAACATTTTGGCTCTGCTTGGGAGTAAGTTTTTGAAGAATTATAAAGGAAAGGAATGTAAGGGAAAATAAAGTAAGGGATATAATTTAAAGGCAGTGATATAATTTATAAATTATGATGTTTGGGAAGAAGGGATTGGATTTTAAAGGAAAATATGGTCTAATTACTTATGTAACATTAGAATTGAGAAAGTGATAAAGTTGGTAAAATAGAAAAAGAAAAAGGTTAAAATTATAACAAAATTGGTTTTCCCTCCACATTCCACCATTTTGGTGGAATCAAAATTTTTTAGTTTTAAAGGAATTGGGGGAAATTGAAATCTCACCAAATACCATCCCATGGCTAATATTCATGGTCCCAAGCACGTGATTTTGAATCCACCCAACTCCCATCCCATGAAAACCATCCTCCCAAGCAAAATCTCCTTGTAAAGTAAAGGAAGGTATATCAAGGTACTTGCTTGGGAGGAAGAAGGGTGAACAGTGGAAGGGCTTCTGAGAGGAGCCCTCTCCTCCCATTTCCAGTCAAAGCACCTATTTTGGATTCCACCAAATAGGTGGAATTTCGGGGGATGACAAAAAATTTTCATTTTTGGTATTTTCTTTTCCTAATTATTTCTGTCCTTTCCTTTTTCATTTTTTGTAATTTTTTCTATTACTTAAGGATATATAGGTAATTACATCTCTACTTGACTTTAAAAGTCCATACATTCTTCCTAACCACAATTTCATCGATTAAATACCTTTTTAGTTCTTATTCTATGACCTGAATGCTCTTTTTATGTCTAACCTATTGAAATTATCTATTTGGTGTCCGACATATTGATTTACTGCCTATTTGGTGCCCGACCTCTTTAATTTTGGTACATTAAGTGTTCATCTAACTCTACAAAAAATGTGAAATACATATATTATCCTTCGGAGCATGAATATATTTCAGTGATCATGCATAGAAATATTAACCTTCAACAATCTCTGAAGCCGTTGCACTAAAATCTGTTATGTCAGACACCAATTAGGCCGTAAATGAATACGTCGGGTACCAAATAGGCAATTTCAATATGTCGGACACTAAAAGGGCATTCAAGTTATAGAACATGACCCAAAAGATATTTTAGTCATTATATTTCTATCAATTACCATCCTTTATTTTGCCATCCTCTCATTTCCTTTCCTTTATGATTCTTACAAAACTTACTCCCAAAGTTTATAAGGTTTATCCGTGAAGGAATTGGGAGGAAATAAACCTTAAATATATTATGCTACTTTTCAATTCGATCATTGTCTATTTGGTTTTCTTTGAATTTCACACATCTTTGTTCTGTTTTCATTTTAATTTCCAAAGTTTAGATAATTTTTTCTCATCACATGGATCATGTTATTTTCGAGTCTAAAAGAAATGTTTTTTTTGAAAACCCCCTAGAGGAACATTGTGTCCCCCAGAAGGAAAAAGATTGAGGCAGGTGAAAATTTCAGGACGGGCGTCCCAACTAGGTTGGTGCCCCCGCTTACCTTCAAAACACCTACCTCTCTTTATTAATACAATCCAAATTCTGCTCACAAGATGAGAGCATCATTGGACATCAAATACAGCCTAAAGGTGATACGGAAATAAATCTGATCCCAACAAGTCACGCCTATGACAATGGAATGCAACACTAAGATAACAACTATCTAGTGACAACTGAGTAATAAGCTCGAAACAGTAAAGGCATAAGAAACAACAAAATTAAGGTTCCGCCGCCTATACTTGAAGAAGAACAAGCAAAGATGAATGCAAGACCCAAATGATCTTCTATGCCTAAGACTCCTTCGAACACAAACTTGTTACTCCTTTACCAAATAGCCCACGCAATCATCAACCATAAATCCATACCAAACTAGTAGCCGAGTCCCGTGGTAAAGTTTGCATGCCATAATACTAGGAAATCAACTCCCTTCAGGGGAATTGTCATTGAAATCCCTAGCAGCAGAAAAACTTGAGCCCATATACGATAGCTACCCAAACAATGAAACAAAGCGTGATCCATTTATTTCAGTCTCCTCATAAAATGGACACTTATCATCCACTACTGCTTGGCATCCGCGGCGGAATAGAAAAACCTTCATCGGAAGGCGTCTATGAAACAATAACTAGCTGAAGAATTTAAATTTAGGAAGAAGACACGTGTTCCAAACTAATATGTAATCCATTTCCGGCATAGTCCATTGGGGCGTCCTGTAAAACCCCGAACAAAAAGAGGCGGCTGAAAATACATTATTATCTCCCAGATCCCATACAAATCGATCCGCCATCCCCTAAAATGCAATATATAGTTGCTGTCCCCAAGTGCTGTCAGCCCCATCTCCTATAAAAAACGCCGGGCATGTTTGGTAAATCAAATTCCGAAGCTCGGTGCACCTCTCTCTACTCGAAATCCTCAGATTATGTTTCCAAAAATGTCTAGAGAATGCTACTGCACCAGAAATTAAAAAACACCCATCTCGAACCAAACAACTTTTTCTATTACATAAGAGATACAAGTCTGGGAAAAGGATAGATAACGACACATTTGTCTTCCAATTATCGTATCGAAATGAGCCGCAAGCCCCGTTTCCCACTTTAACCCTCACATTCGATTTAAACAACTCCCAGAAGGATTAATTCTTTACACAGCACGATAAAATGTCACACCAAACATATGAAAGGCGTGAACTCTCAATATTTTCAAAAGATTTCCATGAGTCGAAGCCATATCTACGAATACACACATCATACCATAACGATCCCTGCCCATCTACTCTAGCCCGCTATTTCTATTTCAGCAACAAACTGCAATTTACTAGTCTGAGATCCCTAACGTATAGGCCCCCTAGATTTTTTGGTAATATAATTGTCTTCCAACTCACTTTACAGATCCCTCTAGAATCCGCATCACCTTTCCACAAGAAATTCCTCATCAATTGCTCAAGCTTATTATTAATTAAGACCGATATCTTATTCAAGGATAGCAAATAAATCGGGATAGATGCAAGAACCGATTTCAGAAGGACCACTATACTAGCATACTATAGACACTGACCTTTCTAACTTGACAGATGATTTTAGAACTTACCAATCAATAAGTTCCAATAAGACACCGGGATGCGCCTCGTACTGAGAGGGGCGCCTAGATAAGTAATAGGGAATTTCTTAATCTTGCAGCCCATGATCTCCGCACAATGATTCAACATGGCGTCCTACACATTATTATCCATAATTGATCTCTTAATAAAATTAATTCGCAAACCTGAAATCAGCTCAAAGCAGCGCAATAAACGGATAAAGATAGGTAAAAGGGACTCATCTGCAGGTAAGAAACACATCGTGTCATCCGCAAATTAAAGAATAGATATATCTAAATCTGACCCATCAACCCAAAACCTAGGCAAAATGCCCTTCAGGACACGTACATTGATAAGCTATTTAAGACCTTCCACAGCTAAGACAAAAAGAAACGAAGAAATGGGATCACCTTGTTTAACCCCTCTACCCAAACAGATCGGGTCAGTTGGGCTTCTATTGATAAGGACAGATGATACAGAGTTATCTCTACATGCCGCCATCCATCTAATCCATTTATCAGAAAAACCCATCCTCTTCAGTACTGAATCAATATAAGACCAAGAAACACTATCGTAAGCCTTATGGAAATCAAGCTTAAGTGCTACAAAGGACTAACCACGATAGTGGATTGATTGGACCACTTTCGAGGCTATAAACGAGCATTCATGAATATTGTGGCCTTTAACAAATGCAAACTGGTTATCTGAGATCAGTTGAGGCAACAACCTATAACCTCTTCGCGAGCACTTTTCACACAATTTTATACATACCATGGATAAGAGCAATCGGTCTATAGTTTCCCATCAAAGACGACCCAGGAACTTTAGGGATCAACACAGTAAATGATGATTTAATTGAATTAGGCAAACGATCATACCTATACAATTCGCTGAACAACACTAGCACATCTGTTTTCAGTTCACCACAGAAGCGTTTATAAAAGAAAAAATTAAATCCATCCGGACCCCGGAGCCTTACCTTCTTGACAAGCATAAACTGCATCCCACACTTCAGCCTCATAAAAAGACTCAACTAACTGAATATTGGCTGCCTCATCCACCATACGGAAATTCAGCTCACTCAAATCATACGGCACCTCTATATTTTTTGAAAACAACTTGGAATAATAATTCCATATTGTCGATTTAATAAATACCGGGAAAGAAGAAAAAACCCCATCAATTTCCAGTTGAGAAATCTGATTGCCCCTAGACTGCGCCGACGCCATCCTACGAAAAAAAACTCGTATTATCATCTCCTAGCATAGTCCAGTTAACTATTGATTGTTGATGGCAGATTTTTTCTAAGTTCTATCTACAGATAAGTAATTCCGATCGCGCACGCTGAAGCTCTAAATTACTCACCGCCTCAATAGGCCGAGACACCAAACTAGATGTCAAGGATATAACATGAGTCTTTAGCTTCTTTATTCTTCCCTCCAACCCACTAAAATTAGAGAGATGCCAAGGCCGAATATAGCTCCTTAATCAGCGCAGCTTAAAATCAATGTCACAACCCGGAGCTACCAATTCTATAGCCTACCACTTCAATTTTAGGAACGGTAAAAACCCGTCATTCTCCCACCAATAATTCAAAGAGCAAAAAATCTTTTTACCACCCCGCACAGATGCGTGGGAACTGTAAACAATTGGTAAGTGATCTGATAATGTCGAGTCAATTGTCATCAAACTCTGTCCCGACCACCTATCGAGAATATCGCACGACACCATGACTCGATCGATCCTCGAAAAGGATAGGCTATTAGACCAAGTATAATCACGGCCATGTAATGGAAAATCAAATAGAGCACACCCATTGACAAACTCCTGGAACCTAATCATCGAACTCGACACCGTATCCCCACTTCTGCCTCTCTTAGAGTTGTGTAACACTTCGTTGAAATCACCACATAACATCAAATTATCCACATTTTGAATATGGGGCAGAAGATCAAACCAAAACTGATTCCCCTCACCAGAATTAGGGGGACCATATAAACATAATAAGTTTACCTTGAGTTAGCTAGACACAATATGTAGCAAGCACCATCTATCTGTGGAAGCAGTAACCAAACCCTGAATTAAACTAGAATTCTATGAGAGCAGTAGACCCCCTGATAAACCATGTGAAGGGATACAATGTGATTGAAAATCATTATGGCCCTAAAACTTCTTGACAACCTGATCTAAAATCGACAGAACCTTTATCTCAATTAGAATAAAAGCATGAATCTGCCACTTTCTTACACATGACTGTACCAAAAACTATTTACCCCATTCAACAAGCCCCCATGACAATTCCAACACATAAAACTCAATGACATAATATTAATAACAATAACCCAGCTCTGACAACAGATAGCTCACCGTCGCTGCCCTTTTAAGGCCTCCATAATTAATCCCATATTTTGTTCATTAAAAAGCTCAAGCTTTTCACCAATTCGGAATGTCATTAGTTCCTCACTAACACTCGGCTCATTCTCTTCCCTCCGGATGATAGTTCTATTCATATTTAAGATGTTCGGGCCCAAGGAGCTTGAATCCTCCATAACTGGAATCACTGCATTATTCCCCGTAATATCAGTAGGAGAATGGTTGCTTCCTGGGTTTGTATTATTGCTGTCCGCTCCGTTCTCATCATCCTCACTCATTCTAGTCTCAACTTTGTGCCCCGATGATTCCCAACTACTACTATCAGAAGGATCCTCCTCCGACTCATTTAACTCTTCCAATCCGTAATCCTGACAGTGTTGACACCCAACACCTTATCTAAGATTCGTATAAATCATCACATCCCTATCACCCAAAGCAAGGGTTAGATTTCTGCTAGCTATCCCCAGCGGTACGAAAACAAGGCACGATACTACATCCAAGCGATCCAGTTTTTCAAAATTACAATCCAGCGCAAGAATCCAACCAAACCTCGCTGCAAGTTCGCTCACCACATGTTCACAGACAAAAGCTGGCGGTATTCCCATGAGATCCAGATACATAATACGTTCCGAAGGTGAAAAATCTACCGGTATTGCACAGACCGACTCCACAATATGTTCCATTGCTTTCCAATCACCTTTCATAAAATCCGTAAGAGCCACATCTGATAAAAACGATTATTTGATGAAATATATAATCTGTAAAGAGAAAGCTAATTTTCATCTTTTATGGTGTTTTAATGTAAAAACCTTTTACTACTTTAAATCATTTGGTTTGAACTTTCTTTTTTTTTTAAAAAAAACGCCTCATATGGGCTTACAATAATATAAAAGGAAAACCTTATCCCACCCCGCTCTAGCGTAGACGAACCTGCGACCTTTAGAATCGCAGCTTCAAAGATCAATCACTACACTAAGCTTTTGCCACGTTTGAACTTTCTATCAAAATAGGAATCTGAAAGAACTATTTGAACTTACTATTATATTTGAATTGAAAAAAATTATACTAATTTTCAAGAGAAATGAAGACATCTAAAAATGATAATATCTTACGATTGTTAATAATTTTTCATATATATGGTGTAAGTTGGCTAAGCCAGCGAGAATAGTCTCACTGCGAGAGCAAACATTTTAACAAATAAATTCTGACTAGTAGGTTGAAAATTCGATCGGTAAAAATACATATTTTTATACATAAACAAAAAAATGGTTACAAATTGTTGGATTGAACCACTAATATATTTTTGTCTCAAACAAGTGTCCTAGTTTAAATTGAAAATTTTAGATGGGGAAATAAATTATTCAATCACGAAAATTGGATAACAATTAAAAATTTATAATAATCTATCTATAATATATAGTTCAGGAAAAAATAAATAAATTCTCCATATTAAAAACTCTCCTACTTAACATTCATAAAACATTTCATTAAGAAAAAAAAAACTTGTTTTGTGCCTACATTCAACTAGACATGTTCGTCGGGCGGGCTGACCGAGCTTCAACAAGTTTTTGACTGTAAGTATCAACCCAAGCCCGGCTCGGTCTAAATTTTACAACTTTAGGCTTGGGTTGGCTCGGGCTTGACTTACGAGGTCATTCCAAAGCTCGGTCCATGACCCATAATTAATTTCTATCTAATATTTTTTGGTAGAGTAAATAAAAACAAAAAGATGAATTTTATAAAAAAAATATGTCTAAATTTTACACATTATTTTAATTATTTAATCAAAAATAAGACATATTGAAGTGAAATTCAAAAGTTTATTAGATTGAAATATAAATATTCAAAATAATTATTAAATATATAATAAAAAAACTTTAATTTGTCGGACTGGATTTGGATATTAATATAAAAACTAAGCCCGGCCTATAAAATTTCGAATTTTAATGAGCTTTGGAGTGTCCAAACCCGGCTCATTTGAGGGGCCTTAGGCCGGGACGAGTAGATTTCCCGGCTTGTAAACATGCCTACTTTAAATCATAATTTAAATTTACTTATTTACCCTTTCTATACACCAAAAAATGTAGGCCCATAATTAAAGAGAAAATCAACTGAATATTAAACAAATAAAGCTGTTATAAACCCAGCTGCAGTACATTTGTTCATCGTTTAGTAGTATATCTGTTTTGTTTCATAATTCTTTCTGTATCAGAGCTTTGGAAGCTATTGATTTCAAATACTAAGGTCAGTTCTATAAGCAAAAAAGGGGTTGCCTTTCTTGGTGTATATTATTTTAAATTAAAGACTGTAACTTTACTTGTTTCTGGAATTCATTTATTTGGGTTTCTTGATTTCTTGGGTTTGGAATTGAATCTTGTTGAGTTCATAGATATGATCCCAGTTGTTAGGTTTTTTGGACCCGCAGCGGAACGAAATATTTATTTTGGGTGAACATGACAACAACAAAATAGGAGAAATAATTTGCGAAAGGAGAAAAGAAATAATCTACTAAAAATACGAAAAGTGGTACAAAAGAAATAGAGAAATAAAACACTCAAACCCTTAACCCAAATACACCCAATGCCTCACACACTCAAATATATACTAAAGTATATATATATAGAAGCTTAATTTGTTTTTTCGGATGATCTAAGAAACTGCAAATACATGGCTATTTATTCTAAAATGCAAGCCAACTAAAGTTGACTTCTTTTAGAGAAATAAAAATGGGAAAGGGACAAGAAATTTGGATTTGTGGTTGTATTATTGCCGACCTCATCTATTTGGCAAAGGTCCAAAATATAGAATTAAAGTGCCTATCTTTTTGTCAATTGAGTAGGTGTGTACTTTAATTTCACATTTGCCGACAATGTAAAATCATCTTGACAAATCTCCACCTTGATTTGAAAATGTTGGGATATTCTACCTTCGCCAAAACTGCACTTTTGAGCAACTCAATAGTCACAAACGCCGATCAAGTTTAAGCAATGCTTAAACTTACTGGTTGAAAGAGGCTTCGTCATCATGTCGACTGGATTGTCCGCTGTACCAATTTTAGTAATACCAATATTTCTTTCAGAAATAATATCTCGAATAAAATGGTACTTCATGTCAATGTGCTTCGTTCTTTCGTGAAACATTTGATCTTTACTTAGACAAATAGCACTTTGACTATCACAGTGGTCAATAATTTTCTGCAAATTTGAACTGAGTTCGCCGACCAAACCTCTTAGCCAAATAGCTTCTTTTATAGCTTTGACTACCGCCATGTATTCTGCTTCGGTAGTGGATAATGCAATTGTGTGCTGTAAAGTAGCTTTCCAACTGATAGCGCTACTACCAAGGGTAAACATATAACCTGTGATCGATCTTCACTAGTCAAGATCACCTGCATAATTTAAATCAATATAGCCAACCACTATGTTATTACTTTTTCCAAATTCCAAACAAGCGTTAGTAGTACCCCTCAAATATCTCAAAATCCATTTCACAGCATGCCAATGTTCTTTGCCCGGATTGGATATGTATCTACTAACAACACTGACTACATGCAAAATACCAGGACGAGTACACACCATAGCATACATGATACTACCCACAGCAATGGAGTAAGGAACATGTGACATATACTCAATATCCTTCTCAGATTGAGGACATAGAGTAGCAGAAAGTCGAAAATGAGCAGCGAGTGGAGTACTTACAGGTTTGGCATTTTCATGCCAAAACGCTCCAACACTTTCTCAACAAAACTTCTCTGAGTCAAATAAAGCTTTCCTGCAGCTCCATCTCTTTGGATCTCCATGCAGAGAATCTTCTTAGCAGCTCCCAAATCTTTCATCTCAAATTCACTGCTAAGCTCTGCTTTCAATCTGTTGATACCGGACATATCCTTGGCAGTAATAAGCATATCATCAATATAAAGCAACAAATAAACAAATGAGCCATTTGCAAGTTTTCTAAAATACACACAACTATCATACTGAATAGCCATGTCCAACCATAAAGGAATTAAACCGCTTATACCACTATCGAGGTGACTGCTTTAATCCGTACAGTGATTTTCGCAACAAGCAAACATGGTCTTCTTTGCCTTCAACTTCAAAACCATCTAGTTGTTTCATAAAGATCTGCTCCTCTAATTCTCCATGCAAGAAAGCAGTCTTGACATCAAGTTGGTCTAACTCCAAATCGTGAATAGCAACCAAGGTAAGCAATACACGAATAGAGCTATGTTTAACAGCAGGAGAAAACACATCATTGAAATCAACTCCTTATACCTGACTATAGCCCTTAGTGACTAATCATGCCTTATATCTAGCATCCTTAACTCCTGGAATGCTATCTTACCTTTTAAGGACCCATTTGCAACCAACAATCTTCTTATCCTTAGGCATTTTCACCAATTCCCATGTTCTGTTCTTATGCAGAGATTCAATCTCCTCTTGCATAGCTACTAGCCATTTTGCATAATCATCCCGAGAAATGGCTTTAGAATATGTGGAAGGTTCACTAACTCCTTCTATTTCTGGTACAGCTACAAAGGCATAAGTAACATAATTTGTAAACTTTATAGGCATTCTTCTTTCTCTATCTGGCCTACTTTCAATGATAGGTTGCTCCACCTGTTCTACGGTAGTAGTTTCTTCAACTTCTATTGGCTCGGACAACTGTTATGAAATTTGCTCCTCTATGGCTTCGGATGGAGCAAATGATTCCTCCACCTCGGATGGAACCTCCACCAACTTATCAGAATTCTATATTTTGGTGTCAACTGTAACTAGGGACTCTTTTCTTGGATGAAGTATAACAGACTCATCAAACACACCATTTCTACTTATTACAGAATTCGGTGACTTGGAATCTAGAAGTCAAACTTTGTATCCCTTTACACCATCTGGATAGCCAAGAAAAATGCCCTTTTTAGCTCTAGGCTCCAATTTTCAATCCTTAGATAAGAAGAATTTGCAGGTTTGCCAGACCATAACTCCTTAGGAGTTTTGCAGTTAATGGAGGCGTAAGGAGAGCGATTCACCAAATGAGCAGCGGTAGCAGCTGCTTCTGCCCAAAATGCATGAGATAAACTAGAATTTGACAACATGCATTGAACTTTCTCTAACATAGTTCTGTTCATACGCTCAGCTACACCGTTCTGCTGTGGCATTCCTGAAATTGTGAGATGTCTCGAGATGCCCATATCTTTACATAATGTATCAAATTCTACATTACAGAACTCCAAACCATTATCTGTTTGGAGACGTTTGATCTTCCTTCCAGTCTAATTCTCCACCAAGGCTTTCCATTATTTGAAAGTGATAAAGACATCATTCTTGTGTTTCAAAAAATAAGTCTACACCTTCTGAGAGTAGTCGTCAATAAAAGTGAGCATGTAACGAGGGCCACTTTTAAAGGAACACGAGCAGGGTCCCAAAGGTCTGAATGGATATAATCTAAAGTACCTTTTATTTTGTGAACACCATCACTGAAGCTGAATCTTTTGTGCGTGCCGAAAATGCAGTGCTCACAAAACTCTAACTTGGAAGTACTTTGGCCATAAAGTAGACCCCTTTTACTGAGGATGGACAAGCCTTTTTCACTCATGTGGCCAAGCCTCATATGCCATAACTTTGTAACATCTGAATCTGATATGGAAGACAAAACCACAGCAATAGCTGTGGAAGTTGATCCTTGCAAGATGTACAGTCACCCAACTTTTCTAACTTTCATCACGACGAGGGCACCATTTGAAACCTTCAAAACTCCACCTCCACCAAAAAATCTACAATTATTGTCGTCTAAATAAGATAATGAGATTAAGTTCTTCTTCATCTCTGGAACATGCAGCACATCGATCATGGTTCTAAAAATACCATTATGCATATGCATCTTGACTTTGATAGTACCGATTCTAATAACTTTACAAGGATGATCGTTGTCCATCAACACAACTCCTCTATCTACAAGCTCATAAGAGGAGAACCAATCTCTGTGGAAACAAATGTGGAATGAGCAAGCAGAGTCCAAGATCCATCCTTGCCTAGATCTTGCACCATCGTTGGACAAGGCATATACTTCAGCATCTACTTTATCTTCTGCAACACTGCCTTCGACAGAATTTTCATCTCTATGACTCTTGTCTTTATTCTTTCTCTGAAGCTTGTAGCATTCAGCTTTAATGTGCCGTTTCTTCATACAGTAATTGTACGTCAAATTAGTATAATGGGATCTTGATTTAGATCTAGATTGGTTGTTGTTGCAGCTATTGGGATCTCTTGTACTAGATCTCCGTCAAATGTCCAGACCTTCTGCAGGACTATTCTATCACCAAAGAGCTCTTTATCAATAAGATCTTTAGAGAACAAACATTCTTTAACCTCCTCCACGGTCAAAGTGGTTTTACTATAGATCAGGGTCTCGCAGAAATTTTTTAACGAAGGAGGAAGAGACCGCAACAACATAAGAGCTGTATCTTCTTCTTCGTATTTAATATCCAAATTTTCTAGATCCAAAAGAATAGAACTGAAATCATCAAGATTCGCCTTAAGGGATGTGCCTTCTGCCATGTGGAGCATATGGAGACTAAGCTTCACCACAAGCTTGCAGGTGAGGTTTTTGGACATATAGAGAGACTGCAATTTCTCCCATAAACCTTTGGCAGTCTTCTCGTGGATGACTTCTCGCAGAACCTCGTTCGACAAGCATAAGTGAATGGCAGCATGAGCTTTATCCTCTAAATCTTGTTTCTTCTCCTTTGTCACCGTTTCAGGTAACTCTTCCATCATCGCCTTGTACAATCCATTTTGCATCAAAATTGCCTTCATCTTAGCTTGCCATAAGGCAAAGCTCATATTGTGATCAAATTTCTTAATGTCAAATTTTGTTGTCGCCATAGTAAATTTCAAAATTCCAAAATAAATATTAATTGGCTCTAGTACCAATTTGTTAGGTTATTTGGATCTGCAGTCGAACGAAATATTTATTTTGGGAGAATATGGCAACAACAAAATAGGAGAAATAATTTACGAAAGGAGAAAAGAAATAATCCACTAAAAATACGAAAAGTGGTACAAAAGAAATAGAGAAATAAAACACTCAAACCCTTAACCCAAATACAGCCAATGCCTCTCACACTCAAATATATACTAAAGTACATACATATATATATATATATATATATATATATATATATATATATATATATATATATATATATATATATATATATATATATATATATATATATAAACTGAATTTGTTTTTAAGGATGATCTAAGAAACGGTAAATATATGGCTATTTATACTAAAATGCAAGCCAACTAAAGTTGACTTCTTTTACAAAAATAAAAATGGGAAAGGGACAAGAAATTTGGATTTATGGTTGTGTTATTGCCGACCTCATCTGTTTGGAAAAGGTCTAAAATTTAGAATTAAATTGCCTTTCTTTTTGTCAATTGAGTAGGTGTGTAGGTTAATTTCACATTTACCGACAATGTAAAATCATCTTAACACCAGTTATAATGATACAATCTCTGCATTATAATTTTGTGGATATCTTTTTACACAATATTGTCTTTGTAGAAGAAGAGTCCATTCTTTTCTTGTTTACTGCCATGCTTTAATTTGTTAATTTCATAAATATATTTCCAGTAATAATTATACAATCTCTTGGGTTTTGAACTACATTATGATTTTATGGGTACCTTTTCACACGGTATTGTCTTTGCATTATTTTCTTGTTTACTGGTTTGCTTGAATTTGTTTATTTCATTGATATATTTCCAGTTATAGTTATGCAATGTCTTGGGTTTTGAACTAAATCTTGTTAATGTCATAGATATATTTCCAGTTATAATTATACAATGTCTTGGGTTTGGAATTGAATCTTGTTAATGTCATAGATATATTTCTAGTTATAATTATACAATGTCTAGGGTTCGAATCTTGTTAATTTCATAGTTATATTTCCAGTTACAATTATACAATGTCTTGGGTTTTGAGTTGAATCTTGTTGATTTCTTAGATATACTTTGAGTTATAATGGTTAATTGAATTTGTTTGGTGGTTGTTAAACAGATGAGTGTTTATAAAGAAAGTAAAGAAAAGGGTGTTGGAAATTTCGAAAAATTTCGAAAAATTACAACGACTAGATGTCGATAAACTCTTGACTAAAACATAAATTTGTAAACTCACAACTAATAAAGCTTTATTAGTAACACACATACACACTATACATTTTAGGCAGACTTGCCTACACTCATATCTCTTAGTCCCTTACATTTTTGCCCACTTGTATTACAGATACAACAACTTTGCCTATATTTATAGTGAATTATGGATCACCATATACTTCACTTGTCATTATTGAATTCTAGCCACTCGTTATTCTATACAAGTTGCCACCTATTGTCATTATGAATATGCCACCTATTGTCATTATGAATATGCCACCTATTCTAAATGTTGCTGCCCATATGATTATGCAAACAAGTTGCATCCAATCATGAATTTTGCCACCTATGCTATCTCCAACTTGCATATTCTATATTTTATTTCTTTCTTAAACATTAAGTTTATATTTCTAACACTCCCCCTTAAACTTAATTTTCCATTACTTGATTGAACTTTGAAAATTACCAATCTACTGCAGAAAGGCTCACACTTGTGACCTCCAATATCTGCTTCTCTAGTAGACTTTCAAAAGCAGCTTTATTCGCAGTCTTCTTCTAACATTGCTTTAATTGCAATGTTTTACCGGGCTTATTACAGAGCTTTCACAAGCTGCATCTTCTTGCAGTCTTCACTAACTGCTCTTGGATCTGGCAGTCTTTGTACACCTAGATCCTACAGTCTTCACTGAACTCTCAATAGAGTCCAACCGATAATTCAACAGGGAATTCCATTCCACATTTTTTTGGAATTCTAACTGCAAACTCTAGCAGTAATTCACATAACACTGCATGTAGGGGTATTTCCTCTGTGTCAAATTTTTTTTTCACTACAGGGGATTTTGCAAGGCTTTTGAATCTATTACAACACTTTGGTTGTGTTGCTGTAGCCTTGACAGATTCAACAAGGAAACAACAACGAAATTTTGCTTGCAATTCTAGACAGATTCGTACAGGTATTGTTGCGATGCTTTCTAGAATTAGTGGCGACATTTATGGTGTACTGCGACAGATTCTGCAATTTTTGGCAACGTTTAGACAGCCTTTCGCAACACTTTTCTGGACAGCTTCTGCAACTTCTTTAAACTCGATTTTTTTCATTCGGAAATTTTCGGGAAGACTAAACCCCAAGTGGCTCAAGAACGAACCTCCGCTCTGATACCATGTTAGAAATTTTGAAAAATTACAACGACTAGACGTTGATAAACTCTTGACTAAACATAAACTCGAAAACGCACAACTAATAAAGCTTTATTAGTAACAGACATACACACTACACGTTTTAGGCATACTTGCCTACACTCATATCGCTTAATCCCTTACATTTTTGCCCACTTGTATTATGGATACAACAACTTTGCCTCTATTTATAGTGAATTATGGATCACCATATACTTCCACTTGTCATTATTGAATTCTAGCCACTTGTTATTCTATACAAGTTGCCACCTATTGTCATTATGAATATGCCACCTATTGTCATTATGAATATGCCACCTATTCTAAATGTTGCTACCCATATGATTATGTAAAAAAGTTGCATCCAATTATGAATTTTGCATATTCTATATTATATTTCTTTTCTTAAACATTGAGTTTATATTTCTAACACTCCCCCTTAAACTTAATTTTCCGTTACTTGATTGAACTTTGAAAATTACCAATCTAATGCAGAAAGGCTCACACTTGTGACCTTCAATATCTGCTTCTCTAGCAGACTTTCAAACACTGCTTTATTTGAAGTCTTCTTCTAACACTCCTTTACTCGCAATGTGTTATCGGGCTCATTATAGAGCTTTCACAAGCTGCATCATCTTGCAGTCTTCACTAACTGCTCTTGGATCTAGCAGTCTTTGTACACCAAGATCCGGCTGTCTTCACTGAACTCTCAACAGAGTCCAACCGGTAATTCAACAGGGAATTCCCTTCCCAATTTTTTCAAAATACTTACTGCAAACTCTAGCAGTAATTCACATAACATTGCATGTAGTGGTATTTCCTCTGTGTTAAATTTTTTTTTTACTACAAGGGATTTTGCAGCGCTTTTGAATCTATTACAACACTTTGGTTGTATTGCTATAGCTTGACAGATTCAGCTAGGAAACAGCAACGAAATTTTCCTTCCAATTCTAGATAGATTCGTATAGGCACTGTTACGACGCTTTTTGGAATCGGTGGTGACATTTATGCTGTACGGCGACAGTTTTTGCAATTTCTGGCAACACTTAGACAGCCTGTTACAACACTTTTCTGGGCAGCTTCTGCAACTTTTTAAACTCGATTTTTTTCATTCGAGAATTTTTGGGAAGATAATTGAGCACCAAGTGGCTCAAGAACGAACCTCCGCTCTAATACCATGTTGGAAATTTCGAAAAATTACAACGACTAGACGTCGATAAACTCTTGGCTAAAACATAAACTCGTAAACTCACAACTAATAAAGCTTTATTAGTAACACACATACACACTACACATTTTAGGCATACTTGCCTACACTCATATCTCTGAATCCCTTACATTTTTGCCCACTTGTATTATAGATACAACAACTTTGCCTCTATTTATAGTGAATTATGGATCACCATATACTTCCACTTGTCATTATTGAATCCTAGCCACTTGTTATTATATACAAGTTGCCACCTATTGTCATTATTAATATGCCACCTATTATCATTATGAATATGCCACCTATTCTAAATGTTGCTGCCCATATGATTATGCAAAAAAGTTGCATCCAATTATGAATTTTGCCACTTGCATACTTTGCCACACCCACGCTATCTCCAACTTGCATATTCTATATTTTATTTCTTTTCTTCAATATTAAGTTTATATTTCTAACACTTCCCCTCAAACTTAATTTTCCGTTACTTGATGGAACTTTGAAAATTACCAATCTACTGCAGAAAGGTTCACACTTTCAAACGCTTCTTTATTCGAAGTCTTCTTCTAACACTGCTTTACTCGCAATGTTTTATCGGGCTCATTATAGAGCTTTCACAAGCTGCATCTTCTTGCATTCTTCACTAACTGCTCTTGGATCTGGCAGTCTTTGTACACCAAGATCCGGCAGTCTTTACTAAACTCTCAATAGAGTCCAACCGATAATTGAACAGGGAATTCCACTCCTAATTTTTTTGGAATTCTTACTGCAAACTCTAGCAGTAATTCACATAACACTGCACGTAGTGGTATTTCCTCGGTGTTAAAATTTTTTTTTCACTACAAGGGATTTTACAACTCTTTTGAATCTATTGCAATACTTTGGTTGTGTTGCTATAGCTTGACAGATTCAACAAGGAAACAACAACAAAATTTTCCTTGCAATTCTTAACAGATTCATATAGGCACTGTTGTGACACTTTCTGGAATCTGTGGCGACATTTACGGTGTACTGCGACAGTTTCTGCAATTTCTGGCAATGCTTAGACAGCCTTTCACAACACTTTTCTAGGCAGCTTCTGCAACTTCTTTAAACTCGATTTTTTTCATTCGGGAATTTTAGGGAAGACCATTAACACCTAGTGGCTCAAGAACGAACCTCTGCTTTGATACCATGTTGGAAATTTTGAAAAATTACAACGACTAGACGTCGATAAACTCTTGACTAAAATATAAACTCGTAAACACGCAACCAATAAAGCTTTATTAGTAACACACATATACACTACACATTTTAGGCATAATTGCCTACACTCATATCTCTTAATCCCTTACATTTTTGCCCACTTGTATTACACATACAGTAACTTTGCCTCTATTTATAGTGAATTATGGATCACCATATACTTCCACTTGTCATTATTAAATTCTAGCCACTTGTTATTCTATACAAGTTGCCACCTATTGTCCTTATGAATATGCCACCTATTGTCATTATGTATATGCCTCCCATTCTAAATGTTGATGCCCGAATGATTATGCAAAAAAGTTGCATCCAATTATTAATTTTGCCACTTGCATACTTTGCCACACCCATGCTATCTCCAACTTGCATATTCTATATTTTATTTCTTTTCTTAAACATTAAGTTTATATTTCTAACACTCCCCCTTAAACTTAATTTTCCGTCACTTGATTGAACTTTGAAAATTACCAATCTACCGTAGAAAGGCACACACTTGTGACCTTCAATATCTACTTCTCTAATAAACTTTCAAACGCTGCTTTATTCGAAGTCTTCTTCTAACACTGCTTTACTCGCAATGTTTTACCGGGCTCATTACAGAGCTTTCATAAGCTGCATCTTCTTGCATTCTTCACTAACTGCTCTTGGATCTGGCCGTAATTGTACATGAAGATCCGGCAGTCTTCACTGAACTCTTAATATAGTCCAACCGGTAATTCAACAGGGAATTCCATTCCTAATTTTTTTAGAATTCTCACTACAAACCCTAGCAGTAATTCACATAACACTGCATGTAGTGGTATTTCCTCTGTGTCAAAAAAATTTTTTCACTATAGGGGATTTTGCAATGCTTTTGAATCTATTGCAACACTTTGGTTATGTTGCTATAGCCTTGACAGATTCAGCAAGGAAACAACAATGAAATTTTCCTTCCAATTCTAGACAGATTCGTATAGGTACTGTTGCAACACGTTTTGGAATCAGTGGCGACATTTATAGTGTATTGCGACAGTTTCTGCGATTTCTGGCAACGCTTAGCCAGCATTTCGCAACACTTTTTTGGGCAACTTCTGCAACTTCTTTAAACTCGATTTTTTTCATTCGAGAATTTTTGGAAAGACCATTGAACACCAAGTGGCTTAAGAACGAACCTCAGCTCTGATACCATGTTGGAAATTTTGAAAAATTACAACGACTAGATGTCGATAAACTCTTGACTAAAACATAAACTCGTAAACTCATAACTAATAAAGCTTTATTAGTAACACACATACACACTACGCATTTTAGGCATACTTACCTATACTCATATCTCTTAATCCCTTACATTTTTGCCCTCTTGTATTACGGATACAACAACTTTGCCTCTATTTATAGTGAATTATGGGTCACCATATACTTCCACTTGTCATTATTGAATTCTAGCCACTTGTTATTCCATACAAGTTGCCACCTATTATCATTATGAATATGCCACCTATTGTCATTATGTATATGCTAACTATTCTAAATGTTGCTGCCCATATGATTATGCAAACAAGTTGCATCCAATTATGAATTTTGCCACTTGCATACTTTGCCACCCATATTATCTCCACCTTGCATATTCTATATTTTGTTTCTTTTCTTAAACATTAAGTTTATATTTCTAACACTCCCCCTTAAACTTAATTTTCCGTTACTTGATTGAACTTTGAAAATTACCAATCTACTGCAGAAAGGCTCACACTCGTGACCTTCAATATCTGTTTCTCTAGTAGACTTTCAAACGCTGCTTTATTTGAAGTCTTCTTCTAACACTACTGTACTCGCAATGTTTTACCGGGCTCATTGTAGAGCTTTCACAAGCTGCATCTTCTTGCATTCTTCACTAACTACTCTTGGATCTGGCAGTATTTGCACACCAAGATCCGGCAATCTTCACTGAACTCTCAATAGAGTCCAACCGATAATTCAACATGGAATTCCATTCCCAATTTTTTTAGAATTCTCACTGCAAACTCTAGCAGTAGTTCACATAACACTGCATGTAGTGGTATTTCCTCTGTGTCAAAAAAAATTTTTTACTACAGGGGATTTTGCAATGCTTTTGAATCTAATGCAACACTTTGGTTGTGTTGCTATAGCCTTGACAGATTCAGCAAGGAAACAACAATGAAATTTTCCTTCCAATTATAGACAGATTTGTACAGGTACTGTTGCGATCCTTTCTGGAATCACTGGTGACATTTATGGTGTACTGCGACAATTTCTGCAATTTCTGGCAACACTTAGACAGCCTTTCGCAACACTTTTGTGGGCAGCTTCTGTAACTTCTTTAAAATCGATTTTTTTCATTCCAGAATTTTAGGGAAGACCATTGAATACCAAGTGGCTCAAGAACGAACCTCCGCTCCGATACCATGTTGGAAATTTTGAAAATTTACAACGACTAGAGGTCGATAAACTCTTGACTAAAACATAAACTCGTAAACTCACAACTAATAAAGCTTTATAAGTAACACACATATACACTACGCATTTTAGGCATACTTGCCTACACTTATATCACTTAATCCCTTACATTTTTGCCCACTTGTATTACAGATACAAAAACTTTGCCTCTATTTATAGTGAATTATGGATCACCATATACTTCCACTTGTCATTATTAAATTCTAGCCACTTGTTATTCTATACAAGTTGCCACCTATTGTCCTTATGATTATGCCACCTATCGTCATTATGAATATGCCACCCATTCTAAATGTTGCTGCCCATATGATTATGCAAACAAGTTGCATCCAATTATGAATTTTGCCACTTGCATACTTTGCCACCCATGCTATGTCCAACTTGCATATTCTATATTTTATTTCTTTTCTTAAACATTAAGTTTATATTTCTAACACTCCCTCTTAAACTTAATTTTTCATTACTTGATTGAACTTTGAAAATTACCAATCTGCTGCAGAAAGGCTCACACTTGTGACCTTCAATATCTGCTTCTCTAGTAGACTTTCAAACGCTGCTTTATTCACAGTCTTCTTCTAACACTGCTTTACTCGCAATGTTTTATCGGGCTCATTACAGAGCTTTACAAGCTGCATCTTCTTGCAGTCTTCACTAACTGCTCTTAGATCTGGCAGTCTTTGTACACCAAGATTCGGCAGTCTTCACTGAACTCTCAACAGAGTCCAACCGGTAATTCAACAGGGAATTCCTTCCTAATTTTTTCAGAATTCTTACTGCAATCTCTAGCAGTAATTCACCTAACACTGCATGTAGTGGTATTTCCTCTATGTCAAAATTTTTTTTCACTATAGGGGATTTTGCAACGCTTATAAATATATTGCAACACTTTGGTTATGCTGCTATAGCGTGACAGATTCAGCAAGGAAACAGCAACGAAATTTTCCTTGCAATGTTAGACAGATTCGTATAGGTACTATTGTGACACTTTCTGGAATCAGTGGCGACATTTATGGTGTACTACGACAGTTTTTGCAATTTCTAGCAACCCTTAGACAGCCTTTCGCAACACTTTTCTGGGCAGCTTCTGCAACTTCTTTAAACTCGATTTTTTTCATTCGAGAATTTTCGGAAAGACCATTGAACACCAAGTGGCTCAAGAACGAACCTCCGCTCTGATACCATGTTGGAAATTTTGAAATATTAAAACGACTAGAGGTTGATAAACTCTTGACTAAAACATAAACTCATAAACTCACAACTAATAAAGCTTTATAGTAACACACATACACACTACACATTTTAGGCATACTTTCCTACACTTATATCTCTTAATCCCTTACATTTTTGCCCACTTGTATTATGGATACAACAACTTTGCCTCTATTTATAGGGAATTATGGATCACCATATACTTCCACTTGTCATTATTGAATTCTAGCCACTTGTTATTCTATACAAGTTGCCACCTATTGTCATTATGAATATGCCATATATTCTAAATGTTGCTGCTCATATGATTATGCAAACAAGTTGCATCCAATTATGAATTTTGCCACTTGCATACTTTGCCATTATGAATATGCCATATATTCTAAATTAAATTTATATTTCTAACAAAGGGTGCAATGGAATACCAAGCTAGTGTTTCAGAAATGTCGGGAGGGGGTCAAGTGGTAGGCTTAATTGATGGTAAATACCAAAGAGGACACCTGGTTACTGTGACTTTAGGATCTCAGAAGCTCAATGGGTTTCTCTACAAAGCACCACAAGGCCAAAATCAATCCAATAACAATTGTGTGGAAAACAAGATCCAAAATATGAAGTGGCGATGGGACCATGCCAATGGGACACCGAGGTCTAAGCAGAAACAAAAATCAGAAATGTGGCCTAATAGGTTATACAAACAACATAAAGTGTCTGGTACTAATTATTCCATTACTTACATTTCTTATTTACATATTATTTCACAAGGCTCTAGCTGCTTTTCTTTTTATTGTTGTCATAATTTTCCTAGATTTTAGCCAGTAAAGAGTTTTTTAATCAAAAAATTAGATGTTGTGCGGTGAATATTGGAGCTAGTTTAAAGAGAGCAAATCAACCTCATCTGCTAATCAACTGTTAGAGTTAGAAGAAGGAGAGATACCGCCAAGTCCAAGTCCTGAAAACTATTTGGACAAGGGAGATACAGAGAGGCAGGCTGTCTTGAATAAATTGGAGAATTTAGAAATAGAGAAACCAACTAGGGATTCAAAAGAGGGAAATGCAGTTCCAAGAGATGACAGTAAACTGAGCAAATGGGTATATTTATTCGGTGTGCAAATAAACTAATGTTCTTTCTGATTGCATGCTTGGATATTGACATCTCAGGAAATGCCCAAGATGTTGAAAGCTTGGTGTTGTCTGTTTACAAGTAGTTGGAACTTATTGTTTGACTTAGTTTTATACAATATTTTAGGGTATCTTTTTACACAGTATTGTCTTTGTGGAAGAAGAGTCCATTCTTTTTCTTGTTTACTGATATGCTTTAGTTTGTTAATTTCATAGATATATTTCCAGTAATAATTATACAATTCTTGTCAATTTCATGTAGATATAATCCCAGTTAAAATTATACAATCTCTGCATTATGATTTTATAGGTCTCTTTTTACACGGTATTGTCTTTGCATTCCTTTCTTGTTTACCGGTTTGCTTGAATTTGTTTATTTCATAGATATATTTCCAGTTATAATTATGCAATGTCTTGGGTTTGGAATTGAATCTTGTTAATGCCATAGATATATTTCCAGTTATAATTATACAATGTCTTGGGTTTTGAGCTGAGTCTTCTTAATTTCAGAGGTATATTTCGAGTTATAATTGTAGTATTGTGTAGAAGGAGAAGAGTCCATTGGTTTCTTGTTTAATGGTATGCTTAATTCAATTTGTTTGGTGGTAACGTTGTTGAACAGATGAGTGTTTATAAAGAAAGTAAAGCAAAGGGTTCAAGTGCAGTGGAACACCAAGCTAGTGTTTCAACAATGTCAGGAAGGGGTCAAGTGGTAGGCTTAATTGATGGGAAATACCAAAGAGGACACCTGGTTACTGTGACTATAGGGTCAGAGAAGCTCAATGGCTTTCTCTACAAAGCACCACAAGGCCAATCAGAATCCAATAATAGTTGTGTGGAAAAGAAGAGTAATAATCTGAAGTGGCGACGGGATCCTGCCAATGGGAAACCAAGGTCTAAGCGGAAACGAAAATCAGAAATGTGGCCTGAGAGGTTCTACAAACAACATAAAGTGTCTGGTACTAATTCTTCCATAACTTTCATTTCTTATTTGCATATTATTTCACAAGGCTCTAGCTTCTTTTCTTTTTATTGTTGTCATAATTTTCCTAGAGTTTAGCCAGTCAAGAGTTTTTTGATCGAAAAATTGGATGTTGTGCAGAGAATATTGGAGCCACTTTAAAGAGAGCAAAATCAACCTCATCTGCTAATAAACTGTTAGAGTTAGAAGAAGGAGAGATACCGCCAAGTCCAAGTCCTGAAAATTATTTAGACAAGAGAGATACAGATAGGCCGGCTGTCTTGAATAAATTGGAGAATTTAGAAATAGAGAAACCAACTTGGGGTTCTAAAGAGGGAAATGCAGTTCCAAGAGATGACAGTAAACCGAGCAAGAGGGTATACTTATTCAGTGTGCAAATAAACTAATGTTCTTTATGATTGCATGCTTGGATATTGACATCTCAGGAAATGCACAAGATGTTGAAAGCTTGGTATTGTCTGTTTACAAGTAGTAGGAACTTATTGTTTGACTTAGTTTTATACAATATTTCTTCCATATAACAACTTTTGCTTTTACTTTTCTTTTGACTAGATTTTCAGATTTATAATATCTAGTCTTAGTTGAACCTTGAAGTTGACATGTATAATGTTTAGGTATCAATTAGTTTTCCATCAGATTCTTGATGCTGCGGAATCAATCACAAGACAAGAAAATAACTGTATTGTTCACAATTCTTCCAGACTGTAAACAAAAGAGGGTCCTAAGAATCCTAAATTCTTCAAGATTTAGAGTAATTAGGAGAAATAGCCGCAGCCAATATTATTCAAAAAACTGCCGAATTGTCTGTCAAACACGCCTATAAATAAGGTCTAGAGGCTAGGGTTAAAACCCTAGAAAAAAAAAGAAAAGCACACAAACTTTTAGAAAATTGCAATTAAGTCCCTGAAAACAGAAAAACGCAAAATTAAGGGCCTAAACGGCAAAATCAGGGCCCCATAGGGTGGGACTCATAGTATGAGCGTTGCTCGTTGGGCTGTTTCTGATCTGAAAAGTGTCCTGAAATGTCGAAATCCGACTCAAAAAGCCTAGAGGAATAGTAACCGAACTAGCCACTTTTATCAATTTTCTCCAAGTACACCAATGCTCGCTCCTCTACATCAATTCTTGATGCTAATATTCTTACAGTAATGAGTGTGATCTTCCAATTCCGCTTATTTTTCATTATAGTTAGCTTTGCATTTTAAAGTCGTCTTGAAATTGTGAACTATGAGACGCAAACAGATAAAAACATTAGATTCCACTCTTTCGTTTTCTTGGATTAAGAACTCTTGCAAAGATCCTTGATTCTGTAATAACAATTTAACATAAGATTAGAGTTATGCATTATGTGAGATCAATCCCAAATACAGCGCACAAACATTGCATTTCCATGCTGATATGTCTCTTTTTTTTATTAATATGATTTTACTTGTCAAATTCGCTATATAGACTTTATCGATCAAATTGATATACATATCAACACTTCAAGGCTCAAATACTAGATAAAACGAAGTCAAACAAATGAATTCATACTTTGCAACAGGCACCTTTGTGTGTCAAAATTGTGATATTCTCCAAGCTTTCATCGAGTTGAGGCTGATATAGTTCTTGTCAACTACTCTTCCATCTACAGCACTGCATTTCCTGAACTGTCGATATCCAAGCTATCAGAATGAACATTTATTTATTTGCACACCAAACAAATATACCCTTTTGCTCGGTTTTCTGTCATCTTCAATTCTTTCCTGTGTTGGAACTGCATTTCCTGTTACATTTTCCCGTCCAGTCCTGCATTTCCTGAGTTGGAATTTCTCCTTTGTGTCTCGTTTTTCTTTCTGTATCGTCTGCCGATACAGTATTAGTAATTCCAGCACAAGGATTTGGATTATGAGGTACTTGGCATGACAACAATAATAGACCAAAAAAAAGCTAGAAACTTGTGAAATAATATCCAAATAAGAAATGTAAATAAGTGGAAGAATTAGTACCAGACACTTTATGTTACTTGTATGACCTATCAGGCCACATTTCTGGCTTCCCATTGGCATGATCCCATCGCCACTTCAGATTTTGGCTCTTGTTTTCCACACAAGTATTATTAGATTCTGATTGGCCTTGTGGTGCTTTGTAAAGAAAGCCATTGAGCTTCTCTGATCCTATAGTGACAGTAACAAGGTGTCCTCTTTGGTATTTCCCATCAATAATGCATACCGCTTTACAACTTGATCCCTCACATCCTGCAAAACAATGTTGGCCAGGCTCCGAAAATATAATCTCCAAATACCAGTTTCATTGCATTGAATATTTTCTATCTTTGGGCAGTTTTTGTTTGATGTAGTTTGTGTTTTCTATTAGAGAAAAACAAAACAGGAAATATGTTAATTTTTCATGACATATTTCCATCTGAACTTTTATTAATTTATTTATTATATTCTATAGATTATACATAGTGACATTATTTTTTAATCCCTTCCGTAATTACTTTCAGATAGATGTTTCCTTTGTTTAATGCAACAAGATTCCTGATTCCTTTAGTAAACTGATAGCATTTGCTTTGGAAATTTGTTTTCCTACGGTTTGATGGTCAAAGTTGCTTTTTCAAGGAAAGAAATGGCAATAATATCTTAACTTTGTAATTTAAAGATTTTTTAATGTTTAACTTTCCTTCTTCTGAAGAGGCAATGCTATGAACTATTGTCCTGATGCTGAGTTTAAAAAATTGATTGGTATGCCGGTTTAAAATATAAATTTTTATGCTGGATTTGGACTCTGATCAGTACACCAACTATAGGCGGAAAGAAAGTGGACTTGCATCGCCTCCTTGTGGAGGTTACAGCTCGTGGCGGCCATGAGAAGATATAGCTTCTATACTGATTGCTTCAACTAACTTCCTAATCTAGCATTATACAAGGTCTCAACTTCTTTTTCTAACTTCCTAGTTTTAACTTGCCTATAAAAAACTTTAAGTTGCCTTCCAATTCAAAGTAGTATCTGGCTCAAGTATAGATAATAATTTTTTTTTGGGTGGGTTAGCAGAAAGTAAGAGAGAATAGATGGAAGGAAGTAAGTGGGATATTCAAGTTCCCTAAATTGGCTACGAATGTGGATTTGATGCTGCATAGACACTACCGTTACCTATGCCATCACTATGAACAGCTCTACTTCAAGGCTCGCGGCTGCAAGACTCCTCGCTCTTCTGGTCTGTGTATTCATCTATTTGCTTATCTCATTTCTTGTTCATTCGTATTTAACCGTATGCATCTTTTCACAGTTCCTCTTCAAACCCCTTCAGTTTAGCAGGCTCTGTCTAAAGGTCTTTCTTCTTTGGCAAACCTTTTGTCACATTTGAATTCCAATGAGCAATGTAATAATTTTCTTAGATCTGTTTAACTGTTGCAGGAAATTGTGAAGTGGCAGGGGTAATTGATGGTATATACGAAAGTGGATTCCTTGTTACTGTCACTGTTGGATCAGAGAATCTCAGAGGCTTTCTTTACCGACCAACACAACAAGCTGAGAATGAAACTAGTGCTGAATTAGGTGAAAGGGAACAGTTGAAAGAAATATGGATTTATGTGGTGAGCAGCTAAATGCTGATTCGGCTAGACCCGGTGTTGACCTTGAGCCTCGGAGAAAATAGGCCAAGGAATGTTGGCAAGTGGCTACTGGTCTAGGCCCAGTTGCACTTGGGGGAGTGTTGGACATATCCCACATGGAAAACCTACAAGTGAAAAGAGTAGTATATAAGTGGAGTAGATTGGGCCTCAACACAAGCCAATTGGTTTTGTGTTAGATGGGCTCAATCCCACTTGTGTGCTCACTCACTTATCGACCCCAACATTTTTCAAGAACCAGGATTCTCTACAGAGTTGAGAGTGAGATGATGAAATTAAGGTTGGAGTATATCGCAGTTCAGACTCAAGAGAATACTTGTTAAAGTTGTTTTGTCAGTTAAGAAAGTAGGAATCTGTTGTTTTTCTGTTTAATAAGTGGAAACGTATTGTTTGTTATATCTAGTCTATTGTGCAGCAGCAGCTGTGTTGAAGACTAGTTATCATATGCCTTTAGATCTCAAATTAGAGCACCATGGCTTACTCTTCCAGAACTTCTGGAATTATAATGAAAGTACCCTCCTGTTACTGTCAAGTCCTCTGTTGTTTACACCTCCTGTTCATTCACATAAATTTTTTTGACTCAACGAGAGTAAGCCTCTTAGACTCGAGATTTCTCAACTATGAAAAGGCAGTCATTGGAACAACTCATGAGATGTTACGGTAATCTCTTAATTATATTACTTTCAATTTTCAATGTTTTGTCGATTTTCATTAATTCATGGCATCTCAAGATCTTCAAATAGAAGAATACATTCATAAAAGCTGTAAAATTGTTTACAATCAACAGAAAGAATGCTCGCAAGCTCAAATGGGTTCACGGTACTTGGAATGGAAAAAAGCTCCATGATAAAATGGAAGCTGAGAAGTCGCCAAACTCAACGCTCCAATACCTGTGAGTACATACATGGGAATGGCTATACGTTTCATTGTATCGTTTTCGAGCATCGAGTAATGTATAAAACAAAAGGATGCCAATATGCAGACCATAGACAACAAGAGAGTCATCAAACCAAGAAAAAGCTTCATAGGGAAGTCTTCAGCGAAATCAACTACCATGAAATTCGACGTCCTAAGTGTGAGGAAATAGAGCAAGGAAACTATAGAGAAACAAAGAGCCAACAGTCCAAAGAAACAGAACAAATCCAAGAGCGAAACACCTAAAAACCTAGGGCTGTTATCTGTTATCTGGAGCATCAACTGCTGATGTGAAAAACGAAGATGAAATATGGTCTGGGCTTTTGCAATTCGGCTATATGGTTCTAGCATCAGTAAATTATATGGAATTTTTTAATAGTCCAGTACTATTGCATTGCAAGTTCTTTTTTTTTCTCTGCTTGTGTTATCACACGAGTCTTGCACACTTGCTATTGTGCTTGAATAGTTTACATGTTAAGATGTTAAGGGAATTGCTACTTCATTGGCCTAATCATTTTTCACAGTGAGGTTATTGTCAATATCTGGAATCCCATTTGTATTTATCTTCAGATAGCCGCAGTCTCTCTTTGTTTTTGTTGGTGATTACAGAGAATGAACACTCAAGATTGATATTGAATTTAAAAGTAGAGAAGAGAAAGAAAACTCAGATTTGATTAAGTCTGAAAACTGGCTTAATTTCAGAATACAACGCAAAACATACATACGCAAATCTGTCCTAAATATAAGGAAGTAACTGACACAAGTTACATTTAGAGAAATAACTGACTCCAAACATTTAACTAAAACATTCAGACAATAAAACAGAAACAAAATAAATTACTGCAGCTATCTTAAACACGTGAATTAACACTCCTCCTTGTTTAGATGCTGGAAACTCCAAGCTTCTTCCTGAAGCTTTTAAACTTGCTAAGTAGCAATGGTTTGGTGAAGATATCTGCAATCTGATTTTCAGTTTTGCAGTAACAAAGAGACACATCACCATTTTTCTGCACTTCTCTTACAAAGAATAGCTTTATATTGAAGTGCTTAGTTTTGCCATAAAAAACCAGATTCCTGGAGATTGCAATAGCAGCTTGGTTATCAACAAAAAATCTCTGTGCTTTGCTTCTGCTCCAGGCTTAAATCAATAAGAATCTTCCTTTACCAGAGAACTTGATTTACAGCTGCTGTTGCAGCAATAAATTCAACCTCAACAGTGGATTGAGCTACAGTTTCTTGCTTCTTTGAGCTCCATGAAAACATCCCTGATCCGAGGCTGAAGGAATATCCAGATGTGGTTTTCATGTCATCAATTGAACCTCCCCAATCACTGTCAGAGAAACCAATTAACTTGAACTCCATATGCTTCAAGAATCTAACTCCATAGTTCCAAGTTCCCTTAATGTACCTGATAACTCTTTTTGCTGCCTTCATGTGAGTCTCATTTGGACAATATATGAATCTGGATAAAATGCTTACTGCATTTAGAATGTCAGGTCTGGTTGCTGTCAAATACATAAGACATCCTATCAAGCTTCTAAATTCAGCTTCACCGAGTTTGGCAGCTCCATCTTCTTTGACCAGCTTCTCCTTTTGATTCATGGGAGTATTCATTGCCTTACAATCTTCCATTTGAAACTTTTTAAGTATTTCTTTCGCATACTTCTTCTGACAGATAAATACTTCATTCTGACTTTGCTTAATTTCAATTCCAAGAAAGTAAGTCATCAAGCCAAGGTCTGTCATCTCAAAGACCTTCTCCATCTCCAACTTGAACTCATTGACTAGATCAAGATTACTTCTAGTAACTAACAAATCATCCACATAAAGAGAGATGACTAGAATGTCTACACCATCATGCTTGACATATAAAGTGAGTTCAAATAGACTTTTCTCAAATCCCAAACAAATTAGTGATCACCTATTCGGCTGTACCAGGCCCGCGGAGATTGTTTCAAACCGTACAACGCTTTCTTCAGCAAAAACACTTTGTTTTCATTTCCTTTGTTGACAAAACCTTCAGGTTGCTCGACATAAATTTCCTTTTGTAGAAAACCATTGAGAAAGGCTGATTTGACATCAAAATGGAATACTTTCCAGCCTTTTTGAGCAACAATAGCAAGAAGCAATCTGATTGTATCAACCCTAGCTACAGGTGCAAACGTGTTTGAATAATCAACTCCAAACACTTGAGCATATCCCTTGACAACGAGCCTTGCTTTGAGCTTGTTGACAGAACCATTAGGATTTAACTTAGTCCTGAATACCCACTTTACTCGTATTATTTTTCTGTCATGTGGTCTATCAAGCAGCTCCCAAGTTCTGTTTTTCTCAATCATTGACAACTCCTCCTTTATTGCATCCATCCAATATTGATTACGTTTCGCATCATGAAATCCAGCAGGTTCACAAACAGCCACGTTACAACGTTGATATATATCAGAAAGCATCCTTGTACCTCTAATTGGCGTGTCATCTGTTATTTTATTTTGCCATTCTTCCACTTCGTGCTCCTCCGAAGTATTAACAATGGATAAATGCTTTGACTCTATTGGAATCTGATTTTCCACTTTCAAATCTTCCCAACTCCATTGTTCATTTTCAACAAAGTAAACATCTGTACTCACAATAATACATCCATTTTGTGGCTGAAACACCCTGTAGGCTTTGGAAATAGAACCATAGCCAATGAAAATGCCAATTTCTGCCTTTTTGTCAAGCTTATCACGTTTGGTTTATGGAATATAAGTATATCATAAACAACCAAACACTTTAAGAAAATTCAGAGATGGCTTGTATCCATACCAAGCTTAGAATGGTGTCTGATCTTTCAATGCTTTTGTTGGAATTCGATTTTGTAAGAACACATCAGTGTTTGCCCTTTCTGCCCAAAATTTCTTTGGCAAATTCTTCTCATGAAGCATGCAACGAGTCATCTCCCTTATGAATCGATTCCTCCTCTCACTTACTCCATTTTGTTGTGGAGTATATAGGGCTGTTAGCTGATGCTCGATTCCTGCCTCCTCACAAAAATGATCGAAAGTTTTTGAAGTGTACTCCTTCCCATTATCAGATCTTAGAATCTGAATTTTGCAACCACTTTCATTTATAACTCTCACCTTGAATTTCATAAATACAGCAGCAACTTCTGATTTTGTTTCAAAAAGAAAATCCAACACATTCTTGTCAGATCATCAATAAAGATTATATAATAGAGGTTACCATTTATTGATGGAATTCGTTGAGGACCACAAAAATCAGTGTGAATGAGCTCCAATTTCTTTGAAGTTCTCCAAGCTTTGTTTAGGGAATGGTTGTCTATGTTGCTTCCCAAATTTGCATGCTTGGCAATGATTCAGATCACTATCAATATCAGAAAGTCCTTCTACCAACTTCTTTGATTGCATTTGGAGCAGACCACAAAGATGGAATTGCCTGAGTCTTTTGTGCTAAATTGCAGCAGCACTAGCTTTGGATTGAAAGGCCATATGCTCCTCCTCCATTGGATTTAGAGCAAAATTCTTTCCATTCATATCAACTTTAAACTAATATCTACCATCAACATCTTTTATCAAGCATTGTTTATTTTCAAACAACACTTTATAGCCTTTTTCAATTAACTGACCAACACTTAACAGATTTAGATCAATCTCTAGCAGAAAAAGAACATCGGCATGGTTTTCGTACCTCCACTACTTGCGATAGCAACCGAGCCTTTACCTTTCACCGCAAGGTGTTCACCATTTCCAATCCTCACCCTTTTGATCTCGGTTGATCCCATTTACATAAAGTGTCATGTGTCATATGGTTGGTGCAGCCACTATCAACCAGCCAAATCTCACTTGATTCTTTACTTGGGAAATAAGTGGCAACAAATAATTGATCTTCCTCTTCTTGGTCAGCAGCTTGAGCATCTACCTCTTGCATTTTTTTTTGCATATCACTGCCTCATGTCCAAGTTGTTTACATTTGTAACATTTGGCATCGGGTCTTCTCCAACATTGGAATGGTGGATGGCCAATCTTTCCACAGTGATTGCAAGGTGGAAATGTTTTCTTAGATCCTCCTTTTCCGTTTTGGTGATTGCTATATGAACTTTCTCCATTTGAATATTGTTTCTTCCAGTTCTTCTTCTTTTTATGTTTATTATTATCCAAATGCTTGGCTGGTAAGGCTCCTTGTACTGATTCATCTTGTCTCACGGTTCTTCTTTGCTCTTTTGCTTGTACAGCATTTAAGAGCTCTACAAGAGAAATCTTTGACAGGTCCTTCATGTTCTCCAAGGTTGTCATTGTCGCCTTAATCCTCTCTAGAACTGTGACCAGAATTTTTTCTACAATCCTTCAGTCACTAAATTCGGTCCAAGCAACCACACTTTGTTTGCGATGCTTACAAGCCTTTCAGAATACTCTTTTATAGATTCTGACTCTTTCATTCTCTGCAATTCAAAGTCCCTAATTAGATTCAACACTTGCATTCCACGAATTCTCTCATCACCCGCGTACTCTACTTTGAGTAATCCCAGATTGCTTTTGCTGACTTCAAGGACATAATTCGAGTGAATATCAATTGAGATACACTTGCAAATAGACTGCTTTTGCCTTTGATTTCTTCATCTTCTTCTCCTAATGTGATTTTATTTGTGCCACTGTTGGGTTCATTGGAAGTGGCTGAATTTCAAAATCCTCTTCTACAGCCTCCCACAAATCCAACCCTTCAAGGTGGGTCTCCATATGCATAGCCCACATTTGATAATTGTCTCCATCAAAGTCTGGTGATGCCATTGCTGAAAAACTGGACTCTCCTTCCATTGACGAACACTACTAACCTCACAGATCCCTTAGGAAGTATGCTCTGGCACCAATATATTGGTGATTACAGAGAATGAATATTCAAGATTGATATTGAATTTAAAAGTAGAGAAGAGAAAGAAATCTCAGATTTCATTAAGTCTGAAAACTGGCTTAATTTTAGAATACAACTACAAAACATACATACGCAAATCTGTCCTAAATATTAGGAAGTAACTGACACAAGTTACACTTAGAGAAATAACTGACTCCAAACATTTAACTAAAACATTCAGACAATGAAACAGAAACAAAATAAATTATTGCAGCTATCTTAAACCCATGAATTAATAATTTTATCTTTAAGACTCTTGTTTTCGTAAGTTATTTGCCGTTTGGTCGTGGATTGAAATGGAATAGAATACGAGTCCTTCCTATTCCATTCCCAAAGTTAAACTTTCCTTCTTTTTAAGAAGAATTTCTATGAACTGATGTACTGATGCTTAGTTAATAAATTTTAATTGGTATGTTGGTTTTATATTTAGATATTTCTGCTGAAGAATTGATTTTGGTGATCCTAACTTGTACTGGATTTGCAGTCTCAGTACACTGATTATAGGCAAAAAGAAGGTGGACTTGCAACATCTTTTTGTGGAGGTTATAGCTCGTGGCGGTCATCAGAAGGTATAGCTTTTATACTGATTGCTTCAACTGACTTTCGAATTTAGCATCATAGAAGTCCTTAACCTTTTTTAATTTCCTAGTTTTAACTTGCCTATGAATTACCACAAGCAAACGACTTAGGTTTTAGATGCAAAGCCTGATTGATCATAGTGTATTTCTGTTATTGCAATAATATGGCTTGATTTACAGGCAGTAAGAGAGAATAGATGGAAGGGAGTCACTGCCGTTTTCAAGTTCCCCCCATTAGCTACGAATGTGGGTTTCATTCTGCACAGACACTACCGTTACCTACTCCACCACTATGAACACCTTTACTTCTTTAAGGCTTCCGGCTGGACTCTGTTGGTATTTTAGTGTAATTAGATCAACTAGTTGACCAATGCAGTCGTAATATTTCATCGAACAAGTCAGCAGAGTGCGAAGTGCATGCTTGTTCGAGTTCTATTATGATACTTAGCTTACAAGGGTCCGAGAGTTACCTTTCGCAACACTTATTTTATGAACTATTGCAGCTGCTCAAATGGACACATCTTTTCACAACGCTTTTGTTTTAAACAGATGCAACTGCTCGAATAGAGATGACTTTTAGCAATGCTATGTCTTTAAAGCATTGTAATTGCTCATTTTAGGTTTATAAAAACCTAGCACTGACAACACTTACAGGCGGTTTTTTGGCAACGCTTGCTGCTGATTCATTTTTTCTTCACAACTAAATCATTCTAAGTTCTTGATTTTTTCTTTGATTTCATCCGATTGAAAATTTTGGGAGAACCACCAAATTAGTTTCAATATGAAAGTGTTATCACGACTTCAGAGATTATCCAAGTTATTTTCAGGAATTTCCCCAACAAAGATTGAAACTAAGTCATTTTGAAGTTTGCTTAGTTTCAAAGATTGAAACTAATTTTTCTTTAAAAATGACGAATGGAGAATCTGTTGAAGAAGTAGTGGAAATCAATTGATATTCGAAATACCGTGATTCAATCTCATTTTTCATACAAATGGTGTCATAGCGGTACTCTTCCATCTCGGGCACCAAAAATGTATGAATTCAATCCATTCTAGTTCGATTTTCATCACTGGTTTTCATGACGGGTATTTTTGGGATAATTCTTTGTGTTTTGTATGTCAATTATCGCTCTTTGAGTTCTAGAAATTCTGAAATTTTTGTTCGGAACAATTTTCCGTGAATTTTTTGTCAAATTTATGGTTAAAGTACGTAAAATGGTGAAAAAATTGTGTTTTTAGATCACTTTGGCCATGATTCTGTAGACTGGTCAAATACTGAATGAAATTTTATATTTTTTATGTTCAAAGTTGCATTTGAATCGATTATGTTCGATTTCGGGCATTTTCATGTTGTTTTCATAGAAAAAGGTTGCATTTTTTGCATTATTTTGGGTAATGGCGAGTTTATGTTCGGTTTTTGGTAAAAATAACAAATCCATTGGACTCGGGACGTTGAAAAACCTTAGGAGTGGTCTGGTCGAAGGCCGGAATCATTTTTGGAACTATTTAAAATCAAAAGTCATTTTTCTGTGTATGTTTTGCAAGGGATTCTGAACCCATTGCAGAATCAATTACAGAATGAAAAATTGCGATAGTTTGTTGTGACCGTTTTTCCCGACGGTCAAGAATAATCGAAAAATATGCTTTTTTGTGTTTTGCAAGGGAAACATGTTCCAATGCAGAATTTATTGCAAACTGAACAATTGTGACACTTTACTTGTGGTGACAATTACTTTTGGTGACGGTCAAAACGAAGGTGATGATTAATTTTATTGAAATAGTTGTGGCAACGATTAAGAAAGAATAAATAGTTGCCAGAAACTTTTGTCTTCATCCAACCACGTGGCATATGATCTGGCGTTGGTTTAACCTTCGGGGTTGACCGGCCAATGGTTGACTGCCACATGTCAGTCAAAAGTCAAAGCTGACAGGTCAACATGATGCCACATGGCTCGTCTCTAATGGTCCCATATGTGTTTTTGAGATTCGAGGCCCCAAACAACGTCATTTTGCTCTGAAATTTTTCATACCCCACATTTTTTAGATTTAATGGTAATTTTTTCAGAATTTTTTAAGGTAGAAAAAGTGAGTATTTGATTTACTTTATGCAAATAATTTCATAAAAATTATAGAAAATAGTTTGTGAATTTTATAAAAATTTCTAATATGTTAGAAATATTTTTAAAATTTTTTTCATTTGTTGATTAATGTGAAAAACCTTGTAATTCATCAAATGGATGTAAACTCCGCATTTATGAATGGTCAATTGAATGAGGAGATTTATATGAAACAACTGGAAGGGTTTGTTATATCAGATTGTGAAAATAATGTATGCAAGTTAAAGAAATTGCTATAGGGACTAAAACAAGCACCAAAAGCGTGGCATCAAAAGTTTGATGATGTGGTTTTATCTAATGATTTTGTTATCAACCAAGTAGGTAAGTGTGTATATAGCAAGTGTGTATGTCATGATTAGCACTGGGCATGCTGTTGGAAAGCTCGGTGGATATACTAGTTGATAGCAAGGCATACAAAGCCCAAATACCAACAAGGCCCATAGGCCCTCCCAATGGACTTGCTCACCAAGCTAAAAGGTCAGGAACATGTGTCAACCATCTAGACGTCCCCTAACCTCCAAGGCTATACATGTGGCGACCATCCAAGGCTCACTACCACCTATATAAGGGGTAAAGGCACATTCCTAAGTAATTAACTACACTCAATTTACCTCCTTTTAGTAATATCTACGTCATCCCCTATGCCACATACTAACTTGAGCATCGAAGAGGCTACATCGGACACCTAACCTAGCCCTCTAACGGGTTGTCACCTGTGCAGGTACCCCGATCCAGAAGGAGTCAAACCAATCCTGTGTCACGAGTCCCATGACATCAAATTAGTGCGATAAGTGTGGATTGAACACAACGACCCGATTTGTTCAATGTCAAAGTCTTGTACTTTCTATTTCATTAGTTTCAAAGATTGACAATAGTGATGGAAGGTTTAACAAGAAAAAAGCCCGTCCTAAAGTCAGCATCAACTAGGATCAACACGATGGCAGCTCTAGCATCGACAAGCGTACTAACAACACCCCTAAAGCCGGTTGATGCATCAGGAAAGGTATTAGAAAATATTGAGCTAGGGCCAGAGTTTAATCCTTAGATAGACCAATGGTAGCAAAGCCCGACACCTCGTCTGATCTAAAGCTACTGGCGACAATGGCAAAGTAAGTCATGTACAAAATAGGCCATATAGAGTATTTGGTAAACACCTTAAATGCACAGTGCATGGCCACAGAGAGCAAGGTCCTTAATCTGAAGAGGAAGACAGCGACATCGGCTTAATCTGGGTCAGCCTCGAAAGGGTTTTAGAGCCTTAAGAGGTGCCTGACATATGAACGTAGCCAAGAAGGCAGGGCCCTTTCAACCCCCATAGCCTCGGACTTTCAACTCAAGCCAAGTCTAAGAGAGCCAAGGTTACATCGGTCTGGTAAAGAGCTGGTAAGATCCTATCTCGGACCTCGGCTTAGAGCGACCGAGATAACGAAGGACTATACCAACTTCACTCGCCCACAAGCGCGCGAGTCCGACCAGAGAAAGGAAGAGATGTGGAAAAACCTCAGTACGGCTCCCTTGACGCATCTATTAACTCATCCACGAAGGAACTTAGAACTTCAAAGGCCAGATCTGATCAAACCATAGCCTCCAAGCAGGTGATTGAAGAAATTGAGAAAAACTTAGCCCCAAAATGGGCCGACGATGTCATGAAGAATGTGAAAGCGCTCCTCATAGACATGCGAATGGAGTTAGCCATTCTAGAATAGAAGATGCAGAGTCGCCATTCTCACTTGAGATTTTAAGCGCTGAATTCCCTGATAGTTTTAAATGGCCAAAGTTACGAGATTACAACGGTACTAGTGACTCGACCCTTCATGTCAATAATTTCATGTAAACAATGGCAACTACCAGAGCAATAGATATAATGTTGTGCAAGATCTTTCCAAAGACTCTCAAAGGACTAGCCACTTTCTGATTTCAAAATAAAAAACCAGGGTCAATCATAAACTTCAAAGCGATTATATAAGACTTTCTCCTGTACTTCGTAACATCGATCCCACCTTATAAGACTATTCAGGATTGTCAACTGATGAGGCAGGGCTGGAATAAAACAATAGGAGATTTTGTGGAGAGATTCCAAAGGGCAACCCTCGAAGTGAAAGGGTGCAACATCGACGTCACCGCTGATATCCTGGCGAGCAATTGTAGAAACGCAGACCTTAAAAAGGATCTACTCACTAAGACGCCAAAGAGCTTAGCTTTAATGATGCAGAAGGTGCGGGAGTGGGTAACTTACGAGGCTCATGAGAAATGGTCACCAGTGCACGAGCATACAGGTCAACAGTCAAGTCCGCCTTATTCTGGTAAGCTACCCCGAGGCCCCCTAAGTATGAATACAAACATTGTGATCTTCCTAAGGACTTAATTCCTTTGAGAGTGATTCAGAAGGAGGTGTTTTATTGGATTGAGAAGAAATGATAGTACATTGAATACCCACCAAAGATAAGGCAGCCGAGAAAGCTGGGCACTTACTACGATTTCCATAAGTCAAAGGGTCACAACACCGAGAATTGTTGATACTTGGCCATCAAGCTTAACAAGAGGGTAGCTGAAGGAAACCTTGATCACTTCATGGCCAGACCATGGTCATATCAGCTATAAGAGGAGAGGGCAAAGAGGCATCGGGCTGCTCTCACGGAGAGACCCAGCTTGGCGAGGGGTTATTATCATTTGCAGGGCACTGACGTAAAAGAAACAAAAACCATCACCAGTGAGAAACATAAGTCGAGATAGAGGAGTATATTATTCCTTTGCCCATATACCCAAGCCAACCCTGTATCAAGATGCATTGGTAGTTAAGATGGAGGTTGAGGGGTTCCTGGTTAGAAGAGTGCTAATAGCCATCGACATCTCGGTCAATCCAATGACCCGATCCATATATGATGCCCTCGAATTGGATCTAAACATACTTAGACTCAAACAGGATCCAATCTTGGGTCTGGGTGGCCATATAGTTGAGGTCATAGGATCGGCCACGCTATAAGTCATAATGGGAGATGATTCGATCAAATGGAAATCGCAGGTCAAGTTTTTGGGATTCTTTGTCTCTCACCGAGGAACAGAAGCAAACCTGGACAAGATTAAGGCAATAATAGAACTACAACCACCCAAGATGGTAAACGACGTACAAAGGTTGAATGTCAAGATCAATGCCTTGGGCTGATTCATATCCTGCTAGGCCAAGCGATGTATGCCTTTCTACAAAACCCTGAAAGGTGGAAAGAAATTCTGGTGGACGGATGAATGTGCCAAAGCTTAAAATGATCTAAAGCAGTAACCATCCTAGAGTGTATATTTCTCTACATCAGCACCTCTAAAGAGGCGCTAGCCATGGCCTTCATTAGGGAGGAGAAGACAAAGTAGTACCTCGTATATTATTACAGTAAAGTCCTTAGAGATGCTGAGCTAAGGTACCCTCATCTTGAGAAAGCCGCCTATGCTATCATCATTGCGTCTCAAAGGCTGAGACATTACTTTCAATCTCACAATCATAGTCCAAACCGACTTAGGCCTGAAAAAAGTTCTTCAGAGGCTAGATTTATCGAGCAGGTTAGTGAAATGGGCAGTAAAATTGTCAAAGTTCAATGTCAGGTTTGAATCGAAGAAAACAATGAAGGCTAAAGCGTTAGTAGATTTTATATAAGAAACCACATCACCCGAACCTACCACGTTAATGAAGGAAACATGGAAAGTCTTTATTGATGGAAGTTCAACCTGAGGTCAAGGTGGCATAGGCATATATATAAGAGGCCCAAACAATTTAGTCATTAACTAGGCAGCCAAACTGTCCTTCACCGCGATAAATAATGTGGTCGGATACGAGACATTCATCCTCGCCTTACAGTTCATCGAAGCTATACAACTAGACCGAGCCCATATTTATAGCAACTTGAAGCTTGTCATCAATAAACTGGGGGGAGGATATGCAACGAAAGATGCAACATTGTAATAGTACCTCAGCCTTGTGCGAGCGCTCATCAATAAGATAAAGCAAATATGAGCGAAAATAGAAATTCGACACATATCGCGAGCTCAGAACATCGAGGCTGATGAGCTAACAAAAGCGACATCAGATCCTAGTGGGGATAATCTCATCCATTGCACCATTGGTGGTATTGATCGAGCTAGCACTAAAGGAAATGAAGTCCTCATCATATTAGGAGAAGCCGAATTGAGAGATGAATGGTACTCCCCGATATGGAGATACTTGTATGACTCCATTCTCCTGGAAGATGAGATAGAGGCATAAAAAATAGTTAGAAAGTCATTCCGGTATTCGATCCTTGGCAACCAATTATATCGACGATCGTTTAGCCATCCATAGAAGAAATTCCTAGGGAAGAGAGATGTCGATTATATTTTACGCAAGAACCATGAAGGAATCTGCGGTGGCCATAAGAAGAAGGACGTGGTAGTTAGGAAGGCCAAACAAAAAGGCTTCTATTTGCCGACGATGGAGTTACACGCTAAAGAGTAAGTGGAAAAATGCGAGCTATGTTAGGCCTATGCAAAGAACATCAGAGCACCACCCATTAAAATTACCACTATCTAAGCAGCCTGGCCTTTCTCCACATGGGGAATGGCTATCATTGGACCCCTACCTGTGGCATAGTATCAGAAGAAGTGGATCATCATTGCAGTCAATCATTTTTCAAAATGGGTCAAAGCCAAGGCTATATAGATAACCTCCCCGAATTAGGTCATATAGTTCTTTAACAAATACATCAGTATGAGGTTAAGCATATCGGGCACACTGATAACGGACAGCAACACGTAATTCAACTATGAAGCATTCAAAACGTATTACAATGGGCTAAAAATCAAGCTTCGATTGTACTCTGTGTCATACCCATAATGTAACGGTATGACCTAAGTAACAAATAAAATGATCATGGATAGAATCAAAACAAGAGTACTCAAGAGCGGGTCAAGCTAGGTTGATGAGTAACAAAATGTCATGTGGTCCTATCGAACCACAGGAAGAACAGCGATAGGAGAAACACCCTTCGCACTGGTATATGGAACAGATGCCATAGTATCGATTGATATAGCCACCCCTAGTGAGAGAGTGTCACACTATATCAGTTCTATCAGTAAAAATGAAAAAATAAGGTAAAATTTGGATGACCTAGAGGACGCTGAGACCGAGCATACGCCAAGATAGCCACCTACAAGTAGATGGTAGCATCAGCCTTTAATAAAAAGATAAAATCCTAAAGCTTTCAACTAGGAGAGCTCGTGCTTCGATCAACTAAAGCATCAAGAGCAAGGGCATGCCAAGGCAAGGTCGACATAAACTGGGAAGGCCCATTCAATGTCAGTCAAAAATTGGGCATAATACAAATAATCTTCAGGATATTGAAGGGAAGATTTTGCCTCGAACATGGAATGCCACAGCCTCGAGAAAGTCTTTTGTTAGGGAGTAATCCACCCAAGAGTCGTAGTAATTTTTATTTAAATAAATTGTAGCATCGGTCCTATATGAGTATCAATCCTGAATGTCTTTGTTTTGAGTCAGTCCTATATGAAATTCAGTCTTAGGGTTGGTTGTTTATAGCTTTTTATGTCGGTATAGTATTAATGTTTTTATTTGGATGTACTCCTTGACATATTTCAATAAAAAGTGCAAAATTATTTCAGTTTATTTTCAAGTATTGCATAAATCTGACGTGTAATAAGCGAGGCACCCCCAAGTAGGGTCCCCCTTACAGTAAGAGAATAAATGCAAAATTAAAAGAAAATGAACCAAAATTTAAAGGAAGTTCATAAATCAAATTGATAAAACTTACAAATCTTTGGGGGATCAAGACATAGCATCATCCTCGACCTCACCCATCTCATTGAGGATCAAGGTGGCATGAGAATGGTAAGATAATGCCTCATCTTCCTCGCTCTCAACCACCTCACTCTGACTTCCCTCTATATCGACTTCCTCTTCTCTATCACCGAGGCTGAATAAATGCACTCCCTTAGACCAAGGGGTTATCTTTGCATTGACCTCGGGCTCAGGAAGTAGAGCCAAATCATTTGAGTCAGAGGTAGGACAGTTGAACTTCTCTTGGACCTTCCAAAGAAAGTTAGAACGGTAATTCACTTTATAGCATCTTGACTGATCTTATGCTACCAACTCCTTCCTCTGATAATGATGCTTTAGAGCCTTGTTGCGTCTCTCATAAAAATCACGGCTCCTACTCATCTTCTCCAGTTTCTTTGCTGCCGCATCAGCCTCATCTTTTAGCTTATAAACCTCAGCATCCATGGCATGATTATCTCTCTTCAGAGCGTCCATCTCCTCCACATGCTTACGACCAATCTCCTTGGCAGCCAAGGCTGACAATTCTTGATAAGACTTCAACTGTTGCTCTTTCACCAAGGCCTTCTCATTGCTCTTATCCCTTTCTTTCTTCAACTGGGCAAGTTAAGCGTCAAATTGCTTCTCCGAGTGCTTAAGAGCCCCGGTCTTCTTATCTTTCTCCACCAAGGTCTCGGTCAAATAAACCGCATTGGATAAAGCCTACATCAAAATAAAGAAACTTCAGACAATAGGATGCAAGAGTTAAAATGGTTGACCATAAGATGAAACTTACAGTAATAATTTTAGCTTGGTGAGGAAAAGCCTGTGGAGCGACCCTCCCTCGCTACTGCCTCTCTAATTCTTAGGGAAGACGTGTAAAAATGGCAAAATCTCGAACAGCCACATCATTTTCTAGCTTCACGTCTAGACCGACGGTCAACTTCCACATCTGATAACAAAGAAACACATGTATAAGGAAAGGAGAAGAAGCATAAAGTCAATCTTACATTGGGCGGCTACATATAGAGGCCCCTATTAGATGTTGCGATAGTCCCCTCGATATCAGCCACACCCTTCCCGTTTTTAAAGGTGCTCAGCTTTCATTTCTCCCTTAAAACTCCATCTGCTTCCTTCGTATTAGAGCCAACACAAATGGCACTGGCCGGGGTCCTATCCATAACATTAACCTAATTAGTCATGTTAGTTATCCTGCCAAAACTCGGTGTAGAATTGGTTCTACCCCCACTTACGTGATGATGTTCCGTGGGCTCCCTTCTGAGATGGAACCGTGGGGAGTAGATTGAGCAGTTCCCATTGAATGATCCCCCTCGGCCGCTGAAACCTTGGAGGCTTTCCCCTTCTTTGGCTTCACCGCGGTTATGAGAACGGTAAAGTAATTACCCAATTTAGACATACCTACATAGGCCCAAAATGAAAAAAGTAAAAAATAAAGAACGAGGGGAAAAAGAGATCATTACCTAGCTTAGCTGCGGCCTCGGTCCTTGGACCAACTACGGTCCTTGCCACAACTGCCATAACCCTATCCTCGACCTCGGTGTATTTACTGTGGTCGGTGAGAAGTAACTCAACAGCATCGGTCTAGGATAACTTAGGAACAGACACTCGAGATATATAGCGCACACTGTTAGCTTACCGCTGTGTCAACCTACTATCGATCTTCCACATAGAAGGGCTCCTATGTCGAGTGTTCCACTTCATAGGGAACGACCAATAACCATGCCTATAGAGAGCATTCTTGGGATGTATTATCTTGGTGTCGGTGTCAAGATGGACCCAAAACCACCTTTTCTTGAAGCCCTTCACTGAGTCCTTTTGATGCACTAACTTATTCATTTTAAGCCGTGCCTTTCTCCAATATAGATAGTTGCCCGCACTTATTTTTACCGGATGATAAAAATGCCTCAACATAGTACCATCAAGGCACAGACTTAGATCCTGGCACATCTTAGCAATCAGCAGCATCTCCATAAGTGCATTTGGAGATACCTGGACAAACCTTAAATTCTAATAGAATAGAATGCACTGCCTACTTAGGGGGAGCCAAAATCCCTAGTCAATGCATTGAGTAAATATGGCAAAGGCCTCAATGGGGGGATCATCCATCCTGTCCAATTCCCCTAGGACAGTCCTATACGCGCTAAGATGACCCATGACTAAAATCTCCATGTATTGGTCAACTGTCTCTTGGTCGATCTCTGACACGCTATGCATGATAGAGTCCGGTGCTGTCATCATGGACTTAGGAACGTCAATAACTACGTTTGGATTGTACATTTTCAACTCGATGTAAGCCAGGGTCAAAATCATCTCTTTGGTGTAACGGACCGTCGTACGATCCTCGGACTTGAAAGTCTTTGAGGTATCAGATTCTTCAGGTTCTTAATGTTTGAGGTGCTAGAAAGACCTTAGGCATAGATTGTATGAAGGAGAGCAGTGGAAATGGGTTCCACGATGTGCCTCCATCGAGATAGGGCTAATGAAACCGACCCTGAAACAAGTGCCGCTGGTGTAGAGGTCAATGCGGATGTCGAGGTTAAGGATAAGGAAGAATTTGATGTATCCATTTAAAAGAGAAAATAAAACTTACTAATGCTGTGGAGACTGACAAAAGAAGAGCAGAGCAAAAGGAAATTCAGAATTTAAGAGACTAGGAATGATGGGATGGCTCCGCTATTTAAAAGGGAAAAGGGCGGCAAAATTTGAAACCTAAGCCTCGAAAACTGAACCGTCAAGTAATTATAACCTAGAGGAGTCCAACAGACTGCATGTTCAACACGCCAGAGTAAAAAAGACAAGCGTAAAACCCACGCGGTAATAAATGCAGAATTCTTAGTGTAAGTTTGAAAATGACAGTGTTGGAAACATTGATCTGGAACAACAAACAAATTTGGATCAGGTTTGAAGTAAACAAAACACCTAAGTATAAAAAGACCTAAGTCATTGCATCCGGACATATATTCAGGACATCCAAAGTCCAATACAAGCAAAGAAAAATTACCTAAGCATAAATGAAAGCATCCGGTTAAAGTTTGGAAAGGACACAAACTTTTAACCACCCAAAATAGCATCCGGAAGAACTCATTGTACAAGCATCCAGAAGAAGATAAATCCAGAGATATTAAGTCTGAAGACATCCGGAAGACTTAAAATTCTAGGCGAACTCCATTCTTTTGGTCTCTAAGTCAAAGATCCTTTCCTCTAAAGCAAGACAAAAGTAACAGCTAGCACTTTTCAAAGAAAGGACAAAGAACTGACATAGGAAAGAGAAAAAGTTAACAACCTTTTTCACCTAGACTAATAAGAAGGCGTGTGGAACTTATAATAAAAAGATACTAACGTAAAAGTTGGTGAATCACTAAATTACAAAGAAAACAATCACTGATAACTTTTAAGCCTCAATCCCAAGGATTCAAACGAGTCAAAATCTCTGTCTAATGGATTGATCAACGATTTTAGAAGTGCCATATATTACCTGATCAATGGTGAAGTTTTGATTACAGATCAATAACCCAACGGCTACATTTATGATGGTAGCCTATAAAAGGAAAGCTTCACAAGTTGAGAAGGTGATGGTTGATTTCAAGAAAAGCAATATACAAGAGAATTTGCTAGAAAGCAATCAATTTACAAATCCTTCAAAGAACAAAGCTATTTAAAAATATGTTTGTAAGGATTCCTAAGAGAAGTTATGAATTTGAGGAAGTCCAAAACTAAAACCTTTAAGAAAACCAAAGGGTAAGAAATCTCCTACTTTGGTAAGTATTGAGATTGGGATATAGCTTGAAGTAGGTGCTTTAAGTGAGATCTCCCTGAGATCTCCCTGTAGAACTCAGCTTAGGTTTAGGAAGAAATCTAAGTGGTATATCCTACTAAAGATAAAAGGACTCAGCTAGGAATTGGGAATTCTAGTGGTATATCCTACATTCAGAAGGGGGTATCATCCGGAGATAAGTTGAAATGCTTGATTCCTACTAGTTGGAAAGGAATCCACTAGTGGAAAAGCTCGGAGGAAGGAAACTCCGAGGACTGGAGTAGGTAGGGCCGAACCAGGATAAATTACTTGTTTTTTAATTTCCAACTCTTTATTTATTTGCATTAATATTATTATAACTGCATCATCCGGATCCATCCCCCGGATCATATTCAAACACGCTACACAAAGACTTTTCAAAGTCTACTTATTCCATAAAAAAGGGTCATTTACCCCCTCGGACCTCATTTAGACCCTCACAAGGACCAATAAGTGGTATCAGAGGAAGTGCTCAAACTAGAGATCTAACAATCTCGAGCTAAAGGTCCATATATTTTGATTCAAGAATCAAAATGAGTTTCCAAAACTCACAGCTCCTTCCAGAGGGTATGTTTATTACCCATCCTCCGCTCTTCACCGGTGAACACTACACATTTCAGAAAAACTAGTTGAAGAATTTCATTTAGGCTCAGAGCATGATGGCATGGATGGCCATTAAAGATGGTTCATATGAGCCAAATCATGAAGTAGATGGTTTAACTACCTGCAAGCCCTCAAGTCTATGGGATGAAAATGATTGTAAGAGATTGCGTGAAAACGCAAATTCTATTAACATGCTTCATTATGCTCTTAGTGCAGTAGAATTTAACAGGATATTTGGATGTGAAACTACACAAGAAATATGGTAGAAGCTGGAAGTGACCTATGAAGGAATAAACAAGGTCAAAGAAGCCAAAATTGACCTACTATAATCAGAAGCTTGAATCTTTCAAGATGGAGCCCAAAGAATCCATCAGCAGCATGAATACTAGATACACCAATCTAGTAAATGAATTGAAGAGGTTAGGGAAGGAAATCTCAAAAGTTGACATAGTTAAGAAAATACTCCGGAGTCTCAACAAGGAATGGGACAACAAGAAGACTGCCATTAAGGAAGCTCATGACGTAAGCTTCTATAGTTATGATGAGCTCATTAGTAATCTCTTGACCCAAGAATTGTCCCTGGAGAGATACAGCCAATAAGAAAGAAGGCTAGAAGAAAAGAAGAAGGCCATTGCACTTAAGGCAGACTCTGCCGGATCAGCCTCTTCTGGATCAGAAAAGCAGCCAAATGAATCAAAGTACAGTGAAGAAGATATGGCTATGCTAGCCAAGTACTTTGATAAATTCCTGAAAAAAAAGGATAGAAGAAGATCCAAAAGATTTGAATCAAGAAGGCCTAAGGAAGGCGCATCAAGAAGGGATAAGCTAAGAAAGGCTCTGGAAGAAAAGAAATATCTGGAAAAGGATGCTGCATGCTTTGAATGCGGGGAAAAGGGGCACTTCAAAACCAAATGTCCCAACCTTAAAAAGGAAAAGAAATATAAGAAGAAAGCTATGGTGGCCACATAGAGCAATAGTGAAGAAAGCAGCAGTTCATCTTCAACAAAAGAAGATACTGCACTTTGCGCATTCAAGGCCCTGACGGATCAAGAAGTAGATCAATTCAGAAAAAAGTCATCTAAGTAAGAAACTAAGCAAATTAGGGATTCAGAATTAGAAATAGCAAATCATGGGGTATGCCTTAGATCCACAGAATATCAACATATATGGTACATTGATAGTGGATGCTCAAGGCACATGACAGGTGATGAGAAGGCCTTCATCACTCTAATCCGGAAGAGAGGAGGCAAAGTCAACTTTGGAGACAATCAAAAGGGATAAATCATTGGGCATGGAACCATTGGATCTAAAATACAAATAGAAGATGTCTCTCTAGTTGATGGACTGAAGTTCAACTTACTCAGTGTAGCACAACTCTGTGATAAAGGAAGAAAAGTCACCTTTGGCTCCGGAGGATGCTCAATCTATGATAGTAAGTCTAATTAACTCATTCTTTATACACCTAGAGTAAATAATATTTATTGTGTTAACATTAAAAATGATAAAAAAAAAAAAGAATATATACTTGGTGTCTAAAGAAGAAGAATCATGGCTATGGCATTGGAGGTTGGGACATGTTAGCATGAACCTCCTGTCTAAACTAGCCAAAAAGGAATTAGTAGTGGGTTTGCCTAAGGTTGATTTTGATAAAGATCATCTATGCACTACATGTCAATTAGGTAAACAACATAAGAAAAGTTTCCCTTCCATCTCCTACATTCCTTCCAAAAGAGTACTTGAGCTCTTGCATATTGATCTCTTTGTTCCAATCAAACCACTGAGTATAGGTAGAAGAGAATACACAATGGTCATTGTGGATGATTATTCTCGCTATACCTGGGTTATCTTGCTTGCAAGCAAAGATGAAGTCTTTGACCAATTCTCAAAAACATTCATCTAGATAGAAGTAGAACAAGGTATACGCATTGCACGCATCCTGAGTGATAATGGTGGTGAGTTCAAAAATAAGCATGTTGCTGAATTTAATGACTCCAAGGGCATTGAACATAACTTTTTTACCCCTCATACTCCTCAACAGAATGGAGTTGTTGAAAGAAAAAATAGGATTATAGTTAAGATGGCTAGAACAATACTCAGTGAAAATTATTTGCCAAAATATTTCTGGGGATAGGCCATTAACACGGCATGTTATATTTTGAATAGAGCTCTCATTAGAAAGACCGTAGAAAAGAACCCCTACAAAATCTAGAAGGGAAGGAAACCCAAAATTGGGTATTTTAAAGCCTTTGGATGTAAATCCTACATCCTTAATGATAGAGAGTAGCTAGGAATATTGGATCCTAAGTTTGATAAAGCAATTTTCCTTAGCTACTCAGTACATAGTAAAGCTTTCAAAGTATATAACAAACGAACTCAAACTATGGTAGAGTCTATACATGTAGAATTCGATGAGACTAACCATGCAAGCAAGAAAAATTCTACTTCGAAAGATCTAATTTCGGAAGCTGAAAACTTTGGAGAAGAGAAGGAAGCCAAAGTTCCTAATTCCTTCCAAATCAAGAAGTACAAAGAAGAAGATGAAGGAATATCTTTTGATCCAGACCACAGGTTGATCTCAATCCATATGAGATAAACTTCAATGATGGTCAGGAAGAGGAAGCTAAGGTAGAAGTTGAACATGTTCCAGTCCATATAAAGATCTACCAAGGGAAGTCCGGACTCACAGAGATCATCCAGTTGAAGCAATTTTGGACAATGTCCAAAATCTAGAAAGAACCTGAGGTTAACTTAACTGGATAATGAGCCATGCTACTTTTGTCTCTCTTATTGAGCCAAAGAAATTTCAAGAGGCTGAAGGAGATGAAAGCTAGATGATGGCCATGCAAGAAGAACTAGATCAATTCACCAGGAATGATGTATGGTTTCTAGTGGCACATCCAAAAGGAATGTCAATCATTGGCACCCAATGGGTATTCCGGAACAAGCTGGATGAATTCGGAGTAATGGTAAGGAACAAGGCAAGATTGGTTGCCTAAGGCTATAATCAACAGGAGGGGATTGACTTTGAAGAAACATTTGCCCCTGTAGCAAGATTGGAGGAAATCCGGATTCTATGTGCTTTTACATCATTTATGGGATTCACATTGTTCTAAATGGATGTCAAAAGTGCATTCCTTAATGGAGTTATTCAGGAAGAAGTTTATGTGAACCAGCCACTTGGATTTAAAGACCCAAAGCATCCGAATCATGTATACAAACTGAAGAAGGCCATCTATGGATTGAAGAAAGCACTAAGAGCTTAGCATGAGAGACTCACTACATTTCTAATATCTAAGGGGTATGCCTGGGGAAAGGCAGAGATAACTCTTTTCATCAAAAAGAAGAAGGATGATATCATTCTAGTCCAAATTTATGTTGATGACATCATCTTTGGAGCAATAGATGAGAAGATGTGTGGAGAATTTAGCACTCAAATGCAGAAGGAATTTGAGACATCCATGATGGGAGAACTTAATTTTTTCCTTGGTTTGCAGATCAAGCATAGTCCGGATGGAATCTTCATAAACCAATCTAAGTATACAAAGGAGATTTTGAAGAAGTTTGAAATGGATAAAAGCAAGCCTATATCCACTCTAATGGGTTCAGATACAGTCCTATCCAAGGATTGTGAAGGAGAAGAGGTTGATCAGAAGCTAGATAGAGTAATAATTGGATCACTTTTATACTTGACAGCTAGCAGACCTGACATACACTATGCAATTTGCTACTGTGCAAGATATGAAGCCAATCCTAAGGATTCAAATCTAAAAGCAGTGAAAAGAATCCTTAGATACCTCTTAGGAACCACTGAAGTTGGGTTATGGTATCCTAATAATGGAGAATTCACACTCTAAGGCTTCACTGATGCAGATTATGGCAGAGACACCCTTGAGAGAAAGAGTACATCCGAAGGTTGCCATTTCCTTGGAGATTCCTTAGTGTCATGGTACAGCAAGAAGCAAAATTCAGTTGCTTTATCTACTACAAAAGCAGAATATATGGTAGCTGGAAGTTGTGTAGCTCAGCTCCTTTGGATCAAGCAACAACTACAAGAATATAGAGTCTAATCCGAATGTGTGGATGTAATGTGTGACAGCAAAAGTGCCACTGATATGTCAAAAAATGTAGTACTCCATAGTAGGATGAAACATGTCAAAATAAGGCACCATTTCATCCAGGATCATGTGATGAAGAAGGATATTGCATTAGTTTACATTCCAACCAATGAACAAAGAGTAGATATCTTCACTAAGCCATTAAGTAAAGATCAATTTGGCAGGCTAAGGGAGTCAATTGGAATGTCTAATCCAATTAGAGGAAAATCCGGAGGACAGAACAAAGTTACTTGGATTTTTGGCAAGATAAAGAATCTAGAAGAGAAGAAGAAATGAAGTTAGCTATGCTCCAGAGGGAATATTGACACATCAGCAAGAATGACATATGACAGTAAAAGCGCGTAAAGGTAACTCTTCCTTTTTTAATTTTAAAAGTCTATTGGGAGTCAAAATAAACTCTTCCCATTCTTCGGTGTAACAGAATTTACTTCTCTCCTAAAATTTAACCTACCATGTCATCAATCCAACCAAAGTTAAGGTGTCCGAATTACCAAAATACCCTTACCTTGGAAATTCTATATAAACCTCTCCAAATTTCCTCGTCTTCCTCACCCGAGCAACTCAATACTATTACTCTACACGAATTCAATCTTAAACCCTAAATTCTTCAAACATGCTAAAATGGAAGCCATAAAGACAAGCGAAGGAATCAAAATGCTCCCTCAAAGAAACATCGTTGAAGAATCTACTCTAAAAGATAAAGACTTTACACCCATCAACCTTAAGCCATCAGACTCTGTAGTTCCCACAAACTACTTGGGAGACAACTTCTTATTCAAAATAGACCCGTACTCAAAACTTATTGAAGATCAAAATTTGGGAGATTTCGTCGAGATCAAATGCCCCACCTATTCGAACTTAGTACAGGAGTTTTACGATAATCTAAGAGCTGACTCCTATCATGATGCTCTCAAAATCCAAGTTTAGGGAAAAGTAATCACTATCACGCTGGAATTTTTTGAAAAATTTCTAAATATGAAGAATGATGGCGTTCAACTTAGAAGTGATGGGAATGAACTACAAGTGAAGTACAACTCCAAGATGTGGCTGCATTTGGGGATAAATTCTCAACATACTTTCCGGAAGTGCCAAGATTTCTCCAGCACGCACTTGCCAAGCTAGTTTTAATCCGGAAAGGCTCTCTCACCACATTATCCTCTTTCCAGCATTGTGTATTACAACACTAGGTGGAGACTAGGGTTGTAAACATGCCAGTGCTGATCATCCACTACCTAAAGTAGCACAAGAACTCCCACGGTGCCCTTATCACACGGATTCTAGTTGTAATGAAGGGAATGTATCCGAGTTCCAGCTATCAACGAAAAGGAAATTTTAGAAAAGAATTTTAAGAAACTGAACTTCGGTGAGATTTAGAATGAAGAAAAAGCTAAGAAGCTTAGGGATGAGAAGAAGACTAGGGCCAGGAAGGCAGCGGATCCGGTTGAAGAGGCTCCGGTTCCTAAAAAGACCAAAACCATAAAGCCCAAAGCAAAACAGCAGCAAGCTTTGGTTCCAGTGGAAAAAATTGATGAGGACACTCAAACCCTCACTCAATTGCTTAAGAAGAGCCCGGAGAAACCCAAGCCGAGGGGAAGATTGATCAAAGCAGCAAATAAGAAAAGGAAATCTGCTAAAACCCCAACTGTAATAGTAGAGGATGAGGAAACAGAGGAAGAAGATCTAGTGCCAAAAAGAAGGCAGTTCACAAGGAAAGGGTGGACATTTGATGAGGCAGTTGCCACCTAAAAGCTCAAAACTAAAAAGCCTGCGGGCATTGTGATTGATGAGGAAGTGACCAAAAGGGCTAAGGAAGCTGAATTGGCCGTGGCCAAACAAACAAAGGGCAAGCATATGCCTGGAACAACTAAAGAAATCCATCCTGATGATCCTCAATATAAAACTATCAAGGAGGCAATGAAGGATAATGATCGGATAAACAAGCAAACAATAGAAGGACTCGGAGGCTCTTCTGGTACTCAGCCAATCCTTATAGCTCCTATTGACCCGAAAGCCATCACTCATATTCTGGAAGTAGACCTATCCTTTTTCCACCCTAAACCGGACTACTTCCTAAAAACCTACTAAATATGGAAGCTGAGAAAGCCACTGAAGTAAGACCTGAAAAGGCAAATGGAGAAGGTGTTGAGGACATTACCAACACGCCTGGGGGAGTATATGAAAGTCCTGAAAAGGCAGATGCAGGGATGACTGAGGATATTTCCAGTCATCCATGGGTTGTAGAAGTGGAAGAAAGAAGCCAAGATACAGCTATTCAGGATCAAACACCAATCACTGAGGTAATTCCTAAAACAGTTTTATTTAATATTAATGCTAATCTCACTGCTGTTGTTGAAACAATAAATGTGGAAGAGGACAACTTAGACGCACATACTCTAACTAAATATAAGAAACAAGAGTCCATCCCGGAAGACACCATTCCGGAGGAGGAACATAGTCTGGGTTCCCAATGGCACACTCCTAGAGTGGACTCAAGGGGTGAGGCTAAGAGAAGAAAGGGGAAGAAGAAAAGGAATCCTCTAAAGCAAATCATCCGGATCTGATGAGACCAGAAGCAGCTCCAAATCTGAATCCCCTCCTCTTGCTAGTCCAATCAGAATACCAAATTTTAGCATAAATCAAGCAAGAGCTAAAAAGATCACAACAACCCTAAGCGGCTACCCATGAGAACATGAGGAGAGCTATATCAAACAAAGTCTCTAGAACATCTACAAGCATCTGAAATTCATGGATAAAGTATTGAATGAACAATTCTCACCTCCGAATTTGAAGACTGAAATAGGGGAGCTAAAAGGGAGTGTGCAGAGGTTAAAGAAGAAAGCGGAAGATTTTCCTACAGTAGATTTAGTGGCTGAAGGGTATTAAATACTGTCCCGTATAAAATTTGCCTGTCTAAAGTCAAACAACTAGCCCGTTTTTTAAGCATCACCCATGTCATCTGCCACATAGGAATTAATGGGTTATGAGATACACTTTAAACAAGTTTAGAGGGGCGAGAGGAACTCTTGAAAGTTCAGGGGGCCGAGAGGCTATTAGGGATAAGTTCATGGGGCTTGTGATGTACTTGGCCTAAAATATAATGTTGTTTTGAATCGAAAAATAATAAGCATGGAAAATAATACATGACTAACCATATTGCATCGAATGGCAAATGTTTAACCATCGGATCCCAGCCATATTGAGGAATACTCTTACTAAAAACAATCCCACATGCCAAACACCAACTATAGCCGCAACTATAATCGAGAAAAGAGTTCCACAAATATTTTTCAACATGCTTCCATCTCCATTTTCTGAAAGGAAATAATCCATTAAAGATTAGAGGAATCTTAATAAGGGTGAGTTTGAGTTGTTGACCCACTTTCCACATACTTTTTTGAAGAGTATGTGAGAGAATTATTTTTCACATTCAGTTGTGGAGGCCGCAAAAAACCATTGTAAAATATGGAGAATAAGCATACAAGAACTTAATGAAAGGAAAATGTATTTCAGATATAGATTGAACAAAGTAAAGGAGCTCTTAATAGAGTTGTACAACAACAACAACAACATTACCCCAATGCCAAACAAGGCTCCCGCTTAAGCGGGATAAGGGGAGTTGGATGTACGAAACTTACCTCTGTAATTACAGAGAGGTTATTTCCAAATGACCCAGAAGTGGAGTTACAACAGCTATCCATGACTTCACAATAAAAGAAGGTCAGACAGTTTAATGAGTCATTTTACTTTAGTCTATTATAATCTAAAGCCAAAGAATAATAAATCTTTGGCCCCATCTAAATAATGGACAATTAATAGAGCTATAAATCAACTAATTAAAATAGCTAAAATTCCAGGCAACTAAAATGTAACGTTAATAAACCACTTAAAATCTGCAACTTCTCCTTAAGACTTGGAAACAAAGTGACTCCACTAAACCACTTATTTTGACTCAAACTCAATCTAATGAATTATCGGGTTTAGAGTCAATTTCAACAAGAACTACACCAAACGCCCCTAAATTATTCTTGTGTAGTTATTAATAGAACATGCTGAAGATGTGAATATGTAAGTATAACTGATATTGTGTAAGTTTAGAAAGTAGTATACCCGGTTCATTGAAACTCTGTTGTGGTCGGAGATCATTATACCATCTCGGGTAGTGTTTCGGATGGTTGTCACTACTTTTTCTTTTCACAAGTAAAATTTTCATTTTTGTGGCTAATCACAGAAGCCCTTTATGACATTTTATGATGCACTAACAGCGTCATAAAAATGATTAACATTGAAAATAGAGTAATTTTTAGTTACCTCGTTGTGGATGTTGATTATTAAACTTAAAATCAAAAATGAAAGAGAAGGTGTACACGTTAGATAGTAAGAAAGCATGTGGTTATTGCTACTACAAAACGAAAATAGGTGTGGAAAATAAGGCAGACAACATTTTGACAATTAAAAGAAATTGTGGGCTTAGTGTTGAATTGGTGCACTGGATTAGCTGCCAATAATTAATGCAAATACGGCGGGGTAGTTAAGTGTAGTATTATGGGTCCTTTACTTGAAAATCTAGAGTCTTATATAATAGGTTGTTCTCTGCATTGTAAAAGTGAGTTAGAGAGTGCGTTTGAATAAGAGTATATGTGAGAATTGTAATTTGTTCAATAAAATCACGTTGTGTGAATTACTCTTGTTTACTTTGAGCAATAATGAGTTTATTTTATTCTCTTTACTCCAATAAAGTGGTGTCAGAGCTAGGTTGAAAGCTCGAGTCCCCTTCCTGAAAAGAATTTTTTCGAGTGCGGAAAAATCGAGTTGAAAGTGCCCAGGCGTTACAGTAGCCAGAAACCCAGAAGTGTTGCAATAGACTGTAAAACGTGTCGCTAAAAACTGCCAAAAGTGTTGCAGTAAGTTCAGTGTCGCAAAAGTCATTCCAAAGTGTTGCAGTAGCCCCTCTACGCCTAAAGCAAGCTATTTTTTTGAAAAATCCTTCCGAAAATGAATACCAACGGAGTTTACTTCAATTTCCCCCAACTTACCAAATTCAATTACAAGAATTGGTGAATTAAGATGGAAGCAATCCTCAGAGCCCAAGATGTTTGGGATATTGTCGAAAAAGGTTATGTTGTCCCAGCTGAGAATGCACAACTGTCTCAAGCAGAAAAAGACAGTTTTAACAAGAGTCGTCGGAGTGACTAGAAGGCGCTTAGTCTCATCCATCAAGGATTGGATGATGTGATGTTTGAAAAGGTGGCAGAAGAATCCACCTCGAAGCAAGCATGGGACATCCTTGGAGTTTCTCTTCAAGGAGAGGAGAAAGTAAAGAAAGTTCGACTGCTGATGTTGAGGGGAGAATTTGAGACGATGAAGATAAAGGAAGCAGAATATGTTGTGGATTACTCATCACGAGTAAAGTCTATCGTAAATCAGATGCGACAGTATGGTGAAAAGATGGAGCAGTCTGGGATCGTTGAGAAAATTCTACGATCACTGCTACTAAAGTTTGACTATGTAGTGGTCGCCATCGAAGAATCGCGTGATACTAGTGCAATGACAGTTGATGAAGTTGTTGGTTTATTGCAAGCACGAGAAGAAAGGCTGAACAGACAGAATGAGGAGTCTGTAGAGAAAGTTTTAGCAGCAGAGGCTTCACTAAAAGAAGGTGAAAATAGCCAAGTTGAAAGAGGACACGGTAGAGGCCGTGGTGGAAACAGAAGAGGACGTGGTAGAAATCACCAATTCGAGAGGTGATAATAATGATGGAAATGACCAGTCCACAAGAGGCAGAGGCCGTGGACGAGGCCGAGGTCGAGGAAACCAATGGCAAAATTATGGACGTGAAAAGTCCAATATTCAGTGCTATAATTGTGATAATTATGGCCATTATGCATCAGAATGTTGGAGTCAGCGAAAGGAAGCAGAAGAGACAGTGAACAACATCCAAGAGGAGGATGTAATAGAAACAGTATTACTGGTTCATGAAATCGAAAGTCCCAAATACCATGAGCCCATTGATGTGAAGGAATATAGTCAGAAAATGGGCACTGGCTATGATGAAGTTTTTTGAACAAGTAGCGAGCATCGGGAATAATGGAGTTTTAAGTTTAAGGAGGAGTGTTGATAATTAAACTTAAAATCAAATTAAAATAAAAAATGGAAGAGAAGGTGTACACGTTAGATGGTAAGAAAGCATGTGGTTATTGCTACTAAAAAACGAAAATAGGAGTGAAAAAATAAGGCAAACAACATTTTGACAATTAAAAGAAATTGTGGGCTTAGTGTTGAATTGGTGCACTTGATTAGCTGCCAATAATTAATGCAAATACGGCTGGGTAGTTAAGTGTAGTATTATGGGTCCTTTACTTGAAAATCTAGAGTCTTATATAATAAGTTGTTCTTGGCATTGTAAAAGTGAGTTAGAGAGTGAGTTTGAATAAGAGTATATGTGAGAATTGTAATTTGTTCAATAAAATTAGTTGTGTGAATTACTCTTGTTTATTTTGAGCTATAATTGAGTTTATTTTATTCTCTTTACTCCAACAGTGGAAACAGATCATTATACTCAATATCTCTAGACCTCCTCTGCCAGCTGTCTCTACTAAATTCTCCTACTGGTCTTGTAAGAAATTCACGGTTGATTACAGCAGGCCTTTCTTGCTCTTTTTCAACAAGCTCTTCATTATTCAAATCTTGCATATATACATACATAACATTTCAGTAAAATGATCTAGTAATACATTCATTGATTACTTAAACGTGTTATTTATGTAGTAGTTATTAACAACATGTCATATACTATAATTTATGAGACAAATGAATACATGGGAGGATGATCAAATCGAGAAATCGAGGCAGGGCAATGCTTTCGAAAGTTTTACGGTTCCTGGCTAATATATGAAGAGGCGACAAACCCGAATCATCGACAAAGTTCACGAGATATGGGTAAGTGTCTACAATTCGAATTGCTAGCCCTACCAAAAGTTATCTGAAAATTAATTTCGCAACCATTAGAGCAATAATAGATGTAATACTGTAGTGAATTACATACCAAAATATTCTCGGAAGACAGCAGTGTGAAGGATTGTGTAGCCATAGTTCAATTTATGCAAAGAGTAGTCAATTTTGTCTTGATTGTTGTACAAGAGAATCAAGAGTCAAGAAGGCGTCTCAATTTCCATTAGCAGCAGAAACATAGAGGGGGGTGGCACCCTCTTCATTTGGAAGTGATAACAGCCTCAAATCTTTAATTGCTATGCAGTAGCAGATGGCTGTATCCATGAGTTCTGCTGCGATATGGAGAGCTGTGTTTCCTCTGTCGTTTAGTATTTCGAATGCTTCAACTTGTCCAACTTTCATAAGCATTTCTCTTATATGCCGTGTTTTGCCAAATCGTGCAGCCAAGTGCATTATTGTGTCACCCGATACACTTATCTTCACTCGCCTATCTTCACCACTATACCTGTCCACAACTGCATCCCAATTGCCTATCATCATATCATTGAATGACGGCATTTTTTTAAATGAATAAGTTCTATTCTTAGGAGGTGCAAGTTCAGGTGTAAGATGAAAAATTTATATTTGGAAATGCAAAGAAAGGATCCAGAGTGCTTTTTCAAAAGAAACCTACATGTGGAAACACACACATTGCTACATTTCCTTTTCTCTCTTTATCTTCTTTTCTCCACTTTCTCAAAACAAGTGGGAACCAATATCATATCTCAATGTTAGGAATAGTATTTATTTCATCCTTTTTAAAAATAAATTCTGATGAAAATCATCAATACTCTCAAGAGATTCTCTTAAAAGAAATTTAACATTTGATGTAGAGTGATACATTGTAAAAATAATGAAATATATATGCAGAGAAAAAAAAAACTCGTGTGAAAGGAAAATGGGACCATACCCATAACACAAGCAAAGAGATATTGAATTGCTTAGTACTGTAGCTGAGATATACGCTTTCTTTAATTTTTTTTTCTTTTTACTTTTTGAACATGAAAAAGAAGAAAAGATAAAGCAATATTCCCATGTTTATTGGGGGTAACTAAACAGGCACTACACACGTTGGCAACAGCAAAGAATAAGACAATATTCTCATATTATTGGCATTAAAAATATACCTGTCATGCAATGTAACAGTGCCCTGTTTTTGTTATCTAAAAGGGATTGTCCTTCTGTTTCTCTAGTTAATACAAAAACAACGATACAAATTTAAAAAACACAAACAAAATTAGTTTATTTTATTGGTCGACTATATAATATATATCGATTCAGTAATATTAACCTCTTGAGCTTATACACTTCGATGATGGAACTTCAATTCAAAAAGGGTACCTTGGAAGGGAAGCTGAGAAGCAGCTAAGCTCCCCACTCCCAAACCTGAAAGTATATATATAGGAATCACGAAAGGGCTAACGTTGAGCTTTGAATGATGTCTGAAACATAACGAGGTCAATATACATTTAGCCTTTTCATATATTTTCATATTCAAGCACGAGCAAAAAGGTCCACGGACGGGTTGTCATCCAACAAGAAATATTATGTTGATACTATATGCTGTAACTCGAATATTTCCATGCACCGGAATTTAAATAATTGTTAAAATTTTCCTAATTAAATTTTTTTTCTTTAACATGAACTTCATTGAAATTATAAATCAGAAGATCCTCGCATATGCTAAACCCAATCCAACAGATCAATGCCTATGCAAAAGATCATCAGTAGTGCCTTTTTGTCTTGCATGTAACAAAGAAAAATCATCCGCGTAAAGCTTTGGCATAATTGAAGGTACTCAATGGAAACAACTTATAATCAACCCCTGCAAACAATAAATTTCAGGAACATAAATAACACTAATCAGAAAAAAATGGTCCGACTCACTTCAACTATATAAATGACTCGGTTGAAACAGAATAAATTTCAGTGTATTTGAAACAGAGTTTTAAAAACCGGGCTAGGCGGCCGCCTAGGCGGGAAATTTCATAACACCGCCGCGATTTTAGGTAGTCGGCGATCCTAGGCAGTTGACCGATTTAGGCGGGGCTAGGCAATCCAAGGCGGGGCTAGGCGGTCTTAGGCGGGTCTTTTGTTTTAAAAATCGGCCTAGACGGCTGTCTAGGCGGTGCCCAGGCGGGATTTTTCAGAACACAATTTGTAAAACATGGTTTAAATTATTTTTTTTTGTATTTTATATTATTATAATTTATTTTTTAACTAAATTTATATTTTTAGATAGGCTCAATGCATCCAAAGCCCCTAACTTGGCACGTTTTGTCACATGTCACTCTCAATTTTCAGCGTCATCACTTTACCCCCCAAAGTTGGCAAAACTGATACAGATTGCCTCCTCAATACCACGTGTCAGCTTCTGATTGGAAAGAGAAAAATCTAAAAAATGGAATCTTTGAAAAGTCAAACTAACCAGAAACTGACACGTGGCACTGGGGGGGCAAACTGTATCAATTTTGCCAACTTTAGGGGGTAAAGTGATGACGCTGAAAGTTGGGGGTGGCAGCTGATAAGACGTGCGAAGTTAAGGGGCTTTGGATGCGTTTGGCCTTTTATATATTAAAAAATATTTTAAAAATAAAAATACAAATCTGCCCAAGCCCCACCTAGGGTTTTTGAAGCCTCGACCACCCAACTAGCGCCTAGCGCTTTTTAAAACATTGATTTGAAAGAAGCATGGCATATTTTGTCTGGAAAGCAACAGTAGCCATCTTTGGCAAACAATAATTTTCAGCAAATATTTGGAATTATTTAAATGCCTCAATTGCAGTACAATGGCATTCAATGTATTAGGAAGCGAAGCGAGGTTTCATTCACATGAAATTCTAAATGATAAACACTAACGAACAGGAAAACTCAAATTTTCAAATTTTTATAGTTAATCATTAACTGAAACATCTATTCAATTAATGGTAGTACCTAAATCATTCACAAAAATCTTAAATCCAAAGACACAAGAAGAACAAAAGAAAAAAACAAAAAATAAAAACTTGCCATCAATAGCAGTCTCCTGAGCTTCACAGACAACGCTTCCTCACTGTCGAGAAATTGAACAATGGCTTGATGCAGAATCAAAATTAAGGCTCTTTCTAAGTCGGGACTATTAACAAACACCTTGAATGCAATGAAGGAAACCAAAGGAAAAAACAGACTTTCAATAAACCCGCAGCTCACATAAGCACATGCACATATACATGTATCCACCGTCAACCAATCGCAAGCATAACAGATAGTCTGAAACGATATCTCAAAATCAGGAGCGAATTAAAATAAATAGGGATGGCAATGGATTGGATATGGATTGATGGATTTATCCATATCCAATCCATATCCAATGGATTTTAAATCTTAAAATCCATATCCATATCTTAAGATATGGATTTAGATATGGACCATAAATGGATTTTAAATTTTTAGCCCAAATGATGTAATTGTTAAAAATTAAACTTACTTCCAAATAAAAAATAATAAAAGAAATATAGCATGTGGCTAAAAAAATGATAAATGGTATAGTTGGGTGAAGTAAAAAATGTGGCGTGTGGTGTTGGTATTTGATGAAGAGAAAATTAATTGAAATGGTGGCTGATAAGATGAGATAAATATTTGATACTATCATTGTTTTTTCAAAGATTATAGCTGCATGATTTACACCATATTACGTCATGAGTTGTTGAAATGTCAACAACAAGTATTTTGAAAATATTTTTTAGTTGAAGAAGTATGATTTGTGGGTCTTAATATTTTGTCTTTTTATTTAACTGTAAGCTCTATAAGAGCTCTAAGTATCTGTATGTTTAATGAGAGAAAAAAAATCAAAAAAGAGTTCTCAAGTTTGTTAGTTCCATTTTCTCTAAGTGTTGTATTATGTTTCTTTGCCACTTTTTACCATTTTGATTAAGTAAAAAAGTCCTCATTTCTCTAACAAAGTGGTATCAAAGCAGGAAGACGTGGGTTTACTTTCTAAAGGAGAAATCTGAAGTGTTTGGCTTTTTAAGAAGTTCAAGGCGCTAGTGGAGAAAGAAAGCGGCTATTACATCAAAGCCGTAAGATCCGATAGAGGGGGAGAATTCATATCAAATGAATTCAAAAGATTCTATGAGCATCACGAAATACGCCATTTCCTTTCAGTCCCGAGATCGCCTCAACAAAATGGTGTAGTCAAAAGAAAGAACAGAACGGTGATGGATATAGTGAGAAGCATGCTAAAGAGCAAGAATTTGCCGAAAGAGTTATTGGTAGAAGCGGTTGGTTATGCAATCTATATCTTGAACCGATCTCCAACGACAAGTATTTCAGATATGACATCCCAGGAAGCATGGAGTGGGAGAAAGCCTATTGTCTCTCATTTTTGTGGTTTTGGGAGTGTTGCACATGTTCATGTCGCGGATGAAGAAAGGAGAAAGCTGGACGATAAAAGTAAAAAATACTTGTTCGTGGGATATTCAGATTTTCAAAAGGTTACAAGATGTTTGATCCTGACACAAGGAAGACGATCATCAGTAGGGATGTGAGTATTGATGAGGAAGCAGTTTGGGAGTGGAACGATAGTAAAAAGAACTATAGTTTTTATCCTTTCTCCATGGATGAAAATAATGATAGTGATGCGGAGGAACTAACCACAACGTCAACGTCAAGCAATTCTACTTTAGTTGCGTCTCCCGGACAAGAAGACGATGAAAATGAAAGTCCTAGACAAAGACCTCAAAAATTTTGACGTGTTGAAGAACTCTATGATGCTACAAGAGAACTCGGTAAAGAATTAACTCTTTACTGCCATCTCATTGGTAGTGAGCCCATTGATGCTGAAGAGGCCATGAAAGATAAAAACTGGAGAAGAGCCATGGATGAGGAGATCCAAGCAATTGAGAAGAATGAGACATGGGAGTTGACCAAACTTCCAGCTGACAAAAAAACCCATTGGAGTCAAATGGGTGTTCAAGGCAAAGAAGGATGCAAATGGAGAAATCGTTCGACATAAAGCAAGGCTAGTCGCAAAGGGATATAGTCGAAAACCCAGTATTGACTATGATGAAGTATTTGCACCAGTAGCAAGAATGGAGACTATCAGACTGGTGATCTCAATCGCTGCCCAAAATGGATGGAAGATCCACCAAATAGATGTAAAGTCAGCATTTCTTAATGGATACTTGGAGGAAGAGATCTATGTCCAACAACCGCCTGGTTACATTGTCAAACGTCATGAACGAAAAGTGTTAAAGCTGAAAAAGGCATTGTACGGACTTAAGCAAGCACCGAGAGCTTGGAACAGCCGCATCGACAAATACTTTCACGAGAATGGATTTGTCAAGTGCCCACACGAGTATGCCTTGTACATGAAAGTGAAAGGTGGAGATATATTGCTTGTTTGCTTGTATGTGGATGAACTCATGTTTACCGGGACCAATCCTCAAATGTTTAATGATTTCAAGAAGACGATGACTCGTGAATTCGAAATGACTGATATTGGCCTAATGTCGTACTATCTTGGCATTGAAGTGAAACAAAGTGATGATGGAGTTTTTATTTGTGAAAGTGGCTTCGCCAAAGAGATCTTGAGGAAATTTAAGATAGAGAATTGCAACCCTATCAGCACTCCGACTGAATGTAGTTTGAAATTGACCAAGGATAAAAATGGAGTCAGGGTGAACCCCGACAATTTTTTGAAGTTTGATCGGGAGTCTTAGATACCTAACGTGCACAAGGCCCGATATTCTCTATGCAGTTGGGCTAGTTAGTAGATACATGGAAGAACCGAAGGAGTCTTATTGGAATTCAGCGAATAGAATGCTCCGCTATGTCAAAGGTACAACTAATTTTGGGCTTCGATATTCAAAATCTGATGAGTTCAAATTAGTTGGTTACAGTGACAATGATTGGGCTGGTGATAAAAAGATTGAAAAAGTACTAGCGGATTTGTATTTTTTCTTGGTGAAACAGCGTTCACTTGGAGTTCGAAAAAGCAACCTATCGTCACATCTTCAACATGTGAAGCTGAATATGTTGCTGCAACATAATGTGTGTGTCATGCAATATGGCTGAGAAAATTGTTAAAGGAGCTTCAAATGACACAACATGAACCTGCAGATATTTTTGTCGATAACAAGTCGGCATTGGCGTTGGCGAAAAATCCAGTCTTCTATGATCGAAGTAAGCATATTGATACAAGGTATCATTTCATCCGAGAGTGGGTTGAGCAGAAAGAAGTCACATTGAAGTATGTCAAAACGCAAGATCAAATAGCGGACATCTTTACAAAGCCACTGAAATATAACGTGTTCAATCAATTACGAGCGTTGTTGGGAGTAACTGAGAATTAAGTTTAAGGGGGAGTGTTAAAAATTAAATTTACTTCCAAATAAAAAATAATACAAGAAATATGGCATGTGGCTAAAAAATGATAAATGGTATAGTTGGGTGAAGTAAAAAATGTGACGTGTGGTGTTGGTATTTGATAAAGAGAAAATTAATTGAAATGGTGGCTAATAAGATGTGATAAATATTTGATACTATCATTGTTTTTTCAAAGATTATGGCTGCATGATTTGCACCATATTACGGCATGAGTTGTTGAAATGTCAACAACATGTATTTTGAAAATATTTTTTAGTTGAAGAAATATGATTTATGGGTCTTAATATTTTGTCTTTTATTTAACTGTAAGTTCCATAAGAGCTCTAAGTATCTGTATGTTTAATGAGAGAAAAAAAATCAAAAAAGAGTTCTTAAGTTTGTTAGTTCCATTTTCTGTAAGTGTTGCATTATGTTTCTTTGCCACTTTTTACCATTTTGATTAAGTAAAAAATTAATCGTTTCTCTAACAGTAATTGAGAGTGTTGCCCAAATTATTCCTGATTAGCTCACGCTTAAAATATCTCTATTGTATTCAATAATAAATTTTAACCGACGTTTAAATATCTATATTTACACAAAATCAGTGCTGTTGTACCCAAGTTCTATCCCAAATGTGAAAAATACGTTATGGGGCCCGGGTTTGTAAAAAATTGAAAAATCCCAAAAAGTTATGGAAAATCAAGAAAATAAAGAAAATAAATGTGGTGCAAGAAATTTTCGGAAAATTTTTTTTGAAGGGACCGAAAATGTGAAAATACGTTACGGGGCCCGATTTCGTAAAAAATCAAAAACTCCCATAAAATTATGGAAAATCCGAAAAAACAATGAAAATAAATGTGGTGCAAGAAATTTATAGAAAATGTTTCTGGAATGGCTCGAAAATGTGAAAATACGTTTCAAGGACCGGTTTCGTAAAAAATTGAAAAATCCCAAAAAATTATTGAAAATCCAGAAAATAAATAAAATAAATGTGGTGCAAGAAATTTTTAAAAAATATTTTTGGAATGGCTCGAAAATGTGAAAATACTTTCAGGGACCGGTTTCGTAAAAAATCAAAAAATCCCAAAATATTATGGAAAATCCATAAAATAGAGAAAATAAATGTGTTGCAAGAAATTTTCAAAAAAATATTTTTGAAGTTTGATGGGGAGTCTTAGATACCTAACGTGCACAAGACCCGATATTCTCTATGCAGTTGGGCTAGTTAGTAGATACATGGAAGAACCGAAGGAGTCTCATTGGAATTCAGCGAATAGAATACTCCGCTATGTCAAAGGTACAACTAATTTTGGACTTTGATATTCAAAATCTGATGAGTTCAAATTAGTTGGTTACAGTGACAGTGATTGGGCTGGTGATAAAAATGATTGAAAAAGTACTAGCGGATTTGTATTTTTTCTTGGTGAAACAGCGTTCACTTGGAGTTCGAAAAAGCAACCTATCGTCACATTTTCAACATGTGAAGCTGATTATGTTGCTGCAACATCATGTGTGTGTCATGCAATATGGCTGAGAAAATTGTTAAAGGAGCTTCAAATGACACAACATGAACCTGCAGATATTTTTGTCGATAACAAGTCGGCATTGGCGTTGGCGAAAAATCCAGTCTTCTATGATCGAAGTAAGCATATTGATACAAGGTATCATTTCATCCGAGAGTGGGTTGAGCAGAAAGAAGTCACATTGAAGTATGTCAAAACGCAAGATCAAATAGCGGACATCTTTACAAAGCCACTGAAATATAACGTGTTCAATCAATTACGAGCGTTGTTGGGAGTAACTGAGAATTAAGTTTAAGGGGGAGTGTTAAAAATTAAACTTACTTCCAAATAAAAAATAATACAAGAAATATGGCATGTGGCTAAAAAAATGATAAATGGTATAGTTGGGTGAAGTAAAAAATGTGACGTGTGGTGTTGGTATTTTATAAAGAGAAAATTAATTGAAATGGTGGCTAATAAGATGTGATAAATATTTGATACTATCATTGTTTTTTCAAAGATTATGGCTGCATGATTTGCACCATATTACGGCATGAGTTGTTGAAATGTCAACAACATGTATTTTGAAAATATTTTTTAGTTGAAGAAGTATGATTTATGGGTCTTAATATTTTGTCTTTTATTTAACTGTAAGTTCTGTAAGAGCTCTAAGTATCTCTATGTTTAATGAGAGAAAAAAAATCAAAAAAGAGTTCTTAAGTTTGTTAGTTCCATTTTCTCTAAGTGTTGCATTATGTTTCTTTGCCACTTTTTACCATTTTGATTAAGTAAAAAATTAATCATTTCTCTAATAGTAATTGAGAGTGTTGCCCAAATTATTCCTGATTAGCCCACGTTTAAAATATCTCTATTGTATTCAATAATAAATTTTAACCGACGTTTAAATATCTATATTTACACAAAATCAGTGCTGTTGTACCCAAGTTCTATCCCAAATGTGAAAAATACGTTATGGGGCCCGGGTTTGTAAAAAATTGAAAAATCCCAAAAAATTATGGAAAATAAAGAAAATAAAGGAAATAAATGTGGTGCAAGAAATTTTCGGAAAATTTTTTTTGAAGGGACCGAAAATGTGAAAATACGTTACGGGGCCCGGTTTCGTAAAAAATCAAAAACTCCCATAAAATTATGGAAAATCCGAAAAAACAATGAAAATAAATGTGGTGCAAGAAATTTACAGAAAATGTTTCTGGAATGGCTCGAAAATGTGAAAATACGTTTCAAGGACCGGTTTCGTAAAAAATTGAAAAATCCCAAAAAATTATTGAAAATCCAGAAAATAAATAAAATAAATGTGGTGCAAGAAATTTTTAAAAAATATTTTTGGAATGGCTCGAAAATGTGAAAATACGTTTCAGGGACCGGTTTCGTAAAAAATCAAAAAATACCAAAATATTATGGAAAATCCATAAAATAGAGAAAATAAATGTGTTGCAAGAAATTTTCAAAAAAATATTTTTGGAATGGCTCTGAAATGTGAAAATACATTTCAGGGACCGGTTTCATAAAAAATTGAAAAATCCCAAAAAATTATGGAAAATCCGTAAAATAGAGAAAATAAATGTGTTGCAAGAAATTTTCAAAAAATATTTTTTGGAATGGCTCGGAAATGTGAAAATAAGTTTCAGGGACCAGTTTCGTAAAAAATTGAAAAATCCCAAAAAATTATGGAAAATTCGTAAAATAAAAGAAAATAAATGTGTTATAAGAAATTTTCAAAAAATATTTTTGGAATGGCTCGGAAATGAGAAAATAAGTTTCAGGGACCAGTTTCGTAAAAAATCAAAAAATCTCAAAAAATTATAGGAAATCCGAAAAATAGAGAAAATAAATATAGTGCAAGAAATTTTCAAAAAATGTATTTGGAATAACTCGAAAATGTAAAAATACGTTTCAGGGACCAGTTTCGTAAAAAATTGAAAAGTCCAAAAATATTATGGAAAATAAAGAAAAGGCTAATGCTCTTCCACACCCCCCAACTTGAGCGAAAACAGCTTTCATACCCCCAACTTTCAAAAGGTCCTCCGAACTATCCCAACTTGTAAAATGACCCTCTTCCTCCCTTAGGGTGTGTTTGGAAAGCTCACATTTTCTCAAAAATTCTCGCACCAAATTTATTTTCTTTCTTTTTCGGATATTTCATAATTAATTTTTGGAGTTTTCGATTTTTTACAAAACCGGGCCCCGAAACATATTTTCATAATTCCGGGGCCTTCCATAAAAATTTTCTGAAAATTTTTTACACCAAATGTATTTTCTATATTTTCCGGATATTTCATAATATTTTGAGATTTTTCAATTTTTTACGAAATCGGGCCCCGAAATGTATTTTCAAATTTTCGTGCCCTTTCGGAAATATTTTCTGAAAAACTCTTGCGCCAAATTTATTTTCTATATTTTCCGGATATTTCATAATTTTTTGGGATTTTTGATTTTTTACGAAATCAGGCCCTAAAATGTATTTTTACATATTCGTACCCTTCCGGAAATATTTTTTTAAAAATTCTTGCCCCAAATTTATTTTTTATATTTTTCAGATATTTCATAATTTTTTTGGGATTTTTCGACCCCGAAACGTATTTTTACATTTTCGTGCCCTTCCGGAAACATTTTTAAAAAAATTCTTACACCAAATTTATTTTCTATATTTTCCGGATATTTCATAATTTTTTGGGCTTTTTCGATTTTTTACGAAACCGGGCCCTGAAACATATTTTCACATTTTCGTGCCCTTTCGGAAACATTTTTTGAAAAATTCTTGCACCAAATTTATTTTATTTATTTTCCGGATATTTCATAATTTTTTAGAATTTTTCAATTTTTTACGAAATCGGGCCCCGAAACGTATTTTTACATTTTTGAGCCCTCTCGGACTCATTTTCTGAAAAATTCTTGTACCAAATTTATTTTCTTCATTTTCCGGATTTTCCACAATTTTTTCAAATTTTTTGATTTTTTATTTTCCAATGAAATTCTTTATTTTCTTGATATTTTCAAATTTTTGGTGTTTTTTGGTTGAATTAAAATTAGAGGGACTTAAAAGAAGTTTTGTCAATGGTTTTTTTGAAATTTGGCAACGAGTGTAATACACTCTCCAAGCTGCGACTGGGTGAGTGAGAATAGGTAGCACGGAGACACCCTTTTTGGAAGTTTGGTAGTTCAGAGGACCTTTTGAAAGTTGGGGGTATAAAAGGTGTTTGCGCTCCAGTTGGGGGCATGTGAGAGCATTAAGCCAAAAATAAATGTGGTATAGATAGACCAAAATATATTACTTAAAGTAATTAGATTTTGTATAGATAAACCAAATTCAAGTCCAAGTGGATATCCAAGTGTATATCCTATCCAAATTCAAATCCATTTTTGTTGCATCCAAATCCAATGGATTTAAAAATAAAAGGATATGGATTTTACAAAATGGATTTGGATTAAAGGATATGGATGGATGCAAAATCTATTGCCATCTCTAGTGATTAATTTGGGGAAGGAAAAAAAACGCGCACTAAAAACCGAAAGGGTTTTGACCGATTTGTGGTTTTTTTTAGGGAAATTGTCACGTATGCCTCATTTGGGTAAAATAATTTCAGCTCAAGTTTAACTCAATTACTTAAAGGTCCTAACATATTTTTTCAATATCCTTCATACGGCTTCCATAGCTTTCATACGCTGTTCATAACTTTTTTACGCTCCAGATTGTATTATGTTTGTAACAGGTTTGTAATTGATATATAACAGCTTTGTAACAGACTTGTAACAGATATGTATTAGACTTGTATTAGGTTTGTAACAGATATATAATAGACTTGTAACATAGTAATGACTGACAAATAATGTCAAACGGTTCAATAAGAATCCAATGTAAATCAAAACTAATGAAAATTTACTATTTTATTCATCAAACACCAGTAGCAGATATATAATACCCTTGTAACAGACTTTGTAATAGGTATGTAGTAGGTCTGTATTAGATATGTAACAAAATCAAGGAAATACTTCATTCATGTAACGAACCGAAATTTCCAAAATTTGCTTATAATAAATTACTATGGTATTAAAAATATCATAGAAATTATTTTTATTGTTATTGTTGTTATTGGATATAAGGCATGAGGAAATAAGAGCTAATTATAGTAAGAAGGATGAATTGGACATTTAATTATTTGATCAGGGGCATTATTGGAAATTAAAAAAAAAAAAAGAAAAAGAGAAAATCAATACATACAACATCTTCTCTTCATTTCCTTATCTCATTTCTTCATTTCCTTCTCCATTCTTCCTCTCTTTAATAAAAAATTTTCATAATCCTAAAACTTCCGATTTCTTCGATTCAACTTCGAATTCTTGTTAGAAATCGATCCTTAAGCTCTCTATAATCATCAATTTCAGTCAATCAAGACTAGAAGAGGAGGATTTCAGATATTAAGATTCGGATGAATAGTAACCCGAGTTTGAGGTGACTGATTTTTGGTGAAATTAAAGCTTAATTAGTAGAATTTATGGTAGATTAAGCATATTTATGGTATTAGGAAGTTTATTTATGCAATATCTTGATAGAATTATATGTGGCTGTTGTAGAGGAAGCTATTGCAAGTAAATCAAAGGCAAAAGGGGTAGAAGAGAGCTAGAAAGAGCATAGAAAAAGGTTTGTGTCCCGAATTTCGATTTCTCGATTTTTCGGGAAATTTTCCAGATTATATACCTGTTTTGTTTTAATGTTTTCTCTCGTTATATAAACCCAATTTGAACGATTCTTGATTCTTTTGATACCTACAGAAAGTAAGGAACATATGTTCAGAAGAAACCTTGTTGAATTTCGTTTGTTTTCAATGTGAAATTTTTGTTTGAAGTTGAGTCATGAAATCTGTTTTCGGAAAATCTCAGCTTTGTACACTGTTTAGTATTTTAATCATAACTTTGGTTATAAAATTTGGATTTCTGTGATTCTGGTGGTTTTGGAAAGCTGAGACATGTGGCTAATTGTGTTTAGAAGAAAGTTCTTCGATTGGATGATGGTTTGATAGTGAAAAATGCAGGGGAAATCAGGTTATGAAACCTGGAAAAATTCTGGAAAGTCTGATATTGATTTTATTGAGTTTTAATTGAAGTTTGATGCTTAAAAATTTGGGATTTGGATTTCTTAATTACTGAAGTTATGTTGAATTATGATTGATGGTTTATACTGGAATTTTTAAGATGTTATTTTGTTTTATTGCCCTCATTAAACGAGTAGAATACGGGTCAGGGTAGATTGGCGCCAATAAAGGGGGGTACAGTACTGTACAAACAATTGAAGCTTTGGCTTCGGGCTTTGGCCGATATTATGATATATATATATATATATATATATATATATATATATATTGATATTGAAGCTTCGGCTTCGGGCTTGACCGATATATTGATTTTTGAAGCTTCGGCTTCGGGCTTGACCGATATATTGATTTTTGAAGCTTCGGCTTCGGGCTTGACCGATATATTGATTTTTGAAGCTTCGGCTTCGGGCTTGACCGATATATTGATTTTGAAGCTTTGGCTTCGGGCTTGTCCGCTCCCGTATCCATTTTACCGTTATTCAGGACTTGTTTACTTTGGGCAATATGTGGTTAAAGTGTTTGGAAAAATTGGATATAAATTTGATTATACTTTGAAATGATGACTATATAAGTTTTGTGATTTGGTTCCATAAGGTTGGATAATTTGTTTTTGACTTATAAATATACTTTGTTTCTATTTTAAAAATATTCAAAGTTGTTATTTTTTTATGGACACCACTAAGCAAATTGCTTAGCGTGTAGTTGATTTTCTACGCGTAGGTGGAGAACTTGTAGATAGCTTGGACCAAAGTGGTACAGGTGGATCAGCTTAAAGAGCAATTAAGGAAAGATTCGAGGTGGATTTATATTTTAATGTAATATTATGGTTTGTAGAATAATGGCATGTACTAGAGAGTGAGAAATGTAAAGTGACATTGAAAAATATTTGGAGTTTAAAACTTTATGTTGGTATTTGTACGTATTAAATCTATAAGTATTGAACTCTATATAGTAGAGTAGAGTTGTTTCATTGGGTGTTTATTGTTACGGTGGCGCTCCCTATAGGGGGGGTGTTACAATTCATATTTCCAATCTGATACAATACTGATACAAGTCTGTTACATCCTCATTAAACATTTGTATCAGACTTGTAGCACATATATAACACAAATGTAACAGATGTGTACTAGGCCTGTATTACATGCGTAACAGGTAGAAGAAAACATGCAAATCAATTATCAAATAGAAGATGACAAGAGGATTACATTGCATATAATCATGAACAACATGAACTGCTATTAATCACAAAGAAAATTCTGTAATCATTAGATCATGAGCTTTCGGTTGCATGAAAAAATTCAGAGTCATGTCGTTCTTTATCTCCATAGTAGAACTCTTTATCTCCATAGCAGAACTATTTCAAATTTGGAAAATCAAATCGAAATATGGATTGCAACAGAGAGAACAAAACACAGCAGTGATTGAATAAGAATTCCTTGATTTATAATAGAAAGAAATAGATAACGAAGAACGCAAATTGCTTGATGAAATCGAAAAGAACAAGAGAATCGAGATCGAAGAACAAATTGCAGAAAAATCATAAGAGAGTTTGAACCAGCACCAATTTTAGATGCAAAATCAGCAATCGAGTAAAGAAAACAAAGAAACAGATCTACCAATTCAATTCGCATCAAATTTCATGAACAGTAAAGCTAATGTGAAAATCAAATACCTAAATCAGTGAGAGTGAGATTCTGAAGACGAAGGAGTATAAAGCTTGCTGTAGACTTGTTCCCCGACGAGGTAAACGCAGAAGGCGGCAATGCCGGTGCCGAGGTTAGGGAAAAGAAATCGAAATGAAGGGAATGGATCTGCATATAAGGGGAGCGTATTTTGGTTAGCAGAAGTTGAAGAAAAGTTGGATCAGTTACAAGCGGTTTTTTTAGGCAATTAGGTAATTAATTTGCAGATGTTGAACATACAAGTGCTTTACCCTTTTTTTAATCGAACCAGTCAAGCCTGGTTTCTAATAAACCACTAAGGGCCAGTTTGGGACGACTTTTCCGAAAAGCTCAATTTTCAATCTTTTTCAAACTCGTGTCCCGAAAAGTTACAGAAATCAATAGCAAACAGTTATTAATGAATTAGTATTAAGAGTCAAAATCTCTTGTCTAATGTCAAAATATGTTGTTCTATCAAAAATTTATAAGTGAAACTTTTCGTGCAATCTCTACATCAATCTCAAACAGAACCTAATTTATTAAATTGATCCAACTTACTTTCAGTTTAACTTGAAAGGGCAAATTCGGCTTTTCAACAAGCATCACAAAATTTTCCTTCAATAAATGATATTATAATATTTTATCAAATTTGCAAATCGTATAATTCTAAATACATTTATTCTCATGATAATCCATAGATTAAAAAAAATATGGAATTCTTTTCCTTCCAAAAAAAATATGAAATTTTTTAAATATTACCTTGACACCAAGAATTAATTGTGATATCAAGGCCTTTATGATAATACCGAAACTTGAACGCTTTTTGTTATTCCTAGTTAAGTTTATGATCTACTATATGAACTATCAAACATTATATATGAATGCAGTCAATTGACCAAATACTAGGGCATCCCATTAAAAACATTTTATTGTCAAGTAAATCTTAAATTAACTTAAATAATTAGAGACACTTTCAACTTGGATTTGCTCTCTGAGACTATTCCATTTCAGAAGATTTTGCCCTTGACACCTTGTCAATGGACTGTACATATATACATGATGATATTCAGGACATGTGTATGCTTGCAGTTCATTTAAGGAATATCCACTCGTGGACAATCTCTTATTTTAACAGTGAAAGATTCCATCTATAATTTACAAGTGTGACAATATTGTATTTTCATTTCATTTCCTGTAATATTTTGTAACATATCTAGTTAAACCAATGTACCCTTTCCTCTTTGTCAATTTCCATTCAACAATTATGGTATATAGTAACATTATCTATATTACAAAAAATCATAGTACTGTTTCAAACATACTTCTCCACATCATTGTTCTTTAGAAATTTCCTTGCCTCTAGATTACAAATATACAAACAGATTCAGAACAACAAAGGAACATCTACTATTAGATATGGCGACTTTTCGAAACTTTGTGTTTGTACCGACGCTGAGGCTCTTTATTGAAGATAGCATGAGCAAGATCAAAATACAGAGACAATTGAGCCAGCACAAAAATTGTCACAGGCAGGCAAGTCGCGGCATATAACGGATAAGTCACATACCCCAAGTTAACTTTAAGAACAAAAACATGTCCTGCACAGAACGAGACAAGCATTGAAGCTATGGAAGTAAAGAGCGATAACAAACCCATAAAAAGCTTCCTCGCTAGATTCATCGCGAAATCCCTTTCTTGAAACCGAGACGTGATAATCGTCAGGAAAATGACAAGTGCTGTCACTGAAGAGCTGAGTGCTACAAGAGATGCAAAGGCCGATACTTTGAACGGAGTTTTATGTCCGAGAATTGGATCGCCTGTGCTTTGATCGAGACCGCCTGGCACAGTTGATGAAGTTGTGAAAGGAACTGTTGCAACAAGTGTTGCAACAAGTGAACATGATTCTGACGTTTTTGTTAGCCAGGCACTGCCTTCCTTCACGAGATCTTTATGCGATTCAGTGAAAATATCTTTAGGAGTTTTCCATTGTTATTATGCTTACTGAAGAAATTCAGTGGCATACTGTTCTTCACAAACTTATACCACTTGATTTCCCATTGCATCTGAAGAGCAGCTCCAGGAATTAGCCAAGGTTTCTGCTCTCCAAATTTAGCAGCAAGATGCCAAGCGTTGTTTCCTTCGTTGTCTACTTGACGGAAAACACTTTGTTTCAGTATTTTTTTCTTCAGTAACATTTGGTACATATCGGTTTGTCTGTGCTCTACAGCTAGCAGGACTATATTTTTGTTATACCTGAACGGCCACTAGGAAGGTATCGAGAATCTTTTCCACAACTTCTGTTACTCCCTTCCTCGCAGCTAATAGGATCGGTCTCTCCCTTTTTTTGAGCTTATGAGTCGTGTTCATTCCATTTCTCGGAGGGAGTTCTGTGCAAATAAAACAAAAAAAGAGAATTTCAGTACATATCCAAGAACTACTTAAAAGCTCATTCAGGATTCAGTGTTGGTCTACCTTGTCCATTTTGATGAACTGTAGCCTTTTGAGATAGAGGAATTGATGATGGTTCTGCAAGTCTGGGATGCTGACCGTTGTATTTGTACCTGTGCCACTGTTGGATTGAAGAGGAAAATAATCAAGCAAAAAATGCTCAAAACATAAAAATGAGTAATTTACACTAATTTTATTACAATACACTCATAAACTTTTATTATTTTACTCTCTTTAAAATAGCAAATTACATTGCCTTATATAGGCATTTGATGAATTCTGCAATGGCCCTATCATTTCTCAATATTTCAATCTATTACAAAATTCAAATTTAGGTTACCAACTTACTTTAATTTTCCACAAAATCCAACTAACAAATCCTACAAAGTCTAAGTCTCCTAATAATCCAAGTGCCAATTTTTTCAATGTTTCCAACCACCAAAAATACTTCCATTATTTTTCAAAGTCTTCTTACCAATTTTTCAAAAGTAATTAGACTAGATGGCTCCATTTTTTATTTCAATATTTTGGAAGATTAAGTTTAATATTTTAACACTCCCCCTTAAACTTAATTCTCCATTATTCCCAACGACCCTCGTAATTTGTTGAACACGTCATACTTCAGTGGCTTTGTAAAGATGTCCGCTATTTGATCTTGCGTTTTGACATACTTCAATGTGACTTCCTTCTGCTCAATGCATTCTTGGATGAAATGATACCTCGTATCGATGTGTTTGCTTTGATCATGGAAGACAGGATTTTTCGCCAACGCCAATGCTGATTTGTTATCGACAAAAATATTCGTTGGATCATGTTGTATCATTTGAAGTTCCGTTAATAGTTTTCTCAGCCATATTGCATGGCACACACATGATGTTGCAACAACATATTCAGCTTCACATGTTGACAACGTCACTATAGGTTGCTTCTTTGAACTCCAAGTAAATGCCGTGTTACCGAGAAAAAATACAAACCCGCTTGTACTTTTTCGGTCATTTTTATCGCCAGCCCAATCACTATCGCTATAGCCAACTAATTTGAATTTGTCAGATTTTGAATAATGCAATCCAAAATTAGTTGTACCTTTAACATAGCGGAGTATTCTTTTCGCTGCATTCCAATGAGACTCCTTCGGTCCTTCCATGTATCTGCTCACTAGTCCAACTTCATACAGAATATCTGGCCTTGTGCACGTCAGGTATCTGAGACTCCCGATCAAACTTAAAAAAATTGTCGAGTTCACCCTGACTCCATTTTCATCCTTGGTCAATTTCAAACTGCATTCGCCCGGAGTGCTGACAGGGTTGCAATTTTCCATCTTAAATTTCCTCAAGATCTCTTTGGCGAAGCCACTTTGACAAATAAAAATTCCATCATCACTTTGCTTCACTTCAATGCCAAGATAGTACGATATCAAGCCAATATCAGTCATTTCGAATTCACGAATCATCGTCTTCTTGAAATCATTAAACATTTGAGGATTGCTCCCGGTAAATATGAGATCGTCCACATATAAGCAAACAAGTAATATGTCTCCACCTTTCACTTTCAGGTATAAGGCATACTCGTGTGGGCACTTGATAAATCCATTCTCGCAAAAGTATTTGTCAATGCAACTGTTCCAAGCTCTCGGTGCTTGCTTAAGTCCGTACAACGCCTTCTTCAGCTTCAACACTTTTCGTTCATGACCTTTGACAATGTAACTAGGTGGTTGTTGGACATAGATCTCTTCCTCCAAGTATCCATTCAGAAATGCTGACTTTACATCCATTTGGTGGATCTTCCATCCATTTTAGGCAGCGACTGAGATCACTAGTCTGATAGTCTCCATTCTTGCTACTGGTGCAAATACTTCATCATAGTCAGTACCGGGTTTTTGACTATTTTGCGACTAGCCTCGCTTTATGTCGATCAATTTCTCCGTTTGCATCCTTCTTTGCCTTGAACACCCATTTGACTCCAATGGGCTTTTTGTCAGCTGGAAGTTTGGCCAACTCCCACGTCTTGTTTTTCTCAATTGAATTGATCTCCTCCTCCATGGCTTTTCTCCATTTCTCATCTTTCATGGCTTCTTCAGCATTAATAGGTTCACTATCAATAAGATGACAATAAAAAGTCAATTCTTCATTGAGCTCTCTAGTTACATCATAAAGATCTTCAACAAGATGAAATTTTCTAGGTCTTTCTCTTAGACTTTGACTTTCATCACCATCGTGTCCTGGAGATGCAATTGGAATGGGACTATATGACGTCGATGCTTTGCCTGACTCCTCCACATCTCGATCATTGTTTTCATCCATGGTGAAAGGATAAAAACTGTAATTCTTCTGCTTGTCATTATTCTATTCCCAAATTGCTTCCTCATCAATAGTCACATCCCTACTGATGATCGTCTTCCTTGTGTCAGGATCAAACATCTTATAACCTTTTGAAAATTCTGAATATCCCAGGAACAAGTATTTTTTGCTTTTGTCGTCCAGCTTTCTCCTTTCTTCATCCGCAACATGAACATGTGCAACACTCCCAAAAACATGAAAATGAGAGATATTAGGTTTTCTCCCACTCCATGCTTCTTGGGGTGTCATATCCGACACACTTGTTATTGGGGATCGGTTTAAGATGTAGGCAGCACAATCAACAGCTTCTGCCCACAACTCTTTGGGCAAATTCTTGCTCTTTAACATGCTCCTCACCAAATCCATCACGGTTCTATTCTTTCGTTTAATAACACCATTTTGCTGAGGTGATCTCGGGACTGACAAGAAATGATGGATTCCTTGATGCTCGTAGAATATTTTGAATTCATTTGATGTGAATTCTCCCCCTCTATCGGATCTTAAAGCTTTGATGTAATAGCCACTTTCTTTTTCCACCATAGCTTTAAACTTTTTAAATGCTTCAAATACTTCTGATTTCTCTTTCAGAAAATAAACCCACATCTTTCTGCTATAAACATCAATGAATAGTAAGAAATATTTGTTGCCTCCTAATGATACTGGTGTCATTTGTCCGCAGACATCGGCATGAATAAGCTCAAGGGGAGCCTTTGCTCTTGACATGGACTCTTTTGGAAAACTAGTTCTAGAATATTTTCCAACAAGACATCCTTCACAAAGCTGATGGGGTTTATTAATCAGTAAAAGACCATGCACCATCTTCTTCTAGCTTAGCAATTTCAACCCTCCAAAATTGAGATGACCGAATCTCAAATGCCAAAGGCAATAAAATTCTTTCACGCAAGCTTTTAAGCATCTTGCTACATCCATCTTGATGTTGAGAGTGAACATTCTATTCTTTGACATTGGTACACTAGCTAGCAGCTCCTTTTCGTTTAACAACACCAACTTTCGCTTCACCATGTGAATTTGGTAATTTTTCTCTAGCAGTTGTCCCAAACTTAAAATGTTGCTTTTCATGTTTGGAACGTAATAAACATTGCTAATGAATTGGTGCTCTCCATTCTTTAAACGAATAAGAATAGTTCCTTTTCCTTGAATAGGAACTCTTGAGGAATCCCCAAAAACAACATTACCACTGAATGACTGGTCCAGCTCTACGAACATTTTCTTATCTCCACACATATGGTTACTTGCGCCATTATCAAGATACCATATGTTGTTTTCTTGACTATATTCACCTTCACGAGTTAGTAATACCGTATCGATTACATCCTCTTCTTGACTTTTGTTCGCCGTTTCCTCTGTTTGCTTTAGTGGGCTCCGAAATTCTGCTGCATAGTGGCCATATCTGGAGCAATTGTAGGATTGAACATTGGACTTGTCTCGTCCATCATTATGCCTCCAGTTTCCTCTTCCTTATCCACGCCCATGACCACGACCTCTGCCTCGTATGGACTGATTATCTCCATTATTATTTTCACCTCTACCGAATGGTTGATTTCTGCCATGTCCTCTTCCTCTTCCGTTTCCTCCACGACCTCTACCACGTCCTCATCTGTAATGGCTAGAATCCTGGCTACTTTCACCTTTGACTGAAACCTTTGTGGCCAAGACTTGTTCTACAGACTCTTCTCTTTGTCTGTTTAGTCTCTCCTCACGTGCTTGTAATGAGCCAACTACTTCATCGACATTCATTTTACTTATATCCCGAAATTCTTCTATTGCCACTACTACGTAGTCAAACTTTGGTAGTAGTGACCTTAGAAGTTTTTCAACAACCCTTGATTCTTCAAGCTTTTCTCCATATTGCCGCATTTGGTTAGTGACAGATTTTAATCGTGAGGAGTAATCTACAATCACTTCTGTCTCCTTCATCTTCATCATCTCGAACTCTCCTCTCAACATTTGGAGCCGAACTTTTTGTACTTTCTCCTCTCCTTGAAGAGAAACTCGTAGTATATCCCAAGCTTGCTTGGTGGTGCTCGCTTCTGCCACCTTCTCAAACATAACATCATCTAACCCTTGATGGATGATACTAAGAGCCTTCTGGTCATTACGACGACTCTTATGCAAACTGTCCTTTTCGGCTTGCGACAGTTGTGCATCTGCAGCTGGGACTTCATAGCCTTTTTCAACAATATCGCAAACATCTTGGGATCCTAGAATGGCTTTCATCTTGATACACCAATTTTTGTAATTGGTTTTTGTAAGTTGAGGAAAAACGAAGGAAACACCGTTGGGATTCATTTTTGTAAAGGAAAATTTGTTTCAAAGAGTACAGGGGTTGTTGCAACGCTTTTGAGTCTATTGCGACACTTTGGTACGTTGCTATAGCTTCAGACAGCTTTTGCAAGGAGAACAGCAAGGGAAAATATTTCCTTGCAATTTTAGATGAACTTGAAAATTTTCCAGAAAGGAAGAACAGAGGCTATTGCAACTTTTTTGAGTATTGGCGACACTTTATGCTAACTGCGACACTTTCTGCAATTTTTTGCAACACTTCTGACAGCCTATTGCAACACTTTCTGGGCTGCTTCTAAAACTCTTTATACTCGACTTTTTTACTCGGGGATTTTTGGGAAGAGGATTGGATACGAAATGGCTCTGGTACCACTTTGTTGGATTGAAGAGGAAAATAATCAAGCAAAAAATGCTCAAAACATAAAAATAAGTAATTCACACTAATTTTATTACAATACACTCATAAACTCTTATTATTTTTTCACTCTCTTACTCTCTTTAAAATAGCAAATTACATTGCCTTATATAAGCATTTGATGAATTCTGCAATGACCCTATCATTTTCTCAATATTTCAATTTATTACAAAATTCAAATTTCGGTTAACAACTTACTTTAATTTTTCACAAAATCCAACTAACAAATCCTACAAAGTCTAAGTCTCCTAATAATCCAAGTGCCCATTTTTTCAATGTTTCCAACCACCAAAAATACTTCCATTGTTTTTCAAAGTCTTCTTATCAATTTTTCAAAAGTAATCAGACTAGATGGCTCCATTTTTTATTTTAATATTTTGGAAGATTAAGTTTAATATTTTAACAGCCACGAGCCTCTTCCAACGAGTTGGTTCAATATTTGATTGGCCCACATGTGTCTCTCTTTCTTTTCTCTTATTTCCTTTATATATGATATGCCTAAATTTAAATACATTGTTAGGCATCGATATCTGGATTGCCTCACATTTTAAGAGAAAGTTGTATACATACCGAATCCAGGAATAATCAGCATTGCATCGATCATGAAACTCGTGAACTGAAGAAATGGAGCGTAGATCGGAGGAAAAAAAGGCTTCCTTCGGTAAGTACCTATGGAAACAATGCTTTTATTTTGTCAGAGAAATCAAATTGAGTGTAAAACTATTGTTGCCTAGCTTAGCGCTTACCAATCGACGAGCTATTCTCTTGTGGTGAATTTTCTTCATCATATAAGTTGCCACTGATGCTTTTATTCCTTATCCGTAAAGCTGGAAGAACACGAAAAGAAGCTCACTGAGACATGCATCTATGAGCATTAAAAAAAGATACGATATATGCTGTGTGAGATTAACTCACTTATAGCTTGAAATAAACTCCAGATCACATTCCAAAAGTTCATGCAAGTTGTATAATTTTCCGGATAATTCGGACTTGTATGGCGTATTGAGTTGTCTTCGTATTGATAATCCACAGGGTCAAATGGTTCTTCCTGATGCTTGTCAACTATCATATCTGTAACTTATCAAAAAAGCACAGCATTCAATGACTAACAACAAGATGCAGCCAGTTAATTTTATAAAACATAAAATCCTTACAACAGTAGATAAGACGATCAAATGGTCGAAGGCGACTACCACTTTTAAAAGCATTCGATTTTCCAGCTAGAACATGGAGAGAAGACTGACCAGTTTCATTCACATAACTCACCAAATTCAGATAGCAGCGTATTATTTCACATGCCAAACCAAAATATTCTGAAGAGATGGCACAGTGAAGTATGGTATCGCCATTTCGTTTCCTGTACAAGACATAGTCGACATCTTCATGTGGTTGTTTGTGAAGAAAATACAGCCAGAGGAAAGCTTGTTTCTTGCCATGAAGAACAGCCATGAAAAGAGGAGTTTCCCTTTCAAAGTTTCGAGCTTTAATGAGATTGGGGTCGTGTTTTACAAGACAATGACACATCTGCACATCTCCAATTGCTGCTGCGAGATGGAGGGGAGTGTTGCCTTTCTCATTCTTGATGTGTAGGACAGTTGGTGCATTGGATCCAATGATTTGGACAAGTTTTAAGACAAACTGAGTTTGGCCATCAGAAACAGCGAGATGGAGAGCAGTGTCTTGTGTTTTTGTAAGTTTAGCTGATTGGAGATTAGTGTTGTTCTCATAAGCTTCAGCAACTTTATCCCAATTGCCTTGAATTGCACTTTGAAATAATTTTTGTTCTTCTTCCATTTCCTATACTAATTAAGCTGTGACTGTTCTTTCTCTTTTTTATATCATCTCACAGCAACCTAAAAACAAACAATTAATTAATTCTCTGCTAATTGCTTACATAGGTCAGCTTGCATGATAAAGATTTGGTTCCCACTTTTTACTTTACTTTGATTGTCAAGGAAGCAATCTAGTGTTCTTGTTATTCTTAATTCTCAATGATGTTACTTTATTTGATTTGTTTCTTAATCCCCTCAATAAATTTCTTTTTCTTTTAACCTTTTACTTATTCACTGACTAGGTTAAGATCTGAATAATGTCTTTTGCATTAGATAAGAAAACGTTTGAGAATTGATTGATCATATAACGAAAACAGTTGTATTTTAACTGGCATGTATTCTAGCATAAATTAAACAAAAATTATACCCAAATATTAAACTAAAAGAACTCCCCACAAGATCAACAACTAAACCAAACTAAGAATGGCCACAAAATTTGAAGAAATGCAAATAAGTACCTGCTTTTATGCTCTACGTGTCAGGTACAAAAACTTCCATTTATTTCCCGTAATACTATATCAGAACGTTTACTGTCAGCAACTATATAGCAACAGAACTCGTGTCTACGAGTTGGCTTGAATTGTCGTAGTTGTGTAAGGGGGTCAGCTATGACACATATCTCTTTTGCTGGTTGGACATGCTTCCACCAGAAATTAGAGAGTGCCATTTCAAAACATCCCAATATTCCAAATCTCGGTGTAAGCTGAATAGGCTGCTCCCTTTAGGAGTCCAAACATAAAAATCCATCCAATCTCTTTCTAGTATATCCATTAAAACCTGGGATTGAGGAATATAATATAGAGGAATCTGATCACAAGGCACTAGCCTGCTCATATCCCCATAAAAAAAATGTACACCTTATTTCTAATAATGCCTCGGGCAGGCAACTCAAAAACTAGCTTGTCAAAGTCAACTACCCCATCTGGTGAAGCTCCTAACCAATCATCCACTGAATTATTCTCCCTGTAGACCTGAAACTTAGGAAAAAAAATTTCAAACTGCTTGAATTCTATTTCGAGGGCTGATTGTAGTGCTCAGAATCAACAATGGAGCGCTGGCTTGAGTAGTTTCTTATGCTACTTGAAGTCAAAGAAAATACAACAATGGCAAAGCTACTATATTCCAACAAGAAAGTTAAAATGTCAGTAAAGCCAAAGACGCATTCTAGTTCAGAGAAAATAATCACTATATAACATAGAATCATATAACTTCATAAAACAAACAACATTGAAGAAACTCTTTCTAGAAATATGTATTCTGCATAACTGTTTCATTAGTTTATGTAATCTGATTAGAAAGAACAAGTGCAGCATTTCATAGAGAAACTCTTAATTCATAGTTCAGACAAAATAATTTTTTCAGTGAATGTTGTTACGTAGTTTCAAGGTGTTTATCCAGTGATTGAGCACATATGCAAAATTAGACTCCGTTGATAGAACCTGTTACTCACTAATTTAATATAAAGCTAAAAGAAAGCAGTTCAAGTTCAAGTTCATATGCACATAGAAGAACACTATTAAAGACATAAAATTGCGTTAGTACTTGATACTTCACCTCTCACAATTGAGACTAGTAAGAGCATTGGCTTGTCGATTTGAATCCAGATTCTGGTTCAGCTTGTACCAATGCGGATTTAAGAATACTATGAAATGGAGAAGATAACAAAACCGCCAATATTGTTCTGATACAAGTAAGGGAATCCGGTGATCGGAAAAGTTGAGAAACAGAGAAATAGATTGAATGAAAAAGAGACTGGAAAGGATGAAGAGAATTCCCAATTCATTTAACACAAAAAGCTATACAAGCCATTCCTAAGAAAGTTTCAGAGAGCAATCCGGTAACGGCGACCGGAAGAGCTGGCGGCAGAGAAACATAGGTTTATCGGTGAAGGAATAAAGAGGAAATAAACCTTGAATAGTATTCTACTTTTCAACGGTGTTTTAAAAAGCGCTAGGTGCTAGTCGGGCGGTCAGGTCATAGGCGGAGTCCGGTGGTGGCTTAGGTGGATTTATTTTTTCTAATTTTTTATTATTTATACATAAAAATATAATTTCAATTAAAAAATAGATTATAAAATATTAAAAAACATAATTTAGAGCATGTTTTAAAATTGAAAATGAGACTTTTATTATGAGAACACTTTTATATACTTTCATTTACCAACTAAGCTATTTTTACTAGGTTAAAAATATCAAACTATAATTATTACATATATCGATATCTTAAAACATTGAATTCAGGCATCGTTTATGCGAAAAAAAGGGACTAGGCGGTAATAAATCGGTTAGGAGCCTGACAACGCAATGGGAACGAAAAATCGGGCAACAAGCTCAAAAATAGGACATAAGTGGGGATTTTTAAAATAGAGCTTTTCAATTTTGATCCTCGTCTATTTGGTTTTCTTGAAATTTCATACATCTTTGTTATGTTTTTACTTGGCCTAATACAACTAAATCATCTTAAACTTGGTTCAAATAGCTTATTTTTTCCCCACCTTTAAAATGACATTTTACCTTCCACAATTTGACAATTATACTCATATTATCCGTCCAAAGCTGACATGACAACAAGTTAAGGAGCATAACCGATGGAAATAATACGTCATTTTCAAAGTTGGGGCGGGTAATAGATGCATAATTACAAAATTAAAGGAGGTAATAGATTTTTGTAAAAATTAGGTAAGGCGATAAGCTATTTGAATCATAATTTTTATTTATTTGACTTTTTTTATTTTAATTTCCTTTAAATTTAAATATTTTTTTCACATCACATCTCATCGTATGGATCTTGTTATTTTCGAGCCTAAAAGAAATGTTATTTGATCAAATTTATAATCTGTAAAGAGAAATAATTGTTATTACGGTGTTTTAATGTAAAAATCTTTTACTACATTAAATCAAGTTTGGTTTTGAACTTTCTATCAAAATAGGGAATCTAAAAAACAATTTGAACTACCATTATATTTGAATAGAAGAAAATGATATGACATATGTCTTGGCTTTCTTCTTCCTACTCTCCTCTTTAAAAATTTTAATATTTTTTTTTTATGTCTAATAACTCGTTGCTATTTTTTTTATTTTTCACGACGAGATAGGTTTCTTCAATCATGGATCTGATGCTACACATCTCAATCTTGATAGCTGGATTAGACTCCATCTACCTTTAGACAAGTTATTTGCATAATCTTTCACAGTAGGTATCCAGATTTATCTCCTTTAAGCAAGATCGTTCTCGATCTGCAAAAATGATTGTTGCTATGACGTACGCAGAAGTTCTTATGATTATAGATTGAAAATTTTAGTTGAGATTAAGAAAATATAGATTGCAACGTTTATTTTTTGTTTTATTTTTTTTAGTTTGTCTTGTCATATGGCTTGTTTGTCTTATGTGAAAGCAAGTTTCATTTGTTTGTGTTAGTTGTTTCCGTCCGGTGTTATAATTCCAGTAATATGTTTAAGGTAGTTTTTGAATGTCTATGTTGATAGGTCGGCAAATCATGCTGCGCAATTGTTAGTTAGAGAAGCTGATTCTTCGACATGTAGGAGGATTCGTCCACCTTTGATTAGAGCTGTTATCAATTCTAATTTAATATAATAGACTATATTATTCAGTAAAAGAAGACACCTAAAAATATAATATTTAACAATTGTTAACAATTTTTTCATATATACGATGTAAGTTGGCTAAGTCGGTGAGAATACTCCTGTTAGGAGGGAAAACAATTTACCAAATAAATTCCGACTAGTAAAAGATTTTTGACAGGTTGAAAATTCTATCGATAAAAATATATAATCTTTATATGTAAACAAAAAATGGTTAGAAATTGTTGTATTGGACCACTATATAAATTTTTGTGGAAAACCATCATATATTAGTATTTATATGTTAGTATCATATACCAATAAGGTGTAGCTTAGTTGGCAATGTAAATTAAGTAAGTTGGAGGAGAACAAGGTTCAAATCCTACTAAATACAATTGTTGGAAGGGGTGAGGTGCCTTAACTATAACTAAGCCCCGAACAAGATTATCTCAATGAAAATACTTGTAAATATTACAAAAAAATATACATTAGTATCATATGTTGGTTTTGTAGCGGTTGTAGTCCTAGTTGGTTCTCTAAAGTTCAAAGATAAAGTTTGGAGTAAAGTTTTCTCACAAACACCACAAAATAATTGTTTATTTTAAGAGTTGAATTAAATTTTGACCATTCATTTTTTATAGATAAAGAAAATAAAGAACAAATTAAGCTATTCCAAAACGTCATATCCCTTCTTTCAATTTCTACATATCTGCTGTAGAGGGCGATTAAAGGGTGATTAGGCGGCTAGGGTTCTCTGAACCTTAGCCGCCCAGATTTCACCAGTGTTTTGACCAAATTTTGACAAGAGGTTGGCGGCTCGCTTCTCATTCTTCGGATTGTTAAGGAGGCTAGGGTTCTCTCCTAATCCTAGCCACCAAGATTTTCTCCACCGATATTTGGCCGATGTTTTTGACAAGGCTGTTCGGATCTCTCCCTTTATTCGATAGTAGGGCGATTAGGCGTCTTCCGCCGATGTTTGCCCGTCTTTTCGCAGATCGATTCTTCGATAGGAGGGTGATTGGCAGCTAGGGTTTGATTTGGCCTCTCAAATTTCTTCTAACTGGCATCATTTTGGCAATCCTTAGAGGGTCCAAGTACTCCTCCACTTTTTGCCTGCTTTCATCGACGGTTTAGCCTGCAGTTTTCAACAAGGGTATCAGGTTTTTCTGTCCTTTGGTGTTCATCGTTTCCTACGGCATTGCATAGGTGGTGCCTTTTCGGGCAGTTATAATTGCTAGGCAATGTTATTCATCATCGCATCCATCTCAACCTTCGCGGGATTGACTATGGTGCATCACGGGAATCTTCTCCCTGCTGTTGACTTTTGCTATGGATCTTGAGATCATTAGGTTCACACTCTGTTGTGATTGGGATCTTTAGTTCATTATTATTGCACTAGGTTGCAATTAGCTTTGTTACATCCTATAGATGTTTTTATTTTTGTTTTCTTTTGTTTTTTTATTGTTGATGTTTCTTTTCTTTTTAATAAATGGAGCCGGTTTTTTGCCGAGCTCGACCTTTACTTAAAAAAGCTATTCCAAAACATGGAAAATAAACCTCAGCTGCATCTTGGTGAATAAGTTCGAGCAGCCCTTGTGATGGGCTATTGAAGAGATGGTAACCAATCGTTAATGTCCCCGCCAAAGAAGCCATCCAGTCCGAACACTGATTTCCTTCCCGATAAACATGTTTGATCACCACATCCCACTCTGTGCTTGATAAAAGCTTAATAGATGACACAAGGCTATAACAATCATTCACTTCATGCACAATTTTACGTAAAACATCAAAAACTGTTAGATATGATGTATGCCCTTAAGGCAATTAGGATGATGTATCTTAATTATGTATTGGTACGAATAACTTGTTAAAAATTTAAAAAAGGCATTTATTTTTTGTTTATATCAATGTGTTCATATATATTGTGACTGGTTAAAATATATTCATTGATATCTTTGTACAAAAGTCCTTGGCATAAATATAGCATGGAGTGATAGATATTATAGTGGGACTATGTTTGGTGAGACCTACTTCATGTGGAATTATAATTATGTCTAAACTATCCCTAGTCATAGTTTCATCAAGAAAGGATATTGATGGAACAATAAGACTAGCATGTGGTCAACTCTCTTGAAAAGGGTCCAAGCAGTTAACCTCCTAAGACTGAAGGTGGTGCTTTGAGTTGACACATGGATATATCTAGAAGATATATTGGTGACCGCAGTCAGATAAACACTTGGTATATATATCAATGTGTTAGTGTTTATCTTCATGTAGTAGCTTTGCGAATATCCTCATACTTGAGATATTAGTTACCTTGTGTGGTACTATCAATAAGCTTTGGGTCATACCTATTCACTCATCAATTTAGGGTGTCACGGGTGATTATGGGGCACATTGGTAAGCTATGTAGTCAGAAAGAATCCATCACTCCGGATATATTAAGGAGTTGTACCTGGCAGCTTGTTGAAGTGATGATTACTATAAACCTTTGATAAGAGTATGTGATTGATAGAAATAGTTTCTAGTTAAACACATTATGGTAAAAAGTAATATACCTTGGTAACAAGCAAATAACTGGGATAGCTTGGACCAACCTCGCTATTGGTGGGTCAACACTTTAATCAAACCTAATAAACCAAATGGTACTAATATTAAAGAATGGAGTGAGTTAATCACATTGGACAACTATTGCATAAACCAGGATTAAGTCATAAGCACAAATGATGTTCTGCGTAATAAGGGATGGTGGACCCTTTCTAGAGGCGTACTACAGTCGTTTAAGGTAATCGAGTTTTATTCACGGTCTAGTACCTCGAGCCAATGGTTCCTATAGAACAAGGATTGGTTAAGCCTTAATAGCTCAATACTACGGGATCCTAGAAGGTCACACGCATTGGACTTTCATTAGACTGAGTAAAGAATTAATAGACTTGATTTATTATGAGAATACTAAATAAGGGATGGTTAAACTATTACCTAGTTAAGACCAGAGATTTTATTTATTGACTAGTAACTAATTTATTAGGGTCATAAATAAATAAATGCTGAATGAAGAGGAACTGAAATTTGCCGGACTAGAATGCAAGAGTGGGACCCTACGCATTTAGGCCACGTAAGCATTAGATGCCTACATGGACTGCCTAAGCCACACAAGCCATTGGGATTACGGGCTATAGGCTGCTTGCACTGCATGTGCAGTGCACGCGTGCCTATATGGCCAACCCAAACAAGTGCTGTCCAAAGGCAGCGCTTGAAGCCACCTACGAGCCCAGGTTACGAGACAAGGCAGGCTCATAAGAGCCTGCCTGGTGTGGCGGCAACCCGGCTTGTGGATCAAGCTCGGTTGGCTTGGGTAGCACTTGGATCCCTTAGGATCCGCATGTTTATCATGGGGGGATATGAATTTTCCCATCCTGCTTTAAATTCGGGGAGCCCTTGCTCCTCCTATATAAACCAAGCTGCTCTCCTTCATTTCTTGCACCACATCTTCCTATAAGCTCTAACTTGAAATTCTAACGCGTTTTCTCAAGTTAACTTAGAAGATAAAATTAAGTAGTCCCTTTAGTTAATATTTTGGGTGGGTTTTAGAATGGTCTAGCAACTACTCAAAACTTTACAGTTCTTCCTAGAGGGAGGTTTCGGTTGGTGGGGTTCCTGTGGATACTCATAAAGGCTATCTTATACTTGGAGGCTTGTATAAGAAGGTTCGGTTAAAGCATGCTTCAACTGGTAAGTCTTCTAATTCTCTTTTCATTATTAAGTCCTTTTCTTTAAACATTTTAAGACTTAATAATTATTATGCTTAGGTTGTTTTGCATGCTAATTTTATTTTATACTTAGACTATAACTTAGAGTTATAACATGTTTAATATAAAATACATTCAAGCTAGGATATGTTGGAAATACAGCATTCGAAAGCCACTACAAAGAATCAAGAAGACAACATCTGGATCTTGGTTTTGAAAGGAAACAAAAACCAAAGTCCAAATCAACTATCCGGAAGTCCTTGCTAGAATCAAGAAGAATATATCCTGATCAAGGGTCTAGAGGAAACAAAACTCAAAAGCTCAAATAGATCATCCGAATCATGATTTGAAGACAAAAATCATCAAGTATAAAAGGATTGCATCCAGACTTAGCATAAAATATAAACAAGTCACTAAGTCTGAGGAAATATGCATCTAGATTCAAAAACAAAAGATTGCATCCACCAAGCATAAGAAGGCAGCATCCAAAGAAGTCAACTGATTGAAGTATCATCCGGACAAGTTGAATTATGAAGATATCCAGATGATTCAAAAGACAAAGGGAAAATATTTGAATAATAGTTTTCCCTCCAATATTTTTCTCAGTCAAAAATACTATTTGTTTTAGAGATTGAAAAAGTTACAACTTGTACACAATTCGGGAAAGGACAAAAGGACTGACACAGAAAGAGAAAAAAGTAACAACCTTTTTACATATACCAATGGCAAGGTGCTTGGAGCTCACACAATTGAAAAAGTTGCCTTGAATTTGGCAAAACACAAAATGCCAAACAAATGACTACTGATAGCTTTTGTCTCTCAAATCCCATCAATACAACGGATCATTTAATGGGTCTAATGGACAAATCAATGGCTCCAGTAGCCCCACCACATATCTAATCACGGGTGAAGATTCAAGATCATTCCGATGGATCACAACGACTATATTCTTATCCAAGCCTATAAAAGTCAAGCTTCATAAGTTGAGAAGATGTTGATTGATTCCAGAGTTTGCAACACTTAAGAAATCCACTACTTAATCAGCTACCATAATCCCTCCAAGAACCAAATAATTCCATATCCGTTTGTAAGAATTCCCAAGTAAGACTATAATCTTGAGGAATTCAAAACCTACCCTTTGAGAAAACAAAGTATAAAAGATCTCATACTTGGGTGAGTATTGAGATTGGGACTCAACTTAGAGTTGGTGCTTTAAGTGGTATATCCCTGTAGGACTAAGCTTAGACTTGGGAAGTTTAAGTGGTATATCCTATTAAAGAGAAAGGACATAGCTAGGAGATGGTGCTTCTAGTGGTATATCCTACTTCCAGAGAAGAAGTTTCCAGAGACAAGCTCGAGAGGACTCAGCTAAGGTTGGTGCCTTAGTGGTATATCCTACTCCCGGAAGGACTCAGCTAGAGAAGAGAACTTGGTGGTATATCCTATAGTCCAGAGAAAAATTGTAAGGCTTGATTCCTGCTAGTTGTAAAGGAATCTCACTAGTGGACAAAGCTCGGAGTAAGGAAACTCTAGGGACTGAAGTAGGTAAGGTCGAACCAGGATAAATTTTTGTGTTTGAGTTTACTTACTCAGTATTTACTTTAAGTGCACTTTATTTCATATTTGCATTATCCAGACCCAATATATCTGAACCATTTCAACACACTACATAGACTTTATCTAAGTCTATTAATTCGGTGGAAAGAGGCCATTCACCCCCCGTTTGACCTTAAATACATAAGCACAAGGATCAACAAGATATAATTTATAATTATGGTACGTCTAGCTTATGCATGCTAATCTAAGTAGAGAATTAATTTAGTTAAGGCATTAACTAATTTATATGCAACTGATAGGAGTTCCTAGGGACAAGGGATAAAATTTTGAATTTCCGCCGTGCCCGTTATGCATGTTTGTAGTGATTATCAGTTCTCAACAAAAGCAAATTTACTATCCACCTCCACTACAAACCTCCTATAGCCCCTCTCCCAAGTTAAGGCCAACCCATCAAAGACACCCCATAACTCAGCTCTAACAATGGAAAAATTCTGTTGGGCTAATAAATATCCCAAATTACTAATAAAGTTGGAGAGTGAATGGTTTATAAGCATGGATAATATCCCCAATGGTATGAGGCTTTTTACGGTAAAGCCCAAGAGGAAATCCATGAGGGCTTAGGCCCAAAGTGGACAATATCATACCATATGTAGGGATATAAGGTGTCCAAACCACTTCTACGAGCTATACAATTGGTATCAGAGCCATGCTCCGATGTTGGCCGTGTGGATGGATACTCAAAAAGTCGAACAAATAGTGGTGCGCCCAGTTTGATCACCAGATATCCGTGAAATAGCTTGTACTCTATATAAGGTGTGCCCTCCAATGTATTAGAGTAGAAGATGCATGTTTGTAGATGGATGGTTGATTGGTCAAGGGGAGGCTCGATGGATATTTGTTCAAGGGGAGGAATGTTGGGCTAATAAATATCCCACATTGCTAATAAAGTTGGAGAGAATGGTTTATAAGTATGGACAATATCCCTAATGGTATGAGGCCTTTTGGGTTAAAACCCAAGAGCAAATCCATGAGGGCTTAGGCCCAAAGTGGACAATATCATACTATGAGTGGGGATATAAGGTATCCACGGAGCTTCCACATTCTAATATTTTACGCAAACCCAACGAGCCAAGGTCCATCCTCATCTCGAATGAAACCACCCACCGATCCCTTATAATCATTCCCTCTAACCGAGCTATCACTATTCAATTTTACCCACCCCACCGCCAGCCATTCACGCACTGGCTTTGCCGTTACATCTTCTGAGACCCCCCTCAGCAAAGCCTTGACCAAACCCCATAATCGAGACACCACCTGCCTTTCATCTCCCACCTCTTTCTCAAAAATAAAATGGTTTCTGCACCCCCATAGTAACTAGTAACACACTACAAAAGTCAGACTCTGATTATCCTTTCCCATAGCCCTTTTCATGCATAGGTTCTGACAAATTCATTCAAGCACCAAACCTTGCATAAAACCAGCCACATTATGCTCCCCAATAACCAGACGCCAAACCCGTTTAGCAATCTCACACTCCTTCAAAAAATGGTTGATATCTTCACTCACACAATGGCTTCTGGAACAATTGAGTCATCAACCGGATGTCTACGAACTCTCTCTACATTTGTTAAAAGTCTATCATGACAACATAGCCAAAGAAAGGTCTTTACTCATTCAAATTCATGGCATAGATGATGTAAACTTCACTCTAAAGTTCTAGAGGATCATCATCCCTCTAATTCTTGGATCTCCTTCTCTAATTCTCGGTTCTCGTGCTTTAGTTCTAGCTTCTCTTTCTCTGATCTGTTGGTCCCTGTGAGGGTCTGTATAAGGTCAAAGGGGGGTGAATGACCTTTTTTGTGGAATTTATAGACTTTAATAAGTCTAAGTGTAGCGTGCTTGATTTTGATCCGGTGAGTGGATTCGGATGATGCAAATGAAATAATATAATATAGTAAATAAGAGTAAGAAAATCAAACACAGTGATTTACACTGGTTTGGCCCTGCCTACATCCAGTCCCCGGAGTTTCGTTCCTTCGAGGTTATCCACTAATGGATTTCTTTCCAACTAGCAGGAATCAAGCCTTACAGATTGTCTCTGGATGGTAACCCCTTCTGGATGTAGGATATACCACTAAAAGCACCAACTCCTAGCTGAGTCCTTTTATCTTTAGCAGGATTTACCACTTAGACTTCTACCTTGAATCTAAGCTGAGTCTTACATAGAGATCCCACTCAAAGCACCTACTTAAGCTGTATCCCAATCTCACTACTCACTTAAGTAGGGGATACTTTACACTTTGGTTTCTATCAGAGGTTTTGGTTTTTGGATTTCCTTAAGTTTATAGCTCACTTAGGAACCCTTGCAAACTGATTTGGAATTGTTTGATTCTTAGAGGGATTTGTGAATCTAATTGTTCTCTAGCAAGTTCTCTTGAATATGCTTCTTGTGAAATCAACCAGCACCTTATCAACTTGTGAAGCTTCCCTTTTATAGGCTTGGATCATAATTGTAGCCGTTGTGGGTTGGTGAGGTATAACTCAATCTTCACCTTTGATCAGGTAGGATGTGGTGCTTCTAAAGCCGTTGATCAATCGGTTAGACAGTACTTTGACCTATTTGAATCCTTGGGATTGAGGCTGAAAAGATATTAGTGGTCGTTTTCCTTGTATTTTAGTGTCACACTAACTTTTACACAGTAACTTTTTGGTGTGAGCTCCATGCACCTCCTTATTGGTCTAGGTGAAAAAGGTTGTTATCTCATTCAGTCCGATGACAGTACTTTTTTCCTTTTCCTGAAAAGTGCCAGCTGTCTTCTGTCTTGCATATGGGGAAAGGGTCTTTGACTTTGTAGACCAAAAGGTGGAGGGAAAAGTTGTTTTTTAAACTTTTCCCATTTTGATATCTGAGTCTTCTGGATGTTCTCAGACTTAGTGACTTCGTGTTGGGAAATAATGATCCGTATCATAAAATTGAACTAAAATATCCGGATCAAGTTTGAAAGAAACAAAAACTTAAATTCCTAAATCCAAATGGAAACATCCGGACAAGATCCAACCACAAGGTCATCCATTAACGACATCAAGTACCTAAGCATATACTAAAACTATTAGGATAAAGTTTGGAAAGGAAACAAACTTTAATCCTTCAAGATCAGCATCCGAAAGAACTTATTACACTAGCTCCAGAAGAAGATAGATCTGGAGACAATGAGTCTGAAGACATCCGGAAGACTCACACTTAAAGAAAATAGGAAAAGTTTTAAAGATAACTTTTCCCTCCACCTTTTTAGTCTACAAAGTCAAAGATCCTTTTCCCATGAACAACACAAAAGTGATAGCTTGTACTTTTTAGAAAAAGGACAAAAGGACAGACACCGGACAAAAAAGCTAACAACTTTTTTCAACTAGACCAATAAGGAGGCGCGTGGAGCCCATACCAAAGAGTTGCTGGTATAAAAGTTGGTGTGACACTAAAAACAAGGAAAACAATCACTGACATCTTTTTAGCCTCAATCCCAAGAATTGAAACGGGTCAAATTACTGTCTAATGGATTGATCAATGGCTCCAAAAGTGCCACATTCAACCTGATCAACGGTGAAGATTAAACTAAAGCTCAACAACCCACAACGCTACATTTATGATAGAAGCCTATAAAAGGAAAACTTCACACATTGAGAAGGTTGGCCGGTTGATTTGAAAAAGCTATTCACAAGAACATTTGCTCAAGCAATTAGTAATCACAATCCCTCCAAGAATCAAACAATTCCAAATCTGTTGTAAGGATTCTTAAGTGAGTTATAAACTTAAGGAAATCCAAAACCAAAACCTTTGTGAAAACAAGAGTGTAAGGATCTCCAACTAGGGTGAGTTGTGAGATTAGGATACAACTTAAAGTTGGTACTTTGAGTCGGATCTCCCTGTAGGACTCATGTTAGATTTAGGGTGGAAGTCTAAGTGGTATATCCTGCTAAAGAATAAAGGACTTAGCTAGGAGTTGGTGCTTCTAGTGGTATATCCTACATCGGAAGGGGGTACCATCCGGAGACAAATTGTAAGGCTTGATTCTTACCAGTTGGAAAGGAATCCACTAATGGATAAGATCGGAGGAAGCAAACTCTGGGGACTGGACGTAGGCGGGGCTGAACGAGTATAAAATCACTGTGTTTGAATTTCTTCTCTTTACTTATTGCATTATATTGTCATACTTGCATTATCCGGATCCATCATCCGAATCATAATAAAAAACGCTACACTAAGACTTGTTAAAGTCTGTTTATTCAGCAAAAAAGGGCCATTCACCCCCCCCCCCTTACCCTTACAAAGACCCTTACAGGGACTAACAAGTGGTATCAGAGTAAGTGCTCAAACTAGAGATTTAACAATCTCGAGCTAAAGGTCCACATATTTTGATTCAAAATTAAAATGAGTTTCCAAAACTTACAGGTCCTTTTGGAGGGTATGTCTATTATCCGTCCTCCACTCTTCACCAGTGAGCACTACAAGTACTAGAAAAATTGGATGAAGAACTTTATCCAAGCATAAATCATGCAAGCATGGTTAGTAATTAAAGATGATCCATATGAGCCTACTCACGAAGTAGAGGGTATGACTACCTGAAAACCCTTAAGTATGTGGGATGAGAATGATTTTAAAAAGCTCCGTGAAAATGCAAATGCTATTAATACGCTTCATTGTGCTCTTAGTACTACAGAATTTACCAAGATATCCAGATGTGAGAGTACATAGGAGATTTGGCAGAAGCTGGAAGTAACCTATGAAGGAACCAATAAAGTAAGAGAAGCCAAGCTTGATCTAATGTAGCAAAAGCTTGAATCCTTCAAGATGGAGCCAAAAGAATTAATTAGTAGCATGAACACTAGATATACCAATCTAGTTAATGGGATGAAGAGGCTCGGAAAGGAAATCTCTGAAGTAGAGATGGTAAAGAAAGTGCTCCGGTGTCTCACCAAGGAATGGGACAACAAGAAGACTGCCATTAAGGAAGCTCATGACTTAAATTTCTATAGCTATGATGAGCTCATTGGCAATCTTCTATCTCAAGAAATATCCTTGGAGAGATACAAATAACAAGAAAAGAAGCCTGAAGAGAAGAAGAAAGCCATTACACTTAAGGCAAAATCTACCGGATCAGCTTTATCTGGAGAAGAAGAACAAGTCATCGAATCTCTAAGTACCAAGGAGCAACTAGCTCTATTGACTAGATAGCTCAATAGATTCATACGAAATAAAGATAGAAGGAAATCAAGAAAGTATGAATCCTGAAAACCAAGAGAAGGCACATCCAGAAGAGACAGGCCTAGAAAGAATCCAGAAGAAAAGAAGGATCCGAAAAAAGAAGCTGCCTGCTTTGAATGTGGAGAGAAAGGTCATTTCTGAACAAAATGCCCCAAGCTTAAGAAAATCAAGAAGTTCAAGAAGAAGGCAATGGTGGCTACCTAAAGCAACAGTGAAGAAAGTAGTAGTTCATCTTCAATAGAAGAAGAAGAGACTGCCAACTGTGCATTCATGGCATTGACTAATCCGGCAGTAGAGAAATCTGGGAAGAATGCCTCTAAGCAAGATACAGTACAAATTGAAGAATCTGAATCATAAACAGCAAACACTGAGGTAAACTCTCATTCAAATTATGCTTCTAACTTTGACCTTGCTAGATCTTTATCTATTGTGATCAAGAGTGTGAAGAAGAATGCAAAAAGCAATCAAGTCCTTAAGAAGACAAGTGTTAGAGATTCCTGAGGATAATGAAGCCTTCGCAAAAGATGCCAATCTGATAAGAACAGTAAAGCACATTGACGAAGTTGAGGAGAACTACCTAATAAACAAGTGCATATGCTAAGTGCAAATCTGATTGGGCTGGATAGAGAAATAGCCCTAATAAAAGAGGTATCCTGATGGAAATTATATTCTCCACAAAGAAGGAGAAATCCAGGGAAGACTACATAAAAAACTCCAAAACACTCTAACCAAAAGGTGAAAGAAGTTAGCAGGCAACCACAAGCCCAAAGATATACTACTGCTCAAAAGGGAAAGGCTAAGGTGAACTTTAGCCAACAACTTGCCAACCAGAAGAGGAATTATGCAGCATAAATTGCACCTCCAACCAGCTTTCGGACACATTCCGAACCATCCACAAGTGTGCAAGAAGCTAGATATAAAGGAAACTATGGGAAAGAGGATCTGGAAAAGATAAAAAAGAAGCAAAAGTAGAATAAACCCATCTCAGGGTGCAGGTTTCATGGGAAAAACAATCATATTACTAAATTATGTAGATTAAAGAATGGTTATTATGATGTTAGTCCTTGGCCTGAGATGGTTATTAACCCGAGAGGACCCAAATCTGATTGGGTACCCAAACTCACTTGATCTATTTTGCAGGTATGCATTAGATCCACAGTAGATCAACACACTTGGTACATTGTTAAACACCCTTATCATATAATAACTATAGAAAAATACCATAAAAAAATTTTTGTACATAAAAATTCATATATTAGCACAACCATGATATTTCACATTAACTCTAATATCATTCATTTATATTACAAACCATAATTATGTTTGATTAGCAAAACCAAAACCCAACCACTTTCTATTCTATATGCTTGTCATGTGAGGAGAGAGAGCGAGATGAACATAGCCGACAGACCTTTCTTCCATGACAGCTACCGGTAAGGACCTTCTAGTACAAAACTTTATCTACAACTTCAACAACTGAAAAATATAACAATTTATATGAGTCACCACTTAGTGAATATAAATAATCAATTAATTTAATAATCACATACAGTCACACCTTCAAAATAAACATACAGTCATTCATATATACTATTGGATGATTCATTTATTTAATTGTTGTGACTTTTCCGGCCAAACTATTGCCCCGGGATACACGTAACATTTGTAACAGATAACAATTGATTTGCTGGCCAGCTATATTACAATTGGTTGACCTTTTGGTTCAGATAAACAATTGGTTGACCTTTCAGTCCATTTGTCATATATTGCAATTGGTTGACCATATAGGTTCAGATAACGGAACATATATTGCAATGTTTGATCGGCTAAGTCACAACGTCTGTCCTTATTTCATTTATTCCTATACAAATACGTATATCATGTATAATTCAATTAACTCATGTTTCACCAAATAAACATACGTGCATATAATTCAAATTCATCAAATAACATATAATCATTCAATTCACAACAATTCACCAGACATTCAAATATCAATAACAAAACATTTCACCCATAAATTCATATCATGTTGATACTCACATAGTATCAAGCTAATTCCCTCGGAAGCGACTTGAATCTTCCTCCGAAATACCTTCACGATTTTGAGCTCCTATAAAATAATTTCAATATCATATTCACATAATTATCATATTTCCTTTCCTACAAGCAAATGTTCACAAAACAGAACTACTTTCCTTATGACCTTATTCTACTTAAAAATTAATAACTTTCAATTCACTTCACCAAACGATCTGATTCTTCTTTTATTCTATCCCTAATACAAAAAGATGTAACATACTAAAACTTCAAAATTTTCAAAGCCTTACAATTTATAGTGAATTTTTCTTTAAAACCTGTTTCAGTCCCGCTTAACCTGGACAGCAGCGTAATAAAACGAGCATAACTCTCCCTACACAACATGAATCGACCTAATTTTTTTTCCTACTTCAACTATACACATAAGGGAATAACATATCAAAAAATCAAAATTTTCTAAGTAGTATAACAATCCCAGAATAATTTTGAAACTCACCCTATCTCTTTGATCATCAAATTTTACACACTTCATCTTATAAAAATCATAGCTATTGATCTACTCATCTAAAAATCCGTAACTTTTTCAGGATGAACCTTGACATAAAGAGAAACAATTCCTATTTTTGTAAAAACTTTTAATTCTAACTTTAACCTAACAAAAATCGCATTACAAAGTTACTAAAATACCTGATTCCATCCTTCTAGCTCTCTTCTTCTCTTGTTCCTTATGCTTTGTTTTTGGGAGATGAAGACCTGATCTAAATCTATTCTTATCAGGCCATTTAAAAATCTAAGGGGAAAAAGACTAATTTGCCCTAAAATTCTTTATTTAATACAAATACTAAATACATATATGTATATCTATACCATATTAATACTAATTCTAATACTAATGCTTATACTTAAATCCTTATGATATATAACAATTTTATTCAACTTCATATGTTCAAATAATCATTTTATATCTATAACATAACTGTACTCTACTTATTCCTTAAAATTCTATACCTATATAATTCGGTACCTAGATATTAAATATCGTATTTTGTATGGTTAAAAATAACTATTATTTTTAACTAACCAATTCTAATAAACATAACATGTAAAATATTAAATAGTATAATTTCATGACATGTAACAGATTTGGACAAATGCAAATGTAATGCGTGAAATGGGATGTTATAATTCTCCCCCTCTTAAAGAATTTCGTCCTCGAAATTAAATATCAGAATCAGAAAACAAATAAGGATAGTCCTTTCTCATTCGATCTTCTGTTTCCAAAGTGGCTTGTTCTACTGAATGACTTTTCCAAAGTACTTTTACCAATGGTATTTCTTTATTTCGCAATTGTTTGGTCTTATACCCGATAATTGCTACTGGTTCTTCTACATAACTCAAATTATCAGCAATCTCTATCTCTTGGTCCTTCAATACATGAGAAGGGTCTGACCAATACTTCTTGAGCATGCTCACATGAAAGACATTATGAATTTGAGCTAACTCTGGTGGTAATGCCAATTCATAAGCAAGCGGACCAATTCTTTCAAGAATTTCATAAGGCCCTATGTACCACGGACTAAGCTTTCATTTCTTCTTAAACCTTAACATACCTTTCTAAGATGATACGCGAAGAAAAACTTTATCCCCTACTTCATATTCCTTTTCCCTTCTATGTTGATCAGCATAACTTTTCTGTCTATCTTGTGCTGCCTTGATTCTTTCTCTTACTATCTTCACCTTTTCAATTATGTCTTGTACTATTTTTGGACCCTCTAAAACTCTCATCCCTTCTTCATCCCAACAAATAGGGCTTCTGCATTTTCTTCCATAAAGAGCCTCATATGGTGCCATTCCAATACTACTATGATAGTGATTATTATAAGCAAATTCCATAAGAGCAACATATTCGTCCCACGCACCTTTGAATTCCATAGCACAAGCTCGAAGCTTTTCTTCCAAAGTCTGAATTGTTCTTTCTGATTGACCATCTGTTTGAGGATGAAAAGCTGTACTAAAGTTCAATTTTGTGCCCAATGCCTGCAGTAAATTTCTCCAAAATTGAGATGTAAATCGAGGATCTCTATCTGATATAATAAACACAGGTATTCCATGTAGCCTGACAATTTCATTCACATACTTCTTCGCCAAATTCTCCAATGAACAACCAAAATGTATGGGCAAAAAATGGGGTGATTTCATCAATCTATCAATAATAACCCTAATAGCATAATTCTTTCTTGAAGTTTTTGGAAACCCGTACATAAAATCTATAGTAACCATCTCCCATTTCCAAACTAGTATAGGCAATGCTTCTAATTTCCCTGTTGGAGCTTGATGTTCAATCTTTACTTGTTGACATATCAAGCACTTTGAAATGTATTCAGCAATATCCTTCTTCATTCTAGACCACCAAAAATGCGAGCTCAAGGTATGATACCTTTTTATCATTCCTGAATGCATAGCATATAGAGCAGTATGAGCTTCTTCTAAAATTTCCTTTTTTAAATTATCAACATCAGGCATACAAATTCTTTGTCCCAACATCAAAGTATCATTTTGTACTATAAAATTAGTGCTCTTTTCTCGCTTGACATTTTCCATAATCTCTTTTAATTGAGGATCTCGAACTTGAGCTTCCTTAATTCTGTCATGTAACACTGGTCTTACCTTGAAGTTAGCTAATAATGCACCATTTCTACCCAATTTTAAGTCAACATTCATTGCTTTCAATTGAGCTAAGTATGGGAGTTTAGAAACTTGAACATTAGCCATTACACTACTGGATTTTCTACTTAAGGCATCAGCTACAACACTCACTTTTCCCTGATGATATTCTATCATGAAATCATAATCTTTGAACAATTCTAACCATCTCCTCTGCCTCATATTCAATTCTTTCAGACTCAAGAAATATTTCAAACTCTTATGATCAGTGAAAATCTAAAAAGTTTCTCCATATAAATAATGCCTCCAAATTTTCAAAGCAAACATAATAGCAGTAAGTTCTAAATCATGCACTGGATAAGATAATTCATATGGTTTTAATTATCTAGATGCATAGGCAATTACCTTCCCATGTTGTATTAGAATAAAACCCAAACCTTGGTGAGAAGCATCACTACGAACAACAAATCCACCAGTGCTAGTCGGAATTGTTAAAATAGGAGCTGTAGTCAATCGTTTCTTTAATTCATCAAAACGTTTCTGGAAATCATCTATCCACTAGAAATGTACATTATTTCATAGTAATTTTGTCATTGGAGAAGCAATAAGAGAAAACCCATCAACAAATCACCGATAATATCCTGCTAATCCTAGAAAACTTCTTACTTCTGCTACAATTTTTGAAGCTTCCCATTGAACCACTGGTTCGATCTTTTTAGGATCAACCTAAATGCGTTGACTAGAAACCATATGTCCTAAAAATAAAACATGATCCAACCAGAATTCACGTTTGCTAAACTTTGCATACAACTATTTTTCTCTCAAAATCAGAAGCACAATTCATAAATGTTGCTCGTGTTCTTCATTGCTTTTTGAGTACACAAGTATGTCATCAATGAAAACAATAACAAACTTGTTAAGATATTGTTCAAATACCTTGTTCATCAAAGCCATGAAAGCTACAGATGCATTCGTCAAACCAAACGACATCACCAGAAATTCATAATGTCCATATCGAGTTCTGAAAGCTATTTTTAGAACATCTTGCCCTGAAATTCCGAGTTGATAATACCCTGACCTTAAATTAATTTTAGAAAATACATGTGCTCCTTGCAATTGATCGAATAAATCAACAATACGAGGTAAAGGATATTTATTCTTCACAGTTACCCGATTCAACTGTCTGTAATCAATGCAAAGTCGCATAGTGCCATCCTTTTTCTTAACAAAAAATATCAGAGCGCCCCAAGGAGATACACTAGGTCTAATAAATCCCTTATTAAGTGACTCTCGCAACTGCTTTTCAACTCTTTTAATTCCATTGGAGCCATTCTATATGGAGAAATAGAAATTGGTGTAGTTCCTAGAACTAAATCAATGGTAAATTCTGCTTCTCTATTAGGTGGCAATCCTGGTAAGTCCACAGGAAATACATCGAGAAATTCTTTAACAATAGGAATATCATCAAGTGATACATCTGATACTTTAGTGTCAATAATATGTACTAAATATGCCTCACATCCACCCTTGATTAACCGAAAAGTACTAATTGTAGAAATTAAACAAGTCGGTACTATCTGACGTTTACCCTAAAAAATGACTTTTGGCTTACCTGATGTCTCTAAAATAACTTCCTTAGTGAAACAATTTACTACTGCATGATGTTTTTCCAACCAATCCATACCCAAAATCACATCAAACTCTCTAATAGTCAATCTAATCAAATCTGCACTTAATATAACTTTGTCAATTTGAATCAAACAATTTTGGTACACATGATTTGCAATCACCAATTCACCCAAAGGAGTTCCCGTATATAGATAAAATCCCAAAGGTTCACGAGCCATATGCAATTGTGATGCCAAGTTTGATGAAATAAATGAATGAGTTGATCCAGGATCAATTAATGCACAAACATCCATGTTGTAAAAAGAAATCTTACTGGTAACAACTTTTGGTGTGATAATAGCTTCTTGTCTAGTCCTGGCAAAAATATGAGCCCGTGTTGGAGGCCTAGAACTCTGTGCCTCAGATCTACCAATATTGCTTGTTGTCGTTCCTCTACCCCTACCTCTACCTGCTACTACACCAGCTCCCCTACCTCTGGTATTCTGAACTGTAGCCTCTGATTGAGCTCTTTCAGTTGCTTCTATTCATTTTGGAAAATCATAAATTAAATGTGCAAAAGAGCCACATAAGTAATAGGCTCCAGTCAATTTCATGCATTTACGTTCATGCAATTTACCACATAGCATACACTTAGGTTTTTATCCCGAGCTTTATCCCTGACTTTGTCTCAAATGATTTTGCGTATTCATTCTTCCTCCTCTATTCCCAGAATATCCTCCTCTAGCTATAAACTGTGATGGAGAAGAATTTGTTTGATGTTTAGCAGACTTTTTACTTTGGTCACCACCAAAATCACTGTAACCTCTTCTAGCTTTATAATCTGCTTTCTCTTTTTCTAGTCTTTCAGCCCTAACTGTAGCATATTTCAACTTTAGGTAACTTTCAAGTTTAAATGATGATATCTTGCTTCAAATTTCATATCTAAGACCATCATCAAATTTCCTGCATCTATCCTTTTCAATCGCCACTAATATTGGTACATAACTGGATAGCTGATTGAACTTAACTTCATACTCGACCACTATCATCCTCCCCTGTCTCAAGTTCAAAAATTGTCTTCTTTTATCATCAATGTACACATCTGGAATTTAATTACTTTTGAATTCTCGAACAAAATCATCCCAAGTCAAGATAGGAGGCTGAATAGTACTCCCCGAGATAGTCTTCCACCAGTTATAAAAATCATCTTGAAGTAAAAATACCGCATAATCAAACTTCTCATCAGGAGTACAATGCATCATATTGAAAACTCTTTCCAGTCTTTTTAACCATCTTTCCGCTATTATAGGATATGTAGTTCCCTTTAATTCTTCTGCACCTTGTTTCTTCAATTTATTGAACATTCTTTCTCTTTGGACAAATGTTATAGGTGCTTGCACCACAGGTATTTCCTGATGATGATACAAATTTGATGCATGAGAATGCATATGTGATGCAGATGTAATAGGTTGAATTTCTATAGGTTGATTTACCGCTGGTCCCTCTCTCCTCAGGTTAACATTTTGGTTCTCATCAGCCCTATATGAATATGATAACATGTTATAAGATAACATATACTAATCTCATATTATGTGTGCATTTGTATATGTCCATATGACCTTTGTCTCCACTCTGATACCAACTAAAACACCATTATCATATAATAACTATAGAAAAATACCATAAAATTTTTTTTGTACATAAATATTCATATATTAACATAACCATAATATTTTACATTAACTCTAATATCATTCGCTTATATTACAAACCATAATTATGTTTGATTAGCAAAACCAAAACCCAACCACTTTCTATTCTATATGCTTGTCATGTGAGGAGAGAGAGTGAGATAGACACAGTCTATAAATCTTTGTTCCATGACAGCTACGGGTAAGGACCTTCTAGTACAAAACTTTATCTACAACTTTAACAACTTAAAAATACAGCAATTTATATGAGTCGCCACTCAGTGAATATAAACAATCAATGAATTTACCAATCACATATCGTCATACCTTCAAAATAAACATACAGTCATTCATATATACTGTTGGATGATTCATTTATTTAATGATTGTGACATTTTTGGCCAATTTATTACCCCGGGATACATGTAAAATGTGTAACAGGTAATAATTGATTTGCTAGCCAGCTATAAAACAATTGGTTGGCCTTTTGGTTTAGATAAACAATTGGTTGACCTTTCGGTCAATTTGCCAAATATTGTAATTGGTTGACCATATAGGTCTAGATAACAGAACATGTATTGCAATGTTTGATCGGCTATGTCACAACGTCTGTCTTTATTTCATTTGTTCCTGTGCAAATACGTATATAATGTATAATTTAATTAACTCATGTTTCACCAAATAAACATATGTGCATATAATTCAAATTCATCAAATAACATATGGTCATTCAATTCACAACAATTCATCAGACATTCAAATATCACATAACAAAACATTTCACCCATAAATTCATATGATGTTTATACTCACATAGTATCAAGCTAATTCCCTCGAAAGCGACTTAAATCTTCCTCCGGAATACCTTCACGATTTTGAGCTCCTATAAAAATAATTTCAATATCATATACACATAATTATCATATTTCCTTTGCTACAAGCAAATATTCACAAAACATGATTACTTTCCTTATGACCTTAATCTACTTAAAAATTCATAACTTTCAATTCACTTCACTAAATGATATGATTCTTCTTTTATTCTATCACAAATGCACAAAGCTATAACATACTAAAACCTCAAAATTTTCAAAGTCTTACACGATTTATAGTGAATTTTCCTTCAAAACCTGTTTCAGTCCCACATAACCTGGACAGTAGCATAACAAAATGAGAATAACTCTCTCTACTCAACATGAATCGACCTGATTCTTTTTCCTACTTAAACTATACATATAAGGTAATAACATATCAAAAACTCAGAATTTTCTAAGCAGTATAACAATCCCAGATTAATTTTGAAGCTGACCCTATCTCTTTGGTCATCCAATTCTGCACAATTCATCTTATAAAAATCATAGCTATTAATCTACCCATTTAAAAATCCCCAAATTTTATAGGATGAACCTTAAAATAAAGAATAATAATTCATATTCTTACTAAAACTTCTAATTCTAACTTTAACCAATAAAAATCGCACTACGTGAAATGGGATGTTATACATTGATAGTAGATGCTCAAGGCACATGACAGGTGATGAGAAGGCCTTCATCACATTAACCCGGAAGAAGGGAGGCAAAGTAAGCTTTAGAGACAATAAAAAGGACAGATCATTGGACATGGAACCATTGGATCTAAATTAAAAATTGAAGATGTCTCACTTGTTGATGGGCTGAAGTTCAACTTACTAAGTGTAGCCCAACTTTATGACAAAGGAATAAGAGTCACGTTTGATTTTGGAGGCTGCTCTATCCATGATAGTAAGTCTAATCAACTTATTCTTTATGCACCTAGAGTAAACAATGTCTACTCTGTTAACATTAAAAATGGGAAAAAGAATATCTGCTTGGTGTCTAAAGAAGAAGAATCATGGCTATGGCACCAGAGGTTGGGACATGTTAGTATGAACCTCCTGTCCAAACTAGCCAAAAAGGAATTAGTAGTGTGTTTGCCTAAGGTTGCTTTTGATGAGGATCATTTATACACTGCATGTCAATTAGGTAAACAGTATAAGAAAAGTTTCCCTTCCATCTCCTACATTCCTTCCAAAAGAGTACTTGAGCTATTACATATTGATCTCTTTGGTCCAATAAAGCCATTGAGTTTAGGTAGAAGAGAATACACCATAGTAATTATTGATGATTATTCTCGTTATACCTGGGTTCTCTTGCTAGCAAGCAAGGATGAAGCCTTTGACCAATTCTCAAATACATTCATCCAGATAGAAGTGGAATAGGGCATAAGCTTTGCATGCATCCGGAGTGATAATGGTGGAGAGTTTGAAAATAAGCAAAATTTGCTGATTTTTGTGACTCCAAGGGCATTTAACATAACTTCTCTGCCCCTCATACTCCTCAATAGAATGGAGTTGTTGAGAGAAAGAAAAGGACCATAGTTAAGATGGCTAGAACAATGCTTACTGAAAATTGTTCTCTAAAATATTTTTAGGGAGAGGCTTTAAATATAGCATGTTACATTCTAAATAGAGTTCTCATTAGAAAGACCATGGAAAAGACCCCATATAAAATCTGGAAGGGAATAAAACCCAAAATTAGGCGTTTTAAAGCATTTGGATGTAAATGCTACATCCTTAATGATAGACAAAAACTAGGAAAACTTTATCCTAAATCTGATGAAGCAGTTTTCCATGGCTACTCAACACATAGTAAGGCTTGCAGAGTCTTCAATAAACGAACCCAAACTATGGTAGAGTCAATACATGTAATTTCGATCAGACTAACCCTGTAGGTAAGAAAGGCTCCATTCCGGAAGATCCAGTTCTAGAAACTAAAAACTCAGGAGAATAGAAAGAAGGAAGCAAAATTTCCTGATTCATTCCAAATTAAGAAGTACAAAGAGGAAGATGAAGGAATATCCTTTGAACTAGAAGCACAACAAGCAAATCTCAACCCACAAGAGATTGACTTCCATGAAGGTTAAAAAGGAGTGGTTGAAATAGAAGTGGAGCAGGTCCCAACTAATATGAAGGCTTATAAAGGGAGATCCGGACTCTTAGAAATCATCCGTTAGAAGCTATTTTGGATGATGTCTAAAATCCAATCAGAACTAGAGGACAATTCAATATGATGATGAGTCATGCTACTTTTATCTCTCTCATTGAGCCAAAGAAATTTCAAGATGCTGAAGGAGATGAAAGCTGGATGATGGCAATGCAAGAAGAACTAGATCAATTCACCAGAAATGATGTATGGGATCTAATGGCACCTCCAAAGAGAAAGTTAATTATTGCCACCAAATGGGTATTCGGGAACAAGTTAGATGAATTCGGAGTAGTGGTGAGAAATAAAGTAAGATTGGTTGCCCAAGGCTATAATCAATAAGAAGGAATTGACTTTGAAGAAACCTTTGCCCCTGTAGCAAGACTGGAGGCAATTCGGATTCTATGTACTTTTGCATCATTCATAGGATTCACATTGTTCCAAATGGATGTCAAAATTGCATTCCTCAATGGAGTTATCCAGTAAGAAGTATATGTGAAGCAGCCATCTGGATTTGAAGATCCTAAGCATCCGGATCATGTCTACAAACTGAAGAAAGCTCTCTATGGACTAAATCAAGCACCAAGATCTTGGTATGAGAGACTCACTACATTTCTCATATCCAAGGGATATATCTGAGGGAAAGCAGATACAAAACTTTTCATCAAGAAGAAGAAAAATGATATTATTCTAGTCCAAATTTATGTGGATGATATAATATTTAGAGCCACTGATGAAAAGATGTGTGAGGAATTCAGCTCTCAAATACAGAATGAATGTAAGATGTCCATGATGGGAGAACTCAATTTCTTCCCTAGTTTACGAATCAAGCAAAGTCTGGATGGGATTTTCATTAACTAGTCAAAGTACACCAAGGAGATCTTGAAGAAATTTAAAATGGACAAAAGCAAGCCTATATCCACCCTAATGGGATTAGATACAGTCCTATCTAAGGATTATGAAGGAGAAGATGTTGATTAGAAGCTCTATAGAGGGATAATTGGCTCACTCCTATACTTGACAGCTAGCAGGCCTGACATACATTATGTAGTCTATTACTGTGCAAGGTATCAAGCCAATCTTAAGGATTCTCATCTCAGGGCAGTAAAGAGGATTCTTAGATACCTCATAGGAACCACTGAAGTTGGGCTATGGTATCCTAGTAATGGAGACTTCACACTCCAAGGGTTCACTAATGCAGATTAAGGCAGAGACACTTTTGGGAGAAAGAGTACATCTAGAGGTTCCCATTTCCTTCAAGATTGCTTAGTATCATGGTACAGCAAGAAGCAAGCTTCATTTGCTTTATCTACTACAGAAGTAGAATATATGGCAGTTAGAAGTTATGTGGCTCATCTCCTTTAGATCAAGCAATAATTAGAAGACTATGAAGTTCAATCTGGGTGTGTGGATGTTATGTGTGATAGCAAAAGTGCCATTAATGTTTCAAAAAATCCAGCGCTTAATAGCAGGATAAAGCATGCCAACATTAGGCATCATTTCATAATCATATGATAAAGAAGGATGTTGCATTGGGGTACATCCCAACCAATGAGCAAAGAGCAGACATCTTTACTAAGCCACTGAGTAAAGATCAATTTGGGAAGCTAAGAAAGTCAATTTGAATGTCCAATCTAATTTGAAGTTAATTCGGAAGATAATTCAAAATCAAATCGGATCCTTGGCAAGAAAATTAATCTGGAAGATAAGAGGCATAGAATAAAAATCAATTTTAGAAGAAATGCTACAATATCAGCAGACAAAAACAACAAATGGAAGTAAAAGCGTAAAAAAGTAGCTACGCTAGTTTTGAATTTCAAACGTTTATTGGTTGTTACACACGCGATTGAAAAGACAACTGTTATAAATTTAAACCGTTCCCATTCTCTGGTTAAAATGAATTTACCTCTCTCCTAAAATTTTGATTGCTATGTCATCAATCTAGCCAAATTACTGGTGTCTAGATTACCAAAATACCCTTATTTTGAAAAATTTATATAAACCCCCCAAAAATACTTTCTTCTTCACGCGAGCAACTATCTTACTGTTACTCTTCAAATTTCAAAACTTAAAACCCTGAACTTCTTCAAACTCTTCTGAAATAGCTGCTACCATGACTAAAAAAGAAATCCAAGTAATCCTCCCCAAAAATGTCTTCAAAGAGGCTGATCTAAAAGACACTGATTTCGAACTTATGAATCAGAAAACCACTAATTCAACCATCCCCACAGATTTTCTGGGTGATAACTTTCTATTCAAAACTTTCCCTTATTCAACACTAATAGAAGATCAACACTTGGGCGATTTCCTCAAAATCAATTGCCCCACGTATCCAGAACTTGTCAGAGAGTTTCATGATAATCTTCGCGCCCACAAATACTATGACGCCCTAAGAACCAAAGTTCAGGGGAAAGAGATCACTATCACCCCTGCCTTCTTCGAAACTTACCTAAACTTGAAGAATTTCAGACTTCTATTACAAACTGACAAAGATGAATCAGAGGTGGAATATGATCTAAAGCTTTGGCTACATATCAACTACTTTGGAGATAAGTTCTCCACCTACTTCCTAGAAACCCCAAGATTCCTCCAACATGCCATGGCAAACCTGATTCTCATCCTGAAGGGATCTCTAACTATGGTGTCTGCTTTTCAACACTGCATGCTGCAACATTAGATTGGATGCAAGGAGATAAACATGCCAGTCCTAATTATCCACTATCTCAAGAATCATGTACATTTCCATGGCGCACTCATAACCTAAATCCAGGCAGCAAATGAAGTGAATCTTATCGACTTTCAAGCCACACAAGGGAAAGGAATTCTGGAAAAGTATTTTAGAAGACTAACTTTTGGGGAGACATGGAATAAGGAGAAGGCTAAGAAGCTTTGAGATGAGAGGAACAGTAGAGCGAGGAAAGCTGCTAATCTGGAAGCAAGTGCTTCGGTACCTAAGAAGGCCAGAACCATAAAGCCAAAGACCCTGTAGAAATTAGCCTTAGTCGTAGTGGATGAAGACCAATAGACCCTCACAAAATTGCTCAATAAATCCCCACCCAAGTTAAAAACTAAGGGGAAGTTAATTAAGGCAGCTGCCAAGAAAGCGAGAAATAATGTAACTCCTGAGATTGAGGTGGAGGTTCTGCCTCCAGTTATGGCTAAGGCAATTGAGGCCAAAAGGAAAAAGGCCAAATGGACTTTGGAGGAAATACAGGCTGATCTCGAGGATGATGAAGAGACAGAAGATGAAGCCCCGAAATCTAAGAAAAGGAAGTTTGTCAAGAAAGGCTTAACATTTGATGAGCCAGTAGCTGCCCAGGAGAAATAGAAGAAATCTGCTGGAATTGTGATCAATGAGATTGGACAACAATGGATGGCAGAAGTAGAGTTAGCCAAGACCAAATTATCAAAAGGCAAAAATGTGCCTGTAGGTACTGAGATAGTTAATCTGGATGACCCTTAATAAGACATAATCCAAGCAGCCATCAAGGATAACAATAAGGTAAGCCAGCAGAGAATAGAGGGACCAGGAGGATCTTCTGGAACTACTACTCAAAAAGATCTAGTTGATCCCATAGACTTAGTCCTTCTAAAGGAGGGTCAGTATCCGAAGGAAGTGCTAGCAATGTTTACACCTGTCACGGGACCCCTTCTAGAGAACCTGCTTAATCTGAAAGCTATTATAATTGATCTTGAAAGTTCTATAAAAGCACGAGGAGAGAATGTTGAGGAAAATGCCAATAATCCTAGGGGAGAAAACAAAAGTCCTAAAAAGGCATCTGTAGAGGGCATTGAGGACAGTTCCTACGCACCTGTGGAAATAATGGCAAGTCCTATTAAGGCACTGGAAGGGATGGCTGAGGACATTACCAGCCATTTGGGGGTTGAGGAGGTTGAAGAAGGAAGAGAGAAAGCAGCTGATTGGAATAAACTGACATCCACTGAGGTAGTCCCTAACTCAGTCTCTTTTCATATCAATGTTGTTGATAGTGCTAGTGCTGAAATAGCAGATGAACAAAGAGATAACTTAGATGTACATTCCCTAATTACATCTAAGGACTAGGAGTCTAACCCGAATAATAGTATTCTGAAGGAGGGAGTTAGTATGAGATCCAATGAGAACACTCCTAGAGTGGACTCGAAGGGAGAGGCTAGTCCGGAGGAACGGTTAGAGGAAGAAGAAGAAAATCAAAATGGCTCTTCTAGATCATTCAGAGATAATTCATCAAGCTCATCCAAAGATACAACTCCTACCTCTGACAGCCCTATAAAAATTCCTATAGGCAATACCAAATAAGCCAAAGTCATAGAAACTCCAAGAAGAAGCTACTCTCGAAGAGAATGAAGAAGGGTATGTCAAGCAGAGTCTCCGGAACATCTGCAGACACTTAAAAGCTGTTGAAAAAGTACTTCTAGATGAATTCTAGACTATGGATTTAAAGTAGGAGTAAATAAAATACTCAGTGAAGAAGATAGAAGAAAAAGTGCTAGACTTTCCCTATCCTGGTACAATTGCTGAAGCATCATTGTCCCAAATACAACCAATACTCTCTAAGCTTAAGGATGGTATTACAACAGCCAACTGGAATGCTGATCCAGCCAACACATTAGCATTAAACAACTGTGGAACAGTGCTCAACAAGATTACTTCCTCCTCCTTTGAGCTATTAGATGAAATAAAGGCCTATCTAGATACCAAGTTTGAAAACTTGTCAAAATTTATAGCCGAAAGTCCAAGAGAAGATGCTGGATGATATGGGAGAAGAGATGGGAAGCCACTTGGCCAGATTGGAGAAAATAATAAATGACTGGAAAGCCTTAATCACAAAAGAAGTCAAGCTCTAATCAGAATCCATTCATAATATTAGGAGAGGAATTAGTGAAGAAATGACTCTCCTTCAAATCAGAATTATCCGGATCTTCCTCTACACCATCAATTTTGGAGAGCCAACTCCTTCTGGTCTTCCACAATCTTATCCAAGCCATCAGGGACGCCGGTTTCTTTGGAAAAAAGAGAGTGACAACTCTACTAAAGGCACTATTTCCCTACTTTGATAAGAAAGATCAAGAGTTTGTGCTCCACATCCATCCCATAATCAAACAGACCTATACTCAACTAAAGAAAGCTATCCGCCCTACTACCTCACTCCAGCAACTGTTGATTAAATTATTGATGAAAGGAGTAAAAGTATTATTCACTACTCTATATACTCCAAAGCTTAGCAAGAAGCCTGGGATAATAGAACCTATATGGTAATCGATCCTCAAGTTGAAAACAAAAAGGGGGAGAAAAGTCAGCAAGGGGAAGGGACAAGCAAGGGTAAGGAAAAGGAGGGAGGACCATCCAGAGGAAATTAGACTAGCTTATTCTTCAATGTGAAATTAAAGAATAGCTAGATTCACTTATGTATCTCTGTATCTGTAATCTTGCACTTCATTAATGTTAACTATTATTAACAGCAGAAGTATATAGTGAATATCTAATTTCTGAAAAATTGCTTCTAAAGTATAATCTGAAATTGTAGAATAAAAATAAGCTAGAATTCAAAAATATTGGGGGAGTTAGGATGCTAGAATTATGGGCGAGTAAAACTAGTAAATGACTAAATATCAATAATCATACTTAGCTCATATATACTCCATTCCCCTGTGCTTAGTTCTTATTTCCTTCAAATGGGGAAGACTGTTGGGAAACAATAATCTGGATCATAAAATTGAACTAAAATATTCGGATCAAGTTTGAAAGAAATAAAAACTTAAATTCCTAAATCCAAATGGAAACATCTGGACAAGATCCAACGACAAGTTTATCCATTAAAGACATTAAGTACCTAAGCACATACTAGAACTATCAGGATAAAGTTTGGAAAGGAAAAAAACTTTAATCCTTCAAGATCAACATCCGAAATAACTGATTGCACTAGCCCCAGAAGAAGATAGATCCGGAGATGAAGAGTCTAAAGACATCCAAAAGACTCACACTTAAAGAAAATGGGAAAATTTCAAAGATAACTTTTCCCTCCATCTTTTTGGTCTACAAAGTCAAAGATCCTTTCCCCATGAACAAGACAAAAGTGACAGCTTGCACTTTTTAGAAAAAGGACAAAAGGACTGACACTAAACAGAAAAAGCCAACAACCTTTTTCACCTAGACCAATAAGGAGGCGTATGGAGCCCACACCAAAGAGTTACCGGTATAAAAGTTAGCGTGACACTAAAATACAAGGGAAACAATCACTGACATCTTTTCAGCCTCAATCCCAAGAATTTAAATGGGTCAAATTACTGTCTAACAGATTGATCAACGGCTCTAGAAGTGCCACATTCAACTTGATCAAGGGTGAAGATTAAACTCAATCTCAACAACCCACAACGGCTACATTTATATAAAAGGGAAGCTTCACACATTGAGAAGGTTGGCTGGTTGATTTGAAAAAGCTATTCACAAGAACATTTGCTCAAGCAATCAATAATCACAATCCCTCTAAAAACCAAACAATTCCAAATCTGTTGTAAGGATTCCTAAGTGAGTTATAAACTTAAGAAATAAAAAACCAAAAACTTTGTGAAAATAATAGTATTAGGATCTCCAACTAGGGTGAGTTGTGAGATTGGGATACAAATTAAAGTTGGTCCTTTGAGTGGGATCTCCCTGTAGGACTCAGCTTAGATTCAGGGTAGAAGTCTAAGTGGTATATCCTGCTAAAGACTAAAGGACTTAGCTAGGAGTTGGTGCTTCTAGTGGTATATCCTACATCTTGAAGGGGGTACCATCCGGGGATAAATTGTAAGGCTTGATTCCTGCCACTTGGAAAGGAATCCACTAGTGGATAAACTCGGAGGAAGGAAAATCTGGGGACTAGGCATAGGTGGGGCCAAACGAGTATAAAATCACTGTGTTTAATTTTCTTCTCTTTATGTATTGCATTATATTGTCATACTTGTATTATCCGAATCCATCATCTGGATCATAATCAAACACGCTACATTAAGACTTGTTAAAGTCTGTTTATTTCGCAAAAAAGGGCCATTCACCCCCCCTGCCCTTATAGAGACCCTCATAGGGACCAACACTCCGGATCTATCTTCTTTTGGATCTTGTACAATCAGTTCTTCCAAGTGCTAGACTTGAGAATTTAAAGTTTGTTTCCTTTCCAAAATTTAACCTGATGATTCCGCTATATGCTTAGGTACTTGATGTCTTCAATGGATGTCCTTGAAGATGGATCTTGATCAAATGCTTCCTGTTGGATTTAGGTGATACTTTGTGTAAGTTTTTGTTTCTTTCAAACTTGATCCGGATATTTTAGTTTAATTGAGATTTCGGATCATTGTTTTCCAACAATCTCCCCCATTTAATGGAAACAAAAACTAAGATAACTAAGCATAAGGAAAGGAGTTATATGAGCTAAGTATCCTAGCATCCTAACTCCTCTAATATTTCTAGCATCCTAACTCCCCTAGTATTTTTGAATTCTAGCTTCTAATGTTTTTTATAGTACAATTTCAGATTGTACTTTAGAAGCAATGTTTTATGAACTTTTTCACTTTATACGTACTTCTATTGTTAATAATGGTTAACATCAATGAAGTTCAGGGTACAAGATATAGAAATACATATAAGTGAAAATAAATGAATCTAGCTATTACATTGATTACAAAAAAATTTAGCTAGTCTACTTTATTCCTAATGCTTTGTCCTCCTTTTCCTTTCCTTTGCTGGTCCTTTCCCCTTGTTGACTCTTCTCCCCCTTTTTGTTTGTAGCTTAAGGGTCGATTACTATGTAGGTTCTTCCATCCCATCTCTCTTGCCAGGCTTTAGAGTAGATGGAATAGTTAATATTGCCTTTTTTCTCTCGATAATGATTTGATCAATTGTGGCCGGATTGAGATGTAGGGGTTTGAAGGCTTTCTTCAGGTTAGCATAGGATTGTTTGATAGTCGAATGCAGATATAGTGCAAATTCCCTATCTTTCTCGTTAAAGTAGGGGAAGAGTGCCTTAATTAATGTTGTTACTCCCTTTTGGCCAAAGTATCCTGAGTACCCAATGTGCTGGACCATGTTTTGGAATACAGGAAGGAGCAGGCTCTCCGAAATTGAGGGGATAGTAGAGGATTCAGATATTAAGAGATTGGTTAATCCGGTTGGAAGATTTTCAATTCCTTTGCCAAGATCCCCGACGGATGTTATGGATGGTTTCTGTTTGGAGCTTTACTTTCTTGGTGAAGTTAGCTTTCCAATCATTTATTATCTTCTTAAGTCCCGCCAAACGGCTTCCAATTTCATCTCCCATATCATCTAGCATTTTTTCTTAGATTTTTAGGAGAGATTCATCCAAAAAATTCACAAGCATTTCCTAGACAGCTTGTTGTTCTTCTCCCAATTCCGTGAGGGTAGGCTAAAGATCCATTTCAGCTATAAATTTTGATAAGTTTTCAAACTTGGTATTAATGTACTTCTTTATCTTAGTTGAGAGCTCTAAAGAGGAAGAGGTGATTTTGTCTAAGATTGTTCCACAATTATTTGAACCCATAGAATTTGCTTGAGCAGCGGATCTGCTGGCCTCGGTGACACTTTCTTTTAGCTTATTTAAAATTAGAGTGACTTTGGCAAGAGAAACTTCTGCTACTAGATCAGCAGTTGGAAAGTCTTTCACTTTTGCTTCTATTTTTTACACTGCCTAAATCACCCCAAGTTTTACTTTAGATCTAGAGGCTGAAATTCGTCTAAAAGTACCTTTTCCATAGCCTTTAAATATTAGCAGATGTTCCGGAGACTCTGCTTGATATACCCTTCCTCTTTTTCTTCAAGAGTAGCTTCTTTAAGTAGTTTAAGAGCTGTTATTACCTTTACCTATTTTGTATTAACTGCAGGTATTCTAATGGGTCTACAAGTGGGAGGGATTTTATCTCCGAATGAGCTGGAAGAACCATCTCCGGATGAGTTAGAAGAACTAGTAATATCTTTCTCATCTTCTTCTTCATCTACACCATCATCTTTCTTCTCTACCCCTTCCCCTGGACTGGCCTCGCCCATAGAGTTCACTTGATAAGTGTTCCCTCTAGATCTCAGACCTTGTCCCTCCTCCGAAATGATGTGATCCGGGTTAGGCAGTAGTGCCTTAGCTACCTCTTGGGAGTATGTAGTTGAGTTATCCTCTATTATAACTACCGTGTCATCATAGCCAGCAGTGTTAGTATTAAAATCAAAAGAAACTATGTTAGGAGTTACCTCACTTGTGTGCTGATCCGAAATCTGATTTACTACTTTAGCTCTTTCTTCCTCCCCTTCCATAACCCCCGAAAGATTGGAAATATCCTTAGCCTCCCCTACACATGCCTTTTTAGGGCATTTGTTTTCTCCTCCAGGCGCATTGGAAATGTCCTCAATGCCCTCTTCATTTTCCTTTACAGGACTTTTCTCAGTAAGGGTTTCATCTCCCACATGTAGTAGATTTTTAGGAAGGGGTCTGGATCTAGATAAAAAGTGAAAATATTTGCTTCCAGACCCCAGGAGATTTTTCCCAGATCCACCGGATCAATATGGATGGGTTGAGCATCGGAAGAGCCACCAGGACCTTCGATGGTCAGGTTATAGATCCAGTTTTTTTCTACAGCTGATGCCATCATGTCCACATACTGAGGATCCTCTGGAAGGATATCTTCATTTAATCTGAGCACATATTTGCCCTTGAATACTCTGGCCTGAGCTAACTTGGCTTTCTCAACCCATTTAAGGCCTTCTTCAGCAATCACTATACCCGGGGCTTTCTTTCTCTTCTTTTGGGCGGTCATGGCCTCATCAAAATTGCACCCCTTTCGGGTGAATTATTTCTTAGCAATGGGAAGCTCATCCTTTATTTCTTTATTTTCAAATTCTTGCTCCTCTATTAGAATGTCTTTTATGTTTCTCTTCTACCCCTTTTGGTATCCCTTCCTGATAGCAGCATCAACTACTGCAATAGTCTCTCTTACCTCCGGCTCATATACTAACTTTTTCATTTTATTAGCTATCTTAATTACTCTACCTCTTGGCTTAGGTTTCATTGGGGATTCGCTTAACAACTGGATAAGTCTGAGCATCCTCATTAATTTCTTCTACTGGAACTAGAGCTAACTTCTCTACTGCTTTAGGTTTAGTAGTCCGGCCCTTCTTTAGAATTGGAGCATCTACTGGATCAGCTGCCTTTCTGGCTCTGCTTTTCTTTTCATCCATTTGCTTCTTTGCCTTTGCCTCGTCCCACTTTTTACCAAAATTTAGCTTTCTGAAGTTCTTCTCCATGATTTCTTTCCCATGGACTAATTGAAATCCGATCAGGTTAATTTCATTTACAACAAGGAGCCTGGTGATCAGGCCACTATAGGAATTCCTATGCTACCTCAAGTAGTGGATAAGTAGCCCTAGCATGTTCACTACTCTGCTTTCTACCTAGTGCTATAGTACGCAATGCTGGAAGGATGATATAGTGGTGGGGATCCTTTCCAAGTTAGAATCAGTTTGGCTAAAGCATGTTGAAGGAACCTTGGCACCTTTGAAAAGTAGGTGAAAAATTTTTCTCCAAAGTAGTTAGGATGGAGCCACATTTTAGGCTCATATTTGACTTGCTGTTCATCCCTATCTACTCTTAGTTGAACTCCATCATTCTTCATATTGAGGAACTTTACGAAGAATTCAGGAGTGATGGTTATTACCTTTCCTTGAACCTTAGTTCTCAGGGCATCATGGAAGGAGTTGGCTTTGAGATTATTGTAGAACTCTTTTACCAAGCCTGGGTAGGTTGGACAGTTGATTTTGAGGAAGTCGGTCAGGTTTTGATGCTCTATCAGTTTAAAGTATGGATCAGTTTGAAATAGAAAGTTGTCTACCAAGAAATCAGTAAGAATTATGAAGTCGAAAGACTTGAAGTTTGTGGAAATGAAATCTTTATCGTTGAGAGTAGATTCTTCAACGAAGTTCTTTTGGGGAAGCAATTTTAGTCCTTCACTAGTCATGATGGCAGCCATTTGAGTAATTTGGAAGGAGATTTAGGGTTAGGAGTTTGAGTTTGGATTTTTGCATAGTAATAGTGTAGAATTGTTGCTCGCATGAAGAAGAAAGGGATTTTTAGGGGTTTAAGGGGAGGGTATTTTGGTAATCCGGGTGCCGATAATTAGGCTGGATTAATGACATGGTAATCGGGATTTTAGAAGAGAGGTAGATTTCGTTAAACTGAAGGATGGGAACGGTTTATTTTGAAAACCAACTGTTGAATTTACTATGCGTGTAATACCCAATAAACGTTTGAAATTCAAAAAGTAACAGTTATTTTTTTGCGCTTTTTCTGCCATATGTCCTGTCTTATCTGCTGACTTGGCAATTTTTCTTTTGGAGTAGATTTTTTTCTTCAATGCTACTTCTCTTCTGGATTCATCAATTTGCCAAGGATCTAAATTAACTGCCTTCCGGATTTTCTTCAAATTAGATTACACATACCACTTGACTCCCTTAGCTTGCCAAATTGATCTTCACTTAATGGCTTAGTAAAGATATCTACTCTTTACTCATTGGTTAGAATGTATACCAAAGCAACATCCTTTTTCTTCACATGATCCCGGATGAAATGATGCCTTATGTTTACATGCTTCATCCTACTATGGAGTACTGGATTCTTTGATACATCAATGGCACTTTTGTTGTCACACATCACATCCACACATCCGGATTGAACTCCATAATCTTTTAGTTATTGCTTGATCCAAAGGAGTTGAGATACAGAACTTCCAGCTGCTATATATTTTGCTTCTGTGGTTGATAAAGCAACTGAAGTTTGCTTCTTGATGTATAATGAGACCAACCATTCTCCAAGGAAATGACGTCCTCTAGATGTATTCTTTCTCTCAAGAGTATCTCTGTCATAATCTGCATCAGTGAAACCTTGAAGTGTGAAATCTCTATTACTAGGATACCATAGCCCAACTTTAGTGGTTCCCAGGAGGTATGTGAGAATCCTCTTTACTTCCTTGAGATGAGAATCCTTAGGATTGTCTTGATACCTTGCACAGTAGCAAACTTCATAGTGTATGTCAGTCTTGCTAGCTATTAGGTATAGAAGTGAACCAATCATCCCTGTATAGAGCTTTTAATCAATATCTTCTTCTTTACAATCCTTGGATAGGACTATATCTGATCCCATTGGAGTGGACATAGGCTTGCTCTTGTCCATCTCAAACTTCTTTGGAATATCCTTGGTGTACTTGGATTGATTGATGAATATTCCATCTGGACTTTTTAATCTATAAACCAAGGAAGAAATTAAGTTCTCCCATCATGGACATCTCAAACTCCTTCTACATTTGAGAGTTGAATTTATCACATAAATTCTCATCTGTTGCTCTAAATATGATATAATCCACATAAATTTCGACTAGGGTAATATCATTCTTCTTCTTCTCAATGAAAAGAGTTGTATCTGCTTTACCCCGGATGTACTCCTTGGGTATAAGGAATATAGTGAGTCTCTCATACCAAGCTCTTGGTGCTTGCTTCAATCCATAAAGAGCCTTTTCAGTTTGTAGACATGATCCAGATGCTTTGAATCTTCAAATCCAGGTGGCTGCTTCACATAGACTTCTTCCTGGATAACTCTATTGAGGAATGCACTTTTGACATCCATTTAGAACAATTTGAATCCCATGAATGATGCAAAAGCACATAGAATCCGGATTGCTTCCAGTCTTGCTACAAGGGCAAAGGTTCTTCAAAATCAATTCCTTATTGCTGGTTGTGGCCTAGGGTAACTAATCTTGCCTTGTTTCTCACCATAACTCATGATTCATCAAGCTTGTTCCGGAATACCCATTTGGTGCCAATGATTGATTTGCCTTTGGGAGGTGATACTAGATCCTATACATCAGTCCCGATGAATTGATCTAGCTCTTCTTGCATTGCCAGCATCGAGCTTTCATCTCCTTTAATATCTTAAAATTTCTTTGGCTCAATAAGGGTGACAAACACAACATGACTCATCATTCAGTTTAGTTGACCTCTAGTTCTTACTGGATTTTGGACATTATCCAAAATGGCTGTAGCTAGATGATCTCTATAAATCCTGACTTCCCTTGGCAGATCTTCATGTTGGATTAGGGCTTATCCCACTTCTGCCTCAATCACTCCTTCTTGGCCTTCATTGAAGTCAATCTCTTGTGGGTTGAGATTAACTTGTTGAACTTCTGGATCAAAAGATATTCCTTCATCCTCTTCTTTGTACTTATTGATTTAGAATGAATCAGGAACTTCTGCTTCCTTCTTTTCTCCTGATTTTTCAGCTTTCAGAATTGGATCTTTCGGAGTGGAACTACTCTTACCTGTATGGTTAGTCTCATCGAAATCTACATGTATAGACTCAACCATAGTTTGGGTTCGTTTGTTGAAGACTCTGTAAGCCTTAACATGTGTTGAGTAACCAAGGAAAATTGCTTCATCAGATTTAGGATCAAATTTTCCTACTTGCTCTCTATCATTTAGGATTAGCATTTACATCCAAATGTCTTAAAGTACCCAATTTTGGGTTTTCTTCCCTTCCAGATTTTATAGGGGGTCTTTTCGATGGTCTTTTTAATGAGAGCTCTATTCAAAATATAGCATGCTGTGTTTGCGGCCCCACTTTGGCAAACAATTCTCATTTAGCATTGTTCTAGCCATTTTAACTATGGTCCTATTTTTCTCTCAACAACTCCATTTTATTGAGGGGTGTGAGGGGTAGAAAAGTTATGCTCAATGCCCTTTAAGTCACAAAATTTGGCAAAGTGCTTATTTTTGAACTCATCACCATTATCACTCTAGATGCGTGCAATGCTTATGATATGTTGTACTTCTATCCGAATGAATGTTTTTGAGAATTGGTCAAAGGCTTCATTTTTGCTTACTAGCAAGAGAACCCAAGTAAATCGAGAATAATCATCCACAATGACCATGGTGTATTCTCTTCTTCCTAAACTCAGTGGTTTAATTGGACCAAAGATATCTATGTATAAGAGTTCAAGTAGTCTTTTGGAAGGAATGTAAGAGATGGAAGGGAAACTTTTCTTATACTGTATACCTAGTTGACATGTAGTGCATAGATGATCCTTATCAAAAGCAGCCTTAGGCAAACCCACTACCAATTCCTTTTTGGCTAGTTTAGACATAAGGTTCATGCTAACATGTCCCAACCTCTAGTGCCATAGCAATGATTCTTCTTCTTTAGACGCCAAGCAGATAGACATGAGGTTTATGCTAACATGTCCCAACCTTCAGTGCCATAGTCATGATTCTTCTTCTTTAGACACCAAGCAGATATTCTTTTTCTTATTTTTAATGTTAACATAATAGACATTATTTACTATAGGTGTATAAAGAATGAGTTGATTAGACTTACTATTATAGATTGAGCAGCCTCCAGAATTTAATGTGACTTTTCTTCCTTTATCGCAAAGTTGGGCTATACTGAGTGAGGTGAACTTCAGTCCATCAACCCGTGAGACATCTTCTATCTTCAATTCAGATCCAATGATCCCACGTCCAATTATCTGCCCTTTTTTACTATCTCCAAAGCTCACTTTGGGTCCCTTGTTCTGGGTTAATGTAATGCAGGCCTTGTCATCACCTGTCATATGCCTTGAGCATCCACTATCAATGTATCAAGTGTGTTGATCTATTATGGATCTAAGGCATACCTGCAAAATAGATCAAGTGGGTTTGGGTACCCAATCAGATTTGGGTCCTCTTGGGTTAATAACCATTTCAGGCCAAGGATTGACATCATAATAACCATTTTTTAATCTACATAATTTAGTAATATGATTGTTTTTCCCACAAAACTTGTACCCTGAGATGGGTCTATTCTACTTTTGCTTCTTTTTGATCTTTTCCAGATCCTCCTTCCATAGTTCCCTCTATATCCAGCTTCTTGTACACTTGTGGATGGTCCGAAATATGTTCGGAAGCTGGTTGGAGGTGCAACTTCTATCGCATAATTCCTCTTCTGGTTGACAGGTTTCTGATGGTATACTACCTTAGCCTTTCCTTTTTATGCAGCAGTATATCTTTAGGCCTGAGGTTGCCTGCTAACCTCCTTTAATTTTTGATTTAAAGGCTTTGGATTTCCTTTGGTAGGTTGCTGCTGATTTCTTTGTGTATTCTGCCTTGGATTCCTTCTTGGTTGAGGAGGATTTGATCTCCTTCTGACTATATCTCTCTAGAGATAGCTCTTGAGTTAAGAGATAGCTAATGAGCTCATCATAACTATAAAGATTCAAGTCATGAGCTTCCTCAATGGCAGTCTTTATGCTATCCCATTCCTTGGTGAGACTCCAGAGCACCTTCTACACTTTTCTACTCCAGAGATTTCCTTTCTGAGCCTTTTCATCTCATTTACTAGATTGGTATATCTATTGTTCATATTGTTGATAGATTCTTTTAGCTCCATCTTGAAGGATTCAAGATTTTGCTGGAGTAGATCAATCTTTGCTCCTTTTACTTTATTTGTTCCTTTATAGGTTACCTCCAGCTTCTCCCAGATCTCCTTTGCAGTCACACATCCGGATATCATGTTAAATTCTGTTGCACTAAGAGCACAGTGAAGCATATTAATAGCATTTGCATTTTCACGCAATTTTTCAAAATCATTCTCAACCCATAAATGTGATGGATTTTGGGTGATCATACCCTCTACTTTATGAGTAGGTTCGTACGGGCCATCCTTGATGGCCAACCATGCTTGCATGCTTTGTGCTTGAATAAAGTTCTTCATCTGATTTTTTTAGAACGTGTAGTGTTCACCAGTGAAGAGTGGAGGATGGGTAATGGACATACCCTCGGGAAGGAGTTAGGAGTTATGGAAACTCATTTTGATGTTTGAGTCAAAATTTTAGACCTTTAGCTTGAGATTGTTAGATCTCTAGTTTTGAGCACTTACTCTGATACCACTTGTTGGTCACTATAAAGGTTTATATAAGGTCAGAGGGGGGTAAATGACCCTTTTTGCAGAAGTTATAGACTTTAATAAGACTAAGTGTAGCGTGCTTGATTTTGATCCAGTGAGTGGATCCGGATGATGCAAATGTAATAATATAATGTAGTAAATAAGAGTAAGAAAATCAAACACAGTGATTTAAACTAGTTTAGACCTGCCTATGTCTAGTCCCCGGAGTTTCCTTCCTCTGAGCTTATCCACTAGTGGATTCCTTTCCAACTGGCAGGAATCAAGGCTTGCAGATTATCTCCAGATGGTAACCCCTTTTGGATGTAGGATATACCACTAGAAGCACCAAATCTTAGCTGAGCCCTTTTATCTTTAGCAGGATATACCACTTAGACTTCTACCACAAATCTAAGCTGAGTCCTACGGAGATCCCACTCAAAGCACCTACTTTAAGCCGTATCCCAATCTCACTACTCACCCAAGTAGGAGATACTTTACACTTTGGTCTCTATCAAAAGTTTTGGTTTTTGGATATCCTTAAGTTTATAGCTCACTTAGGAACCCCTACAAACTGATTTGGAATTGTTTGATTCTTAGAGGGATTTGTGAATCTGATTAATCTCTAGCAAGTTCTCTTATATATGCTTCTTGTGAAATTAACTAGCGCCTTCTCAACTTGTGAAGCTTCCTTTTTATAGGCATGGATCATAAATGTAGCCATTGTGGGTTGGTGATCCGTAACTCAATCTTCACCGCTGATCAGGTACGATGTGGCACTTTTGGAGCCATTGATCAATCCGTTAGACAATAATTTGACCCATTTGAATCCTTAGGATTGAGGCTGAAAAGATTTCAGTGATCGTTTTCCTTGTATTTTAGTGTCACACTAACTTTTACACCAGTAACTTTTTGGTGTGAGCTCCATGCTCCTCCTTATTGGTCTAGGTGAAAAAGGTTGTTATCTTTTTCATTCCAGTATCAGTACTTTTGTCCTTTTCCTGAAAAGTGTAAGCTGTCTCTTTTGTCTTGCATATGGGGAAAAGATCTTTGACTTTGTAGACCAAAAGGTGGAGGGAAAAGTTATTTTTGAAACTTTTCCCATTGTCTTGATATCTGAGTCTTTCGAATATTCTCAGACTCAGTGACTCCGGATCTATCTTCTTCCGGAGCTTGTACAATCAGTTCTTCCAGATGTTAGACTTGAGAATTTGAAGTTTGTTTCCTTTCCAAACTTTAACCTGATGATTCTGCTATATGCTTAGGTACTTGAGGTCTTCAATGGATGTCCTTAAAGCTAGATCTTGACCGAATCCGTCCAGTTGGATTTAGGAGATCCTTTGTTTAACTTTTTATTTCTTTCAAACTGGATCCGGATATTTTAGTTTAATTGAGATTTCGGATCATTGTTTTCCAACATAATCTTGCTTCTCTTGCTCAAGTCTTTGAGAATATTCTCCATATATACTGAGAGTTGGATCATTCTGGCAGTACACAGCCATATGATAGAAAGCGTCATGGCTCTTTGATTTTCTTGTAGGCCCTATACAGGAAATGAAACAAAATAAGCACTTGGCCCTAGAAATGTCTAGAATGCGTGGAAATAATTAGAAGATCAGTGTTTACACCTGAACATGTATATTCCTATATTGGTTAGAAGCCTTCTTAACTAGTAACTCTTGTATAGGCAAGCCATCCTTTACAGTGAATAAGAGTTCCACGAGAGTTTACATTATGAAATTATATGTATAGATATAAGGAAAGCCTAATAATGCCACTTGAATTTTATATATTCTTAATTATATTTTTGTTGCATTAATTAAATCCCTAGGTTTAGTTAGTTTAACCTTCACAGAAAAGAGAGAGGGCCTGCCTTCATTGGAGATGGTGGCTATAAGACAGAAAAATGCGTCAAAGTGACTAGCTGTGTGATCGGCGTAGCCTCTCCGATGCTTAAGTCAGCGACGGTGATAAAGATAAAGCAAATAAAAGAGGGAAAGAATTTAGTGTTAATGTGATACCTAAGGTGAGGAAATGACCCTCTATTTATAGTGGCTTGTTACCTTATTTGGGTAAGAGTGAACTTCCTCTATTGACGAAGAATCCTTATCAAGTAAGGATCCTATTTAAGCGTGATTTCCTCTATAGGGAGTTTATTCTTATTTATTCATTTATGAAAGGATATTCTTCCTTTTTATCAGTTTAGAAAGTGAAGTTATGGTGGGATCCTGCCTCTTAATTAAGTAGGCGCTGCATTGATTATCCACTCGACTAGCCAGTTGGTCAGACGGCCTTGGGACCGTCTGGTAATGTAGCATCTTGTAGAGCCTGCACGCGACATCTATGAAGTATCGAGTCAAAAAAAGTCCCTCTTAGGCCTCTTAGAAAATTCTTTAGGATTTGTTCCATCCATGTGGGTACTCGGTCAAACCTTTCACCGTCTATTTTTTTATCCCTATACCGAGAGAACATTCGATCCCAACTCTTCATATTCTAGTTTGTGATAGCTATTTTATCATTAGCTTTTTTCTTGATTGCTATGCAAACCATGGATTGAATGACACGTGGGTGTGATCGATGGCTGAGATTAAAGAGGTGTCCTTTTATAACTGCTTTAAATAGCATATTCCTACTTGTTTCCAAATTTTTACACTTCGTCTTCTTCCTCACTGAGAGATTTCTTGTTTTCCCGCAACTAAAAGATTTCTAGTGGTGTTCCTGAGTAAATCTTCCCGCCGTCGTTTCTTCTTCAACTCCGATGAGTCTCCAATTTCTTTTCCTTCATCTTTAACTTTCTATTTTCGCAAAATATCATTAGGTTGCTGCTAATTTTTAGAATTTTTGCCATGCCCCAGTCCAAATTTTGCTGCTCATTTTAATGCATTAACTCATCGCTTTCTAAAATATCTATGTCTTGCTATTTGCCTGAATGTCTTTTTGTTTGAATATCCTAAAATTCGTATATACTACTCTCTATTTTTTTTTGGAACTTGCATGTTTTGTTCATCGTTGTTCTCCATTTTCGCATCTTTAGATCTTTAATTTTGGCTAGAAATGGGAAGTGGGTGTAATGCTACTCCATCCAATAGTAGTCATGATAGTGAGGAATCTTGTATCTTGAGTTGCAACGTGGCTGAATTGTTGTCTAGATTGTTCCCCCTCTTAAAATTGATAGATTTAATTACAATCCTACCCCTAGGGTTAAGTGTACTGCTAGGAGAAATATGAGCCATTCAGATAAATCTAGCTGGGTTTATTTAGTGGATGATGAAAGTGTTTAGCATATGAGCCATGTAAGTCTTGAGGTGAAATCCTCTAAGGTTTTGGAAGACATAGAGAATTATAGGGATGAAAAGGTTGGCATAAGTGGCCGAAAGGAGGAGGGTTCCCCTGTGGGAGAAGAGGGAGAAGAGGAGAGGAATATGACTCCTCAGGTAGACGATATGGTCTCGTGCATTCATGAGGATCATATAGAGAAGGAGGCGTTGATGTATCCGTGGCTTAAGGATTGTCATGTACTATTGCCAAGTGTGGATCAATGGCTAAACGCCCCCTAGCCGGCAACTTCAGCATGTATCTAGATGTTATCAAAGGTGGTTTAAGGTATCCTCTTCTAGCCTTCATTGCTGATCTTGCGGTTTATGTTCGATTGAGCTTCATCCGAATGCATGGGTGGCATTGATGGGCCATTATCTGTTGTGCCTTGACTTGGGCCTGAGTTTTGATTCAAACTTCTTCTGCAAAATTTGTTCTATCAAATAGAATAAGGATGATGACCATTATCAATTTATGAGGAAGAAGGGTATATATCAGCTCTCCAATCAGCCTTCATCAGTGCACCACTATAAGGAATTTTAGTTTTACATTCGAGTGAATGATGAATATCCACCCTTCTCAACTGATCTGAATCCCCGGCTACAAGTGTTTTGCTCCTTGCAGTAAGAGAAATGGATTTTTAATTCAGCTGATTGGGCTTCAATCTTTGGGTATCATCTTCTGGCTCAGGGGCCAACTGGGATAATCTATCTTCCTGGACCGATTGCTGCAACCAATATACTTCCTTTCTCACTCATATTTGGTTTTTTGTATTTTAGGTAACCATGTCTATTATTGAATATGCTAATGCTCTTCTAGCGGTGAAGAAGTCGCAGAGAAAGAATAACTGCACTTATGCGGTGGCTATGACTGGGGGTAAGAGGAACCCTATTGAGTTCCTAGGATCTAGCAAGCAAGCTGTGGTAACGTTTCTGGATATGTCTTCCATGCCGGATACACGCCCCCTTCATCCTGAGGTATGCTTTGATTCTTACTTTTAAGCTTCTCTTATTCTATCTTGATCTAACGATCTGATTTTTATTTTGCGTAGATTTCTCCACCCAATCTGAGGACGGATGGCGGATCTATCTCTCCTCATCCTTCTCTAATGCCGGCGCTAGCTGAGTTCCTTAATCGTTCTTTCCCTAACCTCCCTTGCACGGATATGATTGTATAGGGTGCTCTGAGGGGTGCTTTTCCCCTCTACGCTGATGATGAGGGCTAGAAGAAGGAGCCTACTGCCTTTCTCTCTTCCCTCTTTTTCCAAGATCTCACTCGGGTATTTTTCTTCATCCTTTCGTTAAGGTCATTGAGTCATGGCTTTTTGTGCTAAGTGTTATTATTCATTTTCAGGCCATGTCCCATGGATCTGAGCTTATCCAAAGAGCCAGGGATAAAAGTGAGACCAAGCTAAAATTGAAGAAGAAAGAGCTTACTGACACCAAATGAAGGCTTATTTTAGCCTAGAAGAGTGCCCTCAAACTTGAGGACGAGAAGGATGAAGCAAGGAAGCTCTAGGCAGAGATTAACCGTCTGAAGGGGGAGGTAGAGATCAAGGTGGCAGCCCTAAAGAAGGCATTGGCAACAGCACAAGAAGAACCAATAAAGGCCAAGGAGACGCCAACATGATCAATGACAAGCTCGGTGATTACAATTATCTTTATGGTGATTTGATCTTTTAAGCATGCTAACTTCACCATCCGGATCTATCCTGTTCTAATGTGGATGATGTAGACTTCCCACCTTGTGATGACTTGGTGTCTCAGGATGCAGCCCAGGTGGAGGCAAAGAAGGAGGGTGAAGAGTTCCTGAACTAGGAGGATCCGGGTGCTGATGGACCCAAGGTAGCCGAGGTGGTGGGGGAAGATGCCAACAAGGAAGCTGGGATGGTTCTTGAAGAAGGCCTAAATGCTTAGTTAAAATATTTTACTCCACCATCTGAATGACTTTATTCTTTTTTTTACTCATTTTGACCTTTGGGGTCTTGATTTTGTAATGTTCGTAAATTTGCCCTTTATGGCTTTTATTTATGGCATATTTCTTTTGCTTCGTCATTCGTATGTTTGACCGAATGATTTTACTTGCATTTTTCTTAGATTGTTTATTCTATGCTTGCTTGTCCCCTCCGATCCGTTAGGATAAATCGATGTTTATATTCAGTCATAAGGATGGTTGTTGGAGCCGGTCTCTAGGATGAGTGATTAAGTTTCTTCTTCTGTATGTACTCATTCATTATGCAATGAATGCTTTTGAGATTTTTCTAAGTGTGTTTCATCCAGTTTAGGGGAAAAATGAATTAGCTTAAGATGATTTATAGTATGTAGTGTGTTTGATGAAGCTTCATTCGGTCTTAGAGAGAAATTCTTTTGTGTTTTATTCATTCTTCGTGTTGAATGCTCTTGGTTTGATATTTTCTTAGGTATACTGCATTTGGTCTTGGAGACAAATGGTTCAGCTTTAGATTTTTCTTCATTTGTATTATTCAGTCTTGGTGACGAATGATATGTGTAGTGTCGTAAGTCTTACTTTTTTGCTTAGGTCTTTTAATATGCTTGAGGGCTCAAGTTATGCCTGCGGGCTTATGAATAGCCTAGTACTTTTAATATTCCTGAGAGCTCAAGTATGGTCTAGGACTTTTATCGTGCCTGAGGGCTTTAAGTGGCCTAGGAATTTTTATAGAGCTGGGTGCGCGTGGCCGATCTAACGCCGACTCTGTGATTGGGTGATGTGCTAAGAGAGTTTTATCAGAACTTCTAAGGTGCATAAGTATGTAAGAAAAATTGAATCTTTATTTTATTAGAAAAATAGAAAGATTACAATATTTGGGCTTATAGTATGATGCCATATGAGAATTCACTTAGGGAGCAACACCTCATTGAAAACCTTGCTATAGAAAAAACCCAGGGAGAAAAATCTGTAGTAAGTGAAAAAGAGTACGGACACTTGACCCCTAAGGGTTTGTAGTTGGCTAGTTTTTTCTAAGACTAGCTATGTTCCATATTCTGGTGAGTTCTTTTCCATCCATCTTGCTGAGTCTGTACGTAGCAGGTCCCATGACCTGAGCGACTCTATAAGGTCCTTCCTAGTTGGCTCCAAGCTTGCTTTTGCCTTGCTTGCTTTGCGATGATGTCGTGTCTCTGAGCACTAAATACCCTTCTTTAAGCTTCACCTCCTTGACCTTCTCGTCATGATATTTAGCGATTTTGGTTTTGTAAGTGGCCATCAATATGTAAGCTCTATCTCTGCACTCTTCCAAACAGTTTGAGTGATGCCTTAATTTGATGCCATTTTCTTCTTTTGTGTAATAGACCACTAGGTCCATAGGAGCGCGAATCTCTACTGGCACAACTGCTTCTACTCCATGGACTAGATAAAATGGAGTTTCTCCAGTCGGCCGTCATGGCATCATTCTGTACGACCATAGGACATTGTTTAACTCTTCTAGCCATGCACCTTTCGTTCCTTCTAGCCACATCCTCAATCCTTGCCCGAGCATCTTGTTAGTTCTTTCTGTCTATCCATTCATCTGTGAGTGCGCTACAGATGAATATTGGTTTTAAATCTTCAATCCTTTGCAGAATTTTTAAAACTTCTCGGAGATAAACTATGACCCGTTGTTCGAGATAATCTCATTTAGGACACCAAAGTGGATGATGATGTGATCCTAAATAAAATCAATCATTTTCTCAGGAGTGATGGTATTTACATCCAAATCTTCTACCCACTTTGAGAAGTGGTCGATTATAATGATGATAAACTTCTTTCGTCTAATGGTTTCTGGCATTGTTCCAGCGATGTCAATTCCCCAAGTGGCGAATGGCCACCCAGTCATCAGAGGCTTCTGCGCAGCATATGGAATGTGTGACTTGTTTACATGAATCTGACATTAATTGTAGGACTATACATACTCAATTGAATCTGCTTCTATAGTTAATCACTAGTACCCTAAGAGCTTGGCTCTTCGGGTGATGGTGGAGGCTGCTTGGTGAGAGCCAAGGTTTCCCTCATGTATCTCCTGAATTACATACTTTCCATCTTTTGGAGTGATGCATTTAAGAAAAGCGTCTAAGTAGGAATGCTTGTACAATGTTTGGTTAATAACTAGGTATCTTAATGAATTTTTTGCTATCCTGGATGCTTCAATCTTGTCTTCCAAAAGGATGTCTTTAACTAGGTAGTCAATCAATGGTTGCATCCACTCTGGTTTCTTCTATTCTATTAGCATAAGGTTCTGCCCACTTATTGTTGGGGCGTGAATAACTTTAAATGGGCAGCTGAGGGTTTTCCACCTGTCTGTACTTGTTGCGTCTTTAGCTAGCCTATCTGCCTTCTCATTATCCTCTTTAGAGATGTGTTTATATTTCATACGGTGCCTCTTGACTTGAGCTCTTTCAGCAAGGTTTCCACTTTGGCCAGGTACTTTACCATCCCTTCTTGTTTTGTTGCATAGTTCTTATTGATCTGGTTAGAAATCAACTTCGAATCACTCCTAAACACCATTCTATCCAAGGCAATCTTTTTAGCCTTTGATCATTGGTTCGTACTCCGCAGCGTTGTTGGTGACTGGAAAAACAAATTTTGCCGTATAGCCCATTCAGATTTTTTATCGGCCTTCTATCTAAATCTCGATTCTGACTCCTTCTTTAGAGGATGCCCCAGCTACGTACAAGTTCCATAACTCGATCTTGAGGTCGGTTATACGCTCAAGCCCCATAAACTCAGTAACGAAGTTCGCCAAAACTTATAATTTTAAGGCACTTCTCCCTTTGAAGTGAATGTCATATTCTCCTAGTCGAATTGCCCATTCAGTTAGCCATCCAGAAGTTTCTGGCCTCTGCAATACTTTCTTTAGTGGGAAACTAGTATTAACAGTGAGCATGTGAGCTTGGAAGTATGGTCTAAGCCTTTCTGCTGCCGAGACTAAGGCTAAAGCCAATTTCTTAATTTTTAGGTATCTGAGTTCAACATTTTTTAGTATTTTGCTAGTGTACTAAATCGGGTGTTGTTCCCCATCTTCTTCCCTGATCAAAACCGATCCAACTGCTTCATCCATAGCCACTAGATACATGATTAGCTCTTCATCCTTCTTAGGCCAACTCAAGAGTGGTGGTGTACTCAAAAACTCTTTGATGTTCTCAAAGGCTTCCTAGCAGTGCTCATCCTAGCTAAATGCTTTGTCTTTCTTGATAGCTTTGTAGAATGGAAGACATCTCTTGGCAAAAAATGATATGAATCAGCCCAAAGCATTCACCGTTCTATTTAACTTTTGAACCTCGTTCAACATCTTAGGGGTCTCCATCTTTAAAATAGCTTCTATCTTTTCTGGGTTTGCCTTGATTCCCCTTTGCAAAATTAGGAAACCAAGGGATTCCCACGTTTTACCCCTAAAAGGTACACTTCTCCAGATTTAACTTGAGCTGATATTACTGTAGAGTCATGAATACGGCTCTAAAGCGTTCTGCGTGTTCCTCCAAGCTTCTACTCTTTACTATCATGTCATCGACGTAAACTTCTATTATCTCTCCTATTCGGCCTTTGAACATATCATTCACAAGGCATTGATAGGTAGCTCCAGCATTTTTTAGGCCAAACGATATAACTTTATAGCAATATGTCCCTTAATGCAAAATGAAGGATGTCTTTTCTTTGTCATCTAGGTTCATTGGAATCTGGTGATACCTCACTTTTGCATCTGACAAGGAGTATATGGCATACCCGGCTCTTGAGTCTACCAGAAGATTGATGCTTGGGAGTGGGTAGTTATCATTTAGTGTTGCTTTATTGAGATCCTTGAAGTCTACACACATTCTCTAGGCTCTATTAGCCTTTTTTTTATTAAACCACATTTGTAAGCCATTTGGGATAACGTACTGCTCGGATGTGGTTGGATTTTAATAGTTTTAGGATCTCTGCTTGGATTGCTTTTTGTCCATTTAGTGCATGATTGCGCTTCTTTTGTTTCATCGGAGGTGCCTCTAGGTCAAGGTTCAAGCTATGTTGGATTATCTCAAGCGGCACTCTACTCAAGTCTTCATTCGTCCAAGAGAAGGTGTGTTGTTCTTCCACCAGTACTCATCTCATAGCTGCTTTCACTTATTTTAGGAGGTCGTTAGCCATGTGAACATGTCAATTAGGTCCCATTATGAGGGTCTCTATGAGGCCAACTGGTTTAGCATTTTTTATTTCTTTCGGTTCCATAACTGCTTCATCCATCTTTAATGATGCCAAGTAAGTATCTTGGGCCACTAGGGTGTTACTTGCAACAACTGTAACTCCCTTTGTGGTAGGAATCTACATAACCAGATGCTTGATTGAGATCAGTGCATCTGATTCGGTCAAGAAAGTTCTACACAAGATGACATTGTAGCCGATTGGTACATCTATAATTATAAAGTCTATCTTTGCTCTCCATTTGGTCTTGAGGTCACCTAGCTCAACCTCTAGTGTGGCTTGACCGAGTGCTAGAATTGTATGCTTACTAAGGCCTACGTGTGGCGAATGGGCTGGTAACATTCAGCTGTAGTGAACTTCTAGCTTATCTATTACCTCCTTCTGGATCAAATTGATGGAGATGCTAGTGTCACCAATGATCCGTCTGACAGTATATCCTTCCACTAAAGCTTCTAATGTAAAGGGATTAGCAATCGGGCTCTTCACCAGGCTTTGTTTCCAGAAAGGCATACTAAGTTCGGAGCTATCCTCAGTATTAGATCTTTTACGCCCAGAGCTCTTTCCTTTTGAGGAAGATCCCTCAAAGCCTCATCCACCTGTGACTACCATTATAAGCCCCCTTGATTTCTGCGAAGGCTTATCTCCGACGTCCTTCTTTGGTTTAGAACTATTTTCCTTAGTGATTACTTTTACAAACTATGAGAGCTTCCCCTGCTCGATTAGGGCATGGATCTCATCTTCTAGGATGCGGTATTCGTCTATGTCATGGCATCTAGATTTATGGAACTAACAATATTTATTTGCTTCTTTTCCAATAAATTGATCAGGTGTCACCCTAAGATACTTGATGGGTCTTCTATTATCGCTTTTTTTATACTGCTAGCAAGATGTCTCATAGAGGAGCGTTTAACTCTAGCCTGTATCTGCCTTGGGTGGAGGGTTGATAGTTCTATCCCTTCCTCTTTACTTTTCGGTCTTCAGGCCGAGCTCTCTCAGGCGACTTATGCAGCCTACCGACTTCATCCACTTCGATCAGATTCTTTGCAATGTTGATCATTTGATCCAGCTTCTTAGGTTGCCTTTGGATCAGCTCTGCGCAAAGTCTTTCATTCTTTGTGCCTCTAATCATGGCTTCCCTAGCGATGCTACAGTCCAGATCTCACACCTGTAAGCAAGCTTTGTTGAATTACTCAATGTAAGAGTAGAGTGATTCATCTGGTCTCTGAGTGTCTTTTTTGAGGGTACGAGTGGTGATCCTCATCAGAATAGAGTCGATAAACTATGTGCAAAACTTCTGCCTTAGGTAATCCCATAAATCCATAAACTCGACTAGTAGTGAGTCAAACCAGTATGCGGCTGGACTAATTAATTTGTTTTGGAAGTTCCTGCAAGTGTGTGCTTTTGAGGCATACGCTAGATCCATCTTGTTTTTGCAATTCCGAATATGAGTTCGTGGATCCGTGGCCCTGCTATAGTTGTCGATGAATGGTAGTTTGACATAGAAATTGAGTTATTCTGCGAGTATTTCTGCACTGAATGGGGAGTCAGACGTTTCCAACAGCGGCTCTAGCAAGGAAACAGCATGGCCATTGAGCCCTTCTTTAAACATCTTCTAAAACTTAGGATCATCCTAGTATTTGAATTTCTTAGGTTTTGACTGCAATCTAAGTGGTGGTGGAGGGGGCCGATGAGTGGAATGAGTGGGACCTAGGTATGTACCACCTTGGTGAAAATAGCCTGAAGGGGTAGGTCAATGCGGGTGATGCATCCCATACACAGGCTCGTTCAACGCGGCCTATTCGGCTTGTCGTGCTTGTGACATACCAATCAAATCCCTCCATAGAGGAACCTCTGTACTCCTGTCTGCATGAGATGCATCTAGGTTGGTATTATTTTGAGCTAGTTGAATACCTACATCTACACTACTATGATTCAGATAGGCGTTCTGTGGCCTAACCAAATGGATGTTGAAAGATCTAAGTTGATGGGCGTTGTGCTGCCCTTCTGGATGAGCATTGAATGGCTCACCCTTGTATATGTTAGATGGCCCACCCGGGTAGGCGTTGTGAGGCCCGACCGATTAGGTGACAAGACGGATAGAGATATCTGTGTTGTGGAGTGGTCCGCTTATCATGTGTCCAACCATCTCTTCCTTCATTACTCTAAATAAGTTTCTACGTAACTGATTTCGATATTTGGGAGAGACTTGATAGCGTTGAGCTAAACTTTCAAAGAACGTCATCCTGATTACGGAATAAGCCGGTGGCGTTGCGATGGATTCTAAGGCTAGTACAGTGGAGGAAAGAGATGTTGCCACTATTGACTAGGAGTCAATCGTCGGCCTCGAATCGTCAACGTAGTTGTTTATCGCCTGATCATAGTTCTAACTGTCATCAATCTAGTCAAATTTTGTGTTCGTTGGAAGACAGAATTTTCGCCGGAGCAAGTAAATCTATCCACGCTCACCGCACCACTAAATGATTAGTCAAGGATAGGGTTTCTCATATTAAGCTTCACAGAAAAGAAAGAGGGCATGCCTTCACTTAAGATGGTGGCTGCAAAACAGAAAAAGGCGTCAAAGTGACTAGCCGTGTGACCGGCGTAGCCTCTCCGATGCTTAAGTTAGCCACGGTGATAAAGGGGAGGCAAATAAAAGATGGAAAGACATTAGTGTTTGAAAATGTGATACCTGAGGTGAGGAAATGACCCTCTATATATAGTGGCTTGTTCCCTTGTTTGGGAAGAGTGAACTTCCACTATTGATGAAGAATTCTTAGAAGGTAAGGATCCTATTTAAGCGTGATTTGCTTTATAAGGGTATTCTTATTTATCCGTTTAGGAAAGGATATTCTTCCTTTTTATCTGCTTAGGAAGTAGAGTTATGGTGGGATTCTGCCTCTTAATTAGGTCGCCGCCGCCTTGATTATCCACTCGGCTAGCCAGATGGTCAGACGGCCTTGGGACAATCTGGTGACGTAGCGTCTTACAAAACCTCCACGCAGAATCTATGAAATACTGAGTCAACAGTTGATAACTTTTCTATGTATGGTATATTTCACTGAAATTTACTATCGTATCTTGAGAGCCAATTGTTCTATATCAAGGGGAATTTTTCACAATTAAGAAAATCAGAGGGTAAACTTGTAAACTTGCCTTATGGTTAGCTGTTTTGCAAAAAGGGTATTGTGGAATTTTTTTTTCAAATGGGTGCTCGTGGTTTTAAAAGTATGCAAATAAAGAAAAAACACATAGTATGTTTTTAAAAATTACTTTTTTTTGAGTAAGTTGCTAACATTTTCTATTTTGTTATGATTTTTTTAAGTTATCAATAATTTTTAATTAAAAAAATATGTGTACTTCTCAAAAAAAATTTTAAAGTCATCACTAAGGTGTATTGTATTTTTATTACCTAAGCTGCAAACTTTAAAATGGACAAGATTACCCTTCAAAATGTGGTTTCAAAATTTTGAGAATTTTGGTTTTGCTAACTTTTAAAACCACATTGACGCACTTGAAAAAAATCCACAAGAACCTTTTTCAAAACAGTCAAATCATATGTAGTAATATTCATGCTACAATATTTCAATGAAACTAGTCTTTGACCAAAATATTAAAATTAATGGATTTTGGTGATTCAACTATCTGAAAGCTTGGAAAGAGCTATTCAGTGAAATCTTTGTTGGAACCATAGTGTGTATTTTATTAGTCATGTTATTTTTGTTGAATATGATTATTCATGCAAAATCGAATGGATATTATAGAAATGATTATGGAAAAAATATGAAATTAAATTGTTCCAAAAACTTTGGTTAGTAAAAATGTATATAAAGCAAAGTTTAATGTACTTAATTAATGAGCTTCACTTGTGAGAAGTAGTCTAAGTTAATTACGAGAAAATTGATGAGCTGAGTCTTGATTTCTAACGTTTTTAAAGGATGGCCAATGATATTAATAGAATGTATAAAGTGGATGTGTATATATATAAATGTTATGGTATGAAATTGAGAATGAGAAAGTCTTGAGAGTAAAGAAATGGAGAAAAAGATGATTGTTGTGGTGTTACTCATTATTTGTTTTACTGCTTTCTTAAAAGCGGACAATCCTGTAGAAAAGCTGCTTGAAATAGCAGCATGTAACAAATGTTCTGCATCTTGCGAGAAGAACTGTTTGAACAGACGAAAGGAGTATACACGCAAAGACGATCTTGATTGTGATGTGAGATGCGGCTCCATGAGGTAGTATTTTCTTCATTCTTCTCTCTTTATAGTAAGTTCTTTTTAAAATCCATGGTATAATTGTATATAATTCAACCTGTATTTTGTGTTTGCAGGGACTTCATGATAATTAACTTCAATTCATCTTTTTTTGAAGATTGATATTTAGTTTTTTTGTTTCCTTTTGCTTTTCTTTTCTGAACCCATTCCTTTTGCTTTTCTGTTTTTTCCTTTATTTTCTTTCTTGTTTATTTGTATGCACAAAATAATGATATAAATTTTAACGAGTTGATCAATACTCGTTTAATTTTTCTAAATATTCTTTGTCATCTTTCTTTTCAGATAAAAATCGTCATTGAGTTTACTATTCTTAACTAGTCTAAGTTAGGTTTATATTTTTACGGCTGTCAAGTCACTTCTACTTCTAGTGCTGCTTAATGATTTTTATAGACAATGAATGCGTGGCACGATTACACAATGCCTAATCAAGAAAATGAAACTCCAGCAAGATTTTGTAAAAGAACAAAAAGGGTACCCAAAATAGGTCCAACAAAACATGGCAGCCCAAGGGCAAATGAGTTGTAGTGTTATTATCCGTGACGTCAGCCAGCCTACATATTTGAACATATATGTGAGGTTAAGCCCTCGTACGAGAACAAGTTGTTCTAAAATTTGCTTGAGAAGTTCTGATAAGCATAAGTGTTAAATTGATATTCGAATCGAGAAACGAAATCTAAATTTTATGAATCGTGATTCTTAAATTGAATCCAATTGTAAGATTCGGCTTTATTTCATAAAATTACAAAAATAAAATATTTTCCAAGTTAAACATCTTATATTATTAATTATTTTTGGCCTAAAAATATAATATAATATAAAAGATCAAATCAACTAACATGTATTCAAAATTTAAATATAATACAAGAATAATCATAATAAAACCGATTCAGATATGTTGTAAAATAAACTAACTTACATTTAATAATTTATAAATTAATTAATTAATAATTTATAATATCAATTATGCAATATATTATACTAAATCTTTACTAGTATGTTAGCATGTTACAAAAACTATAACATCTATATAATATATAAAGCAAAGAAGTCAACCCTTATATATATCTATCAATTATATTATTAAATTCATTTTTTTATTACATTATTATTATAGAATAGGATTATAATTTGATTATAATTATTATGATTTGGTTATAATTATTCTAAAACTGGATTATAACTCTAAAATATTATTAAATAGGATTGTAATCTATGTATAATATATAAAAGCAAAGAAGTTCTAAATGACTTCTTTACCCCTGTACCTTTCAAAAGATATATCTATCAATTATATTATTAAATTCGTTTTATTTATTACCATATTACCACAGTATTATAGAATCTATATATCTATATAATATATAAAAGCAAAGAAGTTCTAAATGACTTCTTTACCCCTATACCTTTCAAAAGATATATCTATCAATTTTATTATTAAATTCATTTTATTTTATTACCATATTATTATAGAATAGGATTATAATTTGGCTATAATCATTATGAATTTAGTTATAATCATTCTAACATAGGATTATATTTCAAAAATATTATGAAATATGATTATAATTCTAAAATAGAAATTGGTTAATATTAACCACAATAGGATTTATATCACAAATCGATATATCTATATAATATATAAAAGCAAAGAAGTTCTAAATGACTTCTATACCCCTATATATAATCATTCTAAAATAATATTATAATTCTAAATTATTGTAAAGTAGGATTATAATTCTAAAATAGAAATTAGTTAATATTAACTAAAATAGGATTTATATCACAAATCTATCAACTAATATATTTCTTAAATCTATTTTCTTAAAATTTAAAATGTTTTTGTTGATTTTTTTTGGTAATAATTAAATAGTGTATTTTATTTAATTATATTCTATTGATTAAAAATTTTCAAATTTAATTTAGTTTCTTATATAAAGATATCATCCTATCGATTATGTACTCGAAATATTTGAATGAGAAATGCTTATACCTCAAGTAGAATATATTCTTATTCTTCCTCTTATCTATCTCATTCTCGCTTTAAACTGTTCATTGTTCTTTGAAAAAAGATAACTCCTACCATTTTTTCTTGATGATGATGGACAAGTAATAGATAAAGCTGCAAATATTGTATATAAAGAGGTTTTTCATAGTTTAATTTGCTACACGACACAAAATATTTTTTAGCTTTAATATTTTCTATTTTCTATTTTTATTATCTATATCGATACAAAAGCAAAGAAATCCTAAAAGACTTCTTTGCCCTTATGCCTTTCAAAAGAAATATTTCAATTATATTATTAAATTTATTTTATTTTATTATCATATTATTTCAATTTGTATTACTGTAATAATAATAATAATACTAATATATAAAACCAAAGAAGTCCTAAAAAACTTATTTGCCCCTATGCCTTTCAAAAGATATATTTCAATTATATTACTAAATTTATTTTATTTTATTACCATATTATTTCAATTTATATTACTGTAATAATGGTTTTTAAAATTGGTTAATATTCCTAATAATAATAATAACTATACCAAAATATAAAATTAAAATAAAATTAAAATTAAAATAACAACAACAACAGCAATAGTAATAATAAAATATTTGATGAGTATTTAAAATTGATTAATATTTATATGAATCATAATAATACCAAAATATAAAATTAAAATTAAATTAAAATTAAAATATTAATAACAACAAAAAAAAGTAATGATAAAATATTTGATGAGTATTTAAAATTTGATAATATTCATAATAATGAGCACAGTACCAAAATATAAATTAAAATAAAATTAAAATAATAATAACAACAATCTATATATTAACCAATTAAATGTTTTTATTGATTTTATTTAATTCAAATTTATTGATTATAATCCTATTTAAGAAAAAAATTTAAATTTAATTAAGTTTCTTATATAAAGATATCATCCTATCCATTATTTACTCGAAATATTTGAATGAAAAATGCCTATAACTCAAGAAGAATTTCTTATTCTTCCTCTAATCTATCTCCATCTCTCTTTAAACTGCTTATTGTTCTTTAAAAAAAAGATAACTCCTACTCTTTTCTCTTGATGATAATGGACAAATAACAGATGAAGCTGCAAATGTTGTATATAAAAAGGTTTTTCGCAATTTAATTTTCTAGACGATATAAAATATTTTTTACCTTTAATATTTTCTATTTTTATTATATATATATGTTACAAAATAAACTTATCATTGATATACTTATTACAAATGCCCTATCCGTGCATCGCACGGGCAATACACTAGTATTTATATAAAAAAAATTAATGTTAAAAAACCATTGAATGAAGTTAAAATGAGAAGTAGAGGGACATATGTGGGAGGGTGAGTTTGTTGGCTAATAATCATCAATGGTACATGAACTTTGCTCTTACTAACATAATGGTACATGAACTTTAAAATTTGATATAATAATACACGAACTTACGACTTTACTAATATAATGGGCGAAATTACCTTTGACCACTAAAATTTACCTTTGACTAAATCAATAAAAGGTTAAAATGACACCTAAGCTTATTTATTTATTATCTTCACCACTATAGCCCTCTCTTTTTATCCCGTGAAATTAGAGGCTTATTTTTCCAGAAAAGTTAAAACTCCATAGCTGTCACTGGTTTTCAATCATCCCTTCCAAACCACCAACACTAAGACTAGGGCACTCTAAAGCTCAAAGCACATGCAAGCTCAGTATTCAGGTCCTCTCAATGCAACTGAGTCTTCTATTTCACCAACCACCTCCTTGATGTTGAATTCGACTTAGTTTCGACTGTGTTTCTGGCTAGCTCACATTATATGTTTAGTTGAAGCTTTAAATTGAATGGCCAAGATATAAATTTATATCTTTTCTCTCTGCATGCTACACCTTCAATTTCAAATTCCAAAAAAAAACTCAGGCAATTGAGGTATTTGTCTCATCAGTTTGTCTTTTGGTTATTGGATAGTATCATCTGTTATGTGTTATTTAGGTTAGAAAAATAAGAAACATTGAAATAATGGCAGACTAGGAGCTTGAAATGGCGCCGCAGCATTATCTTGCAAATAACTCCAACAAATAACAAAATATATAGCTACAGAGAGCTACTCGGCTAAGGCTAAGGACAGAGAGCAACAAACTTTTGGATGTCTGTGTTTTCTATCCACAGAATTGAAATGATTTTTGTTGTTCCACAGATCTTTGATTTTATTTGAAACGAAGGAGGAACGGGTATAATAGCAAATATAAAATTTGAAGTACTTTTTTTTATTATTTTAACTTCTTATAATTAAAGTAAAAGGTAAGTTTTAGTGGTAAAGGTAATTTCGACCATTATGTTAGTAAAGTCCTAAGTTCGCGTACCATTATGTCAAATTTTGAAGTTCATGTACTATTATATTAGTAAGAGCAAAGTTCATGTACCATTGATGATTATAAGCCAAGGTAGAGTAATTTATATACTATCGTAATTACTAGTATTGAGCCACTCAAAATTCAAAACAACACACTATCCAATTTTCTAAATAAAAACAAAATGAAAGAGGGAGGATTGTCTTGTTCAACCTCAGTATCTCTATGGTAAATGATTTGGTTTCAAAATTGCAAGAAAGGACTACAATAGAAAATTTTAACGGCAAGATGAGATAAAGTTCTCACCATCTTCAAGAATATGCTATTAATATTCCATCTAATCATTTTCTTCTTTTTTCTCAGATTTGTCAATTTCATCTCATCAATTTCTAATTTTTTTCAGATTTGTTCACGAATAGGCAGAATCGATGGAATCGGCCGATTCACCTCCGATTCGGGCGATTCACTTCCAATTCAGGTTAGATTTTGATTCACCCCATAGATTCGAATCTATTATGGGGTGAATCGTACAATTTTGATAATCATGGTGATAAGTGAAAAGTGTACCATGAAAATATAGACAGACTTGCGGGAAAGAGGGAGAAATGAGGCTTTTTGGTGGTTGATGACATGGCGCTCTAAGAGTGGACCTGAAGGTGGTTCAATAACATGAAGAAGGGATCATTTGGAGGCAAAGTGGGTGAATGAGAAGCTGCCATCTAATCTTCTTAGTGGCCAAGTCTTTAGGAACTTGTGGTTAAGCATTTTTTGTAATAGTTTATTTTTGCAAGTTAGCCAACTTGCTTTGGTCCCTAAAACATATAAGGGCACCTCTTTTTCTTTGGAGAGCAACTTGTGATCATCTATTCATCTTCAATTTATGTTTTATTTTTGTTTTTATTAATCTAAGTATGTTTTCTATTAATTGCATTTTTGCTTCTTTAATTATGTGCAGCTAACTTCCTAGGCTCTGCCAGCGGCTTGTTTGTGGTATTGAACCTTCCTTATACTAACATGAATCATTAGTTGGATTGATTATTATTGTTCTTATTGATTCATAGGCCAGCCTATATTGGGATTGGTAATGGATGTTTTCTTAGTCTGAGTAGACAATTCATTATCAAAGACCTTTTAACAATCACTTGAGTTTACACGCACCGAGAGGACACTAAACTCTCGCTAAGGGTTTTGGAATTTAGTCAAAATGCTCACTTAAACCTAATGCTTAAGACTTGGTTTGTAAGTGGATAGGCCCCGAAACTCAAGACTTAAAGTGCTAAGTGGCAGGATGGTATACCGCACTTAGCTATAAGGGATGCAGGTGAGAAACCTTAGATTTAGGTACTTCAAAATGTTGGAGTAAGGAAGAGAAAGCATCATTAACATTGTCTAAAGAGTTTGGTAAAACTTGTGTTTTCATATTAATGATTTCCATACTAGTGCAATCTTGGTTTTAGGCTTGCTGCAATCTTGTTACTCTTTTATTTTACTTTACAACAATCTTGTTTAAACTAGTTTTTTAGCTCACCTCCCTTATAAATAAAGATCATTTAACTACTGAATTGCCTATAAAATTTAAATTCTTCCTTGCTTCTCGTGGGAATAATAATTGGTCGGGCCCCGTACTACTAAAATGATTTAGTGCACTTGCTAGATCTATTGGGCACGCAACAAGTTGGAGATCTCACATCAGTTTTAGACAACATTGAAGACTAGTATGCATGGGACATAGTTTGGCTTTAATACAAGCCAATTTATTTTATGCTAGATGAATTAACTTCACTCTAGTTTTTTAAAGCTCTCATTATCTTAATATTTCAAATTTCTTAAAGTTTTAGTTTCAAAATTCTGTTTTCAGAGCTTGACGAAATTCCAATTAAATAGTCTATTTGAACACAAATTTGATTGTTAAAGACTTCTTGTTTTTCAAAGTGTAGCTACATTGCTAAATTTGTAAATCAATTGTGTGGAGAATCTTTGAGTTTTGAGAGCGTTGAGTAATTGATAGAATGAGTGAGCATACAAATGGGTTGAGCCCATCTAATACAAAACCAATAATTGACTTATGTTAAGTCCATTAATTTACACTACTTATATACCACTCTTTGATATTTTTTGTTTTGGATGTGGGATTCTCTGGCAAGTCTAATACAAAACTAAGTACTTGTTGATCTTGCCTCTTCCAAGTATGAAAGTCGGGATTCGGTGAATTATCCGCCAACACTTCGGCTAGAATCGATGCGGAAAGTAATTCAAATATACAATAGAATAGGATACAAATATACAATATCGGAAAGTAATTCAAAATCTTTTTCTAGCCACTAATGCAGGTGCTAATGATGCTCAAGATTATGCAATCAGTTGACTACTCTATCATAAATTATTAAGTTCAGTTAGCTAAGAGCTAGCCTCAACGTCTCAACATAAGAACATTCACCAACAATTCTTAGCCCTGTTTTTTTTTCAACTTCTGAAAGCTAAATTGAACTAGACTAAACTTATTCTATTGTATATTTATATTTGTATGTAGCTGAACTGAATATATTTGCTGTCATATACCCATTTCATTTGATTTCATGTGAATTTGTACTTCAGTTTCTTTTCTCTACTCATGTATGTAAAATATATTATGTAAATTTGTCATTACAAAAATTATAAAGTTTAAGAAAGAAACTCTCTGAATTCACATAAACTATTCATATCTTAATAAACATCATGTTTACAATACTTTGGGCATGACCTTGCTTGCCTTTAGGAAAATTATTTGGCGAAAGCACACAAACATCATTAATATAAGATTAGAGTTATGCATTATGTCCAAATACAGCACACAAACATCGAATTTCCATGCTGATCTGTCTCATTTTTTATTAATATGAAATTAACTGACCCAATTGATATATAGACTTTATCGATCAAATTGATATACATATCAACACTTGAAGGCTCAAAGTGTTAGGTGTGCCCTGATTCCATACATGGGTTATTTAAATGTAATGAATTTACATTATGTGTTACATTAATAAAGGTATTAATCTTTTCTATTATATATGTTGAGCTATATTTGGATTAGAATATCCATTGATTAAATAATCATAAAATGTCTTAAAAATTGTTTTAAAAGAATTGTATGTTGGATAATTTATGTCACAAATAAATTATGAACATGGGCACATGTTCAGGACATGGGCCTGGAACGATTCACATAGCAAAAGTCACATGGTAGTGTCACAGACATTTTTGCTAGGTAGGTCTCAAGTATCCTTAGACTTGATTTCAACTCGCTGTTGATTTGGAATCAGGTGATTATGTGGTGTGCACCTAACGGGTCCTTAAATATTGGATTACAAGATGGGTACGCTCGGTTCATTTCATGAACTTATTGGTAGTAGTGATATATGATTGCCATTCAGCGTGCTAAGCTGAAATGAATCATCGGCCACTTGATGAATAAAATGAATTAATTAACATGTCCAAATAAGTAGGCAGCTTATTTGAAAGAATTATTTTATTCTAGATCTAGAAATATAATGAAAGTAATAATAGGCGAAATACCATGTCCATTGTTCATTAAATTGATATTAGCAGACAAGGGATATTATGAGATAACTACTGAGTTTAGTATCTTCAGTTGATGACTATATTCTGTCTAAATTGGGGGATGTAATGGTTTGCAAGAATCCGCTTACAGTCTATGGGTAATACCAATTGCCAACATATGGACAGTTCCAAAGGATCGTACGCATTGAATCACTGATTCGGAATTACTGGTACATGCAAAGTCACAAGACTTAATGAAGATGTAATTATTAATTAATTGACATGTTAGGTCAATCGAATTTGATAATTACCATGCTAAAGAAAGTTTAATTTAAATTAATGGTATAATATATAAGGTTGTTTATATTATCATTAAAATTAAATCGAAAGATATTGTGGTAAAGGCTTAGTCTAGTGGTTGAGCCTTGAAGCTGTGATCCTAGAGGTCGCAGGTTAAAATTCACACTGGGGCGGGGCATGATAAGGTTTTACTTTGTTATTATTTTAAGCTCGTACCAGGGAAATTTTTTTTAAAAAAATATCGAAAGATATTATTTCATATTAATATATGAATGGAATAGGAAGTTGTAAAATTAGAAATTAAATTGTGTTTAAGAAATTAAGTCTTATTAATTTAATTGTTAAATATATTTATCAAAATCCCAATTTATAAAGTGAATAAGAAGTTATAAAATTGGTAATTGAATTGTGTTTATGGAATTAAGTCTATTTGAGTTAATTAAGTCTATTTGATTTAATTATTAAATACATTTAATTAAAATACCAATTTATAAATTATTTAGTATATTATAAAGTTGGTAATTAAATTATGTTTAAAAAATTAATTCTAAATAGGATTTAATTATTAAACACATCTAATTAGAATGCTAATTAAGAAATAAGTCTTAATTGGTTTCCTATATATGCCTATAAATAGAATATAAATTCTCATTCTCCATATCACAATATCACATCACATGCTTAGAGAGATATAATGAGTAGAAAGAGAAGTTCTTGAGTTCATTCTACTTCATCTATTCGACTAGCACCAATTCTGTTTCTAGAGAGGTTCGTACACGTGAGATTGGAGGACTTACACTTGAAAGCCTCGAGTTAATTAACTTATTTTAAGACTCTCAAAATAAGTTTTACTGCTTTATCACACATATTTAAAATTTCATTGTATGGTATTCGATCAATGAACCTTGTGAATTAGAGAATTTCAATCAATTTCGGCATTTGTTGGATTGATTTTTAGTTATAAATCCCTTCAATTGGTATCAGAGCAGGTTTCTTTTAAATTGATACAATGGGTTTTATTTCATAAGGATTTTATTCTTGAATAAAATGGGTTATGAAATCCCTCTTAACATGGGTTTTGATTATTTTCCCCATATGTTTTGATAAGATAAAAATTGAATTTATTTTTCTTGCTCTTATATATTTTTTGTATTTTCGCTATGCCTTGTTGTTTTGGGTGCTGATGTTAATTCTGTTTTAATTTGACTAAATTAAACTACACAGGTTTATATAAAAAAATAAAGTTTTTCTAAAATCTGTTCAATCCGTTTTGAATAAGACGGTGGACTGGATTGGTTTTGTTGAAAATTATAATTTGACATGGGATTTTATTAATCCAGGGCCATGGGATCCAAGGTTTTGAAATTTTTATAAAATTTTAAGATTGGAGTTCAAAGGAAATTTTCTTGAAAGAAGTCCATATGTTTGACATTTATAAATTCTGACTAGATTTAGTTGAGGGAAAAATTTATTTGATGTATCTTATATAATGGCATGCATATTATAATTTATATGTTTAGATTAAACTTGATAAATTGAAATGTGATTAATTTTGGAATCGATCTAATTGCTTATGGTACCATTCAAATTAGATACGCCAAAGTTGTGGTAATATGATTCCCCGAAATTCAAGTGGGAGAAAAATTGGATATTTTGCTATATGGCTTATAGCCATTTAAGCCTTTACAGGCTTGAGATCATAGGTGACCAAGTTGGCAGTTCCATTAAATTATTTGGATAAATATGACTGGTGTAATTGATATGCCATGATCATACAATTATTTTAAAACGGGTTTTGCTAAAACGCCTTAAAGATAGTCATGATCTTAATTACACCTCCTATGTTATTTTGTTATATAAATGCCAATAATTAAATCCATATAATATTGAGTTGTTTAAAGTGTTTTCCAGATTCACACCTCTTCTATATGCTGGAGCATAATGTGCAACATGCTCAGCAACGCACATTATGTTTCTTAGTGGGCCGCGGAGGGTTAGGATACTTTGTAGGGCTAACACGTGGAATGTCAGTTTGACACAACGGGTAATTGTTCTAACTCAGTTGGGACCAAGAACACAGGTGGTTAAAGTACCAATATGTCCACCAACCAAGAGTCCTTTGAGAAAGGATTGGATAGGCTGTCCTCTCAGGCATTTAATAATGGGTACTCATTCGGGCTCAGTCCGGCTCATTATTGGAGGGCCGAGGATCTTGAAATAAAGCTAAATCACAAACCACCTTTGAAATTAATTTTGGATTGATTAATTTTGATTTGAGCTTTGTTATAACTCCTTTATTTAACTTGTAATTTTCTGTATGGATTCATTTCAGGTATTAAAAACAAAATGGCCATAAACAACAACCACTCGATCAGGTCTCTCATGGACAAGGATCCACTTGCGGGAGCTAACTTCCTTGATTGGTCCAAGAACTTGCTGATAGTTCTAAGAATGGAGAATAAGGAATATATTCTGAATGCGCCTTTACTAGCTATGCATCCTACTAGATGCACGGTCACTCCCAAGATGATTACTCAATATGAGCAACCCGTTAAGGATGATTGTGAGGTGCCATGCATTATGCTAGAAACTATAGCCCCTAACCTTCAGAAGCAGTTCATGGACTCTCAAGCTTATGAGATCATGGATAGTTTAAAGAAGATGTTCCTAGAATAGGCTCTTCAGAAGTGCTACCTAATCATAAAAGCTTTTAATATGGCAACTATAGCACTTGGAACTTCTGTTAGTGCACATGTGCTAAAGTTGAAGGGGCATGTGGAGATGTTAGCTTGACTCGAGTCACTTGTCCAATGGGATTTGGCTATTGATACTATCCTTGGATCTCTTCCTAATACTTTCAATCAGTTTATCATGAACTACAACATAAAGGGACATGTTAAGTCTATTGATGAGTTGCACGGTATGCTTAAGGTAGCCGAGCAAAGCCTTTAGGGGAAGACTCCAGAGGTGCTATTGGTGAATAAAGCTAGTGGGAGCACTACTAAGGCAAAAGCTAAGTTTAAGGGCAAGGGAAAAGTTGTACAGGCTAAAGCTTGGGCCAAAAGGAAGGTTGGGCCTAAAGGCAAGAGTCCTAATGCCGAAGATAAATGTCATAAGTGTCATGAAAAAGGGTACTGGAAAAGTCAATTTCCTAAGCTTAAGGAGCGAGTGAAGAAGGGAAATAATACTTCTTCTTCAGGTATTTATATTATTGAGATTAATCTAGCTATTTTAACATCTTAGGTCGTTGACACAGGATGTGGTACTCATATTTGTTCAAATGTGTGGGGACTAAGAAATATGAGATTCCTAGCAGATTGTGAAGTGGACCTCTGAGTTGGCAATGGCGCTAGTATGAAGGCCATGGAAGTCGGAGATTATCCCTTAGATTTGCCTAGTGAATTAGTTTTAGAGTTAAAAGATTGTTTTTATGTACCTGCAATGCGTAGGAATATTATTTCAGTTTCTTCTTCAGATATTTATGGTTTTCGTTTGAATATTGGACATGGTAATATTACTATTAATCATGGCAAAAATGTTTTATGGAAATGCATTTCTTGAAAATGGCTAATATATTCTTGATCTAAAACGTGAACGTCCAATCTATAATGTAAATACTAAAAGGGTTAGACAATAAAATTCTAATCCTACTCATATTTGGCATTGTAGACTTGGTCACATAAGTGAAAAATGCATGGCTAGGCTTCACGCTAGTGGAGTGCTAGGTTCTATTAACTTAGATTCATATGATGTATGCGAACCTTGCTTATGTGGGAAGATGACAAAAGTGCCTTTCAACAAAATGAGGGAAAGGGCTACCGAGCTATTGGCACTAATACATTCCAATGTATGCGGTCTAATGAGCACTTATGCTAGATCTGGTTTTTTGTACTGCATGACCTTCACTGATGATTTCAGTAGATTCAGATATATATATGATGAAACATAAGTCTGAAACTTTTCAAAAATTTAGAGACTATAAAAATGAAGTAGAAAATCAGCTTGGTAAGAAAATTAAAGCACTCCGGTCTGATAGAGGAGGTGAATATTTGAGCCAAGAATTTAATTCATAATTGAGAGAGTATGGAATCATTTCATAGCTCACTCCCTCTAGAACACCATAATGGAATTGGGTGTAAGAGAGGAGGAACCGAACATTGTTAGATATGGTTTACTCAATAATGAGTCATGCCTCGCTACCTGTATCCTTTTGGGGATACTCCTTAGAGACAACTACTCGCATTATATACATTACTCCAAGTAAGGCCGTTATAAGGACACCATATGAGATACGGAAGGTTCATAAGTCTAGTGTGTCATACATGAGGGTTTGGGGTTGTGATGCATATGTCAAGAAATTGACAAGTGATAAATTAGAGCCCAAGTCCATTAAATGCCAATTTATGGGTTACCCTAATGAGACTAAGGGTTACTACTTCTATGATCCGGCAGAAAACAATGTTTTTATGGTTAGAATGGGGAATTTCTTAAAAAAGGAGTTCCTTGATAAAGAGATCAATAGAAATAATTTTGAACTTACTGAAATTCAAGTTCCATAAATCCCTTCAGATCAAATTGAAGTTGCTATGGAAATTGAATCGAAAACTCAATGAGTTGAGCGAGTCGAAATGGTTCCATAGGAGCTTAGAGGGCCTGATAGGTTCCGTCATCGATCGGAGAAATAAAACTTACTAGTGATCGATGATAATAAATTCATGGTCACAGACCATGAAGAACCAATGACATATCATGAGGCTATTGAAAGTCCACACTCAGACTAATGGTTAAAGGCTATGGAGGTTGAGATACATTCTATATACAATAATCAATTTTAGAACTTGGGGGATCCACCTCAAGGTGCTAAGGTAATAGATTATAAGTGGTGTTTCAAGTTGAAAGCTCATAATACCTTTAAAGGCAGTCTGGTTGCAAGAGGTTTCAGGCAAATTCAAGGAATTGATTATAATGAAACTTTTCACCAGTAGTGATGCTTAATTCTATAAGGACTCTTCTTGCCATAGCGGCATGGTACGACTATGAGATATGGCAAATGGATGTCCAAACTACTTTTCTGAATGGAAAGCTCCTCGAGGATGTGTATATGTCATAATATAAAGGTTTTGTCGATCCGAAGTTTCCTAACCGAGTATGCAAGCTTCAAAGATCCATCTATGGGTTGAGGCAGGCATCTAGGTCTTAGAATAAGAGATTTCATGTAGCCATAAAAGAATCTAGTTTCACTCAAAATGATGATGAGCCCTGTGTGTACAATAAAGTTAGTGGGAGCATATTGACATTCCTGGTGCTATACGTTGATGACATCCTGATTATTGGAGGCAATATTCCAACACTGAAAATAATTAAGCAGTGGTTGAATAAATGCTTTGCAATGAAAAACTTAGGGGAAGGCAAAACGATTCTAGGAATCCGGATCTATAGAGATAGACCCAATTAACTTCTTGGACTTAGTCAGGCTAAGTATATAGAGAAAATCCTTAGAAGATTTGAGATGGACAAGGCTAAGAATGGATTCTTACCTATGCGCTATGGTATATATCTTAGTAAGGATGACTATCCTAAAATAGATGAGGATAATGAGTACATGGCTCGAGTCCTATATGATTCGGCTATTGGATCGATCATGTATGTGATGTGATGTACAAGACCTTATGTGGCATTTACGCTTAGTGTAACTAGCACTTACCAATCAAATCTTGGTAGGGTATATTGGACTGCAGTCAAAGTGATCCTTAGGTATCTCAAGAGAACTAAGGATGTGTTTTTAGTATTTGGAGGTCAAGAAGAGCTCATAGTATCCGGGTATACTGATGCAAGCTTTGAGATAGACAAAGATGAGAGACGATCACCATCGGGATACGTTTTCCTTCTCAATGGTGGATCCATAAGTTGGTGGTCGGCCAAACAATCTACGGTTGCTGATTCCACGATAAAAGCTGAGTATATAGCTGCATGCGATGCTAATAAGGAGGCTATTTGGATCATGAAATGTATAACTGATTTAGGAGTAGTACCAACTATCCTAGACTTAGTTGATGTATTTTGTGATAACAACGGGGATATTGCACAAGCCAAAGAGCCTTGGTCACACAAGAAATCCAAACACGTACTTAGGAGATTTCACCTGCTTAGGGAGATACAATCAAGACGTGATATTGCATTGCAGAAGGTTGACACAAATAACAATGTCACTTACCCGCTGACCAAAATGCTCACACAGAGGAAGCATGATGGTCAGATGAGGTCAATATGAATTAGGGACATTCCAACTTGGAACTAGTGCAAGTGGGAGATTATTAGGTGCGCGCTAGTTCCAGACATGGGTTATTTAAATGTAATGAATTTATATTATGTGCTACATTAATAAAGGTATTAATCTTTTCTATTATATATCTTGTGCTATATTTAGATTAGAGTATCCATTGATTAAATAATCGTAAAATGTTCCAAGTCTATTTTAATCGTGGGAATGATTAAAGCAAAAGACTTCTATGTTGGATAATTTTATTTGAGAAATAAGTTATGAATATGAGCACATGTTGAGGACATGGAGTTGGACCGATCCACATAGCAAAAGTCACATGGTAGTGTGTCACGGACATTTTTGCTAGGTGGGTCTCAAGTATCCTTAGACTTGATTTCAACTTGTTGTTGATTTGGAATTGGGTGAATATGTGGTTTGCACCTAATAGGTCCTTAAATATTGGATTACAAGATGGGTACGCTCAGTTTATTTCATGAACTTATTGGTAGTATTGATACGATTGCCATTCAGCGTGTTAAGCTGAAATGAATCATCGGCCACTTGATAAATAAAATAAATTAATTGACATGTCCAAATAAGTAGGATGCTTATTTAAAAATATTATTTTATTCTAGATCAAGAAATATAATAAAAGTAATAATTGGTGACATGACCATGTCCATTGTTCATTAAATTGATATCAGCAGGCAAGGGATATTATGAGATAACTACTAGGTTTAGTATCTTCAGTTGATGACTATATTATGTCCTAATTGGAGGCTGTAATGATTTGTTAGAATTCGCTTACAGTCTATGGGTAATACCCATTGCCAACATATGGACAGTCCCAAGGGATCGTTCGCATTAAATCACTGATTCGGAAATACTTGTATATGTAATGTCACAAGACTTGATAAAGATGTAATTATTAATTAATTGACATGTTAAGTCAATCGAATTAGATAATTATTATAATCAAGAAAGTTTAGTTTAAATTAATGGTATAATATATAAGGTTGTTTATATCATGATTAAAATTAAATTAAAAGATATTATTTCATATTAATGTATGGATTGAAGAGGAAGTTGTAAAGTTGAAATTACATTGTGTTTAAGGAATTAAGTCTTATTGATTTAATTATTAAATACATTTATCAAAATCCCAATTTATAAAGTAAATAAGAAGTTATAAAATTGGTAATTAAATTGTGTTTAAGGAATTAAGTCTATTTGATTTAATTATTAAATACATTAAATAAAAAGACCAATTTATAAAGAGAACAGGAAGTTATAAAATTGGTAAATAAATTATATTTAAGGAATTGATTCCAAATAGGATTTAATTATTAAACACATTTATTTGAAATACCAATCTATAAACTAATTAGTATATTTTAAAATTGGTAATTAAATTATGTTTAAGGAATGGATTCTAAATAAGATTTAATTATTAAACACATTTGATTAAAATATCAATTTATAAACTTAGTAGTATATAATAAAGTTGGTAATTAAATTATGTTTAAGAAATTAATTCTAAATATGATTTAATTATTAAACACATTTAATTAGAATGCTAATTAAAAAATAAAGTCTTAATTGATTTCCTATCTATGCCTATAAATATAGAATAGAATATTTCATTCTCCATATCACATATATTACATCACATGCTTAGAGAGATATAGTGAGTAGAAAGAGAAGCTCTTGAGTTCATTCTACTTCACCGGTTCCGTTTCTAGAGGGGTTGGCAGACGTGAGATTGCAAGGCTTAAACTTGAAAGCCTCGAGTTAATTAACTTGTTCTGAGACTCTCAAAGTAAGTTTTACTGCTTTATCACACGTATTTGAAATCTCATTATACTATATTCGATCAAAGATCTTCGTGGATTTGAGAATTTCAGTCGGTTTCCGCCTTTGTTGGATTGATTTTCAGTTCTAAATCCCTTCACAAAGACTAGAGAAAACAAAGTCAAACAAATGAATTCCTACTTTCCAATTTGTGTTAAAATTGTGAAATTCCCCAAGCTTTCACCCAGTTGAGGCTGATAGTTCTCGTCAACTCTTCCATCTACAGTCCTATCACCTCGTACATTTCCTGAATTGTCGATATCCAAGCGATCTGAATGAACATTTATTTGTTTGCACACCAAACAAATATATACCCTCAATTTACTGTCATCTTCATTGGCATTTCCTGTTACATTTGCCCTTTTGCTTAGTTTCCTATTGGCATGATCCCATCGTCACTCCGGATTTTGGCTCTTCTTTTCAACACAACTATTATTGGATTGTGATTGGCCTTGTGGGGCTTTGTAAATAAAGCCATTGAGCTTCTCTGATCCTATAGTCACGGTAACAAGGTGTCCTCTTTGGTATTTTCCATCAATTGATCCCTCGCATCCTGCAAAACAGTGTTGCCAGGCTCCGAAAAGATAATCTCCAAATACCAGTTTCATTACGTTTAATCTTTTCTATTTTGGGCAGTTTCTTATGTAGTTTGTGTTTTCTATGAGAGAAAAAAAAAAGGAAACAAGCTTCCGTAGTTTTATTACCCAAATAAAAGAGGAAGAAGTGTGATGGTAAGGTGTTTAAGGATCATTTTGTATATTTTATCAAAAGTTAGTTAATAGCCGTTGTAATTTAACAGCTATATATAAAGCTGTTATAATTTTAGCTAACAATACACAATTTTGTTTGTTATAACAGTAGTTTGGCTTGATTTTCAGGTTGTAAGAGAGAGAAGTAGCTTCCCTTTTCAATTTCTTAATGATAATACGGAAAATGAAACTCTTTTTGTTTTTTCTAGATAAGTGTATAATCTAGGGTGTAGTTAGTTGTCGCCCAAAATTATTGAAAATATGGCATAAGTGATAATGATGTTCATTATCAACTTTAGGCATAATTATAATATAGAAAAGCTATGATTTGAATAACATGAAATATGTCATTGTATTCTACGCTTCAAGAGCTTTCCAACGATATATTATACGCCTAAAACGGATTAACGGTGATGGGAAATTATAATTTAAAGTTTGGACATTTGTCAAATTTAGACGCCTTAAATCGGTAATTCGGTACTAAAAAAATATTGCCATGTAATATTTTTTTTTCACCAAATTTTATTTGAGATTAATGGGTTTTTAATCTCTTAATCAATATTTTTTCTCATAACATCCATGGTTAATGACCATAAATGCATGGTTACAAATGTTAATGGCCATAAAGGTGTGATTACAAAGGTTAATGCCCTTTAAACCCATTAAGCCATGTTAATGCCATTTTTCCTATAAATACCCTTTTCTTGCAGGCTTCTCACACAACAATTTTCTTCACTCTTTCACTCTTGAAAAAATTCAGCTCGTATTTATGCTTGTTTACTTTGTAATTTATTTTCTGTTTTCACACTAAAACTATCTCTCAAAGTTTTCATTCCTTTTACAAGAAGGCTACTTAGATTAAGGTTCTTGTGAATTGCTCTTCACACGGTTAGAGTTCGACTAACGATTGCGGTTGCATCTTGGGAGACAAATTAATCGGTAGCGGACGAATAATTGTCTTAAGAAAACTGAGTTTCAGGAGTTCACAATAAACTTCTTCTTCGGGAAAAGGTTTGAGTATTATTCCATTATAATTGTTACGTTTCTATATCTTTGAGAATCATATTGTAATATGTACTTATTCTTAATGAAATATAGTATTGTTTCTTTTATTCAATACCGCTACTAACAAGTTTCTAACAATCTTAAGACAATTACGTCTATTTTTTAAGTTAAGTGCAGGTTACTCTGGATTCTTGAAGACTATTTTTTGGACAAAACGTTGTTCATATAAAAAAAACACAGTAATTTATTTTTCATAAAAAAAATTCTCTTTCTTCTCTTTCTTGGTTTCCTTGTTTACAATTATCTGACTTAGTCTGTAGTATTTCAGATTGTGAATTGAGAAAATTATGAACATTATTTTATCGATTGGAGGTAATGATTCTGAAACGGTTCCAGGCCCGAATAGCCAAAATGGACAAATTGGTCCTATTAGTGCCGGACCTAATGGAAATGAACTTTCGAGTAACGATTGTTATGCCTAATGATCATGAGGTTGCTTTGGGATTATTTCTTATTTCAACTCTTAAAAGATCAGAGAAATTTTGAAGATCAAATTTTAAAGTTTGGCAATATAAAATATTTTTCTATTTGACAAGCATGAGACACCATAATATATTGAAAGATAACCCTCATATTGGAGTAGTTAACACTTCTTTTCAATTATTTATGGATGGTTGGAATTATATGGATTTTATTTGCAAAAATCTTATATTAAATGACTTAGTCATTGACCTATATGAGGTGTGTACTATTAAATGTATTGCAAAAGAATTGTGGGATACCTTACATAGAAAATTTCTATTGCTAATCAAGTTTTGGCGAAAGCTAACGTGGTGGAGGTCATTAGAGACTCCAGAAAGGGCAAACAATATGTTAAACGTAAGTTTAAAATTGGACAAAATGGAAGCATATCCAACAGACAAAGGTTAAATGAAAAATGCTTAAATTGCAAAAAGATGAGACAAAAATCATTTATTTGTAAATTGACAAAAATGGTCAATAATATTGAGGTAAACGTTATGAAAGAAATTACAAAAGATGTATATGATATCAACGTATGTGTAATTTCTGAGGTGAATATGACTGACTCAAACCTAATGGAGTGGTGGCTTGACACTGGTGCTACTCATCAGGTGTGTTGTGATAAAGAGTCTTTTGCTGGATTGGCTCTAATTGATAATGGGGAGAAACTCTTCATGGGAAATTCTGCTACTTCTAATGTCAATGGACATGTAACGGCGATTCTGAATATGACTTCCGGCAAAGAAGTAAAACTGCATCTTGTATGTACCTGACATGAAGAAGAATCTGGTTTCTGGGAGCCTATTGAATGCACATGGCTTTAAGATGGTATTTGAATCTCAGAAATTTATTTTGTCTAAGGGAGACATGTATGTGGTAAAGGGATATGAATGTAATGGAATGTTCACATTCAATTGTATCTCTTATAAGAAAAATTCCATTAATGAGAATAACGTTGTTGCTTATATGATTGAGTCTTCTAATTTGTGGCATAGTAGACTTGGACACGTTAATTTTGATACGTTACGATGTTTAATTAACTTGAATCATATAACCACATTTTATATCGATAAATCATATAAATGTGAAACGTGTGTAGAGACAAAACTAACAAGATCTTCATTTCAATCCGTTGAAAGAAATTCAGAATTACTCGGTCTAATGCAAACTAATATTTTTGACTTGAGATATGTTCAATCAAGAGGAGGCAATAAATATTTTATTACCTTTATAGATGATAGCACAAAAATATTGTTATGTGTATTTGCTTAAAAGCAAAGATGAAGCTTTAGAGAAATTTTTACTCAACAAGCAAGAAGTAGAAAACCAACTTAATTAGAAAATTAAGAAGGTTAGAAGTGATCGTGGTGGTGAATACGTTGCACCATTTGGCGAGTTTTGCTCTCAAAATGAAATTATTCATGAAGTGACACCACCTTACTCTCCACAATCAAATGGTGTAGCTGAACGCAAAAATTGTACTCTAAAAGAGATGATGAATGCAATGTTAACCAGTTCTAGTTTAACACAAAACATGTGGGGTGATGCTGTTTTGTCAACAAATTATCTTTTGAACAAGATACCACATAAGAAACAAGATAAAACTCCTTATAAATTATGAAAGGGTAGAAGACCTTCTTATAATTACTTGAAAGTGTGGGGGTGTCTTGCAAAGGTAATTGCGCTATTACCTAAATGTATGAAAATAGGTTCAAAAATGGTGGATTGTATTTTCATTAGCTATGCTAGTAATAGCAACGCATATCAGTTTCTTGTGGATGAATCTAAAAACTCGGATATATATATAAGAACACTTTAATTGAGTCAAACGACGCTTCATTTTTTGAAGACGTGTTTCCATGTAAGGAAAAAGGTTAAGGGTCAGGAACTAAAAGGTCTCATGAACTTATTGAAAGTGACAATCAAGTTGATCAACAAGTTCTTGATAAAAATGACAACCTTCAATCAATTGAAGAAGATGATCAAAATTCTCAAGAAGAGAATAAATTGAATCATGAGGTGGAACTTAGAATAAGTAAAAGGACAAGGGTTGAAAAACCATTTGGTCCAGATTTCTTAAATTATATGGTTGAAGTGGAACCTCAAACGTATAAAGAAGCTATAAGCTCAATTGAAAGTCCTTTATAGAAAGAAGCCATAAGGAGTGAAAATGATTCCATCTTGCAAAATCATACGTGGGAATTAGTGGACCTTCCTTCCGGAACTAAGCCACTAAGTTCTAAATGGATTTTCAAATGTAAGCTAAAAGCTCATGGAACAATTGATAAGTACAAGGCTCGTTTAGTCATAAGAGGTTATAGACAAAAAGAAGGCCTTCATTACTTTGATACGTATCCTCCAATGTCGAGAAAAACTTCCATTACGATGATACTTGAAATTGCCACTTTGTGAAATCTTGAAGTACATCAAATGGATGTGAAAATAGATTTTCTAAATGGAGATCTTGAAGAAAAAATCTACATGGAATATCCCGAGGGCTGTGTAGCTTCTGGTCAAGAAAGGAAAGTATGTAAGTTGGTGAAGACTTTATATGTTTTAAAACACGCACCAAAATAATGGCATAAGAAATTTGATGATGCCATGATGGTAAGTGGCTATCGTATAAACGAGTGTGACAAATGTATATATGTCAAAACTACAAATGAAGGATATGTTATTCTATGTTTGTATGTTGATGATATACTCATTGTTGGAAGCAATGAGAGAATGGTAAAGAGTACCAAGAATATGTCAAATTCTAAATTTGACATGAAAGATATGGGACTAGCTGATCTAAGTTTAGGCATCAAAGTTCAACGTTCACCTAACAGTCTCATATTGACACAGTCACACTATGTGGACAAGATACTTGACAAGTTTAACAAAGGTGATATTGGTATAGCTAAAACATCGTTAGACGTTAGTCTACATTTGTCTAAAAACAAAGGTGAATGCATAGACCAAGTCGAATATGCAAGGGTGATAGGCAGTCTGATGTACCTTACAAGTTGTATAAGGCCTGATATTGCTTATACTGTAAGTAGTTTAAGCAGATTTACAAGTAACCCAGGTAAAAGCCATTGGGATGCAATTGTGAGAAAACTAAGATATTGACGATATACTTGTAATTATGGGCTGTACTATACAAGAGAACCTGCTATACTAGAAGCGTATTCTGATGCTAGTTGGATAGCTGACATCAAGAATTCAAAAGTTACAAGTGCGTACATGTTCACTCTAGGAGGAGGAGCAGTGTCTTGCAAATCCTTAAGGCAAACGCTTATAACTCGTTCGACTATGGAAGCTGAGTTTGTAGCCTTAGATAAAAAGGGAGAAGAAGCTGAATGGCTACATAACTTCTTAGAGGATACTCTAGAATAGCCTAAGCCTGTGCCCGCAATTTGTGTACATTGCGATAATCAAGCAACAATTAAAAGAGCATAAAATGTTATGTATAATAGTAAGTCGAGACACATGCTTCGTCGACATAATACCGTTAGACAACTGACCTCCTTGTCAGTTATCTCTATTGATTTTATAGGATCAAAGGATAACATTGTGAATCTGCTAACCAAAGGGTTAAATTGAGATCAAGTTGAAAAGACATCTAAAGGAATAAGACTAAAGCCTATGAATATTTTAGGCACTATGTAAAGGAAAACCCAACCATGTTTGACTGGAGATCCTAAGATCTTGGTTCAATAGGACAACCTAATTGTATAGACCTTATGTGGTCACTATGGGGGTAATCCCGTGTTCATTCCTATGATGTAAACAGTGATAAAACGGGTTAAGCTTAAGCTACATGCTTTTAATGATCCTTTCACCTGTGTGAGAGTGAAGTTAGATCGCTTCAAAGGATACTATTAGGGCATAGTCATCTAAAGCTCTTGCAGAAGCAAGAGATGTTCATGACCACAATGAACATAACCATGAGAACCAAAAAAACTGTGATGTGTTGATATTTGTGTGGGGTATATCATCATTTATACAAACGGCAGAATAGTTCAAGGACATCGCGTCTACTAGTCAGCTAGTAAAGTAAATATACTTTAACAAGGGAAGGTTCAAAGGTTGTAGCCTACCTATCCTATGCAAATATTGGCCGAAGAGCATTTTCACCCTTCAAATTTTGGAAAATGTCCATGTTGTTTTCAATTTTCATTCATGTGGGGATTGTTGGAAATATGGCATAAGTGATAATGATGTGCATTATGAACTTTAGGCTTAATTATAATATGGAAAAGCTATGATTTGAATAACATGAAATATGTCATTGTGTTCTACGCTTTGAGAGCTTTCCAACAATATATTATACACCTAAAATGGATTAATGGTGAATAAGAACTTGTAGTTTAAAGTTTGGACATCTGTCAAATTTAGACACGCTAAATCGGTGATTTGGTACTGAAAAAATATTGCCATGTAATATTTTTTTCACCATATTTTTATTTGAGATTAATGGGTTTTTAATCTATTAATCAAAATTTTTTCTCATAACATCCATGGTTAATGACCATGAAGGTATGGTTACAAATGTTAATGGCCATAAAGGTGTGGTTACAAAGGTTAGTGCCCTTGAAACCCCCATTAAGTCATGTTAATGACATTTGTCCTATAAATATCCTTTTCTTTTAGCCTTCTCACACAACACTTTTCTTCACTCTTTCACCCTTGAAAAAATCTAGCTATTATTTGTGCTTTTTTACTCTGTGATTTATTTTCAGTTTTCATATTAAAAATATCTCTCAAAGTTTTCATCCCTGGGAGACAAATTGCTCTTCACATGGTTAGAGTTCGACTAACGATTGCGGTTGTATCCTGGGAGACAAATTCACTGGTAGTGAAGGAATAATTGTACTAAGGAAATTGAGTTTAGGCCTTCGCAATAAACATCTTCTTCGGTAAAAGGTTTGATTATTATTCCATTATAATTGTTACGTTTCTATATCTTTGAGAATCATATTGTAATATGTACTTATTCTTAATGAAATATAGTATTGTTTCTTTTATTCAATACCGCTACTAGTAAGTTTCTAACAAAAATTACTTAGGGCTGCCTAAAATAGTTAAATGCTTGCAAAAATCAGATATCACAAATGCTATGCATTGCTATTGCACATACCTGCTTTTATGTTCCGCATGGTTGTCGCAGTTGATTCATACAATAAAACGGTTCAATGCGTCGGGCCTAAAAATTTTCCAAGTAGTATCAGAACTATATACCAACAATAAATTTACTATCAGTAACTATATAGTGGCAGAACTCGTGTCAACGAGTTGGCTTGAATTGTCTTATTTGTTGAAGGGGTTCTTTTTAATTGAATTTACCAAGTTAAAGGGAAAAGGCAAGCGGGCAGTGTCACCACCGTTAAACATCCTCCCCTAGGCTCATTTTGTTAAAGAAAAGAGAAAATACAAAAAAAAGTAAAAAGAAAAAGAAAAGTTAGACAACCATAACGGCAGAAAACAAAAAACTATCAATTATGAGAAAACTTCTGTGGAGGTTTGTGCTCCCATTTAGCTAGCTCACTACACACTCATTTAGCCTGTTCTTTGGCAGCAGTCGATACCTTTTGTTTCCTTGGTAGTTAGATATTATCCCCCTCATCCATCTCACGCCAAAAGCTATCTCACAGGAAGAGAACGAATAACCTTGCCTAATAGGTGTGAAATGTCTGCCCTTATTTTTCATTTTTGCCTCTTCTCGTTCTGTAGAATCAGCCCAAGAGCTTGGGACACCTCGCACAGGTTGTGAATAATCTGAATCAATGTCCTCTTGTTCAACCTCATCTGAAGCATTCGTGAAGTGATTAGAATCATCAAAAAATTCGGTAATATGGCCATTAACCAGCTTACAAACTTTAGTTTTCTTATCTCCGAGATCCATAATTAAGTTAATTATCTCTAAAGTATTAATTAGGCCATTCCCCATCTCAAATGTTTCTGGATTAACCGTAATAGGTTCTAAATTAATAGTAAGAGCATTCCCCAATTTAGAATTATGTGGATAGCCAACTCTTGAACAAAATCAGAATTTTCTGGCTCCTTTTTAAAAACCTCATTAGCCGCTGCCTCAATCGCCACAGTTGCTACAGCCTCAATAACCTCAGTAACCACTGGCTCAATCTCAACCCTATCAACATTTATAGTAGGGGCAACCCTAGATGCCATAGGTTTATCCACCTGCCTAGGGGCAACCTGAATCTACTTATCACTCAGTTTTCCCTCCTACGGCTTAGCCACCATGCCATCTGTTTTCTTGTCATCCTTCTAATTATGCCTGCAATCGCGCAAAAATTGTCTAATAGTAGAGCAAATTTTATAGAATTTTGGAAGATTCTCATACTCCATATCGATTCAAATCTACTTTCCCTCACTTACAACACCTATAGTAAGAGGTAAAGTTTCACTACGTCTACTTGAATAAGAATACGAGCATAATGCACAAAATCACCTTCAATGGTAGTACTATCTACCCTAGTAAAAGTTCCAATACCTTTGGCTATACAAGCCAATATAGATGGATCCTAATACTCCTAAGGCAATCCATGTAGCTTAACCCATACAAGAGCCTTAGTAGTCTTTTGATCGACGGGATTTAAGTCCGGCTGCCGAGGTTGAACCCTGAAGGTTCCAGGTTTGAGACCAAGAATGCCTCTATTGAAAACCTTATTTTTCGTGGCCTGAGATTGAAGAAGAACATGGTAATAACCATTGCCAAGAGAGATTAAGCACCAAGATTTTGAAATTCCTCAAATCTTAGTTAAAACCTCTTTTAAAGAAGCAAGCTTATGAGGTGAATCCCTTTTTGAAAAACCAAATGCCCTATAAGTTTTTGAAGAAGTAAACCTAGAAGGGGTAGAAGGAATCCCCTTCTAAGTGAAAAAAATATATTAATATAAAGTTTTATCAATTTCAAGGTGAGATCAACAAAATCAGATACAAGAAAGCAACATTCCCGGGTTTAGAAATAAGTCTGAAATTGAAATACTCACGGATCGCTTCTTACAGTTAAAATAAAACAACATAGATTTAAGCATAAAAACAGGCGATCATCCTCCAATGCTATACTATCAAAAATGAAATTCTAGAAGTCCATAATGACCATGCCGTTACCGTCTTTGAAGAAAATTCTCCACTATTGAAGAAATTGGAGCACCGAGTTTGGCAGTGTCAAGTTTATACCAAGCCATTTGAAGATTGAAATCCATATCGATCTACTTTTGTTATAGTGTACAAGACCATGGTTAGCGCTTTTCGATTGAGAACAAAATGGACAGCCATCATCGTGTATTTGCCGAAATCCACAGTTGAAAATAAATGATCTTGTAGGGAGACGATGATGGAGTAAAAGCTAGCCAAAAAATTTAATTTTTGGTTGCAAGATAGAATTCCACAAAATCATAAAATCAACTCTCGGTTTGGACCATCTTGGTTTGAGACAAAAACCATCGTTGAAGCTTACCGCACTATAAATTTTTCCTTTTCCAATCTCCCATCGAAAGCCATCTAGAGTATCCAATAGAATTGGCGTGTGTTACTGACCTATGGCGGGTGGGACTGAAAAAAGCAAAGGGCATGATAAAATAATCCATGACCTTAAGGCAATTAGGGCGATATATCTTAATTATGTATTGGTACGAATAATTTATTTAATCAATAAAGGCATTTATTCTTTTAGTTATATCGATGTGTTCATATATATTGTGAATGGTTAAAATATATTCATTGATATATTTGTACAAAAGTCCTTGACATAAACATAGCATGAAGTGAGAGATCTCATAGTGGGACTATGTTTAGTGAGACCTGCTTCATGTTCAATTATGATTATGTCTAAACTATCCCTAGTCATAGTTTCATCAAGAAAGGATATTGATAGAATAGTCAGACTAGCATATGGTCAACTCTCTGGGAAAGGTCCAACTAATTAACCTCCTAAGACTAAAGGTGGTGCCTTGAGTTAGACACATGGATATATCTGGAAGATATATTGGAGACCACAGTAAGATAAACACTTGGTAAATATATCAATGTTTTGGTGTTTATCGTCATGCAGTATCTTTGCGAATATCCTCATACTTGAGATGCTAGTTACCTTGTGTGGTACTGTTGCTATACTTTGGGTCATACCTATTCACTCATTAATTTAGGGTACTACGGGTGGTTATGGGTATAGTGATGACAACACGTTGGTAAGCTATGTAGTAGGAAAGAATCCATCGCTCCGGATATATTAAGGAGTTGTACATGGTCCTTTGTTGAAGTGATGATTGTTGTAAACCTCTGATCAGAGTATGTGTTTGATAGGAATAGTTTCTAGTCAAACACATTATGGTAAAAAGCAGTATACTTCAGTAACAAGTAAATATAGGATAGCTTGAAGCAACCTTGCTATTAGTGGGTTAAAACTTTAACCAAGCACCACAAACCAGATGGTACTAATATTAAAGAATGTGAGGAGTTTATCGCATTAGACAACTATTGCATTAATCAAGATTAAGTCTTAAGCACAAATGATATTCCGAGTAATGAGGGATGATGGACCCTAGCTAGAGGTGTACTATAGTCATTTAAGGTAATCGAATTATATTTACGGTCTAGAACCTCGAGCCAATAGTTCATATACTATAAGGATTGGTTAAGCCTTGATAGCTCAATACTTTGGGATGCTATAAGGTCACCCACATTAGACCTTCATCGGGTTGAGTAAAGAATTAACAGATTTGTTCTATTATGAAGATATAACATAATAATAATTGGATTATTGTCTGGTTAGACCAAGAATTTATTTTTGACTGGTAACTAATTTTATTAGGTTCATAAATATAATTTTGAAAAGGACCAAGAGTGAACTTTTCTGAATGGGTTGGACCTAGAAAAATGTTGGACATTTTGGACTCCAAAATGGGTTGCGGGATTCGCGACACACTTGGTATGTGAAATCCCGCACCATGGGCTCACAAGTGCCGCAAAGCGGGACTCGCAAGAGCCCGTGAGGCTGGGCTAAGCTCAATGCGGGATTCTTCGCAAGCTGGGCTTGTGAGAAATCTCACAAGCTCATCTTGTAAGAAGCATAGTGAGCGGGGCAACCCGCGGGGCTCTAAGCCCTGAGAGTCATACCCGCAAGTGGGATGTGCAACATCGAAAATGGGGGAGCAAATTTGCTCCCCCAAGCCTATAAATAGCCTTCACCTTCCCCCCTTTTCAAATGCACCACAAGCTCATTCGAGTCTTGACTTGAGATTCCAACATGCTATCTCTCGACTTGACTTTTGAACAAGTTCTTTTTGATGAGTCTCAAATATTTTGAGGCACCTCTAGTTAATCTTTTCGGGTGGGTTTTGGAGTAGTCTAGCACCTCGTTGGGAGTTTTCAGTTGGTGGGGTTCGTGTGGATACTCATAGAGCCTATCCTACTCCTGGAGGCTTGTGCAAGGAGGTTCTGCTAAAGTATGCTTCTACTTGTAAGTTTCCTTTCTTTCTCTTTTGATTATTAGGTCTTTTTCTTTAAGCATTTTTAGACTTAATTATTATGTTTAGGTTGTTTTGCATGCTTAGGTTATAGCTTAGAGTTATAACATGCTTAGTATGAAATATTCATGCTAAGATATAATTTAAAGTTATGGTATGCCTAGCTTATGCATGCTAACCTAGACTGAGAATTTATTTAGTTAAGGCATTAATTAATTTATATGCAACTAATAGGAGTTCCTAGGGGTAAGGGACAAAATTTTGAATTTCCACCATGCTTGTTATGCATGTTCAAAGTGACTATCAGTTACCAACAGTGGCATCAGAGCGTGCGTATTTAGTGCATAATTAAGTTAAAAGCAAACTGAATTTTATTTTCTATACGAAATGATTTAAAGTTTATCATTTTGTTTGGAACAATATATGAACTTAAGCTTTTATTTCAAGGTTAGAAAATGGATATAGATAATTTCGAATAAGCCTGCTCAACTTACTTAAAATTAGCAAAGACTTAATAAGTTATATAAGTTGCAAGGGTTATAGATGCTTTCAATTTACATGAATTGAAAGAATGAAATTTATTAGTCCAAGAGATTCCATGTTTTTTTAAGCTTGTGCCCGTATATGTTCTGGCCAGGATTGGACTTGGTGTCTACTCCTCAAAGGGCACCTCTCCTACCTGGAAATATATATGAGTGAAGCTTGAGTTAACAAAGAGGGGATTCAATATGGACTGGTTCATTTCTAGCATATAACAAAGTAAATATTAAATTATTGAATAAAAGCTTAAAGGAAATGCAATATAAATATATCAAGTAAAAATTATTAATCATTTTGCATATAATCTAGTTTGATGGAATAATTATAATAAAGAGCTTGAACCCACCTAAGGTTGGACCTTACAAATTAATTCTAAAAGTCCCTGAATTGATATAAATTATTATAAATATGTCCATCTAATAAAATCCTAGATTGGATGAGACGTCTAATACAAATAAAATTCCAAAGTAAATATATTAAGGCAAGTTATAGTGCTCCTTACTCAAAATTATAATACGGTTTTTTTTTGCCATAAAAGTGTTGCGCAAAGCGTTCCTTTTCATCTACATCGACCGGTTATAAAAATTGAGATACGGTCTACCTTAATAGGACTTGGTAGTTCACCATAAAATTGGGGGCTAGCTGCAAGACTAAGACACGTTCAAAGAGATGCTAATATAAGAGCACATGTCCCTTGGAATTTGGGAACTCGAACAAATCAGCAATTGCATGGGATGCAAATGGAATGGGATTCCAACTACAACTTACTAATACGGCTTGACTCATAAAATTGGGGGTCATATTAGACTAGTTATAGATGTTGCGTACTTGGAAATTTAGCGAGGCTAGACTTCCCGAATTCAATAGAATGGGCTATTGTAAATTTCGATAAAATAGTAGGATAAATGTATTTAATTAAAAGTCCTTACATTAAATACATGTACTATACACTAAAGTCTAAATAATTTTTCCTTTCTTATATCTTAGGTTGAAAATGACTTCCAACATTAATCTCCGTTCGTTATTTGACACAAAATAGAATGGCTCGAACTTTTCTGATTGGTTCTGAGCTGTGAGAATAGTTCTCAGATCTGAGGAAATTATCTATACTCTAGACAAAATTTTCCCCGCAAAACTTGATGTTGGGGATCAAGTGGAACATGATGCCTAGTTGAAGTACAAGAAAGATTATGAGACTACAACATGCATAATGTTGGGGTCCATGAATCCTGAGCTTTAGAAACAACATGAGAACATGGATTTAGAGACCATGGTTCTCCATCTTGAGGAGCTCTTTGCTGAGCAAGAAAGGACAAAGAGGTATGAGACCTCAAGGCTCCTTTTTAGAACCAAGATGCAGGCTGGTGCCTCTACCTCTTAGCATGTACTGAAACTCTTGGGATGCCTTGAGAAGCTGAATCGATTAGGATTCAAAATGAATCATGAGTTAAGTATCGACCTTTTATTTTTGTCCTTAACAGATAGTTACTCAAATTTTATGACTAACTATTACATGAACAAGATTGATTATATGATTCCAGAATTAATCAACATGCTAAAGACAGTAGAACTTCATATTAAGAAAGATCAGAAGACACTACTGTTGCTCGAGAAAGGAAAAACTTCCAAAGGGAAGAAGGCACTGGGGGCCAAGAAAAGAATCAGTAAGAAGAAGAAAGAAGAGAAGAAATCTAAATATGTTTGCTTCCAATGCGGGAATCGGGATGTTAGAAGAGGGAGTACAAAGCTCCCACTTCTGAACATTTGAAGAAGAAGCACGCAAAGGCATCTACTTCTGGTATGTTTGTAATTGAAAACTATGCTACTTTTCCTTATGAATCAACTTGGGTATTAGGTACTGGTTGTGGTTCTCATATATGTTCTTCTGTGCAAGGACTAAGGAACAATAGGAGGCTTGCAAAAGGGGAGATGGACCTGAGTGTGGGAAATGGAGCACGAGTTACTACATTAGCTGTAGGAAGCTTTAATCTTATTTTGCTGAGTGGCCTAGTTTTAGTTTTGAATAATTGTTACCATATTCTGATTGTTACTAAGAATATTATCTCTATTGTGCATCTAGCAGCAAAAGGATTTGAAGTTTTATTTTTGAAAAATAATTGTCAGATTCATTTAAATAATGTTATTTATAGGTATGGAATGTTGAATGGTGGCATTTATATTCTTGATACTAAAACAGAAGTTCTTAATATAAACAATGTGAAGAAAGTTAAATTAGATAATGAGAAATCTTCCTACTTGTGGCACTGTCATTTAGGCCATATAAACAAAGATCACTTAACCAAATTACATAAGCGTAGAGACTTGGGCCCAATAGACTTAGAGTCTTATGGTGATTGTGAACCTTGTTTAAAAGTAAAAATGATAAAGCTACCCCTTAAGGGAAAGGGTGAACGAGCCATAAGTATATTGTAAATTATACACACTGATGTGTGTTGTCTAACGAGTCTTCAGGCACTAGGAGGATACTCATACTTCATAACCTTTATTGATGATTATTCATGATATGGTGATCTGCACTTAATGAAGAAAAAGTCTGAAAGTTTTGGAAAGTTTAAAATATGCAGAAATGAAGTAGAGAAATAGCTTAAGAAAAGTAATAAAGCACTTCGATCTAATCGATATGGAGAATACTTAAGTCAAGAGTTGCAGGATTATCTAAAGGAAAATAGGGATAGTTCCCCAGTTGACCCCTCCTTATATACCCCAACACAATAGAGTGTCTGAAAGGAGGAATCTGACTTTATAGGATATGGTTTGATCCATGATTAGCCAAGCAGATCTAAGTAAATCCTTCTGGGGATATGCACTAGAGAGCACAATTTATGTATTAAATAGAGTGCCCTCTAAATCAGTTGATTTTATGCCTTACGAAAGATGGTGTAATAAAAGGTCATCTTTAAGTCACCTAAGAGCATGGGGATGTCCCGCCATGGTAAAAAGGATAGCATCAAATAAACTAGATGCTAAATCTTACAATTGTCTATTCATTGGATATCCAAAGGAAACTATTGGACATTTATTTTACCAACCCGAAGCATAGAAGGTATTTGTGTCTCAGAGTGCTCACTTTTTGGAAAAGGAACACTGACTTGTAAAAGTAAGTGGGAGCAATCTTGAGTTGGAAGTTCAAGAGGAAGAAACAAATAATCAACTGATTGACCCCGTTCTAGATACATAACAAGGTGTGATCCTAAAATAACTTGTCAAAACACAATTATTGCAATGATCAAGTCGTTTTCATAAAGATCATGAAAGATATGGTTTTATCATCATAGATGATAGGGAACTATACCTCATGAATGATGATGAACCAAGAACTTATAATGAAGTAATGAAAAGCTCAAATTTTGATGAATGGCTTAAAGCCATGAAATCAGAAATAGATTTCATATACAAAAACCAAGTTTGGAATTTGGTTGATGCACAAGAAGAGGTTAGACCCATCAGGTGCAAATAGGTCTTCAAGAAGAATACTGACATGGACGGTAATGTTATTACCTATAAGGCAAGGTTGCCTATGAAAGGTTATAGTCAACGCGAAGGTATTAACTATAATGAAACTTTCTCACTGGTAGCCATTCTTAAATCTATAAGGATACTCCTCGCCATTGCTGCTCATTATGATTATGAGATCTGGTTGATGGATGTTAAAACGACATTCCTGAATGGTGATTTGGACCAAGATGTGTATATATAACACAACCTGAGGGTATTACATCTCAAAATAGATCAAAGGTATGCAAACTGCAAAGGTCTATTTATGGACTTAAGCAAGCATCCAGTTGTTGGAATATTAGGTTTGATCGGACAATCTATGAACTAGATTTCTGTCAAACATTAATGAGCCTTGTGTTTACAAGAAGGCCAGTAGGAGTGCAGTCATTTACTTAATATTATATGTCGATGACATTCTACTAATAGGAAACGACATTTCTTTTCTTCAAAGTATTAAAATATGGTTGTTAAGAAGTTCTCCATGAAAGACCTTAGAGAAGCAACATTTATACTAGGTATAAAGATCTATAGAGACAGATCTAAGAGGTTGTTAGGTCATTCTCAAAGTACATATATAAACAAGGTACTGAATAGGTTCAGCCTTAAGAATTCAAAGAAAGGTTATCTCCCGATAACAAAGGGGATTAACCTATATAAGGCTGAATGTTCGAAGAAGCTCAGGAAAGAATACGCATGAAGGATATACCCAATAAATCTGTGATAGGATTCTTCATGTATGCTATGTTATGTACTATGCCAGATGACTCTCAAGCTTTGAGCTTTACGAGTAGATATCAATTGAATCCAGGTAAAAAGCCCTGGATGGCCGTCAAAGAAATTCTTAAGTACTTGAGAAGGACTAAAGATGAGTCTTGATATATGGAGATGGTGACCTAACAATCAGAGGTTACACGGATGCGATTTTCCAATCTAGTAAGGATGACTTTAAGTCTCAGTCAGGTTTTATGTATATATTGAATGGAGGGGATGTATGCTAGAAAAGTTCAAAGCAAGAAACTACTATCGATTTAACCACAGAGTCTGAATACATTGTTGCCTATGAAGTAGCAAAAGAAGCTGTCTGGTTAAAGGGATTTATTGTTGATCTCAGAGTAGTGCCTGAGATTGTTGATCTAATTACTTTGTATTGTGAAAACAACGGTGCTATAGCTCAGGGAAAAGAACCACGATCTCACTAGAAAAATAGCCCTGTATCCAAAAAGTATCATATAATCAGGGAGATTGTTGATGATAAAATAATAAGACTAGAATATGTACCCATTGATTAGAATCTCGCGGATGGTCTAACAAAGCCATTGGCGCAAGTCAAATATGACCAGCATGGGAAAGCATATAGATTAAGGCATATGGCCACTTGGACTTAGTGTAAGTGGGAGTTTGTTAGATATGATGTAAGCCCTTAAGCTAATTAGGGCGATATATCTTAATTATGTATTGGTATGAATAATTTATTTAATAAATAAAGGTATTTATTCTTTTATTTATATCAATGCGTTCATATATATTGTGACTCATTAAAATATATTCATTGATATCTTTGTACAAAAGTCCTTGACATAAACATAGCATGAAGTGAGAGATATCATAGTAGGACTATGTTTAGAGAGACCTACTTCATGTGCAATTATAATTATGTCTAAACTATCCCTAGTCATAGTTTCATCAAGAAAGGATATTGATGGAAGAGTAAGACTAGCATGTGGTCAACTCTCTTAGAATGGGTCCAAGCAGTTATCTCCTAAGACTGAAGGTGGTGCCTTGAGTTTGACATATGGATATATCTGGAAGAAATATTGGAGACCATAGTAAGACAAACACTTGGTATATAATTCATTATATTAGTGATTATCTTCATGCAGTAACTTTGCGAATATCCTCATACTTGAGATGCTAGTTACCTTGTGTGGTATTATCACTCTACTTTAGGTCATACCTATTCACTCATTAATTTAGGGTGCCACGAGTGGTTATGGGTATAGTGATGACAACACGTTGGTAAGCTATGTAGTCGGAAAGAATCCATCGCTCCGGATATATTAAGGAGTTGTACATGGCCGCTTGTTGAAGTAGTTATTACTATAAACCTCTAATCAGAGTATGTATTTGATAGAAATAGTTTCTAGTCAAACACATTATGGTAAAAAGCAATATACTTCGATAACAAGTAAATAACCAAGATTGCTTGTAGCAACCTCTCTATTAGTGGGTTAACACTTTAACCGAGCCCAACAAACCAGATGGTACTAATATTAAAGAATGGAAGGAGTTTATCGCATTGGACAGCTATTGCATTAACTGGGATTAGGTCATAAGCACAAATGACATTCCGGTTAATGGGGGATGGCAGACCCTAGCTAGCGGCGTACTACAGTTGTTTAAGGTAATCGAGTTCTATTCATGGTCTATAACCTCGGGCCAATAGTTCATATAGAACAAGGATTGGTAGAGCCTTAACAGCTCAATACTTCGGGATTGAATAAAGTCACACACATTGGACCTTCATCAGACTGAGTAAAGAATTAATAGATTTGTTCTATTACGAAGATATAATATAATAAAAAAATTTGGGAAATGATAGTCACTTTGAACATGCATAACAGCCATGACAAAAATTCAAAATTTTGTCTCTTGTCCCTAAGAACTCCTATTAGCTACTTATTAAATAAAGCATTAACTAAATAATTTTGTACCTAGGTTAGCATGCATAGGCTAGGCATTCCATAATTCTAAATTATATCCTAGCATAAATATTTCACACTAAGCATGTTATAACTCTAAGTTATAACCTAAGCATAAAATAAACTAAGCATGCAAAAAAACCTAAGTATAATTATTAAGTCTGAAAATGCTTAAATAAAAAGACCTAATAATTAAAAGAGAAAAAAAGGAAACTTATCAATTGAAGCGTGCCTTAGCAGAGTCTCCTTGCACAAGCCTCCAAGCTTAGGATAGCCTCCATGAGTATCCATACGAAACCCACCAACCAAAACCTCCACGAGAGGAAGAACTGCAGAGCCTTGAGTAGCCGCTAGACCACTCCAAAAGCCCATCCAAAAATAAAAACTAGAGGCCCCTGAATTAAAAATAAATTCAAGGTCCTCAAACTATGATCCGCGAGGAATAAAAAGTCCTTCTATGCTGAGTAGAGAATCCTCTCCAAAGATCCTCAAAAAATGGCTTGAAAGACTGAAGTTGAAATGCTTTAAAAGGGGAGCCAAAGGGCTCCTTATATAGCCCAAGGGAGAGGGAAAACCCTCTCCTATTTCTAATGTTGGATATGTGCAAATGAATATATCCCACGCGGGTCACGCACTTCAGCATGATGCGCAGTGCAGTGTGCGAAGTTTCTCGCACGGTGCCGCGCACCAGTCGCACACCCAGTGCATAGTGTAAGGGTAGTGCACAATGCGTGGGCAGTGTGCAGTGTTTCTCCAAATAGCCCCGTGCACCCCGCGCTGCACACCCTCTCATGCACTAGTATTGTTTCCAATGGCTATTTACCTCTTAGGCCCCTCTCAAATTTAATATATTTATTTATGACCCTAATAAAATTAGTTACCGGTCAAAATAAATTCTTGGTCTAACCAAATAAGAATCCAATTATCATTATGTAATATTTTGGTAATAGAATAAATCTATTAATTATTTACTCAGTCCGATGAAACTCCAATGTGTAAGACCTTATACGATCCTTAAGTATTGAGTTGTTAAGGCTTAACTTATCCATGTTCTACAGGAACTATTAGCTCAAGGATCTAGATCGTGAATAGAACTCGATTGCCTTAAATGACTATAGTACGCCTCTAGCAAGGGTCTATGATCCCCCATTACTCAGAACGTCATTTGTGCATGTGACTTAATCCTAGTTAATGCAATAGTTGCCCCATGCGATGAAATCCTTCCATACTTTAATATTAACACCATATGGTTTATTGTGTTTAGTCAAAGTGTTAACCCACTTATAGCTAGGTTGCTCCAAGCTATCCTAGTTATTTACTTGTTTACCGAAGCATATTGGCTTTTACCATAATGTGTTTGACTAGAAACTACTTCTGTCAAATACATACTCTGATCAGAGGTTTATAACAATCATCACTTTAACAAGAGGCCGGGTACAACTCCTTAATATATCCGGAGTGATGGATTATTTTTTAGTACATAGCTTACCAATATGCTATCATCACCATACCCATAATCACCCATGACAACCTAAAATAATGAGTGCATAGGAATGACCCAAAATTTAGCAATAGTACCGCACAAGGTAACTAGTATCTCAAGTACGAGGATATTCGCAAAGCTACTGCATAGAGATAAATATAACACCTTGATATATATACCAAGTGTTTATCTTATTGCAGTCTCCAATATATCCACTAGATATATCCATGTGTCAATCTTAAGGCACTACCTTAAGTTATAGGGGATTAACTGCTTACACCCATTCTAAGAAAGTTGACCACATGCTAGTCTTACTGCTTCATCAATATCCTTTTGTGATGAAACTATGACTAAGGATAGTTTAGGCATAATCATAATTGCACATGAAGCAGATCTCTCTAAGTGTAGTCCAACTATAATCCCTCACTTCATGCTATGATAAATGTCAAGGACTTTTGTATACAAATATCAATGATTATATTTTAACTAGTCATAATATACATAGACACACTGATATAAACAAACGATTAAATGCCTTTATTAATAAAACAAACTATTCATAGCACTACATAATTAAGATATATCGCCCTAATTGCCCTAAGGCATACATCATATCTAACAAACTCCCACTTGCACTAAGGCCAATAAGCCATATGTCTTAATTCATATGCTTTCACATGCTGGTCATGTTTGACTTGCGTCAATGGCTTTGTCAGACCATCCGCGAGGTTCTAATCAGTGGGTACATATTCTAGTATTATAATCTTATCATCATTAATCTCCTTAATTATATGATACTTTCTGGATACATGTCTATTTTTCTTATAAGACCGTGGTTCCTTTGCCTGAGCTATAACACCATTGTTATCATAATACTAAGTAATTGGATCAACAATCTCAGGCACCACACTAAGATCACCAATAAATCCTTTAAACCATACTGCTTCTTTTGCTGCTTTACAGGCAGCAATGTATTCAGACTCCGTGGTTGAACAAGCAGTAGTTTCTTGCTTGGAACTTTTCCAGCATATCACCCCTCTATTTAACAAATACATAAAACCTGACTGAGACTTAAAGTCATCCTTGTTAGATTGGAAACTCGCATCTGTATAACCTCTAATTATGAGGTCACCATCTTCATATGTTAAGAACTCATCTTTAATCCTTATTAAGTACTTAAGAATTGCTTTGACGGCCATCCGGTGCTTTTCACCTGGATCCAATTGATATCTACTAGTAAAGCTCAAAGCCTGAGAGACATCTAGCCTAGAATATATCATAGCATACATTATGGATCCTATCACAGATGCATAGGGTATATCCTTCATGCGCATTCTTTCTTGAGCTGTCTTTGGACACTCAGTCTTAGATTGGTTAATCCCTTTAGTCATTGGGAGATAACCTTTCTTTGAATGCTTAAGGTTAAATCTATTCAATACCTCATCTATATACGTACTTTAAGAAAGATATAATAGTCTCTTAGATTTATCCCTATAGATCTTTGTACCTAGAATAAATGCTGCTTCACTAAGGTCTTTCATGAAGAAATTTCTTGACAACCATATTTTAATATTTTAAAAAACAGAAATGTCGTTTCCTATTAGTAGAATGTCATTGATATATGATACTAAGAAAAAATTGTACTCCCACTGACCTTCTTATACACACAAGGCTCATTAATGTTTGGACAGAATTTAGTTCATTGATTGTCTGATCAAACCTTGTATTCCAACTCCTGGATGCTTGCTAAAAACCATAAATGAACCTTTACAGTTTGCATACCTTTGAGCCATTCTGAGATGTAAAACCCTCAGGCTGTGTCATATACACATCCTGATCCAGATTCCCTTTCAGGAATGCTATTTTAACATCCATTTGCCAGATCTCATAATCATAGTGAGCAGCAATAAAGAGGAGTATCCTTATGGATTTAAGCATGGCTACTAGTGAGAAAGTTTCATCATAGTCAATACCTTCACATTAACTATAACCTTTCGCAACCAACCTTGCCTTATATGTAATTACATTACCATCTATGTCAGTCTTCTTCTTAAAGACCCATTTACACCTAATCAGTTTAACATCTTCTGGTGCATCAACCAAATTCCAAACTTGGTTCTCATACATGGAATCAATTTCTATTTTAATGGCTTTAAGCCACTTATCAGAATCTGAGCTTTTCATTGCTTCATCATAGGTTTTTGGTTCATCATCCTCCATGAGATATAGTTCCTTATCATTAGTGATGACAAAACCATATCTATCGGGACCTTTATGAACACTACTTGATCTTCGCAATGTTTGTATTTTGATAGGTTGTTCTTGGATCACACTTTCTTGTGCATCTAGAACGGGGTCAATCAGCTGATTGTCTATTTCTTCGTCTTAAACTTCCTATTCAAAGTTGCTCCCACAGACTTTTGCAAGTAAGTGTTCCTTTGAAAAGAAACTAAGCACTTTGAGATACAAATACCTTTTGCATCTCGGGTTGGTAGAATAAATACCCAATAGTTTCCTTTGGATATCCAATGAACAGACACTTGTCAGATTTAGCGCTAAGCTTATCTGATGCTATCCTCTTTACCATAGTAGGACACCCGTATACTCTTAGGTGACTTAGATATGGCCTTTTATTACACCATCTTTCGTAAGGTGTAAAATCAACTAATTTAGAGGGCACTATGTTTAGTACATAAACCGCGCTCTCTAGTGTATATTTCTAAAAGGATTTATTGAGATCTACTTGGCTCATCATAGATCGAACAATATCTAATAAAGTTTGATTCCTCCTTTTCAGACACTCCATTATATTGGGGTGTGTAAGGAGGGGTCCATTAGGGAACTATCCTGTTTCCTTTTAGATAATCTTGAAATTCCTGACTCAAGTATCCTCCACCTCAATCAGATCGAAGTGCATTAATACCCAAGCTATTTCTCTACTTCATTTCTGAATATTTTGAACTTCTCAAAACATTCAGACTTGTGCTTCATTAAGTACAAATAACCATATCATGAATAATCATCAATAAATGTTATGAAGTATGAGTATCCTACTAGTGCCTTAACACTCATTGGACCACATACATCTATATGTATTAGTTCCAATGTACTTGTGGCTCGTTCATCCTTTCCCTTAAAGGGTAACTTTGTCATTTTTCCTTTTAAACAAGGTTTGCAATCACCATAAGACTCCTAGTCTATTGGGCCCAAGTCTTCACACTTATATAACTTGGTTATGTAATCTTTGTTCATATGGCCTAAATGATAATGCCATAAGTAAAAAGATTTCTCATTATCTAATTTTCTCTTACCATCGTTTATATTGAGAATATGATTTTTGTAATAACAAAATATCATTTATCATATTACAATAAAATATCATTCATAACTTTGATAATACCTTTTATCAAATTGGAATACAATTCCATCTACTGTGAAGCAGGAAACAATATTCTATACTGACAATAGAATTTCGTCCTTCTACAAAATTTAGCAAAATAGAAATTTTAAGTTACTACATCAATAACAGCCATGAAGCTTTAATGATTTTCCGTAGGTACAATTCTCCTTTTGCCAAACCTCTACTTTTCATTAATATCTATACCTTCATATGGATTTGTGATTCTCATTAGGTATTCCATACTAATTTAGAATTCCCTTGAGATGTAGAAATTCTTAATATCAAATATCTTGAAGTGGAAGCTTCAGGCCTCCTCTGCTCGTGCTATGAGACTTCAGCCATTTTAATCTTATTTCCAATATTTCATATTGAAAATAATCATTTTGTCTCCTAGATAAAATTCTCAGTATTCGTTTGCTTTTTCTCTTCACTCTACTCCAATCCTACTTCAAGACTAGACACCATGTGTCCCTTTACTTCTTTAACATATGAACCATTTAAATTTCTGACTAATTGGTCCACCAATTTTTCATCAAAAATATTTTGGTTCAAATCTTCTACCATAGGAAATCCATTCTCTAAGATATAAAGACATAGACTTTTAAGTCCATGATTTTATAATGCCCTTGTAGCTAAAGTGACATGGATCCTAACATCTAACTTGATGTTTATCCTTGTCTCCTGCCAGCTACTGACACAAGGTAACAAGGATGTTAACAACCTCTAAGGCGTTGTATACTAGTTCCTTTATGTGTTTCATGCATATCTATTTTCAGCAGAATTGCTTGCATCATGTTGTTTAGATTCGGGCTTATACAATGTACATGTCAAGCCCGAGACTTTGAGGACTATCATCATATTTCTAAACAAACCTGTAAAGCTAGAGCCAATCAAAATTAGTCATCAATGCAAACGTTTGTATTTAACTAAAAATTTCAACCAAGATGTAAGAAAAGAAATATTGTTTGGATATTAGTATTTAGTACATGTATTTTATATAAGGACTTTTAATTAAATACATTCACACTACTACTTTCTTCGAAATTTACAGTAGCCCATTCTATTGAATTCGTGAAGTTTAGCCTAGCTAAATTTCCTAGTAGGTAGCATCTATAACTAGTCTATTATAACCCCCTGTTTTTTGAGTCAAGCCATATTAGTAAGTTACAGTTTGAATCCCATTCCATTTACATCGTATGCCATTGCTAATTTATTCAAGTTGCCTAATATCAAGGGACATATGCTCTTATATTTGCATCTCCTTGAATATGTCTCAGTCCTATGGCTAGCCCCCAATTTTATGGTGGACTATCCTAGTTCTGTTAAGGTAGACCCTATCTCAATTTTTATAACCGATCAATGTAGACGAAAAAGGAACACTTTGCGCAACACTTTTATAGCCCAAAAAGACCGTATTATAAATTTGGGTAAGGAATACAACAACTTGCCTTAATATATTTACTTTAGGATTTTATTGGTGTTAAACGTCTCACCCAATTTAGGATTTTATCATATGGACATATTTATAATTATTTATATTAATTAAGGGAATTTTGGAATTAACACATAAGGTCTAACCTTGGGTGGGTTCAAACTCTTTTATTATAATTATTCCACTGACCTAGATAACATGCAAAATTATTAACATAATTTATTTGTTATATATTTCGCATTTACTTTAAGCTTTTATTCCATAAACTTAATTTTTATTTTGTTATAGAAACATATATAAGAATCATCTTATATACTAAAAATAAATTAGTCCATTTTAATCCCCTCTTGGTCAATTCAAGTTGCATCGATATAGGTTCTCAGGTAGGAGAGGTGCCCTAGGAGAAGTAGACACCAAGTCCAATCCTTAGCTAGAATAAATACGAGCACAAACTCGAAGACCATGGATCCTCTTAAACTAATAAATTTAGTTCTTACAATTCTTGTAAATTGAAAGGATCTATAACCCTCGTAACTTATATAATTTATTGAGTCTTTGATAAATTTTGAGTAAGTTAACCAGGCTTATTTGAAATTACCTATAACCATTTTCTAACCTTGAAATGAAAGCCTAAGTTCATCTATTGTTCCAAATAATTAATAAAACTTAAAACATTTCATATAGAAAATAAAATTCAGTTCGCTTCTAACTTAATTATGCACTAAATAGGAAGGCTCTGATTCCATTATTAAGAACTGACAGTCACCTTGAACACGCATAACAGGCATGACGGAAATTCAAAATTTTGTCCCTTATCCCTAGGAACTCCTATTAGTTGCATATTAAATAAAGCCTTAACTAAATAGCTCTCTACCTAGGTTAGCATGCATAGGCTAGGCATACTATAACTCTAAATTATATCCTAGAATAAATATTTTATACTAAGTATGTTATAACTCTAAGCTACAACCTAAGCATATAATAAACTAAGCATGCAAAACAACATAAGTATAATTATTAAGTCTAAAAATGCTTAAGGAAAAAGACCTAATAATTAAAAGAGAAAGAAAGGAAACTTATCAGTTGAAGCATGTTTTAGCAGAACCTCCTTGTACAAGCCTCCAAGTGGAGGATAGCCTCTATGAGTATCCACACGAACCCCACCAACTGAAACCTCCTCGAGAGGAAGAACTGCAAAGCCTTGAGTAGCTGCTAGACCACTCCAAAAGCCGACCCGAAAATATAAACTAGAGGCCCCTAAAGTAAAAATAAATTTAAGGGTCTTGAACTATGATCTGGGAGGATCAAAATGTCCTTCTATGCAAACTCGAGAATCCTCTCCAAAGATTCTCAAAAAATGTCTTGAAAGACAAGTCGAAGAGCTTTAAAGGGGAGCTAAAGGGCTCCTTATATAGCCCAAGGGAGAGGTAAAACCCTCTCCCATTTTTGATGTAGGATATGTGTAAATGCACATGTCCCACCCTGGTCGCGCACTATCCACACACTTCAGGATGGTGCGCGGTGCAGCATACGGAGTTTCTAGCACGGTGTTGCGCACCCTGTGTACAGTGTGTGGTGTTTCTCGCATAATACCGCACACCCCATGCACACTTTGAACACTGATGCATGAGTCATTGTGTAGTGCAAGGTGCTGCTCTAAGTAGCCCTGTGCACCCCGCGCACCCACCGTGCACTACCTAAGCAGTGTCGCAAACTCTCGCATGCGTTAGTATCGCTTCCAATGGCTATTTACCTATTAGGTCACTCTCAAAATAATATATTTATTTATGACCCTAATAAAATTAGTTACCGATCAAAATAAATTCTTGGTCTAACCAAATAATAATCCAATTATCATTATGTAATATTTTGGTAATATAATAAATCTATTAATTCTTTACTCGGTCCGATGAAAGTCCAATGTGTATGACCTTATAGGATCCCAAAGTATTGAGCTATTAAGGCTTAGCCAATCCATGTTCTATAGGAATTATTGGCGCGAGTATCTGGACCATGAATAGAACTCAATTACCCTAAACGATTGTAGTACGCCTCTAACAAGGGTCTACCATCCCCCATTACTCGGAACGTCATTTATGCCTATGACTTAATCACGGTTAATGCAATAGTTGCCCAATGTAATGAATTCCTTCCATTCTTTAATATTAGTACCATCTGGTTTATTGGGTTCGGTCAAAGTGTTAACCACTGAGAGCGAGGTTTCTCCAAGCTATCCTAGTTATTTACTTGTTTACTGAAGTATATTACTTTGTACCATAATGTGTTTGACTAGAAACTACTTCTATCAAACACATACTCTGATCTGAGGTTTATAACACTCATCACTTCAATAAGTGGCCGAGTACAACTACTTAATATATCCAGAGCGATGGATTCTTTTAGACTACATAGCTTACCAACGTGCTATCATCATCATACCTATAATCACTCGTGACACCCTAAAATAATGAGTGTATAGGAATGACCCCAAATATAGCAATAGTACTGTACAAGGTAACTAGCATCTCAAGTATGAGGATATTCGCAAAGCTACGGCATAAAGATAAACAATAACACCTCGATATATGTACCAAGTGTTTATCTTATTACGGTCTCCAATATATCCACCAGATATATCCATGTGTCAATCTTAAGGCACCACCTTTAGTTATAGGTGATCAACTACTTGGACCCATTCCAAGAAAGTTGACCACATGCTAGTCTTATTGCTTCATCAATATCCTTTCTTGATGAAACTATGACTAGGGATAGTTTAGACATAATCATAATTGCATATGAAGCAGATCTCTCTAAGCGTAGTCCAACTACGATCTCTCACTTCATGGTATGATAAATGTCAAGGACTTTTGTATACAGATACAATGAATATATTTTAACCAATCATATATATGGACACATTGATATAAACAAAATATTAAATGCCTTTATTAATAAAATGAGCTATTCATACCACCTCATAATTAAAATATATCACCCTAATTGCCTTAATGGCATGCATAATATCTAACAAATAATTGGATCATTATTTGGTTATGCCAAGAATTTATTTTTTACAGGTAACTAATTTTAATAGGGTCATAAATATAATTTTGAAAAAGACCAAGAGGGAATTTTCCGAACGGGTTAGACCGAAAAAAATGTTGGACATTTTGGACTGCAAAATGGGCTGCGGGATTCATAATAAACTTGGAGCACTAAACCTTGGACCGTCAGCTCGTAAGTGCCGCGAAGCAGCATTCGTAAGAGCCCATGAGGCTAGGCTTGCCTGCGCTGCCATCGGCAGCGCCGGGCTAAGCTCAGCACGGGATTCCTCGAAAGATGGGTTTGCAAGAAATCTTGCAAGCCTAGCTTATGAGAAGCATACCATACGGAGCACACTGTGTGTAGGGGCCAAAGCACGGGGCTCCAAGCCGCTTGGGTCAACACTGTGTGTGGGATGTGCAACATTGAAGACGGGGGAGTAAATTTGCTCTTCCAAATATGTAAATCGGCTTCACCTGTTGGGAAACAATGATCCTAAAGAAGTAATTCCAATACAATCCGGATCAAGTTTGAAGAAAACAAGAACTATAAGGAATAAAACATGTAATCTTCTTAATCCATATTGAAGCATCAGGCCCGAAACAAGTCATCTGGACATTCATTTAAAACTACAAGTACCTAAGGACAAAATGGAAGCATTCGATTAAAGTTTGGAAAGGAAACAAACTTTAAACTGCTCAAGATAAGCATTCAAAAGAAGAACTGGTTGAAATAGCATCCGGATACAACAAGACAAATTCATCCGAAAGAGTCAGTTAACAAGATAAAGGGAAAAGTTTCAAAAATAACTTTTCCCTCCATCTTTATTGTCTAAAAGTCAAAGATCCCTTTCCTTTGTGAAAGATAAAAATGGCATCTAGCACACTTTTCAGAAAAGGACAAAAGGATTGACAAAGGAAAGAGAAAAGGTAAAAACCTGTTCTACCTAGACCAATAAGAAAGGCGTGTGAAGCACATACTCCGAATTTCTGGCATAAAAGTTGGTAGATCCCAAAAATGCAAGGAAAGCAATCACTGACATCTTTCAGGCCTCAATCCCAAGGATTCAATGGGACATTTAATCAGTCTAATGGATCGATCAACGGATCCGTAAGCCACAAATTACCTGATCAATGGTGAAGATTTAATTCAACTTCAACCACTCACAACGGCTACATCCTATAAAAGAGAAACTTCACAAGTTTAGAGAATTTGCTATTACAATCAGTGACATAATCCCTCCAAGAATCAAACCATTCTAAATCAGTTTGTTAGGATTCCCAAGTGAGTTATAAACTTGAAGAAATCCAAAAATAAAATTTTGAGAAAAACAAAGTGTAACATCTCATACTTGGGTGAGTATTGAGATTGGGATCTAGCTTAGATTGGTGCTTTAAGTGGAACTCTCTATAGGACTCGGCTTAGGTTTGGGTAGAAATCTTAGTGGTATATCCTGCTAAAGATAAGAGAACTCGGCTAGGAGTTGGTGCTTCTAGTGGTATATCCTACATCTGGAGACAAATTGTAAGGCTTGAAACCTATCAATTAGAAAGGAATCCACTAGTGAAAAAAATTGGATGAAGGAAACTCCAGGGACTAGAGTAGGTGGGGCCGAATGAGGATAAATTTACTGTGTTTGATTTTCTAACTCCTTACATTATTGCATAACATTTCCTAGTTGCATCATCCGGATCCATCATATCCAGAACATAATCAAACACGCTACACAAGACTTTTTAAAAGTCTGCTTATTTCTGCAAAGAGAGTCATTAACCCCCCCCCCCCCCCCCCCCCCCGCTCTAACCTTATTCAGACCCTCACAGGGACCAACATCTCCTTCCCCCCTTTTTAAATGCACCACAAGATCATTCGAGTCTTGAGTTTAGATTCCAATGTGTTATCTCTCGAGTTAACTTTTGAGCAAGTTCTTTTTAAGGAGCCTCAAATATTTTGAGGTACCTCTATTTAATATTTTTGTGTGGGTTTTGGAGTGGTCTAGCAGCTACTCAAAGCTCTGCGGTTCTTCCTCATTAGGAGGTTTCGGTTAGTGGGTTTGTATGGATACTCATAGAGGTTATCCTTCTCTTGGAGGCTTGTGTAAGGAGGTTCTGCTAAAGTAAGCTTCAACTGGTAAGTTTGCTTTCTTTCTCTTTTAATTATTAGGTCTTTTCTTTAGGCGTTTTTAGATTTAATAATTATTACACTTTAGGTTGTTTTACATGCTTAGTTTATTTTATGCTTATGTTATAGCTTAGAGTTATAACATGCTTAGTATAAAATATTTATGTTAGGATATAATTTAGAATTACGGTATGCCTAGCCTAGACATGTTAACCTAGGTTGAGAATTTATTTAGTAAAGGCTTTAATTGATTTATATGCAACTAATAGGAGTTCCTAGGAATAAGGGACAAAATTTTGAATTTTTTCTATGCTTGTTATGCATGTTCAAGGTGACCGTCAGTTCCTAACAGTAAAAGCTTAAAAGAAAGGGGTGCTCTAAGGTATTTAGTTGGAAAGTTTTCAATTTTACAGCAAAGAAATAAAGCACAAGAACGCTAAAAACTTTCCTCCACATGAATTCGCAATAGAGAACTTCTATGGTAATTAATGCCTAGCCCCGAGATCATATACTAACATCAAGAAGTCGTTTTAGCCCCTTAATAGCAAGGACGAAAATGAAAGGTGATAGCGAATCTCCTTGCTTTAACCCCTTCTGTAATCTAATTGGTTCACTTGGAGTGCTATTGACCAATATCAAGGTGGTGGAGCCTTTTCAGCAGTTTGATAGCCAAGAGATCTACTAAGCCTATGCTAAACATAACAGCATCAATGTATGCCTAGGATATGCTATCAAACGCTTTATAAAAGTTCAGCTTGAGGACCAAACATGATCGTCTCCTCGAATGGATAGAATGAATCACTTTTGAAGTTAGGAAGGCGTGAATGTTTCTATCTTTGATGAAGGCAAATTGATTGTCAGAAATCAGCGTTAGCATAGTAGGTTATAGACGGTTGGCCAAGAGTTATGCAATAATATTGTAGATACCATGGATCAAAGCAATAGGCCAAAAATTATCAAGTTGAGAGGAACCTGGCACTTTATGGATGAGCACTGTATGTGATGTTTTAATCGATGATGGCAGCCTCAATGTTGCATGAAATCAGTTCAAAAGAGTCATAATATCCCCTTTCAAAATAGCCCAAAATATTTGTAAAAGAAAAGGTTGAAACCATCCGAACTGGGTGCTTTATTTTTGTTACAAGAGCAAATCGTAGACCAAACCTCCTCTTCCAAAAAGGGGGCAATCAAAATAGTGTATGACGCAATTGTTACCTTATTATAATTGAGATTTCGTAAGGAAAAAGGCACAGTGACAGATGGCGAGAACAAGTCTAAGTAGAAGTCCCTAATTGCTAGAGTGCTGATAGGCAGATCATAAACCAAATTACCAATCACTTCCAATTAGGAGATTCTGTTGTTTCTAAAACAAGCCAAGGCAATGTGATGGAAAGAGGAGGAGTTTTCATCTCCTAATAAGGACCAGTTAACCGGTGATTGCTAATGTATAATACTCTCAACACTGCAATGATGCTGGAGAAGGATGGCTCAAGCATACAATAGCTCGAAAGAGACCAAAACGGATAAAGGCCAAATCATTGAACTAGAGGTGAGCAACAAAAATTTAGCCTCAAGGTCTTTGATTTTCTATTCTAGCTTGCCAAAATTCAAGGAATGTCATGCTTTGATCTGAGATCCCAATTATTGTAGTTTAAAAGAAATGTCTCTATCATGAAATAATCAACATATGCTCTCCCATTGAGAATAGGCAAATGGTAAAAAATCTGGGTGGTCCCACCAGAAATTTAAAGAATGAAATGGCTTTGGACTTGAGCTAATAGGTAAGTGTGAATGGAATAGAATTGGTAGGTGGTCCGATAACGTAGAATTAATAGTGGTGATTGACATTATTGGCCATAAATATGTTATTTCACACGAGTTAAGACCCTATCGATGCAAGAGTATGACTGATTATCAGACCAGGTATATTTGCAGCCATGTAAGGGGAGATCCAACAATTTGCTATCATTTACAAAGTCCCAAAAGCACTCAGCTGAAGGCAAAATTCTTCCGCTCAAATGTTCCGTAGAAAAAAGAATTTCATTGAAATCTCCACAAACCAGAATCCTCAGATGTTGCCGAATTATGGGGTGTAATTCCATCCATATTTGGTTCCAAACCATTGGGTCTGGTGATCCATAAAGTGCTAGAACATAAACATCCAAGAGATAGGGATTCAAACGAACTAAAACCCAATGCATAGAATAAGAGATGACCGTTCCCTGTAGTAAACTTGTGTTCCATGAAAATATAAGACCCCTGATAGACCTTGAGAGGGAGAGCAGTGAATATCAAAATCATTGTGTCCCCAAAATTTATGGGCCACCATGTGAGAAATTCCAATGGACTTAGTCTCATGCAAGACGAAAAAATGCAAATTTTCTCTTCTTATTTAGGAGCGTAAGAACGATTGTTTGGCACCATTAAGTGTACCACCTCGACAATTCTAACTGATGAAAGACAATGACACAATTAAAGATAAAAACCCTTGAAAGAGACGGGCTAGCAGGCCACGCAAGTATGGTCCCCTTATGCTTATCTTTGAAAAGGCCAATCATTTTACCAATCTCAAGAGTAAGTAGATTCTCATAAATACCAAATGCCCTATGAGTGAATTAGCACACAAAGCAATTCGTTTTTCAAACAAAGCTTGTGGAATTTTCATCGAAGTAATAAGGCAGTAGAGTTAACCGTGGATGTTGTCGCGATTCCTCCTACAACAGTAACATAAGAGGATTGATTAGGGTTAGGGTTTGATTTCCCTCAATTAGAGTTTTGCCAAGAAAAGCAGTGGCTTGCAAGAAACCCTCATGGCTGAACATCTATGCTATATTGATGTTGTCCAGAGATGAGGGCAGCACCGGCTTAAAGACATCGGCGACCATGGTGGTCGAAAAATAATGGAAAATTTGATCTAAATCAATTTAGGGTTTTGCCCTAAAGAAAATCGCTAGAGCTATCAATTTGTGTAAAGGGGTTTGTTATAATAGATATGCCACATATCTCTTTTCCTGGTTGGACATGCTTCCACCAAAAACCAGAGAGTGCCATTTTCAAAACATCCCAATATTCCATATCTCGGTATAACCTGAATAGACCGCCCCCAATAGGAGTCCAAACATATAGGTCCATCCAATCTCTGTCTAGAATCTCCATTAAACCCTGGGCTTGAGGAATATAATGTACAGGAATTCTTTTCTGAGGGCTGATTGTAGTGCTCAAAATCATCACTCAAGCTCTAGCTTGAGTAGTTTCTTATGTTACTCGAAGTCATAAAATACAACAACGGTAAAGCTGCTATATGCCAAATGGAGAGCGCGTATGCATTATTCACTACACAGGAATTTAAAGTGTCAATAATTGTACAATTGGTAGATCCACAAAGTGTGGGTCGGGATGACTAGAGATCAAATCTTGGCTCCTACAAAAACTCCTATTATTTCAAAAAAAAGTGTCAGCAATGGCAAAGACACGTTTTTGCAAAACAGTCAAACCACATGCAGTTAATATTCTTGCTACAGTATTCCATTAAAACTACTCTTTGACCAAAATATTAAAAATTAATGGATTTTGGTGATTGACCTATCTGAAAGCTTGGAAAGAGCTATTCAATGAAACCTTTGTTAGAACGATAGTGTGTATTTTTATTAGCCATATAGTGTAGTACTCGTGCAATGCACGAATATGTCATTTGTAATAAGTATATCAGTGAAAAGTTTATTTTGTAATATATATATATATATATATATATATATATATATATATATATATATATATATATAATAGAAAATAGAAAACATTAAAGCTAAAAAATATGTTATATCGTGTATCAAATTAAATTGAGAATACCTCTGTATATATAATATTTATAGCTTTATCTGTGACTTGTCCATCATCATCATAGACCCTAATTTTCAAACCCTCTCTTTTTATCACTCGGGATGGAGCTACATAAAGTTGTCCATGTGTGAACATGAGTCTTTTAAAAATTAATCTCACCTAAGAAAGTGATTGTCCTTGACTTTTATTGATAGTCATGGTAAATGAGAGTGCAAGTGGGAAACGCTTTCTATAGAATTTGAAAGGTAGTCGTGCATCAGATGGTGTTAATGTCATTCTAGATATGAGCACTTTTTCTCCAGCCTTATTTTCTGATAGAATCTTTGCTTCAATGATCCGATATCCTAGTCTCGTGACAATCAATCTCGTGCCATTACACAATATATCGTAATGTTTGACCTATACTCCTAAGTAGCATCACCGGCACACCCTCCTTCAAAGTGATTGAGTTATCTTTTTCCTTTTTCTTTAAGGATTAATGAACAGTTTAAAGAGAGAGGAAGATAAATAAGAGGAAGAAGAATAATTTCTTCTTGAATTATAGGGATTCCTTGTGCTTATCTTTAGACTAAATAATCATTAGAAATATATCTTTATATAAAAAATTTAATAAAATTTAAAATTTAAAGGGTGAGGAGTGGCACATAAGCGTATAAATCTCTCATAATTGTCAATTAAGCAATGTGTTAATTGAAGTTATATCCTAACTAAATTTAAAATTAAAGACTATATTACTTAAAGTTAGATATTTATGTTTTAAATAGATTTGAACCAAAATGTTAGAAGTCATAAGAATAACAATTTATATTGATGGACAATAAAATTTAGATCACATTAATTATTTACTTCCTTCACTTCAAAATAATCATCACTTTATCAATTTCTCCTCGTATTTTTTAAAAATTATTACTCCATTAAAATAATTAAATTATTTTTTACATTGTTATATTAGTTACAAACTCTATTTCTTCTTCAATATTGATTTTGGCTTATTGTGTTTTGGAATGGTCCAAATGTGTAGAACACTACTTTTAGGGTCCACAGAATTTTAGTTAAATTTATATCACATATAAAATCCAACTTCAGTTGCACCCTGATTGGGTTAATATCATCCAACGAATTATGTTTTTGCTTCAACATAATGAACACTCACACTTTTCTGCATTTATCTTTTAATTCCCTGTCAAATATTTGATGAGGAAGAAAGAGTCACATTAGTTATTAATAGAATCAAAATCAATAGAATTAAATAAAATATTTCATTATTATCCATAAGGAGTAATTACTATTATAAAATTTTAAAGAATAGATTTAGAAAATATATTAGTTGATAGATATACTTAATAGATAATTATAAAATTTGAATTCACTTGATCAAATAATTAAAAATATTTTATTATTATCCATAAGGAGTATTTATTATTATAAAATTCTAATTTTTTCTTAAATAGGATTATAATTTACACTTTTCTGCAGTTATCTTGTGATTTTCTATCAAATATTTGATGAGAAAAAGAGAGTTACATTAATTCTTAAATAGGATTATAATCAATAAAATAACATAAATAAAATCAACAACAATAAATTAAATTTTTAAAAAATAGATTTAGGAGATATATCAGTTGATAGATATACTTAATGAATAATTATGAAATTTGAATTCACTTGATTAAATAATTAAAAAATATTCCATTATTATCCAATATTATAAAATTCAAATTTTTTCTTAAATAGGATTATAATCAACAGGATTAAATAAAATTAAGAACAACAAATTAAATTTTAAAAAATAGATTTAAGAGATATAGTTTTAAATAGATTTGAACCAAAATATTACAAGTGATAAGGATAACAAAAAAAATGAAAAGGTTAAAATAAGAATATTTAACACCTGTTTAAAAAGAAACAATCCAACAATACAAAATAAATAATACATAACACCTAATAATAATTCTGCCTAGTTTAACAAAATTTTAACAAATAGTAATCTTTCTTTAAAAAGAGATACATATCAATTATTATTCTCCTTCTTAATCCTTATCCATTTTGCTCAATTGATCGAAAGTTGTACATTATCTTCATCTATCAATATCGAGGGTGTCGGAGTTTCATTTATTAGCTCTACAAATGTGACAGGAGAATTGACCTCATTCTCTGATATTGAATCCTGCCAAACAAAAATAAATAAATAAATAAAAGACCTAATTCAAATCATAGTAGATAATGAATCATTTGTACTTATAATATAAATGTTAGAAGTGCCTTGAAATTTTCATTTGCTCTAGAAATTTATCAACATCGAAATTTGGACATATTGTAAAAAAATTTTAAAGTTAAAATATATATGAACTAAAATGCAAATAATATAACGTACTGTTATAGGATTAGTAGATTCAATATAAGTTAACGGAAATGCGAACACCGATAAGCTGAGTAGTGCGGAGCATTGTCCTTTAAAGATACTTGTAGTTCCTTCTAGGAATAATTAACTTCTTCCATCAGAATGACTGGAACATGAACAAAAACTCGAATAATATATCCAAAATGGTAGAAATACAAAAACAATTAGATGTGATTAAGAGAGAAAGACAAATGAAGTAGAGAAGGTAGTGAATAGTTTTTATGTGTTAAAAACAATAAGATGGTCAGCCTTATATGGGACCATAAACACCTGTTGCCAAAGGTTTAAAAGATAATTAAGGAAAAAAATACTTGATTTTCGGAACCAAAAACATATGCTTATTGACCAAGCAAATATTTATGATGGTCATTTATTTATTGCGATAATAATGGAAATTTTTTAATTATATCACTTGATCAAATATTTAAAAATATTTCATTATTATCGATAAGAAGGCGTAAGTACTATTATAAAATTAAAATTTTTTCTTTAATAGGTTTATAATCAACAGAATCAAATAAACTCAAGAACAACAAATTAAATTCTATAATATGATTATAATTAAAAGAATAGAATTAAATAAAATCAAGAACAACAAATTAAATTTTTAAAAAATAGATTTAGGAGATATATTGGTCAATCAAATAATTAAAAATATTCTATTATTATTCATATGAAGGAGTAAGTACAATTATAAAATTTAAATTTTTTCTTATATAGGATTATAATATATAATTTTCTCAAGTAATCTTGTAATTCTCTGTCAAATATTTGATGAGAAAAAAGAGTCACATTAATTATTAAATAAGATTATAATCAATAGAGTCTTATTTTTTAAAATTTAATTTGTTGTTCTTGATTTTATTTAATTCTGTTGATTATAATCCTATTTAAGAAAAAATTTCATATTTTAAACTTTAATTAGCAATTAATTAAATACACGGATTTTTTGACATATATAATTGGTGAAATTGTCAGCCATGAATTTTTTGACGGATTATAATCCCATTTAAGAATTAATACGGCTTTTTTTCCTCATTAAATATTTTATTTTATTGTTGTTGTTGTTGTTGTTGTTAGTTAGTTAGTTTAATTTTAATTTTAATTTTAATTCATTCAGTTTTATATTTTGCTATTGTTATGATTATTATGAATATAACTGAAATATAACCTTTATTGTTTTTATATATTAATTTTTTTATTTTGTTGGAAAACTATGATCTGGACCACAAACTAAACTAAATTATCTTGATTAGGTTTGAAAGAAACAAAAACTTAAAATGGAAACATCCAGACAAAGATCCAGCTACAAAGTTGTCCATTGAAGATGTCAAATACCTAAGCACATGGAATCATCAAAATAAAGCTTGGAAAGGAAACAAGCTTTAATTCCTCAAAAACAGAATCCGGAAGAGCTGATTGCTATATCTCTGGAAAAGACAGATCCGGAGAATATGAGTCTAAAGACATCCGGAAGACTCATGCTTGAACACAATGGGAAAAGTTTCAAAGATAGCTTTTCCCTCCACCTTTTGGTCTATAAAGTCAAAGATCCTTTCCCCAAGACAAAGACAAAATGACAGCTTGCATTTTTCAGAGAAAGGAAAAAAGGACTGACACCGGACTGAAAAAGCTGAAAACCTTTTTCACCTAGACCAATAAGGAGGCGCGTGGAGCTCACACCAAAAAGCTAATGGTGTAAAAGTTAGTGCATCACAAAATGCCAAGTAAAACGATAACTGACAACTTTTTCAGCATCAATCCCTAGGATTTAAACGGGTCAAATTATAGTCTAACGGATTGATCAACGGTTTTGAAAGCGCCACCTATAACCTAATCAAGGGTGAGGATTTATTACAAGTTCAACAACCCACAACGGCTACATTTATGGTGGAAGCCTATAAAAGGGAAACTTCACCAAATGAGAAGGATGGCTCTCTGATTGACAAAAACAAGTATCAAAGAACAAGCATTCAATCAGCTTACAAATCCCTCCAAGAATCAATTAAATTACACATCTATTGTAAGACTTCCTAAGTGAACTATAAACTTAAGGAAATCCAAAAACCAAAACCTTTGTGAAAAACAAGCGTGTAAGAATCTTCAACTTGGGTGAGTTGTGAGATTGGGATACAACTTAAAGTTGGTGCTTTGAGTCAGAACTCCCTATAGGACTCAGTTTAGATTCCAGGTAGAAGTCTAAGTGGTATATCCTACTAAAGACTAAAGGACTCAGCTAGGAGTTGGTGCTTCTAGTTGTATATCCTACATTCGGAAGGGGTTACCATCCGGAGATAAATTGTAAGGCTTGATTCCTGATAGTTAGGAAGGAATCCACTAGTTTAAAAGCTCAAAGGAAGGAAACTCCAGGGACTGGAGTAGGTGGGGCCGAACCAGGATAAAAAAACTTCTGTGTTTGATTTCTCTAACTTTTACTATTTGTATTATATTGTCATATTTGCATCATCCGGATCCATCATCCGGTTCATTATCAAACACGCAATACTAAGACTTTCTAAAGTCTTTACATTTCACAAAAAGGGGTCATTCACCCACCTCTGACCTTATAAAGACCCTCACAGGGACCAATAATTGGTATCAGAGCAAGTGCTCAAACTAGAGATCTAACAATCTCGAGCTTAAGGTCCATATATCTTGATTCACGTATTAGAATGAGTTTCCACAACTCACAACTCCTTCCCGAGGGTATGTCTGTTACCTGTCCTCCACTCTTCATTAGTGAACACTACACATTCTAGAAAAACTGGATGAAGAACTTCATCCAGTCATAAAGTATGCAAGCATGGTTAGTTATTAAAGATGGTCCATATGAGCTTACATATGAAGTAGAGGATATGATTACCCAAAAGCCATCAAGTATGTGGGATGAGAATAACTTTAAAAAATTGTGTGAAAACGCAAATGCTATTAACATGTTTCATTATGCTCTTAGTGCAGCTGAATTCAATAGGATATTCGTATGTGAGACCATAAAAGAAATTTGGGAGAAGTTGGAGGTAACCTATGAAGGAACCACCAAAGTAAGAGAAGCTAAGCTTGATCTTCTCCAACAAAAGTTTAAATCCTTTAAGATGGAGCCGAAATAATCAATCAGCAGCATGAATACTAGATACACTAATCTAGTGAATGAAATGAAGAGGCTGGGAAAGGAGATTCCAGAAGTAGAAATGGCCAAGAAAGTGCTTCGGAGTCTCACCAAGGAGTGGGACAATAAAAAGACTACCATTGAGGAAGCTTATGACTTAAACTTTTACAGTTATAATGAACTCATTGGTAATCTTCTAACCCAAGAATTGTCCTTGGAGAGATATAGCCAATAAGAAAAGAAGCCTGGGGAGAAAAAGAAGGTCATTGCACTTAAGGCAGAATCAATCGGATTAGCTTCATCCGAAGAGGAAGAGCAAATCAATGAATCAATGATCACCAAAGATCAACTTGCTCTACTAACTAGAAGGCTCAACCGATTCATACAAAAGAAAGATAAAAGGAAATCAAGAAAGTATGAATCCCAAAACCAAGAGAAGGAACTTCTAGAAGAGATAGGCCTAGAAGAAATTCAAAAGAAAAGAAGGATCTGGAGAAAGAAGCTGAATGTTTTGAATGTGGTGAGAAAGGCCATTTCAGAACAAAATGTCCCAAGCTTAAGAGAACTAAGAATTTCAAAAAGAAGGCAATGGTTGCTACTTATAGCAACATTGAAGAAAGTAGTTGCTCATCTTCAATAGAAGAAGAGGAGACTGCAAATTATGCATTCATGGCTCTGACTAATCTGGAAGCAGAGCAATCTAGAAGGAACGCCTTCAAGCAAGAAATAGTGCAAATCGAAGAATCAGAATCAGATACAGCAAACACTGAGGCAAATTCTTGTTCTAATTCTGCTTCTAATCTTGACCTTGCAAAAGCTCTTTCTATTGTTATCAAAGGTGTAAAGAAGAATGCGAAAGCAATCAAGTCCCTTAAAAGAGCAGTAATGGAGTTGGCAGAAGATGCTGAAAAATGGCACAAGACATTAATCTAGTTAAAGCAACCAAGCATATTGATGTTGTAAAGGAAACACTTCCTGAGGAATCAAGTCCAGATCCTAAATGCAAATGTAATGGAACTGGATAGAGAAATCAATCTATTAAAGGAAGCATCCAGAAAGAGGGCAGAGACAAAGGCTCTAAGAAGAGATAATCCTTCTCCTACTCAGAACAGATTTCAAAGGACTCCTAATCAAAAGATGAAGGAAGCTATCAGGCAACCACAAGCTCAAAGATATACTATTGCTTAAAAGGGAAAGGCTAAGGTAGCTTACAACCAACAGCCTATCAAACAAAGAAGAAACCATGGAGGAGAAATTGCACCTCCAACCAGCTTCCGGATTAACACCGGACCATCCACCAGTGTTCAAAAAGCTGGGTATAAAGGCAACTATAGGAAAAAGGATCTAGAGAAGATCAGTGAGAAGTAAAAGCAAAACATACTTATTTTAGGGTGCAGGTTTTGTAGGAAAATTAATCATATTACTATATCATGTAGATTAAAAAATGGTTATTATGATGTTTACCCTTGGCCTAAGATGGTTATTAACTCGAGAGGACCCAAATCTGATTGGGTAGCCAAACCCACTTGATCTGTTTTGCAGGTATGCCTTAGATCCACAGTAGATCAACACACATGATTTATTGATAGTGGATGCTCAAGGCATATGATAGGTGATGAGAAGGCCTTCCTCACATTAACCCGGAAGAAGGGAGGCTAAGTAATCTTTGCAGACAATCAAAAGGGACAGATCATTGGTCATGGAACCATTAGATCTGAGTTAAAGATAGAAAATGTCTCACTGGTTGATGGACTAAAATTCAACTTGCTAAGTGTGGCCCAACTCTTTGATAAAGGAAGAAAAGTCACATTTGATTCTAGAGGCAGTTCAATTTAAGATAGTAAGTCAAATCAACTCATTCTTTATGCACCTAGAGTAAATAATGTCTATTCTGTAAACATTAAAAATAATAAAAAGAATATCTGCTTGGTTTCCAAAGAAGAAGAAGCATGGCTAAGGCACTGGAGGTTAAGACATGTCAGCATGAACCTCCTGTCCAAACTAGCCAAAATGGAATTAGTAGTGGGTTTGCCTAAGGTTGCTTTTAATGAGGATCATCTATATACTACATGTTAATTAGGTAAATAGCATAAGAAAAGTTTCCTTTCCATCTCATACATTCCCTCCAAAAGAGTACTTGATCTCCTGCATATTAATCTCTTTGGTCCAATCAAACCATTGAGTTTAGGTAGAAGAGAATGCACCATGGTCATTATAGATGATTATTCTCGATATACCTAGGTTCTCCTGCTAGCAAGCAAGGATGAAGCCTTTGACCAATTCTCCAAAGCATTCATCCGGATAGAAGTAGAACAGGGCATAAGCGTTGCACGCATCCGGAGCGATAATGGTAGAGAATTCAAAAATAAGCATTTTGTTGATTTTTGTAACTCCAAGGGCGTTGAACATAACTTCTCTGCCCCTCACACTCCTTAATAGAATGGAGTTGTTGAGAAAAAGAACAAGATTATAGTTGAGATGGCTAAAACAATGCTCAATAAAAATTGTTTGCTAAAATACTTTTGAGGAAAGGCCGTGAATACAACATGTTATATCCTAAATAGAGCTCTCATTAGAAAGACTAGAGAAAATACCCCATATGAAATCTGGAAGGGAAGAAAACCTAAAATTGGGTATTTTAAAGCATTTGGATGTAAATGCTACATCCTTAATGATAGAGAGCAACTAGGGAAAATTTGATCCTAAGTCTGATGAAGCAATTTTTCTTGGCTACTCAACATATAGTAAGGCTTACAGAGTGTTTAATAAATGAACCCAAACTGTTGTTGAGTCAATACATGTAGATTTCAATGAGACTAACACTATAGGAAAGAAAATCTACACTCTGGAAGATCAAGTTCCAGAAGCTGAAAAATCAGGAGAAAAGAAGGAAGCAGGAATTCCTGATTCATTTCAAATCAAGAAGTACAAAGAGGAAGATGAAGGAATATCATTTGATTCAGAGTTACAATAAGTTAATCTGAACCTTTAGAGATTGATTTTAATGAAGGCCAAGAAGGAGTGGTTGAAGCTGAAATAGAGCAAGTCCTAGTTTAACATGAAGGCCTAAAAAGAGAGATCCAGACCCATAGAGATCATTCTATTGAAAATATTCTGGATGATGTTCAGAATCCAGTAAGAACCAAAGGTTAGCTCAACCGGATGATGAGCCATGCTACTTTTGTTTCTCTCATAGAGCAAAAGAAATTTCAAGATGCTAGAGGTGATGAAAGCTAGATGATAGCAATGCAGGAAGAGCTATATCAATTTACCAGGAATAATGTTTGGGATCTAGTACCACCTCCTAAATGAAAATCAATCATTGGCACCAAATGGGTGTTCCAGAACAAGCTTGATAAATCCGGAGTGGTGGTGAGAAATAAGGCAAGATTAGTTGCCTAAGGCTACTACCAGTGAGAAGGAATTAATTTTGAAGAAACCTTTGCTCCTGTAGCAAGGTTGGAAGCAATCCGGATCCTATATACTTTTGCATCATTCATGGGGTTCACATTATACCAAATGATGTCCAAAGTGCATTTCTAAATGGCGTTACTCAAGAAGAAGTCTATGTTAAGTAACCACCTGGATTTGAAGATCCAAAGCATCTGGATCATGTCTACAAGCTGAAGAAGGCCCTCTATGGATTAAAGCAGGCACCCAGAGTATAGTATGAGAGACTAACCTCATTTCTCATATCAAAGGGTTATATCAGAGGTAGAGCAGACACCACTCTCTTCATTAAAAAGAAGAAGAATGACATCATTTTAGTCCAAATCTATGTGGATGATATCATTTTTGGAGCCACTAATGATAAGATGTGTGAAGAATTCAGCTCTCAAATGCAAAGGGAATTTGAGATGTCCATGATGGGAGAATTAAATTTTTTCCTTAGTTTACAAATCAAGCAAGGTCCGGATGGGATTTTCATCAACCAATCAAAGTACACCAAGGAGATCTTGAAGAAGTTTAAAATGGACAAAAGCAAGCCTATGTTCACTCTAATAGGATCAGATACAGTCCTATCTAAGGATTGTGAAGGAGAGGATGTTGATCAAAAGCTCTATAGAGGGATCATTGGCTCACTTCTATACTTGACAGCTAGCAGACCTGACATACACTATGCAGTTTGCTACTGTGCAAGGTATCAAGCCACTCCTAAGGATTGTCATCTTAAAGTAGTTAAAAGGATCCTTAGATACCTCCTAGGTACCACTAAAGTTGGGTTATGGTATCCTAGTAATGGAGATTTCACACTCCAAATCATTGATGCAGATTATAGCAAAGATACTTTTGAGAGTAAGAGTATATCCGGAGGCTGCCATTTCCTTAGAGATTGCTTAGTATCATGGTATAGCAAGAAGCAAACTTCAGTTATCTTATCCACTATAGAAGCAGAGTATATGGCAGCTAGAAGTTGTGTTGCTCAACTCCTATGGATCAAGCAACAACTTGAAGATTATGAAGTTTAATCCAGATGTATGGAGGTGATATGTGATAACAAAAGTGATAATGATGTGTCAAAGAATCCAGTACTCTATAGCAGGATGAAGCATGTCAACATAAGGCACCACTTCATCAGGGATCATGTGATGAAGAAGGATGTTGCATTGGTATACATTCTAACCAATGAGCAGAGAGCTGATATCTTTACTAAGCCATTAAGTAAAGATCAATTTAGAAAGCTGGGGGAGTCAATTAGAATGTCAAATCCAATTTAGGGAGAATCCGGAAGACAGCTTTAAATTAAGCCGAATCCTAAGCAGAAAACTCATTCCAAAAAACAAGGAGTATTGGGAGGAGGTCTATTCTGGAAGATTGCCATGTTAGCCAACAAGAATGACATATGGCGGTAAAAGCGCCTAAAGGTAACAGTTACTTTTTGAATTTTAAAAGTCCACTGGTTGTTACACGCGAGGTAAATACGATAATTATTTCAAACTTAAACCGTTCATATTCTCCAGTTAAACTGAATTTACCTCTCTCCTCAAAATCTGACTGTCATGTCATCAATCTAGCTAAAATAGTCGGAGTCCGGATTACCAAAATACCCTCACTTTGAAAATTCTATATAAACCCCTCAAAATCAGCCTTCTTCTTCACGCGAGCAACTAAGCACTGTTACTCTGCAAAAATCAAATCTCAACCCTAATTCCTTCAAACTCTAAACTTGAAATGGCCGCAATTATTAACCAAGAAACCCAAAATTTCCCTACCCGAAACCTATTCTCCAAATCCGACCTAAAAGATGATGAATTTGAGCCATCAAAACTCAAACCCAGCAACTAAATAATCCCCACAGATTTTCTGGGAGACAATCTACTCTTTGAGACAACTCCATTCTGCACTCTTACTAATGATCAAAATTTAAAAGATTTTCTCAAAATCAACTGCCCAACATATCCGGAGCTAGTCAAAAAATTTTATGATAACCTTCAAGTCCACAAGGAGCTTGACGCCCTTCGATCTAAGGCTCAAGGGAAAGAGATCACCATCACCCCTAATTTTTTTAAGAAAAACTCAATATGAAAAACTCTAGACTGGAATTGCAAACAGATGGAGATGAAGCAAAAGTAGAATATAATCTAAAGCTCTGGCTACATCCCAACTACTTTGGGATAAATTCTCCACCTACTACCCAAAAACTCCCCAGACTTCTCCAGCATGCGATGGTAAAGCTTATTCTGACCCTCAAGGATCCTTGACAATAGTTTCTTCACTACAACATTACATCCTTCAACACTGGGTTGGTTGGTACTGATTATAAGGTACCTTAAGAACCATATTAACACCCACGAGGTTGTAATCACCCGGATCATCCTAGTTAATGGCGTAAATCTAAATGGGTTCCATGCTGAAAATGGAAAGGAATTTGTAGAGAAGAATTTTAGGAGACTAACATTTAGAGAAGAATGGAATGAGGAGAAAGCAAAGAATCTAAGGGATAATAGAAGGAACAAGGCCTGGAAGATTGCTAATCCGAATGTCCTTGCCCCTACTCCCAAAAAGGCCAGAACACAGAAATTGAAAGCAGTATAGCTATTAGCCTAGGTTTCGATAGAAGAAGTGAAAGATAAAGATCAGTAGGCAATTTCCCATCTGCTAAAGAATTCCCCAGTAAAGTAAAAGCCAAGGGGAAGGCTGATCAAAACTGCTGACCTTTTGAAAAAACTAGTATGTGATTAGGAGGTAAGGGAAACAATTGCAGTCACCACAGCTGCAATCAGAAAAATTTACCAACAAGGGTAAAAGAGAAAAGCCTCTGAATTATTGAAAGGGGGAGATGGGTTGGAAGAGGAAGAAACAGAGGATGATATACCTGCACCCAAGAAGCAGCTCACCCTAAAGGGGTGTACCTTTGATGAAGCACTCAAACCCTAGAAACACCAAAAGAAACCTGCTAAAAAGGCAACCTCCATTATAATTGATGAGGAGCCTGCAAAAAGAGTTATGGTAGAGGAATTGGCTAGAGCAAAAGGATTAAAAGGGAAGAATGTGCCCGAAAGCAATGAGGACATCCTTCCGGAGGATCCTCAATATGAGGAAATGATGGCATCTGTGGAAGACAATTATAGGGCCAATAATCTATCCATTGAAGGTCCTAGGGGATCTTCTTCTCAACCAATCCTAGTAGACTCAAATGCCATATTTGAGCTCTCAAAAATTCTAGAATTTGAATCCTACAATTTCAAGCCTCTCACAATGCGTCTTTCAAAAAATATGCTAAGTTCGAAAGCTAGAAACCCCACTGAAGTAAGTCCTGAAAAGGTAGTAGGAGAGGGCATTAAGGAAAATACCAATGCGCTTGGGGGAGATATTATAAGTCATGAAAAGGCAATTATAGGAATGACTAAGGTCAGTTCCAGTCATTCGGGGGTTGTGGTGGAAGATGAAGCTATAAATGATCAAGTCCAGCTATCATCTGCTGAGATAAATTCTATCTCAGAAAATATTATTGTTAATACTGATGATATTACTGCTGTTGAAATAGCAATTGCAATAAAGGACAACTTGGATATACAAGTATCCAAGGAAGATGTGCCCAACTCAGATAATTCCATTCTGAAGGAGAGACTATATCTGGGATCCAATGAGCATACTCATAGAGTGGACTCAACGGGTGAGGCAAGTCCGAAGGATAGGTTGGAGGAAAGGCAAGAAGATCAAGAGGAAAATGAGAAAGAGTCAGAACCTGAACACTCCGAAAGCAGCTCCAGATCCGAAGATGAATCTTCAAGCTCATCTGATAGGGAGGTATTCCCTTCCAAGGTTAGCCCAATGAGAGTGCCTGCAAATAACACAATTAAATCCAAAGTCTCTGTAGTACTTCATTTGCTTAAGGAAGCTACTCAGGAAGAGAATAAAGAGGGTTATGTCAAACAGAGTCTCCGGACCATTTGCACCCATCTTCGAGGAGTTGAGAAAGAGCTGCTAAGATAGGCTGCTTATAAAGAGATGAAGAAAAAGTTGGATAAGATCAAGTTATCAGTGAAAAATATAGAAAAAAAAGTCTTGGATTTCCCAACTCCAGGAGCAATTACAAAAGCCTTTCTCTCCTATATCACTCCAGTTCTAAATGCGCTTAAAGAGAATGGTTCCACAGCAAATCGGACTGCTAAACAAGCCAAAATAGTGGCTTTAAATAACTGTAGAACTGTGCTTGACAAGATCACATCATCCTCCTCTGAGGAAACTGAAGAGCTTAAGGCTTATCTAGATTCCAAGTTTGGAAACTTGTCAAAATTCATGACTGAAAAAGATCCCTCTCCTGCCATCAAAGATTTGGGTGTAGACTAGCAAGTCACCCAAGAAATGCTGGTGCACTTCATAGAAAAAATTCTTGCCAAATTCAAGGAGAAAATTTTGGATGATATGGGTGATGAACTATAGAGTCATATAACCGGACTAGAAAACCAAATAAGTGATTGGAAGGCATCCATCTCCAAGGAACTCTCTCTCCAGTCTGAATCACTGCATAATATCCGGAGAGGGCTTAGTGAAGAAATAACCTTACTCCAAACCAGACTAAATAACCTGTCAATATCTGGATCTTCTTCCCTTGCCATTCTAGAAAGCTAGCTCCTTTCGGTATTCTATAATCTTGTCCAAGCAATCGGGGACTCCGGATTCTTTGGCCAAAAAGGTATGACAACTCTTTTAATGGTACTCTTCCATTACTATGATCCAAAAGATCATGAGTTTATCCTGCGCATTCATCCTTCCTTCAAGCAGTCATATGATAATCTGAAGAAAACCATCCGGCCTATTATCTCACTCCTCCAATACTTGACAAAATCATTGAAGAAAGGTCCAAGGGGAGTGCTGATTATGCAATCTATTCAAATGCTTGGCAAGTAGCTTGGGAAAATAAGTCATACATGGTAATAGGCCCCCAAGCTAGAAATAAAAGGGGGAGAAAAGCATACAAGAGCATGAATCCGACAAAGGAAAGGAGAAGGAGGGAAGTTCATCCGAAAGGAATATCTGAATTAGACTAGTTATCAATACTTGTAAAATTTTATAATAGCAAGATTCACTATTATATATTTCTGTAATCTATAATCTCAACTTCATTGATATTAACTATTGTTAACAGTAGAAGTATATATATATATTGAAATATCTAATTCTCAAAATTTGCTTCTACAAGTACAATCTGCAATTATACTAAAACAAACTTAGAAGCTAGAATTGAAAAACTTTGGGGGAGCTAGGATGCTAGAATTATGGGGGAGTAAAATATGTAAATGTCTAAGTATTAAAAATCATACTTAGTACATATATATTCCATTCCCTTATGCTTAGTTTTTGTTTCCATCAAATGGGGGAGATTGTTGGGAAACTATGATCAGGACCACAAACTAAACAAAATTATCCAGATCAGGTTTGAAAGAAACAAAAACTTAAACTATGTAAATCGCAAATCCAAATGGAAACATCAGACAGCTACAAAGTTATCCATTAAAGACATCAAATACCTAAGCACATGGAATCATCAGAATAAAGCTTGGAAAGGAAACAAGCTTTAATTCCTCAAAAATAGCATCTGGAAGAGCTGATTGTTATATCTCTGGAAAAAGAAAGATCTCGGAGAATATGAGTCTAAAGACATCCGGAAGACTCATGCTTGAAGATAATGGGAAAAGTTTCAAAGATAGCTTTTCTCTCCACCTTTGGATCTATAAAGTCAAAGATCCTTTCCCTAAGACAAAGACAAAATGACAGCTTGCATTTTTCAGAGAAAGGACAAAATGACTGACACCGGAATGAAAAAGCTAAAAACCTTTTTCACTTAGACTAATAAGGAGGTGTGTGGAGCTCACACTAAAAAGCTAATGGTGTAAAAGTTGGTGCATCACAAAATGCCAAGTAAAACGATCACAGACCACTTTTTCAGCATCAATCCTTAGGATTCAAACGGGTCAAATTATAGTCTAACAGATTGATCAATGGTTTCGAAAGTGCCACCTATAACCTGATCAAGGGTGAAGATTTATTACAAGTTCAACAACCCACAACGGCTACATTTATGATGGAAGCCTATAAAAGGGAAACTTTACCAAATGAGAAGGTTGGTTGTCTGATTGACAAAAACAAGTAACAAAGAACAAGCATTCAATCAGCTTACAAATCTCTCCAAGAATCAATTAAATTCCACATCTGTTGTAAGGATTCCTAAGTGAATTGTAAACTTAAGGAAATCCAAAAACCAGAACCTTTGTGAAAAAAAAGAGTGTAAGAATCTCCAACTTGGGTGAGTTGTGAGATTAGGATACAACTTAAAGTTGGTGCTTTGAGTGAGAACTCCATGTAGGACTCAGCTTAGATTCAGGGTAGAAGTCTAAGTGGTATATCCTACTAAAGACTAAAAGACTCAGCTAGGAGTTGGTGCTTTTAGTAGTATATCCTACATCCGGAAGGGGTTACCATCCGGAGACAAACTGTAAAGCTTGGTTCCTGCCAGTTGGAAAAGAATCCACTAATTGAAAAGCTCGGAGGAAGGAAACTCCGGGGACTGGAGTAGGCAGGGCCGAACCAGGATAAAAACCTTCTGTGTTTGATTTCTTTGACTTTTATTATTTGCATTATATTATCATATCTGCATCATCCGGATCCATCATCCAGTTCATTATCAAACACGCTACACTAAGACTTTCTAAAGTCTTTACATTCCACGAAAAGGGGTCATTTACCCCCCCCCCCCCCCTCTGACCTTATAAAGACCCACATAGAGACCAACATATTTTGCTTTTATTCATTAAAAAATAATTAATAATTTATTTGTTATTAATACTGTTTGTAGTTAGTTTTTATCATTTATTATCCATGATAAGTAACATTAATTAGTAATCTATATATGTAAAAGGTATAAGTATAAAAATCTTTTAAAAGATATAAGAGTAAAATAGTCTTTTAGGACTTCATTGATTTTATATATATATATATATATATACATATTTGTTATCTATCTTTTATTCATTAAAAAATAATTAATAATTTATTTGTTATTAATATTGTTTGTAGTTAGTTTTTATCATTTATTATTAATGGTAAGTAAAATTAATTAGTAATTTATATATATAAAAAGTACAAGGATTAGAAGATATAAAGGTAAAATAGTCTTTTAAGACTTCATTGCTTATATATATATATATATATATATATATATATATATATATATATATATATATATATATATATATTATGTTTGTTGAATATGATTATTCATGCAAAATCGAATGGATATTATAGAAATGATTATGGAAAAAATATGAAAGTTAATTGTTCAAAAAACTTTGGTTGGTAAAAATATATATAAAGCAAAGTAATGAGCTTCATTTGTGTCCTTGATATATATATATGAGAAGTAGTCTAAGTTAACTACGAGAAAATTGAAGAGCACAGTCTTGATTTCTAGCGTTTTTAAAGGATGGCCAATGATATTAATAGAAATATATAAAATGGATGCGTATATATATAAATGTTACGATATGAAATTGAGAATGAGAAAGTCTTGAAAGTTAAGAAATGGAGAAAAGGATGATTGTTGTGGTGTTATTCATTATTTGTTTTACTGATTTTGTAAAAGCGGACAATCCTGTAGAAAAGCTGCTTGAAATAGCAGCATGTAACAAATGTTCTGCATCTTGCGAGAAGAACTGTTGGAACAGACGAAAGGAGTATACACGCGAAGACGATCTTGATTGTGATACCAGATGCGGCTCGATGAGGTAGTATTTTCTTCATTCTTCTCTCTTTATAGTAAGTTCTTTTTAAAATCCATGATATAATTATATATAATTCAACCTGTATTTTGTGTTTGCAGGTTATTTATGATACAGAACTTCAATGTATCTTTTTTTGAAGATTGATTTTTAGTTTTTTTTCATTTTTAGTTTGCCGTTTTTTCGTTTTATTTTCTTTTCTGTTTACTTGTACGCAAAAAATAATGATATACATTTTAACGAGGAGATCAATACTCCTTTCATTTTTCTGAATATTCTTTGTCATCTTTCTTTTCAGATACAAATCGTCATTGAGTTTACTATTATCAACTACTCTAAGTTAGGTTTATATTATTACGGCTGTCAAGTCACTTTTGCTTCTATTGCTGCTAAATGATTTTTATAGACATGCGTGGCACAATTACACAACGCCTAATCAAGAAAACGAAACTCCCGCAAGATTTTGTAAAAGAATAGAAAGGGAATCCAAAATAGTTTAGGCAAAACATCGCAGCCCATGGGTAAATGAGTTGTAGTGTTGTTATCCGTGAAGCCAGCAAGCCTACATATTTGAACATATATGTGAGGTTAAGCCCTCGTAACACAACATGTTAACTTGTGTTAAAATTTGCTTGAGAAGTTGTGATAATCATAGTTGTCAAATCGAGAATTAAAATCCAAAATTTGTGAATCGTGAATCGCAAATCGAATTGAATCATAAGATTCCGCTTTAAGTTCATAAAATTGCAAAAATAAAATATTTTACAGTTAAACTTCATATATTCTTAATTATTTTTGGCCTAAAAATGTAATTTAATAAAAAGGCCAAACGCATTTAAAACCCCCTTGGCACGTTTTGTCACATGTCACCCCAAACTTTCAGCGTAATGACTCTACACTCTTAAGTGGCAAAACTGATACAATTTGCCCTCTCAGTGCCACGTGTCAATTTCTGGTTGCTTTGACTTTTCAAAAATTTAATTTTTTAGATTTTTCTCTTTTCAATCAGAAGTTGACATGTGGCATGAGGGGGCAAACTATATCTGTTTTGCCAACTTTAAGGGGTAAAGTGATGACGTTGAAAGTTAGGGGTGACATGTGATAAAACGTGCCAAGTTAAGGGGGCTTTGGATGCGTTAAGCCTAATAAAAAAGATCAAATTAACTAACATATACCCAAAATTTAAATATAATACGAGAATAATCATAATAAACCGATTCACATATGTTGTAAAATAAACTAACTCACATTTAATATATATATGAATTAATTAATTATTAATTTATAATATCAATTATGTAACATACTATACTAAATCTTTACTAGTATATAGCATGTTACGAAAACTATAATATTTTTATATAAAAAAATAATGTTAACAATATAATGTATAAAGAAAATCATTGAATTAAGTTAAAATGAGAAGATAGAGGGACACATGTGGGGGTGAGTTTGTTAGTTAGAGTTAATTACAGACTATCGTAAGTACTGGTATTGAGCCACTCAAAATTTAAAACAACAAACTATCCAATTTTCTAAATAAAAACAAACAGAAAGAGGGGGAGGATTGTCTTGTTCAACCTCTCTATCTGTATGGGAAGATGATTTGGTTTCAAAATTGCATGAAAGAAGGCCTACAATAGAAAGTTTTGACGGAAAGATGGGATGAAGTTCTCATCATCTTCAAGAATATGCTCCTTATATTCCATCTCATCAATTTCTTCTTTTTTTCAGGTTGGTTCATTCCATTTCATCAATTTCTTCTTTTTTTTTTAGATTTGTTCAAGAACCGATGAAATCTGTCAATTCACCTCCGATTCATGTGATTCACTTCCTATTCAGGGTGGATTTCGATTCACACCATAGATTCGAATCTATTTTGGGGTGAATCAAACTGAATCGTATGATTCGTATCACAATTTTGATAAGTATGGTGATAAGTAGAAAATGTATCATGAAAGTATAGGAAAAATGGCTTTAGAATCACCTGATTTGGAGTTATATTGTGATTTTTATGAGTGTTTTTTGTAAAACTAAGATTGCAGTAGAAGACATACAGAAGACTGCAGTAGATTTGCGGGAAAGAGGGAGAAATGAGGTTTTTTGGTGGTTGATGATGTGGCGCTCTAGGAGTGGACCTGAAGGTGGTTCAATAACATGAAGAAAGGATCATTTAGAGGCAAAGTGGGTGAATGAGAAGCTGCCATCTAATTTTCTTAATGGCCAAGTCTTTAGGAACTTGTGGTCATGCATTTTTTGTAATAGTTTAATTTTGCAAGTTGGCCAACTTTCTTAGGTCCCTAAAATATATAAGGGCACCTCTTTTGCTTTGGAGAGAAACTTTTGATCATCTGTTCATCTCCAATTTCTAATCTATTTTCTTTTTTATTAATCTCAGTATTTTTCTATTTATTGCATTTTTGCTTCTTTAATTATGTTTATGTGCAACTAACTTCCCTACAAGCTTGCTAGGCTTTGCCAACGGCGTGTTTTTGGTGTAGAATCTTCCTTATGCTAACATAAATCATTAGTTGGATAGATTATTATTGTTCTTATTGATTCATAGGTTCGGCCAGCCTATGTTGGGATTGGTAATGAATGTTTTCTTAGTCTAAGAAGACACTTCATTATCGAAGACTTTTTAATAATCACTTGAGTTTACACGCACTGAGAGGATACTAAACTCTCGCTAAGGGTTTTTGAATTTAATCAACATGCTCACTTAAACCTAATGCTTAAGACTTGGTTTGTAAGTGGATAGGTCCCGAAACTCAAGCCTTAAAGTGCTCAGTGGCAGGATGGTATGCCGCACTTAGCTACAAGGAATGCAGGTGAGAAACCTTAGATCTAGGTACTTCAAAATGTTGGAATGAGGAAGAGGAAGCATCATTAACACCATCTAAAGTCTGGTAAAGCTTGTGTTTTCATATTATTTATTTCCATACTACTTCAGTCATGTTATTTGGCTTAGTGCATTCTTGGTACTATTTTACTTTACTTTACAGCAATCTTGTTCAAATTAGTTTTTTAGCTCACCTACCTTATAAATTGAGATCATTTAAAAACTGAACTGCCTATAAAACTTAAATTCTTCCTTACTCTTCGTGGGAATAACACTTGGTCTTGGCATATACTACTAAAACGATCTAGCCCACTTGCTAGGTCTATTGGGCACGCAACAAGTTGGAGATCTCACATTAGTTTTAGATAACATTAAAGACTAGTATGCATGTGACATAGTTTGGCTTTAATATAAGCAAATTAGTTTTATGCTAAATGAATTAACTTCACTCTGGTTTTTAAAGCTCTCATTCTCTTAATATTTCAGAGCTTGATGAAATTCTAATTAAATAGTCTATTTGAACACAAATTTGATTCTTAAAGATTTCTTGTTTTCTAAAGTGTAGTTACATTGCTAAATTTGTAAATCTATGGGCCTTTAAAGTGTTGAGCTTGATAGGATGAGCGAGTATACAAGTGGGTTGAGCTCATCTCATACAAAACCAATTGGTATATGTTAAGTCCATTAATCTGCACTTGATGCGTTGAAATTATGCTACTAAATCATGCATTTTGAGCTAACAAATTGTGGAAAAAAATCAATTTCTATAGAGATCTCCACAGATTTACATGTTTTTACTGAAGAAGGAGATCTCCATCATGTTGCAATCAAAAGGAAGAAAACTAGCTAAAAAACTCAACTAATAATGGTGATTACTATAGCAGCACGGTGGATGGTGGCTGATTTGACTTCCGTTAGAGAGAGAAGAAAAAGTAGATTTTGGACTAGTTTGCTCATTTCTGTTTTTGCCCCTTTCTAGAAGCCTTTGTACTAATGGGGATTAGTTTTGTATTTTCTTAGATAAATATCTAGATATTTTGGACTAGAATGTAATATTTTATTCAGATATTTTCCCTCTCTCCTCTAAGGATTGGTGCCTACTTAATAGGCGTCTTCTTCATTGGTGAGATAGCTTTTGGGCTACTAGAATTCTGTTGTAATTTTTTCACCTTAATGGCAATTATTTTCTATACAAGCATGTGTAAGTAGTTGTTCTCCTGATGAGTCTACTTAGGCAGACAATCGAAGGAGAACTCTTCAGCAGCAGTGTAATGTATTTAATTCTTTAAGGCTTTATAACTCTTGATGTGTTTGTATGCTTATTTATTATGAGTCTTGGATCCAACTCATACTGAGTCATAAGTATAAGTCCACAACAGACTTTTGTAACTGACCTAAACACACACATGTGGTTCATGAGTCCGAAAGGAGATTGACCATATGCCTTAGGTTTTAGACTTTATCTAGATGCTCAGCTACACTTAATGCATTGTTATTGTCCTATTGAGTCTGAAAAGAGATTTAGGTTGAATAACTTTAGTGTCTAACATGGCCGAAGGGAATGCTTAGATTACCTTGGTTGAGATACTTAGGAGATCTTTATATTGCTTATTAATTATGCATGTTATATTTGCTGTTGAGAGAACTCTATGACTGTTTAATTAGGTAAAAGAACCTGGATCCTTTAAATATTATTAATTTCATCATTTACTTTATGCTCTTTAAGTTTTATGTTTACAAGAAGATCTCCCAAAATCACAGAGTACTGTTTAGCTCATTAAAAGGGAGAACTCTAGGCACTTTACACGCTCCTTGTGGATACGAAACTTGTTCTTAACACTGTATATAATATAGACCCTAGTATACTTGTTAGGTTACACTTTGGGCACAACAAATTTTTAGCACTATTGCCGGAGAGCGACGCTAAAAGGGCCTTAGTATTTTAACTATAAACAGGTGCTTGTCACCCCTTTTTTGTCCATTATGTGTTTCGAGGAAATGTCATTTCAAGGAGAACTCTTTGCATGCGAAAAAGTGCTAGTCTACCCCCTACAGTTCCTTTAAATCTAGAAATCGAAAGAACTTGTAGAAGACTTAGCGTGGCAGCAAGAAGAGCTCGCGCAAGACAAGCAATGGAAAGAGTAAGACCCCCTAACCCTAATGGAGATGATGAGGTGCAAGAACCTCATAGACCTAAACACAATGAAAACCACAATCATAACCACAGTGGAGACTAAGAGGATGAAGTCAACCCACTAAGGAGGAGAACTCTTTATACATACTTGCAGCCCACTACTGAGGGACACTCTTCATGCATAGTGATACCTCAGGAGGGAGACAATATGTTCGAGGTGAAGCCCTCAATGATTCACATGCTCCAAGAGGGGAGTCCAATTTATAGGACAAGCCATAGAGGACCCCAACACACATATTCAGGATTTCGTCAACATGTGTAATACCTTCAGAACCAATAGGGGTGCCTCTGATGATGTCATTCTATTAAAGCTCTTCCCATTCTCTCTAAGGGATAAAGCAAAAACCTGGTTGAAGACCTTGCAACCAGGGTCTATCACAACATGGAATGATATGGCTAAAGCTTTCCTCAACAAGTACTTTCCTCCCAGATAAGCTCTCCATCTCAGACATGAGATCACTTGATTTGCATAGTTTCCCAATGAATCACTTTTTGAATGTTGGGAAAGATTTAAGGAGATGCTCAGAAAAGTCCCAAGCCATGGAATTCCTATTTGTCTTTAAGTTTAACACTTCTATAATGGTGTTGTAAATGCTTATAAAATTCAAATTGAGTCCATTGCAAATGGGGGTATCGAAGACTACGCCCCTGAAGAGATCTTTGAAATTATTGAAAGATTGGTCAACACAAGTTCTAAATGGCACTATGTCTAAGAAGAAATCCATAGAAGCTCCCATTCTTAAGCTGCTGCAGAGCTCTCTAACAAGGCTGATGCTCTCTTGTAGCATTTCAATAAGAAAAATGTGTCCATCATAACAAGTCCTTCACCAAGCTATTAGGATTTTTATGAAGGAAATCACAGAAGTATTGATTATAAAATGACTCTCACTGATGAGTAATGCAATTTCTTACAAGGAAATCACAGACCAGCAAACCCTTTTTCTAATACCTACAATCATGGATGGAGATCTCATCCGAAACTTTCATGGAGACCTCCTCAAGCCCGGAATCAATTTCAACAACCTCAATATTTCCAACAACCTCAACACATCTAAGGGATCAACAAGCGGGTCCTTTACAGCCCTCAAAGAAATCTGAAATGGAAGAGCTAAAGGATGTGCTGACTCAGTACATAAAGCAAAACCAGGCCCACTTGAAAAGCTTGGAAACTCAAATTCATCAACTTTCTCAAATAATAGGCCCACCTAATAAGGGAACTCTTCCAAGCAATATTGAAAAAAAAACCACAAACAAGAATGCAATGCCATATCCATCCAAAATGATAAACTGACTAACTCTGCTAACCCAAAGGTTTTTTATGTCAACAATGATGCAGGTGCAATGGCTAGAAAAGAGAAGATCCTCAAGGAAAAAGCCAAGGAGATCTCTACATAAATTCAATTTAAGGGGAACCCCTCAGAAACAAGAGCTGAAAATTCTCAGAGTAACGCAGAGCACTACACACCAGACAAGGAAGTCATTCTTTCACATCCACAAAAGATCCGTTATCCATAAAGAGTAAAGGACCAAAATATAGCTAAGCAGTTTGATAAATTTCTTGAAATATTTAGAAAACTGCACATTAATATCCCTTTTGCAGATGCTATAGCTCAAATGGCTCTTTATGTGAAGTTCCTGAAAGAGTTGCTGGCAAATAAAGCCAAGTTAGAGAGTGTATCTATGATCCAACTGAATCAGGATTGCTCTTCCATCTTGTAGAGAAGGAGACATCTTCCTATAAAACTTAAAGTCCCAGGGAGATTTTTGTTTCCTTATTCAGTTGGAAATCTTTTCATTGATAATGCGTTATGTGATCTTAGAGCTAGCGTAAACCTGATGCTCTATTTTATGTATGCTAAGTTAGGATTAGGAGAACCTTAGCCTACTAGAGTAGCTACCCAATTTACAGATAGAACTATAAGGTACCCTAGAGGAATAATGGAAGATGTCTTGGTAAAAATAAGGAAATTTATTTTACCTATTGACTTTCTCATCATGGACATGGACGGAGGCATGCATACACCTATTATTTTAGGAAGACCTTTTTTAGCTACAGGTAGAGCTCTTATGGATATGCATGCAGGAGTACTTGTGTTTAGGATTCATGATGACATAGCCACATTTGAAATGAATGATAATGAAAGAACTCTTCCTAGAGAAAACCACTTCAATGTTATTAAGGCTGCTGATGTGAACCTAAACCCCTACTTTTTATAGGAACTTTAGGAGAAAGAATGGAAGGAGAAGTACAAGATCAACGAGGAGGAAGAAGAATCCACTAACAAAAATATGACTCCAAAGAACTCGAGCCATGAAAAGAACTTCAAGAACCTTTAGGAGAACCTGAACCTTTGTTAAAAACACAAGAGGATCAGGAAAAGAACTCCATGGCAAAGATGTTTCACCTAGGAGAGCAAGTACTCTTATTTAATTACAACATGGAGACCTCACCAGGAATCATTAAGGAACTATGGACTGTCCTTATATTATTAAGAAGCTCTCTTTCCCTTATCATGCTGAACTAACCAATAAAAAGGGTGAAACCTTTAGAGCTAAAATGGGGAGAATAAAATCTTTTGAATCATTAGGAGTACTCTACACAAAGGAGGAGACCTTCTTCCTCCTTGACACCCACTAGCAACATCTCAACACTGGTGCCTGCTTCACACACCAAGTGAAGCAAATTTTGTGGAGGACCTTTCATAGAGACCTCCTTGTACATATGGAGAGGCTAAGTTGATGGAGAACTCTTACGTATACTTTATTTGGCTTGCATGGATGGTTGTTCAAATTTTATCACTTTCTAACCTCTCTTCTAGTTTATCAGAAATCGTGCTAATTATGGAAAATTTACAGGTGTGCATGACGTGTAGCGGTTGCCAACCACCCATTAATGACGTGAATGATTTCTCCCATCACACTCAACCTCTATCTTTTTTATTTAATTTCCTTACTCTATTTATTTTGTCCTTTTAAACCGTAACAATGGCGTGGTTATTTTTTAAATTCAAATTTATTTGAGATTTTAATTTTGTTTTTAACCGCCCATTTTTACATTTTGCTAACCCTAATTATTTTGAACAGATGAAAAGCAAACCCAAAAGTCTCACACTTTTCCCTATTTAAGCACACACTTAGTGATTTCAAACTTCACAACTCTTCTCCCTTTGCTGCATCATTTCAATCTTCTCTCTTATTTTACTTATGCTAACCCTAGAATTACAGTGATGCCAAGAAAGAAAATCAATCCACCACCACAAACAAAAACTTCCTCCGCCGCCATTCCTCGGTGAGCAATAAAATTCCAGCAGATATTGCTCATATCCCAGCCCCACAAACCCTAAATGTTGGTCCTCATGGGCATTTTTTAGGGTCAAAGGGGGGGTGAATGACCCTTATTGTGGAATATTGGACTTTTGAAAAGTCAAGTGTAGCGTGCAATAATATGTTTCGGACTTATAGGATCCGGATGATGCAGATATTAAACAATGTGCACATAATGTAAAATTGAAGGAAAAGGAAATCAAATACAGTGATTTTTATACTAGTTCGGCCCTGCCTACGCCCAATCTCCAGAGTTTCCTCCTCCAAGCTTAATCCATTAGTGTGATTTCTTTCATGGGTAGAATTCAAGCCTTTAAAGTTATCTTTGGAGATTTCTTCTCCTCCAGATGTAGGATATACCACCAAACTAATCCCTAGCCTAGCTGAGTCCTTTGTAGCTTGTCTCTATAGAATCTCCCTTCTTTCAGATGTAGGATATACCACCAAAAGCACCAACTTATGGCTAAGTCCTTTGCACGTTGTCTCCAGAGGATGACTTCTCCTCCAGATGTAGGATATACCACTAAAATCACCAACTTTTGGCTGAGTCCTTTGCACGTTGTCTCCGGAGGATGACTTCTCTTCCGAATGTATGATATACCACCAAAAGCACCAACTTTTGGTTGAGTCCTCTTTCTTTAGTGGGATATACCACTTAAACTACCTAAGTTTAAGCTGAGTCCTATAGGGATATATACCACTCAAACTCTCTAGTTCAAGCAGAGTCCCAATCTCACTACTCACCAAAGTAGGAGATCTTCACACCTTTCTTTTGATAAGGGGTTTGGTTTTGAGTTCCTCAAATTTATAATCTCACTCAAGAATTCTTACAAACAAATATGAGGGGTTTGTTCTAGGATGGATTGAGTAAATGATTGTGTAGCAGTTTCTTGAATATAGTAGCTTCTCAAAAACAATCAGCACATTCTCACTTGGTGAAGCTTTATTTTATGGACTTGACTGATAGATGTAGCCATTGGTTAAGGTTGAATCATCACCGTTGATCAGATGTTAAGTGTCACTTCTGGAACCGTTGTCAGTCGTCATTTATTTGGCTTTTAGTGGTTAGCCAACTTTTATGTAACTTTGTCCTTTATGTGTATTCCACGCGCCATCTTATTGGTCAAGGAGAAAAAAGTAGTTGTCCTTTTCTCTTTCCTTTATCAACCTTTTTGTCCTTTTTTTAAAATAGTGCAATTTGTTACTTTTTATTTTTTAAGGCAATTTTGACTTATGACCGTTATTGGGGGGAAACAGAACATTTCAATTTTTTCCTCCAATTTGGAGATGAGTCTTCCGGATGTCTTCAGACATATTTTAATTCAGGATGCTATTCAGTTGTGATCTATTTCGGATTTAGTCTTTAAGGAGTTAAAAGTTTGTTTCGTATCCAAACTCTAACAGGATGCTTTTGATCTTATCTTCCTTGAACCGGATGAGGTGAGCTTAGGGCTTGGAGGTTTGTCTCTTCTAGACTTTGGTTCGGATCCATCTTTTTATACTTGATGGCTTGTTTTAATCTATATATTGTCAGGATGCTTCTGTCTTGAAGAGGATGAAACCTTGTGGTTTTTGTTTTCTTCAAAAACTTTAGATTCGGATGCTTTTTAAAGTTTTTCTGAAGTCTTCCGATGATTGATTTCTAACAATCTCCCCCATTTTGATGGAAACAAAAAACTGAGTATAGAAGAATATATTTTTAAGGGACATATGATCTAAGTATGATTCTTGATACTTAGCCATTGATAAGGTTTCTCCCCCATATTTCTAACGTCCTAACTCCCCCAATATTATTGCCTTTTAGCTTCTAATATTTTCTAGTATAATTGATGATTGTAATTTAGAAGCGATTTTGATAACTCCCCCATAATATTTTCACTATATAACTTATGTTGTTAACAAGTGTTAACATCAATGAAGCATTGGATTATAGGTATATAAGATTATAAGTGAAAAATGATTACATATGACATAGCTAGCTATTATAGATGATTTACAAGTAATGAATAGCTAGGCTATGGCAACTTCTTCTCCTTGCCCATCTTCATCTTCTCTTTTTCCTTCTATTGATCTTTCTCCCCTTTTTTGTTTGCATCAACTGGGGGAGCAATCTCAATGAATTTTCTTCTATTCTATTATCTTTCCCAAGCACCTGATAGGAGTGTGTAATCTGGATTTCCTGCTAGTTTCTGTTCAACAATTTTATCTACTATAGAAGGCACAATGTAGATTAGCTTGAGGGATTTACGGAGTGCAGCATATGAGTTTGTTAGATATGTATGCATCTTGATTGCATATTCTTGATCTTCTTTATCAAAATAGGGAAACATCCCCCTGATTAGTGTTAGCATGCACTTGTAGCCTCCAAATCTTGTATCCCTTATGTGTTGGACTAGCTACTGGAAGAATGGAAGAATTAGACTCTCATGAATGAATCCGGATGAGCCAGAGGTAGATGGAGCATTTAGGTTGAGATTTGATAGTGATGATCCCAGTTGTTGTATTTCCTCTGTGACTGTCTTAGCATTACTGTGAAAGCTATCATTTAGATGTTAGAGCTCTATATTAGATGCATCTTGCCAATTTTTGATGGTTTTATTAATGGAAAGAAGACCAATTTGACAGTCACTTCCAATGTCCTCAGCTGCTTTCTCTAGAATAGTTGGCAAGTAATCTTTAATAAACTTTGTAAGCTACTCCTTTAACTCTTATTGCTCGGTGGTAAGAGAGTTGATTGCAAAAGTTATGGCATTTGATCCATCTATGACAGCAGTAGAGATTAGGTTTAGCAATTCAACCAATGTTTCCCTTATGAGGTCCTTGAGATCCCTTTTCATATCATCCGTGGTAGATTTAATGGTTTTAAGGACATTTCCTTTACAAGATTCAATTTCTGTCATGGCTTTGATAGCAATAGTTTTGGCTTTAACAACATCTTTTGATGTCTGCTCCATGACAGGATTGTCTTTAGGAATATTTTACACTTTCTACTTATGACCAGTAAGCTTGCTCCGGATACTCTCCAATTCAGTAGTCAAACTTTGAGGAATTTAGAGACTTTGTGTAGAGGACTCAATCTTTCCCAGCCCGGTATAGATGTCCTAGAGTATAGGTTCAAGACTGGATTCCTTGCTCTCTTTTTTTTCTATGGTTGCTTCTTCTACAAATTGTTAGGCTATCTTTAACTTTTAAGCTTTTGTTGCTGGTTGAGTTAAAGTGTTGATTCTTGGCTTTAGTTCAAATGAGCTCATAGGTGAGAAGCTGGGGCTAGAGCTGCCTTCATCATTTTCATCACTCTTTTCTTTCTCATCATCACTCCCATCCTATTCTTCTTCATCTTCTTGATCATCCTCTTGTATTACCGGATCCTCTTGAATGACCTCGCCTGTTGAGATAGCCAAAGTACCATTCTCATTGGGACTCAGGTCGATTCCCTCCTTTGGAGAACTTATCTCCAGGATAGGCTCATCATCCTTGGATGCATTATGACATACATTTACACCCAAGTTGCTTTGGTGTTCCACTGTTCCATCATATTCAGGAATATTAGCATTGAGATCAATGCTTACCTCTATATATTGCTCCGTAGGGATTGTTAGATATGATGTGTGCCCTTAAGGTAATTAGGGCGATATATCTTAATTATATAATAGTACTAATAATTTGTTTAATTAATAAAGGCATTTAATCTTTTATTTATATCGATGTGCTTGTAAATATATTATAGCTGGTTAAAATATATTTATTGATGTATGTATGCAAAAGTCCTTGACATATCATAGCATGAAATTAGAGAAATTATAGTTGGACATTATTTAGTGAGATGTACTTCATGTGCAATTATGATTATGGCTAAACTATCCCTAGTAATAGTTTTATCAAGAAAAGATATTGATGAAGCGGATAGACTAGAATATAGTCAACTTTCTTGGAAAGGGTCCAAGCAATCAACCTCCTAAGGACTGAAGGTGGTGCCTTAAGTTAGACACATGAATATATCTGGGAGATGCATTGAAGACCACGGTGAGATAAACACTTGGTGTATATATCAATGTGTTAGCGTTTATCTTCATTCAATAAACTTTGCGAATATCCTAATACTAGAGATACTAGTTACCTTGTGTGGTACCATCTCTATACTTTGGGTCATTCCTATACACTCATTTATTTAGGGTGTCATGGGTGATTACAGGTATAGAGATGACAACACGTTGGTAAGCTATGTAGTCGGAAAGAATCCATCGATCCAGATATATTAAGTAGTTGTACCTGGCCGCTTGTTGAAGTGATGATTACTATAAACCTCTTATCAGAGTATGTGTTTGATAGAAATAGTTTCTAGTCAAAAACACTATGGTAAAAGGCAATATACATACTTCGGTAACAAGTCAATAACTGGGATAGCTTGGAGAAACCTTGCTATTAGTGGGTTAACACTTTAACCAAACACTATAAACCAGATGGTACTAATATTAAAAAATGGAAAGAGTTCATTGCATTGGAAAACTATTGCATTAATCGGGATTAAGTCATAAGCACAAATGATGTTCCGAGTAATGGGGGATGGTAGACCCTTGCTAGAGGCGTACTACAGTCGTTAAAGGTAATCGAGTTCTATTCAAGGTCTAGAACATCGAGCTAATGGTTCCATTAGAACAAGAGTTGGTTAAGCCTTAATAGTTTAATACCTCAGGATCCTATAAGATCACACACATTGGACCTTCATCGGACTAAGTAAAGAATTAATAGATTTATTCTATTACAAAAATATAACGCGATAATAATTAGATTATTATTTAGTTGGACCAATGATTTATTTTTTATCGGTAACTAATTTATTAGGGTCATAAAATAAATATTTATTTGAAAAAGGATTTAAAGAGAATTTTTCCTTGGCGAGTTAAATTGGACCGAGAATATAAAATGTATCTTGTACAGGCTCGGGTGCGTGAGAGTGCACCGAAAGGTGCGTGAGCAATGTAGGCATTGCTCGCAGCAGCCCAAGAAAACGGGTTGCCCAATGGCGTAGAATAATGGTGTGCCACGAGCCCCAGCTTGCGTGCAAGGCAAGCCTGCATGGGCTTGCCTTGAGGAATACACACAGCGTATAAAGCACGTTGTATGGTTGGGCTGTGCCCGCAGGTCATTGTGACCCATGGGCATAACCTGCGTGGGATGTGCAATCATCGAAAGTGAGGCAGCATTTTTGCTCCCCCAAGCCTATAAATCGGCACTCAATTCCCCCCTTTCAATTTACACCATAACTCAATAGCATAAATCCTAAGCGAGATTCGAAAATAAAAATCTCTTGGGTAATTGAGCAAGTTCTTTTTTGGGAGCTTGAATTTATTCGAGCAACTCTAGTTTATATTTTTGGGTGGGGCTTTTGGAGTGGTCTAGCAGCTGCTCAAGGCTCCTTAGTTATTCCTCTCAAGGGATGTTTTGGTTGGTAGGGTTCGTGTGGATATGCATAGAGGCTATCCTAGGCTTGGAGGCTAGTGCAATGAGGTTCTGCTAAAGCATGCTTCAACTGGTAAGTATTCTTTCTTTCTCTTTTAATTATTAGGTCTTTTTCTTTAAGCATTTTTAGACTTAATAATTATGCTTAGGTTGTTTTGCATGCTTAGTTTATTTTATGCTTAGGTTATAGCTTAGAGTTATAACATGCTTAGTATAAAATATTTATGCTAGGATATAATTTAGAATTATAGTATGCCTAGCCTATGCATGCTAACCTAGGTAGAGAGAATTATTTAGTTAAGGCTTTATTTAATATGCAACTAATAAGAGTTCCTTGGGATAGAGACAAAATTTTGAATTTTCGCCCCGCATGTTGTTCATGTTCTAATTGACTATCAGTTCCAACAGGGATGACTTCTTTCTCAAATTGATTTTCTGCTGGATTTTGAACAATTACAGCTTTATCTCTATCTTTAATTCTCTCAGCAGTAAGAAGTGATTTCGAAAGAGGTTGAGATCGTGGTTGGAGGTTCAGTTCATTAATGATTTCCTCTCCAAATCCTTTATTTAGGTGCTAAATATCCACCGGTGATACAAGGATTGGTAGAGTAGTGACTGAGGGAGGATTAGTTGTTTTAATCACTTCGGACGGGCTTCCAGGTCTTTCAATTTTTTCGGATGAGCCTCTGAGTCCATCAAGTGTGGGAGTCAGTCCATTGATGTGCTAATTTTCCTTATCGGCAGCCTTCTTAGCTTATAGTGCTTAAGAGAAAGTGGGACCCCTATTGACTAACTTCCTATTGGGCTCAGGAGAAGCCTGTGGTTCTTTCTCTCTGTCACTACTTTAGGCATGTTCCTCTTCCTGATCTTCAAGTTATTTTCTATTCTTAGCAGCTGCCTTTACAATCTTTCTTTTATGATTGGGAGATTTATGGAGGATTTGGGTTAGAGTCAAGGTATACTCATTTACTTCCTCAAGAGAAGCCTCTAGTTCTTTCTCACTGTCGCTGCTAGAGGCATGTTCCTCTTCCTGATCTTCAGGTTGCTTACTCTTCTTAGCAGTTGCCTTTGCAATCTTTCTTTTGTGGTTGGGAGATTTATGGAGGATTTGGGTTAGAGTCAAGGTATCTTCATTTACTTCCTCTTAGGCTCAGGAGAAGCCTTTGGTTCTTTCTCACTATCACTGCTAGAGGCATGTTCCTCTTCCTGATCTTCAGGTTGTTTTCCCTTCTTCACAGCTGCCTTTACAATCCTTCTTTTATGCTTGGGAGATTTATGGAGCATTTAGGTTAGAGTCAAGGTATCCTCATTTACTTCCTCAGTTGCTTCTTCTTCCACATGCTCAAGATCAATTTTCTTTTGAGCCGTGGATCTAGTAGTTCTTAGCTTCTTAGCAGTCGGAGCTTTCTCCATAATTCCTCTAATCTTCCTTACTCTGCTCTTCTCTTATTTTTCCCTCTTCTGCCTTAATGCCTTTTCTTCATACCATTTTTCATGAAAAGCGAGTTTTAGGAAGTTCTTTTCTAGTATTGCCTTCCCTTCAACTGGCTCTTCTCTTGTCAGATCTATCCTATTTTCAAGCAGAATCTTAGTGATTAGAGCACCATAGGAGAATTTGTGTTGCTTTAGGTAATGTATGAGAAGGACTGGAATGTTGACTAGATTGCTCTTGTTCCAGTGTTGTATAAAACATTGTTAGAAGGATGAGGCAGTATTGATAATTCCCTTTCGGATTAGAATTAGTCTGGCCATTATAAATCGAAGTACTCTGGGTGTCTTTAGCTATATTATTGAGAATGTTTCTCCAAAATACCATTCTAGAAGCCACATCATTGGATCATATTTGACTCATTGCTCATCCCCATCAATTCCCAGTAAAACTCCCTCATTCTTAGTGGACTCTTAGATTCTTATAGAATTCCTCAACTAAAGAATGATAGGTAGGGTTGTTCATCTAGAGGAAGACCTCTAAATGCTAGTCTTTTGTGAAGAGTTTGGTGTAAGGTTTAGTGATTAATATATGCTCATCACCCAGATGATCGGAGGGGATTATGGTATCTGAATTTTTAAACTTTAGAGAGACGAAGTCTTTATCCTAGAGATCTACTTCCTGGAATACGTTCTTAAGAGGAAAAAGAAGGGAGTTTTGATTTTCTATATTGGCCATTTAAAAGTTTGAAAAAACGGTTTGAAAGGTTTTAGGGTTTCTGTAGAAATTTTTGTAGAGTAACAATGGGTAGTTGCTCACATGTAGAAGACTGTGATTTTGGGTGCTTTTTATAGAGTTTTGAAGACAAGGGTATTTTGGTAATCTGGAAGTAGTTAAATTTAACTTGTATTGATGAGTTGGTAGTTAAATTTGGAGATAGAAGTTAATGGTGTGTAAACCGGAGAATTAGAATAGTTTTATTCCATTTGTAAATGTTGCCATTTATTGCGCGTGAACTGCCCAATAAATGTTTGAAATTCAAAAGTGTGTGCAGTCACCTTTTTCGCGCTTTTCTTTCCATTTGCCATATCTTGTCTGCTAAGCTGGCATTGATTCCTTTCGGATTGAGAATTGACATTTTTCATTTTTCTCCTTGGTTCGTTGACTCGTCTTCCGGAACCCTTATTTTAAATTATATTTAAAGTTCCAATTTTCTTCTTGATCTTGTTGATTTTGATCCTTATTGAAGAATCCAGTAAAGACTTTTGGTCTTTGCTTATCATTTCTCCTACTTTCTTCTTGTTGTACGTAGGTGTATCATCTTTTCCTTGTTCTGGATCATCCAGGTTGTGCTAGTAGTTAATTCTCCTTCTTGGGATGATACTAGACCATTTATAGTGAGTGGATCTAGTTCTTCTTGTATAACCACCATTTTAACCTTCTTCCTCCTATTCCTTCTTGGTTGATTAGATTTCAGAGCTTTTACTGATTTTGCTTTTACTCGGAGCTGAGTTATCTTGACCTTGATCTTTGATTATCTTCATACCATTCTTTAGGGTTATAGTGATATAGGCCTTTTTCATCACAATTTTTGTGCCTTGAAAATCCACCATCAGAAAACTATATTGGATGATCATGAATGGATTTAAGGCGTATCTACAAGACAGATTAAGTGGAATAGGGTACCCAATCAGATTTGGGTCCTCTCGGGTTAATCACCATTTCTGACCATGGATTAACATCATAATAACCATTTTTGAGTCTACACATTTCAGTTATATGATTACTTTTACCACATAATCTGCATATGGAGATTGTCCTGTTCTGTTCAAGCTTCTTTTCAATCTTCTTGAGATATTCCTTTCCATAATCTCCGGAGTATCCAGCCTTGGATAATGATGATTCTCGTCGTTCTTTTTAAATCTAGCAATTAGCTAGAGGAACGATTTGCACTCTATGATTTTTCTTCTTTTGCTTGGCCATTTGATGACCATAAATCATTACACCTTTCTCTTTTTGAGCAGTTGTATACCTCGGTGCTTGAGGTTGCTTACTGATATTCCTTCTTTCTTGAGGTGAATGATTTGACTTCCTTCTAGTTACTGGCTTTGGAGTTCTTCTAGTAGCTTCCCTTATCAAGGCTAGTTCCCTATCTAGCCTAGTTAGATTTGCACTTAATATCTGAACTTGATTTCTCAAAAAGTTCTCTTCAACGATATTAATGTGCTTTTCACTTCTTATTGGATTTATGTCTTGTGACATTGCTTCAACATCTTTAGCTAGCCCCATCAATTGTCTTTAAAAGGATTTGATTGCTTTTGCATTCTTCTTTACATTGTTGATCATAACTCCCAAAGCCCTAGCAAGTTCAAGGTTCGAAAAAGAATTAGAGTGAGACTTTATATCTATGCTAACTTATTCTGATTATGATTCTTTTGACAGCTTAAGGATTTGTTAAGTTGTTTTTCTTCCAGATGATTCTCCCTCTGGTTTAACTAATGCCATGAATACATAATTTATAGTCTCCTTTTTGTTTGATGTTGATGAGCTACTGCTTTCCTCACTGTTGCTCTACGTGGCTACCATTGCCTTCCTCTTATGTTTCTTTTCATTCTTGTGCTAAGGACAAGTTGGTTTGAACTGTCCTTTCTCACCACATTCGAATCAGGTTGTATCCTTTCATGGGTTCTGTTTATCTTCTAGATACTTTTTGTACTTGTCTTTTCTAAAGCTTCCTTCATCTCTTCTTTTGGAATCATATTCTCTGGGACTCCATCTTGACTCTCTTTCTCCTTTTCTCATGAATCTATTGAATTGTCTAGTCAGTATAGCCATCTCTTCTTTGTTGTAAGGAGATTCTTTTGAGCTCTTTTGTGATCCGGATGAATCTGATCTAGAGGAGTCTGCCTTCATAGCAATTCCTTTCTTCTTCTTTTCTAGCTTCTTTTCTTGCTAACTATATCTCTCAAGAGACAGGTTTGAGTTAGGCGATTGCCAATGAGTTCATCATAGCTATAGAATTTCAAGTCATAAGCTTCCTTAATGGCAGTCTTTTTGTTTTCTCATTCTTTGGTGAGGCTCCGGAGAATTTTCTTCACCTTCTCCTCCTTTGTAATCTCCTTCCCTGGCCTTTTAATCTCGTTCACTAGATTTATGTATCTAGTGTTCATGCTACTAATGGATTCTTTAGGCTCCATCTTGAATACTTTAAGTTTTTCCTAGAGAAGGTCAATTCTGGCTTCTTTGACCTTGTTGGTTCCTTCATAGGTCACTTCAAGTTTTTACCACATTTCTTGAGCAGTTTCACAGCCTGAGATCCTGTTGAATTCTGCTGCACTCAAGGCACATTGAAGCATGTTAATAGAATTTGCATTTTCACGTAACCTTTTATAATCATTTTCATCCTATTGATTCGATGTTTTTCTGGTGGTGACACCTTTAACCTCAATGGTTCAAATATAGGGGCCATCCTTTACGGCCATCCATGCTAGCATGCTTTGAGCTTGAATGAAATTATTCATCTGATTTTTCTAGTACATGTAGCGTTCACCGGTGAAGAGTGAAGGACGGGTAATAGACATACCCTCCGGAGGAAGTTGTGAGTTATTAAAACTCATTTTGATTATTGAATCAAAAAAGGACCTTTTGCTCGAGATTGTTAGATCTCTGATTGCGAGCACTTGCTCTGATACCACTTGTTGGTCCTTGTGCATATGTGTTTAGGGTCAAAGGGGGTGAATGACCCTTAGTACCGAATATTGGACTTTTGAAAAGTCAAGTGTAGCGTGCAATAATATATTCCTGAGTATTGGTTTCCAGATGATGCACATATTAAATAATGTGCACACAATGTAAAACTAAAGGAAAAGGAAACCAAACACACTGATTTTTATACTAGTTCAGCCCTGCCTACGTCTAGTCCCCGGATTTTCCTTCTCTGAGGTTAATCCACTAGTTTGATTTCTTTCACAGATAGAAATTAAGAATTTACAGTGGTCTTCGGGGATTTCTTCTCCTGCAGATGTAGGATATATCACCAAACTAATCCCTAGCCTGGTTGAGTCCTTTGTAACTTGTCTCTGCAGAATCTTCCTTCTTACAAATGTAGGATATACTACCAAAAGCACCCACTTCTAGCTAAGTCCTTTACACGTTGTCTGTGGAGGATGACTTCTCTTCCGGATGTAGGATATACCACCAAAAGCACTAACTTCTGGCTTAGTCCTTTGCACGTTGTCTCCGGAGGATGACTTTTCTTCCAGATGTAGGATATACCGCCAAAAGCACCAACTTCTGGCTGAGTCCTTTGCACGTTGTCTCTTAGGGATGACTTCCCTTCCGGATGGAGGATATACCACTAAAAGCACTAACTTCTGGCTGATTCCTCTTTCTTTAGTAGGATATACCACTTAAACTACCCAAGTCTAAGCTGATTCCTACAGGGATGTACCACTCAAACTCTCTAGTTCAAGCTAAGTCCCAATCTCACTACTTACCAAAGTAGGAGATCTTTAAACCTTTGTTTTGATAAGGGGTTTGGTTTTGAGTTTCTCAATTTTATAATCTCACTTGGGAATTCTTACAAATAAATATGAGTGGTTTGTTCTAGGATGGATTGAGTAACTAATTGTGTAGCAGTTTCTTGAATATAAAAACAATCGGTACATTCCCACTTGGTGAAGCTTCTTTTTATAGGCTTGACTGATAGATGTAGCTGTTGGTTAAGGTTGAATCTTCATCGTTGAGCAGATGTGAAGTGGCACTTCTGGAACCGTAGATTAGTCCATTAGGCTCATTGATTGGCCCGTTGAATTTGTTGGGATTGGAGAAACAAGGTTGTCAGTCCTCGTTTAATTGGCTTTTTGTGCTTAGCCAATTTTTATACAGCTTTTTCCTTTATGTGTACTCCACGCGCTATCTTATTGGTCAAGGAGAAAAAGGTAGTTGTTCTTTTCTCTTTCCTTTGTCAGCCTATTTGTCCTTTTTCTTTTTTTTAAGGCAATTTTGACTTATGACCATTATTGGGGGAAAAAACATTTGAATTTTTCCCTCCAATTTAGAGATGAGCCTTCTGGATGTCTTCAGACACATTCTAATTCCGGATGCTATTTAGTTGTGATCTATTCCGGATTCAGTCTTTAAGGAGTTAAAAGTTTGTTTCCTTTCCAAACTCTAACAGGATGCTTTTGATCTTATCTTCCTTGAACCGGATGAGGTGAGATTAGGGCTTGGAGGTTTGTCTCTTCTAGACTTTGGTTCAGATGCTTCCTTTTTGTACTTGATGACTTTTTTGTTCTATATGTAGTTCAGATGCTTCTATCTTGAACAGGATGGAATCTTGTGGTTTTTATTTTCTTTAAAAACTTTAGATTCGGATGCTTTTTTGAAGTTTTTGCAAAGTCTTCTGGATGATTGATTTCCAATATGAAATCCTCAAGCACAAAGCACCCAACTCGCCCTCACTTCCCACTCTGCTCTAAGATCTCAATCAGGAAGTGAGAGCACCGCCGAGAAACAACTCTAATGAATCACCATATTCATCGGAGGAACTGAGAAAGAAAGCCTGGAAATTATCCAGAAAATCCCATTTGCTCCCTCTCGATGCTTTGATTGGCCAGCATTGATCCATCTCAGCCCTGATAGAAAGGTGTCTAAACTGCTCACTGATGTAGGACTCTTTAGCTTTTCCACTGCTTCTGATCTAGCCTACAAAGAACTCAGTTGGGAGTTCCTCGCCACTTTCTTTGTGGATGCCTCTATAGTGAGCCACACTAACTCCAGAAAGATCAACTTCAGATTACTAGGAAGATAAAAATCCATGTCCTTAAACGAGTTCAATGTTTTCTTAGGAGTAGTTGCAGAGGACAATGTATTGGATGGAGTTCTTGATGATGTAATCTTTACACCTCCTCCTGAATATAATGGAGAAGCTTACTGGTGTAAGATCTCTAAACCACCTCACCACAATTCTCCCAAAGCCTTAAGGAGGTTTGAACACCGCATTATCCACGAATTCATCTCTAGAGCTCTCTTCGGGCGAGGTACCACTTAAACTATGCCCTCCAATGATATCTTTATCCTTTGGTGCCTTGACAACAAAAAGAGAATAAATGTTGGGTTTGTTTTGGCTAAGTACATTTCAAGCACTTTCTAAACCTTGGCCAAGGTTTTTGGAAAGATTGTGTGTGGGACCTTTATCACCTTGATAGCCCAACATCTCTTTTCAGAATTCACGATAGAAGGTCTCACCATTGGTAGCAAGTTCTCCCTGATCAACTTCTATTAGGAACTGACAGTCACTTTGAACATGTAAAACAAGCATGGCGAAAATTCAAAATTTTTTCCCTTGTCCCAGGAACTCCTATTAGTTGCATATAAATTAATTAAAGCCTTAACTATATAAATTCTCTACTTAAATTACCATGCATAGACTAGGCGTACCATAATTCTAAATTATATCCTAGCATAAATATTTTATGTTGGACATGTTAAAACTCTAAGTTATAACTTAAAATTAAAATAAATTAAGCATGCATAATAACCTAAGCATAATAATTATTAAGTCTTAAAACGCTTAATAAAAGGACTTAATAATTAAAAGAGAATTGGAGGACTTACCAGTTGAAGTGTGTTTTAGCAGAATGTTCTTACACAAGCCTCAGAGTAAAGGATAGCCTCTATGAGTATTCACACAAACCCCACCAACCGAAACCTCCCAATGAGGAAGAACCGTAGAGTTTTGAGTAGTTGCTAGACCACTCCAACACCCACCCAAAATATTAACCAAAGGGACTCCTTAATTTTATCTTTTAAGTTGAAATTGAGAAAAAGTGTTAAAATCTCAAGTCAGAGCTCATAGAAAGATATGGTGCAAGAAATGAAGAAGAGAAGCTAGCTTTATATAGGGGAAGCAAAGGCTCCTCGGATTTAACGCGGGATTAAATGTGGATTTAATGTAAGATTAAATGCGGATTAAATGCGAATTTAATATGAGATTAAATTTAATCCCTCTTTCTTTTAATTTATTTTATGATCCTAACAAAATTAATTACTAATCAAAATAAATTCTTGGCTTAACCATAAAATGATTTAATAATTTTAATCATCACTTTAATTTATTTATGACCCTAATAAAATTAGTTTCTGGTCAAATAAATTTCTGGCTTAACCATAAAATAATCTAATCATTTTAATCAATACTTTAATTTATTTATGACCCTAATAAAATTAGTTACTGGTCAAAATAAATTCATGGCTTAACCATAAAATGATCTAACCGTTTTAATCAACACTTTAATTTATTTATGACCCCAATAAAATTAGTTACTAGTCAATAAATAAATTCTCTGGTCTAACCAGGTAATAGTTCAAACATCTCTTTAATATTTTCGTAATAGATCAAGACTATTAATTCTTTACTCAGTGCGATGAAAGTTCAATGTGTGTGACATTATAGGTTCCCATAGTATTGAGCTGTTAAAGTTTGACCAAACTTTGTTGTATATGAACTATTGACTCAAGGTTCTAGACCGTGAATAGAACTTGATTACCTTAAACGATTGCAGTACGCCTCTAGCAAGGGTCTACCATCCCTCATTACTCGGAACGTCATTTGTGCTTATAACTTAATCCTAGTTTACGCAATAGTTTTCCAATGCAATGAACTCCTTCCATTATTTAATCTTATTAGCATCTAGTTTGTTGGGTTTGATTAAAGTGTTAACCCACCAATAGCGAGGATGCTCCAAGCTGTCTTAGTTATTTGCTTGTTACCGAAGTATATTACTTTTTACCATAATGTGTTCGACTAGAAACTATTTCTATCAAGCACATACTCTGATCAGAGGTTTATAATAATCATCACTTCAACAAGCGGCTAGGTAAAAACTCCTTAATATATCCAAAGCGATGGATTCTTTCCGACTACATAGCTTACCAACGTATTGTCTTTACTATACCCACAATTACCCGTGGCACCTTAAATTAATGAGTGAATAGGTATGACCCAAAGTATAGCAGTAGTGCTACATAAGGTAACTAATATCTCAAGTATGAGGATATTCGCAAAGCTACTACATGAAGATAAACATTAACACATTGATATACCAAGTGTTTATCTTACCGCGGTCTCCAATATATCTTCTAGATATATCCATGTGTCAAACTCAAGGCACCACCTTCAGTATTAGGAGGTTAACTGCTTGGACCCTGCACCACCTTCAGTATTAGGAGGTTAACTGCTTGGACCCTTTCCAAGAGAGTTGACTACATGCTATTCTTACTGCTCCATTAATATCCTTTCTTGATGAAACTATGACTAGTGATAGTTTAGACATAATCATAATTGCATATGAAGCAGGTCTCACTACACATAGTCCCACTATAATATCTCTCACTTCATATTATGTATTATGTCAAGGCCCTTTGTACAAAGATATCAATGAATATATTTTAACTAGTCACTATATATATGAACACATCAATATAAATAAAAGATTAGATGCCGTTATTAATTAAACAAATTATTCAAACGATTACACAATTAAGATATATATCCCTAATTGCCTCAAGGGCATATATCATATCTAACAAATTCCCACTTGCACTAAGACCAATTAGCCATATGTCTTACTCCATATGCTTTCACATGTTGGACATGTTTGACTTCCGTCAATGGCTTTATCAGACCATCCGCGAAGTTCTGATCAGTGGGGACATATTCTAATATTATCATCTTAGCATCAACAATCTCCCTAATTATGTGATACTTTCTAAGTACGTGTCTGTTTTTCTGGTGACACCATGGTTCCTTTGCTAGCTATAGCACCATTGTTATCATAAAACAGAGAAATTGGATCAACAATCTCAGGCACTACACCGAGATCACCAATAAATCCCTTTAACCAGACAGCTTCTTTTGCTACTTCACAGGCAGCAGTGTACTCAGACTCCGTGGTTGAATCAGCAGTAGTTTCCTACATAGAACTTTTCCAGCATACTGCCCCTCCATTAAACACATATATAAAACCTGATTGAGACTTAAAGTCATCCTTGTCAGATTAAAAACTCGCATCAGTGTAACCTCTAATTATGAGGTCACCATCTCCATATATCAAGAACTCATCTTTAGTCCTTCTCAAGTACTTAAGAATTGTCTTGACGACCATCTAGTGCTTTTCACCTAGACCCGATTGATATCTGCTCTTAAAGCTCAAAGCTTTAGAGACATCTGGCCTAGTACATATCATAGCATACATGATGGATCCTATCACGGATGCATAGGGTATATCCTTTATGCGTATTCTTTCATGAGTTGTCTTCGGACACTCAGTCTTAGATAGGTTTATTCCCTTTATCATCGGGAGATATCCTTTCTTCGAATGCTCAAGGCTGAACCTATTCAGTATCTTGTCTATATATGTACTTTGAGAAAGACCTAACAGCCTCTTGGATCTATCTTTATAGTTCTTTATACCTAGTATAAATGTTGCTTCTCTAAGGTCTTTCATGGAGAACTTCCTTGGTAACCATATTTTAATACTTTGAAAAAAAGAAATGTCATTTCCTATTAGTAGAATGTCATCAACATATAATACTAAGAAAATGACTACACTCCCACTAACCTTCTTGTAAACACAAGGCTCATTTATGTTTGGACAGAAATTCAGTTCACGGATTGTCTGATCAAACCTAATATTCCAACTCATGGATGCTTGCTTAAGTCCATAAATGGACCTTTCCAAATTTTATGCCTTCGAGCCATTCTAAGATGTAAAACTCTCAAACTGTGTCATATACACATCCCGGTCCAAATCCCCATTCAGGAATGTTGTTTTAACATCCATCTGCCAGATCTCATAATCATGATGAGCAGCAATGGCAAGGAGTATTCTGATGGATTTAAGCAAGGCCACCGATGAAAAGTTTCATCATAGTCAATGCCTTCACGTAGACCATAACCTTTCCCAACTAACCTTGCCTTATAGGTAATTACATTATCGTCCATGTTAGTCTTCTTCTTGAAGACCCATTTGCATCCGATGGTCTAACCTCTTCTAGTGCATCGACCAATTTCCAAACTTGGTTTTCATACATGGAATCCATTTTCGATTTCGTGGATTCAAGCCATTTATCAGAATCTGAGCTTTTTATTGCTTCATCAAAGGTTCTTAGTTTATCATCCTCCATGAGATATAGTTCCCTATCATCCGTGATGACAAAAACATATCTTTCAGGACCTTTATGAACATGACCTAATCTTCGTAATGATTGTGTTTCGACATGCTATTCTTGGATCATACCTTCTTGTGTATCTAGAACTGGGTCAATCAGCTGATTGTCTGTTTCTTCCTCTTGAACCTCTAGTTCAATACTGCTCCCACCGACTTTTGCAAGTAAGTGTTCCGTTTCCAAAAGTGAGCACTCTGAGACATAAATACCTTATGTGCTTCGGGTTGGTAAAATAAATATCCAATAGTTTCCTTTCGATATCCAATGAATAGACACTTGTCAGACTTAGCATCCAGCTTATCTGATGCTCTCCTCTTTACCATAGCAGGACAGCTCCATACTCTTAGGTGACTCAGAGATGGTCTTTTATTACACCACCTTTCATAAGGCCTAAAGTCAACTGATTTAGAGGGCACTCTGTTTAATACATAAACTGCGCTCTATAGTGCATATCCCTAAAAGGATTTACTGAGATCTTCTTGGCTCATCATGGACCGAACCATATCTAATAAAGTTTGATTCCTCCTTTCAGACACTCCATTGTGTTGGGGTGTATAAGGAGGGGTCCACTAGGGAACTATCTCGTTTTCCTTTAGATAATCATGAAACTCTTGACTTAAGTACTCTCCACATCAATCATATCAAAGTGCTTTAATACTTTTCACAAGCTGATTCTCTACTTCATTTCTGAATTTTTGAACTTCTCAAAACTTTCAAACTTGTGCTTCATTAAGTACAGATAACTATATCATGAATAATCATCAATAAAGGTTATGAAGTAGGAGTATCCTCCTAATGCCTTAACACTCATTGGACCACACACATCTGTATGTATAAGTTCTAATGTACTTGTGCCTCATTCACCCTTTCCCTTAAAGGGTAACTTTGTCATTTTTCCTTCTAGACAAGGCTCGCAATCACCATAAGACTCCACGTCTATTGGGCCTAAGTCTCCTCGTTTGTATAACTTAGTTAAGCGATCTTTGTTTATATGGCCTAAACGACAATGCCTTAAGTAGAAAGATTCCTCATTATCTAATTTTCTCTTAGCATCGTTTATATTGAGAATATGATTTTTTAATTATAAAATATCATTTGTTATATTACCATAAAATATCTTCCATAACTTGATAATAACTTTTATCAAATTGGAATAAAATTTCATCTGTTGTAAAGCATGAAATAATAATTTATAATGACAATTGAATACCATTTCGTCAGATTACAAATTTAGTCAAAAGGAGATTTTAAGTTCCTATATCAATAGCAGCCAACAAGCTTCAATGATTTTCCGTAGGTACAACTCTTCTTTTGCCAAACCTCTACTTCTAATTAATATATATACCTTCGTATGGATATGCGATTCTCATTAGGTATTCCATACCAATTTAGAATTCCCTTGAGAAGTAGAATTTCTCAATATCAAACATCTTGAAGTGGAAGCTCGAAGCCTCGTCTTCTCATGCCATGAGACTAGCTATTTTGATCTTATTTCCAATATCCCATATTGAAATGAAGATCTTGTTTCTAATATTTCATATTGAAAACAATTATTTTGTCTCCTAGACAAAATTCTCGGTATTCTTTTTACTTTTCTCTTCACTTTGCTCTATCATACTTCAAAACTAGAGACCATATATTTCTTTAAGACATGAACCATTTAAATTTCTAACTAATTGATCCACCAATTTTCCATCAAAAATATTTTGGTCCACCATAGGAAATTCTCTCTAAGATGTAAAGATACAGACTTTCAAGTCCATGATTTTATCATGCTCTCACTACAAGATAGATGGCATCTAGCAACAACAAAGTATTGCATAAAATGCCAAAAAAGTCACAAAAGATGAATTCGCAACGCTTTTGCCAAAAACAAAAGGTTGATATTTTTCTCCTTTCTAAAAGTCGTATAGGTGACACTGGAAATATTTCTTGTGACTCACGAAAAAGAGTTGCCTAAAGTATCTTTTATGACGCTTTACACATAGGCAACTCATATAGTGAGTTGCAAAAAAATCTATCAATCATTACAGCTAACGGCCGTTTGACGACCATTTGGTTCACACTAGCAAAGTTTTGTAATGCACTTGAACACATTTGCAACTCTTTTCATTTATAAATAAAAACCTTTTTGACTTAATAATTTGGTTTGTAACAACTTGTATTTAATGTATTTGCAACACTTCTTTCAATAATTGAAATACCAATAAAATAAATGTTTCAATACAATATTCTTAAATTTAATATTCAATACCAAAAATTCAATATTGTATAATTAATACATAATACATTATTTTAATTAAATCCAAATACAAAAGAGATAAACCAAAAAATACACAATACTTCATAAACTAAAAAAACCGTACTTCAGTATTTCTCATCTATCTTTTGAGACATTTTCCACCACCATTCTTTCTTCAACATTTTTATGTAGACCTTGCTTTCTATCAACTTTTCCTCGTCCACAGTCCAAAAACCATCCATTGTTAAGTCAGTAGATCAATACTACTCAGCATTGTCCACAAGAAAAAAAAATACTATTCGAACGAGTATATTTATTAACATTTCAATCTCTTTTAAAAAGAAACACATGATACAACATAGACCAAAATGCATTTACTAACATTCCAACTGAATCAACAACAATATTAGTATACAATTATAATGAGCATTTAGAATTATAAAACATCGATAGATAACTACAGCTACGAGCATGCATTTACTTTTCTACAAGGTATACAGTTGCCCCTGGAGTAATTTCAAAGTTCTATTTTAGATCAACAATCTAGCCTAAGTATCACATATATAGTAGTCTCAACTTAGCACATAAGCAAAACATATTGAAATCACAAGTGTTTTAGTACCAAACTTACCATTTCATTGCAGTTTGAAACCGCCTGAACATTCCTTGACGCCTATACATTTAACGAGTCCCAATAAATGGCATCTCTGCTAACTGATTCCCATATATTCTCTACAGAAAAAAAGTAGGTAATATTGTGATTATCAGTAAATGGAACAGATTATAAGATGGAAGAAAGTAGACAAACAAAAAATCAAGTCCCACTATGTCATGAAGACAGAAAAAGACAAAAGAAACAAGTAAAGTTACATTGACAACACTGAAATAACTGATGCCCACAAACAATTTAAGGAAGTAAATCGAAACATATTTAAGGAAATATAAGCTCAAAAGCAGAAACTCAAAGCTGTTCTAAACCAGCAACAAACAATTATTGACCTAAGATCAATCAACCATGAAGTTCCTAAAATGGAAATTGAGTAAAGAAATGCCGATAACGAACCTGAAAACCTCTGAATCGATCACAAGTTGTAAACAGAGGCACACAACAAAATCAAGAACATGAAGTCTGTAATTATAATAGTAATCAATTGGTAAAAACAATAATTCATATAAATAGATGGAAAAAATATTATGAAAGAGTAACGAGTTAACAGATGAGATGAGATGAGATGGAGACCAAGAAACAATTACCTTATCAAAACATAAAATTAATTAACTGCATGCTGCGTTAGTTGAATATCAAAAGAAGCAGAGAAATTATATGGAGATTATTGGTTGTATACTTGTAAATTCTTTAGCAAAGATAGGTTCGTATTCACATGAGCATCAAGGAACTCTCTTATCAGAAAAAAAATTATCAGTTGAGTATTTAATAACATGAATGTTCGATTTTCTAATTCAACCCTACTACAGCTAGACCAGTTACATAGAAACTGAAAGAGATCTACTTGAAAATGTAAGCCCACAACCAGGAATTGAATTACAAACTAAACCCCTAAATGTCTAAATTAGAAAAAATTATTCAGCATTTCAAAAAGAAGTGGAGTAGAACTAACCTGCGGGCTGTCGCGGTGTCGCCGAAGTCAAGACGTTTGTCGGCAACTGGCCGGCGGCAAATATTTGCACAGGCAGAGGCATCATAGCTGAGGAAAGCATAAACCCTAAACATTTCATATTGTATCAAATCATCACAAGAATCATGAACACCAAATAGGACATCTTCGATACTCCTTGACTCTTAATTAGCAGCATAATTTGGAACCAAATACAAGTAGGGAACTTTTTAAATACCTGAAAATGGTCATGAGCTGGTCCAGGGTCAACATATTGCACAGCTACATGTCCATGCCCTAGTCCCTCAAAGAAGTCCATGAAGCTTTCAGTTGCAGTATAAGGAAAGCTAAATTTTTATGTAATGGACCTCCATTTGTCTATCCCCATTCATTGTAATTTAGCCACTTCTTTAGCTCAGAGAACAATATTCCTACAAACTCCACAAATTAATCACAAAATAAATACATAACATGGCTCCTTCAATTAACATAGGACTAATTCTCAAGTTCAGGCCAAACAAGGGGCTCAAGGCACAAAGAAGCCCAAATTATCGCCACTCCCATGCTAGAGAATGCCACAAACAGAAAGATAGAGAAAGTCAGAAATTCAAAAAGGACTCGACCTCCAAAAAAAACAAAGAACTGCACAACAGACTAAAAACCAAAAAAACTCCATCCTAGACACTATTTTCCAAAATAGCCAAAAGAAAAAATAAAAATCTCGTTTCCATTATCCATATCCTTGTCGGCAAACAGCTAACAAGAGGAAACATAAATTATGTCCCTATGATTCCTTACATCGCCTTTAATTTAACAAATCTGTACCTGTGACGGCTGAAAAAGCTCTTAACAACAAAATCAGCAAATCGAGCAGCAGGTAGGAAAAAGAAGACGAAGAATTAAGTCAAGTCCCTTGAATTTAACAAATCTGTACCTACATATTTCCAACTTGGATGCCCCCTTAAAAACATAGCTTTAGAGTGAAATGGGGATTGTATTCCTCAAAGACCATCCCAGTCGAAAACTATCCAAATCGATGTTCAAAGTAAAAATGATTGTGTAAACTATCTAAATAGATTTGTTTTCTTTCAAGCAATCTTATAAGTCCCTTGAACCAACCTGGGCTTATGGTCAAGTAATTTTATATCAAGAAAAAAAAAAGGATCAAGCCTTATCCCCTGAATCGAATGATTGTAAAAGAATTGGGTAAAAGTAGAAAAGAAAGATTACCTTTCAAAGCTCAAACCTGTTCCATTCAATCGAGTCAGTCTCACCCATTTCAGCTTGACCCTTAAACGCTCCATAAACTCACTGAGCTTCACATTTGCCGCATCAATGTCAAACCCAGTTTCTTTCTTCACGGACTCGCCTAATCTCAAAAAATCCTCTGAACCGAGCCATACAGCTCTTTTCAGACGGGGCCTTGAAAACCCATCAGACTCATTTGGAGTTGCAGAGAAGTAGATTCTAAAAGTCGAAATCTTTCTGGAATTTCAGGATGCAGATTCAAATCAGACACGTAACACTGTTAGCTTGAATTCTATCTCGAAATTCATATTCATTTGAAAAATTAGTACACACACTAAACCAAACAGCCTAAAACCCTAAGTCCCAAAATGGATTCAATTTCAGCTCAAAATCACAGATATAAGAGATACATACCAGTTAATGGGAGCGGTGCTTCGCCGTAGATGTCCTTGAGTCTGGAGAGAGGGACCAAAGCGGCGTCAGATTCAGCTTCGGCGTAGAGCTGTTGTTTCCAATCCCACATGGTTTTCTTCACGGCTTTGTTTGATTTAAGTAGAATCGCTCTAAGCTTCAAGAGCATCGAGGTCGGAGAAGGGAGAAGGGTCCTTCGATTTTTCAGATGGACCAATAACGGAATTTTTCAGAGGAGGAGAGAAGTGAAGAATGGAATCGAAAGAGGAGCAGAGAGCGGAAGGTCAAGGATTTGCGGATTTGGGGTTAATGATGTGGCTAGGGATTATTTAGAATTTTAATAATTTTAATAAATAATTTAAATATCTATAAAAAATATTTTCAAAAATAATATTAATTTATTTTTACATTTTTTATTTTCTATCTTTTCTTAATTTTTAACTTTATTTCAAATATATTCCATATGTATTACGTTCACATAAAAAAACTAATAGTCTAATAATAATAGTATTATTAATTATTAAATAAAATTAATAATTAATAGTCAGCTTAATAATTGATAGGTATTAATATTTTTAATCGTATTTAATAATTAAGAAAATACTTATAAAAATTATAACTTATATATATATTTGAAAAAATCATAGCCACCCATTTTTAAATAGATGGTTTTGATCAAGGAATCCTTCTTCATATTTGAGTGTTTAATATATAGTTCATGATTTAATTTTATTTTTTATTATTTAATGTTGATTAATAATTCAAATAAATTCAAAAATATTACTACTCAATTAATATAATTAATTAAATTATTTTCTTAATTTAATTTTTCATTTTTTCTAAATTTTTCACTTTTTTATTCCACTCTATTATGGTCTAAACTTTGACACTCATATAGGGTTTATGATTTGAGGTTTGAGATTCAGGGTTTAGTATTTTAGGGCTTTGGGTTTAGGGTAGACCTGTTCATCGGGCGGGCCAGGCCGGGTTCGGGCCGGATCGGGTTCGGGTCGGGCTTCGTCGGACTTTTCACTAAAAGCATCAACCCAAGCCTGGCCCGACCCACACTTTAAAACTTCGGGCTCAGGCTGGGCTTATAAGGTCATTCCCAAGTCCGGCCCAAGCCCGTAGATAATTTTTCAATAATTTTTTTTTGAATTTTTAAAAAATAAATTGACAAATTTTGTATAACAACATTATTTATTTAAAGTTCTTAATATATTATACAACTTATTGTATTTAAATTTAAAAATTCATTAGTATAAAATATAAAAGTTGAAAATAATTATTTAATACAATTATAATATATATAAAAATTAAATTATTATTCGTCGGGCCGGGCTTGGGTATTTATACAAAAATCAAGCCCAGCTTATAAAATTTCAGGCTTTAACGGGCTCGAGCTCAGGCCGGGCTTAATAATAAAAGAGGTGTCCAAGCCCGACCCATAGGATCGGGCTTGGGCCGGGCCGGGCGGGTAGCCCGGCCCCCGAACATGTCTAGTTTAGGGTAACGGTTCTATTTAGAGTGTTAGTATTATTTTTTAATAAATAATTGAAATAAAATATGAAAATATTCCAAAAATAATAATATCATTTTCTTTTCAAATTTTTTATTTTCAATTTTTTTCTAAATATTTTCTTTTTTCATTCTATTATGACCTAGACTTTAACACTCATTTGAGGTTTAGGATTTGGGGTTTAGAATTTGGGCCTTGAGTTTAGGGTAATCATATGTCTATTTAGAGTTTTAATATTAATTTTTTATAAATAATTGAAATAAATATGAGAATATTTAAAAAAATAATATCATTTTATTTTCAAATCTTTTATTTTCCATTTTTTTTAAAATTTTCACTTTTTTTAAATTGACTCAAGTTGTATTATGCTTAAACAAAAAAATATTTTTCAATTATGTCAAGACTATAATAATAATAACATTCTTATTAGTATTATTTAAATGATATTCAGAGAAAAATAATTTTATTGTTTAAAAATTAAGAAAATATTTATAAAAAATATTGATTATTGTAGTTAGCTAAAATATATAAGCAATAAATATTTATTATGAAGATTCGGGGTTTAGAGTTTGGGGTTTAGGGTTTAGTGTCCATGATAACTTTTTTATACATTTTCTATAACTTTTATATAATTTTTTTAAATAACTTATTACTTTCCTGTAATTTTTTCTATATATTTCCTAAACCATTAATATAACTCTTTAAACAAATTGTGACTTTCTTATACTTTTATTATGGCTTTTATATAACTTTTTGAATAATATATAACTTCCCTATACTTTATACAATATTTTAAATAACATATAACTTTTATATATCATTCTTATACATTTTCTATATTTTTTATACAACTTAATACATAACCTATAACTTACATATACCTTTTATATAATTTTTCAAATAATATACAACTTTTCTAAAGTTCTTCCACATTTATACAACATTTCAAATAACTTACAACTTTCTTAGACATTTCCTATAAGTTCTTCTACATTTGTACATTATATTTCCTATCCACATTTTATACCTTTTATTACATTTTTCTATAATATTTTTTTGGCAACTCATCATAAAAGTGTGTAGGGTGAGCATTATATGGTTTTAGAGTTCTTTCCCACCAACTCCCCTATTTCCCGCCTATTTTATTTAATATTCACCCTACTTTCTTGCATCACTTATTAAAAGATTTGCCTAAAATACACTTTTTCTTGTTATACCAACTATTAACCAACTTTTCAAAAAGCGTCACTACAAATCCATTTTTTCATCACTTTTGCAACGTTTTTTAGGCCACCCTTGGCCTTCTATTGCGACAAGCCATCTATCTTGTAGTGTCTTGTAGTTAAGGTAACATGGATCCTAACATCTGACTTGATGTTTATCATTGTCTCCTGCCAGCTACTTACATAAGGTAATAGGGGTGTTAACAACCTCCAAGGTATTGTATCCTAGTTTCCTTTATCTATTTCATGCATATCGATTTTAAGCAGAATTACTTGCATCATGTTATTTAGATTCGGGCTTAAACAATATACATGTCAAGCCAAAGGCTTTGAGGATTATCCTCACATTTCTAAACAAACCTTTAAAGCTCGGGCCAATCAAAATTAGTCATCAAAACGTTTGTATTTAAATAAAAATTTCAACCAATATGTAAGAAAGAAAAATATTGTTTTGACTTTAGTGTATAGTATATGTATTTAATATAAGGACTTTTAATTAAATACTTTTATCCTACCATTTTTTAAAATTTACAATAGCTCATTCTATTGAATTCGGGAGGTTTAGTCTAGCTAAAATTTTCAAGTAGGTAGCATCTATAACTAGTCTAATACGACCTCCATTTTTATGAGTCAAGCCATATTAGTAAGTTGTAGTTGGAATTCCATTCCATTTGCATCGTATGCAATTGCTAATTTATTCAAGTTCCTTATTCCTAGGGACGTGTGCTCTTATATTAGCATCTCCTTGAATATGTCTCAATCCTGCGGCTAGCCCCCAATTTTATGGTAGACTATCCATTCCTATTAAGGCAGACCCTATCTCAATTTTTATAACTGGTCGATGTAGACGAAAGGAATGCTTTGCGCAACACTTTATAGCCGAAAAAGATCGTATCATAAATTTGAGTAAGGAAGACTTATAGCTTGCCTTAATATATTTACTTTGAGATTTTATTGCTGTTAAACGTCTCACCCAATCTGGGATTAATTAGATGAACATACTTATAATAATAATTTATATTAATTCAGGGAATTTTAGAATTAATATATAAGGGCTAACCTTAGGTAGGTTCAAGTTCTTTATTATAATTATTCCATCAACCTAGATTATATGCAAAATAATTAACATTTTTATTTATTATATTTATATTGCATTTTTTTTAAGCTTTTATTCAATAATTTAATATTTACTTTGTTATAGATATATACTAGAAATGAATTAGTCCATATTTAATCCCCTCTTTTTTATCTCAAGCTGCACCGATATATATTCCCAGGTAGGAGAGGTGCCCTATGAGGAGTAGACACCTTGTCCAAATCTTGCCAGAACATATACGGGCACAAGCTTGAAAAAACATGGATTCTCTTGGACTAATAAATTTCGTTCTTTTAATTCATGTAAATTTAAAGCATCTATAACCCATGTAATTTATATAATTTGTTGAGTCTTTGATAAGTTTGAGTAAGTTGAGCAGACTTATTCGAAATCATCTATATCCATTTTCTAACCTATGAAATAAAAGTCTAAGTTCATCTATTGTTCCAAATAATTTAATAAACTTTAAATTATTTCATGTAGAAAATAAAATTCAGTTTGCTTTTAACTTAATTATGAATTAAATAGGCAGGGTCATGATACCAGTGTTGAGAACTGACAGTCACTTTGAACATGTATAACAAGCATGGTAAAAATTCAAAATTTTGTCCCTTTTTCCAGGAAATCCTGTTAGTTGCATATAAATTAATTAAAGCCTTAACTAAATAAATTCTCTATTTAGATTAGCATGCATAGACTAGGGGTACCATAATTCTAAATTATATCATAGCATAAATATTTTATATTGAACATGTTAACTCTAAGTTATAATTTAAATATAAAATAAATTAAGCATGCATAATAACCAAAGCATAATAATTATTAAGTCTTAAAACGCTTAATAAAAGGACTTAATAATTAAAAGAGAATTAGAGAACTTACCAGTTGAAGCATGCTTTAGCAGAACCTTCTTACACATGCCTCTAAGTATAGGATAGCCTCTATTAGTATCCACATGAACTCCACCAACCGAAACCTACCAATGAGGAAGAATTACAGAGTTTTGAGTAGCTACTAGACCACTCCAAAATCCACCCGAAATATTAACCAAAAGGACTTCTTAATTTTATCTTTTAAGTTGACATTAAGAACGTGTTAGAATTTTAAGTCAGAGCTCATAGAAAGATATGGTACAATAAATGAAAAAGAGGGGCTAGCTTTATATAGGGGAAGCAAAGGCTTCACGAATTTAATGCGAATTAAATGCGGATTTAATGCAAGATTAAATGTGGGATTAAAAGCGGATTAAATGCGAATTTAATATGAGATTAAATTCAATCCTCCTTTCTTTTAATTTATTTTATGACCCTAATAAAATTAGTTACCGGTCAAAATAACTTCTTAACTTAACCAAAAAATGATTTCATCATTTTAATCAACACTTTAATTTATTTATGACCCAAATAAAATTAATTACTGGTCAAAATAAATTCATGGCTTAACCATAAAATGATCTAATCATTTTAATCAATACTTTAATTTATTTATGACCCTAATAAAATTAGTTACTGGTCAAAATAAATTACTGGCTTAACCATAAAATGATCTAATCATTTTAATCAGCACTTTAATTTATTTGGGACCCTAATAAAATTAGTTACAGGTCAATAAATAAAATCTTTGGTCTAACTAGGTAACAGTTCAACCATCCCTTTAATATTTTCGCAATAGATCAAGTCTATTAATTGTTTACTCAGTCCGATGAAAGTTCAATGTATGTGACCTTATAGAATCCCGTAGTATTGAGCTATTAAGGTTTGACCAATCTTTGTTCTATAGGAACTATTGGCTTGAGGTTCTAGTCCGTGAATAGAACTCGATTACCTTAAACGACTGTAGTACGCCTCTTGCAAGGGTCTACCATCTCCCATTACTCGGAACATCATTTGTGCTTATGACTTAATCCTAGTTTATGCAACAGTTGTCCAATGTGATGAACTCCTTCCATTCTTTAATCTTAGTACCATCTGGTTTGTTGGGTTTGATTAAAGTGTTAACCCACCAATAGCGAGGTTGCTCCAAGTTATCCCAGTTATTTACTTGTTACCGAAGTATATTACTTTTTACCATAATGTGTTTGACTAAAAACTATTTCTATCAATCACCTCTGATCAGAGGTTTATAGTAATCATCACTTTAACAAGCGGCCAGGTAAAAACCCCTTAATATATCTAGAGCGATGAATTCTTTCCGAGTACATAGCTTACCAACATGATGCCATCACTATACCCGTAATCACTCATGGCACCCTAAATTAATGAGTGAATAGGAATGACCCAAAGTATAGCAATAGTACCATACAAGGTAACTAATATCTCAAGTATGAGGATATTCGCAAAGCTACTGCATGAAGATAAACACTAACACATTGATATATATACCAAGTGTTTATCTTACTGCGGTCTCCAACATATCTTCTAGATATATCCATGTGTCAAACTCAAGGCACCACCTTCAGTCTTAGGAGGTTAATTGCTTGGACCCTTTCTAAGAGATTTGACCATATGCTAGTCTTACTACTCCATTAATATCCTTTCTTAATGAAACTATGACTAGGGATAGTTTAGACATAATCATAATTACACATGAAGCATGTCTCACTACACATTGTCCCACTGTAATATCTCTCACTTCATGCTATGTATTATGTTAAGGACCTTTGTACAAAGATATCAATGAATATATTTTAACTACTCACAATATATATGAACACATCGTTATAAATAAAAGGTTAAATGCCTTTATTAATTAAATAAGTTGTTCATACCAATACATAATTAAGATATATCGCCTTAATTGCCTTAAGGGCATACATTATATCCAACAACTTCAACTCAATGAATCAAATGGGTATTTGTAAGCAGTATAAGATCTCTGGACAGTGGGTCTTGGACGATGAACAAGCACAACCAGAGACCTCCACTAGAGAAAGCTTGAGAAAGGAAACTACTTTGAATGTTTCATCTGCTTTACGTCCTGTTATGCGGAGAGCCTCTGGAAAAAGGAAGACCTCTATGATGGATGAAGATCTCCCCATAACTGACCGGGGTAGGCTTCACCAATATGATGCAATTGCTAGCATAAATGTGGGGGGGGGGGGGGGCATATGTGTGATGTTCCACAAGATGAAAGAGGTTCTCAATCAGAATGCAGTGGAGATCTAGATGCTAAAAGGGACGGTGAATAAGTTTTGTGAAAAGGCTAATGTTGAACCCTTAGTACTTGAGGAAGAGATCTCTAGTCATGCAAATAAATAAAAATAAGGCAACACTTAAAGAACTCACCACTGCCAATTCTGAAAAGGATGGGAGTCCTCATGTGGAAGAGGATGCAACCATGAAGGAGATAGATGATTTTGAGGAGGAGAAGGAGATCTCCTCTGAACATATAGTGCTCTAAGTTTATGTGCTCTCTCTCTCTCTCTCTCTCTCTCTCTCTGACCACGGTGAATGGTACACAATTCAGCTTCTCTCTCTTTAGTAATTTATGAAAGTCTTTTTCTTTTTTCCACTTGTTCTGAGCTCGTTTTACTTTAGGGACAAAGAAAGTTTTGAGTGTGGGGATGAGATTAATAATTTCAGGTTGTTTATTTGTGGAGATTTTGTGCGTTTATTGATTATAGTGTTATACATGATAGTCCTAGGTTGTGAAAAAGTGGTAAAATTTTTTTGTTTTTGAATATGTTCTACTTGAATTATTGATGTTTACAAGTAATTTGTTTCATGTTTTGATTGGAGAACTTGTTGATTAGCAACTCTAGGAAGCATGCATACTTTGGAAATTTGTTATGTATGATTAAGAACAAGGGAAATGAATTTTAGAAATTAGAAGAACTTGGCATAATAAGCCAACAAGATCTGTTTGGCATGCTAAAAGTTTAAGAATTTCTAATTTTTAATTCAACCTTGTAGATTGAATCAAAATGTGAACCCCAAACTGGAAAGAACTTTGAGGCAATTTATTCATTGCAAAATTACATGCTTTGAAGTTCTCTGAGTGATTAGATTTTATTGTTTAGCTAGAACTTGCTATGGGAGATACATACAATGCTTGTTATGATTGTGTGTTAGACTGGTTGAGATCACTGTTGAATTGTTGCACTAAATGATTAAGGCGCTTAGGTTTACACTCTAGCCAAAAGCCAACCCTGACATTATCCCCTAGAGAACCCCCTTTGAGCCGTAAGCCCTTATTTCTTTTACACACGTTACAACCCCAATTCCCTTCACTTTGATCCCTCAAAACACCCCCAAGGTCTTCTAATAATGAAGTCAACAAAAGAAGCAACCAAGTGATAATAGGAAGAGGATCTCGACACAGGGAAAAGAACTTTTGAAGATGGAGAAACCTTGAAGCAAAGTCTGAAATCTCTTTGTTGTGTGTGTGTGTGTGTGTGTGTATGTATGTATATATATATATATATATATATATATATATATATATATATATATATATATATATATATATATATATATATATATATATATATATATATATATATATTGTCAAGTTCTTGTGTTGTAAGAATAATTGCTTAAGTGATATAATAGTGGGAAAATCTCCTACTTAAAGAAGAACTCCTCTGAAGAAGAAGATCTCTAATCTGAAGAAAATGTTTCTGGAATCAACTGTCTATTAGAAGACCTCCACACACACAAAATCTCTTTTCATAACAATACCCCAATACCCTAACCAAGTTATAACCCTCAAAAGACCTTTATGATAGTGTAGTACTTTAATAATTATGTGGTGGGGACTTGATCGAGTAGCAAGCTTATGGCCTAAATCAATAAGATCTTGCTGAATGAGGGCCAAGGCTGGAGGACTCAACACTCAAATACATCAAGAGAACTCCTGGTGAGAAATTCTGATTTGGCCTACTTGATTGAAGTAAGAAGTTTAAATTCTTTTAAGTTGCACGACTTATTAAGAATTGTTAGAATAATATGTTGAAAGCTCTTCTTTGTTCTAAAGTTCTCTTTTGATCTCGCTCTTGCATAAGTATTTTTCCAAAGTCTTTACACTTTCTGTGGTTATTAATTAAGAGGTGCTCCTTCTTAATGATTGAATGTATTGCTTGGGGACAAGCAATTATTTGAGTATTGAGATACTTGATGCGTTGAAATTATGCTATCTAAATCATGCATTTTGAGCTAACAAATTGTTGAAACAGAATCAATTTCTATAGAGATCTCCAAAGATTTATAGGTTTTTGCTGAAGAAGGAGAACTTCATCATGTTGCTGTCAAAAGGACCAAAACTAGCTCAAAAACCAACTAATAATGGCGATTACTGTAGCAGCATGGTGGATGGTGGTTGATTTGACTTTCGTCAGAGAGAGAGAGAGAGAAGAAAAAGTAGATTTTTTTCTAGTTTGTTCATTTCCGTTTTTGCCACTTTCTAGAAATCTTTGTACTAGTGGGGATTAGTTTAGTATTTTCTTAGATAAATATCTAGATATTTTGGACTAGAATGTAATATTTTATTGGGATATTTTTCCTCTCTCCTCCGAGAATTGGTGCCTATATAATGGGCGTCTTCTTCATCGGTGAGATAGCTTTTAGGCTACCAGAATTCTGCTGTAATTTTTTCCCCTTAATGGCAATTATTTCTTTACAAGCATGTGTGAGTAGTTGTTCTCCTGGTGAGTCTACTTAGGCAAACAGTAGAAGGAGAACTCTTTAGCAGCAATGTAATGTATTTAGTTCTTTAAGGCTTTATAAATATTGTTGTGTTTGTATGCTTATTTCTTATGAGTCTTGGATCCAACTCATACGGAGTTGCAAGTATAAGTCCGCAAGGAATTTTTATAATTGACCCAAAGACACACGTGTAGTTCATGAGTCCTAAAGGAGATTGACTATATGCCTAAGGTTTTAGATTTTATCTAGATGCTGAACTACACTTAATGCATTGTTATTTGCCTATTGAGTCTGAAAAGAGATTTAGATTGAATAACTTTAATGTCTAAGATGGCCGAAGGGAATGCTTAGATTATCTTGGTTGAGATACTTAGGAGATCTTTATATTCCTTACTGAGTATGCATGTTATGTTTGTTGTTGAGAGAACTTTGTGACTGTTTGATTAGGTAGACAAGCCTGGATCCTTTAAATATTGTTAATTTCATCACTTACTTTATGCTCTTCAAGATTTATGTTTACAAGAACTTCTCCCAAAATCACAAAGTACCGTTTAGCCCGTTTACCAGGGAGAACTCTAGACACTTTACACGCTCCTTGTGGATACGACACTTGTTCTTGCCACTGTGCACAATATAGACCCTAGTATACTTGCTAGCTTACACTTTGGGCGCAACAGCACTACTTATATACCACTCTTTGATCTTGTTTATTTTGGATGTTGGATTCTCTTGCAAGTCTAATACAAAACTAAGTACTTGTTGGTCTTGCCTCTTCCAAGTCTGAAATTCTGGATTCGGTGAATTATCCGCCAACACTTCCGTTAGAACAGATGCGCAAAGTAATTCAAATACACAGCTATTATTAGAATATGATACAAATATACAGTATTGGAAAGTAATTCAAAATATTTTTCTAACCACTAATGTTGGTGCTAACGATGCCTAAGATTATGCAATCAGTTGACTACTCTATCATAAATTATTAGCTCAGAGCAACGCCTCAACACCTCAACAATAGAAACCAACAGTTCTTATGCCCTGTTTCTTTTTCAACTTGTGAATGATAATACTAAAAATGGAACTCTTTTTGTTTTTTCTGGTCAAGTGTATAATCTATTATATGAACTATCAAACATCATATTCATATATGAATGTAGTGAATTGACCAAATATTCGGCATTCAATTTAAAAAAAACATTTTAATTGTTTCCTGTTTCATCAGTTGGCATCGCAAAACGCTTCCAAATCGAATTCCTGAAACATAACCAGGTTCTGTAATTCCATACAACACGCTACGTTATCCATCAAAACTGCTTCGATGACCATGGATCCATTTGACATGACAGCAACAGTGGATACAGGGCCGGTCTTATAAAACTAGGGCCCAAAGCGAAAAACATAAAATTTAAAATTACGAGGCCCTGTGTAAAAAATATATATTTTAAAATATACTGTAACATTATTGTTAGAATTGAAGCTTATTAATAAACTTCATTTTATTTAAAAAAAATATAACAAGCGTAGTTGAATTTAAAAATTTAAATTGTATATGAAATGAAATATAAACATAATATAAAAGATCAATGGGGCCCCTAATATTAAGAGGCCCTAAGCAATGGCCTATTGGCCGCTACTCTAAGGCTCGGCCTGAATAGATATATGTTGGGGTAACTTAGGGAAATGCATTTATAGGAGATAGTAATTTAAAGAATATAAAAAGCTAATTAACAATAAACATTTTATCTAAAACATATTTATAAAATACCTGATTTTACAAAAATAGTAATCTATTTGAAATCCTTATTTTCTAGCTTACCAAAACCATGTATGGTAAAGAAATCCCAAAATCGAAATTCAGCAGCACGTCGCCGAAGACAAACCGCTCCATCTCATCGCCGATGAAGATCGGCACGTGTCCCTCCGGTATCGAATTTCTACCGTCGGACCGCCTCGCCATGCACCAGAATGACTCGGATCGACACGCCGATCTAGAACACCACCGGGACTGAGACTGAGAGTCAGAGCGGAGGAGGCTGTACTGCGATGAGTCATCGACTCGTGAGAGACGGCGGATTAACTACTACATCGATCAATTTAGAGCTCGGATTTTGAAATCAGAGAATTTCAGAGAGAGAAAGGGTGAGTGAAATAGTAGCAGTAGAGAGAGAAAGTGGTGAACTGAAGAAAGGGGAAAGGGAAGGGGGGATTATATCAATATTTGCATATTGATTATACCAATTACCCTTTCTGCTGTATACTGCTGATATACAGATGCATTTGTGATATACAGTCTGGACAGAAAATGCCTATTAGCAATATACAGTACTTGATACACAATTATTTAATCCTGTATATTATTATGTAAATATTCTATATACTAATATACACTACTTGCATAAATGAAACTGTATATTGTTAACCATATATTGTACATGCGTGCACAGTATAGATGCATACCCCTACACATGTACAGTATTGCTGCATGACAATACTAAAACCCTAGGGTGGGCAAGATGAACCCTCTTGGTAACGGTGTATAGTATAGGTGCATGCCCCTAAAAGATACTGTGCACGCATGAATAGTATTAGAAGGATTGTCTATCAATATACGGTTGATAGTATACAGTTTCGTTTATGCAAGTAGTGTATATCAATATATAGAATATTTACATAATAATATACAGGATTAAACAATTGTGTATTAAGTACTGTATATCAATATACGGTTGACATTATACGATTGTGTACACAATGGGTACTTCAGAATCTGAAAAAATGGGTACTTCAGAATTGGAAAAAATGGGTACTTCAGAATCGGAAAAAATGGTTTTTGCATGCGATAAAAGGAAGAAATCGGAAAGAAAGGGAAAATAGAAATCGAAAAGGAATAAAAAAGGAATTACGTCGAATCAAATAGGAAAGAAATCAAATTTTGAATATTAAAAAATATAAATCGAAAAGGACTAAAAAATGAATTAATTCAAATCAAAATTGAGATAGGAAAGAAATCATATTTTGAAGATTAAATGGAATGAAATCGAAAGGAAAGAAATAAATCAGAGATGTGATAGGAAAGAAATCCGATTTTGAATTAGGAATTAATCAAAAAAAATGAGAAAGGGAAGAAATCGGAATTTGAATGCTGCAAGATAATCAAATCGTGATCTCCTACAAAATAGGAATTCCCAAAATAACTAGAAATTGAAGTGAGTGTAAAGAATGAATTAGTTTATTAAACAAAGGGGTATATAATAAATAGGTTTCAAAAAGGTGTATTTTGTAAATACAAATGCCATAAGTGCATTTCATACAACTTCCCTATATGCTACAGGTAGACTACTTCATAAGGATAAACTAAAGGGAAATTGTTGGATTTGTCCCGTTTATGCAAAATAAATACCAAAAAGCCTCAACATGAAACGAAATACCAACGTACTTAATTAACTTTTCCAATTCACCTTTTCACGCCTTTGATGAAGTCATACAGAATCTTAACGATGTCATACGATTTAGGTTGTTATTTTTATTTATTTTGGTTTATTTTACATTTATCTCAAAAAATCGTTCATTTTTTTGACATACTGCTTTAAAGTTTTTTATTAGTCTCATTTTTATCTTCGAAATGTCATCCACTATGATATATTTTTTCCAAAAACAAATTTCAACCTCTTACAAACCTACTACATATTTGTTACAAATGACTTATATTGACTTATAAGTTATATTAGATGTATGCTAGACATGTATTAGACTTGTAACTAGTATACATCAGATATATAACATATATATAGTAGAAATATAATTGTTTAATGAGCATTACAAATTTAAAGAGACTTATATTAGTCTTGTAACAAATTTATATTAGGTTTGTAATAGATATATATCAGACATATTCAAGAAATATAACAATTTAATAATAATTATAAATACAAGGAGACTTAAATTAAACTTACAACATATTTGTATTAGGATTGTAACAGATTTATATATCAGATATATACAATGAGCATTGTAAATACAAAGAGACTTATATTAGTCTTATAACAGAATTGTATTAGGTTTGTAACAGATATATATCAGATATATAGTAGATATATAATAGTTCAATAAACATTGCAAATATAAAGAGACTTATGTTGGACTTGTATTAGACTTGTAATAGATATGTAACAGGTCGAAAAATAATTTGGAAAAAATATATCATAATGGATGGCGTTTCGAAGATAAAAATGAGACGAACAAAAAACTCCAAAGCGGGAGGTCAAAAAAATGAACGGTTTGTGAGATAAATACAAAATAAGTCAAAATAAATAAAAATGATAACGTAGATTTTACATGACATCATCAAGATTCGTATGACATCATCGGGGCATATAAATGATATGATAAAGTTAGTTAAGTTTGTGGCATTTTGATAAAGGGTATGTTGGTATTTTACAAAAGTTTGACATGTAATTATTTTGGAAACCTAGGTCATTTCGGTGTTTTACCCTAAACTAAATTCCAGCCAATTTGCTTCCAAGTGTAATCATGCTTCTCCATCTTCTGATATCAGCACAAAATAGTTAAATGTTTGAAAAATCAGATATTGTCCGCAAATGCTATTGCATATACCTGCTTTTATGATCCTCGTGGTCGTGGAAATTGCTTCACACCATAAAACGGTTCAATGCGTCAGGCCCAAAAATTACACTATATCAGAACTATCAACAATACGTGTCTACGAGTGGCTTGAATTGCAATAGTTTTGTCAGGGGGCCAGTTATGACAGATGTACCACATATCTCTTTCTCCGGTTGGACATGCTTCCATTCCAAAACATCCCAATATTCCAAATCTCAGTATAATCTGTATAGACTGCTCCCTTTAGGAGTCCAAACATAAAAATCCATCCAATCTCTGTCTAGACTAGTATATCCATTAAACCCGGGCTTGGGGAATATAATGTAGAGGAATTCTTTTCCGAGGGCTGTTTGTAGTGCTCAGAATCATCACTCAAGCTCTGGCTTGAGTAGTTTTTTATGCTAGTCGAAGTCAAAGAATATACAACAATGGTACAGCTGCTGTATGCCAACTGTAGTGCACGCGTAAAGCACTATAGGCCTTCTTCACTACACAAGAAATTTAAAATGTCGGCAATGGGAAAGACACGTTATTGTTCGGAGAAAATGGTCATAATATAACATAGAATCGTTATATAATCGATAAGATATACAACATTGAAGAAACCTTTTCTATGAGCATGTATTCCACATAATGTGCCATTATCTGTTCTATTACACATAATTGACATTCTGCGAACCAAACGCTAATGGGACCAACTTACCATTTCAAACGTTTGATTTGTTCTAGATTATGAAATATAAACTATAAAATATTATTCACGACGTATATATATCCATGAAATGTTATATTGTTTTCGTTTGATGTGAATTATAATTATTTAAAATAGTCGTTGAGGAGAATAGTTCAAATTTTACTGCCGTAATAAAATGTCGATTTTCTCAATCCTTGACGCCAATACAAATCAAGAGCAAATCTATCTTGTAGAATATGTACTTATATATATTATAGTCCTAGGAACTAATATTCTCATTAGTTTAATTATAATTTAAAAAATTCACTTCTAGAAAGAAATGTACCTTTTATGCACTTGATAATGAACATATTTTTCTTTATTTTCTTATTGAATGAAATGAACAGAAGTGAATTTAATACAAATTTATAAATAAATTCTTAACTGAATTAAACTTTAATTGGAAAAAAAAAGACGTTAGTTGAAGTACACCCACCAAAATGAGATGCAAATTTTGAATTGCTTTAAAGATTTTTGGTCTGCAGTATATTTTACAGAATGTATTTCACTCTAATTATATATTAAAGTTTTCATGTAGTATCACAATTTCAACCAGTACTATTCATATTTCATACAAATTCAACCACAAATTATATTGTATTTTCCTAATTCAATAAAAATTGCAATACTCCGTTGAAATCTATTAATTTCTAAGCTACATTTCTTAAAATGGTGACATTGATTTGGATGTGATAAAATATTTCACAAGAAAATTACCATTTAATTTGTCCCAATAACATGTCTTTAAACTCACCATTAGTTTGACCTTCATTCTTCAATTTACTTTTCCATCTTATTCTTATTTTAGATCCACCACATGATGAGGACATCTTGAGTCCTCCTAAAATGAAACCGCCTGAAATATTGAGGGCGGTTGGAAACACCAATTCGGTTGGAGCACTGAGGAGGGCTGGAGCACCCAAGCATCCAGCTTAGCTTGCGAGGCATTACGAGGCTGGTTTGAGCGCCAAATGACATCCTTAATGAGCGCAAGAAATCCTCAAGCGCCAAGTTTGCAGGCATGCTGAGTCAAGGCTGTCTCAAGCAAAATGGATGGCTCAATTGACATCAGCCTTCTCATCTTGAATCTCTGATCACAGTAGATATAGGATAACAAGTGGGTGACGTGATTGGCTAATCCAAGTGGAGAAGCTTCCATCAAATATCTTTTGTCAGAAGTCCAATCACTTTTATCTTATACTATTTAATTGGTCCAGTTGTATTATTTTATTATTTCAAATGGGTTTTCACCCTCTTGTATTTGGCTATAAAAGCCACACTTTTGTAAGAGCTGATCATCATTCAAATATCAATACAATTTGCTCTGAGATTATTTCTCTCTATTTGGGTTTAATACCTTCAAGTTCAGCTTGTAAACACTATAGTAAACCTAGTTTCTAGCAAGTCTCAGCTTGTGAATTCTCTTCTTTATTGGTTTTGTGGTTAAAACCTTCACTCAAGCCTTCTTAATCCTTATCAGTTTGTATCAGAGCCTATAGTTTCCCTTTCGAAATCCTCTTGAAACCATGGTGCTACAAAAAGCCATTCAAGAATGAGTAGAGGCGTTGGAGGCGCAGATGGATGAATTCCGACAGGAGTTTTAGACTCAAAACCTGAGGAGCACTATTACCGATGGTTGTGCTGATTTTTGGCGAGAGCTCCTTGGGATTATTCATCCCAATTAAACAAATCCTCAAGGAGCAGGAGATGCCCAGAAAGAAGTACCACCACTTGAGAAAAATCTTCTTCAAGGGGTTTAAGATGAAGTTGTTCCACCCAATGTTTATCAAAGAAACCCAGTTTTCCAGATGAGGCATAAAGGCAATCCATGGGCTAAAGATGGTGCGAGTAGTGAGGAGGAATACGTTGATTACACAAGGAGGAACTCGTCTGAATGTTTGAGAAGGGGGATGGATGCCCCGATTTATGGCAGGGACGACTATGGGGATGGTGTGAGATAGAGGCCTCTAGGAGGTAGATTTTAGGAGGAGTCGCGTGAGAGAAGATTTGGAGAGGACGATTCTTTCAAAATTAAGGTTGACTTGCCCTCATATAGTGGGGACCTTGATATTGAAGGATTTTTGGATTGGCTTACGGAGCTAGAGAGGTTCTTTGACTATGCTGGTGTATCGGGGTCATAGAAAAGTGAAGTTGGTAGCCTACCGACTAAATGAAGGAGCATCCGTGTAGTGGGAACAATGTAATGAGTAAAGGAGGAGGAGTGGAAGGGAACCTACGAGATCCTGACAAAGGATGAAGGAGATGTTGAGAGCAGGGTTTTTGCTGCCTGATTATGAGCAATACATTTATCAGGCTTACAATCGATGTTGTCAAGGAGGGAGAAGTGTGCATGAGTATACGGCTAAGTTTTTTAGACTCTCAGCTCTAGCAGGTTTGTCTAAGATGGAGGTTCAAAGATCATCCCATTATCTTGATGGGTTGTGACCAAATATAAGGGAGAAGATTCGAGTGCAAATGATATTGAGTGTTCAGGAAGCCCGAAATTTGGCACTCAAGGTGGAGATAGATTTGAACCGTCCTTACCGATGGATGGCTGGAACAGACCTTAGTTCTTTCTGGGGTTCTCAAAGGCCACCTGAATAAGGTGATAATGTTGGAGGTGGAAGTGGGAGTAAGCAAGCTTGGGGAAAGGCGCCAGATGTGGAGTCTAGGAGGAATGCCGCCTCCAGCTCCAATCCGCCTAAACCTAGCAATCCTTATGCTAAATCAAATCCATTCAGATGCTTTTGATATAATGAGCCCGACTATCATTCTAATGAATGCCCCAAGAGGAAGACAATTAATATGGCAAAAAGGTATAATGGCGAGGAGGAAGAGTCTGAGGAAGATTTTGAGGAGGTATACTTTGAGCCGCTTGAAGGAGGAAGTATGGCTGGTGAACATAACGTCTATATCATCAGGTGGTTATTAATGTCCAATCGGAATGAACAAGGGCTGTGCAGCCAATTGTTCAGGGCTATTTGTCTTGTACAAGAAGAGAAGTGTAGCCTTATCATTAATGGAGGTACTCAAGAGAATATAATCAGTCAACAAGCCGTGAAGAAGTTTGGCCTGATTCTAGAAGCTCATCTGGTACTGTACAGTATTAGCTGGATCAAGAATGTTGGCAAGCTAAGGGTAACTCAAAAGTATCGTATGCCCATCACAATTGGCAGGTATATTGACGAGGTTTATTGTGATGTTGTTGAGATGGATGCATGTTATATTCTATTGGGACGGCCTTGGAAATTTGATAATGATGCAACACACTCTAGGTGGAAGAATACTTATTCTTGCACCAGGGATAAGGTGAAGTATGTGCTGACACCGCTACCGGCTGACCACCTGGACCACTCAAAAAGCACCATTGCTATTTGTAGCACCCAAAATGCTTTCTTGAGAGAGTGTCAGGAAAGCCAGCAGGTCTTTCTGGTTGTTATAACCTCCTCAAAGCAAATGCTGGCTAGAGAAACTAGTGACGTCCCGATTGAGCTAAAAGAGTTGATTACTGAGTATGGGGATTTCTTTCCTAAGAAACTATCTGCTGGATTACCACCTTTGAGGGATATCCAACATCACTTTTAATTGGTTTTAGGTGCCATCCTACCTAACTTATCACACTATGGAATGAGTCCCAAGGAGAATAAGATTTTAATGGAGTAAGTTGAGGGTTGTTGAAGAAGGGACACATTAAGGAGAGTTTGAGCCCATGTGCCATCTCGGCACTATTAAGATCCAAGAAGGATGGATCTTAGAGGATGTGTGTGGATAGTATAGCCATTAACAAGATCACCATCCGATACAACTTTCCCAAACCATGCCTTGATGATATGTTGGACCAGTTAACCAGCTCTAAGGTGTTTTCAAAGTTTGATTTTAGGAGTGGTTATCATGAGATCAGAATTTGAGCAGGTGATGAGTGGAAGACTGCTTTTAAGGCAAGAGATGGGTTACAAGAGTGACTTGTTATTCTATTCAGTCTCACCAATGCACCCAGTACTTTCATGCATTTAATGAACCACTTATTAAAGCCAGTCATTGGGAAGTTTGTTGTTGTCTACTTTGATGATATTCTTATCCACAGCAAATTTGAGGGGGGATATTTGGAGCATCTCAAGGAGGTGTTTGATCTTTTAAGGAGGTATCATTTGTTGTTGATCCCTGTGAGAGTCTATATTATGTTAGAGGGGGGTGAACCTTTTCGCGGAATTAGCAGACTTTAAAAAGTCCTCTGTAGTGTGTTTGATATGTTCCAGATATATTGGATCCGGATGATGCAAATATAAAATGTTATGCAAATAAAGTAGAGAGTAAGAATATCAAACACAAAGTTTTATCCTGGTTTGGCCCCGCCTACTCAAGTCCCCGAAGTGTCCTTACTCCGAGCTTTTTGTACTAGTGGATTCCTTTCCAACTAGAACGAATCAAGCCTTACAATTTGTCTCTGAATGGTAACCCCTTCCAAATGTAGGATATACCACTAGAAGTACCAACTCTGAGCTAAGTCCTCTTATCTTTAGCAGGATATACCACTTTAATTTCTACCCAAACCTAAGCTGAGTCCTATAGGGAGATCCCACTTAAAGTACCAACTCTAAGCTGTATCCCAATCTCAATACTCACCCAAGTATGAGATTTTTACGGCTAATTTTTTCTTTTAAAAGGGTTATAAACTCTTCAAGTATATAATCTTTACTTGAGAGTTCTTATAAACTGATTTTGATGGTTTGGTTCTTAGAGGGATTATGTCACTAATCCCAATAGCAGATTTTCTTGTGTATTGCTTTCTAAAAAAAAGCACCTTCTTAACTTGTGAAGCTTCCTTTTTATAGGCTTCTGTCATTAATATAGCCATTGTGCTGAATTGAATCTTTACCATTGATTAGGTAAGATATGGCACTTCTAGAGCTGTTGATCAGTCTGTTAGACTGAGTAATTGTCCCGTTTGAATCCTTGGGATTGAGACCAAAAGGTTGTTAGTGATCGTTTTCCTTGTATTTTAGCGATTCATCAACTTTTATGCCAGTAGTCCGATGTGTGAGCTCCACGCGCCTTTCCTATTGGTCTAGGTAGAAAAGGTTGTTACTTTTTTTCTTTCTTATGTCAGTCCTTTTGTCCTTTTCTGAAAAGCATGCTAGCTATTATTTTGTCTTGCATAAGAGGAAAGGATCTTTGACTTCTAGACCAAAAATGTGGAGGAAAATGTAACTTTCAAATCATTCCCTTTGTCTTGATATTTAGTCTTATGGATGTCTTCAAACCAAATATATCTGGATGCTACTTCAATCAGTTCTTCTTCTGAATGCTGCTTTTGATGGTTTAAAGTTTGTTTCCTTTCCAAACTTTAACCGAATGCTTCCATTATGTGCTTAGGTATTTATAGTCTTTAATGTATCTCCTGATGACTTATCTTGGACCTAGGAGACTGATGTTTTTGTTTGCATATTTTTGTTTTCTTCAAACTTCTTCAAAATTTGATCCGAATTTGTTCTTAGATTTGTTCATCCGGATCATTATTTCCCAATAATCTCTTCCATTTGATGGAAACAAAAACTTAAGTACATATAATCATAAGCAAAAGGGGTTTTATGAGCTAAGTATGATTCTTGATACTTAGTCATTTATAATTTTACTCCCCCATAATTTAAGCATCCTAACTCCCCCAACATTTTTGCATTCTAGCTTCTAAGTTTTTGAAGTACAATTAGGGATTGTACTTAGAAGTAATTTTTTTAGTAGAAAATTTTCACTATATATACTTCTGTTGTTAACAACAGTTACCTTATGAAGTTCCGGATTAAAGTACAGAAATATATAAGTGAAAGTTTACAAAAGTAGCTACTACAGGATTTTACAATGACAAAAATAGTTGTTCTGAAGTGTTCTACTCTTACATAGAATCACCTTCCCCTTCTTTATTTGTGCTCTTCTCCCCCTTATGTTTATATCAGATTTGGGGTCAATAACCATATATGTTTGTTGCTCCCAATCTTCTGCCATGCCTTTGAGTAGACTGAATAATCAACATTTCCCTCTAGGAGCTTTTCCAATATGGTTTCAACAGTAGCCAGAAGGAGATGGAGCGGCTTGATTTGTTCTCAGAGGTACTTGTAAGACTTGACCATATGAAGAACCAATTTTAGCGCATGCTTCCGGTTTGCTTCCTTAAAAAATGGGAAGTGTGCCTTGATAAGGGTCAAGCTGCACTTATAACCAAATTATATTTTGTCCCTAATTGATTGGATAAGGTTCGGATAGATTAGGAGGAGAAGGCTATCTAGATCGGTAGATGATGATCTGGATGGTGTAGAAGGAGCATTTAGAGAAAGATTAGCCATACCTGACTTTATGAGCTCAACTTCTTGAATGATGTCTCTCCGTATATTGTAAACACTGGAGTTGAGTGTGGTAAGATCTTTATGAAATGCCTCCTTGAGGTTGTTGATTATTCGCACAATTCCAAAGAGATGACTCTCAAAATCATCACTAATACCATCCATTTGCTTCTTTAGTAAATTGGGGAGTCCTTCATCAAGTAAATTACACAACATTTCATGGGCAGCTTGATATTCTTCATTTAACTCTGTAAGCCCTGTTATGATGCCTTTTCCAACTTCAACAACTGCTCTGGGGATGAATTTTTCCAAGCTTTCAAACTTGCGATCTATATGCTCTTTCAGCTTAGTAGTTCTATGGAGGATGAGGTGATTTGATCTATGAGTGTTGCACAATTATTGCAGCTCCGATGAGAGCTTGATCTGCAAAGCAATTTACTCCTACAGTATTGGAGTTGAGCTATTCCGGCACCGGAGTGATTTTAGAGAGGGTAGCTTCTGCAATTAAGTTAGCGGAGGGGAATCCCTCTATCTTCTTTTCAATTATCTACACTGACTCCTTTATTGCTCCCAGTTCAGCTTTAAGATCTAGAGATAATGATTTATATTTCACAAGATTCTCCACTGATTTAAGCTGATCACAGATACTCTAGAGACTCCTCTTGATGTAGCTCTCTTCATTCCTTTCAACTGAAACATCTTGTATTAATTTGAATGTAGTGGTTAGCTTGTCAACTCTGTCAGGATTCATCTTGGATATTTACCGTTTAGGAGTGCTTTCAAATGATGAAGTCTCTTTTGACCCAGGGCTACTTTCGAATTCCTAGATTCGAAAGATTCAGATTCACTTGACTCATCCAGCCTTTGTTATTCTCTCCCTTCAACCACCCTTACATTCAGAATGGCCTCGCTCCTAGAGTCCACTTTAGAAGTATGCTCTATAAGTTTTAAACCAGTTCCCTCCTCTGGAGCTTTGAGCTCCGGAATAGACTGAATATCCTTTGAGCTTTCTGCATTTAGGTTATCCTCAACTATATTGCCAGGAAGAAAAGTAACATCATTCGAGATGGGGATTACCTCATGTGACTCTTGACTCTTAGGATGCTCTGTTTTTGTCTGCTCTTCAACCCCAGCATCCGAAAGACTGGAATTATCCTCAATCTCCCATACGACTTTCTACTTTTTCCTTTGTATTTGGAATGGTGTTATTATCCTCACCATCCTCTCTATTTGCCTCTTCATATCTTTCTAATTCGACTACTTCAGTTACAACAGTTGCTAAGTTCAATAGATTCTCCGGAAGTGGAACAGTTCTGGCCTAGAAGAGAAATAGATCTTCCTATGGATATTCACTTTTATGTAGAAGATCTAGGTCTATTGATGCTATTAGGATTGGTGGATTATCAGTGGTTACTACTCCAGATGAGCCTCCGGGTCCCTCCTTGGTCAGTCTATTTCGCTTAAAGTTATCTCGGACTACATTCATCATTTCCTCATATTGGGGATCCTATAGATGGATGTTATCTAGAAGGATTGGCTTTCCAGGAATCACGTGTTCTTTTCCCTTACTCAAATCTACTAGTTCCATGCTTTCGGGAGTTGGCTCATGAATGTAAATACCAATAGTTGGCTTTTTGGCAGCCAATTTTATCCTCTTTGCTTTGAGAGCTTCTTTAAAAGTGGATCCCTTCCTGGTTAGCTGTTTCTTTAGTATAGGCTCCCCATCCCAGGTTTCCTCACTATTGGATTCATCCTTTACTTTTAGGATATCTGTGATATTGGACTTCTCTCCTTGCTTTCAACCCTTTCTAATAGCAGCTGCTACTACTGCAATATTCTCAATAGCCTCCTTTCGCAAATTGGTTTTATCTTCTTGTCTACAGCTTTAATGAGCCTTCCTCTTCTCTTAGGCTTGTCAAGAGTTATCTTCAACAGTTGTGTGAGGGGAAGTGTGTCCTCATCTACTTCCTCAACCACTGCTTTAGGTTGATTTTGCATTGTGCTCTTGGCTTTGTGGTTCTGGCCTTCTTTGCCTCCAGAGCTATTTTATTAATGCTTTCGGCCTTCCGAACCTTGCTCTTCTCCTACCTTTCTTCCCTTTCCCTAATGGCTTCCTCCTTATCCTAGACTTCTCTAAAAGTAAACTTCTTAAAGTTCTTCTCTAGAATCTCCTTCCCGTGAACAGATTAAGCTCCAGATAGATTAACTCCATTTTCTAGGAGGATTTTGGTGATGAGAGCATTGTGGGAGTTCCTATAATGCCTTATAAAATGGATGATCATGACAGACATGTTGACGAATCTGCTTTCTACCCAATGCTATAAGACGCAGTGTTGAAAGGAGGATGTAGTGGTGATAGATCCTTTTCGGATAAGGATAAATTTAGCTAGAACACGTTGGAGGATTCAGGGAGTTTATGACCAGTAGGTGGAGACTTTGTCTCCAAAGTAGGGGACTGGGAGCCACATCCTAGGATGATATTTGACCAGGAGCTCATCTCTATCATTGCCTAGCTGAACTCCATCATTCTTCATTTTAAACTGAGTCATAAAGAATTTTGGAGTGACTGTTATCGCTTTTCCTCGCACCTTGGTCCCGAGGGCTTCATAATCGGAGTGAATCATCAGATTGTCATAGAACTGTCTAATGAGGTCTGGATAAATGGGGTAGTTGATTTTCAGAAAATCGTCTAGGTGTTGATCTTTTATCAGCTGGGGATATTGTTCTATGTTGAATAAGAAATTATCCCCCAAGTAGTATGATGGTACTACAGAGTCAGGGCTTTTGAGTTTTAGAAGAGAAAAATCTTTATCTTTGAGATCAGATTCTACAAAGATATATCTTAGAGGAGGAGGGGTGGTTTAATTGAATGTCATTTGAAGAATTTGGGAATTTAGGGTTTTTGGAAGAAAATTCATAGAGTAGCAGTAAGATTGTTGCTCCAGTGTCAACTTTACTTCTTCTTCTCTTCCTGATTCCTTGACTCATAAAAGTCCAAATTAATCCCAGATATTCTTCCGGATTATTCTTTAATTTAGATTAGACATTCCAATTGACTCCCTTAGCTTATTGAATTGATCTTTACTTAATGGCTTGATAAAGATATCTGCCCTTTGCTCATTTTTTGGAATGTAGACCAGTGCAACATCCTTCTTCATTACATGATCCCTAATGAAATGGTGTCTGATGTTGATATGCTTTATCCTGCTATGTAGCACTAGATTCTTTAACACATCAATTGCACTTTTATTATCACACATAACATCCACACATCCGGATTGAACTCTATAGTCTTCCAATTGTTGCTTGATCCATAAGAGTTGAGCAACATAACTTCTAGCTGCCATATATTCTACTTCTATAGTTGATAAGGCAACTGAAGTTTACTTCTTACTACACTATGACACTAAGCAATCTCCAAGAAAGCGGCAGCCTCCAGATGTACTCTTTATTTCAAGAGTATGTCTGCCATAGTCTGTATCAGTAAAGCCCTGTAGTGTGAAGTTTCCATTACTAGGATACCATAGTCCAACTTCAGTGGTTCCTAGAAGATATCTAAGAACCCTTTTCACTTCCTTGAGATGTGAATCCTTTGGATTGGTTTGGTATCTTATGCAGTAGCAGACTGTATAGTGTATGTCAGGTCTACTAGCTTTTAAGTATAGAAGTGAGTCAACCATTCCTCTGTAAAGCTTCTGGTCTACGTCTTCTCCTTCACAATCCTTTGAAAGGACTGTATTATATCCCATTGGAGTAGACATAGGCTTGCTCTTATCTATTTCAAACTTCTTTAAAATCTCCTTGGTATACTTAGACTGATTGATAAAAAAATCCAATAGGACTCTGCTTGATTTGTAGGCCAAGGAAGAAATTTATTTCTCCCATCATGGACATCTCAAATTCCTCTGCATTTGAGTGCTGAATTCTTCACACATCTTCTCATTTGTTGCTCCAAAGATGATGTCCTCTATATAGATCTGGACTAGAATGACATCCCCCTTTCTCTTCTTGATGAAGAGGGTTGTGTGGGCTTTACCCCGGATGTATCCCTTGGATATGAGGAAAGAAGTAAGTCTTTCATACTAGGCTCTTGGTGCTTGCTTCAATCTATAGAGGGCATTCTTCAATTTGTACATATGATCTGGATGCTTTGAGTCTTTGAATCTAGGCGGTTGCTTGATATAGACTTCTTCCTGGATTGCTTCATTTAGAAAAGCACTTTTGACATCCATTTGGAACAATGTGAATCTCATGAATGATGTAAAAGCATATAGAATCTGGATTACCTCCTCTCTTGTTGATTGTAGCCTTGGGCAACCAATTTTGCTTTATTCGTCACCACAACACCGGGTTCATCTAGTTTCTTCCGGAATACCCATTTGGTGCCAATGATTGACTTTCCTTTCGGAAGTGGCACTAGATCCCAAACATCATTTCTCGTGAACTGATCCATCTTTTCTTGTATTGCTATCATCCAACTTTCATCTCCTTCTGCATCTTAAAATTTCTTTGGCTCAATGAGAGAGATAAAAGCAGTATGGCTCATCATCCTGTTGATTCGTTCTCTAGTTCTAACTGGATTTTAAACATTGTCCAAAATGGCTTCAACTGGATGATCCATGTGGGTCTGGATCTCTCTTTGAAGGTATATATGCTGAACTAGAGCTTGTTCTTGTTCTGCTTCAAATTCCTCCTCTTAATCATCAATAAATTTTATCTCATATTGATTGAGATCTCCTTGTGGTACTTCTAAGTTGAAATTGATCCCTTCATCTTCTTCTCTATACTTCTTGATTTGAAAGGAATCTGCAATCTGCAATTCTTCTTTTTCTCCAGTATTTTCATATTGTAGAGTTAAATCTTTCGGATTGGAACTTCATTTTCCTGCATGGTTAGTCTCATCGAAATCTACCTGTATAGACTCAACCACAGTTTAGGTTCGTTTGTTGTAGACTTTGTAAGCTTTGCTATGTGTTAAGTAACTACAAAAAAATTGCTTCATCAGATTGAGGATCATATTTCCTAATTGCTCTTTATCATTCAGGATGCAGCATTTACATCCAAAGGCTTTGAAATACCCAATTTTGGGTTTCCTTCCCTTCCAGATTTCATATGGGGTCTTTTATATGGTCTTTCTAATAAGAGCTCTATTTCAGATGTAGCATGTTGTGTTTACAACCTCAGCCTAAAAATACTTAGGCAAATTGTTCGAGCCATCTTAGTTATTGTTCTATTTTTCTTTTCAACAACCCTATTTTTATTGAGGTGTATGAGGAGCAGAAAAGTTGTGTTCAATGCCCTTGGAGTCACAAAATTCAGCAAAAATGCTTATTTTTAAACTCATCTCCGTTATCACTCTAGATGCGTGCAATGCTTATGCCCTGTTCTACTTCTATTCGGATGAATATTTTTGAGATTTGGTCAAAGGCATAATCTTTGCTATCTTACAAAGCTACCCAGGTATAGCGAGAATAATCATCCACTATGACCAAAGTGTATTCTCTTCTACCTAAACTCATTGTTTTGATTAGACCAAAGAGATCTATGTTTAAGAGTTCAAGAACTCTCTTGAAAGGTATATAGGAGATGGAAGGGAAACTTTTTCTACGTTGTTTACCTAATTGACATGCAGTGCTTATGTGATCCTTATCAAAAGCTACCTTAGGCAAACCCACAATCAATTCCTTTTTGGATAATTTGGACAGGAGGTTCAGGCTTACATATCACAACCTCCGGTGCTAAAGCCATGATTTTTCTTCTTTTGACACCAAAGCATATGTTCTTTTCGTTGGTCCTTGTGAGGGTCTAAATAAAGCCAGAGGGGGTGAATGACCCTTTTTTGCGGAATTGATAAGACTTTAAAAAGTCTTTATGTAGCGTGTTTGAATATGTTCCGGAGGATGGATCCTGATAATGCAGTTATGAAAATAATAATGCAAAGGAGTAAAGAGTAAGGAATTCAAACATAAATATTTTATCCTATTTTGGCCCTGTCTACTCTAGTCTCTGAAGTTTCCTTCGTCCGAGCTTTTCCAATAGTGGATTCCTTTCTAACTGGCAGGAATTAAGCCTTACAGTTTATCTCTAGATGTTATCCCTTCGAGATGTAGGATATACCACTAGAAGCACCAACTCATAGCTGAGTCCTTTTGTCTTTTGTAGGATATACCACTTAGATTTCTACCTAAACCTAAGATGTGTCCTACAAAGAGATCCCACTCAAAGCACCTACTTCAGGTTATATCCCAATCTCACTACTCACCCAAGAAGGAGATCTTTTAGACTTTGGTGTTCTCAAAGGTTTTGGTTTTGGACTTCCTCAACTTTATAACTTTACTTAGGAATCCTTACAAACAAGTTTTGAATGATTTGGTTCTAGGAGGGATTAAGTAACTGATTGCTTTCTTAGCAAGTTCTCAAGTGTATGCTTCATTGAAATCAACCAGCCCCTTCTCAACTTATGAAGCTTCCCTTTTATAGGCTTCCATCCTAAATGTAGCCATTGTAGGTTGTTGAGCTTGGATTAAACTTCACCGCTGATCAGGTAATATGTGGCGCTTCTAGAACCGTTGATCAATCCATTAGATAGAGATTTTAACCCGTTTGAATCCTTGGGATTGAGGCTGAAAAGTTACCAGTGATCGTTTTCCTTGTATTTTAGTAACTTACCAACTATTATGCCATTACCTTTTGTGTGTGAGTTCCACACGCCTTTCTCATTTGTCTAGGTGAAAAAGGTTATTACCTTTTTCTCTTGCCTGTGTCAGTCCTTTGTCCTTTCTCTAAAAAGTGCTAGTTGTCACTTTTGTCTTGCTTTTAGGAAAAGTATCTTTGACTAGTAGACCAAAGGAATGGATGGAATGTAATTTTCAAATTATTCCCTTTGTCTAGATATTTAAGTCTTTCAGATGTCTTCAGACTTAATATCGCCGGATCTGTCTTCTTCTGGATGCTAGTACAATCAGTTCTTCAGGATGCTGTTTTAGGTGGTTTAAAGTTTGTTTCCTTTCCAAACTTTAACCGGATGCTTCCATTCATGCTTAGGTAATTGTCTTCACTTGTCTTAGACTTTGGATGTTTCGGTAATATGTCCGGATAGGTGACTTAGGTGTTTTGTTTACTTTAAACCGAATCCGGACTATTTGTTATTCCAAATCATTATTTCAAACAATCTCCCCCATTGGATGGAAACAAAAACCTAAGACATCTAACCATAAGAAAAGGGGTTTTTATGATCTAAGTATGATTATTGATACTTAGTCATTTACAATTTTTACTCCCCCATAATTAAAGCATCCCAAAACTCACCCAACATTTTTCAAGTCTAGCTTCTAAGGTTTTTCTAGTACAATTTTAGATTGTAATTTTAGAAGCAATTTTTTGTGGTAATTTTTCTCTATATATACTTCTGCTGTTAATAATAGTTAACATCAATGAAGTTTCGGAATTACAATTACAGAAATACATAAGTGAAAAAGATGAAACTAGCTATTATGGATTTTGCTTTGGAAAATAGCTAATCTAAGGATCTTTATTTGCTTCTTCTGGATGGCTCTCCTGCTTTCTCTTTGCCCTTGCTCTTTTCTCCCTTTTCAGCTTCAGCATTATTATCTTCCCCTTCTTTATTCTCCCCCTTTTTGTTTGCATCAGCTTGGGGGTCTATCACCACATAGGTTTTACCATCCCAGCTCTCCTACCAAGCCTTGGAATAAATGGAATCATATAAGTTTCCTTTCCTTCTTCGATCTATGATTGTGTCCATAGTGGCTGGAGCTAGATAGAGGGGCCGGAAGACCTTCCAGAGTTGGGTATATGACTTTGTAAGTTAAGGATGCATTTGGAGGACATATGCGCAATCCTTCTCATTAAAGTAGGAGAAAAGTGCCTTGAGGAGGGTAGCAATCCCTTTATGGCCAAAGAAGTATGTGTCCCCTATATGTTGAATGAGATCCTGAAGCATGTGGATGAGTTGACTTTCCGGAACAGATGGTGAGGAAGATCCGGATATTGATAGGTTAGAAAGATTGGATAGCACTTTCTCTATTTCCTTCCCCATGTCTCTTCGACAGTTGTGAGCACTATCATTAACAGTCATGATGTCTTTATGAAGTTCCTCTTTGGCATTATTTATGACTGTATCCTACCCATTCATCTGTCCAGCAAACTCCATACCAATATCTAACGGCTATTGTGCAAGGAGTTTGGGCATATCTTCCTCAATAAATTTTGTCAGCTTGTTCAAGATTGTCTATTGATTTTCATTGAGGCTGGGGAGTGTAGATTTCTCTTCTTTTTCGGTAATAAATTTTGACAAGTTCTTAAACTTGAAATCCAGATATTCCTTCAATTCTGTGGATAGATCAGTTGAGGAGGAGGTAATTTTATCCATGAAGGTAGCATAATTATTGGTAGCTGTGGTATTTACCTAATCTGCAGAATGATTAGGTCCTACAAGGCTAGTTTTGATTTGTTCCAGCATTGGAGTCACTTTGGCAAGGAAAGCTTCTACCACTAGATTAGCAGTGGGAAAATCCTCCACTTTCTTCTTAATTCTTTGCACGCTCCCTTTTATCTCCCCTATATTAGCCTTTAAATCTGGAGTTGAGGATTTTTGACTCAACACCTTCTCCACGGATTTAAGTTGTTTGCATACATTTTGGAGACACTACTTGGTATATCTTTCCTTATGGTCCTCATGGGTGGCATCCTTTAGTATTTTCAGTGCTACCATAATCTTTTTGACTCAGATTTGATTGATACTAGCAGTTGGCTTTCTGCTTGGACTGTAATAGAAGGAGGTTTCTGATCTTGAGCTACTTTTGGTTTCAGTTGATTCGGATGAGTCCTCTTTACTTGTCTCTTCTTCTTCAGAGGACTCCTCCTCTTCTTCTTCATTCCCATCTTCCAACCTTCCCTCCGGAATGGCCTCGCCCTTAGAGTCCACTTTAAAAGTGTTCTCATTGGGTCTCAAACCATGTCCCTCCTCTAAAATGATGTTATCCGGGATAGGCTCTTTTTTCTTAGATGCATTTTGATTGTGTGTATCTAAGTTCTCCTGGTTTGTATTTGTTGTTTCAAAACCACCTTTAATTAGCATTGATATCAAAAAACATTGAGTCAGGTATTACCTCATATATTGGCATTTAATTCTGAGCGAAAGCTTCTCCTCTTCCTTCATCGACCTCCACAACCCCTGGATGACTGGAAATATCCTCAGTCATCCCTTCATTTGCCTTTTTAGGACTTTTGGCTACTTTCCTAAGTGTGTTGGTAATGTCCTAAACACCCTCTCCATTTGCCTCTTTAGGTCTTAATTCATTATTGATTTCAGCTTCCGGATTAAGTAGATTCTCTGAAAGTGGTCCAATTCTAGGCATGAAAGCAAATAGATCAGCTTTCTAATCCTGGGCAATGATTGCCATATCTATTAGATCAATGAGAATGGTCTAAGCACCGGAAGACCCTCCAAGTCCTTCTGTTCTGAGCTCGTTTATTCTGTCATTATCCTTCATTACCTCCTTGGTGATCTCATACCGAGGGTCATCTAGAGTGACTTCCTCAGTAGATCCGAGCACATGCTTGCCCTTGGTTTTCCTAGCCTTAGCCAATTCAACTTCCTCAACCCTTTTTGCTGCTCCTTCATCAATCACTATTCCAACAGGCTTCTTAGATTTACTATTCTTGGCTGCCACAGCCTTGTCAAATGTGCAGCCCTTTCTAGTGAACTGCTTTCTTTTGGATACCGGAGCCTCATCCTCTATCTCCTTGTCCTCCACTACAACCTCTGGGTTTTTTGCAGCTTTCCTCTTTTTATCTTCAGCTTTTATCAATCTCCCCCTCAGCTTATGCTTTTCTGGGCTCTTCTTCAATAGTTGAGTGATGGTTTGGGCATCCTCATCAATTTCTTCCACTAGAACCAAAGCTTGCTGCTATTTTGCTTTGGGTTTGGTGGTTTAAGCCTTCTTAGGAACCGAGCGTCTCTAACTGGATCCACTACTTTCCTAGCCCTAGACTTTTTCTTATCCCTTAGCTTCTTAGCTTTCTCTTCAATCTACGTCTCACTAAAATTTAGCTTCTTGAAATTCTTCTCTAGAATTTCTTTTCCATGGAAGGCTTAGAATCCAGACAGATTTATTTCATTAGCCACTAGGATTCTGGTGAATAGAGCACCGTAGGAATTCCTGTGATGTCTCAGATAGTGGATGATTAATACCGACATGTTCATTACTCTACTCTCCACCCAGTGTTAAAGCATACAGTGTTGAAATGAGGATACTGTGGTTAGAGAGCCATTTTGGATCAGGATTAGCTTGGCAAGTGCGTGCTGGAGAAATCTTGGTACTTCCAGAATATAGGTTGAAAATTTTTTGCTGAAGTAATTCGGATGCAGCCACATTTTAGGATGATACTTTACGAGTAAATCATCCCCGTCGATCCTTAGCTGAACACCATCATTTTTTAATTTAAAGAACTTCTTGTAGAATTCCAGAGTGATGGTGATTTCCTTCCCTTGCACCTTTATTCTGAGAGCGTCATGATAAGAGTGAGCTCTCAGGTTTGAGTAGAATTCCCGCACCAGATCTGGATAGGTGGGGCAGTTGATCTTGAGAAAATCACCCAGGTGTTGATCTTTAATTAGTTCTGAGTAGGGGTCTATTTCAAATATGAAATTATCTCCTAAGTAGTCTGTGGGAACTACTGAGTCATTTGGTTTTAAGTTTATGGGTGTAAAGTCTTCATCTTTTAGAGCAGATTCTTTATAGATGTTCTTTTGAGGAAGCATTTGAATTTTGTTGGTCAACATTATGGCTACCATATGAGAGATTTTTTAGAAAGTTAGGGTTTGAGAATGGATTTTTACAGAGTAACAGTAGTGAGTTGCTCGCGTGAGGAAGAAGGGAAGTTTGGGGGTTTATATAGGATTTCTAAAGTGAGCGTATAATGGTAATTCGGATGCAGTTAAAGTTAACTGGATTGATGACATGGCAGACAGAATTTATGAGGGAAGTGAATGGCATTAAAACCGGAGAATGGGAAAGGTTTATCTTTAAAATAGCCATTTAATTTTACCGTGCGTGTAACCCCCAATAGACATTTGAAATTCAAAACATGTACAGTTACTTTTCAGCGCCTTTACTGCCATGGCAATCTTTGTTCTAGATCTTGAGTCAACATAAACTTTTTTTTCTTTTTCGGATTACTTGATTTATAGAGCTTCAAACTAATGCCAAATTTTCTTCCGAATCTGCCTCTAAATTGGATTTGACATTTCAATTAACTCCCTTAGCTTGTTGAATTGATCTTCAATCAGTGGCTAGGCTGAGATATCCACTCTTTGCTCATTGGTTAGAATATATACCCATGCAACATCCTTCTTCATCAAATGATCCCGGGAAATGAAGCCTAATGTTAACATGCTTCATCCTATTATGGAGTACTGAATTCTTTGACACATCAATGGTACTTTTGTTGGCATACATCACTTTAACACATCTGGATTAAACTCTATAGTCTTCCAATTGTTGCTTGTTCCATAGGAGTTAAGCTACACAAGTTCCTAATGCCATATATTAATCTTCTGAGGTTGATAAAGCAACTGATGTTTGCTTTTTGCTATACCATGATACCAAGCAATCTCCAAGAAAGTGACAGCCTTCGGATGTACTCTTCCTCTCAAGAGTGTTTCTACCATAATATTCATCAGTGAAGCCTTAAAGTGTGAAGTCACCATTACTAGGATACCATAACCTAACTTCTGTAGTTCCTAGGAGATATCTAAGAATTCTCTTTACTGCCTTGAGATGTGAATCCTTAGGATTTGCTTGATATCTTGCATAGTAGTAAACTACATAGTATATGTCAGGTCTGCTAACTGTCAAGTACAATAGTGATCTAATCATTCCTTTGTAGAGCTTCTGATCAACATCATCTCCTTCACAATCCTTGGATAGGACTGTATCTAACCCTATTAGAGTGGATAATGGTTTGCTTTTGCCCATTTCAAACTTCCTGAGAATTTCCTTGGTGTACTTTGATTGGTTGATAAAAATCCCATCCAGACTATGCTTGATTTGTAAACCAAGGAAGAAGTTAAGTTCTCCCATCATGGACATCTCAAATTCCTTCTGCATTTGAGTGCTGAATTCTTCACACATCTTTTCATCTATTGCTCCAAAAATGATGTCATCAACATAAATTTAAATAAGAATGATATCATCCTTCTTCTTTTTTTTGAAAAGAGTTGTATCTGCCTTGCCCCGGATATATCCCTTGGATATGATAAATGTAGTGGGTCTCTCATACCAAGCCCTTAGCGCTTGCTTTAATCCATAGAGATCCTTCTTCAGTTTGTATACATGATCTGGATGCTGTGGATCTTCAAATCTAGGTGGCTGCTTCACATAGACTTCTTCCTGGATAACTCCATTGAGGAATGCACTTTTGATATCCATTTGGAACAATATGAATCCCATGAATGATGCAAAAGCACATAGAATCCGTATTGCCTCCAATATTGCTACAGGGGCAAATGTTTCGTCAAAGTCAATCTCTTCCTATTGATTGTAGCCTTGGCAACCAATCTTGCCTTATTTCTCACCACTACTCTGGATTCATCTAGCTTATTCTGGAATACCCATTTCGTGCTAATGATTGACTTTCCTTTTGGTGGTAACACTAGATCCTAAACATCATTTCTGGTGAATTGATCTAGTTCTTCTTGCATAGTCATCATCCAGCTTTCATCTCCTTCAGCATCTTAAAATTTATTTGGCTCAATGAGAGAGACAAAGGCAGCATGGCTCATCATCCTATTGAGTAGTCCTCTGGTTCTAACAGGATTTTGGACATTACCCAAAATGGTTGGAACCAGATGATCCCTGTGAGTAGAGGAGAGCATTGGTCGGTTCAGTCCAAGAACCGAACTGAACCAAAAAAACCGAAAACCTAATAACAAGAAAAATAGGAACCTAATACCAAACCTAATAAAATTCGGTTCGGTCTGGACCGGATCTAAATATTTAGGTTCAGTTTGGTTTGATTTAGTATAGAACCAAATTTTCTTTTCATGTTAAAGATGTAATTATTATTTAAATTACTTACAATGAAATTTAATAACTTGCTAAACTTAAAATTGATATATTGATAGTAAGATATAGTATAAAAACTAATCCATTCAAGACTCAATCAATTAATTTATTTGTATCTTATAAAATGTAACAAATAATATAAACCAATCAAAATTAATAATAACATTCCAATGCTCGCCATTTGTTGAATTTTAATATGGAATTCTCTATGTTTTTTTCGTATAATACTTATAATATTAATACTTGAAAAAATATAAATAAAAAATTCAAATGTTCACTATTAGTTAGGCTTCTCGTATGAGATTTCCTAAATTTTTTGCATGTATTTATATATTATTCTAATTAGGTTCGGTTCTCAATTTTGTTGGTTTTTTTTCTTGCAATTGAAAACCGAACCGAATACCAAATAAGAAAAATATTAGAACCAAGTACCGAACCTAACAAGTTCGGTCCGATCTGGTTCGATTCGGTTCGGTTCGGTTCGGTTCGATTCTTTAGATTTCATACTCTCCCCTACCTGTGAGTCCGGACTTCTCTTGGTAGGTCTTCATACTGGATTGGAGATTCTTCCACTTCTGCCTCAACTTTTTCTCCTTGGTCATCATTGAAGTTTATCTCATGTGGATTGAGATCAACTTATTGTACTTTTGGATCAAAAGATATCCACTCATCTTCTTCTTTGTATTTCTTGATTTGGAAGTAATCTAGAATCTGGACTTCCTTCTTTTCTCCAGAGTTTTCAGCTTCCAGAATCATATCTTCCGGAGTGGAACTTCTTTGCCTACATGGTTAGTCTCATCAAAATCTACATGTATTGACTCTATGACATTTTGAGTTCATTTATTATAGACTCTATATGCTTTGCTATGTGTTGAGTAGCTAAGGAAAATTGTTTCATCGGATTTAGGATCAAATTTTCCTAATTGCTCTCTATCATTTAGGATGTAGCATTTGTTGGGAACTGACAGTCAAATTGAACATGCATAAGAGGCATGACGGAAATTCAAAATTTTGTCCCTGTCCCAGGAACTCCTATTAGTTGCATATAAATTAAATAAAGCCTTAACTAAATAATTCTCTACCTAGGTTAGCATGCTAAAGGACTAGGCATACCATAATTCTAAATTATATCCTAGCATATTTATTTTATACTAAGCATGTTATAACTCTAAGTTATAACCTAAGCATAAAATAAACTAAGCATGCAAAAATAACCTAAGCATAATTATTAAGTCTAAAAATACTTAAAGAAAAAGACTTAATAATTAAAAGAGAAAAGAAAAGAACTTACAAGTTGAAGCGTGCTTTTGAAGGACCTTCTTGCACAAGCCTCCAGTCGTAGGATAGCCTCAATCAGTATCCACACGAACCCCACCAACCAAAACCTCCCCAGGAGCAAAAACTAAGAAGCCTCGAGTAGTTGCTAGACCACTCTAGAAGCCTCACCCAAAATATAAACTAGCAGTGCCCGAATAAATTCAGGCTCCACAAAAATAACTTGCTCAAGTACCCGAGAGATTAATTATCTCGCTTAGGATTTATGCTTTGAGCTTGGTACAATTTGAAAGGAAAGGGGAAAGCCTATATATAGGCTTGGAGGAGCATTTTGCTCCCCCTTCTAAGCGATGTGGGATGGGAGTAATTACTCCCATCCTATATGCACAGCGTGTCACACGCTGTGCACATGGCAAGGCAAAGCCCTTGTGGGCTTTGCCTTGCTTTTGGGCTGCGCATGTGCCGCGAGTAATGCCCAGCATTGCTTGCACACCTTTTGGTATACTCCCGCGCACTCAAGTCTGTACAAAATATTTTTATACTCTCGGTCCAATTAAACTCGCCAGTGCAAAATTCCCCTTTTTAATCCCATTTCAATTATTTATTTTCTGACCCTAATAAATTAGTCATCATTCAAAATAAATTTCTTGGTCCAACCAAAATTGATCTAATCAATTATAATTTATTTATGACTCTAATTAATTAGTTACCGGTCAAAATAAATTTCTTGGTCTATCCAAAATTGATCTAATCAATTTTAACCAATCAAATAATAATCCAATTATTATTTATGTTATATTTTGTAATAGAATAAATCTATTAGTTCTTTACTTAGTCCGACGAAGGTCCAATGTGTGTGACCTTATAGGATCCTGAAGTATTGAGTTGTTAAGGCTTAACCAACCCTTGTTCTAATGGAACCATTAGCTCGATGTTCTAGACCGTGAATAGAACTTGATTACCTTAAACGACTGTAGTACGCCTCTAGCAAGGGTATACCATCCTCCATTACTCGGAACGTCATTTATGCTTATGACTTAATCCCGGTTAATGCAATAGTTATCCAGTGCGATAAATTCCTTCCATTCTTTAATATTAGTACCATCTGGTTTATTGGGTTCGGTTAAAGTGTTAACCCACTAATAGCAAGGTTGCTCCAAGCTATCCCAGTTATTTACTTATTACCGAAGTATATTGCCTTTTACCATAGTGTGTTTGACTAGAAACCATTTCTATCAAATACATACTCTGATCAGGGGTTTATGGCAATCATCACTTCAATAAATGGCCAGGTACAACTCCTTAATATATCCGGAGCAATGGATTCTTTCCGACTACTCAGCCTACCAACGTGCTGTCATCACTATACCTGTAATCACCCCTAACACCCTAAATTAATGAGTGCATAGCAATGACCCAAAGTATAGCAATAGTACCACACAAGGCAACTAGCATCTCAAGTATGAGGACATTCGCAAAGCTTATTGCATGAAGATAAACACTAACACATTGATATTTATACCAAGTGTTTATCTTGCTGCGGTCTCTAATATATCTCCCAGATATATCCATGTGTCAAGCTCAAGGCACCACCTTCAGTCTTTAGGAGATTAACTGCTTGGACCCTTTCCATGAAAATTGACCACATGCTATTCTTTCCATTTCATCAATATCCTTTCTTGATGACACTGTGACTAGGGACAGTTTAGACATAATCATAATTGTACATAAAGTAGGTTCCACCAAATATAGTCCAACTATAATATCTCTGACTTCATGCTATGATATGTCAAGGACTTTTGTATACATACATCAATGAATATATTTTAACCAGCTATAATATATATGTATAAAAACACATTGATATAAACAAAAGCATAAATGCCTTTATTGATTAAATAAATTATTCATACTATTACAGAATTAAGATATATCGCCCTAATTGCCTTAAGGGCATACATCATATCTAACAAACTCCCACTTGCACTAAGGCCAATTAGCCATATGTTTTAATCCATATGCTTTAACATGCTGGTCATGTTTGACTTGATTCAATGGCTTTGTCAGACCATTCGCGAGGTTCTAATCCGTGGGTACGTATTCTAATCTTATTATCTTAGCATCAACAATCTCCCTGATTATATGATACTTTCTGGATACATGTCTGTTTTTCTGATGAGACCGTGATTCCTTTGCCTGAGCTATGGCACCATTGTTATCACGATATAAAGTAATTGGATTAATAGCCTCAGGCACCACACCGAGATCACCAATAAATCCCTTTAACCAGACAGCTTCTTTTGCTGCTTCGCATGCTGTAATGTATTCAGATTCCGTGGTTGAATCAGCAGAAGTTTCTTACTTGGAACTCTTTCAGCATACTGCCCCTCCATTTAACACATACACAAAACCTGACTGAGACTTAAAGTCATCCTTGTCAGATTGAAAGCTTGCGTCAGTGTAACCTTTGATAGTGAGATCACCTTCTCCATAAATCAAGAACTCATCCTTAGTCCTTCTCAAGTACTTAAGGATTGCCTTGACGGCCATCCAGTGCTTTTCACCTGGATCTGACTGATATCTGCTCGTAAAGCTCAAAGCCTGAGAGACATCCGGCCTAGTACATATCATAGCATACATGATAGATCCTATTGCAGATGCATAGGGTATATCTTTCATGCGCATTCTCTCTTGAGCTATCTTCAGACACTCAGCTTTAGATAGGTTAATCCCCTTTGTCATCGGGAGATAACCTTTCTTAGAATGCTCAAGGTTGAACCTATTCAACACCTTGTCTATATATGTACTTTGAGAAAGACCTAACAGCCTTTTAGATCTATCCCTGTAGATCTTTATACCTAGTATAAATGCTGCCTCACCAAGGTCTTTCATGGAGAACTTTCCTGACAACCATACTTTAACATTTTGAAGAAGAGAAATGTCATTTCCTATTAGCAGAATGTCATTAACATACAATACTAGAAAAACAACTGCACTCCCACTAACCTTCTTATAAACACAAGGCTCATTTGCATTTGGGCAGAAATCCAATTCCGGATTGTCTGATCAAACCTTATATTCCAACTCCTGGATGCCTGCTTAAGTCCATAAATGGATCTTTGTAGCTTGCATACCTTCGAGCCATTCTGAGATGTAAAACCCTCAGGTTGTGTCATATACACATCCCGGTCTAAATCCCCATTCAGGAATGTTATTTTTACATCCATCTGCCAGATCTCATAATCGTAATGAGCAGTAATGGCGAGGAGTATCCTTATGGATTTGAGCATGGCTACCGGTGAGAAGGTTTCATCATAGTCAATACCTTCCCATTGACTATAACCTTTTGTAACCAACCTTGCTCTATAGGTATTAAATTACCGTCCATGTCTGTCTTCTTCTTGAAGACCCATTTACACGAAATTGGTCTAACCTCTTGCGGTGCATCAACCAAACTCCAAACTTGGTTCTCGTACATGGAATCCATTTCTGATTTCATGGCCTTTTGCCATTTATCAGAATCTAAGCTTTTCATTGCCTCATTATATATCCTTGGTTCATCATCCTCCACAAGATATAGTTCCTTATCATTAGTGATGATAAACCCATATCTATAAGGGACCCTTATGAACACGACCTGATCTTCGCAATGATTGTGTTTCGACAGTTTGTTCTTGGATCACATCTCTTGTGTATCTAGAACAGGGTCAATCAGTTGATCATCTGTTTCTTCCTCTTAAACTTCCAGTTCAATATCGCTCCCACTGACCTTTTCAAGTAAGTGTTCCTTTTCTAAAAAGTGAGCATTCCGAGACACAAATACCTTTTATGCTTCGGGTTAGTAAAACAAATATCCAATTGTTTCCTTTGGATATCCAATGAATAGACATTTGTCAGCCTTAGCTTTTAGCTTATCTGACGCTATCCTCTTTACCATAGCAGGACAACCCCATACTCTTAAGTGATTTAGAGATGGCTTTTTGTTACACCATCTTTCATAAGGTGTAAAATCAACTGATTTAGAGGGCACTCTGTTTAAGATATAAACCACGCTCTCAAGTGCATATCCCCAAAAGGATTTACTAAGAACTGCATGGCTCATCATGGACCTGACCATATCTAATAAAGTCTGATTCCTCCTTTCTGACACTCCATTGTGTTGGGGTGTATAAGGAGGGGTCCACTGGGAAACTATCCTATTTTCCTTTAGATAATCCTGAAACTCCTGACTTAAGTATTCTCCACCTCGATCCGATCGAAGTGTTTTAATACTTTTCTCAAGCTGTTTCTCTACTTCATCTCTGAATAGTTTGAATTTTTCAAAACTTTCAGACTTGTGCTTCATCAAGTACAAATAACCGTATCGTGAGTAATCATCAATAAAGGTTATGAAGTAGGAGTATCCTCCTAGTGCCTGAACACTCTTTGGACCACACACATCAGTGTGTATAAGTTCCAATGTACTCGTGGCTCGTTCACCCTTTCCTTTAAAGGGTTTTGTCATTTTTCCTTTTAAATAAGGTTCGCAATCACCATAAGACTCCAAGTCTATTGGCCCAAGTCTCCACGCTTATGCAACTAGGTTAAGCGATCTTTGTTTATGTGGCCTAATTGGCAATGCCATAAGTAGAAGGAATTCTCATTACCTAATTTAACTTTCTTCACATTATTTATATTGAAAATTTCTGTTTTAGTATCAAGAATATAAATGCCACCTTTCAACATTCCATAACCATAAAGAATATTATTCAAACGAATCTGACAATTATTATTCGAAAATAAAATTTCAAATCCCTCTGTTGCTAAACACGCAACAGATACAATATTCTTAGTAACACTTGGAATGTAATAACAATTATTCAAAACTAAAACAAGTCCACTTGGCAAAATAGGACTAAAGCTTCCTACGGCTAATACAGCAACTCTGGCTCCATTTCCCACGCATAGGTCCATCTCCCCTTTTCCAAGTTTTCTACAGTTCCTTAGTCCCTGCACAGAAGTACAGATATGAGAACCACAACCAGTATCTAATACCTAAGTGGATTCTTGCGGAAAAGTAGCAAAGTTTTCAATTACAAATATACCTGAAGTAGATGCCTCTGTAGGCTTCTTCTTCAAATGCTCAGAAGCAGGAGCTTTGCAATCCCTCTTCCAATGTCCCGGTTTCCCACATTAGAAGTAGACATACTTAGACGCCTTCTTTTCATTCTTATTCTTACTGATTCTTTTCTTGGCACCTAGTGCCTGCTTCTTCTTCTTAGAAGCCTTGCCTTTTTCAACCAACAGTAAAGGTTTCTGATCTTTCTTGATATGAGGTTCTACTATTTTCAGCATGTTAATTAATTCAGGGATAGTTGAATTAATCCTATTCATGTAATAGTTAGTTACGAAGCCTGAGTAAATATCTATCAAGGATATCAACACAAGGTCAATGCTCAAGTCATGATTCATCTCGAATCCCAATCGATTCAGCTTCTCAAGGTATCCCAAGAGTTTTAGTACATGCTGAGAGGCAGAGGTGCCAGCCTATATCTTGGTCCTGAAAAGGAGCTTGGAGGTCTCATACCTCTCTGTCCTCTCCCTCTTCGAAAAGAGTTCTTTAAGATGGAGAACCATATCCTCCAAGGGCATGTTCTCATGTTATTTCTGAAGCTCAGGATTCATAGACCCCAACATAATACACATGGCAGTCTCACGATCTTTCCTGTGCTTTAACCAGGCATCATGTTCCACATGATCCTCAACATCAGGTTCTACAGGGAAAATTTCACTTAGGACATAGGCAATTCCCTCAGATCTGAGAACTATTCTCACTGCTCGGAACCAATCAGAAAAGTTTGAGCCATTCAATTTCGTGTCAAGTAACATACGGAGATTAAAATTGGAAGCCATTTTCAACCTAAGACATAAGAAAAGAAAAGTGTTTAGATATTAGTTTAAGTACATGTATTTAATATGAGGACTTTTAATTAAATACATTTTCCTACTATATTCTTCGAAATTTACAATAGCCCATTCTATTGAATTCGTGAATTTTAGTCTAGCTAAATTTCCTAGTAGGTAGCATCTATAACTAGTCTATTACAACCCCTAATTTTATGAGTCAAGTCATAATAGTCAGTCATAGTTGGAATCCAATTCCATTTGCATCGCATGCAATTGCTAATTCGTTCAAGTTCCCTAATCCCAAGGGACGTGTGCTCTTGTATTAGCATCTCCTTGAATGTGTCTCAGATCTGGGCCTAGCCCCTAATTTTATGGTGGACTACCCCAGCTCTGTTAAGGCAGACCCTATCTCAAACTTTACAACCAATCAATGTGGACTAGAAGGAACACTTTGCGTAGCACTTTGATAGCCCAAAAAGACCGTATTATAAATTTGAGTAAGGAAGACTATAACTTGCCTTAATATATTTATTTTGGGATTTTATTGGTGTTAAACGTCTCACCCAATCTAGGATTTTATCAGATGGACAAAATTATAATGACTTGTATTAATTCAGGGAATTTTAGAATTAATTTATAAGGTCTAACCTTAGGTGGGTTCAGCTCTTTATTATAATTATTCCATCAACCTAGATTATATGCAAAATAATTAACGCTTTTATTTGTTATATTTATATTGCATTTCCTTTAAGCTTTTATTCAATAATTTTAATTTTTTACTTTGTTATAGAAACATATATAAGCACCATCTTATATACTAGAAATAAATTAGTTCATATTAATCCCCCAATTGGTCAATTCAAATTGCACCGATATAGGTTCCCAGGTAGGAGAGGTGCCCTATGAGGAGTAGACACCAAGTCCAATCCTTAGCCAGAACAAATACGGGCACAAACTTGAAGATCAATGGATTCTCTTCAACTAATAAATTTCGTTCTTCCAATTCATGCAAATTGGGAGCATCTATAACCCATATAATTTAAATAAATTATTGACACTTGTATAATTTGAGCAAGTTGAGCAAGCTTATTCAAAATTATGCATAGCTAATTTCTAACCTTGAAATGAAAGGCAAAAGTTTATATATATTGTTCCAAACAATTAAATAAACAAATCATTTCATTTAGAAAATAATATTTAGTTTGCTTCTAACTTAATTATGCACTAAATAGGCAGGCTCTGTTGGGAACTGACAGTCAAATTGAACATGCATAAGAGGCATGACGAAAATTCAAAATTTTGTCCCTGTCCTAGGAACTCCTATTAGTTGCATATAAATTAAAGAAAGCCTTAACTAAATAATTCTCTACCTAGGTTAGCATGCTAAAGGACTAGGCATACCATAATTCCAAATTATATCCTAGCATATTTATTTTATACTAAGCATGTTATAACTCTAAGTTATAACCTAAGCATAAAATAAACTAAGCATGCAAAAATAACCTAAGCATAATTACTAAATCTAAAAACACTTAAAGAAAAAGACTTAATAATTAAAAGAGAAAAGAAAAGAACTTACAAGTTGAAGCGTGCTTTTGCAGGACCTTCTTGCACAAGCCTCCAGTCATAGGATAGCCTCTATCAGTATCCACACGAACCCCACCAACCAAAACCTCCCCAAGAGGAAAAACTAAGAAGCCTCGAATAGTTGCTAGACCACTCTAGAAACCTCACCCAAAATATAAACTAGCGGTGCCCGAATAAATTCAGGCTCCACAAAAATAACTTGCTCAAGTACACGAGAGATTAATTATCTCGCTTAGGATTTATGCTTTGAGCTTGGTACAATTAAAAAGGAAAGGGGAAAGCCTATATATAGGCTTGGGGGAGCATTTTGCTCCCCCTTTTAAGCGATGTGGGATGGGAGTAATTACTCCCATCCCATATGCACAGCGTGTCACACGTTGTACACATGGCAAGGCAAAGCCCTTGTGGCTTTGCCTTGCTTTTGGGCTGCGCATGTGCCGTGAGTAAAGCCCAGCATTGCTTGCACGCCTTTCGGTATACTCCCGCGCACTCGAGTCTGTACAAAATATTTTTATACTCTCGGTCCAATTAAACTCGCCAGTGCAAAATTCCCCTTTTTAATCCCTTTTCAATTATTTATTTTCTGACCCTAATAAATTAGTCATCATTCAAAATAAATTTCTTGGTCCAACCAAAATTGATCTAATCAATTATAATTTATTTATGACTCTAATTAATTAGTTACCGGTCAAAATAAATTCCTTGGTCTATCCAAAATTGATCTAATCAATTTTAACCAATCAAATAATAATCCAATTATTATTTATGTTATATTTTGTAATAGAATAAATCTATTAGTTCTTTACTTAGTCCGATGAAGTTCCAATGTGTGTGACCTTATAGGATCCCGAAGTATTGAGCTGTTAAGGCTTAACCAATCCTTGTTCTAATGGAACCATTGGCTCGATGTTCTAGACCGTGAATAGAACTTGATTACCTTAATCGACTGTAGTACGCCTCTAGCAATGGTCTACCATCCCCCGTTACTCGGAACGTCATTTATGCTTATGACTTAATCCCGGTTAATGCAATAGTTATCCAGTGCGATAAATACCTTCCATTCTTCAATATTAGTACCATCTGGTTTATTGGGTTCGGTTAAAGTGTTAACCCACTAATAGCAAGGTTGCTCCAAGCTATCCCAGTTATTTACTTATTACCGAAGTATATTGCCTTTTACCATAGTGTGTTTGACTAGAAACCATTTCTATCAAACACATACTCTGATCAGGGGTTTATGGCAATCATCACTTCAACAAGTGGCCAGGTACAACTCCTTAATATATCCGGAGCGATGGATTCTTTCCAACTACTCAGCCTACCAACGTGATGCCATCACTATACCCGTAATCACCCCTAGCACCCTAAATTAATGAGGGCATAGCAATGACCTAAAGTATAGCAATAGTACCACACAAGGCAACTAGCATCTCAAGTATGAGGACATTCGCAAAGCTTATTGCATGAAGATAAACCCTAACACATTGATATTTATACCAAGTGTTTATCTTGCTGCGGTCTCCAATATATCTCCCAGATATATCCATGTGTCAAGCTTAAGGCACCACCTTCAGTCTTTAGGAGATTAACTGCTTGGACCCTTTCCAAGAAAGTTGACCACATGCTAGTCTTTCCGTTTTATCAATATCCTTTCTTGATGACACTGTGACTAGGGACAGTTTAGACATAATCATAATTGCACATGAAGTAGGTTCCACCAAATATAGTCCAACTATAATATCTCTGACTTCATGCTATGATATGTCAAGGACTTTTGTATACATACATCAATGAATATATTTTAACCAGCTATAATATATATGTATAAAAACACATTGATATAAACGAAAGAACAAATGCCTTTATTGATTAAATAAATTATTCGTACTATTACATAATTAAGATATATCGCCCTAATTGCCTTAAGGGCATATATCATATCTAACAGCATTTACATCCAAAGGCTTTGAAATACCCAATTTTGGGTTTCCTTCCCTTCCAGATTTCATAAGTGGTATTTTATAAGGTCTTTCTAATGAGAGCTCTATTTAAAATATATCATGCTTTGTTTACGGCCTCACCCTAGAAATATTTTAGCAAATAATTCTCACTTAGCATTGTTCTAGACATCTTAACTATGATCCTATTTTTCCTCTCAATAACTCCATTTTATTGAGGGGTATGAGGGGCAGAGAAGTAATGTTTAATCCCATTAGGGTCATAAAATTCTGCAAAGTGCTTTTTTTTTAACTCACCACCATTATGACTCCGAATGCGTGCAATGCTTATACCCTGTTCTACTTCTATCCTGATTAATAATTTTGAGAATTGGTCATAGGCCTCATCTTTGCTAGCTAGCAAAACTACCCAGGTATAACGAGAATAATCATCCACAATGACCATGGTGTATTCTCTTCTACCTAGACTCAATGGTTTAATTGGACCAAAGAGATCAATATGCAAGAGTTCGAGAACTCTTTTGGACGGTATGTATGAGATGGAAGGGAAGCTTTTTTATGCTGTTTACCTAATTGACATGCAGTGCATATATGATCCTTATCAAAAGCTACCTTAAGCAAACCCACAACTAATTCCTTGTTGGCTAATTTGGACAGGAGGTGCATTCTAACATATCCCAACCTCCGGTGCCATAGCCATGATTCTTCTTCTTTAGACACCAAGCATATATTCTTTTTATTATTTTTAATGTTAACACAATAAACATTATTTACTCTAGGTGCATAAAGAATGGGTTGATTTGACTTACTATCATAGATTGAGCATCCTCTAGAGTCAAAGGTGACTTTTCTTCCTATGTCATAGAGTTGTGCTACACTTAGTAAGTTGAACTTCAGTCCATCAACTAATGAGACATCTTCTATTTTTATTTCATATCTAATGGTTCCATGGTCAATGATCTGCCCTTTTTTATTGTCTTCAAAGCTCACTTTTCCATCCTTCTTCTGAATTAAGGTGATGAAGGCTTTCTCATCACCAGTCATGTGCCTTGAGCATCCACTATCAATGTACCATGTGCGTTGATCTTCTGTGGATCTAAGGCATACCTATAAAATAGATCAAGTGGGTTTGGGTTCCCAATCAGATTTGGGTCCTCTCGGGTTATCAACCATTTCAGGCTAAGGATAAACATCATAATAACCATTTTTTAATCTATATAATTTAGTAATATGGTTGTTTTTCCCACAAAACCTGCACCCTGAGATGGGTCTGCTTTGCTCTTACTTCTTTTGGATCTTCTTCGGATCCTCCTTTCTATAATTTCCAACATATCTAGCCTCTTGTATACTGGTCTATCTAGAATGTATCCGGAAGCTGGTTAAAGGTGCAACTTCTACTTTATAGCTCTGTCTTTGCTTTCCAGGTTGCTCATTTAATACAGCTTTAGCTTTTCCTTTTTGAGCAACTGTGAATCACTATACTTGAGGTTGCTTGCTCACTTTTCTTTCCTTGAGATTTGGGTACATTGGATTCTTTTGATTAGGAATTCTTAATCCTGGTCTCCCTTGATTTTTCCTTCTTTATAGAGGATCTAGTTTCCTGTCGGATGCCTCCTTTATCAGGGTTAGCTCCCTATCTAGCCCTGTCAAGTTAGCACTTAAGATCTGAACTTGACTTCTCAAGAAATTCTCTTCTACCACATCCATATGCTTTATAGTTCTCAAAAGGTTGATACCTTAAGACATTGCTTTAGCATCTTCAGCTAGCTCCAGGATTTGTCGTTGTATAGATTTTGCTGCTTTGGTATTCTTTCTCAAATTGTGGAATACCACCTTTAAGGCTCTAGTAAGATCAATGTTAGAAATAAAATTAGAAAAAGAGTTTACCTCAGTATTAACTGTCTCTGATTCTGAATCCCTAATTTGCTCAGTATCTTGCTTGGATGACTTTATTCTAAATTACTCTACTTCCAGATTCTTCAATGCCATGAACGCGCAATGAGCAGCTTCTTCCTCTGTTGAAGATGAATTGCTACTTTTTTCACTATTGTTCCATGTGTCTACTATAGCTTTCTTCTTATATTTCTTTTCTCTTTTTAGCTTGGGGCATTTGGATCTAAATTGCCCTTTTTCTACACATTCAAAGCAGGCAACATCTTTTTCTGGATCTTTCTTTTTTTTCGGAGCCTTTCTTGAGTTATCCCTTCTTGAGGTGCTTTCTTTAGGCCTTCTTGACTCAACTCTTCTGGATCTCCTTCTATCCTATTTCTTCAAGAAGTTATCAAAGTACTTGGCCAGCATAGCCATATCTTCTTCACTGTACTTTAATTCTTTTAGTAACTTATCAGATCCAAAGGAGGCTGATCTGGCAGAATCTACCTTAAGTGCAATGGCCTTCTTCTTTTCTTCCGGCTTTCTTTCTTACTGACTATATCTTTCCAAGGATGATTCTAGAGTCAAGAGATACCAATGAGCTCATCATAACTATCGAAGTTCAAGTCATGAGCTTCCTCAATAGCAGCCTTCTTGTTGTCCTATTCCTTGGGGAGACTCCGGAGCACTTTCTTTACCATCTCTACTTCAAAGATTTCCTTCTTGAGCCTTTTCATCTCATTCACTAGATTGGTGTATCTAGTATTCATGCTGCTAATTGACTCTTTTAGCTCTATCTTAAAATTTTCAAGCATTTGCTGGAGTAAATCAAGCTTGGCTTCTCTCACTTTGTTGGTTCCTTCATATGTTACTTCCAGCTTCTGCCAAATTTCCTTTGCAGTCTCGCATCCGGATATCCTATTAAATTTCGCTGCACTAAGAGCACAACAAAGCATGTTAAAAACATTTGCATTTTCACGTAATTTCTTAAAATCATTCTCATCCTATAACCTTGAGGGCTTTTGGGTCGTGACACCCTCTACTTTACGAGCAGGCTCATATGGCCCATCTTTAATGACCAACCATGCTTGCATGCTTTGTGCTTGAATGAAGTTCTTCATCCGATTTTTCCAGAACACATTGTGTTCACCGGTGAAGAGTGAAGGATGGGTAATAGGCATACCCTGGGGAAGGAGTTGTGAGTTTTTTAAACTCATTTTGATGCTTGGATCAAAATTTGGACCTTTAGCTCGAGATTGTTATATCTCTAGTGTTGAGCACTTGCTCTGATACCACTTGTTGGTCCCTATGAGGGTCTAAATAAGGTCAGAGGAGGGTGAATGACCCTTTTTCGTGGAATTAATAAGACTTTAAAAAGTCTTTGTGTAGCGTATTAAATATGTTCCGGAGGATGGATCCGGATAATGCAGTTATGAAAATAATAATGCAAATGAGTAAAGAGTAAGGAATTCAAACACAAGTATTTTATCCTGGTTCGGCCTTGCCTACTCTAGTCCCTAGAGTTTTTTTCCTCTAGGCTTTTCTACTAGTAGATTCCTTTCCAACTAGTAGGAATCAAGCCTTGTAGTTTATGTCCGGATGGTTCCCCCTTTCGGATGTAGGATATATCACTAGAAGCACCAACTCCTAGATGAGTTCTTTTGTCTTTTGTAGGATATACCACTTAGATTTCTACCCAAACCCAAGCTAAGTCCTACAGGGAGATCCCACTCAAAGCACCTACTTCAAGCTATATCCAAATCTCACTACTCACCCAAGTAGGAGATCTTTTACACTTTAGTTTTCTCAAAGGTTTTGGTTTTGGACTTTCTCAAGTTTATAACTTTACTTGGGAATCCTTACAAACAAGTTTTGAATGATTTGGTTCTTGGAGAGATTGAGTAACTGATTGCTTTCTTAGCGAGTTCTCTAGTGTATGCTTTCTTGAAATCAACCAGCCCTTCTCAACTTGTGAAGCTTCCCTTTTATAGGCTTCTATCATAAATGTAGCCGTTATGTGTTGAGCTTGGATCAATCTTCACCGTTGATCAAGTAATATGGCACTTTCGGAACCATTAATCAATCCATTAGATAGAGATTTTGACCCGTTTGAATCCTTGGGATTGAGGCTAAAAAGTTGTTAGTGATCATTTTCCTTGTATTTTAGTGACTCACCAACTTTTATGCCATTACCTTTTTGGTGTGAGTTCCACACTCCTTTCTCATTGGTCTAGGTGAAAAAGGTTGTTACCTTTTTCTCTTTCCCATTTCAATCCTTTGTCCTTTCGTTAAAAAGTGCTAGTTGTCATTTTTGTCTTGCTTTTGGGAAAATGGTTTTTGACTTACAGACCAAAGGAATGAAGGGAATGTAATTTTCAAATTATTCCCTTTGTCTACATATTTAAGTCTTCCAGATGTCTTTAGACTTAATATCTCCAGATCAATCTTCTTATATATGCTAGTGCAATTAGTTCTTCCAGATGTTGTTTTAGGCGGTTCAAAGTTTGTTTCCTTTCTAAACTTTAATCGGATGGTTCCATTCATGCTTAGGTAATTGTCTTCAATTGTCTTAGACTTTGGATGTTTTAGTTATATGTCCGGATAGGTGACTTAGGTGTTTTTTTTACTTTAAACTTGATCCAGACTATTTGTTATTCCAGATCATTGTTTCCAACACTTTTTCTCATTTTTAATGTTAACATAGTAGACATTGTTTACTCTAGATGCATAAAGAATCAGTTGATTTGACTTACTATCAAAGATTGAGCAGCCTCCAAAATCAAAGATGACTTTTCTACCTTTATCACAGAGTTATGCTACACTTAGCAAGTTGTACTTCAGTCCATCAACTAGTGAGACATCTTCTATCTTTAGTTCAGATCCAATGGTTCTATGTCCAATGATATGTCCCTTTTGGTTATTTCCAAAGCTTACTTTTCCACCTTCCTTCTGGATTAAAGGGATGAAGGATTTCTTATCACCAATCATGTGCCTTGAGCATCCACTATCAATCTACTACTATTGTTGATCTTCTGTGGATCTAAGGCATACCTGCAAAACTGATCAAGTAGGTTTGGGTACCCAATCAGATTTGGGTCCTCTCGAGTTATCAACCATTTTAGGACGACGATAAACATCATAATAACCATTTTTCAATCTATATAATTTAGTAATATGATTGTTTTTCCCACAAAACCTGCACCCGGAGATGGCTCAGTTCTGCTCATGCTTCTTCTGAATCTTCTCAAGATCCTCCCTTCTATAATTTTCAATGTATCCAGCTTCTTGTATACTTGAATGTATGGTGTGTATTCGAAAGCTGGTTGGAGGTGCAATCTCTACTCTATTAATCTTTCTTTGCTTAATAGGTTGCTCATTATAGACTATTTTAGCCTTTCCCTTTTTAGCAGCTGTATATCTCTATACTTGAGGTTGCCTGCTAACTTTCTTTTCTTTTTGATTTAAGGCCTCGGATTCCTCTGATTTGGATTTCTTGGTGCTGCTTGCCTTGGATTCCTTCTTCTTTGGGAAGGATTTCATTTCCTTCTAGATGCCTCCTTTATTAGGGTTAGCTCCCTATCTAGCCCTGTTAAGTTTGCACTTAAGATCTGCACTTGGTTCCTTAGGAAATTTTCTTCAACCATATCAAGGTGCTTTGTGGTCCTTATCAGATTAATATCTTGTGCCATTGCTTCATTTTCTTCAGTAAGCTACAACACTTGTATTTGTAGGAATTTGATGGCTTTGGTGTTCTTCCTTATATTGTGGATAATAACCCCTAAAGCTCTAGTAAGAATTAGAGTGAGAATGTACATTAGTGGTGGCTGTCTTCGATTCTGATTCCTTAATTTTCTCAGTGTCTTCCTTAGATGGATTTCTTCCGGATTATTCTCCTTCCAGATCTGTCAGTGCCATGAATGCATAGTTAGCAATTTCTTCTTCCTCTGTTAAAGATGAACTGCTTTTTTCTTGATTATTGCCCCATGTGGCCATCATAGCCTTCTTCTTGTCTTTCTTGTCTCTTTTGAACTTAAGGCATTTGGTTCTGAAGTGGCCTTTTTCTCCACATTCAAACTAGGTAGCATCTTTTTTTGGATCTTTCTTTTCTTCAGGAGCTTTTCTTGGCTTGTCCCTTCTAGAAGTGCCTTCCTTTGATCTCTTGGACTCATACCTTCTGGAGCTCCTCCTATCTTTCTTTTTTAGGAATCTATCAATATATTTGGCTAGCATAGCTATATCTTCTTTGCTGTAAGAAGATTCCTTTAGTTACTTGTCTGATCCAGAGGAAGCTGATCCTGCAGAATCTGTCATGAGCGCAATGGCGTCCTTCTTTTCTCCAGGCATTTTCTCCTATTGGCTATACCTTTCTAAGGATAGCTCTTGAATTAAGAGAGTACCAATGAGCTCATCATAACTATAGAAGTTTAATTCATGAGCTTTCTCAATGGTAGTCTTTTTGTTGTCTCATTCCTTGGTGAGACTCTAGAGAATTTTTCTTGACCATGTCTACTTCTGAGATCTCCTTTTCGAGCCTTTTCATCTCATTTATTAGATTGGTGTATCTAGTGTTCATGCTACCGAGCTTCTACCAAATCTCTTGTGCACTTCACATCCGGATATTCTGTTCAATGCAGCTGTACTAAGAGCATAATGAATCATATTAATGGTATTTGCATTTTCATGTAATCTATTGTAATCATTCTCATCCCAAATATTTGAGGGCTTCCGGGTTGTTATACCCTCTACTTTATGAGTAGGATCATATGGGTCATCTTTAATGGCCATCCATGCCATCATGCTTTGTGCTTGAATAAAATTCTTCATCTGGTTTTTCCAGAACGTGTAGTGTTCACCGATGAAGAGTGGAGGATGGGTAAGAGACATACCCTCAGGACGGAGTTATGAGTTTTGGAAACTCATTTTGTTTATCGGATCAAAATTGGACCTTTAGCTCGATTTTGTTAGATCTCTAGATGTGAGCACCGGCTTTGATACCACTTATTGGTTCCTATGAGGGTCTATATAAGGTTAGAAGGGGGTGAATGACCCTTTTCACAGAATTAGCAGACTTTAAAAAGTCTTGTGTAGCATGTTTGATATGTTCCGGATATATTAGATTCGGATGATGCAAATATGAAATGTTATGCAAATAAAGTAAAGAGTTAGAATATCAAACACAAAGTTTTATTCTTGTTCGACCCCGCCTATACTAGTCCCCGGAGTGTCCTTACTCTGAGTTTTCTCCACTAGTGGATTCCTTTTCAACTGGCAGGAATCAATCCTTACAATTTATCTCCAGATGGTAACCCCTTCCGAATGTAGGATATACCACTAGAAGCACCAACTCCTAGCTGAGTCCTCTTATCTTTAGCTTAGATTTCTACCTAAACCTAAGTTGAGTCCTATAGGGAGTTCCCACTTAAAGTACCAACTCTAAGCTGTATCCCAATCTCAATACTCACCCAAGTATGAGATTTTTACAACTAATTTTTCTTTTGAAAGGGTTTTGAACTCTTCAAGTTTATAATATTTACTTGAGAGTTCTTACAAACTGGTTTTGAATGGTTAGGTTCTTAGAGGGATTATGTCACTAATTGCAATAGCAAATTTTCTTGTGTAATGCTTTCTCAAAAAAAATAGCACCTTCTCAACTTATGAAGCTTCCGTTTTATAGGCTTCTATCATTAATATAGATGTTGTGTTAAATTAAATCTTCACCATTGATTAGGTGAGATATGGCGCTTCGAGAGCCGTTGATAAGTCTGTTAGACTGATTAATTATCCCGTTTGACTCCTTGGGATGAGACTAAAAGGTTTTCAGTGATCATTTTCCTTGTATTTTAGCGATTCACCAACTTTATGCCAATAGTCCGGTGTGTGAGCTCCACGTGCCTTTCCTATTGGTCTAGGTAGAAAAGGTTGTTACTTTTTCTCTTTCCTGTGTTAGTCCTTCTATTAGGAAACAAGGATCCGGAACACAAATAATCTGAATCAAGTTTGAAGTAAAAAAATACCTAAGTATAAAAAGACCTAAGTCACTAATCCAGACTCATATCCAAAACATTCAAAGTCTAAGACAAGTGAAGACAATTACCTAAGCATAAATGGAAGCATCCAGTTAAAGTTGGGGAAGGAAACAAACTTTGAACCGTCCAAAACAGTATCTGAAATAACTGATGGCGGAAGGATCTGGAAGAAGACAAATCCGGATATATTAAGTCTGATGACATCCAGAAGACTTAATTATCTAGACAAAGAGCATGATTCAAAAATTTGATTCCCTCCATTCTTTTGGTCTCCAAGTCAAAGATCCTTTCCCCTAAAGCAAAAAAAATTGATAGCTAGCACTTTTCAGAGAAAGGACAAAGGACTGACACCGGACTAAAAAAAATGTAACAACCTTTTTCACCTAGACCAATAAGAAGGCTCGAGGAGCTTACAGCAAAAAGCTACCAGTATAAAAGTTGGTGTATCACTAAAATATAAGGAAAACGATCACAGACAACTTTTCAACCTCAATCCCAAGTATTCAAATGGGTTAAAATCTCTGTCGAAGCTTCACATCTTACCTGATCAATGATGAAGATTTAATTACAGCTCACCAACCCACAATGGCTACATTTATAATCAAAGCCAATAAAAGGGAAGCTTCATATGTTGAGAAGGTGCTGGTTGATATGAGAAAGCAATTAACAAGAGAATTTGCTAAAGCAATCAGAAAACACATCCCTCCAAGAATTAAACATTTCCAAATCAGTTGTAAGGATTTCCAAGAGTTATAAACTTGAGGAAGTCCAAAACCAAAACCTTTAAGAAAACAAAGTGTAAAGATCTCCAACTTGGGTGAGTTGTGAGATTGGGATACAGCTTAAAGTAGATGCTTTGAGTGGGATCTCCCTGTAGGACTTAGCTTAGGTTTGGGTAGAAATCTAAGTCGTATATCCTGTTAAAGACAAGAGGACTCAGCTAGGAGTTGGTGCTTCTAGTAGTATATCCTACATCTAGAAGGGGGTACCATACAAAGACAAACTGTAAGGCCTGATTTCTGCCAGTTGGAAAGAAATCACACTAGTAGAAAAGCTCAAAGTAAGGAACCTTTGGGGACTAGACGTAGGCAGGGCCAAACCAGTATAAATCTCTTGTGTTTGAATTTTCTTTACTTTGTCTTTAATTTATTGTAATTTATATTATTTGCATCATCCGGATCTAAAATACCCAGAACATTCAAACACGCTACACAAGACTCTTTAAAAGTCTATTATTTCCGCAAAAAAGGTCATTCACCCCCCCCCCCTTTGACCTTATTAACATAAGCACAGTGACCAATAAGTGGTATCAGAGCAAGTGCTCAAACTAGAGATCTAACAATCTCGAGCTAAAGGTCCATTTATTTTGATTCAGGAATCAAAATGAGTTTCTAAAACTCACAGCTCTTTCTGGAGGGTATGTCTATTACCCGACCTCCACTCTTCACCGATAAACACTACACATTTTGGAAAAATCAGATGAAGAATATCATTCAGGCTCAAAGCATTATGGCATGGATGGCCATTAAAGATGGTCTATATGAGCCTACTCATGAGGTAGATGGTTTAACCACCCACAAGCCCTCGAGCTTATAGGATGAGAATGATTATAAAAGATTGCATGAAAATGCAAATGCTATTAACATACTTCATTGTGCTCTTAGTGCAGCCAAATTAAAAAGGATATCTAGATGCAAAACTGCGTAAGAGATATGGCAGAAGCTGGAAGTGACCTATAAAGAAACAAACAACGTCAAACAAGTCAAAATCGATCTACTAAAACAGAAGCTTAATTCCTTTAAAATAGGGCCCAAAGAATCTATCAGTAGCATGAATACTAGATATACCAATCTAGTAAATGAATTGAAGAGGCTAGGGAAGGAAATCTCAGAAGTTGATATGGTCAAGAAAATACTCTGGAGTCTCACTAAGGAATGGGACAACAAGAAGACTGCCATTGAGGAGGCTCATGACTTAAACTTCTATAGTTATGATGAGCTCATTGGTAATCTCTTGACATAAGAATTATCCCTGGAGAGATACAGCCAACAAGAAAGAAGGCTGGAAGAAAAGAAGAAGGCCATTGCTCTTAAGGCGGACTCTACAGGATTAGCCTCTTCTAGGTCAGAAAAGCAGCCAAAATAGTCAAAGTACAGTGAAGAAGATATGGCTATGCTAGCCAAAAACTTTGACTAATTCCTAAAGAAGAAGGATAGAAGAAGATCGAGAAGATTTGAATCAATAAGACCCAGGGAAGGCACCTCTAGAAAGGATAAGCCAAGAAAGGCTTATGAAGAAAAGAAAGATCCGGAGAAGGATGCTGCCTACTTCGAATGCGGGGAAAAAGGGCACTTTACAAGCTGAGAAAGGAAAAGAAGTATAAGAAAGCTATGGTGGCTATATGGAGCAATAGTGAAGAAAGCAGTAGTTCAACTTCAATAGAAGAAGAAGAGACTGCTCACTGTGCATTTATAGCATTGACAAATTCAAAAGTAGAACAATCCGGAATAAAGTCATCTAAGCAATACACTAAGCCAATTGGGGATTTAGAATCAGAATTAGCAAATACTGAGGTAAACTCTTATTCTCATTTTGTTTCTAACATTGATCTTGCTAGAGCTTTAACGGTGGTGATACACAATGTGAGAAAGAACACCATAGCCATAAAATCTATACAATGATAAATTCTGGAATTGGCTGAAGATGCTAAAGATATGCCACAATATATCAACTTGATGAGAACCACAAAGCACATGGATGTGGTGGAGGAAAACTTCCTGAAAAGTCAAGTTCAGATCTTGAGTGCTAACTTGACAGGGTTAGATAGGGAGCTAACTCTGATGAAGGAAGCATCCGAAAGGAGATCCGGTCCCTCACAACCAAGAGGAAATACAAGGCAAGCTGCATCAGGAAACCAACATCAAGCTACAAAGAAAAATCCAAAGCCTTCCAACCAGATGTAGAAGGGGGTTAGGAGACAACCTCAAGCTTAAAGATACACTACTACATAAAAAGGAAAGGCTAAGGCAGTTTACACTCAGCAACCTACCAAACAGAGAAGGAATTATGCTGTAGAAGTTGCACCCCCAACCAGGTTTCGGATACAGTTTAGACAAACTACAAGTGTACAAGAAGCTGGATATAGATGGAACTATAGGAAGGATGATCTTAAGAAGATTGAGAAGAAGTAAGAGCAGACTAGACCCATCTTAGGGTGCAGGTTTTGTGGGAAAAACAACCATGTTACAAAATTATGTATATTAAAAAATGGTTATTATGATATTTATCCTTGACCTGAAATGGTTGATAACCCGATAGGGCCTAAATCAGATTGGGTACCCAAACCCACTTGATATATTTTGCAGGTAGGCCTTAGATCCACAATAGATTAGTACACTTAGTACATTAATAGTGGATGCTCAAGGCACATGATAGGTGACGAGAAGGCCTTCATCATATTAACCCGGAAGAAGGGAGGCAAAGTAAGATTTGGAGACAATAAAAAAGGACACATCATTAGACATGGAACCATTGGATCTGAATTAAAGATAGAAGATATCTTACTAGTGGATGGACTGAAGTTAAACTTACTAAGTGTAGCCCAACTCTATGATAAAGGAAAAAAAGTCACCTTTGACTTCGGAGACTGCTCAATCTTTGATAGTAAGTCTTATCAACTCATTCTTTATGCACCTAGAGTAAACAATGACTATTCTGTTAACATTAAAAATGAGAAAAACGATATCTTCTTAGTCTCTAAAGAAGAAGAATCATCGCTATGGCATCGGAGGTTGGGATAGGTCAGCATGAACCTCCTGTCCAAACTAGCTAAAAAGGAATTGGTAGTGGGTTTGCCTAAGGTTGCTTTTGATAAGGATCATTTATGTACTACATGTCAATTAGGTAAATATCATAAGAAAAGTTTCCCTTCCATCTCCTACATTTTTTTCCAAAAGGGTACTTGAACTCTTGCTTATTGATCTCTTTGGTCCAATCAAACCACTGAGTTTAGGTAGAAGAGAATATACCATAGCCATTGTGGATGATTATTCTCGATATACCTGGGTTCTCTTGCTAGCAAGCAAAGATGAAGTCTTTGACCAATTCTCAAAAACATTCATCCGGAAAGAGGTAGAATAGGGCATAAGTATTGGACGCATCCAAAGTGATAATGGTGGTGAGTTCAAAAATATGCATTTTGCTGAATTTTATGACTCTAAGGGCATTGAACATAAATTTTCCTCCCCTCATACTCCTCAATAGAATGGAGTTGTTGAGAGAAAGAATAGAACCATAGTTGAGATGGCTAGAACAATGCTAAGTGAGAATTATTTGCCAAAGTATTTCTAGGGTAAGGCCATAAACACAAAATGCTATATTTTGAATAGAGCTCTCATTAGAAAGACCATAGAAAAGACCCCCTATGAAATCTAGAAGGGAAGAAAACCCAAAATTGGGTACTTCAAGGCTTTGGATGTAAGTGCTATATTCTGAATGATAGAGAGCATTTAGGAAAATTTCATCCCAAATCCAATGAAGCAATTTTCCTTGGCTACTCAACACATAGCAAGGCTTACAGATTCTATAACCAACAAATCCAAACTACGGTAGAGTCAATACATATAGATTTTGATGAGACTAACCATGTAGGGAAAAGAATTCCCACTCCGGAAGATCCGATTCCGGAAGCCAAAAATTTTGGAGAAAAGAGTGAAGCCAAAGTTCCTGATTCTTTCCAAATCAAGAATGCAACGAGTTGATCTCAATCCACATGAGATAGAGTTCAATGAATGTCAAGAAGGAGAATTTAAAGTAGAACTGGAACAAGCTCCAATCCAACACGAAGATCTACTAAGGGAAGTCCGGACTCACAGAGATCATCCAGTTGAAGCTATTTTGGACAATGACCAAAATCCAGTAAGAACCAGAGGTCAACTCAATCGAATGATGAGCCATGATGCTTTTATCTCTCTTATTGAGCCAAATAAATTTCAAGATGTTGAAGGAGATGAAAGCTGGATGATGGCAATGTAAGAAAAAATAGATCAATTCACCAAGAATGATGTGTGGGATCTAGTGGCGCCTCCAAGAGGAAAGTCAATCATTGGCACAAAATGGGTATTCCGAAACAAGCTAGATGAATCCAGAGTAGTGGTGAGAAACAAGTCAAGACTGGTTGCCCAAGGCTACAATCAATATGAAGGGATTGATTTTGAAGAAACATTTGCCCCTGTAGCAAGATTGTAGGCAATCCGAATTCTATGTGCTTTTGCATCACTCATGGGATTCACATTATTCTAAATGGATTTCAAAAGTGCATTTCTCAATAGAGTTATCCAGGAAGAAGTCTATGTAAAGTAGCCACCTGGTTTTAAAGACTCAAAACATCTGGATCATGTCTATAAACTGAAGAAAGCCCTCTATGGATTGAAGCAAGCACTAAGAACTTGGTATGAGAGACTCACTACATTTCTCATATCCAAAGGATATATCCAGGGTAAAGCAGATACAACTCTCTTCACCAAAAAGAAGAAGGATGATATCATTCTAGTCTAAATATATATGGATGACATCATATTCGGAGCAACAGATGAGAAGATGTATGAGAAATTTAGCTCTTAAATGCGGAAGGAGTTTGAGATGTCCATGATGGCAGAACTTAACTTCTTTCTTAGGTTGTAAATTAAGCAAAGTTCAGATGGAATATTCATCAACCAATCCAAATACACCAAGGAGATTCTCAAGAAGTTTGAAATGGACAAAAGCAAGCCAATGTCCACTCTAATGGGCTCAGATACAGTCCTATCCAAGGATTGTGAAGGAGAAAATGTTAATCAGAAGCTATATAAAGGAATGATTGGATCACTTCTATACCTGACAGCTAGCAGGCCTGACATACATTACGCAGTCTACTACTATGCAAGGTATCAAGCCAATCCTAAGGACTCACATCTAAAGGCAGTTAAAAGGATCCTTAGAAACCTACTAGGTACCACTGAAGTGGGGTTATAGTATCCTAGTAATAGAGAATTCACACTTTAAGGCTATACTAATGCAGATTATGGCAGAGACACTCTTGAAAGGAAGAGTACATCCGGAGGTTGCCATTTTTGTGGAGATTGCTTAGTATCATGGTACAGCAAGAAGCAAACTTCAGTTACCTTATCAACTACGAAAGCAGAATATATGGCAGCTAGAAGTTATATAGCTCAACTCCTTTGGATCAAGCAATAAATAGAAGATTATGGAGTTCAATTTGGATGTGTAGATGTAATGTGTGATAACAAAAGTGCAATTGATGTGTCAAAGAATCCAGTACTCCACAGCAAGATGAAATATGACAGCATAAGGCACCACTTCATTCGAGATCATGTGATGAAGAAGGATGTTGCATTAGTATACATTCTAAATAGTGAACAACGAGCAGATACCTTTACTAAGCCATTGAGTAAAGATCAACTTGGCAAGCTAATGTAGTCAATTGGAATATCTAATCCAATTTGAAGAAAATCCGGAAGACAGTTCAAAGTTAACTTAGAGTCCTAGCAAGTCAAGGAATCCAGAAGAGAAGAAAAATTCAAGACGCTCAACTCCGGAAGGAATATTGCCACATCAGCAGATAGAAAGGACACATGGCAGTAAAGGCACTGAAAAGTAATTGTTCCTTTTCGAATTTCAAATGTCTATTGGGAGTTACACGCGCGGTAAATTCAACAGCTGGAATATAAAATTAACCACTCTCATTCTCTGGTTCAATGGAATTTACCTCTCTCCTAAAATTCATTCTGCCATGTCATCATTCCAGCCAAAATTAACAGCATCCGAATTACCAAAATACCCTCGCTTTAGAAAATCTATATAAACCCTCTAAAATTACTCTCCTTCCTCACGCGAGCAACTTAGCTACTGTTACTATGCAAAAATCTAATCTTAAACCCTAATTCCTTTCAACCTCTCAAGTGGCTGCCATCATGACAAGTCAAGGAATTCAAATGCTTCCTACCAAAAAGAACTTTACAGAGTTAAATCTTAAAGATGCAGATTTCAAACCCCTAAAACTCGAAACAAACGACTATGTTATTCCCACATATTTCTTGGGCGATAACTTTCTATTTCAAATAGCCCCGTACTCCAAACTGATTAAGGATCAACACCTGACTAATTTCCTCAAAATTAACTATTCAACATATCCGGATCTAGTGAGAGAATTCTACGATAATCTCAGAGCCCACTCCTTCCATGATGCTTTGAGAACCGAGGTTCAAGGAAAAATCATAACCATCACTCTATAATTCTTTAAAAAATATCTAAACATGAAGAATGATGGCATTCAACTGAGAAGTGATGGAGATGAACAACAAGTGAATTATGAACCTAAATATGGCTGCATTCGAACTATTTTGGAGATAAATTCTCCACCTACTTTCCAGAGGTACCAAGATTCCTCCAACATGCTCTCACCAAAATAGTTCTAATCTGGAAGGGATCTCTTACCACAGTGTCATCCTTCCAGCACTGTGTACTACAGCACTGGGTGGAGAGCAGGGTTGTGAATATGTCAGTGCTTATCATCCATCATCTAAGGCAACACAAAAATTCTCATGGTTCCTTGATCACTAGGATCCTCCTCACAAATGAAATCAATCTAACCAGATTCTAATCTATCAATGGAAAGAAAATCCTAGAGAAAAACTTTAGAAAATTAAGCTTTGGAGAAAAGTCGAATGAAGAGAAGGTGAAGAAATTGATGGATGAGAAAAGAATCAAGACTCGGAAGGCAGTTGATCCGGAAGAAGGGGCTCTTGTTCCTAAAAAGGTTAGAATAATAAAGCCTAAAGAACAGAAATCCCTTGCTATCGTTCCGGTAGAGGAGGTTAATGAATATTCCCAAACCATCAGCCAGTTGTTAAAGAAGAGCCCGGAGAAGCAAAACCCAAGGGGGAGATTAATCAGGGCTATAGACAAAAAGAGGAAATCAGCTGAAACAATGATTATAGTTGAGGATTAGGAAACAGGGGATAAATCCCCAGTACCCAGGAAGCAATTCACCCAAAAGGGGTGCACTTTCGATGAGGCCGTTAAAGCTCAAAAAGGATAGAAAAAGAAAGCCAAGAAACGTGCTGGAATTGTAATTGATGAAGAAGTAGCATAGAAAGTTGTGATGGCTGGATTGGCTAAGGCCAGAACAACTAAGGGCAAGCATATGCTCAGATCCACTGAAGAAGTTCATTCGGATGATCTTCAATACGACACTATTAGAGAGGCAATAAAGGATAATGACAGAATAAACAGACAAACAACTGAAGGTCCCAGAGGTTCTTCCATAGCTCAAACAATCGTCATCGCTCTAATAGATTTAGATACTCTCATCTGAGATTCGGAAGTAGACCTATCATACTTTGAGCTAAGAATCAGACCTCTGCTAGAAAATCTGCTAAATGTGGAAGCTGAATTGCCACTGATAAAAGTCCAGCAAAGGCAACTGGTGAGGGCATTGAGGATATTACCAATGCACTTAGGAAGGAATTAAAAGTCCTAAAAAGGCATTAGAAGGGGAGATTAAGGACACTGCCAATCCTCTAGGGGGTTGAGGTGGAAGCTAATGAAGAAAGAAGAGAGGAAGTAACCAATCCAGATCAAGCACAACTCAATGAGGTAAGTTCGGATACTATTTCATTTGATGTTAATGCTAATTCCTTTGCTTCTGATTTTGAGACAGCAGCTAATAACGAGGATAACTTAGATACACATACTCCAAGTGTATCTAAGGAATAAGAGTCCAACTCCGAAGACACCATTCTGGAGGAGGGACAAAGTCTGGGTTCTCAAGAGCACACTCATAGAGTGGACTTAATGGGTGAGGCTAGTCCAAGGGAATGGTTGGAAGAAGAGAAGGAGGAAGAAGAAGAGGAATCGTTGAAGTAAGTTCATCCGAATCTGATAAAACCAGTAGTAGCTCCGGATTAGAAACTCCTCTTGCGAGCCCAGTCCGAAAACCATCCTCTAACATCAATCCAATCAGTGCCAAGAAAATCTCCACCGCACTCAAAATCCTCCAAGAAGCTACTCATGAGGAACATGAGAAAAGATACATTAAACAGAGCCTCCGTAACATATGCAAACACCTGAAATCAGTGGAGAAAGTACTGCTTGAGTATTTTTCTCCTTCGGACGTAAAAGATGAAATTATGGAACTAAAGGGAAGTGTCAAGAAAATTAGGGAGAAATTGGAAGACTTCCCCAATGCAGACTTGGTTGCCAAAGTCTCCCTTGCCAAGGTAAAGCCTTTTCTGGAACAAAGAAACACTTGCATTGCTGGAGCTAATAGATCAGCAGATCAGGCTAATACCATAGCCATAAATAATTGTGCTACAATCATGGACACAATCACTTCTTCATCCACTGATTTATCCATAGAGATCAAGGAGTATATTGATTCCAAGTTTTAAAGCTTGACAAAATTCATCATAGAAAAAGAATAAAAGGCAGCTCTCCCTAAACTTAGTGAAAATCAGCAAGCAATATTGAATAAGCTGACCAAGTTCATAGAGGAAGATCTTCCTAAGCTACTTGTCAAACAAATAGCTGTCATTGGAGAAGAACTTGCTGGACAGTTCAATGGCTAAGATTCAGCCACTGAAAGAATTAGGGATGATCTTCGCAAGGACCTGGGCACAGTTAACTCAAGCATCCACAATATCTGCAAGGATCTGGGCAAAGACCTTAAGAAATTATAGTCTGGACTGTCAAACTTATCTATCTCCGAATCCTCCTCCTCTCCATCCATACCAGAAAGCCAACTACTTTTAGTCCTTCAAGACCTGGTCCAGCACATTGAGGACACAAGATTCTTTGGACATAAAGGCATCACTACTCTTCTCAAAGCTCTTTTTCTGTATTATGATGAGAAGGATAGGGATTATGTGTTAAAGAAGCATCCCTACATCACCGAATCTTACACCCAGCTCCGGACCTCTTTCGCCTTCTGCATCTCTCTCCGACCATTGTGGACCATATCTTAGAGCAGAGAAGGCAAGGAAACTTGAACTATTCCATCTATTCCAAGGCCTGGTAGATAAAGTCGGATGAAAAATCTTATATGGTGATCAATCCCCCGACTGGAAATAAAAAGGGGGAGAAAAATGTAAAGGGGAGAAAGGCAAGGAAAAGGAAGGAGGAGCATCTGGTGCATCCGAAAGGAATTAAACTAGCTATATTTTTTCTTGTAAAAAAATAATTTGTAATAGCTAGATTCACTTATATATTTTTGTATATTGTAATCCAAAAAGCTTCATTGATGTTAACTGTTTTTAACGGCAGAAGTATATATAGTGAAAATCTAATTCCATTAAAAAATTAATTCTAAAGTACAATCTGTTATTGTACTACAAAAATATTAGAAGCTAGAATTGAAAACTATTGGGGGAGTTAAGGGATGCAAGGATTATGGGGGAGTATAAATTGTAAATGTCTAAGTATCAAGAATCATAATTAGATCATAAAAAATCCTTTCCTTCTGCTTAGATATCTTAGGTTTTTGTTTCCATCAAATGGGGGAGATTGTTGGGAAACAAGGATTTGGAACACAAACAATCCGGATCAGGTTTGAAGTAAACAAAATTCCTAAGTATAGAAAGACCTAAGTCACTAATCTGGACTCATATCCAAAACATTCAAAGTCCAAGACAAGTGAAGACAATTACCTAAGCATAAATGGAAGCATCCGGTTAAAGTTTGGAAAGGAAATAAACTTTGAAACGTCCAAAATAACTTCCAGAAGAACTTAATGCAGAAGCATTTCGAAGAAGACAAATCCGAATATATTAAGTCTGAAGACATCCGGAAGATTTAATTATCTAGAAAAAGGGAATGATTCAAAAATTCTATTCCCTCCATTCTTTTGGTCTCCAAGTCAAAAATCCTTTCCCCTAAAGCAAAACAAAATTGACAGCTAGAACTTTTCAGAGAAAGGACAAAGGACTGACACCGGACAGAAAAAAAAAGGTAACAACGTTTTTCACCAAGACCAATAAGAAGGCGCATAGAGCTCACACCAAAAAGCTACCAGTATAAAAGTTGGTGTATCACTAAAATACAAGGAAAATGATCACTGACAACTTTTCAGGCTCAATCCCAAGGATTCAAACGGGGTCAAAATTTCTATCTAACGGATTGATCAACGGCTCCGGAAGCTCTATATCTTACCAGATCAAAGGTGAAGATTTAATTACATCTCACCAACCCACAATGGCTACATTTATGATCAAAGCCTATAACAGGGAAGATTCACAAGAGAATTTGCTAAAGTAACCAGAAAACACATCCCTCCAAGAATAAAAATTTCCAAATCAGTTGTAAGGAATTCCCAAGTGAGTTATAAACTGGAGGAAGTCCAAAACTAAAACCTTTGAGAAAACAAAGTGTAAAGATCTCCAACTTGGGTGAGTTATGAGATTGGGATATAGCTTAAAGTAGGTGCTTTGAGTGGGATCTCCCTGTAGGACTCAGCTTAGGTTTAGGTAGAAATATAAGTGGTATATCCTGCTAAAGACAAGAGGACTCAGCTAGGAGTTGGTGCTTTTATTAGTATATCCTACATCCGAAAGGGGGTACCATCGGGATACAAACTGTAAGGCTTGATCTCTGCTAGTTGGAAAGAAATCACACTAGTGAAAAAGCTGAAAGGAAGGAACCTTTAGGGACTGGACGTAGGCGAGGCCGAACCAATATAAATCTCTTGTGTTTGAATTTTCTTTACTATGTCTTTAATTTATTACAATTTATATTATTTGCATCATCCGGATCCAAAATATCCGGAACATTCAAACACGCTACACAAGACTCTTTGAAAGTCTATTATTTCCGCAAAAAAAAGTCATTCACCCCCCCCCCTTTGACCTTATTAACATAAGCACAGGGACCAACACCTTCTGTCCTTTTTTGAAAATACTAGTTGTTATTTTGTCTTACATGAGGGGAAAGGATCTTTGACTTCTAGACCAAAAAGGTAGAGGGAAATGTAACTTTCAAATCATTCCCTTTTTCTTGATATTTAGTCTTCCAGATGCTACTTCAATCTGTTCTTCTTCCGGATGCTACTTTTGACGGTTTAAAGTTTGTTTCATTTCCAAACTTTAATCGGATGCTTCCATTGTGTACTTAGGTATTTATGGTCTTTAATGTATGTTCTGATGACTTATCCTGGACCTAGGAGACTGATGTTTTTGTTTGTATGTTTTTGTTTCTTCAAACTTCTTCAAAACTTAATCTGGATCTATTCTTAGATTTGTTCATCCGGATCATTATTTCCCAACATTTGTGTTCCCATCCCAAGAAGTGTGAATTTATGTTGAGCAGTGTAGTCTTTCTTGGTTATTCTATCACCAGTGTTGGGATCCTGGTGGACGGCTCAAAAGTTAATGCCATCAGGGAGTGGTCGGCTCCTTGTAATGTTAGGGAGGATAGAAGTTTTCATGGGCTAGCAACCTTCTACAGGAGGTTCATTCGCAACTTTAGTATAATCATGGCCCCATTAACCGAGTTGTGAAAGAAGGGAAGGAGATTCAAATGGGGGCCTGAGTAAGAAGCAAGTTTGCTTTGATCAAGGAGAAGCTAAGCATTGCACCTATGTTGGCTTATCCTAATTTTGAGAAGTTATTTGAAGTTGAGTGTGATGCTAGTGGATCAAAAGTAGGAGCCGTGTTGAATCAAGAAAAGAGGCCAATTGCCTACTTCAGTGAGAAGTTGAGTGAAGATCGGCTGAAATGGTCAACTTATGACCAAGAGTTTTATGTTGTGGTGAGAGCTCTCAAGACTTGGAAGCATTACTTGGTTGACCAAGAGTTTGTATTTTATAATGATCACCAAGCACTTAAGTATTTGAGTAGTCAAAAGCAGTTAAGGAGTGCTATGCATCCTAGGTGGTTTGCCTTCATTGATAAGTTTCCTTATAAGCTTGTCCACAAGTTTGGAACACAAAACCGGGTGGCTGATGCTTTGAGCCGGCAAATCAACCTTCTCAAGACTATCACTCTTGAGGTTGAGACATTTGAACATGTGATGGATGATTATGAAGGGGATAAAGATTTTGCGGAAGTCTGGAAGGCTTGTCAAGACTGCTCGAACAATGGAGATTACCACCTCTTTGATGGGTATCTTATGAAAGGCAACCAATTATGCCTTCCCGCCACATCCATCAGGGAGAAGGTTATTCAATATTTACATGGAGGGTGTTTGGGTGGTCATTTTGGGCGGAATAAGACATTTGAGGCGGTTAGTATCCATTAATACTGGCCAAAGATGAGGAAGGACGTCTCGACTATTGTTGAGAGATGCTTTGTTCGTCAGACGGCCAAGGGTGGTTCACACAACACCGGCTTACATATGCTGTTACCTATCCCAAGTACCATCTGGGAAGATTTGTCTGTGGATTTTATGTTGGGGCTACCAAGGACACAAAGAGGGCTGGATTCAATCTTTGTGGTGGTTTATCGGTTCTCCAAGATGGCTCATTTTATTGCATGGAGGAAGAAGAATGACGCATTAGCCATTACTAAGTTGTTCTTCCAGGAGGTAGTCAGGTTGCATGGAGTGCCCAGGAGTATTGTATTAGATAGAGACACCAAGTTCCTAAGCCACTTTCGGAGGACTTTGTGGCAATTGATGGGGGTAGAATTTAAGTTCAGCACACGTGCTCACCCTCAGAAGGATGGCCAGACGGAAGTGGCCAATCGCACTTGGGAAATTTGTTGAGGTGTATTTGTAAGGAGAAGCCCAAGACATGGGATTTCACGATTTCACAGTCGGAATTTGCTTACAATGGAGCAGTTCATTCAGTAATTAGAAGGTCTCCTTTTGAGCTTGTGTACACTCGCGTGCCCAACCATTCTTTAGATCTGGCTGGCACACGGATGGCTGGACAGCTCAACTTACCCCCCGAGCGGATGGCTCGAGAAATTGAGGAGGTGCATGCTGATATGAAGGCTAGAATTGAGAAGAATAATGCCCGGATGAAAGCAAAGGTGGATGAACACCGCCAGAAGGAAGAATTTAGGGAGGGAGATTTAGTCCTTGTTTACTTTGGCAAGGAGAGGCTTGCTAATGCTACCCATAGCAAGCTCAGGTCGCGCAAGTATAGTCCATTGCGGATCATCAAGAAGATAAGTCCAAATGCATATACTCTTGATTTGCCTTTATGGTTAGGCAAAATATCTCCCTCATTCAACATCAAAGCCTTGTCTTTCTACAAGGATGATGCACCTCTACCTTACCCACATACGTAGTTGGTGTCCAACTCTTTTAAAGAAGGGAAGAATGATGAGGACATCTCCTGAAAATCGCCTGAAATACCGAGAATGGCTGGAAACACCAATCCGATTGGAACACTGAGGTTGGCTGGTAAATAAGTCTCTATCAAAGCATCCAGCTTAGCTTGTGAGGCATCACGAAGCCGGCTGGAGGATGGGACGGCTGGAGCGCCAAATGCCATCCTTAATGAGCACAAGAAAACCTCAAGCGTCGAGTCTGCAGACATGCTGAGTCAAGGCCGTCTAAAGCAACATGGACGGCTTAATTGACATCAGTCTTCTCATTTTGAATCTCTGATCACAGCAGAGATAAGATAATAAGTGGGTGACGTGATTAACTAATTCAAGTGGAGAAGCTTCCATCAGTTATCTTTTGTCAGAAGTCCAATCACTTTTATCTTGTAATATTTAATTAATTCACTTGTATTATTTTATTATTTCAAAAGGGTTTTCACCCTTTTGTATTTGGTTATAAAAGCCACACTTTTATAAGAGCTAGTCATTATTCAAATATCAATACAATTTCCTCCGAGATTATTTATCTCTATTTGGGTTTAACACCTTCAAATTTAGCTTATAAATACCATAGAAAACCCAATTTCCGACAAGTCTCAGCTTGCGAATTCTCTTCTTTATTAATTTTGTGGTTAAAATCTTCACCCAAACCCTCTTAATCCTAATCAACATATCAATTATTTACATTAATCGTCCTCATTTTTCTTTCAAAACTAAGTTGTTTTCTTCATTTTCGTTTAACATAATCACTAATTATAAGTCAACATCTCGTCACATTTTGAAATTCCTAGCATGGTCACATCACAATACCAACAGGCATAAATAAATTTAATAACATATATCTAAGAATGAAAATAACGCATAAATAAATTAGCTCATCTGTTGAACTTAATTCAAGGATATTTGGTCTAGCAATTAAATAATTAAGCAACTCAATTTAAAAACATTATTGAAATATATAATGAATAGTACATATATGGTGTCCACCATATAAAAAAACTAAGCAACTCCATATTTGGTGGAAATATATTATATAAAGGAATTAAAATATATAACAAAGTAAATTAATTCAAAATATTTGCTGGCCAAATCAAATCTACCATAGACCATAGTAAAATAGTACATATATGGTGTGCACCAAATTATATATTGCAGTAGTTGTTTGGAGTATGGCATTTATCTTTGGTAGGTGTCATTGAAGTTGTTGGAAATCATATGTAATCCCTTGAAAATGTTTCAAATTTCAAGTCCAATCAAGCCAGCATCATGATTTATTTATTTCCCAAATTCAAAATATATTTGAAGTTTTAGTATTTATACTATCCTCAACTAATAATACGGTCCATTGGATCAAGTGTCCTATTACAATATTTTTACTGTAACAGTGAACTCGGACTTTATTTTTTATTTTTGAGAATTGAATTGAAGTTAACTGAATTCAACTGAATTAAAGTTGGTTGAACTGAACTGAACTGAATTGAGCTTATTTTAGTATAAATTTATAACCAAGCATAGTTAAACCAAACTAAACAGAACTACAGTAGACTAAACTGAACATTGTAGTCCAAGAGAACAAAGTCTTAGCTAAAATAATTAATTTGTATCTTAAATTTGCTTCAAGCGTTCTTTTAGCTCTCTAAAAATAAAAAATCGAAAACGAGCATAAGCAAAGATTCTTAAGACAACAATAATTATGTACAAATTTATTCCACAAATGCAAGTTAAAATATATTATGTGGTGTATATTTTTACTTTATTTTTTTAAGTAAATATTATTTTATTTGTTAATTTTATTGGATCAATTTTTACATGACACTAATTTAACACTAATAATAGATAAAAGTAATTTAATAGTATAATAGATAAAGTGAAATTTACTTTGAAAAATAAAGTACAGTACTGGTTGAAAAACTCATAGATGAGATTTTCCAAATGACACACGCACAATTATATTAATGACGTCATAAGGTTAAATGTATTTTTATTTCTCTAAATTTGGTCTAAAAAGTTTATTGTCCCTCTGAATTTTAAAAAGTTTTTTACAGTCCCTGAATTTAGTATAAATTTATCAGTTTGCTCCCTGAACTTGGCAAAAGTATATCATTTTGCTCCTTGAATGTCATATGTCATGTTCTGATTGATTTGACTTTTTAAAAATATTTTTTCTCTTTCCAATCAAAAGTTTATAAGGGAAATTCAAGGGGTAAAATGATATACTCTTACCACATTCAGGGAATAAACTAATACATTTATATCAAATTCAGGAGATTGAAAAAAACTTTTAAAAATTTAAGAAGACAGTACATTTTTATATCAAGTTTAAGGAGTAATAAACTACGAAATTTTCCGAGATATTCTATTTAGCCTTCATCCATGTGACTTGTGACTATTGAGGATTTGCCCATTGTCATTAATTTCGCAACTACGGAACAGATTAAATTTCAAATCTCATTGAATTTTAGTACTAAAATTTCTATTAGAGGACCGGTATAGATGAGTACACTATATGTTCGTCTAACGATAGAATGATATATCAACACCAGTATTGAAGTTATTATACATGAGTATTATAAATTAGCGATAATTATTTTTTTTAATATTTACGAGTATTTTTATAAAGATAATTTTATCCGGAATTTAGTCACGGTTAAGGCTTTTCACCCCTTCTAATAATTGTATTTCGTAGAATTCAAACCTTATTATCCTCCAACTTACTTAATTTATATTACCAACTGAGCTGCACCTTATTGATTTTAATGATACTTATTTACTATGCATGAAATTAACAAAACTCATCAATATTACTCAAAGTATATATAAATATTTTTATCAATTCCATTGCTCTTTCCATGACCCTCTGCAAGGAATTTCACTTTGTTGTCACTTAGTATCTAAGGATCTGCTTGGGAGGCTAAGTTTCGGTGGGAAAGAAAATGGGTGAATACATAATTTCATACTTGGGGCCTTAAATACTTGATATAGATGGAATTTGGCAAGAATCCATTTTCTTTCAACGTGAACAATGATATAATTCACTCTAAAAAATATTTACTTTAAAGGGTGAGGTTTGCCCTCACACATAAAAAAAAAAATAATATTATTTAAACCTCAACTAACATAAATTACCTAACTTCCAGTTATTTTGAAAACACAACATTTTTTATTCCAATATGAAAGGAAAGGACTTTCTTTCTTTATAGCCTTTTTCTTACTTTTACTAACTTTATCCATTTTCCAATTCTAATACTTAAGGATATATATATTTATAATTTTTTTTATGAAAGATACATATTAATTATCTGGCAATTTTCTTTAGAAACTCGTCACTTCCAAAAACATGCTATAAAATTATTTTACTTCATTCAAATTTTATCTCCCGCTTTCTTTTTCATTATATTTATTTCCTTTAAATTTTTATGAAAACTTGACCCCAAGCAGAACCTAAAAAATTAGGGACGTAAATGGGGCACAAATGACACCATTTTTTTGTAGAAATTCGTTGTAGAATAAATAATCGGAGCAACGGTATATATAATGCGGGCTAAAAATTTATATAATTAACCCAATTACTTTTTTAAAAATTTACCTAGTAATTATGAAAGCTCATTCAATGCGTCTTTATTAAGATTTCTATATTAATATTTTTTTATATTAAATTATTTTTAATTAGTTTAAATTAGGAATAAAATTAATAATTAGGATTAATATTGATTAAGAAGATTATTTATAATTTATTGTATTAATGTTAATTTATTTGTTTCCTTTTTTCATAGGTTTTGTATACTATAAATACATGTACATATAGTTGGCTAATCACAACTCAATAATACAGTATCAATTACTTCATTCATTATTTTGTTCATATTCATTTTTCACATGGTATCAGGCATGGTTCCCGATGACTCAAAATTTCAGTCTTCCACTATTATTTTTCATTTAGTCCCCATGGACGGAAAAAGTAAAAACACAACGGTCAAAGACTCTGTTGATGTTATCATTCAGAATCGATCCAAGGCTATACCACAAATTAAAAATTATGGTAACAATGAAATATGTGATAATGCATCGGGTCTATTTTCTTGTAATGCATCAATTATTTCTGTTTTTAGAAAGTCAGGGATTCTTAACAGTGGCACCACTAACCACATAATTACCGATCCTAAATATTTCACACAAAAACATACACCTCCACTCACCTCACTAAATTTACCAACCAGTTCTACTGCTCCTATCACATTCACAGGCACCGTACAATTTAATCACGATATTCATTTACAACATGAATTATGTATTTCGTCCTTCAATTTGAACCTTATTTCCGCTAGTAAATTAACTCCATCTCTCAATTGTCGTATTATTCTTTTACGTGACAATTTTAACTTGTAGGACATGGTTAAGCGGAAAGTGATTGGTTCGGGTGAGCAACGAGGCGGTCTTTATTACATGTCACCTTCTATTCCGGTACTAAACTCCTAACTTTTCATTCTTTTGATTTATGACATACGCATCTTGGACACCCATGTTAAAAATACCTAAAAATGACTTCTTCATTACTCTCATCCAATAATAAAATGTCATTTCACAATAATTGTAGTATTTGTCCTATGGCTAAACAATCTAGGCTTCCTTTTCCATCCAGTTCAATAAAAACATATTCTCCTTTTGATCTTATACATTGTGAAATTGCAACTCATTTCAATGCCAAATATTTTTTTAACAATTGTCGATGATTTTTCTCAATGTACATGGATTTTTATTATGCAACAAAAATCTGAAACTCAACGTTTTCACAAATCATTCATTAACTTTGTATCTACATAATTTGATAAATCTGTTAAAAGGGATTCGATCTGATAATGGTCTTGAGTGTTGGAAATCGGGGATTACTTGGATATTTCTGAAGTCGCGAAAATGTTGTCAGATTGAAATTTATTTGGCCGGTTTACCAAATTTTTAATCGGATAAACTCAGAAAGACAATCAAGAACAAGAATTTTGTTTGCAGTGAAATTTCAACCGAATTATTCTGTCTATTGCCAATATCGTTTTGGTGAAATAAATAGCCAAAACTTCAACAGACATGCTGTTTGGGGTAGCAGCCATGTCCAAAAGACATGTTTATTCCGAGATTCAGTTGTGTCCAACAGACACAATTTCGGACAAAAATTCATTTTCTGGTGAATTTTTCCAAAGGATGCACGGGTTCAAGGATAAAAATTTTCGAGCTGACCTAGCAGCTCGACCCCAGCCTGGGGCGCTGCCCCCGGACCCCTAAATCGTAAATAGAACCCGAACAAGTGTGCACTCCGCACTCTCCATACTTGTTCGGTGAAATGTCACGATTGCATTGGTCAAAACTAGTTGATTCAATTACACTAAAATATTAACACTGAGTTCATTTCCATGCACAAATTTTTTGAAGAAAAAGGTATCGAGTGTCAGTTTTCATGTGTATACACACCTCAACAAAATGGGGTTGTTAAAAGAAAACACTATCATATTATTACTAACGCTCAATCCTTGCTATTCCAATCAGGACTACCACTTCAATTTTGGGGCAAAAGTGTTCTCACTGTAGCACACCTCATTAATAGGTTACCCACACTTCTTCTTTCTGGCAAAACTTCCTTTGAGCATTTACATAATAAGCTTCCCTCATTTGACCATCTTCGAGTATTTGGGTGTCTATATTATTCCACCATTTTACAACCTAAACAAAAGTTTGAACTCATAGCTCATCAATGCATCTTTGTTGGTTATCCATCTACTCATAAAGGCTATAAGTTATATGACATTGCTTATTCCACTTTCTTCATCACTCGGGATGTTATTTTTCATGAAAATACATTCCCCTATCAACATCATCATCCTTTACCTACATCTCCACTTTCACCAAATTTAGCTCTTGATCTTTCTCCTTCACATGTTTTACCAAATTTAGCTCTTGATCTTTCTCATTCACCGAATCCCAATACTGAGCCAACCTTGGAAAATTATTTACCCTTAACTGAGTCACATCCTAACGATCAGCCGCATAATATCGATCAGTCACACCATATTGATCAGTTCTAACCTATTGATCAGTCACATCCTGTCGATCTTCCCAAAAACCAGCTTCCTTCTCCACCTTTGGTTCGACAAACTTCCCTAAATCATCAAGCTCTAGTGTGGCATAAAGACTACTTTGTTCCTACTCAAGCTAATTAGTCTACCGTCGTTCCAATGTCCTCTAAAAGTAAAAAATATCCTCTTTTCAATTTTTATCATATTCAAAATTTTCACTCACACAACGCACTTTCATGCTAACATCACAGTTCCAAAAGAACCCACTTTTTATGAACATGCAAACCCTGATCCTCACTAGCAAAAGGTTATGGCTACAGAATTAAAAGCATTAGAACAAAACAAAACTTGGAGCATTGTGCCACTTCCTGCAAGCCATAAACCTATTGGATGTCAATGGGTCTATAACATCAAGTATAAGTCTAATGGGAGTATTCAGTGCCACAAATTGTGACTAGTTGCCAGGATATACAGAAATTGAGGGTCTTGATTACAATGAAACATTCCCTGAAACTGCCAAACTTACCACATTACGATGTCTCTTGACTGTCGCTGCTGCTCATAATTAGTTCATATACCAATTAGATGTCTAAAATGCATTTTTACATGGTGATTTATATGAGGTTGTTTATATGGATCTTCCTCCCGAACTTCACCGACAGGGGGAGAATCAAGTATGTCAGCTCAAAAAATCTTTATATGGCCTCAAATAAGCCTCCCGAAATTGGTTCTTTACATTTTCTAATGTGATTCAAGCAATAGGTCACCAACAATCCAAAGCAGGCTATTCTTTATTCATAAAGAATCAAGGGTCCTCATTCACTACCATTTTAGTCTATGTAGATGATATCCTTTTGACTGGAAATGATCAAATAGAAATGCAGAGCCTCAAAGAATGATTGCTTCGGCATTTCCGTATTAAAGATCTTAGAGATTAAAAATATTTCTTAGGCATTGAGTTTCTCGTTCCAAAACTAGAATTTACATGTCCCAAAGAAAATATGCACTTGATATTTTGCAGGATATAAGGATCACAGGTGCTCGTCCAGAAAAATTTTCAATGGAGCAACACTCAAAGTTAACTTCAGATGATGGAGAACTGTTGAAAGATCCATCCAAATATAGACGGCTCGTAGGAAGGTTAATATACCTCACAGTCACTAGACCTGACATGGTGTTTACAGTTCAAACATTAAGTCAATTCATGCAATCCCCACGTCAACCATATTCGGCCACTGCAATTCGTATCCTTAAATACATCAAAGAATCTCTAGGACAAGTTTTATTATTGCCATCCAAAAATAATCTCGCACGTAAGGCATATTGGGATTTATATTGGGCAGGATGTCGAACCACTCAAAGGTCAGTTTCAGGTTATTGTGTCTTCCTTGGTTCTGCTCTTATTTCATGGAAGTCAAAGAAACAGACCAATGCATCAAGATCCTTAGCAAAAGCAGAATATCGTGCAATGGCCAATGCATGTTTGGAGCTAGTATGGCTACATTATATATTGCAAGATTTGAAAGTCTTGTGTGATGTTCCTATAATACTATTTTATGATAATCATGCCATGCAGCACTACACATTACAGCGAACCCCGTGTTTCATGATCGTACAAAGCACATTGAGATTGATTGACATATTGTGCGAGAGAAGATGCAGGCAGGAATAATCAGTCTTTCATATGTACTAACACGTCAGCAACTTGTAGACATTTTTATAAAGCCATTAAAGAAGGATCAATTTCTAACACTGCAACACAAGTTGGGAGTTCAGAATATTCACTCACCAACTTAAGGGGGAGTATTAAGTTTCCTATATTAATATTTTCTTATATGAGATTATTCCTACTTAGTATAAATTAGGGATAATATCAATAATTAAGATTAATGTTGATTAAAAAGATTATTTATAATTAATTCTATTTATGTTAATTTATTTATTTTATTTTCCCATAGGTTTTGTACAATATATATATATATAGCCGGAATAGTAAAGACAGTGGTCGGAGATGGAGATCGGAGGTCGGAGATCAGAGGTCAGAGACGGTGGTCGGAGGTTGAGAGCTTCTCTCTCTTATTTCTCTCTCTTAATCGTATTTCTGTGTGTGTTGTAAATGAGAGACTCAAGCCTTTTTAAAGGCGTAAAATTACTATTTTGAACAGTACCGGTAATAAGTGACGGGAGCTGTCGGTAGTCGGTTAAAGGAAACGGGAGCCAACAGTAGCCGGTTTGTTTTACTGTAGCTAGTGATGCTTTTAGCAATTCCTACTTGGGAGGATTTTGCAATAATTCTTCAAAGTCTCCCATAGGATATTGTCAATATCAAGATCATCGTTTGCTGGATCAGTTAGAAGAGACTCAAATATGTCTTTAGATGATGGTATGAATGTAGGTGGTTCTGGGTGTATGAATTGTATGAGGTTATGGGACGAATAAAGTGAGGGTGGTTCAAAGAATTCAAAACGGTCCCACCATTTCATGGCAACTTATCGTGCTAACCAAGGCACAGAAATTTCATTTATAGGAAGTTTGGACAATTTGTCCCTTACTTTATGAGCAATAATATAATCCCATTTTATTATCCATGGGACATGGTATAGGCTAGCAAATTGTAATCTTGCAGTTTCACTGAAGCTGTTGTATTCACAAAACTGATCAAAAATCTCTCTTACCCTTTTAGGGAGGCAAATAGGGAGCAGACCCCATTGCTGGAACCAATTAGGGAAAGTTTTAGTAGGTTTTACCAACTGAACTGTAGGAACCAACTAAACTTTCTGAAGCTGTTATCATAAAGTAATACTTGTGACCAAGCATTAATGTAATCAAAGTAGCTATAAACTACCTTACTACCTTTATGTAAGAGGAATAAATCTTTGTCCCAATCTTCTGGGAATACTACCTTTAAGATAGTGAGTTTGGCGAAAGCCCACTCATTATTGCTACGTTTCATTGGCTCAAATTTTATTGAACCAGTTTCTTCCAATATGGAGAGGTAAAAATTATAGTTCTTGGAAGGAAAGGAACCGTAGTGTAGTTGTGGGTGTAGAAGGTGGCAATTTTGAATGGCTTGAGATGGCCATATTTTGGTTCTACCGGGCAGATGAATTATGTCTCAGTAGGGATGAAGGGCTACCTTTTCTCTTTAAGAGATTTTGGCTCTAACGCTATTTGATAGGTGTTGTCATCATAAGAATCATCTACACTTTCTTTTGAAAGATTTTCAATCGGTTGTCTCCTTTAGGGAGTTCTTCTTGGTTGACTAATTGATCTTTGCAAGTTTCTTTCAGAAACTTGGCTGGAAGAGCCTTCAAATCTCTTTAAGTTGAGGTTGTTTTTCTTTGAATTCATTTCCTGCAAGGAATTCTTGTATTAGGAAATCAGGAAGTGAGTTTTCAACTCCATTGATAAATTCAATATCAAAATCAAACATAGATAAGATGGCTTGCCATCTAGCAAATATTTATTTTGAAGCTATGTTTTTAACATCTTTAACTAATATATCTTTAGCAAATTTACAATCAATCCTAAGTAAGAATTTTTGATTTATTAAATTTGATTCGAATTTCTGGATACAGAGGACTATAGCTAGAATTTCCTTTTTAATAGTAGAATAGTTAATGCGAGCACCAACCCAAACTCCACTAGTAAAACGAACTAAGGACTCAATTTCATTGATCCTTTATTTTAAAATTCCCCCGTAATCGAGGTCTGATGCATCGGTTTCAATGATTTTAAAAGCATCAGGGTGTGGTATGGCTAAACAATGTAAAACCTTGACGCAAAGTTTAATTTGTTGTACTGCTATAGTGTGACTTTTAGTCCATTTAGGAGGATTTTTCTTTAATCTCTCAAAGAGAGGCTTTGCATCGTAAGCAAGATCTTTATAAAAGTCTGCTATGTAATTTAAACTTCCTAAGAATCTTTGTAATTGATTTTTATCTCTGATTTCATCAGGGAATTTGCTACCAAATTCGATAGCTCTGTCTATTGGAATACAAGTACCATTTTCAATGGTGTGACCTAGAAATCTAATGTTGGTTTGAAAAAGTTTAATCTTTTTAGCAGAAACAACCAAACCATTATGTTTAACAACTTTAAAAAATATTTTTAAGTGCTTAAAATGTTGTTCTATATTTTTTGGAAATATGAGGACATCATCAATGTAAACAATTGCAAATGAAGAATAAGCATTGAAAATATCATTCATAATTTTTTGATATTCAGAAGGGGCATTTTTAAGCCCAAAAGGCATTATGTTCCATTCATAATGTCCAAAAGGAACTGTAAATGTAGTTTTATATTTATCCTCTTCATCAATCTAGATTTGCCAAAAACCAGATTTCATGTCAAATTTTGAAAAAATATTTGCTTCAAATAATGTGTTTAACAGATCCCGTTTATTTGGTAGTGGATATCTTATCCATCTAAGCACCTTGTTAAGGGGCTTGTAGTTTATAACTAATCTAGGAATTCCTCGTTCTAACTCAGCTGCATTTTTAACATAAAATGCTGGACAACTCCATGGACTATTGCTTTTCCTAATCAGACCCTTTTTTAAAAGATCCTCAATTTCTGTTTTACAGATTTCTAGATGCCTTAGAGACATCGCAACAGGCCTAGCTTTAGTAGGAATTAATTGTTCAATGAAATCTGGTTCATAAGGAAGTTTAACAACATGCCTTTTACGTTCCCAAAATGCAGAGGGAAGGTCTGAACAGATTTCTTTAATCATTAATTGCTACATATCATCAATCCTTTTCTTTAAGATAGGATTATCAAGTTTGTAATTCAAAGCCTTGAAATCTACTTCATCTTTAAGTGAAGCAAGAAATTTCTCTTCGCTTGAAAGCAAATTTCTTAGAACATTTAAATTCTTTTCTTTAGGTCAAGAAATAAACTTAAAAATTATTTCTTTACCAGATATTTCAGTAGAGATACTCAGAGATATTACAGCGAAACAAACTATGCAAAAAAGGATTTCCCAAAATAATAGTTTGATTTAATCCTTTTACCATTATAAATGGTATTTTTTAATAGAATCCTTGATTACAAATGGCTGCACTATTGAGTTTAAAGTTTACAGGTAGTCGTTCACCATTTGCGGTATGCAGTTCTTCAAGGGTTTTTGTAAAGTATTTAGAGGGAACTAACCCTTCATTGATGCAGTTTAAGTCCGCACCAGAATCAATAAGGGTTATGGTAGTTACAAAGAATTCTTCATTAATGACTAAAGTAATCTTTGTATGCCACTTTTAAGTGGTGACCCTATTGATTAAATCAATGTATTGAAAGCTTTTAGTTTTCTCAGATATTATTAATTCATTAACACTTTCAATGTTTTGGTTGGAACTTTTATTAATACTTTTAGTATTTTGATTAGAACTCTTAAGTTCTAAATCTAGGTTGTCACTTGTATTCTCTGAGTCTAAATCATTGCCCATTTCAAGACTGGTGACTCTTTCTTGGAGATTTTTAATCTCTTTTTTCATGTTATTAATTTCTGCCTTCAAATCGACAATAGTTGGTTCTTTGCTTTTAGCAGTCTTAAACCTATCAATAATATCTTAAGATTATAGGTTACTGTCTTATCATTTAATTGTTTTTCTATTTTTGTGGATTTAGTACTTGAAGTACTAGCCTCGAAATTATTCTTGACTAGTTCAAGTTATTGCTCCAAGTGTTTTCTTCTTTCAGAAGGATCTTGAATTTGTTCTATTACGGTTAATATAATGTCTTCACTCTTGGTGATAACCATTAGGCCATTTAATGAGCACAAGGATTTGTATTAGTCACATTGACCATCACAACCCATTTCAGAACTACTATCCGAGTTTGACTCAGAAGTATAATCGTTATCATTTTCAATGATAACATCTTCCTTTTCGGAGTCAGTTTCTATAAGCAAAACTTTTAGTAAAGAATCCTTTAGATTTTTATCTAAAGATAAAGATTTAATCTGCTGTTTAACTTTGCATTTATTAGAATAATGACCCATTTTACCACACTTATAACAAACTATAGTTTTATGGGGCTTTTTAGAAGATAAAGCATTTTTAAAATGTTTCTTCTTATGAAATTTTGTTTTCGAGAACTTAGAAAGCTTTTGATCCTTTTGGTCATGCTTGAAAAATCTTTTACCTTTATGAATAGGTCTTTTAGGTTTACCTTTAACTGGATTAAAACCCAATTGTTCGCAAAAGGTTCCTAAAATTCTTTTGCCTAAAAATCTTTCAGATTGAGCTTGTTTATGAATTTTTAATTCATTGCAGAGTTGTAATTAGGGCCGTATATGAGCCGATCCGAGCTCAAACACTAGCTGTTCGAGCTCGGCTCGATTCATCTTTTACGAGCTCGAGCTCGAGCTCAAGCTTAATTTGAACCTAGATTTTATGTTCAAGCTCGGCTTGAACGACAAATTTTGTGTTCAATTAAAGCTCGAGCTCAGCTCGGGAATGAGGCTCGTTTCATCGTTCACGAGCCAAGCTCGAGCCTAGCTCGTTTCTACATTCATATTATCATATAAGCTTGAGTTGAGCCTGGCTCGTTTATCAGTTTAGATTTTTGTTTCTTATTTTATTCTTAATATGACATTCACAAGAAAATACAAATTGATAACTTTTTCCAATCAACGAATTCCTAAAAGTTGACATCATATGAGAAATAAAAAAGTGTTTACAGTTCGGCTATTCCAAGTTCACAAATAGACACAACCATTGCAAAACCACACTGAACAAAATAATGAAACCAAAGCATTGTGTGGATAAGTCTTCACAAAAAAGATGTGCATCTTTTGTGTATGAGATGGACACATTAAGTATTCCACACAAAGTCTTCTCAAAAAAGTGTTCCAAGAGTAAATTCTACTTCAAACAAATGGACACATTAAAGCAAAAAATCATGATATGGATTGTTTCCAAATAAAAAACATCAGTCTGGTCCTTTGATCTGCAACAAACAAGAAAAATAATTTAATTAGTTTCAAACAATTCACAAATATCAAACATTCAAATGAATATAAATAGAAAATTTGTTAGCTTACCATACACTGATCAATCGAAAGAATATTCAATAAGATTAGTTTCAAACATGGTTGAAGGAACAACCTGCAATAAGAATAACAAACTAAATCAAAACATTCACTCGGACAAGTTAAAAAAGTAGAATATTCAATTCTATATTTTACCTTTTGTTTCTTCTTAATACCTAGATTTGATCTTACCCAATCTGCACCACATGTCAAGAACTGAACCGTTTCAGGATTCAAAGAACAACGATGTGTGTCGATAATCCTAACTCTAGCACTGAAGGCAGATTCAGAAGCCACTGAAGTGATAGGAATTGCAAGAACATCACATGCCATAATTGATAAAATTCGATATTTATTACGGTTGTCCCTCCACCATTTCAATACATCGAAAGGAGGATCAATTTCTTCATTGTGAAATACTACCCCATCCTCCAAATAAACATCCAACTCGGACTTTGTAGTTTCAAAATTGTCAACGCTTCTTAATTGCTTACTTATCATTAAAAATCCCCGACCTTGACCTTTTCCTAATGGTGGCTTAGAACTGCCTACATTTACATTTTTATAGCACTACCTTGCACTATCTTAACAGTTTTTGCCTTACACATCTCAACATATTCATCAAACAAAGCATGCAAACAGTCCGCAACCTCATTCTCAAATTTCATTCTCTCCGATGGTAAACAACGCTCGTAAGCAAATAAAAAAACTTTCAGCTTTAACCTAGGATCCAAAATAGATGCAACAACAAGCAACACATTATTCTGACCCTAATATTTATCAAATTTTTCTTTCATTTTATCAACCATCCCTTTTAACAAATTATCAGAACTATCAGAAGCACTATCCAATAAATTTTTCAAATAAACAAGTTCTGGAAGAAATAAATTAGATGTTGGATATTCTGTACCTGATATCAGATTTGTGATCGCATGGAATTCCTCTAGAAAAGAGCATACAATAGAAGCCTTTTTCCAATCCTCCTCAGAAGGTAAGAACCCATAGGTCGGCTCTCTTTGTTTGAACAGTGGAAAAACATCTTTAAATACTAAAGCATTTGCCAACATTTGATAAGTAGCATTCCACCTAGTACCACAATCTAAAAGAAGCTTCTTATGAGGCAATTTCATTTGATTCGCAATTTCACTAAATGTATGCAAACGGGTAGTTGTTTTTCCAATATATTTGACACTTTCCCTAACATTACATATTACATCACTAATCTCAGTCAAACCATATTGCACCAAAATATTCAAAATATGAGCGCAACATCTAACATGAAAAAACTTTCCATCTAAAGGAAGTTTATTAAACACCCCCAAATCACTTTGCAAATTTGAGACACAAACATCATTGTAAGAAGCATTATCCACTGTGACAGTCCATACTTTTTTTTCAATTTCCCATTCATTAAAACAAGTTTTCAAAGCATCACAAATAGCAAGGCCTGTGTGTGGAGGTGGCACTTTTACAAAACTCAGTCTACGGTTTTATAAATTCATATTCATATCAATAAAGTGAGCAGTTACAACCATATACTAAAGATTCTGATCAGATTTCAACAAATCAGTTGTTACACTAACTCTAGTTGCTTTCTTAAATATTACTTTCATTATTTTTCTCTCAAGTTCATAAGTAGTTTCACAGTCTTTTCTAGACGTAGCTCTGCTGATTTTTCCCAATTAGGATAACAAATTTGCATAAAACGATTGAAAGATTCATACTCAACAAAATTAAAAGGTAACTCATGAACTAAAATCATATGAGCTAAAGCTTCTCTAACCTTAGCTGGATCCCATTTCCAATTTTCAAGTTTGACAACATCTGATTCCTTTTTAAAAGTGAGCTGTTATTGTCCCCTCATATAAAGAGCTCGTGAATTACAGCTCTCTAAATGTCGAGTTAACTGTGTTGTCGATCCACTCTTAATAAGAAGTTTGTTTCCACAGTGGCTACACACAGCTTTTTTAAGACCATCATCAGGATCAATAATGGTACTAAACTCATTCCATACCTTTGAAGTACATTTCCTCTTATTTTTTGCAAATGGATTTTGTTCCATTTCAACAACTTCAGCTACTACAGATGTTGGATTTTCTGTTGCAACTTGAGTCTCCTGTGCACTTTGGGGTTGTAGAATCCATATCTGCAAGCACAACAAGTAAATATCATTATTGATTGCCAAAACTAGAAAAAAAAAAGATTTATATGAGAACTCATGTATTGTCTCAATATGGAAAAACAAATAGAGAGCATATTAAAACTCTAACAACGGCCAAATATTATGTGTATATATGTATAAAATAAACAATAAGGAGAAATATACGAAAAGAACATATAACTATGGACAGATCCAACGCATCAGTGAAAAATAAGAGAGAAACGCAAGGCTTAGTCAAGTTAACGAAAGAAGAAAGTTACCTTGAGCAAGGTTTAGAGAAGGCGTTCCCCTTGAGAAATTTAAATGCTGAAAATAACAGAGAAGCAAGGCTTAGTAAAGTTAACGAAAATGAAAAAATTGGCTACTGAAAATTATTGATAGCTGTAGAGATAAGTACCTATATATGAGGTTGAATTGGTGAGATGAGAGATCTAAAGTGAGCATGGATTAAGATGATCAGGTTAGGTGAACGTGAAATCGTGAGGGAGAAAAGGTGTTGACGGCTTCTAATTAGAATGAAGGAGAATGAGTTAGGGTCAAGAATATATAATACGACCTAGGGTTGGATCTGGGTCAAGTTAGAGATTTGGATCATGTTTAATTTAATTGTACCCATTAAGCCCACACTATATTTACTTTTTTAATGTATGTTTAAGTAAAAAAAATTGTAGAATAGAACGTTTAATATTGAAGTGTTATATATTAAATATTTAGATTTTATGGTAAATACAATTATGTATATATATATTTTTATTTATGGAATATTTATCTTTTTTGAGTATGTTAACGAGCTTACTCTCGAGCCTTTTTGCGAGCTAGTTCACGAGTATGTTCACGAGCCTCTTATCGAGCATCTTCACGAATTTTTGAGCTGAATATCCCCTTGTTCAAGCTTGGCTCATTTATGTAGATGAGCTTAAAAAAGTTGTTTCTTTCCAGAAATCCTGGGTACAGTCATCGCGAGTAAAGACAGCATTTAGAAAAACATCTTTGTACCATTTAAACTCACTTAAATCTCTACAGCGCAAATTTATAAGTTGCTCTGTAGTTTGTTCAAAAAATGAAGACGAAGATCCAAGAAAATGCAAGATTAAGGTATAAACCAAAACATTTACTGCATCTGCCTCTTGTCTGTTTCCCTCTGTTTTAACAGAATTAAGGATAGAATTTTTAGATTCTAAAGATAAATAAAAATCCTACCAACCTTTAAGTTGGCCAGTAAAGCCAGCTATAATGGCTTCGACAATGATTTTATCATTGTTTCCATGTGTCCTAGAAGCAGAGGCATACATAAGGATATACTGAATAACATTTTTTTATTTGATATTCAGATAACCGATCAATATTCCACTCCTCTATAGACCTTCCATCATAAGAGACAAGAGATGGTCTAAATTCCTCATACTGAAGATTAACAGGTGAGGGTCTAGGATAATATGGTTTATCAGAGGTTTTTTTAGAATGGTAAATTTTATTTACCTGGTTAACATTATTGTCTAATTTCATTTTATGAAAAAGACTTTGTAATTCATCGATTTCAGTATCTTTAAGACTTTCTGAACTTTCAGTTTCTATTTCCGTGAAATTTTCAATTTCTCTATTTTCTTGGGTAAGAGGGGCAATTTCCTTAGATTCGTTTACTTGAATGCCCTTTTGCTTGCGATCTATTGGGAGAGTAGCTAGATGTTTTGTGATTTCATCTATCAAATCGTCTTGAGGTTTAGCAAATTTGAGTCCTAATTTTTCACTAGGAGTTGGCTTTATAACCACTTTCTCCCCCACTTTTAAAGTAGGTGCAGGTGCTTTAAGCATTGTATTTTCAATTCGAATTAATTGTTCAGACATAGTATGAAGAGTTAAATTGGTGAAATTTGCTTGTTTAACAATAGCATCTAAACCGGTGATAAAAGGACTGGATTCAATTTTGACATCTGGTGTTATTTTATAACTTACAGAAGCCAAAGAAGGGTGTAAACTTGTGATGGTTTTACCATCAGAGGTGGTAAACGTCTTGTAGGATATTTCTAAAGATTCTAAAAACTTTAAGTTTTCAAAATCTGGGAATTTAATTACCGTTTTCTTTCCTCTAATTTTTAACTGATGTTGTAAAAATTCAGGAAAGTCCCATAAGCCATTTTTGGCTTGAAACTTTTCATATAATCTATTCCATTTGGATTTTTCACTTTCAGTGAAAGTTATCATAAACCATTTTTCAAATGCGGAAAGTTCTTTTGTAAGAACAAAAACAGAATGGTAACCCATATCAGACATAGTCGGACTATTTGGGCGTTCATAGACAGGTTTAACCACATTATCAGGCATTCTTTCAATTGTCGTTACTTCATTTTCCAATTTTATTGGAATGAATGAAGTAGAAGATCTTGGTGGTAGATAAGTAGGAGTTTTATACTTCTAGTGAAAGATCTCCTAGAAGATAAAGACCTTTCTTTGCCAAATTTTAAAATGACACTACCATTAGACTCTTCAAAGACATAATCCAATTGTGTATTTTCTTCCTTTTTCAAAGGGATAGCATCCTCTATTTTCCATGAATCTGGAAAATTTAATTAATCCCAAGGGATAGGCCTAGGAACAACCAAATTTCCTTTTGACTGATTTGTTAAAAATAGAGTTGTGACACCTTTTGGTGCATTTAATAATTTACTGGCATCATCTTTTAGATTAGGCACAGTAGAGTTCATAACCTTATAGTGTATCCTGTAGATCAGAATCAAATTCTTTGATCCTGGCTTCATTTCAAAACCTTCAGTTTTAATATCTAATGAAGTTATGTCCATAATATGAGGACAATCGAGAGGTACAGTAAGGTTTGGATAACAAGTAAAATAAATAGGTCCATCCATTAAGGAAGACTCTATAGCTCCTAGTAAGGAGTCAGTGAACTTTAAGTTCCGTTTGTCTCTTAGACAGACTAATGCAGTGACAGGTAGGCCTAGTCGAGTAGCTGGTTTTACCGCTACTTGAATCATACCTATATGTATAAAGGAATATAATTCTTTATGTTTATCTGTTAAACTTTTAGTTAATAGATTAAACGAATTGATGTTATCATCAATTGAAACAGACTGTTCTACAGTCTTTACGATATAATCTGATTTTATCAGAAAATTACTGTTAGACTTATAAATGCTTTTAGAACTTATAGGAGGTAGACTCCAGTTATGTAAATCATTTTCTATATTACTTTCTAATAATATTTCTTTATTTTTACATTTATTATTTCTCTTATTACTATTAGAAGAACTACCAGTAAATTTTTTAAATATTGCTTTAATAAGTCTGATCACTGTCAACGATTTATGTCAATGCTAACAACGCCTATCACATGGCTCAAATGGCTTCACAACTACGCGACTTGGGGTTTCTCAGAACTTATACAAGATTTATTTAGAATATTTTCTGAATAGTACTCTACTAGTAATAACAAACGTGGCTTTGATACCAAAAGTGCAACGGATCGAAGTTAAATAAACAATTAAAAAAGTATAATACAATAGTCAATTAATTAAACATAAAAATTACAGATTAATATTAACAAAGATAAATTACATAAAGAAGAAAAGTCAACAAAGAAAACTTACATCTTTGAGACGTTTACAGACACCAGAAACTAGGTCGGAATAGTAAAGACAGTGGTCGGAGACGGAGATCGGAGGTCCGAGAACAGAGGTCGGAGACGGTGGTCGGAGCTTGAGAGCTTCTCTCTCTTGATCGTATTTCTGTGTGTGTTGTAAATGAGAGACTCAAGCCTTTTTAAAGGCGTAAAATTACTGTTTTGAACAGTACCGGTAATAAGTGACGGGAGCTACCGGTAGTCGGTTAAAGGAAACGGGAGCCGTCAATAGCCGGTTTGTTTTACTGTAGCTAGTGATGCTTTTAGCAATTCCTACTTGAAAGAATTTTGCAATAATTCTTTAAAGTCTCCCATAAAAATATCGTCAATATCAAGATCATCGTCTTCTGGATCTTAAATTTCTTAAAACAAGACTTCAAACATATTAAAAGCCTTTTCTTTTTCTTTACTTAAAGAAGCTGATTAAATTTTTTCCTTTTTAGGAGGAGATACATCCACGAGGGAAAATAATGCAATTGCAATTGTTGAATTGCACGATCAACTGTTAAATTGCAATTGCAAGCCCAATTAAAGGAAAATAATGGCTGCATATATAATACTTTTCATGTTGTGGAATTATATTTTCTCTTGGACTCCTCAAATAAATTTCAAATTGTTGAAATTAAAGAATCAATCAATTCCTTCATATCCAAAAGGGAACAGAATGAGCAATAACTTCCACAAAAATTTTATAGTATGTTGACACAATAAGTAAACTATTCCTTTTGTTTTCACCATCTCATGTCCGGTTTATTAGTCGACTAATCTATATCGGGTACTGCATAGGCCAATATAGAAGGCGATTTTGTCAACTCAATTTACTTTATTTACATTTTTAAAGATCGAACTTGCGATCACATGGTGATGCTTAAAGGACCTAAAGCTTCGTATCGTTAGAAGTGAAACTATGTGTTAACCTAATAAAATCATATAAATTATATTCAGTTGATCAATGCTATCTATTAATTAGTAATTAATTATTTGAAAAATTTTGATTCTTATTACATGAATATTAGACTGGAATTTTTAATTATTTCTAAAATATATATGATAAATTGATTGTCGGAGCTTTGCTCATAAATAATTATACATATTTTGAAATTTATTGACTTTGTGATTGAAATAATATCTGCTATGCCGTCTAATGAATACGAAACAGACACAAGTAGGCTACCCACTCCATCACTCCATATTATTGTATCCCCTTGCATTCTTTATTTTCAATTTAATAAAAACATAAGCATTCTATAATTTTTTCTATTTTTAATTTAATTAATTTTCAAGTATTAGTTCAATTATATTGAGTTTCATTCAGTACAATTTCACTTCAAGTTTTTACAGTTGAAAAAATAAATTCGATAAAGAGTCAAAATTTAGTTGTTATAGTAAGACAAAATGTGGTCTTTTGATCGGTCTAGCTAATTTTTATCTTTATCTATTTTTATTTATTTCAATATCTGATTGTGGTTTTAAAATTTATGGCAGCACAATTTATAGGATTTAAATCTGGGAAAAAAATCGCATGTCTTCATTATTGTGTCCATTTCATATATTCCACTCAATCCTTATCTTGTGTCTTTTTTTTTCCTTCATTTCATTTACTTAAAATTTAAAATTAATTTTTATATTAACATATGTATAATTAATATACATATGACAAAGATTAAAAAGGGAACACAATATCGAAGACAGCAAATTTTAAAGATTATAATTCGAGTAAAATGAATTCTTATCAATGAATTTTGCGGGAAATTGAATTACCAGTATATAATGATACGTTGTGCCTACACATAAGTAGTTCATTGTTTTAAGCACGTCCTCATCTATGGTCAATGGTTCATGTCTTATTTATGTGCCTGTTTTTAATAACTTAATATTAAGATAATTTAGATGAGTAAGACACGAGTCGGAATACATCCTGACTCTAGGCTCAGTTCTAATATTTTTGAGGTCTTAGATAAAATAATATGTGAAATATATATATTGGGCTCTTTTAATCTAAATGAGTAAAGGGGCTCTTACAAAAAACACCCCTCTTCATAAAATAATTTAGACCAAAATACAAAATTTTTCTAAGTACACATTCCCTTCACTGTAAGTGGGTTTTTTTTTAATTTCTTTACTTTTATTTGCATTTATCTTTTAAACTGTCCATTTTTTCGACATTCAGCCTTAGAGTGTTTTGGTCGTCTCTTTTTTATCTTCGAAATGACATCTACTGTGACTTTTTCAAATTTTTTCAACTGATAGACAAGTGGTAGATGTCTAGTAGACATATTATAGAAGTCTGATAGACACATGGTATATGTCCGATAGATGTGTGGAATCTATTTTATTCATTAGCTTTTTTCTCTTTTTATCTGTATATTATACTTTCTCTGTATTAGATATGTTCTTACGTTCTTTTCTTGATCTAGACATCGCATCTCGATTCTCTTCTCTTCTTGTTATTTATTTGATTTTTGTCACTAATTTATCATTGTTTAGCTAGTGGTTTGATTTTAAGATTTGCACAAACTAACATAACAATTCCATAAAAAACCATCAAAAACTAATATCTACCATATGTCTACCAGACTTCTATCACATGTCTATTGAACATCTATCAGATGTCTACTAGTTCAAAAAATTCGAAAATGTCACAATGGATGTCATTTTGAAGATAAAAATAAGACGAACAAAAAATTCTAAAGCGGCATGTCGAAAAATTAAACAGTTTGAGAGATAAATAAAAAATAAGAAAAAAATCAAAAGAAAAAGGGAATAAATAAGTGAATGACATGGTATGTAAATAGAATTAAAGGAAATATTTATTTATATATCGTTTGACTTAATAGTGGATTTATAAATAGTTTACAAAGTATGACTATTATTGATAGTTTGTCATGAGTAAAATCACTTAAATTTGTAATTCATGCTATTATATCATGTTTATCAAAAATTAATTAGAATTTTTTTAGTGAAAAATAATAAAAATAATTTATTTTTATTTTTTAAAAATATAAAAATTAAAAAACTAAAAAAATTGAGCCCCTTTCAAATATGAACCTAAAATAATGGCACCCATTGCACCACCCTGAGCCGGCATTGCTTGACTCATTTATATTTTGTAAATAGTATATGAAAACCATTACTTATTCTGAAATAATTGCTGTCTTGTTTTTCTTTTATCATTTTAGATTACATATGCATTTTACCTCTTTTTTTTAATTTATTCTTCGTATTAGTCAGGAGTAAGATTAAATGTTGATATAAGTTGGCTATAAAAAAGACAGTTTGTAAAATAGTGTAAGAGGTAAATTAGATATTTTAATAGTCTAATTAATTTCCATCATTTTTTATGATAAAAAACTTAACAGTCTAATAATTTAAATGGAGTGAAAGATTTAAGCATATATTAAAAAAAATATGTTTTGATTAGTGTTTAAAAGGCGGCCTGGGCGGTACGATTTTATATAATCGGAGGTACTAGGTGATCTAACGCGGTCAAAGGTAGTAAGGGCTCAATTTCCTTGCAAAACAGATATCCAGAAAAGTTGCCAAAGCCCATAAAAGTGTTGCCAGAGCCAAGAAAAGTGTAGCTACATGAATTTTTAAATTTATTAAATAAAAATTTAGCTGTTAATTAAATTTATTATTTTAATTCATTAATAAATATTAAAAATTATAAAATACTAATTTGTTTAGTCCCGGTCTAAGCTCCGATTGATCCCCTAAAAGCTCTAACCATTCGATTATCGCCTAACACCTTTTAAAACACTGAATTTTAAGCGGATAGATGAAGAGCTGGGAACTCTACCATCACACCCCTCTCAATTATTTAGTGTTTGACATGAGTCTCGAGTAATTCACTAATTTGTGGAAAACTTGCCATTTAAGATGTTATTTACTTTTAGTTAATTACTAAGATTTTTTTTTTCATATGATTTATCAGAGCTTTGTTCCGACTACGTCTATATTCGATCCGGGTCGGGCATCTGGCTGGGGTTGGTGAGTCTCCTAATAAGGATTTTTTGCATTCACTAGGATTCGAACTCGAGACATTGCTTAAGCGATACCAAGTCGCTTACCATTTGGACCAATCCTTATAGTGTTAATTAGTAAGACATTAGTAATAACCTATTTTTCCTAATTGTTAGCTACTATTGAAACATGTCCAGGACATGTCTGATATTGATCTTTTGATTCTGAAAGAATTAACTTCTTTTTTCATCTAAAATAGGGATAAAAGTGCTGTTATTCAACCCATAAATCACAATATGCATTTATCTTCATATATAAATATATATCTACCAAATCATAAACCCACTAAGTGATTGTATAAGATAAAAAGTGATAGAGATATTGCTGATGTTAAACCACTTCCACATTTTCAATCCTTTCGTAATGACTATATTAGCATCAGGAATCACGTATAGAGTGTGCATTATTGCTGAGATTGGTTTCATTAGCCGGATTGAACTCGGACTAAACTTTCGTTAGTTTGCAATTGATTTCTAGACAGCTTTTTCAAAAAACTTTATTTTCAAGCTTTCTCTAGAAGCGGGAAATTTTAAGAAAGTAAATCAGTCAATTTGTAATTAATTAGTATGAATGATTAAAATGTGTTGTTCAAAATCTGTTATTCTATCAAAAATTTGTGTGAAAAACTTATTGAAAGAGCAGCGAGGAAAGAAATAACAAACAGGCTATTTACGTGTTTGTATTTGAAATTACATTTGGACGTTTTTTAATAAAACCAAAGGCATCCATCGGCGAACTCGATAACTTCTCCTCTCGCTGACTTTGATTAAGGTTGGATGAATTCCTTCCACTCAACCACACCCTTGGGTTAATTAGATTTGGACTTTAGGTTCACTAAACTTGGGAGATGGCTAGTTGTGAGCTTAAAAATAAAGTAAAAAACATGGTGTCTAATGGCACAATACTTTCCCATTATTCGTTTTTTTATATTATATTAATTTCGGATTCAGATTCTCTAAAGTTCAAACTCTCTAAAATTGTATATTTCAGTGATTCTTAACCATATCTGAACCATTAAAACTCAGTGAATGATTGAGATTCTAAACTTTAGAATTTGAAGGAGAGAGAATCTCAATCCATTAATTTCTGTTTTTCTTGCCTACATTTCTCTCTCATCTTTTAAATTTTAATACAATTTCCAATTTATATCTCAACAACCTAAGAATATATTATAAAAGAAATTGTGGAAATGCCTTATTCAACTTTCATATTTAGTAAATTTCATGTTTTTAATTGTTGTTTATTATATATCCTTTTTAAAGATTGAATTCATTAATTATTTCATTATTTAAAATGTGTTTTAGTATATTTTTACACAATTTATGTGGCGTTTAGTTCGCAGAAATCTTATTCCGTGGAATAGAAATAAAAATGAATGGAAAGATGTCAAATATAGTAGAGTATATGTCAAGAATCTGTCAACACATGGAAAAACTTTTCCTAGTTTGTATGCATTTCGCTGAAAAGCTAATCCTTTTTTAAATAAAGGAATGGTTTTTCCGTGAGATGCATATAAACTAGGAAATACTTTTCCGTACATCGACGGATTCTAGATAAATAATGTGTCATATTTGACATATTTCCATATATTTCCATTTCTGTTCAACGGAATAGGATTTCCTCGAACCAAACGAGTCCTTAAGATATATATATTTTTTTCTAACTAAGGTATATTTTATTCAACTAATGTATATTTTTCATAAATAATGTATATTTGATTACATATAATGATGATATTCAACTAAAACATATTTTATCCGGAAAAAATATACTTTTTTCAATACATATACCTAGTGAAATATTGAAAATGTGTATTTTCTCATATAAAACATATAAAAAATTTAAATAAATGTATATCCATTATTTAAAATAGAATTCATAAATACGGTTGAACATTGTTTTCAAAATTACAATAATAACACCGTCATTTTTCTCCACTTAGAGTTTTAGTATCATCATGCATTAAGACTGTTCATGCATGCACATTATCTTTTAGGGGTAGACATCTTTACTTTACACCGTTAGCAAAAGGGTTAATTTTGTCCAACCTAGGGTTTATGTATCGCCATGCATAAACATGAACCCTTTTGATAATGATGTACAGTTAGACACCTACCCCTAAAAAATATTGTGCACGCATGGACAATATTGATGCATGACAATACTAAAACCCTAGGGTGGGCAAAATGAACCCTTTTGCTAATGGTGTACAGTATAGGTGCATACCCCTAAAAGATACTGTGCACGCATTGATTACATATAATGATGATATTCAACTAAAGTATATTTTATCCAGAAAAAGTATACTTTTTCCAATAAATATACCTAGTGAAATGCTGAAAATGTGTATTTTCTTATATAAAACATATAAAAAATTTAAATAAATGTATATCTATTATTCAAAATAGAATTCATAAATACGGTTGAACATTGTTTTCAAAATTACAATAATAACACCGTCATTTTTCTCCACTTAGAGTTTTAGTATCGTCATGCATCAAGACTGTTCATGCGTGCACAGTATCTTTTAGAGGTAGGCATCTATACTGTACAACGTTAGCAAAATGGTTCATTTTGTCCAACCTAGGGTTTTATGTATCCTCATGCATAAACATAAACCCTTTTGATAATGATGTATATTTTTCATAAATAAGGTATATTTTATTCAACTAATATATATTTTTCATAAATAATGTATTGTTGATTACATATATAATGATGATATTCAATTAAAATATATTTTATTTAGAAAAAATATACTTTTTCTAATACATATACATAGTGAAATACTGAAAATGTGTATTTTCTCATATAAAACATATAAAAAATTTAAATAAATGTACATCCATTATTCAAAATAGAATTCATAAATACGCTTGAACATTATTTTCAAAATTACAATAATAACACTGTCATTTTTCTCCACTTAGAGTTTTAGTATCGTCATGCATCAAGACTGTTCATGCGTGCACAGTATCTTTTAGGGGTAGGCATCTATACTGTACTTCGTTAGCAAAAAGGTTCATTTTGCCTAACCTAGGGTTTATGTATGGTCATGCATAAATAGGGGAGAGCAAGGAACCTAATGGACCGAACCGAACCTGAGAAACGAACCTAACCGAACCTGAGAACCGAACCTAACCGAACCTAACTGTGCTTATTAGGTTCGTTATTTGGTTCTGATATTTTTCATATTTGGTTTTCGGTTCGGTTCTTGGTTCTCAGAAAAAAAATCTAATAGACCGAGAACCGAACCTAATTAGGTTATATATAAATAGAAAAAAATATTTGTGTGTTGAACAATAGGAAAAACTGAAAAAGCTATGCTAAAGTTGTTGTCTTGCGCACTTTGCTGAATACTAGTTGAATTTTGTTGATTTTATATTAATTGTATTGTTTAATCCTTTATTTTCATATATTAACGCAATTATTGTCACTCTTTTGGATCCTGAAGCTAGGAACGTAATCTGAAATTGAAAATTTGTCAATTGAATTCCAGTTTAATTGTTAATTTTGTTTATAATATATATTATACGTGAACCATTTTTTATGAGTTTTGGATGGATTTTCACATTTTATTTTTATGGTCAAATATAACAAATTTTGGTTTTTTACAGAACCAAACTGAACCGAACCGAAATATTTAGGTTCGGTCCAGACCGAACCAAATTATATTAGGCTCGGTATTAGGTCCCTCATATTTTCATTATTCGGTTTTAGGTTTATTGGTTCGGTTCGGTTCTTGGACCGAACTGACCAATGCTCTCCCCTATGCATAAACATGAACCCTTTTGATAACGATGTACAGTTAGACGCCTACCCCTAAAAAATATTGTGCACGCATGGACAGTATTGATGCATGACAATACTAAAATTCTAGGGTGGGCAAAATTAACCCTTTTGGTAACAATGTACAGTGTAGATACTGTGCACGCATGAACAGTATTGATGTATGGCGATACTAAAACCCTAGGTTGAGCAAACATGAACCATTTTTTTGCTAAAAGTGATGTCTGGCGATACTAAACCATTGCATGCATATACTCATAAGTTAGGTATATTTTATAACCTAATGTATTTAAATATACACAAATATACTCATAAGTACATATACTAGTACTATGTTATATGAATATTTTAGAAATATGTTTCTAATATATATTTTTCTATTAATATTGTGTATATTTTTTAAGGAACACTAATGATATTTTTAATGTATATTTTAATAAGGTATATAAGTAATAGAAATGATTCATTTTCGTGTCAAAATCATATTAGCAAGAAATTTATGAATAACCATGAGTGTTAAATGAGATGGTAACTGTTTAGGAGTTATATTTTGAATTAGGATATTAATTAAAGAAAATGGACATTTAGTGAATATAAATCTTAAATGATGTATTTTATAAATTAGTAAACCCCAATTACTAAATCTATATAATATAGGGGTAATTACCTAACATTCGGCCGTGTAAATGTGAACAATTTATGGATCAAAATGTAGGCAACTATGCGTTATGAGAACTTGTTTACAATATATATTTATATTACATAATACTTCATAATCTTTGGATAGTTCAAAGTAATTTAATAAATTGGTTGTTATATTGAATAGTTGATTTCTATAGACAATTATCTGAAGCTGTAAAGAAAATAGGTGGACTCAATCACAATAATCAATTAACTTTCCAGAAATAATCAAAAAGTCGGCCTTCAGCTTTTTTGGAGACTTATTTCCATAATATAAATGCATACATATCTCTACCTAATCTCATTAATCGCAATTTCTGCCCCACTGAAAGCAACTGTCCTTCAATTCCACATGATTATTGCCCTTTTTCCTTTTTCATTTTTCTTCATTTTAATTTCTTTCATGTTAAAAATTCTACTTATAAAGTCGCATGAATTAGCAACTTAATTTTGTCAACTACCCCTTGATTAGCGACAACCAATTTTGGAATTCATTGAACTTACAGACGTTTCGATTTAGCAGTCACTTATTATTATTGCGTTATTTTTTATACTTTTTTTACATAATATTTTTATTTAAAACTATTAAAATAAATTATTTAATAGTTATAACCAAACAGTTAAATTTTACTGTTGTTTAGTGTCAAAAATGAAAAAGCTACTGTCAAAGAAGCTTAAAAATAATCACTCAATCTTACTAGTGTATATGTAAATTAATATATATATTTTGTGTTACAAGATTTTTTTTTTTTCAATTTGAAATAAAAATGATTCAGTCAAGCATATCAATTCTTTTGTTCAAAGACAGAGATAATACAAATAATTTTCTTTCATGCTTTTAATGCTATTTATTACTACAAATATATAAATTTGCCCATTCCATGTGACTTTCATGTGATGATTCAACACTGGATTTATTTATGTTTGATCAAATCTTTTCGTTAAAAATTCAACCAAGGCCATTTTCTTTTCAACTTTTTTTAAATTTAAATTAAAATGAATTGAACTTATTTTAATATAAATTTATAATTACGTATAGTTAAATTAAACTGAATTGAATTAAAATGTACTAAACTGAGCTAAACTGAATTGTAGTCCAAGAGAATATGGCCTAGACCTTAAATCCAAAATTACAAAATAAAAATATATACCTAAAAAAATTTGTTAGCAATTAGAGAAGTGACGGATTTATAATAAGGTTGGCATGTGGAACATAAATTTGCGTGATTAGTACTTCCTTCATTTATAAAATATTGTCCATTTAATCAAATTATTAAAATCAATGAAGAATTTATTACACAACTAAAATGATTAATTTATCATTTACTAAATTCGCATTCTTCTTAATTATTCACTTATAATTTTAAGAATACATAATCTCTCTCATAGTTAATATAAGGATAAATTAAAAAAAAATTATATAAAATGCATTGATAATCTAAATTAATAATTAAAAAGATAACTAATAAAATAATTAAAAAAATAATAATCTTCTACACAAAATTGCTTCTCTTTTTTATATGATTCACTCTACTGAAAAACGTTTTGAGTTCTTACTCTAAATAGAAATCAATCTAAATAGAATTCTTAATATATTGAATTACTTTATTTATTACTATATATTTATTATTATACTTCATAATTATTTTAAATTTCATATTTTAATATTTTAAATTTTAGGCTTAAATACAATAAATCTTAATAGCAAGGCATATAAAGCCTAAATATTAACAAGGCCCATAAAGCCCCCTCAATGAACTTGTCCACCAAGCTAAGGCGACAGGAACACGTGTTAACCATCCAGACATCCCTTAACCCCCAAGGCTAAATACGTGGCAGCCATTCAAGGGTTACTACCCCCTATATAAGAGGTAAAGGCACACATCCCCAAGTATTGTACTACACATAATCTACCCCTTTTAGTAATATCTACATCATCCCCCCACGCCACATACTAACTTGAGCGTCAGAGAGGCCACGTCGGACACCCGACCTGGCCCTCTAACGGGTTGTTACCTGTGCAGGTACCCCGATCTAGAAGAAGTCGAGTCGATCCTGTGTCCCGAGTCCTACGACATCAAACTGGTGTGGTGAGTGTGGATCGAGCACAGCGACCTGATTTGTTCGGTTTTAAAGTCCCGTACTTTCTGTTTTCCCAGTTTAAAAAATTGACAGTAGCGATGGAAGATTCAACAAGAAATAAGCTCATTCTAACGTCAGCATCGACTAGGGTCGTTACGAAGGCAACTCCAGGGTCGACGAGCAAGCTAGCAACACCCCCAAAGCCGATTGACGCATCGGGAAAGGAAATCAAAAATATAGTGCTAGGGCCAGAGTTCGATGCTCATATAGACGTGATGGTGGCAAAGCCCGATGCCTCGGACGATCTGAAGATGTTGGCAACGATGACAAAGCAAGTCATATGTAAAATGGGCCACATGGGGCTTTCGGTGAACACCTTAAATGCGCAACACATGGCTACAGAGAATAAGGTCGTCAACCTAGAGAAAAAGGCAACGACATCGGCCCAGTCCGGGTCCGCCTCGAAAGGGTTTTTCAGAACCTTAAGAGGCGTTTGACATATGAAAGAAGCCAAGAAGATAGGGCGCCCTCGAACCCTTTAGCCTTGGACTATCACCCGAGATAAGCCTACGGAAGCCAAAGTCCCATTGATCAAGTAGAGGGCCGATAAGAACCCATCTCGGACCTCGGACCGTAGCGATCGGATAACAAGGATTATACCAACTTCACTCGCCCCCTAAGAGCGCGAGCCCCAATCGAAGAAAGGAAGAGACGTGGAAAAAACCTCGGTGCGAATCCCCCAATGTGTCTGTTAATTCATCCATGAAGGAACCTAGAAGGTCAATGGCCCGATCTGACCAAACCATAGCCTCTAAACAGGCGATCAAAGAAATTGAGAAGAACTTAGCCCCAAAATGGGGCAGGTGACGTCATGAAGAACTTGAAAGTGCTCCTCGTGGACATGGGGATGGAGTTGGCTACCTCGAGATAGAAGATGCAGAATTGCCTTTCTCCCCTGAGATTTTAAGGGCCGAATTCCTCGAAAGTTTTAAATGGCCGAAGTTAAGAGATTACAACAATACCGGTGACCCGATCCTTGATATCAAGAATTTCAGGCAAAAAATGGTGACCACCACGGCAACCAATGCGATGCTATGTAAGATCTTTCCAACGACCCTCGAAGGACCGGCCACTTTTTGGTTTGAAAATCAAAAACCAGGATCGATCACGAACTTTAAAGCGATGATAAAAGACTTTCTCCTGTACTTTGTAACGTCGATTCCACCTTACAAGACTATGAAGGACTTACAGCTGATGAGGCAGGGTCAGAACGAAACATTGGGAGATTTCATAGAGCGATTCCAAAGGGCAACTCTCGAAGTGAAAGGATGCAGCGTTGACGTCACCACCAATATTCTGGCAAGCAATTGTAGAAGCGCAGACCTTAAAAAGGATCTACTCACTAAGAGGCCAAAGAGCTTAGCGTTAATGATGTAGAGGGCGCGGGAGTAGGTAAATTACGAAGCCCACGAGAAAGGGGCACCGGTACACGACCATATGGGCCGACAGCCGAGTTCACCTCGGTCTGGCAAGTTACCCCCGAGACCCCCCAGGTATGAATCAAAACTTCGTGATCTCCCTAAGGACTTGATTCCTTTGAGAGTAGATCGGAAGGAGGTGGTATATTGGATAGAGAAGAATAGGCAGTACATTGAGTACCCATCGAAGATAAAATGGCCGGGAAAGCCAGGCATTTACTGTGATTTCTATAAGTCAGAGGGCAATGACAATGAGGATTGTCGGCACTTAGCCCTCGAACTCAACAAGAGGGCAGCAGAAGGAAACTCAACCACTTCATGGCTGGATCAAAACTACATCAATAATAAGAGGAGCGGCCAAAGTGGCATCGAGCTGCTCCCACGGAGAGAGCAGCCGATTCCCTTCAGCTCGCCAAGGAGTTATCAACATTATTTACAGGGGATCGACGTCAAGGAAATAAAAAGCGTCACTCATGAGTAATACAAGTCGAGATAGAGGAGTTTATTATTCCTTCGCTCATATACCCAAGCCAGACCCGCATCAAGACATGCTGGTAGTTGAAATGGAGATCGAAGGGTTTTTGGTCAAAAGATAACTGGTAGACACCTTGTAGCTCTGTCAATCTAATGACTCGACCCACGTACGATGCCCTCGAATTAGATCCAAATAAGCCTAGAGTCGGTTAGGACCCAGTCTTCAGCCTGAGCGGCCATGCGGTCAAAGTCATAGGATCGACCATACTATAGGTTACAATGGGAGATGGTTCGATCAAATGGAAATTGTGAATCAAGTTTTTGGTTGTGGATATGCCCTTGGCATACAACATTATTCTAGGAAGACTGATCCTAGTTGAGTTCGAGGTAGTGGTTTGCTTATGCTACCTCGTGATGCAAATCCCTACCAGGTAAGGCATCGCCACTATTAGGGGCAGCCAGAAGATCGCTCAAGAAATATATCTGGCTTCAATACGAGCTGAGTGGACCCACCACGCTGTAAAAAGTTTACCAGACAAGATAGAGTGCCACGGTAAGCTGGAAATGTTACTACTGAGCCAAGATAGGAAAGTATTTATTTCAAAGGATATAAACCCTCAAGCAAAGGCCACCCTGATCGAAGTTCTCAGGAGGAATGAAAACTCATTCGCCTGGACAGAGGTCAACGTCATAAGTGTCGATCCTAGGGTCATAGAGCATAAGCTTAATGTCGACCCGAAATCCAACCCAGTCAAACAGAAGCGTAGGAACCACAGCTCAAACAAACAATGCTCCATTGGGGAAGATGTGGCAAAGCTGTTAAAAGCAGGCCAAATTAGGGAGGTTCAGTACCTCTATTGGATGGCAAATGTAGTGTTGGTCAAAAAGCCTAGTGGGGCCTATTGAATGTGCGTAGACTTTACCGACCTGAACAAAGCTTGCCTAAAAGACAGTTATCCACTTCCCAACATCAACTCCCTTGTAGATGCAGCTGTAGGCTACGAGTCTTACTCCATGGTAGACATGAAGACGGGGTACAATCAAATACTTATGGCAGAGGATAACGTGGAAAAAACTCTGTTCATAACCCATGAAGGAACATATTGCTACAAAGTCAAGCCGTTTAGGTTAAAAAATGTGGGTGCGACCTACCAGCGCCTGGTCAACAAAATATTTGAGGGTAAGATAGACGATACGGTAGAGCTATTCGTCGATGATATGATCATCAAGAGCAAGACAGCCGAGGCATACCCGGTCCATCTCGAAGAGGTGTTGCTCATCTTGAACCAATATAAGCTAAAACTGAACCCCAAAATATGCGCTTTCGGCATAGCGGCAGGGAAGTTTCTGGGATTTTTAATCTCCCATAGAGGGATAGAAGCAAACCCAGATAAGATCAGGGTAATAATGGAACTATAGCCACCTAAGACAGTAAACGATGTACAGAGGTTGAATGGCAAGATCAACGCCTTAGGTCGATTCATATCATGCTCAGCCAGGCGATGTATCCCTTTCTACAAAACCCTGAAAGGTGCAAAGAATTTTTGATGGATGGACGAATGCGCCAAAGCGTTTGACGATTTAAAACAGTTCATATCCTCGCCGATATTGCTAAGCCAACCCACCCCCGAAGAATGTCTATTTCTCTACATCAGCACCTCTAAAGAGGCACTGGGAATGGCCTTGGTTAAGGAGGAGAAGAAAGAATAGTACCCCATTTATTATTGCAATAAATTCCTTAGAGATGCCGAGCTAAGGTACCCACGTCTTGAGAAAGCTACCTATGTTGTCGTCATTGCATCTCAAAGGCTGAGACACTACTTCCAATCTCACACGATTGTAGTCCGAACCGACCTAGGCCTAAAAAAAGTTCTCCAAAGGTTAGATTCGTCAGATAAATTAGCAGAATGGGCAGTGAAACTTTCAGAATTCGATGTTAGGTTCGAACCGAGGAAAGCAATGAAGGCTCAAGCATTAGCAGATTTTATACAAGAGGCCCCATCACCCAAGCCTACCACGTTGATTGAAGAGACATGAAAAGTCTTCATCGACGGAAGTTCAACCCAAGGTCAAGGTCGCGTAGGTGTACATATAAGAGGCCCAAATGGAATAGTCATCAATCAGGCGGCCAAACTCTCCTTTGTCACAACAAATAATGCAGCCTAATATAAGGCGTCCATCCTCGCCCTTCAGTTGATCAAAGCAATACAACTAGACCGAGCCTACATCTAGAGTGACTCAAAACTCATCGTCAATCAACTGGGGGGAGGGTATGCAACCAAAGGTGCGACAATGCAGCAGTACCTCGATCTGGTGCAAGCACTCATTGACATGATAAAGCAGACAGGAGCCAAAGTAGAAATTCAACACATACCGCGAGCGCTGCTAAGCTAACAAAAGCAGTGTCAGATCCTAGCGGGGATAATCTAGTCCAATGTACCATTGGCAGTATCGATTGACCAAGCATAAGAGGAAGCAAAGTCCTTATCATTTTCATTTTGGGAGAGTCAATAGAGGAATGGTACTCCTCGATATGGAGATACTTAAAAGACTCCATTCTCCAGGAAGATGAGATAGAGGAGCAAAAAATAGTGAGAAAGTCATTTCAATATTCGATCCTCGGCGACCAATTATATCAGCAATCGTTCAGGCATCCTTGGAAAAATTACCTGGGGAAGAGAGACGCAGACTATGTATTGCGCGAGATCTACGAAGGAATTTATGGAGGTCATGAGAAGAAGGATGCGATAGTAAGGAAGGCCAAACTCCATGGCTTCTATTGGACAACGATGGATTTAGATAGTAAGGAATTAGTGGTGAAATGCAAGCCATGCCAAGCTTACATCAAAAACATTAGGGCTCCCCCACGGAAATGACAGTGTTCGAGCAGCCTAGCCTTTCTCCACATAGGGAATGGATATTATCGGACCCCTACCTATAGCACCGTACTAAAAAAAGTGGATCATTATTGCGATCGATCATTTTTCAAAATGGGTCGAAGCCGAGGCTATTTCAACGATCTCTCCGGATCAGGTGATACAGTTCTTTAACAAATACATCCTCACGAGGTTCGGCATACCGCACACACTGATAATGGACAACATCACATAATTTAATTAAGAAGAGTTTAAAATGTATTGCAACGGACTCAAAATCAAGCTTCGGGTTACCTCGGTATCATACCCATAATGTAATGGCATAATCGAGGTAACGAACAGGACGATCATGGACGGAATTAAAACAAGAGTTCTCAAAAGTCGGTCAAGCTAGGTCGAAAAGTTGCAAAATTTCCTATGGTCCTATCAAACCACACCAAGAATAGCGAAAGGAGAAACACCCTTCACACTGGTGTATGGAACCGAGGCCGTAGTACCGGTCGATATATGCACCCCCAGTGAGAGAGTGTCACACTATATCAGTCCCATCAGTAACAATGAAAAGCTAAGGACAAACTTGGATGATCTAGAGGGATGGCGAGACCGAGCATACGCCAAGATAGCTGCCTACAAGTAGAGGGTTGCGTTATCCTTTAACAAAAAGGTTAAACCCCAAAGCTTCCAGCTAGGAGAGCTCGTGCTCCAATCAATTGAAGCATCACGAACAAGGGTAAGCCAAGGCAAGCTCGGCATAAATTAGGAAGGACCATTCAAGGTCAGTCAAAAAATTAGGCTCAATACATACAAGGTTCAGGATATGGAAGGGAAGATGTTGCCTTGGACATGGAATGTCACGGCTCTGAGAAAGTTTTTTGCCGGGGAGTAATCCACCTAAGAGTCATAGTAGTTTATTTTAAATAAGTCTTAGTGTCGGTCCTATATGAGTATCGGTCTTGCATGTTTTTATTTTGAGTTAGTCCTATGTGAGTGTTAATCTTAGTATCGGTCATTTATAGCTATTGCATTAGTCTGGTATTAATCTCTTTACTGGATGTACTCCTAGGCATGTTTCAATGAAATGTACGAAATTCTCTTAAGATTATCTTCAAGTATTGCATAAATCCAACGTGTAACGAGCGAGGCACCCCCAAGCAGTGTCCCCCTTATCGTAAGAGAACAAATGCAAAATCAAAAGAAAATGGACCAAAATTTAAAGAGTTCATAAATCAAAATGATAAAATTTACACATCTTTGAGGGACCGAGATAGGGCATCATCCTCGGCCTTACCCATCTCACTAAGGATCGAGATGCCGTAAGAATCGTAAGATAATGCCTCCTCTCCCTCGCTCTCTACCTCCTCGCTTCCACTACCCTCAATATCAACTTCTTCATCCCCACCGAGGTTAAACAAGCATAGGTCCTCAGACCAAGGGGTCATCTTTGAATTGGCCTCAGGCTCAGGAAGTAAGGCCGGATCATCTAAGTCTGAGGCAGAACAGTGAAACTTTTCTTCAACTTTTTGAAGGAAGTTGGAGCGATAATTCACCTTATAGCATCGTGATCGATTCTGTGCTACCAACTCCTTCCTCTGGTAATGGTGCTTCAGAGCCTTGTCGTGCCTCTCGTAAAAGTCGTAGCTCTCGCTCACCTCTTCACGGCCTCATCCTTTAGTCTCTGAACTTTAGCCTCCAGGTACGATTATCTCTCTTCAGAGCCTCAGTCTCCCCCGCATGTTTACAGCTGGTCTCCTTAGCAGTCAAGGCCGATGATTCATGATAAGACTTTAACTCTTGCTCCTTCACCAAGGCCTTCTCATTGTTTTCATTTCTTTCCTTCTTCAGCTGAGCGAGTTGAGTGTCGGATTGCTTCTTCAAGCGCCTGAGAGCTCTAATTTCTTTATCCTTCTCCACTAAAGTCTCGATCAAATAAACTATATCGGATAAGGCCTGAATCAGAACGGAGAAACTTTAGACAAGGGGACACAAGAGTCAAAATTGTTGGCTAGGAAATAAAACTTACAGTAATAAGATTGGCCTGGTGACAAAAGGCTTGTTGGGCGACCCTCCCTCGCTGTTGCCTCTCAACCTCGGAGGGGATGCGTGTGAAACTTGCGAAATCATGAACAACCAATCATTTTCTAGCTTCACATCCGGACCAATGGTAAGCTTCCACATCTGACAGCAAGAGAGCGCATAAATAAGTAAGGTAAAGCAAAGCATAACGGGCAAAGTTAAAACTTACACCGCTTCCTCTTCTTCCTACTCAAATCCCCACCTTGGGCCTCAGTCTCTGAATCTATAGTAATGGCCTTATGAGGGTTTTCATTCTTAGTGATGGCCACTCTGGTCATGTCGACTATTCCATCAGGACCCAGCGGAGGGATAAGGTCTCTCTCGGCCCGTGATGCCTCATTTTCAAGACCTTTCCCTTGGTGAAAGATATAGGACCTAGGCAAAGTCGCACCCATTGGGACACTCCCCTCAACAGGCTGAGGCTTCAAAACCTTCGGCTTCTTAGACTTCTTCTTTGGCCTCGTGGCGGCTGCGAGAATAATAAAGTAACTACCTGGGTTAGACATACCTACACAAGCCTAAAACGAAAAAAGTCAAAACTGAAGAACAAGGGGAAAAATAGGTCATTACCTAGCTCAGCCACGACCCCATCCCTTGGGCCAACTATAGTCCTCGCCACGAGTGCCATAACCCCAGCCTTGACCTCGGCGTATTTACTATGGTCAGTGTGAAGTAACTCAGTAGCATCGGTACAAGATAACTTAGGAACAGTCACCATAGATAAATAACGCACACTGTTATCTTACCGTTGCGCCAACCTACTATCGGTCTTCCATATCGAATGTTCTATCTCATGGGGAAGGGCTAGTAACCGCGTCGGTAGAGAGCACTTTTAGGGTGTTATCTTAGCATCAGTGTCAAGATGGACCCAGAACCACCTTTCCTTAAAGCCATTCATCGAGTCCTTTCGATGCACTAATTTGTTTATTTTAAGCCGTGCTTTTCCCTAGTACAAATAATTGCCCGCACCAATCTGTACAGGATGATAAAAACATCGAAACACAGTACCGTTAAGCCACAGCTACAGATCTTGGCTCATCTCATCAATCAGCAACATCTCCGTAAGCGCATTGGGAGATACTTGAGAAGGGCACACCTTAAATTCTGATAAAATTGAGCGCACCGGCCTGCTTAAGGGAAGACGAACTCCTCATTTGATGTGCTGAGTAAATAGGGCGAAGGCATCAACGGGGGGATCATCCATCCTCTCTAGTTCCTCCAGGATAGCCCCATACGCACCAGGATGACCTTCTACTAAGATCTCCATGTATTGGTCGATCTTTTCTTGATCGAGCTTCGATACGCTGTACACTATGGAGTCTGTTGAAGTTGTCATAGACTTACGAGCGTCGACAGCCACTTTTAGATTATACACTTTCAGCTTGACGTAAGCCGAGACTCAAAAGTCTCTGAGGTATCGGATTCCATCGGTTCTTCAGCTTGGGCAATGTTGGAGGTACAGGGCCAACCTGAGGCATGAACAGTGAGAAGAGGAGCTATGGGAATAGGTTCCACGGTATCCTTCATGTGAGGTGGGACCGATAAAACTGACGCTAAACTGGGCGCCGCCGGTGAAGAGGCCAAGGTGGGCGTCATGGTCAAAGACAAGGAAGAATTTGATATATCCATGTCAAAGAAAAATATAACTTACCGATGCTATGAAGGTCGACGAAAGATGAGCAGAGTAAAAGGAAATTCAGAACGCAAGAAATGTGGAATGACGGAATGGCTCCGCTATTTATAAAGAAAAAAGGCGGCAAAATATAAAACCCAAGTCTCAAAAACTGAAGTGTCAGGTAATTATGACCTAGAAGAGTCCAAGCGACTGTGTGCTCAACACATCGAAGTCAAAAAAGACACGTGTGCAATTCACGTAGCAATAAATACGCTATTCTCAGTGTAAGTTTAAAACGACAGTTCGAGCATCCCCCCGAGGGATGGAGCCGACCGATGACTTTGAAATATGTGACAAAAGATAGCCGATGCAACACATAAAACACAAATTTATTCATAGAATATAAAACCGAGCTCACAAGGGCCGAGCTTATAGCCTTGGTAAACGGACGACTACATTCACAGTAATTAAAACCGAGCTCACAATGGTTGAGCTCGTAGCCTACAAAAAATAAAAAAGAAACCACCACTTCCCCCAGAGGAAGATTCCAAGTGGTCAAAAATGGCGAGTTGCGAAGAAGGTAGTAGGCCAAAGCGCCGACGGCGGTGGAACCCCTGGAAGCACAAGAAAGCAAAGGAAATACCTTTCGCCAAGGTGTGTAATATGGAAGGTTTCGATTACACCGTCGTCGACCTCCAACTGTCACGTCCTCCCCTGGGCAAAGCCCATTGCACTACATCCGCCCTTAGGCAAAAAAATGCCTTCAAGCCGACCCATTGACCCAGCACACATGTCGTCCGGTGGTTGATGCTCGGTCAACCAAAAGCTGTTACCCATGACCGATCTACCAGATAGAGATGAAAAGAAGAGGCGTGAAAGGAAAATCCTAAGAGAGTGAATAATGAGAAACAACAATAACTTAACCCCCCCCCCCCCTCCCCCTATTTATAGGAGCAGAGAGTAAATGCTTGCAATAAATACCGCTTAAACTTCAATTGGCGTTGGGAACACGCGAAACGGTTAAAAGCTGAAAATTTAAAATCTTTTCCCGCTTAAAACTTCAATTGGCAAGGGTGATCCCCGACTAGTAAATAAGCTTGAGATCGGTCATCACACCTTCAGCCAAAAGATAAGCGTCGCTTCGGAACCTCATCTCCACATAAAACCTAAAAGACCACTCGAACCCTAAAGACTTCGAACCGACCTGAGGGGGGACATCTCTGGAAACAGAGACAAAATGCAACGACCATAAGACGATCGAGCCTAATAAGAAGCTACCCGAACCCTAAAGAGTTCGAACCGATCTGAGTGGGGACGTCTCTCGAAACAGAGACAAAATGCGACCAGGCATTTTTTGTCTCAGCCGCCTTCAAAACTTCAAAACAGACCCAACAAGAACATATGAGGCCGATGGTCGACCCTAAAGAGTCTGCACTGACCAAGGGGGGACATCTGATAGCAAGGCATATAAAGCTCAAATACCAACAAGGCCCATAAAGCCCTCTCAATGAACTTGCCCACCAAGCTAAGGGGACAGGAACACGTGTCAACCATCCGGACATCCCTTAACCCCAAGGCTAGACACGTGGCAACCATCCAAGGGTCACTACCCCCTATATAAGAGGTAAAGACACACATCCCCAGTAATTCTACCACACGTAATCTACCCCTTTTAGTGATATCTACATCATCCCCCCACGCCACATACTAACTTGAGCGTCGGAGAGGCCACGTTGGACATTCGATCTGGCCCTCTAACGGGTTGTTACTTGTGCAGGTACCCCGATCCAAAGAAGTCGAGTCGATCCTGTGTCTCGAGTCCCACAACTTCAAGTCTTACTTTTTATTAATAACTGAATATATAACGTTACATGAATTTATATAAACTTTTCTTTTTGTTTCCATTGAATTTCAGATTAACCCGAGAACGGTCCGATCCGAAATTTTAAACTACGAATTGAGTCGTGTTTGAGTTGTTGTTTTTAATCAAAGCCTGATGAGACCCAACCTAGTCTGCCCGACAAACACATCTAGTTTTTAGATTGTTTTTGGCAGCTCAAACTTCATTAATTCAATTTCATGAACTTTTAAAGTCTTCGGATAAATCAAGAATATATTTCTATTAAGATAAGTGAGAGAAACAAGGTTGTCGTCGTATGATGACTAGAAGACTCATTGTGAACACAACCATGGAAACTCCGTTATCAAAAAAAAAAAAAACCATGGAAACTCCATAGAATATAAAAACATACAAGAAAGTTCAAAAGATCATCTCAGTTTCAGAAACTTCTTCTATTTGCTGATGTGTACAATTTTAGGTTCCTATTTGGCTTGTTTACCAAATTCTACAATTCAACCAAGCTGACCTAACAAAGTTGAATAAATGCATCCACCAAAAATACAATTTTAAAAAAGCAATCTTTCCCATTAAATAGGCGGCCAACAAAGTCACTTTGTTCAAATTCATTCATTCAAATGCCTTTCTAGCCTTTATCCAGCAATGAAGCTCAACCGCCTTTGCATTATTTTGCCCGCTGATTTTGATGAAATTTCCCCTTATGATCTCCACAAACCCCCTCCCAAACCACCCATGAAAACCCACCACCACCACCGCAACCACCGTGGCTGCGGCGGTCAAGTTCTAGTCTTTCTCGGAAATTCCGTTCGCCGGCTGTATTACAGCAAATGGGTTAACTGCTGCCAGTCCTATAAACCAACAAAATATCATTCCGGTGTGTTCCAAGATTTAGAAGGAATTCAAATATCAGAGAAAATCGGCGGCGAAAATCCTAGAATTTTCAGTTACTCTGAATTGTACATCGGCTCTAATGGTTTTAGTGAAGATGAAGTTCTAGGTAGTGGAGGTTTTGGCAAAGTTTACAGGGCAGTTTTACCAAGTGACGGCACTGTAGTCGCCGTCAAATGCCTGGCCGAAAAAGGCGAGCAATTTGAGAAAACTTTCGCCGCCGAATTGGTCGCCGTTGCTCATCTCCGGCACCGGAATCTCGTCCGGCTAAGAGGTTGGTGTGTTAACGAAGACCAGCTGCTTTTAGTCTACGATTACATGCCGAATCGCAGCCTCGACAGGGTACTTTTCCGGCGACCGGAAAATCCAACAGCGGAGCCACTTAATTGGGAGAGGAGAAAAAACATCATCGGCGGCCTAGGAGCCGCCTTACATTATCTCCACGAACAATTAGAAACTCAAATCATTCACCGAGATGTTAAAACAAGCAACGTAATGCTCGATTCGAATTATAATGCTCGGTTAGGCGACTTTGGCTTGGCTAGATGGTTAGAACATGAACTTCAGTACCAAACCAAGACGCCTGAAATTCGAAACCGCCAGTTTCGGTTAGCTGAATCGACTAGAATCGGAGGAACTATCGGGTATTTACCACCCGAAAGTTTTCAGAAAAAAAGTGTTGCAACAGCTAAATCCGACGTTTTCAGTTTCGGAATCGTTGTGTTGGAGATTGTTTCGGGTAGGCGGGCAGTTGACCTAACCTACCCTGACGAGCATATCATATTGCTTGATTGGATCAGGAGATTATCTGATGAAAACAGCCTTTTACAGGCAGTGGATAACAGGCTTCAGGATGGATCCTATGCACTTTCTGATATTGAAAAATTTATTCATTTAGGGCTTCTTTGTACACTCCACAGCCCGAAATTCCGGCCTAACATGAAATGGGTGGTGGAATTACTTTCCGGCAACATTTCCGGCAAGTTGCCTCCTTTACCGTCGTTTCAGTCCCATCCTCGATACATATCGTTTTCCTCGTCAGACACGAGTTCTAGCAACACTAATACGACCCGTTCGACAACTTCTACGAAAAGCTCGAGCAAGATCGTTACTTTTACTACATCGACGTTTGTCACAGCTATAGGCGAAACTATCTATGAAACTGCCGATTTCGGACATAACGATTCTGGTCACTCGACAAAGAGTTCTAGAAGCAGTCAGCCACGAAGCACGCACTTCATGGTCGAAACACCGAGGGAATTTTCTTACAAGGAAATCACTTCGGCTACCGAGAGTTTCTCCGACTCTCACAGGGTAGCTGAGGTGGACTTTGGAACGGCTTACTGTGGGGTCCTCGAAGACGGTCATCAAGTACTTGTAAAAAGGCTCGGAATGACGAAATGCCCCGCTATACAAACAAGATTCTCGAACGAACTACAGAATCTCGCCAAGCTTCGTCATAGGAATCTAATTCAACTTCGGGGTTGGTGTACCGAGCAAGGTGAGATGCTTGTTGTCTATGATTACTCGGCAAATCGCCTTTTAAGCCATCTTCTCTTCCATCACGATAACCGAATCGGCCATTCGGTTCTCCAATGGCATCATAGGTACAACATAATTCGGTCTCTAGCCGCCGCTATTCTTTACCTTCATGAAGAATGGGACGAACAAGTTGTCCATAGAAACATCACCTCGTCTTCGGTCGCTATTGATTCGGACATGAACCCTAGGCTCGGGAATTTCGCGTTAGCGGAATTCTTGACGAGAAACGACCAAGCTCATAAAGCGGCTAGTAAGGGAGATAAATCGGTTCGGGGGATTTTCGGGTACATGTCCCCGGAGTATATAGAATCCGGCGAAGCGACTCCGATGGGTGATGTTTATAGTTTCGGTGTTGTGGTTCTTGAGGTTGTCACAGGACAGATGGCGGTTGACTTTCGACGGCCAGATGTTCTGTTAGTTAACAGAGTCAATGTATTTGAGGCACAAGAGAGACCAGTGGAAGAACTAGTTGATATAAGATTGGACGGAGAGTATAACCCTAACGAGCTATTGAGAGTTCTGAAATTGGGGATTACATGTACTAGATCTAACCAGGAATTAAGACCAACTATGAGGCAGATTGTAAGCATACTTGACGGTAATGATGAATTCTTCATGAAAGCGGAACAAAAAACTGAAACTAGAGAAGAATGGCGACGAAATTATGCGTCTTGCTTGTCATTGATTAAGCGAATTCAAGCTCTAGGCATACAATGAGACTCACGAGTATCGTTCTTTTTTTCTTTTTTTTTTGTAACCCTTGTATACTACCAGCCAGTGTAAATGCTTTGTTTACTAAAAGATTTCATCTTTTGAGATATTTTGTTCGATAATATGTATTTGGATATAGTAATATAAGTTTGGTTAAATACAAATTTTATCTTCTTTTTGACAGGAAATGAATTAACATCATTAAGCTCATATTACAAATCAAAGAAAACAATATAATACACAAATTACTAAGGATAAACTTCAATTTGTTGGCATTATTCAGAACCTTTTTTTCAGTGAAATCATTCCCATGATTTAACTTTCTATATCAATGGTACCGATATCTTCATCAGAATCGATCCCGACCCAGTTTATCAAAGCGAAGAGGAACTCCCTGAAACTGACCTTACCATTATTGTCCCAGTCCATTTCTTCTGCATTCATCAACAAGAATTAGGAACAGTTCAAATAAATCTAACCATCAAAACCAGAAACTGTCTTGTATAAGTAGAAATTAAGGAAAAAATTCTTACTGAATCGTGATCTGGTGATGTGTGCAGGCGATTTCTCCCGAGGAGAAGCTTCATTCAAAGCCTTGAGTACATCTTTCTTGTTTAGCTTTCCATCCCCATTCTTATCAAGAAATAAAAACGCTTCAACAATAGTATCGAATGTAGCTTCGAGCTCCGGTGAACCCATTTTCGACGTCTGAAAACAAAATCGAAGACAGTTTTCAACACTAGAAAGATTAAACAAAGTAAAATTTAGTTAATTGCAAGTAGAATACACTATTAGAAGACGAAGAATGTTCCACAAGGAGATAAATGAGACACAGGAGAACAATAAACTCGTTGAATTGAATCCCGTCGCTGCCATCAATGTCACACGAGTGGAATAGATCTTCGACCTCCTGTTCATTCAAGTTCACTTGCAGCTTCTGTAAGCATTTCTTTAGTTCGTCGCGGTCAATGGCGCCATTGGCATCTTCATCTATACAAAAGAATTGCAGAGAGTGAAAATGAAGTGAGTACAGTGAAAGCTACAAAAGAGAGAACTTGATGTAATGTAACTCACCGTACAATTCAAACACGCTTCGGATATTTCTTAGTCCCTCTCTAAACTGTGGAAATCTCAGGATTATACTGTCGATAGATTTGAAATTCGATCGGCGGCCAGATGAACTTTTCCTGACTTCTATTATCTTCTTTTCAAGTTTGGTATCTAATCTTGTATAGTTGTTTTCTGAAGCAGTGTGGCAGAACAACAGCGACTTCAGAGATGGGCAAGAGCATGATGTTCCTTAAAATGGACGAAACGAAGAATCAAATTGCAGGAATATAGCAACAAGTTGAATACACAACTTAAACAAAATGCATACTTTTGCACAGAAAAATAATGATAAAGTCATTAGAAAATCCTTGAGTTGTTTTCATTTGTAAGGAACTTTTTGTGTTTCTGCTGATCAAAAGAGTTCAACCACCTCATATTGCATCTTTGTATCTCGAAAAAGGACAACAAAAAGAATTTCAAGCAAAACGCCACAAAAAGAAATCTTTTAAGGGTGTGTTTGGAAATCCCAAATTTGAAGGAATTCAATTGAGTTCATTTCATTTTGTATAGAAAAGTTGAAAATTTTGTCTGTAAAATGAATTGAAATCAATTGAATTCCTTTAGATTTTAGGTTTCCAAATACACCCTACACATTGATGGCGATGGAGACCGTCCAATCAATCAATAAAACAATCCTTCTTTGAACTCCAATTTTCTCAAAGACCAAGAGTGTGTTTGAAACCTTGGAACCCTGAAAACGAATGAATTCAATTTATTTCATTTCTATAGAAAATTTACAAATTTCTATACAAAATGAAACGAACTGAATTCCTTCAATTTTTGGGTTCCAAACAAGGGGCAAATGTAACATGTAAGAAAATTACTAGTATACATTGAATAAGTTCTACTTAGCTCCTTTTGGATACAACTTCTGATGCATAATTCATTACTTGACAGAATTAGAGCTACACACTACACATAACCAATTCAAGTAAGAACTTTGAAGTGATACACAGGCATAATAAGAGGAAAAGCTCAAATACAATTAGAGGCTGATATCATTAGGCTTAATAGTTGCAACAGTAATCCAATGACCAAGTAAAATGAAAGAATTCATGTAGATTTAATAATGAACATAAAAGAAGAATCGGAATAATCTTCCAGCAATTTCATCTACAAGCTATTTGAAAACCCGAAATTAAACAAATAAACAGCAAGTTGGAATCAAGGAAATGATAAATTCTACGAGGAGATTATTCATTATAATTCTATAAACAATGAATTTCGTAACTCAAATTGTGTTTATCCCACGATTGGATAATATAGAAGCAGACTAACTAAACAAAATGAGGAAAAGGGGGATAATACATAATTAAGGCCAAAAAAGGCATACCGGTTGAATCTTTCATGACGGATAGCGAGAGAGGAGCAGCAGCTGCTTGATCCAAGAAAAAGGAAAAAGAAGAGTGACGATAATAAGGAAATGGGGAAAGATAGAATTTGTATTTAAAAAAGGAGTGCCCAGTTGCCGTCATATACAAAGCATATAGAGCGCGGAAAAGGGAATCAAGATTCTTAAGCATAGTGGAAAAGCCATTATGGCTTTTGACATTGAGCTCATCTAGTCGTTACTATCCATTCCCTCCAAGATATCGTTTTTATTATGAAACTCTGGTTACTCGTTTCCACAACGTTATCCCAATGTCTAATAAGGGTTTCGCAAAAATGGGGATAAAAAGGTTGAATGTATTGTTTTCGATTAATCTGAAATGAATTTGCAATAGTTATTCATGACTTCATAATAAAAGAAGCTCAGACAATTTAATAAATTATTTTATTCTAGTCCATTATAATCTAAAGCAAAGGAATGGTGAATCTTTGACCCATAAAAATAATGGACAACAACTCTCATTACTCATTGCTAATCAAAATAAAGCTTTGTTAATTCTAACTTATTCATTAGTTCAAGGGTAAAACACAGAATAGGGCTAAATTTGCAAAATAATTACTTTTCTGGCCCAAAATCACGCGTTTGACCAAAACAGAGTCCATTAACATCGTGCTAACTTTTATACACCCTATATAATCAGCTAAATAGGAAATCTAATCTCCATCTTCACTCAAACCTCTCTCGTTCACAAATCGAAATTCAAATCCCAATTTACTTTTGCTTTGCGATTTCATCTGTGTTATTCCTTATCAATTTCTTCCAAACTAGAGAAAACGGATTTCTACTTCAAATCTACTCTTCATTCAGATTTCTCTGCTCTCCTACAAAACAGATTTTGAATCAGATTTCGAAATTCAAAGATGAATACAATTTCCAGATTTCTCTGTTGATCTCGATTCTGTTGTTCCTTTTCAACTTCATTCAGCAATTTGCGTTCTGATTCGATCTCTACTATGTTTTTTCTCTCTACTGCGATCCTAATTTCAAAGTTGCAATCCCGATTTTATTTTCCTTTTCGATTTTATCTGTGTTCTTTGTCCTTAATTTCAGATTTGATTTCTGATTCAAATCCGTTCTTCATTCGCGATTTCTTTGTTCAGCTGCGATCCAGATTACGAATCAAATTTTGGAATTCAAAGATGAACACTACTCTTGTTTTGCTTCATGTAAACATATCATGGACTGATGATCACAGATTTATTAGATTCAATGTAGACAATGTTTGGCAAATTGATTTGCATGTTTTTTTCCACCTGTTACGCTTATAATACAGACCTAGTACATATCTCTTACATATGTGTTATATATCTACTACAAGTATAATACAAATGTTTGGTCAAGATATAATAGACTTGTAATAGTATTATATCAGATAAGAAATATGAATAAAGTATTTCCTTGAATCTATTACATATCTAATACTGACATACTACATATCTGTTATATATCTTTTACAAGTCTAATACAAGTGTTTGATAAATATATAACAGGAATTGAGGAATATAACAATATTGAATTAGATAGAATTACTAATGAAGTGTTTGACATAATCTTTATGACTTTTATCTGTTACAATTCTACTACAAACATGTTACAAAGTCTGTTACAAGGCTATTATATATCTGTTACGGGTGTTTGATGAATAAAATAGTAAATTTTCATTAGTTTTGATTTACATTGGATTATTATTGAAATTTATGGCATTATTTGTCAGTTATTAATCTGTTACTAGTCTATTATATATTTATTACAAACCTAATACAAGTCTAATACATGTCTGTTACAAGTCTGTAACAAAGCTGTTATATATCTATTACAAACATGTTATAAAGCTAATACAATCTGAAGCATAAAAAAGTTATGAACAACGTATGAAAGATATAAATGACGTGTGAAGGTTATTAGAAAAACATGTCAGCGCCTTTTGATAATTAAGCTAAAGTTGGGCTGAAATTATTTTACTCAAATGACAATTTCCCTTAGTTCAAGTCATGCAATTAGCCACTAAACATGTATATTTTTCACTAAAGATCTAAAATGGCTATTAAGCTAGGAGGAGAAGAATGTAATTTGGTCTTCAGTGTATAGGTGGGAAGAGTAAAATTTGGTTGCACATGTACAGGGATTGGCATCACATGCCAACGCATGCTAATTTGATTTCTTGATAATTAAACTTGAGATTGTTAATTTCAATTAACTCTTCCTTTCTGTGGCACATTGCTTTTCTCAGAAAGCAAAAATGAAGAAATAAATAATAGAAAATACTTCAAAAAGATATTTCAAATTTAATATGATAAGGTAAAGATATAGAGTGCTTAAATGCTGAACATTCTCCTTCCCTGAAACCCTGTTATTTCAACCTTTAAGGAGTTCTCTTGTTTTCATCAAATTTCACATCCTAGTAAAAAAGACTTGGACTTTCATCCCATGAGTTCTTTAATTAGAATTTTCTAATGTAAAAACCAGTACCCATTTCCAAATGCAAACTAAAGAAAACATTAAACATAGGGAAAATGGGATAACTTGCAAGATCAAAATATCACAGGGACTATACAGACCAGACCAATATTACAGTTGATTAGCTTCTACATCAACTATACGAAAAGCATAAGACCCGAAACAAATACCGAGTTTCTGTCTCTACCCAATATTACTCATCATCCATTCTACTTGTTGCCCATCCAAGGGAAGTGACTCTCCATTACCAAACCCGGCCCTCGGTCTTTTCTTAATGGAACCAACTTGCGAAGCCCTTCCCATTGGAGACACTGGGCTACTGGTAGCTGTCAGGCAGCTTTCAACCGAGCAATCACCGATTCGAGCTGGCATAGTTGATGTACTTTTGTTCTCAAGAGCTGCAGCTAGTTCAGATAAAGACGACATTTTTACGGTTTCAGTTGGGACCATTCCTTGGCATTCGTTGGAGACTTTGATTGCTAATTCCGATAGCTCTTCCCTTGCAGCTTCAAGCCCAGCAGAAGCAGCAGCTTGATCATTCAAAGCTTTACAGGCTTTCTCAAGGATCGATTGCAGGTATTTTCCTTGTGCTTCAATGCGAAGTTGGAGACGACGCTGTACCTGAATTGGGGTAAAAGCATCGACAAGAGGTGAAAATTACTGTTAAGCATAAAACTATTCGCAGTAAAAGACATATTGGCTGAATGCATCGAGGACCCTTGAATTTGGCTCTAAATGCCCAATGCCACGCTGATCTTTCGAATGTTCCAATAACCCCCGAACTTGCAAAGAGTGCACCAATTTACCTTCAATGCCACGTGTCGTTTGACTTTTCAAAGATGTCATTTTTTTTATTTTTCTCTCAACTAGAAGCTGACACGTGGCATTGAGGGGGACAAACCGGTGCACTATTTGCAGGTTCAGGGGGTTATTTGAGACTTTTGAAAGTTCAGGGTGGCATTGGACATTTAAGTACGACTTCAGCGGTCCTCGACGCATTACGCCCAGCCATATTTCATTAGTCAAACCAAATGAAGAATGAATATTGACCTCAAGTTGCTCATGAAGTCTTCTCTGGACTTCCATTTGTACCCTTAAAGCTTCAGTAACCTGGTAGCCGCTGTTAGAAAGATGAAAATAACAATCTTGTAAGGTCATTGAGATGGGTTAAATTTAATTTGTTGTCGAAAATTGGGGGAATTACATACTCATTCAGATCCTGGGCAACCACTCTAGATGATGTCGATGTGGATGAACCAGTATCCTGACTTTCAGCCACAGACGCTGCAATTCCAATCAAACACAATAAGAACATAATAATTTCAAACAAAGAGAAAAAAAAAACAGTTTGCCAATCATAGCTAGACTAATGATTCATACCGTCTTTGGAGTTTTCGTTTGATTCCTTGCAAGATTGCCTTCCTAACCTGTATTTCTGCATGTGAAGATCGTCACATACGATCAAGAAAACTTCAAAGTGGGCAAACATTTTAAGGATTAGAGATATTTGTATAGATAAACCTGTAGGTGAGACTTGAGATGATAAAGAGTGAGGCCTTTTACTCCCATCGTTCTCATAATAGTCTTCGGTGTTGCTTCTGAAATGCAAAAATGAAACAAGCAGGGATGAGACTTTTATATGAATGTAAGAACCACTCAACTAGCATTATATCTCTGGTTAGACTTTTATACGAAAGCCATTGAGAGCAAAACATCCCTAGAATTCCAGATAATAGGAGCCCTTATAAATTTCCTAATTCATGAAACTTCTCTAACAAAGTAAACTCCACCAATTAAAAAAGGGTACTGCTAACAATAAGTTTATAATCCATTTTTAACCAATTCTTCATTAGATGGTTTAGGTGAAGCTCAAAATGCTCCCTGTGACTCAGGTTCAAACTCCAGTGGCTTCAAGATTAAATCAATCATAAAAAAGACTAAAAGCTGTTTTTTTTAAAAAAAATTCAGACAAACAACTACTCACCAAAAGAATTGCAACTAAAAAATTCTCAAAACTGTTCAAGCTCTAAAACACCAAGTTATAATGAAAGAATAAATGAATGGCTAGCCTAAAAAGCACATTTAAGGTAACACAGCTTAAACATTCCAAACTTAACTAGTTATTACTCAACTTCTTTTATAAAACTTGCATACGAGGACAATACTCAATTAGAACCTATGACATCAGGGTAAGGCAAATAAATAGCATAACAAGATCATGAAACTTCCTGTACTTTGTTCAATCTTCCATGATCAAGAAACTAAGGTGGCGTTTGGTTTGCAGAATTGATATTCCATGTAATAGAAGAAAAATGAATGAAAAGGGGTAAAAAATAGTAGAGTTTTTATCTAGAAACCGCCGTTAAATAGAATAGCAATTCCTAGCTTATTCATATCTCATGGAATAACTATTCCTATTTGAAATAACGGAATAGTTATTTGAAATAATGGAATAGTTATTTAATGAGATGTATAATAACTATAAATAATTATTTTCCTCCAACGATAGATTCTAGACAAATTCCCTACCATTTTAAACCTTTTTTCATTATTTTTTCTTGCTATCCCTTCAACCAAGGAGCCCTTGAAGCACAAACCTTTCTTGAACTTGACATTACAACATCTATTTCAGTTCAAATGAAAGCACCCAAACATAGCAAGAAGAAGAAAACAAACAGATAGAAACAATTAGAAAAAGCCAGCACACAAGACCAAAGACCATAATTAGCGAGGAAACCCAAAAAACAAACAATTGAAAAACACTAAAAGCAACAAGACTCAAAATCAAATTCATTAAAAAGGAAGCAAACGAACTGAAACCACATTACTGTAAATCAGTGAAACAAAAGACAGAACAAATCAATTGAAAAGAAAAAACGCACTGTCAGGTCCTCCCAGCTGAGTAACAGCATCAACAAATCTCTCATGAAGCTCAGCAGTCCACCGGAGCCGGGGCTTGGGATCCGCCGTGAGAACCAAACACGCATCCCCAGGCAATTTAGTTCCGTCGAGAGACCCCTGAAAGTCGCCGTGCCCCACAACACTTCCGTCCAACGGCAGCGAGTGTATTGCCGAGTACATTTCCCCTGAAAAAAAAAGAGAAATGCAGCAAGCAATGGGGACCGGTCCGGCGAAGCAGACCGGAGCTAAGACAAGATAGAGAGAAGAAAGAATGAGATGTATCAGAGAGCAGAGAAGATGAAAAAGATGAGAGAGAGAGAGAGGTGAGTTTTTTTAAGACATGCAGAGGTTAAGACAGCGATGTGGCTGATTTGTGTGATATGTTGGGTGTCTGTGTTTGGCTTTCTTTTTTCTATTTTTATATATTATTTTCTCTCTCTCTTTCTTTTTTTATTATTATTTGGGGTGATTGTGTAGGTGTAGGTGTACGAACGTAGGCTGTGTATTGTTTGTGTAGGCAAATGGAAAGTGGACAGCGAGCTGACAGGTCGAGACGTCCATCCTGATGTATGTATGTCAGTAAATTACATTATTTTTATTGTTTTAGCTTTATAAATTAAAGTACAAACACTTTTGGACCATGTGTTATTAATAGTTTACCTTTTACATTTCTTTGTTATACACGCTACCTTCTTAATCTCCGTGCTTCAGAATCCGTTACCCATTTGATTTTTTTTTAACGAAAATAATCAATTCTTTACATGTTAGATCCACGTGATACTACTCAGACAGGAGAAAATGGATTTTACTTTTTACTGTGATAGTTTCCTTCTACTCCCCTCACTATCCGTCCCCGTTCATTTTCTTCATCGCCGTCATCAACAATGCTTTGACGTTCATCATTCTCTTATTTTCTTCTTCCTTCTAAATACAAGCCTTGATTTTATTTCCTTTTCCATTTTCATTTTTTAGTAATTTTTTGGTGACTCATCATTAGTTTTCTTTTTTAGCTTGACTAATAAACGAAAAGAACTCGATTTACGAGAGGTTGAAAAAATGGTTTCAGAATTTGATCGGATCATATTTTTCCGGGGAAATTCATGTTTTTGAATCAAGCTATTATTTCTTTCCCTTATATACTGATTTTCATACAGTTTTTTCCATTTTCTATTACAATTTTGGAAAAAATTGAAGTTTTTCGATTTTTACCTTTTTCTTTCCCTGGTTTGTATTTCCTGACAGATAGATAATGCTCCTTTTAGGTTCTAGATTCATTTTCTTCTGCTTTCTGGTTTTCAATTTTTATTTGAATGTTTTATCGCTCGAATTCTAACAATCCTTTCAAGCATTATCAACTTAGAAGCTACATTAGATTTGGTAAAGTAGCGATTTTTGATTTTTTTTTTTTAGATTGTGAATTGAAATGAATTTAATAGCTTTTTTGTTTTTGATAAAATCCATGAAAGTAATAGCTTCTGACATATATAACTGCGGAAGCCATGGCAGTTAGAAGTCCTTATGAGGAAAGAATTCGAAAGGCAAAGAGAATGAGTTGTCTACGTGTAAGCCCTATAATAATCATTTGATAATTTATGTTGTGCCACGTCAGTAAAGAAAATGACACATGAATTCAACGTGTCAAAGTTTTATTATGTCCGTTAAAAAAAAGGACTAAAAGGATAACGGAATCTGAAGCACAGGGACTAAAAAGGTAACGTGTAGAGCAAAGGGACACAAAAGGTAAACTAGCAATAGCACAAGGTCTAAAAAGGGTGTTTGACCTAAATTAAATGGCCCATGTACTTTTTAAGTTGGCTTTAACCGTCTTTAAATACGCAAACTTTTAAATATGATATTTATCCTGCTAAAGTTTGTAAAATTATTATCGTTTGCCCCCTTAATATCACGTGTCAGTTTCTGATTGGATAGAAAAATAAGAAAATTTTCATTTTTTAAAAAGTCAAACCAATAAAAATGATCACATAGCGTTGAAGGAGCAAACTGAATTAGTTTCTCCAACTTTTGGGGTAATATTGGTTTTTTTTAATATTTACAAGTATCTCTATTGAGATAATCTTATTCAGGCTTAAGCCCTATTTTTTTAACTTATTTCCTGTTCAGTTCAATTCAGTTCAATTCAGTTCAGTTTCAATATTCAGTATTCAGATTCAGTATTCAGTATTCAGTATTCAGTATTCAGCATTCAGCATTCAGCATTCAGCATTCAGCATTCAGCATTCAGAATTTAATATTAAGTTTCAGTTTATGTATTATATCAATATTATTAATGTATATTATTATTCATAAATATTAAAAGCAACGAATATTAATGATAATTTCATTTCAATTTTAATTTTAGTTCATTTGTATTTATACATTATATAAATATTATTGATTAATATCAGTAATCACAAATAACAACAAAGAAAAAGAAATCAATAATAATATTTTTAACATTATCAATTATTATTTCTACGATAAATAATTTTGTAGAAAAAATAAATAAATAAAAATAATAATATTTTATAAATATTGATAACAATTAAAATAATAAGATAATATTCATAATAATAATTATAATAAAATATAATAATAATAATAATAACAATAATAATTTATAATGATATATTTAATTATTATTATTATATGTAACAATTAATAAATTTTGTTAGAATGTATAGTATTATTTAAAGTGTTATTAATTATTAAGTATTTTAATATTTTTAAAATATTATTTATATAATTAATTATAATTCAGTTTCAGTATTGTTCAGTTTCAGTATTTTCAGTTTCAGTATCATTCAGTTTAGTTTCAGTACAGTTTAGTTCAGTTCAGTACCATTCAGCTCAGTTCAATTCAGTACACCTACTTATCAGTTGAAAAGAACAGGACCTTAGTCACAGTCAAGGCTCCTCATCCCTTCCAATAAATATAGTTAATTGTACTCAAACTCTATTTTTCCACAATTTATTCAATCTACATTATGGACTAAGCTAGTATATTGGTTTTTTTTACTTGAGTAAGTTTATAAGTAATTAGGACTAGCTTTCTTTTACCTCAAAATATTAGTCATTGTAAACGTTTCACTTCTATCCTAAACGGTGCATATAAATTAATTTAATCAGCTTATAAGCGATCAGGAATACCCACTTAATACTTAGTATTAGGCTAATTATCATTAATTGTTATAATCACTGTTAACCATGGAATTATATTTTACCAAAGATTGAAACATATAAAAAAAATTCATGTCTTTTTCCTATATCTATTTTTCTACATTTCTACTTTACTCTTACTTTTGTCCATATATATATAGAGCTATTTCCTTTATTTCTTCCATATCAATTGCACATTAGATTATTATATATTAGTAAAGTGGGAAGTTCATATAGTGATCATCTGGTACCTTTATGCTATTATCTGAAATTTATGTAAAATTATATTAGTAAAGTGATAAAATTTGATGAAGTTTATGTAACATTATACTAGTAGTTATAGACTTTAGGTATCATTCTACACAATTTGCCATTATTACTTGGGACCATTTGTTTCTTTATGGAGTTGTAACCAATTGTTGATTTCAAAACTTGGCTGATTTGAAAACTTACGTATTTTTTAATAACCTTGGCATTGACATGTTCTGTGTTAGAGATAAACTAAAAACTATATAAAAATGATAAAAATAATATTAAAAATACAAATTTTGAATATATAAATGTATGTAGACGTCATCATCAGTTATCGCTATTATCTAAAATATCTAGATTCTTTCAAAAACATAAATACATATTGGGTAAACAAGTACTAATAGTAATAAACAAGTATAAAAAAAAAGAGTACTAGTAATTACTTTAATGTCTAGTTAAACAGAGGTCATGTTCAGAACTGAATTTGTTTGATAATACATTATTCAGTTTCATTTAGTTAAATTTAGCCTAAAATAATTACAAACCCATATAAAATTCAGTTAAGTTCAATCTATCAAATCCAAAATAGTCTAGCAGAGCAGAGCCAGTTAATTAATTAATGTTCATAGCTAATATTGATGGCAATCATGAGTCAATGAACTTTCTAGATTCAGCACCTGACTTATTCCACCATACACCATATTTATATTTGATCTTTTCTACATGTATAAGTCTCTAGTTTCGGAAACTTAACATTAATGTTAGTTGAAAATTATCATCCGCAATTCAAAAATTTATCCTATGAGTACATGTGATACTTTAAATTATTAATATTTATTGATAAAAAAAAGTTATTTGTTTTAAGAGAATTTTACTAATAGAAATATTTTCAGTCTATGGTTAAGGACAAAACTCAAGGTCACATTAAGAGCTAAGACAAGCAATTATTTAAAATAATATAGCATGACAACAAATTGATGAAATAATTAATAGTTTTTTGTCGTGCATCGGCAAAAGGAAGGTAAATAGTTATAAACGTGATCTGAATATGATATTTGAAGTATCTTGAAACTTTTTTTTTTTTACCATTAGTTCAATTTTCTTAATGTTTAAAATAGAGATTTTTTAAATAACATATTTAAATAAACTTGTCAGTTTGATATCCAGTGGTGAAGTCACATGAGGGGTTGGGTTTTTAGACCCCACCTTTTTTAAAAGAATTAGTATTTAAACTCTATTAAAATTTTTAATTCAATCCGATATTAGTATTAAAGTTACTAATTTATTTTAAAAAAAATAATTTATTTAATAAATACTTATATATATTATTAAATTTATTCACAATTTTATTATTTTATTTTTTATTTATTATTTTTAAATTAATAATTTTAAAGTATTTTTTAATATTTTATAATTTATATATAAACACTACAATAAAAAAAATTTCTTAATTCGCTATTTTCGATATCTATCCTAATTGCATTTTGTTTGTTCACTGAAAATTGAATTTAAAATTATACTAGAGTTTTTTTTCCCAAGTACTAAAGTTAATAGAAAACAAAGTATGATGTCATATATTGCTAGCAATGTTTTTGAATCGACATTTTGATTGGTCAGTGTTGGATTATATTATTACTTGCACAAGAGGGCAAAAATGAAACATCAAAGCATAAAAAAATAAAGAAGACAGGAAATTTTTTATAGAACTCATTTGAATCCTAAAAGTTTTATTTTTGAAATGAAGAAACTGGTTACAGTTATTAATTATTTTAATTTAGTTGTTCATAGTGTAAATTTATTTTACATTTGAATAACTTCAGTAGAGATCATAGAAATTCAAGAAAACTAGACCTTAAAATTAAATTCTATAAAATAGAGCATGTCTTGAACAAATTCCCCCAAAATATGTTGATTTAGCAAATACATTTTTAAATACTAAAATTAATGATATATAATTCAATTCAATATTTTGCAGACAATTGTCTGTAAATAAATTTCATATAAAATTCATTTTCAAATGAATTTCATATGTGAAATGTTGTTTTAATCATGGTCTAACAATACATTGATGGTGAGGACGGTGTTGAAATAGTGGCAAAACACAGCTCCACCAATCGTCCAAACCCCCTACATAGGATAATTTTGGTTCGATTAAAAAATCAAATCAAATTGAATCGAGAATTAAATAATGAAAATGTTGGAACCGAATATTAAATTGAATATATTTTGGTTCGATTTAAATCGAACCGAATTATTACGGTTCGGTTCAATTCGGTTTTGATTTCAATCAAATTAATTCATTTATTAATTTTTATTTTTTAAATATAAATTTAATATATAAAATAACCAAAGATCAACATAAATATCTTCTAAACCAAATAAATTATTATTAATTTGAGAAGAAAAACTTTATTATCAAGTATAAAATGTAAATTGAACTAAAAAATATAAAAAAAATTAACATATATAAATTAAAAAAAATAAAGTTAATTCGGTTCGGTTTTTAATAAAAAACCTTTTTTTGGTTTTTGTTCACCCCTAATTATTCCACCGTCGAGTGATATGCAAACTAAGGCTTTGTTTCCTTGTATTGCAATTCAATTCAGTTCATATCAGTTTATATCACTTCAATTCAATTCAATTCATTTCAGTTCAGTTCAGTTCAGACCACTTCAGTTAAGTTCAGTTCACTATAGTTCAATTCAATTCTGTTCAGTTTAGTTCAGCTATGCATAGTTATAAATTTACACTAATACAAATTCAATTCAGTTTAATTCACTTCAATTTAACTCATTTAAGTTTAATTCAATTCAACTTTTAAGAGTTAAAAACAACGTATACTTATTGAGAAAATGAACAATTGTACTTTTCCTGAATTCGAAATTTTGGCTACACCACTTACCGAACCAAGAAATTGAATTAGGGAAATATTGGGGAATTAATATAAGAACGAAAATAAGAGAGGAGAGTGGATGGGTGGATAAGGAGGGTGAGGGACAAGGCCAGGTCAAAGGCAGTGATACATGGGTTTTTATACACGATATACCATATTAATACCCTTCTTTAATCCAACAGTTGAATATTTATAAGAAATTATTTAATTAATACGAGAGAATATATAAATATTCTCTTACAAATAATCAATTGTTGGATTAGAGAAATATATTAAATACTCGATGTTATATATAATTTTCCATAGTACATGGGCGGCAAGTTTTGGTCCCCTCCTTGCCTCGCCCGCCATTCGTTTCCGTCTCCACCTCTATATTCACTTTCACTTTGTTTCCAAGCAAGGCTCTGCTGTCTTAGAGTATAATTTAATTTAGTTCAGTTTAATTCATACCACTTCACTTCAGAATACTTCAGTTTAATTCAATTCAACTATGAGTAGTTATAAAATTATACTAAAATAAATTTAGTTTAGTTCAGCTCAACTCACTTCAGATTAGCGCAGTTTAGACCACTTCAGTTCAATTTAGTCTACTGCGGTTCAATTCAATTCAGTTATGAGTAGTTATAAATTTACACTAAAATAAGTTCGATTCAGTTCAGTTTAATTAACTTCAATTCAATTCAATTTAATTTTAAAAAGTTGAAAAAAAACATAACATAATTGTTCGGTTTGTTACTTTTTATTTGACAAGTAAGATTATTAAAATATTTTTACGGTTTTCTCAAACTTATTATTTTACTTATTAGTGAGTGAAATATATATTAATGAAATTATAAATTAATAATTAAAAAATTAATAATTAAAATAAAAAATATTTTCATTAAAACATATAAAAGATAAATTACAATGTATATTATATTCGTGTCGGTGAAATCGTTAAAAAAATAAACAAAAAGATATGGAGTGTGATTATTATTAATTTCTATCATGTCGGATCTGGCAATGTTACTTCTTTTACTTATTCAACTGTGCTCCCTTTTGCTACTATTTACTGAATTTAAGCTAAAGATATCCTTAATATATAAATAAAAAATATGAATGGATTATATTAAAAAAAAACTGAATATGAGAATCGGTTTAACATTGATTTCTCAAATTCAAAAACTACTGTTTTAGAAAATTAAAATTGCGAGCCAAAAGCAATCTCGAACTAACTACTCGTCAAAATAATGGAGCTGTCAACAATTCCAACCCACGTTATTTTTTTATGTTCAATCAAATGCTATGCATTGTAAAGGATACAATGATTAACCATGGTTGTGATTGTACGTGTAAAATGAACTCAAAGGCACCTAATCATAACCCTTCTATTATTACAAAGGGAAACTGACATTGTAGGTTGAGACAAAAAAAAAATTGTCATTTTATCTTTGATCCTCCTCAATACATTTTTATTTGTGTTCAATGGAGCCTAAATTGCTATAATTTTAAGTGTGAGTTTTGTATAATTTATTAAGCTGTTATTAAAATAAGGTACTTTTATAAACTTTGAATAAAATTATATATTTTAGTTTTGAACAATGCATTTTGGTCATTCATATTAATTAGTTAGGAACTATCTAACTTATTTTTTCTGAAATCAAATTTATTGCTTATAGGAAAAGCTTGAAATAAAGCTTTCAAAATAAGCAGTCTGGAAAAATAATTCCAAACTAACCCTAAGTCTCACCGGCATAAGTATCAAAATTAATGTCAATAAATATTTTTAACACATTAAAAAAAGCTCAATTCTTCATATAATTTTCCAGAGTTTTAAAACGCCTCGCCTAGCTCCGCCTAGCCCCAGCCTAGGCACTATTTTAGGGCTCGTCATCCGACTTTTTATTCCTTGGGCGCTATCAGGTGTTAGACCGACATATTGCAACCTAGACACCGCCTAATCCGATTTTTTTCCTTCTGGGCACCTCCTAGTTCGATTTTTTCTCTAATTTTTAAGATAGTGATACCTATAATAATTATAGTTCAATTTTTTCAATTCAAAAAAGGTAGCACGGTTGGTAAAACTAATGTACAATAAAATAGTCTCACCATATAATTTTCATTTTGAATCTCAAACCGAGAAATAATACACTATAAACCCCAAAAATTTAGTGAGGATATTTGTTTTCAAGGAATTAATTTTAATATTGATGTGCTTTTATGTAAAAATTAACTAAGACTTATGTTTTCATATGCTAAACTATGTTTTTGGTAAAATATTATTGTATTATAATTTATTTTTAGTTGAATTTATTTTTTATATATTAATAATTATAAAAAATAAAAAATTTATAAATCTAACTAAGTGCCACCTAGACTCCCAAACCTCACCTAAATATTTAAAGCCCTAATCATCCGATTATAGACTAGCACTTTTTAGAACCTTGTAATTTTCATATAAATGGTTGGGTTTTGCTTATTCTTATAATAAAACAAGACTCGCCAATTTACTTTTCTTTATTTTTAGTTGCTATAAAATCCAAAATGATAGGCAGTAAGTACACTGTTAGTATTACAAGGACATTACAACAACCTATTTTTTTACTAAACACTTTGGTTGGTGCATTTATTACTCAAATGTAAGGTAGTGTGTGTTGGAAAGTTGTATCTCGCTGACTCATTCACAGTCATGGGTAGTATCATTTTTTGTAATAATATATTTTGTTCAACCCACCAAAAGATTCTTTTGTATTGTTTTCCCTCTGTTTCTTTTTTTCCTTGTGTTGTCATCCAATATTTCCCACGACACACGTTTTGTTATTACTATGTTTTAATTTTGATTATTTTCTAGAGATTTCTACAGAATTTGAAGCTTGAAATACTTGTTATCTTGCAGTGTAATTCAATTCAATTCATTTCATTTCAGGCAACTTTAGTTTAATTCAGTCCATTGTAGTTTAGTTCAGTTTAGCTATACGTAGTTATAAATTTACACTAAAGTAAGTTCAGTTCAGTTCAACTCATTTTAGTTTAATTCAGTTCAGCCCATTTTAGTTCAATTCAATTCAGCTTTCAAAAATTGAAAAGAACAGAGTCTAAAGCTTCAATGCACATTAAGTTGACCAACTGAGCTAACTTTATTTCCATGTAGGGTGTAATTTTTCTTTTTTCTTTCTTTCATTTTTTTCGTCTTCTTTCATTTTAAAGAGTTTATTAATAATTTGTATAATTTTATGGTTTTACAATCATTTTAAATCCAATTATACCATGGTTGATGAATATTTATATCACTAATGGAGAGGTTCATATATTGAAGTCTACCCATTTAAGAAGTTCAATATATTCTGTTGTGTTTGATATTTAGGATATGGAGCAAAGACATAGCGAAAATTCTAAATTGAGGAACAAAATCGCAAGCGATCAACGAAATAGAAAACCACCGGCTTTTGTGACTATTGGACTACTAATCCATGGCTGATGTGGAGTATGAAAAATAATCTTATAGACTGTTGTCTGCATTGTCTTTGTCTAGCATTTGAATATCTTTCTTTACAATTAAAGGAAAAAATGTATATAATTGCAAACCAACATAGTCAAAGAAGTATCAAATATATTTTATATTAATCCTTGTATGTTTTGTTTTAAAAAAAAATCATTAAAACATTAGCAAGAATGTTGGCAAATCAGAAAATTCATCAATCATTGATTTACCTGAAGAAATAATGGACCGAAAACAAGAGAAGGTGCAATGGACATGGGTTGGTAAAAATTATTTAATTAGTAATTACACCAATCATTTAAAAAAAACTCATCAATAGTAGCCGTCCAATTATTATAAAATTATTTTATCTGGAAACTAGATATGTTCATGGATGACACCTAATCGGTACGAGCGTATTTAACTGGGCTAAGTTTGAACATCTATTTTATTTTTGGTTGTTACAGAATCAGCTACAAATTTTAAAATAAATAAGTCAAGTTGAAAATACTAATTTATAAGAAGATAAGAATTTGAAAATAATTTACAATAATATGTTATATAGGAAAACAATTATCACCGTTTAAAAAAATATGCATTTGACATTTAATTTTTTTAATTTTTTTTGCTTTATTTTATATTTATTTTTTGAACCGTTCATTTTTCTAACATGATATTTTAGAATTTTTTGTTCGTATCTTTTTTTATCATCGAAACGATAACCACTATAACAGTTTTTTTTAATTTTTTTTAAACTGTTAGATCTCTAGTAATTATTTAGTAGAAGTTCCATACTTATCAGTATAACTAAACGAGTGTGAGCGGACGATGTTTTACTCGGCGGCTGCGGGGCAGGGCCGGTGGGTCGGCCTCTTGGAATGACGGGGGAGATGCGTACGATGTGATTGGAAAATGATTTTGCATATTTTAATGCTCAAAAGATACGAGATCGAAATCTCGTACTTAAAATAGAGTCGCCACCCAGTTCAGCTCAACCGAGAAATTTTTTGTACGATTTTCCCACTGGGTGGTTGGACCATACCTTAAGTAGAGATTCCGAGTTCGGATGATGTTATCTATTTTTCATTAAGCCAAGTTAAGATACTTCATTCTTTCTTAATCGGTTTAATCCATCCTATTTATTTGCGTTTTCGGTTATTGTGTTGTTTTCGCGTTTATCAAGCAATTGAAGCGATGAATAAATTATTACAGTGATCCAAAAATAAGTGCAGAAAATACAATTATTACAAGACTTCCAAGTCCTATACATTTTTCTATGCGATAAATAAAATACCCGAAGGCCTAACTCACATCTACCTGCAGAAGATGGTTAGTACAGATATGGCATATTTTATTTACAGTATTATAAAGCCCGGTCAGATGGCTAAAATGAGATTTGAACGGCGTTTTCGAGGAAATTCCATTCTTAACCAAATTTTAGGTTCAATCGTTACTTTTAACCGGATTATAAGTAAAAATACCACAAGTTAACGGGTGGGGTCTGTTTTTAAGAGGTTTTGAACTTCCATCATTACATTATATGTTCTAGGTTCGGAAAATAAGCTAATCCGGGAACAAATGAAAATAAAACTGCTGTCCAGAAAGTCATATCGCCGACGATACCACTGATGCGGCCGGCGACATGATTGATGTCTGCCACCGGCGACATCAATTATGTCACCGGCGATATCAGTTTGTAGGCAGCAGTGGTGGTAGTAAAAATGACCGAAAATCCAAAAAATGAATATAAATCGACGACAATTAACACAAATTAGTAATATTAATGCTAAAGAGCTATGAGACTCAGAATTTTTACCTCGTGGCCGTGAATCCACCTCTTCGTGAACCGAAAGAAACACCTTCGGGGAGCTTGTTACGACGATTTAGCAGTAAATTTAAGTGCTTCTGGTTTCTAAATCTAATTAAGTTGATTTTAACTTAAAGATTTTAAACTCACAATCAGAGAATTCAAAGAAGAAAAACCAGGAAAAATGGATCGGAATCCTTTTTTTCTGCCTTATCTAATTCTTATCTCACTAAAATCTATTCCAACATTAAAATCATAACATTAAATGGTTCCCTCCTCACTAAATTGCAGCTCAAAGTGTGCTTTTATAGGTGAAATAGGGTGTTTTTCGAGGCCTTTTTTACCAATTCCGTCGAAAGTGGCTGAAAGGCTGTATATGAAGGGACCAATCTCGGGTCATGCCGCCGGCGGTATGGATGATGCTGCCGGTGATATGGTGATGTCGCCGGCAGCATGACTGATGCCCTGGTGGCATCAGCCTCCAGCATACCGACAAGCAGCGGGCCTAGGAGCCTAAAAAGTCGCCTAAAGTGGTTTAATAGTGGGTGAAAAGGCATCTTTTTTATTTTTAATAATATTTTAATAGGTACTTATTATTTAGGTGCAAATCATCGGTTCAAGCTCCTACCGGACGCGTTACCGGCCACGCCGAACTGGTTTCTACTAAGTATAAAATTCGCGAGGAATATTATTTTGGTAATAAAGATTCTAAAGAGAACTTTTATTTTAAGGCATTAAAATCGGGTACACGTCATCATCGTCTCGTAAAAGGACTGTAAAACCCCATACTCACAGGCTGCCCCTCGGGGGATCACTGCTGCCACAGGTCAGTATGATCACACGAAAGAGCAAGGGATAGGAATGATACCTGATGGGTGATTGGTTTGCCCTTTGGTCGGATTTGTGCTTTGGAAAGGATGCCCCTTGGTCGGACTTACGCTTTGTGGAGAGTTTTAATCTTTGGTCGGACTTATGCTTTGTGGATTGGTTGCCCCTTGGTCGGACTTATGCTTTGCGGATTGGTTGCCCCTTGGTCGGGCTCACGCTTTGCGGAGTGATTATCCCTTTGTCGGACTTTGTGCTTTGTAGAGAGGTTGCCCCTTGGTCGAGCTTACGCTTCGCGGAGAAATTGCCCCTTGGTCGGGCTTGAGCTTTGTGGAAAGGATCACCCTTCGGTCGGGCTTATGCTTCGCGGAGAAATTGCCCCTTGGTTGGGCTTGAGCTTTGTGAAAAGGATCGCCCTTCGGTCGGGCTTTCACCTTGTGAAGAGATTGCCCTGCGGTCGGGGTTATGTTTTGTGGAGTGATTGCCCCTTGGTCGGGCTTTCACTTTAAAGAGATTGCCCTTCGATCGGGCTTATGTTTTATGGAGTGATTGTCCTTTGGTCGGACTTATGCTTTGCGGAAAGGTTGGCCCTTGGTCGAGCTTATGCTTTGCGGAGAAATTGGCCCTTGGTCGGGCTTGAGACTTATGGAAAGGATTGCCCTTCAGTCGGGCTTTCACTTTGAAGAGATCGCCCTTTGGTCGGGCTTATATTTTGTGGAGTGATTGCCCTTTGGTCGGGCTTTCACTTTGAAGAGATTCGGGCTTATATTTTGTGGAGTAATTATCCTTTGGTCGGACTTGTGCTTTGCGGAAAGGTTGCCCCTTAGTCGGGCTTGCTCAAAATCTGAACCTGAGGGGCGATGTCGCCGGTGGCATGAATGATGTCACTGGCGGTATAGAGCGATGCCGCCGGCATCATGAGAGCCACATGGCAACTTTGACTGGTCAAGTAATTTCAAAATTTGAACTGAAAGGGGCGATGTCATCGGTGGCATGAATGATGTCGCTGGCGATATGGAGCGATGCCGGCGGCGGCATGAGAGCCACGTGGCAGCTTTGACTGGTCAAGTAATTTCAAAATTTGAACTGAAAGGGGCGATGTCGTCAGCGGTATGAGTGATGTCACAGGCAGCATGGAGTGATGCCGGCGGCGGCATGGATTGGCAGTTTCAGATAAATTAAAACTCCTCGAATTCTGCGCGATAGTTTAAAAGGAAGTAAACTCCTCTTCCTCATATATAGAAACTGTACCCCTCCTCCTCCTCTTATCCAAATTTTCAATTTTTTTCTTTTCGTCATTCTAATCATGAAGAGAATCGCTAAGGCTTTCAGGGGCAAATCTGCTAAGGCTAGGGAGGATCTGCCTGATTCCTCTGTCGAAGGGTTGAAAATTCTCTCTGTTCCCGCTGCTTATGGCTTGAAGGAGTTGGCCAAGACGTATGGCTACAGGATCAATTCTCCTATCACTAATCTGACCCCAGAGAAGGAAAAGCACCTTTGCTATGTCCAGGTAATTCCGCAAAACCCAAATCTCCTCTTTTTGGGTTGAGTTTCAATTTGGCCTTAGGTTTGAAATCGTGCCATGATAAGAGTTATAAGTGTGAAATAGACTGATTGTAAACTGATATTGCATGCTTTAGGTTTGATTTTTACCATTTTCAGGCTTATTATTTGATTGATTGCGATTTTTGTGGTTTTGGCACGATGGGTGTGATTTTGGGAAAAAACAGGTTCTGCCCGCAGGTAGTGATGTCGCTGGCGACATGAGTGGTGTCGCTGGTGGCATTAGTCCTTGAAAAAGGGGCCAAGGAAGTCTGATTTCGCTTCTGTTTGAAGCGATATCGCCGGCGATATCATTCATACCGCCAGCGGTATGAGATGATACCGCCGGTGATATCACTTCTAGCAGAAGTGACATCAACAACTTTCTATTAGATTTCAGTGATGAGAAAATATGCAGGACTTATCTGTTTTATTTTTGATTTTACAGCCATATGAACTGACTTATACTGGAGGAATGGGCACCATTGGCGAGTGGTGGCACCACATTTTAGAGAAGGACCCCGAGCTTGCGCTTGCCATTAATGAGATAGGATTCGCGGATCTCGCCTGGGTTATGCCAATGCTGATGCCTAAGCTCTCTCATTCAGCCGTGACGGCCCTTATCGAGAGATGGTCTAAGACCACCCACACTTTTCTCTTCTCTTTTAGGGAAGCGACGATTACACCCTCTGATGTTGTTGCTATGACTGGGCTTCCTTGGATGGATAAGGTCATCTGCTTCAATGCTTAGATGGATGAATACCATGTCGAGAGGCCCGTGGTGAGGCGGGTGAAGGAGCTATTCGGTCTAAAGCCCATTTCAGGGTGGCTATCTTACGGTGAGTTGCACCAACACTGGACCTCGGTAGATGTGGTGCCCGAGGATGAGAGAGAGGCTTGTGTCCGGTCTTTTATGATTTCTTTGCTCACTATACTATTCTTCCCAATCTCGGGGAGCAAGTTCAATTACATGCTGATAACTGCGGTGGAGGACGTGGCGGGCATTAAGAGGAAGAATTGGCCGAGGGCTATCTTAGCTCAGTTGTATCACGGGCTGGACGTGGGAGCCTGGAAGAAGGTGAAAGCCCTTTGCCTCTATCATCTGCTACTCCAGGTATATTCTCTCTAAAGCATTTTTCTTGATTGTGCACATCTCATTATTTGCTGATGCTGATTGGTTGTTATATGTGCAGGCTTGGGCCTTTGAACATCAGATTCTCCCACCGGTCGAGTTTAAGAAGATCATGCCACCGGGCTCCCACTTTCTCATCCGCTAGTGCGGGGGTATTGACGGGAAGGCCAAGTATCCTACCAAATACAGGGAGGTTCTGAGGAGCATGCGGTTGGGATCGATATGCGATTTTTAACTTAGTCCTTTATTTTTTTTACACTTTAGAACAAAATAAAAGCGTTTGTGAATTTATATTGGTTATTTTGGTTCATTGTTGGTGCAGCTCATCCTGGATCCATTCGACGGGGTGGCGAACCTAACAGAGGTTATAAGGGTTAGGAGGGAGGTGGACGACCGTCGGCTAGTTATAGAGTGTCCTTTATCCCAGCAGTGGTATCTGGGTGAGCGCGTCCCGGGCTAGAGGTCCATCCCGATTACTGATAGATCGGTGCCTGCTAATCCTCCCAAGGGCTTATGGTGGCCCTATTTGGTGATCACCTCCGAGGCCAACAAGGCCGATTATATCGAGGGGAACGATCGAGTGATCCCAAGTACCCCCAGCTTCTATGAGCAGCACCAACAGCGTCTCTCCTTGTGTCCCCGTATCCACAGGAATGATACGATTGAGTATCATAATGAACAACGGCTGGAGGGGTAGAAAAGGTGCCTCAAAGGTGTTGTGGATGTCGAGGAGGAAGAAGACAAAGAAGACGAAGAGCTTGAAGGCGATGTTGGGATCGAGCCCGATGGGGAGGATGAGGCAGGCGTAGATGTAGCCGGTGGGAGGGGGGCTGCGCTCTTTTGAGGTATGATTGCATTGATGAGTGTGATTTATAATTGTTCAGGAATGTTACTGATGTGCATTTTTTGTGTTTTTCAGGAACCCGTGAGGAAGAGAGGCCGGGATAACCAAAGTGGGACACAGTACTATGGTGTATCGGAGGGCATAAACTTTGTGGAAGGGCATCTGGTTAACCGGATGGAAACCACCTTCCTGCTGATGAATTCTCGGGGCGAGTTCCTCCCTAGGAACATAGGCTCGAGTCGGCATGCTCCAATCTTTATGCCAGAAGACACCACTTACGTAAGGCCTGATAGTTGTTTCCTCATTTACCCTTAGGTGCGGGTGTCTAATGATTTGCCTTTCGGATTTTTCAGGTGGCGCGGAGCCATATGGAGCAGCTTGTAGAGAATAACTTTGCTCTCCGGGACACGCTTATCGGGCAATCACTCCTTGTTCAGGTGTGTTCCCTATTTATGCCTATGCTAAAATAAGATAAGATGCATGTATGGATGCTATGAATGATATGTATTGTTGATGTTTTCCCTAGTTTACAGGATTTCTTGGCCCTTTCCTTGTCAGATGCCGATGCAGCCCAGCGGAGGTATGAGGAGGAGACCGCAGACCTCCGGCGTCGTGTGAGTGACGTTGAGGGTCAACTAGCGGCTATCATTCAAGAACGGAGGAGCAAATAAAATCTAGATCACGCGCACCCCGGTAGCACCAGTCGCCGGGGAGTAAAGATATCCGCTGGCCACCGTGCGTTTGCTGCGGTTGAGGAGTCCAGCAGTGTCCCGATGATACAAGGCAGGGAGGGTGATGAGGATGAAGTGGGTGACTGGCTGGTAAGCTCCGAGGATGTTTCATCCCGCTGGGCCGACAGCGACGGGCATGCCTAACATTATATTTTCATTTTACTTTTTTTTATTTCTGCTTGTACCCTCGATACATTGGGGTTTGGATAATTTGGTTTTGTTGTAGGCTAGATGTTTTAGGATATTTGAGTTGCTCCTTCGGGCTTTTTATTTTGAATAAAAATGGATTGCTGTTTGAAAAGACATTGGAAATATAGTATAGGATTGTTTACAGGTTTTGTACAGGTCTGAAATGGGAAAAAAGCTTCTGATGTCGCCGGTAAATTAACTTCATGCCGCCGGCGGCTTGACCCATATCGCCCAAACTCAACCAGCTAAAATAATATATACAGGGCTGTCTGAAAGTCCATATCGCCGGCGGCATCATCTGATATCACCCTATTTGATCCATATCGCCGGCGGCATCATTTATATCGTCGGCGGCATCACTTATATCGCCGGTAGTATCACTTTTCCAGTAATCTGATTTTAACTATTCTATCAATTCCTGTCATGGCAACCTACAATCAAAAGCTACGGGGTTTTCTGCAAAGTCTGAGGAATGCGGACTTGAAGAAGCTTGAAAAATTTAGGCTTTGGGGGCTTCGATATGTCACGGCATGGCCTGTAAGTCGCGAATTCCTTCGAGTAGCACTGTCTTTTTGGGATCCAATGGACCACATTTTTCGATTTTCATCGTTAAAGCTTTGCCCCTTGTTCGAAGAATTCCACCCTATTTTAGGGACACTGTGTCCTAAGTGAGTTACGCTGGCGCTACCGGACTTTCATTTTGGCACAGATGGAATTCCTCGAGGGTTATGGAATTTGGATTTTATGGACCCATTTCTGTCTCAGTTGCCCGATAAACCTGGGTTTCAGCTCGAAGCGATTCTAGAGTGGTGCCGTGGAGCGCCCCAATCCCCCCTTGCTTAGCCATTCATGGTGGCATTATTTCTCATGGCGGAGTTTATGTGTGGAGTGAGCCCGATTGCTTCTCTCAGGCTGATTTCACTCATCAGCCCTATGTCGACAGGGGCTTCTCCCGTGGCTGTGGGATTGGCCGATGTTTTACTGAACGTGGATGCTGCTTCTATTGACCCGTCACTTATCGGAGATCAGCTCATATTATTACAGGTACCTTTTGTTCTTTGGTATTCCGCACATTTCTTTCCCCAATCCTTACCTAAGTTTTGAATTATAGGTATGGCTGATAGAGAAACTAAAGTTGAGGAAGGCGCCACGAGGGAACCTAAAAAAGTATCTTCCCGTCCATTTGAGGGAGAGAGGGCTTATGCAGGCTGATTTCGATGAGCTGACATACGATGATTGGGTGCCTATTTTAAGGGGGTATACTGATGCGCAGGTTTAGTGGGTTAGTTCGTGGTGGAGAATTCAGGATGTGGTTGTAGAATCCTGGGGAGCTTGTGTTCGATTGATAGGTCTGGAGAAATCTTCATTTTATACCCCTTATCGGCTGTGCCGTCAATATGGCAAGAGATAAAGAGTCCCAATCAAATTGCCCCACAACTATATTAGAGTTTACAAAGCTAGGTGGGTCAACCATATTCGGGAGAAGTGGTCCAGGGAGGCTGTATTTGAGATTCTGGATTATGATCACATGGAAACCATCGAGACTGACACACATTACAGGGGATGGCTTGCTGAGATGAGAGGCTTGCCAACCCGTCGGAAGCGGTCATGGGCCTAAGCATTTAGGTTTCAATAAAAGAGAAACTTTTATTAATTGAGATAAAATAAAGTACATGATGTTTGGTTGACATTCCCATTGATCTAACTCCCGGTGCCAACTAGCCGAGATCGTTTTTCTAGAAGGCACTCACTCTTTGCTCACATACCCTAACTTTTGCCTAGATCACCCTTTTCGGATTTTCGATCTAGTGGGTTTATCTCATCCCCTAATTTTTGCACGGCTGGTTTGCAGGATACCAATCGTCGGGCATCACCTTAATTTTTGCCCGATTAGTAAAAGATTGAAAGGCGGGTAATTATTACGTATATATTTTTTTGGTGTGCCGCTTTTCTGATTTGTTTCTTTTGAATTAGACATGACAACACTTAAGCCTGTCTTGGTTTACGGGATTCACAAACTTATTCCCATCCATGTCCATAAGCTTAGCTGCCCCTTTGCTAAGCAGCTTCTTTATTACATATGGTCCTTCCCAATTTGGCCTGAATTTACCCCTCGCATCATTAGTAGAATGTTTCAGTTGCTTAAGGACCAGATCACCAGCCTTCAGGGGGAACTTCTGATGTCTTACCCGATTGTTATATGCCCGAGCCATTTGTTGTTGGTACATCTGAAGGTTGTCGTGGGCCTTTAACCTCTGCTCATCCATCATGTTCAACTGTTCAAATCTTGCATAGGTCCATTCAGATTCTTCTAATTTAGCCTCTAGAGCGACTCTTAAGGAGGTCACTTGAGTTTCAACTGGCAAGACGGCTTCCATCCCATAGACCAGGGAGAAAAGAGTTTGGCCTGTCGGGGTGCGTATGCTGGTGCGATATCCCTAGATAGCAAAATATAGCTTATCTGCCCAATCCCTGTAACCAGCTATCATCTTAGAAAGAATCATCTTTACCAATTTGTTAGCCGCCTCAATAGCTCCATTGGCTTGTGGTCTGTATGGAGAAGATCTATGGTGCTCAATCCCATACTTCTCAATTAGAGAAGCAGTTGCTCCTTGAAATTGTACTCCATTGTCTGAGACTATATGGTGTGGGAGCCCATACCGAGCTAAGATATGCTTCTCTATGAACTTGGCCATCTACTTGGCGGTGACATTGATGAAGGATTCGGCTTCCACCCATTTTGAGAAGTAATCTACTGCTACCACAATGAATTTATGGCCGTTCGTTAAAGAAGGACGAATTTTACCAATTATGTCTATCCCCCATGCCGAGAATGGCCAAGGGGTGGATAAATGATGGAGTTTGGTGGGTGGCAGGTGCTACATATCTCCATAAACCTGGCATTGGTGGCATCATTTGACCTGGGTGATACAATCGACTGTGAGAGTGAGCCAAAAATACCCCAGCCGCTAGATTTTCTTTGCGAGAGCAAGGCCGTTCATATGAGGGCCACAGTCGCCTGCATGGACCTGGGTCATTACGTTCTGAGCGTCAGAGTTAATGAGGCAACGGAGAAGTAGGCCATCGCTGATGCACTTGAATAGATCATTATCCATAATACGAAACTGGATAGTGAGCCGCCATAAGGTGGTACGGTCCGAGGCAAAAGAATTCGTAGGGTATTTGTCGGTCTAAAGAAATAGGATGATGTCAGAATACCAACAAGGTTCGGATGAAATGGAGAGGATTAGAGGAGCCGATTGAACATGATATGGGATCTTGATGGACAGTAAAATCAAAGGGCGGATAGGCTGCTATTGGGGTCCTTCCCACATGGACGCGAGAGTGGCGAGAGCATCTGCCATTTGATTCTCGTCTCGAGGGATATGGCGGTACAAGCACGAGGTAAATTTCTCAGATAATTCGCGGATAACCTCAACATAAGGACGGAGAGATTCTTCTTTAATTTCCCAATCTCTAATAACCTAACAGATAACTAGAGCCGAATCTCCGATGACGGACACATAGTGGGCCTGAAGAGCCTCAAGGCCGAATAGACAAACTTTATATTCAGCGCCATTATTGGTGATAGTGAATTCTAAGCGTTTGGACAATGGGATCATCTCATTATCTGGCATGATAATCATGACCCCGAGACCTGCTCCCTGGTGGTTTACAGCGCCGTCAAAGTACATTATCCAAATGTTGTCAAGGGTTGTAACAAACGCGAGCTGTTCTTCAGAAAACTCCAAATTTTCCTTATGGTCAGAGCTGAGGGGCTGATTAGCCAGGAATTCAGCAATGACCCGCCCCTTAATGACCTTTTGGGTTACATATTCAATGTTAAACTCAGACAGGAGAAGTAGTCATCGGGATAATTTGCCAGCTAGAGTAGGGGATTGACAAAGAAACTTCATTGGATCAATCTTGGCCACGGCTTAGATGCGATAAGATTGGAAATAATGTCGCAACTTCAAAGTGAGCTAAACCATGGCAGTACAGGCCGTTTCTATAATCGAATACCAGGTTTCATAATCTAACAACTTCTTGCTCAACTAGTAGGTGGCATGTTCGCACTTATCATCATGTTCCTGGACAAGCATGGCCCCGACGGAAGTTTCCTTAATGGCCAAATAAAGGATGAGTGGTTTCCCTGGGATGGGGGGTGTTAAGATGGGTGGATCAATAAGATACACCTTGATTCTGTCAAACGCTACTTGGCAGTGATCATTTTATACCACGGGTTGCTGTTTCTTTAACATCTTAAAGATGGGTTCACAAACAGAAGTGGGGCGAGCAATGAACCTACTAACATACTGTAAGGACCCTAAAAACGATCGGACCTCCTTCTCTGTCTTAGGGGGATGCATGTCCCTAATGGCTTTGGCTTTATTTGGATCCATTTCAATCCCTTTCTGGCTAACCATGTGTCCCAACAGCTTATCGGAGGTAACTCTAAATACGCATTTCTTTGGATTTAGGAGGAGATTATACTTTTCAATACGAGTCATGAACTTGTCAAGAATAGCAGGGTGCTTCTCTCGAGTGACGGACTTCACAATCATATCATCCACATACACTTCCACTTCTTTATGGATCATATCGTGTAGGAGGGTGGTTACAGCTCGCTGATAAGTGGCCCCGACATTTTTCAACCCAAACGGCATTGCCTTGTAGCAAGACATACCCCATTTAGTGATGAAATCTATTTTGACTTTGTCGACAATATTAACCAGAATCTGATTGTACCTTAAGAACCCATCCATGAATGAATACATAGCCACCCTGGCGGCACTATCAATCAGGAAATCAATGTATGGGAGAGGGAGGTCGTCTTTTGGCGAGGCTTTATTGAGATCTCAGAAATCCACACAGACCCGGACTCTACCACCCTTCTTCAAAACTGGGACAATGTTGGACAACCAAGTTGGGTATTCTACCACTTCTATGAATCGAGCTTCGATCAACCTTGAAACCTCTGTCTTAACCTGTTCTGCCCATTCAGGTCTCAACCGGCGGAGTTTTTATTTGATAGGTCAAAATTTAGAATCAGTTAGGATTCTGTGTTCGGCGATTTATCGGTCAACCCCAGGCATGTCTTCGTATGACCAACCAAAAGCGTTAACACGATTTTTAAGCACTTTTATGATCTCACTTCTTTCCTCGGGAGTTAAATCTTTGGAAATGGTCACTATTTTAGGATTATCATCTGTACTTAGGTTTATTTCACTTAATAATGTATCACTAATGCCAAAAATATTATGCGTATTATTATGTGAATGCGTGGATCCATCAGGAAAGACATCAAACAAGTAAGCAGAACATGAGTTCTTTATTGTATTAAAAGCCTCATAAGTAGCATTCTTTGCATCAAAAACATCAGAAATATTAAAAATTACATCGTCCATATCCTCCTCCACAGGCAGAGGGGCTTCAGTAGCAACATCGATGGGAGAAGTGTCCTCTATATTGTCTATCCTAATGGCACTCAGGTCGCACTCTAGAGCGGTCTTTTGGGCAATGGTGAGTAATGGCCCTTCAGACAGGTTGGCCTTTTTGGTGAGAGCCCTGGCGAGTTTTCCTACGATTACTGCCATAGCATCTTCTTCTCCGGTACCCTTCCAGCCTTTCCTCATTAGTAGTGCCATAGCTTTTATCACGGTTGCCACAACATTCTTAATTTCTAGATCGATAGACTCTTCATTACTTTTCTCAGGCTCATCCTCGGGATTCATCTTACCTTTCCCCTTAGCCTTATTAGAAATAACATTGACAGGCGTATCAGGCTCAACAAGGTTGGTTTCAGCTGAAACTATCATGTGTCCAGTCTTGAAATCATAGACATCTTTAAAGATCTCAAAGCCGGGCCACATTTTGTCGCCATACTCAATTGGCTCAGGCTCCCCCTTATAAGGCCTCTTGCCTTGGATCTCATAAATAGTGACCATATGGCAATAGCAAGAAGGGACACAGTGATAGGCTTTTCTAGGCTTATATCCCAATCCAGCTCAATGCATAAGGATTTTCGGCTCTAATGCCTCAATAATTCCCTGTTTGTGTATGCCTCTACCTCTTCCAGGCTTGTAACTAAATTTCTTCATTAGTTTACCTATACCCGCATGAAGGTAGCTGTGCCAAAGGGGAGGAGGCTTCTGAACTTTGCTAATCATGGCAATCTGAAGGCCCTTTTCTAGAATAGCCTTGGCTTCCATAACAGCCATAACGGAAGCAGGATCGGCCTCTATAGTCACCATTCTATCTTCATGAATTAGCTTGATTTTATGGTGTTGTGTGGAGGGAACAGCGCCCAAAGCATAGAGCTATGGTCGGCCAAGCAACAGAGAATAGGTAATGGGAATGTCAAGTACGGTGAAGCGCACATTGCTTGCCACACCTTCGACGGTGAATTCTGCTTTAAAGGTCCCAATTATATTGCGCTTTGAATCATCATAAGCTCTAATAACTGTGCTGGATCTTTCAAGCATGTCCTCCGATAGTCCTAAATGAGGAAGGATTTTTAGAGGGCACAGATTTAGAGCGGAGCCATCATCCATCATGATGCACGCGATGACCTTATCGAGAATTTGGATTCGGATGAATAAGGCCCTATTGTGATCCCTACCCTCGAGCATAAGATCAAAACTGTCAAACACAATCTGAGGCCCTTTTCTCAGGGCTATGCCTTCTTCTATCGTGGCACACATCTCAACGACCGAGGTGGTCGGATTAGCTTTCAGATTGAGGAGTCATTAATCAAACCCTTGCGATGCCCTTTAGAGTCGATTACTAGTTGCCAGATGCTGTATGGGGCTTGGGTGTTTTTCAGCTGGGTAATGAGAGGGTCAACCTCAAGACTGGTAGGGACAGGCAGAGGTGGAGAAGGGAGTCTTGTAGTAGTTCCAACTCTACCAGGAATCGGGTCTTTGCTTAGGCGAAGATATCAGTCTTCAGGCTGATATACAAGACCACTCCGAGTAATATTAAGGACATCGTCGAGTAAGACACTCTTAGTGGCTCGTGATTCAAACAGATATTGTTGCTCCTCGGAGTCTAATTTGGGTTTTGTAGCTCACACTTGTCCACGCTAAAAAAGTCATTTTGATCAACCTTGAATAAGTTGGTGCTTACGGCCTTGGTCTCTCGAGCCATTTCCCCATCTTCATCAGAATAGTTCTCCTTTAAAATAAAGGAATCTACGCTGAATAGTGTTTTCTCCTCAGCTTTCTTTCTTTTTGCCATGAATGGTTTAAACCTGCAGCTCTCTTGCTTTGGCTGGTTTATATCAATTTCCATTCCCTAGATGGAGTTGACTCCCGGGTTGGCTTGATTAATAAGATCAAAAATAGAGTAAGATGGTAGATCCAAACTGATGACCAGGAAAGAGTTACTACTGTCCGGCCTCTGAGGAAGGAGATCGAAGATTATAACTTCAGATAAACCAGACTGGACCATGCCGACCTTACTCCCAAAATTCGGTAAAGGATTATTCAGAGTGCTCGGAGCTTTATCTGATTCAGCGATCTTTGCTTCGCTAACCAACCGTTGAATTGCTGAGAGCAGGGCTTTGCAATTGTTGCTTTGGTGTCCTACCTGAATGTGATAATTATAGAAGTTATTTTTATCTTTGGGTCTAGGTGGCTTGTATTCCTGAAGGGACTGTATGAAACCTGCTTCCCTTAAACGCTGGAAGATGACCCGCAGGGGCAACTTATAAGGGCTAGTTAAAATAAAAGAGGGGCGAGGAGGCTGGATTGTGGCAACTGTTGACGGACCTAGAGTGATTGTGAGGGGCGCAACGGGGGTATGAGAAATGGCTTGAATTGCAGCCGGTGTTTTAGGCTTAGCCGGTGGCAGGGCTAAGGGTTGAGCTTTGTTCTTTCTGAACCACGGTTTCCCTGATCTTTCGGCCTTCTCACGCTCTGCTTCATGCTCAATTTTCTCAGATTTCTCGAATATAGCCTTGTAAGAAAGAAAGGAATCAGTAGCCATTTTCTTGCAGAACAGGGGGAGAGACCCTTTGAGGAGTTTGATAATCATTTCCTCAAGGCTTAGCTCAGATTTCATTAAGACCTGAGTTGACATTCACCTCGTAAAGTGTTGCTTAAAAGTTTCGTTGGGCTTTTGACGGACCCTCTCAAGATGCTGGAGGGTTGTTTCCATCATAGTATTAAAACTATAATGCACTTTCAATGCCTTGGATAGGAGATTCCAGTCGGCGATAATATGTTACGGCAAGGTATGATACCATTTGAGGGCAGGACCCCGAAGGGAGCAGGAAAACATTTCAGCAAGCACCTTATCACTTAACTTCTTCATGCGAATTACTCTTTCATACATTATAATGTGAGAGGTAGGTGCTCCAGAACCATCATAATGAGCCATGTTCGGCATAGTGAAATTATCGGGGACCCAGTCTTCGTCCCTCTCAGATTTCTTATCGGTGATGAGGCGGTTGATGTAAGCTTTGATCTCGGGTGTCACACCCGGAGACTGCGTGACTTGGTCACTAACCGATTTGTGAGAGTTAGTTGGGGCTTCAGGTGTCGGGCCCGAAGAGTGCGCGACCTGGTCGTTGATAGTTTGAGAAGCTATCATTTACCGAACAAAAGTGGCTATCTCGAGTGTCACGTCCGACGGTTGCATGACCTTGTCATTGAGTATCGGAGGTAGCAGAGGGCGAACGGTTAGCTGGCTGGCAAAAGGATTTTGGGGGTAGGTGGTGCCTTTGGGAGTTATAATGAACTGCGGAGGTGTGAAAGAGGGTAGTGGCTGAGAAACTGGGCTTTAGTGAGTAAATATCAGAGGAGTAGAGCTTTGAGCGAAGGGTCTTGGATTAAAAGGCACAACTGATGGGATGGTCAAAGTTGATAAGAACGCTGAAGCCTGCCCAAACTGGAATGGGCTCGCCATAGGCTGGGTCGATTGAAACATAGGTGTAATGGGTCTCGTCCCTACTAGACTGGTCAACATCTATGCCGAACTATTCTGGGCCTGAATATCAGATGCCGATACTCGATCGAAATTCCTGTCTTCGAGAGCTCGCTTAACGGCTGCCTGAATAGTAGTTTAGATAAAAGCTTGGAAAGCGTCCGAGTTCAGGAATTATGCTATAGCATTGGCAAAGTTGAAACCAGGTGGTGATTGGGATCCTGTTCCCGAGCTGGAAGTAGGGCCAAAGGGCTCTTCTAAAGGAGGGGTCCCTTTATTTCTTGGAAAAGACATGGCTGGTCGAGAAGGATTCTAGCTTAACTGAACTTGTTCTGAATCTGACTCCCCGCTGGAATTGGTGTGTGGAATTCCTTTGACTTTCGTGGTGATAATCGGGGTCAGAGGATGATGTATCAAGCGGTGTTCTATCCTTTTCCAAGCTGGGGTGCGATGATGAATACGCCTCCTCCTAGCTGAAATGGTAGGCAGCGGATCAGACCGTGAATGGGTTGGTGAATGGTATGGATGGTATGCATGCCTTTTATTCCTTGGGAGCGATGCGTGATACATATGGCTGCACGTAGATGTGGTTTAGAGATGATGCGATGGCTTATCCCTCCAATATACGTAGGACATTTGTATCTCACGTCATACACAATGATATGTGGTAACGCAACGGAGGCACAAGGGAAGTCCTACATGTGTTGCTAAACTTCTTCCACGGGCGAGAGGAGTGAGGGTAAGTTGATTCAATTCTGGCTCTTGAAGCTAATGTATGGGGGTGCATGATCACAGAGCACATAGCACACAAATCGTCCCTTTTCCAACCTTATGGCTCATGCAAAATGCCTCTTTGGAAGGATAGAGTTTTGGCCTCTTCACCGGTAATGGCGAAAGAAGCGGGTCCGAATTATTTTATTTGTTCTGGTTAGTCCTAAGGGAATGAAGTGCTAGGGCTTTTTCTATAGGGTTTTTGATGTAGAAGGTTCTCGTTTACCTTGATTCCACGTTACTCAACCATTACCAAATAGGTATGATTGTAGGAGTTTACATGTTGGTTAAAACGAGTGATCCACCCACTAGGCATCCTCAATTCCAACAGGGCATGAGTGACAGTTCGCGAGCTTCTCGGGTAAGATGGGGCACCTAAAAATTACTGAACTATCTATACGTATGAGGATAAAACATCTTAAGAAAAGGAATGAAGTTTTAATTTGGCCAATGATTTCAATACATCATCAAAATCCTTTAAACTTTATGAAAAGAAAGTTCAAGTTGAAAGAGATATTCCCCAGCAGAGTCGCCACTGTGAGCAGACGACGTTTTACGCGGCGGCTGCTGGGCAGGGCTAGTGGGCCTGTCTCTTGGAATGATGGGGGAGATGCGTACGATGTGATTGGAAAATGATTTTGCGTATTTTAATGCTCAAAAGATACGAGATCGAAATCTCGTATTTAAAATAGAGTCGCCACCCGATTCAGCTCAACCGAGAAATTTTTGGTACGATTTTCCCACCGGGTGGTTGGACTATACCTTAAGTAGAGATTTTGAGTTCGGATGATGTTATCTATTTTTCATTAGGCCAAGTTAAGATACTTCATTCTTTCTTAATCGGTTTAATCCATCCTATTTATTTGTGTTTTCGGTTATTGTGTTGTTTTCGCGTTTCTCAAGCAATTGAAGCGATGTATAAATTATTACAGTGATCCAAAAATAAGTGCAGAAAATAAAATTATTACAAGACTTCCAAGTCCTGTGCATTTTTCTATGCGATAAATAAAATACCCGAAGGCCTAACACACATCTACCTGCAGAAGATGGTTAGTATAGATATGGCATATTTTATTTACAGTGTTACAAAGCCCGGTCGGATGGCTAAAATGAGATTTGAATTGCGTTTTCGAGGAAATTCCATTCTTAACCAAATTTTAGGTTCAATCTTTCCTTTTAACCGGATTATAAGTGAAAATACCACACGTTACGAGGTGAGATCTGTTTTCAAGAGGTTTTGAACTTCCATCATTACATTGTATGTTCTATCTTAGAAAAATAAGCTAATCCGGAAACAAATGAAAATAAAACTGATGTCCAAAAAGTCATATCGCCGACGATACCACTGATGCCGCCGGTGACATAATTGAACAAATGAAAATAAAACTGCTGTCCAGAAAGTCATATCGCCGACGATACCACTGATGCCGCCGGCGACATCAATTATGTCACAGACGATATCAGTTTGTAGGCAGCAGTGGTGGCAGTAAAAATGATCGAAAACCCAAAAAACGAATATAAATCGACGTCAATTAACACAAATCAGTAATGTTAATGCCAAAGAGCTATGAGACTCAGATTTTTACCTCTAGGCCGTGAATCCACCTCTTTGTGAACCGAAAGAAATACCTCCGGGGAGCTTGTTACGACAATTTAGCAGTAAATTTAAGTGCTTCTGGTTTCTGAATCCAATTAATTTGATTTTAACTTAAAGACTTACTGATTTCAAACTCACAATTAGAGAATTCAAAGAAGAAAAACCAGAAAAAATGGATCGGAATCCTTTTTTTCTACCTTATCTAATTCTTATCTTACTAAAATCTATTCCAACATTAAAATCCTAACATTAAATGGTTCCCTCCTCACTAAATTGCAGCTCAAGATGTGCTTTTATAGGTGAAATGGGGTGTTTTTCGAGGCCTTTTTGACCAATTCCGCCGAAAGTGGCCGAAAGGCTGTCTATGTAGGGACCCCGTCTCAGGTCATGCCACCGATGATATGGCTATGCCGCCGGCGGCATGATTGATGTCGTTGGTGGCATCAGCCTTCAGCATACAGACAGGCAGCTCGCCTAGGAGCCTGAAAAGTCGCCTAAAGTGGTTTAATAGTGGGTGAAAAGACATCTTTTTTATTTTTAATAATATTTTAATGGGTATTTATTATTTGGGTGCAAATCATTGGTTCAAGCTCCTATCGGATGCGTTACCGGCCATGCCGAACTGGTTTCTACCAAGTATAAAATTCGCGAGGAATATTATTTTGGTAATAAAGATTCTAAAGAGAACTTTTATTTTGAGGCATTAAAATTGAGTACACGTCATCATCGTCTCGCGGGAGGGACTGCAAAATTCCGTGGTCACAACGAGCTAGATTTTCTAGTAGATATCTTATAGTTGTCTAATAGTTGTCCAGTATGTCATAATTTAAAATAGATTTCTAACACATGTCTATAACATATATCTTGTTAAAATTTTCTAGACTTCGTAAAGTACAAAATGATAAGACATATGTTAGATTTCCTATACATTTATATTAGATGTCGAATAAAATAATCATTTAAAAAACATACGGATCTACTTCTAATTTATAAAATCATCATCTACACATCTATTATATATATGTTAAATGTATGTTGGATGTCATCAAATTCCATAATAAACTGTCAAAATTAAGATCTATCTACGAGTTAAAATTTTTTAAAAATGTCACAGTGGATATCATTTGAAGATAGAAATCAGATGAACAAACCACTCTAAGGCGGCATGTAAAAAAATAAACGGTTTAAGAGATAAATGAAAATAAGAAAAAAAATCAAAATAACAAACAACATGACAATTGTGTAAATAAAATTCAAAAAGGGGAAAGTTAAGAAATATTTAATAAGCATAACAATTGTGTAAATAAATTAGTAAGGTATGACCAATCTTGATAAATTTCCTATTTTTTTACAAAGCCCGATCCCCCTAAACCCCAAAGTTTTATGGACCAAGCATAATTTTTATATTAATTCTCAAGTCCGACGTGATGAATAATAATTCTATTATTTATATATTACATAAAATACTTGATTTGGATTTTATGTTCTAATATACTGAACTTATATAATATCGCGTACTATTTATTAATTATTCGAGTTAAAAAAATTTAATTATATATATGGTTTAAATATATTTATATAAAATTTATTTTCTTACACTTTGTATTTTATTAAAAAAATTAAAAAGAAAAACAATGTATGTGCTTTGAATTGGACTTTGGAGTGACCTCTAAAGGTCGGCTCAGATCGGACTTAGGTTAATGTTTTAGTTTTAAGCCCGACGAAACTCAGACCAAACCCTATTGGAATAATAATAAAAAATTTTGGGCTAGTAGGGATGCTGGGAAGGAAAGCGTTTACAAATGTAGAGAAAAATTCGTTGCAATCTTGATCACAACAAATATTACTAAATTAATACCTAATCTCTAAGGCATGCTAATCATTTTCTTTAAGCAATATTTCCTCCCTACAAAGCAGCGGGAATGTACCAAAAATTTGCTTATGGGATACAATGGAGATATCAATTTACGTAGCTTTTGTATGTGAATCAAATGTAATACATTTATTGTATGATAAGAATTTATGTATGTAAGGTTAGGAAACAAAAACGTCTTAATGCTTCCTCTCTATTTCAAGAAATGGCTCTGAATTTTCGTTGTAAAATTCTCATCCAATCTCCACGTGTATCAAGGCACTAATGAGCCCTATTCATAGAGTTGGGATGATGGTTTATAAAGTGACAAGTCTCTTCATGAAGTAATGTGTCTTATAAAAAAATGCTTCTTTTTATGAAACAACATGACTCTTCATGAATCAAAATTATTCTTCATGAAAAATATAACATATTATGAATCATTATGTCCCTAGACATGAAATAACATGTCCCTACATGAAAAGAGATGACTATTCATCAAACGATGTGTCTTTCCATGAACTTTTATGTATTTTCATGAAACATAATGCCATTTCATGAACTAATATATCTTTCCATGAAATGACATGTATTTTCACGAACCAACAAGTCTTTTCATATAAACACTATAAATATATCTTATGACATTTTAAATCAAACATCGACTCCATGATTAAATGTCTTAAGAACATACACTTATTCCAAATACTCTAAATTTTTCAACAAACTCGGTCCAGCCCATTCGACAAACAAGTATATTGAAAACAAAAAAAATAAAAATTATTAACTACAACAAATAACAATTGCAACAATAAAAAATAACGGTCAAGCTAAACATACTATTTATTTTTGCAATATTTACAAGTTTATTTATTGGGATAATCATATTCAAAAGGCTTAATGCATCTTCAGTTATCTGGAATTGTTTTAAAAAATCTACTACCTCCTGAACTTTTAATGTGACTAAGTAGCTCCCTCAACTTTTAAAAAGTGCACCACTTTGCTCTACACGCCATGTGTCAGCTTCTAATAGGTTTGACTTTTCAAAGCTGTCATTTTTCTGATTTTTTTCTTCTCCAATCAAAATCTTACACGTGACATTCGAGGAGCTAAGTAGAGTATTTTTTTAAAATTAAGAGAGATACGAAATCACTTAAAAAATTCAGAAAAACAATAAATTTTTTAAAATAAATTTAAATAATTAAATATATATTAGACCTATTCAAAACTTAATCATAATTAAAAATCCTCTCAGTGACAACGTAACCATAGGATGTAACCAGAGCTACTTCGCTAATAAGCCCACATCAAGATTTTTGAATAGTTTTGGACTAAAATTCACTTTTTTTCATTCTTCGTTAACATCCAATTCTTGTCCACCCTCTTGTCTCATGCATCACCATTTCATAGATTTTAATTAATCTATTACTTCAATTGAAAAATATAATTTCCAATGGGATACGAGTCAAATAATATATTAAAGGCTTAATGCATCTTTAACTACTTAAATTTATTTTAAATAAATTTTTTATTTTCCTGAACTTTTAAAATGACCTCGGACTCCTTCAACTTTTAAAAAGTGCATTACTTTGCTCTCTAAACGCCACATGTCATCTCATGATAGGTTTGACTTTTCAAAAATGTCATTTTAAAGATTTTTTTTCCTTTAATCAGAATTTGACACGTGGCATTCAGAAAGTAAAGTGGAGCACTTTTTAAAAGTTAAAGGGGCTACGAGATCATTTTAAAAATTTATGGTAGAAGTAGATTTTTTTAACAAGTTCAGGTAGCATTAGGCTTATATTAAACAACTAAACTAATTAGAACCCGCTTGAAAGAAAAATAATCATTAGAGACACAAATTGATGTTTAAGGAGTGCATTTTAGTAAACTAAAATAATTAAGCATCATTAAGTGGTTTAGTTAACAAATTCATTAAAATAATTGACAATTGGGTATTTGGGTCCCCTCCATGATAGGAATTTGTGAAGAGGGATAATTGGATTGGTTACTTGTTCTTTACCAAAATCAATTAATTTGTATAGATAGTTACAAGGGAGGAATTATTATTTTGGTGAGTTTGATAGCTTGAGGTGTGACCAACAACTTATAAATCCACCCAAAATTGGGGAAGGACCACTTTTACAAAATTATTATATTTGTGGCCATATTAAGCTCCCATTTCATTGTAACAGAGCGTTTGGAAACTTTTCAAAATATTTTTTTTATTTTTGGCATTAAATTGTTTAGTGATAATTATTAAGAAATTGTTTTTAGTTGTTTCTTCGATTAAAAGTGAATAGCAATAACAAAAAATATATGTGATCGATAATGCTAATTTTAACAAGACAAACCTTAGATTATATTATGTGACAGAATAGTAATATACTACATATATTACTATTTTGGTAAAATGACGGGTCTGTTTGATATTGTTAATTAAGGTGGTCCTTTAAATTTTGAATAGAACTATATATTTTGACATTGAACAACACATTTTGATCATTCATATTAATTAATTAAAAACTATCTAATTTATTTTTTTTAAAATTAAATCTGCTGCTTATATGAAAAGCTTGAAAATGGAACTTTTAAAATAAGTTACTTGGGAAAGCAATCCCAAACTAATCCAACGATTTGGATAGTAGAAATAACAAAAGTTCACTTTAACCTTAAGTATTTATTCATTGTGTATATTTAGATTGATGGACGCAAATCCAGTTGTAGCACATGGCACAGTTGCTTATTGAATCATCACCAACGAACACATGGATATCAGTTAATTAAATAAAGTACCCCTTTCAATAATTTTTTAAATATTTATATATTTAAATTGAAAATTTTAGCTAATATTTTATATAAACTTGTCCCAGATGACTATAATAATGTTAAAATTAACTTTCTTGATTATTGTTTGTTAAGGTCTACCTATGATTCAATTATTGAAGTAAATCATTTAATATCAATTGTGTAAACTAATGTAATGATGGAGGCTAAAAATGTTATATAATGGTTTATATAAAAATAGTAATCCTAAGTTATTTAGGAAAGTTTGTTTACAATATAATAAATTAGAATGTGGTTCGCATTTTCTAAAGAATTATTTGGGTCTTTGTGGGAAATGTGTTAGGGGAATTTCGGTAGAATGAAGTTTGGATAATTTTGAAGTCGTGACGAATACTTTTAGATTAAATCTTATTTAGCGGTTCTATCAAATAAATCAATCAGATAAAATCAGAATTGACAAGAACTTAGAATGAATTTCTCGTTGTGAGAAAGTGAACCAGATTGTAAACAGATTGCTAAAAATGTTGTCAATGCCAGATATTTATAGACCTGATACGAACAGTCGCAACTCTTCAGAACAGAAGTGTTGCGAAAAGACGTGTCCATTCGAGCAACTGCAACAGTTCATAACAGAAGTGTTGCGAAAAATAGCTCCCGGACCTTGTAAGCTAAGTATCGTAATAGAACTTGAACAAGCGTGCACTCCGCACTCTCCTAACTTGTTCGATGAAATATTACGACTATATTGATCAACTAGTTGATCTAATTACACTAAAATACCGACAAAATGAGATTTAAATTCGACTTTAATTGTAACTTGATATGTCCATGAGCTAAGGTGCCTGCCTAACTCAGTCCGACCACGCTCAAAGAGCTTAGACACTCATTTTTTAAAAGCTTGGCTTGAGTCTGAGCCTACTAAAGTTTAAAGTTTTACGGATTGAACACGATTTTTATATTGTTACCTAAGCCCAACCCGAGCTCAATGCAACGACTAATATTATTATTTATTATATATTTATATATAATATATAATATATAATATATTTTTTTTATTTTTTAATCCATTGAACTTTTAAATTTAACTACATAAAGCTTATTTGATATTGAATAATATCAATTTATATATAAGATTTAGATGTATCCGTATAAGATATTCAATCCACCCAATTTTTTTAAAAAAACTATTTATCAGTGTTTGACCGGGTTTGGAGTTGATCTCATAAGCTCGACTTAAACCTTGAAGTTTTAAATGTAGACGAGCCAAATTTAAATTGATTTTTTTAATTAAAAGTTTGATGAGATCAAGTCCGAACCTAACCCGACATCCGATGAACATATCCAACTAAAACTAAGCATCTAATGAAATTATCTTAACAAAAATACTAATAAAAATGAACTATCACGCATGTGGTGTAATAACTAATAAGAACTACAACATAACAATATACTATTTTATTTTATTTTTTCATAGGCAATATTTAATGGTTTCAGAATTCATGAAAGGGACAAAGATGGTTTTACAGAATATAAATGTTTTTTTTTTCATTTAATTTTATAGTAGTTGGTAGATCAATAAATTAATAAAATCTTGGTCAAAGAGAATTTGCAGTTCTATTATGATTTCACACTTAGGTAGTCATGAAACATGGCAATTAAATTAGATGAGATTAGGGCATCTCCAACCATACTTTAAAAGTGGGGTTGGAGTTGGGAGCTTCATTCCTGCTTTAGATGTACTTTATTTGTTTTATTGTTTTTCTTTTCTTTTTTTCTTTTTTTTTATTTGATTTAATTATGTATTTAATTATAATAATAATAATAAATTAGGGTAAAAGAAATAAAATAATAATATTTTATTTTGAAGTAAAAATTTATAGAGAAGAGTTGGAGAATAAATACTGTAGCAACTTTAAATTGTAGAATTTGAAGTGAAAAATGGTTGGGGTGGGTGCCTATGCCTAGTTGTATATCTCATGTATGATCATAAGTTTGCTAAATTATATTGTCATAGCTTCAATTTGAGATATAGCCCTTCCCAGAAATTTACAACTTCAAGTGCACACAATCAATACATCTCTTAGACTTAGCCAAATTGCAAATTCAGCTTATGTAGGCTGTATAATCATAAAGTTACACACAACTAAGTTCAGTTTACTTCATTTTTTTTTATAAATTTTCAATTTACTTCATATAGAAAAAGATAATAAAACTTTAGCCATCTAGATAGTTCATAATTAATTAATTCCTTCCACTGTGATAATTAATTAGTTCCTTCATAATTAATTAGTTCCTTCCATTAAAGATAACAAAACTTTAGGGCCGCTTTGGAGTTTTTGTTCGTCTTATTTTTGTCTTTGAAATGACATCTGTTGTAATATTTTCGAATTTTTTGAACCAGTGGACATCTAATAGATGACCAATAGACATGTGATAAAAGTATGGTAGACATATGGTAGATTTTAGTTTTTGATGGTTTTTTATCGAATCGTTATGTTATTTTGTGCAAATCTTGAAATCAAACCAGCAGCTAAACAATGATAAATTAGTAGCGAAAATCAAACAAATAACAAGAAGAGAGGATAATTGAGATACGATTTCCATATGAAGAAAAGAACGCGAGAACAGATCAAATAGAGATAAAGTACAATATACAGATCATAAGAGAAAAAAAGCCTAATGAAAAAAATAGATTTTAGAAATTATTTTATGAAGAGGAATGTTTTTTTAAAAGCCCCGGAATAAAAGTTTATGAATCAATGAAACCTTACTGTTAATTAGAAATTAAGGCCCATAAATGAAGCCCATCAAGGCCCACTTACAGTACTGGAAAAAAGTAGAAGAAAGCCATGGATGGAGTTGGGGGTTTAAGCAGGCTGCAGCAAAATGGCAAAACCCTGAACCAGAAATTCATTTCGCCTGCTAGATTACAATGTTTTATCGCTCTTTCACTTCCAAAAAGCTTCAATTGTTCCTTCATAGCAACAAAGGTATATTAATTTCTCTATCACTTTTCACATATATCACTACCTGTGTTTCATTTCTTCTCTTTCAGTTTTGTTCTCATAACCTCTGCAGTGATTTCATATGTTTCCGTAGCTCCATTTCAAGCTCGTTACTCCACTCACATTGTCGGTGATGAACCAATTCTTGTGAGTCTTTTTTGATTTTGCGTACCTCTTCATGATTCAATTCTCGTTGGATTTGTTCGGATATATGTGCGTATGTGTGAGATTTTCCTTTCTCAAGTTTACAGGTTAGGGATTTTATTCATTCTGCATTGTATCATCCTGAACATGGCTACTTCTCGCAAAGATCGGGGTCTGTTGGAGTTCTGGAAAATAGTATTAAGTTCAATAAGCTTGAAGGTGCTTATTTTCTGTCACTTTTTTTTTTTATATTTTATCATTTTGAGGTTATACATGTATATAATACTGTAAAATGTATTGAGATTCAGAACTACTTTCTGTCCACTGATTATTTTGTAGCCAATATTTAGTAATTTTTTGAAGGAAAATAAAAAGATGGATTTAAAATGTTGCAACTAGTCACTGAAACCCGAAGAAACTGGCTTATTGGTCAGCTTGCTTGTGACATGAACTAGTATAGATCTAAATGGAATTCCATTAGAGACCTGTTAATTTCAGAATTGATGGCGTTAAATTTGCAATCTACATTAACCAGACTATATCATCCATTTACTTGCGAGATTCTATATTTTTGAAATGCTATATATCTTAAGAGCTTTACAACTCATGCATATCCTTTTGCATGGTTAGGCAGAAAAGCTTATATGAGCCACTTGGATAAAATCTATAAGCAGAGTGATACATCATGGTTTACTCCTGTGGAACTCTTTAAGGTGACATATTCTCTGTTCTTCTTTTACCTGAGATGAACAATTTCTCTTTATGTGATCGAGAACTTGGAATTTTATATTCAAGTTTCTCATTTTGTAAGAACTTGTTTTTCATGCTTGTATGTGAAATTACTGTTGTTGTAAAAATCTATTACACTTTATTTTTTTTCTAATGCCCTTTCGAATTCAGTATATATTACTTCTTGACTTGCTACCTTTACTCTTAAGAATATTTTACACAATTACACTGTTATACTTTTACTTGGTATTTATTTCGGCATTGTTTTTTTAAATCTTTTGTGGCTTAAAGTTGTTTAACAGGCTTTTGTATCAATATTCCTAGCAGGCATCTCTTTATTGCACAGTTCTTATTTGTATTCTATGCCTGTGACTACCTTAAATAAACAGTTGAACAAAATATGTTCCGGAACTATGATTTCCAGTTTCATGTAGTTTACAAGATGTGTTATGATGAGAACTGGATACTGGATTCATCTACTGTGTAGTGTGCTTAATTATTAATGATGCATCTTCTGTTTTTTTTCTGTAAAACTTCCATTTGTGCCTTTGTGGTTGCGGCATTCTAGTTGACAATATAAGTTTGTATATCACTTATAGAAAGGTTAGAATATGAAGAAGAGAGTAGTCTTTATTTATTCTATGTTTTCCCTTTGATATTATTTACTTTTCTTCATTGTAGCCTTGGTATGCCCATGGTATCGCTGAAGCCATAATGCGTACTGCTAACCTTTCAGTTCCACTAAAGGTAAACTCTGTTCTATCTTCCTCAATCAAAGCATTTAGCATCAACTGTAATTTGTTTACCTGCATTCAGTTTTTTGCTTTTCAGTTCTTTTACTTGTTATTCTTCAATACCCTGAAGAGAACATCTTTATCACAGCACATGCATATGAGCTCTCTCTCTCTCTCTCTCTCTCTCTCTCTCTCTCTCTGCTTAAAGCATCATACAGAATCTGATCAATTCTAGAATTCATAAATTGCATATAAAATGACATCGCAAGCGAATTTTTGATGTATTATTTATAGATGTTCACATGTTGAATAATTTGACTGAAAATTCATTTTTCTGCTATAATTTGTAAAATCAGATATATGAAATTGGTGGTGGATCTGGAACTTGTGCAAAGGGCATAATGGATTACATAATGTTGAATGCACCTTCAAGAGTGTACAACAGTATGACTTACATGTATGTTCATCTACAATCCCTTCATCTATTTAAAAATAAAGTGGATCTTGATTTTATAGGCAATTAGGCATTAAGCTCCGACTCCCGCCTAATTTAGTGCCATTCACAGAAGTACAGTGAACTTATGATAATTCTTTGACAAAATGTGTACCACTAATTTTCTTTAGCATTCTCACAATGGTTTTCTATTTTTAAGACGTGAGTATACTTTCTGTTTCTTTTGCTCGGTCAATGTGTTTCTAAGCTTAAAGCATCATGCCTGAAGTGGAATAATTTTTATTCAATCCTATTCCTTTCAAGTAATCACTGAACTAGTAACATGAGCTATAAGGAAAAATTGAAGTGTCAGGAGTATATTGGGAAGTCTGGTGAAACAAAGAGTACGCTGCTGTTTTGCCCACTTATCTTTTGTTAGAAGTATGGTAAAACAACGAGTAAGCAAAAACAGAGTATCTTTTGTTCCGACTCGTACCTGAGTATTGACTAGCATCTAAATTTAGGACATCCTTAATTGATAAGGTTTTGTCATATTTGCTAAGATCTCAACTTTGGTGCTGTATATATTAATGGGGAAACAATATATATTGGAAACACTTTGAATTTTCGTGATGCCTTGTCCCATGAGGCTTGGCTGTTTATGCCTTTGGTATTTAGTTAACATTAATTACCTAGCTATCCTCTATATCATCCTTATTACCTTTCCGTTTATATTTGCTAGAAAACATTTAGTAAGTGCCGTGAAACTACAAATGTGACAGATGTAACCATAGTCTACAATACTTAGTCATATATACTTAGACTTAGGTTAGTTTGCTTTCAGTTCCTAACTTGTTTTCATTTGCTGCAGCTCAGTTGAAATCAGTTCATCTCTTGGTGAAATACAAAAAGAAACTGTTGGCCAAGTTGGTAGTCACTTATCAAAGTTTAGAGTAGAACGTCGTGATGCAACTGACAGAGGTGGATGGGGTATGATTTCTGAAGTTCTGGATTTGTTTTCTCTCTCCTCATATATTAGACCAAGCATAGTTAGGTTCCCGAAAGTGGCACCTAGACTTCTTCAAATGCACATTTGATTAGATATTATTAAACAACCTCCGGTTAAAAAATTTAAGTCATTGATGACTATGAAGTACCCCTTTTCCCTCGGTATTTCACCATCTGTTCTTCAATTTTGGAGGGATGTCTGAAAGAGAGTCAAAAAGAGTTTAGTAATAATTCCATAAAGCAGACAACTAATTTAGTTTCACTATATGAAAAGTCTATTTTTTGTTTGCATCATTGTTGCTTTTCAAATTCTGCTGTGGAGAAAGAAATGAGCTTGTAAATAATCGTGCTTATCAACTACATGTTTAATTCTTTTAGTTCTTTCCTGCGAATATGGTTAGAATAATATAAAATTGTGCAACTGATCTGGAATCTTTGTTGTTATCAATTTTGGATTTTAAAAGTTGGACTTATAGCATTTTGTCTTTCTTAATAGGGGATGTAGAGCAACAACCGTGTTGGGTAATAATGCTTGAGGTATGTTCTTTTCAGTGCAAATCCTACAATTGGAATGATAACATCCTACAATTGGAATGATAACATAATTCTTTGCCAAATGTTAGGATATTGGCATTCTGCTATTGCTTTCTGGGTACTTGATATTTTGGTTAAAGAACATCTTTTTCTAAAGTTGGTGTATGATAAGGCATGACACGATATATTCCAAGAAGAAGGGAAGCAATATTATCATGAGTTATGATGCATACTCTAGAAATAAATTCTACGGTCTTTAGGGCCAGTTTGGTATTGCTTTTCAAGTTGCTGTCCCAATAAGTTGGTTTCTCAATCTTTTATTAGAAATGCATATTTTGGCTTTGAACAACACATTTTGGTCCTTCATACTTATTAATTAGGAACTATCTGATTTGTTTTTTCCAAAATTTAATCTGCTGTTTATAGGGAAAGCTTGAAAATGAAGATTTTCAGAAAACCATGCTGGAAAAGCTTGAACATGAAGCTTTTCAGAAAAGCAGGCTGAAAAAGCACAGCCAAACTGGCCCTTGTTGTTGTCTGGGTTGCATGTGAGCGGGGTGTTCAACATTTTGATCTAGAGCAAGACGAAATACAGTTTCATATATTTTCCTTTGTTTTGACAACATAGATTTATTATCCGATACGTGATGTAATAGAAGTAGCTTACTAGCTTATAGTTGTGGCTTCAAAAACATGTCTTTTTTATTTTTCGAATAAACCAATGTTTGTTGATAGCAAATGCAGTTGCAACCATACATTAATATTTGTATATTTGTTTTTCAGGTTCTTGATAACCTTCCACATGACCTTGTCTATTCTGAAAATCAAGTTTCACCATGGAAAGAAGTCTGGGTTGAGAAGCATACTGACAGGTAAGAAGCAATGCAACATCAGCATTCCTGAATTGCTGTCTTCGAAGTATACAATCGCCATGATCATCATTTAATTGTTTGATTTCCTATGAATGGCTACCATATTGAGTAACCCCACAATTATCCCATAACTTGATGATTTTGTAAACAGCTTATCATTTGCTTTTGTGTCCATCTCCTCTAGAAGTTCTTAAATAAAATTAACTATAATTGTCATGAGCTCACCTACTTTGTACAGTAAGCATCCTATTGTATTCTGATGGTTGACATTTTACCACTTTAGCCATATTATCTAATTGACATTGTTGATTGTTGGCTGAGGTTTCTTCGACTGAGCAATTTAGAGCGAAATGTTCATCTGAACTATATGTCCGACTTGTCTCCAGAATTAGTTTATTTTAAGAACTGTGATGCTAAAGGGTTCAGATTTTAAGGACTGACATAATATTTTTGTAAACCTGTAGATTAGCAACTACAGTTAATTAAGTTCTGATCATACTAGTGTTGTAAAACTTGAATGGTCTTTGTGGTTGCTTAGGTCTTATGCATTTGCAGGGAAGCACTCTCTGAGGTGTACAATCCACTACAAGATCCAATAATTAAGCGCTGCATTGAGATAATGGAAATGGGTAGTGATCAATCTACATCGAAAGTAAAAAACATTTGGTCCAAGGTCTTTCCAAAGCCTCGAAGATGTTGGTTACCAACAGGTTGCTTGGTAAGGAATTTCTGTTTTTAACAAAAACTTTCTTCCTCTAATTATTATTACTTGGACGACAGAAATTACTAGAGGTGTTACATGAGGCATTACCAAAGATGTCTTTAATTGCCTCAGACTTCAGTTACCTGCCTGATGTCAGCGTATCTGGTGATAGGGCTCCTTTAGTTTCCACCAAGGTGATCTCATTAGTTTGTTATTATGCGTCTATATTGTTATATCCCTCTTGCATGTTCTTTATTTTTGTATGTTCAGAACTCCATGTCATTCCCCTCAAATTCAAAGAACCCAAAAGATCTCTCATTTCTTTTTTGCTTGAGATAATTTAACTTTTAGTTTCTAGTGGAGTGATGTACAAGCATGGCATACACTATTAACCTCGTTCACTTTGTAATCCACAGAAAGATGGCCGCAGCTCTGATTACAAAAGCTTTCTGGATGCAAAGGTTTTTCCTCTCTCTTCATTTGTCAAACATAACACGTTCATGCACTCTTAATTCTTTGAATTTTTCTTATATAAGATATCTTAATGACATCAAACATACTGCAGCCGTTTCCAAATAAAAAAACATGAACAAGAATAATAACAGATTCTGCTGAACCATATTGTTTATATAATTTTCTTGTCTTGACTGTATAATATTGCTATACTTTCCAGCTTAACCTTTTCTTCAGGTCATTTCCTGTACTTGCAAGTGGTGAATTGATTGTCAACGGTTTTGTTATAAATTGCATTTCTGAAGTTTAAAAGGAAGGGTTGTAATGAGTGTAGGGTGATGCTGATATTTTCTTCCCAACGGACTTTTGGCTATTGGAACGTATGGACCATTACTGTTCCGGGTGGCTGAAGCTGCGAGGAGATGAATCGTCCAAACAAGGGAAGAAGAGACGAACACTCACTGTAAGTTCAACCAAAAATCATTCTAGTTATTTTTTAAAAAATTATCATTATTTAGTAATGTGCCTCATGTGGGTATACCTTAAGAAACAAACTTGACAAGTTAATGAGATTTAAGCACTTTTAAGTCACTCGGGATATAACATGAGTTGTTAAAAATTACTTTGGATGTGTACAAATGAATACAGCTGGACACATCATCCTTCATGGAAGAGTTTGGTTTGCCCACAAAGACGAGAACCAAGGATGGATACAACCCGCTTCTAGACGACTTCAAGAACACTAAAATTTATCTGAGTGTTCCCACTCACAACATCAAGTAAGCCAGTCGTTGGATGAAACTATGGCCTAAATTGTTGATTTGAATGCAGAATTAACAAAATCTGTATGATTGGATCACATCACCCTAAGAGAAATAAGCTACTGCATCAGAAAAAAGGTAGAAGCATTTCAAATCAATATACAGAATTTTACTTGCTATTTGGTTTTTGGTTGGATTTCATATTCTCTGAGGGAATTAAGAGCTCGCGCGGAGTAGTTTACACTGAAAATCAGTTATAGTTTAATGTGACTGGAAATGTCAACGTCTTCCTGTTAGTTTTTTTTCACATATTTACAAGCACCAATTACATTTAGGCCATATATTAATATATGGATATGATTACTAATCAGATTTCAAAACAAAGTTTAATTGAATTACTTAGACCCTTTTCTTGGGACTTCAATTCAGTTCCATCTAGTTCAGTTTTAGACATCTATACATTGAATTCAGTTGCATCACTTTCATCATTTGATTCTGCTTTACCTTCCCTGGGCTGTTATGAATCCATCCCAAGTGTTTTTATGGAACAACTCTACCAACCAAATCCAGTTCCAATGAGATACTGATACTATCTGTTTAATATTATACAATGAATTTTCAAAAAAAAAAAAATAGATACTATACAATGAACAAGAGGAAAATCAAGTGGTGTTTTTGTACTAATTTGGTAGTACAAAACACAAGTGATACATTCGTTTTTTGTTCTAATTTGACTAAAATTGTTGCGTTTACGAAAACACTTCAAAACATCAATTTCAAGTAGTGTGACAGAATGAGGGATTAAATTGATTAATTTGAATTAAATGGCTGTAAAGCAGTGCTGATAGAACGAAGACTTGTCACCTCCAACTGCTGCTATTGTTGGTTCAATTGGATTCTATTCTTAGGCAAGTTATTTGCACATTTTTAAACCATTTAAAAGTGAATCAATTGAATAAAAATATGAAATTAATACAACATAGGAAGAATTTGGTACCACAAGTCTGATTCCTTTAACTGTAACATTATCTGCTACAGTTATAATTGTAAGACTTTGTAAAGAAAAGAACTTGATATAAATATACAGTGCATTTAAATCCAGAGAAAGATTATCGAAAAAATTTCATATGAACATGTGTTCTGAGCTTTTGTTCCGCCATTTATTCAAACTCACATGCTTATAATAGCCTGAAATCTCTCATTTCAACAATGGTCTCACTTGATCAATGTCAAAACAATAAGGATAGTGTAACTTGGTGTACAATGTCAATTTCGTTGATGCAATTATTGAATGGTTCACCATTATATCTTGATTTCCCATTACAATGTGTAAAAAAAGATATTTTAAATGCCTTGTAAGAGAACGGAGAGTTTGATTGCTACGATTTCAAGGACCTTTGAGCATGATTATGGTTTCTTAACAATGCCCTTAGGCTGGATTAGTCTGCAAGCACGTAGCACTATTAGGGTGGTTTACCGAAAGCGCAATATTTTCTTTTGTCAATGAATTCTAATTAAACTATACTGATTAAAGTTCGTTAATCACAGTTAAAAATCGAATCTAATGTAATTAAGAAATAAATTTATACAATATTCTCATAAACTGAAAAACATTCAGATTATATTCCTTTCCACTCAAATTGTCAGTTCATAATGAAAATACCAGTTTATAATACTGAATACATAAATTTAGCAACATCAAGCAAAATTAAAAATAAAAACTTTGGTGAACACTGCTTTTATATAAATATTCGGTCATACATCTTGTATCACCTTTTTTCGTAAAATAATATCACCAATTTGAATCAAAGAATTGGATGTGTTTAAGGGCATTTTCATATACTCCACTTAAACATCAATATTTAGTTTTAAATTTTTCTGCAATCAAAAGAATTCCACTAGGAAATTTGACTAAAAATAAAGTAGAAGAAATATTATTAAATCAATTAACTGGAAAACATAATCACAGCCTACCCTCCGTCTTTTTGAATTATCAAAATACTTGTCCCTTACATTTTTTAATACTTGTTTCATTATTATTCCAATTAGATCTATAGTATTAATTGCACTTGAATTAAAAAATTAAGATATTAATTTAAGATATAAAAATAAATTATTATTTTCATATCCTTAATAAATAAATTTATTAAAAAATGTGAAACTTGAATATATAAAAAAAATATGGAGGGAATAACATTTTTTTCATATAAAAATCATTATTTGTAACATACTATTTTTGCGAAATTGAGACAAAATATTTTATGGAGAAAATTCAAATGTTTTTGTTTCCATACAGTAGAAAAAATTGAAACCGATATTAAAACGGCGGTCAAAACATTTGGTATTTCAACTAAGGTTTAATTTGAGATTGCTTTCCTACGCTGCTTATTTTGAAAGCTCCATTTTCAAGCTTTTCCTATAAAGAGCATATTTGATTTTGAAAAAATCAAGTCAGACAGTTCCTAACCAATTGCTATGAATGACCAAAATGTGTTGTTCAAAGCTAAAATATGTAATTTTATTCAAAATATATGAGAACCTATTTTGACAGTAGCTTAATTGCCAAACTGGCCCTAAATTACTGCATAAAGATTTTTAGGAACCAACACAAAGATTTTCATAAATTCAGAATATAACTAACACCAAAATCGTACTACAAAAAAAAGAGATGTATATAGGAGAGAGACTACCACAAAAATACGTCCAAGCAAATGAAACTGTTAAAATATAAAACATAAAAGGCAATAACATACTCTCCATTGAAAAACAGCCTCTCAATATGTGATAGGAGCAAGAATTTCTAGCTGAGGACCGAGTTTTTCCTGGGCAGTCTTCAAAGCTTTAACCCTTAGCTTTGTCAACTGCTTTTTCCTCTCATACACCACCTGAGATCTCTCCTTTCTCTTCCTCTCAAGTTCCTGCAACCATATATAAATACCATTTCTTCAGTATATATTACATATCTAAATACACATATAAACATTCGGCAGCTTTTCTTAAAACCTCCATTTTTAAGCTCTTCCTACAAGGAAGCAGATTTTAATTTGGAAATCACAAATCAGACAGTTCCTAATTCATTTGTATGAAGGATCAAAATGTGTCGTCCAAACCCAAAATGTGTAGTTCTATTCAAAGTTTATGAGAGCAACTTATTTTGACGGCAGCTTAAAGCAATACCAAACTGGCCCTAACTGATTTCACAATTTATTGGACATTCAACCAAATCACGAGATAAACTACAACGAAAACAAATTGAGCCAAAAGCAAGACACAGTTGTCTTTCAATATGTTCAACTCAAATGACAAAAGATCAATAATCCCAGGTTGCATATGGAACTACAAAGATGATAGAACTAGTATCAAAATCTTCATATGAGATTAAGGAATTCAGTAATATCCTCGAGAAATTGAGAATTGTTCTTAGTAAATCAACACAAGTATAAAGAACAAGAACTATATAGAAAATCAAAGTGATGTGGATAAATCGAAATGTGCCAAGGAATTAATTAGCAACTTCTATAGCTGAAAAAAACTGAACTATGTAATCAACAACATTACCTTGATGGTTTCATAGTGGTTCCATCCAACCTCAGATGAAAGCCTGCCCAACAAACAGTACTTGTGTCCGGCCTGAAGCCTCAACACCCTAATTTTTCAAAATCAAACAAGTTACCACAATCAATAACCACAATCATAACGCAAACAGAGAATACAATATAAAAGGGTATCATAGTGAGAATACCCTTCATAAATAAAATACAATATACAAGTTATCATAGTGTTCAAAAGACATACTTGAGAGCATCAGGGATCACCATCCTCTTCATCTTATCATAAGGAGGTGGAACACCCTCGTAAACTTTCAAACGAGCAAGAGCAGCCTCTCCACGCTTTGTCTTGTGTGGAATCATCCTTCAAAACAGAAATACACTTAGAACACCAACATGAACTGGTGTTAATCTGTACCAGCAAACAATTAACAAGACAGAAATAAATTACATGAATACAATCTTTAGGATTCTGCAATGATTCATATTCAACAACTAGACAACGCATCAAACAATTTTTTTCCCTATATGTTTTCAATGCACACCTGATGCATTTTCAAACAACTATGCTCAAACACAAAACAGGGTAAAGCATTTATACACAACAGCATACAGTAGAGAAAATCTTGCAGATGGCAATAAGCTCCTCAAATCCTCTAAATCTAATAGATGCATTTGCTTCGCCATTAATCAAATAAAATAGCCCTAAATCCACACATACTTTCCCTTGTTATACAATTGATTCCATAGAAACCTAGAACACTATTGTGAATCCAGTCAGAGAAATCAAGCAGTAGAAAGGAAAAAAAGAGGCAAGACAATAATCTTACCCACGGATTGTTCGCCACAGGATCTTAGAAGGAGCACGGAAATGGATGGGACCATGAGAAGGCTTAGTGTTCATGCGCTTACGCAAGAACCTCATGTACTTCATCTTCTGCCTAACCAAGCCACCGGAGGCGCAAATCTCCTCGCACCTAACAACTACAACCTTCTGGCCGTTCAAAAGCTCCTTGGCAATAATGGATGCGAGCCTACCGAGCATGTGGTGCCTTGCATCGACAACCACTCTCTTAGCGCAGATCCCTGAACCAGACACCATTGTTCTCTCTCTTCTTCTCCTCTCTCACTCTCTCGAGCTCAGCGGCTGTAACGGAAGATATAAGGGCTGGCTCTAGGGTTTTGTAGATGCGAGATCGAGAGGGTAATATATGGGTTCGTGTGTTTGGTTAGGGTTTCGGATTTCAGGCCTGCAATTGTTTGTAGTCCAGCCTCTCTTAATTTGGGCTCTTTGGGCTTTCTAAGTTAACATGCTTGCAGTTATTTATAGGCTTTGATTTGGGCCTTGGAAATTTTGTAGAAAATATACGATACAAATTGTACACAAACTCTTTGTAAGACATTATTGATTTAATTTTAAAAGAAGTATGGCTTAGGCCCGAGTTCCACGGATAGTGTATTTTAATAATAATATTAATATATAAGTAAAATTAAATAATTAATTAAAAAATAATTTTATAATATATCTTTTAACTTATCTTTCTTATATAACGTGACATAATTAATATTAAATATTATCTATTTAATGTTCTACATATAGACAATTAAATAGAATATTAATTCATCAAATTAATTAATATTTTAACGTTAATATTGAATTAACATGTTATTTAATTTATAATTAATTTTTTTTTATTATTTAATTATATAATTTTAAATAAAATAAATAATTTAATGTAATTATTTTATAAAATATATTATTTATTTTTAAAATAAGTTACGTATCATCAATTATTCCAAATACCACGTAGTATCTATTATGCTTTTATGGGGGAGATTTTCCGGTCCATCTGTCAATGAATTGTTGATTGACACCCATTAAACTTTCTCATTCTTGTAAATAAATAATCACTTCATATAGTGTATTATTTCGGAAATGTTGAAAACTAGTTATGACATTTGTTTCGGCCTAATGCATATCTAACTATCTGAACTTATTTTAAAAATTTTATTGCCCTCCTGAACTTTTAAAGGGACCCCGTAGCTCCCTCAACTTTCAAAAAGTGCTTCACTTAACTCCCTGAATGCCAATGTCATATTCTAATTGGGGAGAAAAATATCACAAAAATGACATCTTTGAAAAGTTTAACCTATCAAAAGCTGACACGTGGCACTTAGGGAGAAAAGTGGTGCACTTTTTTAAAGTTGAAGGAGGTCACTTTAAAAGTTTCGGGAGGTAGTAAATTTTTTTAGATAAATTTGAGTAGCAGGATATGCATTAAGCCCATTTCTTTCTAGGGGTGTACATGTATAACTTGTTATAATTTTGGTACAGTTGTGTAACAAGCTTGAGCTTACTTCCGCATTGAAACAATCTATTGTAACATAGATCATGGTAAGCATGTGTGTATTTCACCAACAATAGTACAGTTTTAAAAAGATAATATTCAAAAAAATAAGAAGAGAATGAAATAATAAGAGAGGAAGATGACTCTGGTATAGAATTGTTCAAAGCTCAACTGATCCGCTTTAGTCCAATGTCTGTGTGTCAGATTTGGATAAATATATACTAATATAAGACCGATCCAACCGAAGTATACCAAAGTCCGAACATATAATGAGTTAGACTTAATTTTCATATAAATTTAAATCCAACCGACCCGACCCGAATATATATATTATAAAAAATATATATTTATATATTACTTATTAATTATTAACAAATATATAAATAATTTATATTTGAATAATATGTATAGATGTAATTATTGATGGGCGGGCTAAGCTGGGTTTGGGAGTGAAATTCAAAATCAAGGCCCGAATACTATATACGGGCTGGGTTAGGATTGGACCGAGCAATATTAGTGTCGACCGGATCAAGGCCAACCCGATTCCGGCCTGGCCCGCCTATTGAAGAGGTTTAGGCAAAGAATAATGTATAAAACTTGGGCTCTATTCTTTTCAACTTATTCAGAAAATATTGAATTGAATTGAACTAAACTGAACTACAGTTAAATAAAATTGAAAATACGAAAAATAAATTGATAGATAACTAATAATATAAATAATATATTAAAATATTATTATATTAATAATAATAATGATATATAATACTTTAAATACTATTGTATTATAGTACAATTAATTATTAATTATTGATTAGTGAAACTGAATTGAGCTGAAACTTATCTGAAACTAAACGAAAACTGCGAATGCTGAATTGAATTGAACTAAAATGAATGAATTATAAATTGAAAAGAACATAGCCTTAAACTTACTCTTCCACACATGATATTGAGAAAAAGTAATCAGCACATATATACTCCTCCATCTTTTTAAAATAAGCATTTTAGCCTAAAATTGGACTACTAAAATACTTATCATTTGCACTTTTCTAGGTACTTTTTTCATTGTTCTTTCAATTATGTCCTTAATATTAATGACACTTGGATTAAAAAATTAATACATTAAATTAAGATATAAGGGTAAACTAATATTTTCATTAAGAAGCGTGAAATTTATAGGAAAATAAGTAAAAAATGACGGAGGGAGTACCAATTAATTGGTTTTTTTTCAGAATGTGAGAATAAAATACATAGAACTAATTAATCGGTGATATCAGCATAGAAAAAAATCAAAATAAATTACATCCCAGTAATGACGAACAAATAAAAACTGTGGGCAAGTAAGTAGAATCGGTTGAAATTACGAAATACAAGAAAATCCAGAAAGGGGCCCCAAAAAAACAAAGTGAAGAAAAAGAAAATAATAAAAGAAGAGAAGCATGTGCAGTGTAGAGAAAGAAGCCAAAAAGAATTAACTTGGTAATTGGCTCTCTTGTATTTACTCATGTGAATTGCTCTTGAAATTTGCAAATAAATAAGAGTATATTCTTTTTTTTCTTTTTTCACATATCCGACTACCTATATATTTAATTTGGGCCGCGCATTTAACTGTAGTAGACGAGTCTCTTAATAAAGATTTTTTACATTTATTAAGATTTGAACTTAAAAACTTACTTAAATGATACTAAGTCGCTTACTATTTGGACTAACCCTTATTGATATATTCTTTCTTTATTTCTTTATTCATAGTTATCCATTTTATTTCATATATGTCGTCGCTCCTACATGCATTGGTTTGGTTTTTCTTCTCTTCCTTTTCTTTTCTTGACTAAAAATAATTGCATGCATTGGTCCATAACTCAGAGAATATATGTAAGCATAGCTACAAAATGGACTTATTTTGAAAGCATGCAACACACTTTCTATACATGTCAAGTGTTTGGAAGCTTTTTAGTATACAAGCGACAACTTATTTACGCTTTTAAGCATAAAGAACATTCATGTGAGTTTCAGGGTGGTGATACGGGTTGAGTGTCACTGGCTTCACTTTAATCACTGAAAATTGAAAAATATATATATTATTTTCAGTGTTCCACCTCTGACAACGAATATGACATAGGAAAAAGGTTGCGAGACCGTGTAAAAATGTTTCACGTCATTTATTAGCACATTGACACCTTGATGAGATTTGTGTCAAAATACATTAGGAAAAAAATGAACGGCTAAATTGAAGTCATTTTTATGGGTTTTTTTTACAAGCAAGTCTTTTTTTATGAGTTATTCCATAATTATCAGTAGTTTTGAAGGCACCATTCTATCATTCTTTAAATTACAATTTTCTACTAACTTAGCAGTACCTGAAATAAAAATCAACTCTTCCAAAATTAAGTATGATAAAATTAAATTTTCTTTTCATAATACATTTTTCTATATAATGGTCAGCTTTGATAAGGATGCATTTTAACTAACTTCAAAACAAAGGCTGTCATAATTGGCTGGATGTGCCTTGTACCTAGACCTCACAGCCGGGAGCCCAGTCCGAGCCCGCTCTAATAGGCTATTACACTCATTCTTCTACAAAGTCCAGCATGAATTCAAGTCTGCTAAAGTTTGAAATTTTGGATCAGATTTAATTTTTACACAAATACTCAAGCCCAGCCAGAGCTTGGCCCAACGATCAATTTATATATAGTATATATAATATTAATTAAAGTTTATTAGCCACTGGTTAACAGTGGCAAGACTAATCCTAAATCAAATGAGTTAAACTTTAAATAACATTAAATATAAAACATGGTTTTGGTCCTCCTAGTAGCTACTGTATCTATTCTTTCCTTCTTATTTTCTTTTAACTCTATGCAATAACTTCAAACTTATTTTTTTCTATTTCCAAATTTGCAGTGAAATTGTTTTTTACTTGACTCTTAAAACCGTTCAATTTAGCTATTTTTACTTTTAAATTTGTTTTTTTCTTTTATTAAGTCCATTCAAAAACTTAAAAAAATATTATTCATGGGCCGTGAGCCGGATTTGAGAATGATCTCCTAAATCCGAGCTCGAAGTTTTAAAGTGTAGGCCGGACCGGGCTTAAGCTAATTATTTTAGTAAAAGCCCGACAAAGTTTGGCCCGTCCGATGAATAAGTCTACTTGTACCTTCCTTTTCTATCAGTGTAATTTAACGGTGAATGATATGGTGACTTTATTTTTGTAGTGTAAAAGTTACTTTACCTTTTATCACCATGATAAAATTTAATCTAATAGTGATAGTGACAAAGTAATAAAAAAATAAAGTCACTGTAGAATATATCTTATAACCTATTAGAATTACTATAACTCTACAACTTCACAACGCTAACAAATTTCGAGAACTCCAATGCCGGACCATTCTCCACTTACAGTAACCAAATTGAAATCAAAAGCTTTTCAATTGAAATTGCTCATCCGTATGGATCGTACCTAATTTTCTATATATATAAATTAGTATAAATTAAAGTATTTGTCAACCCGACAAATACAGGCTCCACACCCTTAATTGCACATAAAAAGTACGTAGCATCACACAAGCATTAATTAATTTCTATGCATTGACTCAGATAGAGACCAAAAACCCTACATGATACATATATAAACACATTTTACATGGTATTACACGAGTATAGGGCAATTGGAGAGTGACCAAAGTTGTTGGGGGAGATACAGTAGAATATTTGGATAAATCTGAAGTCGTGACGAATACTTTCAGATTGAAACTTATTTGGAGGTTCTATCAAATAATTCAACCTGATAAAATCAGAAAAAATAAGAACTTAGAACGAGAAAATGTTGTGAATCAAATGAACCGTGAATGTCTACATATCTTTGCCGATATAGAAAACTACAAATAACTGTCCAAGATTAACTGTTTTTGCAGTTATTTTTGTCCAATTGCAATTAATTACTGCAGATAACCGCAATCCAAATATCCTGATATAGCCTTAACAAACGTGCACTCGGCACTTTTCCGACTCGTTCGATGAAATATTACGATGACATTAGTCAACTACTTGATCCAATTGCACCAGCTAACAAAAGTATCCAAACCAGAAAAAATCTAACAAATGTGGTAAAAGGAAATTACTATAAATGGTAAATTAAGAAAAAACAAGGCAATTACATGTCTGGTTTGGTACCAATCAAGGTTGGTCCAAGAGGTAAGCGGATTGATATCGCTTAAACAAGGTCTTTAGTTCGAGTCCCACTGAATGCAGAAAATCCTTATTGGGAGACTCACCCACCACAGCCAGGTACGCTACCCGGGTCGATTCTGGATGTAATCGAAGCAAAGCTCCGGTGTACCAGACATGAAAAAAAAGTCTGGTTTAGTTTTGGAGACGGTGATAAACTGATAATGTCTGAATTTGAAGATGGGCAAATCCAAATATCCAAAAGGGACTCATAATAGAAAAATGTGGGTGCAGTGCAGCCTAATACAACCAAAGTTTGATTCCTGACAAGTCAACAAAGTACTGGACTCGTTGACTTTTTTGGCTCACCTCATAATATGTGCTAAGTTCTATTATTTCCAAACAAAATATTATTGCAGAAACTGTCTATCTCACCTTCTTCCCCACATGGACATGTATGTTTGTGACTATTATTGAGATAGAAATGGGTCACATACTCCATCTCCATATACTACATTTATTACATACCATAGTCAACCATAGTATGATATCAACTCTATTATAAAACTCATTTTTTCCCAACAAATATAATAACAAACTTGTAACTCACATTTTTACATTGATTCAAAGATATTAAATCCAAATTGTTTATTAAGTAATTTCCTTTGATCAGGAGTATCTTAGGCCACTCAACCAATTTCAGTTGCTTAACTTTAATTTAAATGCTATTTTGCTCCTGAATGCCACGTGTCAACTTCTGGTTGGTTTGACTTTTCAAAGATATTATTTTTTAAGATTTTCCCTCTCCAATCAAAAGCTGACACGTGGCATTTAGGGAGCAAAGTGGTGCACTTTTTGAAAGTTGAGGTAGCTACGGGGACATTTTCAAAGTTTAGGGAGGCAACAAGATTTTTGGGCCAAATTGAGATTGCTCTTGATGCATTAGGCCTTAATAAAATTATATCAAATTTGCTTCAAAAGCATATAACTATGACAATAATTCTTAAATGACATAATTGTTATTGTTAAATGACATAATTCTTTTTATTGCTGCAAAAAAAACTATGAATGTCCCTCAACTTGGCACTAAGCCCTATGTGTTATCCTCCTAGGTTACACATTTCTCCCTAAATTTAGCAAACTTGTTTGCCCTTTGAATGCCACATGTCAGTTTTTATTGTTTAACTTTTTAAATATGTTATTTTTCTGATATTTCTCTCTTCAACCAGAAGCTGACACGCATCATTGAGAGTAAAAACAGATGCACTTTGCATGTTAAGGAGTCAGTTGGAACTTTCAAAAGTTCAGGGCATCGCATGAACGCTTAGTGCCATGTTAGGGGGACAACCTATGTATTTGGCCTAAAATACTTTAACGCCATAACTAGTCACATATACACCTTATTAAAAAAATCTTAACACTAATTACTTTTTATGGAGTAATATGCATCATTTATTCATTAGTATATGTTGCATTTATTTAATTTATAAAATTATTACACATTAAGGTGTTATTATTACAGACGGGGATAAATTATGTCGTCCCCAAATTGGTGTAAAAGTCTTTTCATTTATACTTTGACATGTATCATATTTGTAGGAAAGAGAAATTGAAAAAGAATAAAATAATTATAAAAAGTAGACACATGACAATAATTGAGTGGGAGACATAAAAGGGGACACCAATTTAGGGACAACGGATTTGAATCTGGAGGGAGGTATCACGTTTAAACTTCAAATCCGATAGTTTGGAAATTGCTTGACATATATACTAGTCTATACCATTAAAAAAATAATGGATACGGGATATTCCAAACTAAGGTAAAAAATTAAAAAATGATTCTTTAAAGTAATTTTAGAGTAAAGTTAGACAGAGATAAAAAAAAAAGTGATAGTAGAATTTTGTTGCGAGTTATGCAATCAATTTTAGTCATTCCAAATGTGATGAATAGTTGGATATTGCTCAGATGCCTACAAAAAATTATTTTTAAACTCTAAAGTATCCTAATAGCAAAAAAAAATGACATGTAAGAAGAATAAGAAAAAAGTAATGCAACAACATCAAGAAACGGCTAAGAAGATAATGAAGGATATACATTAAAAAAAGAAGAGGAGAAGAAAGGGATCAGAGAAACGGAAGAACTGGCCTAACAATATCTCACTGTAATGCATTGTTCCTTTGAAGTAAAACAATAATCAGAAAATATAATAAAAAGTAATGATCATCAGAAAGATCCATATCGGGATCAATGACAAGTACAGAAGAAACAGCTCATCTCTTTTGTCCATTTTAGCCCAAATCACATGCTACTGTTTGCATGAATGAAACTGAATATCTGTTGAACTGAGCTCGCTATATCTTCTGCTGTTAATCCACTCTCACTCCCAATCTGATCATCCATAACATCAAATTAATTAAACACAATCTAACACTTCATTAATTAAATTTATGTCAGTATGGTTGAAAATGGTAAACTTGTATATTTCAGTCAATCTCAAACATCCATTGAGTTTTAATAGATGACCGAGATTTTGACAGTGTGATTAAATCTCGGCTACCGCAATGTACAACTTTACCATTTTTTAACTTTAGAGAATCCAGATGCATAATCTATGTACCTTAACGTTGAAAGAATAAAGAACTGTCTGTTCAATTGTTGTTATATTGGTGTGAAGAATATTAAGCTGCAAATCTTCAAGTCCGGCGATGGTTTTAATCAGCTGGCCGGGCCTTCTCCGGGAGAGAATTTTGATAATAGCGTCAAACCCTAAAACCTTTACCTCCACATCAGCCAAACACGATTTTTTTTCTGCAGTTTCTTCTTGGATTCCAGCTTCGAAATTCATTTGATCAGTACCGACGAAAAATGGTGCTTGATTCTGCTGAATCGCCGCTAATGGTGTCGAGTCTCCCCCCATTGTTCTAGAAGCTTCCCCGTAAAGTCTTCGTCTTTTTTGTGATTCTAAGCATTGAAGGAGTTGCTCTAATTCCCTCACAAACTCGATCGCTCCGCCTATTATCGAAGCTTGATCTCCCTGAAAAAGTACTAGAAGGTTAGAGAATAAATGAATTGAATTGAATTTATCGAAAATAGAGGAAATTTAGCATTTTATGGCGATTAAATTTATATTCAGTGACAAAAAAACAAGTTTTAGCGACAAAATAACATGTTTTGCGTTGTTGAAGCTGCGTTGCTAAATTTCTTGTAGTTTGATAAAGATATACCCTTTGAACGTAAGAGCCAGGCATAAGAGAGCGAAGAACACGAAGATGTTCATTCATTTGTTTTCTTCGATTTCTTTCGACAGCGATATGGGTCATCCTTTGGCTTTCAACCTCTTCACTTGTCTTAACAGCTCTTGGTCTTTTTCTCTTGTTCTTGGCTTCAGGCAAAGGATTATTACTGTTCTTGTTTTGGACATGATCTTGATGATGTCCGAGAAACTGAAGTTGCACTGAAGTATCAGAAACCCTAGCTTCTTCTTTCTGTTCATCAGATCCAACCATGTTTAACTCCTCATTTTCTCCACCCAATTGAGGAAACTGACTATTATTATCTTCTCTTTTATCATTCAAAACAGGAAATTTCAAGAAATAAACCGGGTCGATTCCAGTTTCCTGATCAAGCTTGGTTTGATTCAAGGCCAACTTAGGCCCGTAATCAGCAAACTGCATGACATCTGCAAAACTCAGTTTATCAAGAGAAGTAGAAGTACAAAACCCAGATGAAATCTGTTGTTGCTGATTATTATTCAGCATATAATCAACAATCCCACAGTTGTTGTTGTTATTGTTGTTTTCGCCGGAAGATTCCCCGATTTGAGGCTTGAACTGGTGGTCTAGAGAGTAGTCGAGCCCAGTAAAAGCTCCCTGCAACAAAGTGTGCTCATAATCTGAGCAATACAACATTTTGCAAAACGAAAAAAAGATAGTAAGTAAAAGGTTAGAACTATAAAGATACCGAGTAGTTGTCTTCTTCTTTATCCATATATATCTATATATGATGAGTTTATAGCCCTAAAGTTATTAAATTTCCAAATGGGTCCTCCTGATAAAGAAAGTAAAGTCATAAAATCTTGTTAATTCACAGATAAAATTGGTAAAAAATATAAGAAAGTGAGGTTAAGTAAGTACTTACAAGATATAATTAAAAGGAAACTTTTAGTTGCATGAAAATCAGAGAAAAAAAAAAGAGAGAGACAGACAAAAGAAGAAGAAGACAAGAATGGAATTAAAAGAGTGACGTTAGAACAACAAGAGAACTAAGAAGAAGATGATTGAAATATTTGTGTAATGTAATAGACGAATTGGGTCAAGATTTTGCCTGAAAGAAGAGGGCTTTGACTTTGTATTGAGGGTGGAGCCTGTGTGAGATTGATATTAATTAATGTGGACATCATATATATCATATGCTTTCACCTTGCTTTAATTTTCACCTCTTCTTTATTAATATATGTCACAAGCAAAAATAGCAAAAAGGCTCTTTTACCACCACTTTTCATGAACTTAATTAAAGATATCCAACCTTGCGCTAATTTTAGAAATTTCAACTTTCAAACTTTGAAATTTATTTTATTTTACTTTGTGGGTACTCATGAACTTTCGCAATATCTTTTTTTTCAACATTTTTAAGTGTGATTATACATGTTAAACCATAGATTTTAGCCGTTTCGAATATCAAAAGCTATTAGGATAGTAAAAAATTTAACAATGAAATGTGAAAACAAATATAAATAGTAACAGTTTATTCAAATTAGACCTGTTTGTCGGACGAGCCGGGACTCGTCGGGCTTTTAACAAAAGAAAATTAACTCAAGCTCGGACTAAGCCCATGATTTAGAGCTTCGGGCTTGGGCCGTGCTTACTAAGCATTTTCAAGTCTAGCTCATGGCCCACTGAATAATTTTTTTCTTATAATATTTTGTAAAGTAAATTGAAAAAAATTACAACTTCTATATAAAAATGTTTAAATTTTGCACATGGTTAAATTTTTTAGTAAAATTCTTTTATATATAGTTAAAGATTTAGTAAGTTAAAACATAAAAATCTATAAAATTCTATTAAATATAATATAAAAATATAAAACAAATATATTTTTTTGTTCGTTGGGTCGGGCTCGGACTAGGCTTGGGTATTTATATAAAAATCAAGCCTGACCCATAGAACTTCGGACTCGAGTGCAGGCCAGACTTTATAATAAAATAAGTGTCCAATCCGATCCATTTGAGTGGGCTCAGGCCGGACCCAATGGGTACCCGAGCCGTGAACATGTCTAATTCAAATAGACTCTTAATGGGCATATTGATTATTTGCATGTGACCTCTATAGCGGCTTCTTCTCATGTGATTCTTCTAATTTTGCAGCTAAGTTTGGATAACTAATTTTCCTTCTTCAGACAATGCTACTCTTGAAAAGAGATTTTTCAGACTTTAGATATTTATTTTTTTAATTCAAGAACTGTCTTTCAAATAAGTTCATTGAGGGAGGTCACATTCTCTTGGATTTAAAATTAACTCAGTTCAACTCTGCATAGGCAATTAGGCAAAATTTACACTAACATAAATTCGTTTCTCATAAAATCAAAAAACAGGGCCTGAGTTGTAACTATAATCTGTATTGAAATAGCATTCTTTAAATTCAAATATACTTCAATACAATGTTGATTTCATACTGTAAAGATACAAATTGCACTCTCATAACCATACTATATTTACAACAAACTTCTTCGGTAATCATATATCTAAGACCAATAGCCTGAGCAATGTAAACCAAATCTTAGTATATGCAGCAAAATTTAATCAACCTAAGGCTTACAGTTATAACTAATCAACTAAGTTGCACGAAAACTGAAACTGAAAACGCCTGAATCTATGTGAGTTTAGAATTCTTCAACAAAAATGAAACGTCAGTGTATAGAAATTTCCCTATTAACTACTCTATATCCAGATGGATCTATTTAAGAAAAAAGAAAGCATTTTGACAGAAGAAAACAGTCACTTGTACTAACTACTCTATGGAATATTTACAACTTAATCCAAAATTTATCAAACAGTTAAGGGGCTGCTTTGCCTAAATGTCGAGTGAATACCTTCTTATGGTCAATCTGTATACCCTAATCACGAGGTGTACTCGAAAGGGCTAAGGTTCGGGTTCCTCGTCAACAGAAATATGAGGATCAGAACTCTGTTGACCGCTGTCTGAGCCACCAACAGGCAATGCTGTAGATATAGGTGCATCTGTAAGAGAAAAAACCTCTGATTTGGACGGGAAATTGTCCTTCAGTAGGACGAAACCTGAATATAAATCATTCACTGGAAGGTATCTGCTATTTTCGCTAAAATGGATCAATTTCTCCTGGCCAGGAACTACTCTTGCCTGGTTGGTCAAAATTTCAGCAGACCTGATTTCCTCATGGGTGGCCTATCAATAACCTATTTAACACATGAAATTAGTTAGCAATATAACTAAACAAACACTTGGACCTATTTAAGTAATTTGAAATTTCATGTTTACCGGCATGGAATTTCCATCTTTCTCACTGGATGATCTCTCTTTTCCAGTGCTTGTTTCTGTCTTTTCGGCATTACCTTTCGGTTCTGCTTTGGCCTTAGCTTTGGGCTTTGCTGATACAGACAGAACTGCAGTTGAAAGTTTCACAGCAGAAGTAGCGGTGGGTTCAGTGATTGGCTGTGGATCCTCGAATAGAGAGGGTATGGATCGGGATATGAACAAAAATTTCGGGACTTTCAGGTCATAGGTCAAACCAATAAAAGCTGTGGGTGAGAATGCTAAGCTTATGAAATAAATGAGAGGATGCCAATACCGATACTGACTAAAAACAGCTAGTCCAACTACTGCAGTGATTTTATCATGTTTCGTTTTAGAGACCAACGGCATCTAGTATTCCAAAAGCCCATCTTGCTCAGCTTATCTACACGTCTATCGATAATTGTTTTTACCAGTTGCCGTCTATAATAGGAGGGACAATGGAATCAATTTATTGGTATCTTGTAAGTAAACCAATGAAAAGGATATCAAAAAACCTAGAAAGTACCTGAACGTTCGAAAACGAGAATCTCTGGCCGTATTCATCTGCATTATGACCATGGCCATGGCAATAAGGGCACCTTATGGAACAAAGCCTACAGCATCTGAAGTTAGAGGTTCGAGCAACGATATAGCCTCACTTAAGCCAGTGCCTGCACAAGATATGCTCACTGCAAGAGCTGCTCCCTAGTGTACATGTGGGTTATAGGACTCGGAAAGCTAGGAGACCATTCGAGGAGTCTGCAATGGCATGGTTCCATGAGATTTAAAAGTATAAACTAAGCAATCATAGTTGTTAGAGGCACAAGGCGCACTGAGGCGCAAAGGGGCCATGTGCACTCGAATGCGAGTTGCATGCCCGAGGTACGCTAAGCACAAAAAATTTGCAAACCAAAATTCTTGAAAAGTAAAGTTAAATGCAATAACAATACTAAAAAAGAACTAAGAGAATTGTTAGATGTACATATTTATGTAAAATTACGTATTTGAGTAAGTCAAAATCCTAAAAAATAAAAGTGTCCCTTAGGCGAGCGGCCGGGGCGCACACTTCAGGGACACCATCTCGCCTGCAGTATGGCGAGGCACCGAGGGTCGCGCCTTCATGAGGCACGCCTTTGACAACTATGTATACAACGGTTACTTAGTTCAATATTTGAAGAAAAGAGAAGAAAGCAAATGGTGACAAGAGAAGGATAATATCCAAAGAACAATAGAGAATATCAAATAAGGGTTTAAGACATTCGATTCAAGCAAAAATTATGAGTACAAGAGCACCATTAGGAACACTCACAGAACCATGGACTAAAGAGAGTGAAAGGAAGAGGCAAGAAATTAACGAGCTGTTGTGGATCAGAGTAAAGGAGAAATCCAAGAGCAAGAACAACAGTCCTTCTGACATCATCGCTCACATTTGATACAACAAAGTGAAGAAGCTTTCGGATGGCCTTTGTTAGAAAATTCCGATAGAATGAAGCCTGGATAATTCTGAAGTCTTGACAAACACTTTTAGATTAAATCTTATTTGGCGGTTCTACCAAATAGATCAATCGATAAAATTAGAAATGACAAGAACTTAGAATGAATTTTTGTTGTGAAGAAAGTGAACCAGATTGCAGCCAAAAATTACAAAAAGTGTTGCCAGTGCCAAGTTTTTATAAGTCTGAAACGAGTAGTTGCAACACTTCAACACAGAAGGCTTGCGAAAAGTCATGTTTGTTCGACCAGTCGCAACTATTCAATACAGAAGCGTTACTAAAAGCCGTGTCCCTTCGAGCAATTGCAACAGTATCAAAACCGTAGTGTTGCTAAAGGTAGCTCTCGGACCTTCGTAAGCTACGTATCGTGATAGAGCTCGAACATACGTGCACTCCGCACTCTCCTGACTTCTTCGATGATATATTACGATCGCATTGATCTACTAGTTGATCCAATTACGCTAAAATACCAACAGCCTTGCTGTTTGCCTTTCCCCTGTAGGCCAATGCCAATGCATAGATGCCACCATAACGAATAATAGAATCCTCGTCACCAGTCATCTGCTCAATTAGTGTGTCTGCTTCTTCTTCTCTTCCATAAACTGTGAGGGCTATCCCAAAGGCCAACCCCCTGCAGTATACATCTCCTGGCAACGATACTCTCTCCTGTTTATGAAAGCATGAGAAACATTGATGAAATATGATATAGTTTTATTGAAATTATTGCTCCTCATTATTGCTTCCTTAAGCTTGTCAAGTCACCTACATTCAATTGCTATTCCCATAGCTTGCTCGTATTCTTTATCCATGATACACCTATATGAAGGAACATTTAGTTTATGAAATGTAGAGAGCGGAAAAATATCAATTAAAGAGGTCTGGAGCATCCATACTTATCCAGCGCACTCTCGACAATAGCCTTCAACCTAGGGTCCACCTCTGCCGCTCCAGCCTTTGATTCATATGCCTTCCAATTTAGACTAGCATACTCGTCTATAGCCTTAGCTGAAAGGTTATGTAACACACAAAAAATGAAAGTAAAAAAATTAAATCAGTTATCCATTATCATTAAGTATGCAGGGTGATAATAATGCTTACCAACAAGAGTATGAATATAAGCGGAATCCTCGGAAACATCAAAAAGAGAGCTAGCTTTAAGGGCATATGATAAGGAGGTCATTCAAATCACTTAAATAACAGAAAACCTGAATGGGAAAGAAAGACATTAAATTTCACTCAAATAAAATCAAAAAATAAAAAAAATAAAAAAATATATCAACGAGTGCCTCACTTCCTATACATAAAAACTTATGTATAGCAGGTACGTTTAGCTTGAGCTTATGTGTAGCACATCATAACACATGATTTCTCACGCCTTGTTCAAGAAAACTCAATGAAATGGCATATATTGAACTCCGTAAGTATTAGCTTGTGAATGGAACAGTGAAAATTAATGACACTTTAGCATGATTATAAGATTTCAACAACTGATACTACAAACTTGAAGACCAAATAGCATGTTTGGAAATGAGAAAGACACTTGCTTTTGGTAGTAAATTAAGGAGGTTCTTCCATTTTTTTCCCTATGTTCTTATGAAGAAACACGTGGGAAAAGGAAAACCAGTAGTTATGAAAGACATTAAGTTATAACCTTGGAAACAACCAGAGCAGCAAGTTGTCGATGATGTTGATCGAACTCCTCATCTTCATATAAACTCTCTCTATATAACAAAAAATAGTCAGGAGAACCTAGGAGGGGGACAAAGACTGCTCATGAATAATAAATTATTTAGTTGTGCTAAACAGAAGCAATCAGCCGAAATTTGTAATATGCATAAAATAAGCATAAAATATGAAATCCAATGTACTCCATATAAATTTAGGTACAAGAGCACCAAACCCCACAAATAACTGCCATATATCGCCACCCCTGTAACCAATGTAAACCAACACCTTTCTTTGAAACTTTTTACTCAAGAACGCACATTTATGAATACAATTACCATAATGTACCATGAACAAACATGGATTGGATAGTTCAAGGTATCAAGAATCATATAATAAGCCATTATTATGAAGGAATACAGTTAAACTATACAAATTTTAAGGGAAAACGTCATCCACTCGGTAAGCATCAAACATAACTAAAACCCTAAACCCATTCAATCGAATTTCTTGAGTGAAGAACGAACTTGCAGTCCTTAAAAATAGCAACAAGAAACGTCAAATCAAATACAAAAAAATAAATAAAATAAGTAGAACATAGGGAAGGGAAAAGAATTACAAGAGTGGGACGCTAGTGGAAATTTCAGGCCAAAAGTGACTAACGAATCGATTGAGATTAGAGAGAGCATGTTGTTTGAGGAGCGGATGAGTCTCATTTAACATCGCAAGTATAGAACGGACGGAGCTTAACATCATTGTTGCGGTAATTGTGATTGACTGAGAAATGAAATGCACAAGGCGGTGAACTTGGTTTCAAGGAAGAAGCAAAAGCAAGCTCAAAAGACGAGTAACTGCCAAATCAGTTTTTTTGTACAGTTATATTGATCTTCTACCAACAAGGTGTAAGGCGGCTGAATAAGTTGGAGGGGAACAATGTTTAAATCCCATTAAATACACTTGTTGGGAGGGGTGAGGAGCCTTAACTGTTACTAAGTCCCGAACAAGATTATCTCAATGAAGATACTTATAATTATTACAAAGAAAGTTGTACTGATATTCTAAGGCTATGCTTGGGAGCAAGTTTTCGAAGAATCATAAAGTAAAGAATGTACAGGAAAAGAAAGTAAGGGATGAAATGTTAAAAGAATGATGTAATTTTAAAATTTTTGTGTTTCAGAAGAGTGGATGGATTTTTAAAGGAACTTAGAGGTTAAATTACATATGTATCCTTCTACTTTGAATAGATATAAAAGAAAGTTGCGATATGTTTGGCAAAATTAAATAAAAGGAAGGGTAAAGGTGGAAACTAAAATAGCTTCCCCTCAAATTCGACCAAATTGGTGGGATGCTAAAATGGGGGCTTGATCGTAACAGAGGAGAAAGTGGTTCCCCTCACATCCTTTCTCATATTCAAAATTCTTCATTCCAAGCGCCGAATTTCAGATACTTTCAGTTACAATCCATTGCAATTCTCCCTCCTAACCAGAGCCTAAGGAATTTTAAAGTGGTCAAATGCGTTCTCACCTTACAATTAACAACTTTTGCCTTAGTGTAAATTTATAACTATTTATAGCTGAACTGAACTGAAGTGGATTAAACTAAACTTAATTGAACTGGTCTGAATTGAATTGCAGTCCAAGAGAAGATGGCCCAAATCACCTCAAACTTTTAAAATTCTAATTAACTTTGATAAAATCGTACTATTTTGCTAATTATCGTCACGTGTTGGTTCATGGTTAATCTGACTTTCTAAAATTACATTCTTTTTTATTTATTTTTCATTCAAAAGCTGACATGTGGCGTCGAAGGAAAAAAACGGTCTCACTTTCACAAGGTCATTCTTGAGTATGGGCGAGAGGGGCGACCGCCCCGGGCTCCGTTATTATAGGGGTCCTCTTAGTTATTTTATAATTTTTTCAGATTATTTAATTAAAAATAAAAATTTCTTAATTATAGAATTTCATAAGCTATGTGTTCATCGACTAGAATTTTAAAAATTTTATTTATAAAGAGGGATCAAATTTCTTATCTCTATTATAGGCCTACAACAAGTTAGAAACGGGCATGGATCCTTCACCTGTAAATAATCATCCTTCTATATACTTCATATTTATTTTTAAATTTCATTTGGGTGGTGAACATATAGATTCTAATGTTATTCTTTAATGCTATGGAGTAGAATTCGACGTTTTCATTTTATATTTCATTAAGTGAAATAATAAATACGAATTTACATATTATAATTTTAAACATTTTACTTTTAAAAAGGACCCCGATCTCTCATCTCGTCCGTAGGCCCCTAATATAATAGGAGCAAGCCTGCACTTTCACGGTATTTATTGAGGCTATTCGGCCTATGAAAGTTGAGGATGTCATAAATTATAACATTTGAAGTCTAGTAAACTTATTTTTTCAGAAACTTCAAGATTTCAATATGAAATTCTAGATATTTTTAATTATTTTATAAAATAATCAATTCTCCACTGTGGAACTGGATCAATAGTGGAAATGAATGAACGGTACCTTCTCTTATATAACAAAAATAGTTTCGAAGTTATTATATTGCATGCATGATTAAATAAGAACGAAATAAATAACAATGGAAGTAAATAATTACTTAATTATTAAAAACTAATTTATAGTTATACATGTACGGCTATAAATGAGATGCACTGTTTATAAAAATTTAGTTGCCTCGATAAGAGCTCGATTTAACTGGACTCGATTTATAAATGAACAGTTCGAACATGATGTTGGGCTCGAATTATAAATCAGCTGAACATGAATAAGTTCTAACTCGGCACAAAAACTCGTGAATAAACTTGATTAGAGGCTCGTGAATAAATTCATAAACATGCTCAATAAAAAATTCATAAACTAACTCAATAATAATTTAGACATAATAAAATATTTATAAAATAATAATAAAGTATATTTTTTAAAATATTTAGTGAACTAATTTATATTTATAATATAAACATAAAATCCATGTTCGACATATATTAATAATATTTATTGGCTTATTTTATACCCAATAACTTACTTTTTCAAGGACCACTTTTGCAGTCCATCAATACACATATTTCTATTGTAATTTCTAACATTAATATACATCACTCCTCTATCTGCATATCATAGCTTGCGCAGTGAATTGTAATATTTTAAAAAGCGTTATACGTTAGTTGGATGATTAAGGCTTTAAAATATTTAGACGGGGTTTAGGTGGAATTTAAATGGATTTATATTTTTTACTTTTTAAATATTTTTAATATATAAAAATATAATTTTAGTTAAAAAATAAATTATAATAATATAAAATATAAATAACATAATTTAAACAATAGTTTAAAAATAGTGGTTTGAAAAATCCCTCCTGGGTGTCACTTAGACAGCCGTCTAGGCCGATTTTTAAAACAAAAACCCCGCCTAGAACTGGCTAAATCGGTCAACCGTCTAGGACCGCCTGACTACCTAAAATCACGGCGGTGTTATGAAAATTACCGCCTAGCCCGATTTTTAAAACACTGATGTATTGCAAATTTAGCAATTATGATAACTTTATGAGTAAACTTAAAAAACATACTTTTTCTCTGTCAGAACTGGTTTAAAGGAAGTCCGTACTTTAAAATGTTAGCAAAAAATATACCTCTTATAGAATTTTTTTAAAAGGAAGTACGTGATTTAAAGCGTTAGAAAAAACGAGTCGGAACTGACTTGGTAAAGGATAATTTTGAAAACTCAAATTTTGACCACTAAAAGGCCAAAAAGACCAGGTCAATGCTTTACTCTTTCTCCCCAAATGAATTATCGTCAAATTCAAGCCCAATTTATGGTCAAACTCATTCACTTCCATGAATTCTCAACCTAATTCTTCAATTTCTTCTCGTAAATTTTCCACTGAAATGATTTAAGTGATTTATTGTTGTATGCCACTGAAATGATTCTCATATACCCCATTGTCACAATAATTATCTCATCCCTAAAAGAATTGCAGCATCCTTTTCCTGAGGATTTAACTTAATACCAGTCTAATATCCGTGATAGCTTATGCATGACAATTAGTGGGCATGGAGCTGAACAAAGTCATCAACAGGGTATAACATAATTAAACGGACACTCCATGTAGGATGGACACTTCATGAACACTCTATAAACACGCCTTGGACACTCCACGTAAAAGTTAATGAAACTCCTTCGTGGAAATGTGTGACAAAAATAGAAAAAAGTAGTGGGGTGAGGTAATATGACATTTAATTGCAACAATGTGGGTACGAATAAGGGTCATGCATTAGAGTTAAAGCACATTTATTGCATGTAGCTGGTTTAGGTATTAACATGTACAATAAAATCACAGGAAATGACATAGCAACTACTTCAGATTTTTTTTTGTTGTTTTGTAATTTGATCAAATGACGGGATAATATGGATTTTATTATATATGAATATTTATGTTTGACAATTTATGTCAATTGTTGTGTCTCAATCATGTCCAAATGCATATTTTTTCAAATTGCCGTTTCCGCATGTTTTCCGTGTCGTGTCGGACACTCGGGGTGTGTCCATGCTACCCAATTGGTAATCATATATCTAAGACCAATAGCGTGAGCAATGTAAACCAAATCTCAGTATATGACCTTCAACAGAGTAGTCATATTCACATAACCGACCAACCTAAGGCTTACAGTTATAACAAATCAACTATGTTGCACAAAAACTGAAACTAAAACAATCACTTGTACTACTCTATGGAATATTTACATTTACAACCTAATCCAAAATCATCAAACAGTTAAGGGGCTGCTTTGGCAAAATGTCGAGGGAATACCTTCTTATGGGCAATCTGTATACCCTAATCACGAGGTGCACTCGAAAGGGCTAAGGGCTCGGGTTCCTCGTCAACAGAACTATGAGAATCAAAACTCTGTTGACCATTAGGTATGTTGGAATTAAAACACTCAAATGAACAACTTTTATTAAATTCAAAGATATTTCAAGAACACTCTCACTCAAAATACAAAACTACAACTCACTCTTTACTTCTTTTCTCTCTAAAGAAGTTCTTATTTTTTTGTTGATGAAAAACAACTAAACAACTCACCTATTTATAGGTGAATTATACAACTTCCAACTACCACAATTGATAACTACAACTCTTAACTAAGATAATTACTCACTACCACCTCCAACTAATACAATTAATAGTCAACTTATTTAGTTAATTTAATGGCCTCCAAATTGGTTGTAGTTAATAGCCTCCAATTTGGTTATCCCACACAAAAATCTACATACTTAAAATACCTAAATAAATGTACTACATTTTGGATTTGTGGGCTTGGACTCCAATTGATTGGATTTGGATTTCCATTGATATGGATCAAGTTTATAATCCAACACCCCCCTTTAAACTTGATCTTGTCATTCCAAGTGAGCTTCTCAATCTGATGTAGTTTTCGCTTGTGAGCGGCTTAGTGAAGATATCCGCAATTTGATCTTGTGTCTTCACGTATTCAACTTGTACTTCCTTTCTTGCAACACACTCTCTCTTATGTAATGGTAGCGGATGTCGATGTGTTTGCTTTGATCATAGAATACAGGATTCTTTCCTAAGGCAATGGCTGACTTGTTGTCAACACGGATCTCAGTCGGCTCCTCTTGCATTAACCCAATCTCCTTCAATAAATTTCTACGCCAAATTGCATGACAGATGCACGAGATTGCTGCAACATATTCAGCTTCACATGTAGACAAAGTTACAATCGATTGTTTCTTTGACATCCATGTGAAAGCAGTGTCTCCCATAAAAAACACGAATCCACTAGTGCTTCTTCGGTTATCTACGTCTCCACCCCAATCGCTATCGCTATATCCAACAAGCTTGTAATCATTAGATATCAAATAAAACAAGCCAAAGTCGGTTGTACCTTTCAAATAGCGAAGAATTATCTTCGCGGCTTTGAAATGGGTGGTTGTTGGTGATTCCATATAGCGGCTTACTAATCCGACTGCATGAAGGATATTTGGCCTCGTGCATGTAAGATAGCGTAGACTTCCAACCAAACTTTTGAAAAATGTTAGATCTACACTTTCCCCTTCTTCATGTTTGGACATCTTGATCCCGTACTCCACCGGTGTGCTTATCGGCTTGCAGTTATCCATCTTGAACATTTTCAAGATCTCCTTTGCATAGCTTTCTTGTGAAATTAAAATTCCATCCATTTGTTGCTTTACTTCTATGCCAAGGTAATACGCCATGAGCCCCATGTCTGTCATCTCGAACTCCTTCGTCATCACTTTTTTGAATTCATCGAACATTCTTTGATTGCTTCCAGTGAAGATCAAATCATCCACGTAGAGGTATACAATCAAAATATCTCCATCTTTGATCTTGATGTACAAAGCGTGCTTATAGGGACATTTGTTGAAGCCATTTTCTTGGAAGTACTTATCGATTCTACTATTCCATGCCCTTGGTGCTTGTTTTAGCCCATAAAGAGCCTTCTTCAACTTCAACACCTTGCCTTTATGGCCTTTTACTTCGCAGCCTGGTGGTTGTTGAATGTAGACTTCCCCTTCAAGAACTCCATTTAGGAAGGCCGATTTTACATCCATTTGATGAATCCTCCATTTATTTTGAGCCACCAAAGATATGATTAGTCTAACAGTTTCCAATCGAGCAACTGGAGCAAACACCTCATCATAGTCGATTCCAGCCTTTTGACAGTAGCCTTTTGCAACAAGCCTCGCCTTATTTCTTTCGATCTCTCCCTTGGCATTTTGCTTTGTTTTGTACACCCATTTCATACGTATTGCCTTGTGTCCTTTGGGAAGTGAAGTGAGTTCCTATGTGTCGTTCTTCTCAATGGCCTTGATTTCTTCGTCCATTGTATCTCTCCATTGTTTCTCTTGTGCAGCTTCTTGAAATATCATTGTCTAATTGTTCGGTCACCTCATAGAGTTTTCGAAGGCTTCTTGTACGATGCACGGTTCTTTCATCATCACTCCTATTTGAAGATGGAGAGGATGATGAGAATGACATGTCTTTATGAGTTGGAGAAGTTGGTAGAGTGGTGCGGCCTTAATGAAGTTCTCTTTGTTGCTCACCTGTTGTCTGATCATCTTCATTGAACTGGAAAAAGTTGAAGTCATCTGTTTGAGAATTAAAATTCCATTCCCATTCTTCATCAAATATCACATCTCGGCTTATCACAACCTTCTTGTCAGTTGGATTGTATAGCTTGTAGCCTTTTGAGCTTGAGTCATAACTGACGAAAATGAAACTCTTGCTTTTATCATCGAGTTTGGTTCGATTCTCATCCGATACATAAATATGAGCTATGCTGCTAAAGACTCGCAAGTGGGAGATTCCAGGCTTTCTTCTGCTCCATGCCTCTTATGGTGTTTTCCCCATACACTTCTTGTAGGAGAACGATTTGACAGGTAGACTGCACATGCCACTACTTCTGCCCAAAACTCCTTGGGTAGTTTCTTGCTTTTGAGCATACTTCATGCCATATCGAGAAGTGTTCTGTTCTTCCTTTTCGCCACACCATTTTGTTAGGGGGATCTAAGCACTGTTAGGGGGCAACGGATTCCATGTGCTTCACAGAACTCATTGAATGCCTTGGATGTGAATTCTCCTCGATCTGATCTCATGGCTTTGATTTTATGACCACTCTCCTTTTCGACGGCTACTTTAAACTTCTTGAATACTTCGAAGACTTCTAATTTTTGTTATAAGAAGTACACCCATGTTTTTCTTGAAAAATCATCAATGAAGAGGAGGAAGTAATTTTATTACCAAAAGAACTTGGCTTGAAAGGACCGCACACGTCTGTGTGGATGAGCTCAAGTGGCTTCTTGGCTCTAGAATCTGACTCCTTTGGAAAGCTTCTCCTGAATTGCTTCCCTTGTAAATATCCTTCGCACAATTGATTAGGATTGTTGATACATGGTAAGCCTCCGACCATTCCTTTCTTTGATAGTAGCTCCAATCCTCCGAAGTTGAGATGACCAAATTAAAGATGCCATAGCCATGATGTGTCTTTATAAGACGCCTTCAAACACTTTGCAACATCATTCTGAATGTTTAAAGGAAACATTCTATTCTTTGACATTTGCACTTTGGCAATTAGATCTCCTTTGCCATCTTTTATGAAAAGACTACAATTTTTCATGTGAATATCATAGCCTTTTTCTAAGAGCTGGCCCAGACTTAGAATGTTGCATTTCATATTAGGCATATAGTAGACATTTGAGATTAACTGGTGGCTACCATCTTTTGCCCGAAAAGGTATGTTACCTTTTCCTTTCACCGATATTTTGCTGTCATCTCCAAAAGAGACGTCGCCATTTACTTCTTCAGTGAGCTCCATGAATAAACTTCTTTTGCCATACATGTGATTGCTTGCACCAGTGTCGAGATACCATGTGTTCTCTTGATGATCATTGCTGTTATTGTATGCTAGTAACAATGTTTCTTTCTTTTCAGTTTTCTCTTCCACGAAGTTAGCCTTCTCCTCAACCTTACTGCTAGGGGATCTACATTCTGAAGCGTAATGTTCGAGCTTTTGACAATTATAGCATTGGACTTGAGATTTATCATACCATGAGTTTGAGTTACCTCTTCCACGACCTTGTATGGAGCTTTCTCCCTTCTTGTAGTTATTATTGGAATTGTTGTTATTGTGATTCCAACTTCGTCCACGACCACGACTGCCACCTCGTCTGCAGCCTTGACCTCGGCCTCTGCCTCTGCCTCTGCCTCTGCTATGTTGGTCTCTACTATTGCCATGACTTTCACTCGTATCCTTAAGTTGTAGTTTGAGGAGTTGCTCAGTGATCCCTTGATTCTTCTTGTGCTTTTCTTCATAAGCGTATAGTGATCCTTGGAGTTCCTCGATCATCATTTCTTCCAAGTCTTTTGTTTCTTCAATCGTCACCATGATGTGCTCAAATTTAGGATCCAACGAGCGGAGTATCTTCTCTATTATTCTTACATCTTCTAACTTCTCACCGTTTCTTTTCAATTGATTAGAAACTGCTGCTACTCTAGAAAAGTATTCGGATATAGACTCGGATGGTTTCATGTGCAAGAATTCAAACTCACCTCTTAGTGTTTGGAGACGGACCTTCTTCACCTTTTCGACTCCTTTGTAAGAGGTCTGTAGTTTCTCCTATGCTTGCTTGGAGAAAGTTGCACTTGAAATCTTTTCAAAACCATCATCATCTAATGCTTGATAGATGAGGAAGAGAGCTTTCTTGTCTCTCTTTCGGGAATCCTTCAAAGTTGTAGCTTGATCTGGCGTAAGAGAGGCTTCATTTTCTAGCTCCTTAAACCTTTCTCTATGATATCCCAAATATCATGCGCACCCAGAAGAGCCTTCATCTTGATACTCCAATTGTCATAGTTGTTGTTGTTGAGTGTTGGAACTTGAAACGATGCCTCGCTGTTCGCCATCTTACTCAAATAGCTTTTCTAGACATACAGGGGCTATTGTGACACTTTTTGGAATCTTTTGCAACACACTAGACGTATTGCAACACTTTTGACAGTCTACTGTGACAATTTCTGGGCTTTTTAGCTATTGCAACGCCTGGGCAGTTTTAACTCGATTTTTCCGTACTTGGAAAAAAAATTCTTTTCGGGAGGAGGACTTGAGCTCTCAACCTAGCTCTGGTACCACTTTGTTGGAATTAAAACACTCAAATGAACAACTTTTATTAAACTCAAAGATATTTCAAGACCACTCTCACTCAAAATACAAAACTACGACTCACTCTTTACTTCTTTTCTCTCTAAAGAAGTTCTTATTTTTTTGTTGATGAAAAATAACTAAACAACTCACCTATTTGCAGGTGAATTATACAACTTCCAACTCCCACAATTAATAACTACAACTCTTAACTAAGACAATTACTCACCACCACCTCCAACTAATACAATTAATAGCCAACTTATTTAGTTAATTTAATGGCCTCCAAATTGGTTGTAGTTAATACCCTCTAATTTGGTTATCACACACAAAAATCTACATACTTAAAATACCTAAATAAATTTACTACATTTTGGATTTGTGGGCTTGGACTCCAATTGATTGGATTTGGATTTTGGGTTTCCATTAATATGGATCAAGTTTATAATCTAACAAGGTAATGGTGTGGATATAGGTTCACCTGTAAGCGAAAAAACCTCTGGTTCTGACGGGAAATTGTCCCTCAGTAGGATAAAACCTGAACATAAAGCATTCACCGGAAGGTATCTGCTATCTAAAATAAAATAGATAAATTTCTCTTAGCCAAGAACTACTCTTGTCGGGTTGGTCAGAGTATCAACAGGAGCTGCTTTCTTTAAGGATGACCTATCCATAACCTATTTAACACATGAAATTAGTTAGCAATATAACTAAACAAAGACTTAGACCTATTTAAGTAATTTGAAATTTCATGTTTACCTGCATGGCATTTCTATCTTTCTCATTGGATGATTTCTCTTTTCCCGTGCTTGTTGCTATCTTTTCAGCATTACTTTTCGGTTTGGCTTCTTTCTTGGCCTTAGCTTCGGGCTTTGCTGATACAGATAGGACTGCAGTTGGAAGTTTCACAGCAGAAGCAGTAGTGGGTTCGATGATTGGCTGTGGACACTCGAATAGAGAGGGTTCAGATCGGGATAAGAAATGAAATTTTAGGACTTTTAGGTCATAGTTCAAACCTATAAAAGCTATAGGTAAGAATGCTAAGCTTATGAAATAAATGAGAGCATGCCAATACAAATACTGACAAAAAATAGCTAGTCCAACTACTGCAGTGATTTTATCATGTTTCGTCTTAGAGACCAATCTTATCATCACATTTTTTCCACCAGCATCAAGTATTCCAAAAGCGAGAATATCACCCATCTTGCTCATAGTATCTTCGCATCTATCGATAATTATCTTTACCAGTTATCATCTATAATAGGAGGAACATAACGTGGAAGCAATTTATTGGTATGGTATCTTTTACGTAAATCGATGAAAAGGAATTCAAAAATAATCCTAGACAGTACCTGAACATTCCAACACGAGAATCTCTGAATGGATTAATCTGCATTATGACCATAGCCATGGCAATAAAGGCACCTTATCGAACAAAGCCAACATCATCTATTGTTAGAGGTTCAGGCAATGATATAGCCTCACTTAAGCTAGTGCCTGTATAAGATATGTCCACTGCAAGAGCTGCTCCATAGCGTACATGTGGTTGTAGGACTGAGACAGCAACGAGACTATTTGAGGAGTCTGCAATGACATGGTTCCATGTGTCAAGCACCAAAGTTTAACCACCATTGTTGCATGACGGCACTATAAGAAGAGGGCATGCACTTACGGAGAATCTTACCGTTGGTAAACAAAGGGGTGGTGGCATTAACGCTAAGGTTGTTCTGCCTGTATGCACATATATCTGGCTGAGTTCAGGCATGCTGACCTAATTAGGGTTGGGGAGCTTGTCGCTAGTCTTGGACTTAACTATAAAGGGGGCATATGCGAGAATACATGGCACAACTAGTCGATAGCTATTGCCGCTATCCTAATGAGCCCTCGGCAGGGCAAAACTAGTGCATGTTTGTGAGGATCAAGGCTAGTCTCGGGGTCATACAGAAGGACCTCAGGTCGCCGTATGGGCATAATACCGCGCAGGACTCCCGGCCTGTGATAAATGGTATTAGAGCCAGATTGTGGAAGTATGCTCTAAGCTGCAAGTCAAAGTACTGGAATACTGCACGCCCTAATGTGAAGAGAGTAATGGCCCCATCATTGGGATGCGAGGAAGAAGTCCATAGGGAAGCCGAGCAACTCGCGAGCGAGGAAGAAATCCAAGGGGGACACTTGTATAAGAAGGGAGCGCTGCACGTCCTTTGGGGAGAAAGTAATGGTTTCAGTTGATAAGCTGGATTAGGCCAGAGTGAAGACTCTACTCGAGGAAAGAAAGTGAGCGGTGAACTCCTCTCGAGTCCAGTTGATGAAGGGATCCCTTGGGGAAGGGATTGGAGGGCGACACAGCTAGTCTGGAGTAGAGGAAGATTATAGTGGCAGAGGTACGATAGCGATGCGATCCTTGGGTAAACGGAGTCCTTCTTCCCCTAGTACGAGGGCGTGCTAGATCTTCGGTGAGGGAGAATGTCACGCACCAAAGTTTAACAACCATTATTGCATGACAATGCTATGAGAAGAGGGCATGCACTTATGAAGAATCCTGCCATTGGTAAACAAATGGGTAGTGGCATCAGCGCTAAGGGTGTTCTGCCTGTATGTGCATATGTCTTGCTGAGTTCAGGCATGCCGACCCAATTAGGTTTGGAGAGCTTTTCACTAGTCTTGGACTTAACTATGAAGGTGGCGTATGCGAGAATACAGGGCACAACTGGTCGATAGCTGTTGCTGCTATCCAGATGAGCCCTCAATAAGGTAAAACTAGAGCATGTCTGCGAGGATCAAGGCTAGTCTCGGGGTTATGTGGGAGGACCTCGGGGCCCCGCATGGGCATAATGCTGTGCCAGACTCTCGGCCCGTGATACATGAGATTTAACAGTATAAACTATATAAGTGGTAACGAGGCATAGTTTTCAAAGGCACACCTCACAAATGGCACGACCCTCGGTGCCTCTCCGTACTACAGGCAAGGTAGTGTCCTTGAGGCGTGCGCCTCAAGGACACTTATTTTTCAGGGTTTTAGCCTACTTTAATATGTGTTTCCATCTATTTTTAAGAGTTTTAATAATAATTCAAGGCTAGATATTCCTAGTGCAATGAATAAATTTTACATATGTATGTACATTTAACAAATCTCTTAGTTCTTTTTCTAGTACTGTTATTGCATATAACTTCGCATTTCAAGCAATTAGTTTTTGTAATTTTTTTATACCTAGCATACCTCGGGTGCACCTGGCCCCTTTGCGACTCATTGCGCCTTGCGCCTCTAACAACTAAGAAGATAATATTGAAAGAACTATAGAGAATATTGAATCAAGGTTTAAGAGGTTCGATTCAAGAAAAAATTATGAGTACAAGAACACCATTAGGAACACACACATAACTATGGACTAAAGAGAGAGAATGTAAGGGACAAGAAATGAACTGTTATGGATCAGAGTAAAGGAGAAATCTAAGAGCAAGAAAAATAGTCCTTTTAACATCATTGCTCATATCTGATACAACAAAGTGAAGAAGCTTTTGGATGGCCTTGCTGTTTGCCGTTCCCCTGTAGGCCAATGCCAATGCATAGATGCCACTATGTTGGCTTATAAACTTGATCCATATCAATGGAAACCCAAAGTCCAAATCCAATCAATTGGAGTCCAAGCCCACTAATCCAAAATGTAGTAAATTTATTTAGGTAATTTAAGTATGTAGATTTTTGTGTGTGATAACCAAATTGGAGGCTATTAACTATAACCAATTTGGAGGCCATTAAATTAAATAAATAAGTTGGCTATTAATTGTATTAGTTGGAGGTGGTGGTGAGTAATTGTGTTAGTTAAGAGTTGTAGTAATTAATTGTCGGATTTAGAAGTTGTATAATTCACCTATAAATAGGTGAGTTGTTTAGTTATTTATGACAACAAAAATAAGAACTTCTTTAGAGAGAAAAGAAGTAAAGAGTGAGTTGTAGTTTTGTATTTTGAGTGAGAGTGTTCTTGTAATATCTTCGAGTTTAATAATAGTTGTTCATTTGAGTGTTTTAATTCCAACAAAGTGGTAGCAAAGCTAGGTTGAGAGCTCGAGTCCTCCTCCTGAAAAGAATTTTTTTTCCAAGTGAGGAAAAATCGAGTTGAACCTGCCCAGGCATTGCAGTAGCTAAAAAGCCCAGAAAGTGTCATAGTAGACAGCCAAAAGCGTTGCAATACGTCCAGTGTTTTGTAAAAGATTCCAGAAAGTGTCGCAACAGCCCCTATATGTGTAAAAAAGCTATTTGAGTAAGATGGCGAATAGCGTGTTATTATTTCAAGTTCCAACACTCAACAACAACAACTATGACAATTGGAGTATCAAGATGAAGGCTCTTCTTGGTGCGCATGATGTTTGGGATATCGTAGAGAAAGGTTTCAAGGAGCCCAAAAATGAAGCCTCTCTTACGCCAGATCAAGCTACAACTTTAAAGGATTCCAGAAAGAGAAACAAGAAAGCTCTCATCCTCATCTATCAAGCATTAGATGATGATAGTTTTGAAAAGATTTCAAGTGCAACTTCCTCCAAGCAAGCATGAGAGAAGCTATAAACCTCTTACAAAGGAGTCGAAAAGGTGAAGAAGGTCCGTCTCCAAACACTAAGAGGTGAGTTTGAATCCTTGCATATGAAACCATCTGAGTCTATCTCTGAATACTTTTCTAAAGTAGCAGCCGTTTCTAATCAATTGAAAAGAAACGGTGAGAAGTTAGAAGATGTAAGAATAATAGAGAAGATACTTCGCTCGTTGGATCCCAAATTTGAGCACATCGTGGTGACGATTGAAGAAACCAAGGACTTAGAGGAAATGACAATTGAGGAACTCCAAGGATCACTGCAAGCCTATGAAGAAAAGCACAAGAAGAAACAAGGTATCTCTGAGCAACTCCTCAAGCTACAACTCAAGGATACGAGTGAAGGTCAAGGCAATAGTAGAAACAACCACGGAAGGGGCAAAGGCAGAGGACAAGGCCGCAGACGAGGTAGTAGCCGTGGTCGTGGATGAAGTTGGAATTACAACAACAATTCCAGCAATAACTACGAGAAAGGAGAAAGTTCCACACTAGGTCACGAAAGAAGCAATTCAAATGCGAGGTATGACAAATCTCAAGTCCAGTGCTATAATTGTCAAAAGTTTAGGCATTACGCTTCAAAATGTTGAACTCCTAACAATTAACTCAAGGAGAAGGTAAATTTCATGGAGGAGAAGATCGAGGAGAAAGAAATGCTATTACTAGCGTATAACAACAACAATGATCATCAAGATAATACATGGTATCTCGACACCGGTGCAAACAACCATATGTATGGATTAAGGAACATGTTCGTGGAGCTTAATGAAGCAGTAAGCGGTGATGTCTCATTTGGAGATGACAGCAAGATATCAGTGAAGGGAAGAGGTAACATCCTTTTTACAGCAATAGACGATAGCCATCAAATGATTTCAAATGTCTACTATGTACCTGGTATGAAATGCAACATTCTTAGTTTGGGCCAACTCTTAGAAAAGGCCATGATATTCATATGAAAGATTGTAGTCATTTTATAAGAGATGGCAATGGGAATCAAATTGCTAAGGTATGGATGTCGAAGAATAGAATGTTCCCTTTGAATATCAAAAATGATGTTGCAAAGTGTCTAAAGACTTGTTACAAAGACGCATCATGGCTATGGCATCTTCGATTTGGGCATCTAAAATTTAGAGGATTAGAGCTATTATCCAAGAAGGGAATGGTTAGAGGTTTACCATGTATCAACAATCTTGATTAATTGTGTGAAGGATGTCTACAAGGGAAGCAATTCAGAAGAAGTTTTCCAAAGGAGTCAGACTATAGAGCCAAGAAGCCGCTCAAGCTCATCCATACTGATGTGTGTGGTCTTATTAAGCCAAGTTCTCTCGCTAATAGTAACTACTTCCTTCTCTTTATTGATGATTATTTAAGAAAAACTTGGGTATATTTCTTGAAGCAGAAATCAGAAGTCTTTAGAGTGTATCCGAAGTTCAAAGCAGTCGTGGAAAAGGAGAACGGTCATAAGATCAAAGCCATGAGATCTGATCGAGGAGGAGAATTTACATCCAATGAATTCAATGAGTTTTGTGCAGCACATGGAATCCATCAACCCTTAACGGTTCCTAGATCGCTCCAGCAAAATGATGTGGCAGAAAGGAAGAATAGAACAATTCTTGACATGGCACGGAGTATGCTCAAAAGCAAGATACTACCCAAGGAGTTTTGGGCGGAAGTAGTGGCATGTGCAGTCTACCTATTAAATCATTCTCCTATAAGAAGTGTGTGGGGGAAAGATACCACAAGAAGCATGGAGCAGAAGAAAACCCAAAATTTCCCACCTTCGAGTCTTTGGGAGCGTAGCTCATGTTCATGTACCAGATGAGAATCAAACCAAGCTTGATGATAAAAGCAAAAGTTTTATTTTCATCAGCTATGACTCAACCTCAAAAGGCTACAAGCTATACAATCTGAATGATAAGAAGTTTTTTATCAGTCGAGATGTGATATTTCATGAAGAAGGCGAATGGAACTTTGATTCTCAAACGGAGGACTTTAATTTTTTCCCATTCGAGGAAGATGAGCAGACAAAGCTTGAGCAACAAAGACAACTTCAACAAGGCCTCACAACTCTACCAAATTCTCCTACTCGTGGAGACGAGTTATCATCATCGCATTCTCCATGCTCAAGTGAGACTGAAGATGAAAGAGAAGTGCATCGTACGAGAAGTCTTTGAGAACTTTATGAGGTGACTGAATAATTAGATAATCTTACATTATTTTATCTATTTGTTGATTGTGAGCTGGTGGCATTTCAAGAAGCTGCATAAGAGAAACAATGGAGAGATGCAATGGACGAAGACATCAAGGCCATTGAGAAGAACGACACATAAGAACTCACTTCACTTCCTAAAGGACACAAGGCAATATTTGTCAAATGGGTGTATAAAATAAAGCAAAATGCCAAGGGAGAGATCGAAAGACATAAGGCGAGGCTTGTTGCAAAAGGCTACTGTCAAAAGGCTGGAATCGACTACAATGAGGTGTTCTTGAATTGGAAACTGTTAGACTAATCATTTCTTTGGCGGCTCAAAATAAATGGAGAATTCATCAAATGGATGTAAAATCTGCCTTCTTGAAAAGGAAGTCTACATTCAGCAACCACCAGGTTATGAAGCCAAAGGCCATAAAGACAAGGTGTTGAAGTTGAAGAAGGCTCTTTATGGGCTAAAACAAGCACCAAGGGCATGGAATAGCAGAATTGACAAGTACTTTTGAGAGAATGGCTTTAACAAATGTCCCTATGAGCATGCCATGTACATCAAGATCAAAGATGGAGATATCTTGATTGTGTGCCTCTACGTGATTTGATCTTCACCGGAAGTAGCCAAAGAATGTTCGATGAATTCATGAAAGTGATGATGGTAGAATTTGAGATGATAGACATGGGACTCATGGCGTACTACCTCGGCATAGAAGTAAAGCAATAAAAGGATGGAATTTTTATTTCACAAGAAAGCTATGCAAAGGAGATCTTGAAAAAGTTTAAGATGGATAGCTGCAAGTCGATAAGCACACCAGTGGAGTACGGGGATCAAGATGTCCAAACATGAAGAAGGGAAGAGTGTAGATCCGACACTTTTCAAAAGTTTGGTCGGAAGTCTACGCTATCTTACTTGCACGAGGCCAGATCTCCTTCATGTAGTCAGGTTAGTTAGTCGTTACATGGAATCACCAACAACCACCCATTTCAAAGCTGCTAAAAGAATTCTTCGCTATTTGAAAGGTACAATGGACTTGGGCTTATTCTATTCAGTTTTTAATGATTACAAGCTTGTTAGATATAGCGATAGTGATTGGGGTGGAGATGTAGATAACCAAAGAAGCACTAGTGGATTCGTGTTTTTCATGGGAGATACTGCTTTCACATGGATGTCAAAGAAACAACCGATTGTAACATTGTCTACATGTAAGCAGAATATATTGAAGCAACCTCATGTGTTTGTCATGCGATTTGGCTTAGAAATTTATTAAAGGAGATTGGGTTAATGCAAGAGGAGCCAACTGAGATCCGTGTTGACAACAAGTCAGCCATTGCCTTAGTAAAGAATCCTGTATTCTATGATCGGAGCAAACACATTGACATCTGCTACCATTACATAAGAGAGTGTGTTGCAAGAAAGGAAGTGCAAGTTGAATATATGAAGACACAAGATCAAATTGCGGATATCTTTACTAAGCCGCTCACAAGCGAAAACTACATCAGATTGAGAAGCTCACTTGGAATGACAAGATCAAGTTTAAAGGGGGGTGTTGGATTATAAACTTGATCCATATCAATGGAAACCCAAAATCCAAATCCAATCAATTGGAGTCCAAGCCCATAAATCCAAAATGTAGCAAATTTATTTAGGTATTTTAAGTATGTAGATTTTTGTGTGGGATAACCAAATTGGAGGCTATTAACTACAACCATTTTGGAGGCCATTAAATTAACTAAATAAGTTGGCTATTAATTGTATTAGTTGGAGGTGGTGGTGAGTAGTTGTGTTAGTTAAGAGTTGTGGTTATTAATTGTGGGAGTTGGGAGTTGTATAATTCACCTATAAATAGGCGAGTTATTTAGTTGTTTATCAGCAATAAAAATAAGAACTTCTTTAGAGAGAAAAGAAGTAAAGAGTGAATTATAGTTTTGTATTTTGAGTGAGAGTGTTCTTGTAATATCTTCGAGTTGAATAAAAGTTGTTCACTGAGTGTATTAATTCCAACAGATCAAACAAATAGTAGGATCCTTGTCACCAGTCATCTGCTTGATTATTGTGTCTGTTTTTCTTCTCTTCCATAAATTGTGAGGGCTATACCAAAGCCCCTGCACTATACATCACATCATAATAAAGCAATAAAATAGAGTTGAAGACTATGTGTGGTTCAAATTTAGCGAATGATCTTCTCATGTAGAGTTTCATGAGCATAAAAAAGCATATCCTGTGCTTCTTCACTTGCAGTTCTAACATTTAGCAAACCCATACTAATACCGATAGCTTCACCAGCAACAACACTATCAGTGATCAGTAACCATTTCATGTCATTATTGATGTCTTCATCAGCGGTGCCTAAAGCAGCCAAACCAAGACCTAAGCATCCACCATGTTGAATAACCTGCAGAAGAATATTCATGTGGATGTCATGTCACAAATATCACTACCACTTAGTTTAGATAAATTTGTGACTTAAAATTTTATGCACCTCGTCATAAGTGTTACGTAGGCTATAATAGACGAATTGCTTGATTCCCTCACCATGGTTTGCGTAAATGAGGCCAAGAGCGTAAAGAGCTCCTCCTCGAGAGTATGGACATCCTCCACCATCAGATCCATCCTGGGTCAAATAAGTTATCATTAAAGAACGTCCCTGCTATAGGTGCCCTCTGTAGATAACACCAAGCCCAGCAGTTGCACTAAGTTTAGCCCATTTTATGGCCTTGCTCAGCCAATCCTGGAAACGATCAATAAGAATAAAATATAAACATAAATGAAGAAACACAGATAGAAAGGACAAATGCACAACATAATTTTAGATAGGACAGTCGAGATTGAGTATTCACCGGATTGTCCCTGAGGAATGTATCGAGATTTAGTTTTCACCGGATTCTCCCTGAGGAATGTAGCCACAGTAGTACCAGCATGCATAATTGCATGGGTGTAAGTAGTAGCACTATGTTAAACACTATCTCTCATCTCAACAAACTGCTTGATCTTCTTTACGATGAAAGATCTGATCTGTGAGCAAATAAAGCAATATGGAAAGATCATATGAATTCAAATGACTAAAGATAGAGAAACGTGTTGCTCACTTGTTATGACTATGAAGAAACCGTAGAGTCAACTGTATTGATGCCTCTCCAGACAAAATTCCCTTAATTTTTATCAGTCTTTCAGAATATATGACTTCATTAGGAACTGTAAAGACAACAATGGCAGATACGTTCGGCTTAAGCTTATGTACAGTATAACACATCATAACACATTATTTGTCGCACCTTGTTCAAGAAAACTCAATGAAATGGCATATATTGAACTCCGTGAGTAATGGCTTGGGAGTAGAACTATGAAAATTAATGACATATTAGCATGATTATAAGATTTCAGCAACTGATAGTACAAACTTGAAGACCAAATAGCATGTTTGGAAATGAGACAGACACTTAATTTAAGGCAATAAATTAAGGAGGTTCTTCTATTTTTTTCCCTATGTTCTTGTGGGAAAAGGAAAACCAATAGCTATGAAAGACATTAAGCTATACCTTGGAAACAACCAGAGCAGCAAGTTGTCTATGATGTTGATCGAACGTCTCATCTTCATATAAACTCTCCCTGCAAAATAAAAAAACAGTCAGGAAAACCGAGAGGGATAAAGACTACTCAAATCATGAATAATAAATTATTTAGTTATACTAAACACAAGCAATCAACCAAAATTTGTAATCTGCATAAAATAAGCATAAAATATGAAAATCTAATTTACTGCATATAAATTTGGGTACAAGACCACCAAACCCCACAAATAACTGCCCTATATCCCCACCCCTGTAACCAATGTAAAGCAACACTTTTCTTTGAAACTTTTTACTCAAGAACGCACATTTATGACCACAATGACCATAATGTACCATGAACAAACATGGATTGGATAGTTCAGGGTATCAAGAATCATATAATAAGCCATTATTATGGAGGAATACAGTTAAACTATACAGATTTTAAGGGAAAATGTCATCCACTTGGTAATCAAACATAACTAAAACCCTAAACCCATTCAATTAAATCTCTTGAGTGAAGAAATAACTTGTGGTCCTTACAAATAGCAATAAGAAACGTCAAATCAAATACAAAAAAACAAATAAAATAAGTAGAACATAGGGAAGGGAAAAGAATTACAAGAGTGGGACGCTAGGGGAAATCTCAGGCCAAAAGTGATCGATGAATCGATTGAGATTGGATAGAGCATGTTGTTTGAGGAGCGGACGAGTCTTATTTAACATCCCAAGTATAGACTCGGTAGAGCTTAACCCCACTGTTGTGGCAATTGTGATTGATCGAGAAATGAAATGCACAAGGCAGTGAACTTGGTTTCAAGAAAGAAGCAAAAGAAAGCTCGAAAGACGAGTAACTGCCAAATTAATTTTTCTTGCACTCCTTCCTTGACAAGTTAGTTATACTGATCTTCTTCCAATAAGGTGTAGCTCAGTTGGCTAGCCGGCTGAGTAAGTTGGAAGAGAACAAGGTTCAAATCCCACTAAATACACTTGTTGGGAGGGGTGAGGAGCTTTACTATTACTAAGCCCCGAACAAGATTATGTTAATGAAGATACTTGTAATTATTACCTAAAAAAGTTATACTGATCTTCTAAGGCTTAGCTTGGGAGCAAGTTTTCGTAGAATCATAAAAGAAAGAATGTAAAAGAAAAGAAAGTAAGGGATGAAATGTTAAAGGAATGATGTAATTTTAAAATTTTTGTGTTTGGGAGGAGGGGATGGATTTTTAAAGGACCTTAGAGGTTAAATTACATATGTATCCTTCTACTTTGAATAGATATAAAACAAAGTTAGGATATGTTTGGCAAAATTAAATAAAAGGAAGGGTAAAGATGGAAGCTAAAATAGCTTCCCCTCAGATTCGGCCAAATTGGTGGGATGCTAAAATGGGGGCTTGAGCGTAACAGAGGAGAAAGTGGTTCCCCTCACATCCTTTCTCATATTCGAAATTTTTCATCCCAAGCGCCGAATTTCAGATACTTTCAGTTACAATCCATTGCAATTCTCCCTCCCAACCAGAGCCTAAGTAATTTTAAAGTGGCCAAATGCGTTCTCACCTTACAATTAACAACTTTTGCCTTAGTGTAAAATTTTAACTATTTATAACTGAACTAAACTAAAGTAAATTAAACTGAACTTAATTGAAGTGGTTTGAATTGAATTGCAGTCTAAGAGAACATGGGCCAAATCACCTCAAACTTTTAAAATTCTAATTAACTTGGGTTAATTTCATCCACATTACATCAACTATCCTTGTTGTCTCAATTTCATACATGAATACTTTTTTCCATTATCACATATAAACTTGTATGTGACATTTTATTATAATACATATGACTTGATATTGCAGGTTTTTTTGTGGCATGTCAATACTTTGACCATAGTCAACTCAAAATAATAGGTCCCACAAAATTAAAAATATTTTACCTTATAAAAATGAGGAATATTTCATTATTGTAACAAAAAGTGTTAACCACATATATACATGTTTTAATTACACCTAATTACTATTAAATTGTTAACTAAGTAACAAAATGTATAGTTAGATACAAAGTAACACAATATTGTTTTTAATTTCTTCCAACTAAATTTAATGAATTTAAATTAAACTTATTAAAGTAATAGCAAGGAAGAATTGAGATAATAATTTTAATAAATTTGACAATAATATTAATAATCAATATTATAAAAATAAATATCATTATGAACATGAGCGATGTTTAAATAATAAATTAAAATAAACAAGAAATATAATAATTTTTAACTGAATTATAATATTTATATTATATTTTATATTTTTACCTTTTTAATCATAGTAGTTATGAACACATTACCAATTACAATTCAGAATTATTATTTAATAGTAGTTTAGTGAGCATATTACACATTACTATTTTTTTCTTTTTTTGTTTTTAAAAATATTTAATTATCATTTCTTATAATTATTAAATTTCATTATTTATAATAGTAATTATCATCTAAAATTTTTGAATTGAATCAAATTATTGGATCTAAAATAAACTTAATTGACTTGATATGAAATAATTTTTTGGAATTGAAATAAGGTTGTAAAGAATTTTTTATCTATACAAAATTCAATTGCTATAATGTTGTGAATATTAATGAAATCTCGCTATTTAAATAGCTTCTATTATGTTCAGAAAATCATTTTAGTAAAAGAAAAAATGTAAGATTAAAAATAAAAATTCAATGTTCCTGAGATTTTAAAAATCTATCAAAACAATATTTTATTATTTGTTACGAAGAAAATAGAAAAATGACAAATTTTTATAAGGTCAATATCATAATTTAAATATAGTGGGACTCAATATTATAAGTTGTTTATGGTCAAAATGCTAACATTTTATAAGAAACCTGCAATATCAAGTCATATGTATTATAATAGGAGGTACCATACAAGTTTATGTATAATAATGGGAAAAAGTAAAGTCCATATATGAAATTGAGACAACAATAATAGTTAACGTATTATGCATGAAATTAACCCAATTAACTTTGATAAAATCGTACTATATTGCTAATTATTGCCAAGTCTTGGTACATGGTTAATCTAACTTTCCAAAATTACGTTTGTTGTATTTATTTTTATACAGAAGCCGACATGTGGCGTCGGAGGAAAAAGCGGTGTCACTTTCACAGGGCCGTTTCTGAGCATAGGCGAGAGGGGCGACCGCCCTAAGCCCCATTATTATAGGGGCCCTCTTAGTTATTTTATAATTTTTTTTAGATTATTTAATCAAAAATGAAAATTTCTGAATTTTAGAATTTCGTAAGTTATGTGTTCATCGACTAGAATTTTAAAAATTTTACTTATAAAGAGGGATCAAATTTCTTATCTCTCTTATAGGCCTACAACAAGTTAGAAACGGGCATGGATCCTTCACCTATAAATAATCATTCTTCTATATAATTCATATTTGTTTTTAAATTTCATTTGAGTGATGAGCATTTAGATTCTAATGTTATTTTTTAATGCTATAGTGTGGAATTCGACGTTTTCATTTTATATTTCATTAAGTGAAATAATAAATACGAATTTACATATTATAATTTCAAACATTTTACTTCTAAAAAAGACCTTGATCTCTCATCTTGCCCGTAGGCTCTCAATATGATAGGAACGGGCCTGCACTTTCACTGTAAATATTGTGGCTATTGAGCCTATGAAAGTTGAGGATGTCATAAATCATAACATTTGAAGAGTCTAGTAAACTTTTTTTTTCAGAAACTTAAAGATTTCAATATGAAATTCTAGATATTTTTATTTATTTTATTAAATAATCAATTCTCCACTGTCGAAATCGATCAATAGTGGATATGAATGAATGGTACCTTCTCTTATATAACAAAAATAGTTTCGAAGTTATTGTATTGCATGCATGATTAAATAAGAACAAAATAAATAATAATCGAAGTAAATAATTACTTGATTATTAAAAACTAATTTATAGTTATATATGTAAGGCTATAGGCGAGATGAACTGTTCATAGAAATTTGGTTGCCTCGATAAGAGCTCGACTCAACTGAACTCGATTTATAAATGAGCAGTTCGAACATAATCTTGGACTTGAATGATAAATGAGCTGAACATGAATAAGTTCTAGCTCGGCACAAAAACTCGTGAATAAACTTTATTAGAGGCTCGTGAACAAATTCATAAACATGCTCGATAAAAAGATAGAGAAACGTGTTGCTCACTTGTTATTATGACTTTGAAGAAACCGTAGAGTCAACTGTATTGATGTCTCTCCAGACAAAATTTGTCGGTCTTTCAGCATATAAGACTTCATTAGGAACTGTAAAGACAACAATGGCAGAATTCTCTTCTTCTGCAGAATCTTCATCACTAGATTTTGGCTGCACTGTTGAGTGGTGTCCCTCATTATTGTGGGACCGACTAAATTATTAATTTAAAACAAATAAAAAAAAGAAAAAGGAAAAAGGAGGCATGTCGACAGAACGTGTTTTTAAAAAAGTGCACAGTAAAATTACTGTGCACAATTCGGCTATACGCGTTTTGAATCTCTTATAAATATAGGAGGTTTTGCTCATTTCAAAGAAAGAGAGCTGAAGAGAGCAAGAGAGAAGAAACACAGATAAAAATGTAATCTGTGTAGAGAGCCTTAGGAAAAGGGTTCCTAAGGGCTGGGTAAGAGAGAAAAATAGTGAGGTTTTGGGAAATACTTGAGTACCACTATTTTGTAATCTCTTGGTGTACCTACTATTATTTTCATAGTGGAAGAATTATTCGGAGTTAGTCCCGTGATTTTTCCCTAATTCATTTGGGGTTTCCACGAAAAAATCTTCGTGTTTTTTATTCTGCTGCTACTATTTTTCTCATAATTTATTATTGGGCCTAACAAGTGGTACCAGAGCCGAATGCTATTTTATCAGTAAAATCCGTGGATATATTTTTCACAAATAAATATACCACGACGACGAGAAAATTACTGCGAATCCGGTGGCGCAATTCGTTCGAAAAACCGTCGCAGATACGCAATTTGAGTGAATAGTAAAATAGTAACTTAGCAAAATATTAACTTGAATAATACTGTTTATATTTAGTCATTTTATGAATAGTATTATTTAAGTATACGGGCATACTGTTACTGTTCCAATATACAAGTATTATTCGGGTATACGGTACTATTCACTTGTACAGTCACTATTTATATGAATAGTAAAATTTATGAATAGTAAAATTTTGCTATTTTTAAAGTTTCGACATGGCGAATGACGGTGTAATGATCAAATTGACGGATACAAATTATTCAATGTGGAAATCCAAAATGGAGGACTACTTCAATTGCAAAGACTTGTATGATCCAATTGAGGGTGACGACGCAAAGCCGAAGGATATGAAAGAACAACAGTGGATAAAGTTAAAGAAGTAAACATTAGGTACAATACGCCAATGGATAGATGCTAGCCTGTAAAACCACGTGAAGAACGAAACAGGTCCTAAAGTTCTCTGGAAGAAGCTAGAGGATATCTACGAGGCTAAAAATCCTCAAGGAAAAGTGTTTATGAGTCATGAACTTGAAACTGACAGAGGGACGATCAGTCACACAACACTTGAATGACTTTGAAGGATTCATAAGTGAGTTAGCAGTCACAGGTATGTCCTTGGATGATGAGATGCAAACATGTCTTTTAATGGGAACTCTACCAGATAGCTGGGATACTCTTGTCGTATCATTAAGTAACTCAGCTCCAAATGGTGTGGTAACAATGTCTATGGTAAAGAATAGCCTACTTAATGAAGAACTTCATAGAAGAGACGTTGCCAGTACCAGTTCACAAGCCCTTATCACAGAGAATAGGGGCTGAAGTAAGAGTGTAGGTCATGCGAATGAAAAATTGAAAAATAGATCCAAGTCCCGGGAGAAGAGGTCATGCTACCACTGTGGAAAGCAAGCTCATCTCAAAAGGAACTGCCATTTCTTTAAACAAGAGAATGCAAACCGAAGTCATGATAATGATAAAAATACATCTGCTACAGTCACAATAGAAGATGAAGATGTGGCTTTAGTATCTCATGATGCAGATTATTGTCATGTTGGAGATGCAGATACCGAGTGGATTGTAGATTATGGAGCCTCATACCACTATATTCCAAAAAGGGAATACTTCTCAACCTATAAAGCAGGTGATTATGGTACTATCAAAATGGGAAATAATAGTGTCTCGTAAATGGTGGGAATCGGCTATATCTGCGTGAAGATAAGTGTCGGATGCACATTAACACTTAAAAATGTGCGACACGTTTCAGATCTTTGGTTGAACCTATTATCTGTTCGTGTGTTAGACAAGGAAGGTTATCACAATCATACAGGCAATGGAAATTGGAAACTCATGAAAGGATCGTTGGTGGCGGTGAAAGGAAGATTGTGTTGCTCGCTATACAAAATGCACGTGACAATATGTGCGAGTCAACTGAATACAGTTGGAAATGATGCTTCACCAAATTTATGGCATAGGCGACTGGCGCAAGTTAGTGAGAAAGGGTTGAATATACTGGTTAAGAAGTCCCTCATCCCATTAGCCAAAGAAAAAATTAACCCATGTGATCACTGTTTATTTGGGAAGCAACATCGAGTTTCATTTCAGAAAAGCTCTAGAAGGAGAAATAATAAGTTAGAGTTGGTACACTCTGACGTTTGTGGTCCCATGGATACAGAATCCAATGGAGGAAGAAGATACTTTCTTGTATTTCATGAAAATGATATCATTAGTGAAAGATCTACAAGTGATGGTGTTATCGATATTACACCAGAAATCATTCTATCAGATGATGCCACAGAAAGAAGGATGCATCAATCAAACCAAGATGGAGAAGAAGAGCCAGTTGTGAGGGATCAAGATACGATTATAGATGAAGATACAAATGAAGAGGGTATTGAGCACGGGGAGCCCGAGAACCCTATTCTACCTGAAGAAGAACCTCAATTAAGGAGGTCCATCAGAGAATGCCTACCATCTAAAAAATACTCCAGTTCTGATTATATGTTAATCACTGATGAGGGGGAGCCTAACAGCTTCCAAGATGTGCAATCTTGTAAAGATAAAGATTGTTGGATGAAGGCCATGCAGGAGGAGATAAATTCTTTGAAGAAGAATGACACGTACGAGCTGGTGAAACTTCCTAAAGGGAAGAGAACACTCAAGAACAAATGGGTGTACAAGCTAAAGAAAGATGATGGAAACCTAGTGAGATTTAAAGCTCGATTAGCTGTCAAAGGCTTTACTCAAAAGAAAGGTATCGACTTTGATGAGATTTTTTCACCAGTTGTGAAAACGAGTTCCATTCGAGTTATGCTAGGTCTTGTAGCCAGCTTGAACCTTGAGTTAGAACAGCTTGATGTAAAGACCGCGTTCTTGCATAGGGATTTAGAAGAAGAAATTTATATGGAACAACCAGAAGGCTTCAAGGTTAAGGGAAAGGAGGACATGGTTTATCGGTTGAAGAAAAGTTTGTACGAGTTAAAACAAGCCCCGCGACAATGGTATAAAAAGTTTGATTCCTTCATGGTGAATCAAGAATACAAGAGGACAGAACCTGATCCATGTGTATGTGTCCAGAAATTCCCTGATGAAAAATTTATCATTCTACTTTTATATGTTGATGATATGCTAATCGTTGGACCAGATGCCAAAATGATTAGTAAGTTGAAGTGTGATTTGTCTAAGGCGTTTGACATGAAGGATTTGGGACCGGCAAGGCGAATTCTCGGAATGGAGATTACCCGAGATCGGAGGTCCTGCAGGCTATGGTTATCACAAGAAAAATATATTGAACGAGTACTAGAAGGGTTCAATTTGAAGAATTCTAAACCAGTTAGCACTCCTCTTGCCACTCCTTTCAAGTTGAGTGAGAAATCCTACCCTTCAACAGAGAAAAATAAAGAAGATATGTCAAATGTTCCATATTCTTCAGCGGTCGGCAGTTTGATGGATGCAATGGTGTGTACGAGACCAGACATCGCTCATGCAGTTGGAGTTGTGAGTTGATTCCTGTCAAATCCCCAGAAGATACATTGGGAGGCAGTAAAATGGATCTTTATATACCTGAGAGGAACTTCAAAGTTATGTTTAACCTTTGGAGGTGGAAAGCCAACACTTGTTGGTTACACAGATGCGGATATGGCTGGTGACCTTGATGAAAGAAAATCTACATCGGGTTACTTATTTACATTTTCAGGGGGAGCTATTTCATGGCAGTCATGGTTACAAAAATGTGTTTCGTTATCAACAACCGAAGTAGAGTACGTTGTAACAGCGGAAGCATGAAAGGAAATGCTTTGGTTAAAGCAATTCTTTACTGAATTGGGTGTGCAACAAGAAGAATACGTAGTTTATTGTGATAGTCAAAGTGCGTTAGACTTGAGCAAGAATACTATGTACCATGCACGGACAAAACATATTGATGTAAGGTATCATTGGCTCAGACTTGCCATTGAAGAAAAAGAGTTCAAGTTGCAGAAGATTCATACCAACAACAATGCTACTGATATGCTAACGAAGGTCGTACCAAAAGAAAAGTTTGACCAGTGCGTTGAAGCAACCGGGATGGAGAGTCCCATAATGTAGTTGGGAGGAGGAGATTTGTTGAGTGGTGTCCCTCATTATTATGGGACTCACTAAATTAATTAATTTAATAAAAAAATTAAAAAAAAAAGAAAAAGGAAAAAGGAGGCATGTCGACAAAACGTGTTTTCCAAAAAGTGCGCAGTAAAATTACTGTACACAATTCGGTCATACGCGTTTTGAATCTCCTATAAATAGAGGAGATTTTGCTTATTTTAAAGTAAGAGAGCAGAAGAGAGCAAGAGAGAAGAAACACAAATAAAAATGTAATCTGTGTAGAGAGCTTTAGGAAAAAGGTTCCTAAGAGCTGGGTAAGAGAGAAAAATAGTGAGGTTTTGGGAAATACTTGAATGCCACTATTTTATAATCTCTTGGTGTACCTACTATTATTTTCATAGTGGAAGAATTATTCAGAGTTGGTCCCGTGGTTTTTCCCTAATTCATTTGGGGTTTCCACGAAAAAATCTTCGTGTCTTTTATTCTGCTGCTATTATTTTTCTCGTAATCTATTATTGGGCCTAACATGCACTGCTTCAGAAGACCGAGCCTTAGGAGGTGAAAGACGATCTCTAACATTTAATACAAAAGCTCAACGCTCAATCTCTACAAGGTCAAACGCAATTTGAAATGAAAGCAAAGCATCGTCCTTATTATAAGAGCGTATAAGCTTTTCCAATACGCTTGCTACACCTTCAGGTTCATCCAAGGACATGAGACATTGGCATATGAACTGATAATCTGGACGAGCAAGAGATACGTAAACATCAACAAGTGTAAAAAAATTAGTAAACGTTATTCTCTTTCAATATAACATCATAGCACTCAATAGCCGCGCAAAATATATGTATTATCTAAACAGAAGCCAATATATAATTCCTCAAGATAAATATCAGACCAAGATAAGTCATAACCATTTCATGAATATATACATTGAACCATACCTGGCAACGATACTCTCTCCTGTTTATGAAAGCATGAGAAACATTGATGCAAAATGATGTAGTTTTATTGAAATTATTGCTCCTCATTATTGCTTCCTTAAGCTTGTCAAGTCGCCTACATTCAATTGCTATTCCCATAACTTGCTCATATTCTTTATCCATGATACACCTATATGAAGGAACATTTAGTTTAAGAAACTATGAAATGTAGAGAGCAAAAAAAATATCAATTAAAGAGGTCTTGAGCATCCATACTTATCCAGCGCACTCTCCACAGTAGCCTTCAGCCTAGGGTCCACCTCTGCCGCTTCAGCCTTTGATTCATATGCCTTCCAATTTAGACTAGCATATTCATCTTTTAGCTGAAAGGTTATGGAACACACATTAAATGAAAATAAAAAAATTAAATCAGCTATCCATTATCATTAAGTATGCAGGGTGTTAGGAATGCTTACCAGCAAGAGTATGAATATTAGCGGAATCCTCGGAAACATCAAGAAGAGAGCCAGCTTTGAGGGCATATGATAGGGAGTCATTTTAATCACCTAAATAACAAAAAACCTAGATGGAAAAGAAAGACATTAAATTTCACTCAAATAAAAACAAAAAATAAAGAAAATAAAAAAAATATCAAAGAGTGTCTCACTTCCTATACATAAAAAACTTATGTATAGCAGATACGTTTGGCTTGAGCTTATGTACAGCACATCATAACACATTATTTCTCACGCCTTGTTCAAGAAAACGCAATGAAATGGCATACATTGAACTCCGTGAGTATTAGCTTGTGAGTGAAACTGTGAAAATTAATTACACTTTAGCATAATTTTAAGATTTCAGCAACTGATACTACAAACTTGAAGACCAAATAGCCTGTTTGGAAATGAGACAGACGCTTGTTTTTCTGCAGTAAATTAAGAAACATGTGGGAAAAGGAAAACCAGTAGCCAATAACTTTCGAAACAACAAGGGCAACAACATATCTGTGATGTTGATCAAACTCCTCATCTTCATATGAACTCTCTCTGCATAACAAAGACTACTCAAATCATGAATAATAAATTGTTTAGCTGTGCACAAGACAAGCAATCAACCAAAATTTGTAATATGCATAAAATATGAAAATCCAATTTACTGCATATAAATTTGGGTACAAGAGGACCGAACCCCACAAATAACTGCTCTATATTCCCACCCCTGTAACCAATGTAAAGCAACACCTTTCTTTGAAACTTTTTACTCAAGAACGCACATTTATGAACTCAGTTACCATATTTACCATGAACAAACATGGATCGGATAGTTCAAGGTATCAAGAGTCATATAATAAGCCATCAGTATAGAGGAATATAGTTAAACTGCACCAATTTTGAGGGAAAACGTCATCCACTTGGTATGCATCAAATATAAAACCCTAAACCCGTTCAATCGAATTTCTTGAGTGAAGAAAGAACTTGCAGTCCTTAAATAGCAACAAGAAACGTCAAATCACACTCCTACACCCAACTAATACAAGTAAACATAGATTAAATGATTAGAACACCCAACTAATACAAATATACACAGATTAAATGATTAGAAATGAGGAAAGGGAAAAAGAATTACAAGAGTGGGACGCTAGTGGAAATCTCAGGCCAAAAGTGATCGACGAATCGATTGAGATTAGAGAGAGCATGTTGTTTTAGAAGCGGATGAGTCTCAGTTAACATCGCAAGTATAGACCCGACGGAGCTTAACCTCATTGTTGCGGCAACAAATGAAATGCAAAAGGAAATAAATTTGGTTTAATGGAAGAAGCAGCAGAAAGAATGAAAGACGAGAGTAATGGGCAAATCAAATTAGTTTCTCTGTATAACTTCCATGGCAAGTTAGCTATACTAATCTTTTAGGAATTTATAGTAGTCAAATGCTTTCACACCGCCACGTAAGCAAATTTTGAGTCGTACATTTTGTAGTTCCCCCGTTTGATTTGGATTCTCTAAAACTCTCTAAAGTTATACATTTCATTCAATCTCAACCATACTGAGTTTTAATGGTTCAGATTTATTATATTATGGACCCCACAAACCCCTAAAATTAAATCTGAACCATTAAAACTCAATGGATAGTTGAGATTGAGTGAAATGTACAACTTTAGAGAGTTTGAACTTTAGAGAATCAAAATCCGTTCCCCGTTAATACCCTTATTGCGTTATACCAAATATAATTGACACGTAGTCATTTTATTATTATTATTATTATTATTATTATTATTATTATATAAAAAGATGGTTTTGTGTTAATTAGTTAACTGTACTGAAATGGATGGTACTGAAAGAATATACTGAAACTGAATCTAAATTATAATTAATAATATAATCTTTTGGACTATAGTTCAGTTCATACTTCTTCAGTTTAGTTCAGTCCACTTCAGTTCAGTTCAGCTATGCGTGGTTATAAATTTACATTAAAATAAGTTCAATTCAACTTAGCTCACTTCATTTCACTTCATAAAATTGCAGTTCAAAAGAACATGTTTAAAAACTTAATTATTTGATATCATATAAGTCATAATGGCCTAAATCCACAAAGCCCGCGAGGTTAAGCAAGCCCATTCAGCCCACTGAAGAGAGACGGTTACAATCAAGGGTGGAATAGTCATTTGACACCCAACAAACTAGGACAGATGGTAGATGCCATTACGATTTGCCCCTAGATATTGCCTATATCACACATGATGAGTGGTGTCCCTCTTTATTGTGGGACCACTGAATTAATTAAAAAAAGGCTGTAGGTAATTCAAATAAAGAGGCTGGAGGCATGTCGGCAGAGGAGTTTTTTAAAAAGTGCACAGTAGAATTACTGTGCACAATTCGGCCATACGCGTTTTAAATCTCCTATAAATAAAGGAGGTTTTGCTCATTTGATGTGTATAGCAAAAGTCAAGAAACACAGATAAAAATGTAATCTGTGCAGAGAGACTTAGGAAAAGGGTTCCCAAGAGTTGGGTAAGAGAGTAAATAGTGAGGTTTTGGGAAACACTCGTATGCCACTATTTTGTAATCTCTTTGTGTACCTACTATTATTTTATAGTGGAGAATTATTCAGAGTTTGTCCCGTAATTTTTCCCTAATTCATATAGGGTTTCCACGTAAAAATCTGCATGTCTTTTATTCTACTGCTATTATCTTTCTCGTAATTTATTATTGGACCTAACAAGTGGTACTAGAGCCGAAGGTTATTTTATCAGTAGAATACGTGGATATAATTTTCAAAAATAAATATACCACGACGATGAGAAAATTACGGCGAATCCAGTGGCTCAATCCGTTCGAAAAATCATCGCAGAAACGCAATTTGAGTAAATAGTAAAATAGTAACTTGAATAACACTATTCATATTTGGTCCATTTTTATGAATAGTATTCTTAGTTATTAATTAAGTATGCTACAGAGGCATACGGTTACTATTCTTATATACAAACACTATTTAGGTATAAGGTACTATTCACATATATGGTTACTATTCATGTGAATAGTAAAATTTGGCCATTTTTAAAGTTTCGACATGGCGAATGACAGTGTAATGATCAAATTGACGGATACAAATTATTCAATGTGAAAATCCAGAGTGGAGGACTACCTCAATTGTAAAGATTTATACGATCCAATTGAGGGTGATGACGCAAAGCCGAAGGATATAAAAGAACAGCAGTGGGTAAAGTTGAAGAACCAGACATTGGGTACAATACGGCAATGGATAGATGCTAGCCTGTACAACCACATGAGTAATGAAATAGATCCTAAATCTCTCTAGAAGAAGCTAGAGGATATGTACGAGGCTAAAAATGCTCAAGGAAAAGTGTTCTTGATTCGCAAAGTCATGAACTTGAAACTGACAGAGGGACGATTAATCACACTGTTGGATATGATGTATGCCCTTAAGGCAATTAGGGCGATATATCATAATTATGTAATAGTATGAATAATTTATTTAATCAATAAAGGCATTTGTTCTTTTGTTTATATCAATGTGCTTCTATACATATATATTATAGCTGGATAAAATATATTCATTGACGTATGTATACAAAAGTCCTTGACATATCATAGCATGAAGTCAGAGAAATTATAGTTGGACTATATTTGGTGGAACCTACTTCATGTGCAATTATGATTATGTCTAAACTGTCCCTAGTCACAGTGTCATCAAGAAAGGATATTGATGAAATGGAAAGACTAGCATGTGGTCAACTTTCTTGGATAGGGTCCAAGCAGTTAATCTCCTAAAGACTGAAGGTGGTGCCTTAAGCTTGACACATGGATATATCTGGGAGATATATTGGAGACCGCAACAAGATAAACACTTGGTATAAATATCAATGTGTTAGTGTTTATCTTCATGCAATAAGCTTTGCGAATGTCCTCATACTTGAGATGCTAGTTGCCTTGTGTGGTACTATTGCTATACTTTGGGTCATTGCTATGCACTCATTAATTTAGGGTGCTACGGGTGATTACGGGTATAGTGACGACATCACGTTGGTAGGCTGAGTGGTCGGAAAGAATCCATCGCTCCGGATATATTAAGGAGTTGTACCTGGCCACTTGTTGAAGTGATGATTGCCATAAACCTCTGATCATAGTATGTGTTTGATAGAAATGGTTTCTAGTCAAACACACTATGGTAAAAGGCAATATACTTCGGTAACAAGTAAATAACTGGGATAGCTTGGAGCAACCTTGCTATTAGTGGGTTAACACTTTAACCGAACCCAACAAACCAGATGGTACTAATATTAAAGAATGGAAGGAATTTATCGCACTGGATAATTATTGCATTAACCGGGATTAAGTCATAAGCATAAATGACGTTCCGAGTAATGGGGGATGGTAGACCCTTGCTAGAGGCGTACTACAGTCGTTTAAGGTAATCAAGTTCTACTCACGGTCTAGAACATCGAGCCAATGGTTCCATTAGAACACGGGTTGGTTAAGCCTTAACAGCTCAATACTTCGGGATCCTATAAGGTCACACACATTGGACCTTCATCGGACTAAGTAAAGAACTAATAGATTTATTCTATTACAAAAATATAACATGAATAATAATTGGATTATTGTTAAATTGGTTAAAATTGATTAGATCAATTTTGGATAGACCAAGGAATTTATTTTGACCGATAACTAATTAATTAAAGTCACAAATAAATTATAATTGATTAGATCAATTTTGGTTGGACCAAATTATTTATTTTGACTGGTAACTAATTTATTAGAGTCAAAAATAAAAATTTATTTGAAAGGATTTATAAGGAATTTTGCATTGGTAAGTTGGAACCGAAAAGTATAAAATATTTTGTATAAAGTTCGGTTGCCGAAAAGTGCGTAACCCTTATTCATGGGCTGCACAAAGGCAGCCTATGAAAAGTGGCGGTGTGTGATGTGAATTAACATATATATATATATGTTAATTAATGGGATGGGAGTAATACTCCCATCCCACATCGATGAAAGGGGGAGCATTTTTGCTCCCCCAAGCCTATATATAGGCTATTTCCTTTCCTTTCAAATTGAACCAAGCTCAAAGCATAAATCCTAAGCGAGATAATTAATCTCTCGGGTACTTGAGCAAGCTATTTTTGTGGAGCCTGAATTTATTCGGGCACCGCTAGTTTATATTTTTTGGGTGAGGCTTCTAGAGTGGTCTAGCAACTACTCGAGGCTTGTTAGTTCTTCCTCCTGGGGAGGTTTTGGTTGGTGGGGTTCGTGTGGATACTGATAGAGGCTATCCTACGACTGGAGGCTTGTGCAAGAAGGTCCTGCAAAAGCACGCTTCAACTGGTAAGTTCTTTTTCTTTCTCTTTTAATTATTAAGTCTTTTTCTTTAAGTGTTTTTAGACTTAATAATTATGCTTAGGTTATTTTTGCATGCTTAGTTTATTTTATGCTTAGGTTATAACTTAGAGTTATAACATGCTTAGTATAAAATAAATATGCTAGGATATAATTTGGAATTATGGTATGCCTAGTCCTTTAGCATGCTAACCTAGGTAGAGAATTATTTAGTTAAGGCTTTATTTAATTTATATGCAACTAATAGGAGTTCCTGGGACAGGGACAAAATTTTGAATTTCGGTCATGCCTCTTATGCATGTTCAATTTGACTGTCAGTTCCCAACAGTGGTATCAGAGCCAGCCTATTTAGTGCATAATTAAGTTAGAAGCAAACTAAATATTATTTTCTAAATGAAATGATTTGTTTATTTAATTGTTTGGAACAATATATATAAACTTCTGTCTTTCATTTCAAGGTTAGAAATTAGTTATGAATAATTTTGAATAAGCTTGCTCAACTTACTCAAATTATTAAAGTGTCAATAATTTATTTAAATTACATGGGTTATAGATGCTCCCAATTTACATGAATTGGAAGAACGAAATTTATTAGTTCAAGAGAATCCATTGGTCTTTAACTTTGTGCCCGTATTTGTTCTGGCTAAGGATTGGACTTGGTGTCTACTCCTCATAGGGCACCTCTCCTACCTGGGAACCTATATCGGTGCAATTTGAATTGACCAATCGGGGGATTAATATGAACTAATTTATTTCTAGTATATAAGATGGTGCTTATATGTGTTTCTATAACAAAGTAAAAAAATTAAAATTATTGAATAAAAGCTTAAAGGAAATGCAATATAAATATAACAAATTAAAGCGTTAATTATTTTGCATATAATCTAGGTTGATGGAATAATTATAATAAATAGCTGAACCCACCTAAGGTTAGACCTTATAAATTAATTCTAAAATTCCCTGAATTAATACAAGTAATTATAATTTTGTCCATCTGATAAAATCCTAGATTGGGTGAGACGTTTAACACCAATAAAATCCCAAAGTAAATATATTAAGGCAAGTTATAGTCTTCCTTACTCAAATTTATAATACGGTCTTTTTGGGCTATCAAAGTGCTATGCAAAGCGTTCCTTCTAGTCCGCATTGATTGGTTGTAAAGTTTGAGATAGGGTCTGCCTTAACAGAGCTGGGGTAGTCCACCATAAAATTGGGGGCTAGGCCCAGATCTGAGACATATTCAAGGAGATGCTAATATAAGAGCACACGTCCCTTGGGATTAGGGAACTTGAATGAATTAGCAATTGCATGCGATGCAAATGGAATTGGATTCCAACTATGACTGACTATTATGACTTGACTCATAAAATTGGGGGTTGTAATAGACTAGTTATAGATGCTACCTACTAGGATTTTTCGCTGGGCTAAAATTCACGAATTCAATAGAATGGGCTATTGTAAATTTCGAAGAAAATAGTAGGAAAATGTATTTAATTAAAAGTCCTCATATTAAATACATGTACTTAAACTAATATCTAAACACTTTTCTTTTCTTATGTCTTAGGTTGAAAATGGCTTCCAATTTTAATCTCCGTATGTTACTTGACACCAAATTGAATGGCTCGAACTTTTCTGATTGGTTCCGAGCAGTGAGAATAGTTCTCAGATCTGAGGGAATTGCCTATGTCTTAAGTGAAATTTTCCCTGTAGAACCTGATGTTGAGGATCATGTGGAACATGATGCTTGGTTGAAGCACAGGAAAGATCATGAGACTGCTATGTGTATTATGTTGGGGTCCATGAATTTTGAGCTTCAGAAACAACATGAGAACATGCCCTTGGAGGATATGGTTCTCCATCTTGAAGAACTCTTTTCGGAGAGGGAGAGGACAGAGAGGCATGAGACCTCTAAGCTCCATTTCGGGACCAAGATGCAGGCTGGCACCTCTGCCTCTCAGCATGTACTGAAACTCTTGGGATACCTTGAGAAGCTGAATCGATTGGGATTCGAGATGAATCATGACTTGAGCATTGACCTTGTGATGATGTCCTTGACAGATAGTTACTCAGGTTTCGTAACTAACTATTACATGAACATGATTAATTCAACTATCCCTGAATTAATTAACATGCTGAAAACAGTAGAACCTCAGATCAAGAAAGATCAGAAACCTCTACTGTTGGTTGAAAAAGGCAAGGCTTCTAAGAAAAGGAAGCAGGCACTGGGTGCCAAGAAAAGAATCAGTAAGAAAAAGAATGAAAAGAAGGCATCTAAGTATGTCTGCTTCCAATGTGGGAAACCGGGACATTGGAAGAGGGATTGCAAAGCTCCTGCTTCTGAGCATTTGAAGAAGAAGCCTACAGAGGCATCTACTTCAGGTATATTTGTAATTGAAAACTTTGCTACTTTTCCGCAAGTATCCACTTGGGTATTAGATACTGGTTGTGGTTCTCATATCTGTACTTCTGTGCAGGGACTAAGGAACTGTAGAAAACTTACAAAAGGGGAGATGGACCTACGTGTGGGAAATGGAGCCAGAGTTGCTGCATTAGCCGTAGGGAGCTTTAGTCTTGTTTTGCCAAGTGGACTTGTTTTAGTTTTGAATAATTGTTATTACATTCCAAGTGTTACTAAGAATATTGTATCTGTTGCGTGTTTAGCAACAGAGGGATTTGAAATTTTATTTTCGAATAATAATTGTTAGATTCGTTTGAATAATATTCTTTATGGTTATGGAATGTTGAAAGGTGGCATTTATATTCTTGATACTAAAACAGAAGTTTTCAATATAAACAATGTGAAGAAAGTTAAATTAGATAATGAGAATTCCTTTTACTTATGGCATTGCCGTTTAGGCCACATAAACAAAGATCGCTTAACCAAGTTGCATAAGCGTGGAGACTTGGGCTCAATAGACTTAGAGTCTTATGGTGATTGCGAACCTTGTTTAAAAGGAAAAATGACAAAGTTACCCTTTAAAGGGAAGGGTGAACGAGCCACGAGTACATTGGAACTTATACACACTGATGTGTGTGGTCCAATGAGTGTTCAGGCACTAGGAGGATACTCATACTTTATAACCTTTATTGATGATTACTCACGATACGGTTATTTGTACTTGATGAAGCATAAGTCTGAAAGTTTTGAAAAATTCAAACTATTCAGAGCTGAAGTAGAGAAATAGCTTGAGAAAAGTATTAAAACACTTCGATCGGATCGAGGTGGAGAATATTTAAGTCAAGAGTTTCAGGATTATCTAAAGGAAAATGGGACAGTTCCCCAGTGGACCCCTCCTTATACACCCCAACATAATGGAGTGTCAGAAAGGAGGAATCAGACTTTATTAGATATGGTCAGGTCCATGATGAGCTATACAGTTCTTAGTAAATCCTTTTGGGGATATGCACTTGAGAGCGCGGTTTATGTCTTAAACAGAGTGCCCTCTAAATCAGTTGATTTTACACCTTATGAAAGATGGTGTAACAAAAAGCCATCTCTAAATCACTTAAGAGTATGGGGTTGTCCTGCTATGGTGAAGAGGATAGCGTCAGATAAGCTAAATGCCAAGGCTGACAAATGTCTGTTCATTGGATATCCAAAGGAAATAATTGGATATCTGTTTTACCAACCCGAAGCATAAAAGGTATTTGTGTCTCGGAATGCTCACTTTTTGGAAAAGGAACACTTACTTGAAAAGGTCAGTGGGAGCAATATTGAACTGGAAGTTCAACAGGAAGAAATAAATGATCAACTGATTGACCCCGTTCTAGATACACAAGAGAGTGTGATCCAAAAACAAACTGTCAAAACACAATCATTGCGAAGATCAAGTCGTGTTCATAAGGATCTCGATAGATATGGGTTTATTATCACTAATGATAAGGAACTATATCTTATGGAGGATGATGAACCAAGGACATATGATGAGGCAATAAAAAGCTCAGATTCTGATAAATGGCAAAAGGCCATGAAATCAGAAATGGATTCCATGTACGAGAACCAAGTTTGGAATTTGGTTGATGCACCGCAAGAGGTTAGACCAATTGGGTGCAAATGGGTCTTCAAGAAGAAGACAGACATGGATGGTAATGTAATTACCTATAAAGCAAGGTTGGTTGCAAAAGGTTATAGTCAACGGGAAGGTATTGACTATGATGAAACCTTCTCACCGGTAGCCATGCTCAAATCCATAAGGATACTCCTCGCCATTGCTGCTCATTACGATTATGAGATCTGGCAGATGGACGTAAAAACAGCATTCTTGAATGGGGATTTAGACCGGGATGTGTATATGACACAACCTGAGGGTTTTACATCTCAGAATGGCTCAAAGGTATGCAAGCTACGAAGATCCATTTGTGGACTTAAGCAGGCATCAAGGAGTTGGAATATAAGGTTTGATCAGACAATTCGGGAACTGGATTTCTGCCCAAATGCAAATGAGCCTTGTGTTTACAAGAAGGTTAGTGGGAGTGCAGTCGTTTTTCTAGTATTGTATGTTGATGACATTCTGCTAATAGGAAATGACATTTCTCTTCTTCAAAATGTTAAAGTATGGTTGTCAAGAAAGTTCTCCATGAAAGACCTTGGTGAAGCAGCATTTATACTAGGTATAAAGATCTACAGGGATAGATCCAAGAGGCTGTTAGGTCTTTCTCAAAGTACATATATAGACAAGGTGTTAAATAGGTTCAACCTTGAGCATTCTAAGAAAGGTTATCTCCCAATGACAAAGGGGATTAACCTATCTAAAGTAGAGTGTCTGAAGACAGCTCAAGAGAGAATGCGCATGAAGGATATACCCTATACATCCGTGATAGGATCCATCATGTATGCTATGATATGTACTAGGCCGGATGTCTCTCAGGCTTTGAGCTTTACGAGCAGATATCAGTCAGATCCAGGTGAAAAACACTAGATGGCCGTCAAGGCAATCCTTAAGTACTTGAGAAGGACTAAGGATGAGTTCTTGATTTATGGAGAAGGTGATCTCACTATCAAAGGTTACACTGACGCAAGCTTTCAATCTGACAAGGATGACTTTAAGTCTCAGTCAGGTTTTGTGTATGTGTTAAATGGAGGGGCAGTATGCTGGAAGAGTGCCAAGCAAGAAACTACTGCTGATTCAACCACGGAATCTGAATACATTGCTGCATGCGAAGTAGCAAAAGAAGCTGTCTCGTTGAAGGGATTTATTGGTGATCTCGATGTGGTGCCTGAGGCTATTGATCCAATTACTTTATATTATGATAACAATGGTGCCATAGCTCAGGCAAAGGAACCACAGTCTCATCAGAAAAATAGACATGTATCCAGAAAGTATCATATAATCAGGGAGATTGTTGATGCTAAGATAATAAGATTAGAATATGTACCCACTGATCAGAACCTCGCGGATGGTCTGACAAAGCCATTGACTCAAGTCAAACATGACCAGCATGTTAAAGCATATGGATTAAAACATATGGCTAATTGGCCTTAGTGCAAGTGGGAGTTTGTTGGATATGATGTATGCCCTTAAGGCAATTAGGGCGATATATCTTAATTATGTAATAATATGAATAATTTATTTAATCAATAAAGGCATTTGTTCTTTTGTTTATATCAATGTGTTTCTATACATATATATTATAGCTGGATAAAATATATTCATTGATGTATGTATACAAAAGTCCTTGACATATCATAGCATGAAGTCAGAGAAATTATAGTTGGACTATATTTGGTGGAACCTACTTCATGTGCAATTATGATTATATCTAAACTGTCCCTAGTCACAGTGTCATCAAGAAAGGATATTGATGAAACGGAAAGACTAGCATGTGGTCAACTTTCTTGGAAAGGGTCCAAGCAGTTAATCTCTTAAAGACTGAAGGTGGTGCCTTAAGCTTGACACATGGATATATCTGGGAGATATATTGGAGACCGCAGCAAGATAAACACTTGGTATAAATATCAATGTGTTAGTGTTTATCTTCATGCAATAAGCTTTGCAAATGTCCTCATACTTGAGATGCTAGTTGCCTTGTGTGGTACTATTGCTATACTTTGGGTCATTACTATGCACTCATTAATTTAGGGTGCTACGGGTGATTACGGGTATAGTGATGACAACACGTTGGTAGGCTGAGTAGTCGGAAAGAATCCATCGCTCCGGATATATTAAGGAGTTGTACCTGGCCACTTGTTGAAGTGATGATTGCCATAAACCTCTGATCAGAGTATGTGTTTGATAGAAATGGTTTCTAGTCAAACACACTATGGTAAAAGGCAATATACTTCGGTACAAGTAAATAACTGGGATAGCTTGGAGCAACCTTGCTATTAGTGGGTTAACACTTTAACCGAACCCAATAAACCAGATGGTACTAATATTAAAGAATGGAAGGAATTTATAGCACTAGATAATTATTGCATTAACCGGGATTAAGTCATAAGCATAAATGACGTTCCGAGTAATGGGGGATGGTAGACCCTTGCTAGAGGCGTACTACAGTCGTTTAAGGTAATCAAGTTCTATTCACGGTCTAGAACATCGAGCCAATGGTTCCATTAGAACACGGGTTGGTTAAGCCTTAACAGCTCAATACTTCGGGATCCTATAAGGTCACACACATTGGACCTTCATCGGACTAAGTAAAGAACTAATAGATTTATTCTATTACAAAAATATAACATGAATAATAATTGGATTATTGTTTAATTGGTTAAAATTGATTAGATCAATTTTGGATAGACCAAGGAATTTATTTTGACCGATAACTAATTAATTAGAGTCATAAATAAATTATAATTGATTAGATCAATTTTGGTTGGACCAAATTATTTATTTTGACTGGTAACTAATTTATTAGAGTCAAAAATAAAAATTTATTTGAAAGGATTTATAAGGAATTTTGCATTGGTAAGTTGGAACCGAAAAGTATAAAATATTTTGTACAAAGTTCGGTTGCCGAAAAGTGCGTAACCCTTATTCATGGGCTGCACAAAGGCAGCCCATGAAAAGTGGCGGTGTGTGATGTGAATTAACATATATATATATATATGTTAATTAATGGGATGGGAGTAATACTCCCATCCCACATCGATGAAAGGGGGAGCATTTTTGCTCCCCCAAGCCTATATATAGGCTATTTCCTTTCCTTTCAAATTGAACCAAGCTCAAAGCATAAATCCTAAGCGAGATAATTAATCTCTCGGGTACTTGAGCAAGCTATTTTTGTGGAGCCTGAATTTATTCGGGCACCGCTAGTTTATATTTTTTGGGTGAGGCTTCTAGAGTGGTCTAGCAACTACTCGAGGCTTCTTAGTTCTTCCTCTTGGGGAGGTTTTGGTTGGTGGGGTTCGTGTGGATACTGATAGAGGCTATCCTACGACTGGAGGCTTGTGCAAGAAGGTCCTGCAAAAGCACGCTTCAACTGGTAAGTTCTTTTTCTTTCTCTTTTAATTATTAAGTCTTTTTCTTTAAGTGTTTTTAGACTTAATAATTATGCTTAGGTTATTTTTGCATGCTTAGTTTATTTTATGCTTAGGTTATAACTTAGAGTTATAACATGCTTAGTATAAAATAAATATGCTAAGATATAATTTGGAATTATGGTATGCCTAGTCCTTTAGCATGCTAACCTAGGTAGAGAATTATTTAGTTAAGGCTTTATTTAATTTATATGCAACTAATAGGAGTTCCTGGGACAGGGACAAAATTTTGAATTTCCGTCATGCCTCTTATGCATGTTCAATTTGACTGTCAGTTCCTAACACACACAACACCTGAACGACTTTAAAGGATTTGTAAGTGAGTTAGCAGTCACCGGTCTATCCTTGGATGATGAGATTCAAGCATGTCTTTTGATGGGAACTCTACCAGATAACTGAGATACTCTTGTCGTATCATTGAGTAACTCAGCTCCAAATGGCGTGGTAACAATGTCTATGGTAAAGGATAGTCCAATTAATGAAGAGCTTCATAGAAGGGACGTTGCCAATACCAGTTCACAAGCCCTTGTCACAGAGAACAAGGACCGGAGCAAGAGTAGAGGTCGTGGGAATGGAAAATCAAGAGATAGATCCAAGTCCCGGGAGAAGAGGTCATGCTACCACTGTAGAAAGCAAGGTCATCTCAGAAGGAACTGTCGTTTCTTTAAACAAGAGAACACAAACCAAAGTCATGATAATAAAAAAAACACATCTGCTATAGTCACAATAGAAGATGGAGAGGTGGCTTTAGTATCTCATGATGCAGATTGTTTTCATGTTGGAGATGTAGATACCGAGTGGATTAAAGATTCTGGTGCCTCATACCACTATATTCCAAAAAGGGAATACTTCTCAACATATAAAGCGGGTGATTTTGGTACTATTAGAATGGGAAATAATAGTGTCTCGCAAATGGTGAAAATCGGCGATATCTGCGAGAAGACAAGTGTTGGATGCATATTAACACTTGAAAATGTGCGACACATTCCAGATCTTCGGTTGAACCTATTATTTGTTAGTCTATTTGACAAGGAAGGTTAACACAATCATACAGGCGATCGAAATTGAAAACTCACCAAAGGATCTTTAGTGGTGGCAAAAGGAAGATTGTGTTGCTAGCTATACAAAACGCACGCAATAATATGTACGGGTCAACTGAATATAGTTGGAGATGATGCTTCACCAAATTTATGATATAAGGGACTGGCGCATGTTAGTGAGAAAGGGTTGAATATATTGGCTAAGAAGTCCCTCATCCCATAATGAAAAAATTAACCCTTGTGATCACTGTTTATTTGGGTAGCAACATCCAGTTTCATTTCAGAAAAGCTCTAGAAGGAGAAATAATAAGTTAGAGTTGGTACACTCTGAGGTTTGTGGTCCCATGGGTACAGAATCCATTGGAGGGAGAAGATACTTTCTTACCTTCATTGATGATTTCTCAAGGAAGACATGGATTTATTTTCTGCTCACAAAGGATCAAGTATTCAAGCACTTTCAGCAATTCCATGCAATGGTGGAAAGGGAGACTAGACTGCCATTGAAGTGTTTGCGCACATATAATGTTGCTGAGTATATCTCTAAGAAGTTCAAGGATTACTATAGGCAACATGGTATCAGGTATGAAAAGATAGTTCCTGGTACACCTCAATACAATGGCATTGTTGAACGAATGAATCGTACCATTGTCGAAAGAGTTAGATCCATGCTCAAAATGGCGAACTTACCTAAGTCATTTTAGGGAGAAGCTGTCAATACTGTTGTCTACCTTATCAACCGACTACCTACAACACCTTTAGATTTTGATATTCCAGAGAGGGTTTGGACATGTAGAAATATCTCATACTCTCACTTGAAGGTATTTTGCTGCAAGGCATTTATGCATGTTCCTAAAGAGCAAAGGCTAAAGCTTGATGATAAATCAGTTCCTTGCACTTTTGTAAGTTATGGAGATGAAGAGTTTGGCTACAGATTGTGGGATCTGATGAAAAAGAAAATTATACAGAGCTGAGATGTTGTATTTCATGAGGATGATATCATCAGTGAAAGATCTATAAGTGATAGTCTTATCAATATTACACCAGAGAGCATTCTATCAGATGATGCAACAGAAGGAAGAATGCATCAATCAGAACAAGATGGAGAAGAAGAGCCAGTTTTGAGGGATCAAGATACCATTGTAGATGATGATATCAATGGAGACGGTATTGAGCAGGGGGAGCCAGAGAACATCATTCTACCAAAAGAAGAACCTCAATTAAGGAGGTCAATCAGAGAACGTCAACCATGTACAAAATACTACAGTTTTGATTATATTTTAATCACTGATGAGGGGGAGCTTGAAAGCTTCCAAGATGTGCAATCTTGTAAAGATAAAGGTTATTGGATGAAGGCCATGCAGGAGGAGATGAATTCTTTGAAGAAGAATGACACGTACGAGCTGGTGAAACTTCCTAAAGGGAAGAGACCACTCAAGAACAAATAGGTGTACAAGGTGAAGAAAGATGATGGAAACCTAAGGAGATACAAAGCTCGATTGGTTATCAAAGGATTTACTCAAAAGAAAGGTATCAACTTTAATGAGAATTTTTCACCAGTTGTGAAAATGAGTTCTATTTGAGTTGTGTTAGGTCTTGTAGCCATCTTGAACCTTGAGTTAGAACAGCTTGATGTAAAGACCACGTTCTTGCATGGGGATTTAGAAGAAGAAATTTATATGGAACAACCAGAAGGTTTCAAGGTCAAGGGAAAGGAGTACATGGTTTGTCGCTTGAAGAAAAGTTTGTATGGGTTGAAAAAAGCCCCACGACAATGGTATAAAAAGTTTGATTCCTTCATGATGAATCAAGGATACAAGAGGACAGAAGCTGATTCATGTGTATATGTCCAGAAATTCCTCGATGGAAAATTTATCATTCTTCTCTTATATGTTGATGATATGTTAATCGTTGGACCAGATGCCAAAATGATTAGTAAGTTGAAGTGTGATTTGTCTAAGGCGTTTGACATGAAGGATTTAGGACCGGCTAGGCGAATTCTCAGAATGGAGATTACCTGAGATCGGAGGTCCTGCAGGCTGTGGCTATCGCAAGAAAAATATATTGAACGGGTACTATAAAGGTTCAATATGAAGAATGCTAAACCAATTAGCACTCCACTTACCGCTCATTTCAAGCTAAGTAAGAAATCCTACCCTTCAAAAGAGCAAAATAAAGAAGATATGTCAAATGTTCCATATTCTTCAGCGGTCGGCAGTTTGATGTATGCAATGGTGTGTACAAGACCAGACATCGCTCATGCAGTTGGAGTTGTGAGTCAATTTCTATCAAATCCCCAGAAGACACATTGGGAAGCAGTTAAATGGATCTTTAGATACCTGAGAGGAACTTCAAAGTTATGTTTAACCTTTGGAGGTAGAAAGCCAGCACTTGTTAGTTACACAGATGCGGATATGGCTGGTGACCTTGATGAAAGAAAATCTACATCATGTTATTTATTTACATTCTCAGGGGGAGCTATTTCATGGCAGTCACGGTTATAAAAGTGTGTTTCATTATAAACAACCGAAGTAGAGTACGTTGCAGCAGCGGAAGCAGGAAAGGAAATGTTTTGGTTAAAGCGATTCTTTACCGAATTAGGTGTGCAACAAGAAGAATACATAGTTTATTGTTATAGTCAAAGTGCATTAGACTTGAGCAAAAATACTATTTACCAAACACAGACGAAACACGTGGATGTAAGGTATCATTGGCTCAGACTTGCCATTGAAGAAAACGAGTTCAAGTTGCAGAAGATTCATACCAACAACAATGCTGCTGATATGCTAACGAAGGTCGTACTAAAAAAAGTTCGACCAGTGCGTTAAGGCAACCGGGATGGAGAATCCCACAATGTAGTCGGGAGGGGGAGATTTGTTGAGTGGTGTCCCTTCTTATTGTGAGACCCACTGAATTAATTAAAAAAAGGGCTGCAGGTAATTCAAACAAAGAGGCTGGAGGCATGTCGGCAGAGGAGTTTTTCAAAAAGTGCACAGTAAAATTACTGTGCACAATTCGGCCATACGCGTTTTAAATCTCCTATAAATAGAGAAGGTTTTGCTCATTTTATGTGCAGAGCAAAAATCAAGAAACACAGATAAACAATTGTAATCTGTGCATAGAGACTTAGGAAAAGGGTTCTTAAGAGTTGGGTAAGAGAGAAAATAGAGAGGTTTTGGGAAACACTCGTGTGCCACTATTTTGTAATCTCTCTGTGTACCTACTATTATTTTATAGTGGAGAATTTTTCGGAGTTTGTCCTGTTGTTTTTCCCTAATTCATTTAGGGTTTCTATGTAAAAATCTGCGTTTCTTTTGTTCTATTGCTATTATTTTTCTTGTAATTTATTATTGGGCCTAACAACACACACAAAGATATGAGGCAACCAACTTTTACCTTAATGGTCATACCTATTAGTCTCTCTTTCATTCATCGAATTCTTACTTAGGCATCGGAGAGGCTTCGCCGGAATCCCGGCCAAGCCTATCTGACCGTTCCCATCTTGTAGGTATCCTCAGCTTGGAACCCGTGACATCAAGTGGTGCGGCGAGCACGGTTCCGAGAGTTTTTTCAGATTTTCCCAACAAAAAAATGAATCCAAGCACATCTCAATTCGCAATCCCAAATCCACAAACAATCACACCAAACCAAGTTACACCGGCACTAGGGGTACAACCTGTGTCATCGTAAAAAAATATTAATTATTTGATGGGCAGGCCTGACTAGGCTTAGAAATGAAGTTTTAAATTCAAGTCCGGTCTAATCTAAGTTCACATATTATTAATTTATGCTGAGTTTGAGTCTGAACAAGATAATTTTTTTATCTGTCCAACCAAGTCCAATCAGTCCATTCAACACATCTGGTCCAAATAGAGCCTAATGGTTATTGATTATCTGTATCATGTGACCTCTATAGCTCCTTTTGCTCATGTGATTCTTCTAATTTGCAGCAACCGGTTACTCTTGAAAAAAGATTTTTAAGACACTATATAACTTTTATTTTTTTATTCAAACTCTATATTTTAAATCATTTTATTAATTAAAATCGATACGGTTCGATTCTCATGAGTTCAGAAAAACAGGACCTGTGTCACAAACATAATCTGTATTGAAGTTACATTCTTAAGATTCAAATATAATTTAATACATTTGCTTTTAAACTTTATAAAGATACAATTTGCACTCTCATAACCATACTATAATTACAACTAACTTCTCTGGTAATCACATATCTTAGACCAAATGTAGACCAAATCCTAGTACATGCAGCAAAATTTCATTAGAAAATGAATCACCCAAAGTTGCTCTATTTATACTTACAACAGAGTAGACCTGTACGCGGGTCGGGCTGCCCATCGGAGCCCCAAGTTCTATGAGTCGAGGTATGTTTTTATATAAATACCCAAGCCCAGCCAAACGAACAAAAAATATATTTGTTTATATTTTTATATTATATTTAATAGGATTTTATACATTTTTATATTTTAATCCACTAAATTTTTAACTATATATAAACGAACTTTACTAAAATTGTATGCAAAATTTAGACATTTTTGTATAGAAATTATAATTTTTTCAATTTAGTTTACAAAATAATAAAAGAAAAAATTATTCAATGGGCTATGAGGCGGTCTTGGAAATGCTTAGTAAGCCCGGCACGAGCCCGAAGTTCTAAATTATAGGCTTGGGCCGGGTTTGGTTAATATTTTTTTTGTTGAAAGCCCGAAAAGCCTGGCCCGCCCTAAGGCTTACAGTTATAACTAATCAACTGTGTAGCACAAAAACTGAAACTAAAAAAACCAGAATCTAAGTGAATTTAGAATTGTACAACAACATACGAAATGTGGAAGCGTCAGTTCATAGAAGTTTCTGAGTGTACAGAAGTTCCCGTGTGACACAGATGATCAAAACTTGATATTCAGTTAGGAAGACCTCCAAAAAAAGGCAACTGTACATTTGTTTGAACTATTTACGAAAAAAGAAAGCATTTCGACAGAAGAAAAAAATCACTTGTGCTACTCTATGGAATATTTACATTTACAACCTAATCCAAAATCATCAAACAGTTCAGGGGCTGCTTTGCCTAAATGTCGAGTGATACCTTCTTATGGGCAATCTGTTTACCCTAATCACGAGGTGTACTCGAAAGGCTAAGGTTCGGGTTCCTCGTTAACAGAAATATGAGTATCAGAACTCTGCTGACCGCTGTCTGAGCCACCATCAGGTGATGCTGTGGATATAGGTGCTGCCTCTGTAAAAGAAAAAACCTCCGGTTTGGTCGGGAAATTGTCCCTCAAGAGGGCGAAACCTGAATATAAAGCATTCTTTGTAAACTGGATGAATCTCTCCTGGCCAGGAACTACTCTTGCCGGGTTGCTCAACATAACAACATGATCTGCTTTCTTCAAGGAACCTCTTAAATTTATTAAACTTAATTTAATAAAAATCATGAAAAAAAGGGTCAAAAATAGCCAACCATTTAAATTGGACTTTGAAAAAAATTGGTAAGCATTGTTATGTTGTTAGGAAACTTGGATTATTAGGAGACTTAGACTTTGTAGGATTTGTTAGTTGGATTTTGTGCAAAATTAAAGTAAATTGTTAAACCTAAATTTGAATTTTGTAACAGATTGAATTATTGAGAAAATGATAGGGCCATTGCAAAATTCATCAAATGCCTATATAAGGCAATGTAATTTGCTATTTTAAAGAGTGTAAGAGTGTGAAAAATAATAAGAGTTTATGAGTGTATTGTAATAAAATTAGTGTGTGAATTACTCATTTTTATGTTTTGAGCATTTTTTTGCTTGATTATTTTCCTCTTCCATCCAACAAAGTGGTACAGAGCCATTTCGTATCCAATCCTCTTTCCAAAATCCCCGAGTAAAAAAGTCGAGTTTAAAGAGTTTCAGAGCACAGAAAGTGTTGCAATAGGCTATCAGAAGTGTTGCAAAAAAATGCAGAAAGTGTCACAGTTAGCATAAAGTGTCGCTAATAATTAAAAAAGTTGCAATAGCCTCTGTAGAAAATTTTTCAAGTTCATCTAAAATTGCAAGGAAATATTTTCCCTTGCTGTTCTCCTTGCAAAATCTGTCTGGAGCTATAGTGACGCACCAAAATGTCGCAATAGACTCAAACGCGTTGCAACAACCCCTGTACTCTTTGAAAAAAATTTCCTCTACAGAAATGAATCTCAACGGTGTTTCCTTCATTTTCCCTCAACTTATAAAAACCAATTACAAAAATTGGTGTATCAAGATGAAAGCCATTCTAGGGTCCCAAGATGTTTGGGATATTGTTGAAAAAGGCTATGAAGTCCCAGCTGTAGATGTACAACTGTCGCAAGCCAAAAAGGACAGTTTGCATGAGAGTCATCGTAATGACCAGAAGGCTTTTAGTATCATCCATCAAGGGTTAGATGATGTTATGTTTGAGAAGGTGGCAGAAGCGACCACCTCCAAGCAAGCTTGGGATATACTACGAGTTTCTCTTCAAGGAGAGGAGAAAGTACAAAAAGTTCGGCTCCAAATGTTGAGAGAAGAGTTCGAGATGGTGAAGATGAAGGAGACAGAAGTGATTATAGATTACTCCTCATGATTAAAATATGTCGCTAACCAAATGCGGCACTATGGAGAAAAGCTAGAAGAATCCAGGGTTGTTGAAAAACTTCTAAGGTCACTACTACCAAAGTTTCACTACGTAGTAGTGCCAATAGAAGAATCTCGGGATATAAGTAAAATGACCGCCGATGAAGTAGTTGGCTCATTACAAGCACGTGAGGAGAGACTAAACAAACAAAGAGAAGAGTCTGTAGAACAAGTCTTGGCAATAAAGGTTTCAGTCAAAGGTGAAAGTAGCCAGGATTCTAACCATTACGGACGAGGACGTGGTAGAGGCCATAGAGGAAATGTAAGAGGAAGAGGACGTGGCAGAATTCAACCATTTGGTAGAGGTGAAAATAATAATAGGGATAATCAGTCCATACGAGGCAGAGGTCGTGGTCATGGACGTGGACGAGGTAGAGGAAACTGGAGGCATAATGTTGGATGTGACAAGTCCAATGTTCAATGCTATAATTGCTCCAGATATGGCCACTATGCAGTAGAATGTCGGAGCCTACCAAAGCAAATAGAGGAAACTGCGAACAACATTCAAGAAGAGAATGTAACTGACACGGTATTACTAACCCGTGAAGGTGAATACAGTCAAGAAAACAACATATGGTATCTGGATAATGGTGCATGTAACCATATACGTGGAGACAAGAAAATGTTCGTAGAGCTGGACCAGTCATTCAGTGGTAATGTTGTTTTTGGGGATTCCTCAAGAGTTCCTATTCAAGGAAAAGGAACTATTCTTATTCGTTTAAAGAATGTAGAGCACCAATTCATCAGCAATGTTTATTACGTTCCAAACATGAAAAGCAACATTTTAAGTTTGGGACAACTGCTGGAGAAAAATTACCAAATTCATATAGTGAATCGAAAGTTGGTGTTGTTAAATGAAAAGAAGGAGCTGCTAGCTAGTCTACCAATGTCAAAAAATAGAATGTTTAATCTCAAAATCAAGACGGATGTAGCAAGATGCTTAAAAGCTTGCGTGAAAGAATCGAATTGGCTTTGGCATTTGAGATTCGATCATCTCAATTTTAGAGGGTTGAAATTGCTAAGCCAGAAGAAGATGGTGCATGGTCTTCTGCTGATTAATAAACCCCATCAGCTTTGTGAAGGATGTCTTGTTAGAAAACATTCTAGAACTAGTTTTCCAAAAGAGTCCATGTCAAGTGCAAAGGCTCCCCTTGAGCTTATTCATGCCGATGTCTGCGGATCAATGACACCAGTATTATTGGAAGGCAACAAATATTTCTCACTATTCATTGATGATTATAGCAGAAAGACATGGGTTTATTTTCTGATAGAGAAATCAGAAGTTTTTGAAGCATTTAAAAAGTTTAAAGCTATGGTGGAAAAAGAAAGTGGCTATTACATCAAAGCTTTAAGATCCGACAGAGGGGGAGATTTCACGACAAATGAATTCAAAAGATTCTGCGAGCATCAAAGAATCCTTCATTTCCTGTCAGTCCCGAGATTGCCTCAATAAAATGGTGTTGTTGAACGAAAGAATAGAACCGTGATGGATATGGTGAGGAGCATGTTAAAGAGCAAGAATTTGCCCAAAGAGTTGCGGGCAGAAGCTGTTGATTGTGCTGTCTATATCTTGAACTGATCTCCAACAACAAGTGTGTCAGATATGATACCCCAAGAAGCATGGAGTGGGAGAAAGCCTAATATCTCTTATTTTCGTGTTTTTGGGAATGTTGCACATGTTCATGTTGCTGATGAAGAAAGAAGAAAGTTAGATGACAAAAGCTGAAAATACTTGTTCGTTGGTTACTCAGAATTTTCCAAAGGTTACAAGATGTTTGATCTCGATACTAGAAAGACTATCATAACTAGGGTTGTGATTATTGACGAGAAAGCAATTTGAGAATGGAATAATGAAAAGCAGAAGAATTACAGTTTTTATCCTTTCACATGGATGAAAACAATGACCGAGATGTGGAGGAGCCAGGCAAAGCATCGACGTCATATAGTCCCATTCCAATTACATCTCCAGGACACGATGATGATGAAAGTCAAAGTCCAAGAGAAAGACCTAGAAAATTTCGTCTTGTTGAAGATCTTTATGATGCAACTAGAGAGCTCAATGAAGAATTTACTCTTTACTGTCATCTTATTGATAGTGAACCTATTGATGCTGAAGAAGCCATAAAATATGAGAAATGGAGAAAAGCCATGGAGGAGGAGATCCGTTCAATTGAGAAAAATAAGACGTGCGAGTTGACCAAACTTCTAGCTGACAAAAAGCTCATTGGAGTCAAATGGGTGTTCAAGGCAAAGAAGGATGCAAATGGAGAAATCATTCGACATAAAGCGAGGCTAGTCGCAAAGGGATATAGTTAAAAACCCGGTATTGACTATGATGAAGTATTTGCACCAGTAGCAAGAATGGAGACTACCAGACTAGTGATCTCAGTCGCTGTCCAAAATGGATGGAAGATCCACCAAATGGAAGTAAAGTCAGCATTTCTGAATGGATACTTGTAGGAAGAGATCTATGTCCAACAACCACCTGGTTACACTGTCAAAGGTCATGAACGAAAAGTGTTGAAGCTGAAGAAGGTGTTGTATGGATTTAAGCAAGCACCGAGAGCTTGGAATAGCAGCATCGATAAATACTTTTACGAGAATGGATTTGTCAAGTGCTTACACGAGTATGCCTTGTACGTGAAAGTAAAGGTAGAGACATATTGCTTGTTTGCTTATATGTGGACGATCTCATATTTACCGGGAACAATCCTCAAATGTTTAATGATTTCAAGAAGATGACTCATGAATTCAAAATGACTGATATTGGCCTGATGTCGTACTATCTTATCATTGAAGTGAAGCAAAGCGATGATGGAATTTTTATTTGTCAAAGTGGCTTTGCCAAAGAGATCTTGAGGAAATTTAAGATGGAAAATTACAACCCTGTCAGCACTCTGGCCGAATGCAGTTTGAAATTGACCAAGGATGAAAATGGAGTCAGGGTGAACCCAATAATTTTTCAACGTTTGATCGGGAGTCTAATGATACCTGACGTGCACAAGGCCAGATATTCTGTATGCAGTTGGACTCGTGAGCAGATACATGGAAGAACCGAAGGAGTCTCACTGGAATGCAGCAAAAAGAATACTCCGCTATGTTAAAGGTACAACTAATTTTGGATTGCATTATTCAAAATATGATGAATTCAAATTAGTTGGCTATAGCGATAGTTATTGGGCTGGAGATAAAAATGACCGAAAAAGCACTAGCAGATTCGTATTTTTTCTTGGTGACACCGCGTTCACATGGAGTTCAAATAAGCAACCAATTGTGACGTTGTCAACGTGTGAAGCTGAATATGTTGTTGTAACATCATGTGTGTGTCATGCAATAAGGTTGAGAAGATTGTTGAAGGAGCTTCAAATGACACAATATGACCCAACAGATATTTTTATTGGTAATAAATCAGTGTTGGCGTTGGCAAAATATCCTGTCTTCCATGATCGAAGCAAACACATCGATACAAGGTATCATTTCATTTGAGAGTGTGTTGAGCAGAAGGAAGTCACATTGAAGTTTGTCAAAACACAAGATCAGATAGTGGATATCTTTACAAAGCCATTGAAGTATAACGTGTTCAATCAATTGCATGCGTTATTAGGAATAACGGATAATTAAGTTTACGGGAGAATGTTAAAATTATTAAACTTAATTTGATAAAAATAATGAAAAAAAGGGTCAAAAATAGCCAGCCACTTAAATTGGACTTTGAAAAAAATTGGTAAGTATTGTTATGTTGTTAGGAAACTTGGATTATTAGGAGACTTAGACTTTGTAGGATTTGTTAGTTGGATTTTGTGAAAAATTAAAGTAAGTTGTTAAACCTAAATTTGAATTTTGTAATAGATTGAATTATTGAGAAAATGATATGGCCATTGCAGAATTCATCAAATGTCTATATAAGGCAATGTAATTTACTATTTAAAGAGTGTAAGAGAGTGAAAAATAGTAAGAGTTTATGAGTGTATTGTAATAAAATTAGTGTGTGAATTACTCATTTTTATGTTTTGAGCATTTTTTTGCTTGATTATTTTCTTCTTCCAGCCAACAGAACCTATTTAACACATGAAATTACCAACATATCTAAACAAACACTTAGACCTATTTAAGTAATTTGAAAGTTGATGTTTACCAGCATTGAATTTCCATCTTTCTTACTGGATGATTTCTCCTTTCCATTGCTTGTTGCTATCTTTTAGGCCTTACCTTTCTTGGCCTATGCTGATATAGATAGGACTACAGTTGGAAGTTTCACAGCACAAGTAGTAGCGGTGGGTTCAGTGAGTGGCTTTGGGTACTCGAATAGAGAGGGTTTGGATCTGGATACGAAACAAAATTTCGGAACTTTCAGGTCATAGCTCAAACTGATAAAAGCCGTGGGTGAGGATGTTAAGCATATGAGATAAATGAGAGGATGCCAATACCAATACTGGCTAAAAACAGCTAGTCCAACTACTGCAGTGATTTTATCATGTTTCATCTTAGAGAGCAATCTTATTGTCACATTCCTTCCACCACCATCAAGTATTCCAAAAGCGAGAATAGCACCCATCTTGCTCATAGTATCCTCACATCTATTGGCAATTGTCTTTAACAGTTGTCGTCTGTAATAGGTGAAACATAATATGGAAGCAATGTATTGGTATAATGGTATAGTATCTTTTACGTGAATTGATGAAAAGGAATTCAAAAAACCTAGAAAGCACCTTAACGTTTCAGCACGAGAATCTCTAGCTGGATTTATCTGCATTATGACCATAGCCATAGCAATAAAGGCACCTTGTTGAACAAAGCTGACATCATCTTTTGTTAGAAGTTCGAGCAATGATATAGCCTCGCTTAAGCCAGTGCCTGCACAAGATATGCCCACTGCAAGACCTGCTCCGTAGTGTACATGTGGGTTATAGGACTGAGACAGCAATAAGACTATTCGACGAGTCTGCGATGACATAGTTCCATGAGATTTAACAGTATAAACTACACAAATGGTTACAAGGCATAGTTTTCAAAGGTGCACCTCATGAATGGCACGACCCTCTCATGAATGGCACCATCGTCGGCACCTCATACTATAAGCGAGGTAGTGTTCATGAGGCGTGCACCTCAAGGACACTTATTTTTCAGGGTTTTTACTTACTTTAATATGTGTTGTCCATCTATTTTTAAGAGTTCTAATAATAATTCAAGGCTAAATATTCCTAATTCAAATCTTATTAAGGCTAAATTAATTCAAATCTAGATATTCCTAGTGCAATGAGTAAATTTTACATATATATTTACATTTAGCAATTCTCTTAGTTCTTTCTCTGGTACTGTTATTGCATTTAACTTCACATTTCGAGCAAATAGTTTTTGCAATTTGTTTGCACCTAGCATACCTCGGGTGTGGCTGGCCCCTTTGCGCCTCAGTGCGCATTGCGCCTCTCATAACTATGAGGATAATATCGAAAGAACAATAGAGAATATTGAATCAAGGTTTCAGAGATTTAATTCAAACAAAAATCGTGAGTACAAGAACACCATTAGGAAAATACACAGAATTATGGACTAAAGAGAGAGAATGTAAGGGACAAGAAACGACCTATTTTGGATCAGAGTAAAGGAGAAATCCAAGAGCAAGAACAGCAGTCCTTCTGACATCATTGCTCACATCTAATACGGCAAAGTGAAGAAGCTTCCGGATGGCCTTGTTGTTTGCTGTTCCCCTGTAGGTCAATGCCAATGCATAGACGCAACCATAACGAATAATAGGATCCTTGTCACCAGTCATCTACTCAATTAGTTTGTCTGCTTCTTCTTCTTTTCCATAAACTGTGAGGGCTATCCCAATGCTAACCCCCAACAGTATACATCACATTATAACCAACCAACCAAGCCTTAAATCCCACGCTAGGTGGGGTCGGCTTCACATCACATTACAACAAAAAAGAGAGTAAAAGAGTACTCCAAGAATCAGGATATGTGGCTCAAATTTACTGAATGATCTTCTCTTGCTGCATTGAATGAGCACAAGAAAGCATCTCCTGACCTTTCTCACTTGCAGTTCCGGCCATTACCAAACCCATACTAATACCAACAGCTTCACCAGCAATAGTACTATCAGTGATCAGTAACCATTACGTGTTATTATAGATTTCTTCATCAGCGGTTCCTAAAGCAGCCAAACCAAGACCTAAACATCCACCATGTTGAATATGTTGGATTAGAGAGGATGTAAATCAATTCAATTTAAGCTCAAATTAACAAGAGTAAATCACACATTGTAATTTTATTGAACAAATTAAAACTCTTACTTAACTCCTCTCTCACACTCTAACTTACTCTTACAATGCAGAATGCATAGCATTATATAATGCAAGTTTACAATCAGTAAAATCCATGCCATAAATGCTACTGTTTCATTTCATCCACTAAGCCGTAAACTTGTCAACTTGAGTTGCCATTCTGTGATTTTTTCCCACCATCAAATTCAACTCTTACAATCATGTTATCTAAGTGTCCAACATTTAGTCTTTTCAGGCCACAATTCCTGACCCATCACATAATTTTCTTTTGTCTTTGTTGCATTTTTTATTTCCTAATTATTAATTAAGTTTCATTATTTCAACATTCTCCCTTAAACTTAATTTGTGGTTATGCCTAACAATGCTCGTAATTGATTAAACACGTTATACTTCAGTGGCTTTGTAAAGATGTCCGCTATCTGATCTTGTATTTTGACATACTTCAATGTGACTTCTTCTGCTCAATACACTGTCGAATGAAACGATACCTTGTATCAATATGCTTACTTCGGTCATGGAAGACTGGATTTTTTGCCAAAGCCAATGCCGATTTGTTATCGACAAAAATATCTGTAGGTTCATGTTGTGTCATTTGAACCTCCTTTAAAAATCTTCTCAGCCATATTGCATGACACACACATGATGTTGCAGGAACATATTCAGCTTCACATGTTGACAATATGACGATACGTTGCTTTTTTGAACTCCAAGTGAGTTTGACCAAGAAAAAATATAAATCCGCTTGTACTTTTTCGATCATTTTTCTCACCAGCCCAATCACTGTCACTGTAACTAACTAATTTAAAATCGTAAGATTTTGAGTATTGAAGTCCAAAATTAGTTATACCTTTGACATAGCGGAGTATTCTTTTTGCTGCATTCCAATGAGATTCCTTTGGTTCTTCCATGTATCTACTGACTAGCCCAACCGCATATAAAATATTGGGCCTTGTGCAAGTCAAGTATCTGAGACTCCCGATCAAGCTTCTAAATAATGTTAGATTCACTTTTACTCCATCTTCATCCTTGGTTAATTTTAAGCTGCATTCAATCGGAGTGTTGACAGGATTGTAATTCTCTATCTTGAATTTCTTCAAGATCTCCTTGGCAAAACCACTTTGACTAATAAAGATGCCATCATCATCCTGCTTCACTTCAATGCCGAGATAATATGACATTAGACCAATGTCAGTCATCTCAAATTCCTGAGTCATCTTCCTCTTGAAATCTTTAAACATTTGAGGATTATTTCCGGTGAAAATGAGATCATCCACATACAAGCAAGCAAGCAACATGTCTCCATCGTTCATTTTCACTTACAAGGCATACTCATATGGGCATTTGATAAATCCATTTTCTTGAAAATATTTGTCAATGTGACTGTTCTAAGCTCTCGGTGCTTGCTTTAGTTTATATAGTGCCTTCTTCAGTTTTAGCACTTTTTCTCCATGGCCTTTAATGATGTAACCCGACGGTTGTTGGATATAGATTTCCTCCTCTAAATGTCCATTCAGAATTTCTGACTTGACATCCATTTGGTGGATATTCCATCCATTTTGGGCAGCAACTAAATCACCAATTTGATCGTCTCCATTCTTGTGACTGGTGCAAAAACTTCATCATAGTCAATACCAGGCTTTTGACTATATCCTTTTGCAATAAGTCTTGCCTTGTGTTGTAAAATTCCTCCGTTTGCATCTTTCTTTGCTTTGAACACCCATTTAACACTAATGGGTTTTAATCAGCTAGAAGTTTTGTCAACTCCCACGTCTTGTTCTTCTTAATTGAATTGATATCCTCCTCCATGGCTTTTCTCCATTTCTCATCTTTCATGGCTTCTTTAACATCAATAAGCTCACTATCAATAAGATGATAGTAAAGAGTTAATTCTTTATTGAGCTCTCTAGTTGCATCATAAAGATCTTCAATAAGACAAAATTTTCTAGGTCTTTCTCTTGGACTTTGACTTTCATCATCATCTTATCCCGGAGATGCAATTAGAATTGGACTAAATGACATCGATGCTGTGGTTGGCTCCTCCATATCATGGTCATTTTTTTCATCCATGGTGAAAGGATAAAAACTGTAATTCTTCTTCTTGTCATTATTCCATTCCCAAATTGCTTCTTCATCAATGGTGACATCTCTACTAATAATCGTCTTTCCAGTATCAGAATCGAACATCTTGTATCCTTTGGAAAATTCTGAGTAACCAACGAACAAGTATCTTTTTGCTTTTATCATCTAGCTTTCTCTTTTCTTCATCAGCTACATGAACATGTGCAACACTCCCACAAACACGAAAATGAGAGATATTTGGCTTTCTCCCACTCCACTCTTCTTGGGGTGTCATATCTAACACACTTGTTATTGGGGATCGGTTTAAGATGTAAACAGCATAGTCGATAGCTTCTGCCCATAACTCGTTGGGCAAATTCTTGCTTTTCAGCATGCTTCTCACCATATCCATCACTGTTTGATTCTTTCGTTCAATAACACCATTTTGTTATGGTGATCTCGGGACTGACAGGAAATGATAGATTCCATGATACTCATAGAATCTTTTGAATTCATTTGATGTGAACTCTCCCACTCTATCAAATCTTAGGGCTTTGATGTAATAGATGCTTTCTTTCTCAACGAGCACCTTGAACTTCTTGAATGCTCTAAAAACTTCTGATTTCTCCTTTAGAAGATACACCCATGTTTTTCTACTATAGTCGTCAATGAATAGCAAGAAATATTTATTGCCTCCCAATGATGTTGGTGTTATTGGTCCGCAAACATCGGCATGGATGAGCTCAAGTGGCGCCTTTGCTCTCAACATGGACTCCTTTGGAAAACTGGTTCGGGATTGTTTTCCAACAAGAGAGCCTTCACAAAGCTGATGGGGTTTATCAATCGAGGGAAGACCATGCACCATCTTCTTTTGGCTTAGTAGTTTTAAACCTCCAAAATTGAGATGCCCAAATCTCAAGTGCCAAAGCCAATGAGAGTCCTTCACACAAGCTTTTAAACATTTTGCCACATCTGTCTTGATGTTGATAGTGAACATCCGATTCTTTGACATAGGCACACTAGCAAGCAGCTCCTTATTCTCATTTAACAACACTAACTTTTGGTTCATCATGTGAACTTGGTAGTTTTTCTCCAGCAACTGTCCCAAACTTATAAATATTGCTTTTCGTGTTTGGAACATAATACACATTGCTGATGAATTGGTGTTCTCCATTCTTTAACAAAATAAGAATGGTTCCTTTGCCCCTGATAGGAACTTTTGAGGAATCCCCAAAAATAACATTTCCGCTAAATGACTGGACCATCTCAACTAAAATCTTCTTGTCTCCACACATATGGTTACTTGCACTGTTATCAAGATACCATATATTGTTTTCTTCACTCTGTTCACCTTCACGGGTAAGTAATACCGTGTCGGCTACATCCTCCTCTTGAATGTTGTTTGCTATCTCCGCTGCTTGGTTTGGTGGGCTCGGACATTCTGCTGCATAGTGGCTAAATCTAGAGCAGTTGTAGCATTGGACATTTGACTTATCACGTCCATCATTTTGCCTCCAATTTCCTCTTCCTCGTCCTCATCCATGTCCATGACCTCTGCCTCTTGTGGACTGGTTACATCCGTTATTGTTGTCATTTCATCCAAATTATTGATTTTTACCACGTCCTCTTCCTCTTCCATTTCCTTTACGACCTCTACCATGTCCCCATCCGTAATGGGTAGAATCCTGGCTACTTTAACCTTTGACCGAAGCCTTTGCTGCCAAGACTTGTTCTACAAACTCTTCTCTTTATCTATTTAGTCTCTCCTTATGTGCTTATAATGAGCCAACTACTTCATTAACGGTCATTTTACTTATATCCCGAGATTCTTCTATTGCTACTACTATGTAGTCAAACTTTGGTAGTAGTGACCTTAGAAGTTTTTCAATAACCCTGGATTCTTCAAGCTTTTCTCCATATTACTGCATTTGGTTAGCGACAGATTTTAATCGTGAGGAGTAATCTACAATTGCTTCTGTCTCCTTCATCTTTGTCATCACTCTCCTTTGAATATTTGGAGCCGTACTTTCTATGCTTTCTCATCTCCTTGAAGAGAAACTCATAGTATGTCCCAAGCTTGCTTGGAGGTGTTCGTTTCTGCCACCTTCTCAAACATAACATCATCTAACCCTTGATGGATGATACTAAGAGCCTTCTGATCATTACGACGACTCTTATACAAACTGTCCTTTTTGGCTTGAGACAGTTGTGCATCTGCAGCTAGGACTTCATAGCCTTTTTCAACAATATCCCAAACATCTTGGGATCCTAGAATGGCTTTCATCTTAATACACTAATTTTTGTAATTGGTTTTTGTAAGTTGAGGGAAACTGAAGGAAACACCGTTGAGATTCATTTTTGTAGAGGAAATTTTGTTTCAAAGCGTATAGGGCTGTCGCAACGCTTTTGAATCGATCGCAACACTTTGGTGCGTCACTATAGCCTTCGGACAGATTTTACAAGGAAAACAGCAAGGGAAATATTTCCTTGCAATTTTAGAGGAATTTTGCCCTCAACGAAAATTTTCTGGAAAATTTTTTTTTTGGAAGTACAGAGGCTATTGCAATGGTTTTTTTAGTATTGGCGACACTTTAGGCTAACTGCGATACTTTCTGCAGTTTTGTGCAACGCTATTGATAGCCTGTTGCAATACTTTCTGGGCTACTGCAGTTTTCTTAAAAATCAATTTTTTTCGCTCGGGAATTTTCGGGAAGAGAATTGGATACAAAATGGCTCTGGTACCACTTTATTAGAGTAGAGAGGATATAAATCAATTCAATTTAAGCTCAAATTAACAAGAGTAAATCACACAAAGTAATTTTATTAAACAAATTAAAACTCTTACTTAACTCCTCTCTCACACTCTAACTTACTCTTACAATGCAGAATGCATAGCATTATATAATGCAAGTTTACAATCAGTAAAATCCATGCCGTAAATGCTACTTTTTCATTTCATCCACCAAGCCGTAAACTTGTCCACTTGAGTTGCCATTTTGTGATTTTATCCCACCATCAAATTCAACTCTTACAATCATGTTATCTAAGTGTCCAACATTTAGTCTTTTCAAGCCACAATCCCTGACCCCTTCTTTTGTCTTTGTTGCATTTTTTATTTCCTAATTATTAATTATGTTTAATTATTTAAACAGAATAACCTGCAGAAGACAATTCATATGGATGTCATTTCAAAAATATCACTACCACATAGTTTTGGATGAATTTGTGACTTAAAATTTTACTCACCTCGTCATAAGTGTAACGTAGCATATCATAGAGGAATTTTTTTATTCCCTCGCCATGGTTTGCATGAATAAGGCCAAGAGCATAAAGAGCTCCTCCTTGAGAGTATAGACCTTCTCCACCAGAAGATCCATTCTGAGGCAAATGAGGACTCAGTAAAGACCATTCTTGCTTTATGTTCCCTCTATAGATGACACGAAGCCCAGTAATTGCACTAAATTTACCCCACTTTGTGGCCATGCTCAGCCATTCCTGGCAACCGATCGATAAGAACCAAAAATAAGCATAATTGAAGAAACACATACAGAAAGGACTAATGCACAACATAATTTAGGACAGGACAGTCAAGATTTAGTATTCACCGGATTCTCCCTGAGGAATGTATCCACAGTAGTACCAGCGTGCATAATTGCATGAGCGTAAATAGTAGGCACTATGGCAAACACTATCTCTCATCTCAACAAACTGCTTGATTTTCTTTTTGATGAAAAGATATGATCTGTGAGCAAATAAAGCAATATGGAAAGATCAAGTGAATTCAAATGACTAAAGATAGAGAAACATGTTGCTCACTTGTTATGACTGTGAAGAAACCATAGAGTCAACTGTATTGATGTCTCTCCAGACAAAATTCCCTTAATTTTTTCAGTCATTCAGCATATATGACTTTATTAGGAACTGTAAAGTTAAGAATGGCAGAATCCTCTTTTTCTGCAGAATCTTCATCACTAGATTTTGGCTGCGCTGATTCAAAAGACTGAGTCTTAGGATGTGAAAGGTGATCTCTAACATTTAATATAAAAGCTCGACGCTCAGTCTCTACAAGGTCAAACGCAATTTGAAATGCAAGCAAAGCATTGTTCATATTATAAGAGCGTATAAGCTTTTCCAATATGCTTGCTACACTTTCAGGTTCATCCAAGAACACGAGACATTGACAAATGAACGGACAATCTAGAAAACCACGATATTTGTAAACATCAACAATAAGACGGAGAACCTATAAAAAAATTATTAAATGTTATTCTCTAATAATAAGACATCACAGCACTCAATAACCGCGTAAAAAAATGTATTATCAAAATAGTGTTGCGGAAGCGATTATCAAATTCAAAACTACTGCTAAAACTAAAACAAAATAAAGAGAACGCCAACAATTAACGAGGTTCGACCAATTTTGCCTACGTCCCCGAACACTACCAAATTAATATTTCACTCAAAGAAATATTACAATAGAGAAGAGAAAGAAGAACAAAGCCTTAAAATAGGAAGGCATTTGATTTTGGGATGAAACTAATGGATGCACAAATGCGGTATTTATACAAAAAAAATTTCCATCTTCCAACCATATTTAGCCATCCTTTAATTAGCCTCCAATTTAGTTAAGCCAACTTTTTAATTGGTCCATGTTGAACTTTGTCATAATTTCTACAAATCTCCACCTTGACAAAGTCCGCATCTTCAATCTCTTATCTTGTGTAGTCTCTTCCAATGTAGTCTTCAATTTCCAATAGCATTGACAAATAACATTGGAACTTGACCAAGCTTACAACATTTACCAAAATATCAGTTAGATTCTTTGTGGTTCGAATTGCAACTCCACCTTCTTCGAGAACCTCTCATATAAAGTGGTAATGAACATCGATATGCTTCATCCTTGAATGATGATCTTGATTTTGAGCCAACATAATAGCTCTTTGACTATCACAATGCACCTTCACGTGCTTATGCTGAATCCCTAACTCATCAAGCAACCCTTGAAGATAAATTGCTTCTCTTACAGCCTCTATGCATGCCATATACTCTGCTTCTGTCATAAACATCTGGTAACTATAAAGTAGACTTGTAACACACTGGTCCTTCTGCCAAAGTGAACACATAACCAGTATTTGATCGATGTTTATCCATATCACCATATTTATCTTATTGATACACCAAACCAACTTATCCCAAGCACATTTGTCACAATCCGACTGCTTCCAGTACCTTGTCATTAGAAGCTAATTTAGCAGTTCCAATAATAGTAGTACCCTGATAATGATACAACCTATTAGTCTTTCGAACTCCCTCCAACACTACTAGTTCACCAGAAATTATCCTAATAACTCCACCTTCTACTTGTACGATAAAACCTTCTTCTTCTAAGGCTCCCACAGAAATGAGATTCTTTGATAAATCTGGTACGTAGCAAACTTTCTTTAAAGTTCTGATCGATCCATCTTGATTTTTCAATCTATGGAACCAATCTCAAGTGTGGTAATAGGTATATCATTTGCTGCATACTACTCTATCTTCTAGTTCTTCAAAATCGTAAAACCATTCTCGATTAGGACACATATGATAATTGCATCCGGAATTAAGAAGCCAAACACTAGAAGAGCTAGTAGAACTCGATACAACAAGTGAACAATCTGAGTCTATATCATACTCAGCCACCGCAATAGTCTTTCCTTTGTCAGATTGGCCTCTCTAACAATATGAGTCTATATCATACTCAGCCACCGCAATAGTCTTTCCTTTGTCAGATTGGCCTCTATACTTCAACTTAGGACACTCATTTTTCCAATGCCCTTTTTCTCTACAAAAGGCACATTCATCTTTGCTCAACTTCGACATGGCCTTTGATCGTCCCTTCTTTCCTTTCGCCTGGTTCCCCGGGCATCCTCTGACAATCAAGGCTTCAGTCCCTCCATATAAGCTATCCAATTTATCCTTCCTCCTCAATTCATAGCTATACAAAGCTCCACAGACTTCACTGAGAATTACAGCAGCCTTCCTATGAAGTAGAGTCATTTCAAGAAACTCAAACTCCTCTGGAAGGGATCCCAACAACATCAAGGCAAGATCCTCATCTCTAAATGTTACATCCAGGTTCAATAAATCAGCAACCAACTGATTAAAACTAGTGATGTGATAGTTCATTGTGGTACTAGGAGTGAACTTAAATTGGAACAGTCTTTTCTTCATGTAAAGCTTATTCTGACTGCTCTTCTTTAGGAACTTCTCCTCCAATGCTATCATTAATCTATTAGCCAAAGTCTCTTTGTAAAATGCATACTTATGCTCTCTAGATCAGCACGACCGAATTATACCATAAGCCAACTGATTGAGGGTACTCCAATCTCCTTCTCCTAGTTTATCTGGTTTCTCTCTTTCAAGTGCAATGTCAAGACCCTATTAAAATAAGGCATCCTGAACCTCACTTTGCCACATGCCGAAATGATAGCTACCATCAAAGATTTCCACCATCACTCTCAAATTTACTCCAGTAACTCTCTAAAAAGTACTTGAAGTATTTGATGTGGATGGGTTCGTTGTAAATGGATTCTCTATTTCAGCCAAACCATAAAATCATAAATAATAATATTACTCAAGTGTGCTAGAAAAAATTTTCAAGTAATTGGTCGAGTCACAAACGGTCTCAGTTACACACCAATTTCCTAAGGCTCTTATCGCTTGGTGATAGAATTTTTTGCATTTACTCCAGACAATATACAATTATTATTGTAGATTTTACCAAAAGAGTGTTTTAACAATAATTTTAAATTTGATAAATGCCAATTAGACAACAGGATCGGAAGTAGAAAAAACTTTCTAATGTACGAACTGTAGTATACCTACGGCTCACAGAGCATACTAATTTCTCCTAAAACCAACACTCTGGTACCAATTGTTACGGAAGCGACTAGCAAATTCAAAACTACTGCTAAAACTAAAATAGAGAGAACAACAAACTTTAACAAGGTTCAGCCATTTTTGCCTACGTCCCCGAACACTACCAAATTAAAATTTCACTCAAAGAAATATTACAAAGTGAGAAGGAAAAGAATTCGACAAATGCTTTAAGAAGTGGAAGGTAATTGTTAGGATGAAGAATTAACAAAGATCATAGGTCTATTTATACAAAAAAATTTCCATCTTCCAACCATATTTAGCCACCTTTAAATTAAGCAACCACCCTTTAATTAGCCTCCAATTTAGTTAAGCCAACTATTTATTTTGTCCATGTTGGACTGTTTCATAATTTCTACAAACAGAAGCCAATGATACTCTCTCCTGGATAGACACATTGAATCATACCTGGAACGATACTCTCTCCTGTTTATAAAAGCATGAGAAACATTGATGCAAAATGATATATTTGTATCGACATCATTGCTCCTCATTATTGCTTCCTTAAGCTTGTCGAGTAGCCTACATTCAATAGCAATTCCCATGGCTTGCTCATGTTTTTCATCCATGATACACCTATATGAAGGAACATTTAGTTTAAGAAACTATGACATGTAGATAGTGGAAAGATATCAATTAAAGAGGTCTTCAGCATCCATACTTATCCAGCATTCTCTCCACAACAGCCTTCAGCCTAGGGTCCACCTCTACCACTTCAGCCGTTGATTCATATGCCTTCCAATTTAGACTAGCATACTCATCTATAGCTTCACCTGGAAGGATATGTAACACACACATATACACAAACTGCATCTCTTTGATGGTCTAGCGCAACCCAAAAATTTAGGAATTCATAACAGGGAAAGTTGCATAGTCATATAATCAATCGTAAGCAAAAATAAAAAAATTAAATCAGTTTTCCATAATCATCGAGTATACAGGCTGATAAGAATAATTACCAACAAGAGTATGGATATAAGCTGAATCCTCGAAAACATATAAAAACGGAGCCGGCGTTAACGGCATATGATAGGGAGTCATTTAAATCAACTAAATAACAGCAAACCTGGATGGAAAAGAAAGACATTAAATTTCACTCAAATAAAATAAAAGATAAAGAAATATATATATATATATATATCAAAGAGTGTCTTACTTCCCATACATAAAAACGTATGTATAGTAGATACGTTCATCATGAGCTTATTTACAGCACATCATAACACATTATTTCTCACGTCGTGTTCAAGAAAATGCAATGAAATGGCATACATTGAACTCCGTGAGTATTAGATTGTAAGGGGAACTGTGAAAATTAATGACACATTACCATTATTATAAGATTTCAGCAACTGATACTATAGCTTTTACTGAAAGATTATGTAACAAGAGTATGGAAATAAAAAAACTTAAATCAGCTATCCATTATCATTAAGTATGCAGGGTGATAAGAATGCTTACCGACAAGAGTATGAATATAAGCGAAATCCTCGGAAACATCAAAAAGGGAGCCGGCTTTAAGGGCATATGATAGGGAGTCATTTAAATCACCTAAATAACAGTAAACCTGGATGGAAAAGAAAGACATTAAATTTCACTCAAATAAAACAAAAGATAAAGAAAATAAAAAATATATATCAAAGAGTGTCTCACTTCCTATACATAAAAACTTATGTATAGCAGATACGTTCAGCTTGAGCTTTTGTATAGCACATCATAACACATTATTTCTCACACATTGTGTGAGGTATCGATGACGTGTGGGTCTCTCTTGGGGCATGTGTGAGAGGCGGGGCCCACTGGGGAGAAATGGAGGAATTGCAAGATAACCTATACATTTATTCTAAGTTATAAAACAAAATAAAAATAAATTCCTCTGCATCCATAAAGATTAGCACAGTTTACAGCACATCTGTTGAATTATGGCTCAATTATGTTGATTTAATTTGACGTTGAATAATTCCTGCAAGTATTTTTTACTTAGTCTCTCATTTATCCTTTAGTTTGTTTATATTCAAATAATATTTCCCTACTTTATAGTTGAGTAGTTTATTTTTATTTCTATATAATGTACTTATAATTATCAGTTAATATATCTCTCTCATATTCAAAAAACTTATATTCTCCATATACTGCAAGTTTGCAATGTTTCAATTCCATTCTTTCATTTTCGTGTTCTTCTAGCTCTTATAAAGTTCAACATGGTATCAGAGCTCTATTTCTTAAGGAATCTGTGAGTGAGCCAAGATAAACCCCTATTAAATAATCTTATCTTCCTTGATTCATCCAATAAATGGATTCTGAAACATCTTTTACAACATTAACTCCACCTATATTCAAAGGTGAAAATTATCAATTATGGGCAGCAAGAATGAAAGCTCGCTTAGAGGCGAATGATCTATAGGAAGCTGTGGAAGAGGACTACAAAATTCCTCCATTACCTGCAAATCCAACAATGGCTCAAATGAAGAATCACAAGGAGAAGAAATCAAGAAAGTCGAAGGCAAAAGCAACCTTGTTTGCTGCTGTCTCACAATAAATTTTCACAAGAATAATGAACCAAAAATCACATTTGATGTTTGGAATTTCCTTAAAGTTGAATATGAAGGAGATGAAAAAGTCAAGGGAATGCAAGTGCTGAATTTGATTCATCAATTTGAGAAGCAACAAATGAAGGAGTCAGAGACAATCAAGGAGTATATAGATAAGCTTCTCAACATTGCTAACAAAATAAGGTTGTTTGGTTCTGAATTTTTTGATTCTAGGATTGTTTAAAAAATACTTGTAACTGTTTCTGAAAGATTTGATGCTACTATATCCTCCTTAGAGAGTAGCAAAGATTTGTTAAAAATTGCCTTGGAAGAATTGTATAGTGCTTTATAGGCTTAGGAACAAAGGCGACTTATGAGAGAAGAAGGTATAGTGGAAGGTGCTTTTCAAACAAAATTGGTTGCCAAAAAATAGAAGGCTTGTCGACATTGTAAGAAGACAAACCATCCACCGTACAAGTGTCAGTGGAGACCAAATGTTAAATGCAATCGATGTGGTGTAATCGATCTCATCGAGAAAGTTTGCAGAAAACAAATTGAAGCCAATTCTACCATGAACAATCAACATGATGAGGAGGAGTTGTTTTAACTCCACATGACCAATTACCAAAGCTAAAGACCAATGACCAAAGCCAAAAACCAAAGACCAAAGACCAATGACCAAAGCCAATGACCATAACCAAAAATTTCCATCAAACATGCAAAGAATCAAAAATCAACAATCCATGATCTAAGGAGGAGTGTTGAATTATGGCTCAATTATGTTGATTTAATTTGACGTTGAATAATTCCTACAAGTAGTTTTTACTTGGTCTCTCATTTATCCTTTAGTTTGTTTAGATTCAAATAATATTTCCCTACTTCATAGTTGAGTAGTTTATTTTTATTTCTATATAATGTACTTATATTTATCAGTTAATATACCTCTCCCATATTCAAAAAAACTTATATTCTCTATATACTGCAAGTCTGCAATGTTTCAATTCCATTCTTTCATTTTCGTGTTCTTCTAGTTCTTATAAAGTACAACAACATCATAAATCAGCATTTTATTAGGAAAAATGTGATTATGTTAGCATGGCTGTTTTACGATCAATAGTGCCCGGACGGCTTCTAGGATCAGAGAGAAATAACTGGTCTTTAACGTATTTTGTTATGAAAACACATTTTAACTTTCTCGGGTTGATTTACTAGATTATTAGTGAAACTGATTGCATGGCAAACGGTGAGTTGGATTGATTTTAACTGATTAAAAATGAGTTCTGGGTTCTACCTAGGAGCCGGTACCAGTACAGGTGGGTGGGACTTGTACGGCTATCGAGGAGGACCGATACGGGCATGAGGGACCCGTACGGGTCCTGTCTAGTCTCGAGCAGAAACTCTATTTAATTTAATAATCAAATTAATGGAGGAGAGATAAAATAAAAATGGGATTTCCTTCCATATGAGTATGGCGCACTAGTTTAATATCCTTAAGGACATAAGTTCCAACAAGGCTCATATGGGTTAGGACTATACCCAAAACAAGAATAAAAGAATTGATAGAATTGAATGGATGGAGAGCGATAAATAAATAATTGAGATGTGAGTCTCTTTGAAACTCAGGAGCGTTACCTTTACACTGTGAATCCACTTTACAGCGATTCCAATGCCGAATGGAAACTTTTTCAAAGTAGATGATGAAATGATGGATGTAGAATTGTTTAGGTGAGTATTTGTGTGGACAGAATCTCCCCCAATCCTAAATATGAAGTTAGAAAGGAATAAAATGTGGGCAAAACCAATGTGGAATGGTTTTCCCCCTATTTTATAACTTCTATACCTCTTCAATAACCTTACTATAACCTCAAGAACTTTGCTAGAATAATTTCCCTGTTTGCTTTCTATTATGATTTCTCAGTTGCGTATGTTGTCTCGTGAATAGGTGAGGAATGACCTCTATTTATAGGGGAAAATAGGTCTGAACGCATTAAATAGCTGATTTATGCGTTTATGGCAGATCATATTCTTTTATGTCAAATTATATTCGCTTATGGCAAATTATATTTGCTATATGGCAAACTATATTTACTATATCGAATTATATTCTTTTATGGCAGAATAAATTCGCTTATGGCAAATTATATTGGCTATATGGCAAATCATATTTAATATATCGAATTATACTCTTTTATGGCAGAATATATTCGCTTATGAAAAATTATATTTACTATATCGAATTATATTCTTTTATGGCAAATTATATTTGCATATGGCAAATTATATTTGCTTTTGGCAAATTATATTCGCTATATGACAAATTATATTTACTATATCGAATTATATTCTTTTACGGTTGAATATATTCATTTTTGGCAGACTTGGGCATTAAAGTCGACTATTTGGGTGTCTGGGGGACCGGTAGGGGTGGCCTGGATTAGTGCGGGTCCCATTGGTACTTAATTGGGTAATTCAAGAAGTTTTCGGACTAGTACGAATGGGATGGACCCGTACGAGTCTGAGGGACCTGCCAGACCCATACGGGTCCAACTGGTCCATTCGTACGGATGTGTACAGACCAATTTTGCCCGAAACTTCCCAGAACTGCCCGAAATTGGCCGGTTTTGACCATTTTAGACCTTTTAGAGCTTAGGCGCTAGTTTTATGAGGTTTAAGTTTGACAAAGCTTGACTAAACTGCATTGAAACCACTCCAAGTAGATAACACCTATAGAAGGATGCATTAAATAGCTCTCATCATCATTTCGTGAGAAGGATCTTTAAAATCCAGTGCTCACACCTTGTTTAAGAAAACTCAATGAACTGGCATACATTGAACTCCGTGAGTATTAACTTGTGAGTGGAGCTGTGAAAATTAATGACATTTTAGCATGATTATAAGATTTCAGCGACTGATACTACAGACTTGAAGACCGAATAGCATGTTTTGACATGCGACAGACACTTGTTTTCAGGCAGTAAATTAAGGAAGTTCTTCCATTTTTCCCCTATGTTCTTGTGAAGAAACATATGGGAAAAAGGAAGACCAGTACTTAAAATTTAAGAAGCTATAACCTTTGAAACAACAAGGGTAGCAAGTTGTCTGTGGTGTTGATCAAACTCCTCATCTTCATATAAACTCTGTCTGCATAACAAAAACGGCCAGGAAAACCTAGGGGGAGAACAAAGACTACTCAAATCATGAATAATAAATTATTTAGTTGTGCACTCAAGGTTTGTAATATGCATAAAATAAGAATAAAACATGAAAATCCAATTTAGTGCATATAAAAACATATGGACAAAATTGACTGGAACATCCTCACAGTAGACAATAGATTGGCATAACTTTTGGAAAGAATTTTGTTGTCATATCCATTATGTTTCAATTCATCCCGTTACTCAATTTGTGATATTGGGTACAAGAGGACCAAACCCCACAAACAACTACCCTATATCCCCACCTATATAACCAATGTAAAGCTAAATACCATTCTTTCAAACTATTTACTCAAGAACGCACAATAACAAACACATTACCATAATGTACCATGAACAAACATGGATTGGATGGTTTAGGGTGTCAAGAATTATATAATAATCCATTATCATAGAGGAATACAGTTAAACTATACCAATTTCAAGGGCAAAAGTCATAAAGTACATCCACTTCTTAAGCATCAAATAACTAAAACTCTAAACCCAATCAATCGAATTTCTTGTGTGTAGAAAGAACTTGAAATCCTTAAACAGAAACAAGAAATGTCCACATCATAATAATCATACTCCTAAGCCCAACTAAAACAAAAACACAAATTAAATGATTAGAAAAGAGGGAAGGGAAAAAGAATTACAAGAGCGGGACGCTAGTAGAAATCTCGGGCCAAAACTGATCAACGAATCGATTGAGATTGGAGAGAGCATGTAGTTTGAGAAGCGGGTGACTCTCATTTAACATCGCAAGTATAGACCCCGACGGAGCTTAACCTCATTCTTGCGGCAGCAAATGAAATGCACAAGGTAGTGAATTTGGTTTCAAGGAAGAAGCAAACGAAAGAACAAAAGACGAGAGTGTTTGGCAAATCAGTTTTATTATATAACTTCCAAGGCAAGTTAGTTATGCTGACCTTTTAGGAATTTATACTGGTCAAATGCATTCACACCTCTACCATAGCAAATTTTGACTCGTTTCAAAGCTCTAATTAACCATTTTTATACAGTTTCCTGTTTTACCCTTCTCATTGAATAATTAAATAATTGATACGTAGTCACTTTTTATTATAATATAAAAAGATGGCTGCTGTGTGTATTAATTATTTAATAGGAAGAGTATAAAATCACTGCACTTCCATCATGTTTTAGGAGATAATTGAATCCGACAAAAGTTTTCAAGTTTAAATAGTCTGGATACATTTAATTATCTTTCTAGAAATTTAAAGATGTCAATATGAAATTATGGAATTTTCTATGCTTATTTTATTTTCTTAGAAGTAGATATTATTTTGATTTCATCTTCATGGTATCAATCTTTTTATCATGGATTCAACGGTAAAGTATAATTATTATTTTTTTAAGATATTGTTTTTCTAGTTATCTAAAGTTAATCTGAAATTGATACTTTTATTTATATTATAAAACAATCAGTACTTTTTTTTCATTGTTACACTCGATCAATGGTGGATTATGATCGATGGGTACCTTTTCTTATGGTAACTAAAATAGTTTCTAAGTTATTGTATTATGAAATAAGAACAAAATAAAAAAAATAGAAGTAAATAGCTTAATATCTATAGATACTAATGACTTAATTATTGAAAACTAATTTACAGTTACATGTAACTTAATTGAAAATTATCTGAACAAACTAACCACTAAGACTAATAATAAAATATTAAAATACATTTTTATCATTAATGAACCTAAGTGTCAATTTATTTTATAAAAACTAGTGTAGTACCCGTGCGATGCACGGATAGATCATTTGTAATAAGTATATCAATGATAAGTTTATTTTGCAATATATATATATATATATATATATATATATATATATATATATATATATATATATATATATATATATATATATATGCTAAAAAATATGTTATATCGTGTATCGAATTAAATTACGAAAAATCTCTTTATATACAATATTTGTAGCTTATAATGGAATATTTTTAATTATTTCACTTGATTAAATAATTAAAAACATTCCATTATTATCCATAAGGAGTAAGTACTGTTATAAAATTCAAATTTTTTTCTTATATATGATTATAACTTATACTTTTATATAGTTGTCTTGTTATTCCCTTTCAAATATTTAATGAGAAAAAGAGTCACATTAATTCTTATATAGGATTGTAATCAATAAAATAAAATCAAGAACAACAAATTAAATATTAAAACATATTTAGGATATATATTAATTGATCAAATAATTAAAAAAAATTCCATTATTATCAAAAATTTATTTTTTAAAATTTAATTCCTAAATCTATTTTGCAAAATTTAATTTGTTGCGATTTTATTAAATATTTATCGTGATAATAATGGAAAATTTTTAATTATTTCACCTGATCAAATAATTATAAATATTCTATTATTATCAATAAGGAGTAAATACTATTATAAAATTTAAATTTTTTCTTCAGTAGGCTTATAATCAATCAATCATCAATGTTTTTTTCCACTTTGGAGAAAATAATATAATTACAAAATTTATCTAAAAAATTGGAAAGGTAGAAATAGGAAAAAATAACACATGTTTAAAATAAAACAATCAAACAATACCAAATAAATAATACATTACATTAAATAATAGTTCTGCTAAGTTTGACAATAATTCCACAAATACTAATCTTTCTTTAAAAAGAGAAACATATCAATTATTCTTCTCCTTTTTAATCGTCATCCGTTGTGCTCGATTGCTCAGTTGTGCATTATCTTCATCTATTAATATCGACGGTGTCAAAGTTTCATTTATTATCTCTACAGGTGTGACAAGAGAATTGACTTCATTTTCTGATATCGAATCCTGCCAAAAATAAATAAATAAATAAATAAAAGACCTAATTCATATTATAGTAGATAATGAATCATTTATAGTTATAATATAGTAAATGTTAGAAGTACCTTGAAATTTTCATTTGCATCTGAAAATTAATCAACATCAAAATCTGGATCCTATTGTAAAAAAATTTTAAAGTTAAAATATATATGAACTAAAATGCAAATAATACAACGTACTAATTTGAAGTTACATATAAAATAAAATAAAATTTACAGTCAATGAATTTTTAGGGAGAGAGATTATATTGTGATTCCATTTCAAATATTTGATGAGGAAAAAAGAGTCACATTAATTCCTAAATAAGATTATAGGCAACAAATTTTGATTAGTTAGAATTTATAATAAAAGTGAAATGTTAACTATTTTGATGAGTTTTTCTTATATATGTCCATTTGTATATTTTTTTAAAGGTCAAATAATCATTAATTACTATAACAGTTTTGCTATATAATTTTTATCAGCCATTATGAATTATTTTACTATGTAGTTATTACTTTAATTGATTATGCGTTTGCTTTGATTTGTTTTTATAAAAATGGTATTTAAAATTGGGTAATATCCATCATAATTATAACAATACCATAATATATATATATATATATATATATATATATATATATATATATATATATATATATATATATATATATGTGTGTGTGTGTGTGTGTGTGTGGATAAAAAAAATTTAAAAAGTACAAGGACAAAAAAGTCTTTTAGAACTTCATTACTTTTATATATTATATATAGATTATAATATGTGAAACAAATTAATTAAAAATTTAGTGCACGTATTAAATATTAAGACTAATAATTCATAAAAAAAACGAATAAAAGTGAGGGTAATTTATATAACCACCCCTATATAAGATATAGTTTTAACAATTGGAGAATATGAATTAACAAAATACCCCATTCAAATTTAAATTCTATAATATATCCCATTCAAACAATGGAATTCGAAACATACCCCTTTTTGTCTTAACTGCTCAAAAAAAGAAAACTGCTGCCTAATTTAAAAAAAACCTCATGAACAGTCACTATCTCAGTTCCTCCTTCAAAATCGATACACTCAAAAAATGCACGACGGCTTAGCAGTCCCTTTCTTTATGCAAACAGGACATTCAAACACCGATTCCATTGCCCATATTATTTCTTCTTCTCCGAATTTGCAATTTTCGGGAGCAAAAAACCATGGAAACAAGACAGTCGTCAAGTAAAAAGGCAGAAACCGCTCAAAAAAAGGTAAGAGCATACAAAAACTGAGTATATGGAGTCGCTTGTATGAGTTTAGTTTGAATTTTGTTATGAAATTTTCGAAAATGGAAAGAGTTAACCTAAAAACTATACATTGACAAATAACAGGGAAAAGAAAAGGTTACAGATGCGGTAACTATGGGGAAATCAACATCACAGGTATATATAATCTACATGCATGTTTAATTTCTTGTGTTAAAATTGATTTATATAAGATGTTGATCGAAATTTGAATCTGATTATTTCTGAGACAGGAAATTCTTAATATGTTTTGTTCAAAAACAAATTTGACTAGTCTGAAGCTTAACAATTTCCGTATTAAATTTGCTATTGGGTTGTTTTGAAACCTATTATTTTCTAGGAACATGTATGTAGCTTCGTTTGATGTACAGACCTTAGATTGATAAATTATTCTTAACACCTGAATATGTTGACAGCTATTATCTAGAAACAACTATTAAACGAAAGGAAAAGATTGTAGTTAATATAAACTGATCGCGATTACCATAAAGGTATATATAAACAAATCTATAAACAAATCTATACATTTATGCGCCCTCTCCTATACTATACCTTTGTTCAAAATTATAGTTATCAAAGGCATTTGGCGTTTGCTGCCAAGCCATTTGTCGTCGGTCCAGGCCCAAATCTATACCTATATGCGCCCTCTCCTATACTATACCTATGTTTCAATTTATAGTTATCACATTAACCGAATACAGAGAATCGCTTGTATGAGTTTATTTTGAATTTCATTTTGAAATTTTCGAGAATGGAAAGGGTGCACCTAAAAACTATACATTGAAAATTATCAAGTGGACAAAAGGGTTACAGATGCAGTCACTTTGGGGATATCAATGTCAGAGGTATATATAATCTACATGCATGTTTAATTAGTTGTGGTTAAATTGATTTTTATATGATGTTGATCGAAATTTGAATCTAATAATTTTTGACATGGGGTTTTCTTAATATGCGCTGTTCAAAGAAAAATATGACTAGTTCTAATGTGAACGTATATTTTGGGAAGTTCTAAGACACGTAGAACTAGTTCAAAGCATAACAAATTCCATATTAAAATTGCTATGTGGTTGTTTTAGAACCTATTATTTTCTTAGAACATGTCTATAGCTTCGTTTGACGTACAGACCTTAGATCGATAAATTATTCTTAACACTTAAATATGTTGATAGCTGTTCTCTAGGAACAACTATTACTTGAAAGAAAAAGCTTGTAGTTAATGTAAACTGAAAGCAATTTCCATAAAGGCATATATTTAAATATAAATAAATCTATATTTGGCAAAGGCATTTGGAGTGTGCTGCTAAGCCATTTGTCGTCAGTTCAGGCCCAAATCTATACCTGAATGTGCACTCTCCTATATTATACCTTTTGTTTGAATTTATAGTTGTAAAAGGCGCGCCTCAGGTGAGCCATATGCTCTGGGCTCACTAGGCTACGGGCTCAATGACTCGACACCAACCAGGCTACTCACATTCAAAAGGCATGTGCCTGGATGCCTAAGGGTCCAGACGCTAAATGCATGTGGCTGAAACTAAAAATTGGTTCTTTATAGGAAGTGTAATTATGCCCCACTGGAATAGTATATATATATTACTGGTTTCGCACTTGACATTGCTCATGCTGTGGAATGTATGCACTCCTATACAATCATTCGATATGCGAAAAACTAAACTTAAATTTGACCAAAACTATACTTTAATGTACAATATCCTATACAATACCTTTATTTATTGGCACAAGTTATTTGATAAACCAAAATGCAATACTGGACAAGTCATTATTAACAATATCAATTTGAATATTGCCGCATACGTATGATATGTTTTAGAGTTAGGTAGTTAGCAATTACTATTTTGCCAGGAGATAGGGTTAGAAGTAGGCGATGTATGTAAGTTTGTATACAAAGGTACATACTACTACTAATATGCTGAAACTATAATTTAATAAAAATAGTACTATACTTATATTGTCACCCCCCTTTTTTCGACATTGTATTATGGAACTTAGATAAGTTGCTATTTTGTATTGCAGAATGCATCACTGATCTATAATACCCCCTTCTTGCAACAATGCTCACCCAAGGTTTCAGTAGCATCAGAATATGACATCATTAACATCATTGATTGTATACCAGCAAAGGTCAAGAAGAAGTTTGAAGAGACTATTTTTGGATATTTCCTTGAGCTCCCACCGTATAGAATCCATAAAATGGTTTTACACCTGTTGATATTGCATGAGGTGAACCAAGAAGATAAGAACTGCATTGTGGTCTCAATTGGAGGAGAGGAAATTGAGTTCAAAATTGAACATTTCCTTCTAATTTTTGGGTTGAGAGGAACTCCATCGAACCAAGAAAAACCAAAGGAAATGTGGGAATCCGTTCAACTTAGAGTCAAGTATTTCAAAACCCCTAAGTCGATAAAAAGGTTGGACATTGAGAATTTGTTAAAGAAGAATGGTGATAAGAAAATAAAAGGTCTAAAATGGGACAGAATTCCTCCAACTGTCTCTTGTTTACTTCATTAATTACTTTATTCTTGGTTTAGACCCGTGTTCTAGCTTACCATTGTGGATATTTGATTGCATGGTCAGTAACTTATATAAAGAAGTTGCATGGGGGTTTTAGCATACAAAGAGACAATCAATGGTCTAAAGAAATTGGGGCAGAAAATGAAAAAACCTGGCTCTATTAGATTGGAAGGAATGTTGTACATATATCAAGTATGGTTATACGAGGGTTGTGGTGCAACTGAGGATGTCATATGTGAAAAGGTTACGAGGAGAGATATGTCATTCAAGCCAAGAGTGTTGAACTGGAGGCCATTTAAGAAGAACTTTTAAAAAATTTCTCTGAACGTGAACATATTCAGCCTGAAGAAGAAAAAGGTAAGTTATGCCTATGTTATAGTTCATCATACATTCACTTTGATAAAAAAAAAAGTATAGTCACGTACCCAGTTACATAAACATGGTACATTGTTAGCGAAAAATACATTTAAAATAGACGGTTATATGAAATTGAAATATATGGTTGAACGAATTTATTCTTTCTGTGTAGTTGAAGTTGTGAGACATCAAAGCATCTATAACGGAGATAAAGGAACTTTCTCTACAAAGCTATTGTCTCAAAAAATTGGAAGAAAATGAAGAAGAGAACACGGTACTGGATTCTGAAATACATAGTGACGATACACGTAACACAGAAATGAATCATAAGGAAGACAAAATTGAGGAGGACATTTCTACATCAGAGTCTAAGGACACAACAAATGAAGATGACATTAAGGAGTTGGATTCACAGCGAAAGGAATTAATACAAGGGAACATGGATGCCCTTAAGGAGTATTTAGATAGGCAATTTGACCAAATGCGAGAACAAATAAGAATGGCGAATGTGGAAATGACAAGAAAGATTGGCTTGCTCTATAAAAAAAGTCAGTAAACTTGAAAAAAGAAGTATCAGGAAAAAGAATGTATGGAATATTAGCTTGATGTCGTTATAGTTATTGTAAGTTTATGTTGTGTGCCTGATAAAAAATTAAAACATGTCAGTCTATTTTACAGACAAGTAGCTTTGAAGATACAGAAAAAATTGAAACTACAGAGGAACTTGGGGAAGAAGATGAGGAAGAAAAAGATGATGATGAAGATGTGGAAGTGGAAGTGGAAAATACAGATGTAGAGGAAGAGTTCGAAGATGATGAGGAAGAAGATGCTGAAAAATACAATTTTTATATGGTTGATAGTGATGTAGGTGATAGTGATGCCATGGATGACAACAATAATGATGATGTTGGTGGTGATGCAAGCAAAAGGGATGATATTGCAATTCGGAGGAAAGACAGATTTGAAACATGTGACAAAGAGGTACGAAAAATATATAATATTCATTAATACATGGTGTTGCTAATTGAAAAAACCTATACATTTTTATATAAAATGTGTAGGTAAGTAAACATACCTAGAAAATGAATATCTATTTTCTATAAGTATATATTCACTTCTAACATATATGTTATAAACTGTATAGGGGTACCTGACAAAGAATGTACTGGTTGCTTCAAACGATGACGAAAAACACCTGCCAAAGAGCATGTCTGACAATGATAATGCAAAGAATGATAAAAAAAAAAAAAGAAACATCATCCCATCAAACAGACACAGGGGTAATAAAAATTAGAGTGTTCTACTAGAAAATGCTAATGCTATGTAACTATACATTTTCGGCAAATGTGTAGTACAGTAATTGAACATATGGTAAAATGAATATATAATTGACTAAGCACATGTATAAAATTTATATCTGCTTTTAGAACATGTAAATACTTAATTCATAAAGATATAGTATATGTTACGCAGGAGGTCATGCCAAAGAATATATTAGTCAATTCAAACAACGATCAAAACCTTCAAGCAAAAACCATGGATGACAATGCAAATGGAAAAAGCAAGAAACATGAACCATCAGCACTTGACAAAGACAGAGAGGTGAGGAAAACTTGGATTGTTGATTCTAAAAAAATCTAATATAATAGGAATGCACATTGTGTGTAAAAAGTATAGTAAAGTAAATGTATGTAGTTAATAACAATTACACAGATGGGTTGTTGTGAACTGCCTAGCTTTGTCCTCCATATTATGGCCATACCACTGATAGAAAACGAGCAACATGGTATCATCAAACAATTATGTCAACCGAATGAGAGAGATATTGTTGCTGTCATGAACAACATGAGGATCCCAGTATTATTTCAAAACTCACTCGTTATATACCAATTACCAGTAAGCATAACTTGAGTAGTGAAAAATGATATAAGCGTACTGATATTAGAAAAATAATTAACTCAGGAGGATGATAATTTTTTGGACACTGTAGACCCAGCAAAACTTGATAAACTTGAAGCTGAGTCTATTGAAAAGATGAAGCTTATGCATGTTGTCAAAGATATGTGTACTATCGTACTATAAACTAATATGTCAAATAATAATTTCAAACATATAGATGTATTTGGTCCTAACATGATGATAAAAATGCAGGATGATCGGCAGGTGATTACTATTGATGAATCTCTGATAAAAAGGAGGAAATTTACTGATTCAAAGGCTATTTCATCGACACACACATCAGCAGAAAGTGACAGACCTTGATTTCACTTAAATCGGGCTAGAATTAATAAATACGTCAAAAAAGATGCAGTTCAAGAAGTTTATGGACAAGAATAGGCATCCAGATAGGAAGTAAGTAAATACAAAATAAAATTACTACTGTTAAGACATATACCATTAATCAAAATTGTGCTAACATGCTGATCACGTAAACCTGCAGCAATAGAGGCAACTGGTATGCACCAAAGTTTGATAATATCCCTAAAATGAACTCCAATGTCATTAAAATTGGAGAGAAGACATTCTTTTATGAACTATACAAGCCGGGAGAACTTTTGTTAGGAGAGGTAAAACAATATTACATGAATTCTGGTGGCATTACATATATAACTACAGATTATTGTACACTAAACACTTTCCCAAAAATTATATATTTCGTGCATTACTAACAATTATTTTGAATTTCAGCACATGGATCTCATTTTGTACTACATAAGGAAGAAGGGGAAACATTCAGAAAGAGCAAAATTGAACTTCATAACAACATATGGTGTGTTTGATGACAGAGTCAAGAAAGTGAGCAACCAGCTAGGAGATGGAGGGGTAGAAAACCAACTAGAAAAACATGACACAATCGACAAAAGAATGCTTGGACGTGGCATAAAATGCGTAAAGCCATGGGTGGAAGTTGAGCACGTATTATTCCCAATCCACTTAGCAGGCAACCATTGGGTGTTAGGTAGATTTGAAATAATGTTTAGGAAATTGTTTGTCTATGATTCATTGCAACGCAGAAAATGATCAAAGGAGACAGAAATTGCAGCTGACGACTATGCTACAGTGATTCCTTACTACTTGCATACATTCAATATCTTCGATGGAAATGCACGTATAATGGAATCACCTAAGTACAAGAGCAAAAGACCATACAATCCTCTTGAAATAATCTACGTTAAAGGAATAGCGCAATAAATTGAAAGGTATGGTTTTCACAATTGTACATTAGTTAATAACTCTATGTACGCTTAACATGTCATATTGTACAAGAAAAATCCAATCTGACCAGAACATGTTTTGTATAGTGACTGTGGAATATTTATTCTGAGTTATGCCGAATACCTGATAGAGGACGGGAAAATTCCAACAACACTAGACATGAAAGCACTACGAGAATGACTTGTAGTAATGAGTTTATACTATCACGGGAAGCAAAAGTGAGATAATGATGAGCTGAGTGATACGGATTACATCCAATAAAATGCGAAAAAATTGATAGTTCTTGTAGTTTTTGATGTCATGTAGCAACATTTAAGTGGTATTTTGGGAACACATTTTATGAATTGGTGAACAGTTTGAATTTGTTTTAATGCTATGGATAATTGTTATGTCAGTATAATTTTTTTGTCTTCATGATTAAGAGCTCATTAACAGATTATATTATAACATAAAATTGTACAGGTTATATATATACATATAAAAAATTGTATAGCTGGACAGTTGAAATATGTATTTGACATTGTTGTCAAATCGAGATTCGTATTGTGAATCAACAATGAATTTTTGTGAATCAGGAATCATGATAGGAATCGAATCACATATAATATAAAATAGATATGGTTACTCATATATAACTTTATAATTTTTTGAGTTCGAGATCAACGGCCACCAAATAATTTTAATCCCACTAAATCAACTTGATTCTTTTCAAATACTTAAGAACCAAAATCACAAATGCATGTCTTAGCATTGTTCTTAATTTTGTTACATTTTCGAGGTATTCCCAAACTCAACAACTTCTATATCCATTTCTGGCAGAATTCTACCTTTATATTTCAGTTGAGTCAGTGAATTGACCGAATCGGCGGAATCGATTGATTCTCAAAATTCACCACCGATTCCCCACCGATTCACCCCCATTTCTGTACAACTTCCAAATTATACCTTATGCAATAAAATGTATATTTGAAATGTTAAAAGGATCGTTTACATAAGTACCGTTGAAACTCCAAAATATAAAACTTGACAATCAATTACCAAAAAGTTATTACCATTTTATATACAAAAAACAAATATGAAATGTGGTTCAACGCAAATGAAAAATTTAAACATAAGAAACACTAAAATGACGTAAATATGCTATGAATATCGTCTACATGATCTCCTGCTATGCCCAAAATCTTTACAAACACTAAAATATAGCTTCTTCCTATTTCTTCTTTGCCTCTCTAAATATGAACGGATCCTCTATTTTATAGGCCTCCCCACTCTATTCTTTACATCTGGAGGAAAAAGTATTTGATCAGAAATGGTTGATGGTATATCCCAATTATCTCTTGATGACAACGGATATATGATACCTTCATAAGCAGCCAACATACTATCTTTGGTGAAGTACATGCAACAATAATCATGCACATCACTATAAAACTTGGTGATGTATGCAATAGCATGCGCACAAGGGCGACCGTCAAGCTGAAATTGGTTACATGTACAAATCCTATTTTCTATATCAACGATGAAATCGGAAGCTTGGAGAGATACTGTAACCAAATGGCCGATGGTAGGTTGCACCTAATAAACATAAAAAAAAACAATCAAACTAAAAATATATATAATATATACAACGAGGCAGCAAAAAAAATATCACCTCGAAAAAAGAATTCGCACATTACAGAAATAAGTAATATGCATACAAGATATGAAAAACAGAAAAATGGGAATGAACTCAAACTGGCATATAAATTAAGAGGGGAAAACAAATAAATAATCTGAACTACAGAAACCAATTTATGATCGAAATAATAATCTGAAAACTATACCTTTAAGTACTCTATAGATTCAGGAAAATGTATATATACCTAATTAAACTATGGCACAATATAAACAGAATACATAACACATATATGAATCAAATCAATTGAACACAAATATGCAAAGATTTATCGGTTGGATAACATATAAACCATGCAAAAAAGTAAACATGCCGTCATTGTTGAGGCACTACTGAAAGACACCCTCAACTCCTCTTCATGCTTTTCCATTACAGGTGTGAACATCTGAATACCAATATTGCTATGCTCGTAAAAAAAGATCTTGCAGCATGTTCCAAAGGAAGAGTACCAACGATGATATGGGTAAGTCCTTTGCATGCTTGATCAATGAATTAAGTGATTCTATGGCATTCGAGGTCATTGCATTGAATCTATGATGGAATGAGTGAACCCTACTCCATGTTGAAAACCCAACTTCCTTAAGATATTTGGGAATGTTTTTACTTATGTTCTTCAACTGTAACATGTTCTCCTCAAATTCTTTCACAGTGTATGAATATGGCGCTTTCAAAAAAAAACTTGGATTTGTAGGGGATATTGGTCTTATAATGATGTTTCAGATTCTGATGGAGATGATAAATGCAAAAACAATGCGGAAGTTCTGGATATACACTCTCACATGCATTCTGAATGCTCAAATGACTATCCGATACAATAACTATGTCTTCTCTAACCCCGAATGTATATTTAAATTGTGTTAAAAACCAGCTCTATGATGCATCATTTTCACTGTCCATAATTGCATATGCTAGTGGAAAGAGCTTCTCTACAAAGTTTAATACAGATACAATATACCAATATTCAGTAAAATGATATTATAAAAAATAGAAAAGAATAGATAAAAGTTACATGCTAAGGTGTTTTTACCCATAGTAAGTAAATAAAAAACCGTGAACTAACCTGCAGCATCTTATGCAACAACAAAAATGAGAGTGCCTCCATAACATGATCGCAAATAGGTAGCATCAATAATAACAATAGGTTCGCAATGCACCCAGCCTTGAATAGAAGCAGCCAATGCCATAAAAAGATACAAAAATCTTCCTCCATTTGTCTTCAGTTTAATCTTTGTCCCCGAATTTGTTTTTTCTATCATATACAAAACGCTGGGAAGATTACCAAATGATTTAGACGGCGTACCTCTAATCACTTTAACACCTCTTCTTTCGCATGCCAAGCCTTTTGATAGCTTATGTCAGCACCCAAAATCCTTTTAACATCATCCACTATATCACCAGGTGTAATAATTCTCTTCAACCTTAAGTAAGAATATTTTACCCAACTAGTTATCAGTCTCTTGGATGCTTGCCTCTTCTCACCGCACCTTGTATTGATATTGCAAGTATGTTTTGCAATATATTTCCTGACCTTAAAAACTTTACCATGAGCAGTCTTAGAAGCTTTAAATGTCCACGAGCAAGACTCGTCAACACAAAATAGAAAATACTTCTTCGAACAAGACCTTGTAGTCTTAAACTGGAATTGCTTCTTAATAGCATGAAAACTCAGTACTTTTATCCTTGAACAACTTACCAACAGAAAAAATTTGAATAGATGAGTCACAGACCTCTGGACCACTAGTTCCACCCTCCTCATACAGCTCTACACTAGATGTATTCATCTCATTCATTGTATGATTTGTTAGAAATCTTATGTATTGGTCATGATCATCTTGCATTGTGTCAGCCTCAATGCACAATGTATTTTCTAACAAATCTATATTGCTACCATGAGAAACATGGTTGAAGTTGACATCATCTTCAACATCCAAAACGAAAAAAATTACCACGTCTTATATTGCTGCAAATATGGCATATATATACAATAAAAACAATAAAGATAATAGCATAACCCTTTTAAGAGCGCTATCACCTAAATTCAGTAGCTGGATGGGACATGTATGGATTCAATCTGGTTTCAGTTCATGGTTAGCATAGCTTAATTACACGGAAGCTCTTACGTGAACTGGGTGGTTATTACATTTTTACAAGTTGATTTATACAGAGTTCGTATTAATAGAAATACAGGTGTCTTTGATAGAGTCTGTAGTACATCTGATTGTTTATTAAAAACATAAGAAGTTAGATGTAGATTGACACTTCACACCAAAAGAGCTAATAAAAAGTACATAGACATGTTAACATAATAATAGTTGTTTTTTGGTATTTGGCGTGTTCTGCCAAGCCAATGTATAGAATTCTGGGCTATAGAATAAGAAAAGAACAACAGTATATTGACTAAGCAAAAAAAATAAACCAATTAACGATTACCTTCCATCAGAACTTCTTCTATGGTTACAGAATTAGTACGAAGAGGATATTGCATTACATGGTTTGTTTGTGATCTTAGCTGCAGAAAAAAACTAAGTGAAATGTCATCGAAAATCACCATTGGAGTATATTTGTCCATAAGTTGAAATTTAATCTGCAAATCATGGCTTAGTTTATCCAGCTTCAAACAATCAAATAAAATAGATTGGAAATCACAGAAACTTGATTGTTTAGGAATAAGAGCACCCCGGACACTATAATCGGTGAATACATGGTCTGAACTCCACAAACCATTGTGATGAATAAGAACAGTTAAATTGTCCATAAGAAACTGCTTTGAACAAAACAAAACGAGATGAAGCCGAAGACGAGATTACCAACACCAACCCACAAAATTGAATTCCCGATTATCAGCCCCAATTGAAACAGAGCATGATGAATGCGTTGAATATGGAAAAAACAGCAAAAAGGAAGTTTAGATAATTCCAATGACTGAACGTGAGGGGGGAGTTTTTTTTTATTAATGAGGGAGAAGTTGTTTACTGATAATAAATATGGGGTATTTAATAAATATCATAACTAACAAAAGAGTATATGTTGAATAGGTATTAAGAGGGGGTAAATGATGATTAAGAAATCTATTTGGAGGCAAAAAGCACGATTTCTCTAAAAGGAATAAGCAAACAAGTCCTTAGCCTAGATCAACAACCAGCCCACTTATTTTGGGTTAAGTAAGGCCTTTTTTTCTAATATAGTTGCAAGAGTTTATGGGTTGGGCTTCTTACACAATTGTCAAAAAAACTAAAATAATTTGGCCACACCATAAATACTTTATAAATTATCAAAAACATGAGAAAATAATTACATAAATATCATATAGTAGTTATCTAGTAAATATTTAGTGATTGTCTAGTAGTTATCTAGTAAATCATAAGTTCAAATAGATTTCTAAAAAAATTTATAACAGGTCTAGTAAACATCTAGTAGATCAATATTAGATATGTAGTATATCTCTAGTAAATCTTAACTTTGATAGTTTTATAGAATCTAATGACACCTAAGATATATATAATAGATATATAATAGATGTGCATAGACAATTTCATAAATTAGAAATAGATAATTACCAGACAATTACTAGATTTATAATTTACTAGATAACTATTAGACGACCATATAATTACTATATGGTATATATGTACTTATTTTATCTTATTTTTATTAATTTATAAATTGTTTATGGAGGACTGTATATATGTAATTACTTTGACTTAATGGTGAATTTAATAAATATTTTAGTGAAACATGTATATTTTGACAATTTTTCTTATGGGTTGTTCATTTTCTTTTTCTTCATTTTTTTTCCGGCAACACAAGGATTGTTCATCTATCTACACTACACACTGCAATAAATATTGGTTAAAGTAAACATTGGAAGGGGAGTTCAAAAAGTTTTTCAGAACTCAAGTTTGAATATCATCTTTCTCCAAGGCAATATCACTTAATGCATAACTCATCTTTTGCCTGTATCAGTTTGTTGCATTGCCACCAAGAAACATAATTAAACAGAGAATCCCCCAAATATTGCTGGTGGGACAGATATTTTATTATAAATTTGTGGATGGAATTTTGATTAATTAACATTGCCCACTTCTTTAATTCTTATTTTAATTTATGGATTTCATTTTATTTATCAAATTTATTTAGTCTCATATCATAATTAGTCATAAACATTTACTGGCCCATCCTCACCAATTATAGAGCATCCCACTTGCAAGGCTTTTGGTTGGAATTGGAAATGTTGTTTTACTTCAATCATTTGACAATCAAAATTAATGATATAAGGATTAATGCATCATTTTCACTTCAAATTTGGTACGAAAAATTAAATGTCACCATAAACTCCCTGAATTTAGTAAAATTGAATCAGTTTATTCCCTGAACTTGGCAAAAGTACACCAGTTTGCCTTAAATGTCACGTGTCAGCTTTTATTATTTAACTTTTTAAAGATGTCATTTTTCTGATTTTTTTCTCCAATCTAAAGCTGACACGTGGTAATGATGGGGCAAACTGGTGCACTTTTGCCAAGTTAAGGGGGCAAACTGGTTCATTTTTGCCAAGTTGAGGGAGCAAGTTGAAACTTTTAAAAGTTTAGAGTGACATCTGATTTTTTTCGTGTCAAGTTCAAAGGGACAAATGATATATTTGGCCATGATCTAAAAATATATACAGAAGGAATGATCTTGTGAGAACATCTCTTATGTGACGACAAATTCTTATATCAAATATGATTTTGGGATGAAATGCAAAACGAAAATGTTTAGCCTATAAATTTAGGATAATTTAAATTACATGTAAATTTGGACTACAAATTATTCAAAAATTAAGGAAAAGAAAAGGAGAAAATTGTTTTTATTATAGATTCTGGTATGTAACAGTACAAAAGAAGGATTATGAGGATAATGTTGTAAATTATTAATGCAAAATAAGTATTCAAGGACCACTTTTGCAGTTTAACAATACACATGTTTCTATTCTAATTTCTAACATTAACACACATCACTCCTCTATCTATATGCCATACCTTCCACACTGTATTGCAATTTTAGCAACTATAATAATTTTATATTTACAGAGTATCTTATGAAGTGATTATATATCCAGAGACCATCCTATACATAGCAACTGCTCAGATAAAGCTTTTTAAGTATTATGACAAATATCCAAAGAAAGAGACTCATCTTAACCCATTGAACCTACTTTTGTGATTATCCCTATTCCCTCTACCCTACTCTATAAGTAGTTCTATAAGTAGGGGTGTAAACGAACCGAGCCGAGCTCGAATACTGACTGTTCAAACTCTGTTCATGATCACGAACCGAGCTCGACTTTGGTCAAATCTAGCCCGAGCCGAGCTCGAGTTTGGTCAAGTCGAGCCCGAGCCGAGCTTCGAGCCTATCTCGATCTTTGTTTAAATCGAGAGCTCAGCCTATAAAAAGATAGAATCCGTAAGATGAAAAATAAGAGATGAAGGATCTAAATGCCACAAATGATTTTCATTATACTAAGAAGAGGAAGAGTAGGAGTGTTGTGTTGGCCGCTGTGTTTTGCAGAGGAAAATGAGATTAGAGCTTTACTGAGCATATAGAGATTGATGAATATATATAGTAGGGATTGGATTGGATCCGAATTGCCTTTGTTAGGCTTTATATCCATATTCTCTTTTTTATCTATATTTTATATATCACTTTATACATATTTTTCTTTTACTCTTTATCTTATAATTTATATTTTCCTTTATACATCTTTATATCCATTTTACACATACACTATTTTATATTTATTCATAATCTATCTATTTCATAAATATAATATATAAAGTTTTCAAATATGTTAACGAACATGTTAACGAGCCTAACAACTAGCCTATTGACGAACTAGTTCGCGAGCCTCTTATCGAGCATGTTCACGAGCTTTCGAGTCGAGTATCCCCTTGTTCAAGCTTGGTTCATTTACGATAACGAGGCTGAAATTTTATTCACGAACAAGCTCATTTATTAATAAACCAAGCTCGAACGAGCTTTGATCGAGTCGAGCGTCGAGTAGTTCGGCTCGTTTACAGCCCTATCTATAAGCAAATTTAACAATCAATCATTTGGATTAGGTTAGTTGTTAAAACTATGTTACTTCTAAACAATATTAATTTGAAACCTTATGCGATAGAAATTAGTTTTACAAGTTATAAGGAGCATTGGATAATTCGAACGAATTCAAAATACTTGTAGGGCTATTTTGAGGTTGCTCGGCGAGGCATGGGGTTTGGAAAAGGGTCAAATATATCATTTGCCCTTCGAATCTAGCACGAAAAATTAAGGGTCTGTTTAGTTGTAAAAAATTGGACCTAATTTCTAGAAAAATTTTCTAATGAAATTGGAAAATGGAAACTGTTGTTTAGCTGCAGAATTTTTCAAACTAAAAAACTGGAAAAGACTTTTCAGAATTTTCTAAATTATGCCTTACAGCAGAAAACATCTTTTTTATGTTTTGTGCATTTTTCCAAACTGATCAATTCACACTACTTGTGCATCTAATACAATACTTTATTGATTTAATTTATTTTTCTAATATATATATATATATATATATATATATATATATATATATATATATACACACACACTTGTATAATTACTTGTTAATAATAAAAAAATTATTTTTTATTAATATACTTTTATTTTTTTATTTTTTTATTTGCTCGGTATCTTTTTTGCATATTTTTTCACTTAATATGGTCTAATTTATATAAATTTATTTTAAATTAATCGATATTATTTTTTAACTAATAAACCTTAAACATGCTTTAACTTTTTTGGATTTTTAGCTCCTTATTGTGGTAAGAAATATCAATTGAAGGATTCTCGTGTAAGCATACGGATTAGAAGAAACTACTCATTGGAGAACTTGAAGCATTCATCTTTAATTGCATAATGTGATAGAACAAGCTTTTAGAGTGTTAAAGGCAAAAATTATTATAACGTAGACAAAAAATAGTTTTTATAATTTACACACTACATTGATGAATCAAATTATATTTTTATCATTTTGTGATTGGTTAGTTTAAAGTGGCAAAGGTTAAGGCCTAGTGGTTGAGCGTGAAGTTGTGATCCTAGAAGTCACAGGTTAAAGTCCGCATTTGGGTGGGGTAGGGTTTTTCTTGGTTGTTATTTAGGGCTCTAAATGAGCCAAGCCGTTCGTGAACAGTTCGTTGTTCGGCTTGATAAAAGCTCGACTCGATTTATAAATGAACAGTTCGTGAACATGATTTTATGGCTCGAATTATAGATGAACTGAACATGAACACGTCAAAGCTCGGCTCGTTAACTCATGAACAAACTCGATTAGAGGTTCGCGAACAAGTTCGTGAACTGACTCGATAAATATTCGTGAACTAGCTCGATTATTATTATTTCATATCAAAAATAAAATTTTATATAATTAAAATAAGTCTATATAATATTAAACTAACACACCAAGTATATGTATAACAGTATCCAACCCAATTTTATGGCTCATTTTAAATTATGTATTGAATTGAAAATGTTGCTCACGAACAATAGAGAATCTCGTTTCGCGAACAAATTAACGAACTATTAACGAACAAAATAAATGAGTTGTTCGTGAACAGCTCGCGAACAAACGAACGCTTAAATGAACGAACACGAACAGAATTTTGAACTCGAATTCAAGCTCGGCTCGACTCGTGTTCGATTAAAAATTAAACGAACGAACACAAACAAGCCAAAACTCGGCTCGGCTCGGCTCGTTTACAGCCCTATTGTTATTGCAATCCTATAAGGCAAATTTTATTTGAAAATGTTAAAAGCTTATATAAAATTGATGCTTTACAATAAAAAAAACTTTTGTAGCCTAACAAATCGAGCAAACCCCTCGCTTGAATAAAGAAAAAATTCAAATTAATCTATGGAATAGGGATAAATAGATCGACAGATAAGATCTCATTACCTTAGATGGGATTATATTTATTTGATACACGAAACTTTGATGAATAACTAATTGGCTTCGTTTCTTTCAGTTATTCTTTAAAATATTTAAAATAAATAATAATATCAATTTAATCAATATTTTTATTATATTTATAATATTTTTAACAAGTAAAATTTAAATTATAATACTGATTATTTTTTTAAAAAAAAGAAATAGAAACTAACTATTCAGAAAACTAAAAACTGGAAAGTTTAGAAAATGAAAAGAAAACTGGAAATGAAAAATGGAAAAAAATTTCTGCAGCTAAACAGGCTCTAAATGTCACTTGAACTTTCAAAAGTTTTAACTTGTCCTCTGAACTTGGCAAAAATGAACCAGTTTGCCCCCCCTAAACTTGACAAAAGTGTATAAGTTTGCCCCATCATTACTACGTGCCACCTTCCGATTGAAGAATAAAATAAAAAGAAAAAAGACATATTTGAAAAGTTAAACCAGTCAGAAGCGGACGTATGGCATTGAGGCAAATTGATGCACTTTTGCCAAGTTCACAATGCAAATTAAAACTTTAAAAAATTCAGGATAACATCTGACTTTTTATACCAAGTTGAAAGAAAAAATAATGTATAACTATCCAATAAAAAATAAACAATGAGGCATTTAATTTTGGCTTCAGTTTAACCGTTATCGAAGGAAAAGATATGCCCCTTGTAATTTATACTATAATGTTAAAAGTAATTAATGTAAATAATAGTATTGGGTGTTGGTGTTGGTATTGGCTATTAGCTATTGGCTATTGGGTTAGTAATTACTTTTCCAATAATAGTCAAAGCCTTAATCCTGATATATGTAGGCTAGTTTCCTCGTTGAGGGTACATTATTGGCAAACAAGCAATTAATAACCCACTTGAAAATTTTGGTAAAAGTACTTGATTCCAAGACTTAAAAGTTTAAACACAAACAAGAAAAGATAATACATTGGAAATTGAAGATTCCCCAATTACCCACCCATCTTAACCACCCTAATTAATTGTCTTATTGTTATTTCACCACTAATCACTCAACACACACTATCATTACTAAACAAATTTAGCCGGTTTATTAGTTGATTGCTAATGTAAGTAATTTTTTTCTCCAAAATTAATCAACCATTTTCAGCTTATCCTCACCAACCCATGATTCTTCTTACAAGTTGCAAAACCTTTTCTTGAAGGTATAATAGCTATGTAGATTTGTCCCCAAAAAACAAACTTACCCCCTAAATTTTTTAAGCGGCCCTGTAACTCCATCAACTTCCAAAAAGTGCTTCACTTAGCTCCCTGAATATCACGTGGCATATTCTGATTGGAGAAAAATCAGAAAAATGACATCTTTGAAAGATCAAACCTATCATAATTCAAAAGCTGACACGTGGCATCCAGGGAGCAAAGCGTACACTTTTTGAAAGTTAAAGGAGCTGCGAGGTCACTTCGAAAATTCAAGAGGCAAAAGATGCATTACGCCTTTCTTAAAACTTCTTCCTGTTGAAAATACAGGTTCTTTTTCAGTTAGGAAGATGGAAAGCAAAATGCAAAAAATACCCAGTAAGTCTTATGCTGTCACTTCAATTCTGGAATTTCAAGATCTTAACGGTGAAACCGGAAGTGGAAAAACGGTGGGTAAGCAAAATTAGAAAAAAGGTAAAGATTCTTTCCAGATAAAATAAAAAATAGCGCCCTACCATAACCACCACCAACCATTCTCACACGAAGACTAGTCGTCGGTTATGGCTATCGTCATCTAAAAGTTAATTGAATTCCAAATTACACAAAACAACAGTAGCCGATATCACAAAAGACAAAAAAGATAGAACAAGGGGAAAATGGGTCATCTTTATTCCATAGGATTAAGAGTTCCATCAGTACAAATATTGACAAAAGAAAGGGGAGATGAGATGAGGAGAAATTACAGTACAAAAAAAAAAAAGAAAACCTAGAAAATTTCTGTACCAGATAGACTACAACTAGACCCACTCTTCACTTCCCAGGTGATCTGTTAGACAAAGGACTTTTGATGGTTTAGTATTTAGTTGTGTAACTCTAACCCCCTGTTGTGTTACAGACCATTAGTCTACACATTTCTTGTTTTGTCTTAAATATCCTACTTCTTTTCTTTACATGTAAAAAGAAGGGTGATGGAAAATCGAAAATAACAACACCATCACCATTTGGAACAACTACAACTAAAATAAAATCCTGAGCTATAGATCAACCCAGAATTGAACCAATGTCAATCTGTCTGCTAGGGATCCAATTTTTCCCATTCGAATCGTCCAGGGAGCGGCTTGTCATTAACAGGGTCAAAGTTATACCTGCCACCCAACACAAAATTTCTGTTAGCTCAAAGACTCATAATTTGAAGACACGGAGAGATAAAGATTGTGTCTTTACTTCTCGATAAACTGTCTGTGCTGCTCGTTTTCAGCTCTGGCAAAAAACTCGTCCATTTCATGTGCGGTTGGGATGTGTACACGGGTCGAGTTTTGTGCTCTCCGGTTAGTTTCGGTTGAGCCAGTAGGTCTAGTTGTCGAACCAGGGGTTCTTATCGATTCTGGGTCCCTTATCAAACTGCAAGGCGTCGACTCTCTTGTACCCCTGTAACAAAGACCATAAACAGACCAAAGTCACAAACTTTAAAGCCCCCCCTGCACAAAACTAGAACTTATTGTAAAATCCCTGCAATTTTCCACTTTTGCCATAATAAAGGGAACCACAAATTTATATAATGAAAGGCAGAGAGTAACCTTTTTTTTCACTTCAACTACAGTTTAGCAGAAAGAAAAGGCATCATTATCATTTATCAGTACCAACCAAAAGACTTGCCATCACAGACAAGAACAAAGAAGAAAAAAAGAGCAAATACAGGGAAAATTAAGTACCCTATTCCACACGATTAGTGCCACTAATTCTGCCAAAAGAATCCTATGTCCAAACATCCATAAAAAGTTGGGGTAAAAGTTTTACCTCAAGATAAGTAAAGCACACTTTAAGAATATTAAATATCCAAACAGAAAGCACCAAATTCAATAGTGTGTGTTGAAAAGATTGCAGGGGTATCTAGTTATGAAAAAATAACACACGTTCGTTTGTTGTGATTAAATAAATCAACGGCCATAAAAAAACTAGAGAAACAGGATCACAGGTTATTCGAACATTTTTGCTTATCTAGCAGTGAAAAATTATAATTTCAGTTTTTCTATGGAACATGCGGACAGAGAAAAGCAGAAAACAGAAACAAACATACAGGATTTACATCAAAAGTAGGGGCCAAGAAGACGTATCAATGAAGGGAACAAAAAATCCTTCAAAAATATTTCATTCACTAACCTATAAAAATTGTCTCCACTGTGAATATTTCTCAGAAGCCATGAAACAAAATTTGCAGAAACTCCCAATTGAAGATAAAACCAAGTTTTGGAAGAAAAACCTTGAGGAATCCAATTTTAAATTGAAAATCACTATCTCAGATTAATCTTTCAATTTAAGAGATTCCCCTAGTATGATTGGAATGGACCTCAAATTGCAAGCACTTAAAAAAATCAACTCAAATCCAACAAAACACTGAAATCCCCAATTAAAACTACAAAACCCTAAAAAACAGAGAACCGCAGTACAAAAGAATTAAAGAAGAAGAAGAGACGCACCTCTCTCTACCTTCAATATCCAAAACATTCTCCCCAAAGGAGGCCTCAATACCTAAATCCTTGCTATCACAATTATCATTATTGTTGTTATCATCCCCTTCGAACCCGAGCGTCTGCGAATCGGTTGGGCCCACCCGCACAATCGAACCCGCATCGGAATTGGGGCTAGGGTTATGCGGCTGCCCTTGTTTCTGGCGCTTGGAATCATGTACAAGAATCGGCGGCTTGAAAAGGCGACGGCTCCGGAGCTGGAGGTATCCACCGGAGGCAGTCGGCGGAGGAGGAGGGGGCGGAGGAGAAGGGGGCAATCGGGCTTGGCGTTGGAGGGCTAGGGTTTTAGCGCGTGTACGGACACCGAGGGAGAGGTCCACAACGGCGACCTCGCCGGTGGTTTTGGCCTTCCTCATGTACTTGCCCATTGATCTCTCATGGAGAGAGCCAGAGAACAGAGAATTGCAGTGACAATGGAAGGGGGATGAAAGAGAAAGGGGGAAGCTTGAAGGTGGTTTTTGCAGTTGTTGGTTAGAGAGAGAAGAAGAAGAAGAAGAGGAAAAAGAAATAAGAGGTTGGGCGTGTATTTTGTACTTATGAGTGAAAGAGAAGAAACTATAGGGTGCGGGCGGGCCTACTTCCAATTTCTCGTCATCTCGTTATTTCTTTATTAGTGGTATTATTTTTTATTAGTTCTAAAATTTTGATTACAGTCAAAAAAGAAAAAAACTTATTTTCTTTATTTTTTCTATCATTATTGAAATTTAAATTTATGTTTTAGATTCTAAATTTTAAATTTTTTCATCTAATCAATAGTTTACATTAGTTTAATTTATAGTTTTTGACAATTACACTGTATCTTTTAATATGTTCTTATTAAATTTTATGGTGTCACAAAATAAAAATAAATAATATTATTTTTTATTTAATAAATTTTTTGATCAATATTTATTTTTGTTGAAATTTTAAACAACTAATTTGAATTTTCATTTGGTAACATTTCTTATAGTTGGTTTTGCCTTTTTTACAATAAACAACAGATTTAATTATTTATTTACGATTATTTTTAATTATTTTGAATGAAAAAATAGATTATATTTTATTCAAATATGAATCATTATCTTCCTTACAAATAAGAAAATAATTTCAAATATGGTAAAAGAACATAATTTATTTTAGAATGAAGTATATATTTTTCTTAAAATGTATTTATAGCAGTAACTTTTGTAAATTTAAATGAAAAAATAAATAATTTTATAAAGTTGGAAATAATATCATTGAGTTTTTGATTAAAAATATCAACTCAAATTCGGTATGGCCCACGCTTTAAAACTTTGAGCTCGAACCGAACTTGCGACGTCATTCTCGAGCCTGGTCTAAAATTTATAAATAATTTTTTAAATTTTTTTGGTAAATTAAGTAGGAATAAAAAGACAATTTTATATACTATATTTAAGTTTTACGAATAATTATATTTTTATTTAAATTATTTAATAAAAACACGACTTATTTTAGGTGGCAAAGGTTTGATCTAGTGGTTGAGTCTTGAAGCTGTGATCCTAGAGGCCACAGATTCGAGTCTACACTCGGACAGGATGGGATAAAGTTTTCCTTTATTATTATTATAAGCTCATATGTGATAATTTAAAAATAATAAGACTTATTTTAATTAAGTTTAAAATTTTAATAAATTTTCATAAAAAAATTTAATAGATTAAGACATTAAAAAAATAAAAAATAAGTATCATTTCTCATATATATAAATATATAATAAATAATATTATTATTTATCGAGTCAATCTAAAATTAGATTTATATATTAATATGAAACTAAATTCCATTTATAAAGCTTAAACTTTATCAGACTCAAAATCAAATCATACTTCATAAAAAAATTAAGTGTAAAAGCAGATCTATTTAAACATGCTATGGCCAAATTGGACACATAGCGTGCCTCTTATTTATTTAAGGTGGAGATAATATGAGATGAGAAAATAGGTTAGTATCACGTACGAGATGAACGGCGAGAAATGAGAAGACTGAATAAGATGGCCAAGTCATTGGATACCCTTTCCAAGTGGCCAGGTGGAAAGTGCGTTTTCATTATTTTATGTTTCACTTTTTTTTCTTCGGCAAAAATAGACTTTGGCCACTCGCCCGCCTCTATTTCCTGAAATGGTTTGGTTTCACACGCGCCTTTTAAACAAGTGCTATATGTTGACAGCGATACTTATGTCCCGGATTCAGGATTCTCCGGCATTTTTTACATAAAATCGAATTGTAGGACTTGGATAAACGTACGATAGAGATTTGTTATTTGTGTTAATAGGTTATTATTTTATTTATTTCTGACTCTTTAATATTTTTTTTTTAAGAATACAGCATGTTATATTAAATAAGAAATAATAATAGATTTAATTAAAGGTGGATAAATTTTTTATATGTTGAAGAATCAACTGCTCTAACTAGCAATCGTGCAGCATGATTCGCTGATCGATAAACATAGGCAATTCAGAAACTGGTTAAAACATAAAATCAGAGTTGAAACACCGGAAGAAAATAACCAAACAAATATATTAAAGTTACTTTTACACAAGATAATTAAGTCATATGGCAAGACTTACTTAAAAAAATAAAAATAGAAGTTGCAACCATAAGAACTCTTGCATATGCTATATCTCCAACCATAATTGAAGATCTAGAACAATCTTACTTAAAGGAGATAAATCCGAGTGTCTACTGTAAAAAATCATGTGAATATCTGTCTAAAAATAAATTAAATCTAATATAATAATAAACTATTAAAATTAAAATGTATAATATGAAATAAATAATTGAAGAAGCCTGTCGTTGAATAGTGATGAATTATTCAAAGAAATTTTTTTTTTATAAATCCACAAAGGGAGGGGGAAGGAGAAAGCAAAAACTTTCCCCATCCTTTCCAATAAGAGATTATCTCTTTAATTTCTCTAAAATTTAATTTCAGTCATAAAAGAATTAAAATTTTTGAAGTTGAATATCTCTAAAACCCGCCAAAATAAGAGAAATATACACACAAAATTAAAAAAATGACAAATCAAGATTTATTATTTATAGTTTTTTGAGTTTTTTTATGATTTATTTCTATTTTTGAAAAACTATTTGGAAAGATAGATATTTATGATATATAAATGAATATTTGACTTTTATTAGAACTATATAAGATTGGAATATTGATATAATGGACTCCATTTAAAATATAACTAAGACTTAATTAATTGGTTCATCTGTGTTTATGTGAGAGATAAAAAAATAACATATTTACCTTGAGTTAAGTTTTTTAATAGTGTGTGAAATTATAACCGATATGCTATTATTATGTTAATTATAATGTTAAAGAATTTAAACTAATAAATTATAAATATTAAAAATGTTATCCAAATTTTTCAAATAAGAATATACCAATATTTGAATAAGCTTTAAAGATCCCTTAAATTTAATGAGATCTCAATAAAAGTGTATTTACTCTGATTTATTTAAACTAATATTATGATGTATTTATGGAACTGATAATGTCATTTGACGGTCCAATTTATTCATGATATTCATGTGACCTATATTACATACTGAATTTTAACAAAAATAAATTAATTATGAGTTATGGAATATAAATTATTCTGCCACATGTCAAATTCACTAAATCATAATATTATATATATATACCCACACACATAGTTGATGTGGAATTTTTATTGTTCCTTATACTCATATAACTACTGTGGATTTATTTATTTTATAGTAGTTTGGACATTGTTATTGTAAACTATTCGCAATTGTTTGTAAAGAAAGTCGATGTAGCTGACAAATACTTTTATGAACATTTTTTATGACTTATATTTTAACTAATAAATATCTTATAAGCTCAAATATGTAATTTTTTTTGTATCTTTTTGTAAGCCATATATAAAAAATTAAAATTTGATCCATCAAATACGAATATACCCATTTTAATTATATACAACAACAAAAATTTTCTTTTTATGCAGGTCATTTGTAGCTATCTAAACAATTTAAAAGTTGTCTGTAAGCTAGTTTTATCGAACACTTTCAGTGTGTATCTTGGAGTTGTTGTCGTTAGTTGTTGTCAATAACTATATTCATGGTGTTGATAATTTTTTATCACCGAAATAAATAAATGCAGTAGCAATCAAATAGTAGAATTATTGTTTGATATCGAAAATAGTGAAGTTAGTATGCTCATGGAGTTCGTAAACACCAACTTACACTGCTTACAAGTTGATTCAACTTTAAGAAACACTCAAGTTGATTGTTTTGAAGTTACTTATAATCTATAACAAGCTTATAATTAATAACTTGACCCAGTAATTATATGGATGATAACTGGTGATTATTTAATTTGCTTCTGAATTTCTTTTTTTTTTTCAAAAAATAGAGAAAAATCACAATGTTCTTAAAGTTTATCTGCATGGAAAAAATGCAGGGTAAAAATGAAGCATGAATAGAGACTGAGCTGTGTTTAAAAAGTGGTTTATGTCTCACTGTTTAATATATTTGTTCCCCACTCACCTTAGGTCAAGCGGTAAGCGAGTTGGCATCGCTTAAATAATGTCTCGAGTCCGAGTCTTAGTGAATGTAAAAAATTCTTATTGGAAGACTCACCAACCACAATCAGGTACGCGACCTGAATCGAATTTACATGTAGTCAAAGTAAAACTCCGATGAATCAGACAAAAAAAAATATGTGTTCCCCCACTCAATATTTTTTCAATTTGTACAATTATCATAATCCTCTTTTTTTATTCAATTCTCACAATTATCAATTGGGGAAAAAAAGAAAAGAAAAACTGACCATTCAATTTAAAAAATGTACAATTACATTATTAATTTGGGTCCAACTCTAAATTATTAAATTAAAATGGTCCTTGAAATGGTTAAAATATGTGAAAAGCAAAAACTAACAATGGCCAAACAAAACCATTAAATGAGAGCTTCTATTCTATGAATACTAAGAAATTTGTACTCTTAAAATTCCCCTTTCTGCCAAATAGATGATGATGTCATTTTTTATGCAATTAGAGGAATTATTTTTCATTTTTTGGTTTTAAAAAATTAGAGGTTGAAATCATTAATTAAGGTAAATGTAAAAGATGAGGTCATTCTGGACCTATATACTGTTTGAAATATAAATGTGATCATAGTGTAGTGATTGATTGACTGATTTCTAAATTATGGACGCAGTTTTACTTATTTCCTCCTTTGGTTTCAGAAATTCACCTCTTCACTAATACTTAGACTCGAAATATTATTTAAATAATATTAAATTATTTATCGTTTGATTTAAGGTGTGTGGGAACAGATATATTAAACAGTGAGACATAAATCACTTTTTAAACACAACTAAGTCTCTATTTATGCTTCATTTTTACCCTGCATTTTTTCATTGCAGATAAACTTTAAGAACATTGATTGATTGATTTACAGTATTATCAATATCGGATAGAATATTATATTGGTGAAGTCAATGATATAAGTTATTATTAATATGATGAGTGATTTTATGATTTTTTTATTTTTAAAAGAATATATATTATTTAGGATTTTCAGTGTCTATTGCCACACTTTTATGGATTTTTAGCAACGCTTCTGCGTGTTGGTAGAAGGATTTTGGAAAACTGGATTGCCGGTTTTTTTTAAATTGTTTTAATATGTAAACCGTATCCATGACTAATTCGCAATAAAGCCGATCGAACCGACTGGTACGGTACGATTTTGATAACAATGGTTAGTTACATTTTGAGAGCTAAATTTTGGTAGAAAAAATTCATTATATATTTACTGGGCATTATTAAAATCGGTATTCGAATTAGTGTCAACGTGAGTCCATCCAGAATTACTGAGAGAATGACGACTAAGGTGGTATGGACACGTGCTACGTAGACCAATAGATGCTTCAGTTAGAAAATGTGAGAACTTATGGACAGAGAGTAAGGGTAGAGGGAGAGGTAGACGTAAGATTGCTTGGAGAGAAACTATTTATAAGGATATGCGTTTGCCCGGTATGAACGAAAATTTAGCTTTTGATAGAGCTTCATGGCTTCAAAAGATCCATTTCACCGACCCCATTTAACGTGAAATTTAAGGCTTAGTTAGTTGGTTGGTTTACCATATACTCTTCATTCCAAAGAGTTTGGATTTTGTTCTTTTTACCTTTTAATTTAAAATTTGCTTCTACATTATAGTTGTAGCACTTTTAATTAAAAGAAGAGCTTCAATTCGAATAATAAATTCAGATGATATACACCACTTACTTTTTTTTGTGAGTCTTACAGATTTGACTCAGTTAAAATAAATAAATAAATATTATCAAACTATATTATTCCACGTTGTGATTAATATATGGCAATTCAATAAACTCTTCCTGGAAAATTAATGAATGCAGTAAAAGAAAATAAAAAGAATTTCCTTTTTTTTAAAAAGAAAAATCACTTTCACAGAGATCCGTTAACACAACAGAGTTTGATGTGGTAATGTCATTTCTCGTTTCCTTGGGTATTTTGATAGAATAAAAATGGACAAATTAACATCATTAATTCTTCCTGCAATGCACAGAACCAATGTACATTTTCATAACAACATATGTCCTTTTTATTCATTGAAGTAGTTTTTACTTTCTCTTGATAGTAACCTTATAAACCTAAAATAAATAATTTGAAAAGAATTTATAGTTTGGTATAGGTTTAAATATGATTTTGAAATCCGGACCGGATCACTTAGTCAAATTGGTTCGATTAGAATCGGTGGCTAATTCGGTCCGATTTCAATTGGTTCATATCTTAGTCAAGAACCAGTTGTTGACTTGTTGAATCGGCTGATTTGATTGGGAATCGATCGATTCAACCAGTCCGTTGATCCAATTCTTGGCTTTGATTATATTAAAGGAAAAATTTTTTATTTTACTTTTAGTGAATGTTAAATTTGAACCCTTTCACCCAAATCCTCTATGCCTTAGCAAATGAGCTAGTGCTTCCAATGGATTTTAATTGCATTTTATATATTTACAAGATAAAGTATTAAGTTGTTAAATTATTTTAATAAAATTAATTCTCATTTTAAAAAAATCTATAAATAACGTATCGATCTAATTATTATGGAAAACACTTTGACTATATTAAATTTAAAAAATTTATTTAATCACAATATAAAATTTTTTATATAACTAAATAGCTTTTAAAACTTTAATACATTTTAAAATTAAATTAACATTGAATTATTTACATAAATAAAAATTAAAATAAATGAATATCATATTTTTATTTAATATATTTTATTCAAATTTTATAATTATAAAAATCTATTGTATAAATATATAGCTTAAATATATTATAAATCGACTAATAATTATAATATATATATATATATATATATATATATATATATATATATATATATATATATATATATATATACTATAAATTAAAACTCTTTTATCTAGTTTATAAAATATGATTTAATCTGAAATAAATTTAATTTATTAATGATTCATCCTTTTCACTAAATTATAATGATTATTATTTATGTTTTATTTTTATAAAGGAGGAATTTTTTATTAAAATTATTAATATTAAATATTATTAATTATTTATATAGTATAACTTGTATTATATGTTTTATATCAAATTAATAAAAATATTAATATTTTAACATATTTTAAGAAAATTTGATTCGATTACTGATTAAATTCGGTTGACTTTTAAATTCATGACCCTCTTCTTTCATCGATTCGTCGGCCGGTCCGAGTCTGACAATCATGGGTTTAATACATCATTTTCTGTCTGAACTTGACATGAAAAGTCAGATGTCACTCTGAATTTCCAAAAGTTTCAACTTGCCCCCTAAACTTAGCAAAAATGAACCAGTTTGCCCAATGAACTTGGCAAAAGTGCATCAGTTTGCCTCCTCAATATCATGTGTCAGCTTTTAATTTATTTAACTATTTAAAGATGTCATTTTTATAATTTTTTTCTCCAATTAAAAGTAAACACGTGACAATGATGGAATAAGGTTAATTTTTATTAAATTTATATGATTAGTTAAAACTTCTAAAAATTTAAAGAATAAATTAAAATTTTTAAAATTTCAAGATAAAATTTGATGCTTGAAATCAAATTTAAAGGACAAACAATGAAGTTTAGATTTGGTATACACATGCAAAGCAAAAATTTGCCCTTGGCTTGGATAGACAGGCAATCCATTGCAGAATTGGATACGTTATTCTGGCACTAACTACGAAAGAAATACGTAGAGGTAAGCAATGAGCCACGTCATATGCCGCACTATTAGAAGGAGCGTAGGACCCACATCCCCACTAATTACAGTAATTAGATAAAACCAAGGCGATAATAATCGCCCATAATATAATCCTGTCTATAATTGCTTTATTTTTTTAAACAAGAGAATCTAGCAGTACTACGCTCTCTAGCCTGAAGCCTAACACCTACAGACACACGCGCCGCTCGTGTGTTATTTATGTCCTTCAGAAAATATACAATTTCCTAAAATTACAAAAATATAACATGGGACAAAGAAAATTAAATAAAACTACTTACTAGAGTTGATTGATAATGTGATAAAAAAAATGGACCATGAGGTAAAATTTGATGAAGGTAAGGCTCGTTAGTTTGTAGAAAAATAATGTATATGAAAAAATATTAAATATAAAAAAATATTTTATATGAATAAAATTTTATTTGATCAACAGTGAAAAATATATTCTGGTGTTTGTTTAAAATATTAAAAAATATTTTCTAACCATAAAATTTAAGTACTTAATATTATTTATTTTAATATAGTAACATTTTTATCATATTTATATAAAAATAATAAAATATGTGAAATATTGAAATATTGAAATATTATTTTATAAAAAGTAAGTCGTGTAGAACAATTAATATTTTTACATAAAAATAAATATAGATGAATTGAAAATTATATGTGGTAACAATAATGCTGAATGTAAAATATGTATAGGCAATAATGGTGGTGGTGGTAGTGGCTCTAGAGGTTGATATGCAAGTAGAGATGGTGATGGTGAAAATAAAGTTGGAAATGAAAGTAAAGATAATGGTGGTGGTGGTAAAAATTGGGTGGAGGTCAGCGACGACGACGATATTGGTGAGGTGGGTGGATGGGGAGGTGGTTGTGGTGGTGAGACGGAAGATTGATAGTGTTGATGGTTGAGGCGGGATGGAGAAAGTGAATATGATAGATGAAGGGAAAATATTTTCCTATCTTTTAAAGGGGTAAAATATTTTTTATTATTTATACTATATTTTCATGTTGATCTATAAAATATTTTTCAATGACTTATTTTCCAAACAAAACAACCACCAAAAAATCTGAAAAATATTTTCCTACATAACATTTTCCAAAAATAAACAGGACCTAAAACTAATAAAATAGTTGCTAAATCAGTACTTTATATTTTTTTTAGCCTAATACATCTAAAGCCCCTTAATTTGGCATGAAGTTACATATGCCGCCCTTAACTTTCAGCAGTCATTAGTAACACCCTAAATTTGACAAAAACATTCACTCAGCCCCCAGTGCCATGTATTACCTTGTGATTGGAGAGCGAAAATATAAAATTTGGCATCTTTAAAAAGTCAAATTAATCACAAGGGAACATGTGACACTGAGGGTGAAGGAATGGACGTTTTTACCAATTCAAGGTATTATTAATGATCGTGTAAAGTTAAAGGCGATACCTATAACTTCGTGCCAAATTGGAGGCCTTTAGATGTATTGGGAGTATTTTTTTCATTTGTTATTGTCTTGATTTTGAATGCTTTTTCCGTTGCACAAATTTATTTGGAATATTTGAAAAATATATAAAATTTGGTGGAATTGTTATTGTTGTTTAGTTAACATAATAAATATATAAAATTTAATAACAAATATATTTATCTTTAGCATTAATATTCAAAAATTGTTGTCATGTATTTATATTATGATAGTACAGTTATATCAATTTTCTTGTTAAATATATATAATCGTAGCTATAAAGAAACAATGTAAACAACTTTTGTATTTATCAAAGATAACGAGAAGGAAGTTTACACTAATCATATAAGTGGAGAGGTCCGATCGAACACATATCGTATGTCATTAAACACACGGGTGGCTTGGATTTCATTAATCTCATCAAATCAGCTACCTACGACATAGTAGCATCGCTAACATGTGGAAGACTGAGATCATGAACCAACCATGTATAAAACTGTTTTTGTATGAGACGAACATCTAATAGCATACATGATTACTGACGACGATCTCAACTTTAATGGATACGTGTAAAGCGAGGAAACTCGTATCATAATTAATTATATATGTGTCTTACATACTCCTTTATCCTAAAAATATACAATATATTTATCGGAGATGTGTGATTATCCCATATTAAAAATATATCAGAATAATGAATGGTATATAAGTGATGTAGACTGGATCTTAACATAAGCCAATTTATTTTATGTTTGATGGGTTCAACCCCACTTGTATGCTCACTCAGCTTATCAAGCCCAACACTATTCAAGTTCACAAATTCTCTACATGGTATCAGAGCAGAGAAAGGCCTGATAGCCAGTGATCATAGGTTCGTATTTGAGGTCATGGTGGAGTTTCGGATAGCGGAGAAGACTAGACCCGTTGTTGACCTTAGGCCTCAGAGAGATAAGCCGACGGATTTTGTGTTAGATGAGCTCAATCCCACTTGTATGCTCACTCATCTCAAAATGTGTCTCAAGTTCCTCGATGCACATTCTCTTTAATGGCAGCATGACTGATAAATTTTATCCATCTCTCGGTATTAGACAACGGGACCCCATTTCCCCTACCTATTTGTGTTATGTATGGAGTGCCTTGGACATCTGATTCAGAATAAGGTAGAGGAGGGCTTATGGAAGGGAATTAAATGTTCAAGGAATAGCCTGGCGATATCCCAATGACTTGTTTTTGTTCGGGGAATGAAATCATGCTTATCCTCCTTCTGTGGCATATCAGGGCAGGATGTGAGCCTGTTAAAGTCAAGAATTTGTGTATCTAAGAATGTTAGTTCAGCAATGGCCAGAGCTATGAGTAAACATTCCGGCATCCCCTTTACTTCCTATTTTGGGAAATACCCCTTGCTAGAGTCGCGACTAACAAAATCTACCTTCTCCGAGGTGGTGGACAGGGTCCATTCGAAACTTGCGAGATGGAAATTCTCTACTCTCTCTTGCAAGACGAACCACGCTCATCAAATCGATCACCAGTTCAATTCCAAATCATGTTATGCAGATAAATTTATTACCTGCCACCAGTATTGGCTCTCTTGATAAAGCTAACCTCCAATTCCTTTGGGGCAATGAGGTGGGAAAGAAGAAAATCCATCTAGTGTCTTGGGACAACGTTTGTAAAACTCGTGAGACAGGGGGTCTTGGCATCCGCAAGTACAAACAACACAATCAAGCACTCCTACTTAAGCTTTTATGGCGAATCGTGAAGGAAACTGACTCCCTTTGGGTTAAACTCCTACATGGGAAATATATGGGAAACAAAACCCTATTTAAATTGGAGGAAAACAAAGTCAAAAAATCCCATTTATGGAGAGGCATGTTGTCTGTGTTACCAGAATTCAAGAAGAGAGTGGGGTGGGCACCTAAGAATGGGCGTGATGTACTCTTTTGAAAAGATATCTGGATATTTGACAAGCCATTGCTGAAGTTTCTAATCATGTTCCTATTGAGCATATTAACAAGAAAGTGGCTGACTACATTACTGAGTCAGGGACTTGGCATTGGGAACCCCTAGAGCAACTTCTTCCCCATGACTCTCTACTACATTTGGCGACCGTCATTATTAGCAGCGACCTGAATGAAAAAGATGATATTGTTTGGAGTTGGTCAAGTTCAGGAAAGTTCTCTACTAAATTAGCCTTTTTGATGCTTTCTCCATTGAAAATGAATGTTGTTGACCCATATTAAAAGGAATTTGGAAACTGCAATTACCTCATCGAATCCAATCCTTCACCTGGTTAGCTCTTCAAAATAAGCTTCTGACTAATGAGGAAAGATGTCGACGTCACCTTATAGATTATTCTCAATGTGCTTCATACCAATCGTCATCGGATACTCTGATACAAGCCCTCAAGGACTGTCGGCAGAGCTTGGGAGTTTGGTAGGAAATTGTTGCCAGTAGCATAGTGCAAATTTTTTTTCTTGTCAATAAGATGAATGGTGGCAACTTAACCTCAAGTGTACTAAGAAAGGGGTTGGAGATACGCGGTGGAACTTAACCTTTTGTTGTACTATTTGGTTCCTTTGGAAATGGCATAATATAAGAATATTCCGAGATGAAAGAGAAGTTCCCATGAACAAAGGTGTAGCCATCAAGAGTTTTATGGAGACTTGCAAGAAGAATTGGAACCCTGATACTTTGGTTAGGGGACAACAACAAAGACAACTGTGGGTGGCATGGAAAATACCAGCTCAAGGGTGGTTTACACTTAATATGGACGATTTGTGTGAGCCTTCGTCTGGGTTTATTGAAGTAGGAGGAGTAATACATAATCATGAAGGATTATGGCAGATTGGATTCACCCGTAACATTGGTAAAGGCAGTCCATTGATGGCTAAAGCATGGGCTATGCTCTCGGGAGTGCAACTTGCTTTGGTTTAGAACTTTTGTAATGTTATCATTGAATCCAATTCGCTCGAGCTAATCCAACTTATAAATGCTTCTCAAAGACCAGATGTGAGCAGCTCTATTGGGAATGTGTTGGGCTGTATAAGACAAAATCTTCGTCGCTTCGATCATGTGCAAGTGAGTCACACTCTTAGGGAAGCTAATGGAGTTGCGGATTGGTTAGCCAAATTTGCTCTTTCATCAACTACAGATTTAATTGCCTTGCCACAGCCCCCACCTGCTGTTGAGATGCTGCTGAGAAAGGATTTTTGTGGGATGGTCACTCCTAGAATGGGATGTGATCACCCTTTCATTTAGTTTCTTTGTTGTTTTTCCTTTTTATTTCCTCATTACCAAAAAAAAATAATTGACTTCAACACAAGAAGATACCGCTTATATTTAGTGGTCGCTTTTTTTTATTTAGTGGAAATGATGAAAGAATTATTTAATAATTTATAGGGCAAATTTTAGAAAGTATTTCGTAATTTCACTCATTTATAAAATGGAGTCTGAGAATTTTTTTTGCAAAATGGGTATGTGATTTTAAAGAAATCACTAAAGAGGATTCTCAATATTAAATTATCTCACGATAATATGATGATAAATTTTAAAAAATCATAAAAAATGAAAAAATCTCCGAAACTTACTCAAATTGAGACGTATAATTTTTTTAAATAATAAGGTTAAATTATGAGAATGTTGAATTGATTGAAATATTTTTGGTTACATATCTATTTTGAACAAAAATATATTTTTTATCCTCTATTTGCCAATTTTTTAAAATTACAGACATATTTTACAAAAAAATATTTGTCAGACCCTATTTATAAATAAATGAAACCAAAAGTATATTTTTTAAATTTACCCTAATTTATCTTACCATAATAAGATTGAAGTTCAAACCTAAATTTTCAATGAAATTGTGTTGAATTTCAATTTTTTTAAGAAGACAATAATATATTGAGTCAATGGCCATGGACATGACTTGACCCTTATATGTTGTCCAATTAAATCCAATTAATAATGGATCGTTTTATCATAAATCAAATCACATTCTCGACAAATTAAAAACGTTAGAATACCATTTACCATAAAGAATACCATTTACTATAAAATGTCACATTTAATTCAATTATATATTTAGTTGAAAGGAATGGAATCTCATATTGTCATCTTTGTTCGTTGACTCATATACTAATTATACGAGTATTTAGTAAAAATAATATGATTTAACAGGATACCAAGATGACTTTTTTTCTTGTATGTTAATTCAGATTCCAACCTATAATATCAGAGTAAATATTTGGCTCATTTAAATATAGCGTGGTGATGACTCATAAATTATTACCTCAAGTTTATGGGTTAAAATATGACGTTAAACCCACATATATCATTTGCTTGGATTCTGTATATCGTAGTGCAACACTTGGATTACTTGCATAATAAATATGATCAATTCTAACTACTTTTCTATATTATATAAAAAACATAGTATTTTTTGAAAACATAAAAAAAAAAAAAAAAAAAAAAAAAAAACATAGTATAACTTTTTCTTGTCTGAGAAAGTATAAACACGATGGTAATTAAGTCTAGGATATAAAAAAGCATACTTATTTGCCCCTTTTCCTATCCTACTATTTAAGGCTCATAAATCACTTTTCATCCCTATAAGAAAATTTACCACATTTTAAATATTTTTTGTTCATGTAACCCTCAATACGTTTTTAACAATTAATATTTTTTCAAGGAGTTTAAGCTAGCTAATCCTCTTCAAATTTTAGGAGTAGTTTCACTTATCTCACAACAAACTTCTTAAGTCATAAAGTAAAAATATTTCTCACCTAGTACACTTCTACAAAATTAAGGCAGCTTTTAATTTATTTGTTATTTTTTTATTGTTGCGATTGTTGTTTGCTCGTAGCATGTTGCTAGAGTGTCTTGTTGCCATTACTAATTTTTTTGTTCCAAACCAATTAAAAAGTGTATATGCTTAATAATCATAACCAAATATGTAGAGCTGTTGTATGATGTCAAAACGTAAAAAAAATAATTGTTAAAGAAAGTTTTTAAACATCAGACATATAACAACTTTGGTGAAGAGATTCGGACACATGCTTTTAATTTCCTTGTTCTAAGTGCTTATTGTTACTTAAGATAAAACTATAAACTTAATAAAAGAAAATATAAATATTTCATGTCTTAGATATAATTCTCTTAGACTTAAATTATACGGACTTTGAACTAAATTTAATATAAATTTAAAATAAATGGAACGGAATCAAATAAAACAGAAATTGGGGTAAAAATTAAAGGCATTAATATTGAAAACTTAGAAGCTATCTTCACTAAACCTGTTTTTTTCAAATTCTGAATTGGACTGAACTAAGGGTTAGTTGAATTAAGCTAAATTGAATTTAAACTGAACTGAAGTAATCTGAACTGAACTGAATTGCAGTTCAAGAGAATATGCCTAAATTGCAAAATAAATATAGTAAAATGGGAAAATTAGAAGGTGATAACATAATGATGCGACAAACTCTTCAGAATGAAGCAACTTGCAGAAGCATAAGAAACACAATGATTCATGTTATTCATGTTCAACACAAAGATAGATGCCACACCCGCACGTGATTTCTTTTTACCCTAATCCCAATTTCTACATGATTAATTATATTGTGAAGAAACTGAGAATGGCCAAATTTCCGAGCTAATGAAACCAATTAACCATCATTTGCTTCACGTGTTACCTCCGGTTAAATAAAGGGTCAAAACTTATCATATTAATTTCTTAGTTTAATGGGGAAAATCATAGTATTTATTATTTAATTACATACTATTAAACATTATCGACTGTCGTTTGGATTTGCATGGAAGTAAGCAATATATAGTTTAGATAAAAATAACAAAATTTATCATCTGTATATTTCTATGAAAAAAATAGGAATACCAATCTAGAATAAACTCAATTTATTTTTTTTCTATACATGTTAAATAGTCCAAAAAACATATTCAATAATTATTCGTTGGCTTTTTGGCATAGAACACTGGCTTTAAGGATTTAAATAGCTTTTTGGGTCCTAATCTACACATTAAATGTCTTTTTAGTATCCGATCTATTGAAATTGTCTATTTAGTGTACGATGTATTCACTTTTTACATATTTGGTACATGGTGTATTCAACATTGGCTTATTTTATGTCTAACCTATTGAAATTTAGTACATCATACGTCCATCTAATAACACAAAAAAGCTTGAAATACCTATAGCATGCATCAAACATGAATATATTTTGTTAATCATGCATAAAATTATCGACCTTATATAATTCGTTAAGTTGTGTACTAAATTTGAACATGTCTGGTACCAAATAAGTAAAAATTGAATACTTCAGACACCAAATATGCTATTTCAATAAGTTAGACACCAAAATTGTTGTGTGTCCCTCCATTCTTGTGGGACCCACAATTTTAAATTATATAAAAAAAGCAAAAAGAGGCAGGTCGGTAGAACATTTTTTTAAAAAGTGTACAGTAAAATTACTGTGCATAATTCGGCCATACGCGTTTGTATTTCCTATAAATAGAGAGGCTTCTGCCTCAACTGAGAGCATGAGAGGAAGAAAACACAGATAAAATATTATCTGTGTAGAGAAACTTAGGAAAAGGGTTCCTAAGAGTTGGGTAAGAGAGAAAATAGTGAGGTTTTGGGAAACACTTGAGTGCCACTATTTTGTAATCTCTTGGTGTACCTACTATTATTTTCATAGTGGAAGAATTATTTGGAGTTGGTCCCATGGTTTTTCCCTAATTCATTTGGGGTTTCCACATAAAAATCTGCGTGTCTTTTTATTCTGCTGCTATTATTTTTCTCGTAATCTATTATTGGGCCTAACAAGTGGTACCAGAGCCGAAGGTTGTCTTATCAGTAAAATCTGTGGATATATTTTTTAAAAATAAATATACCACGATGACGAGAAAATTACGATAAATCCGATGGCGCAATCCGTTCAAAAAACCGTCGCAGATAAGCAATTTGAGTGAATAGTAAAATAGTAACTTAGTAAAATAGTATTCATATATAATACTATTCATATTCGGCCATCTTTTATGAATAATATTATTTAAGTATACGACATACTATTACTATTCCAATATACAAGTATTATTTGGATATATGGTACTATTCACATATACAGTCACTATTTATATGAATACTGAAATTCGTGAATAGTAAATTTTTGCCATTCTTAAATTTTTGACATGGCGAATGACGGTGTAATGATCAAATTGACGGATACAAATTATTCAATGTGGAAATCCAGAATGGAGGACTACCTCAATTGCAAAGATTTATATGATCCAATTAAGGGTGACGACGCAAAGCCGAAGGATATGAAAGATCAGCCGTGGATAAAGTTGAAGAAGCAGACATTGGGTACAGTACGCCAATGGATAGATGCTAGCCTGTACAACCACGTGAGGAACGAAACAGATCCCAAAGTTCTCTAGAAGAAGCTAAAGGATATGTACGAGGCTAAAAATGCTCAAGGAAAAGTGTTCATGATTCGCAAAGTCATGAACTTGAAACTGACAGAGGGACGATCAATCACACAACACCTGAATGACTTTGAAGGATTCATAAGTGAGTTAGCAGTCACCGGTATGTCCTTGGATGATGAGATGCAAGCATGTCTTTTGATGAGAACTCTACCAGATAGTTAGGATACTCTTGTTGTATCACTGAGTAACTCAGCTCCAAATGGTGTGGTAACAATGTCTATGGTAAAGAATAGCCTACTTAATGAAGAACTTTGTAGAAGAGACGTTGCCAGTACCAGTTCACAAGCCCTTGTCACGAAAAACAGGGGTCGAAGCAAGAGTAGAGGTTGTGGGAATGGAAAATCGAAAGATAGATCCAAGTCCCGGGAGAAGAGGTCATGCTACCACTGTGGAAAGCAGGGTCATCTCAAAAGGAACTGTCGTTTCTTTAAACAAGAGAATGCAAACAAAAGTCATGATAATGACAAAAATACGTCTGCTACAGTCACAAAAGAAGATGGAGAGGTGGCTTTAGTATCTCATGATGGAGATTGTTGTCATGTTGGATATATATATTCTGAGTGCATTGTAGATTTTGGTACCTCATACCATTGTGTTCCAAAAAGGGAATACTTCTTAACATATAAAGCCGGTGATTTTGGTACTATTAGAATGGGAAATAATAGTGTCTCACAAATGGTGGGAATCGGTGATATCTGCGTGAAGACAAGTGTCGGATGCACATTAACACTTAAAAATGTGCGACACATTCTAGATCTTCGGTTGAACCTGTTGTCTATTAGTGTATTGGACAAGGAAGGTTATCACAATCATACAAGCAATGGAAATTGGAAACTCTCCAAAGGATCGTTGGTGGTGGCGAAAGGAAGATTGTGTTGCTCGCTATACAAAACGCACGCAATAATATGTGTGGGTCAACTGAATACAGTTGGAGATGATGCTTCACCAAATTTGTGGCATAGGCGATTGGCGCATGTTAGTGAGAAAGGGTTGAATATACTGGCTAAGAAGTCCCTCATCCCATTAGCCAAAGGAAAAATTAACCCCATGTGATAACTGTTTATTTGGGAAGCAACATCGAGTTTCATTTCAGAAAAGCTCTAGAAGGAGAAATAATAAGTTAGAGTTGATACACTCTGACATTTGTGGTCCCATGGATACAGAATCCATTGGAGGAAGAAGATACTTTCTTACCTTCATTGATGATTTCTCAAGGAAGACATGGATTTATTTGCTGCACACAAAGGATAAAGTATTCAAGCACTTTCAACAATTCCATGCAATGGTGGAAAGGGAGACTAGAGTGCCATTGAAGTGTTTACGCACATATAATGGTGGTGAGTATATCTCCATGGAGTTCAAGTATTTCTATAGTCAACATGGTATCAGGCATGAAAAGACAGTTCCTGGTACACCTCAACACAATGGCGTTGCTGAACAAATGAATCCTACCATTGTCGAAAGAGTTAGATCCATGCTTAAAATGGATACCTTACCTAAGTCATTTTGGGGAGAAGCTGTCAATACTGTTGTCTATCTTATAAACCGACTACCTTCAGCACCTTTGGATTTTGATATTCCAGAGAGGGTCTGGACAGGTAGAAATATCTCATACTCTCACTTCAGGGTATTTGGCTGCAAGGCATTTATGCATGTTCCTAAAGAGCAAAGGCTAAAGCTTGATGATAAATCAGTTCCTTGCACTTTTGTCGGTTATGGAGATGAAGAGTTCGACTACAGATTATGGGATCTAGTGAAAAAGAAAATTGTACGGAGCCGAGATGTTGTATTTCACGAGAATGATATCATCGGTGAAAGATCTACAAGTGATAGTGTTATCGATATAACACCAAAGAGGATTCTATCAGATGATGCCACAGAGAGAAGAATGCATCAATCAGAACAAGATGGAGAAGAAGAACCAGTTGTGAGGGATGCGATTGTAGATGAAGATACGAATGAAGAGGGTATTGAGCAGGGGGAGCCAGAGAACCCCATTCTACCAGAAGAAGAACCTCAATTAAGGAGGTCAGTCAGAGAACGCCAACCATCTATAAAATACTTCAGTTCTGATTATATTTTAATCACTGATGAGGGGGAGCCTGAAAGCTTCCAAGATGTGCAATCTTATAAAGATAAAGATTATTGGATGAAGGCCATGCAGGAGGAGATGAATTCTTTGAAAAAGAATGACACGTACTAGCTCGTAAAACTTTCAAAAGGGAAGAGAACACTCAAGAACAAATGGGTGTATAAGCTGAAGAAAGATGATGAAAACCTAGTGAGATTCAAAGCTCGATTGGTTGTCAAAGGCTTTACTCAAAAGAAAGGTATCGACTTTGACGAGATTTTTTTACCAGTTGTGAAAATGAGTTCCATTCGAGTTGTGCTAGGTCTTGTAGCTAGCTTGAACCTTGAGTTAGAACAGCTTGATGTAAAGACCGCGTTCTTGCATGGGGATTTAGAAGAAAAAATTTATATGGAACAACCAGAAGGTTTCAAGGTCAAGGAAAAGGAGGACATGGTTTGTCGTTTGAAGAAAAGTTTGTATGGGTTAAAACAAGCCCCGCGGTAATGGTATAAAAAGTTTGATTCCTTCATGGTGAATCGAGGATACAAGAGGACAGAAGCTGATCCATGTGTATATGTCCAGAAATTCCCTGATGGAAAATTTATCATTCTTCTCTTATATGTTGATGATATGCTAGTCGTTGGGCCAGATGCCAAAATGATTAGTAAGTTGAAGTGTGATTTGTCTAAGGCGTTTGACATGAAGGATTTGGGATCGGCAAGACGAATTCTTGGAATGGAGATTATCCGAGATCGGAGGTCCAGCAGGCTGTGGTTATCGCAAGAAAAATATATTGAACGGGTACTAGAAAGGTTCAATATGAAGAATGCTAAACCAGTTAGCACTCCACTTGCCGCTCATTTCAAGTTGAGTAAGAAATCCTACCCTTCAACAGAGAAAAATAGAGAACATATGTCAAATGTTTCATATTCTTCAGTGGTCGGCAGTTTAATGTATGCAATGGTGTGTACAAGTCCAGACATCGCTCATGCAGTTGGCGTTGTGAGTAGATTTGTGTCAAATCCCCAGAAGACACATTGGGAAGCAGTTAAATGGATCTTTAGATACCTGAGAGGAACTTCAAAGTTATGTTTAACTTTTGGAGGTGGAAAGCCAGCACTTGTTGGTTACACAGATGTGGATATGGCTGGTGACCTTGATCAGTGTAAACAACAATGCTGCTGATATACTGACAAAGGTCGTTCTAAAAGAAAGGTTTGATCAGTGTATCAAAGTAACCGGGATGAAGAGTCCCACAATGTTGTCGGGAGGGGGAGATTTGCTGTGTGGTGTCCCTCCATTCTTATGGGACCCACAATTTTAAATTATATAAAAAAAAAAGCAAAAAGAGGCAGGTCGGTAGAACATTTTTTTAAAAAATACACAGTAAAATTAGTGTGCATAATTCGACATACGCGCTTGTATTTCCTATAAATAGAGAGGCTTCTGCCTCAACTAAGAGCAGGAGAGGAAGAAAACACAGATAAAATATTATCTGTGTAGAGAAACTTAGGAAAAGGGTTCCTAAGAGTTGGGTAAAAGAGAAAATAGTGAGGTTTTAGGAAACACTTGAGTGCCACTATTTTGTAATTTCTTGGTGTACCTACTAATATTTTCATAGTGGAAGAATTATTCGGAGTTGGTCCCGTGATTTTTCCCTAATTCATTTAAAGTTTCCACATAAAAATCTGCGTGTCTTTTTATTCTACTGTTATTATTTTTTTCATTAGACCTAACAAAATTGATATTTGAGTGATAAGAAAAGAACAAAAAAAAAACATTTAAATCTAGCTTTAAGTGCTTTGCTACAACTGCGTCTAGCTATCACGGACATAGATGTCCCCGCACCAGGTACAATTGAAACTATCAACAAGTATAAAAACTAACGTTTCTCAATGCAATTTTTTTTTCTTCTAATTAATATCATGCAGCTATTGTGAGTTTCAATTCTTCTAGCAAATAGACTTGTGCAGTAAATTGATAATGTAAGGATGGATGCAAGACGTACGTAGTCCTCATTAGATAATTGGTTTCTTAAAAATCAGAAAAAGAAATTTTTTTGCCGGGGCCTCTCATTTGCATAAGTTCAGTACCGTACTATTGCAACAACATCGTCTGAAAGACTGAAACTCAAGTTAATGTCTTTTTTCCGAAGAGAACATCATATACTAGCTATTCTATTACCCTAGCTTTCACATTTCAATCATTGTTGTTGTTGTTGTCACTTATGTTTTATGTTAATTGGACTCTTCACAAAAGTGGTCACACCCGTGTCAACAGGACACAAAAAATATTAGGTACAACTTTTAATTATAAATCACAGTTTTCAATAGACTTCTTATTCTTGTTCAGAATAGACTTCCTATTTAACTTAACTTTCATAATACTTATATTACTAATAAAATTATATTTAAAGCCATTAAATAGGAATCAATTTTTTTTAAATAATAATTTTCTTCCTAATTAATCATTTATTTAATTTATTAAATAATATATATATATATATATATATATATATGTGTGTGTGTGAGAGAGATTTAGGACAATGTCCGTGTGTCCAAAATTTTTGAACTTACACGTAGATCCATACCCATGCTGGTCCGGTTCTGATATTTTCGAGGCCCTAGGTAAAATAGTATGTGAAACATATGCGTTAGGCCCTTTAAATAAAAAAAAGTCTAATTATAATTTTTTTGTCATAAATTGGGGGATAATTATTTACATAATTCCGACATGGACATGATTAAGACGTTTTTTCTTAGGAGCAAACTTTCAACCTTGGCTTTCAGCTAGTCATTTTACCGCTATGATCAATACTCTTGGAATCTAATTATAAAATAAAATACATAATTGAATAACAGTAATGAAAGTTAATTATATATAATCGTTTCGAGTAAAAGAGAACTGAAAACCTAAATGAGTAAAACCACATAAATTTGTAATTTTATGCTATTATATCATGGTTTATCGAAAATTAATTAGAATTTTTTATTGAAAAACAATAAAAATAATTTATTTTTATTTTTTAAAAACATAAAAATGAAAAACTAAAAAAATTGGACCCCTTCCGAGTATGGGCCCTGGGCGGTGGTACCTGTTGCACCACCCCAGGGCCGGCACTGTACCCATATCAGACACTTGTAAACAAGTCCATGCCACATAGCTGATGTTTTGATTAAAGATGTTCTTAGGGACCGTGCTGAGATTTGCCTTATCTTGGCAAGGGTTGGTGCTAGCTTACAGTCAGTTTGATATTACTTTTCCAACTATCTTACGGTTGGGATAGCAACTTTTCGAATTGAGATAACAATACCAAATTGACCCTTAGCTATTAGAAGTCAAGCCGTCCGAAAAACCTAATTGGGGAGATTTTGTCCCTCTTTGCCTTCCCCACCTATGGTCAGAGCAGTGTTATGAATACCGTACCGTACCGGCCGATTCGATCGGTTTTACAATGAACCGGTCACGGCTACGGTACAGTATATGTAGATACCGATTTTAATAAAAAATCGGAGAAAATTGGGTTGGACCGGGAAAAAACCGGTAAATCGGTGTACCGTTTTAACCCGATTTTCTTAATATATTTTTGACAATATATAAAAGTGTTGCTAAAGATATAGAAAAGTGTTGCTAAAGATTAAAAATGTTGCTAAATACTCAAAAGGGTTGCTAAATACACAGACAAGTGTTGCTAAATACTAAAAGCGTTGCTAAAGGCATAGAAAAGCGTTGCTAAAGACCTAAAAAGTTGCTGAAGACGTTAAAAAAGTTGCCATAACTACTGAAAACCATAAATAATATATATTCTTTAAAAAAAAAAACCGGTAAAACCACTAATAATACTGATAATATCGGTTATACCACATACCACTAGCCTTGCTGGTATGTTGTCTGGTACGGTACTAATAACATTGGTCAAAAATATCATCTAACGAACACATTTTAAAAATATTTGTCATCCTGAATACCGAAAAAAAATAGTATGCTATCATATAATACGATTCTTAAGAAAAGTTTTGATCTATTAAAGTGTTCTGTTCAATAAAACATGATAATCAATTTTTAGGCCAAAAATTCTGCAATATTATGTAACCATATAAATACATGTTTATTTTTACTTCAATAAATAATACGAGTATTCACTTCCGTTCATGGCAACCAATTAATAATACCCAAAACATGCATTTTTATAGGCCCCAGTTTCCTTCCTAAGTGGAGAAAAAAGCAGGAGTCTTGAATTCGAACCCAATATTTTTTAAAAAATAAATGTTTCCGGCTTCTAAAGAAAATATACCCAAAACAATTTGAAGTTACAAAATCCAACTCAAACCCACTCATAAAGAGCAGCCCCCCTCAACGATACATATGATTTCAACAATTACAAATCCTAGATTACAAAATACTACACTCAGTATACAAAATACAAAATCCCCCTTATTACATATGATTTATTATGGAAAAAAAGAAAAATTATGTGAAGCAGAAGAAATTCGAATAGATGTACAGTATGTTGTTTGATTTATTCATTTTCCAAAGAAATTATGAGGTTAAGGATCGAATTATTTCCGTATCTTTATGCATTTATCGTGACTTGCAGATGCAACCATCCCTGTAAGACTGTGCTAATGCTGATATTACATGAGCACTAATTGTCACACTTATACTCAGCCATGTTCCAAAGCTCCCGTGACTTCAACAGAGTAATGGTAAACAAATGCAGAACAGCACAAGTTACAGTTTTTACAATGGTTTTTTACTCCATATATTACCCATCTACTGCCACACTGCATATTTGCATACCACAAAAACAATACTTTTCCTTTTTTTGGGTGGCTAAATGCATCTTTACCTGCATGAACTTGGCAGATCGGTGCACAATGACCACACTCGAACAGATTCTTGACTTACAGTTGCCAAGTTATCTCCATTGCCATCCCAACATTAAGAGTGAACCTCAGTCCCATGGCCGTAATAGTGAAAGGAAACATGGATCATGTGATTCGTGCAAAATACACACACAGAGGCCGAATTCATCACTATCTCCCTCAACTTGTCTTATTTCGTTTACTGTCCCTGTGCGCCGCGCCCGCGAACATTGAAAAGGTCCCCGCAGCCCCCATCACTTTCAAAAGTACACCAGCTTGCTCCTTGAATTCCACGATCAAATTCTGGTGGGTTCGACTTTTCTAAAAGGTTGTTTCTTTTGATTTTTCTCAATCCAACCAGAAGCTAACACATGGCGTTCAAGGGCAAAATGATGCAGTTTTTTAAAGTTTAGCGGGCAGTAGGCGGAATAAGTCAAGTTGACGGAGCTAGTGATGCATTTAGACCAAATATATACGAGGATTTCTCTTGCTTATATTCACTATCGGATTGATACTCGTACTTGTAATGAGCGTGTCTGCCTGTCGATCTCAACATCAAAGATGGACACAACATTCTCAGCTGCTGCAGCTAGTAGCTGTCCAACTCTCCGTTGAAACCTAACTCGTGCAGTACCTCCCTATTCCCCCCAAAATGGAGAATTTAGAATAGGAAAAAAAGACTCAATATATATATAAAAACAAAGCACCATGCATGATCCATGTTCATGTTCCAAAGCACAACCTACTGGCATAAAAAATATACATCCACACAATTACTTACCAATTAGAAATCAACCATATATAAAAACAAAAACTTTTGCTAATTCCGAGGAAACTAAATGAAGTTCTCCATTAAGAATATACATAACAAACCATGCATGATCCGTAAGCAATGTTGTATGGTTATTATAGTAGAATGTAGTATGATTAGTCCGGAAGTAAAACAACACCATACGTTCAAAAGTGGCATCACTTCTATGTAAGTTTGGCAACCATCCAAACAAGGCCAATACAACGGCCACTACAATTTGATACCAATTGAAGTGACAACTATGGGCCAGTTTGGTATTACTTTTTAAGCTGCTGTCAAAATAAGTTGCTCCCACAAACTTTGAATAAAACTAGACTTGAATAACACATTTTGATCCCTCGTACTGATTAATTAGGAAGTGTCTGATTTGTTTTTTCTAAAATAAAATCTACTGCTTCTAGGAAAAGCCTGAAAAATGGAGCTTTTAAAAAAAGTTGTTGAAAAAAGCTTAGCCAAACTGGCCCCTAAATATGTAGAAGTTATATGTAAACTACTTTTTGCATTCAGTTTCACGATCACTTGTGCACTCTCATAGTGACAAGATCATGTGCTGAAAAACATACATAAAACCAATCTCCACGAGAAGAGAGAATAAGAAGAACAGAAAGCCACAGTAAAAATGGAGGCATATATCTACACAAGATATTCTGTAGCCTCAGGCCGTGAGACTTTATTATCTAGCCATCAAGAGTGACTTCAAATATACATACCGCCCCATATTACAGCAATTTGTGTCATCAAAGTTTCATAGGGTACCTTGAAACATCACTACTTGCCAATTTTAAACACCTAATTGCAGCATTTTCAGCATTAAGATTGTCAACTACACCATTCTTCTTCAACTAATTATTCCCCGAAAGGCAAATTATTTATAGCAAAATTAATTCTATTCTAGGGCAACGTCCTTGGTATCTGTTAGAAAGTCAAAGCATATTAGGCTGCTGATTGGCAGTTTGTCTGTGGGCTGTTGGTGGCTTGTCTACTAACTTGTCTTTGACTCTAAGTTTATATATCTGTACATATATGTGTATGTATTCTGAGTTAAGTAAGTTATTTGAAAATGTAGTCTTTAGTGTATAACATGATATCAGAGCCCATGATTCTCCTTGAGCATCCCTTCTGATTTTGTTGTTCTTTTACTCCCTGTTTCTAAGTTTCAAATTTCTGGCATTTCTCTATCTATTTCCAGTTTCTGTTTCTTTTGGTTCATCCCATTGAAATTTCTTGTTTTTGTTCTTCCCTTACCTGGGTTTTTCCAGTTTCAGCTTCCTCCTTTATCCTGCTTCATTTTTCGTTTCCTGGCGAAATCAATTTTTCAGCCAAACTCTCTGCCCTTGAGAGCAGACCATTTTCTGCAGCCACCCTGTGACCACCGCCTAATTCTCCGGCTCGTGACTACGCTTTAACAAGGCTCGACGACCAGTTCTCTTCTCCTTCAGTCGTGTCTTCAATTCTGGTAAGATTGTTTGGCCGGTGATTGGAAATATGTTGCTGACTCTGACAGTTATGATGGTCTGTTTGTGTTGATAGCAGATTACTTTCTAGTGGGCATCTAGTAGCAATGGGAAGTATGGGTACTAAGTTTATCTTTTGGACTTGTTTTAGTTAGACTTCTTTGTATTGGGTTTGTTATTTGGGTTTCCTATGGGTTATTTAGGAAATGTTTGAGGTTTAATGGTAGTAAAGTTGAGCTAATGTAATTCCAGTACTCCAAGAATCACCCTTATGTGCAGTGTTATTTGTTGACAAATTTTGGTGGCTGCCTTGTATGCACAGTCTGGCCGAGTTTTGGACTTAACAATGAAGGGGACTGGTGCTCGTGTGTGCTACATTGTTGGGATTTCAAGTTCCCGTTTGGATTGTCGTTTGAAGTCTGCCCAGGAGTGCAGCGTTTGGGGATCCCGGTTTTGGATCATATTTTGCAATAAGTTTAGTAGTTTCTCGGATGGTTTGTTTGCTTCGGAATGCGTCACCTCCTTCGTTCCCTATGTTACCCGTTTAAGTTGATGTCTTTCGTTTTGTTGTATTGAATGTTGTAATGTGTTGTTGTACAAGCTTGAGCATGCATGCTCTAACTTGAGGGGAGTGTTAGAAAGTCAAAGCATATTAGGCTGCTGATTGACAGCTTGTCTGTGGGCTGTTGGTGGCTTGTCTACCAACTTGTCTTTGACTCTAAGTTTATATATCTGTGTATATATGTGTATGTATTCTGAGTTAAGTAAGTTATTTGAAAATGTAGTCTTTAGTGTATAACAGTATCCAAAAATTAATTCTACACTACAGGTTTGCATGTCATCTCATAAATTTCCAGCCTATTCAGCTATAAATCAGTAGGAAATTTAAGAGCCTACCAGCTGGTTCGTAGATGAAGCAAGAGCACCAGTTCCATCAGCACCATATATCATCATGCTTTTTGGCATGCTGCATATTTCCCGCAACCGAAATTCCATCATCGGGAGTGTGAGTTGATGGAGTTGATGGTTGGGAATTAGAAGGGCCTAAGGTGTTCCCAGCACCACTACTATTAGCAGGACCAGACGATGAAGGACCTTTCCTTTTTCGATTATTCTGTTACACCAGGAAACTGCAATTAATATTATTTAGCAGGCATTCAATTTCTTCTTCACTAAATAATCATATATGTACACATCGAGCCTACCAGACACCCAACACACAGCAAAACTTAAATATATCTCATAACAATACAAAAACTAGAATAAACACAAAACGAATTAAGAAATTTGGAGAGATGAAAAGAACCTACATTTTGTCAACTTTTGTGAGCTGAATTGATTTGTAGTTGACTGAACCGCACTGAACTTATTTTAGTGTTAATTTAAAATTGTGCAAAGCTGAACTGAACTCAACTGCAATGGATTCAACTAGTCTGAACTTAAGTGGTCTGAACTGAACTAAATTAAACTGAAGTGGTATGAATTGTTGTTCAAGATAACATGGCCTTACCCTGCACCACGGTTTGAGCTCAAAATTCACAAACCAAGGTAGCCAATGCTCTATAACCCTCAAATCAACGAAAGGGAATTCTTCAATTTAGAAAAATTAACGAATTCGTCCATTTAACTGAAATTCTATTTCTTAGCTCACTCAATAGCAAGCTACTCATGATTCTACATCAAACTACAACTACTAGAAGTCTAGAACAATAAGAGCAAGTCCAACTATATTCCTCTTTTCTATTCCTAAACCCTAATTTGGGATTTACAATATTTTTCTCCGATCATCTTTCCCATTTTACATTCCTCAATTCAAATTCTTTTTAAAATAATAATATTTTACTATTAAAATAACGAAAAATAATAACAAAATAAAAACAATAAAAATACAAAAATAATATCATTTCTAAGGGCAACTCTAATGGTTCAACATTTTGGGGATTCCCCCAAAGTGTGGAATAGGTATGCGGAATGGTTGAGCCATATGGTATGTCCCAAAATAGGGTATCCCAAATATGGGAACCATTTTGGTGAATTGAATATTTTAATAATTTATTTTTTAGTTTTGATTTTTTTAATTATTTTGTTAGTTGAGTATAATAGAAATAATGTAAAGAAATTAATATAATAATAATAATAATAAATTATTATTATTTCTAGGGAATCTAATATGGGGAATGAAAAATGGGAAAGATGGTTGGAGCAAAAACACTATAGATCCGCCAAAATGGGGTTTGTGGAATGAAAAATGGAGAAAATGGTTGGACTTGCTCTTAGGAACCTTACATTCCTCATATTTATTCCTCATTTTCGAGAATTTCTCAAAATGGAGAATGGTTGGACTTGCCCTAAATAAAATCAAGGGAAAAGTATATAACTGCACCAAAGCTCAACAATAATTTCTATTAAAAGTTTGGTCAACAACACAAGTGTTCAATTTCACTGGCTTCAACAACATAAATACGTTCCATAAGCCTCAAACAACATAAATACGTTCCTTTCCAACAACTCATGCACAAGACATGTTTTTTTTTAATTTTCTTTTCTTATCTTGCATTTATCTCTCAAACTGTTTATTTTTTTGACATGTTGCTGTAGACTTTTTTGTTCGTCTCATTTTTATCTTCGAAATACCATCCATTTTTATATACTTTTTTTGACTTTTTTCCAAACTTCTCGAAATCTAGTATAAATCTGGTATGTTGCTAGTATAAATTTGATATGAAGTGGTTTTTGTTTGATTTCTTCATGAAATGCAAGTTTATGGGTTATTTTCATCACACCTAGTATTTTGCTGGTATAAATCTAGTATGAAGTAGTTTTTGTTTTATTTCTTCATAAAATGCAAGTTTATGGGTTATTTTCATCACACCTAGTATTTTACGGGTATAAATCTGATATTTTGCTAGTATAAATTTGGTATGAAGTGGTTTTTGTTTGATTTCTTCATAAAATGCAAGTTTATGGGTTATTTTCATCACACCTAGTATTTTGCTGGTATAAATCTAGTATGAAGTGGTTTTTGTTTTATTTCTTCATAAAATGCAAGTTTATGCGTTATTTTCATCACACCTAGTATTTTGCGGGTATAAATATGGTATTTTGCTAGTATAAATCTGGTATGAAGTGGTTTTTGTTTGATTTCTTCATAAAATGCAAGTTTATGGGTTATTTTCATCACACTTAGTATTTTGCTGGTATAAATCTGGTATGAAGTGGTTTTTGTTTGATTTCTTCATAAAATGCAAGTTTATGGGTTATTTTCATCACACCTAGTATTTTGCTGGTATAAATCTAGTATGAAGTGGTTTTTATTTGATTTCTTCATACAATGCAAGTTTTCAGACCTTGTATAATGCTGGTAAAATGCTAGTTTTTCAGAGCTGGTAAAATACCGGTAAAATGTTGGTATAAAATAAAAATTCAAAAAAAGTATATCATCATGGATCTAGTTTCGAAGTTAAAATGAGACGAACAAAAAACTCTAAAGCGGCATATCGTAGAAATCAACGGTTTGCAAGATAAATGCAAAATAAAGTAAAAAATAAAAAAAGGGAAGGAATCACATGTAATAGGGAGGAACGTATATAATAAAAAGACAAAGTTTAAAAGTTGACCAAACAGTTATTTATAAGTAGAGGGTAAAAAGGTAAATATTTAACACAACACCTACATTTAGTACAATTTTCCTAAAATCAAATTAAAACAAACCACTACAAGAAATCAGTTAATACGTGACAATAATTTATCCGTCACAAAAATTGTTGTCACAGAAAGGCCATTATCTGTTACAATAAATTTTTTATTGTCACAAAAATTAGTTTTACAAAATTTTGTTGTAAAATTGTCACATATAATAGATGTTTTTGTGACAATTTTTTAAAATTGTAACATATAATTTTCCGTTACAACTTAAGTTGTAACCCATAATTTAGAAATTGTTACAATAAAAAACTTACTGTCACAAAAACTATTTATCTGACAACATTAAAATCTAGTTACAAACAATTTATTATTTTCGTGATAATAAATTTAAGTTGAAATAAAAAATACTTTAGTTACAAGTAATAATTGTAACTAAAAACATTCAATATGTGACAATAACTTTTTACTGTCATAAAAATAATATATGTGACAACATAAAAAGTTTGTTGCAAATAATACATTAGTTTTGTGACAGCAAGTTTAACTTGAAACAAAAAATATTTCAGTTACAAGTAAAAGTTGTAACTAAAACTATTCAATATGTTACAATAAATTTTTTATTGTCACAATAACTATATGTCTGACAACATAAGAAGCTTGTTGCAAAAAAAATAATATTTTTGTGACAATAATTTTATCTTGAAATAAAAACTACTTCAGTTACAAGAAAAAGTTGTAACCAAAACTATTCAATATGTGACAATAAATTTTGTATCGTCACAAAAACTATATGTGTGACAACATGAGAAGCTTGTTGCAAAAAAATATTATTTTTCTGACAATAAGTTTAACTTGAAAAAAAATACTTTAGTTACAAGTAATAATCATAACTAAAACGATTCAATGAGTGACAAAAAAATTTTATTGTCACATGAACTATATGTGTGACAACATTAAATGATTGTTGCAAAAATTTTATGATTTTTGTTACAACAATCTTATCATGAAACAAACAATACCTATGTTACAAGTAAATGTTGTACCTAAAATTATTCAATATGTGATAATAAATTTTTAATCGTCATTAAAACTATATGCGTAACAACATAAAAAGCTTGTTGCAAAAAATATATTAATCTTGTGACAATGCTTTTAACTTGAAACAAAAAAATACTTCAGTTTCAAGTAATGGTTTAACGAAAGTTATTCAATATGTGACAACAAATTTTTTATTATCACAAAAATTATATGCGTGAAAACATAAAAATACTGTTGCAAAAAATCTATTATTTTTGGTACAATAATCTAACTTGCAACAAAAAAAACATTTATGTTACAAGTAAAGGTTGTAACTAAAATTATTCAAAATGTGACAATAAATTTTTTTATCATCACAAAACTATATGTATGACAACATAAAAATCTTATTACAAAAAATATATTATTCTTATGAAAATAAGTTTGACTTGAAACAATAAAATACTTTAGTTACAAGTGAAGGTTCTAACTAAAACTATTCAATATGTGACTGTAATTTTTTGTAGTCACAAAAACTATATGTGTGACAACATAAAAAGCTTATTGTAAAAAATATATTGTTATTGTGACAATAAGTTTGACTTGAAGCAAAAAAATACTACAGTTATAAGTAAAAATTGTAACTAATACTATTCAATATATGACAATAATTTTTTATCGCCATAAAAACTATATGTGTCACAACATAAAAAGCTCGTTGCACAAAATATTTAAATATCTATGAAAGTTTATGATATGTGTATGAAAGTTTCAAGTTATATGAAAAGTTATAACAAATATACAAGAAAGTTATTCAAAAGCTATATAAAAATATAAGGAATATGAAGTTACGAGAAAAGATATAGATTTAATGAAAAGTTATAGAAAATGTATAAGGAATATGAAAATTATATATTTAATGAAAAGTTATAGAAAATGTATAAGGAATATGAAAATTATAGATTTAATGAAAAGTTGCAGGTTATATGAAAAGTTACGAAATGGGTATGAGAACTCTATTAGTTCTTTGAAAGCTATAGACATAATATATGAGAGGTTTATATGTTTTATGAAAAGTTATAAAACATGTATAAAAACTGTTAAAAGTTATAAGTTTCATATTATATGAAATGTATAGAACAATTACAAGGGCGCTACAAGTTATATAAAAAGTAATAGGAAAGTTATAAGCTATATGATAAGTTATATGAAAAATGTATAAAAAAGTTATATGAATGTTATATGTTATTTGAATAGACATATAAAAGGTATATGGAAGTTATAAATAATGTAATTGATAAGGTATATAAAACGTATAAAAAAATTATGAAAGTTATATGTGTGAGAAAGTTGTAAGTTAATGAAAAGTTATTGAAAAAAGTACATGAAAGTTATAATAAAGTTATATAAAAGGTATAAGAAAGGTTTAAAAAAGTTATAGGAAAGTTATAAGTGACTTTTTTTTGAAAACCCCCCGGAGGAATATTGTGTCCCTTCAAGAAGAAAAAGGTTGGGGCAGGTGAAAATTTCGGGGCAGACCTACAACTAGGTTGGCACTTCTGCTTACGTACAAAACACCTACCCCTCTTTTATTAAAAAATCAAACTCAGGTTCTCAAGATGAGAACATGAGAAAGTCATCTATAAGAGAGTAGCAAATTCGTATTATTAAAAATACCTGAAATAAAAAAAACCTAGCTACCTCTTCCTACACTTAAATACATGCCAACATAAATAAATACTCGCATATAAATGATCCTCCGAATCACTAATGCCCTCGAACACAAACTTATTCTGACATTTCCACAATGCCCAAGCAATAAAAAAACTAAAGGTTGTTCCAAATTCTCGACTCGGCTCCCGGGTTAAATAACTCTGCCACAGCTGGACAAACTCGTAACCATTCAATGGAATAGTGACGTGAATGCCAAACAATCTGAATGTCTCCCTCCATAGTCGAAAACTCCCAGAACAATGGAGCACTGCATGTTCAGCCGTCTCAACATCCACATAAAAGGGGCAATTTCCATCCGAAAGAGCTTGGCATCGTCGGCTAAAAAGCAACAACCTTGTTGGTAGACGTTGATGGAATAGAAGCCATCCAAAAAATTGAACCTTGGGAATGAGACACGACTCACAAATCACCATGAAATTAATTTCAGTCTTTGGCCAAGATGAAAAAATACCACGAACAAAGGAAGAAGCCGCGTATTGATTCTGAGTCTCTAGGGTCCATATAAACCGGTCTGCCTTACCATTAAAAAATAATTGACGCGACAGCCCCACACCAAGGTCACACTCTTCCTCAATAAACAAAGCAGGACAATTTAGGATAATCCAATTTCTGAGTTCAATGCACCATTCCTGGCTTGTTAAACATAAGCTTCGCTTCCAAAAGGGTCTTAAAATCGTTGTTTCTCTAAATAACAAAGAGCAGCCCTGCATTACCGAGCAAAATTTACAATTACACAAACGATATAAGTCTGAGAATAAAGACAATAATGATTGGTTAGCTTTCCAGTTGTCATGCCAAAACGAACATAAAACCCCATTTCCCACCTTAACTCGCACGTTTGATGTAAAAAAAGTCCACCAAATACAACTTTTGACACAACATGAAATAATGCCCCGCCACATATGAGAGACACGTCTATCCTCAATTAAATCAATTGAAGGCCATGTATGAAACTCATACTGGTTCACACAAATTCCGACCCATAGAGACCCTAGCCTTGGAACTCTCATTCTCCACAGCCACTTCAAAAGAAGGCTGCAATTCACAAGCTAAACATCTCTAATGAATAAACCTCCTAAATGCTTTGGTAAAGATATATTTCCCTAGCTAACCTTACTAGTGCCCCTAGAATTCGCATCCCCCTTCCAAAGGCAATTTCTCGTAAGAAACTAAATTAAATTTGAATTTTCTTCTTAAATAGGATTATAATCAATAGAGTAGAATTGAATAAAATCAATAAAAACATTTTAAATTTTAAGGAAATAGATTTAGGAAATACATAGTTGATAGATATACTTAAATGATAATTATGAAATTTGAATTCACTTGATCAAATAAATAAAAATAATCCATTATCTTCCATAAGAAGGAGATACTGTTACAAAATTATCCTTAAGGAGTATATATATTATAGAGATATTAATCAATTTCTATAATAATAGTATTATATATATATATATATATATATATATATATATATATATATATATATATATATATTAGTGTAATCAAACTAATATTGGTTATTTATAAGCATGGTTATTATAATTTCTATAATAATGAGTATTATTATATACATAAACATATAATTTCTAAAATTATATTTATTTATAATTATTCTTTATTGTTAATACAAAACTATTATTAATTGTTATTAATTTTTTTATTCATAATATTAATTAAAATAAAATTTTAGTCAATAATTAATACTCGTTAAGATTACAAATGGATTGAATTGAAATAATAATACAAATGGATTTGAAATGAATTTATCTAAAATGACTTGATTGGAATCAAATTTCAAAATAACACGCCCTTTGTCTCTCTACTGGTGTTCCTGGCTTCGTGCTCTCCCTCTTACCTTCCGTATCTCTTTTTTCGTCATCCCTAACTTCTCCACTTTTGCAGCTTCCGCCTCTTCTCCTCAATCTGTTTTTCGTCTAGCTTTGTTGCAGCTCTGATCATTAACAAAGATGGATCGGTGCCTTTATTGATGCAAATCGGTCATCTCTACGACCAAGTTAGTTCTCTACTTCTTCATGCCCCACTGCTCTCTTTTTACCTTATTCTAGGTACGTATTTCAACTCTAGGCCTCTCATCTCTCTTATTGTATTGTTTATTCCGTGGATTTCCCTTCGTCTCCGTCAAATTTTTAGGGTTCGTTCTCTCTTGCTTGCTCGACTATATGATTTGATTCCTTTCTGCTATTTTTAGATTCAGTTTTTAAGCTAAATGTTCCTTTTTAGTCAATTTTGTAATTGGCGTATGAGAATATGGTCGGTGGAAAACTGAGGTTGAAGGGGAAACTCGATAATTAGGGGTTTTAGGATATTGATATTTTTAGAGATATTTCCTTAATTGTCACCCATTTTTAGTTGATTAGATCTTGTTCTATAACTAATCAAAATTGGAAGGCCCAAAAGTCAAAATTCAGAAAAGTACGAGGGCCAAAAGTCAATATTGTATTTAGATGTCTTACTCTGCCCATCCTCCATGATTTTGCATTACAAAAGTGATGTGCTCATTTAACAATTCTGCATCGCAAACTTCACTTGTCGAATCTGTTAAAAAGTGTCATCTCTTACATGCCAAATTCATTCTAAGAATGTATCTTATGCTAATGCTCTGCAGGATAAGCTATCTGTATCTTAGTTGAAAGACTAAATTGTTGTTTTGTATAAATAGATCATTCATTTTTGCTTAATTAGCATGAATCTTCACAGGTATTTTGGAATGGGTTCAATATAGCATTTAATAGGAGTTGTCACTGTCAGTTAATTAGTCTACTAGCTATAACAAATACTACTTCTGTTTCTTATTTTCTTTTAATTTTTAGTTAATGAATTTTAAAAGATTCTAATTTTGAGATTATATAAGTTTCTATTATAGCTTTTTGATTGAATATTAATTTGTAGTTAGTTAAGTTGAAAATTAGCTTTTTTTTATTAACTGATATAAGTGTTTATCTTTTATTTTAGGGTCATTGCTTTGCAATTTAGCTATTAAGATTTGATAGCTTCAAGAAAATAGAGAGCTGAAATCTGGTGTTTAAATTTTAGTACTTATATATATATATATATATTAACAAACTTATCTATTCTTAGTTCAATTATGTAAAAGTAAAACTAGCTTATTCTGTGGCAGTCAATTGGCTCATATAAAGCTGCTTCGTGTCTAGCAAGTGCCACACCACTTCCTGCTCACGTTCTTAGCGGTGGTATTGGTTGGCATGCAATGGCAAAGTTGAATTCTTCGATTTTTTTCCCTTAAAAAGATCCTAGCTTTATTTATTTTGCTTAATTTCTTGCAGGAGATTTGAATAGACTAGGTAGCACTGAAACTATTAGACACTAATGTTTCTGTTTATCCTGAATTCACGTTATATTTAGCGTTTCTCGGTGTGCTACATAGCTAATAGGTGGTGATCTGTGAATTTTTCTATATCAACTTTATTTAACTTATTTGAAACATGCTTCTTTAGTGTAATTCTATGTTTTATGTTCTCCATACTTGACAAGTTTAATTTACTCTAGTGAATTGTATAACATACCACTTGTTTCCCATAATATTATTGGGTTGTTAGTTAGGTATCGGTTTGGTAATTGTGAGAAAAATTTAGTTGAAGGACCAAATTGATGTAATGATGTTCAATCTTTCTGATTGATTTATGCATAATCCGATAAAATGTTAGCAAATATAAATAGATATTCTTTGGTGATACATTGTACATTATAGATTGAAGCAATAAGCTATGGACTTTGTGCTACTAAACATGCCATGATGAAACAAAAAAATTATATTATTTCTACTTACTTAATCTCTACAACAGTGCTTTGCTTAATTTGATTACTCTGTTGCCAGTTTGTGTTCATTGTGTTCACTGTCATCGGATCTAGAATCGTTGTTTTAGAATTTAAAATACTGAGATTTGCTTTTCTTTTTTGGTGATTCAGTTATTTCAAGATGCTTTGTGAGATAATTTATAGAGAAATGTGTTTTCAAGCATTTTAATTTCCTGATTTGCCCGATGAATAGATTTCGAAGCTTAGATATGTGTTAGCAAGTGTTCTAGACTTAGCTATGGATGTGTTGCTTTATTGCTCATAGCCTGTGGTTTGTGAAGCATAAATGACTTGAGTCTTAGAATAAGAAGGCTTTTAGACAAGTTTATAAGCTTTTCTTCCTCTCGGTGTAGGGAGATGTGCTGTTTTGGTGCATTTCATCATTTTTGTAGTGGATTGAATTTTTTCTTTGTTTGATGTTGAGCAGGCTGCCGCCAGATTCTCTAGTCTAAGTTCGATTTCACTTCGTAGTCAGAGAAGCTTCCTGTCTTTTAGAGTGCGACCCTTTTCAACTTGCTTTCAGATTTCTTGTGCTTTATGTTTCTCCTTTCGATATTTTAACATCTATGGTTGGTTTTGGTGTTTTAGTTCTGGGCATCATGAGCATCTTGAAAAAGAAAGCTTATTTTTTATTGATTTAGTTTCGATGCATGGTATTAAACATGTTAATGATTTGTATTTGGATATCCGACAAAACATCTAGATTCTTTTTAATTTGCCAATGTACTGTGATATACTACCAAAAGGTCAGGATGAATCAATTTTGCAACCTATCTAGCTAGAAATTTAATCTCTTATATCCACTAATGATTTCACGAGCAGTATGAAATTCTTAGAGCTGAGCCTGACCACCTATATCCTACTTATGTTTTTTACTATGATATTGAGCAGGCCAAGCGAGAAACAATGCACAAGGTGTGCGAAATAGTGAAGAACCAGTTGGCATTAACACCTGGAACTGCTATTTCTGGCAAATTTGCAGCGCTTGGAGCAGACTCTCTTGACACTGTATGTAGCAGACTCTTCTTTTTTCTTTTTACATTATTGATTGCTTCCTTCATGTGGTTAATGGTAGTTATCACAATTTAATACATCATGTTACTCCAGTCGAACATAGAAACAAGTCTAGGTGAAAACTTGAACTATTATTAAGGAGTAAAGAACACAATGAACATTTGATTACCCTGTTGCTAGGTGATGACGTGAAAATTTTGTTCACATTTAGCTTGTATATAAACTTAGCTGGTGGCTCCTTATGTTAAATTTTGCCTATACTTAGCTTATATTGTATATTGGCCTTAAGTTAAATCCTTGATGCATTTGTGTATTGCATTGTTGGCCTTAAGGTAAATCCTTGCGGCATTTGTGTATTTGGTAATTTAATGTTCATTTGAAGCTTTTGAATTTCTTTGGGATTTAGTATTGAATCTTGTGTATTTCCTAAATATGTAGTTTGTAGTAGCTTCCTTCGATCCAAATAAAAATGTGACAAAAAATATTGTCCCAAAACATTGCAAATTTAGTTGACAACTAATAAAAGTTATCATGCACTACGTGACAAGAAAATTATTGTTACGTATCGTATAATACGTGGCAATTCTATCTATTTGTGACAATCAATTTTATGTGACAACAAAATTATTGTCGCAAAAATTGTAATTTTTGTGACAACAAATTTGGAAATATTATCAGCTACGGAGTTATTAGAATTTTTGTGACAACAAATTTGGAAATATTATCAGCTACGGAGTTATTAGCAACAATAACTTGTGATAACTATCCTTGTAACATATAGTTTTATGTGACAAAGACAACACTTTTTTGTGATATCAATTATTATCACAAATATTATAAAACGTGACAACAATATCATTTGTGACAAGTAGTTTTCTTTTCCGTTACAACAAGAGTTGTAACTAATGAAAAAATAATGTGTCAAGTAAATTGTTGTCACAAAAACATGTAATATATGTGACAATTTTATTGTCGCAAATAATTTTTTGCGTGATGACTTTTTTATGTTATGTAATTTTAGTTCATTTTGGTGCATTATATGTGACAAGAATCTTATTTGTGACGATAATATTTTTTTTAGTTACAACTATTGTTGTCACAAAAAAATAAATATTCGTGACAACATTTTTATGCAAAAATGGACATATTATCTGTTGCGGAGTTATTAGCGACGACCTCGTGATAACTATTTATTGTCACATAATGTTATATGTGACAACTTGTTGCCTTTCTGTGACAACATTTGTTGTCACAAAAAGCTTGATTTGTTGTAGTGAACCTTTAAGTTCGATGTTTTTTACGGATCAAAAGCTGGCATTACCAATCCGGGGATCCGTACAATTGCTGTCCAGTGATAAGGTCAATATACCAACCAAATGTATATGATTAAAGTTCCACTAAAATCAAAGCATTAATGGAGAAAAACACATGTTTATGATCCATAAGCAATAGGTATTACCATACTTGACAGTATATAGCTAGTAAAAGTGGGTTCCCCCATCACAAACAACCAAACACGTCAATCTTAATCAGAGTTTTAAAAAGCGCTAGGCGCTAGTCGAACGATTAGGGTTTCAAAGGGTCTAGACAGAACATGAGAAGAGCCTAGCGGTGGGTCAGGCGGATTTGTATTTTTTTTAATTTTTTATTATTTATACATAAAAAAATATAATTTTAACTAACAATAAATTATAAAACATTAAAAAATATAATTTAGAACATGTTTTAAAATTGGAAATGAGACTTTTATTGTGAGAACACTTTTATGTACTTTCATTTAACTAACTAAGCTATTTTTAGTAGGTTAAAAATATCAAATTATAATTATTATAGATATCGATATTTAAAAAAATTGAATTCAGGCATCGTATAGGTGGAAAAAATCGGAATAGACGGTGCCTAGACGATAATAAATTAATTAGGAGTCAAGGAGTGTCACGAGAACGTAAAATCAGACAACAAACTTTAAAATAGGGCATAGCAAAAAAATTTAAAACATTTTTACAGAGGAGAAAACAGTCGGAGAGCTCGAATGGATCCCAAGCTGACCAGCTAAGGCTCGAAAGTAGAAGCTGTCCAAAGCTGAGAGCTATAATCGATACACGCCACGTGTAAACGGGAAACTATTACTGGCCGTTGGATTAATCAGGTAAGAGGCTCATCGGTTTAGAATGAGTTGGTCACGTGGAGTAAAGCGGAGAAAAGGACGTCTGATTTTGCCACGGGATTTGAAAGAGTATAATCAAAAGGGTATTTATAGAAATACCATAAATTTTGAAAGTAATTACATAAATTGGGTGATGTACTCACTACGCTCTCTTTTTAAATTATTATTTATATGATTAATTATTTTTTAATTTTAATATTATTTAATTTCAGTATCATTTATTTTAATTAAGTATTTCTTTTATTTTTTTAGTTGTAGGGTAAATTTATTAATATCAAGAAAATAATAATTAAGAGAATAAAAGTATTAAAATACCTTCTAACACTAATAATTATTTAAAAAGATAATTGCTCTTTATTATGTATTGTCATTTTTAATATTGCATTAAATAGAGACAAAATAGGAAAGATGCTTAAATAATTGCATTAAAAAGTGAAAGTTTCACTTACTAAAAATAAATTTATTTTGCTCAAAAGCGTCAATTAAAAAAACGGAGCGAATATCATTCAATTTAGTACAGCTCTTAAAAAAACAACACCTTAAAGGTATATCGTACTTTTATTGATATTAATAAATAACCTAAAAAACATACAATTAATAAGGGATTATTTTAATAATCTAAATCATAGTTTTCATAAAAAATTTCAATACAAAATTTAGGCTAAATGCATAGTTACCCTCTAAATTTAGCACAAAAAATTTACTGTTCCCTTAAACTTTTAAAAGTTTCTATCAGCCCCCTGAACTTGGCATAAATGTATTAGGCTGCCCCATGAACTTGGTAAAAGTGTATCATTTTGCCCCTTAAATGTCATTTGTCAGCCTCTGATTGGAAGGAGAAAAAACATTTTTAAAAAGTCAAACCAATCAGAACATGACACGTGGCACTCAAGCGGCAAATGATACATTTTTATTAAGTTCGGAGGTAACCTAATATATATTACAAATTGAAGGGGCTGAAAGAAATTTTTAAAAATTCATGGGGCAGTAAATCTTTTATGACAAATTTAGGAAAGTAACTATGCATTTGGCCATTTATAAATCGTACAATAACAGGGCCTTGGGGTAGAGTAGATACCCACCAACCGCCTTGTCACGGCAACCGAACAGCCTCCCCCTATCCTAAACTTTCTTTGGATTGTGGTGGCAACAAGTCATTGCTCGGTGGTAAACTTATTCATAAATAAATTTTTAAGTATATAACTCAACTAACTTTATTTTAGTACTTATAGCAAACCCATTTTTTAATCTTTTTAGCCTTTATACAAGTTTGCATATGTTCAATTGGAAACAACTTAGGTCCTTTTTTTTTTTTGGCTCTTGGTCGAGGTTTTGTTTAGGATCTGTAATCGTCCCTTGTTTATCCTTTGACTTGTTGGTTAGAACTTCTTACATTTCATCATATTCAGAGGTTTGGTTGTGTTCTCCATTTTCTTTTTAATAAATTTGGCAACATTTTAATAAATTAAGACATGAAAATTTATTATCAATGAGGATAACAATTGAAAATAAAAATTTGTGAGTCTTTTTTTTTTCATCTGATTCATCAGAGCTTTGCTCCGATTACGTCCAGATCCTACCCCGGTTCGCACACCTGGCTGTGGTGGGTGAGTCTCGCAATAAGAATTTTCTGTATTCACTAAACCTTGCTTAAGCGATATCAAGTCACTTACTACTTGGACCAACTCTTATTTTAAGTAAGACTTTGTAAACTTGATTTTTCCTGCAAATAGGCTGGCAAATTCTGTCGGCAATAACAACTTTTTTTGTAATGACGCGTTCTATTACAGCATACACCCCTTGAAAATCAATAAAAATTACTATCATTTTAGGAGACTACATTGTTCTAGAAACCTCGTCCATCCATATAAATAATTGGATCCCTAAAATATGATCTATGAGCTATATATATTCATGCAGATTTACTCTCACATTTGTACATCCATAATATAATTAAATTTACACCATTTTTAATTTTCATTATCTTTATTTTTCCTACAATCGAGGGGATCTTGACTTAATTATAGTAAACCAATATTAAATTTTCCACCAAGCAATGATTCGTAGCCACCATCTTTATATGAAAAAATCACATGGGATTGTAAATTTAATCCTTACAATCTATAAAATTGGTAAAAGAAAATGTCTCTTATTACTTAAAAAAAACACTTTCCCAATTAGAAACCTAGATGAATATTATTAGAATGCAAAGGATTGCTGGTGCAATAACTTATATTTACATTTTTCAATTTTACATTCGCTTTTGCATTGATAAAAAAAAATCAAATTGTCGGTGCTAGATTAATAAAGAGAGGAAAAAAAGTTCATAATAGCTGGTCCTCTATAAAATTTACTAGTCAAAGGGTGAGTTTCAAAATGTCCTATTACTTTTCTCATGCATTCCAAAATAATATGCTCCCCGTCTTTTTAAAACAAATCTGCACATAAAATTGATTTACTAAAATATTTATTATTTATATTTTTATAGGTATTTTTTTCATTATTTTTTTAACTTTATTTTTATACTGTTACTTACATTTAGTTAAAAAAATTAAAGCATTAATTAAACTATAAGAATAAACTAGTATTTTTATACTCTTAATTAATTAGTTTATTAAGAATCGTAAAACTTATAGAAAGATAAGTAAAAATATACGAAGGCACAACTTAAAAAAAACAAAAACAAAATAGTTTTGGGACCATAAAAATTACAATTTGAAACCCCTCAAAATGTGTTAAATTTGCTTTCTCCATTAAGATCATACTTACTCTTCGGGTACTATTGACTTTTAGTCACATAGAGACATGAAGTAAATTAGGTTGGTCCATGCATTAATGCCTTGATAAAGAACCATTAAATGAAAAGGCATTGGGTTGAGTTGAGTTGAAGTTTTTAGTGCTTTTACCCTCAACCTCATCCCCGCCAAATGGCATAGCTCAACTTATTGTACAGTAGCAGTATTTTAAATTTGTGTTCTCTCTCCATTATTTAGACGATAAAGAGAAATGAAAATTGACTAAAATAAACCAAAAAGTCAAAATCCTACTTAGCTTATTTCTTTGAACCGTAATTTAATTCAGTTCAGTTCATACCATTTTAATTCAGTTCAATTCTTTGTAATTCAGTTCAGTTCAGTTTATTTCAACTTTAAAAAAAAGAACGGGAATTAAGTATTATACGTGCCTCCATCATTGCTCGAAGGATCACGAAAATGTGGGCTAGCTTGTTGTTCATTACATGAACTGGACCAATAAATTCTCTGTCCAATGGCAGCTGAGATTCATTTAATTCATTCAAAGCTTGACAGTTGAGTGATGAGTACTATTCCATTCTCTCTGCTTATAGATATAATCCCATGCGCTATTCTTCTTCACTCACACCAAAATAAATATATCAGTTCTCAGTGATTTTCTTAATTTTATCAATGGTCAAATTAGCCACATTAGCAATGGGTACGAGAACGGGTTGTGTTGTGCGTGCTCTCTTGATGTGCCATTTCTTATTCAATGCTTTTGTTTTGGCTGATAATCATGTTGTTGTTGATAAGCATGATAAACATTTTTACCCTAAAGGTCGTATGCTGAAAGGAGGAGGATTAGGCCATTTTCGTGGTGGTGGTTTAGGTGGCGGCGGAGGATTTGGATTAGGTGGAGGTGGCGGTCTGGGAGGTGGTTATGGTGGTGGCCTTGGTGGTGGAGCTGGTGGTGGCTTAGGTGGAGGTGGTGGCCTTGGTGGTGGTCTGGGAGGTGGAGCTGGTGGAGGGTTAGGTGGAGGTGGTGGCCTTGGTGGTGGTGGAGGTCTAGGCGGTGGTTATGGTGGTGGAGCTGGTGGAGGAGGTGGCCTTGGTGGTGGTGGAGGTGGTGGACTTGGTGGTGGTATAGGAGGCGGAATTGGACATGGTGGTGGTCGAGGTGGGGGCATTGGACATGGTGGCGATCTAGGTGGTGGCATTGGGCATGGTGGTGGTTTGGGAGGTGGCAGTGGTCTTGGTGGCGGCATTGGAAAGGGCGGAGGTCTTGGGGGTGGTATTGGAAAGGGTGGAGGTCTAGGTGGCGGCATTGGAAAAGGCGGAGGTCTGGGAGGTGGCATTGGCCATGGAGGTGGGTTAGGAGGTGGCATTGGACATGGTGGGGGATTAGGAGGGGGAGCAGGTGGAGGACTAGGTGGTGGGGGTGGGCTAGGGGGTGGAGGACTAGGTGGCGGGGGTGGGCTAGGGGGTGGAGGTGGAGCAGGTGGGGGACTTGGGGGTGGCGGTGGACTTGGAGGTGGAGCAGGTGGAGGAGGAGGCTTTGGAGCAGGTGGAGGTTTCGGCAAAGGTGGTGGTATTGGTGGTGGAGTAGGTGGAGGTGGTGGATTTGGAGCCGGGGGTGGTGCTGGTGTAGGGCATTAAATTAATTAGATATATAGTAGAGGAGTAAACAACCAAATATGCAACTAATTATATGTAGTCTACTTCAAGTCCTCCAATATGTGCTGCATGAAAATCTTACTAGCAGTGTGCTGATTGGTGAATTGAACAATCAAAACATTTCATTTTGAGTGTCAAATTGTGAAGCTGTTCTTCTTCCATGCATGATATCAAGCTAATTAACTTTGTTACCATTCGATAAGTAATTTATGTACCTAAATAAACTAAGTTAATATTAATGTCGTATCATGTCTATAATTATATATTAAACTTATGACCTTTCTACATATACATTTGAGGAATTTGTAAATTTTGTTTATCCTAATTATACGCTGATCATGGAAAAAAAGAGGTAACTTACGGGAATGCATCTATAGGAGATAAAAGAATAAAAATAGCTAATTAACAAAAAAACATTTTCTCTGAAACATATTTATAAAATACCCGATTTTACAAAAGTAGGAATCTGTCTGAAATTCCCATTTTCAAGCTTACCAAAACCGTGTCTGGTCAAGAAATCCCAAAACCAAAATTCAGCAGCTCGGCGCCGACAGCTGCTCCATCTCGTCGCCGACGATGACCAGCACGTGTCCCTCCGATACCAAATTTCCGCCGCCAGACAGCCTCGCCATCCACCGGAACTACTCGGATCGATGCACCAATCTAGAACACCGCCGGGATTGAGACTGAGAGTCAGAGCGGAGGAGGTTGTACTACGATGAGTCGACGACTCGTGAGAGACGGCGGATTAACTGTTTCATCGATCTATTTAGAGCTCCGATTTTGAAATCGAAGAATTTTAGAGAGAGAAAGAGAGAGTGAAATAGTAGAAAGGGAACGGGGGATTATATCAATATTTGTATATTGATATACACTTTGATGCCTTTCCATGTGGACCATCAATTCAACTTTCAGATTCTATCACCAATTACCCTTTCTACTGTATACTGCTGATATATAGATGCATTTGTGATATACAGTCTGGATAGAAAATGCCTATTAGCAATTTACAGTATTTGATACACAATTGTTTAATCTTGTATATTATTATGTAAATATTCTATATACTAATATACACTACTTGCATAAATGAAACTATATACTGTCAACCGTATATTGTACATGTGTGCACAATATAGATGTCTACCTCCAAATGATATTGTGCACGCATGTACAGTATTGCTGCATGACAATACTAAAACCATAGGATGGGCAAAATGAACCATTTTGGTAACGGTGTATAGTATATGTGCATGCCCCTAAAAGATACTGTGCACGCATGAACAATATTAGAAGAATTGTATATCAATATACGGTTGACAGTATACAGTTTCATTTATGCAAGTAGTGAATATCAGTATATAAAATATTTATATAATAATATACAGGATTAAACAATTGTGTATCAAGTATTGTATATCAATATACGGTTGATAGTATACATTGTGTACTCAATGGGTACTTTAGAATCAGAAAAAATTGGTACTTCTGAATCGGAAAAAATGGTTGTTGCAGGCGTTAAGAGAAGAAATCAGAAAGAAAGGAAAAATAGAAATTGAAAAGGAATAAAAAAGAATTAATTTGAATGAAATAAGAAGAAATCAGATTTTGAATATTGAAAAATAGAAATCGAAAATGATTAAAAAATGAATTAATTCGAATCAAATTTAGAATGACAAAAAAATCAGATTTTGAATTAGGAATTAATCAAAAAATGAGAAAGGAAAGAAATCGAAATTTAAATATTATAAGATAATTAAATTGTGTTCTCTTACAAAATAGAAATTCCCAAAATAATTTAAAACTGGAGTGAAAGTAAAGAATGAATTAATTTATTAAAAAAAGATATATAATAAATAAATTTAAAAAAATATGTATTTTATAAATCTAAATATTATAAGAGTGCATTTCATACTATTTCTATTTTTTAGAAGCTTGGTAATAAACTTACGACCTTTCTATATCTACATTTGAGGAATTTGTAAATTTTGTTTATCCTAATTATATGCTGATCATGGACAAAAAAAAAAAAAAAGAGGTTCTAAAATTGAAGGATTAACATCAATGAAGAAATAAAAGCCCGCACCAGCCTTCCTATATGCTTATAAATACGGAAGCGTACATCTATTATATGACTTGACTTCCTAGCATTAATTTTGTCTATTAAAAGGAAGAAAAAAAAACTATACATATGGAAGAGATTTGGTATCCGGTATTTAGTATTCTTTTTCTATTCAACGGTTGAGTATTTATTATGTCCTAATTAAACATCCTCTCATTTTAATTAAATATTCTCTAATAAATATTCTCTAATAAATACTAACCGTTGGATCAAGGAAGAGTAATAAATATCCGGTACCATATATGATTTCTCGTCTATGTTGACTGTTATAGATTGCCACGTCATCAGTACTTGCTGATATGTCAATATACTACTGGTTAGGGCATGCATCTATTTGTCCACGAGGATATATAATTGGTGGAACAAATACAACATGCGTGGCCTGAGATTTTTTTTTGGAATGGCGAAGTAGTTAGGAAAACTCATCAGCTGGATTCTAGGATCAAGTAGCCAAACAACAGGCTAAATGGTGAATGGGGTCCTCCTTCGAATTAGACTTGTTCACGGGTTAGTGTATGTGCTCGGCGCGGCTCGAGTCTGCTTAAATGACTAGGACTTGAACAATTAATTTTTTACATAGCTCGGCCTGAAGAATAAGAATTTTATTTATTACATATTTGTATATTATAGTATATGATTCTTATTGTTTATTTTTTATATTTTAATGTATTGAAATTTTAAACTTAACTACAATAAGTCTTACCTTATATTAAATAATTCAAGTAATGAATACAATTATATGTAAAATTTATATATATTTGTATAAAATTCTTTTTTTGTTTCTATTTAATTCACAAAAAAATTTTAAAAAAGAAAAATTATTTATGGGCTTAGGGCCGAGTTTAGAAACGAGCTCGTAAGCCCGATCAGAACCCGAAGTTTTACAGTGTAGCTTGGCCTGACTTGGTTTGATATTTTTAGTCAAAAGCTTGATTAGCTAGGCCCGGTCTAAACCCAACTTAGTCCACCCGACAAACAAGCCTACTTTGGATGCATGGATGAAGTAAAACATACATGCTAGCTTGTTTCAAGACGGTTTGAGATATAGGCATGATTGTGTTCTTGGCAGCTACATGGAGACGGTTGAAGGCCTAATGAGTTGCTGTGAAGCTTGAAGTTCATGAATGCGCATCATGTGATTGTAGAGATGAATGCTCTTTTACTAGTTAATTATTTATATAATGATTTTGTTATGTGTTGGATGATTGTCGTTTATTAGCTCATAACATTGATTCACTAATGTGTTTCAGGTTATATTTGTTCGAAATTTGCTAATCATTAAGCTCATAAATTAATTTAGTTAGATAATTCTTCGACATATAGAGGGAGTTGAAAGTTGGGATGGTTGCCTCCGTTCCTTAGAATGTAATGATTTTATTGGATTATTATTAGAATTTGACATTAGAAGATCTAATAGCATGTGTTGGTCGGAGCATAACTAAGAAACTCTTTTTAAGAGCTTAGTTTCAAATTCTGCGGACAAAAATATCAAATTTGTTAGAAGACTTTCTTTGCCACTTCAAATTTTGGTTTAAATTCAACCAGACAAATTCAAATTAAAAATTAAAGCTGTTTTATAACTTCCGAAATGTGCATTTGCTTTATATAATATGTGGACCTCGTCGCCTCAATAATGTTAAATTGAACAATTAAGTAAGCAAGCATGTAAGTAAGGTTAAATTCATCTAACACAAAATTAATTAATTTGTATTGTAAAGTTTAGTCTACACCACTTATATATCATTTAAGGACTGACTAATAATAAAAAAGAGTGAGGCGACCATTCAAAATCCCGAATAGGTCTCAAATTAGTTCGGGTTATTATAAAAGTAAATAACATATCAATAATATAGATGGGGATATTATTATATTATGCTGACCGTTGGTCTGGCGGTAAAACATTGTTGATATAATGTGAAGGTCCCAGTTGGAAACTCAGGGGGTCTACTTTTTCTTTTCACCTTTTTCATTTCCCTGTTATCTTTAACATTAAATACCCTTTTCCTATTATTTACATTGCATAACATGAACTAAACTAGCTAAAATTAATTAAAAGAGGTGCAACTTAAGCGTCCTCATTAATAAATAACTTGATTAACCAATTATCGTTAACACTTAAAATTTATTAACCAAATGAATGCTAGTATATAAAATAAACATAATAAAAGGTTTGTATAACAATTTTTTTATAAGAAAATTAGTATCAAGGTTAATTATTAGGAAAGCAGCCTGAGTGTCCCACTCAGGCTTCAAATATTTAGAAGCAACAGAATTTTTGAAATTTGCTTGTGTCAGCGGAATATTATGTTTGTAATTCATCATTATTTTATTAATAATCTACAAATAATTAGTCACTGAAATTTTTCTTATAACAAAAATTTTATCGTAAAGTCGATCGATATATTATTATAATAGAACATATCATAGTTTAATTGATGAAAAGTAATTTTATTTTATGCGGGCCTGTTTTTAATATTCGCTCAGAGCTTCAAAATTTTTTAAAACGGTTATGATATCAATCTTATTTATTTTGAATATTTAGTGTTTCTAACATACAATGACGGAAGAAGGGCAAATAAAACCTCTTAACATAATATACTTTATTAACATAAAGTAACTTGAGTGGATTAATCACATACATATAGCCATAGGCAATGCAAATGACATTTACTGTAAACTGGATTAGGTATGTATGATGTATAGATATAGTGCATACATAGGCGTAAGAATTTATAAGAATATTCATATTTTATGAATAATGGAGAATTAAAGCTTAAAGTGATCAGAATTACTACAATGATGATGAAAATAATTGAGTTAGCATAAAGGCTGTAGGTGGGCAGAAGAAAAAAAGGAGAGCGTACGACAGACATTAAGAAAATAGAAGGGGTGAATGTGATGTGATTGAACATCAAGGAAGAGGCCAATCATTGTCGTTTTCACTACATTTTCATTATTTTCCAAATCGTATCTTGTGACTTTTCTCCCTCACCTTCCTCGTGTTATGTGTCTTTATTGGTATTCAAATTTGAATAATGCCATTACATTTTAATTTTGAACTATTAATATTTATTACTCTGATTTTATTTTGCTTTTATTTGTGCCTTTAAACGCCATGTACAACTGATTCAAAATAGCACAATTTTAGATTTAAAGGTGTTGTCTCTAAATTGGTATCCTTTTTCATATTTCTTCACTTATCATTTATCTGTGCTATATTTGTAGGAGATATAAATTGAGAATAAATAAAATAATACTAATAAAAACAAATAAGTGTCGATATTTGAATGAGGGATATGAAAGGAGATATTAATTTGGGGACAACGGATTTAATCTCTTATAAAGATTTCAGGATAAGGAAAGCGAATTCTTTAAACAGACGCTAGTGATGAATATTGGGTGTCCTACTAATTAAGCAATTGATGAAATGAATTATTACCATGGCCATGCAAAAGTACTATCACAACTCTTACCAAATAAACTAAGGTTTAGTTTGGTTGGGCTGATTTCACTTATAGAAGCAGCAGATTTAATTTTGAAAAAAAATAAATTAAAAAGTACCTAATTAATTAATATAAATGACTCAAATATGTTGTTCAAAACTGAAATATATAGTTATATTAAAAGTTTATGAAAATATCTTATTGAAGCAGCCTGAAAGCAGTATCAAAGTGGCCATAACTCATAATTGTAGGTTATATTTGATATTCACATACTTGGATATGTATTATTTGTTTTGGATTAATTACTGACCAGTTGAATTGTTAGTTTAGATTTGTAAAAATAATCGTACACTAACTATTTAATTTTTCAGTTGATTAGAGTTAGTTAAATTTCATGTTCATATCTCTCAAATCTATTCAATTCCTTGTAGCTTCTTATATCATGATATGGTATAACAAGTTATTTTTAAGTCTTAACTTATCATGATAGTTCAACATATGCGGAAGATACTAAAAATGTAAATGCATGCATGGGATGATCTCACAACTAGCAATTTATTAGTAAAAAAATTTATTGAACTATAAAAACTTAAGTTCTTGTCATGAGTCATTTAACTCAAATAGTTCACTTCACAGGTGTAAAATTACACGTCTCTTACGTTTTCCAAGTGTAAATAACGCATATTCATGTTAGTCCGATTAAAATTATATATCCTCTAAATCTAAGGTTTTAAAAAGTGTTACGTGCTAGTTAGACGGCTGAGGCTTTAAACGTTTAGGTGGGGCTTGGGCAGAGTCTAAACGGATTTGTAAATTTTTTATTTTTTATAATTATTAATAGATAAAAGTATAAATTAATTAAAAAATTAATTATAATACAATAATATTTAAAAAAAATAGTATAGCATATGAAAACACAAATCTTAGTTAATTTTTATATAAAAACACATCAACATTAAACTCAAGTGCTTAAATATAAATATCCTTACTAATTTTTTTTGTGGTTTATAGTGTACCGTCTCTCGGTTTGAGATTCAAATGAAAATTGTATGGTGAGAATATTTTGTTGTACATTAATTTTACCAATCGTACTACATTTTTTAAATTGAAAAAGTTGAACTATAATTATTATAGGTATCAGTATCTTAAAAATTGGGGGAAAAATCGGACTAGGCGGTGCCTAGGCAGACAAAAGCGGATTAGGTGGTGCCTAGGCGGCAATATGTCGATCCAACGCTTGATAGCGCCCGATGAATGAAAAGTCGGACGGCGAGCCTCAAAATAGCGCCTAGGCAGCGCCTAGACGGAGCTAGGCGGGGAGTTTTAAAACACTGTCGAAATCACACAAATTGAAATATGACTTTTTAACTGCTTTGCTGCTAAGTTTCTAACACATTTATCATATATAAAACACATATAAAGATTAAATTCTAAATATATGTAAATACGACGCAGTTGCCAACATGTATATAATCTTATGAAATGTATTTATTGCTCAAAATTTTCTTACATATAAACGGAAACAAGACCAAAAAATGTCACAAAAACATACACAACAAGAAGAAAGAAACGAACTAACTTGAATATTCTTGGCTGCTGTTCACAAAAATGCAAGATCTACAAGGGAATAAACACAATCATAATCAAGAACAAGAAAATGGCCTCTTTGCTTACTTGTTGGATTCAGGATTAGGACCACTCGGTACTTCATGTGCATCTGCTTTGAACTGCTGCCCCGATTCAAACCCAGATATCGAACCAGACCTTACAGCACCAGATGCAGAAGAAGGAGCTGAATGGCTATGTTTTTCTTGCCTTGGGTTTGATTCAGCCATGGATTTGTTGGGCAAACCAAGAAGCGGACCAACAATCAAGAGAAAAAGAAATAAACCTAATTGTGATTCCATGTGAAATACAGTAAGAAATTAAGCCATAAGGGTTCAGTATCCATCAACCAATTTAGCTCCAAGATCTTGGAACAAGAAAAGCTTAATAAATAAATGGATAAATGGAAGGGAAACAAGAATAAAGCTGTTAGTTGATATATATGGTAATTTGGGTCAAGGCTACTTTAATTTTGTTTTTATGCTTTAGCTTAGCTTAGCTAGCAAGATGTATAAATGACCCAACATTTATTTTTGAACTATATACTGCTCTCACTATGCCCTTATGTATATTACTAGTAGTATTCTCTTTAATGATTTGTAGCTTATGACCAGTCAAAATTAAAATAAAATTAGTACTTTATGTAATTATTTGTTTTCGTTTGCAATACCTTTATTACCCCTATGTTTTGTTTGTAGTGAAACTGTAATATAGCAATTATAAGAAACTGAAGTTTAATTTGCCTACTCAAATGTATGTTTTGTTATTAATTTTCTTGGAACACCAATTTGGTAACGTTATAAGATATATATTTCTATGGTAATAACGTTATAAGATATATAAAATAGGCAATTATTAGAAATCGTGGAATTTGAAATTAACCGAGTATCAAGGATTAATAATTGGTTGTTTGTCAAACGAAGCGGTTGAAAATTAAAATCTTTACAAATAGTATAAATGTCTAGGGCTGCTCCTTTCTATATTTTTTGTAATCTATGCAAAGAGTTAGCACAAGTTAATTATGTTATATTAAATCTCACATATGTGATCATTTAACACTCTTAGTAAAATCCATAAGTCTCTTGAGTAGGAAGAACAGACTCCCACTTGAACACTTACAGACGCACATCAATTGGAATTTATAATGAGTTATAGATATTTGCTATTGGGAGGACTTCTTCATGATGAAAGCTTCTAAAAATGACTTACTCGGAAAACATTTTATTCAAAAGGGAGAAATTAATGTTGGAGAAATATGGTAGAATACTTGGATAATTCTGAAGTCGTTATAAATACTATCAGATTGAAACTTATTTGGTGATTATACCAAATTTTTCAATCGATTGAATCAGAAGAAACTAAGAATTTAGAATAAAAAAATTGATTTGAAAATATAATAAACCGTAGTTTAATATGGGTTGCCAATGCCTTCTTTTATAAACGATTCGCGAGCAGTCATGGCGATTCATAAGGGGTTATATCCAAAAAATATGTACTCCGGAGTTAAAAAATTATATACATAATTTCTAAAAAAATTCATCCGAAAATAAATTTTTTGCAAGGGAACTTTTATTTAAATAAAAAAATTTCGAGCTAACCAACAAACGTGCACTCCACACTCTCCCGAATTATTCAACGCAATATCATGATCACATTGGTCAATTAATTGATCCAATTACATTAACATACTAACAATTACAAAATAAAAAATACTGTTAGATGCTAAAAGTGGAGAGAGAGAAAGTGAAGAGAACTAATTTTATTTCTTTTCTTATCGAGGCTGTTTAATTTTATTTATTTTCAAATTATTGGTTCCAAATTATTCCCGAGGCCTCAAAATGAAGCTAATAAGCTGGTATAACTGAATTTCAATATTAAACTTTTGAACATCAACTGTTTGATAATCTGAAGGAGGTCTATACAACAGTATAAACGACGCCGTTTCGAAGGCTGTAGGTGTCGTTCCCGTCGTTTATTTGGCGAAGGGTACTTTATTTCAACGGATCTCTCTGCACCTGTGTATCTGTAGAAGATGGAGTTCCATAAACATAGCGTTTTCCATCTGCTTGTCGTCTCTTCTCTTTTATGCTCATTATCAACGGTATGCTCTATCTTTCTCTTCGTATATCATCATAATTTGACTTAATTATCTGCGTTATTAAGATTTTATTAATCTGACCGGACTGTTTTGTTGCTCGATTTGGCTGATTACGGAGTCCAGGTTGAAAGTATCGGATCAGCTTTGTTCATCGATAGCCAGAGTAGTCAGTATCTTCGCTCTCCATCAACAAACGATGGCGCTCAGGTTCTTTATATATGTTGTTATGTTTTATACGATGCAATTTCCAATTTAAGTTGCGTACTGTTGAATTCGACTTGATTTTGACATATTTGCGTCGAATTTGTTGTTTGTTAAATAACTATGAGTTTAACTTACGACTTGAGAACTTTAGTTTGTTATTACTTATTACTGATGAATCCAGTGATCTACGTTTTCGCTTTATTGATTGAAGCAATTGGACTGAATAAGTTTCAGATTAGCATTATCATGTTGAGGAGGGGGCGACTAGGTTCACTTAGGCCATATGAATGTATGTGCTTGGATGTATCTTTGAGAGGCTTAGTGGCTGAGTCATTGATTTATTAAAGCCTAGTTTCTTCCTCGGTATACCGTATACCTTTGGGCTTCAGAGTCATGGTGCAGTTGGTGGGTGTCTAATTTGGTAGCTTTATAGCATAATTAATTAATTAATTAAAATGATTGCTGGTTCCGTGTCTATGTGTAATTGTATATGAGTTATGATGAATTACTTCGCTAGTTAGAAAGTATGAATGCATTAGTTTAGTACTCATGATATATCCATCGATATTCTTACAAGTATAAATCTTGTAACTTGCAGTCACACTCAATGTTGCCTCTGGAAGTTGGTGCTGCTGTTTCTGTCTTGCTTGGATTTGCACCTACTGCTAAGCTTTCAGATGCTGGTTCAGCAAAGGTTTTTTTGATGATAACTATTGCTGTTTAATTTATTTCCATCTCTACTTTTGAAATTTCAGGACTCGGGATTTAAGAATTTTGTTTCTCTTGCAGTTGAATGAGTTTCTTGTTCCCAATCCCTTCAAGAGGCCACGTGCTGTTTTTATGCTGGAAGTCACCGGAGTAAATGGTATGTTCTTAATTTAAAATGTAATGATATATTGGTATGAAAATCTGAAGTGTTTTATGAAATTAATTTTGATTGTTTCTTTTTATTTAGCAGATGCAGAAAATAGCATCCTCACTAATGCCTTCAGAAGCAAGGTCATTACTGAGTCAGATAAATCTGAAATTGAATTGCCTGGTATTTGATAGACTGAATATACATCATTTGTTTATTACCTCATTCTAATGGATGATTGTTCATGTGATGAGATCTGTTGTAGCTGAAGAAGTCTCCATAGTTTCTTTAGATGAAAAGCTTACAGATTTTACTGATAAGGAATTAAGTGACTTGGTTAGTCTTGACTCACGTTACAGTTTCTTATTTGTAATCTTAGTCTTATATTATGTTTTACTGTAACAATATAAGTATGTCTGGATGTGGTCATTTAGGCATCTTGGTTGGGTGGATCTTACTTTTCCAATTCCATAGAATCACACAATCCAGAATTTATAATCCCACTGGGTGGTGGTCCAGATGTAAATCTTTTATTGTCAGAGGTATGCACTGTATTGGCTTTAGATTCCTTTATTTAGGATTTTTGTTAGGAATTCTCATTTTTGTATTTGAGATTTGCGTCTCTAACATTCGCAGAAAGCAGACAGGGATTTTGTTTTAAGGCTCCTGGCTTTGTTCCATAATAGTAGAAGGGCAATAGAAATGCATGAAGATCTTTCACATTCTAATCGAGGACCAGCAGAGTTAATAATGGGTCATTTTGACGGCATTAAGGTGATCACAGTTTTCATTTTGTTTTGAACTAATTTAGTGAATGTTTCAGTCACTATTGTGCGTGATAACATGAAACAGTCAATATGTAAATCTACCTGCCCTCTTATGTCTGCAATGTGTAAATTTGTACCATTGCAATTATCAATTGTTTCTACAGTCTTTGATTCTTGTTTCCTGTTGATGGTTTTATGTGAAAGTTAGTAGTCATTTAGATTGGTGAAATGAGAACTTACTGTCTTATTATATAGGGAACCCGTGATCCTAGACCATTGCAATGTTAGAAAGGCTTTACAGGATATGTTTTTCCTCTCTTGGGTTATTTTATATGAATTTTTGTAGTCATCTTAAATTGTGAAACTCTAATGCAAAGAAAGGATTGTTATTTAAACAGAGACTATCTATTTCCTGCAAACTGTCGTCCACTTGCAAAAGAATAAATGCGGTGGTTAGTTCTCATTGGTTTTGAGGGAAAAACAGTGGAGGGACCGGAAAATATTGCACCTAACTTTTTTATGTGCTCACAATAGTTTTTTTATGGAATCAATATTATCAATGTAGTTACAGCTATAACAAAACTTAGAAACTATGAGGCTTTCTTTATCTGTAGGAAATATGGTTTCTCCCTTTCCATCCCTTCCTTTATTGTTAAGCAGCATTAGGATGCTCATGCCCCCCTTTTTGTCTTCTCCTTTTCACAAACTTCATATCTTTAGTCAGCTTACTACTTGAATAAGTTGCTTATCATTACGCTTTCACTCTTATATTTGTCTTGCTTAGCTGGAAATTTTATGTTATACAACTTTGAATTGGGTGATCTTGGATTTTCTGTAATTTTTTGATCCACACCATTTGCTATTGCTGTAGTATTCTTTATTTGATACTTTGACCTTTTTGCTATTTTCAAGTAATTGTGACTTTTCACTGATCCCCGAATGCATCAGTTGATTGGGTTATCCTTTTCTCTGGTTCACATAATGTTTTACTGCAATAGGATGATTAATTTGATAACAAGCTAATTTGCTTATTTAAGTAATTGGGACTTTTTACTGATTTACATACTTCACATGTGAAATTATACTTGCTTATATGATTCTGTGTAGAACCATCTATTACTTTGTTTTTCTGTTAATTTATTGCTGCTTTTAAAATTTTCTTGCTACAGGTTTTGAAATACCAACAGCGAGTGCAGTTGTTACTAGCTGCAATCCATAAAATGGTTGAATCATTCCAAGCAGCATACAAAGGTTTTTTTCGTCTTACCTCCAGGAATTGTAGGGCCAATTTATGTGATTAAAAGAAGATTGTGCTTGTGTTTATTGAACCTGTATTACATTCTCCATGTCATTATTCTTCTTTACAATGATTATGAGGAACCTGAAATTTTTGAATTTGTTGAAATAAAAACCGGAATTGAATGTTAGCTACAATTCCAGCTTTTTATTCAAGTGCCGTTGCTTTCTCCACTGATAGAGTTGATATTTTTAGTTTATTAGCAATTGTAATACATTTGTAGTTTTTGCTTATAACTTGATGTCAATGATGAAAGCTTCTATGCTGTTGGTAATTGGCAGGTCAAATTGTTGGAGTTATTTTCTTCAATGACATATCATCTCCAGAAGCAGAACCAATATTGAATGTTATGTTGAATGCCGAGCCATCTCGACGTTGGTTGGAAGAGTCTACTGGATCAAATGCGACTGATATAACCACCCTTGCGAGAGTGGCTTTGGTTACGAAAACGCTTGCTTGGCTGACGGGAATTATTCTTATCATTTCTACTCTTATAGGGGTAAGATTAGCTTATAACAAAATATGTCCTTTTATGTTGGTTATGTTTTTTAGTTAATTCATTTTGCTCTGCCATTTGGAGCGTTTCTTAGTTTTTGTGTCTCTTGTTTACAGATGTACTTCCTGCTCAATATGCCTCTCACGAGCGACACCCTTCTCTATTCTAATGTGAAACTGGATTAAGCTGAAAGGGCGCTCATACATTATTATACTACCAAAACGTTGAGAATGGCATTGACCCATCTGTGAATGGGTTCGTTGTAGATTTTGTGTCACAATTGCTGTTCTTTTTCTGAAACTCGTTGCTAGAGTGTTGTGTGATATTCCGTAGGTTGCTCTGGTGAATCAGGCGTACTCTTTCTTTACCCTCTTACATAAGCATTCATAGCTCCTCGACCAAATTCAAAATGGGAGATTTTCTGGTTAATATTTTCTTGGATAATGTAATTTCGAGGTGATTATGAAACAAGTTGTAGATTGCTTTGAGGAGATTGGCATATTGTGCATTCGTTGAATAAGACGATCTGCTGTGATTTGCACATGCAATGTTTAGTATCCAGTTTTTCATTGTCAGTTTGGCGATTTCAAATAAATAAAAATTGGCAGATTTTATATGCAACAAATTGAAACCATGTGTAGATGTTACAATTGATGTTCAGTTGCTATGCTTGTGCACTAATGATGCTTTGAATGGTTAACTTTCAGTTTCTATGGTTGCTTTGAGTAAATTTTGTCTTATTTATTAAAGTTAAGTAACTAATTAAAACACTTAAAAGTATATGGTAATTTATTATTTGTTAAATATATGGTATTAATTTGTAGAAAAGAAAACATAAATACTATATTTTCTGCCGTCTAAAATATCTTAACACAATTTCACTACATAATCTTCCCGCGCCACTAGTTCGTTATTGAATAAAATCGATTTTCCCATTGTACTTTTTCCACTACCGTTCATCAAGCCTTCAATTTCACTCTCTTATTCCAAGTCTCGTATCTGCTTTTCTTCTTCTGACCGTGAAGACTTCCTATGGCTCCGCAAGGGGCAAAGCACGCTCCGGGAAGAGCAATGGTGGTTTGTCAGGTATAGCCGATGAATAGAGTTGATTAATATGGTTACTAGTTGTTTAACGTCAATTGAGGCCTTAATTAGAGTTTTTAGAAGTTAATATTAGCTAATTAATAATTATAGTTGTAGGGCTGAGTCAGCCATTAGCTTTTATCTTTATCTACTTAATACTATTCTGTTTAGCTATTTTGACACCATATGCCACTTATCATGTACTAGCCGTTAGTTGTGGTCTTTATAAACACCTGAGGTTGTACCTAATGAATTATCCAATTAATGAAATATCAGAATTATTCCTTTTTCTTGCTGTAGTCATTTCTTTCCTATTTCTTAACCTAGTTTTCTACTGCATTTCTATTTACAGCTTTCCTCTATTTTCTTACTGCAAGTTTACTGTTTTCATTAGTTAAATCTTAGCTAAGTTAGGCAACCTAACAAATGGTATCAGAGCGCGTCGATTCTCGGGCCATGGAATAAAGGTCGTTCGGTTTTGTGGCAGAGCCATACGTTTCCAGGCGTTTGTGGGTAACGATAAAAAATTTGAGATTTCCAATCTCGGAGGAAATACTGAAACGGGTTTTCCCACCTTGCGGTTCTGTGGACTATATCGTCATGTTTCGCCCTACAACTGAGCTTTGAGCAGTGATTTGCTTTCAAAATGCTAAGGGAGCAGTTAGAGCCATGCTTCTTCTAGATGATCGTAATATATATGACTGCTGTTGCTGGCTAAAGATCCAGAATGAGCCTTGGGAAGATGATGTTCCTAACAAGAAAGAAGAAACCCAGAAAAAGGGTGAAAAGGGTGCGGGAATTTCTGATATTCTTGCCGTTGAGCGGCCGACAGAAGAAATCTAGATTACAGAGTTGAAATCTGAAACAAAGCCCAGGGATTTCGATGAGCAAAAGAAGAAGCAGATGGTGGAGCTAAAAAATGAAGAAAACCCAGGTGTTTCTGATTCTCCTTCAGTTGCACTCAAGGTGTTCGATAAAAGGCCTGTGAAAGAAATGGAGGCAGAGAGCAAGTCCTTCTGTCTCTCTCGTGTTAATACAGATCGAGTTGAGAAATTGGTTGGAAAGAAAGAGAAAAAGAAACCTACTATTGAAAAGAGTATGGAATCCAATGGTATTACTGTTGAACTGCCGGCGGAGGAAATTCACAGAACACCGCTAAAATCTGGAACAAAGCTGACGGATTCCAATGAGAGAACAAAGCAGCTGATGAAGCCAAAAAATGAACAAAAATAGTAGATTTCGAAGAGCAAAATGAGCTAAAATTGGGGCTGAAATTTGCAAGGAAAACAACGGGATATGAAGAGCGGTTTGAGCAACAAAAGGGACCGACCAAAGGAAGAAGAAGCAGCAAAAAGGGTGCTTGCAAGCTAGAGATGAACTGGAGAATGAGACGTAGAAAGAATGGTAAAGGAAAGGAAATGGTTGCTTGTTGGTTTTGCAAAAGGGGAAGATACAGATGGTGGCTGAAGAGAAACAGGAAAAAAATAGGCATATATTGTTTAATGGCTAGGGTTTTAACTATAATCAGACCCAAGCCCAAGACCAAGCCCAAGACCAAGACCAAGACCAAGCCCAAGCCCAAGCCCAAGCCTTATTATGGCTTAAAAGGAACCCAATGCCCTATCTACCTCTTACAATGCCGAACAATCTTCATCTGAAAGAAGGTAACGAATTGAAACTTAGAATTACCTCCGCCATGGCCGACGCAGTCTCAGTGGACTTTGGAGCCTTCCCACCATTCTCAGAATTTTTATAAGCCGCAACTGCAGTAGTTACCGTTGTATTACAGTCTAGTACAGATGTTCAAATAACCTCAGCTCTTATCTCTGGCGATGCCCATGCAGCAACGAAGGACGTCAGAATCTTTCATCCAATCTCAGGCTTTCGTTCTATCACAACCGAAGCAGGATCGACTGATGCAATTGAAAGGATTCTACAAATTACTACTGGTGATGGGTTAGTGACTTCTATGTTTTCAAATGATCAATATTTTGTCTTTGGGTATAGAATTGAGTATGCTGGGGTTGTGCAAAGTACGAATTTAGTCAATTACGGAGATTTGAGGGATATGCTTGAGTCAATTTTCAATACTAGTGTGGAAGCTGAAATTATTTTACATAAGATTGGCATTTCAAGGGGCAGAAATATAGTATCGTATTTCTCATCGAATGTTTTCAAGAGTACTAATGTTTCTTCAGACTTGACTCATACAAGCATTAGAAATTGTTATTTGATGGGTTCAATTACTGTGATGATTTTGATGGAAGAAATTTGTCATGTAGTTGTCAAATCCTACATTTCTCAACTTGTGGATGCAACCTTCTTATTGTGGGGAGAAGAATCTGCTTATCAACCATCAGATCAAGAGAGTGTTAAGGTAGCTGCAGTTATGATACTCGGTGTGTTAGTGGGAGGATTCATTCAGAGATACGAAGATTTGATGAGAAAATATGCGTTGGATATACTAAGATTGCTTAAGATTTTGAATCTGTTTATGAGTCTGATGAGAGGAGTGATGTTGGTCATGTCTATGCAATTCATAAAGACTATGTGCGGAGGTGCAGCAAGTGTCCTTGTAGCAGAAATGATTGTCAAGGCATGGCAGCCGGATGAAATTGCAACTGCTCTTCATTATCATCTAGGAACCACCAAGTCAGGTTCAATTAATTCGCTTCTTCAAAGTTGTGAAAGTCTCGGTTTGAATGTAGCTTTCGTGGCCGAGATCATGGTTGAGAGGGGAACATTCACCTTGATCAATGGAATAAGATATTCTGTAATGGGCAAACATAATAACACACTAATTCTATTAATGTGGCAAAGGGAATTCACTGATTTCTTACATTCTTGGGGACAAGAATGCTTTAATGGGAGAGGTATTGTCAGGTAGGATGAATGGAGTTGGTTAATATGGTTAATAGTTATTTATTGTCAATTACAGCCTTAATTAGATTTTTTAGACATTAATATTAGCCAGTAATTAATAATTATAGTTGTAGGACTGAGTCGGCCAGTAACTTTTATCCTTTATCTCCATTTACAGCTTTCCTATATCTTCCTACTGCAAGTTAAGTGTTTTCATTAGTTAAATTTTAGCTAAATTAGGGAGACCCTAACGTGGTTTCGCGAGCGGGATTCATTGCTTAGCGAGATCCGGTCGCTGAAGCTCCAAATTCAAGTCTTAGAAAAACGAATTTCGGTTCACGATGCGGATCTGGTGCCTGGTACTCTCCCGAACGTTAGAGCATTGTTGCAGGATTTGACAGAGAAGAATTGTATCGTGGAGACCGGCTCCATTGCGAGCTCGATTGTGTTGGAGGAGAAAGTGGAAGAAGATGTAAGGGAAGTTATTAATATTTCGAAGGAGACGGAAGAGAAGAAAACACGGACGACTTTAAGAATAGGTTGTGAAGGAGATGAGGTTCGACAGATGCAGGTTTGCTCATTCTTCTGTATGTATGTATGTATACAATGTTAACTGTTTCTTCTTAATGTGCTTACATTTTCAAGAGCTTAATCAGAACCTGGTGTTAAGACACATCAGAAGTAATTTTTGGCTTTAATGATGTAGTTTGTATTTGTCCATTATTTTGATGGGGCCAAAGATTCACTATTCTTTGACTTTAGATTATAATGGACTAAAGCAAAATGATTCATTAAACTGTCTGAGCTCTTTTTATTGTGATGTCACGGATAGCTGTTTGCAACTCCACTTCAGCGTCAATTGGAAACAACCTCTCAGTAATTACAGGGGTAAGGTTGCGTACACCCGACCCCCCTACCCCGTTTGTGCGGGAGCCATTGGGGTAATGCTGTTGTTGTTGTAATGATGTAGTTTGTATGTTTTTATTCCTGGAGGTAGTCATTTTCTGGCTTGGTGAAATCCTCAGATCTGTAAGGAGTACAGTTATTCGGAATGTTATTGCTTCCTATAAGGCTATAATGTTGTCTCTAATATTGTGATTGTGTTCTTGAATGTATTGATATATGGTGAAGTCTTCAGATTTCAGCTAACAGTAAATGTGTTAGGAAAAGAACTTTTGTTTCCCTTAATGAATCACGTACTTAAGTTGGCAATATTTGGAATATCTATGTATTGTTATGATGTCTTCTTGTTAAAATAAAACTCCTGTGGTTTTCCAGGAAGCATTACAGACCTTGGGGTTTTACTCCGGCGAAGAAGATACGGAGTTTTCAAGCTTCTCTAGTGGAACTGAGCGTGCAGTGAAGACTTGGCAAGTAAATGTTAAACTTGCATCGTCTTACTTCAGGTTTACATAGAATTGACAAGAAATTAGGGGCAATATTTTCATGTAATGTGTGTGCTGGTACATTTAAATGCTTTCATTATATTCTCTTGCATCGAATATATTGTCGTCCTATCCCAATTTGAAGTCAAATTAATCTGAGTATGTGGACTTTCTGGCAGGCATCCTTAGGTGCCACAGAAGATGGGATAATGACCACAGAACTGCTTGAAAGATTATATATGGAACCTCAAATAAAGAGCGGAGGATCAAAAATTAATATGGAGCATAAAGAAAGCAATTTAACAGTTACACACAAGGTAACATCTTTTCTTTCTCCATAATGCTGTTGCGTTTATTGACTATGAAATTTGTCAGCTAACTTTAGTAAGACTTGGTGAATCGATTCTTTTAATGTAGAAGAACAAGTAGAGTTCATGTTATAGGAGACATGAAATAAAGGATGAATCCAGTTGCAATTCGTCTCTTTTCGTGGAACTATGTTTAGAAAGTGATAATATTGTATCTTCTCTGAACCTTGAAGTTGCATCTCTGTATTTCGTATAGCATCTAGAACTTGTGAAACGTTGATGCAGATCTTATTTTTTGGCATGCTAATATCATGCTAAAAAATATAAAAGAAAAGAAAACCTGGAGCAATTCTGTCATAAACTTTACCACACAACAAACATTATTTCAGCCGCCGGCACACTGAGTACATGTTTGATGCCTTTACTTGTATTCATATTTGAATATACAGATGACAGAAGCAATTGCTTCTAGTTAGTGTGTTTGTAAGTATATATAATTTGGAAAATTGATGCTTATCAAACAGTAGCCTAGTTGGCTCTAGTGATCAAGCCCTGATTATTTACTGTTTCTCTCTTTTTTTTTACAATTAACTCGATTAAAAGGATCATATAGAAATAATAGAAAAATAAGATTGCCATTGTTTTCTAAGCATTTATCTTCTTTCTTCTGAAATATGCTGCTTTTTAGAAAGGTGCGAATGGAGCTGCAGTTACATCTGTGAATAAAATATCAGAAATACAGCAGAAGGTAGTAAACGAAGAAGGAACGAAAAAAGTGTCTAAACAACGGGTGTTTCTCTAGGGGAGAATAGATGGGAAGAACCCTCTAGGCTAGTTAACAAGGAAAATTAAGTTGTTGCGAGCAAAGCCAAGAATACCACGATGACCTGTATATCATGTCGAGGGGAGGGCCGTTTATTGTGTGCAGGTATTTTCTGTTTCCTATTGTACTAATAACAATCTCCTGCTATAGATTTTGTATCTAACAATGCCAAGTTCCTATATAACCGTGCCTGGTGCCATCTGCCTGTTCATGCCCATGTCTATGAATTGTTAATGGTGATGGTCTAATAAATATCGCTCAAACTTTCGTATCTTTGTAGCTGACCACAGGACATAATAAATGGGAGTTACAGACCTTGACAGTTGTTCAGACTGCAATCTATTAACTGCCTCAAGTTTTCCGCACTGCTGATTACTGAATGTCTCTTTGTTGTAGAATGTGATGGGACGGGTGAGCCAAATATCGAACCCCAGGTTTGAGAATCACGTATCCTTCAATGTGTTTCAATCTCTTATTTGTGAGTTGTTATGATTCTTCTCAAGTATGTTTTGACACGAATTTTATCATGCAGTTCATGGAATGGATAGGCCTTGGTTATACAATTTGTGATTTATGTGAGGGGAAGACAATGGTATAGGTATTGGCTTTTGATTATAAACTTTCTGCTTATGAGCTATACTTGTAAAATTTTGAATGAAATTCCCCCCGTTGGAGGACCGGAGTTTAGTGGTCAAGTCATAAAGAAGACTTTACCAAGTCTTTGGCTAGTTTAGCTCTGAAGTTATAATAATGCAATTCATAGATCATGGTCACTGTTTAATAGCACAGTGAGAATTTTGTAATAAAGTGTCAAATATATAATTGATATAACTGTTCCTGAGAGTCCATTTATTGTTAAGTTTCAGAAAGCAGCCTTGTCTTCTGGAAAAGTTTCCTTTGAAAATTGGAGAGTAGAACTTGTTTATGTTTAGTTATAAATATTTCCCAAATAGAAAACTTGAGTGCATTCTCAGTTTGAAAACAAGGAACACAACTGTAGATAATCTTTATCTGCTGTTTCCTCCAAAATACAATCCAAACACCAAATTTGCTCAATAATTGTTATGCATATCAAAAGAAAGGTGTACAACTTAGCTCTTGTTTTGCTCATGGGTTTCCACAGTTCATTAAAATATGATATGATAAAAGTGCATTACTTTAGCTGATTATCATGTTGGTGGTTCAAAATAATCATATATATACCATGAAACAAAATGAGTGCAGTGATTTACAAACTTAAGTGCCATAGAACTCGTAAAAACATCTTAGAAGTTCAATCATTGATCCCCATTTGAACGGTTAGGCTAATCTTAGAATGCCGTGGCTTGTGCAACTTGTAAACGCATCAAAAGTGAAATACGCCAACTGTGTCAAAGAAAGATAGTCACAAACTTGCAATGGACAATCAATAGATAAGATGCTTCCACATCAACAGAACTATCAGCTCCTATTATTATTATTTGTACTTAAATGCAATTATTTAGCAAACCTAATGACGTTTAAAGGTTAATCGGAATGCATCTTTTGCTAAAATAATATTACAAATCAAATACAATGTATCTATAGTTCTACCTGCCATCAATAGACCTCCAAAACTACATTTATTAGGGAAAGTGAACTGATGTCAGCTCTTGAATTGAATGGTTTGTTTTCTTTTTCTTTTTTTGTAAGAGCAAGAGCCTTTAAGAAGTGAAAATGCTGCTTCCAACAATGTAAATCATCACGCGTGATATTTTCATAGATTTGTCTTTGGTTTGTTGGATGCAGAAACAGTCCTTGTCGCAGAGCGCATTGTTACAAATTCCTCTGCAGCTGATGGGTGTATTCCGACCTGTAAAGAAATATTTTACCCACAATGCCTTAGTACTCCATCGAAAGAATGGCATCTCTGTTTGAAATTAAAACATGATAAAATATATCTTTGCAAAATTTTGTTGAAAAATGTGGCCTTGTCATGACAGTCAACAAGGAACCGTATGCTTAAGAAATACTTACTGTACTGTCAAATTGGGCCTTTGTTGCTCCACATTTCAATGCAACGGCAATTCCCTGCAATGATTAGAAAAACAGTATCATCAAATCATAGTTAACTAAACCAGGTATTTGCAGAAAGTTTGAAGACATAATCGGTGGTCTCTATCAAGTGTTATTGAGCCTCGCTCTTGAAACTCGCGCTACTCAAGGAGCCACAGGCATCAAACAAGAGATTTGCAGCTAAAAATATAGCACACATTTAAAAACATAACAAAAAGAATACAGCACACATGAAAAGAAACAAAATAATGCTTCAGTTTCTTCAAGTTGCACTATTTATCGAGATAATTTCAGAAAAAGATATGGAAGATGAATTAATTGCAGACTGGATGCATGAGATAATTTTATTAAAACCAACCACAGCTAAATTGCCAAGGAACAAAATAATACCTGTATGACTTCAGGAGCATCTGGACCACACATGGAAGCTCCAAGAACTTTATCTGTCTCAGCATCAACAATAAGTTTCATCACTGTCTTCTCTTGCCGTCTACACCCAAAACAAAAAGCTTATGAAATAAACCTTGCAAGCCAAGAGTGAATACAAATCAAATACAACATAACCCATATGAAGCATACAAAAAAAGTGTAACAAAGGATAGAATTTTAAAAATAACTCAAGGAATGCTCTTCTGAATCATAAAAACATCTTAATTACCAAACTGATTTGATCTTAATTGGCATATCAATACAGATTCGATCTGAGATAATGATAACATACTTATAGACAAGAAAATTATAAAGCAGTACATACCCAGAGATAGTATTCTTCATAGGATTGAAGGATGAAGTGAAAACTAATATATCACTTTTTGCTTGTTCTATTGCCTGCTCTTCACTAAGGCCTACAACGGACATTGGTGGAATGCTGTACAAAGTAAATGACGAGTTAACAAGTTTAAAATTGAAATAAATGACAAACATATGCACTAATTTTCAGTACTTTTCATATTGAAACTTTTATATGCAAGAGAGAACCTAACCGAAAGCAAACCTTAGTCACAACTAAGGAGTACCAACAACATGAATCAAGTTCAGCCCAGCCCAGCCCAAAAATGCAAACATAAAAATGCATCATCAAACTAGAAGGGCAACAGTATGCTCGACAAAAGGCAAGTCAAGAGATTCCTACGTTTAGCATGTAGCAGTTCTTATAGCACAAAGTGCTCTATAGGGTGTCTAGTCTATACACTTCAAGATTCCTAAAGCGTATAAATTCAACTCCCATCAAGTCAAGGATTAAAAAGTGCTAAAAAACATGTTTGATGTGATATCAGAAAAGAAAGAAAAAGAAAAGCCCGAATGAAATTCCACAACTGTTCAGGTAATTACCTAAATACAGCACATGGCACATCTCTGTAGTCAGGCTTACAAGGTTGCCCACCAAAAACAGTTTTCTGCACAGGATGTCCAATATCATACAATTTATATCATTTTTATGGATGGTGCCATCAATATCATAAATCGGTTGGTAACTTGATAAAGAGAGTTAAAAGAGGATTCAAAGAAACACATACTGCAAAGCATGTTCCTTCCATTAAGGCAACAGGCGTAAGATTCATCCGGTTTGTAACATCACCAATTGCCCATATGCTAGGCACATTGGTGCGTGAATACTCGTCAACCTAAAAAATAAATAAAAAAGAGTAATTCAGAAGAAATGCCACATGGGACAGTTTGCATGAGCAGGGAAGCATAGCTTGTCAAAGGCAGGTATAGCAGAAAGATGATTTCATCACCAAAAACAATATTCAAGGAAAAAGTTATAATCAAATAAATTAAGATTAAAACCACGTATGGATTAATTTCCCAAGCAGTTTGCAGGTTCTACTAGCACTGGCAGCATATGTAATAACAAATAGTGTTTCAAGGTTCATCATATTAGTAACAGACTGTGTTACGTTGTGGTTTTTAACAAATCAAGGTGGTGGGTGATGAGCATAAAGTATCCCTCTAAAAACAGGTTTGAGGTCTCACACCTTGTGGTTCATGATATCATAAACACGTGTCCAGGCCCAGCTAATAATTAACAGAGTTTCTTTAATAATGAAGATACATGAACCTTTTGTAGATGAAGACTTAAGAAAGACGCCTTATTTCAGATCCTCAAGCGACGAGTCATGATAGAACAGAATGATCATCCCATATTATCAAATGACTTGCAAAAGAAACCTTATCATCAATGGCTTTCCAATTTTTAAAGGCTTAATACATCTTGACCCCCCTATAGTTGTCCCTAGAAGCCCCTCAGCCCCCTGAACTTACAAAGGGACCTTATAGCCCCCTGAACTTGCTAAAAGGACCTTACAACCCCTTGAACTTGGTAAAAGTGAACCTCAAAGCCCCTTGATGCTTATATACCTAGTTTTGTTTTGGTAAATCAATATTCGATTCAATCTTTGATGAAACAATCTTAGATTCAATCTCTAGAAAAATAGTACTTGGCATATCAGCTTCAAGGGGCTATGAGGTTCACTTTTAACAAGTTAAGAGGGCTGTAAGGTCCACTTTAACAAGTTCAGGGGGTTATGTGAAACTTTTGTAAGTTCAGGGGGCTGAGGGGTCTTTAGGGACAACTATAGGGGGGTCCAGATGTATTAGGCCATTTTCAAACTGTAATGCCAACTTATATGCAACACTGAAATTATTGATGTTTACTCCCACCATGATTAAAATTGAGCGTGCATTCCAAATTTGGTTTACAGTTTGCGCAAATGGGTATTAAGATGTGGGGTTAAGGATTTTAATAGCAATCATTTCAAGTATGTATATATATTAGTGACAGAGTTTGGAAGAATACATACAATTAAAGTGAGTAGTGAAATATACAATTACAGATGAAATAAACTGCACACTTAATTGCTAATGAACATGACTACAAGACAGACAAATGCTCAAATTTGCAACTTTGCTTTGCGCACCACAATACAACACAATAAGTTTTAGCATTGGAAGTATTGGATGTCAGAAGAAAAAGTAAGTGGTCTGCCAGAAATCTTAAACCTGACTTTCTCCACTCAATGATAAAAGATAACAGGGAAAAGCTAACCTTAATAGCTCCAGATCTATCAAGCTCCACGCCTACTGAATCCAAATTTAACAGCTTTGTATATGGTGCCCTACCTGGAACACATTGAAGAAACTGCCATAAGAAATGATGATAAAATTACCATGATATCAAACACAAACTCAAGCATCACAGAGATAAACATATGTTGCGGTGGAACTTTATTTTGAAGAGTTTCCACGTTTTGGTTTCTGAAACACATGGAAATCAAAGTGCATAACAAAGAGCCAAAGATGAGTTTTTTTCATTATCAAATGCAATTACTCAGCTTTGTTGCTTAATTAATTATTCATCATTTCCCTTTATTAATTGCTTTCTTCATTTATCATTGGCTTTTAACTATTACTTTTCTATATCATCTGCCAAAAAGTCACCCAATTCCACTCTGCACAGATACAAATGTAAATTTGGCGATGTTGCCTGAATTGGAGCTACTTTAAATGACCTTTTGGCTCAACATGATTGCTAAATAACAGGTACTGAAATTACCAGTGGCAAAGAGTACAAAATCTGCTGAGAGCTCTACACCATGATCCGTAGTTACTTTTATGCCATCCGCTGTTTTGACCAACTGTATTTCGAGGAATATAATTAGTTAAAGGTCGATCATAAATTAATTTCATGACTATACAATGTAATTTGGAAATACAGCATACTAGTAAAGCCATAGAGAGGAACATACAAAATAAAATAAAAAGTTAGCACAAATGCAAACTCAAATCTCCGAAGAATTTAAAATACCTGAGTCAAACTTGTCCTAGGATGCATATTTATTCCCCTGCCTTCTAGATTTCTTGCAACTACTGCCCTCATTTCATCATCAAAACCTCTGCATTGACAATTGCACATAGGTAGCATTAAAAATCCATTCAAGTTGGACACTAAATGAAAACAAAAGAACAATTAAACAGAGTGAACTCATTCTTTGCAAGAAAAAGCAAAATGGACAAACCATTACTGAACACAAACGCGCAGAGAAAGAAATTAAAATTTGGAACTAGCACTTTGCAAACATCAAACACCTTAATGGAAGTTCCTTTCTGAAAACTAGGTCCACCGTAGCTCCCATGCCGCGCCATATTGAAGCAAACTCAACAGCAATATACCTAATTAATAGGAGCAGATATTCATGCAACATCATTAGCAAGTTTAGAGAACAGAAGTCAATAGTATCACACTTTAAGAGGTCAAGGTTTACCCTCCACCAAGTATCACAGCACGCTTGGGCATATCTTCCAGACTCAAAGATTCATCAGAGGTTATAGCCAGCTCCTTAATAATCAAGCAAATAAGGAAAATACATTGAGAAATTAATAGATGAAGTGACAGATGTTGAATACATCTTAAACATCACAATATGAGTAATGTTTATACAACTTGAACATTAAGAAAAGTGTATTGAGGAAATTCAACACATGTACATAATGAAAAACCAATGATTACGCAGGATGCTCGATGAACCCTTGAATGAGATCATGTATTGTTCAACATAATAACCCATGGCACAGCTGTGTGAGTCCACATGCCTGTTGGCATCCAACTATTTTTATTAATTCGGATAAATAAAACCTCTAGGATGCCAAAATAGCACACATTTCAGAGATCCTTAAATGAACAATAGATTAAAATCGGAAAAGTCTGAACAACTCAAGATGTATTCATCATCCACAGGATCTTAATCATGCACAAACAGAACCCAAAAGTCACCTTTCCAGGAATGTTAGGGCGTTGAGCTCTACTTCCAGTGGCAATAAGTATGTGTTTTGCTGTATAACTTAATTTAGTGCCATCTAGCTGCGTCACCTCAACTTCATTAGGACCAACAATCTTTCCAGCTCCTTCAAATAGTTTAACCCCAGCATTAGACAATAACCGCTTGTAAATACCATTTAACCTGATTATTTCATCTGTCTGCAATTTTGGCAAATGGAGAGAGAAATAAATATATAAGCGTCCACGAATCTACTTTATTTTATGAGCAACATGCTTGGCCAAGAATGACAAGTAACATGATCATTTGGGAAAGATAACAGATTGACAATTAAGTATTACGATTCTGATAATGAAATGGTAAAGCCCACAAAAAGTCATTTATTAAAAAAGAGTTTGGGACTAGGTTGCACAGACACGCCCCGAGTGTACGGACAACCAGACACGACAATTTGGAAAAATATGCATTTGGACACGGCAGCTAAAATAAATTGTCAAACATAAATTTTCATACATAATAAGATCCATATCATCCATAGTCATTTGATCAATTACAAAACAACAAAAAAACAAATCCGAAATAATTGCTATGCCATGTCTTGTGACTTTATTGCACATTCCAATACCTATATTAGCTATGTGCAACAAATGTGATTTAACTCTAGTGTATGACCCTTACTTTTCTTGCCCATATTGTTGCATTTATATGCCGTATTACCCCACCCCACTACGTTTTTCGATTTTTGTCACATAGTTCCACAAAGGAGATTCATTAACTTCTACGTGGTGTGTCCGGGAAGTGTCCATCCTATCCATCCTACTTGGAGTGTCCGTTTGAAATTTGGAGTGTTGGACACATGTCCAACGAGTGTCCGAAAAGTCGGTGTCCGATACGGGTACACTCCAAGTTTTGGAGTGTCCATGCTTATTAGGTTTGGGATCCTAAAGCCTAATTATCCAAAAATGCATGTCAATAAACTAAGAGGGTGTTTCTCAAAGCTTATAAGCAGATTATAATAGTTTTAGCTTTTAAGCTCTTAGCCTAAGTGTTTCTAGACAGCTTGACTTTTGCCTTTTAAGTGCTTTTTAGGCTAAGAGAAAAAAAGCTCCAAGTTTGGAGCTTTTTAAAAAGCCAGCTTATAAGCTCCAAAGCTAAAAAGCCAAAAAAGCCAAAGCTTTGAGAAACATGCCCTAAACTTGGACATTTTTCCAAGCTACAGATAGCATAGTAAATAAAACAATAAAACTTGACATTACCATGATGTACAAACAAAAATTAAAAGTTTTCTACTAACAATTTTGCTTGTCTCCAGAGCAATAAAGATTCCACTCACCATCGAAATATGTTTAGAAACAAAAACTGGAAAGCTGGAAATTTTGGGGACTTAGAAACAAGTGGACCAAGTGCAGGTACCTATTGCAACTCAATAGCACCTAAACATGCTTTGGATCTAGATTCTAGAAAAGTAAACTTTGTGAGACAAAATTTAAATTTTCTGTTTGTGTTCCAAGCAAGAAACGAAAAGTAAATGTATGTAGATGAAAAGTTTAGAGAGAACCCAGGAGGTTGCAACTCCTCCCAATTGAGGTGCATACACTTATTTTCTCAACAAGTACCCTTTTTTGCCACTAAGACTAAGTAACTGATATTCCATATTTATTTGATTTCTTTTCCAATTCACAATATACTAATATTTTAAAAAAACTGCAGAACTATGAGGGATTACTTAAAAAGGTCGCTATTAATATCATAATAATAAATCAAAATTCAAAAATCCACCTACCTTTTTTTGCAACAACTTCTTCCAGTTGAACTCCACATGTTCATTTATTTCCCACCCATAATTCCTAGCATCCTACAAAATTATTGTAAAAAGCATTAGATAGTTTAACATTAGCAGTCAAAGAAACATAGACTATATAATAACCCAAAACAAAGAACAGAAGTAATCTGACATATAAGCAAAAATGAATCTTATGATTTTGTCCATGCAGAAGATTTATAAAAGGTTAATCATGAATACCGGTCCTAACTTTCAAGAATCTAAACAAAATTCAATAACAAAATTCTTTGACGGCAAGGTGAGCTTGCTAAAATTAATTGTGGTATTCAATTCCATATTTGTTTCAGGTTCAAAACATATAAAAGTACAATCCAAAATCCACAAACACAGATTAGTAGAGAGATAAAGGACCATTAACTGAAACTATCAACTAATCGTTCTTCTACTTGCCCATCCAACTATGTCCTGTTAACAAGGACATCTACTCTGTATAGAAGGTTCAACGATTAAGTCTTCTTTAAAGTTGAAACCATATACTACACCCAAGAAAATGATCTACTTTTGCAACTAGATTTAATGAATTACGCTTTCTCACCTCAAGTTCACCTCCATAACATGCTCCATATACTAAAATCTTCTTGGGAACACAACCACGAAGAACACAACTACAGAAGCAATGAGAGAAATTAAGATGTGCTGGCAAATATGAATAAGAGAGTTTATCTATAACAAAATCCATGGTTTATTAAGAATTGAGCATAATCATGATAGTGTTAAAATGAAGAACAATTATATAAAAGCTCATATGCTTGGCTAATTTTTAATGTCAACTAAGTTAATTTATCAGAATTTCACCATCAGCCAAACAAGGCTGATTTTTCCATACCACATTTCATGCTATATTACTCATGAGTAACTATTCAGCTCATCAGAACATAATTGCAAGGCTTAGTTTCAGTACAACTTACGTTCCACCAACTCCTCCCAGTTCATCTGAGCTGACGGGATGAAAAGGTAGTTCGCAAATCCCAACCTTCAAACATGCCAGATAGTTAAAGATAAAAATGCCATGAATTCTTTGCTATACAGAAGAAATTACCAAATTGAGCTAAAAAAACAATATAAGTCTAGTAACATAATCAATGAGTGAAAAATGAATGACAGAAATAGGTCTTGTCTTTGCAACCTAGTAATTCAAACTCAGAGCTAATTGGACGAATTCACAGAGAAATTTCAACTATTTTCATTGAATTTGTGCGAGCAAGCAGAAGAATTAAGCATTACATCTAAGTTGTTCGAGATAATCATACTATCACAAAGAATCAAATGTTAGTTTCAAAACAAACAAGAGAAGGAGAAACATATTTGAAGTATGACTTCTTCTTCTTGAACGATTATTAAAAACTTAATGATAGCATACTGGCAACCTCATATCTCATTTTTAACTTTATTTTACACACAGTTAACTGCTGGGAAAGCGACATACCTTAGCTCCGTAGTTAGCTGAAAACCTAGAAGCGCGAACACCGCCACTTCCAGCTCCTATAACAAACAAGTCGAAATCATAGTGGGCCTCTTGTTCATTAGATTGGTTAAGCTCTCCATCAATAAGCATCTTCCTTGCCATAATTGCAAAATGTATTCACCAAATCTGCGCAAAAATTAACGGAGCTATTCACTAAACAATTTCTTTTTCAAACACAAATGCAAAGGACAAGCATCATATAATTTGGCATCACTTATTTAAAACAAATACAAATAATGATTAAGTGAAGATAATACGAGTATAAGTAACAGCATCCGATTCATTAACAGCATTTTCTGGAGAAGCATACGAAAAACAAAACAAAAGTTACCTCAACGTTTAGAGATGGCGTTCTCCTTGAGAGATCGAAAGGCTGAAAATAAGATGGAAAGTTAGGGTTTAGTGAAAATGGATAAACTGAGTGATTGATTGAGGCGGAGAATTATTGCGGAAAATACAGTAGTTTATGGAGAGAACGAGGAAATGGATTTGATATTGGCTATCGATGGTTAGAAGGTGATAGAGATGGGTGTTTGAGTCATCGTTTTTACCTTTTTACGCTGATACTGATCACTAGTCTACACTGTCGAACGGCCGTCCGCTGGTTACAAGTTTTCCCGATTAGTAAAAAGACAGATCTGAAAACTAGTGGTCTTTGGGTTGAGGCGTCATCATTTCATTAGCTAATCAATTTCAATTTTCAACACTCATTTATTTCATAAAAATGTACAAAATACTTGTTAGCTAGCAGTAAATAATTTATTATTTTTTAAAAAATATTGTTTTATTTAGGCTTATTCCAACCCGTCCTAACGTAAACTCGAACTTTCGACTTCTAAGATTACAGTATTAAGACTCAATCACTAAATTAAGCATTTGTCACAAGTGAATTATGGAAAAGAAAAGAAAGAGAAAACTATTGTAGTTTTTTAACTTTCTTTGGTATAAAATAGATTTTGATTTTCTACTTCGTAAAGTTAGTATTATTTTTTTATCTTCATTACGAGGTGTCTTGAAAGGGTCCTACGGTATTTTTAAGTCATGTCCACATCCAGATTAATCTCTGAACGTTAATTTGTAGGTACCTCGAAGGGTAGGATGACTGAACCTAAAATTTTAGTTTGCTCCATACACATCTCAAAGTTCGATCTTTGATGGATGCTTAAGAATGGACTAGTCCCTACCAGCCTTGGGGTTAAAGTTTATACATTTTAGTCAATCTTAATCATACATACATTAAATTTTAATGATTAAGATTAAATTTTAATTATATATAAAGTTCACGATATAATTAAATTTCAACTATTAAAATTCAATTAAGATTCAAATTAATTAAAATACACGACTTTATCGATCTTCAAACTTTTATCCTTACCAAGTAGAATACACACTTTTAACTAACTTTCTGAATAATTTACTTTAATTACGTAATCACTTATATGCTCATGAATAAAAACTTAGTGCACTTTAACAACTAAAATAGACGAGAAACAACGAATGTTATAGTGAAATCAAAGAAAATAAACGAAATCGGTTCATAATACCAAAAGATTCTAATTATTGAGGATATTCGGTACTTTAATGGTGATTCTATATTGAATTAAATTTAGTTCAATTACAAAATTTACGATACATAGCTCGGAGGTGTTTCTCATAGTTTTGGTTTTTTAGCTTATAAACTGGTTTTTTTAAGGAGCTTTAACATCAAGTTTTTTTCTTTTAGCTTTAAAACCTCTTATAAGTCAAAAATAAGCTTTCAGAAATACTTAAACTAATAGCTTAAGAGCTAAAACTAACTTATAATCTGATTATAAGCTTTGAGAAACACCCTCTCAGAATGAATATGTTGGTTGAAACTGAACTAATAGCGTAACAGCTAAAACTAGCTTCAGTTGTTACAAAATATGAGTGATGAGTCAAACCCCAAACAAGATAACGTTAACAAAATTTTTCTCCTTTATACTATAAAAATTATATTGTTACTATAAGGCGGCATTTGGTTTGCAAAATGATTATTATATTAAATAGAAGAAAAATGAATAAAAAATGTTAAATATGATAAAATATTTATCTCGAACCCGTCATTAAATTGAATAATTATTCCTAATTATCATGCATCTCATGGAATAATCATTCAAAGAATACATCTTTAAATAATTATTTCATGAGATGTACATATACTATTCATATTTAACAATTTTCTTCATTTTTCTTCTATTTGATGGAATAATCACCCATGAACGAGCCCTAAAAGTTTTAAAAGAAGAAACAAATCATTTTTTTTTAAAAATTGTTATCATAAATCAAGAAATCTTAATATATATTTGTTATAAGGATATCCTGCTAAAGTATGTATGACTATATTTTTTTCAACCAGAAAATAAGTATAGTACCTTAAAAATTAAAATAGGTTGAACTTCAAAAACATGCTCGGTGGTTTAGTTGTTTTACAAAGATGTTTTTATGGAATTTTTTGTTTTAAAAGGTGCATGTGATTTCAAAAGTTAATAAAAATATGCTTTTCAAAATTTTGAAACCACATTTGGAAGGTTAGTGTCAGTTATTTCAATAAATTCAACATTTTTATATTTCAACTATAGAATTTGTGAATTATTTATCAAGATTTGAGCAAATTTCGGAAATATTTCATTTTATTATGATTTTTTAAAATTATTATTAATTTTTAATTAATATAAATAATTATACTTCTAAAAAAATTCTAAAATTTTATCACTAATATATTGTATTTTTATAAATAAAGCTGCAAAGTTTCACTTTAAAATAAATAAGATTACCCTTTCAAATATAGTTTTAAAATTTTAAGAAATATATTTTTACTAATTTTTAAAATCACAAGCATCCTTTTAAAATAAAAAATTTCTCATAAACCTTTTTATAAAATAATCAAATAACATAATATATTTTTAAAGTTTATCCATTAAAATACATACCAAGTCATTTATAATTGGAATATATAGAATTAATTTGATTTGTTGAGATAAAGCTGCTAGTAAGTCATTTAAATCACGTTATTTTTGACGTCTTAAAGTTGAAATAAATTGAAATTGATGAAATTGAACTATAATAAATTAAATTAAATTAAATTGAACTTATTTCAGTGTAAATTTATAACTACGTATAATTAAAATAAATTAAATTAGATTGAAGTGCTTTGAACCGAATTGAATTAAATATAGTTAAAGAGAACAGTGCCTTATTGTGCGTTTAGAATCAAAATTTTGAAAGAATTTTATTCAATTAATTTATATCAACACAAATTGAACAACACTTGCATCTTAAATCATATCAACATAGTTTGAACAACAAGTGGAACTTTTCTTCCAAAAATGAAAAGGTTCTTGCAAGTAGGTGATTCTACTGTTAAGGGGATTATTTTTTTTGGCTGTTTTTTTAAAATGTTTTATTTTTAAGCTTTTTTATGCTGTCGTCCTGAAAAGTTTTAAAAATTAATAATAAATAATTCATAATTATTTAATGTTAAGAGTCAAAAAATTTTATCTAATGTCAAAATATATTATTCTATTAAAAAATTTTAAGTAAATCTTTTCGTGACAGAAGCTCTGAAAATAATTTTAATCATGCTATAAGAAAAGCAGAAAAGAATAGGACCCGTGTTCCTGATTTTCTTTTATTGTTATAAGAAAAATCACATTGCATAACCGCCTGGAAATACACTAAATCACCATACTTTCTTTACAAAATTTCAGCTCCAAAAAGAACGTTTTGGGCACTGTAAAGTAATTTTATAGTAAAATTAAAAAGATACAGGGATAAGGATGTAGAGAAAATTTTTTAGGAAAATGTGAATTAAATTCTAAGATTTCAAAATAAAATAAAGAACTTAAATTTTACTGTACTCTAAAATTAATTTTAAACTTCAGAAAATCATCATCCTATAATATTTGATCTTTTTTGCATGGACGATACTTAAATAGTACATGTGGTACGAAATATGTAACCTTTTTGGCCCTTGGTCATTGTAATACATAGTCTAATATCCTGTTGAGGGACAAATAGGTAAAAAACGTAACAAATTGAATATTATAGAAACTAAATAGATAATGACATATTTTCCAAAGGAATAAAATTAAGGCTCAAAAAGTTAATTTTGCCAATTTTCAACATGAATACTCTCAATGTAATACTATATTCTTTTCGACTTATAATCATTCAATTTTATTTTAATAAATATAGTATATATATATATATATATTTTAATATTGAAATAAGTATATTTCAGTATAATATATCTATTTATAAGTTAAAAAAAAAGTAGGCAGTAAATATGTTATTTTATAATAATTTGTCATCAGTTACATACGTGAGAAATAGCCTTCACAGCCCAGCAATCCCACTTACATCATCTTTGTTGTCAAATATTACTTAAATATTAAGACATGTTCAAGTAACTCGTGGTCCACATAATTCATTCAGACTGGAACTCGTTAAAGTCCGAATATAAAATGGGTTAGATTTTATATAAAAATTCATGCCGACCCGGCCTATATGTACACGTATTAGTCTAATAATATATTTCTCTTATGGAATTAATTTGCTTGTAATCCCAAAGGATATCCAAATATTGTAAAGAAACCATTTGCATTTCAACCTTGGATGAATTTAAAGGATAACATTGGCAGTATTCTGATGGTATGGAATTTGGAGATTTTTTTATTACATTTGCCAATGTCCGTGGCTTGCAGCCTTTACTCTTGATGAGTTCATTCTAGAAATGGTAATGGAATTTGCATCCATCAATATTCTTTATCTAAATTTATTTTATAAGATTCAAATCCTTTTATTTTTAAGTCCATTGGATTTGGATTGGATATCCACTTAGACTTAAATTTAGTTTATCTATACAAAATATAATTATTTTGCGTAATCTATTTTGATCTATCTATACTACATTTATTTTCTTTATTTTCCATAATTTTTTAGGACTTTTCAATTTTTTACGAAACCGGTCACTGAAACGTATTTTCATATTTTCGAGCCCTTCCAATAAAATTTTCTAAAAATTTCTTGCACTACATTTATTTTCTTTACTTTCCGAATTTTCCATATTTTTTTGGGAGTTTTCAATTTTTTACGAAACCAGTCCCTGAAACGTATTTTTACATTTTTGAGCCCTTCCAAAAATATTTGTTGAAAATTTCTTGCACCACATTTATTTTCTCTATTTTCTGGATTTTTCATAATTTTTTGGGTGGTCCCTGAAACGTATTTTCACATTTCCAAACCCTTCCAAAAATATTTTTTGAAAATTTCTTGCACCACATTTATTTTCTCTATTTTTCGGATTTGCCATAATTTTTTAGGATTTTTTCAATTTTCCACGAAACCGGTCCCTGAAACGTATTTTCACATTTCCGGGCCATTCCAAAAACATTTTGAGAAAATTTCTTGCACCATATTTATTTTCTCTATTTTTCGAATTTTCCATAATTTTTTGAATTTTTTGATTTTTCACGAAACCGGTCCCTGAAATGTATTTTCACATTTCTGAGCCATTTCAAAAATATTTTTTAAAAATTTCTTGCACCACATTTATTTTCTCCATTTTCCGGATTTTCCATAACTTTTTGGAAATTTTTCGATTTTTCACGAAACCGGCCCCTGAAGCATATTTTCACATTTTCGGGTCATTCCAAAATTATTTTCTGAAAATTTCTTGCACCATATTTATTTTCTCTATTTTCCGGATTTTCCATGATTTTTTTGGATTTTTTAATTTTTTACGAAACTGATCCCTGAAACGTATTTTGAAATTTTCGGGCCACTCGAAAAATATTTTCTGATAATTTCTTGCACCACATTTATTTTTTTATTTTACGGATTTCCATAATTTTTTGGGATTTTTTGATTTTTTACGAAACTGGTCCTGAATCATATTTTCACATTTTTCAGTCCCTTCCAAAAACATTTTCTTAAAATTTCTTGCAACACATTTATTTTTTTTATCTCACGGATTTTCCATAATTTTTTGGGATTTTTTGATTTTTTACATAACCGATCCCTGAAATGTATTTTCACATTTCCGAGCCATTGCAAAAATATTTTTTGAAAATTTCTTGCACCACATTTATTTTCTTTATTTTTTCAATAATTTTTTGAGATTTTTCAATTTTCAATGAAACCGTTCCCTTAAACGTATTTTCACATTTCCGAGGCATTCCATAAACATTTTCTGAAAATTTCTTGTACCACATTTATTTTCTTTATTTTCTGGATTTTCCATAATTTTTTAGGAGTTTTTGATTTTTTACGAAACCGCTCCCCGGAACGTATTTTCACATTTTTGGTCCCTTCCAAAAATATTTTCTGAAGATTTCTTTCACCACATTTATTTTATTTATTTTCTGGATTTTTCCCAATTTTTTGGGATTTTTCGACATTTTACGAAATCGGGCCTCGGAACTTATTTTCACATTTGGGATAAAACTTAAGTATACCAGCACTGATTTTGTTTAAATAGAAATATTTAAACGTGGGCTAATATTTATTATTGAATACAATAGAAATATTTAAACGTGGGCTAATCAGGAATCATTTGGACAACATAACTCATTTGTATCATTTAGGCTAAAAATTTACAATCCATTTATAATCCATATCCTAAGATATGGATAAGGATATAACAATTTCAAATTCATTGGATATGGAGCGGATATGAATTTATCCATTAAAAATAGATTTTGAATGAATTTATCCATTTCCAATCCATTATCATCATCTCTAGTTTGTTCAAGCTTTACAGGGTGTATATATTACTAATTTCAAATATATAATTATTAATATATTTTAAAAAAATTAGTAATCTTTTGATGGATGGGTTGGATTGGCCTGGCCGGACTTAGGAAAGAAGTTTTATAAGCCTAGTCGAGCTTAAGCCCGCATATTATTAATGTGGGCTGGGTTGGACTTGAACAGAGACATAATTTATTTAGTCCGATTGAGCCCGTTCCGTCCATTAAACACCTCTACAATTGACTCTAAAGTGGAGTTACAATTACTATCCGTGACTTAACAATAAAAAAGTTTAAATAGTTTAATAAATCATTTTACTTTACTCCATTACAACATACACACATGACATAATGAAATAACACAACACCCGTTTGATTTGGACAAAAAGAGGTCATTAATTTATCCCTTTAATACCCGTGTCATACATGTATGTTATCTATTTAGTCCTAATGTGTTAGAGACTTGTGGATATATAATACTATCAAAAAGTTATCTTTTATTGTCCATTTAGAACATAGTCCTTTGAAGTAACAATAATAAAGTCTGTAATGAACAAAATTCACAAAGATAATAAATTACATAGTATAAAGATCAAATGAGTATCAACTATATAGAAAAATGATAAAATAAATAATGATTGAATAATACATAAACCAAAAACTTAATATATTACATAACATATAGATCAAATAGATAATATGTATATCACGTTTAAAAAATTTAAGTGGCCAAAATGTTTATATCACATAAATTGATGAACATCAAAAAAACGTAATTGCGCAATAAGTAGTATACAATGAAAATGTTCGGAAAGTGCTGGGTTTTTTAATAACTTAATAAATTAAGTTAAAATATAGAATTTTTACAACAAGGGGTGGTGGCGCAGTTGGCTAGCGCGTAGGTCTCATAGCTTCTGAGTTATCCTGAGGTCGAGAGTTCGAGCCTCTCTCACCCCATTTTGTGCTTTTTTTGTTTTTTATTTATCCACATACTTCAATACAGAAGTGATATTGCTCATTTATATACTGACTTCAAGTGATCTGAAAATTAGTTTTTTTCCAATGAAGAATATAGAACCAATAAAAAAAACTATGAAATCTGCTGTACAATAGCCTAATAAAAATATGCCGAAAAGGCTGTTTATAAAATGTGCAGATTTTGCAGGCATGGCAGCCAACTTTCAATGGCAGCTTCCGAGAATGTTGGAATAGAGTTCTAGACCTGTTATCCTATTTTTGCTGTTTCAGCCCACCATTTGTCTTTCAAATTTCAATTCATATAAAATATGAGATAAATTTCATATATAGCAAGAAATTTAATTAACAGCAGCAACACATAGAGAGGCTAAGCTTAAAACAAGGAACTAAAAATAGCAACAAAGGTCAATCTCTAGTTGCCTGAATTTCAATCAAAAACCAACCCAATTTCACCTAGCAATCCAACAATTAATCCACATTAAAAAAAATGATTTCCCCCAAAAGATAGAATTTTACCATTCCACAATATGGCATCCTCGTCAATGGGAAAAGATAATTCCAACGCCGCCGGAAAACCACCTCAGGCAGTGAAATTCGCCCGCCGAACGTCAAGTGGCCGGATAATGAGTCTGACCCGTGACGACGATTTGGATTCCGGCGAATTTGCAACTCAAAATGATTACATTAATTACACCGTAATGATGCCTCCTACCCCTGATAACCAGCCGGGTGCCGGACAGTCCGATAATAAACCAGACGGGCATGGGTCGTACGGTGCGAGCCGGTTCGGGTCGGATTCACGGCGGCGGGCGGAAGAAAACGGCGGAGGGAAGCTGATGAAATCGTATTCGAATAATAAGTCAATGTTGTTGAGGAGTCAAACGCAGGAATTTGATCATAATAGGTGGTTGTTTGAGACAAAAGGGACTTATGGTGTAGGAAATGCATATTGGTCGGAACAGGAGACTTACGGTAGTGAAACTGGGTTGAGTATGCAGGATTTTATGGACAAACCTTGGAAACCTTTGACTAGGAAGATTAATGTTTCAGCTGGTATTCTCAGCCCTTACAGGTAATCGCATTCAACTTAGGCTGAATTTGGAGTTGTTGTAAAGGGGTTTTATATATGGTACCGGACATTAATACCCTTCTCCAATCTAATAGTTGACTATTTATGATGAACCATTCAATTAAGATGAGAAAATATATAAATACTCTCTCATAAATACTTAACAGTTGAATTAGAGAAGGGTATTAAATACCTAATACCATATCTAACTTCTGTATTGTAACATGTTTTCCGGCTATATTTCTAAAAGGTAACTTTCAATTTTTTTTATTGTCCATCTAATTTACCGGAGGCTACGACTACATTCAGGTCGGATCTGAATGTAACATTGAGTTTGAAATTGTTGTACCAAGTATATGAGAATGTATTTTCTTCACAAAACAAACAGTAATAAATCTGAAGTTAACCACCGATAAATCCTGTTATGTTATGTCAAAACATTTTATTTGTAATCTAGTTACCTTAACTTACGGTAGAAAACCTATTACCCCCTCTAACTTTAAAAATGACCTTATAGCTCCTCTCTCAACTTTAAAAAAGTGCACCACATTGCTCAATGCCACGTGTCAGATTCTGGTTCGAGAAAAAAAATCAGAAAATAACATATTTTAAAAGTCAAACCTATAGAAGTTGACACATAGCGTTTAGGGAGCAAAGTGATGCACTTTTTAAAGTTGACGAAGTACTAAATCACTTTAAAGGTTCAAGGGTGTAATAAGTTTTTTTTTTCAAGTTTTAAGCTTTATTTATAAGTGTAAAAGCACCTTTTTGTATAAAAGTTATAAATCATTTGATTATGTGATCCATGTTCATATTATCTGTTTCGTGGCTGCATTAATTAATTTGTTACCTTTATTATTACTTTACCATACAATTTTTGTTACTCATTTGATCTATGCGTCAATCAACCAGTTACATTTTTTTACCATGTATAGTCAAATTTTCGTTAATATTGGGAGCTCAGTGTAAATCACATGGACTAATAAATGAGACAGAAGTTGTACACATTGTGGAAAAAAGATCTTTGTGCCTATTGTAATTAAAATGATGAGTTTTCCATTAAAAAAGCGAGGATTCCACAAACAAAAAGCAACATTTTTTTTATTCCTTTTTTCATTTACATCATTCAAAAATGAATAGAAGCTGTCAAAAGCTGAAGTTAAACTTTGAATGAAATATTTATGACCTCTCTTACTAAGATAACTCATTGTACATGTTGATGAACAGGATACTTATAGTTATCAGAATGATAGTGTTAGCTCTCTTCTTGGCATGGCGAATTCAAAATCCTAATAGAGACGCAATGTGGCTATGGGGCATATCTATAGTTTGTGAGATTTGGTTTGCATTCTCATGGATACTTGACATTCTCATTAAGCTCAATCCAATCAACCGGTCAACCGATCTGTCTGCCCTCCATGACAAGTTCGAGCAGCCCTCTCCGTCCAACCCAACTGGTCGCTCCGATCTTCCTCCCGTTGATGTGTTCGTCTCCACCGCTGACCCTGACAAGGAACCGCCGCTTGTTACTGCCAATACAATCTTATCGATACTCGCAGTTGATTACCCTGTCGAGAAGCTTTCGGGTTACATTTCTGATGATGGTGGCGCTATCCTCAACTTTGAGGCCATGGCTGAGGCTATCCGCTTTGCTGAGGTTTGATTCATTACTTGTTGACGATTTAAGTGCAAATGACACTTCCTTTTGGTATAACACATGTTTAGCCTATGAACTTGATAACTTTTATCAATGTTATTAAAACCGGATCGGACTCGACTGACCGATTCAACCGAAAAACTCACGGTTGAACCTAGTTTATAAAACTGTGAAATACTGTCTTCTCCGGTTCGATATCTAGTCATGTTTCGATAGCATTGACTTTTACAAGTGTCGCCCTGAACTTTTACTTATCCCTCAACTTGTCAAAACCGCACTAGCATGCCCTTAGATGACACATGTCAACTTCTGGTTAAACAGAGAAAAATTAGGAAATTGAATTTTTTTACAGGGATCCCGGTATGTCCCATTTGATGACATTTGTCACAGTGTACAGTTAGTGAGACAAATATTATCTATTGTGAGCAAATTATTCTAACCGCATGGCTTCCAATAAAATTTTCCCAAAAAATAACATGTAAAGCGATGACACGCGTCATTAAGGGCTAGCAAGTGTCGTTTTGCTAAATTGAGGGGTTAGTAGGGAGTGGAAGGCAACACTTGGCAGTAAACATGTATTATGCCTTTTGTTTTAAAGTGTAAATAATTTGTTACTTTGTGTGCTTGTGTATGGGCAGGTTTGGGTGCCATTTTGTCGGAAACATAACATTGAGCCTAGAAATCCTGACAGCTATTTCAACATAAAAAAGGACCCTACTAAGAACAAGAAACGGCCTGATTTTGTGAAGGATCGGCGCTGGATAAAGCGGGAGTATGACGAGTTTAAAGTGAGGATCAACGGCCTTCCTGAAGTGATACGCAGGCGAAGCGATTCACACAACAAGAAGGAGCTGCGAAAGGAAAAGGCACTTGCCAGGGAAAAGAACGGCGGCCTCTTGCCAAAAGAAGGAGTTGATGTTCCCAAGGCTACTTGGATGGCTGATGGCACCCACTGGCCTGGCACCTGGCTAAAGCCGACCGCTGATCACTCCAAGGGTGACCATGCTGGCATCTTACAGGTTTAATCGTGATTTTTTTTTTTCTAAATATATCTTTACTCACCTCAATTTTACTCAAATGATAACTTTTCAAAGTTTCAAGTCTCTTGAAACTGCATCGCCACATGCCTAGTTTTTTATTTGAGAGGAAAAATCCTGAAAATGATGTATTTGAAAAGTCAAATTAACCAGATGTGTGGCATTCGGGTTCTCTCTGAATGAAGGACAAGTGTGTGGGAAATGAATAAAATGATGAAAATAATATAGGACACTTGTCGTTCATGTAGGGAGGAGAGACCAGTGGACTGGTAAAATTTCGTGGCATTTAGGGTAATTTGCCTTATAAACGCCGGGAAATTATATAATGAACCGGGTCCTTTAGTCCTTTCTTCTCGCATGAATGATATGTGTCCCGAAAACTACTTTATGCTATTACTTTCTATTATTTTATTCATTTCTGGGATAATAGGCTATTCATGCAGGGAGAAGGGACCAAATGGTCCTATCCATTGTATAATTTCCTTACAAACGCTGTGTGTTGAAGAGGAAAAATCATAAAAAATGACATATTTGAAAAGTTAAACCTACTAGATATTGATGTATGGCATTCAGAGCAAAATGTTGCACTTTTGCAAAGTTCAAAGGGCTAACAGAACATTTGGAAAGCGTAGGCCAAAATTTCCGGTTCTTTGATGCTGTAAAAGTTCTAGATTATTGAGTTCTTAGGATGTTATATTGCAGGTAATGAGTAAGGTTCCAGAAAGTGAGCCAGTGATGGGTCATCCAGACGAGAAGGGATTAGATTTCACTGGGGTTGATACTAGGATACCGATGTTTGCATATATATCCCGCGAAAAAAGGCCTGGATTTGACCACAACAAGAAGGCTGGAGCAATGAATGCTATGGTTAGAGCTTCTGCAATTTTGTCCAATGGAGCATTCATACTCAATTTAGATTGTGATCATTACATCTATAATTCCTTGGCTATAAGAGAGGGGATGTGTTTCATGATGGATCGAGGCGGTGATCGTGTCTGCTACATCCAGTTTCCACAGAGATTCGAAGGGGTCGATCCCTCTGATCGATATGCCAATCATAATTTCGTGTTCTTTGATGGTACTATTCTCAATTCAGCTCTTTCATATTCTTAGGGCTAGATACATCTTTACCCACTTAAGCTCGATCCAAATGGTCTGCTGCCAATATGAACTTTTCAAAGTTTTCCCGCATCAATTTGCCCTAAGAACGCCACAACTTCCAATTAGAGTGGAAAAAATCAATAAAACAACATATTTAAAAAGTTAAACCAACAAAAAATGGCATGTGGAATTCAAGGGCGAATTGGTTCATTTTTTGCCAAGTTAGGGGGCTAAGATAAACTTTGAAAAGTTGAGGGTCACATTCATTGTTATCAATACCATACCATGCCACCGGATTCGATCGGTAAAACCACGTACCAGAATTGACTCTAGTACTGTTGATTAAAAATAGGAGTATAGAAGAAGAACGATTATAGGTGGTTCAAATTGAAAATAATCGGCAAATGATAATTCAAAATACATCTATATGACATAATTGTATTGAGACAAAATGAAAGAAAGCATATTTTCTTATATCATAAATACATTACATCAGTGTATTTTTACATATATTTTCACTTTGTAAGAAATTAATTCTTCGGTAGAACTACTGGTTAAACCCCAGTTGAACCGATAATGCCGCGTACCGGTAACTTCATCGGTTTAATGAACAGTACGGTTATGATAACATTGGCAGTAATAGACCATTTGGCCAACGGGTAAAAATGTATTTAGCCATTTTGGTAACTTTCTACTTGAGCACAATTGTATTGTAAAACAGGGAGTATGAGAGCACTTGATGGCCTTCAAGGTCCAGTTTATGTAGGAACCGGGTGCATGTTTCGGCGATATGCACTCTACGGTTTCCTTCCCCCAAGGGCAAACGAGTATGTTGGAATGTTCGGCCGAACCAAATCCAAAGCTCCAGCAATTCATGCTCAATCGGACGATGACTCAGACACACAACCCCTCACCTCGCACCCCGACTTGGACCTGCCAAAGAGGTTCGGAAGTTCACAGATGTTCAATGACTCTATAGCAGTAACCGAATACCAAGGCCGACCACTTGCCGATCATGTTTCAGTAAAGAATGGCAGGCCTCCTGGTGCTTTGCTAATGCCTCGACCACCACTAGACGCACCAACTGTTGCAGAGGCTGTTGCTGTCATTTCCTGCTGGTAAATGAAGATAATAATAATTGAATGACAAAAATTTTCTCGAAATAATTCGCGTTTTTTTGCGTGGACAGGTACGAGGACAAGACAGAGTGGGGGGAAAAGATAGGTTGGATCTATGGCTCGGTGACAGAAGATGTTGTAACGGGTTACAGGATGCATAACCGTGGGTGGCGGTCTGTGTACTGTATAACAAAGAGAGATGCTTTTCGTGGCACAGCACCGATCAATCTTACTGACCGTCTTCACCAGGTGTTAAGGTGGGCTACAGGTTCAGTAGAAATCTTTTTTTCGAAAAACAATCCGATGTTAGCAAGCCGTCGCCTTAAGTTCTTACAGCGTATTGCTTATCTCAATGTTGGGATTTACCCTTTTACCTCGTTCTTCTTGGTGACTTATTGTTACCTGCCGGCTATGTCACTTATCTCGGGACAGTTCATCGTTTCGTCTCTCAATATTGTTTTCCTTTCGTATCTCCTTGTAATTACATTAACATTATGTCTCCTGTCGCTGCTTGAAGTAAAATGGTCGGGGATTGAGTTAGAGGAGTGGTGGAGAAATGAGCAGTTTTGGGTTATTGGAGGAACAAGTGCTCACTTTGTTGCTGTGCTTCAAGGGCTTTTGAAAATCATAGCCGGGATCGAGATTTCTTTCAAGTTAACATCGAAATCAGCAGGAGAAGATGAAGATGACCAGTTTGCTGATTTGTACATGGTAAAATGGACAAGCCTGTTCATAATGCCGCTAGCCATTATAACGGTTAACCTCGTTGCGCTTGTTATTTCGATTTCAAGGACAGTATATAGTGTGATACCTCAGTGGAATAAGCTTATAGGAGGAAGCTTTTTTAGTTTCTGGGTGTTGACTCATTATTATCCTTTTATTAAAGGGTTGTTGGGAAGAAGAGGAAAAGTGCCCACAATTGTGTATGTCTGGGCAGGCTTGGTCTCTATTACTATGTCCTTGCTCATGATATCACTTGATCCCCCAAGTGACACTTCCAATGGAGGTATACAGGTGTAGAAACAAACTTATGTTAAGGTACTTTGAGATTTTCATTATTTTTGTACAAATACTTACTAGTTCATGTATAGTGATGATGAATTGTGTAATTACATAAACAAAAATGTATATTAAAGGTATCGTCTCTGCATCTCTTCAATCCAAAACCATGGTGTTATCAGGAGATCCATAGATATAAGAAGCTCAATGCAGTCATTCAGCTTAATAGGTTGGACGTTGGACTTTACCATTGTTATGTAAAGAATATTAGAGTATAAGAATCGCATTTGGTTGAATAGTAACAAACAGTAAATGAAAGCTTGCTATAAATTGTACCATTACATTTTTACAGGGTTAAATTAAATAAGATGTACAGTCATTGCATTGCTCCATGCAGTATAAGAGAAGTCATAGCAGAAAATCCCGCATCCGAACAGGCCTTTTAACAGCATTTGTATACCCCTGCACATATAGGAATAAGGGTGGGTGTCATGTTAAAGTCAGCGTATATCTTTCACTATTCTGTCTGGCAGAAGCTCCATTTATATTACACCGGTGCATGTTATTAAGTTTTCATTCTGAGACACGTTATGATAGTTGCAAAGTAATAACTCTGACAGGTCAGTATCTCGACATTGTTGTGGCACAGAACCTTCTAGAATGATAGTTCGTAAGATTATAGTGATCCTAATATGCACAACAGATGCATTTATATGACGATAAACTGATGGCCAGTGATAAGCGACATTGACATACCTCGTTATACTTAAATAGCACAGGACGTGCATCTCTTTCTAAGGTAGCTACTGGTTGTACAGCAACACCAGGATTCTGAGAACCTTTACTACTCGCTTTCCGGAATCTGTTTTATTATCAAAAGATGTGGATCAGCAAATAAAGGAATAAACTGGAACTTGTTACTAATTTATCATCTATGAAATTTAAACAGTACAATAAACCTTTTCATGTAAATGTTATAGTCAAAAGGAAAAAAATATGTTACTGCTTATAATACCCAAACAAAATACGGAAATCTTGTTCACAGCCTGGCATTGCAATGCATGAAATGAAATACACGAAACAAGAAGCTGACACTGCCAAGGAAAAAAATGTGGGCAAATTACACAATGAGACTACTTGCTGTGACCAGCAAAGCTTGTATTAAATACCGTCTTAGCAGAAGTTATCCCGAATAGACAAGGTACTACCAATTTAATTCATTCAAAAGTTCAGTTAAGATATAGATTCAATGTAAGACATAACGTGAGTGAGCAAAATAACAAAGATTATCTCCATCATAATCATAACAAGGAAATTCGGCACATCGAACGACCAAAAGAATTTAGGGTAAACTTTAAAAACATACCTTGTGGTTTGGTCGTTTTCCAAAAAAGTGCTTGTGGAATTTTTTTTTCAAAAGGGTGGTTTTAAAAGTTTGCAAAAAGAGGATTTTCAACATTTTAAAACCACATTTTGAAAGGTAATCTTATCCAATTTGGAGTGAAATTTTGCAGCTTAGTTAATGAAAATATAATACACCTTTGTGATAAATTTTAGAATTTTTTGAGAAGTATTAATATTTTTTTTAATTAAAATTTCATTATAACTTCAAAAAATCAAAACAAAATGAAAATTTTCCAAATCTTACTCAAATCTTGATATATAATTCTTAAATAATATAGTTAAAATAGAGGAATGTTGAATTTATTGAAATAACTGGTGTAGCAGTGTAATTCCCAAACCACATGCACCCTTTTGAAAACTTTTGAAACCACGGGCACCCTTTTGAAAGAAAAAATTCCACAAGCACCTTTTTGCAAAACGATGAAACCATATGGCATGTTTTTGAAGTTTACCCAAGAATTTAAAGGCATTGAGATTAATTGCATAAGAGATTATACCTGTCAAAGAAGCTAGAGGAGCCAGTAGAAGGCTTCTTAGGATTTCCCGAGGATTTTGGTTTAATAGTGGACATAGTATTTTTACTACAATCTGCCCTTGATGGCATTGTCAAGCCTCTAGGATTATTTTGCTGCGGATTTTGTAATTTCTTTCCAGTTTCGGTTTTATCAGCAGACAAACATACATACTCATTAGCAAACTGAATGTCTTTATTTCTGTTTTCTAAGTTGAGTGTTTCTTCACTGCACCTATCGGTCAAATGTGCAGATCTGCTTACTTGCAAGATCCTTTGCTTTTCAACCTGAAAGTAGAATTGTGAAGAAAAATTCTCATTATTTAGAATTAGAATACCCAAGAAGCACAGCATATATTCTCATAAAAGCTTAAAAAAAGAAAATCACCCATGCCTGCATATAGAAAATCAAGAGGTCGCCAAATAAAACAGGGTGGTTTTAATTCTGTCAGACTCACTTGTATCTTGCAGTCAAAGAACTCTAAGAATTCGCTGCAAGGCACAGGCTACAAACTCAAGCACAATAACTTTTCCAATGAGAAAATTATAACTGGATACCGAACACCGATGACTGTTATTTTCGGGTAGCTATGTACTCATTACATGTGTAAATCATAACATCTGCTAATAGTGCCTGCCAGCTAGCAATAGCACTTCCCACCTGGAATACACCCATACTAAAAAACAATCGGAATCCAGTATCACGACGGAGTGATAGAGAATAGACAGAGTGCTCGACTGAACACAAATGTAAGAATAAGAACCAGATTTTAGAAATTGTAAGAAGTCTATTTCAAACAAACAAAAAAAGCTACATAATATTTTGGAGGATTACAGTACAATAAATAACTAAACTCCTAAAACATACATTAAAAAAAGGCAATACTGTCCCTCGGAAAGTTAGAAACTAAAACATCTACCATCATTGACATTCGCTAATTACCAGCAAATGATACTTCCAATGATGAGGAAAAATTAAAATTAATCACTTTATTCACAACCATTTTTGTATAGAATTGGTTTGGGCTTATGTTCTAAGCCAAGACTTGTTCTTAAGGTGACAGTCGAACAAAAAATTACACACCAATGCTCACCTCATGAACCAAAGCTTGCTTCACTGCTGACGGAAGTATGTAATGACCAGAATCATAGCCCTGTTTCCAGATAAATGATATGGCCAAAAAGGTGAGACACTATACAAACTACGAGTAAGATAAATTCATGTTACAACCAAAAGAACCGAAATATCAATGGCCTTCAGTTATTGTAATATTGATTTTTAGTATCTGGTTTGGTGATAAATACTTGCAAATGAAAAACCAAAAACTGTTAAGTTAATTTTTAAAATAATTGTACAAATCGTGACTTAAATAAATGGCATTTTAATTGGGGTTAGGTTTTTTCATTTTAGGTTGAGTAAGCAGAAGGTTGGCTCTGGTTGTAAGAACAGGCCACCCAACTGTCCTAGATACAAATATGTAATTTCACGAGTCAAGAATAAGTCCAACCTTAAACTGAATTAAATCACAAATGGGAGGATCCAAATAAAGCGCTGAGGTCTCTACAGCTGCTCCAAGTTCCAGATTAGAAGAAACAGGATCGGTTTTTATTTTCCTGTATGTCACAGAATATGATACCATTGTACTCACTAAATGTTCCAGATCATGCTTCTCCTTTTGTGAAAGCAAGTGCAATGCCACCTGAAATACAAAAACAAACAATTTGAAAGAACTGAATAAAAGATAAAAAAGATGTTCTTATGAAAATGGAAGATACAGAAAACGTAGATAAAATATGAGGATTATAACAGATAAGTACTGATATCTGTCTGTAATGATATAAAAAAAGGACACTTATGATACCCTTTTCTTTGGCATTCACGATGATGCTAAAAGCAACAACATGACGGAAATTAGCCCTTTTTTAACTTCGACAAATCAGATAAATATACAAGCTAAAAATATACAAAATTAAGATATGCAATTTTGCATATTAAGAAGAAATGTAAAAAGCGTGCCGTTTCACCAAACGGTTGAGAGAAAGAGGGAGATGAAAGTGCAACCAACTAAAGGAGGAAATTGTAGTAATTACCGACTTCATATTTTTAGGTGACAGGATATGTAACAAAGATGATATAGTCTCTTCCACAAGAGATTTTATTGACAAATGTCTTGATATATTTGGGGAAATTTTGTTTTGCCAACATCTCAGTATGTCGATCTTATCCATTAACGCTGAACGGCATCTGCAGGTTCATGAAAAATGATAGATAATCTGATACTAACGTCAAGTATTAGCCAAATCAAAGATAAAATAGTAAGTACCTTTGATAAGACTTTGGCCACTCGATGTTTGGTTTTTGAACTTGGGCTACAAGATTGTGGACAGCAATAGCAAGAGGAGGCTGATATGCTGCGTGCAAGAAAACAGATGCAAACATTGATAGAAAGCTGGAGTACATATAGAGATTACAATATAGAAATAAGGAAGATTAAACAATTATTTCTATTAGGCTATAATGATGCCCTAAATTCTCTATCAATCAAGTCTCCTTATTAAATATATTTCTTTATTTGTTTTTTAAAACTCCTCTAGAGCATACATGTTCAAGCTTGATACAAACAGAATACAATAGATTTGTATACGAAAAACAAAATACATCACTTCAATTGTAAATCAAGAACCGATAATGAAGTTTATTTTTTTTAAATTTGCCTCATTGGGCTTACGATAATATTAAAGAAAAACCACATCCCTCCCCACCCGTATGTGGACTCGAACATGTGACTTCTAGAATCACAACTTCAAGGCTCAACCACTAGGCTAAGCCTTTGCCACCGATAATGAAGGAATTTATGCTTAAGAAACAAATAAAACATCCAAGGATCCACTGATCTACTGCAGAAAATGGATCAAAAACCGACATTGCACTTCTTGGCACATAACAAATGGGGCAATCCAGATAGGAAACCATTATCTTAACAATTGCCACAAATAACACTGCACCCAGGGTAGTGCTTGGAGTATTTTACATAACCTCCACCTCAACTATAGAACCACAAATACTAGATCCTCCAAGCCCCGGCTAAAACACCGGCAACAACAAAGAAAACAAGGTGAAAAAGAACGAAGAAATAAGGAGAAGACATTTAAAATTAGCTCTTCAAAGAGCACAACTTAGAGAGAAATTCAGACATTTTAGAGAAGAAAAGCCGGAACTCAAAACCCTGAACCCAGAAGCTATGACTACATATACCAAGACCAAGAGAGAGCCATGAGCTTTGATACTATATTAAAGTTAAAACTACATTGTGAATTTCTTGCTCATATTTCGTTGATAGAAAGCTAGAGCATATACAGAGATTACAATATACATACAAGGAAACATAATCAATCTAATTCTTATAATGATGCCTATTTCTTTAATATTTTCAACACTTTAACATCCAAAAAGCATTATAAAAATGACAACCATTGCACATCCTTACCATAAAGATACATTTGCTGTGTACGCATAATATATTGGTGTATTGCATCAGATATACCAAGAATATTCAAGCACTTCACCTGGAAATAGCCAAAGTTAAATCATGTGCAATTATCAAAATGCCATTGTAGGATAACAATTAAGACTTACTGTCTTCTGCATCAGAGGATCATGATAAGGGAGCTGCATGATGTTGTCATGGATCCCATCAAAAATCACCTCATAATCACCACTGCATATCCATAAAAGTATAGAAGGGAACTCAAGTCTTTAATGAAGGAAAGAAACTATGAGGTTCATGAGAATTAAATACCGGCCAGATATAAGGGAGTATAAAAAGTTAAATTCAGTAGATAAGCTTCCATTATTTGATCTTCTGTCTGGCTTGACTTTTCTCTTCTGAAAAATCTGTAGAGAGAATGGCAAGCTTAAATATGAAAATGCACAATAGTTAACAGTCATAATGGACTGTGAACTTTAAACTTACCTCTTTCCAGATATCAAAAAAACTCTTCGACATGTCCTTTTGACCAACCACCTGAGAATCAATTTCCAGCTAAAGGCCAGAAAAGTGAAATACCGTCAGTCTAGCAAAGCAGAATAAATGCAGTTAATAAACAGAAGCAAATCCACACAGGAAAAGATACCGAAAAAGGAACTACAGACTACAAGGTGTTCCTATTGTAGATTAAATTTTCTCAAGGAATTTAAAACATAAATACAGAACAAAATGCTTTCAAAGACCACTTAAGCGAGATGCTTCCAAGGATAAAAAAATATTTGGTAAAGATAATTATTACGAGTAAATGCCCTCATCTAAAGAAAGATACATTTCTTGAACAATTAATTACTAGATATTCATGCAACTTAATACTTCATTATTGTTGCTTCCTTGATACCTCATTGAAAACCATACTGGAATTCAAGAACATAAGATTATACAGATTACTTTTTATTTCATAAACAGGACTTCCGTTAGTGTCAAAGCAAAAGTGAAAAACTATAGAGCTGGATACCCAAACAGTTTTTATGGATGGAAACTCAGGAGGCAAAACTTGTGACGGAGCTCTTCCTTGGATGTCCGATGATGTAATGAAGGAAACCATAAAAAGTAATCACTTGTTCACATAATCTCATTCCACTGTGTTATGGCCTGGAATCTAGACATCTAGTTAGGCAATGGGTTAATTTTCTGGTTAGTGGGTCTTCTGATTTATGTTAAGGTCTTGTGCTCAGAGAATCCTTTGATCTCTTGAACTGTGTTTTCTGAAATTCTTTCTCCCCTAATATTGGTTGTTATTCATTCCAAAAATTATAATGCATATACTGAAGACTATAATTGATGCACAACTTTCCTTTCATGTAGTTATCACATGTGAAGTGTAGTTTTATTACAATAGATAGGACTTGAGACACTTGGAAAGCTAGGAAGGCACTTATTAGACAAACACTTATAAGAATGGACACACGGGTGCTGCAAATACTGACACATGAACTTTGGGTTCAGAGTGGAGGGAACAAGAAATTTTGCATAGGGTCTATTTTTTTCAGAAGAATGCTTTACCTTCACAGCTAAACCCCTTCTTTAAGTTCTCAAACATCTAAACTAAATACAGTCATTTTAAATGCAGTCTTTCTTTTCCCATCTCACGGATTAGCAAATATGATCGCCTTATCTCTTTAACTAAAACCTCAAACCATACTGTACTAGTCTTTTAAGTATTTGGCATTACAGAAGTAGATTTGTTAAATCCAACATATTAAATTCAGCAATGCATGAGAGGCTTACCACATTAAGTGTTTCCTTTTTCTTATTGAGAAACTGGAGAGTGTTCAAGCATGACCTTATATCACATTCTGAAAAGTTAGATCAAAAGAGATAGCCAATTAAAGTCTAAAGACAAGGCTAAAAGAAAATGCTGCAGGAATTCATTCGGTAGATTCATAGCATTTTTTAAATCACAAGACATTTACCACTGCAGCACCCAAAACCAAAAGACACGAATATTACACATATACAGTATTGATCAACACATAATATCTTAATTTACAAGAATTTTATCAGACAACCAATATATGAAAAGTAGAATACCTGTGCATTCAGCCAGTGCTGTAAGAGCAATAGAACTAGTTTTCATTCCCTCGATGTTACATATATGTTTGAGCCTGTTTTGGCAATGAATGAATAAATAAATTTATAAAAATTACCTAATTATAGAGATTTTTACAAATTCATCCTCAGAAATTAGCTACCAGAGTTGACACTAAGGATACATGTAAATGCAATCTTGCAAGAGAGAAGAAATAAAAAGTCATTTGGAGGAAAGCAATTTTGGATCCTACAACAAGTTTCTATTTTTATAGAAAGCTGATAAATTGTTTTTACATTAAGGGTTAAGGATTTAAAATCGAATGCACAAACATGAATGAGAGGAGATATCTTAAGAACCGTAACAAATACTCAGTTACCTGTTAACCACACGACTAACTGATGGATGAACGAATATATGAACCCTGCGAAAAGAACATTTACTTATCAACATGACAAGCTTGAAATATTTGAGAAATCGTATAGAAATACAATTCATGTAATAAGTCATTGCTCTTGGTGTATGCTTAGAACAATATCTATTCACTGACAGCACAACATTGTCATCAAACAGAAGGAAGTATATTGTGTGTCCACGCCAGCACAATGACTCTGCAAGAGGACATACTTTGCTATCTGACGCAATGGCCTCAAGACAGGTGCATAGAGATCATTACATATGCAAATTACCTGCAGGCAACCCACTTGGTTTGAGAACTGCAGAGAAAAAGTTTAAATATTCCAACTAAACCATGAGTGGTTGAAACTCACAGGTCTTGAAAGGGACGCTGTTTTACGCCCCTTTTTTGAGAATGCCTTTCCTGTTTCTCCTTTAGCAATATTTTCCTTCCCAGAGGTGGATTTCCTTTCAGCAGAAACCTACAAGAAATTAGAGATAACAGATGATAAAATGCACAGAATTAAAATTAATGAAGAATCAACATGTTATTTTGTTAAGACGCAAAAGGTTTAATTCTATGCTTTGCAAAACCTGAAACAATCTTTATGAGAAAAAACAGAGCTTAAGCATACTGGATAGATGCTTTGCACTTAGCTTTTGTAAGAAAAATAAGGTTAAAGTGACCAAGGCGCGCGCCCGGAACAAGAAAGGCGTGCAAGTATAAAATTTCTAAAATATATTTATAGTCTTATAGATATATAAGATATATATAATATAACTACTAAAAGCTTAAAGTTATAAAAATATCACAAGTCATAATGGTCCACAATAAAAAAAAGTTCATAATCCTAAATGAAAGACAATAATAATCCAAAAAAACATTCATCACACATGGAGATCCACAAGAACAGACTAGAAAATCATTCATCACTAAGGTAATCTAAGTTTTCATTCTCCTCAAGTATTTCCAATTCCCCCTTCCGTGCTTTCTCCATCTAAGTCATCATCATCACTTTCTTTATCTTCTAATTCTAAAGCCACTGATCTTGAAGATGATGGATTGTCTTGTTTCCTAGCCTTAGATTTCCTAGTGCTTCTAACTTCTCCAGCTCCACTTGCATTTTCCACATCACGCCATGTCAAGTCCTCATTCGGAAATACCAAGTCTTGATCACCCAACTTCTTCCCAACCAACCACTCATTGCCATCATCAATGCCATCCAAAGCTTTATATGGGACCTCTTTTTATTTTGTTTTTATCTTTTAATTAACAAAACACAGGTTTCAATTTTTTTAAAATTTTTTTATCACTTATAGCGCCTAATTTAAAAAAGCGTTGCGCCCGTGCGCCTGGAAAAAGGCACATCCGGATGCGCGCCTTTACAGGAAAGTAATCCCTGCGTTCCAATGAGGCGCAAAGCTGCGCCTCGCTGCGCCTAGGCGCGCACCAGGCGCGCCTTTTACCACTATGATTTGACTGATACATTCTAATAGCACAAAGACGACAAGCAAGGGAAGCAGAGTACATATCAATTTATAGATCACAAATAAGGCCTGAGGGTGGTATGGCTAGCAAAGTTTATAAACAGTAAGACATGATGAAAAGAAAAGCTTAGCCAAGCACCATCTTCATAATAACCTCCACGGCACCTTTGCCATCGCCGAGAGTTCCATCTATTTCATCAATGACCTGAAAAAAACAAATTCATTTGGTATGTAGTTCCAACCCAAGGGGACAAGAGTACAATAATTGGAGAAAACAACCTACCAAGCACTTGGGTCTCGAGTCAGCCATTACATTCATCTCAACCACATCAAGAATTTTATCTTCAATCGAAGCAGACGACCTATCATCACTGGCATTGACCTATGCAGATCCATATTCTTAGTTAAATAAATCAAAATAAGGATAGCCAACAGATAATTTGGGTGAGCAACTTGAACAAGCCAAGTCAAATGTAAGATAGAAATATGTGAAGGTTGCCGAAAGAATTAAATTCAGCCATATATGCAGATAAAGTTAAACGCCGTCACCATGAAAAATGTCCAGTATCATATCATCGTTATAAAATTACTCCTGTAGAATAAAGCACCATACGTAACATAATGGTGGAAATACATACATAACATTTACGAGACACATGCGCATGCTCTTACACAATTGAGAGTGGTTTTTATAATTGAGATTGAGAACTCATAAGTAAATAACAAACCTCCACAACACGGTACCCACAATGCTTAGCAGCTACATGCGCGAGCGTAGTCTTCCCAAGCCCAGGTGGACCACAAAGTAAAAGGATCTGCAATAATGTTAAACATTCAGTTGCTGAATAGCAAATTATTCCTATACATTATCTACTACAGAAGCAAAAATGGTTTATTGGAGTTGCAACTCCAAACTCTGACTAGGTAAACTGGAATGTGAGGGATTTGAAAAACCAGATGATTGTCAACTGTATGATAAATTGTAACTTGCAAAGACCTCAACAGAACTTATAATCAGGACACTGATCCAGGCAAGACAGAATTGTAAGACCACAAAAGATTCAAGGCTGCAATCGGCTGTAACTAGAGAATACAGGATTGAACTTTCTACCTTGCAGGCATACTAGATAATGGTTTAGTATTGACGAGATTGTGAGGGAAACTAATGAAAACCCATTCATTAGTTTTCAATATCCTCAACAAGTCCCCACATGTGAAGACGCTGATATATTGAGGCATGGACAGGCAAAACCCATATTGCCTCGTGTCAAAACCCTCCAGTGCATAACCATCTAATTGGAATGCATGATTGGGCTTATGATCTATTCTTGAAAATTAAGATCATTGACGACATAATTATGTCAACATAATTTGCAGATCCATCAACTCAGAGATTACTGCTGTATGTGAATATGGGAAGTGGCTGAAAACAATATAAATTAAACTAAACAACATATTTTAGAACTACAAGTATGTAGGGAGATATATATTGAGTACTCTGACCTTCTGCTCTGGTGGACCAGTATGCCGTGTCTTCTTGCTCCACATATATTTAATTCCTTTCAGATTGCTATTTACAAGATTTGAATTGTTAGCGTGCCTAAAATTTTTATTACTCCATCCATGACCTTGTTTCCTTCTTGTGAAAGTCAAATCAGCAGCATGACTTTGATTTTGACCACCAAAAGAATGACGTCTCAAAGCAGACAGAACATCATCTGATGTACTCCTTATTTCAGATCCAAAAACACAGGAATCCCACTGTTTCAACCATAAGAGAACCTGCAATAGGACATTCGTGTAGAAGTTCAGAAAAAAAATGTCAAAACAAACTGCAACCTCGCAACAAAAGTAATTTGGCACTTTATTTGTAGGGACTAAATATGTGTACCTCTCGGTTAGTAAGTTCATCGCTAAGGAGCTCAGAAAATGAACACGGAGCATATTTTTCAACCCAAAGCTTTTCATGCACTCTTTGTGTTTCAGTATGAATAACATCAGTTTTACTTTCAGAACTAGCTTGCAAGGCCTTGAGCATCAGAAAAATAATATATAAGAAACTTATAGTGACAACTATGAAGCCTCAGAGTTTCACACCTTGCTATCAAATATAGACTTACATCAAAAACCAAAAAGAATATACTCAACTTTTCATATCAATAATACAATAACTCAAAAACATTTGACCTGTGCTTTTAATTGTGAAGAGAAAATTCTCAAGCAACGTAATAGAATCTACTTCACCAAAAAGTTAAAAAAGTGTAAGAAGCATGTTTTCCAAAACTACATAGCATGGCTAAAGAGTAATGTTAAAGTTGGACCCTTAGCATGATTATACTTTTGGTCCTTGTGATTATCAAGGGACCAAATTGGGCCTTGGGGCTGTGGTATTCATTTGGTTGTCCATTTGGGCCAGATTGTATGTATCACTCTAGTTCCGTTGCTATTGACTAGCGTTGCGTGATCACTTTTTGCTAACTAGCATTGTGAGAATATCACTTGTTGAGTTGTTGTAGACTAACATTGAATAAAGCTCACTTGATGTCGATGGTTACATATGGCCCAGTTAAATAATATTGATATCAAAATGCAGAGGAATAAAGTTAACTATACTACATGGCCCGAAAAAGTCTTTAAGCCGACAAATAAAGGAATTAAAATTTCCTTAAACATCATAAAAGACATTGATGAGAAAGAATAGCAACATGGTTCTACATAATTAAACCAAAAATAACAAAAATTTGAACGTTAAATAATATAGTGGCATTCCAGATAGCACAGACGATCTTTGCCTTAAACATGGTGGAAAAGGGAGATTGATGAGAAAGAATCGCAATATGGTTTTTCATTATTAAACAAAAAAAAACTAACATTAATTGGGATGTTAAATAATATAGAGGTGTTTCAAATAGCAAAGACAATCTTTGTCGAATGAAGTTGAAATGGTAAAGATATGGCTAGAGGTGTCACTCACTTATCGCAAAAGAGCGGAAAAGTCATTACAACCTTGGAATTCAAGGTGCTGGACTGCTGGTTAAGAAATGAACTAACTTGTAACTAACTCGGAGACTAGGTTCAGAAATCATTAAGCACTTAACCTTCTCATCTAATGGTTTTGTTAGCAAATGAGAGTAGAGACATCAGAAAATGGTAATGTGGCAATTTGAATTTAATTAACTTGTTTAATTATCATTCTCAAACCCGCACGATTGGTTCAACTTACAAGTACCTAGAATTTAATGGGTGACATATAGTTTTTTTGCATCTGATATGCTCCTAACTTGTTGCATAAATGACTATTAGAACTCAATTTTCCCTATTACACAAGAAACGTTAATCCCTTCTGCTACTACCCATATTATCACGAATCAGCTCAACTTGGCCTGGATATATACAAACGGTGAAATGACTGAAATTTTAATCAATCTTTATCAATCTAACTATTAGAGTTTTCGATGATGTGTACCTTGGTGAAAGCCTCTGCCTCCATTTTCTGTAAAAGAACATTAACAGGATCCGCAATAAGGCCTACAAATGTTGCAAAAGTACAAGTTAACACAATTTTCCAAGTTGAGAAACAAAAACTAAAAAGCAAGATTAGTAAAGCACGAGCAAATGATCGTACAATTAGATCGGGATTTGAAGTCCAATCTCTTAGGTCTTTCTTCACTCTCCACTCTAGAAATCTTAGCATAAACCATATCACCTCCATTCGGCGCAGTCACCGGAAAGAAATCGCCATCAATCTTAGACGCATATCTGGACACTATAATCTCCTCCGCAACATCTATTTCTACTCTCTCCTCGTTAACAGCGTTCGCCTCCTGGGGCGGCGAGTACAGGAGCCAGTCCTCGTCAGCCGTGGGCCCCACATTGTCGACTTTACTTCTTTTCTCGCCAGATACGGGAAGATCTTCGCGATTCGGTGCATCTGGAGCACTGGATTGAGGACGTTTATGGCCAATAACTTGGGAATCGGACGGCGGAGATGGTGACTGAGGAGGAGATTGTCGATCTTCCTCGGGTTGACGGGGAGAAAAATCAGGCGACGGAATGTCGAAATGGTCTTCGTGGAAACCGGAGTTGGCTTCGAGCCATTCGAGCTCATCGGGCAGGGGAATGTCCATATCCATATCCATGGGTGGTGGATGTGTGGTTAGGTTATTGTATTTGCCGATAAAGTGAGACTGAGAGTAGCAGCGGCGGAGAGAGTTGTGAAAGATGGAGAAGCTTGGTGGAGAGTATTTTGGCGGGAAGAATGAAGGGCACCCCGCGGCAAAGTAACTCTCCTGACCTCTAATTCCATCATTGCCCTTTGGTTTTTATATTTGTGATAAATGTTTTCTTCTTTATTTTAATGTCTAGATTTGATTTTACTGTTCTATTAATTTTCACATTTTAAAAGAAATTAAATTTGCTTTTCAAAAGGCATTTGATAAAATTTTATAACACTAGTTGGAAATTAAAAATGGAAACTTATAAAAAGTAATCATGTTCAAGTCATCTGTAGTTCACTTAATCTATTTACATCTGCTTTTGATGGATCCAACTTAGACAAAGATATTTCAATATAGATCAGTCCAAGCCCGAGTCTATAAAAAAACTCGAATATATATTAATAATGTGTATTTTTAAAAATTAATATTTTGTTCAAAATATCTCAAAAACACTATTAGATTTTGTGTGTAGTCAATATTTCATATAAAAAAAGTGGTTGCGCTTTGAAGCTGTGATCCTAGAGGTCGCAGATTCGAGTTCACACTCGAACAAGATGAGATAAAATTTTTCTTTATTATTACTACAACGCAAAAAAAAAGTTTTAAAAAAATACAAGAAAAGTGGTTTGTTTTGTTACGTTTATAAAATGGTAATGTGACTTCCCTTGAGCTTTGTCAAATGTGGTGCTACTCAATTAGCAGCAACAATCTTATAATATATCTAATTATATTTTAAGAAATTAATATATTAATTAGTATTAATATATATGTATATTTAAAAATTAATGGTTATAGGATGGGGGTTAAGCTTGGAAATGAAGATTTATATTCAAATCCGGCTTGGTTTAAACCCCGTATATCATTAATATAAGTTGGGTTAAACCTCGACCAAACCATATTTTTGTCAGTATAATTGATTCTGGCTCTGAACCATCCCAACCTGCCTATTAAACACCTCTAATAAAAAGTAAAGCAAAAATTTTGTGAAATAATGTTTATATTTTACTAATAGAAAGGGTTTTCATAAAAATGTACCAGAATTAAAGTTTCTTTTTATCATAATATTTGACACATAACTTTCTTTGATCAAATAAGTTTCAAAATACCCAAATAATACGTTCCAAGCAAACTTTTCATCTCCCTTACTTTTCACCTTCTTAAACTATTCAAACACACTCAATGATGGTTAACGTTTCAAGTCCCATCGATTCCAAGAAATTACAGCTCGTAGCCTCTTTTCTGTTGTAATTTACCTTTTATTCAAATATGATTTCGATGATTTTGATGGATATATTGCATTTTTGTTGAATTATTTTGGTGTTTCATTTGATTTTTCTCTATTTTTAAATTTAATTTGATTTTTGATTTGAACCTCTGATTCGATTTAATTATCTGGATCAAGATATTATATTTTCAATTTTATTGGATAAAAAGTTGATTCTCTGATTTGATTCGGTTATCCCTGATTTATTTTCAGATTTAAATCTCTGTTGGATATAAAGAGGTTGCACATAAGGTGTTTGATGAATTGTTTGAGTGGTGGTGAGATTGTTGGATATAAAGTTGTTAGAGTTTTGCTTACAAGTTCATTATACTTTGATTTGATTCGTAACATTTTTGTTTGATTATAGCTTTTAAATTTATGTTTTGAATGATAACAATAAAAAATATTGATGTGGTTTTTCATATTTGATTTTGCATTTTTATTTTTTTCATATAATTTTGTTATAATTACTATAATGAAATAAAATTTTAAGTAAATAATGTAATTATATATAATTTTATTATTTAATTCTTTTAAATCCACACAAAAAATTTATAAAAAAATATTTACAGATCATGAATCGAACTTAAAAATAACCTTATAAACCAGACCCAGGCCTAAAATTTTAAAATGTAGGGCAAATTGAGTTTAGATTGGTACTTTTAATTAAAAATTCGACTAAACCCATTTCATACTACACAGATTTCGCCCATTATGAATTCTTGGCATATAAAATATCAAATAAATTTATTTTATGATTAGCAGTGGCTCCAACATTTATATAAAGACCAAGCTTAGCTCATCAAATTTGTGTTTAGGCTCGGGCTATACTCAATAAAAAAAATTGATATTCAAGCCCGACCCACGAGATCAGGCTAAGGTCAGACTTGATGGATAGCCGTCCACAACTAAGCCTAATTCAAACCTCACAATCATAAATTACAAAAAAAATATCCTCATATTATTAAAAAAAAGTTATAAATTCAATTTTATATGTATTAATGCCGAAATATAATTGTGGGGAAAATATTTTGTTCAGTGATTAAGACTGAAGCTATTATATTTAGAGGTATATTTTTAAAAAAATGCTGAAAATATAATAATTATTATATTATTAAATGAAATTAAATAGGAAAACCTGCAGTAAACAACAACTTTCTGATTAATCCTAATTAGATCGATTCTTGATCTCGAAATTCAAGAATTGGTGTAACAAATTCAGAAATTGACGTGCATTTTTGATTACATGTGTTTCCCACACGGTTATTATATTCTTTTTATAATATTTTTTTTGAGGAATTCTTTGTAAAATATTGGTTGTCTGATTTATTGTTGCAATCGGTACTTATCCAATGTTAACAACGATAAACTAGCTGTTACTCTGGAATAAAATTGACGACGGAAAATGGAAATAAAATTCCTACTTTTTTTTGGTACATATGCTCCAATGAATTTTAAATTGAGATTGAATCATAGTATGTCAGATATTAATTAATTTTCACGATTATGCAGTGCTGGAGATGGATAATTGAATATTTAAGAAAATTTTAGTTATAAAAATTATTTGGAGAGAACTAAATGTCATAAATAAAATAAAAAATTTTCATTACCTATAAAACGTTTTTACAAACATTTATTTATAGAGAAAAATGATTAAATATCAAACTCTCGTGGAGAAAAATATTTATATTTAAATATGTTTACTACTAAGTCGGTAAACTGGATAGGGTATTTCCAAGAAAAAAATTGTGCAAAACTCTAATTGTATAAAAAATAAAACTGGAGAAAAATTTCTAAAAGCTGGTCAAAATCAAAATAGAAGTTTCCAAAACGAAACTTGAATTTTCAAAAAGAAGCGCGTGACAGCAGCCACATTTTGAAACTTCTCTGCTAAGATTATACTCCCTCTAAAGATAATTTTATTTTTAAACAATTATCAATTTACACAGATTATAATGCACTTATTTTCACTTTTTTTTTAATTTTTACTCTGTTAATTTATTATAAAAATTAAAAAAATAAAGAATTATATTTAAAGATATAATAATATTTTTATTATTTTAATTAATAAAATATTGGTATGTGAGAAATTATTAAAAGTAATAGTTATTTAAAAAAGGAGAAAGTATTTATTTTTTGGAAATTTACACAAAGCATGTTTGGAATTGCTGTTGGAGCTGTTGTTACGATAAGTTCATCTTACAAACTTTTAATAAAATAATATATTTTAACATTAAATAAAAAATTTTAACTCTTAATACTAATTAATTAAAAACTGTTTAATATAAATTTTTAAAATTTTTAAGAATAACAGTAAAAAAAAATCTTAAAAATGGAGTTTTAAGAAAACATAAGCAATCAAAACTGGCCCATAACAATTTTCTGATTTTGCCCCATCATGTTGTTTTATTTACATCTCATTCATTAGAGCTTTGTCCTAATTATATTTAGATTTAATCCGAGTCACGTATTTAACTGTGTCAGATAAGTCTTTCAATAAAATTTTTTTTACATTTACTAAAATTTAAAATCAAAATCTTACTTCAATAATATTAAAACGCTTATCACTTAAATCAACGCCACTTTTTTTTTTCTCTTGTTTTACCAAAAAATAATAAATAACAAGCGCCACACACAAGAGGAAACACGTACACCCCAGAATCCAGCGATTCTCTCCTCTTTTCTTCTCCGATCTTATCGTCTATCATTTCTCTCTGATTATTGCTAGGGTTAGGGTTTTGCTGTTTGTTTTCTCGAATATACGCAGTTTATAGAAAAAAAACAGAGGAAGGATGGGACAACAGTCTCTGATCTACAGCTTCGTGGCTCGAGGTACGGTCATCCTTGCGGAGTACACGGAATTTAAAGGAAATTTCATCAGCATCGCTTCTCAGTGCCTTCAGAAACTACCTGCTTCAAACAATAAATTCACCTACAATTGCGATGGCCATACCTTCAATTACCTCGTTGAAAATGGCTTCAGTAAGAATCTTCATCGTTTTTTTAAAATTTTGGTATTTTTTTTCTGTATGTATCTGTTCATTGTTTTTGAATCGATTATAATTTATCATATTAACGTACGCGGAATTATTTATCATTTTAGTGTAATTTGTTGATTTTTGTTGCGATTTTTGTATTTGATCCCTGATTGTTTTGCAAACTAGTTGCTTATCCCTGGTTTGTTTCTAAAAATGGATTACCGACCCTTTCTAAATGCTGCTGCTGTGATCGAACCAAATTGCACTTTCTTGTTTTTGTTTGAGAAGCGATTTGTGCTTAGATATTAAGTTCTCTTGAGGGATTCACTGTTTCAATTTGCAACCGTTGTGTTGATTTTCACTTGCTTTCTGTAGAAGCAATCAACTTGTACTCGTGTCTTATCTGGAATATCTCTAATTAAGCAATTTATTACATGATTAGCAAATTTTTGGAAATTTTCTGAGATGGATTCTGCACGATTAATTAAATTCCTCTCAAGGTCAACATTTACCAAATATGAAGTTATGTTGCTTTTAAGGACTAATATTTGCTGCGTTGCACGTTCTGAAGGTATCTAGTGTTTTTAATTTTTAGTGACACACAGCATAGTTGTTTTGTTCGAATACCTCTCTTGTTCTCTCTGCTGAAGTTAGGCTTTTCTATTAATAATTAAACTGATTAGTCCTTCGATGAAATCTGTGAAGCTGTTTGTCCTCATTGCAGAACTTAGTGATCCTGCATTTACACTAGAGTTCATAATGATTCGCCTTGTTTTTTGTATTATCTGTTAGAAAGCTACATATGATTCTGCTTAAAAAATCTACTTATGAGATATGATATTAGTGGTGGGGTGGAAAAATGACGCTGACAACTACAAACGCCCATTTGTCAATGACATTGTAATTGAATGGCTTAGCCTATTCCGTGCACTTTTTATCGTTGCCATGACCACATTATGTACTGTATATTTCCAAATACAAGTTAGTGTTATCTTAAATTCTTTGCAAGAAAAAAATATCTCTTCTATTCTTTGGCCTATTGTAAATGCTAAATTTTCTTTGACAATATTTGTTTTTTTGTATATTGAATGCAAGAAGCATATATATATGCGTGTGTGTGTGTGTGTGTGTGTGCGCATGTTAGTTTCTTGATGCCCATAAGTTGTTCATGGGTGCTATCAGTTCTACTGTTTGTCTTTGATAACCAGTTCCGTATGTTATGTTAACTTATGTTATTCATGTTACTGGAATATAATTAAAGCCATTAGACCATTTTAATTTACTAAAGTTGACTACCTCTGGATTTCGAAATTTCTATTCGAATTTGATGAGTGATGATCTTGAAAATGTCTCTCTGATTTTTATATTCATCCTACTCCATTTTATCCTGTGGTGCAGCCTACTGTGTGGTTGCAGTTGAATCTGCTGGCAGACAAATTCCAATGGGCTTCCTAGAGCGTGTTAAGGAAGACTTTAACAATAGATATGGTGGAGGAAAAGCTTCAACTGCTCAGGCTAATGGCCTGAAGAGAGAGTTTGGGTATAGAATCACTTTTTTTCCCACGTCATTGATTCAATTCTTCTTCTGAATAAGGCTTTACTTGCAACTTTATTTTTTAGGCCCAAACTGAAGGAACACATGCAGTATTGTCTGGATCATCCTGAAGAAGTCAACAAACTTGCAAAAGTGAAGGCTCAGGTTTCTGAAGTTAAGGGTGTGATGATGGAAAATATCGAAAAGGTATGCAAAATCATATGGACTTTTATAATGTTGTGTCATTTTTAGGTGGACAACACCACGATATTGATTATACAGGCAGCAACCTTTGAAATTTGTTTTAACATCTGCTTTTACACAGGTTCTTGATCGTGGTGAAAAGATCGAGTTGTTGGTGGATAAAACTGATAATCTGCGCTCCCAGGTTAATAGATTTCTTTTACTACTTGTACTTCATTTTATATAATTTGTTCTCTGAAATACTTTTACTTTTGATGTTTGCAGGCCCAAGACTTCAGACAACAGGGAACTAAGATGAGAAGGAAGATGTGGATTCAGAATATGAAGATAAAGTTGATAGTTTTGGGTATTATCATTGCTTTGATTCTTATCATAGTGTTGTCTGTTTGTCACGGCTTCAACTGTTAATCTTTCGCACTGCTCTTGCTGCTAGCTGACTAGCTTTTTGCTAATTTCGCCTTCTGATAATCCATCTTACCGGCCGGCCTCTCTTGGTGTCGATTTAGGGAATAGGTTAATATGTTGAACTTCGCGAGATAGATACAAATATGTGAATAATTTTGTCTAAAATGTATTAGAGGTATATACTCGATGCCTGCAATTTAGATAATCCCTTCTAGACTGCTGCTAATGTATCTCTTTTGATCCAAATCTTCACTGTTCTCTCTCTTTACTCTGTAACTTGATGTGATTAGTTCTATAATCATATACACAGACTGTCAACTTTACTGTTACTTTTGAAACTCAAATATGTTCTTTCCAATTGAAACTTTCTCTTCTCTAAGTGCAGTTAAAAATTATTGATTAAATTCCTTGAAAACAGAAAAAAGGTTGAATTAAAGGTTCCACTATGAGATGATATCAAAATAATTGGGCCTAATTTATCTTTACCTCTATAGTTGTCCCTAAAAACCCCTCAGCTCCTTGAACTTATAAAAGTTTCACATAGCCCCCACTGAACTTGTTAAAGTGGACCTTATAGCCCCTTGAACTTATTAAAAGTGAACCTCGTAGCCCTTTGAACTTGTTAAAAGTGAACCTCATAGCCTCTTAACATGTTAAGTACTATTTTTCTAGAGATTGTTTCGTCAAAGATTGAATCGAAGATGAATTTACCGAAATAAAGCTGGGCATGTTAGCATCAAGGGGCTTTGAGGTTCATATTTACTAAGTTAAAGGGACTATAAGTCCTTTTAACAAGTTCAGGGGGTTATGCGAAACTTTTATAAGTTCAGGGGGCTAAGCTGTTTTTAGGGACCGGATATATTTATTTATATGATAAAGGAATCTAATAAAATTAAATTGCCTGTATGTACCATCGAATAATGCTTTTGTTTTGTCGGTGGAATGCATCATTATCTGGTAGGATGTTACCTGATAGCTGAAAGTGAAAGGTAAGTAACAAGCTTTAAATGGGTGGGCATTAAAACAAACAACAAGAGGATGATACGATTCTAGTTGTCTCTCTATTTTGAGATAAGTAAATTTGTTTGTAGTAAATTAAGTTGGCTACCATGTTAGATTGTAACTGGAACACATTTGTTAGGAATTCCAATCATTGAACCCCTAGTTTTCGGCCAGACCAAATCAAAGAACCTTACTACAAAAGTTGCAAAATTCACAGGAATTTAAATTGACTAGAGGTATACAAAAAGGAGAGCTTCTCTTAATTGATACAAGAAAGATACAATATGCAATTCCTTTCAAATGATCATTTGACTCAGGAACCTCACTATTATTTATCAACTCTTATATGGTATAAAATTATGGGTCAACAAGCTAATTGATCTCTATAAGGAGAAATCTCTTCAAAAATAGGAAGCCTCTTTGATCTATATGGATTCCATTGACTCATAAGCTGGTCAAGCCCTTCAACAAAGGCGTCTTCTAGACCAGACGGTTTCTTAACTGTAACTGAGGATTGACATGCCGCTAAATCTCGAAAGAGCTCATTAGCTCTGTTTATGGTTTTGGGGTCATCCGATCCTAAAATTTTACCATGAAATATATCATCAAGGACTAATTGAGCATCTAAGTATCGAGTTTGCTTGACAAGGCACAAGCACAAGTTGCACGCTTTGTTAGCATCAGGATCTATTGACTGTGCTTTCCGGTATACAACCTCTGCTGTCAAGTAGCTTCCTTGTTGCATATATGCCCATCCCAAATTTCCCTAGCGAAACCAAATCAACTTACAATAAGCCACAAATAAAGAACAATATAATAAAGCATAAAATATAATAGGCTTGATGCATCTCCACACTCCAGGTACATAAGATTGTTCCAGAAACCTACTGCCCCTTAAGCTTACAAAATGTCTCCGAAAGTGCACCACTTTGCTCCTCGAACACCACATGTCAGCTTTTGATTGGTCTAAATTTTCAAAGATGTCATAATTCTGATTTTATCTCTCCAATAAGAAGCTGACACGTGGCAATCAAGGAGCAAAGTGGTGCACTTTTTGAAAGTTGAGGGGCCATGGGTCACTTTGAAAGTTCAGGTCCCTAGAGATGCATTAGGCCAATATAACCAACAACCTAAAAAATAAACGGGTTTTGATATAAAGAAGATGTTAAAGTACCAGTATCCGAGACGTTTCTTGCTTCACAGTGACCTGGAATTTTCGCCCATGAGAACGTGCTGTCTTTGTAGGTTTCCCGTTAAAAGCCTCTCCTTCGTATATCATCCGAAGCTTCTGCTTTAGTAACTCTATCTGCTCCTCAATTCTCCCACATTTCTACCAAAATTTAGTCACAAAAATCATAATTATTACCAGATGAGTTGCATGTAATTTCTAGTCAAATAATTTATTAGTCATTCTAAATGTATACCTTGTACAGGTCAATGAGGACATTATCTAATGATTCTTGCGCTTGCTTGGAACATTTATGCCTGAATGATTGTATAGCTTCAATTGCTTCCTCTGCTCTATCCTGTTGTTTCATAACTACTGCCATGTCTTTAAGGGCACTGTCCACTCTATCTCCAGCATTTATAGCCTTCCAAAACAATACTATGGCCGCTTCTGGATCCTTTTGAACTAGCTGCATTTTTATATAGAACACATAAATTAATATGACACGAGTAAATTACAAGGAAAACCCAAACAATTCAAAACAGGTCTCAAATTCTACCAACTGATGCTGTAAGTAAGCATTAGGGGAAGCCAGAACCAAACGTACAAAGTATCTTGGAAGCCTTAAAAATACTGAACTTGCACAAATTATTGCAAAGTATGCATAATACCATGAGCATTAATGGTCCAAAATGACCCAAAAAATTTTGGGTCAATGAATTTGTCCTTAACGTAAAAAATCATTCAATTTGGACCCTCAGTACTTAGTAAGCCATCTAAATCAAGTATTTAATAACTTCTCACATTCCTTGGGGATAAATTTGCATACTTAGGGATAGTTTGATATTATTTTTTAAGCTACTATCAAAATAAGTTACCCTCACAATCATTTAATGGAACTACATATTTTGGATTTGATTCTTTGAATACATATTTTGGCTTTGATTCTTTGAATCACACATTTTGATCCTTCACACTAATTAATTAGGAACTTTTTAATTCATTTTTTTGCAAAATAAAACTGTTGCTTCTGTGATAGCTTGAAAATGAAACTTCAAAAAGGATGTGAAAAAAAGTTTAGCCGAAGTGACCCTTCATCACATAGGGGTCAAATTTGGTCTCAATAAAACGCCCTTTAATATATCATAATGGTTTATATAGGTACATAAAGTATTTATCAGTGCCTTAGAAATTTATTTGTTCGCAAAAGGTTTCACAATAATTGCTATAAAATTGTTTGCTAGCAATAAAAAACGTGGAATTCCAGAAACAGAATAAGTTAAGCAACCCGCCAAAATAGAATAAACAGGGGACGACCGAGTACCAACCATATTTCCTATTTTTCATTTCATAAATTAAATTAGGAGATTAGTATTTTTTCTCGAATCATCTTTCCTATATTTCATTGCCTATATTACATTTCCTTATAAATAATAATATTATATTATTATTATATTAATAATTTTACCTCTAATAAAATAATTAAAAAAATAAAAAATAAAAATAAATAACCCTACGTTAGGGATATAGGGTATAAGGAATGGTTCCCTATATTCATTTCTTATTTTAAGGATTTCCCTGGAATAAGAAATGATTTAATTTGATTTCTTTCCCGTAAATGATTAATGGCGAAATCAAAATGGAAATTACGATATCTTTTCCTTAATATGTAAATTATGTATAAAACCTGACTTTAACTATAGATAGTAAATAAACTAGTTCCAACGCGCCTACTGTTTGTTTCCCGAGAGAATAAATTTTCGCGGAAAAAAAATGCAGTAATTGCTTTCCATAATTAGAAAGAAGGAATGGATCAAAAGCTCCATCAGAAATTACAGGTAACCTAATCCATCACGATCAAACAATAAACAAATTGAGCTAAATAACGATCCAAACACAGATAAATGAATAACATTACGCCACCAAATAAGCATACCTAAACCTAGATTAATGAACAATGAAGGCTAATTGACAGAAGAAACGGAGAAATCGATGATAAGTACATACCTGAACATGCTTAGCTCTAACATAAGGGCTATCACCAGGGGGGAGCTTATGAAGAACATGATACGAAGGATCTTGATGATTATGCATCTGTTGTTGATTTCTCAGTGAAGATTTAAAGGAAGCAGGAATTTATTGAATCGATGCTTAAAGTAGAGAGAAGTGAAATGGAGATTATTGAAGACGATTTGAAAGCATAAATCCAGATATAGTTGTTGAGAGGATGAATATAGACTTGAAAGCGTCTAGGTTCGAGATTTCTTTATTTGGGTATATGGGGATTATGCCACCTGTCGTTTGTTTATTTTGTAAAAGGAGGGGTCAGGCCATACCTCCTGTTTCTTCGTTGGGATTTTAAATGCCTGCTGCCTGTTGTTTCACCTTGCTTTCTGGATAAGTTTCCTTTTTCCAAAAGGAAATAAAACTAAAAAAATTAAATTATTTTTTTTTACTTTGCAACACAACCTTCAACTTATAAGTAGCAGTACTAAACTGAATTTATTTCAGTATAAATTTATATGTATGCAGTATTGAATTGAACTGAAGTTGAAAAGAAAATGGCCTAAATATGAATGCATACAACTGTTTCAAACAAAGAGGACCATATAATGTATGGAAGTTGCTATTGTCTAGAGTTTAAGCCAAAGAAAAGTAAGGAGTTTGTAGAAAACACGATATTAAGGAGCTAGCTGAAAACGGAGTTAGAATTGGGGAACAAAAATACAAGGAAAAGTGCTAAAATAAAACATACTACAAGATATTGTCTTATGTTTAAAATTGAATTGTACTTGAAATTAGGGGAAGCATTTATTCATTTCGGTATTCGGTTCATATACTTTAAATTTTTTGTTCCATTCTCGTACCTAAATAAAAAAATGAATAAATTGAAAACCAAACCCAATAGTCATATATAAATTATGTTTTACAATATATTACACTTGATAAATGTTTACTTATCTTGAAAATAATATATGTTGATTTTTAGCCACATTACATTTCAAAATCATTGTAATGATGATAATTCAGTGTTAAACTGAACTGAAATAATTTTATGCTTGACCGAACTTAAATAAATTAGGTTCAAATAATTTGCTTGTTTGGTTTTTAGTTCGGTCTCCACCTACTTGAAATAGAGAGTGTTTCAACTTTTATAGTCGCTTATGGCAACTAACAATAAGTAATTGAAAACCGTTTCCAACTGCTTTAAAATAGGTCGCAAATTTTTCTGAGAGCTTCTTATGGATGAGGTATCTTCACTGTCAAATGTGTGATATGATCTCTACGTTTCACCAAAACAAAAATTAATGATTAATAAATATACATAGGTATGTATGTAGTGTAAAATTTAAATAATTTTAAGCGATTAACTAAGTTTAAATATAAAATACTTTGATTAATGAAGTAAAACATAATTTTAAGTTTGAAACTCGGTTTGATCATGTAAAAAATTTAATTAATATGTTCGGCTAAGGCTCGATTCAACACAGTTCAACTAAGCTCGATTTAAAACAAAGCTCGAGATAGGCTCAAGCTCTGCTCAGGCTCGGTTTAACCAAGTTCGAGCTTGGCTCGAGTTCTGTTATGCCCAAAGTGTACCTACCAAGTATACTAGGGTCTATATTTGTGTATAGTGGCAAGAACAAGTGTCGTATCCACAAGGAGCATGTAAAGTGCCGAGAGTTCTCCCTGGTAAATAGGCTAAACAGTTTTCTTTGATTTTGGATGAAGTTCTTGTAAACATAAATCTTAAAGAGCATAAAGTAAGATAATGAAATTAACAATATTAAAGGGTCCAGGCTTGTCTACTCGGCTAAACAGTCATAGAGTTCTCCCAACAGCAAACATAACATGCTTAATCAATAAGAAATATAAAGATCTCCTAAGTATCTCAACCAAAGTAGTCTAATTATTCCCTTCGGCCATCTTAGACACTAAAGTTATTCAACCTAAATCTCTTTTTAGACTCAATAGGCAAATAACAATGCATTAAGAGTAGCTGAGCATTTAGATAAAATCTAAAACCTTAGGCATATAGTCAATCTCCTTTCGGACTCATGAACCATACGTGTGTTCTTGGGTCAATTACAAAAGTCCCTTGCGGACTTATACATGTAACTATATATGAGTTGAATCCAAGACTCATAAGAAATAAGCATGCAAACACAGCAAGATTTATAAAGCTTAAGGAGTTAAATACATTACATTGCTACTGAAGAGATCTCCTTCGACTGTCTGCCTAAGCAGACTCACCAGGAGGAGGACTACTCACTCATGCTTTTGAAGAAAATAATTGCTATTAAATGGAAAGAAATTACAACAAGTTTTTTGGGTAGCAAAAGCTTACTCTCCAATGAAGAAGATACCATTTTCATAGGCACCAATCCTCCAAAGAGAGAAAAAATTAACCCAATGAAATATTACACTATAATTCAAAATATCTAGATATTTATTTAATAAACTACTAAACTAATCTCCACTTGCACAAAAGCTTCTAGAAAGGGGCAAAAACGGAAATGAGCAAACTAGTCAAAATTTACTTTTTCTGCTTTTTTTTTCTTCTCTCTCTCTAATGATAGTCAAATCAGTCACCACCCACCATGCTGCTACAGTAATTGCCATCATTAGCTAGATTTTGTAGCTAGTTTTCGTCCTATTGACAGCAACATGATGGGGATCTCCTTCTTTAGCAAAAACTATAATTCTGTGGAGATCTCTATAGGAAATTGATTCTTTTTCTACAAATTGTTAGTCTAAAATGCATGATTTGATAGCATAATTTCAACGCATCAAATATCTCCACACTCAAATAATTGCTTGTCCCCAAGCAATTCATTCCATGTTAAGAAAGAGCACCTCTTAATTAATAACCACAGAAAGAGTAAAGACTTTGGAAAAATAATTACGCACGAGCAAGATCAAAAGAGAACTTTAGAACAGAGAAAAACTATCAACATATCATCCTAACAATAAGTCATGCAACTTAAAAGAATTTAAACTTCTTACTTCAATCAAGTATATCAAATCAGAATATCTCACTAGGAGTTCTCTCAATGTGTTTGAGTGTTCTGAGTTGTGGAGTTCTCCGGTCTTCACCCTCATTCAACAAGATCTTGTTGATTTAGACCATAACCTTGCTACTCGGTCAAGTCCCTATGACATAATTGTTGAAAAACATGCACTATCATAAAGGTCTTTGTGTGTTGTAACTTGGTTAGGGTTAGGGTGTTGTTGTAAAAAGGGATTTTGTGTGTGTAGAGGTCTTCTAATAGACAATGGATCCCAACAACTTTTTCTTCTGATTAGAGATCTTCTCCTTCAATGGGGTTCTTCTTATTGTGGGAGATTTTTTAGCTATTATAGTGCCCAAGCAATTATTCCTACAGCACAAGAACTTTACACAACAAGTAATAAATTTTTTTTGAATAAAATAATTGCAAGGAAATTTCAAACTTTGCTTCCAACGGCCCTCCGTCTTCAAGAGTTCTCCTTAATGTGATGAGATCTTCTTCCTATTATCACTTGGTTGCTTCTTTGTATGATAATGTCAGGGTAGTATTTTGGCTAGAGTGTAAACCTAAGTGCCTTAATCATTTAGTGCAACAATTCAACAGTGATCTCAACAAGACTAACACACAATCATACAAAGCATTGCATGTATCTCCCATAGCAAGTTACAACTAAATAACAATTTGCTCACTCAGAAGAACTTCAAAGCATGTAGATTTGCAATGAATTAAAGTGTATCAAAGTTCTTTCCAATTTGGGGTTCACATTTTGATTTAATTTACTAAGTTGAAGTAAAAATTAAAAATTCTTAAACTTTCAGTATGCCAAAAATTCTTGCTAACTTATTATGCCAAATTCTTCTAAGTTCTAAGATTCATTCTTCTGTTCTTATTCATGCATAACAAATTTCCAAGGTTTTCATACTTCCTAGAGTTGCTAACAATAGGTTCTCCAATCAAAACATGAAACAAATTACTTGTAAACGTCAATCATTTAAGTATGAGATATTCAAAAATGAAAATTTTTGCCACTTTTTCACAACCTCAAACTATTATGTATGCAATGTAATCAATAAACGCATAAGCACAAAATCTCCACATATGAACAAGCTGCAATTCTTAATCTCCTCCACACACTCAAAACTTGCTTTGTCCCCAAAGAGATACGAATTCAACACAGGTGGGGAAAAGATTAAGACCTTCATAAATTACTAAAGATAGAGAAGCTGAAACGTGTACCATTCACCGCGGTCAAAGAGAGAGAGCACACCATCTTAGAGCACCGTTTTTTCGGAGGAGATCTCCTCCTCCTCTTCTTCCTCATAATCATCTATTTCCTTCATGATATCATCCCCTTCCGCATCAGAACTCCCATCCTTTCTAGAGATGGCAGTGGTGAGTTCTTCAAGAGTTGCCTTACTTTTCTTTTTCGCACTACTAGAGATCTCTTCCTCAGCCACCAATGGATCGACATTAGCCTTTTATATAACTCATTCACCTTTCCCTTTAGCATCTCAATCTTTGCTACATTTTGATTGAGGACCTCTTTAATCTTATGGAACATCACACACATATCCCCCACATATATGCTAGCAATAGCATCATATTGACGAAGCCTGTCTTGGTCAGTCACGGGGAGGTCTTCATTTACTATAGAGATCTTTCTCTTTCCAGAGGTTCTTTTTACAGCAGGAGGCAGAGCATGTGGAGCATTCAAAGTACCTTTCTTTCTCAGGCTTTATCTGGTAAAGGTCTCTGGATGTGCACTTTCATCCTCCAAGACCCGCTATCCAGAGATCTTGTGCTGCTTGCATATTCCCATTTGGTTCATTGAGTTGAAATTAATCAAAGAGAACTTGCTATCGATGGTGATACCTTCTGTTGTGAGCTCTGTGAAGAGATGTTGAGCTATCCTCGTGACAACGATTCTGCACACAATCTTTCCAGAAACCTTGGCCAAGGTTTTGAAAGTGCTCGAAATGTACTTAGCAAAATCATATCCCATATTGATTCTCTTCTTAGTAACAAGGCACCAAAGGATAAAGATATCATTGGAGGGTGTGGTTGAAGTGTTACCTCACCCAAAGAGAGCTCCAGAAATGCATTTGTGAATTATGCGATGTTCAAACTTCTTCAAAGCTTTGGAAGAGCTGTGGTGAGGTGGTTTTGAGATCTCCAACTAGTTTGCTTCTCCATTATACTCAGGGGGAGGTGTAAAGATTGCATCATCGAGAACTCCATCCAAAACATTATCCTTTATAACTGCTCTCAAACAGACATTGAACTCATACAAGGACATGAATTTTTGTCTTCTCGACAGTTTGAAGTTGATCTTTCTAGAATCAGTGAGCTTGCTATAGAGGCGTCTACAAAGAAAGTGGTAAGGAACTCCTAAGTGAGTTCTTTGTAGGCTGGATCAAAAGTGGTGGAAAAACTTAGGAGTCCTCCATCGGTGAGCAGTTTAGAAACCTTCCTATCAAGGTTGAGATGGATCATTACAGGCCAATCAAAGCATTGAGAAGGGACAAATAGGATTTTCTAGATGATTTCTAGCCTCTTCTTTTCAGTTTCTCCGGTGAAAGGGGTGATTCATCGGAGTTATTTCTCGGCGGCGCACTCACTTCCCGATTGAGAGCTTGGAGCAAAGTGGAAAGTGAGGACGAGTTGGGTGCTCTGGCTTTGAGGATTTGGAGGTTAAAGGGCTGGGATAGGAACAATATCCACTGGAGTTTCAGTGTTTATTGGAGGATTGGCGGCGGAGGAGGAGGTCTCGGTTTATGGTGGTGGGATGATTTTCTTTCTCGCCATCACTGTAGGTTCAAGTGTTAGCACAAGGAAAATAGAAGAAGAAATCAAAGTGAATAGATGCAGTGAAGAGAGAAAATTTATGAGGCTTAAAAATTACTAAGTGTGTGCTTAAATAGGAAAATGTGAGACTTTTGAGTTTGCGTTTCATTCGTTCAAACAACTAGGGCTAGCAAAAATAAACAAATATGGGCGGTTGAAAGCAAAATTAAAATCCCAAATAAATTTGAATTTAAAAAATAACCACCCCATTGCACCGTTAAAAGAAGGACAAAATTATATAAAAGAGTAAGGAATTAAATAAGAAAAAGAAAAAAATAGAGGTTGAGTGTGATGAGGGAAATCAATCACATCATTAATGAGTGGTTGGCAACTGCTACACGCCTGCAAATTTCCATGCTTAGCATGATTTTCGATAAAGTAGGAGAGAAGTTAATAAGTGATAAAATTTGAACAGCCATGCACGCGAGCTAAATAAAGGATACGTAAGAGTTCTCCATCAAGTTAGCCTCTCTATATGTATAAGGAGGCCTCTATGAAGGGTCCTCCATAAAATTTGATTCACTTAGTGCATGAAGCGGGCACCAGTGTTGAGATGTTGTCAGTGGGTGTTAAAGAGGAAGAAGGTCTCCTCCTTTGTGCAGAGTACTCTGATGATCCATAAGATTTTACCCTCCCCATCTTAGCTCTAAAAGTTTCGCATTTTTGGTTGGTCAGTTCAGCATGATCAGGGCAGAAGAGCTTCTCAATGGTGTAAGGACCAATCCATAGTGCCTTAGTCTGTTCTGTAGAGGTCTCCATGTTGTAATTAAGCAAGAGTACTTGCTCTCATAGATGAAATGTCTTTGTCGTGGAGTTCTCTTCTTGATATTCCTGAAGTTATCTTGAATTGGACAAGGGTTTAGGTGCTCCGAGATTTTCATGAGGCTCTTTTCGTGGATTGAGTTCTCCTAAATCTTGGTTTTCTTTAGTGGCTTCTTTTTCCTTCTTGTTGGTCTTGTACTTCTCCTTCCATTGTTTTTCTTGGAGTTCCTGTAAAAAGTAGGGGTTTAGGTTTACATCAGCAGCTTCAACAACATTGCAGTGGTTTTCTATGGGAAGAGTTCTTTCATTGCCATTCATTTTAAATGTGACTGTGTCATCATGAATCCTAAACACAAGTCCTCTTGCATGAACATCTATAAGAGCTCTACCTGTAGCTAAAAATGGTCTTCCTAAGATAATAGGTGTATGCATGTCCTTGTCCATATCTATGATTAGAAAGTCAACAGGTAAAATAAATTTTCCTATCTTCACTAAGACATCTTCCACTATTCCTCTGGGGTGCCTTATAGTTTTATCTGCTAGTTAGATAACTACTCTAGTGGGCTGAGGTTCTCCTAATCCAAATTTAGCATACATGAAATAGGGCATCAGGTTTATGCTAGCTCCAAGATCACATAATGCATTATCAATGAAGGGGACTTCAAATTGAGCAAGGAATCGAAAAAATTCCTAGGTCTTTAAGTTTTATAGGAAGAGCTCTCTTGCTTTGCAAGATAGAAGAGCAATCCTGATTTAGTTGGATCATAGATAAGCTCTCTAACTTGGCTTTGTTTGTCTACAACTCTTTCAAGAATTTCACATACAAAGGCATTTGAGCAAGAGCTTCTGCAAAAGGGATATTAATGTGCAGTTTTCTAAATATATCAAGAAACTTATCAAACTGCTTAGCTATGTTTTTGTCCTTTGCTCTTTGCGGATAAGGGATCTTTTGTAGATGTGACAAGATGATTTCCTTATCTAGTGTAGAGTGCTCTTTATCGCTCTTAGAATTCTCAGTTCTTATTCCTGATAGGCTCTCCTTAGATTGATTCTCGATGGAGATCTCCTTAGCTTTCTCCTTAAGGGTCTTCTTCTTTTTAGCAATTGTACCTGCATTATTATTGACATAGAAAAATATTTGGGTTAGCAGAATCATTCACTTTACCATTTCAAATGGATATGGCATTGCACTCTTCTTTGGGGTTCTTTTCAGTATTTCTTGGAAGAGTTCCTTTATTAGGTGGGGCTATAATTTGAGAAAGCTCATGAATCTGGGTTTTCAAGCTTTTCAATTCACCTGGTTTTGCTTTATATACTGGTTCAACATATCTTTTATCTCTTCTACTTCAAATTTCCTTGAGGGTTGTGAAGGACCTGCTTGCTGATTCCCTTGGTTGTGCTGAGGTTGTTGAAATTTTTGAGGTTATTGAAATTGATTCTGGGCTTGAGGAGGTCTCCATGCAAAATTTGGATGAGATCTCCATCCAGGATTGTAGGTGTTAGAAAAAGGGTTTGCTCCTCTGTGATTTCCTTGTAAGAAGTTACATTGCTCATCAGTGAGAGTCATATTACAGTCAATACTTCTGTGATTACCTTCATAAAAATTACAACAACTTGGTGAAGGACTTGTTATGGCGAACGAATTTTTTCTTGTTGAAATGTTGTAAGAGAGCATCAACTTATTAGAGAGCTCTGCAACAGCTTGAGAATCAAAGCTTCTGTGGGGTTCTTCTTGGAAAGAGTGCCATTTGGAACTTGTATTAACCAATCTTTCAATTGTTGGTCCCTTTGAGGGTCTAAATAAGGTCAGATAGGGTGAATGACCCTTTTTCACGGAATTAACAAACTTTAAAAAATGTTTGTGTAACGTGTTTGATTATATTCCAGATGTAGTGGATCTGAATGATGTAGATATAAAATATGATGCAAATAAGTAAGGAGTTAGAAAATCAAACACAAGAATTTTATCCTGGTTCGGCCCCACCTACTCCAGTCCCCGGAGTTTCCTTCTTCCGAGCTTTTCCACTAGTGGATTCCTTTACAACTGGCAGGAATCAAGCCTTACAATTTGTCTCCAGATGGTACCCCCTTTTGGATGTAGGATATACCACTAGAAGCACCAACTCCTAGCTGAGTCCTTTTGTCTTTAGCAGGATGTACCACTTAGATTTCTCCCCAAACCTAAGCTGAGTCCTACAGGGAGATCCCACTCAGAGCACCAACTTTAAGCTATATCCCAACCTCACTACTCACCCAAGTAAGAGATCTTTTACACTTTGGTTTTCTCAAAGGTTTTGGTTTTTAGACTTCCTCAAGTTTATAACTTTGCTTGGGAATCCTTACAAATAAATTTTGAATTGTTTGGTTCTTAGAGGGATTAAGTAACTGATTGTTTTCAGCGAGTTCTCTTATGTATGCTTTCTTGAAATCAACCAACACCTTCTCAACTTGTGAAGCTTCCCTTTTATAGGCTTCTATCATAAATGTAGTCGTTGTGGGTTGTTGAACTTAAAGTAAATCTTCACCGTTGATAAGGTAATATATGGAGCTTCTGAAACCGTTAATCAATCCGTTAGACATAGATTTTAACCCATTTGAATCCTTGGGATTGAGGCTAAAAAGTTGTCAGTGATCGTTTTCCTTGTATTTTAGTGATTCACCAACTTTTACGCCATTAGTCTGGAATATGTCTGCCATTCTTATTGGTCTATGTGGAAAAGGTTATTCCCTTTTTCTCTTTCCTGTGTCAGCCCTTATGTCCTTTTCTGAAAAGTATGCTAGCTTTCTTTTATCTTGCATATGGGGAAAGGATCTTTGACTTGGAGACCAAAAAGATGGAGGGAAAAGTTATTTTAGTGATTCAAAACTTTTCCCTTTTGTCTTTATCACTGTGTCTTCCAAATAACTTTATCTCTTGATATCCGGATGCTATTCAATCAGTCTTCCTTTGGATGCTATTGAATAAGGAGTTAGCAGTTTATTTCCTTTCCAAACTCTAACGGACGCTTTTCTTTCATGCTTAGGTAATTATCTTCACTTTAATAACTATCTTGGACTTTGGATGTTTTGGTTATATGTCCGGATACAATTATTTTGAACTTAAGTGTCTTTGTTCACTTGTCCGAATATAGTGACTTAGGTCTTTTTGTACTTAGGTGCTTTGTTTACTCCAAATCTGATCCAGATTATTTGTTGTTTCGGATCATTGTTTCCAACATCGATATTTTCAAAGATTTCTTCAGGGGCATAATCTTCGATATCTCTATTGGCAATGGATTTGATTTGCATTTTGTGAGCATTCACAAAACCATTATAGAAGTGCTGAACTTGAAGCCATACAGGAATTCAATGGCTTGGGACTTTTCTGAGCATCTCCTTGAATCTTTCCCAACATTCAGAAAGTGACTCATTGGGAAACTGTGCAAATCGGGTGATCTCATTCCTGAGACGGAGAGCTTGTCTAGGAGGGAAGTACTTGTTGGGGAAAGCATTGGCCATATCACTCCATGTTGTAATAGACCCTAGTTGCAAGGTCTTCCACCAGATTTTCGCTTTATCTCGTAGGGAGAATGGGAAGAGCTTTAATTGAATGATATCATCGGAGACACCTCTGTTGGTTCTGAAGGTATTACACATGTTGACAAAATCATGAATATGTGCGTTGGGGTCCTCTGTAGCTAATCCTCCAAATTGAACAGTTGCTTGGGGCATGTGAATCATCGAGGGCTTCACCTCGAACATATTGTCTCCCTCCTGAGGTATCACTATGCATGATGAGTGTCCCTCAGTGTTGGGATGCAAGTACGTACGAAGAGTTCTCCTCCTTAGTAGATTGACTTCATCCTCTTTATCTCCATTATGGTTATGATTTTGGTCTTCATTATGTTCAGGTCTATGAGGTTCTTGCACCTCATCACCCCCATTAGGGTTAGGAGGTCTGTTTCTTTCCATTGCTTGCCTTGCGCGAGCTCTTCTTGCTGCCCCGCTAAGTCTTCGACAAGTTCTTTTGATTTCTAGATTGAGAAGAACAGCAGGGGGTAGACCAGCTCTTCTTCGCATGCAAAGAGTTCTCCTTGAAATGGCCTGTAACCTGAAACACACAATAGACAAAAGAGACGTGAAAAGCACCTGTTTATAGTTAAAATTCTAAGGCTTTTTCTAGCGTCGCTCCCCGGCAATGGCACCAAAAACTTATTGTGCCCAAAGTGTACCTAGCAAGTATACTAGGGTCTATATTGTGTACAGTGGAAAGAACAACTGTCGTATCCATAAGGAGGGTGTAAAGTGCCTAGAGTTCTCCCTGGTAAACGGGCTAAAAAGTTTTTTGTGATTTGGATGAAGTTCTTGTAAATATAAATCTTAAAGAGCATAAAGATAATGAAATTAACAATATTAAAGGGTCCGGGCTTGTCTACTCGGCTAAACAGTCATAGAGTTCTCCCAATAGCAAACATAACATGCATAATCAATAAGCAATATAAAGATCTCCTAAGTATCTCAACCAAGGTAGTATAAGCATTCCCTTTGGCCACCTTAGACACTAAAGTTATTCAACCTAAATCTTTTTTCAGACTTAATAGGCAAATAAAAATGCATTATGTGTAGTTGAGCATTTAGATAAAATCTAAAACCTTAGGCATATAGTCAATCTCCTTTCGAACTCATGAACCATACGTGTGTGCTTGGGTCAATTACAAAAGTCCCTTGCGGACTTATACATGTAACTATATATGAGTTGGATCCAAGACTCATAAGAAATAAGCATGCAAACATGGCAAGATTTATAAAGCTTAAGGAGTTAAATACATTACATCGCTACTGAAGAGATCTCCTTCGACTGTCTGTCTAAGCAGACTCACCAGGAGGAGGACTACTCACTCATGCTTTTGAAGAAAATAATTACCATTAAAAGGGAAAGAAATTACAACAAATTTTTTGGGTAGCAAAAGCTTACTCCCCAATGAAGAAGATGCCATTTTTATAAGCACCAATCCTCCAAAGAGAGAGTAAACTAACCCAATAAAATATTAAACTATAATCCAAAATATTTAGATACTTATCTAATAAACTACTAAACTAATCCCCCCATAAAAGCTTCTAGAAATGGGAAAAAATGGAAATAAGCAAACTAGTCAAAATCTACTTTTTTTTTTCTACTTTATTTTCTTCTCTCTTTGACACCCACCATGCTGCTACAGTAATTGTCATCATTAGCTAGATTTTTTAGCTGATTTTCGTCCTTTTGACAGCAACATGATGGAAATCTCCTTCTTTAGCAAAAACCTGTAAATCTGTGGAGTTCTCTATAGAAATTGATTCTTTTTCAACAAATTGTTAGTCTAAAATGCATGATTTGGATAGCATAATTTCAACGCATCAAGTTCATTAAAAATTTAACGAATAGAACTTGAACAGTCAATGTTTGAGCTCGGCTCGGTTCGTTTACAACCCTAACTATATAGATCAAATCAAATTAAACCAAAATTATTTTTATAAGTATAAATAAAAAAAACATGCTTTACTATAGGTTAACTACAAAATATTCATTTGCTTCATGGTGCATATCTTTGGCACATATTCGTTGTGACTTTTCTTGGAGCAACATCAAAAATTATGAACGTCTCAATGGATTAAAGTGTTTCTTGACTTTGTAACACATTAAACATGAATACATACAACTGTTTTTAACAAAGAGGACCGTATAATTTATGGAAGTTCGAATTGTCTAGAGTTTAAACCAAAGAAAAGTAAGGAATTTGTAGAAAACACGAAATTAAGGAGCAAGCTGAAAATGAAGTTAGAATAATAGATATTAGTTGGTGAAGAAAAATATAAGGAAAAGAGCTAAAATAAAACTAAAGGTAAAATAAATACAATATTTACAAATTATAAAAGTAACTTTCAAGATATTGTCTAATGTTTAAAATTGATTGTACTTGGCAAAAACAAAATAAAAAAAAAACATTATACATTTCGATTTCGGTTCGTATATAATTTAAATTTTTGGTTCGGTTCTCGATTCTAAATAAAAAAAAGAATAAATCAAGAACCGAACCGAAAGTCATATATAAATTATGTTTTATAATATAGTATTTGACACTTAACTAGGGATGTTACTCATAGGTTCAACTTAACTAGGGATGTTACTCATAGGTTCATAGATTTTGTATATGGTCAAACAACATCCATCAATCTCTGTTGTAAATTTGCAACAAACTGATATAAAGCATCATCTAAATTAGTTACATTTACAGGTCCTAACAGTGGAAATCAATGAAATGTTAATTCAACTTCTGCCCTCTATATAGGAGTCTAGCATTTTATTATTCTAGAAATACTACAAACTTCACTGTACAGTTCTAATTATACTGCATCGATTCTGATTAGTAGAACTAGAATGAACGATCAAAGCGCCATGCCCTAAATGCATGTAACTATCAAAAGTTCTTACTACACAAGCTGTGGACTTAAAAGCTTATTTATTAAGGTGTACAGAGTTATTACAATATGTACTTACTCTTAAGAAAAAAGAGGTAGCTTATGGTCTCCAGAAGCAAAACAGATGATGGTCCTCTTAAGGGGTGAAATGTGGTGAGCTCCATGAAATGCAGCAGCTCTAAGTATGTTTAGAGGCCCAAAATCAACCGAGTATGCCTTTTGGAAGCCATCCAGAACTGCCATCATTGCCAAATTTGCTGGTTTCCTCTCTGCTTCATATTTCTTCAAGAGCGATAACTGCAAAAATCCCACACATCAGTATTCCAGTGTCGAATTCAAAGGCACAATCCACATAAATGAATTGTGTTTGCCCGATTACTTTCTACATTGCATTGTCTACAAGGGATCAGTCTCATCTCATCACTAACTAGCAGGTTCGACCCTGATCATAGACCATGAGTGCGACGGCCTAGGGCCCCGATTAAAAGGGATCCAAAATTTTCATTATGCTTATAAGTGTCTATATATATATAAGATGAAGACATTTTCTAAATTTATTCTCGAGTTAAATTATTAACTTAAAATAAAATATTTTAAAAGGATACTTTTTTATTTAAAATTCAGTAGAATATATTTCAACTTAACGTAAAATTTTATTATCAAAGAGACCATTTTTTCTTATTTTTGCATAGGGCCCTCGAAGCATCAGGACCGGACCTGCTAATTAGAAATTTACTAGAAGCACAAAAATACCTTTTTGGACCCTGCAGTATAGCTTGTATGTCCATTCTATCCATGTGATATGTAACCCTTTTGGTTTATTTGCTATGCAATCTATTACCATTTTTGTCCCTTTTGTATAAATTGTGTATAGTAACATTAATGGAAATTCTAACATATTATATAGCACATAAATCAAATGGGTAATAACTGCATGGCACATGATGAAATTGTAACAAATTGCATAGCAGATGGACAAAATAGGTAATGTGTATACCACAAGGACTAAAGGACTAAATGGGTAATGGGCTGTACAACAGGGTCCAAAATGGCCCTTTTGCCCTCGTAAGTCATAGCTAAGTTAATTGCTAATGAAGACCAACAAGATACAAGAACAAATTGTGGGTATGTGTATAGTGTAATATAAAGTCACCAAGCTGAAAGATGTCTATAAATCTTGCTTTAGGCTTTGAAATCAATTATGCCGATGGCAACCAATGACTGAATTCTTATCAAGATATTTAAGAGACTGCGTACCTCTCCGATGTCAGTCCCTACTGCAATACCCTCAGCAATTATTCTTGAAAGAGTAAAAGCATCTTCAAAGCCCAAGTTTACACCCTGTCCAGCTAAAGGATGAACTGTATGTGCTGCATCACCAATCAAAACAACACGTTTGGATGCATAGTCTTTAGCATGCAGCAATGACAATGGAAATGCCATTCTAGCTGAAGCCAACTTGACCACTCTTGGGGGGACTTCAAAAGATTCATTAGACGATACCGAAAAATTTCCCCCAAGCCATGAAAACATGTTAGCACTACCCAGTAAACTTGACTTTGGATGAGGGCCATATCCATGATCCAGTGCATGATTCACTGCTTTCACAAAATCATCTTCATCCATTGATTTAAAATCTGATGCTTCTCTTGGATTCATTGTCCAAACAATATTGCTAAAATTATCCCCTATTGGTAGAAGTGCAATTGGACCGGCAGGAAGAAACCGCTGCCATGCACACTGGTTTTCTACAGAATGTTCTACTGTACAGATGACTGCATTCTGTGAGTAATTCCATCCAGTTGTTTTAAATCCAGATAATTCTCTAACTTGTGATTTAGCCCCATCAGATCCAACCTGTGAACATTATTTCTCAAAATTAAACACAAACAATTTCACTTTTCCATTGTTTTTGAAGGGGGTTATACAAATTAATTACCACCAACTTCGCATAAAGGCTCCTGCCATCACTCAGTTCCATCTTTGCTAAGCGTCCTTTCTCATACAATGCTTCGGTTGATAATTTACTGTCCACTCCTGCAGATGAGGAGCTTGGCCGTATGGACATTGCAGTTAATCTAGATGGGTAAATCACTTTTTGGAATTCTGTATCCTGTAGGATCAACTCCTTTGCTTCAGTTCAGGAATTGAAAGCAAAAAAGTAGAGAAAAGAATGTCTACAGAATACATAGATTTCGGCTCTGCTACCTATGCATCAGCAAGAAATAGGAATAACCTAAGCATTTCATCATAACATATTAAGCACCATAAGGAAAATCAAGGAGCATAAGCACAAGACTATAATGTGCAGTTATCATAAAGTGTTGATAACTATCCATAGATTATTAACTACCTATCGAGGATGCTAAAGGACAAAGCCTTCCATACGCATCTAAGATATTTTGTGCCACATTCTAGCATTTTATGAAAACCTTTTTTACCCAGAAAGTTCTAAGATAGATTTTCACAAATTTCTAAGGAAATCTTGTGTGATGAATCCCACATAGGAACTTGAACGATGTTAAATAGAGCTCTAGAAAAGGTTAAACACTATGGGTTTCAGGCCCTTGGAGGGACCACCTCTGGAAAAATGGAAATCCATACATTTCCACGGACAAAAACATAACCTTAGGGTTGAAAATGTATGAAGAAATCTTAATTTCAGCATTTGAGGATGAACTTTAAATTAAATATTCTTGAACCACCAAGAAATGGCTTGGCGGCTACCACATTCCAAAAACGAGTGTGGGCACAACCCAGTCTCCAATGTTGGCAAAATGCCCCAAATTAATCATTTATCAATACATATAGACATTAATAGTTACAAAAGTTTGACAACGGAAGTTTGAAAAGTGTAAAAAACATCATATATATATATATATATATATGTTTGTCCCCTCACAGTATTTATATGCCAATATTGAAAATAATATTTACTTATAATCCAGTGAAGGAAAAAGGTATTCCAAATTCCATTGAATTATGCAAGTGAAAGATTGATAAGAACTCCAAATTTGGAATGCCTAATCTACATAACTCTTGCAACAGCCTGACGCTATGAACAATTCTTATCAAGTTGTGGTTGTTGTTCTCAACACAACTTCACAGTGGAAGCAGTATGTAAGAAAGTATAACCAAGAACAGAAATTTGTCACGTAATTGACTTGTTTACATATAACACCAATCCTCAACAACAAAACTGAATTCAACTAACCAGCACCAGATCTCATATAATGGAAATGTACCATATAAAAGACATTTTATCAAAAGTTTCATGAAATGAAGTATAGACCATTTAACAAAGTAGATTACCTGAACACGTGAAAACAGTGAGCTATGAAGCACCTTATTCTCCACAACGCAACTAGATCATGAATTCACAAAAGCATCATTGACCATCAGCAACAAAATGCATCAAGAAAATATTTTGTAGCCACCATACCAGTGTGCTTACCCTAAAATGTCTTTATTAGCATCTCTTGCATTATATCTCGTATACCCTAGGCCAGTGTAATCCCAAACCTGCATGAAAACAGTATGTAATAACAAACTAAACAAGTAACCAAACTTTAGTTTTAGACCTCGTTAAATATAAAATTCTAGTTTCAACATATAGATCTTGCTGTTCTTGATAACGCAAATCCAGTAAAGCAATTTTTTAGAGAAATTAGGATGCCACATATCTGATGTTCCAAAATACTTACTCTATAAGTTTATGACGATTCTCTACTTTGGGAGCTATTTCATTATATCGTTCACACCACTTCTTATAAAGCTCTATTTTTTAATGTTATAGTCATTACTTTCTTTTGGCCTTCAAAGTCAGATAGCCATAAAATATTTATATATCTATTTAATAAATACAACAAAAATAAAAAAACTTTAAGTTCCCGGGAATGCATTGAAAAATTATACTGTTCATGTTATCTCATTCAATAACATAGCGCAAGCCAAAACTTAAGTACAAAATGAACCAACTTGAGTATAGAAACAGTAAAATAAATGGCTGTTAGCACTACCTGCATCTTATCAAAATATGCATGTCGATGTTGCTGAACATAATTCCAAGCACCAATATCTGCAAAACATAATCAACATAGATAATTTCAATATCTGTTTCCGTGTAAACCAAATAGTTCTGTATTGACTCCGCTTGACGTTTCAAGATCCAGTATATTAGTACTTTTAGGAATAACTTCAACCAGAGGTTGAAAACTTTCATGAAGAACTTGTGCTGAAAGTATGACATGGTATCAACGGTTCTCCAATTACACAACATAATTTTTCAGGGTGAATAAAATAAAAACTGCAGGGTGCGAAAAGCTATCTTGAATACTAAACATGCTTGTTAAAGCCTTAAACCAAAACCTCAGTTGTAAAACAAAATTCTAAATAGCAGCAGTAGTCAGCAAAGGAGATGATGATTAGACATAATATTACCTTTGAAATGAGATATAGTAACTGGGGTGACCGTACTGACTCTAGCATCAGGTGGCTCCTCTTTCTTGATACTAAATTGACTAACCAAAGCAGGATTGCTGTCAATGATGGCAACATTTAAATGCTTTGTCAATGGAGCGGTTGCTGCAACCAATAAGTTAATATAATTAGTACAAAATGCAATTCCATGAGAGTATGTCCGATGCATTCATATATTCCAGAGAGTGATGAAAATAAAATGTCATCAAGAAATTGGTCCCATCGTCATACTTTGGATTAAAAATTTGGTGCACTATTATTTACTCAAGGACCAAGTATTAAAAGAGAGAGAGAATTTTCACCGAGGGAACAAGCTAGGGCCATGCCAACCATGCCACCTCCAACAATAGCAATGTCATATGGTTCCACTGTATGGTTAGAACTCTGCTTGTCCCCGTGTTCCTATAAATCAAGAGCATAATTAAGATCATGAGTATCAAACACAATCAGTAAATATATATAGAAAATGATAACAAGCTGTACCAAGTGAGAAAATATACTTGGTAAAACTAGTTGAAGATGAATGATTATTCGGCACAGAGGTAAAAGAAAAAACACATTAAATAAAACCAAGTAGCAATTCCAGCCACCATGGAATCAATCCTCTTGTGTTATTATAGACAACAAGTAAGTTCGCACGAGCATATAACTAAATGCCGATTATTTAGCAGTGTATGATACAAAGTTATACAGATGATGTACACACCGCACAATCAGTATAAAAAAGGAGTAGAACGATGGCATAATCAACTGCATATTTATTAGCATCGGGCAACATATATCATACTCAATTTAACCTAACGCCACGATTAGCTGAAGGTAAGCTCTGCCAATGCAAGGAAACAACAAAACTCTCTGGCTCATGGTTTTTTCATGGTTCATTATAGTACGGTATGGTTCTAATTTGGTTGCATGAAACTCCATGGTTATTTTATGGTTCAAATAACCATGAAAATAGTGGTTCCCCGTGTTTCTCCTTCAAATTAAACTAAAAACTTTTCAAAACTATACAATATACAATACTATATAGTACCGTACCGTACCATGCCTTATGAGCCAAACAAAGCCTAAAATCAAACAAAATGAATGAGAGAAAAACAAGTAATTTCATTACTTGATTGCTAATTGAGCAACTGCTAGCAGTATGAGCATTTTCAGCTAAGCCAGTGCAGAATTTTTTCCGAGGAACATTCAAATGATAAGCATTTGTAGAAGCGGCAAGTTTCCTCACGAGCGCTCTGCGATTCATTAAACATAGATAAGAAAAGATAGACGATACCAAGCGATCTAGTAACGGAATTTGAATGGCATACCTGTTCATTTTTAGAAGTGCAAGAGTAATTTCTGCCGACGATTTGATTCTGGAACTGGTTAAACTATCAGCACCATGAACAACATACAAGAAAATCTGGGTTCAAATCTCAATCAAACTTGCCAATTGGGCTTTTAAGGGTACCATCGTTTCAGCGAAAGAAGGTTGAGCATTTTAATCAAAATTTTAATATTATTACGGTCGTGTTTATTATAATCATGTTACACTATACAACCATATCGTAGCAAGGGGTAAGTAAATATCGATTCGATTCAAAAATTAAATTGAATTGACTCAAAATTAAATTTGAATAGTGAAAAATAAAAACTAAAATCGATCTGAATATAGTTTGATCTAATGTAAATTGAACTGAATATAATTCTGTTCAGACTTAATTAGGTTCGGTTATAATCAAATTGGTCAAATTATATAGTTTACAAAGTAAATTGTAATTTATTTGTTCTTTTAGGGGTTATATTAAAGAGATTTGAATTATTATTATTTAGGTACGTGATATATTTGATGATAATTAAATTTTAAATTTTATAACAATAAATATAAATTTAATATATAAATATATTAATACAAGTACATGCATATATAATGAATTATTGTATTTCAATAGGATTAAATCTCTAAAGAAAATAATTATTTCTCAATTAATATTTAGGATTACCTAAGTTTGAACATCCTATTTGTTATTAATATTTACTAATTAGTGTATCGCATACCTTCAATATAATTAAGATTTTAGATATAATATAAATATATATTTAAATATAATATTTAATAATTTATTCGCTCCAATACGATCTTTTTAATTTTTATTTCAAAATCTAAAGTAGAATCGAAATCCCCTTTTTTAAGAATTTAAAAAATTAAAATTGAACCAAAATATATTCGATTCAATTCAGTTATTTCTTACTCGATTTCGTTTTGAGTTCTACACACCCTCAGTACCAAGGAATAAAACTTTAGAAATTGAGATTTTACTTTAGTAGGAATTTTTGTGATTTTATTGGATAATATCGTTTACCTGTTTGCCATTTTTGTTTCTCTTCAATACTCCCATCGAAGCCAGCTCTAGTAAACCCGTTTATGAGGGTGGGTAATAGGGACAACCGCCTAGGATTCAGAATGGAAAGGAGCAAAAATAAAATTTATTAGCTTCTTAATTTATAGTTTGAAATGTAAACTTTAATTAAATCTAAATCAAATGATATTTCTCTTATAAATTTTGGTTAAATATTGTAATTTCAATTTATAAATTCTTTGAAATATTAATATTTTATTATTATATTCAAAAATTAAAGATGGTTTCACTACTTTTTATATTTATTTGCTTAGGGCCTAAGACCGAGCCTCTTTATAAAAAGAGCCCTAATTTTTTATCTCGCTTACATGTCCCTGACAAGTTAGCAACGAGTCTGGCTCTAGTAATATGAAATACAAAAATGAGCAATATTGATATGAAAAGCCGCTGCGACTAAAATCTCCAACTATCTCCAAGTAGCTCGTATTCTTATGAACAAGAGAAAGAGGTCATTGTCTTTATTATGCTGAATTTTCACAGTGAAGAGGTTTGAAGCTCTGATTCGGGTCCAATACCAGTTTCTCAATTATTCAAAAAATACTATGAACTATGGTACAGACATTGTTTAATAAAATTCCAATGCAAAGAATGTGTCACTAGAACAATTTTTCGCAAAATCGAAGCAACAATTTAATCAATTATCACTAAAATCTGGACCTGTAATTAAAATTCAACATAACATATTCATACTGTGCAGCCGTAGCTAAAACCAGTTCAGGTTGGTCAATCAACACTATAGTAAGAGTTATCGAATCAGTCGAACATATAGAGCAGAAAGCGAAAGCGAAAGTAACTATAAAGGCGTAAAAATCACAATATTTCTTTCTTTTCTTTCAAGTTTTCATCCCACAATGATATACCCATTCTTCCCTCAGTGAAGGGAAACAAACACTTTTCCAGTTACAGTATTACAATCAGATCATCATTATGAAACACTATTTTCCCTATTTCGGTGGTTCTGAGTTTTGGGCTTCTTTGATTTGCTTTTTTCCTGCATCTTCTTTTTCTTGGCCTCGGCAGAAATCCAAGCATAATCTTGAGGAATGACGAAAGGGTCCTGAATGTTGTCTATCCTACTTGACCCGCCCGTGGATGAGCTGGGCCGTTGGTAAGGAGCCTTTATCCATTGAAACCAAGACGAGCTTGAGGATTGCGTCACTGATGGGCTTTCCCGACCAGCAGGAGTAGGACTCGAAGGAGGTGTTGCAAATTCGTCTAATTCTAATGCCTGTAGTTCCTCGAATTTGGTAAATGTAACCAATACTCTAATGGTTGGAACCACTGGAATCGCAACCTGGACACAAAAAGCGAGAGCTCTAAAAACATATCACATATAAATCAACAACCCAAAATCACAATGCAAAACTGGGTAATTTTTCGTTCACAAGTACAAAATTGACTAATCAATTGTGCCATGTTCATCTCAAGCATAATCAAAGCCCGCATGTGTTTGCCATTCATAATCAATGAACTGGTATGTACTAACTTGGAATCAAGAAATTCTGAGTGAGTTTTATGGGAACTGCCCAAGTTTCATGACTGGTTGTACCAAAAATATCATAGAAAGATCAGCCTATTTAGTCACACCTTAAATATACATAGAATATTCACAGTGATGTAATTATTCGGATGACAAATTAAGCTTAAACAGCCCTGATAAGTATGGAAATACCATATGCAATTATGTATTTCTGAATTTGAACACAACACGGTATCATGGTACGTACGCGTGAAAAAGGCCAATTCAAGATCAAGTATAAATGCAAGCATAGAGATTTCAAAGGGCACTGGATGCAATTTGTGGATTTCCAAGTGAGAATAACTCAAAACTTGAGAAGTCAACAATTAAAGTAGATAAATGACGGCTGAAGAGAGCTTGAAGTTTTAGCAGAGATAACAAAGTTTTTCATATTTGAAATTCGGCCAATTTCAACACCCATTTAGTAGAAGAGTGTTTACTCATGTATTTAAGCACCTGGGAACTGAAAAAAATTACTTACTGCCAAAAACAAGGTATCAAAGGAAATTCCAATCAAATTTCATGACCTTCCCCAGCTTGGCCATAAAATATGAAGAGTTGAGTATCCTAAAATTATCCAAATTCATAGAAAAAAACCTAACAGCCAATTTATGTTGTATATGTGCAAAGCTATAACTTCCATCCTACAAGATTTGTGGAACGAATCTAAGCTTAAAGACAAGTCAGACCTGACCATACAAGTTATAGAGTTGTTTGAACTCACATTAATTCAAATTTTATGCTAAACATGCCAAAAAGTTCCAAGATTAATGTGTGCATATGCTCATTAATGAATGTCTTCTACTAAAACAATTCAGCTGCAATTGGAAAGAAACCATCGTACCTTCACTGGGAAAGTTCCCATTGGAAGTTTTGTAGTGAGCAGTTCTCTTAATCGACGAATCGCCTTGACTTTATTTGCAAGAATATCAAGCAACGGAAGCAGTTCTTCAGTTTGCAACGGGAAGTTCGGAGAAAGCCAGAGAGTAGGCCTCAACCCCTTTTTATATTCATTCTCTCGGCTCCCTTCTTTTCGCCGAACACTGCTCTCACTACTAGTAGAAGTAGATGTTTTCATTTCCCGTCCTTTCCTCTGTTCATCCCTAGCAACAATCTCAACAGAATGTCTCCCTGGTTTAATCCGAGTCGGAGAATCACCGAGTAAATCACTCACTTTCTCATCCACACAAAGAGAATTTCTCGGCGGAATATTTTTCTTTTGTTCTTCAATTTTTGTATCTCTTTTCCTCCAAGAACCAAACCACCCTTTCTTTTCTTGTTTACTCTCTCCATTTCTATTCCCATCCTCAATTGGAATCTCCCTATGGTCGTAACAGCTGTGCCGATGAGCAATGATCCCGTGATTCCCTTCATTATTGTCATTAGTCAAGTCTGAATCCAATTTAAGAGCAGATTCTAGCTGTCGTCTTTCATCTTCTGTCAAGATCTCATTGAGATCTTCGCTCTCTGTTTCGTTCTCATTGCAGGACGAGAAGAATTCATCATCTGTCATAGCCCCTGGAACCCTTCGAGATTTAATGCTAACAACCACATTTTGCATATCATAGACCTTCGCCTTCCAAGGCCCAACGAACTCCATTTTTTCCTGTCTTCGCCACGTCAGCTGCGGCAAAAGCATTGCCTGAGTGACATCAATCCCCGGCCTGAATATGTTAGTCTTTGACATTGCAGCCACTTCCTGTCTAACCTCGTCATCGGTTGCTGGAGTGCCTGCACCATCTAAAGCATTCATTACTTCCTTTTCCTTATGTGATATCATACAAAGCGATCCAGGGGATACTTTCCCATCTTCCGATCCATCCCCAAGGAAAAGAATACTCTGATCGGATCGTTGAATTCTGAAACCATCGAAACCGGCCAAAGTCATATCGGCTCTCAGATTCGCCCCCCTCTTCCAAATTTTGTAAGTATCTGAAGGGGCAATCCTGGAAATGAACGGTATCACAGAACTCTCAAAATGGAACGTGATTTCCATGTAAAAATCTCGCATCCTACGCATAGTGGCGACTAGACGAGGCAATCTCCTACACCATTTAGCCCATGCCAATGGCTGGTAATGCCTGACGATGATCATTGCTATTTTCTCTTCTCTACTGCAAATTGCTTCTTGAAGCGAACTCCAGCCTTGCTCGTTCTGTAAGCTCCAATCAGCACCAGCAACCATAAGCATTTCACTTGAAATATCATCGCCCATTTTGACAGCCAAGTGAAGAGGGGTGTCACGATTTGGGACATCTCGCCTATCAAGAACTGAAGAGATTATATCAGCCTTTTCTTCTTCAGCCAATGAAACTGCTTCTGTCCGAATCTCGGCAGGATCACAAAGCCGTGGAAGGCCAGCGAGTATCTTCCTGAGACTGGCATAATCTCTTGTAAGAACAGCCTTATGGACCGGACTATGAGCATATTTCGAAATATCAATCCCCGCCATGCCTCAGGAGCATATAAAGATCAAAGGAGATCAACGATAAACACAATCAAACCCTCAATTCAACCATTCACCACTAAACTCGAGTGAAATCTGATTGATAATCACTGCCCCCAAATCAAAAACCTAAAACAGAAAATTGAAATCAAGATCACCAATCAGCCATATCCTCCCTAATAAAACCCCTAATTTTGAACAGAGAAACCGACGCGGTTCATAAAATGAGAAATTTCTAGCGATCTTTCTCTCAAGAAAGTCATACCAAATTCAAAATCAAGGCACCGTCATTAATTAATGCAGAGAAAAAGACGATTGAAGCTATCATCAATAAAGCACAAGCAAAGAATCATGGCAGATGAAAAAAAGGATCCATTAAGCTAAAGAAATCTCACCTTGTCCTATATTATTGTTCTGTACACCAAAGTAAGCAAAGGAGAAACCGAAGCACAAAAAACCCACACCAATAACGCTTCCGCTAGAGGCAGATAGATCCTTGTGATCCAATCCAGATCAGACAAACACAAAAACATGCATGTGGGGGGTGTGAAACAAGGCTTTATTTAAAAAAAGAGGGAATATTAAATTAAACCCAAAACAAATCTTGTTAAGAAATACAAAAACAAGAAAGGAATAGTGGGAAAGAACAAAACCCCATTACTCAAACCAAACGAATCCCCAAAACTGAACAGTAAAATAATAAAATCAACACCCAAGAAACTGCAAGCAACAAGCCTTTCACATGCAGAGAAAGAAAAATCCCCAAAAACAATGAAATTGGGGAAAATTAAAGTGAAATTAAACAAAGATGAAGGGTCAGTAAAAGGGACTGGAACTGGATATAGCAAGGAGGAAGGAGAAGGGAGAAAAATGTCAGAATTAAATTAATGAAACAAAAAGAGAGAGAAGAAAACAACAAGGCATTGAGAGGAAGGGGAAGACTAGTCATACAGTCAGAGAAAGGATTGAGAGCTCAGCTGCGAACAGTCCAAATTAAGAACTGGTCAAGCCTGCTGCTTGTGGTCCCTATAACTTTCTTTCTTTCTTTTATAGCACAAAATTAATAATATTTTCTTAAGGCTCATTATTCATTAAAATATGTTACACTATAGTATAACATGCTAGGATTTTATTTAGATAAATGGTATATTAAATTAAAAAATTTTAAAATTTTTAATTTAATTTGAAGTAGAAATATGATAAATTATTAAATATATGATTTTATATTTATTATTTTTTAAATTATAAAGGATGAATTTAATATTATTGTTTAAGTTATTTTTAAAATATCTCATATATTTTTAATAATATTATATATTTTAATTTTTTATACTAATTAATTAGAAATTATCTGATTTATTTTTTTAAAATTAAAATTTTAACTTTAAAAAAATAAAAATAAAACTTTTTAAAAAAATTATTAAAAAAAATTATAAAAACTTACAATTAAATTAATTCAAAATATTATGATAAATCATATTTAAAAAAAATTATACAATCAAATAAAAAAAATTAAAATAAAACCATATCATTGAATCATCAAAATATGAGCCAAACAAGGCGTAAATGAATAAAACGGATTTTTTTGTTTATTTTGACCTTTTTAAATGACTTGTTATTTGCTATTGAAAATGTGTTGACCAATTTAATTACTAGATAAATAAAAGAATAATTCCTTTTGATTTCAGTTTTCAAGGCCGGGATCATACTCCTCTTTATTGTTACAGTTTGTATTTTAATTGCTAATAAATTTTATGTGATTATTAAATTTTTTTTTGCGTCCACACTTATAATTAATTATTTAATAGGCACAACACATCATTAAAAAATATAATTATGCAAAATAATTTCACGCGTTCAATTAACTAAATGATGTATTATATAATTATTTTATTTTTTATAAAATATTTATTACCTTTACACTTTTCTATAATATAATAAGTGGTGGTTATTTAAATTTAATGGTAAAAGAGATAAAGTAACAGTTAAATAAAGTAATCTTAAAATATGTATAAATAAAGAGTTATTTAAAAAAAAAGTTAATAGTAGAAAAGAAACGATTTAAATATCTTTTTGGATCATGTTCTATATCTTAAATGTTCTTTCGGTGTCTGATCTATTAGAATTGCCTATTTAGTGCATGGCGTATTCACTTTTCGCATATTTCGTATCTGGTGTATTCAATATTATCTTATTTAGTGTCTGACCTATTTAAATTTTATATATCAGGTATCCATCTAACAATAAAAAAACATCAAATATCAATGACATCATTTGAAAAATGAATACATATTGTTGACTATGCATAGAATTATCGACCCTCAATAATCCGTTAAGTTATCGTACTAAAATTGAATATATCATGTGCTAAATAGGCAAATGTTGAGTACGTTAGACATCAAATAGACGATTTTAATAGACCAAATACTAAAAAGACATTTAAATTATAAAACATGATCTAAAAAATTTATTAAATAACTAAAATAATTAATTTAAATTAATAATTAAAAAATAATAAAATAACTAAAAAAAATAATAATTTAATAATTAAAAATAAGCCAAAGCAGCCTCTACTCCCCCTGTTGCAATATATTTGGGATTAATAAAAATAATGAATGTGTCATTGCCATCACGTGGAAAGTAGAGCTGTTTAATAGATGGGGAATTAACTTTTAACTAAAAGTATTAATTGATGTCTGATTCGACTTATACTCTATAATTTTGGATTTGAGTCTGATTTATAAGGTGACTTCCAAATTAAATTTATAGTTTGTAAATAATTTTTTTAATTTTTAATTTTTATAAATTTTAAAAAAATAAAATAATAAAATTATATGTAACTACATTATTTATATTTAATATATTATAATTTTTGTAACTAAATTTAAAAATTTTTAAGTATAAAATATAAAAGTTAAAAATAATTATTTAATACAATATATAATTATAATAAATAAAGTTATTATTCATTGAGCCGGACTTAATTATTAATATAAAAATAAAGTTTAGCTCATAAAATTTTAGGACTTTAATAGGCTCACACCAAACTTAGTATAAAATATAGATGTCAAAATCCGACCCATAAAAAAAGGCTCGGCCCAGATCAATAGCCCGACTCTCGATAGATCTAATGGAAAGTAGTACTCAAATAGAATTGTTGGAATTGGAGGGATCGGCAAATCTAATTGTCATCAATATAATATAAGTAACTAAATGAGGCCTAAACATTTGAACTAAGTTGGTGTTTTTAGTGCCTCCGTAAAAAATTATCAGATGACACTATAAAAATCAAAATAAATTATAGCTGAAAATAAATTTAATTATTTATTGTATTTTAAAATTAACCCTATAAATTTGACGAACTTATAACTAAATTAACTTTTTCATAGAGTATCTTTGTCGCCAAAAAAATAACTTTTACATAGAGTAAGAAATTCAACTAAACCCAATGGAATTGTCATTTGAATACCAACCCACAATGTATAGGAAATATTTGACTGAAGCTGCAAATTTCTAAAGTCTTCAGGTGTAACCCATATGTCAAAAATAACTTGAATAGTACCCCAATGAATCCACTAGAGGAAAGGTCAATGAGCCATAAAAAATATAAAAAAATAAACATCAAGTCATGGTAATCAATTATCATCATTTGTGATCCAAATTCTATGGCCCTGAGTTATAACTAATTAAGTATTATTTTGTCCCATTTTGAGAGGGCTTCTAATTCCCTTTTTTGTGCTTCTTTTTGTATGCTTTTGAGCAAAGTTTCGGGTAAATATAAGCACCACGCCACCACTCAATCAAAGGGGTTTTTCTGGGTGTCGGTGCTGCCCCTTGCCACACATGATATAATAATTACTTGTCAATGGATATTATCATAAATATAAAAATAACTGGTGGAAGTTGCCCCCAAAATATATAAATATCAACTACGAGTCTACCACAAACTTTTTGTTGATTTATCAAACTAACAATTTGCTATTTCCAATATAGTTTTGTTTTAGTTTCTTTTCATTTTTTTTTGTTAGTTAATTTAATTGTAAATTACAAGTAAATGTAATTTTGTTTCCGTTAAAAAGAAATTTTTCATTTTCAAGCTTTTTTAAGTTGTTGTTCCGAAAAATTCTGAAAATTAGTAGCAAATAGTTCTTAATTAATTAATATTAAGGCCTCGTTTGTTTGCAGAAAAATAATGTGCAGGGTAAAATATTAAGCAAGAGAAAATATTTTGAAGGAAAATAAATTATTTTTCTGTGTGTTAGCCCCAACAGTGAAAAATATGTTAGATATTTGTTTAAAATACTAGAAAATATTATCTAACTACAAAATTTAAGTACTAAATATTATCTATTTTAATTTATTAACATTTTCTATTATATTTATAAAAAATAGTAAACTATGTGAAATATTGAATTATTATTTTATAAAAAGCAAGTCATGTAGAATAATTAATATTTTTACATAAAAATAAATATAGGTGGAGGTGGATTGAAATGGTATGTGGTAATAGTAATGGTGAAGGTGAAATATATATAGGTAACAATGATGGTGGTGGTAGTAGTGGATCTAGAGGTGGAGATGAAAGTAGAAATGGTGGTGGTGAAAGCAAAGTTGAAAATGAAAGTAAAGATAATTGTGGTGGTGGTAAAAATTTGGTGGAGGTGGAGGTGGTGGTGGAGACGATAGTGATGGGGTGGGTAGAGACGATGGTAGTGGTGATGGAGGAGGTGGTGGTAGTTGTGATGGTGAGATAGAAGAAATGATGGTGTTGATGGTTGGGGCGGGATGAAGAAGGTGAATGTGATAAATAAAGGGAAAATATTTTCCTTTCTTTTAGGGGGTAAAATACTTTTCATTATTTATATTACATTTTCATGTTGACTTGCAAAATATTTTTCATTGACTTATTTTTCGAACAAAACAAACGCCGGAAAATCCGAAAAATATTTTATTACACAATATTTTCCGGCAAACAAACGGAGCCTAAGAGTCAAAATTTTTTGTCGAATGTCAAAATATATTGTTCTATTAAAAATTTATAAGTAAAACTTTTCGTGACAACAACTTTAACAATAATCCTAAATAGACCCTAAGTTGTTATTTGGCACTGTCCACATATGTGTAAGATTGAACTATGAACATGTATAGTTTAGAATTATAGCTTGTTGGTGTGAATTTAGATCGTTGTTTGTTATGTATTGGTTACTAGTTTATTTTATTTTTTAAAATAATTAGATATAACTATCCTAATAGTTAATCTGTAATTAAATTTCAACTGTATTTGAGAGCCTTTTTTTTATTGTGCAATTAAATTGTACAAAAATAATCCAACATGGAGGGATATTCTATTGGCAAAATACTGGGTTTTGAGTTGGAAAACTTAAGGAATATTAATGGAAATATTCCTTGAGTTTGAGATACTTTGCCACTTGGCGTGTATCCCTAAACAATTACCTTATTATTATTGTCTTCATTTTCATAGTTTCATTGCCCCCACAAAATGATAATAGTGCAAATTATTGTTACCCAAATCAATGCAATACTATAATTTATGAAAAAAAAATTATTACCGTGAATTACATTTAAAATTTATATTGAATTTTTATTAGATTATAAAAAATGATGCATCAGTAATACTTAAAGTAAAACCGATCCGATTACTTCAAAATGAATTTAGGTTTCATTGAAATTTTTTTCTATGCACATTAATAATTGTTATATCCTAATATGAAATTGTATTTTTAAACCCAAAAACTGTTACGACACGAAATTTTGTGACATATATCTTCTTTAACAATAATTTTTTATTTAAAAAATAATCTTAATCTGACCCTAAACATCATTGCAAATTAACTTGACCCTATGAGCTATATGAAATTTATGATAATATTGGTATAAAAGTGTCATATGTATGGTTTACCAAATTGATAGAGGTGTTTAATGGACGGGGCTGGGTCGGGCTCTGGCCAGGATTGGTCGAGCTGACAAGAATATGGCTTGATCTAGGTGCAACCCAGCCCACATTAATTATATACAGGCTTGGATCGTGCCGGCTTGAACATAAAACTTTATTTTCAAGCTCAACTCGGCTCGTCCATAAAATAATTGTTTATATATATATATATAAATTTTTTAAAACTCATAGTAATTATATTAATGCTAGATTTTTTAAATCTCACGTTATTCTATCAGCATTACTTGTTAATGTTGTATTATTTTTAACATATATTGTTAATTATTAATGTTGTATTATTATTATTATTATATATGTATAAATATATATATTTATATATATTTGGGTTGAACTGAGCTCGAATTTTAATATAAAAATTAAATCCAACCCATTTTATATTCGATTTTTAACGGATTCAAACCTGGATGCCTAGTATTACAATATGTTTATCCAATCAAACCCATTAAAATTAGGTCTGAATGGGTCAGTTAGACCACGGGCCTTAAACAAGTCTATAAAATCCACCACCACATACAACTAATATTAACTATTAAAAATAAGCCGAAGAGAGAAATAATTAAATAAATTTCCATTAATCATATATATAGTGGAATATTTTTATTCTCAACAGTATACTTTCTTTCTTATCAATAACAGTATACTTAAATCCAAGCACAACCATTGAATAAAAATAATGTTGACAATTGACAATACAAAGTCAACATAGCAGCTTCAAGCCTCTAAATTTGGACACTATGAAGAACCACAGTTTCAACAGTAAGCCCAGGCCCAAAACCGAAAAGAACTCCCCAATCAAGCCCTTCTCCAGTCGAGCCGAGCCCATTTTCAGCCGATTTCTTTCTCATCTCATCCAATATAAACAGCACACAAGCACTAGACATGTTGCCATACTCGGCTAGTACGTTGCGAGTAGCCCGAAGCTTTTTCGGGTCAAGGCGGAGCACTTCCTCTACTTGGTCCAATATAGCCGGTCCTCCGGGATGAGCAATCCAGAAAAGAGAATTCCAATCCAAAATTCCTAATGGTTTAAATGCTTCAACTAAACATTTTTCAATGTTCTTTGAAATTAGGGCAGGAACATCTTTTAGGAGATGAAATGTCAGCCCGACTTCACGAAGATGCCCGTCTATGGCCCCGTGGCTATCGGGCAGGAGTGTCTGTGCTGCCGAAACAATCTCAAACAACGGCTTTTCAACCTGGAAAAAATACTTAAATTAAATTTTTTATTACATATTTACCAAAAAAATGATATTTATTTTTTCCTAACAAAAAAAATACATACATTTGTACAATATTAATTAAGTTACGTAAAAAAAATATATTTTACCTGTTCCACTGGATCTGAACCGACTATGATAGCAGCAGCACCGTCACCAAACAAGGCCTGGCCCACCATACTATCGAGATGTGTGTCACTAGGACCTCGAAATGTCACGGCCGTTATTTCTGAGCAGATGACAAGAACACGCGCGCCTTTATTGTTTTCAGCGAGGTCCTTGGCTAGACGGAGAACTGTGCCGCCCGCAAAGCAACCTTGTTGATACATCATGAGGCGCTTGACCGAAGGGCGAAGGCCCAAAAGCTTAGTGAGCTGATAGTCAGCACCAGGCATGTCCACACCACTCGTAGTGCAAAAGACTACATGAGTAATTTTAGACTTGGGTTGGCCCCAATCTTTGATGGCTTTTACAGCAGCTTCTTTGCCTAGCTTTGGTATTTCAACCACCACTATATCTTGCCTTGCATCTAGTGAAGGAGCCCAATACTCGCAAAAACTCGGATTCTCTTTTAATATTTCTTCGGTCAAGTACATGTAACGGTTCTTGATCATCGACTTTTCGCCTGCAAAACAAATATATGTTACATCATTTCTGAAAATTTGCAGAAATGTTAAGGCATGTATAATAGGAAATGGATCATCTCCAGTTGAAAATTCAATTGCAGATTAAAGTTTGATGATCAAAGCCATCCATTTGATGACTCTGATCTTTTCAAGAAATGAATGATTGATTATAACTTTACTTTGCAGTTGAGAATTTCAATTGTAGAGAATCACAATTTCGTATAATATGTCTTACACATTCGTTTGAACTTTTCTTTGAGGTCAGTCATGTGCTCGCTATTCGTGATACGAAAATAGTAGTCGGGGTAGGTGCTTTGATCAACACAATTTGGTGGAGTAGCCGTGCCGATGGCCAAAACTGTGGCTGGCCCTTGAGCCCTTTGTGCCTTGATTACTTCTTCTACACTCACCATTCTTCTTCTTTTTTTTGAGTTCAGACAACAGTGGAAGTAGCTTTTATGTCACAATTGAATACTGGAGATGTAATAGAGAGGTTATATATGAAAATTAAGGAGAGCTTATTTGTTGAAAAATTTAAAGCCATTTGATAGATGGGTAGATGGAGGTCACGTGCATGTCCTAAAAAGAAATCATGGAGGCACGTGACATGTTTGGTAAGTTTAATGCTCTATTTCATTTTGTCACATGATTTCAATTGTTCGGTTTGTTCTTACTTACCACATTACAGTAAATTACATTCCTAATCAAGACTCTTGTTTTGATTTTTCTCTCAAAAGCTCAAAATATTTTTATTTGTATTAATTGAGTTATTTGATATTTATGTGCATCTACTTGGTCAAATATTTAGATTAAACGTATTTTTTCATATCTTATGTATGAGTATAATACGAAATGTCATGTCATTCAATGCATTTCATATAATCAAATATAACCTATATTTTAAAAATTGTTAGATGTTAGTTAGACTGTTGAGATCTCTGGTGCTAGTAATTGACTAGTCAGTACCTACTGCTAAGTGGGAATTAATTGAATTTTATATTTATATCTTAATTTATTAAATAATTTTAAATGTAATTTATAGCGTGATAAAATATTTTAAAATAGCAATATACATTTAAAATAATAATGAAAATATAGAATGCAATTACTTCTTACATAATAAAAAAAATGAATTTCTATTCTCTAACTTTGAAAAGTGATGAACTTATACGTTTAATTAATTCCAACCATCAATTAAGTTTTAATGGTTGAGATTGAATTATATTGTGGATTCTATAAATTACTAGAAATAAGGCTCTGTTCTTTTGGACAATAATTTAATGTAGTTCAGTGCAGTTTAGTTTAGTTCATTTCAGCTATGCATAGTTATAAATTTACACTGAAATAAGTTCTGATCAGTTTATTCCGGCCAACTTCAGTTCAGTTTAGTTCAGTTCAGCTTTTAAAAGTTGACAAGAACAAAGCCTAAATCTCAACCACTAAAACTCAATGAAAGTTTAAAATTAACTAAAATGTACAATTTGAGAGAATCCAAATCTATAAAATAATTCATTAAAAATATAAATTTTTCTTATAGTTAATTTTAATCGATATATAAATATTCTCACACTTATAGCTTAGAGCATATTGTTTATCAACTAAAGATTAAAAATGAGACTTTTATATTGACAATATTTTATACACATTGGTCTTGTTAACTGAACTCAGTTCTTGTGGTCAATAACATTTAACCATAAATGTTATAAATATCAGAATAAATATAGGTGAAAAAATTAAATTAAACAATGTCCAAGCAATAATAAATCGGCTAAAAACTCAATACCAACTATAATATAAAATTATAGCTCAGTTAACAATATAAGCTAAATAAGTTAAAGGAGAACAATGTTTGAATCACACTAAATATATTTATTGGGAGGGGTGATGAGCCTTAACTGTGACCAAGTCTCGAATAAAATTATCTCAATAAAGATACTTATAAACATTAAAAAAAAACTACAACATAAAATTCAAAATTTAGCACAAACGGAGCTACACATCAATTTTTACAACGGTTCATGTACAAAGAAAAATGACATTCGTGTTGAGCAAATAGTCCCTCTACGTAAATCTCGTTGTCACGTCATAATTTGTAACCCCTAGTCTAATGCTTGTACATAAAACGATAACTACTTCATAAAAAAAAAAAAGATAACTACTCTTTTGTTTCTCAAAAAAATGGATTTACAGTTATAAATAATCATAATGTCAAACGTAGACAGAAAGGTGAATTTGTTTTCTAACTAATGATCCAGTTTCTGTGATAATCACCCATTGAAAAATGAATATAAAAAGCAATAAGATTAAAACCATTTTGTTTTAGATTGCAATTTAATTCTGGTCAAACATAAAGAATTATTTACGTTGAATTTGATTTATTTTTAACTTTGTTTTTGTATAAAATGACATAAGAGATCTATCCGTAGATTAAAGAAAAATAAGTCTTAAAATACATATTTTTGTCCATATATTGAGTAATGTAAAGTAGTATTGAAGTTTGATCGGGTGGTCGTATTGGGTTGGGTGCGGTGGGTAGGCAGAGCAAAAAAATCATAACCGAGCTTAATCGAAAAATCGAACCGAATCAAATATATTTGGTTCGATTTTTGATTTATGAATTTTGCGACTTTTAGCTTCAGTTCGATTTCGATTTTTTGAATGACATAATAAAAAAAAAAAATCGAATCAAAATAAAAAAATTGAATCGAATAAAATTATTTTAATTTATATTTTTTCCCTTACTAGTTTTTGGCTTGGTTGGGTTTTGAGCATAACTGAATTTTGCTATGCCCTCGGGGGAAGTAAATGTATAGGATAGATCGTTAAAGGTGGGACGTAAGGCACATGGCATGTGTGACCAAAATTATACCTGGAAATAGAAGTGGCAATATTTTCAATTTGCCACGGATTCTGCTCTTTTTAGTAATGGCATAAAGGTTCTTCCTTCTATGCTAAAATAGAGTAATCCATCAAATGTGTTAACAAATCCTTAGCTTCACCTAACTCATCCAGCTATATAATGTCGTGGTTAATTCAAAAAATATTGTTTTTTTTTCTATTTTCTGTATTTCATTAAATAAAAGACTATTTTCAAGAAAATGCAGTTTATTGTCAGTTACAATTAATTTTCAAGAAAATACATTCTACTAGTATCAATTACAAAATGGTAAACATATTTTTTTTTAAAAATGATTGCCTCGTTGAGCTTATTACAATAACAATAAATAAAAATCTCAACTCATTCTATCCGAATGTGAATTTGAATATGCTCATTCATTAGACTAAACCTTTGACACACATAATGATAAACACATATACCATAACAGAATAAATTGTAATATATATTAATTAGATTAAGAGAAAATATTTATAGAATAGTATTTAATCACTTCTAAAGTATGTTATGGTTAATAAAGTAATAAAATTGTAAATTTAGTAATTGACATATTACTCCATTATTATAGTATTAAATTTATATGTATACAATTTTTTTTATCTCTAATTAAGAAATAAATCAGTCAATCTACTTTGTTTGATAAAAATTTGGTACAGCAACTTAGGTTATTATAAAATAAATGTTATTTTTTCTTTTATCACTATTGAATTAGTGATGTAAAATTCAATTAACAATAATAGTAGGTAAAGTAACGATTACTTTATAAAAAAATAAAATACCATATAAAACACAATTTTTATATTATGAATTTATGATACTAACAGTATGATAGAATTAATTAATATCAATGATATCTCTTTTGTTGAGATGTAATATAGTATCAATTCATTTACATGCATATATATATATATATATATATATATATATATATATATATATATATATATATATATATATATATATATATATCACTGCCTTACTAATATAGAAGCTAATAACTTCATAGTGAACATCGTCGTTTGGAACATCATATTTTTGGGTGGATAATGATATTAAGATATGTCTTAATATATTCTTTTACGTAAAATCTCTTATGCAATATTATGTAGTATTGACAAAGGTCTTAATCTAGTAGTTGAGTCTTAAAACTGTGATTTTAAAGGTCACAAATTTTATATTAGAATCCACATACCAGTTTGGTGGGTTAAGATTTTCCTTTATTTTTATTGTAAATTCGATGAGACACTTAAAAAAATATTATGTAGTAAATTAATTATAGAGCATATTTTATAGATACTTAATACAAAGTAATTATTACTTTGTATGATAACGAAAGGTGAGTAACATACAAAAACTCCTTATTATAAACATAAGAAGATTTAATTCATTTTGTTGTAATGAACTGAGTCAATATTAATATCTAAGCGATCAAATTTTGAAAAAAATTGATGGCTGATGGAGTTTGCATTCTCTACCCCTTTAAAATTGTATAGAAAACAAGCTACTACAATATAATTTTTATTTATATTCTATCAATATTATTCAGTTTATGTTATTTTATTTTTTTTCTACTATTAATTAGGTATAGCTTAATTGGTATACTATAAGAATAGAAGTGGGAGATCATGAGTTTAATACCCAGCCTTTTCAAAATCAATATCTTCAAAAAAAATTTCTGCTGTTATTTATTAATTAATAACTTTTTTTATCTCCCAATAGTTGTAAATAGTTATTTCAAAATCGTATCTATTGTTTGATGTCAAAATGATAACTATCAAAAGTTAGAAAAACCACTAATAATAATCCCTGATTCCACTTGTGATGGTGAGTATTTTATCTATTTTTAATTTAAAATTTAAAAATTACAGAAATTATTATAGATCAAGTTTTCTATTTTCATTCTTATGAGAGATGCTGATAAGTTGATTCAATTTTTCATGGGACTTAATGACACGTATGACAATGTCATTAATCAAATCTTGCTGAAGGAACCGTAGCCTACAATAAAGAGAGCTTACTCTATGATTACGAGATTAAAGAAGCAAAGAGAAGCCCTTATTGATAACTCTGTTGAAGTGGCAAACTACAGAAGAGCCTCATTCAAGAAAAACTTTACCACAGATTCAAGAGACATGAAGTTCTAAAGAGGAAAAGTGGAGGAAAGGCCACCTAGCAATTGCAATAATCCTAACCACTCAAGAGACTCTTGTTTCAAGCTAATAGGGTACCTTGAGTGCTACTTGGAGCTAAAGATTGAATAAAATAACTTATTCATCTTGATTTTTCTCTGAGATTACACACACAATTACAGTAAATGAAAACATTGTTTGTGTTTATAGATCTAACAAATTCATTTCAATTTTATATAAATACATCTAAATTAAATTGTATAGCACAATTTTCAAGTGCTTTTGCAGAATTTAACCCTCGAAACTAAAGTAAATCATATATAATCATTAGTTTTCATTTTCCATCATTGGATCAAATATTTTTTTTATCGCTAGTGAAAAGAATAACTTCAGCAATTACTTTATAAAAAACGAGTAACCATCCAAATTTTGTATATATATAAATAGTTAGGAAGCTTTGTTAGAGGCCACTATCAAAATTGATGGCCTTGTCCCCCTTTTTTTTAATGTACAATTTCCATTTGGTTGTACTTTTTTAGCCTAATGTATCCCTAACTGTCCAAACTTGTTCTTAAAAATTTATTGTTTCTATAAACTTTTAAAGTTATCTTGTAGCTCCCTCAACTATAAAAATTATTTTGCTTTCTTAAAGTAACGTGTCAGCCTTTGGATAGTTAGACTTTTTAAAGATATCATTTTTAAGATTTTGACTTTTCAATAGAAAACTGGGATTTGGCGGGAGTAAAATGGTGTACTTTTTAAAAGTTGAGGGAGCTACAAAATCACTTTAAAAGTTCAGGGAGGCGATAAATTTTTTTGAGACAAATTCATGCAGCTACTGATATATAAAGGCTACTTTCTTTTGTCCACATTCTATGAACTTTGAAAGGTTATATGGATTATGAATTGATTTTTTCTCTTAAATTTTTGTTTTCTGTTTTTCTAATGAAATGTCTTAATACATACCCGAATCCTAAACGGGTCGAATAACGAGAACGATGTGTAAGGAGATGATGTTGGTGATATTTACATTTAACCGATGATATTATAATCACTAAGTCTAGCATTTCGAGACACTATATGGGTCTCGCATATCATATATTCGTAGTATTGCATCTCAATGGAGGATAATCCCATGTGTGACTTTAAGGGCATTAAGTCTAAATTTGTCCAAGACCATGTCCATATGTATTGTTATTTAAACCTGTTCATCGGACAGGCCGGATCGGATTCGGGTCGGGCCTCGTCGGGCTTTACACTAAAAGTTTCAGCCTAAGTCCGGCCCAGCCCACACTATTATAAACTCGGGCTTGGGCCGGGCTTATAATATCGTTATATTTTTTTTATCTTATCTGGTTAACTCCCCAAATATATTTAACTAATATAAAATCGGAAAAAAAATGAATAATAATGAAATTAAAATCTAATGATATAAGAACGCGAAATTAAAATCAAAACTGAAGCACATGGAAAGAATACTAGAGTAATTTTTACCGTTCTGTCTACCATTAAACTTCTGATGTTGAAACAAATTTATAGAATTGGGCTTTCATATCCAATCTTTAGCCCAATGACTAAAAATAATTACAAATTCAATAATTTTATTTGTTTAATTCTTCAAGACATATATTATTTGGATTCAAATACATTTATTTACTCACGTGGATAATATGAAAATAATATATTTGTCCGTTTATAAGTGGCCAATATATGAGACGAATCTAATTCATGAGCAGTAGCAATATTTTTTTTGAAGAAGAGTAGCAACATATTACAAAGCTAAAATAGTATTAATAAGATTATTTCACCATACCAAGCCTGATCCATAGAACTTCGGACTTAGCCAGACTTAGGCTCGCAATCGGACTTAAAAGAAATGTAAATATCCAAACTCGACTCATAATAATAAACTTAGATCAAATTCGATGGATAACTCGACCCACAAACAGATCTATTGTTATTGCATCTAGCGAAGGATATCATAGGACAATTGGTGCTTTACAGTGTGTCACGCTCACTCCGCCATAAAATTGCTTTATGAATTATGAGATATGTAGCTTTTATATTAGAAAAAAGAAAGGGTTTTAAAAATTATGTTATATGGTTTGAACTATTTTATAAAAGGATTATTATTAAATTTTTTTTACGGTATTTGTAATTTTAAAAGTAAATTAGAAAAAAAGAAAAAATATACTGTATATTTTTTAAATTAATTAATACTACGTCAGTTATTTTAATAAATTTAGCATTACTATATTTTAACTATATTATTTAAAGTATATACGAATATTTGAGTAAGCTTGGGGAAATTTTTCATTTTGTTATTATTTTTTAAAGTCATCATCAATTTTTAATTAAAAAATATTTATACTTCTAAAAAAATTTTAAAATTTATCACTGCAGTGTATTGTATTTTTATTAACTAAGTTATAAAATTTTACTTTAAAATGGACAAGATTACTCTTCAAAATATGATTTTAAAATTTTGGGAATATTTTTTTTCTAACTTTTAAAACCATATGGACCATTTTACAAAATAATCAAACTGTAACACATATTTTTTAAGTTTTTTTAAAAAGGAAGGATTGGGATAAATGTTCTTTAATTTTGAGTTCAATACCCACAAACAACAACTATTATTTTATGCAAATGCTTGATCTAGTGATTGAGCATTGAAACTGTAATTCTTGAGATCGCAGGTTCGAGTCTATACTCGGGTAGAGTGAGATAAGGTTTTCTTATCAACAAGCTAAATGTGCATAAGGATTTTGATTCTTTAAATGTGTAAAATAGTAAAGTTGAATATTTTAGTTAATCTCAGTCATTCACTAAGTTTTAATGGTTTGAATTTAATTGTATCATGAACCCCATAAATCACTAAAACTCAATCTCAACTATTATAATTTAATAAATAATTAAAATTAATAAAAACTTACAACTTTACTATTTTTCAATTTTAAATAATTCAAATCATATAAATAATAATAATTTAGTCATAGGAATAATTGCCGAACCAAATATACTTCGGTGAAATTTGTGTTTTATGAAACGAATTTAACGGAAAATGCAATTAAATTTCCATGACATCGAAAATATTCATAATCTTTCTAACAATATCCAAATAATCAAAATTATAACATAGACGATATCTAAACATAATTTTAAAAAACAGCAGGGTTTAAGTTAAATTAGACCGTGACTTATCTACAAATAATTTTTTATAAGATTGATCGTATTTATCAAAATATCTATATAAATGTCACCATTGTTAAATATTTTTTCAACTTCAACCCTTTTAAATTATATTTACATAATTGTAATATTATTTTTTTTCGTTTTCCTTATTTTTCATTTATCTCTTAAATCGTTCATTTTTTTGACATATTGCTATAGTATTTTTTGTTAGTTTTATTTTTATCTTTGAAATGATATCTATTATGAATGTTTAAACTTTTTAAACTAATAGACATAGTAAATATCCAATAGATAACTGATATATCTTAGTTTTGATAGCTTTTTTGTGAAATCGTTACGTTAGTTTATCTTGTTGTTCCTTTGACTGGATCTAATGCTACTTTGGATTTCGGTGTGTGATTTTGCTCTATTTATTGCTCAAATTGAGAAATTTTAATTGTTGTTATTTATTTGGGTTTTCCAAGTTTAGCTCTAAATTTTTTGCTGATGTAGATTTTGCACTAATACTTGATAATTTAAAGCCAATCAGTTGCAAAATATAATACAATATCGATGTATATTTATTTGGAAATTTAGCAATTCTAGCCTAAGGCGATTGGACATCAACCAGATATCTATTATACATATACTAGACATCTTTTAGAAAATCTATTTTGAAGTTGATATTAGATATTCATATAAGTATATTCTAAAGTTATGATCTATGAAAAATCTATATAATGTTTTGAATCCAAGTTCTTCTACATTTGCTGATTTCTATTAAACTTCTACTGTATATCTATTGGATATCTCATAGTTAAAAAATATTTGGAAAAAATATCATTATGGATGTTATTTTAAAGATAAAATAAAATAATAAAAAAATATAAGAAAATAATGAAGAATATGCATGTGCAGAAGAAATTGGAATTTTTTTTATGAGACCGTGTATTTGTAATTACTGTTTAACACATTTGACCAAATTATTTTATGAAGTAACTCGTTTCTTGTAAAAGCCTATATATCATATGCGGTTGGATTGAGCCAATTATAACATATAATTTGCACGTTTGGTTTTTAACATTTTTACCTGAAATTCAAATCGAAATATAAATAAACGATCCGAATATGATAATTTAGTAAATTAATTCATTTTAAACACAATTATGCTCAACCCTATCTAGCATGAATAGGATGAGCGACCGCTAGAGGTATAGGTCGGATTTGGGTTTGACCCAATCGAGCCTAGCTAAAAATTAGTAGCTCAAATCCGATCCAATCTTAAAAAAATAAAATTCAAATTTAGGTTGAGTCGGGCCTTTATAAAATAATTAAAATCTAAGCCTGACCCACGAGCCTACTAATTAATATTTATAATTAATAAATTAAAATATTTCTTAATAAAAAATAATTATAATAAAATAATTATAACTAAATTTTTGATATAAATTATAAAACTATTTTATACGCTAAACTTTATGAGAAAACTTTAAATTTTCAATAACTATTAGTGTTATAAATAATATATATATATATATATATATATATATATATATATATATATATATATATATATATATATATATATTATTTTAGGTTGGATGGACCGAACTTAAATTTTATGATTAAAATTAAACTCATCGTATATTTTATCGGGCCTCTTTAAATTCGGATCGGACCTAATTTCTAAATAAATTTCTCAAATCCGGCCAATGAAATGAGGGGTTGTGCCAAAGTCTAGCGACCGGTTAGGGTCCGAAGCTTTAGGGGGCCTCGGATTTTTCAGATTTGTATGAACACAGGAGTAAAGAAAAATATGAACATAAAAAAGATGGAGAAGATAATGTCAAAATTGAAGTGGGCTGGTCGTAGTGGCGGGTCTCTCACCCGTCAATTTTGGGCCTTTTTTTTAATTTATATTTTATTTAGTTCAGTTCAATTTTAGTATTTATAATTTTTATTCAGATTCAGATAAGTTTCAGTTTAGTTCAGTTTCAGTAATTAATAATGAATAATTAATTTTATTATTATATGATAGTATTTAAAGTTCTATACTATATTATAGTTATTATTAATATAATAATATCTTTCATGTATTATTATTTATATTATTAATTATTTTTCTATTTATTTTCAGTATTTTTAATTTTTATTTAACTGCATTTCAGTTTCAATATCTTCAATTTTAATTCAATTTAATTCAATACTAATACTTATAAGTTAAAAAAAATAGCCTTAATTCTATCCATGGGCCTTCTTTTGTGCTTTTCATCTCCTCTCTACTTACATATCACCAATTGTGGGTTCATCCATTCTCTCTCATTGCCTAGGAAAATATAAAGAAATAATATTTTTATAAGATATTTTTTTATATATACAATAGCATCTTTAGTAGATAGTATGTTCCAAAAAAAGTTTTGACACGTAAGTATGAATAGACAATGAATTAAAAAATGGCTCTACACTAGCTCTTCTATTTTCTCTTTCCTATATGATGTAGCACAATAAATGTTAGACATTGTCTATTTTATCATTTACATGTAGACACTCAAATAGAAAGCCAACTCATCAAATTAATTAATATTTTAATATTAAACATTGAAACACTTCCATTTAATTTGAAATTAATTCCTTTTTTAATTATTTTATTATACAAAACTAAATGAAATAGATAATCTAGTGTAGTTATCTTTCTAAAAGAAATTGTCTATTTTTAAAATTATTGACATCTCATCAATGTGAGTTTCTATTCCACATGCCACATAATCTTAGAATCCACTATCTACTAAATATGCTCTAACTTACTTTTTTTTAGTTGTCTACCACTTTCAAGATTATTATTTTTCTCTTTACCACAACTTCTCTCACATATTTAATTTGATTTTCACAACTTAAAATGAATATATCTCACAAATCGTTAATTTTTTCGACATGGACGTTTAGAATATTTTATTCGTCTTATTTTTATCTTTAAAATGAAATCCATATTAAATATTTTTGGAGCAAAAAAAATTTCGCAGTCTTATACCAGTTTTTTACTACCTTTATACCAGGTATACGAGTTTTTTTTGCTTTAAATAGAACAATGTTGATAATGTTTTATGTTATCTACCTAGAAATAAATGGAAAATTGGTGCTATAATGACATTATACCACTCTTATACTAGGTATAAGAATTTACGAAATATTAGTAAAATTGGTATAAGATGCGAAAAACTTTTTTGCTCAAAAAATATTTATTATGGATTTTGCTTGAAAGATAAAAATAAGACGAACAAAATATTCTAAAGGCTCGGGTCGAAAAAATCAACGGTTTGTGAGATATAATCGTTTTTAAGTTGCAAAAATTAAATTAATTAGGAGAGAGAGTTGTTACGATGAAGGTTCTTGTATTCATGTAAAAGCAAAATTCAAAAGTTAAAATATTGTAAGTAAGAAAGAATTTAGGTAATTAAGAGAATTAAATTTTTATGGTAGAATTTAAAAAATATTGAGTTAGTATTTACAAATTTAAAAGCTCAAAATCATATATTTAGCTAAGTTACCCTTTTACCTATAATCTATTACTTTATGACAATTATTCAAAATATTGTAAACTTATTTTTCACTAATATTTCCATTTACAAAAATAATTAGATAGTATGTTATATAAATATATTTTCTCTTTTTTATAAAGTCTTTTTATTTTAAAGTTAAAGAGATGTTATTAAAGTAAAGTAATTATAAATTAATCATGACTTTTTTACATATTTTCCATATTATAATAAATAATAGTTCAAAACATTTTAAATTTACTTTTTTATATATATATTTTTGTTTATATTAAAATTAGGTTGTATACTATCTAAATTTTTTTTCCTTTTTATTTACTAAATTTATAATTAAAACTAAATAGATGTCATTAAAGATAAATAATAGTTTCACATTAATCATAATGATATGGTACTTTAAAAATATAAAGATACATAATAGGTTCATTGATAATTGTGTATTTTAAAAAATTATCTCATTGTTTCAATTTAAACATATACATATATATTGAAAATTTTGTGAATTTTAAGCTTAGAGTAATAGTTTGACTGTGTTGGTCGGATAATTTCTAAATAGAGTTTCAGGATTTGATATATATATTTAAAAATATATAATTATTATGAATGAAATCTTACATCGCTTTTAGAGGATTTAGTGAGCTTGTATATAAATAGGGCTCTGAAGGCCTTAATTTGGATGACGCATTTTAAAGTCGTGAGGTTGATCATGAACGGCGTCAAAGCGAACAATATCGTTCAAGCTATTTATAACAATAATATCAATTTATTAGGTAACATACAATCATGTATATAAAATTGGTTATTGATAATAGCCCATAAGTTCGAGCCGCATGATAAATGAGGTAATTTTTTCCTTCGTATTTAATATAAGAGCAATTCTTTAATTTTTAAAAAAGGTGTAATTGAAAGTAGGGTTGTGCAGAATCAAACCGAAACAGAAATTCAAACCGAAATTGAAGAAAATAAGTCGAACTAAACTGAACTGAATTTATTTTGATTCGGTTTCGATTCTTAAAATTCTTAAAAATTAGGTTTTGGTTCGATTTCAGTTTTTGTAATATAAATCAAAATAAAATCGAACCGAACCGAATACATTAGTAAATATTATATTTATATTATATCTAAAATTCTATTTATATTTAAGACATATGGCACACTAATTAGTAGATAATAATAATAAAATGGGTGATTTTAACTTAAAGTAATCATAATTAAGAAAGAATTGATGTACTTTACAACTTGAAAATCCTAATCCTATCAGGAATATGATTCATTTTGTAATTCATTATATACACATGCCATACCACTTATATTAGTATTTATCTTTGTTGTTGTAAATATAAATTCCAATGTCTAATTACCATTAAATTTAACACATATCAAAATAAAATTAGTTTAAATCTCAATTACATAACGATAAATAAAAAAATAAACTACAAATTATTTATAAATATAGAGTTTGATAAATTCAGTTATAACCGGACTGAATCGAATCTGAACTATATTCAATTCGATTACAGTTTTTATTTATTAATTAATTTAAGTTTCGATTCAAATTAGATCAATCAGATCGAATCGACATTTAGTCACTCTTAATAAAAAATGTTAAACATACTTTCATTACACATCAATCCATATTTCAATTTTTACTGGGAGCCCCTCAAAATTTCCGGAGGACCTTGTCTATCTAAAACCCCTCCATCCAACCGCAAAACCCTGAAACAAAAAAACGATAAAGTCAAAGAACAGCAGCTTAATCTACAGCAATGGTCACGTGCAACACTCCACAGGCTATTTCCCACATTTTCAGCAGCTCAACTCTCCGTGTCCTCCTTCCATTTCCCCAATCATTATACTCGCCGCCATGCAATCCACCTTCCTTTCTCCACGCGCCACCCCAATCAACCCCACCACCCCATTCCACGCGCCTCCAACTCTCACTTCCTTCCCACCGCGTCCATCCTCTCTCCGCATTTTCGCCCAATCGCCGGCCGCCGTAACCGTGGAGCCGCCTTCATCAGCCTCCGCCGTCGCCCACAAATTGAACAAATACAGCTCCCATGTCACCGAGCCTAAATCCCAGGGCGGCTCCCAAGCAATCCTCCATGGAGTTGGACTCTCCGACGAAGACATGAGCAAGCCGCAGATAGGTATATCTTCAGTCTGGTATGAAGGAAATACCTGCAATATGCATTTGTTAAAGTTATCGGAGGCTGTTAAGCAAGGTGTTCAAGAGGCAGGGATGGTTGGATTTAGGTTCAATACAATTGGGGTCAGTGATGCTATTTCAATGGGGACTAGAGGGATGTGTTATAGTTTGCAAAGTAGGGATTTGATTGCTGATAGTATCGAGACTGTTATGAGTGCTCAATGGTATGACGGGAATATCTCCATTCCTGGTTGTGATAAGAATGTAAGTCTTTGTTTACCCTAATTTATTTAGTTTCAATTTGTGCATTTTGAGTTAAATGATTTGTTTTCTTGAGGTTTTAGCCCTTGTTTGTCATATTGCATTGCTTCGATGATTTAGGGAAATGTTTTGTATCTTGTTTTCAGCTCTGGTAAATTAGTTTAATGTTGATGTAACTGGTTTTGTGAAATTAGGCAATTGATTTTGAATTTGAATTTGCTTCTTTTGATTGCTGTAGATGCCAGGTACAATTATGGCAATGGGGAGGCTCAACAGGCCTAGCATTATGGTTTATGGTGGAACTATAAAGGTATAGATATTGTTTTCCTCCCAAGCTGAAAGTCAAAATCTGTGGAGTATGTGAATTCCTATCTAAACATTCATCAAAAAGCCTATCTTTTTTAACCTTTTGTTGAGGTTTGCATGTGTTTCGAATATGTTTCACTCTTGCTGGTAACTTATGTACTTATCGACTTTCTGTTTTGCAGCCTGGTCATTTTAATGGTCATACATACGATATAGTATCTGCATTTCAGGTTTGTGCACTTGTTCTGTTTTGATTTACTTGCCTATGCAGATGGCATCCGACTGGATTTAAAATCCCCTTATGGTGTGAACTGTATTCAACACTTTCCTTGCATATTGCCTTTAGTGACATGAAAAAATGAAATTTTTTTCTTTAATTAGTTAATACACAGCTTCATGCATTTGTCCATTACTATCGGTTCACAATGTTTCATTTTCAGCAATGATAATTGATGTGATTGGGATGCTTTACTTATTTATGGTTTCACAGTCAATTTTCTATATAGAATACTTGCTATCCTAGTTTGCCTTTTGCTTTATGCTACAGTATCCAGTATCCATTCATTTCAAAATCGAATTTAGAACAAGAGCATGCTTAGACACTTCGAAATCATTGGAACTAGAAAAACTTACCTACTTCCTTTTGATAGTCTTGTCTAGAACAAGTGATATCAATATGAATAAGCTTAATTCAAATTGTCTATACATTTTTTTCACGAAGCAACAAATTTTGTTTATTTTATTTTCCTTTTTCTGTGAATATGTTTTATATATTCTACTCCTTATAATAGGTCTATGGGGAATATGTTAGTGGAGCTATAAGTGATGATGACAGAAAAAATGTGGTTCGCAATTCTTGCCCAGGAGCAGGTGCTTGCGGTGGAATGTATACAGCTAACACTATGGCTTCTGCAATTGAAGCTATGGGAATGTCCCTTCCTTACAGGTTTGCAAATCCTTTTCAATCAAATATTTTTATTCTTTGCTAACAATTTCTTACACTATTTGTTTCTTTTTGCTCACAGTTCTTCGATACCTGCTGAAGACCAATTGAAATTGGACGAGTGTCGTTTGGCTGGGAAGTATCTTCTAGAATTATTGAAAATGGATTTGAAACCAAGAGATATAATCACTCGTCAGTCACTACGTAATGCAATGGTTGTTGTCATGGCATTAGGTGGCTCTACCAATGCTGTATTGCATCTAATTGCAATTGCTAGGTACTGAATTGTCTTTTCCATTAATTACTTCTTGTTGCTTCTTCATATTGGTGCTTATGAGATGCTGGCAGGTCTGTTGGACTGGAGTTAACTCTTGATGATTTCCAAAAGGTTAGCGATGAGGTCCCGTTCCTCGCAGATCTAAAACCTAGTGGAAAATATGTGATGGAGGATGTGCATAAGGTGCTTTTTTAAAGAAAAATTATTTCTTATTGTTTAGTGTTAACAATGAAATACATTGTCTTGCACCATCGGATTATCCAATTTTTTCTAATAATTTTCTTACAAATAAACCTTTATAGATCGGAGGAACTCCTGCTGTTATTCGTTATCTTTTGGAGCATGGTTTTATGGATGGGAACTGTTTGACTGGTATAGTGTTTGGAATTGTTTTGAACATCCTTTCGCATTAATCAAAAGTTTTTCATCAGCAATTTTTCATGCTTACATTTGACATAAATTTGATGTGTTTCCTTTCTAGTGACGGGGAAGACATTGGCCGAAAATGTACAAAATTGCCCACCTTTGGCTGAGGGGCAGGTGCATTAACATCCTTTTAATCTCATTGTTTTCCATTAGGAAAATTTTGGATTTTGATTAAAAATTTTCTTATGAGATTTGTATTATGCAGGACGTAATAAGGTCATTAGAAAATCCAATCAAGAAAACCGGCCACATACAAATATTACGAGGAAACCTTGCTCCAGAAGGCTCTGTGGCCAAAATTACTGGAAAGGAAGGACTATATTTTTCTGGTGCTATTTTCTGTTCCTTAATGTCCCTTGCTCTTCTGCATTTTTTTTGCTCATCATATATTCTACTCTTTGAAGTATAATAACGTGAGCACTGTTCTCCAGGTCCTGCACTTGTCTTTGAAGGAGAGGAAGCTATGCTTGCAGCTATATCAGAAGATCCTATGAGTTTTAAGGTAAGCATATATGTTGCTGTTGATGCATGCTATATCTTTATCCCATTGGACTCACCATTTTTGCAAAACATTGAGGCCCCAAATTTGCAAGGCCTTCAAATGTTGAAGATTGTTGTTACTTATAATTTCTTCACTCTTGTATACAATAACTATTGAAGCTGGGGGAGTAACAGTATTTGAGCTTTTGATTTGGTTTCATTAACACTAATCTGCGTTACTTAGTTAGATCACCATGAAAAGTAGTTATAATTTATGAAGAAATTTTTCTTGTCTTTATTCTGTCATTGAGAAGTTTGTAACAGATGCAACCCTAATTTGTGGGAATTTGGATAGCTTATTATGCTCTAATTTCAATCTTGCCTAAAATATCTTATCTAATGGTCCTGCATAGGGATGACTCATTTTTTTTTTCATTTGCATTTGGTGAGACCGGGTGGAAATCCTTGCCTCTTCAAGGTGCATGATTTGAAAAATAGATATTTGATCTTTAGAAAATGCATCATTGTGTTTGATGAAGGAAGCACACGTGGACTTGCTCACACTGTCACGCATATTTTTTCTTAGCAAGCACCTTGTATAAAATAGTTTTAAAGCTGTTATTTCCATTTCCCAGCTCTGCTGCTGCTGGTGAACGATATGAAACCAATGGAATCTTCAGTCAAAATTGTTGAAACTGTTTTTAAAGATATTATGAAAACATTTTCTTTCAGTTTTAGCTCTTAATCATTTTAATGTTTCTGTAATTACTAGAACAAGGTTTTGTAATAACACATTGATTTTGATATCAAAATATTTTTTTCTTGTACAAATCTATTTCAGGGAAAAGTAGTAGTTATTAGAGGAGAGGGGCCTAAAGGAGGACCGGGCATGCCTGAAATGCTAACACCAACAAGTGCAATCATGGGAGCTGGTTTGGGGAAGGTATATCACTATATCAAATCTTTTTTCTTCCTGATTTCTGATCTGCTGCTCTCAAGAATTGATCTTTTTGTTTTGTTCTGAAGTCAGCATTAACACAAATATTGATAGTTGTGATGAGGACACTTAAGTTGGTTTTCACCGTGAGCCGTATTTCTTTGTTTGTGATGTAGATATCTTTTACCTGCACTTGTGTGCTTAAATGTTTTATTCACTTGCTTTGGAAATATTCTTTTTTAGAAAAGCATTCAAATAATAGGCTTTTGAAGGAAGGTTTCATCTGGTTATTTTGGTGCAATATTGCAGGACTGTGCATTGTTGACAGATGGTCGGTTTTCAGGAGGTTCACATGGATTTGTTGTTGGCCACATTTGCCCTGAAGCCCAGGTGCCTCTTTTTCCATAACTTGCTCTAAAATTCTGTTGCTTCATCTATAAAATTATCGTGTTTCTGGCATAAGAGCGTTGTTTCTATGTCTTTGTAGCTAGATATGGTTATTACTCATTATCTTGGCAAAATCAAATTTTTTTAGCAAGTTGCTGGATGATGCCATACTAATGTTTATGGGCATTTTATGCCTCATTTTGAATCTGTTATCAAAATTTGCATTATTTATTAATTTCTTGATGTTGGAAATATCGTGTTCCAAATACATATTTTGAAATAGTGTATTGGTGCCTATGTCTAGCAATACACTCTCTCCTCCTTTTACCGTGCCACCAGTACTATTAAACCTTCTATATGCCTTACAGATTACAAGTATGAGTTATTTTTTACATAGCTTGTCTGAAATTTCATAGGAAAATTATGTTGCTCCAAAATGTGTAAGTTTCTTTTATTTTAAGCGGTTTTATAGTAATTCATGTTTATTTTACTATATCCAGGATGGGGGTCCAATTGGTCTTGTTAGAAATGGTGACATCATCAACATTGATGTCCGAGAGAGGAGAATAGACCTTCAGGTGGCCGACGAGGAAATACAACAGCGAAGAAAGGAATGGAGCCCTCCTCCATACAAGGCTACCCGCGGAATTTTATACAAGGTCAGAATCCATTTGTTTACATACCTCTTTCGAATTAATTTTTTGTTGATTGATGATATCTTGTGTATATTTGCAGTACATCAAGAATGTACAATCAGCTTCCAATGGATGTGTGACCGATGAGTAGAGTAGCGGATTGGACATGGTTATATTTGAATCTATGCGTCTCGAGTTGCTAGAGGTATTTTTATGGGGCATTTTCAAGGGGTTTCTCTTTTTGGTCTGACCTTTTCATTCTTAAGTGAGAAGTGAGTATTGTGGCTTTGTTTGTTGTATTATCTCAATGTAATGCAAATTTTGACACAAATTTGAAGCAATAAAAGTTGTGAATTGATGCGAGGAAGAACACTACTAGCGCTTTAGTAGAATCCCTAATACGTACTAGAATAAGGGCAGCACTGTATGAAACGCTGCGTTTACTTGTGACTGTTAGTACACCTAGAAGTGAGAACTTGTAACTATAAATAGCTGGCACCGAGATGGCTTCTAGTTGCACGGACACACCTCGAGTGTCCGACACGACACGGACACGGACACGTGGATACGGTAATTTTAAAAAAATACGCATTTGGACACGGATAGGACACGGCGACTAAAAAATATTATCGAACATAAATATTCATACATAATAAAATTCATATCATCTATAAGCATTTAATCAAATTACAAAAAAAAAAATCCAAAGTAACTAATGAGGTAAGCTTTAATTCTCTACATCATCTAAAAATGTAACTTTCTCTAACTCGGGCTCATCAAGAGATACTTCGGCGAATTCAAGCACATTAGCTTCCTTTAAAGTTCCAAAAGCATCTCCACCAACATCCCAAAACTTAGTTTTTCCTTCTTGGTATTGAGCGGAACTCCTAGATAGTAATCTTAGATTGTTATGGACATAAATAAGATCCTCCGCACGTTTTGGTAATAACTTATTCCTTTTTACCGAGTTAATAAAGGCATAAGTACTCCAATTTCGTTCGGCACATGAAGATGAGGTGGGTTGTCCAAGCACTTTAAAGGCCAACTTGGCTAGTAAAGGAAACGATGAACCATTGTTGTACCACCAAATTCTAGGGTCCCATGAGTTACTCATTATATTCGACGAGTCATCAAGAGTGCTAATATTAAGATAAAATAGGCAATCTCTTCAACTACTTTCTTGTAATCATCATCACATGCAAATAAATGTCGAAGGCACTTCTTCCTTTCGATGGAGATCTCGTTATTTAAATTGGGAGAGATTCTTGCGGGATCTTGTTCAAGCCATTCCGGGTTATAGAACCTTTTAAAATAGATAACTTTAATAAGTATGTGAAAGAGAGAATTCATAAATTATAAATGAACTATAAAGTGAGATTCAAATACCTGGGATTAAGAGAATGAGCTAAGCAATGAAGAGGGGTGTTGTTCTTACTCCATCGACTCACAAGAATTTGGTGAACCACATCATAGAAACTTGAATGCTCCGATGAGGCCTTCTCCTCATGTGTTAAGATTGCAACCTTAACTTTTTCAATCATAGTATCCCACATCTCATACACCAAATGAAGGCATGGTTTGTCCGTATCAAATATCTAATCATGTCATGAATGGGATTAGTGAACTCAATGATCTAATCCACCTTTGTATCCCACCAATCTTCATTTAGCACCAACTCTCTTACATATTTTGCTCGATTTTGATCATCTTCCTTATAAGAAGTCCACCCGTCACTTGTCACCATTTCTATTAAAGAAAGTCTAAGAAGCTTCATTCTTTTAAGCATAATAATCATGGAAGCAAAACGAGTGGGTGCAACCGAAAGCAACTTAAGAGAGGTGAAACGGTTGAAAATTGCCAATCTCATCGAATGATTCATTATGAAATTTTTTTATCAACATGGCATCTTCATAAACATCTTTAATCCAAGAACACTCTTCAAATTTTTTTTCTTGACTCTCCACATTCTTTGGCTCACAAATATTTTTCAAAGCAAGATTAAGTGTGTGCAGAACACATGGAGTCCAAAAAATATGTGGGTACATGCCCTCAATAATTTCTCCCGCACCCTTGCAATTTGAAGCATTATCGGTCACAACTTGAACTACATTTTCATGCCCCACCTCCTCTATAACCTCTTTCATCAAATTAGAGATAAAAAAATTTATCTTTCCTCTCTCCCTCACAATTCACACACTTAAGAAACATAGGACCATCTCTAGAAACAAGCATAAAATTTATCAAGGGTCTCCTTTGGGGATCACTCCATCCATCCGTCACAATACTAACTCCCATTGATGCCCATGACTTCCTTTTTGGAATCAACAAAGTTTCAACATGTTTCCTTTCTTGGTCAAGAAGGGTGGTTCTTAATTTATTATACCCTGGAGGTACATACCCACCCAAATTGTGATTAGTTGCAAAAGTATATGAGCTTATGAAATAAGGATTTCTTGCAAGATTGAAAGGCAACCCACTAGTGTAAAACATCCTAGCTATCTCACAATCTAGTTGAGCCCTAGCTTGGTTGTCAAATGATTTCTCCAAAGGGGTTGCACTCTTTCTTTTCTTTACAGCAAGTGTATCGAATTCACTAGGAGTTGAGGATATGGTAGGTCCAGAAGGAAGGGAGACTCTATTAAAACTAGAAGCCCTTAATTTCTTTAATCTCTCATATTCCTCTTAAATTCTTTAATCTCTCATATTCCTCATCCTCCCTTGTCATATTTGATATGTCTTGTTTTGTGACTTTTTTGCAAGTAGAAATACCTCTATTAGGTATATTCAACAAATGTGCTTTAGCTCTAGTGTATGACCCTTTATTCTCTTGCCCACATTTCTTGCATTTAAATATAGTATTTCCCCCTCCACTAATTTTTTCCATTCTTGTCGCATATTTCCATAGAGGAGGTTCATTAACTTCTTTCTGCACATTTTCACCCGCACTAGTATTGACAGTTCCACTAACACTACCACTACTACTACCACCAACTCGAGATTCCATTAATAAGAATAATAAATTCTGCATAAAAAAGAACCAAAGCAAAGCTATAAGCACAATAATCTAATTATCTTTCTTAATTAAAAAGCCAATAAAAAACAGTGTGCTTTTAATATAAATTGATTAAATCATATAAAATTCTCATCACCATTATCTAAGCAAGCAAATTCAATTCAAAAGTCTTGTGATCGAAATAGTCTTCATCACCTAACCCATTAGAATGAACCAATAATCAAGAAACATTTTTATTGACTGTGATAAAGAAAGTAATAAATTACACAAAAAGCAAGCTCCAAGTAGAGCCCATTCAAAGAAAAGAAGGGATCATGAAGGCGACAAAATGCTTGTTGGGGATGTCCCATGGCAGTTTCTGCATTGACCCGTGAGTTCGATAATTGTTTAAACTTGAATTAAGTATTATTTGCATCAAAACTTGTTGCTAATTGCAGATGATTGTGTTCTTGTTTCAGTTAGAAGCAGCAAGAATGAAAAATGCTGATGAGTTTTTATTGACTGTGATAAAGAAAGGGATAAATTACACAAAAAGCAAGCTCCAAGAAGAGCCAGTTCAAAGAAAAGAACAAGATTTGCACAGCTGTAACCTCCAAGAAGAGCTGATTGAAATCTTGAGCATATAAATATTATAAAAAAAAGCCTAAAACCTTACCTTCGTCGGCGTCGAAGTCTGCTGTAGCCGTCGTAGTCTTCACCGGAGTTAGAGTGGGTCGTCGTCGCCGGCAGTGGGTAGCAGTTGTCAGTAGCAGCCTTTTCGATTGAGTTTAGCAGAAAGAATGGGGAGAAGCGCAAACAGGTGAGGATATAAAGTTAAAAAAACCTAATTTTTTTATAGCCAAAACGACGCCGTAGAGTGTCCAAAACGTGTCCACAACGTGTTCATGAAGTGTCCGCTGCCTTTATTGCCTACGTGGCGTGTCGGATTCAAATCCGACGTGTCGGACACATGTCCGCCGCGTGTCCGTGTCGGACACGTGTCCGACACTTGGACACTCCTACATTTGGAGTGTCCGTGCAACATAGGTTGGCTTAAGCAACGAATATCAAGTCAAATAATTTTCCTCTTTCTATTTTGTGAGCTTCTCTATCTTCTCTCATTTTCCTGCTCTCTCCATTACTTCCCCCGGTTTCAAATAAGTGACCTTTTGAAATTTTCATCAAAACCAATAAAAGATTAATTAAGCAATTAAAAAAATTGATTTATCCTTCGTAAAATTTGTTCTTCATAATTACTAACTAATAATTTTAACAATACTTTCTGTCTCTTTTTAATTAGTACAAGGGTAAATTTGATAAAAAATGATAAATATTACATCGATAATTTAAAAAGTTACTTATTTGAAACTAAGATAAAAAGGCCAAAATGTCATTTATTTGAAACCGGAGGGAGTAACTCATATCAATTGATATCAGAGCCGACTCGTAGTAGTAGCCTGCGGAAGTCAACCCGCAACCAATGTGACCATGTCCAATCAGGACATTGGCCCTAAGGATTGATTGTTGTGTTGGACATTGGCCCTAAGGATTGATTATTGTGATAAAATTATCAAAGGGAAAAGTAACACATCACTTATAAGCCGAGGGGTTTATTTGTTAATTGAATCTTCTAACGTATTAAACTAATATTTTAGGCTTGGATCTTCCAATTAACCTACAACAATTAATATATCAAAGCAACATAAATACCCTGCCCCCTTCTGCAATAATCTTCATGGAACAAGGATCGTTAATATTTACCTTCTGCAAATTAAAATTTGTAAGATTTTATCTATGAGCTTGCATTGATGGTGGTAATGATGGGATTGATTCATCTTCCACTCCAGAATTTGGATTTTTAGCCCTAAACTAGCTGGATTTGTTACCATCTTTCAATAAACTTCACTTGTTAAAGATGTTAATAATCGAGTAGTTACAAATATTTTGAACTACCGAGTTCGAAAAGCTCCTCTTGATGACAAGTTTTTCACGTATTTTTAATTTCATCTTACCTACAAAAAGACAGTTCATCACAAACTGATATCCCATTTCTTTTTCGTAAATTAACAAAAGTCTGCAAAGCATTACATAGAAGACAGAAGAATGGACGTATAAAGAGAAGCCGAACGCATCTCTTCGAAACAAAAATCATAAAACTGCACAATTACAGCTTTTTATTTTGGGACCTTTGGGAAAATAAAACATTATTGTTCAAGTTATACAACAAGATGAAATTAAAAATATCCAAATTTAGATAACATCCTTTGATAATAGATTGGTGCTTTCTACTTTTCTGGCATTGCAGAGCTCATCACAAGCATCTCCCCTTTCAAAAACAGCTGCTGCCCCCATTCCTGTGCCTGTATTTTGATCCACAGGTATTCCTCGTAAGCACAAGTTCTCGTTATATCTATTTCTATTCACAAAAAGAAATGCACATACCGATACACATGGACACGACCCCAAAACGACAATCTCTTCCTCGGCGTTTCATTTCGTGCAACAGAGTAGCCACACATCTAGCACCTGCAGCAGTACAAAAAAAAAAAAAGATCAGTTCTTTCCCAATTAAGTTAAATGGGGAGATACAAATGTTCTTTTATAGACACAATAGCACAAATTCATCAAAATTGTCTTAATAAGTAAGAATATATAGAACCCAGGATGAGGCACAAATTAAACAATCATGCCAAAAATAAAAAACAGTAAGAATCATATCCACTTCAAATTGGCAGCACAAATACCTGTTGCACCCAAAGGATGACCAATTGCCATTGCACCGCCATTAACATTGATCCTCTCTGGATCAAGCTCCAACTTCTTTCGGCAATAAACAAATTGGGAAGCAAATGCCTGCATATATTGTAAAAAAAAATTCAGCAATTTTGGTTCCACAATGGAATACACAATTTCACTAAATATATGCTCTTCTTACCTCATTTATCTCAAAAAGATCAATGTCCTGAAGTTCTAGACCAGCAGACTTCACTGCTGCAGGAATTGCGACAGCTGGGCCAATGCCCATAATAGCAGGATCCACACCCACAGCGGCAAAAGTCCTGCATGATCAGAAGAGGGGTTCTAAGAAGGAACAAAAAAAGAAAATGCTGTTGCTTCGTATGCTTATTAATAGATTGAAGCTATACTATAGTTTAACTAGATTCAAAATGTGCAGTTCAAAGACCATAATCCTTTAGATTAAATACTTGGGTTCATAACAACAAATTGATGAAGAACTAATTTTTTGGTTTCATTTGCAGCCATACAAAGAAATACCGTTCAGCAAATAACCATTTGTTATTTGTCAGCCCTGTATTAATAGGAAAGTCTAGCTAATTCTTTACCTGAAGACGCCGAGAATGGGGAGCCCTTTTTGCATGGCCACACTTCTTTTCATGAGCAATACAGCTCCAGCACCATCACTTACTTGGCTGGAATTCCCTGAAGAACAAAAGACAAAACATATAACAGCTTGAACACATTGAACATAACAAAATGGAAGCATATCTGCGATTATTGCTCACCAGCAGTTGTGGTCCCATTTTTCTTGAACACAGGCTTCAATTTTCCTAGATCTGACACCGATGTTCCGGGGCGAATTCCATCATCAATGGAGACTGTAATAGGTTTCTCATCACCAGTTTTTGGATCAACAAGCTTCAAAACATATCCCAGGTTTAGTTCATATTTTCTCACCACACATACATACAGGCAAAAGAAATGGACATCAGACAATAGTGCTGCAAAGGAAATGAATTTAGCACACCTTGGTAGCCACAGGGATGATTTCATCCTTGAATTTTCCAGCAGCAGTGGCAGCAGCAGCCTTCCTATGGGAATCAACCTGGTGGCATGAAATTAACAAAATCAATAGATAATAATTGGATCCAAAATGCTGCACTATCAAACTGATTCCACTTACTGCAGCTTGATCCTGCTCCTGTCTCGTTACTCCAAAACGTTGTGCCACATTTTCTGAAGTAATACCCATTGGAAGAAGGCAATTTCGTGCTTGTTCAAAAGCCTTCACCTGTCATAGAAAAAACAGAACCTTAAGCATTTATTCATATGAAACTATATAATTTATATTCAAAACATACTTTTGGATTCAGATCGCCATCCCAAGACATTGGGTTAATTGTCATAGATTCTAGACCAGCTCCAATCCCTGATGCAAAAGACTACATGAGGAAAGTGCGAAAGAAAAAAAAATCATAACATGGTGCTGTAACAAACCAATGTCGTAAAACCCTGCTTTGATAGCTGCGGCGACGTCAGCAACAGCCTGAAGACCAGAAGAACATTGCCTGTTCACTGTCCTGACAGGTACAGTTTCTGTAAAAAAACAAGATGTCAAGATCATATAAGTAATAAATCCACAAGAAAGAATCAATGTCTTGAACAAGAGCAAAGAGAGAAATAGACCAGGAAAACCAGCATAGAATGCAGCCATCCTGCATTCACTTGCTCTTTGAGATCCTGGAGCCAGCACTGTGCCCACAACAATATCCCCAACTTCACTTGGGTTCAATTTTGTCTTCTCAATCAATGCCTGCACCAAACAGCCAAAATAAGAATATAAACAAAATAGAGACAGAGATACTATATTATGAAATCACAATAATATCAATAGAGAAAATTACATATAAGAACTGTTATCAAACTGACCTTCAAAACAGGAGCAAGTAAATCATCAGCATGAGTGTCCTTGAAACCACCACGCTTTGACTTGCACAAAGGAGTTCGATATGCTCTATATGACACACCACACAAACAACCTCAATAAAGTTACACGACAAAACCGATTAATGACCTAATAACAAATTATCGAGAATCATTATCATAAAATTCAACTTACGCTACAACAACAACATCATCCCCGTACCCGGAGCTCCGATGATATCCGGCCGCGCAAGCTGATGCCTGATTCACAGTAATCAAACAAAGTAATTCAAAAACACATACTCAAAAAAAAAATCGAGATCATAAAATTGTTCGTAGATTTCGGTAAAACATAGAAAATCGACTTCAAATAACAGACCTATAATCATGCAGTCGGGAAAATTAAGAGGTGAATTAAACTAACTATATAAGCAAGTAGATAAAAAACATGTAGATTAAGCAATTAAATCAAAGATCAAAGGAGAAAAATTACAGAGAGAGTGGATTCATGAGAATGAGAAGAGGAGGAAGAAGGGCGAAGGTGATCAAGAAGAACACGCTGCCTGTTGATTGCTCGGTCCATTATGCAATTACTAATGAATTGAAAGACGGAAAGATAATGTGATCAAAACAAGGAGACGCTGCTTTTTATATGATTGGGGTTCGGATCTTTATTGGCGGTTAGAACCCAGAAGCTACAGATTAAAATCCAATTATTTTCTAAATATAAAGATTAAGGCTACTTTCTTTTTCAACTTATTTTTTAGTTTTAGTTTAATATTATTTAGTTGAATTCAGTTTTGATATTTAGTATTCAGTATTTAGTATTTAGTATTTAGAATTTAATATTAAGTTTTAGTTTATACATTATATCAATATTATTAATGTATATTATTATTTATAAATATTAAAAAGTAATAAATATTTATTATTTCTACTATAAATAATTAGGTAGGAAAAATAAATAAATAAAAATAATAATATTTTATAAATATTAATAATAATTAAAGTAATAAAATAATATTTTAAATAATTATAAATAATAATAATAATAATTTACAATGATATATTTAATTATTATTAGATATAATAATTAATAAATTTTATTAAAATATATAGTATTATTTAAAGTATTATTAATTATTATATATTTTAATATTTTTAAAATATTATTAATTATAATTTAGTTTCAGTATTGTTTAGTTTTAATATTTTTAATTTTATTATTTTTCGGTTTTAGTGTATTCAGTTCAATTTTAATTCAGTTTAATATCATTTCAATTTAATACCAATTAATTCAATTCATGAACATGTTTAAATGGATCAAAATATGATTTTATCCTAATTCTCAAAAAATTGAGATAAAATAATATGACTGGAAGGTGACGCGAGATATAACTATACACACCTTACTTGCTCGCCTCTTCCACATTCTCAATCTCGAGCGCGTGCTTCTTAGTATCATTTTGTGTGAATTATTATGTTGAATGATTAGATTACATTAAAACATAACAATATTTTTTAAATTTTGCACCAATGTCTGTATATTTGTTATTTTTCTTGAATTCATGATCTCTTTAGGTTTGTAAGGAGTCTTAGCTACTAAGATATTTCTTTTATCTAGTTTTAGTAGTACATTTAATAATTTATTAATTTTTAATTATCTATTTAAATTTTTAATGATCTTTTCACATTTTTTTTAATTTGTCCTAAAAATAATTAAGAGAAAGATGTATCCTTAAAATTATAAGCTTATATTCAATCAAATAAATCTTAAATTTTATGTGAGATAAAATCACCAAAACTATAAATTGATAACTCAAAAAATAAATTTTAGATGAGATGTAAGTAATTTTAATATTGCGATGTTATTGATTTTAGTTTCTAGATAATGTGAGTAACGACAAAATGCTGACGCGCTTGTTGAAAGGAGTTTGAATCCCATAAACAAACTATGGGAAAGCGTGCCGCATGGGAAAACGAGACAAGAAAACGAGAACACTTTTATTGCAAATGAAATGAGTTATGAGACCATCTTAACATTATCCTTTCCTCACTCTAGTCCTTTTTTTTGGTAATAAAGAAATAAGGGGTCCAACTTTTGGGAAATTATACTCTTACCATACATTTTTCTTTGAAATATTATTTTTAAAAGAAGCTACTTATTGTTCCTTAATTTTTTTTTTTATAAATTATAAGTGTTTTGAAAATAAATAAAATTATAAAGAGTAACATCATAAAATAATTTTTTAGACTTGTTATTCTTGCAGGGAGTAGGGAGCACTGCACATGGTGCATGATATAACCACTATAATCTTATCGCACCGGCTGGTTTCACCGTGAATCACACATGGATACCTTTATACCGTTTTTTGAAAACTGGAAAAAAATCTGGTTGAACCGAAAAAATAAGTAAACCGACATACCAGTTCAAATCTCGTTTTTCCAAAATTCCTCTGGCAATATGCATAAACGTTGCTAAAAACTTAAAACGCGTTGCTAAAACCCAAAATGTTACAGAAACCCAAAAGGTGTTGCTAAAACTAAAAAGGCATTGCTAAAAACCTAAAAAGCGTTGCAATAACCATTGAAAATCTTAAATAACATATATTCTTTTAAAAATTAAAATTCGATAAAACCATCAATCATACCGATAATACTACGTACCATTGACCTCACCGGTACGGTGCCCGATCCGATATTGATAACATTGATATAAGCTCTCCCAACTCTTTCATCTTTTTCTTCTATAATACGACCTCATTTATCATATAATTTATACTATATTTCTGGAACATTGCTCCTTACTTCTTGTATGGATGACAAATGTCCCATAAATCAATAAAATAATAAAAAGTATTAGCATAAAGTAGTTTTTGAAACATTTATCATTCAAACAATGAGTACGGAACAATGTTCCAGAAACAGGGTATGAACTCTCATTTATCAACCTTCTCTTGTTGGATAAGGGTCCAACTTTTCTATCCTTTTCTTTAAGGGAATTTGTCATAATGGTGTACTTTTTTTAAATTAATTACAGGTTTGTTAAAAAATCTATAAGATTATCATGCTGGTTAAATATATCTCAACTTTCTCATTTTTTTCAATTCTATTTACACAATTCCCATGTTGCTTGTTTTTTTTATTTTTTTCCTTATTTTTCATTTATCTCTCAAACTGTTTACTTTTTCGACGTGTCACTTTAGAGTTTTTTATTCATCTTATTTTTATGTTTGAAATGACATCCACTGTGACTTTTCGTCATTTTTTTATCCGATAAATTTCCTATAGATCATCTACAGATATCCAATAGATCACTCAAAATTTCGTTGTATCCATCGTTATGTGGTAACTTTATAAACTGCTACCATTGAGACAATTGATAATATTTTACAGGTATAAGGAGTCTTCTACCTTTTAAAATTGAACATTCATGTGTTATTTAATTTATTTCGATTCAATTGCGGAATTTGAGCAAATTGACTATATAGATTTGAGTTACGAGTGGTCTTTCAGGAGTTGAAGGGATTATTTTATTGAGGATTTTTTTGCAATTGATCTCTTGCTTCATCTCTTTTTCTTTTTTTTTGTTGTGTTTATGAGATCAATTAGTTGTTTAACTTGTATTTTCTCATCTACAAGACATCTTTTGGTCATTTATCGGAAATCTAGTTGGACATCTACTAGATTTCCACTAGAAAATGTAGTTTGAAATGGATATTTAGGCATATACAAAAGTCTGTTCTAAAGTTATGATCTATTAAAATTTATCTAGTATTTTGAATCCAAGATCTTCTAGTTTTACTGATTTCTATTGGACTTCTATTGGATATCTACTGGATACCTGACAGTTAAAAAAACTCTATAAAAGTATATCATCATGTATCTACTTTCGAAGATAAAAATGAGATGAACAAAAAACTCAAAAGCGGCATGTCAAAAAAATGAACAGTTTGAAAGATATAAGTAAAACAATCAAACAAATTAAAAAAACATGCGTGTATTGGGATAGGGGAGAGGTATGTAATAATTTTGCAAGGATGACATACTTAAAATTATTTTACTTTTTTATAACATTTGATCCAAATTATTTTATCTTTTTTACCTAGTAAAAGTTCCTTTCTTCAACATCAAACTTAAATTTTGGACCTTAACTTATCCAAATATTCTTATTTAGCCCATCGACTAAGTCCACTGAACCTTCCTATTAGCTATTAGGCAAGATGGGAAAAATCAAATTGGGTCCAAAATGAAAAGACATGGACCTTCCTATCCGATTGAGCTCTGATCTAAATTATTTGGGCTTCAAATGGACTCTTAATCAAAGTTCTTAGTTTCACGTACATATTTTTATTTTAATCCAACAGTTTTACTGTGGTATTACCAACAACTTAATTTAGGAAGATCTAAGCACTTGAAAACAATACATAGAAACCAAATCAGTTTATTATTTTCAAAATTATGATCAATAGAGTTTATCAGTTACATAATTTGCCATTAGTATTAGGCAGTAGCTCTCAAGCTCAGCACTTTCTACATATAAATTGATTTTTCCAACCTCCTCTGCACATCCTCAACTGCTTTCAGTTTGTAGGTTCTGTTTGAACATTAAATTCACCAAAATCATATGTAACATATGTAATTAGTGTAGCAAATCAATTTAAATTATGCAGTAATTGGAATATAACTAAGTATGTGTACTTACCAGGTGTGAGATGGGTAAGCTTGAACCTGTCTAGTCCAACCTTAAAACCCAGTGTCTTAATGTCATGTTGAACCTGGTCTCGAAACTCACCGTAACTGAAAGGCTTATAGTTTGAAGTATGGATTACAGTTTCATCGTCAGGGAAAACAAAGTAGCATATTGAGTATCTATCTTGCCATTTGTTTGCCTTCACTCTATGTGTCACACTCTTGTATTCATCATTACTAATTGCCTAATCCATATCCAAATCCAAACATTAATTCAACTAAACCTCAATTAGCAAAACCACTCAGTTCAGTTTAGTTCAGTCTATTGTAGTTTAGTTCAGTTCAGCTATACGTAGCTATAAATTGACACGGAAATAAGTTCAGTTCAGTTTAGCTTTCAAAAGTTGAAAAGAACAGGATTTAATCTATACCTGCATCATATCGCCAAGGTTGAGAATAAGTGTATCAGGAATAGGGTGAACATCAATCCATTGATCATCTTTGAGAAGTTGAAGTCCACTCACTTGTTGTTGAGTGATTATAGAGAGGACAGAACTGTCTGTGTGAGCTTTCATACCCCAAGTCTCGTCCGAAATGGAGCTTTGGGGGTATCGATAAACACGTAAAAATCCGCTGGATTCGGATAGATAAGACTTGTTTGAATGTTGTTGATTAAGGGTTTGAAGCATTGCTTGGAATAAAGTAGTTGCAATGCGACCTATGTGCTTTCCATATTCCTCCAACACAGCTCTAGTAGATCATAACAAAATTATGTTACAAAGAATTTTTTTTATTACATCTTCTTACTCGTCAAATCAAAACAACATGCATGACTCGGGTCAAATATATTAGGCCTAATGCATATCTAACTCCCTGAACTTGTTCCGAAAAACCTATTGTCCCCCTGAACTTTCAAAGTGACCCTGTAGCCCCCTCAGCTTTCAAAAAGTATTCCACTTAGCTCCATCAATGCCACTTGTCAGATTCTGATTGGAGAGAAAAAAATCAGAAAAATGACATCTTTGAAAAGTCAAACCTAACAGAAGCGGACACATGACGTTTATGGAGCAAAGTGGTGCACTTTATGAAAGTTGAGAAAGCTACGAGATCACTTTGAAAGTTAAGGGAGAGAGTAGATTTTTTGAGACAAATTCAGGTAGCTGAAGATGCATTAAGACAATATATTAATGGTTGGTGTACTTGCTACCAATTGCTTACAACTTACACTTGTTTTTAGTTTTAACTAAAAGTTAAACTTAACAAAAATGCATAGGTTAACTCTTTTTTACTGATGAGGCGTGGAGGTAGTGAAAATGGGAGATCCGGTATACTTATATTTCACGTGGTAACATATCATTGATTGATTTGACTTTTCAAAACTTAACACGACGTGTCAGCATATTTTGCCATATATATCAAGCATCAGTATTATCGGTTCTATTTTTCAACACTTAATACATGTCAATGTGTGTACACACTTTAATAAGTAGCTGAATTCAATGGTAAACTAGTGGAATTTTATGATGTTTACGAATTGGCTCGGACAATTGTAAAATTGTGAAGAGAGTAGACTTTTGGTGTCGGTTACAAGTGGTAGTAAATGCATTTAGCCATTGACTTATGGAGTTATTTCAGTATCTGGTAAGGAAATAGAAATACAGTAAAAAATTATATATATCAATAAAGTTGAAGGTAAGCAAATAAAGAAGGAAAATGAATCATAATTATAGGGGAGGCACAAAAGGTGTTGATGCTGACAATTCAGATTGTTTTGTTTTTCAACAATGAGAAAAATAAAATAAAATCCGGACGATCCAATCAATACGTCAATTCTAACTCTTCAAAATTTGCCTACTCAGAAACAACAGTACAAATCCCTAAAGTCCAAAACAAACAACAAATACGACAAAACCAAAATAAAAAGTCAGGCCAAATTAATAATTAGTTGTCGTTTCTTCAATGTAAACTTTTTTCATTGCAGATTTTACCACTATTTTAAAAATCCCGAAATTTTGAAAAGGTAGAATAGAAGTTTTCAAAATATGATGATAATATGATTAATTAAGTAAAATAATTAAATTAAATAAAATATTTAATAAAAAAATATTTAAAATTGGTAAATTTATAAAGTATAGAGAATAATTTTTAGCTCTTATAAAATTTTTATTATTTCAAAAAAGTAAAAATTCATGTCTAGGCTCCGTTTAAGTACTATTTTGGGACTTGTCGACTGATCATTTCATTTATAAAGCGTCATCAAGAGCTCGACTGATTTATTATCGCCCAGGCACTGCCTAATCCGATTTTTTTTATCTAAGCGACGCCTAAGTTAAATTTTTTAAGATACCGATATTTATAGCAATTATAGTTTATCCATAAAAAGTATTTAGTTAATAAAATTTGAGTAAATTAAAGTGTCTGTGTAGTAAAATTATCATATTTAATCTTAAACTAAAAAATAATATATTTTATATCATAAATAATGAGATCCCCATAATTTAATTAGCAGGTATTAATTTTTAAAAATATAATTTAAATTATATTTTTTTATATTTTATATTGATATAATTTATTTTTTAATTGACTTTATATTTTATATATTAAAAAATATTTTAAAAAAAATTTTAGATTCACCTGAATTCCGCCTACAACCCACCTAAACTTTCTAAAATCCCAGCCAGCCCACTAGCTTCAAATAATTTTTAAAACACTGAATTTTACCGTTTAATTTTTAAAACACTAGATTTTACCGTTTAATTTTACTTTCACTGTCTTATTTAATGGGAAAACGCATCACAATTTATAAGATACTTGATTTTTAGTCATTTTTACAATTAATTTAACCAATATTTTATTCCAAACAATTTGTTTGCAATAGTTGCTGTAAAAGAAAGGGTGAAAAGGGTACCTGAAAGAATTGAGAGTGGGATGTGGAGGGTGAAACAGGGAGATTTGAGAGAGAGGAACATTAACACCTTCAACCCAGTTAATATGCTGGCCGGCGCCGGCAGACAAGGCGACTCCGGCTGGGGTAAGTGCAGGTGTACCCCAAAAGTAGGATAAAGGGCTAGTGATGCGTTGTTTTTTCAAATCAAAGGGCAGAGCAAATAATTGCCTAGATTGGTGATGGAGTTGGGCTAAAAGGGTCAAAGGAATTCCATGGTTGACTATGCGATAGAGGCCCCACTTCTTACATGCATCTCTGAGGTTTTCCAGGTTCAGATTTTGAAGATCTATTACAGGAACGAGATCAACGACGTCGTTTACTGTTTCATGTGGAAGTTGGTCGGCGGGTTGAGTGGGGAAGATTGTGAGAAAATCAGAAGGGTATGATTCAAGGTTGATTTCCGACATCTTAATAACAGACACGACACGGAATACTCGAGAATGTGTATTTATGTTGGGGTTTGATTGCTGGAATTGGGTTTGTTGAGATTATATATATATTTATATATATATAGAGGGTAGGGTGGGGTATTTGGATTCCAAGGAAAATATATTAATGGAGTAACATTAAGGTGTAGGTCAATGGTAATATAGATCGAGTAAGTTATAGGAGAACAAGATTCGAATTCTATAAGGTTATTTTAATGATGAACTTGTAAATATTGCAAAAAAAAATAATGAAGAGCATTCTTAATATAGAAAATACTCATCATAACCAAATATGTAATTTGAATCGGATCTAAATACATTTTGAGAAAAGTGCCGGTGAAATGAGCAACAAGAAAACAAATAAAGTAGTATAACAAATTAAGATGAAAATTTTAGTTTGGTAAGATTATAGTCTAAATGTTTTATGGATCCAGCAAAAAAAAATGAATACAAAAACTTTATCATCAATTTCATTTTAAGGAATTCATATTCATATTTGGAACTCCACGTCCTACTTGAGTGCTTAGCAAATACAGATTAGTTTGTACCAAAAAAAATAAGAAGTTTAGAATGGGGTTATTAATACAAAGTACTAATAAAATATATTTGTAGAATTCGTGAGAGTTTACACTTTAAAGAAACATTGAAATACTTTTTAGTCTTATTCATTATTTATGAATTTGTCAAATATTTTGGGTTAAAATAATGTTTGAAAGTACTTTATCTTTTTAAAATAGAGATTTTAGTCTAAAATTGATTTGTCAAAATATTTATCATTTACACTTTTTTAACTATTTTCCCTATTATTCTTTCTGCTCTATTAATTTATTAAAAAATGTGAAATTTGTAGTTAATTCTGTGTTTTAAAAAGTGCTAGGTGCTAGTCGGGCGAACAAGGCTCTAAAGGATCTGAGCGAGGCCTGAGCGAGGCCTAGGCAGGGCCTGGCGGTGGCCTAGGCGAATTTGTATTTTTTTAATTTTTTATTATTTATATATAAAAATATAATTTCAATTAAAAAATAAATATAAAATATTAAAAAATATAATTTAGAGCATGTTTTAAAATTGGAAATGAGACTTTTATTGTGAGAACACTTTTATGTATTTTTATTTTACCAACTAAACTATTTTTAGTAGGTTAAAAATATCAAACTATAATTATTACAGATATCGATATCTTAAAAAATTGAATTTAAGCGTCGTATAGGTGAAAAAAATTAGAATTAAATGATGACTAAACGATAATAAATAAATTAGGGACATGACAATACTATAAAAATAAAAAATTAAGTGATAAATTTTAAAATAAGACCTAAATAAAATTTAAATAGATTTAAAGGGAATTTTTTAAAAGCAGATTGTTAAATAAATAAGAAAACACGGAGGAGTATAAAAATTGAATATATTCAGTAGTAAGAGTTTATTTATCTTTATATTGTGAATTGAACTTTGCTTTGTTTGGATATATTACACACTGAAATCAATTTCCATGGCATAGTATATAATTAAACAATAATAAAAAAAAAGAGAAGGGGTCAAAGTAGTTTGTTTGGTGACAGGTTCCAAGTTCCCACGTGGGCTCCCATCCACTGTCTTCTTCACCTCTTGTCCCTCGCATTGTTGGATATGGTTTTTCTTCTTTTTTTTTTCTTAATTTAAATTCATAATTCTTTTTTCGACCTACACCTGATTTTCAGAATAACTTTTTTTTATAGGATTGAAAGTGGGACGAAATTTTTTTAAATTCGATGAGATTCGCCTTAATAGGGATAGAGAATCTCAGATAAGAATCCTTATAAAGTGAGAATGAGGGTTTTTCTATCTCCTGATGCTTAATGCATATGGGGATGAGACACCATTCTCCAATTTAAAAAATCTCCGATAAGAAAAAATATTTTTTAAAGTATTAATATTTAATTTTATAAAAACTATTGTAAAAATATAAACAATTTATTATAAAATATAATAATATAATACTTATATTTGTTAATTTCTATATATTTGTATTGAAAAGTAATAGAATACTTGTGGTAAAGGCTTGGTCTAGTGGTTGAGCCGTGAAGTTATAATTCAAGAGGTTGTAAGTTTGAGTCCACACACGAGCAGAGTGCAATAAGGTTTTCCTTCGTTATTATTGTAAGACCATATGAGGCAATTTTTTTTTAAAAAAGTAATAAAATACTGAAAAATAATATTTAACATCATTTAATTATTTATTAATTATTAAATAGGATCATTTTTTTAATCATTGGACTTACAATAATGACAAAAAAATCCCTACCCTACCCTTAAGGTTCAATGCTCAATCACTAGGCTCAACCTTTTTACATTTAAATATAAATTATATTGTATTGTTTTTAGTATGTTTAATTATTTTCACTAATTATATATCCTGTATTAATTTTTTTGAAGTATCAATATGAAATAATTATAATTATATGTTACTTTGACAAAAAAAATTATATACTTTTTGCTTAGTGGGGAATCGGGGAATACCCGATGGAGAAATGGGGAATCCTCGATGGGAACAAGGAAAATATTTTTCCCGTATCCTTAATGGGATGGGGATGAGGAATGCATTCCCCGTCATAATAAGCCACACTTTCAACTCTATTACTGTGATGAATCAAACTAAATTTTTTTTTATATTTTATTTATCTATGTTTCCATGTTTCCGAAAGAGTTTGTCTAAAAATTATAATATGGCTCGAAATGTCGGTTATGGTAAAATTTTAAGATTTTAAGAGAAATCGATTTTTTTTTTAAAAAATTATATAATTGCGCTCACATTAAATAAAAAGAAATTTTTTTGATTATTTTAGATATGATTCGAACCTGAAATTTCTAGAGGTCCTAAATTCAATCTTAACCACTAATTTCAGACTTCACCAAAAGCAATGAGTTGAAATTTAAAAGAAAAAAGATTGAAATTTTGAAGAGTTGAATTTGATATGGGTACGAGATTGAGGTCTGAATAGTTTTTTATTCCATGATTAATGATGGCAATCTAGTTCATTAAACCGACATGGATTAGGGTTTGAAGTTAGTTTTGGGATATAACTAGGATTTTTTTTCATAATTTTGGCCACAAAACAGCTAAAACTAATCGTAATCAAATATTTATATAATTGTAGTTTGATGAAATGACAGGTTTTCAAAACACTTACTATATTTTTTTTTGTAATATATACAATTCTATACATGGAAATCAGCCCGAAATTTTGAAGAGTCTTTTTTTTCAAAGGACGCAAAATACTTTATATTTTTTTTATGAAAATATAGTCCTTAAACTATGCAAAATTTGCACCGTGTGAGATACATATTATTTTTATGGTTTCTGTAGCATGCAACATATTTAATACATATTACGTATAGTATAAAATTTTATAACACAAGGTCCCCAATGGTAACTTATTACATAAAACAATGATACATGATTTAATGTATTAAGACCCTCATGAATTTGATAACTTGGATGTCATTTTAAACTTTTATAAGTTTTAATTAACCTTTGAATTTGATAAATATGCACAAGTTTGCACTATCAATGCCACATGTCAGATTTTGATAGGTTTGACTTTTAAAAAATATTTTCTAATTTTTCTCTCTCTAACTAGAAGTTAACTCATCGTGTGGATGGGGTAAAGTGGTGCACTTTTACCAAATTCTATGGACAAATTAAAACTTCTAAAAATTAAAGGTGACGCAAAAATTACGAACTTTATGATGGGTGTTGATGTATTTGATTATAATAAAATGAGTAATCATTACACAATACATACATATAAAGGAATATTATTGCATAGACTAAAAAAGGTGTTAGGCCAGTGATGTCCAGTGATTAAGATGAAATTTATAAGATAGAGTGGAAATTATCTTTAGTAATGTAATCACAATAATATTGTATATCATGAGACTCCTAACTAACTAGACAAAAGGGTAAAATCACATTGCCCTGAAAGGTCCTTTTGCCAATTGGGCGAATGGGAATTGTACATGGGTGGTTTTTTAAAACTTAACGTTGTAGTCTTATACTCTATAAAAAATTGAATAAAAATGAAATAATTTATTTTGTTACCACACATATAAATCATAGGGAACATTTTCAAATAATCATGTTATCTAATTAAGCTATATAATGGCGTAGTATATAAAAAAAAAGGCCTATGAAAATGATATATTCTCACTTGCATTTGAATTTCCACCTAGGAAAAAAGATTAGGATAATAATATTCTTAAAAAGAAATAGCATCGACATTGTTTCAAGACCCTTTTTTCTCTTACATTTCATCTGACGAATTCTAGTCAATTTGTCCAATCCATTCATTCTGTTTTATTCTTCATATTTTATTCTTTACAATGTATGTTTATAATTAAGCTGCTCAAACACAAAAGAAAAAGGATCCGGGAATATATCCAATCCATATAGAATCTAAGCAAAGATTCATTATATCATTTTGCTTTAGTTCATTGGATGATCCTACTTACTCTAATAATTCATTAAAAAATCTTAAAATAGCTCTATTTAAATTATGTAGTGGTGAATATACCTTTTTACTTGTTGGAGTAGGATTTTTTTTACATGGGATCGAATATTTAATACTTTACTTATTAGATACTTAACACATATATGTCAATTATCCAACGGGAATGTGTCAAGCATCTAATGGAGTATTCAATACTCGGTCCCATGCAATGTGTCAAGTATCCAACATGACTGCAATTCCTTTTTTTTACTAATTAATAAAGAAATTTCTATCATTTTTTTTCCGACTTCCCCTGAGCATGCGGACATGCTCTCATGGTCTCCGGCTTGGATAAATTTTTTATAAAGTCCAGTTAGAGCCTGCAAAAACATGAATTGAACTTGATATTTGTGTAAGGTTTAATTAAGCTCAATAAGACCAATATTTATTTATTTATTTATAATATTATTTAATGCTTTGACAAATTTTATTTAGCTATTATACTCTTGGTAGTGTAACACCATAATATTATATTTTTTGTCTTATTATTTTTGTTTTAATTTATCTAAGAAAAATACAAAAAATAATAAAGTTTAATAGTCTAGCCTGAATTTGAGATACATAATCTAAAATCGGCCTAAGCTCAAACTGGATTTAGACAAAAAAATTACTATCAAGTTCATTCCAAGTCTGATCGGACTCGTGCAACGAACCATGTTTAGTGATGGTTAATGGATGGTGATGTGCTAATTAATTACAAAATTATATAAATTTTAAATAAAAATCTGAACGAGAACATATAGAAGAATATTATTGTAAAGATTGTTCTTGTATATCATAAATAAGTTTATCTAAAAATTGCAAATCGTGTTAATTTATCATTATTATAATCAGATAAATTAATTAACTGACCAATTAGACACTATAGTTACTAATAATCTAGTACGATTTCTATTGTCTTTTCTATTGTTACTACATAAATACCAAGTGTATTAAGATCGATGTATGTGGTAAGTATAATGTCATATTTATATACAGTAATTTTAAATAGTATGAGATTTTCTTAATAAATTGGCTCAGATGGTTTTCTTTATATTTTTTAAGTTGTGATGATAAATAACGGTGCAGTAAAGTAGAAAAATAACAACAGAAACAGACACATGCTTTCCCGACTTGCAAACAGTCTAAGGTTTTCTTCCAAACAAATATACACACAGCCTGTCTCAGAACATAGATCCAAGAAATCTCAACCTAATTTCCCCGAGTTTCTCTCTCAGCCTCACCCGATTTCTAATGTTGTTTAACTTAAATATCCTATCGGTCTCCTTAAGCTAACAACATTGCATTAAGATTAGATGAGCATTTAATCTAAGTTTAAAACCCCTAGCATACACGCAATCTCCTCTCGGTCTCATGCATTGTGTATGTGTGTGATTGTGGTTCCACCATACCAAATCTCCTCTCGGTCTCATTGATATAGTTATGTATGAGTTTGGGCCCTAAAATCACTTAGATTAAGCATCAAAGAACTCAATCAACAAAAGATATCAAACAAATAACACATACATTGAGCTGGAGAAAGTCTCAGTCTGTTCGGGATAAACTTTACCTAAAGACAGATTACCAACACAAATACATGAACAAAACACTTAAGTTCATTAACAGAACAAGATTAGAAGAATAAAAACATAAATGACATTCAAATGGTGCCCAAAAGAAAAAAGAAAATGCAGAAATTAAGAGAGAAGAATGGCATCCCCAAAGGGGGAGCACCTTGCGATATAGAAGGTGATGAGTATATATAGCCCAAACGATAAAGAGATAAAAAATATAAAATAATATAAAAAGATATTCTGGAATTCTATAAGAAATATAATCCACAAAATAAAATATAAAGTACTCCCACTTTCCAACTTGCATAAATCTTTCAAAGGAAGCTTGTAGCAAAATTGTGAGTAAGAAAAGTTAACATCCTCTTCCTTTTTATAGCAGGCTGTCACTTCAGCCCCATAAATTAAGGCACAATTTCAGCTGCATCTTTTTCCCTCTTTTGATACATTTTCTCTCCACATTTTCCTCCACCTTTTTAGCTTGTCTTTTCTGTTAGGAAAGACTTCCTTAATTTTTATTGAAATCTTGAGACTGTCTCAAATCAAAGATAAAAGCTGAGTTTTTCACACTAACTAAGCACATAATTAACATATATTTTCACTAAATAGTTTCACTTATCACCTATCTCCTTTTACCTAATATATACTAGATTTTTGAAGATTTTTTATTTTCAAAAGACATTTGAATAATTGTACTTATATTAAAAATAATATTTTTACTATTTCTCGCCAATCATAGAAAGAGTCTAAACTACTATGGTTTCTAAAAATTCAAAATAGAGTGTATGAGGTTTTTTTGTTGTAAAAAAAATATCATGGTTCAATATTTTCCCTAGAAAATCATTTAAGAATAGGCTTTTGGTTTGATTGATTAAAATAAAATAGGCCCTAACATACAAATATAGAATTTTTAAGAATCACTGATATATATTTTTATCAATTAATGATGTAATTTTTTTTCATAGATTTAAGTTAAAAAAAAACTAAGGTTTGCATTGTTTTTTTTAAATTAGAATTTTTGAAGAGGTTGAGTATTGAACTTAGAGTCTCTCACCTCCAATTTAAAAAATGTATTAATTGAACTACATCCAATTTATAAGTTTTACATTGTCAATTTGGTTTCTATACAAAACTAACAATAGTTTCTATTTTTTTGTTGATAAGTTATATACACTATTTAAGAGTGTGTTTCAAGGATTTGAGATATATATTGAAAATTTTTAACATTTGTCACAAAATTCAATGTTTGAATCAACTCACATATACATTTTTATTACAAATTAATTAATAAAATAATTTTTGAAGAAACAGTATCGAGTAATAATATGTTTTATTTTTCGACGGACCGATTTCTAAACAAAACAAAGGTTAGACTTTCATTAGTTGAAGGCTTTTTCTAGTTTTTTACCCAAGATTTTAGTAATGAACTATAATTGAGTTGGTCTACATAGAAGCATAAGTGATGATCATCATCACATGGTCTCTATATTCATGAAAATAACATTACACTATTATTAGTGAGAAAATATGATTAAATTAATTATAAGTGGTACACATGTCACTTAATTTTTATCCCCTGGAACGGCCCCGATATCTTTTGGATCATTATGCAAGCATCCATTCAAAACAGCCAAAAACCAATATCTTTATTTTCTAAAAAATAATATTTATGTATTTCTTGTATATTAGTACTTAGAAGTGCCTCACATTAGTGTTGTCACATTCGGATCGGTCCGGCTGGCAAGACCTGAAAAGCTTAGATTTAACTGATAAAATGGATCGATTGTACTAAAAACATAACATATAGTGAATTCATTAATTAATTGGTAATTCAGTCGGTTAAATCGATGATTCGAAGTGGATTTTACCGATTAATTATTAGGTAATATATTTATAGTTATTATTCAAATTAAATTAAAATTAAAAATCATGAGGTACTTGTTGTAATGTTCACGTGACCAAATATTAGAATTTTTTTGACTTCAAATGTAGAAAGGAATACAAATATACGATGTTGGTATCGTATATTTTGATAAAAGAATTTCAAAGTATTTTGTTATAGTATAAATTTTTATATAAATCTCTCTTATGCTATTTTCCATATTATTAATATATTGCAATATCAATTTGGATTAATACTTTTATGAATTAACACTTTAATACAGACTACTTTCAACAATAAGGATTGATTAATTTTAATAGTTACTGTATTATTAATCTATATAATCATATTTTTTTATTTTAGAATATCAATATATAATACGTTTAAATGAATATGGTATGGTAAACTTTTTCTTACGACACTGTATTATGTTATAATAGTTAAAATTTAATAATCGTTAGAAAAATATAATTAAATAGTTTTGCTCTTATTTTGAGCAGTGAATATCATATCTTAATTACTTATAAAATTAAAAGAATATATTTTAGCATGTTTATTATGAAATGGTTGAATTTAGCATTTTAAAACTCCTTGTCTAGCTTCGCCTAGGCCCCCTTAGGCGTTATTTTGGGACTCGTCGTCTAACTTTTCATTCCTCGGGCGCTATCAGGCGCTGGATCGACATATTGCCGCCTAGGCACCGCCTAATTCGATTTTTTTCGCCTGGACACCGCCTAGTCCGATTTCCCCCCCAATTTTTAAGATACTGATACCTGTAATAATTATAGTTCATTTTTTTCAATTCAAAAAAGGTAGCACGATTGGTAAAGCTAATGCACAACAACATATTCTCACCATACAATTTTCATTTTGTATCTCAAACCGAGAAATAGTAAGCTACAAACCACAAAAAATTAGTGAGGATATTTGTGTTTAAGGAATTGATTTTAATTTTAATGTATTTTTATGTAAAAATTAACAAGACTTGTGTTTTCATATACTAAACTATATTTTTTTATAAAATTTTATTGTATTATAATTTATTTTTAATTGAAATTTATACTTTTATCTATTAATAATTATAAAAAAATAAAAAATTTATAAATCCGCCTAGGCCCCGCCCAGGCCCCTCCTAAACGTTTGAAGCCCCAGCCGCCCGACTAGCACCTAACACTTTTTAAAACCTCGATTGAACCCCAATCAAACCCGGTTGAACCTTCTATCTTTCATGGTTCGAGGTGTCCCATGTCTCACATATTTGAAGTTGCATTTCCTAATAAATATCATTCATGAGTAATTTGAAAAAACTAGTAATCTCATTATTGCAATATTATTAACACATTTAAACCTACTCAATTACAATTGTCCATAGTCTAGTCACAGTAAATTGTTCTTTGTTATAAATTAAATGGTTTAGTTATATTATGTAAATTGGACAATATCATACACTTAGATTTATAAGTAATTTATTTATGCCCGGAGTATCTGGACTACATTGGCTGATTTTTGTGTTAAAATAAAATATAAGCTTGTTAGCTTGGTTGCAGGAGCGGAGGGAGGGCGGGGTATGGTGGAGGCAGTGCCCCACCGACCACCAGAAAAGTTACATAAATAGGCTAATTTAATTTTTGTTTCAACGTCCATGGTTTGATTCCTTCTAACACATTTCCTTTATCAAAATCTGCAGTTCATTAGTTAAATAATCTTATGTATTATCTTCCTAATTATTTCTACTCCATTTCCAGTTTTCCATTTCTTTTTCTATTTTATTTCCACTAAATCTTAGATCTTATCTGGTATATTTATTTATTTAATTTTATAAGAAATCTATTACAATATTGTTTTTTTTAAAACCAAACTAAATGGATCTTTAGTAGATGATGGATTCTAGGATTATGTGGCATGTGAAATAGAAGTTCTTATTGATGACATGTCAATAATTTTAAAAATAGAATGTGCCTTTAAAAAAGAGTCACACTAGATTGTCTATTTCATGGAAAAATATATTGTGCACCGGGTCATTTTAGGTCCTTTTACTATAAAGGGCTGAGAATTAATAGAAAGATATTTAATTAGAAAGAGAAAATGTTTAATTAAGTCTCCATTGAATATCAACCTTTAAATTATTTGGTCCTAAAAGGACCCGATCCACCATATAAAAGCCTCCATTTCATTTAGAATGGTGTGATTAAATAATAATAAAAAATACTTAATTATAAGCTTGTTTCAAGGTTCAATCTTAAAACATCAATTAATTTGATGAGTTGGCATTCCATTTAATTTTCTACATATAGAAGATCAAGTAGACAATGTTTAACATTTATTGTGCCACATCATATAAGAAAAGAGAAAATAAACAAACTAGTGTAGAACACTTTTTTAATTAATTATCTATTTTTACTTATGTGACAATGGTATTATTTTTACTGTAACTTTGCTAGAAAAACATAATCACCATTTCTTTTTCTAATCTGTTTCCACTTAATCTTAGATCTTATTTGGTACATTTATTTATTTAATTTTATAAGAAATCTATTACAAAATCGTATTTTTAAAACCAAACTAACTTTGCTAGAAAAACATAATCACTCGTAATGTTTTATCAATTTTATGTATTTATCAACAAATTATTTAGTTTTGTGCGGCCACCTATTTACCGAAAACCCCCACTTTTATCATTATCGGTATAGCACCCACCTATCTTTGTCCTGTATTGTGCCTTCCTGGAGCTCGGGGTCTGCCTCCGCCACTCCTTGATTGGTTTCCTTAAGTTTTTTATTTGTTACAAATATTTAGTGAATAAGTAGTTGTTTGAGAATTAACAATAGGATTTGTATTTAAATTGAATTCGAAACTGAAATAGGATTTGTAGTTAAATTTATGCAGTAAATTTGATTTTAAAGTATATGTATTCCATAACCATTAGATTCAATCCGTTGCCCTGGATAGTAGCATATTTGTAAAAAAACTCAAGAGGCTATAATTTTTTATACACCGAAAATGCATTCATTGTATGAAATCTTGACTTAGTCCTAGACCCGGGCTGCGACGGGTTCGAGCCAGGTCTAATCGGGACTCGTTAAAAACTAATAGCGGCCCACCTCAGTTAATAAAAAATGATAGTCAGACTCGGATCAGACTATTATAAAATCATCAAATCCTAAGCGCGGCCGCCCGCCCCCATAGAATAATTAATCTGTGAAAGTTTTTAAATTTAGAAGTAAATGCTAGTATTTATTATAGTAGTGATTTTATTTTTGGAAATGTTTTACATAGCACCCAACTACTCTATTCAAAATATATTAAAATCCGACGTCTTATTAATTAAACTATTCATTCCCAACTTCACGTTAATTACTTTGCCGTTTTCAACAAGTAAATGATTTTATTCCTTCAATAATCAATCATTAATCAATTTACAAATAGTATTATTACCTTCAATTCTTGCATACAATAAATACATGCAAATATATTAAATATTTAAGTATAAGCGGGCTTGGGTCTAATACTGAAACCAAGCTCCACCCATACATTAATCGGGCTACTACAGGTTCGGGTCGGGCCGGACCTATACTCAAATATGTTTGTCCAAGCCTACCTCATAAAAGTCGGGCATGTACGGACCTTGCGGGCTGACGGTCCATTCCCAGGTCTACTTGGTAAATATGAAATTTCAGGAATAGAGGAACAACTACAAGGATGAACATAGCTTCAACGAACCGCATTTGCACATAAATTAGTAAAACGTTTTGTTTTAGCAAATTTGGATCGAAACAGAATGCATCTCACGTTAGAACAGGCTAAGTCTCTGGGAAGAAGCTCAAGGATTGTATGTGTAACAAGTGTTATGGTCTAAATGAAGGGTTTTTTTATACATGTCTTGTGTTAAAGCTATATATCTCGGAAACATTTCTGTACTTGTAATTGTTTTCATGTACATATAAGCGAGAGTAAAATGGATTGCTTCATCTATTACCACTTAGTCGTCTTTTTGGTTGGACCGTTATTTGGATATTTCGCAGTCTGTTTGTTATCTCTGTAAATGATGGCCTGGTAGTCGGGTCGTAACACCAGCAATCTTCCATCAACGTTTTCCATTCAGGATCACATCGTTCTGGTATTATCGGTCTTAGTGTGTTGCTGACAATTCCACCTTCATCAAATGTTTAAAGTTTCAGCCATTAGTTTTGAATTGAATACAATAACAAAAGGGAGAGACAAGTTAGACTACAATGAACATAGAACATACCTATAATTGCACCACAATGCATGTTCGCGTATGGCTCCTCTCCGGTCAAGATTTCCCACATTGCAATACCAAAAGAATAGACATCAACCTATCAAGATACGGAATTTTAGTAATCTATTTTTCATTGTTTATAGGCTTAAATACTTGATGCATTGGTGACCCCCTGAAGTCAGCCCTAAACATATGATGTCACCCGAACTTTTAAAAGTTTCAGTTACCGCCTTGAACTTGGAAAAAATGCACCAATTATCTCCTTGAATGCGACGTGTCAACTTTTTGTTGGTTTGACTTCTCAAAGATGTCATGTTCTTGATTTTTTTTCTTTCCAGTCAGAGGCTGACACGTGGCATTAAGTGGGCAAACTGGTGCACTTTTTGCAAGTTCAGGGGTTGTATATAACTTTTGAAAATTTAAGGTGGTATCAGGCATTTAGACCCAACTCCAGAGGGTCCCAATGCATTTAGCCCTGTTTATATGCATTCTACAGAGAGACTAGAATTGTCTGAAGTCCCTTACTTTCTCAGAGACCCTGTTGCTGTTGCCATCAAGTAATTCAGGTGCCATCCAAGGAAGCGTTCCTCTTACACCACCAGATACCAAAGTATTGCGTTTAATTCTTGACAATCCAAAGTCTCCAACCTACAAAATTTTCATTGCTTTACTTTAAGAAAAGACCATTGTATCCAGTACGAATAAGATGTGCTATGTATTCATTTACCTTGCATATGGGCCGTTGTGGGTCTCTCAAATTCACAAGCAGATTGTCACATTTCAAATCAAAATGTACTATGTTTTTCAAATGTAGATATTCCATGCCAAAAGCTGCATCCAATGCAATTATAAGCTTTTTACGAAGATCCAGAGCTCTGCAGGATATAGGGTTCGTTAGTATAAGATATCATAATGAGAGTACTAGGACATGGACTTATATGGATACTTAGGCCATATACATTTTTACCCTCCTGAACTTGGTCTACTGCCTCCTAAACTTTTCAAAGTTTATCTAAGTCCCCCTGAACTTGGCAAATGTGCACCAGTTTGCCCCCTTGAATGACACATTGGTTTGACTTTTCAAAGATGGCATTTTCTAATTTTTTTTCCTCTCCAATCAGAAGCTGACACGTGACTTTCATGGCAAAACGATGCATTTTTGCCAAGCTCGGGAGGCTAAGAGAAACTCGGAAAAGTTAAGTTTAGAGGGCATGGGTCAAGTTCAGGCGAGTAAAAATGTATTTAGCCCATCTACTTACTTCTCCTTCTTCTGCAGTACGTGTCTCAATGATCCATTCACCATATATTCAGCAACAGTTCCCATTGTTCCTCCAGGCCCATCAGGGACAACACCATAAAATGCTACCACATTAGGATGGTGAAGGTTCGATAGTATTCGTGCCTCTCTCCAGAAGTCTTTAGTCTGAGAGAAAATTCATGCTATAGTTTTACTCAAAAAGACCTTATAATTATAATTTCACCTTTAAGTATATTGACGTTTTCTTATTCATTGAACAACAACAACAACATTACCCCAATGCCTTCAAGGCTCCCGCACAAGTGGGGTAAGGGGGGTCGGGTGTACGCAACCTTACCTCTGTAATTACAAAGAGGTTGTTTCCAATTGACCCTAAAGTGGAGTTGCAACAGCTATCCGTGACTTCACAATAAAAGAAGCTCAGATAGTTTAATGAGTCATTTTGCTTTAGTCCATTATAATCTAAAGCCAAAGAATGGTGAACCTTTGGCCCCATCAAAATAATGGACAATTTCTTATTCATTGAACATATGGAAATTATTAAAATAACACAAATAAGGGATGAAATTTCAGAGGACGTACCAGCCGCTCTTCCTCTGATGATCTTCCAGCAAAACAACTCTTTTTTATTCTCTTAATAGCAACATCAGTACCCCTCCATTTTCCATAATAAACAGTTCCAAATGTACCGGATCCTAGCTCTTTAACTTCTTCGACATCAGCATTTTTTATAATCTGCATATTAGCATCTAAAGCATTTAGTGAAAAATACAAATCAAATTTCTCTTCTATTGAAAAAAAGACTAGTGCCTTTGGAACCCTCATTTTTTAATTCAATTCATTTCATTTTATATAAAAAAAATTTCTACCTAAAATGAATGAGATGAATTGAATTCTTTCAAGAATGGGGTTCCAAACAAGGTTGAAAAGGAATAAGAAATCAATAAGAAATTCCTTGTTGGAACAATGGGTGTGATTCCGATTGTGTGAAGTGAAATTTATAATAATTTAAGAATTAGTAGTTCAAACCTGTAAACCGTAGATTCCAGCTTCTATTTCTGCCATTGTAGCATCACTAATAGATTCATCTTCATCTCTATGATCACTAATTTCATCCTAAGAAAGTCAAAATTTTAGATGAAATATATCACCAAACATGTACTCAATACTCTAACTTTAAGCTAATAAAAAGGGGGGGAAACAATACCTCGAAATCGGATTCTTGAGCTGTGCTTTCCACTTCAGTACCAGTGGGAGATGGGGATTCATCAGGGGTATCTTCTTCTATGTGTGGTATGGCTCTTGAAACCAAGGGAATATCTGGTGGTATGGTGCCTGTAACATCTTCTACAATTATGATTGATTCCGGTTCCTTCTTCATGTTGTGATCATCTGATAGCTTAGGAGCATCTTTAACCTTTGCTTGCTCGGCATCATGGCGTTCGTCATATAAAGAAGCCATTTTACTTGAAGCAGCACTCGAGGAAGATTTCTGAGATGCCTGGTTGAAAGTAAGACTATCAATTTCATGCAGTCCCATTCCAACCTTAAAATAACGAAATTTCAAACTTAGAAATTAAACTTACAGAGTTCTGGACTTCTGTTTCTAGGTCACTTGATCCCCTAGACGTTGTATGGGGGTAATATCCAGGAAGCTCACTGGAAGTTTGTAGGAAACTTTTACCATTTGTTACTCCACACTGCTGATCTGCTGCCACATTTTGGCTCCGGAAAAACATGTTAGGAGTAGATACAGGTATAGTACTGCCAGGTTGGCAATCCTGATGATGTCTCCTACTTTCTATGTACTGTTCTGAAGCATTGGCTTCATTAGAAACCAAAGGCTGTTGATTAAAGTTTAATAAGTTCTTATTCCCAATGAAGTCATTGTTCGATACATTTCCTTCGGATTCTTTCCTGAATTCGTCTGAGCAAGCAAGTCTCCCATCCACTCTTTTCAATAACTCCGTGTTCAAGTCAACCGGAGAGTCAAAACTGCGTTGGTTGTTGTATATAGCTGTTTGGTGTATCCCATTCATCAAACCTTGATGCAAAATTGGCTCCGGCGAGTAACTTGAAATTGGCTGAGCGGGTAATTTTTCCTTCCCGTTTTTCCATTGAGACGAAGGGGTAATCATTTCTTCAATATAGTGCTTTGACACTTCATGTTCCTGCAATTTTGAATCAGACACCGCCCTATCCATAAGCTTAGGTCTTTGAATATCCATATCGCTTTGAGTTTGTAGATATGGCAAAAAATCCCCACTTGTGCTCCGATTATAAAAATGCGAATCGGACGATTTATGAATCTCATCATGATCCAACACATATTGCATATCGCGATGGTAGTTGGCTAGTGATAGTGGACCTTGGGGAGTTCTATTGAAATGCATAGGAGCACTCGAGCAATAGATATTGTCAGAAGGGATTTTTTCAATGCCAAACGGTTGCACACAAGAGCTTTTCTGTGGACTTACATCAGCCATGGAATTAACAGCAAAAACAAACTCATAATCAATATCATTATGATGTGGAGTTATTCCCTCGGTTGACCTTGGGCTATCAGATTCACCTAAAGCAACAAGAAATATCCTGAGTCTTTGCGAGCCGCCATTTCTTTCGAGCTCTTGATATTCGTCTATCATATTGTGTAGGTCTTCATCGGAACACACGGAAATAAGAGCATCGAGATCCTCACCAGGGAGTTGGTACTTAATTGTATGAGGTTGATTGCTAATTGCCAATGTTTTCTTCATAAGTTCATTCCAAGCTAGGTCTTTCCTTATCGATATTATCCGAGTTTCTCCACCCACATATCTAAGCCTTCCATCACTAGGCCTAGGTAATATCCGTCCCCCATAGCTACATAAGAACTTCATTTTGCATGACAAAGAATCATTCCTGGCCCCACTTAAAAAAGGATTGTATGGAGCGGGGGAGGATTCTGCAACAAAATTTCCAGGAGCAGATGATCCCAATTTAACTCTTTCACAATTCACTTCATCAGGTGTAAATTTACCTATATTTTGCCTACTTTGACTATGTTCCAATTTGGATTTGCCCCTATGATGAGGATAAGACAAATTTTCTCCTCCATTAACAAGGCCTTTCTTGGGTAGAAACTCCAAGGAATCAGAATCTGAATCTACTCTCTGAATTTTAGGGATTCCAGAAGGATGCTCATTAACCACATGATGGCTGTGCATAAAATTAGATCCCATTTGAGAAAACTGGCTGTGACTTTGTTCCCTTCTTATAGGAGTTCGATCGCGCAAAAACTCGGTAGAAAATTCCTCACCTGTCTGTACACAAATATCATCTAAATTTCTATTTCTGTCTTCAGCAGGTAATAACTTGATAAAATCTCCATAGAACTGCTGCCCTGAACTACCAGGAATCTCTCTTGTCATGGTATAAAAAATTACCACCTTGGAATAAATATACATAAAGCAGGCATAACACTGAAATCCACCATATTTTGGTTTCCCCGGTACTCTAAAATCCTCATGACATAAATTGCTTCTGTAATCAAACCAGATAACTAGTCTTCTTCCCGCACCAAGAATGCCATACAAGTTCAGCAATATCCAGTATTGTCATTAAACAAGACATACGTATTCTCCCTATACATTCAAAAACGCGATTACATTTACATCAGCCAACTCCAAAATCATACACATAAAATGATTAAAATCACAATAACGAGAAACTCGTACAATTAGGGATTGCATCCATTCCAATTCTACATTTGATCTAATGTTCAATTGCTATAAATAATAGTTCGAATTCATATATGATTGATTGCGAATTTGAAACAAAATGGAAAATCATAACGAAGTACGTAAATGAAAGAGAGGAAAAACAAAAGGGATACCTGCTTGGATGTGGAAAATTGCAGGTAAACATGGAGAATGTATGGTGAGAAAATGAAATCCAGAAGAGGAAAAAGGTAAAATGCAAAAGAATTGAAGGATTTTGATGGAGAGAGAAGGAAAGGTGTTGCATTGCATGAGAATCGGAGAGGGGAGAAATGGAAGGACTTGTTATAATAACGCGGTTAAGCTGCCACCCACCTCTACTGCGAAACTAACTTCTCTCTCTTATATTATAATCAATCTTATTAAAATCGAATCGCTAGCTCCATTTTTATAGTTCAATCGTCCAATTTTAATAACATTGACTATAACAATATAACTGTTTTATTTGTTTCCATTTTTTTCTTTTATACATGTATTAGATGATACCACACCGCCTAAAATATTGAAATTTTGAATTTGGCACTAAAAGCAATAACTTACGTGTTGGTTTTTTTATTGAAAGGAGAAAAATTAAGAAAATAATATTTATAAAAAGTTAAATCAATTATAAATTAACGAGTGGTATTTATGAGTAAATTGGTATATTTTTTTAAATTCAATAAGTTAACTGAAACTTTTTAATATTTAGAAGATAAATGAGCGTTCGGGGTCAAATTGTTCACCAAATTTATTGCAATAAAAGCATTAGTGGAATACACATTCATGATTTTCTTCGTATATTTGATTCATGGTCCACACTCGAGTGGGGTAGAATAAAATTTTTTTTTATTATTATTATAAGTCCATGTGACACAATTTTTTTTTAAAAAATTCACTACCGTTAAATAAATTTGTAAGATTTGTTTTATGTAAGTTTGTCCAAATTTTTCATGTGGAATATTGGTTTGCTCCCAACAGGCCGAGCTAGGCTTGGTCGAACTTGTAATTAAAAACATTAAGCCAAGCCCAATATTTTGAACTTCGGGTTCAGACCGGAATTACTAAGCATTTTCAAGCTCAGCACATGACCCACAGATAATTTCTTTCTTTTCATATTTTGTAAACTGAATTGAAAAATATTACAATTCTTATATAAAAATGTTTAAATTTTTCATAAAATTACATTTTTTAGTAAAATTATTTTATATATATATATATATATATATATATATATATATATAACTGTAGTAGGTTAAAATATGAAAATCTATAAAAATCTTTTAAATATAATATAAATATATAAAACAAATGTTATTTTTATTCGTTGGGCCAGACTTGAGTATTTATATAAAACAAAGCCCGACCCATGAAACTTCGGGCTTTTGCGGATCCGGGCTGAGCTTTATAATAAAATGAGTGTTCAAGCCAAACCCGTTTGAACGGGGTCGGACCCGATAGGTACCCCCGACGCACAAACAAGTCTAGTTTCATAATTGAAATTATATGGAGACCAGAAGCGGAAAACTTCAATTGAGTTGAGCAACAATAAGCAACCTCGAACAACTAGAGCAAACCCGAATACGTACGAGGACGTCTTGACTTGCTTTGAACAACTGCTTCAATTGTTTAACACCCCAGAAATTCAAAATTTGAAAGAATCTAATTCAATTCAAATCATTTTGTATGGAACATTTGTAGGAAGTTTTCTGTACAAAATGATAAAAAAAAAAAATGAATTGAATTCTTCCAATTTTTAGGTTTCCAAACAAACCATAAAAGTAGAGCCGCTCGTGCACAATTCTGTATCTCAGAGATGTAATAGTCAACATAATAATTTGGCAAAGTAATCCATTATCAATTTTGATAACATAGAAAATTGAGTAGAGTACCAACTTCATCTATACCATGTCTTGTATTATGATTCCAAACATAATTGGAATGACATAAAAAAAAGACACTCAAGAAACAAGCTTCAACTGCTAAACTAAGGTACCAAGGCGAACATAGGCTTCAAAATGGCAAATACACCGAATCGTTTTTCATTTAAGGCAGACAATCTAGGACTTCAATTAGTTGATTTAGTGTAGACACGGACAGCGAAAGCCAAACCCAGAATAGCAAGGGGAACAAGGAATTGCAGGAGCTTGATAATGAACTCAGAAGTCTTATCCTGGTTGTAGTGAGGCTGCTTCGGTGGTTTATACTCGGCCTTCTTAGGGATAGTTGAAGTATCAATATCTCCGACATAGTATTGTTCCATCATATCTCTAGCACTCGTGCTATGCCCAACATCCTCAAAATCATCGGTTGCATCTTTTCCTACACAACACGAAAAATGTGTCATATTCTCGAGACCATTACTATATAAATCTCATTTGTGGCTCGGGAATCTACCTGTTGCGGACACCAAAACATCGTCACCACCGGGATGATCTTCCAAAAACTTCGTTACATCATAAACCTGCAGTTTAAGCCATAGTTGTTAGAGGAGCAAAGGGGCAGGCACGCCCAACGTACGCTAGGCGCAAAAATTTTGCAAAAAATATTTGCTCTAAAAATGAAGTCAAATGCAATGGCAGTTCCATAATAAGAACTAAGAGAAACTGTTAGATGTACATATGTATGTAAAATTTACATATTGCATTAGAAATTACTAGCCTTCAATCAATGTAGCCTTTGTAGAATTTAAATTAGGAATAGCTAGCCTTAAATTATTATTAGAACTCTTAAAAATAAATGGAAAACACATAATGAGTTAGCACCCTGAAAAGTAAGTGTCCTCCTTAGCTGCACGCGTCAGGGATACCACCACGAATCCAAAATATTTTTGTTGTGGTGTCCAATAAACATATGTGACAGTGACTCAATTAAATAATAATGTGTACATAAACGTACATTCCGAAAATAAAGTCATAACTAATAACAATGAATATTATGGTTATATAATAAATAATATATAAAATATTGGAGCAATTAATAAACTATCTAATTTATGATGTATTTTCTAATTTAGTTACATAGTTCTTTAATAGATTTCCTAACATTACACATAACAATTTCTTAATAAATTTTATTTTCTTGATGTAAATTAGTGTTTCAACATTTATATGGTGTCCATACTCAATTTATATAAAAGTTAAAATATATAATAATACTTTCAAAATTTATGGGGTCCAGCCAGGGATTAAGAACATGGATTCGCCCATGCCTGTAGTACGGCGAGGTGCCGAGAGTCGCCTTTGACAACTACGGTTTAAGCAATAAATCGGCTCAAGGAGTCACAATTTTTGCGTAGGAAAAAATGTGAACATGATTGAACCTGAACAAAATCTATTTCAGGTTAGTATCAAAGGGTAAAGGAAAAGCTTCAAATTGCTTGGCGTGGCTAAAATGCAACATGTACCAGAAACGAAAAAAATTCAAATAAGTCAGACATAGGAATTTTCTTCTAGTCATTGGACAGAACATTTTGTATAACATCCAAGGTTATCTTCGTGGAGCAATGGCCTAACTCACCCTATCTAAATCTTTTAATAACAATGAGATTTAATGTTTGAAAATTTTGACAAACTGCTTTGACCTGTTTCTCACTATCTCCTCCAGAAATTCAAGACAAATTTAGTTCAGCTAACCACCTCAACCTGACTACCAACAGACTTTATGTTTCGATAGAACTTAATCAAACCAATAAAATTGTTAGAACCAAGAAAACAGGCTCAAATCTTGCCTACACTCAACAAACTAGCTGGCAGGAACCTCTTAAGTGCACCAAATCAACCAAAAGGCGATGACTTGGCTTCATTAAAGAAAGATTATGACAAAAATGGATATTAGTTAGCATGCAGAGCTCTTCTTTCTTCAGCCGCCACCTACCTACAACTAGTAATGCATATATCAGGATTCAGGATCTACTCACAATTCTAGATCATCTAACTCTTTGACTACTCTTAGGGTGTGTTTGGAAACATTCTTTTTGAAGGAATTCAATTCATTTTAAATCATTTTATGTATAAATTTTCTGAATCTAGTATGTAAAATGATTTTAACTGAATTAAATTTCTTAGAAAAGAATGTTTTCAAACAGAGGGTTAATGCTGTTGGATTTGACTGAGTTCATTTTCTGAGAGACAAGATTAATCATGCCCCGGTTGACTCACGTAGATACTAGAGAGGACTTCATATAATTATATTGGACAAGGAATCCTATGGTCAATGAATAATGAAGATAACAATTTGCTATAAATTTAGAATACAGAAGAAATATAACGTCGAAACTTGAGTAGATGTATCATATAGTATCATGATTATATGAGAAGAATATTATGCCGGGAAAAAAGAATCATTTACAAATCTAGAAATTGAAATACCAAACATCATAGCACATAATAAGTATAGTTATCAGATTAGCAATTACATATTTGGGTCGATTACACCGAAAGTACTCCAACTTTGCAACTATATGCATTACAACCATATAAATTCAAGACTTCCACTCGAGAGAACAAAGTTCCAGATCTCATCCCCTAGTCCTTTTAACAAGAATTCATTGAGAACCCAAATATGAGGAAAATGCAATCCCCAAATTATGATAGTTATGTATTTAGACATGCTACCTACTCAATCCAGTGAAGAATAGTTTCCCTAAAAATACAGTTCTTACACCCTAAAGCTAGCATATCAAATGACCCAGTTTAACAGATTCAGGTCAAACGAATCACCCATTTGACCAAACAAAGAAAAATTAGAATTTATGGCCACAAATCAAAGTTATATGGTCAATATGTTAGAGTCCAAAAAAGTTGGAACAACATAGATGTAATTAACCCATAAATTTGAGATCAAAATCACAGAATACTCAAAAAGGTACAAGCAGTATTAGATCAGAGAATAACACAAGTAAGCAGAATAGCCACAAGTACAGAATCTCAGCCACTAGACATAAGATAACCACATGAATTAACAAATCAGTCAAACAAAAGTTAACACAACATACCCAATTAGATAGAACAGCACAATTCAACGAAAGAAATTAGGGAAATGAAATAAAAAAAAGACCTTGCCGCCGATAACGAGCCAACAATCCTTGGGGTTGTCGTGCTGGGCGACTTGAGCCAAGGTGAAAACTTTCCTTTCGTCACCCATTTCGCTATGCGAATTGGGTATTTGGTTCAATTGAAATTCAAGCGGAGAAATCAAGGAGACGATGGATCTAGTTGTGTTGTAGTTGAGAGCTGTGTATGGTATAGGAGGCTAATTATATGGGCTAACTGGAAAAGAGGCTGGGCGTGTGGGTAGACAAGAAAAAATTGATTATTTTAATGAGATTATTTTATTTTGGTAATAACTCCACCATTTTTTTTGGTAATAATTTTAATGAGATTATTGAGGTCGAATAATTGGGATTGTAAATTGTGTGTACTTTTTCTATTTAATTTTTTTTTACGTGTTAGATTTTTTTTTAATTTTTTAATTTTTAATTTATTTTTTTTTATATATATTTAATATATAATAAAATTTAAATAAAAAATATAAAAATATATATAATTAGAGGCAACAGAATTTAATTGCTGACTTTATTTCTTAATTTTAGATCTTAAAGGCCCGTTGTTTTTATTTCAATATGGCTATATATAAGTTTAATAATTTAGGGTCAACTCTACTACTGTTAAATGATTAGTATTTTAAAAATTAGGTTAGGCGGTTAGGTAAGATTTTTTATAATATTATTATAATTTTAGTTAGTCGGATGGTCATAGTCGGTTGATCGATTTAGGCGGTCAAAGAAAGGTTTAGACAGAATTTTGTGTTTTAAAAATCGATTTAGGCGGAATTTTTCATAACACTATTAAATTATAGCTAAATTAATTATATTAATAATATATTAAAAAATATTAAAAAATTATAAAATACAAATCCACCTAGACCCCGCCTAACACCTTATGCTTTTTAAAACATTGTAAATGATACGATTTTAGTATACTCTACTTTAAACAAATTCTATAACAACTTTATTTTTTATTTACTTTATCATTATCACCATTTTCAACTCACTAATTCAATAATAATTAAAAATAAAATAAATTTACTTTATAAAAAATAAAGTCATAATTGTCTTCTCTATTCCCTTTAATGAATTGATGGCCAACACAAAACAGGCATAAGGAAAAATAAGCATAAAGTTTCTAGGTGTTATTTGGTCATTTCATTTCATCTTTGATCTAAATTACATTTGCATTTTCCATAGTTCCAAATCCACAAACACAAGCATAGAGAAAAAATAAGTTTTTTTTCATGGTTTTCTCTCTGCCACGACAAAAATAAAAGAAGCAGTTTTAGAGCTACAAAAGGTTATTCCACATCCAAATTAAATGTGTAACAGACATTTAAATGAGATTGATATGTAATAAACTTAATGGTTCCTTCACATGGATTTGAAATGTACTACAGTAATAATTCATAAAATTAAGGTTTAATGCATATCTAGTTACCTGAACTTGTACTAAAAAACCTATTGTCCCCCTGAACTTTCAAAATGACTCCGTAGCTCCATCAACTTTCAAAAAGTGCTCCACTTAGCTCCATGAACGCCATGTGTCAGTTTTTGATAGGTTTGTCTTTTCAAAGATGTCATTTTTTTAATTTTTTCTCTCCAATCAGGATCTGACACGTGATATTCAGGAAGCTAAATGGAACATATTTTGAAAGTTGAGGGAGCTACCGGGTCATTTTAAAAATTCACGGGACAGTAAAATTTTTAAAATAAATTTAAATAGCTAGATATATATTAGGCCTAAAATTGAGCCTATAACTACTGCAAAAATAATTCCGATTTTGATCACACAATGTACCGCTAACAAATTTAAATATAAATTTACGTATCTCATATTTGTCCTGAAAAAAAAATTCACTATGCGTAATCGAAAACATTTTCATAATTCAAACCTTTCATTGTCTGATTTTTTAAAATGAAATAAAGGAATAATTTATTTACCCGGAAGAACCAAAATATTGAAAATATAAATATACTTGGAAAATAAGTCTATGCCGTGCAAAATTTGGAGTTTTTCCCGCAGTTGAACTGCATAGTCATATTAGACTTGTGGTCAAATTTTTGTATATTTGACTCTTCCAAGATGAAATAGCCATCAAGTTTCCTTAATCCAGAAGAAGTCATTTCTCATCTTATAAAAAATTTAGAAATTGCTATTTTTCCTTGCAATAAATATTTAAAACTAAGGATTTGGATACACTCGGAATTAGTGAAAGAGGGTGAAAGACAATAACGGAAGAGAATTTCAATTTTAAAAAAATATACAAGTAGCAATTTTAACGTGAATAAAAAAATATAAAATCTAAAGAAAAAATATATAAATAACTTTTTCATTGTTATATTTTAAGAAATTTAATTTATTTAAAATTATTTTAAATAAAAAATTTAAAACTTTTATAAATAAAATGAATTGAATTATCTTAAAACTAATGTTTTCAAAAGCATGCCATAATCCATTTCATTAATAGACAAATATTGAAACGGTATACCAAAGCCACAACAGTACTATATAGAATAGGGCATTTTACCTATATGCCATGAAATGAGCTTATATTTGTTTAAATACTAGCTCATATTTATTTAAATGCTAACTTAAAGCTTTACTTTAATAAAATATTAAATAAAAGTTTTAAAATTTGTAAAATATCTACGACTGACAAATACTAGTAGAATTATATTGTAACAACACTCTTTCTCCTACTTAATTTAATTTTTGTAGCTTAAAAACAACTATATTTCACAAACCGTTGATTTTTTCGGCACGAGCTTTTAGTATATTTTATTCGTTTTATTTTTATCTTTAAAACGAAATCCATATTGAATATTTTTTAGAAAATTTTTTTTATCGCAGTCTTGTAACAATTTTATCACTTTTTTGTAAAGTCTTATACTTGGTATAAGAGTGGTATAACGTCTTTATAACATCAGTTTTCTATTTATTTTCAGGTAAATAACATAAAACATTAGTAACATTGTTCTATTCAAAGCGAAAAAAGTTCATATACCTGGTATGAAGGTAGTAAAAAATTATATAAGTTTAAAAAAATTTTGCTTTAAAAATATTTTTGACGGATGTCGTTTTAAAGATTAAAATAAGACAAATAAAATATTCCAAAGACTCATATCAAAAAAATTAACGATTTATAAAATATAACTATTTTAAATTAAAAAATTAAATTATTTAAAAGAGAGAATAATATGTTCAATGAGCCATAAATTATTAAAGAAAAGGGGACAAAATAACAAATAAAATTCTAATATATAGCAATCAAAAAATATGAAAGGAATAAGGGTAAATGAATAAATTTTTTTATAAATTATGACTTATATATATATTTTCCTAATATATATATATATATAACCCTTCAAGAAATTAATGAATTTTGTTCTTGTATTGACAATGTGACGTATCATTTGTCAGCTAGCTAACGCTTAGACAACAAGTCAACAAGACAGCATCATTTGCTACTTGTTTGGTTTCCATATCAATATACAAAATGCAAATTATTAGTTATTAGCAATGTTATCAATATCGTATCGTATTGATTGGTTCGATTAATTTTATTGTAAATCGGTCACTGTTATGGTATGATATATGTAAATATCGATTTTAATAGAAAGCTGGGGAAAATTGAATTGAACCGGTAAAAAATCGGTAAATTGGTGTATCGATTTTTTCAAAAAAAATTTGGCAACACATAAAAGTGTTGTTAAAGATATAGAAAAGTGTTGCTAAAAATTTAAAAGTGTTGCTAAAGATATAGAAAAGTGTTGTTAAAGACTTAATAGCGTTGCTAAAGATATAGAAAACCGTTGCTAAAGATTATAAACGTTGCCAAAGACCTAAAAAGCGTTGCAACAACCATTGAAAACCATAAATAATATATATTCTTTAAAAAATAAAAAACCTCTAAAACCACTAATAATACCGATAATACCGGCTATACCGCATACTACTAGCCTCGTTGGTATGTAGCCCGATACGGTATTGATAACATTGGTTATTAGTGAAGACACAGAGGAAAAATCATTACAAGCGGCACAAAGGAAAAATCACTACAGCCGCCCGAAAATCTAACTAACATAGAGATTTTTTATACATACAGTTTGACTCCTGAGAGCTAAAATCATTGTTATTAAAACCGTATCGTACCAATTGATTAGACCGGTTTTATCATAAATCGGTTATTTTTATGATACAGTTTAAGTAAAAAACGGTTTTAGTAATAAAAATTAGAAAAATCGTATTGAATTGGAAAAAAATGATAAATAAACCGATTTTCTCAAAGTCCCTTTAACAATAAGTAAAAGCATTACAATAGTCATTAGAAATTTAAATAATATATATTATTGTAAAAATAAAAAATCAATAAAATTATATATAATACCGATAATACCGCTTATTATTTACTCCACCTATACGAGAGCCGGTACGATTTCCATAACACTGCCTAAAACAATAATGCCTCTATTAGAATTTTGCTCATCACTGGAGAAGTCTTTGCACTGCTTTTGACAGGTGAGATTCACAACCGTGATTTTGACCCAATAGATGATTCTAAACTGAAGCATATATATAATTAAGGCAACGTTATTTTCAATTTATTTTTTATTTAGTTTAGTTTAATTTAATTTAATTCAGTTTAATTCAGTTTTAATATTCAGTATTCAGTATCAGTTTATGCATTATATCAATATTATTAATATATATTATTATTCATAAATATTAAAAGTAATGAATATTAATGATAATATCATTTCAGTTTCAATTTTAGTTCATTTCTATTTATACATTATATAAATACTATTAATTAATATCAATAATCACAAATAACAACAAAGAAAAAGAAACTAATAATAATATTTTTAACATTATTAATTATTATTTTTAAGATAAATAATTTTATAGGAAAAAAAATAAATAAATAAAAGTAATAATATTTTATAAATATTAATAACAATTAAAATAATAAGGTAATATTCATAATAATAATTACAATAAAAATAATAATAATAATAATAATTTATAATGATATATTTAATTATTATTATATATAATAATTAATAAATTTTATTAGAATGTATAGTATTATTTAAAGTGTTATTAATAATTATGTATTTTAATATTTTTAAAATATTATTTATATTATTGATTATAATTCAGTTTCAGTACCATTTAGTTTAGTTCAGTTCAATATACCTACTTATCAGTTAAAAATGACAGGTCCTAACATAACATTCAGTGGACAATTGGATGACCAAAAAAATTAATCAAATTCAATATATGTCAAACATTTTCATTTTTATTTGAAAGAATGAGGCACTTTTTTTCCCTTCCATTGTTTTCTCTTCTACCCAACCAATTCCAAATCATTTTTCATACTAATTACAGTTAATAATTTATAGATTACAATCATACAATGGCTGATTGAACTGACACCTAAATAAATGCTCATCAAATTTTGAAGAAGCAACTTCGATTATATACGTAGATGATTTATTTTGAAATTAGGTCCATTGGGCCTTGTATTAATATCATTTGAGACTGGCGTTGTAATGGGTTTATTATCTGATAATCACAATTAGGTCTATTGGGCCAATTTGGGCCCCCATGACAATTAGTGTTCATTTCTCTTTTTTTTTTATATATTATTTTAGGGTAAACTTAAAAAATATGGCATGTGGTTTGACGGTTTTGTAAAAAAGTCATTATGGAATTTTTTTATTTCAAAAGGTGCATGTGATTTCAAAATTTAGCAAAAACATGTTTCTCAAAATTTTAAAACCACATTTGGAAGGGTAATCTCAGTTATTTCAATAGATTCGACATTCCTATATTTTAACTATATTATTTGTGAATTATTTATCAAGATTTGAGTAAATTTCATAAACATTTCATTTTGTTATGATTTTTTAAAGTTATCGTCAATTATTAATTAATATAACTATTTGTATTTCTCAAAAAATTGTAAAATTTATCACTAATGTGTATTGTATTTTTATAAACAAAGTTACAAAATTTTACTTTAAAATGGACAAGATTACCATTCCAAATGTAGTTTCAAAATTTTGAGAAGCATGTTTTTGATAACTTTTAAAAACACATGCACCATTTTAAAACAAAAAATTCCACAATGACCTATTTGCAAAACGGACAAACCATAGAGCATGTTTTTTAAGTTTATCCTATATTTTATCATCCAGTTTTCTTATATTCTTATTCTAGCTAGAACGTACTCTAATTCAATGACCAAATTCTCCGGTCATCGAGTCGAACCATTAGTATTGAAGATTCAAAGATGAAATCTTGTATAAGAGAAAGAAGCTTACATAGTTATTCCAACAATTCAATTTCTTTATTAATAAATGAATTGGATTTGGAATCACTAGAGGAAAAGTCGAGCAAATTCTTTAAACTCACCTTTTTAAAACATATTTTGCATGACAATAATACAAATACAAATGTATGGGAGCTTCAAGACAACTTAGTACTTTCTTATATGCAATTTAAGAGTATACACATAATGGACATACCATTGACAATTGCCATATCCATCAACCAATATTCTGGCGAAAACAACACAACAACTCATGTACTTTACAGCAAAAGATAAACCATGCATGCTCATTATGTATTCTTGAAAAATATGAAAGTGTTCAATTTATCTTATTTCATTAAAACATACTCAACAAAATTACAGGCACAACTATCTTTTGAGACACTGCGGTATAACTTGTTTGCTCATTTGGTTCTTTTAATATACATGTTACTCGCTTAAACTTTGTGTTATGTTATATGTTATATTTTGTCTTTATTGGCACGAAGCTGCACATATGTTGTCATGATTGAAAAAGTAACAATATGTACATAAGAACAAAATGAGTAACATATACATCATACAAAAACTAAAATCGTAATGCATATAACAAAACGATAATATGTATAATAAATACACAAAATCAACTGTCATAATATAACACTTGTTTCTTTTGCAAAAGAAAAACATTGTTATGTTTGTAGGGAATCCGTGGATTTTGAAAGTGTTGGGTTCGATAAGTGAGTAAGCATACAAGAAAAATATTATTATACTTTTTTTAATAAGAACAAGATTACAATGGAATTAATGAATATATAAAAGTGGCAAAAGAATAAATAATTGAAATACACTCAAACCTTTAACCGTAACAAAGTCATTGCGGAGGCCAGAAACTTCAGTTTCCTTAAGACAATTATTTGTCCCCTAGACAATTATTCGTCCCCTACCAGTGAATTTGTCTCCCAGGATACAGCCGCAATCGTTAGTCGAACTATAACCTTGTTAAGAGCAATTCACAAGAACCTAAATCTAATTAGCCTTCTTGTAAAAGGAATGAAAACTTTGGGAGATATTTTTAGTATGAAAACAGAAAATAAATCATAAAGTAAACAAGCACAAATACCAGTTGGATTCTTTCTAGAGTTAAAGTGTAAAGGAAAAGTGTTTTGAGAAGGCTACAAGAATAGAGTATTTATAGGACAAATGACATTAACATGGCTTAATGGGGTTTAAAGGGCATTAGCCTTTGTAACCACTCCATTATGGCCATTAACATTTGTAACCATACCTTTATAGTCATTAACAATGAATGTTATGAGAAAATATATTGACTAAGAGATTAAAAATCCGTTAATCTCAAATAAAAATCTGATGAAAAAATTATTACATGGCAATATTTTTTCAGTACCGAATCACCAATTTAGCGTATCTAAATTTGACAGATGTCTAAACTTTAAACTACAATTTCTCATTCACCGTTAATCTGGTTTAGGAGTATAATATATCGTTGGAAAGCTCTCGAAGCGTATAATACAATGACATATTTCATGTTATTCAAATCATAACTTTTCCTTATTATAATTTAGCCTAAAGTAGATAATGCACAATATTGTCTAATATGCAATATTTCCAACAGTCCCCCACATGAATGAAAATTAAAAATAACACGGACATTTTCCAAAATTCGAAAAGGGTGAAAATGCTCTTGGGCCAATATTTACCTAGGATAGATAGGCTACAACCTTTGAACATTCCCTTGTGAAAGTATATTTACTTTACTAGCTGACTAGTAGACGCGATGTCCTTGAACTATTCTGCCGTTTGTGTAAACGATGATATACCCCACACAAGTATCATCTTTTGTGTTAAGGCCCAATCTATATCACTTATATATGAACTCCTCTTCATTGTTTGTTTTTCATGTTGAACATCTCCAGAAATATTCTCTGAATTTTTATGAGTTAAATTGTATAAAATTAAATTTATATAATACATATTTATAATCAATTGAAGCGAATTGAATTGATGTTAAATATGAAATGTGCTTAACGTGGTTGATAAGAAGAAGGAGATTAGATAAACCAAAATTGTGGCTGCTCTAAGCTTTGACACCTAATAATTTTGAAAATTGAATTAATAGCCTATATTATTATGTTATATCAATGTAGAAGTTGGTGATCAAATACATATACGTACGTGGAAGTAAGTAAATGGCTGAAAATATGTAATTTAGTTAATGTTTATGTTAATAGTAATACGTTAGAGAGGTGCACATGCCTACATGTGGGGTCTGACCTTTCTGCAGGTCCAAATTAACGACCCCTTTTCAGTACAACATTGAATAATTCATGTAGTATATAATTTATGTGTATGCCACGCCTGTATTCCATGCAAAACGTGCATTCCGAGATAACAGGAGAGATAATTATTAAAAAAAATTCATTTGTTAAAAGAAACATTCTGTTGAATTGATTGGATAACATTACAATTGATTGAGAGAATTATTTTATATAGGTTCCGGCATTTTGACGTGGAAAGATGTTATTCTATATATTAATTAATATATGTTTCACCTTTTTTATATAATGGGACGTGTGTTATTTAATGTATGAAATGACACATTTTCACCCTAAAATATCGGGATTCATATAAAACTTTCTCTTTCACCAGCAATAACTTTTTATAAATACTTTTATTTTTGGGTATAATTGGATAATTTTTCAGATTTTAAGTGTTCCCAGCAAGATTTGAAGTAAATTAAACATATTGATGAGTTTAAATTCTATAATCAATAAAAATTGACAATAATATTCATGGTTTTTAAAATTAGATCGGTCATCGAACCGATGAAGGTAGTGGTTTATAGATTTAAGGTTCAACCGAATTAAATCGATGGTCGAATCAGATTTTTTTAAAACATGTAAAAATATTAAATATTTTATATAATTTGATATTAAACATGTAATATAAGTTATACTCATATAAAAATTAATAATATTAAATAAAATATTCTATAATTTAAAGTTATATTTTAAATAAAAATAAAACACAAGATAATAACTAATATAATCTAATGAAAGAATTTAAACCGAATCCTATATTATATAGATTGGATAAAAAATTTAATAAATTTGATTAATGATATATAAAAATTACGCATTAAAAAAATTAAAATTTATACACAATATGTAAAATAAAAAAATTATATATCCATGTAATATAAATTTAATAAAAAAACTTAGAGTAACGTTATTTAAAAAATTTATATGTTATTTTGTTATAAAAAACATTCAAAGTGAAAGAAATATTTTAAATTTAATAAAATGTGAAGTATATGAAATAAAAAAATATTTATTATGATTTTTTATAATAAAATATTATTAAAATAATTTAAAAATTAACAATATATAATATAAAAGTATATAAGGAGAATATGTTACCACTTGTGTGTGGTAGCTTAGTTGGTAGAGCGTGTATTGAAATATATGTTGGAGGTTTTGTGTTCAATTCCCACCGCCAACAATTTTTAAAAAAACATGATTTAAGAGAACCGAAAACCCGTCATCGATTGAACAGACTAATTCTCGATTGAACCAACTGATTCAACCAGTCATTGACTAATTCTTGATTATATCAAAAATTCAATCAAACTAAATCAAACCAAACACCAATTTCAATCGAATTCAATCTAACCAATCAGTCCGATCTAATTTTTAAAACTACCACAATATCCCATATTACACTCAAAGCAGCGGAGACTGTATTATAAATTAACTTGGGCTGTCATTTCTATTTTGATTTGACGGTGTGGTTTGGTATAACTATAGGGAGTTTGCATTTGACTGATTACGTTACCTGTGAAATATCAAAACTTCGTGACGAGTATTATTTTACAACAAAATTATTTTTTGTCTATATATACCTAAATATATTAAAAATTTCACTTTGACAATAAAAGGAATTTAAAGATTAATATATAAGTGAAATATATTTGTTTTACGCAAGTTTATTGATTTTGTACTGCATCAGTCTCATATATTTATCTCACACACATTACTAACAAGTGTATGAAATCTTGTTACATATTAATATATTGGAATCACAAATTCAATACATACAAGTCTAAAGAGGTTATATGTGTAGTTGATTGTCATTAATACAATTTAATTTTTTTAATAATTAGGAAAATTTTATTAATTACTGATGTTTGGAGTACATCTTGACTGATACACAAATCAGACAACATATCCTACCAAAATCAGAGAAACAAGCTCTCACCAAGCTGGGAGATAGAAAAAATTTACGACAAGAGTAAGAGAAAAATAAAGAAAAATTAAACTATAACAATTCTGCAACCTGTATTTTCTTAAGCCACGCTTCACGCTATCGGAGATCCACAACCATAAGAGCTCTAACTTACTCCATAACATTAACCAGGTTTGTAGATCTAGAACGATCTTGCTTAAAAGAGATAGATTTAGGTACCTAATATGAAAGATAACATTTATCTTTGACTAGATTCAGATGGAGCGCAACCCAACGGTAATACTATCATAATTGTGTTGTGTAGAAGTAGATCCACAATTGAAGAAGACAATCACGTGGTAAAAGTTCAATAAAATATCGGATGTAAGATTATTTCACACAAAAATAAAAAGACTGAAAGAAAAAAAACAAATCTAAAAAAAACTAGTGGGGAGAAGGAAAAAGAACGCTTAAAGGAGGTTCTTCTTCCTCAATTTAATTAGTTGTATGTTAAATGAGTTCAAACATACTCAAGTTCTTACTCATGCAACAAGTCCGTACCTATGTTAAAACCCACACAATCTCTTCGTAGTATCAAAACATAAGAAAGTTTGATAATCGAAAGATATTAATTGATTTTGCAATTCAGATTTAGTGGAATTCAGTCTAATAAAAAAAATGAGACTCATTGATTTTATTAGCCTTCAAATGAGAATGACAAGTGATGACAATTGTTTCAAATCTAGTTTGATTTGAGAGAATGTGACGGAGATAATATATTATGAAAGTTTAAAAAGTGATGTATAAAAGGAGTAGATTATTAATTAAGCATAAATAAATAAATTCTAATCTTATAATACACAAGCTCAACCTATTTTATGCGCTCACTCATATAGTCGGCACAAATACTTTTAAAATCAACCGCATGTCTTTGGCTGCATGATCAAATATATCAATTTTCTTTACAACTAAAAAAAATCCAAACGGTCAAATTTATTATATATGTATATTAATCCACATATATCTTACTTTGTTACGTGAATTCTATATGAAATTTTTTGTAATTTATTTGTCATATGGTTCCAAAAAAAAAAGTCAAGCAAGAGGTTACGATGAATTGGAATATTGAAGAATAGAGACACATTGAATGGACAAAACCAATGTACTGCATTATCCTCCAGCTTGGCCATTATGTTTCTTTAATTTCTACACTATTCTTTTAAAAAATTAAAGCAACAGTACAATATCTTAGCTGTATGCTCCAATAATCCCACTGCAAATTCTGTTTCATAAAAAAATCAAGCATTATGAATTGGTCTAAGTGATAAGCGGTTTAATATCGTTTATATAAGGTCTTGAGTTTGAGTTTTAGTGAATAAAATTCTTATTGAGAGACTCACCCACAACAGTTAGGTGTACAACCCGAATCGAATCTAGATATAATCAAAGTAAAATTTCCGACAGCTAGATGTATAATCCGAATTAAATCTAGATATAATTAAAGTAAAATTTCCTATGAATAAGATGAAAAAAAAATTAAGTAAAAAGCTGTTTTTGTAAAGAAATTCTCATTGGATTAATTCACATTATATACAATATAATATATTCTATGTTATTTATGTAATTTGATTTGATTTTGTTTTCATCATTTGTAATTTAACTAAACAGTAATCAACTAACATCGAATCAATTAATAAATTAGACAAAAACAACTCTGACATCTTTCTTTATCACTGAGCAGTGTGCATATTCAAATTTAAACTATAATTCATGCTAGTAATGTTGCTTATTCCAAGGTTCATATACATTTGAGATTAACTAGAAATTGACATGTGTTGCCAATCATGCTTTTCATTAGTATCATTTTCTTGGACAGAATATTATTATTATTATTATTATATATTATCTGTCTGGATTGATGGATATATAGATAAAAAAAAATTGCATCATTGTTCGGCTGATTAATTCAATATGTACAACTGTAAAAATATTCCTAAATTCATGACCTAGAATCCTCCATATAGCACTTGAAAGCTCTACCAAAAAAATAAATTAATCTATAAATAAATAATAATATTTCAGATGTAGAAAATATTTAGTCTAGTGGTTGAATTTTGAAGCTTTGATCTTAAAGGTCGCTGGTTTGAGTCCACACTCGGAAGGATGAGATAAAATTTTCTTTTATTATTATTATAAGTATATATGAGACAAATTTTTTTTTAAAAATAATATTTCAGACTAGTACAGAGTATTTATTAAATGTTTGTAAATACTGCTACATACATGTTAGAAGTGAGAGATTAATAATAGAGTTTTTAAGAGATAAAATATAACAAGATGTTAGCAACTTGAACTACGAAAATATGATAGTAAAATATTTAACAAAATGATAAATACCGAAATAACCTTTTAACCGTGAAAGAATTCTGTTGAGGCCCGAATCGGTTTCCTTAAGACAAAATTTTCCCCATATGAACTAGTGTCTCCTAGGATACAACAACAGACATTGGATGAACTCAATCAAGCGTAGAATATCATCGAGATGAAAAACTAAGGAACTAAGAATGAACTTAAGACAAAAGCAATATTATGAACGTGTAAGAGCTAGCAAAAGAAAGCACCAATTCTCAATTTCCTTGTGTTTTTCCTCTACTAAAATCAAACCGTATATATAGCCAAAAAAATGAATAAAATTAGCAATAATTAATTACTACCAAATTGGCAAATGGGAGATAAACAAATGATATAACAATTATGATTGCTATTCAATAAATAAGAAAAAGATAAGGATATAGAGCAATCATGAAACTTTAATATAAAATAGATTTTAATAAACTATACAAAACTTCCTCATTAAGTTTTGAATTATTATTATTATTATTATTATTATTATTTTTTTTTTTTTTTTAATTTTCCAACAATACCCCACATAAAAGAAAATAGGAAAACAAAAGATTTGATTGATAATAATATTCTACATCAATATTTGCATAGGATAGGTGGACTCAACCCTTGAACCTTCCCTTGTGATAATATATTTACTTTACTGGCTGACTAGTAGACGCGATATTCTGCCATTTGTGTAAACGATGATATACACCACACAAATATTAATCTAACTCGGTTTTGGTTCTCATAGTTATGTTCATTATGGTCGTGAACATCTTCCGGTTCTGCAATAGTTTCGGATAACTAAGCCCCATTAGTTTCCTTTAAAGCGACCACACTTCACTCTCATATAGGTGATATCTTTTACTTAAACTTTGATGCACAAAGAACCATTAAAAGCATTGCTTAACCTTAACCTGTTTTGTCATTATTTACATCATATGAATGGACACAGGATTACCCCCACAGCGACCTCACAAGGTCTATGCAATTAGGTTGTCCCATTGAACCAAGATCTTAGGATCTCCAGTCAAACATGGTTGGGTTTTCCTTCACATAGTGCCTTAATTATTCATGGGCTTTAGTCCCATTCCTTTAGATGTCTTATCAACTTGATCTCGATTTAACCCTTTGGTTAGCGGATCCGCAACGTTATCCTTGATACAACAAAATCAATAGAGATAACTCCATTTGAGATCAGTTGTCTAATGGTATTATGTCGGCGACGCATGTGTCTCGACTTACCATTATACATATTATTTAGTGCTCTCTTAATCGTTGCTTGATTATCGTAATGTATACAAATTGCAGGCACATGTTTGGCCCATTCAGGAATATCCTCTAAGAAATTTCGTTGCCATTCGGCTTCTTCACCAGTTTTTTCCAAGGCTACAAACTTAGCTTCCATTGTGGATCGAGTTATAATTGTTTGCCTTAAGGATTTTCATGACACTGCTCCTCTTCCTAGAGTGAACACATACCCACTTGTACCTTTAGAATGCTTAATGTCAGCTATCCAACTAGCATTAGAATATGCTTCTAGTACAACAGGTTCTCTTGTGTAGTGCAGTCCATAATTACTAGCCACAAATACCTTAGTATTCTTATGATCGCTCCCCTATGACTTTTACCTGGGTTACTCATAAATCTGCTTAAACTGCTTACAATATAAGCAATATCAGGCCTTGTACAACTTGTAAGGTACATTAGACTGCCTATAACTCTAGCATATTCCACTTGGTCAATGCATTCACCTCTATTATTAGACAAGTGTTGGCTGATGTCTAATGGCATTTTGGCTATGCCATAATTCTCTGTATTAAACTTGTTAATTATCTTGTCCATATAGTGAGACTGAGTTAATATAAGACCGTGAGGTGAACGTTTAATTTGGATGCCTAAAATTACATCCGCTAGTCCCATATCTTTCATGTCTAATCTAGAATTCAACATATCTTTGGTACTTTTTACCATCTTTTCATTGCTTCCTACAATGAGTATGTCATCAACATACAAATATAGAATAACATATCCTTCATTTGTAGTTTTGACATAAACGCATTTGTCACACTCATTTATGTGATATCCATTAGCCATCATGACATCATCAAATTTCTTATGCCATTGTTTTGGTGCTTGCTTTAATCCATATAAAGATTTCACCAATTTACATACTTTCCTTTCCTGACCTGGAGCTACACAACCTTCAGGTTGTTCCATGTAGATTTCTTCTTCAAGATCTCCATTCAGAAAGGCAGTTTTCACATCCATTTGATGCACTTCAAGATTCCGCAACGCAGCAATTGCAAGTATTATCCTAATGGAAGTTATTCTTGACACTGGAGAATACGTATCAAAGTAATCAAGGCCTTCTTTTTGTCTATAATCTTTTATGACCAAAAGCACCTTATACTTATCAATTGATCCATCAGCTTTTAGCTTTCATTTGAAAATCCATTTAGAACTTAGTGGTTTTGTTCCTGGAGGAAGGTCCACTAATTCCCACGTATGATTTTGTAAAATGGAATCAATTTCACTCCTTATGGCTTCTTTTCATAAAGGACTCTCTGTAGAGCTTACAGCTTCTTTGCATGTTTGAAATTCTGCTTCAACCATATACGTTAAGAAATTCGGACCATAGAATTTTTCAATCCTCGCGCGTTTACTTCTTCTAAGTTCTACCTCATGATCTGTCTTATCCTCTTCTTGAGAATTTTGATCTTCTTCAATTATTGATTGAAGATTGGTATTGTTATCAACATCTTGTTGATCAACTTGACCATCACTTTCAACAAGTTTACGAGACCTTTTAGATCCAAATCTTTCACTTATTTCATTACATGGAAACACGTCTTCAAAAAATGAAGCATCATTTAACTCTAGCAAAGTATTCTTGTGTATATCCGGATTTTTAGATTAATGCACAAGAACCAATGTGTGTTGCTATTACTAGCATATCCAATGAAAATACAATCTACTGTTTTTGGACCTATTTTCATTCGTTTAGGTAATGGAGCAATTACCTTTGCAAGACACCCCACACTTTCAAGTAATTATATGAAGGTTTTCTTCCCTTCCATAACTCTTATGGGGTCTTGTTTCTTACGTGGTATCTTATTTAAAAGATAATTTGCTGACAAAACAACATCGCCTCACAAGTTTTGTGGTAAACCTGAACTAGTTAACATTGCATTCATCATCTCTTTTAGAGTACGATTTTTGCATTCAACTACTCCATTTGATTGAGGAGAATACGATGGTGTTACTTCGTGAATAATTCCATTTTGGGAGCAAAACTCACCAAATGGTGTAACATATTCACCACCACGATCACTTCTTACATTCTTAATTTTCTTATTAAGTTGGTTTTCTACTTCTTACTTATAGAGCACAAATTTCTCTAAAGCTTCATCTTTGCTTTTTAGCAAGTATACGTAACAATATTTTGTGCTATCATCAATGAAGGTAATAAAGTATTTATTTCCTCCCCTTGATTGAACAAATTTCAAGTCACAAATATCTGTATGTATTAAATTAAATGGTTCTGAATTTCTTTCAACGGATTAAAATGAAGATCTTGTCAATTTTGTCTCAACACAAATTTCACATTTATTTGTTTTATCAATATGAAATGTGGAAATATGATTCAAGTTAATTAAACGTAGTAACGTATCAAAATTAACATGTTCAAGTCTACTATGCCATAAATTAGAAGACACAACCATATAAGCAGAAACATTGTTCTTATTTGTATTAATAGAACCATGCTTACAAGAAATACAATTGAATTTAAACATTCCGTTACATTCATATCCCTTTCCCACATACATGCCTCCTTTGGACAAAATAAATTTCTGAGATTTAAATACCATCTTGAATCCATGTGCACTCAAGAGGCTTCCAGAAATTAGATTCTTCCTTATGTCAGGTACATACAAGACATTTTGCAGTTTTACTTCTTTGCCAGAAGTCATTTTCAAAATCACAGTTCCATGTCCCTTGACTTTGGAAGTAGCAGAATTGCCCATGTAGAGATTCCCCCCATCATTTGTAAGAGTCAGTCCAGCAAAAGACTCTTTGTCACAACATCTGTGATGAGTAGCACCAGTATCGAGCCACCACTCTCTTGGGTTTGAGTCAATCAGGTTGACCTCAGAAATTACCTTACACAAGTCGATGTCAGACACATCTTTAGTAATTTCAGCAACAACATCTGCCTCATTCTTGTTTGCCCTTTTTGGCAGCCTGCATTCAGAGGACTAATGCCCCATCTTATTGCAGTTGAAGCATTTTCTATTGAACTTAGGTTTCTTGGAAATGCCTCATTTTAGTCCCATTTTGGACTTGGGTTTGTCATAATGCTTACCCTTCTTGGAGTCTTTAAGGACCTCCACCACGTTGGCTTTCGCCATAGCTTGATTAGCAATAAAACATTTCTTTTCAGATCTTCTATTGTCCTCCTCAATACGAAGTCGGACAATAAGATCCTCAACAAACATTTCTTTTCGTTTATGCTTTAAGTAATGTTTAAAATCATTCCAACTCGGTGGTAATTTTTCAATAATTGTAGCCACTTGAAATGGCTCACTAGTTTGCATATTTTCAGCTTCCATCCCATGAATTAGTAGCTGGAGTTCCTGCACTTGACTTACAATAGGCTTGGAATCAATCATTTTAAAATCAAGAAATTGGCCTACTAAGTATTTCTTAGCGCCAGCATCCTCAGCTCGATATTTCTTGTCTAAGGATTCCGATAATTCTTTTGCAGTATATTTTACTGTGTACACCTCATATAAATTGGGTACTAAACCATTTAAAATATGGATTCTGCAAAGAAAATCAGAAAATTTCTAGCCATCAACAAATTTCTGAACAGAAGCATCAGTTACTCCATCGGGAACAACATGAGGATCTTCTTTCAGAAAATTTTAAAGTCCCACACTAGTTAAGTAGAAAATTTTTTTTTTTGCCAAACTTTAAAATTCACACCATTGAATTTCTCAGGCCTTTCGGGTATCATTATAGGGTATGAACCTGAAGCCCCATGACTATTAGGCATAACAAGCCCAAAACTCGAAAGTTCATTTCCATTTAATTCAAAACCATTAGGACCAAGTTGTCCATTTCAGTTAAGTCCAAACCCATTAGGACCATTTTGTCCATTTTGGTTATTTTGACCATAAGTATTTTCACGGCCATTTCCTTGAGTAGGGCCAGAACTCGTAGATTCAAAAGCAGTTGGCCTAGAAGCTGCATAGCCAAAAGCAGTTGTTCCACCTACAAGTACAGAAGCAACCGGTGTTGAACTAATAGGCTCAGAACCAATAGGACCAAGTTGTCCATTTTGGTTTTCTTTATTTTAGGCTGGAGCAATTTCAGGACTAATGTCTCAATGATCAGCCATGATAAATTCTAAAAATTTCAAACAAACCATATTAGAACAATTTTAAAACAATAAATAAAATAAAGTACTAAAATTGTCCGTATGACAATTTTGATTTAATTAACTTTTTAATCACTTTTTAATATGTATATTATTCAAATTAAGTCCCAGTGTCTAAAATAGGTTCTTACTATCCAAAGTCCAAGTATTTGTCCAAATTTAGGTATTTCAACTTTCGGTAATCCAAGTCATGGTATTCCAAGTTATGAAAATCCGTTCGTCTCTTTTGAAGGAACATAGTTACACCATCAAATAGACATAAATTCTATCTTAAGGATGTTAGACCTGAGAGATTAATAATAGAGTAATTCCTTTTAAGAGACAAAATATAACAAGATGTTAGTAACTTGAATTACGAAAATATGATAGTAAAATATTTAACATAATGATAAATATCGAAATAACCTTCTAACTATGAAAGGATTCTGTTGAAGCCTGAATCGATTTCCTTAAGACATAATTTGCCCCGTATGAACTACTGTCTCCCAGGATACAACAACAGACATTGAATGAACTCAATATAGCGTAGAATATCACCGAGATGAAAAATTAAGTAAATAAGAATGAACTTAAGACAAAGGCAATATTATAACTGTGTAAGAGCTACCAAAGAAAAGCACCAATTCTCAATTTCCTTATATTTTTTCTTTACTGAAATCAAACTGTATATATAACCAAGAAAATAAATAAAATTGACAATAATTAATTACTATCAAATTAACAAATAAAACGATAAGCATATGGTATAACAATTATAATTATCATTCAATAATAAAAAAAAATAAAATAAACAGCAATTATAAAATTTATTTAATATAAAATAAATTATAATAAACTATAAAAAAAAGTTGTAAATTGTTATTATTATTATTTTTTTTTTCGAACAATACACGTGCATAATGTATATGGCAAATGATTAGTACATCAGGCTGGAATCTGCACAAATATTATATATATTTTAATTTATCAATCATCTCCAGTTTCTCTCATTAAGATTTTACGTTGACGATTATTCCTTCTCCCCCAGCAAATTTTTATATTTTATTTCTTTTGAATTATCAAATTTTTTAATTTCTTTTGAAACAATTTACGTTTGATATTCTACCGAGGTTTCACTTTATTATAATTTATTGCCACACAACACAATTTAATAGTATCATTTTTAAGTTAAGGACCATCAATTTCTAGTAAAAGATATACATGTTGATCTTTCATTTCAGATACTAATTAATTATATCTCTTTTAAGAAAGATCAGTTCATATCTATAAAGATGATTTGCGTTATGGAGCACACTGAAATTCTTATAGTTGTGGATCTCAAACAATATATGATGGAGCTCAACAAAATATAGGATGCAGAGGTTATTGTTTTTTATGTTTTTATTTTGATCTTGACAAGGTTTTCTTATCTCCTAAAATTTTGATGGTATAAGATATTGTTTGATTTGTAAGATGATTCGATATGGATATGAAATCATTATTTTAAAAAATTCCTATTTCAATAATTTTAAGTATTTACGTTTGTGAAAGCAAAATAGCCAATTTTTGAGATTGCTATCTCATGATTGGATCAAAATTTTGTTATTTGACTGAGAATATTAAGTTTATTATCATACATTAAAACCACCAAATGGCAAAGAATCTGATTGTTCAGAATACAATCTTTAGTCTTTTCTTCACCAACACCACAAAAAGTACAATGTATATATCACTAATTCACGTATTCTTGGTGGTCGTTTGATAACTCCTCTAACAATTGTTTTAGCTTTTCAATATCAAACATCAGAGCTTTAATGTTTGATTATCGATGAGCAAAATGCTCGTAAAGAAGTAAAACAATCACACAAAACAAAGAGATTTTTTACATAGTTCATCTCATATTTATTATTTAAGATATATTATAGCACGTCTACGGATTTGAAGGAGTTCCTTTATTTGACTGTTCAAATGGCCAAAGAAGAAATACAATAGAGTTTTTACAAAAAATAAGAACCCTGACTATAAAGCCAAAAACACAGAGAACTCGAAAACATAGAGACCTCAAAATTGCACATACAAAAGCCACACACTAAACTCTAAATAAAACAGAGTTTATATAAGATTTGGGTTCTCTAAAGTTCAAACTCTCTGAAGTTGTACATTTCACACAATCTTAATCATTCATTGAGTTTTAATGGCTCAGATTTAATTTTAGTGGTTTGTGGGCTCCACAGTAGGGTCCACAATGCAATAAATCTGAACCAATAAAACTCAATGGATGATGAAGTTTGAGTGAAATGTATAACTGTGGAGAGTTTAAACTTTAGAGAATCCAAATCCGTTTATATAACCTTTGAAATCACCAAAAGAGAAAACAACCACTTGTAACTAACTCTGCATGCATGACAACTGTTGAAATGCTCTTCAGAGATGATCAAGAGCCCAAAAATCAGACGGCGGCAGATAGAAAGGAGAAAGGGAAATCTTAGGATTCAAAAGGGTTGAATATGGAACCCTAGCAGTGCCGGCCGGGGGGTGGGCAAGGGGTGCACCCGCCTAGGGCCTGTAGCAGAGATGGACCTAATTTTTCTTTATATATATATATATATATATGGCCCGGCCTTGGGGGTGGGCAACGGGTGCCACTGCCTAGGTCCTATAGCCAGAATGGGCCAAAAATATTTTTTGTTTAAAGATTTAGTTGTTATTATTTAAAAGATAAAAATAAACACAAATTAATGTTAGTAGAATTGGTTAGGTGCTTATTAAAGTTGTGAAACAACAAGGGTTCAATTTTTGGTTTTCACAATAAAAGTATGTTTTATTTCATTATTTTTTTATTGAGGGCCCTATGTTATTACTTTTAATATTAATTTGCCTAAGTCCCCCTTGTCAGGGCTGAGAATATATATATATATATATAATAAAAATATTTTTCGCTGTTTTCAATAGAATACTCTAACTCTTTTTTATCAAACCATAATATAATAGCATAAATCGAAATATTAACCGTTTTCACTCATTTTGGTTTTTGATCTCATTTTTCTCTTTAATTTTCATTTTAATTTGCAATCCATTTATATATTCTATAATTAGATACCAAGAGTCTTGGTTCTAGTAAAAAATGGCTAGTTGAATTCCAAATATCAAAAGTTCATCTTTAGAAAAACCACTCTTGTAAAGACCTTTGCTTTTAACCATAAATGAGTCGAAATTATGAAAATAATTATCGTAGAATTTTATAGAACAAAATTATAATTGAACTATTTTTTTAAAAGGGCCTAATATATTACCTTCGTATGCTATATTAATTAGGGTCCGAAAATATCAAGACCGAAACTGAATTCTAGCAGCAAGCGGTTGTAAAAGGCTCTCACAAAACAACTAAAACTCACTGTTTCAGTGAAGCGGAAACCCTCACAAGCCGGACTCAATGCTCATTGGCTCAGTGCGCAGATGGCTTTTAAAACATACAAATTAACTTTTTTTTTAAAAAAAATCGCCTCTACGAGCTTATAATAAAAATAAAGAAAAATTTTATTCGACTCCGCTCAAATATGAATTCAAACCTGCGACCTCTAAGATCACAACTTCACAACTCAACCAAACTTTTACAAAAAAAGATAAACGCCGTAAATGGGTCAAATTTCAAAATACCACAAAATGATTCCAAATATACCGTCTTTGGAAAATAATTACAAATTTCTTCCCAGCATATTGTTTCATCTTTTTTCAATTTTTTTTATTTATTATGCATTTATCTTTTAAATCATTCATTTTTTTATATATTGTTTTAAAATTTTTTTGTTTATCTCTCTTTTTTATCTTTGAAAAGACATTCACTATGATATTTTTCTCAATTTTTTTGAACTGTCAAATATCCAATAGATATCTAGTAGAAGTCCAATAGAGATCATTAAAACTAGAAGACTTTGAATTCAAAATACTAAATAGATTTTTAATAGATCAAAACTTTAAAATAGAATTTTACAGATGTTTATTATCAACTTCAATATAGATTTTCTAATAAAAAAATCTATTAGGTATCTGGTAGATGTCCATAGATGTCTGGTAGATGTTCTGGAAATGAGAAAACATAAAGACCAAGTTAAATAACTAATTGATCTCATAAACACGACAAACAAAAGAAAAAAAAGAGGAAGCAAGAGATCAATTGCAAAAACTTGTAGAATTGGCTCTTCAATCCATTTAGCCATACCGGCTCAATTCACGAACTTGTTCATCATATTCTCTTTTGATCTCTTCACTTGAAAATAAGTCACCGCCCCGATTGAGGTTCAAGTGCTCATTTTTTTTCAGTTTTATATATCATTCCTTTGAATATGTCAATTAGAAGACTTGCTCACTGTCTTTAAATTTTATTTATTACCCTGGAATCTTTCATCACCAAAACTTGAATAACATCAATATCCAAATGCCAATTCCAATCACAAACAATCAGAAAAATCAGTAATCGATTGAAAAAAGAGTAATTAACTAAAACACATTCATCACCAATCTTCTTATCTTCTTGATTGAATTCTTGTACTTTAAATTATTTTATATGACCAATTCTCTTTCATATTCTCCTTTATCTTCAAAACACATACTTGAGATCGATGCTAATGTCATTAGGTTCCATAAAAAATTGTCAAAATTAAGATATATTAGATATCTATTGGATATCTACCAGTAATATATTGAAAATCTATTAGATAAAAAATGCCGAAAAATCATAGTAGATATCATTTCAAAGATAAAAAAAATATAATGAACAAAAAACTCTAAAGCGGCATGTCAAAAAATAAATAAATGGTTTGAGAGATAAATGAAAAATAAGGAAAAAAAATTAAAAGAACAAGCAACATGACAATTATGTAAATAAAATTTAATTTGTAATTATGTAGATATTTTAGTAAGTATGACTAATCTTGATAAATACCCTATAAAATAACTAGGCTAAGATGTACATATACAAAACATCTAAATCCTAACAGTTACAAATACTTATAGTTATTTGAAAGACAAAAATATTAATCCACAACAATAAATAACAATTAGCAATAACTAATGGCAACCACAACAGCTACGCTGAATTGCCCCCAAAGTGTTACAATAAGAGCTCCAACAGTATATATATCGAAATGTATATTGATAGTATTTTTAAACACAAACTCAATCAATATCATATGATATTTTCCATAATTTTGCTTTTGCCTATTTCTACCCTCATAATTGCAATGGCACAAGTACTGATTACTTGTTAAAAAAATATACAAATCAAATAACCATGTAAATGGTCATATTAAATTCATTAAATAAATTGAGTTGGGATACCATTACTCATTACTAGTAATTATTTACTGCAACAAATAAAATAGAGGTGTGTTCAACCTAATATGATTCATTTGAAATTATTGTAATTATTAACATGAAGCTTAATTAGACAGCAAATGATATATAATTACTAAACATAAAAGAGGATGAGTTTTGTTTTGGATAGAGCATTTGACCTAAACTATATTATGTTGGTAGACAACATAACAGTACATGAATCCAACCTATGACTGATTTGGATTATACTACGAAATTTGTTATTATATTTACTCAAAAAAAATTTGTTACTATATAGTGGAAAGTAAACTAAAATGAAACAGTAAAATTAATGTGTTTAATTTTATTTTTTATACGGTGATTGAGTTCTTTTACGTGAAAAAAGTACTATCAAAACATTTCGATATATGGGATGGTAAATGCTTGATCTAGCGGTTGAGTCTTGAAGTTATGATCCTAAAGGCCGTCGGTTTGAGTCCACACTCGAGCAGAGTGAGATTAAGTTTTTTTATTGTTATTATAAGGCCATATGAGATAAAAAAAATTTTAAAAAAATATTTCGATATATGGGATGGTGACCAAAATATTATGAATTTAGACTACATTAATATACTTTTAGAGTTATTTTATACGAGTCCTGGTATTTAGTGTTATTCCATGTATCAACTGACGCACGTACCACTATATCCACTTTCTCATCCTTTAAAACTTCATTTTACTATGTAGTGAGACAAGTATCACTTATTGTATGAGGTGATACTTTTCAACCTTAAAATGTTGGGATCCATATAAAATTTCTAATGACAGAGGGAAAGAGGGGATGTGCCCTACCGGTGATCAGAAAATACAAGGTATGTATGAAGTATGTAAAATTATATTATATATTAAATATATAGTAAAATGTAGGCATGCTGTTGGTTGTGCCTCAGCAGTAGAGGGTCTCCCTCTTTTCTTGGTTTCTCCTGTTTCCATTTCTAGTGCCAACATTTGTACATTTTTCTTATTTATTTCCTTTACTTTCTTTTTTCACTCAACTTATCTTTCTGTTTCTTAAATTTTGTTAATATAAACTATTTTTATTATATCAGTAAATTTATTGAAATATAAACTTTTATTTCCGTTTCCCCAAAAAAATGTATATATTTTATTTCTTTCCTATAAAATTTATGTAAACTTTTATAGTTCTATCTTATGTATTTCTTTTTTCATTTTTAATTTTTTAACATATTTTTTAAGAAAAAAAATTAATAAATTTCGTTTGAACAATTTTAACATAATCTTTTATAAAATTAATAATTTTTATTTGAACAAATTCTTATACGTTAACTCTAATCATATGCAGACTTTATAATACATTTTTTTTATAAAACCAACCTAATTCTTAAATTTTGCGTTTATTTTAAATGCAAAGAAAATCATCACCATATGCTGAATTAACTCGAAAGTAAGACCTCTAGAGGTTGCTAATTCATTCTTAACAATAATTAAGTTGAACTTTGAGATTTTCTTAAATATTAGCTTTGTCATAAAAAAAAGTGTTACAATGTTATCGATATCTCTCTTTTACGCTAATTTGCTATCATTATCGTCATCGGTTTAGTGTTAATTAATTGACCCCTCTTTGAATGAATTGTGCCCCATCGAAGTTTAAATCCCGGCAACGCCACTGAAAATTTCCCATTACTTTTATATATAATTTACAATTTAATTTGGTGAATTTTGCGGTAATCACTCCTAAACGTAATAAAAGAAAGGGAAATTCCATGATAGGCGGAGATATGTGGGTGAAGTAAGACATGTGATTGGTTGGTGGATTTTTCTTTTTCCTTAATTTATTTCATCAGTGTTTTCAGCTGTTTCCGTTATCTTGTTAGCTGCCATTTTACTCTTCATCCAGCATAGGAAATGGCTGCAATGGCTTGGGACCTATAATTAAAAGATGCTTAAATTTTATAACTATATTTATGTGTATATAGAAGTTTTAAGATATTTATGAATTTATTTAATGTCAATGAATTAAATTATTACACATACAATAAAAAAAATTTAAAATTATACTTTATATTAAAAATAGTTTAATTTTAAATAAAATTTTTAAATAGAAAGGTTCCTTATTTCTTTTTTCGTCTAGGACTTTTAAAATGTTAGGACCGATCCTGTCTTCATCCTCTTCGAGTTGTATGTTTTCTATAAAAAAATCTGTTTCATTCAATGATCATCATTTCAATAATGATCCATGACAATTGAGTATTGAAATCTGCCTATGGAAAAATATAAATATTGTAGTAATACAGTATCTCTGAAATTGTTTTCTCCTATTTTTAAATTAGTTATTGTTTTGCGCTTTAAAACTTAATGATTAATTTTTATTTTACCAGATGAAGAAGAGAAATAAAAAGGAGCCTAATTGGGATTTTTTTTTTACAAAAAGGCTATGGAAGTTGTCTGGTCTATGTTAGCCTTGACCTTTTTATTCAAATGATATGTCCGTAATTAAGTTGCCCAACAAAATGCTATTGCATCTGTACGGATGACCAATCAGTTACTATTATGTAATTTAAAATTTTATGAAGAGTCCAAAATGCTTTATAAATAAATATTCATAACAAATTAATTACAATTAAATATCATTCTTGTAATCTATAAAATATTATTCATTTAATTGAATCATTAAAATTAATAAAAAATTTATTATATAATTAAAATAATTAATTTATTTTTTATTAAAAAAATTTTAATTACTCACTTATAATTTTAACAAAACATAATCTCTCTCATAGTTAATACAAAGGAAAATTATAAAAAAATTATACAAAATGCATTGATAATCTAAATTGACAATTAAAAAGAGAACTAATAAAATGGCTAAAGAGACAATAATTTCTAGATGGAAGGAGTAACTAGTATAGTACCCGTACGATGCACGGATAGGTCATTTATAATTGGTATATCAAAGATAAATTTATTTTATAATATATATATTTTTTGTGCATTGTTATATTGGTTAAAAACTCTATTTCTTAATTATTAACTATTTTTTCGAATTAACACAACTATATTGCGTTCTCAGTCTTTATAAATATGAAATTATAAAAGTAGAGCAGAGAGTAAATGATAACAAATTTATGTTTTCAAATATTCTTCACCACATTCTAAACTCTTAATCCACAATTCGTCATCATCTTATCTTCTTTTCAAATCTCATCTTATTCACCAATGAATCACATTTTAATTTATAAATCACCAAAGGATTCACAAAATTCATTTAATTCTTCTCGAAAAATTAATTGATCAACAACGGTTTTTTTAATTTGGAGAAAATAATATAAGAATTGCAAAATTTACCAAAAATAATTAAAAAGATAAATATAAGAAGAAATAATATTTAACTTTAAAATAATATTCAAACGGAGATATATAAGGAAAACTCATCAAAATATTTAACATTTTACTTTTAATATAAATACTAACTAATTAAAATAGTAATATAAATTAGAACAATATGGTAATAAAATAAGACAAATTTAATAATAAAATTATAATATTTCTTTTGAAAGATAATAATTACACATCAAAACCTTTAACATAAATACTATTAATTTAAATAATAATTTAAATTAGAATAATATGGTAATAAATTAAAAAAATTTAATATTAAAATTGTAATACTTTTTTTGAAAGGTTTGAATAATAACCATTTATATATAAAAACTAAGTTTGAAAAGTTTTAATAATAACCAATTTTAAATATTATTATTATAGAAATAAATTAAAATAAACATACAACGATTTAAAACAATAATTACACATGAAAATAATTCATAATTGCTGATAAGAATTATATTGCAAAACTGTTATAATAATTAATAATTTTTAACCTTTAAAGTAATATCCAAATGAACATATATAAAAAAAACTCATTAAAATAGTTAACACTTCAATTTAATATAATAAATTCTTATAAGGAAAACTCATAAATATAATAAATTATAACTATTAAAATAGTAATATAAATTAGAATAATATGGTAATAAAATAATTAAAATAGTAATATAGAGTAAAATAATATGATAATAGAATAAAATAAATTGAATAATAAAATTTTAATATTTCTTTGAAAGTATAAGGGCAAATAAGTCATTTTGGACTTTAAATTGTAATATTGTTTTAATTGGTTGTACATTTACTCCGATATATATATGTGTGCGCGCGCGCGTGTGTGTTTATGTATTAACAAATCAGAGTAAATGTACAACCAATTAAAATAATAATTCCACATTAAATTAATTCATAATTACTGATAAAAAATTATATTATAAAATTGTTATAGTAATTAATAATTATTTAACCTTTAAAATAATAATCAAACGGACGTATATATGAAAAATTCATCAAAATAATTAACATTTTACTTTTAATATAAATACTAATTAATCAAAATAGTAATATAGATTTGAATAATATGGTAATGGTAATAAAATAAAATAAATTTAGAGTTGAAATATATCTGAACTAAAATACAAATAATATAACGTACTAATTTGAAGTCTCTTATAAAATAAAATTAATAGTCAATGAATTTTAAGAGAGAGAAAGATTATATTATTTCAAAAGTTGTTCATCTTGCGTACGTTTAATCACAGAATATACTTCATCATATGCAATAATATTTTTGCTCTTAATTGAAAGGTTGAACATAATTTCTCTTCCTATAATGTTCTCCAAATTCATTGGTATAGGTGTTTCACCAAGTGCATCTATCATCTAATATAATTTCAAAAGATAAAAAATAATAAAAAGATGTTTAAAATATTATTAATGGAGAAAAAACTAAAATCAATTGGAATTTAAAGAAGAGATATTATTGATATGCCAAAAGTATGTACCTCAATTATTGTATCCCTCAATTCATTTTCAGTTTTTCCAATCAATTGTTGTGCTTATTAGTAAAGAAATAAACTCAGCGCCATCCATTACACGAACTTGAAGCTTATATATGTGAAACCGATTTGAATGTTTAATTCATTACAATTTTAGTATCGAAATACTTTAACTATATTATTTGAACAATTGAAAACCAAACTTTAGATGCACAATATTTACCAGTGGAAAGTCGAATAATCAAAACGATTATACTTTTGGCAAAAGAACTTCTTGCCATTTACTTTTACCTTTTTGAAACGTTTGCTATTTCTACACCCCGAATATGACTGACCATTTTGGCACTCTAAATCAATAATTTTTACCACAACCTAAAAAACTCCTTCTTGAGTAATCGTAAAAATCATCATAAAAATAATTGTGATGTATTATTTATTTATGCATGATTTGAGAAAAAAATGAGAAATTATTTATTACGTTTTAATTGAGAATATTTAATTAATTAAAACAAATTTGCTTGCCAAAAATAGTGTATTTAATTGTTTACATTCCACTAATTCTGCGATTGTCTTTACTTATACTGATTCACTTGCTATCTCTTCAGACACTGAGTATGCATTTTGAGATGATATTTAAGTTATCCTTTCAGAGTCCGATTGACTAACAGAGAGCAATCATAACTCAAACCATAAGAAATTGATATTAGGTTATTATAGAGTACAATATTTTTATGCTGGTTATATTTAAATATTTAAATTAAATTAATAAAAAGGATAGAATTTTTTGTTAGTCATGCAATTTTATTAAATATTTAGTGTGTTAAATTTTTTTAATACTCAATTACAAATAATTTATTAACAAACCTTTTCGCCTTGAAAAATTATTTCAATAGTAAATATTGCATTTGGTTTATTTCGTTCTGGAATGGTCCAAAGGCGGAGAACAAGTACTTTGAGGGTCTATTGCATCTTAGTTGGATTATATCGCATATAAAATCAGTCTTCAGTTGCACCCTAAGTGTGTTGATATCATCCACCGAATTATGTTTCTGCCTCAACATAATAAATAATATATTTTTCTACAATTATCTTGTGCTTTCCTGTCAAAATTTGATAGGGAAAAAGGAGTCACACGGATTCTTAAATAAGTAAGTATTGCTACGAAATTCAAATTTATTCTTCAATGGTATTATAACCAAGAGAATTAAATAAAATCAAGAACAACAAATTAAATTTTAAATAAATATATTTAGGAGATATATATTATTTTGATTTGTTTCTATGATTCACCCTAATTAATTATTTCCTAATGAAAAATGGTTATTGCTATTAATCATTATCATTTTTATAAATCAAACATATTCGAGAAATATATTAAAATTATTTTCCTAAAATTTTGATTTAAATTCATTAAAAATATTCAATTTAATAATAATTGTAGACAACAATAAAATATACTCATATATAGTGTAAAATCAATTAAAGTAAAGAAAACTCTTATATGTCAATAAAGAATTGAAAAAGTTAGCAATCACATATCAAATATTCACATTGGTAAAAAAATGAGAATCAAATTGTAAAAAAAATTTCATAACAATTGATCAATATAAACAACAGATTATAATTTAAAAAATATGACTCTATTAATTATAATCTTATTTAAGAATTAACGTGACTCTTTTTTCCTCATCAAATATTTTATTATCTATATTTTTAAAGGTGTAGGGGTAAAAAGATAATTTAAAACTTCTCATCTTATATATATATATATATATATATATATATATATAAATCAATCAATTTTTATAATAATAGTATTTTATATTTTTATATATTTAAAAGTAATATAAATTAAAATAATATGGTGATAAAATAAAACATTTAATAATAATCTACCCACCTTTTTATCCATACACATTCCCCTCTCTCTCACTCTATATATATATATATATATATATATATATATATATATATATATATATATATATATATATATATATATATAAGAGTAATATAAATTAGAATAATGTGGTAATAAAATGTTATTACTTTTCTTTGAAAGGTGTAGGGGTAAAAATGTAATTTAAGACTTCTTTTCTTTTATATAATATAGATTATTATAGAGAAATTAACCAATTTCTATAATAATAGTATTATATATATATATATATAAATTAAAATAATATTATAAAAAAATAAAATAAATTTAATAATAAAATATTATTATTTTTTAAAGGTATAAGATAAAATAATAATTTAGGACTTTTCTTCTTTTATATATATATATATATATATATATATATATATATATATATATATATATATATATATATATATATCCTTACTTTCATCATCATCATCATCATTATTATTATTATTATTATTATTATTATTATTATTATTATTATTATTATTATCTTTTGAATGGTAAGTAGGGTGGTGCAAAATTAAATCAGAACGGAATTTAAATCGAAATCGAATAAAAATAATCGAATTAAACTGAATCAAATTTATTTGGTTTGGTTTCAGTTTTTAAAATTCTTAAAATTCGGGTTTCGGTTCGATTTTGGTTTTCGCTTCAAAAACTAAAATAAAATCGAACCGAACTGAATAAATTAATAAATATTATATTTTAATATATATTCATATTATATCTAATATCCTAATCAATATTGACGATATATAATACACTAATTAGTAAATAATAATAACAAATATGAGATTTTAACTTAAGTAATCCTAATTTGGAAAAAATTGTTTTACTTTACAACTTTAGTAATATAACTCATTCAATAATTCATTATATGCATGTCATACCACTTGAATTAATATTTTTTATGTGTCAATATTTATATTTATTATTGTAAATATAAATTTTAAAGTCTAAATACTTTCAAATTTAACACATATCAAGATGAAATTATTTTAAGTCTCTCTCATATAACATTAAAACGAAAAAATAAATTATAAATTATTTATAAATTATAGAGTTTGAGCAATTCGGTTATAACCGAATCGAATCCGAACCAAATTATATTCAGTTCGATTTATGTCGAACCGAACTATATTCGGTTTAATTTTAATTTTTATAATTTTACTAATTCAAATTTTTGTTCAAAATCAATTCAGTTCAATTTTTGGATCGAATCGATATTTGCTCACCTTAATGGTAAGGGGTAAATTACTTATATATATATATATATATATATATATATATATATATATATATATATATATATATATATATTGTGCAAGGGTCTACAAATCCCACTTAAATACAGAATCTTTAACGTGCTGCCCTTGAATTCTACATAGTTTTTCTTTTTAATTTTATAATACTTAAATTAATGCTAATTCATAATTAGGGTCTAATAAGGTTCACAGTAAAAGAGAATTCAAAAATTTATAATACATCGTTTGGAACTAGACATGTTCAAGCGACCTACATGCTAATTGATCTGTTTAAGTTCGTTGTTCGTGAGTTGAACTTAGATAAATATATATTAGAATAAATTTGATTCGGTCAACACCTAAATATATAATGAGTTGGCTGAATTTTCATATAAAATTCACTTCCTGCCTAACCTAAAGGTATATTATAAATAAAAAATATATATTTATATATTATTAATTATTTAAAAATATATATGATCCATCTTTCAATAATATGTGTATATATAATTATAGATGTACCGATTAAATTAGACTTGAGAATGAAATTTTAAATTAAGGACGGATCCGATATAATATCCATGCGGGTTGGATTAAGCTTGGACCGAGTAATATTTATATCGGTCCAATCCAAACCAACTCCAACCCATCGATTCAACAAGTCTATTTAAAACTAATGCATACATGCAATATTATCTTTTAAGTTATTATATTTTTAACAAAGTAATCATTAAATTGCTCCCTATACAGTTGAATAGTGTCAAAATTTGATTCAATAGTTATTTCGTATAAAATAAAGTAACTATAAATGCGCTCACAATTATATATACATTACATTTTAAAATTAATTCATTGTTAATTTTGTTAATTAATTTTTTTTTAATATTTATAAGTATCTATATTGAGATAATTCTGTTCAAGAATTAGTCATAGTTAAGGCTTTTCACCCTTTCTAATTAAATTTATAAATAATTAAACTTTTAAATTGTTTTATTCCATTTGAAATGAGATAGTTGAGCTCAAAATTTTTCAGGTGTAAGGTGAAATTGAATATTTAAGGTGGGAGGTAAAGTTAATATATAGTTGACCAGGTGTAAAATTTTTATGATTTGGAAGAATTTATATTGAAGTGGGTAAGTAAGTACTAAGTAGATTCAATTATGACATTATGACAGACAATAATTAGCCGAGAAAATAATTTATGCGCTTATGTCTATAAATAATAGTATCTTTTAAGAAGTAGAATTTGCACACTAAAATTTAATTTTGATCATTTTTATCTAAATTAGTGAGCATATCGCTTCACTAAAGGCGAATTAATATAAATAATAGTATTTGACATTCTTTTTGTTGCCATGCTTCGTGGATAGCTGGTTTTCGTTATTATTCTTTCTGATTGTATTTGAGGATGTTCTTATCCAAATTCTACAAATAATAATAATAATAATAATAATAATAATAATAATAAATACTGAACAGCAATCTTACATACTACATGTCCACGTCCTTGAATGGGTATAATTCAATTGCTACAGCACTCAATATTAGTGGAGGAAAGTTCTAAATTTAACACCTAACATCTTTAAAAATAATTCTTTAAAAAAACACATACACATAGAACAAACTTGTTCACAAAATAAAATATAGGCGGGATACATCATGAGTCTCCTGGATCTGTCCCTAATCCCCCCTTGCTTCCTTGAACTTTCAAAAACTTCTATTGCCCCTTTTGAACCAGTCTAAAGTTTCTCTCCCTGAATTGTCTAAATTGCACTGCATGACCCTTTCGACTGACGTGACATTGACTTTTCAGGCATTGATAAATGAGCTGCCACGTCAGCTTCAGCCGAAAGAGGTCATGAGGTACACTTTAAACAAATTCAGGAGGGCGAGAGGAACTTTAAAAAAGTTCAGGGGGTAAAGAGCTATTAGGGACAAGTTCAAGAAATCTATGTTGCATTTGGCCTAAAATATATAATAAAAGTATTATGCATGCATCTCCACTTGATTTTGTGTAAATTACTTAGTATTTACTCGTTAATCCTATTTTTGTAAGTCTTAATATTTTATATTCATTTTAGTTGTATTTTGAGTTTCATTTATTATTCCAAATTGTTCTAATTATCACCATAAATAGTGTTTTAGGTAATTTTTACTTAAGAAGAGATAATGAAATTGAATTAATTAGAGTTTGTTATATTTTTCTCCTCTCGAGTTTTCATCTGTATTCACAATTAATTTAACCCAAAATATTAAAATGTTATGGTTACTTACATCATTTTTTCCGGTTGAATAATTATTGAAATATACAAACTAGTAGATCCAATTATTAAACATAAGATGTAAGCTATGGTTACTTTATTTTTAACAAAGTAAACATTATTTTATCTTTTATCACTATTAGATCAAAATATCATTCACTCATATAATAGTAATAAAGATAAAGTAAAAGTTACATCATCTAACCATAGAACATCCCTAAACACAATGTTCATACAAACATTAATTCACGGACACATATTTGGATTATAGTAAGTTTCTTCAATAAATACACGTAATAATGATAAAACTAGTGTTACTAATAAATATGTAGTTGCTCAGCTAATTAATGCAAATGTATCAATTTGATCAGTATTTATTATTTGATCTAATAAATATTTTCTATTAAGCCAACTACATTAGGTGCATGATGCAGCAGTGCAATTTATACATCACTAATTTAAGATATATTTAGTAGTTTTTTTGGGCAATAGAAATACTTCGTAAGTGATCAAGTTGGTCCTGACATTTTGAGGATCATGGGCGAAATTAGAAATATGGACCCTCTTTATTAAAAAAAATTATATAAAATTAATATATATTCTACTAAACATCAAATAAAAGCTATATCAAAATTTTAGTTTAGCTTTAATAATTTAAAGCATTGAATGTTTTTTAAAGTTTATATATATATATATATATATATATATATATATATATATATATATATATATATATATATATATATATATATATATATATATTAAAAAATTATAGACCCCATTTAATTATGGACCATAGACCATCGCACCTCTAGCCTATGCCCAGAACCGGCCATATAAGTGATTTAGCATTAAAACAAGACCGTGTATAAACTAATTTGCAGAGCTACGAAATGAACCTTACCTGTACTTATGGCAATATCATGTCAATCTTGAACAGCTCATCATCACATACCTTTGAATATGTGACATAATGTCGTTCTAATTAAAATAAAATCAGAAAAACAATGAAATGGATTTTACAGATTCTAAAACTTGTCGATTAGACATTAATTAGAACAACATCAAAATATGAAAAATTGGCAAAGAAAAGAGAAATGATGTAATAAATGGTACCACACTTCACATGGTATAACACATGCTTGGTCTAGGGCTCATTATCCATTCAACTTTTCTCTATGATTTTGTATAATAACACTTAGGCCTATATGATATTATTTTTATAATTGTCCGAATTTACTTAACCAACAGCTTTTAAAGTTTAAAATAATTTCAAATTGACTTTAAAGCTCGTATCTTATCCGAGCTATATATCTATTGTGTCAAAATGAGTGAGTGCAAATAACATGGAGAAGCAGGTATTAATTGTTGGGGATTTTTAGTAGAACGAAACTTGGATAAATCTAAAGTCGTGACAAACACTTTCAGATTGAAACTTATTTAGCGGTTCTATCAAATAATTCAATCGGATAAAATCATAAACTAATAAGAACTTAGAATGAATGTTTGTTGTGAAAATCGAACCTTGTATGTCTGTGAAAACGTCTCCCTTGCCAATACCACGTTCTCTATATATTGAGAACCGAAATAACCGTCCAAACTTAACTGCTTTTACAGTTATTATCATCCAAAAGCCACGTTTAGTGCCCGCGACTCTATTGTCGCGATCATAGCTCAAAATTCCAAAATAATCTGTTTCTCATGTGAAATAGACACGAACGCGACCATGCGTCCGGACCTCGTGAGGGGTTGCCGCCCCTCGGACCCCGCTACCGGGGGCACTGCCACCGGAAGCCAAATATCGTAAGAGAAACTATACAAGTGCGCACTACGCACTTTCCCAACTTATTCGATAAAATATTAGGATAGCATTGATCAACTAGTTGATCCAATTACACTCAAATACTAATAATAATAATAGTAATAATACTAATAATGGGCGGCAAAAAAGATAGTGAAATTGAGAGGGTAAAAATGCTCCAAATTGCATGGCTTAAAAAGAGTCCATGTGGTACTTGTAGTTGGGAACATCAAGTTATCTTTCATTTTTCATATACCTAATTGTATTAATGCATGTATTCGACAATAAGCTTTCTAGTTTAAGATTTTGCCCAACATCTTGTCATATTTTCTTAACTTTATTTCACTTCATCAACTACTCAAATTCATTTTGGGATTCATTTCAATTCATCAACATATTTATAGTTATTATAATTGGCTATGTTCTATATTGCTATAACTATATAGTTTAGCTTTACTTGTGGGACATTATGTATTTCTAGCTACTATTAATACAACTGAACATTTAATACTCCTTTCATACTTAGAAAATATATACTTTTATATTTTCAGAAATAATAATAAAAGTTATTATTAAGTTTTAGTAGCTAGCTAGCTAAAATTTTTGAGTCAACAGCTACCATGGCAAAGTATTAGAGCTTTATGAATTTAACAGTTTAGAATTCGAATCCTCTAAATTCTAGTTGTAAATTAAATTTCACATATGGTAAAGTGGGCACACGAAATTTTTAAGGGGTTTTTAAAAAAAATCCCACAAAAAATTAAAATAATTTGATGATATCATAAAAAATTTATAAGTTTTTAAAAATAAGGATAAATAATTACAAAAATACGGTCTGATTTTTATCTGATAAATATCTGATAATCGTCTAGTAATCGTCTGGTTTTTATCTGGTAAATATTTGATAATTATCTAGCAGTTTTCTGGTCAGACCGTATTCATGTAATTATTTTCTGTTGTTTTTGTTAATTTGTAAATTATTTATGGTTGGACAGTAGATATGTAAATAGTTTAACTTAATGGTCAATTTTATAAATATTTTAGTGGGCATGTATATTTTTGACAATTTCCCAACTTCTTACATGTTAGCATTAGCGAACAATTCTGTAGAGAATCTGTGGGCCTCGAGAGTGTTGGACTTGCTAGGTTGAGTGAGGATACAATTGGGATTGTGCCCATTTAACATAAAACCAATTAGCTAGTGTTAATGCCCAATCTACTGGGCGTGGACCAGTTGCCATTTGTCAAATATTCTTTGGCCTATCTCCATTAAGGCTCTAGGTCATCACGGGTCAAGTCTTCTCTAGTAGCCCAACTCTACTAGGACTTTAAACACGAACCCGGGATCTTCCGGCTGTTAGGCCTTCTTCCGCTCTGATACCATGTAGAGAATTTGTAGGCCTCAAGAGTGTTGGGCTTGATCGGTTGAGTGAGCATACAAGTGGGTTTGAACCCATCTAACACAAAATTAATTAACTTGTGTTAAGGCCTAATCTACTCCACTTATATATCACTCATTAATCTTGTATATTTCGAATGTAGGATTCTCCTCATGTCTCCAACAAACTCTAGGTTAAGTTCTTTAAAATGAGTGAATAAGGATATCTTCCATGACTAACCGATGGGTATCACCCTCGTGGACTAAATGGATCAATTCTCCTCAGGAACAAAGTAATAGCCCCCTATTGATGCTAGAACGAAGAGAGCTAGCGACTAGATGGAAGATCCGGGCTGACAAGCTAACCAGTGGCCGAAAGTCGGTTAATAAAGAGCCAGAGGAAGAAAAATTTTTGATAATAAGCTCAATACGGGTGCAGAAAACAAAGACGAAATAAGGAGTTGAATGGTTGAACAAGCAAGCGCAGGACAAGGGCATCAACCAGTTATCAGGTTAGGAAGAAATTAAGGGCATTGACTCAAAGAAAAGGAAGATTGGGCTTAAAAGACAAAAAGACGAAATATTGAATAAAACAAGTAAAAGGGAATCGAGAAGAACAAGGTCAATTGAAGGCGCTATGGGAGATATTAATCACCAATATTACAATTCAGATCAGTTCGGTTCAATTCAGTCATATTCGATTTAGTTCAACTATGCGTAGTTATAAATTTATACTGAAATAAATTCAGTTCAGCTCAGCTCACTTTAGTTCAGATGAGTTCAACTTTCAGAAGTAGTTCCAAGTTGAATCTAGGGTAAACTTTTAAAAAGTACCTTGTGGTTTCACTCATTTGCAAAACAGGGTCTGAGAAATTTTTTTTTGTAAAACGGGGTCTGTGGTTTCAAAAAATTTATAAATAAAAGATCTTTAATATTAAATTATGTCACGAAAATGGGTAAACTTGTTCATTTTAATCTGAATTTTGGTGGGATGGTTATTAAAAATACAATACACATCAGAGAAAAATTTTGAAATTTTTTAATAGTGCAATTAAATTTTTTAATTAAATTATGATAATAAACTTTAAAAAATTATAAAAAAATAAAAAAAAAATCTGAAAATTACTCAAATCCTTACATATAATTTTTAAATAATTAGATTAAATTATCATAACGTTGAATTGTTCAAAATATTCAACGTAACACAACTAATGAAATCATAGGGCCCCTAAGCAAATTTTGAAACCGCACACCCTATTTTATAAAAAAAAAGTTCCTCAAACCCCATTTTATAAATGGATGAAACCACAAAGTACTTTTTTTTAAGTTTGCGCTTGAATCTATCTAGTCTTAAGGCAAACTTTCTACATTAAATTTGGTATGTATGACATGATGTTATACAAGTAGACCAGCTTGCAATAGTTTGAACGTGACTGGAGAAAAGCAAGTGGAATAACTCATATTTCTATTGCCTTGAATTTCGATTATTATCTTTTGAATGTCAAAATGTGCCTAAAATAATATAGGTCCTCTCTAGAAATTTATATCCAACAAGTATTACTTGAAACTCTTTGTTGGTTTTAACGTCAAAACTTTCGTGCCTTTACAATCCTTAGGACATGTAAACTAGAAAAAATTTAAAAAATAAATTGCTGTTTATAGTTGGAGAAAATGCTAGTTTAGTGTCGTTGAGGCCTCACTGTATTCCTATTCCGAAACCTGAATAAAATAATACTGGTATAGATTAGATATGGGAGAATATCAGGATAGTGAAATTAATGAATTGAAATAAATAGAGATATATTCATATATCCCATCTTTTACTAAACACTGTCCAAAGTAAATTATCAGTTTTTTTTTTTTTGATAAAAAAGGTAAATTATCAATTGACCCTTAAAGACATGTCTTTTGGAGATTGGACTCGGACTGCTTTTTTATTAGAATTTGAAACCCCGCCCAGTTTTTTCATATAAATGTTTTTTATACACAATTATTGCTGTGTTTCAAAACTCATGGAAGAAAATGTATGTGTTGTTCATATATTTGTGTGTTTCTTTCTATTTCTCACATTCATCTTTTGACAAATGATGGATAAGTATGAGAGATAAACGAACAAATAGAAGAGGGACATTGAAACTTGAAAGCAATGCACGCTAGTTGAAATTTGAATGAAATATATGGAATGATACACATAAATGAAAACAACAAAACTTTTCGTTGAAATTATTCTACATTCAACTTTTCAATTTTGACATTAAACATCGTTTTCAAGTGTTTGCTTGCAACTCTTAAATAATTTTTTTTATAGATGATTCAGAAACTATCAGTAACAGCAAAAAAATATCAACATCGGCAAACAATACATATAGCTAAACAAAATAAACTTTGAGGCCTTGTTCGGTTTACTTGTTAACGTAGTTGGTAGCTTTTTATTGTACTTGTAATGTTTTAACTCCGAGACAACAAACGTTGTTTGATGGTTGTAACCCGTAACCAAATATTAATTAACTAAAGTCAAAATAAGTGTTTAATCCATGAAAAGAAACAATAAATGAAAAATTAAAATGCAATAAAATTTGAATAATAATGCTATACTAACACCTAAATATTGATATTCTATAACACTCGATCAATCTCTACCATTCATCTAATTAGATGAGAAGGAGATGAAGGATGAAGATAGTCTGGACATTCATGAGTGTCAATATTTAATTGTTAGTATATCATTACCCATAAAATTTACCTTGTTAGGGAATAATTTGTTGCAATTTGTTAGCAAGGGTGGTTGACACCAGGAAATCAAAGTCAATTAGGAAAAAAAATAGAACATTCCGTAGCAGAGTTTGAGGTTGAATTGATGCAAAGTGAAAACAAAGCAATTGACGTATGAAACATATTTCAATTTTTTTTTTATTTAACTGGTTTACCGGAACTTTCTCTGACTGCATCCAGATTTGATCCTGATCGCACACCTGTGAGTGGTGGGTGAGTCTCTCAATAAAAAAATTTTACATTCAATAGGACTCGAACTCGAGACCTTATTTAAGAGATACTAAGTAAATATTTTTCAATTCCATTGCTTACCAAAAACCTCCCAACCCTACCCTACCCTACAAAATCTTGTACCCTTTTCCTTTTCATTTTGTAAAGATGCCACATAACCAAAATGTTCTTCCTTCTTCCCCTGTCCATCGCGTATAAATCAAGGTATTAAATTGGCTCTATCTTTTATGGGTTTTGTGGGCCTCTTTATCCCCCCATAATTTATGGTTTTTTACCTCTTCAATTATTAGAAATAAAAACAAAGCAACCGCATTGATTATTCGGATTAACAAACATAATTACGCGTTAATTTGTTTATATTTGGCTACGTTATGCATATCTACAAACAAACAAAGAAAAACCTCACCCTATATCCTGGTGTGATTTGAATTCACGACTCCCTCCAATTATAAATAAGCACTTAATCTCCCCATCTAAGTTTATAGATTATATTTTTACATAGGCTCAGATGTTTGCGTAGCTTTGGATACCCATAGAGAACACCTAGGTATTGTGTTGGAATCTCTTATTGCTTGGCTATGAGAAAGAAATGCTTTTTATATTGATGAAGTATTTTGGAATTGTAAGTAGATGCTTATATATTGACTTATGAGCTGAGATTGGACAAGAAAATACAATTTTTGCTTCTAGTATCCATATTTCACTTATACTTGTGCATACATTATGTATGCATTAACACGGTAAATCACTAAATTAGTTACACCTTATATATATACAGGGCCGGTCTTACAAATTTTGAGGTCTTAAGCGAAAGTATATATTTTAATAAGTTTATAATTTATTATGAAACAAAAATAATAAAGATTAAAATCCAAAATTACTTCAATTTTTAGCCCGATGATATATATCATGTTTATGCTGTTAACTTAATTTACTAAGATAAATAAATTATATTTAATTTATATTAGAGAATAGTTTAAAAAAATATATGATAATAAATTTATATAGATTAATAGTTAATGGGGGGCCTTTATTTTTTATGAGGCCCTAAGCAGTGGCCTTAGTGACTTCTACTGTAAGGCCACCCATAGATATATATATTTAATGCCTTACGTTTTTTTTATGAATATACCTTATGTTGTTTAAGCATTACAATATGATGATGCATTAGTTGTATCATTTTTTTTTGTCCATCTGATTCATCGGAGCTTTGCTCCGACTACATCCATATTCGACTCGGGTCGTGCACCTCACTGTGGTGGGTGAGTCTCCTAATAAGGATTTTTGGCATTCACTAGGACTCGAACTTGAGACATTGCTTAAGCGATATCAAGCCGCTTACCACTTGGACCAATTATTTTTTATATCTTAACACACAATTATAACGTACTTATACATTGATTATACCATACTGTATCATTTTATGCATGAACGCATTTATAAAAATGTAAGAAAAATATATACTTCAAGTGATGTATTTTGTTTTTTTTAACTTCTTTTCTAAATCGTTGACTATATGAAACAATATACAAGTATAAAAGGGTTATATATCTTAAAATTGGGTGATATTGCCATTTAGTAGCTTACAGTGACTGATTGTTCCATCTTGATGAATGGTCAAGTATTTATATCACAAAGTTAAATTATAATTCCACAAAATTAAAAAGTCAAACAATATAACACTTTAATCCACGGTTGATTGGTCCACCCAATCAAAGGCCCTAAGTCCATAATAATTTTGGATGCACCTTTTTGTACATCATAATAATGATAGAGGGTAAAACTGTACTTTAAAGTTTTATTGAACAAAGCATGAAAAATTGCCATCATGAGAGCCACTTGCTTCTTGCTTGAGACCATAATCTAAACTATCTAATCGCTCCAAATAAGCCTTTTTTTTTTTTAATTTAAACTAGATCTCAATTACTAGCTTAATTCCAAATCTTAAAGAGAACTCCCTTCGATCATGGGTGAAAGTAGAAATTATTGAAGTACAGAATGCATTATCCATCCTTATCCTCATTTCTATTAAGGTTTCAGGGAAAAAATCTTTTTTATCTCTATCCTCATCCCCATTAAATATTCGGAGAATATTTTTTCTCTGTCTCCTATTAAGGAATCTCCATTTTCCATTTCCCGCTACATATAAATCATATAATTTTATTTTATCAAGCTTACATATAACTAAAAGTATCTTATATAAATACATTAAACAAATGAAAACAAGATATACAGTGAAAATAATTATATACACTAAAACCAATAATATATAATTAATATTAATGTAGATGTAAAATCTATTTAGTAATTAATAAATAATTAAATAGTATGGAATATTATATATTTTAAGTATATTGTTACTTTCTTATTCTAATAAATATTATGTTATTACAGTTTTATAATAAATTTTTTTAAAATATTTAAGAATTTAGTAAGTTGAATGTTAACACATATTATAAATTAATTACTAATTTTTCTTATTAAGTTCGGGATTTTTTGGGTTGGGAGACGATGTCCCCACCCCTATTAAGGATTTGGGGGTAAAAAAGTCTCCATCCCCACCCCATGAGGATTCTTATCGAGAATTCTTCATCTACATCGGGGCAGATCCCCATCGAATTCAGGAAATTCCCACTCCACTTTCAACCATATTTCGATCGAGTTATGAATTAAATATGTTATGTAGTAAATATAAAAATTACAGTTACAATTTATGAAAATATATGGAATTCAATTATTCCAACTATGTGTGATGTTTTCTTTTTATTATTTGCTAAAGGCATTAAAAATAATTATCAGGTTAATAATCAAAATTACTATGCCCATCTCTTGTAAATCGTACAACTGAAATTTACTTAATTTTTAATTCTTTCTTGTTAAGTCTTAATGAAAGTAAACTTCAAGGGAAAGAAGTAACAACTTCCACCAAATCTTACCTTCACATATTAAAATACTTAAAGTTATCTTTTATGAAAAAAAGTTATTTCACATATTTATTTTCCATCTGATCTTACCATCAAATCTTAACATATTATACTTAAAGCAATATTCTTTACAGCAAAGAAGTTAATTAAACTAAGTACTATTTGGTAATATTTTTCACTTTAATTACTTTAATCGCGCTATTAAATTAATTTTGTATTGTCCACTAATCAATAATTACTATTTCAATGAATGATAAATATACATTCCAGGTAAAAAAATAAAGAGTGTTGATTTTTTTTTTTAAATTGCTTAATTGCAGTTATAATAAAAAGAAATAAAATTCCCCACCCGCCACGGGTATGAATCGACTGCAATTCTAGATTGGGATTTAATTTAAGTGAAAAAATGTTACTTAAAAAGGGCAAATATTTTAATCATTATGAAACTCTGGCTCTCTCTTTTCTGATTGTAATATTCCATATCTTATTTTAGGGGCGTTTTACGTGAATGAATAAAAAAATAATTTGGGTCAAATATTATAACAGAGTAAATATATTATGCTTTTAAAATAATTACAACCCCCACACCTCCCTCATCCAATAAGGTTTCATTTTTTATTTATTTATTTTGCTTATATCTTTCAAATCGTTCATTTTTTTGACATGCCGTTTCGGAGTTTTTTTGTTCGTCTTGTGTAAATAGAATAGAAAAAGGAGGAAGTTAAAATATATTCAACAAGCATGATAATCTTGTAAATATTTTAATAAATCTGTAATTAATTTAGAAAAAGTGCCCAATTATGATAAATTGCCTTCTTCTAGAGTCCTTTGGTGTTAGACGTGTTTGCGGACCTGGTACCCGTCAGCCCGACCCCAAGCACGCTCAAATGGCTGGGGTTTGGGCTCTCATTTTTATCTTATGCCTGGCCCGATCCCGATCTCGCTAAATTTCTATGTTTTATTGGCCAGGCTTGGTTTTCATGTAAATATCCAAGCCGGCCCGATGAATAATTATTTTATTTATTAAATATTTATATAGCATATATAATAATTATTTTTTATTTTTATATTTTTATCTATAGAATTTTTATAATAATGTTATCTATTTATTAAATTATTCGAGTAGAGGATGTAATTATATGTAAGATTTGGACATATTTATATAAAATTTTATCTTTTTTATTCTTTTAGTTACAAAGAAATCTATTTTTAGACTTTAGATCGAGTTTAAGAATGACCTCTAAAATTAAATCCGAGCCTGAAATTTTAAAATGTAGGCTAAATTAAATTTGAATTAATGTATTTAGTCACAAGCTCGATTAGGTCCGACGAATATATGTATTTAATGCCTGCTTATATTAATTTTTTTTGTTGCTGTTGTTTTTATAATTTTTATGTCTTTCAAACAACAATTTAATAATCGCAATCAATTAATTACAACTACTGTTTGATGAAGAAAGGAATACATTACTTGTTATTTGTTAAATAAGTTCCAAGTACCAACTTAGTATGTCTACTTGTTAAGGGTTAGTTTGGCCTGTGAGTTTTTACGGTTTTTTTTAAAAACTCTATATTCAAATTTTTTTAAAAGCTGTAGATTTAGTTTTAGAAAAAATAAATCAGATAGTTCCTAATTAATTAATATAAAAGGTTAAAATATATAATACTATTAAAAATTTATAAAAATAACTTATTTTAAAAGCAACTGTAACAATGATAATCTAAGCCTTATGTGTGTTTTTAGCTCTTATATTTATTTAGTTATAATCTAAAAGTATGGAACAAAGTTGTGATAAATAGCTAAATTTGTACTAATTATTGGATCTTGAGTTACTTTGAAAAGAAAGGTCCATTCAATGAATGAAAAGGAGAATACAGTGTGTAATTATATTATCTTCTACATTTACAACAAACATTGATATATACTGTAGAATATTAACTATCCAAAACAATATCACCAAATAAGGAAAATAAAATCTCATGTTTCAGGATTTCAGAAAATCACATATACATGTGGCGGATCCAAATTCACATTCCCAAATTTTCATATATACATGTGACCAGAAGAATTGGTGTTTCTTACTTTAAAACTTTTTGTCTTTGAAAGTGAGTTTTTGGAATTAATTTCAATAAACAACGCTTTGTCTCTTCGATTGCAATTCTAGTTTAAGTGAATTATAATCATTCAATAAATGTTTTCGATACAGCTAAACCAAAGTGTTTCAAATGTTTTGATACGACCATATTACATTTAGTTGTTTGTTACATAGACAAATAGTCTATGAAGCACAAAAAGTCCGGTAACATGTTGTTTCGGCATTTTCAAAACGTTTTCGAAACAGAAACTCTAGAAAATCCCTACGAAACGTTTTCGGGGCAGTTTCCGCAGTTAAGGAACAGTTGGAAACTCGTTTCTTCAAATTTCGGAAACCGTTTCCTAGAAATTCCTTCAACCTTATAACTCAATTTTGGTTCATTCCAAAACTAAACTTCCTATGCATTTATTATGTAAGTTTCCAAACATATTTATTATTTCTCAATTAAAATTTTTAAAATGCTAGTGAGATGAATATGATTTAATATGTGTCTATTTACGGATATTTATGCTATAATTTTTTTTATAACCAATAAATATATTTTAAGTGTAGAGTATTTTAGTATTTCATTGTTTTATATTAGAATGAAATTATATTCATGTATGTTTCATATTTTTTATATTTATACATATACCCCTATATTTTTATTATTTACACGTTTTCCCACAGTTTTCAAACCTATATTTTTTAGAAATGACGTTTCCCAGTTTCCATTTCCGTTTCAGTTTCTATTTTCGTGCTACCTAGCCATTAGTTATCATAAACTATAGCTACTAAACCAATGGTTATATCACCCACTAATTAAGGCCATGTTCTTTTCAACTTTAGAAAGTTGAACTGAACTAAATTTGGTTGAATTGAACTGAAATGAGCTGAACTGAACTGAACTTATTTCAGTGTAATTTAGAACTATATATGGCTGAATTGGAGTGAAGTGAAGTGAACTAAACTGAAATAGTATGAATTGAATTAAATTGAATTGTTGTTCAGGAAACATGGCCTAATAGCCTAAATCAATTCATGCAAAGAATCTTTATTGGGAAACTCTTCCATCACAATCAGGTGCGCAATCCGGATCAAATCTGAATATAGTTAGAGTAAAGTTTCGATGAACCAGATGAGCAACAAAATAAATATTAATTAAGATAAATGGTACATTCTTAAAAAGTGTTGTGGAGAAACAAATTAATGGACGTGGAAGGCTGTTGGGAGGAGGTCAAAGGCAATTAATTGCCGTGATTGGCGCCTGAGAAAATAAGAAAGAAAATTCACAACCAAGCTGGTCAATTATTTTCCCGGAATAAATAATTTAAATACGCGGCATTTGCTTTTATCCGGTTACCGCAAAATCAGCAGGAAACCGTGACCTTTTGCTTTCTTTTTACAGGTACGGTAATGATGGGATAGCAAAAATACGGTTATATCGTTATGGTTAGTTACAGCAATTAATAATTTACCACTGTGGTAACTGTTGGAGTATTAGGTTAGGTTAGGGAAGTTTAAACTGAAACCTAACTAACCACCACCGACTAACCATTTTTTTTTGGAATAAATTCTTGTAAAAAATGGTTAAAAAAATTAACTTAAAAAAAATATCTTGTGATTTCACTTATTTATAAATAGAGTATAAATTTTTTTTTGAAAAATAGGAAATATGATTTTAAAAAATTAGCAAAAAAGAGAAAAAAATAATTTTTAGTTCAAAATAGCTATGTCACACAAAAATTTTCAATCAATTCAACATTCTCATATTTTAACCTTATTATTTAAGAATTATAAGTCATAATCAGAGTAAGTTTCATAGATTTTTCCATTTTTTATTTTTTTTAATTTATCATCATATTTTAGTTAAAAAAATATTTAAACTATGCAATAAATTTTCAAAATTGTAATTAATGTGTATTGTATTTTTGTTAGCGAATCCACAAATTTTTGGATAAAATCAAACAATTGTCGTAACAAAATTTAATAGGGTAAATTTAAAAAACATACTATGTGGTTTGGTCGTTTTATAAAAAAGTCCTCGTGAAATTTTTTCTTTAGAAAGGGTGACTGTGGTTTCAAAAGTTAGCGAAAAATGCTCCTCAAAATTTTGAAACCACATTTAGAAGGGTAATCTCAGTTATTTCAATAAATTAAACATTCCTATATTTCAACTATACTATTTGTGAATTATTTATCAAGATTTGAATAAACTTTAAAAATTTTACATTCTGTATAATTTTTTAAAGTTATCACTAATTTTTAATTAATATAAATATTTATACTTTTAAAAAAATTCTAAAATTTATCATTAATGTTTATAGTAGTCTTATGAACAAAGCTACAAAATTTTAATTCACAATGGATAAGATTACCCTTCTGAAAGTGGTTTCAAAAATTTGTGAAACATATTTTTACTAACTTTTGAAACTACATGCACCCATTTGGAAGAAAAAATTTCACAATGACTTTTTTACAAAATAGGCAAACCACACGGTATATTTTTTAAGTTTACCCAGTTAATTGATAATCTTCTTTTTGCCAATTTTTTGAAACCACGGTCCCAATTTTCAAAGAAAAATTCTCAGATTTAATTTTGCAAATGAGTGAAACCAACGCTGTGTTTTTTTAATTTCACAAAAAAAATAAAAAGTTACGGTTAAGTAACGGCGTTAAGGTTCGTTTGCTGTTTTGACTGTAGTTTAGGTCTATAAAAAGGCTAATTTGTTAAGTCTCTCTGCTCTGACTCCATACTTCTCCATTTTTTCCCCTTTTCTTTCATTTGCAAACACTGAAATTACTCGTGCCCGAGAAGAAAATCGCAATGGCGGTTCCTCGTTTCAAATGGATTTCTTTCTCCGCCGCCGTTCTTCTAATTATGGTCGCCGGCGTTGTTGCCACTTCCAGAAACGACGGGATCAGGTAATTTTCAACATTCTAGAGTTATTTTTCTCCTGCATTTTGTGTTTTTCTCTTTGTTTCGTTGAGTAATGGAGAAATAGAGTTTGCTCTGTTTTCTTCTTCTTCGTTTCAAAATTAACAAGTTGAGCTACATTATGTAGTTTTGGTTTTCAATTATTTTTTAATGTTATGAATAATTTTCATAATGCAGCTTCAATTCTGTTTTTCTGATTCTGAATCAGTGAAAATTAGCTTGCAAAGTACTATAAGCTACATTTATTCTTCTTATTCTCTCTCCGGCAAGCCTGACAGAGCTTTAAATGAGCTATACCAAAATAGAGAGAGTCAGAATACAATCCCTAACCTACTGTTTTTTTCATATATATATATTTCAGGAATGTAGAAACAGAGAAGATGCAGAGCTCTAAAAACTCATCAATGGCAGCAAGGTAATAAAAGGAAAAAAGACCGACTCACGTCGTTTAACTTAGCGTTTCTCGTTTCTTGTTTCCGTTATTTAACAATTAAACAAATCTCAACCGTTGGTCTGTGTGGAGTCACTTATTTTATCCGTTGGATATTCAATAGAGAGCTTCTCCTTTTTTTTGAAGAGAAGAAAAAAATCTCTGCCGTGGAGATTTATTGGACTTTTAGATCTGGACCGTTTATTCCGTTATTGTCAGTACTTCGGGTTCCTCACCATTTTCCCGGCTACCCTCAGAGAATGTCTTCAACCAAAACGCAAAATGGGGGTAGTTTAGTAATTCGAGTGTCGCCGACCGGAGAAATAAAAAGAGCTTTTTTAACGGTTTTACTGGATAGTGATTCGCATTTAGCACTGCGCGTGCTACACCATCATTGTACTCTTTGTCTTCCTTTCCTCTGCCACGTGTCTAGTAATCTCATTTAGGTTTTCTTCTTCAATTTATTAATTAATTTTTTTTAATTTTTCAGTTTTGGAGATGGAGAGACAGAGGAATGGAAAAATGAGCATGCTGTTGATGATCCAGAAGAGGTGGTTTCAATGGCGGAGATGTAAGTACCTTTTATCATGGGATTCTTTTCATTTGGATATTTAAAATTAAAATGAGTTCCTTAATATTTGTTCCCCGAAAAAGTTTTATTTTCAAGTTTTTTCTAATTGATGTCTTGAAAAGTTTTAGAAATTAATTGTAAAACAGTTGTTAATTAATTAGTATTTAGAGTAAAAATCTTTTATTCAATATTTAAATATGTTGTTCAATTAAAAAATTTTATGTAAAATTTATTGTAAAGACAACTCTGACAACAATTCTAAACACGCTCGTGTACGGTGGCTAGAGTAGAAGGGGTGATCAATATAGTTGTTGATAAGAGTTGCTCAACTGAGCCATTTTCCATCAAAACTAAACTTTAGTAATTCTGTTATTGTTGTTGTTGAGTAATTTCAGTGTTCTCCTTTGGTACAATTATCTACTGGCTTATAATAATCAAATTAATTAAAGAAGGGGAAATTCGACTGTAACAACCATGTTACGTATATAATTGGCTGCTTTATGCACTGACCTGTGTTTCACGTTCTTTCTATCCTTTACCTAACACTGTTGGCTACTTATGTTGTGTGGGATGGATCCATTATTCTTTTCTCATTTTTTTATTTATTTCCTTATCTACCACAACTATATACTTATTTAATGCTAGACAATTTAGATCATATTAAGATTTTTTTTCAAGTCTATCCAAATCAACAGCTTTATGAATATATACTACGTTGACATATATGACAACCCTGTTCATTCCTTTTGTGATATCCATGTAAATATTTATTTTCAATCAATAATACATAAATTGCCATAAAAAATCGGTAAATAAAATGCTTAGAATTTCACTTGCTAGATTTAGAACTATATTATATAGAAATTAGGACCATGAAGACAGACGTTTTCCCTGCTTGAGCTCGTGACCAGTTTTCTTGGATTATAATTTAGACAACTTTAATTCAGTTTAATTTATTACAGTTCAGTTTAGTTATACGTAGTTATAATTTATATTAAAATAAGTTCAGTTCAGCTCATTTCAGTTTAGTTTAGTTTAGTTTAATCAACTTCAGTTCAGTTTTCAAAAGTGGGGAAAGACTGCTAGTAGAAAACAAATCAGTCCAAATCCCAGTTCTAGCCGTTAAGAAACCTCATCAGATCACATAACGGCAGCTCCGTTTTGGCATTATACCTTTTACCCGTTTTATATTGTTCATCACCACCTACATTGGTTGAATTGAATTGGAATTACTATTTTTGCATTTCACCAATATGATTGACACTGACGTTGATATATGTTTTCTGAGGAGACAAACAACACATGACAATTATTAATTAAATTGACTGTGATTTTAATGGCAGGAGCATACGCAACAGCACAGAAAGAAGAAACCTAGGATACTTCTCATGCGGTACAGGCAACCCAATTGACGACTGTTGGCGCTGTGACCCCAATTGGCACAAAAACCGCAAGCGTCTCGCCGAGTGCGGAATCGGTTTCGGCAGAAACGCCATCGGCGGCCGCGACGGACGTTTCTACGTCGTCACCGACGCCGGTGACGATGACCCTGTCAACCCAAAGCCGGGAACTTTACGCCACGCTGTCATCCAAGATGAGCCATTATGGATTGTGTTCAAAAGGGACATGGTGATTCAGTTGAAACAAGAACTCATCATGAACAGCTTCAAAACCATTGACGGGCGTGGGACCAATGTCCACATTGCGAACGGCGGTTGCATAACGATTCAGTTTGTGACCAATGTTATAATTCACGGGCTTCATATTCATGACTGTAAGCCCACGGGGAATGCCATGGTGAGAAGCTCGCCGAGTCACTATGGGTGGCGGACAATGGCTGATGGCGATGCGATATCTATATTTGGGTCGAGCCATGTTTGGGTTGATCATAACTCGCTTTCGCATTGCGCTGATGGCCTTGTTGATGCTGTCATGGGTTCTACTGCTATTACTGTGTCCAACAACCACTTCACCCACCATAATGAGGCATGTTTGATTGTTGAATGTTTTCTGCCTTTTTAATTCCTTTTTCTTGTTGATTGAAAGCTGATTAAGTCTCTAAATAATGCAGGTTATGCTGTTGGGGCACAGTGATTCCTACACTAGAGACAAGCAAATGCAAGTCACCATTGCTTACAACCATTTTGGAGAGGGACTCATCCAGAGAATGCCAAGGTAAAGAATTTGGCATAACTTCCTTTTTGGACCTTGTGGCATAATTTATTTACTTATTTGGTCCCCTGATATACAAGTTAACTATTTGATCCGTCTATCATGCAACTTTTTTTTGTCCCTTTATATCATTTCAGATTCATCAATGTAGGGCCTGAAAAGGAACATAGAAAGACGTAATAAATAATATTTGCTTATCACAAAAGAATTTACCTTTTTATCTTTCCTTTATTCGAAGTAAGGTTTAAGCTGAAGTTTTAAAATTTACAGGTGTAGACACGGTTACTTCCATGTGGTAAACAACGATTACACTCACTGGGAAATGTATGCCATTGGAGGCAGCGCAAATCCCACTATTAACAGCCAAGCAAACAGATACAATGCACCAGTTAACCCTTTTGCAAAGGAGGTAACAAACCATAACTACCCTTCCCCTACCCGGCCCCCCTTTTAGACAATGAAATTGCCTAAAAGCTGATTAGGATTGATGATTTAACGACGAATTTCTGGGTTTACAGGTGACAAAGAGGGTGGAAACAGCGGCAAGCCAATGGAAGGGGTGGAATTGGAGGTCAGAAGGAGATCTGCTGCTAAATGGTGCCTACTTTACCCCATCTGGAGCTGGGGCCTCATCTAGCTATGCCCGTGCCTCGAGTTTGGGTGCTAAGTCGTCTACAATGGTTGGCACTATGACTGCTAATGCTGGTGCTCTCGGTTGCAAAAGAGGCCGCACCTGCTAGTATAGTATTTATCTTCAATTAAAATTGGCTCAAATCAGCCAGTCTTCTTTTTTTTAGCCATTGTTCTTTCATTTGATTCCAGTTCATAGTCATATGCATTATTACAAAAATATATATTGGCAAGTGTACATTTTTTGCACCTGTCAAGTTATTTTACCTTCGATTCTAGTCCAGTTTGCCTCAGTTATTTGTCAACCTCGGCCAACTTCATTCGAAACTGAACCTGATTGATTATCGATTTATGTAGGAGTTGGCGCAGAAGCGTTGCTCGTTTTTCTTCGAGCCCTTTGATTTCGGCCTTTTTTTTCAATTTCAAGTTCCATTTTCCCTTTTAAGTTCTAACTATCATTCATCGTCAGCTTAAAATCCTCAACGATACATAAACCGATCTAATTCTCTGAACAATCAGAATTTCGTTACTTCTGTCGGATCCTCCCTATCTCCTTTTGAGGCAACAGTTTTAGTTCATTTTAATCCTTTTTTTTTGTGTCTTACTATATAGGATTTGAATGCATTTGTGTGTTTTTTAACATTTTGTCTAGTTATACAAGCCTAGAAAAACAATTGTTACAGACTAAGCATTTGATATGGCAGTAATGCTTTTATCTTTTGCTTTGCTATTAGTTGAAGCCAGCATATGTTTTTACTTTGCTTTTCCTTTTATAGCCTTTATGTTAATATTCTTTACTTAGGTTCATTGATTATTACTCGGATTATTACTTAATAGTGCAACCCATGTGATTTGAAGATAATAACCAACATGTTGTCCCATTTTCTTATTATATAGCCCAAGAAACTTTCCTTTTCATTTTCTAGTACCACAGCACATTGAGCTAATCAAATCTAAAATATTTGTAACAAAATTGGAGGGACAGGAAGGAAAAATTTAGGTGTGGTAAAGCTAACAAATTTGTAGTTGAGTAAAATTGCAAAGGTTAGGGACCCATTTAGCATATCCCATGTGAGAAGTTGATTAGTAAAGTAAAAAAGATGGGGCCAATGTGAATTGGTAGGCCACCTACGAGCACATGTGCTAGTAGTGTTAATTGTTATGCATTCATTGCACACAAATCTGTTCTTCATTACCCTCATTCACACTGAGACTGCTTTAGCTCTCATAAATTTGTCAAGCTTTGCATAGTTGCACACTATTGTCAACTACACCTTGGGCTTGTGTGAGGATTTCCCTATCGGTTAGCCGGAGAAGGGGCAATTTACTTCTTCCCTTTCATTCTTCTATTCACCTTTTATGGTCTGAATTCAACGGATCTCAAATCATCCATTTTTTGAGCTTCAAGCCTTGCAATCATTAAACCAAGCTTATGATTTAAAACTTCGGGATCAGGTCAAGCCTACTAAGCATTTTTAAGCCCAACCCATAGCTCATACAATTATATTTTTTAATAAAATTCTTTTACATATAGTTAAAAATTAAGTAGGTTAAAATATAAAAATTTGTAAAAACCTATTAAATGTAATATAAAAATATAATACAAATATAATTTTTTTTTGTCGGACCGAGCTTGAGTATTTATATAAAAGCCAATTCCGGTCTCATAGAACTTCAGGCTTTTGCGGGCTTAGACCGGGCTTTGTAATAAAACGAGTGTTTAAGTCCGATCCATTTAAACGAGTTCGGGTCTTGCCCGATGGATAGCCCAATCCAAGAAAAGGTCTAGTAATGTGAATGATATGATTTGTTAATTTCATCAAAAAAAAAAAAAAAGATATGATTTGTTAATGAGCTTTGCAAAACTTGGAAAATGGGCTTTTGAAGGTCCAATTTGTCTAATCCATCTCTATTTCTTTATTCGCTCCACTCTATAACTCATTCGCGATTATCATAAAAAATATGAAAATAAACTATTGCTTTATTTGACAGGCCTTAAGTAAAAATTAGCTCAAACGATTGGAGCACCCTTTTAGTTATTAATATTATTATTAATTTTTATACATCTAAGGTGGTATTAAGTTATTGACCCGTTTATTGGCACCTAGTTGCCACCTAAACATCGTTTAGTCCGAATTTTTCCGTCTGTGGTGTCTACATGATTTAGGAGTGAAGTATTTTATCACGTTTTGGAATTCTAACTTGCAAATTATATTGGCTATGAAGGATGAGAAAATTAACCCTAGTTGAAAAACATTACACTAGCAAACATTGACTGGGCGTTTGGATTGAAAAAATCAGCAAAGGAAAAGGGAAAGGCAATGAAAACCGTGTATTCCCTTTATTGGTGTTTGGTTACTCATTTCTTAAATTTTCATTACCCCTAATCCTTTATCCCACCACCCCAAACTCCTCTATCCTATTCCCCGGCCACCTCCTCATATCATTTCTAATAACTATTGAAATTAATAATAATGATAATATTTATTATTAAAATTGAGTAATGAATAAAAATTAATCAAAATATAATAATATTATTTATTACTATTATTTAAAAAATAAAAATGATTAATAATATTATAAATTAAATATATAAATATTAATTCTTATTTATAAATTAATAATAGTAATAATAATAATGTATAATATCATTATTTAATATTATTTTAAATATGATTGAGATAATAAAAAAAAATTTACTATTAACAACATATATTCAATATTAAAATGATAAAAGTTAATAATAATATTACGACTTATATGAACAAACAAATATTTTATGACAATTAAAAAATATTAAGATATTTTAATTTGTTATAAATAGCTTAAAAGACGCTTTTGGCGCTGTTTACGGTCAACCTCACAATTTTAAAACGTGACATTCAAGTTAAGGCCTTCAAGACCTCGTTTATATATATGTTCAGTTAATCGTCCAAGAGTGATGAGGAATTTCATTCCTAATACACCCCGTCATCGTGATTGCGCTGATAACATGTTATAAACAGCATAAACAATAATGTCCGCTTTAACGCTATTTACGGCCAACCTCGCGGCTTTAAAATACGTCTTTCAAGTTAAAGCCTTCTGAGTCTTGTTTATATATAAGCTCGATAGATCATCCGAGAGCTACGTGGAATTTCATTCCTTACCTAATTTATATTTCAATGAATTTTTTAATTTCTGTAAACGTTGTTAACAATTATGTAGTTTTGTTCTAACGTAATTTCCAGTAACAAGTAAGCTCAAGGCAAAACAGTTCACTAAGGATTCAATATGCTATGAAATCAAACATCCATAATTAGTGTGAAGAAATCAGTTATCTTACTAACAAAAAAATCACTGTCATGTTAAAAGGGGAGATATGTTTGACAGTCGAACAAGGACTTGGACTAGCCCTAGTGGTTAATCTAAAGACGTGGTTCGACTTGGACTAGCCCTAGTGGTTAATCTAAAGACATGGTCCATAGGAACCCAAAATCTAAGCGCATCGAAAAGAAACCCAGTATTAATAATCTCCACAACCCGAACTTCTAATTTTCTTCCGGACAGGGTTCTCAAGATACGACAACATTCAAATCAGTTTGGAGTAGTGAGTTTCCATCAAAGAAATGAGAAAAACAAGAGTTGCCGAAAGCTAGGAATGTCAGGCTAGGGTACGGAGATTAAATTTGGTTGTATGTAGAATCCACAGTACACTGAATATCAACCATTACTAGCTTGTATTATTCCAACTTTATAACTCAACAGAACCTCAATCATTCGTACGTAAGAAATGGACGAACTCAGTATCTACAATATTAAGGCATATTTTATCATGATTATCTGCGCTATTGAACAAAGCATAGAAGTATCAAAAACATCTGTAGACACTTACTTAGGCCCTATTCTTTCCAACTTCTAAAAGCCGAACTGAACTGAAATTGGCTGAACTGAACTGAAGTGGGCCGAACTAAACTAAACTTATTTCAGTGTAAATTTGTAACTTCACATAGCTGAACTAAATTGAACAAAAAATAGAATATAAAATAAAAACACAATCAAACCAGAAAATATGATAAGTTTACTCTGAATAATTCCAAGTAACCGTCAGTTATAAGTAACTGATTTCTCCACCAAAATAAACACTAGTACATTACTCTTACGATAATCCGAGTCTTACAAGTAATGATCTACTCTTCTGCCTTGTGCTTTTTTCCATTGGCAACCTCCTCTTCTGCTTTCTCCACATCTCCATCAGTTTCTCTTTTCCCTGTAAAAAGAACTCAGTAAGCAAAGAATAAAAATATAACCATTTCAATACTTGTGCAAAGGTTACAAACTAAAATGCAATGCTCACTCTTAGTAACATTGGCGTCATCCACATCAACCTCGTTCGGCTCAACTGCAGCTTCATCCTTCTTGTCTTCTGCAGCATCATTCTTCACAGCAGCATCCTTTTGCTCAGCCTCGTTTACTTCCTCCTCTATCTCAAAGACATACCCACCTTCAGCAAAATGGGATTTCACCAATTCTAGAGCCCTGAAACGGTGAGATATCTTGTTCTTCTCCTCCTTTGGCATTTCTGCGAAACTTCAGAAAAGGAGAGGATAAAAGAATAAGCAAAACTATACATAACCATGACTAAAGGAATCAAAACAACACTGTAAATACTTGAATTATTTGACATACGTTAGATCATATCCATCAGGTTTGAAGACTGGATCCCATCCAAAATCCTTGGGTCCGCTTGGAGGAACTATCTCACCCTGACAAAAGACAGGAACATATTTCATTCAAATAATAATTTCAGATATATCATTCATACTGGAAAACATATTTAATTTCGAAATTGATAAGAATTTTATTTAGAACAATTGAACAGAGTTAACAAGCAATTATATTTATGACGGCAAAAACAATAAAAGCAAGAACAAAAACATCAAGAGCAACAAATTTCCATACTACTAAAAAGAGCAGAAGATACTGAAAACATACCATTGTTTTTCCCTGGAATGTAATAGGCTCAGAATCAGGACCACGGGCAAATGAAAATACACAAAGTGCATAGGCAGATTTGTCATCATAGGCCTTCAGCAAGTTATTTAGACCTTGAATTACAGCATTGAGATATGTAAGCACATGATATATCACAACACATCATATTAAGCTTTAGGAAAAGAACAAATGAGAAAAGCAAGAACCTTCTAGGCCAGTATTTTCAAGGAACCATTTGCTGCAACATCAAACAACCACATTAATATCAAGAACAATACAAAACAATTCAAGTCAGAAAGAGAATATAGACAAAAACATATAAAATGCCAATTCAAAAAATCAAAAGTATGGTGATATTATTCTTGTTCCACTTAAAATGAAAATTGGCAACTCCTTGTAGCACTGGAGTATATGAAGTCTGCTATTAGCTTACCTTGACAGAGGAAAATAGTGTGTTGGAAAGTGTAGAACCCTTGATTCTCTTTAGAAACTAATTAAGATGACAAACAAATTTACATTTGATGCCATAGTACTGTAAGAAACTGTTTCTCATTCAAATAAGCAGCATCCCTCGATGGGAAATAGAAATGTGGTGTTTAGCAGTAAATTGTTCCGTGAAAATAGCAGTAACAGTATAGATACAATACAAAATTAAGAGCACTGGACCAAATGCAGATTGTTTAGGCTAAAACATCTCCTAAACAGACACATAATGAGGATAGAGAATCACCTATAGTTAACAATTTAGAAGATTAAATACAATATGACAATTCACCTCATACAACAAAGTCATGAGACAGACAGATCCAACTTACATATATGGCCCTGCAAAGAAGCGACTAAAACTCAGAACACAGTAGTATAATTCAAATTTAAACAAAATCAACAACATTAACCCTAGTACAAATAATTTGTACCTGGAAGTCCTTTGAAGGCGTTATAGCAGAGACAGGTATCCTCTACCAACACAGGTCCATTCACCTACAAGTTACATAGAATCGCTACACATTCTTTCACAGATCTTTCATAACATCGCTAAATCACATACGAAATAAAAACTCGTACAAAAACCTACCTCTTTAGCGGCTAAAACAGCTTTCTGTTTGGAGATCTCTTCGGGTGGTCCTTGCAGCTCAGGAACTGAGAAATTCATCAAACAAAAAAAAGTAGAAACAAAGTTAATTAAAAGAGAGAAATAAAATTGAAGAGATAGAAAGAGAAGAACACTCAGTACGTACGATCGATTTTCCGAGATCGCAAGGGGATAGATTCTCCTACAATAGAGCGAACCTCCTCCAGCTTCTTACTATTTCCGGTAACGAAAGTCACCGGCCGGGAAATCACAATTTTGTCTGCCATACTGTACCGGAATTTTCCTTTTTTTTCTTTGAAGTTGAGAGAGAATAAAGGAGAAGTAGAGAGAGGGAATATAAAGAGCGCTACACATTTAAAGAGGAATACGAAGAATTGCTGACGACTTTTGGCGTTCAAAATAAATAAAGTGTAGGTCTGTTTGGTTGCTGAGATAAACCGATACCTCGAATGGATAGGGCCCAACTACCCAAAATGACCCTACGAAGATGCACACACTTGTCTATCTGGTTGAGTTACCCATAAGGACCGGTAGACGCTCGATATTATTTAAGTAATGTTTTAAGTTTGAGTCTTAGTCAATGTAAAAAGTATTATTTATAGATTCATCCAACACAGTCAGGTGTGCTACCCTGATCGAATTTAATTGTATTCAGAGTGAAGCTCCGGTGAATCAGATAGACAATAAAAAAATGAGTGCTCTAGTGAACTAACTAGACAATAAAAAAATAAATGCTCTGGTGAACCAGATGAGTAAAAAAAATAAATTGAAATCTTGAGAAATGAGGTTAAAAATATATATTTGAATATTTAGGAAATTAAGAACCAATTTTATATTACTTTTTAAATTACTTTTAAAATAAATTATTCTTTTAAATTTTTAACTATACTATATATTTTAAATAATATATTTTAATTTTTTAAATTAATTAAAAACTGTCTCATTATTTTTTTTAAATTAAATCTATAGTTTTGAAAAAAAGTTTAAAAACAAAGTTAATTAAAAAAGCAGTTGAAAAAAATTATGTTTCTAAATAGTTGGGGAGTGGAGTCTGACATTAAATAATTATAGCTTTTATGGGAAATTGCTAAAATTGATTAACAAAACAGAAAAAAAAAACTCCATTGTTGCATGCGTAGTGGAATGGATGCAGGGGCATATGTGTAAATGAATAGGTCAATGTTAGTGGAAAAAAAGGTAAAAAGAGAAAGAGGATGGAAGGAAGAAAGGACAAAAATCAAACAGCAACGACTTGAGTGCGTCAATATTTATTACTACTACTAAGATTTAGGTAAAGTTTGGTTTATTGTTGGATTGTCGATTTTTTCTATATATTATTGGATTTCAAAAATTATATTAAATAATTTGTAAGTTTTGATGTCTTTGTAAGGTAATGAATTATCTGAGGGGTTGACTGGATTACTAGACTATAACTTTTATCTTTGAAGTAGTTAAAAATTGTACCAAATAATTTATAAGTTTTGATGTCTTATATGTGAGCTGATTTGTAAGGCAATGAACAATTCGAGGGGTTGACTGGATTACCGGCATTGTTATTCCAACAGTAAAGTTGGTGAAACTGAAAATGATCTAAATAGTACCATTATCAATGTATATTACGAGGGATGATGAGGTCTATTTGCATATTGAAATGAAATGTCTTATATATTTCTAGGAGCATTCATATTTGAATAGGCCTATTTAATTACTTTGATATTTTTTAGGCCCTAAGCAAACCTTTATATGAAATAAATATATTGGGCCCTTTAATCAAAATTATTATATAACTGCAGTAGACCAAAAAATAGTGGGATAACTTTTCTCACGATTTCAATCCATGTATGGTTAAGGTCATAGGTTTTCCCAAAAGTATTTTTTATATTGATCAAAATTTGGACCTTTGGGTTCAATTAAGTTTTTAGCATTCGGACCAACACTCTTGGGCTCTATTTCTAAACTAAAAAATATATTGGGTAATAGATTGAAATGGTAATTTACGATATCTAATTGTTTTGCGAAAAATGTAATTAAAAAATTAAATGAATAAAAATAATTAAAATAAAATGGATGCTCTTCTATTATTGGTCATTAGAAAAGAAATTAGAGCTTTCTTTTTTAAAACAACATTTATTTTTATTTTTTATATATTATAAAAATTAAAAAAAAAATAAAAAATTGGGCCTTGGGCAGTCGCACCCATTGCACACAACCCACGACCGGCCCTGTGCTTAGGCCATTGGCTTCATGAGCGTATTAATGTTATCAATATCGGACTAGGGCTCAAAACGGTGAGGCCAGTGGTATGCGGTATAACTGATATTATTGGTGGTTTTATCGGTTTTTTATTTTTTAAAGAATATATATTATTTAGGATTTTTAGTGGCTATTGTAACTTTTTTTAGGTCTTTTGCAACTCTTTTGCGTGTTGCCAAAGGGTTTTTGGAAAGAAATATATATAATTTAGGTTTCTAGAGGCTATTGCAACGCTTTTCTGAATCTTTAGCAACGCTTTTGAGTGTATAGCAATACTTTGCTGTATCTTTAGCAATCCTTTTATTTATTATCAGAATGATTTTTAGAAAATCGGGTTTGAACCAGTACGCTGGTTTATCGATTCAGCCTGATTTTCTCTGAGTTTTTTTACTAAAACCAGTTTTTAAGTAACCCGTATCATAGTCATGACCGGTTCACGATAAAGTCGATCGAATTGACCGATATGATACGATATTGATAACATTGCTCAAGAAATCCATTGTAGAGGTGTTTCGTAACTTGTTTAAAAGTTGCTTGTCTTTTTCATATTAAACAATGGTTTGAAATGTTTACTTGTTTGTTGCTTATTCAAATACAGTAAATTACTGGTATCAGCCATAACTGAAAAAACAACCCGTAAACAAAAAATAGTTATTGTATTAGTACTTCACTCAATATTTTGGCTTAAGAGCATATTTAGTAAACAATGAATTCAATGACTACGTGTTGTGTGAAATAGAAATTCACTTTGATGATATGTTAATAATTTTAAAAATATATAATATTTATAAAAAAAGAGTCACACTACATTATCTATTTCATCTAGAATTATGTAATTAAATAATAAAAATACTCATCAATTAAAAGCTTGTTTCAATATTAAATATTAAAATATTAATTTATTTGATGAGTTGATAGATTATTTGATTGTCTACATGTAGAAGATTAAATAGACAATGCTCAATATTTATTATGCCACATTATATAGAAAAAAGAAAATAAATAAACTAATGTAGAGCAATTTTTTAATCAATTATTTATTTTTACCAATGTGATAATACTATTGAAATGAATACTTAACCCAAATTCGTACGGATGTATAGCTTGTTTGGTAGAGGAGTCGTTTAGGCTGTGTTTGGTTAGATATCAAAGCAAGGCTTCGAAATCCCAGATGGAACAGGCAAAATAAACCTTGAAATCTTGAGAATTGGATAGGAAACTCGTTAATGGGTTACAGGTGCAATTGTTTTATAGACGGAATTTTACGTAAATACCAAAAAAAAAAAATATAAAATAATTTAGATCAAATAGAATAAAAAATATAAAATAATTTTAAATATATTATAACCCTCCACCTTTATTCTATCCTGTACACGCCAATTTTATATATTTTTTTATTTTTTTATTTATTTTTGTTATATCTTTTAAATTATTTATTTTTTCAATATGCCGCTTTAGAGTTTTTTGTTCGTCTCTTTTTTATCTTCGAAAGTAGATACATGATGATATATTTTTATCGAGTTTTTTTTAATTATTATATATCCAATAGATATCTAATAGAAGTCCAATAGAAATCGATAAAACTAGGATACCTTTGAATAATACATGAATGTCCAATTTTAAAAGGTAGAGGACTCCTAAATTATACTTGTAAAATATTAACAGTGGTCTCAATGGTAGCATTTTATAAAGTAACCGCATAACGATGGATACAACGAAATTTCCAGTGACCTATTGGATATCTATAGATGATATATAGGAAATCTATTGGATAAAAAAAGGACGAAAAATCACAGTGAATATCATTTTAAAGATAAAAATAAGAACAAAAAATTGTAAAGCGAGATGTCGAAAAAATAAATTGTTTGAGAGATCAATGAAAAATAAGGAAAAAAATAAAAAAAACAAGCAATGTGGCAATTGTGTAAATAGAATTGAAAAAATGAGGAAGTTGAAATAAAGAAATTTCCAGTGATCTATTGGATATCTATAGATGATCTATAGGAAATCTATTGAATAAAAAATGACGAAAAATCACAGTGGATCTCATTTTAAAGATAAAAATAAGACGAACAAAATACTCTAAAGAGATATATCGAAAAAATAAACGGTTTGAGAGATAAATAAAAAAAATAAAAAAAATAATTAACATGATAATTATATAAATAAAATTAAAAAAAGGAGGAAATTGAGATATATTTAATAAACATGATAATCTTATAAATATTTTAATAAATCTGTAATTAATTTAAAAAAAATATTCAATTATGATAAATTCCCTTAATAAATTACCAAACGTCTCCTTGACAAATTATAATTCTCTAAAATTAATTTTTAATAAAATTACATATCTCTTTTAATCTCACTTACCTATTAACTTTTTATGATTCAAATTTAATTATGTAATAATTACTCAGAAATTGTAGATACAAGCCTTTTCGCCTTCTTGTCCTCTTTCTCCCTCTCCTTATTTTTTTTGCGAGTAATGGCTGGTTGAAAATTGGTCTTTTTTCTTTTTTAAAAATATTAATTTATTTGCTGTAAAATAGCTGTATTCATCTTAATTCAAGAGTGGAATTTACATGTATAATTACATAACCATCAATTCATTAGAATGTCTTAAATTTTTTTATGGGCCTGCTAATCTGAGTTTTTATATATGATGTATGAGTAATGGGCCTAATCCTAGCATTTATGGGCTCTAAATTGCCATAACATGTCATAATAAATGGCCTTTTATAACTATTTTTTTAATAAGTCGAAACATTTTATTTTTAAATTCTTATAAAAAATCTCATAAAAAATTAAAATAATTTAATTACACCATAAATAATTTATAAATTTATAAAAATAGAGGAAAATAATTACATAAATACGGTTTAATATTTATCTGATAAATATCTAGTAATCCTCTAATAATCATCTACTAGTAGTTATCTAGTCAATCATAACTTTAAATAAATTTCTAAAATATACATAACATATGACATCGAATATTTATTTAATAGATCACTGTTAGATATCTAGTTATTATCTAGTATGTCTTAATTTTAACAGTTTTTTATGGATCTAATGACACCTAATATATATATATATATATGCGCGCGCGCACGACAATTTCATAACAATATTTATTAGATAACAAATAGACAATTACTAGACGAATGCTATATATTTACCATATAAATACCGGACCGTATTCATGTAATTATTTTCTCTTATTTTTGTTAATTTGTAAATTGTTTATGCCGGGACTGTAGCAATGTAATTAGTTTGACTTCATAGTCAATTTTATAAATATTTTAGTGAGACCCGTATATTTTTTTTAATTTTCGTTAATTTTTTAAAAATCTGGGACTTGAATCCAGGGTCCCAGCTTCTTTCTTCTAATAGTTGGAGCCTATCAATTTACTTCAATTTTATCTTATTCTTATTTTGGTACAACCATCCACTCTGTGTTCTTTAATAATTTGCAAATGATAAGTTAAAGATCCACAAATTAATGTGAAATTTTGTCCATGTTTATTTACTGCTGAACTGAACTTAATTAGATTTAGTGTAAATTCACAATTAATCAAGTGTACGAGGCCCATGCAATGAGGCAAGTGTTATTGACCCAATTTATGGAGGGCAATGACTCATAATCGTGCATTGAATACTCACTTTTATAGTGCCTACCTCTATGTCATTGAAAAAAATGGCAATGCTAAAAAAAAAGGTAATGGCTCTTAAATTTGAGTACTCTCAATATATAAACATTTCTAATTTAACACATTATAAAGCCATTAGTCATAAGCTAATAACTGTATACACTAATGAGGATGAATGAAGATAAATCACTCTATACAATTGTTTCTTATTTACAAAACTCAAATATTAAATCTTAATTTGGCCAATGCTATATTTACACACACGAGCTTTACACATTTTAATACATACGTATCTTTACCACTGATTTAATTTGTTTTTATCCAAATATAGTTATTACAAACCAATTAACCATATAAAAATTGACTTATCTTTCCCCTTCGCTTCAATATTTTTCTCTCTCATCATTTTAAATCTCCATTGAATAAAAATTAAAAATTGCTATTTTTTTCGGTTTCTACTTTAACATAAGGATCTCAATAGCTATTCAAGCTTAAATAAATCACCATACTATTAATACATAAATAAAAAACCAAAACCTAAAAAACATAATTCAATCCAAAATTTTAATTTCTCAAATTATAAACTAAATGTGTGTAAATATAAATTAAAAAAAAAAGTTGAGAACCACACCCCAGTCAAACAACTTCTTAGTTGGCTTTTGACCCTTTCAACCCTCAATCATGCATGCCGCTATATTTTAAAAACTCTTAAATTACATAGTTGAATGGATTTCGAACACCTTAAACTTATTTCTAATAGCCTTCGTTTCCTAAGACTTTCATATTAACTTCTGGCCCTTCAAACTTGTATAAACCGCATCACAAGGCTCTCAGAGGAAACAAGCCCACACAAATATAGGAGCGTGTAAAACACGCGCATCTAGTTGTCAATTTTGAAAAGTCCACCCAGTTGCATGGCAATGAAAATTGAAAAAAAAGGCATTTGAAAATTAATCAGCTGCCTCACTCTTCTTCGTTTCTCTGTCTTCTCTAAAACTCTACCCAATTTCAATTTTGCTCTAAAACTCCTCCATCCATTTTCAATCTCAGTTCCTAGACTTCATTTTCAATTCTTCTGCTGTTCATCTTCTACCCAAATTGCAAGCTGTGATTAGAACCGTGATACAGCTGAGAATTCTTCTACCCAGTTAAATTATACAACTATGAATTCACCGGAATATTTAACTGGCCGGAAATGTTTTCCCCTTTGCTAACAAAATACTAAGTTGAACTGGACTAATCTCGGTCGCCTGTCGGAATCTCCATCTCCCTCCACCTCTTTTTCTTCTACCATGTACGATTTTTATTTTTTTGTGTTCAAAACTATCCTCGCAATTCTTAGAGATTCCTCCATTTTCCCCATTTTAGTTGTCTCTCGCTCTCTGAGGTGAGTAATTAGATTTCAATTTGTGAGAATTGTTTTGTTGGTTTTACTTTTTTAAGTTAATATTGATAATTACTAATCGAAACCCTAGTTATTGTTTAGTGGCTAGAAAATTGGGGAAAAGTTAAATTATGACAAATTATAAAAGTAAATGATATCAAGCGTATAAAAGGCCCAAACATCAATGAGGTTCACAAAGGCCCCCAATTATATTATTTGCTCATTAAATTTAAGTAAGTCACATATAGCAATCCAAAAAATGATCAAACAATTTATATAAGGGTACCCACCTATAATATGAGGTAACTGCACTACTCCCACCATTCTACTTTTAATCCCTCAATGCCACGCATTGACTTAGGCATCGGAGAGGATACGCCGGGGACCCTCACCCTTTCTATCTTGGAGGTGATCCCTGACTAGATAAGGCCGACCCGACCCTGACAGACTGGACTGACCCTGTGTCTCGAGTACCATGACATTAGTAAATAGAGAAGAAGATGAACAATATCCTATTAAGAAAAAAAGTGTTACAGTTTAATTAGTCCTCTTGGGTAAATTATGATTTGTTTTTGTTTTGTTTTGAAGTTGGAGGTGCCACAAAAGGCAGCGGCTGTTTTTTCGGCATTGTTTACTTGAATTCCGGTGTTTCATGGGACTGTTGAGTTTCGCCGGCGAAATACAGTAAGCATGGGAGAAATTGAAACAAGAAGAAAGGGAAAGGAGGGATGAATAAACAGTAACAATGGATTTTTTTTGACTTTTTTTAATTTTTAATTCTTGTAAAATTATACCACTTGCTTGACTTTTCCACTAGTGACACACACATCAGCTCTAGGGGATCTTATGATGCGATTTAAATAAGTTTAAGGGGACGACAGATTAACATGAAAGTTCATATGGGCGAGAGGCTATTAAGAATAAATTTAGGGAGATAAGGACTATTAAAGACAAATTCAGGATTCGAATCCACTAAGCCAATTATATATGACAAAATGATCAAACATAGAGGTGAATCTTGGAAGATACAGATCATCTCCAGAAGCTGGGAAGTTCCAAAAATAGAAATTTTTGGTGGTATTATACTTCAATAACGAAACCAGCACTGCCCCTCTATCTAAATTTTACCTTTAGCGAACTCACTTTGATACCAACCCTTATACGAGTGTGTAAGAATAAGAAAAAGTAATTAATTTGGTTAATATATATGGCTCATTTGATTTTATTTCTTACTGTTAGGTCATTGACAATTTCGAGACCCAAGAAAAAATAATATATGAAATAAATTAAGTAATAAATTAAAATAATAATTATCTATATCAATTTATTATGAGAAAAAACATAACAATAAATGTTAAAGGAGTAAAAAAATAATAATTATAATTTCTAGTTATGCTATTACATCATGATTTATTTTAAAAGAATTTAAAATATTTAAAAAATTAAAATAAAAAAATCTAATAAATTTTGAAGCCTTTCCAATTATGTATCTTTCACGGAATGTCTATACTAGGGCTCATACTGGTCATTGCTAACTTTTTTTTTCAAAAATAGTTAAAGTAGTAGTATATATTCTTAAATTTGGAAAATTATAAAAATTATATGGTTTAAGTTTTATATTTACTAAATTAATCTTTTATGTTTTCTTTGCACTGATCAATTTTAAATTTTCATTCGTCTCCCATATGTTTTATTTACTATTCACGCTCCTGCTTACGTTACTGTTCATATGTTGGTTTTTTTTTTATAAAAAATTTCATCTTATTTTGACATTATCTTTCAAACCGTTCATTTTTTTTACACGTCGCTTTACAGGTTTTTGTTCATCTCATTTTTATCTTCGAAACACCATCCATTGTGATATACTTTTTCGATTTTTTTTTTATTGTTCGATATTTGGTAAATACCAGTTTCTTACCAAATGAATATCAGTTTCTTATATGAAAATTGCAAATTTAGAAAACTACCAGTTTCTTATGTGAAAATTGTGAATACCAGTTTCTTACCAGGTAAATACCAGTTTCTTATATGAGAATTGCGAATACCAATTTCTTACCAGGTAAATACCAGTTTTTATATAAAAATTGCGAATTTAGAAAACTACCAGTTTCTTACCAGATAAATACCAGTTTCTTATATGAAAATTGTGAATACCAGTTTATTACCAGGTCAATACCAGTTTCTTATATGAGAATTGCGAATACCAATTTCTTACCTGGTAAATACCAGTTTTTTATATAAAAATTGCGAATTTAGAAAACTACCAGTTTCTTATATGAAAATTGCGAATACCGGTTTCTTATATGAAAGTTGCGAATTTGGAAAACTTCCAGTTTCTTATCAGGTAAATACCAGTTTCTTATATGAAAATTGCGAATACCAGTTTCTTATATGAAAGTTGCGAATATCAGTTTCTTACCAGGTAAATACCAGATAACTACCGGATACGCAAAAAACGAAAATGTAAAATCAAATACAAATCTAATAAACACACATCAATATCTTTGATTTTTATCATTCAAAACAGAAATTCAAAAGCTCTAAACAAACAAACAAGTTGCGAATCAAATCAAAGCTTGATGAACTTTATATCCAACAATCTCATCACCACTTAGGCAATTCATCAAACACCTTATGAGCAAACTCTTTATATCCAACATAGATTCAAATCTAAAAACAAATCAGTGAAAACCCAATCAAATATGAGATTCAACTTTTTATCTAACAAATCTGAAAATAAAATAACTTGATCCAGATAACCGAATCAAAACAGAGATTCAAAACAAAAATTAAATCAAATTCAAAAACTAAGAAAAACCTAATGAAATTCAGAAATCTTACTTGTTTTTGTAGAAATCGATTATAGAATGAATGAAGTTATCGTTTTAAGATTCTTCAATAGTGCACCAATGAAAGATCGTGTAGAGCGAAATCGATGAAAATATGAAGAGCGATGGAATTTGGTGTGTGATTGAACGGTTTATTAAAGGGGAGAGTAAGAGAAATCAAAAGTTTGCTTTGAAACTTATGTATAGATATTTTAAAACTTGATTGGTCAGAGAAAATTAAAAGCCAAATATTAGAGTGAAATAAAACTTTAATTTTGATATATTTATATAAAAAGCTCATAAATTTAATGTTGAAAAGACAAAAAATCAATTATTTATAATATAAAGTGATTTAAATATTTTTTTATCACTAATTTATTCAATTTTAATGCAGCAACAGAACAGATCATTATAAATTAAAAAATTCATATATAATTAATAAAACATGTTCATAACATTATTAATATTTTCCTTTTTTTATATCATAAGTTGAACAAATAATGCATTAAATTGAATAAGTTGTGCAGTAAACAAACTATATAATCCTAAAGACGCCATATAAGTTTCAAAGGCCACCACTACCCTTAGAAAAGGGGGAAATTATCAAACTAGTCAACCCCGGCCGTTTAGCTTTATTTTGTTCTTCTGTAAACTACTAATTTATCTAGTCAACTCCTACGTGGATCAATTTATTTGCTTTTTTTCATCTTATTTGGGGTTTAATCCTTGCTAACACTTATCTTGTCTCATTAATCCTACATATTTAACTTGAGTTATTGATCGAGGTAAACTTTGGAGTGTCAGAAGCCGTTTCACCTGAAAGGTTAAGCTGATAGGATAGACCAAATCGTAGTATTTATATTATTTCTCACATTTCCCCGCACGCGAATGCTCCTTGAGCTCGAAGTGAGTACAACACAGACCCATTATGCTATGTGCTGTAATATAATTCCCTAAATGAAACTACCAGGATTCAAACCCTCAATTTTTAAATCTAGACAGCTCTAATACCATATCAGGAACCGTTTCACCTAAAAATTTAAGCTGACAGATAAGGTCAATCATAATATTTATATTAGAGTTAATATTTTGCTTGATTATCCTAACATCAATTTTCACTTAAATTAAAGAAAGGGGTTAGGTATGGTGATGCAATTAGTGGATTGCAAAAGTCAGGATTCCCTTGGTCACGTGACAGGGCCTCAAAATCTGGGATATGTGCTCTTCTTTAAAGCTTACCCATACTACTCAATTCCCACTTGGGCTTGTTTTCCTTACAAAAACAACACTGTCTTAGTGCTAACAACTTTTATCTATATTTACTTAATTTATTTTCATTTGACAGTAAGTATTTTTAGTTCACATCATATTCTAAATGCTTTTTTTGTACCTTACATGTTGTTACTGTACATTTGATACCGAACATCGAACATAATATGTGCTAAATATACTCAAATTATATTGTCATACAAACAAATATGAGAATACATTTGGAATCCAAAATATCTTTATATCCTTATGTTTTAGTTCTTTTCAACTGAAACAAATCTAATATAATTCATAGATATACTTAACTAAATCAAATGTAAACTTAAATGGAACTAAATTTAACTATATTTAAATTAAGTTATATAACATGCCTTAATAATTAATATGTGACCGGAACTTTTATATTGAGATATGCCTTATATTTTTGGGTAAACTTAAAAAAAATATCTTGTGCTTTCACTCATTTATAAAACGGGGTTTAAAAAATTCTTTCTGCAAAATGAGGTCTATAGTTTCAAAAAATTAGCAAAAAGTGGATAAAAAATATGTATTTTTTTAAATAGTGATGTTGCAAAAGATATTTTAATGTTACAAAAGATATTTTAATCAATTGAATATTATCATAATTTAATCTCATTATTTAAAAATTTCGCGTCACAATTTGAGTAAGTTTTGGAGATTTCTTTTTTATTTTTTATAATATTTTGAAGTTTACCATTAAATTTTAATTAAAAAAATATTTATAATATTAGACAAATTTCAAAAGATTATCGCTGATGTGTATTATTTTTAATAATCAATCTATAAAATTTTAGATAAAACGAATAAAATTATTCATTATCGTAACATAATTTAATAATAAAAATTTTCTTTTTAACATTTTTTCTAAACCACGTATCAGATTGTGTATAGAAAATTTCCCACATTTTATTTTACAAATAAATAAAATCTCATGTACCTTTTTAATGTTTGGCCTGCATTTTGCTAATCGGATTTGATGATGGTGGGAAATTTAGATTGACCCATTCGTAAAGTGGGCCCAGTTAGAATAGTGTTCCATGGCCACATGATTGCTTTCCTGCCCCTATTTATGTTGATGATCAGACCTGAGAGTCATTAGTCAACATCTCTTGCTTCTATTATTTTACTCTACTCTTTCTTTCTAGTACCCTCTCTTCACTTTTTGCTTTTAATTTTGTTCCAAAAACATCTCTTTTGTGTAATCTCAAATATGTACTTTAGTTCTATAACACCAATTATTGGGTCGCTAAATTGGACCCACAAAATGTTTCACTTTTGTTGATAGATTGGACGGAAGATGTCATGAATAATGTAAACTTAGGATTGAGACTTCTGTTACCTTGCGTTATTGGATCATAGAGTCCTTGGATATGATACCAGATTCGCTTGTATTAAGAGATTTTTTTTGAAAACTGTATTAAGAGATTAAGAGAGAGTTTAAATTCGGATAGCTTTCATTATTGAATTAAATTTTAATTTGTGGTAGAGTAAACATGTGTTATACATCTGTTTTAAATTTAAGGGACATTCACATATAGAAGAGTGTCAAAAATAATATAGGATCTACGATTGAGCCTTACCTATCAGTTTTACATTTTAGCTCAAACACTTTCATAACAAAGAAGGGAAAATACTTACATTAGAAATGTTTTTTTTAAAAAATGGTTTTTAGATCCTTTTACTATTTCCGCGATTCCAGCCCACTTTATTTTTTAAGTCAATAGAAAAGATGTCATTGTAAACTAAACAAATTTAAATGAATAATATATATATTTTTTATTTTTTCACTTATTTTCAACTAAGCTAGGTAGTTATTTTTTTCAACTTCACCCTATTTTTTTTGCCTCATATGGGTTTACAATAATAAAAGAAAACCTTATCCTATCTTGTCCGAGTGTAGACTCGAATCTGAGACCTTTAGGATCACATCAAGGCTCAACCACTAGATCAAGCCGTTGCCACATTTTCAACTTCAACCTGGTTTAATTTTCTTTGGATGCATTCAGTTTAGTTCAATTCAGATCTATTTAGTTCAGTTCATTTCAGATCCATTCAGTTCAATTTAGATCAGGTTCATTCAGTTCAGTTCATTACAAACTTCAATACTATTAATTAATAAAATAAAATAAATTATAACTAATAATAATAAATTTTAATTTTTAAATAGTTATTTTAATTAATATTATTAATGAGAATTTATAATAATTATAGTAACAAATAAGAATGAAAAATATTAATAATGATGAGTAATTATTAAGTAATATAATAAATAATAAATAGCACTAAGAATTTAATATTTATAAAAATCATAATACTAAGTATTATAAAAATTATAATAATTACATATGCAAATAATAATAATAATTATTATTTTAAATAAATTATTAAAAATATAATTACAAATAATTATTACATATTATTATGTTTTTATATATTGTGATTATAATTACAGTAAATATTACTAATAATTAATAAAAATAATAATTATTAAGTTTGATCAAACATAATTTATAATAAAAAACTAAATATAATTAAAATTAATTTTTAATAATTATTTATATTTATTTATTATTAAATACTATTAGTTATTAGTATCACTAATAATATACTTAGGTTTTCAAAAAAAACTAATAATGTACTTATTAATAATGTTTTATCATATATTATTTTCGATTATTTGTATTTATATTAAATATAATTTGTATTATAGTTACATTTTTTCATTGAAACTAGTATTTATTTTTGTTATTATTTTTTATTGTAATTTAATGATATTTATTATAATAATTAGTTTATATTATTTATTACAATTATTTACCTTATTGTACTAGTACGATGCATGGATATGTCATTTGTAATCAATATATCAATGATAAATTCATTTTCTAATATATATATATATATATATATATATATATATTGTGTATCAAATTAAATTACGTAAAAAAGAGTCACATTAATTCTTAAATAGGATTATTATCAATGAAATTAGATTAAATAAAAAATAGATTTATGAGCTATATTAGTTGATAGATATGCTTAATGGATAATTATGAAATTCGAATTCACTTGATCAAATAATAAAAAATATTCCATTATTAAAATTCAAATTTTTTTCATAAATAGGATTATAATTCATACTTTTCTACAATTATCTTATGATTCTCTGTCAATTATTTGATGAGAAAAAAAAGTCACACTAATTCTTAAATAGGATTATAATCAATAAAATACAATTAAATAAAATCAATAGAATTAAAGGAGAAAGTACTATTGAATAACATGATTATAATTAACATTTGATTGAAATCAATATACAAATTTTTTCTTAAATAGGATTACAATCACATAATTAAATAAAATCCAAAAAACAAATTAAAATTTTAAAAATGATTTAGGAGATATATTAGTTGATAATTAAGCATGCCGTCAAAGGATAAAAAAGTCGTTTAGGATTTTATTGTTGTAAAATTATTCCATTATTATTCATAAAAATGAGTAGGTACTATTATAAAATTCAAATTTTTTATTAAATAAGATTATAATTTATAATTTTCTGCAGTTATCTTGTGATTCTCTATCAAATATTTGATGAGGAAAAAAGAGCCACATTAATTCTTTAAATAGAATTATAATCAATAGAATAGAATTAAATAAAATCCACAAAATTAAAGGAGAAAAAACTATTGTATAATAGGATTATAATCAATATTTGATTGTAATCATATTCAAAAAAATTTTAAATAAGATTATAATCAACAGAATTAAATTTTAAAAAATAGATTTAGGAAATATATTAGTTGATAATTAGGCATGTCATCAATTATGCTCTAAAATGTATAAGGATAAAAAAGTTTTTTAAAATTTTATTGCTCTAAATATATTTCATTATTATCCATGAGTAGTATTATAATTTATACTTTTATGCAGCTATCTTGTGATTATAATCAATAGAATAAAATAAAAAATTTATAACAATAAATTAAATTTTGAAAACATACATTTAGGAGATATATTAGTTGATCAAATAATTTAAAATATTCTATTATTATCTTTAAGGATTAATTACTATTATAAAATTTAAATTTTTTCTTAGATAGGTTTATAATTTAAAATTTTCTGTAGTTATCTTGTGATTTCATGTTAAATATTTTATGAGAAAAAAAGAATCACATTAATTCCTAAATATATTTCTTAAAATTTGATTGGTTGTGATTTTATTAAATATTTATTGTGATAATAATAGAATATTTTTAATTAATTCACTTGATCAAATAATTAAAAATATTTCATTATTATTCAAAAGAAGAAGTAAGTACTTTTATAAAAAAAAATTTCTTAAATATGATTATCGTTTATACTTTTATGCAGTTATCTTGTGATTATCTGTCAAATATTTGATGAGGAAAAAAGAGTCACATTAATTCTTAAATAGAATTATAATTAATAAAATAAAATAAAATAAAATCAACAACATCAAATTAAATTTTTAAAACATATTTATGAGATATATTACAAATAATTAAAAATATTTCATTATTATCCAAAATCTATTTTTCAAAAATTTAATTCCTAAATCATTAATTTCTAAATCTATTTTTCAAAATTTAATCTGTTGGGATTTAATTAAATATTTATTGTGAAAATAATGAAATATTTTTAAATATTTCACTTGATCAAATAAATATAAATATTATTATTATCTATAAGAAGTAAATACTATTATAAAATTATTTTTTTCTTCAATAGGCTTATAAATAATTAATCAACAATATTTTTTCCACTTTGGAGAAAATAATATAAGAATTGCAAAATTCATCCAAAAAATTAGAAAGGTAGAAATAGGAAGAAACAACACATGTTTAAAATGAAATAATGCAACAATACAAACTAATAATACATAACACCAAATAATATTTGAAATGAGATAATATTTATTCTACAAATTCACCCCAGAATGTTGCTGATATTCTATTCTGCCTGCATTTTGATTTCATAATAAAGTTTTAATTAATAAGGAACAATATATACAAATAACATTAAAAATTGTAGATAAATACTCATGGTCTCGAAGTTTCAAATTCAAGAAAACGCTTTTAGTTCCATTCATGAAACGATTTTGCACATCACAACGGCTGACAATTTCACCAATTACATCTGTCAAAGAAATCCATGTATTTAATTAATTGCTAATTATAGTTTAAAATATGGAATTCAATTTAAAATAATAATAAATATATACATACCAAATATAACATCTTCATTGACTTTGTTTGGATCAAGCAATTCTGTGTAAGGGACTAATCCAAATAAATTCAAACTAAATTTTGGTCATTGACCTCCCGAACAATGGTTCTCGATGAAAATGTTAACCTCCATTCATTTTTTGTTGGCTTAGGTGTTTTGATATTATTATGGTTGATAATGAAGTTCCTCATATGGTACACCTTGTGTTCTTGAAGATTATCAACAAACTTGAAAATGTTATTTTTTGTTAGTTATGCGATTTTATTAAACATTTATTGTGATAGATTTTTTAATATTAAATGACAAATAATTTATTATTAGATCTTTTCATCTTGCAAAACCATTTCAATAGTATATATTGAATTTGGTTTATTGCATTCTGGAATGGTCCAAAGGAACACGTACTTTGAGGGTTCATTGCATCTTAGTTAGATTTATATCACATATAAAATCCGTCTTTATTTGCACCCTTATTGGGTTGATATCATCCACCGAATTATGTTTCTGCTTCAATATAATGAACACTATACTTTTCTACAATTATCTTGTGATTTCCTGTCAAAATTTGATGAGAAAAAATGAGTCACATTGATTCTTAAATAAGGAGTAAGTAGTGTTATGAAATTTAATTTTTTTTCTTAAATAAGATTATATCCGACAGAATTAAATAAAATCAAGAGCAACAAATTGAATTTTAAATAAATAGATTTAGGAGCTATATTAGTTGACCAAATAATTTAAAATATTCCATTATATGAGTAAGTATCATCACAAAATTCAATTTTTTTCTTAAACATGTTTATAATTTATAATTTTTTGCATTTATATTGTGATTCTCTGTCAAATTTTTGTTGAGGAAAAAAGAATCACATTAATTTTTAAATAGGATTATAATCAAGAAATTTTAATTAGTTAGTATTTATAGTGAAAGTGCAATGTTAACTATTTTGATGAGTTTTCCTTACATATATCTGTTTGTATATTATTTTAAAGGTCAAATAATCATTAATTACTATAACAATTTTATAATATAATTCTTATCAGCAATTATGAATTATTTTACTGTGTAATTATTGCTTTAATTGGTTGTACGTTTACTTTGATTTGTTTCCATAATAATGGTTTTTAAAATTGGTTGATATTCATAATAATCATAACAATAAAAATATAATTATGTTGATTATAATCCTATTTAATAAAAAATTCTACATTTTTTAGCTTTAATATGCAATTAATTAAGTAGACGGATTTTTTTGACAGATATAATATATAATTTATTCTTGAACATGTTTATAATTTAGAATTAATGTGACTCTATAAGAATTAATATGACTCATTTTTCCTCATCAAATATTTTATTATTATTATTATTATTATTATTATTATTATTGTGGTCGTTGTTATTATTATTTAATTTTATAATCAACAGAAATTATATTTTGGTACTGTTATGATTAGTATGAATATTAACAAATTTTAAATGCTCATAAAATATTTTATTATTACTATTGTTGTTGTTTTTATTATTATTATTATTTTAATTTTATATTTTTGTATTATTATTATTAGTATGAAAATTAACTAATTTTAAATACTCATCAAATATTTTATTATTAATTGTTGTTGTTATTATTTTAATTTTATATTTTGGTATTGTTATGATTAGTATGAATGTTAACCAATCTTAAATACCATTATTATAGTAATATAAATTTAAATAATATGGTAATAAAATAAAACAAATTTAATAATAAAATTAAAATATTTCTTTTAAAAGGTATAAAGGTAAAAAAGGCATTTAGGACTTCTTTAATTTTATATATTATATATATAGATTTTAGTAGTTATATATAAGTATTAGTACATATCATTATTTATTTTAATTCAATTCTATTCTATTCAATTTAGTTCATATCAAATTCATTCAATTTAATTCAAATTTTTTTTTCTAAGTTCAATACAATTCCGTTCATAAAACTATTAGAGTGCATTACCTTGAAAAACTGATACGTTACAAATTGAGTACTAAATTTTAGTTTCGTCAGAGTAAAAATGCATTGACTATTCAACCAAATTTGACTTCATTAAATTGACTATTGTTGGTGACTCACATGTCACTCATACTCATTTTTTATAAAATAGTATTAATTGAAGATGATAATGTCACACTCAGTTCTGAGGTTACTCCAAGTTGCAAATTAAATGTAGTGATTCTCCTGTAAACTAATGGAGTATTTGCTATTTCTCAATTTCGAGATAAATAAATACATCAGCACATATGTGAGAATAATTTCGGATCTTGTTTTGTAAATTTACCTAGCCTATGAAATTAGAGAAACTAATAACATTGGATTTGTACCTAACCTTATCTCGTGGTTCAAAGGATACCCTAACATATGCATTATGCTTTGTGAGCTTCAAATAAAACTTTAAGGGAATATTTGATGTGGCGGAAATGGATTAAAATATAACTGGATAAAAGTAATTAACATAAATTCATTGATCTCGAAAAATGCCAGAAGTTGGTTTTTCTAAAAGCCTAGAAACTCATCACTCTAATATATTTTCTGAACAAAATAGGAACCATCTTTATTCAATGTCAATAAAAAAAAAAGTAAAGCCTATTATAGACTAATTATTCTAAAATATTAGTATTCTTAATCCAATTAATTCCTAAATACACTGATAAGATAGTCGAATACATATGTAGCCCGTTGTACTTTGCCTAAATAGTTTATTATCATGCTCAACTTACACCTATTATACCAACTCCTCGAATTTAGCAAAAATGCACCACTGAACTGTTTATTGATACGTGGCAAGAGGAGAGAAAAATCAGAAGAGTAAATTTGCATTCAAAAGATATGTTTGATATTGAACTATTAAGTTAAAAAAATATGTACTATAAATTAAACAAATAGTTATGTGTAAATCGAAAAAAATTATAATTTATTTATTTCGCATTATTGAAATCATTTTTTTATAATATTTACAAGTATTTCATTGAGATAATCTTATTCGGAGCTTAGTTACAGTTAAGGCTCCTTACAATAAGTGTATTTAATGGAATTCGAACCTTATCTCCTCCAACTTACTCAGCCTGCATTATTAACTGGACTGCCTTATTGTTATTATTGAAATCTTTATGCTATAACATAATTGAGATATAAAATGAAGCATGCATAGGCTTGGGCGCATGCATGGTGGTTATAAACTTGTAGAGAAAGTAATTCTCCTTTCTTTGAACACAAGTTAAAAATATGATAAGTTTGTGTGTAAAAATTACAATGTCAGAAATTGTCACACTGTTATTTTTTTTAACTTATCACCATTCTGATTAATTGTTCTATATTGCAGGCTGTATAAATCGAGGTTTCTGAATCAATTGAAGTTACCTCCGTAAATCACAACCATAACCATATATATTCTTAATATCTTTCTATAAAAATAGGGGCGACATTAAGGGGTCAAGTTCACCGGGATAGAATAATAGAAGCATAAAGTAAAAAGTTAACAGTAACAATAAATATCTATCAGAAATAAGTGACAATAATAGAAACGTCAAACTAACTCTATATTAAAAAAAATTATATTTTTTAGTTGCTCATCTGATTTACCGGAGCTTTGCTCCAACTACATCCAGATCTGACTCGGGTCTCGCACCTTACTGTGGTGGGTGAGTCCCCAATAAGAATTTTTCGCATTCACTGGGACTCGAACTCGAGACCTTGCTTAAGCAATACTAACCTGCTTATCACTTGGACCAAACCTTAATATTTTTTTTACTAGAAAAAAGGTATACACAAAACCTATAGTCTTAATTTAGCTATTTTTTCAAATTGAATCTTTTAGAATAAATTCAATTATCAATTATATTTTAAAAAAAATATATTGCAAAGTGCATTATTCTTTTAGGATTCAACCAGTTGTTGTAAAAATTAAGTAAAATTCTCACAACAATTGGAGGACAGAGGCATATATTCAGACACTGTAATGTTAAGCTTTCTGTTTTAATTAGCATATAAAATGATATAGAAAAATTAATATCAAAAGCTGGTTGCTAAAACAATAAAATTCTTGATATTAGGAAATAATTATGTGGTCCATACATAATGTTCTGAATAATAAACTTAATTTACTTCTCACCTAATTTATTTCTGTAATATGCCTCTGATAACCAGCATCAGCTTGTCGGTAACTTTTTGGCCATACTTTTAAGTTTTATTTAAACTCTGATTTTATAATATTTTTATTTTATTTATATATATATATAAAGATAAAAAAATTAATCGTGGCAGTAAAAAAAAATTGTTTGTGTTAAATTTTCAGTTTATTTAACATTATATATTTTTATGTGGTGATGATGAGATTTTAGCCAAATAGTTAAGACTTAGCTCGTGATTTAATCCATATTAGGCTGGATGTAAATTAGTCGTGCATTTGTACATTTTTTTCAAAAATTTATATAGTTTCATACAATAAAAAATGTATCCTAGTACATAATTATTTAGGACATGTTTGTTTTTATTTGTGTTTTGGTTTTCATCGTGATGCGATTTTGGATACGCTTTAACTGTGGACGATATTTTTAAGCCATATTCACATTTAGACTAATCCCCCGATTGCTAATTTGCGGGTGCTACGAAGGGCAGGATGGTTGTCCCCAAGATTTAAGATTGCTCCATGCACATCCTAAAATTCAATCCCTAAAAAATATTTAAGAATGGATTAATTCCTACCACTAGACCACATCCGTTGAGTTATGGTTTTTGTAACTTTACTTATTGCCATGAGATTTATATGCGATTCTAATTTCAGACTCATTAAAGTTATTTACAGACAAAATTAATTGTAATTTTTTTTTGTTACCTTTCTTTCTGTGCAAACAGAAATCTCAGTCCTCAAAATGAATGTAACAAAAGATGGACTTCTTTTAAACAAATATATAGTGTCATTGTAAAACAGCAATATATTTACAATTATTTTGCATTCCCAAAGTCCAATTATATACATATATTATATGAAATGTAATGTATAGTAATGTGGTCTTCTTATCTAGGAAAATGAGTTCAATCATCAGTGCTGCCGAGTGCGATATATGAGATTTAAGGAACCGTAAATTTAATTGATATATTGGTAAATGTGATGCTGAATTGTTCTTCTACACTCAACCACATTATTAGCTTTTTTTTATTAAATATTGCTCAACTCAGTAAATATCGGCTCAATTTATTAAAATGAAAATAAAAAAAGTAGTGTGCGATTCGGGTTGAATCTGGACGTAGTCAGAGCAAAGCTTTGATGAACTAGATGGGCAAATAAAAAAGAAAAGAAAAGAAAAATAAAAACATCTATAGGATATTAACAAAGCCATTTGTAATCTAGTGCGCAACAATAACGAATTAAAGAACCCAATCACAACAGAGTGTGATCATAATGATATAAAGATCTATAGCGGCAACTGAATTGTAGCCGGCATGATAAGGATCGACAAGAAGAAATTCCCCGTGATGTCAATCCCAGCGAGAAGGCTGAGATCGGGGCAGTGTCAGGACCCCGAGTGGGGTGGGGCTCTCCGATCGAAACATCAAACTAGTGACTCAGATCAATATCGAGATCCAAGCCGATAAATAAATTCACCATCGAAGGAAGAAACATCATTCGATATGTGTCCACTCTCGAGACCCAAGCGGATAATCAAAACCCCTTCAAGGGAAAGATTTTGAAGTAGTACCGTCCGGTGAGGAATCAAAGCTCTGACAAGATCAAAACTGCCCAACTCATGTGAGGGGTTGCCTCCAAAGAAATCGCGACTGTAAGGCTCGCAATTTCTATTGCCCGAGAGACCGCCGCCGATATGGAAAAATTTGAGCGACTAGGGAATAGATGAGAGTCTTAGTCGCCTGCTCATAAACGCTCCTTAGGAGGAGTTGCGAGAGCTATCCCCTTGACGAACTGCCGGCCAAAACACCGGTGAAAGCAAGCATATAGACGAGGGGCGTATATCCCCTTGAAGGACTGTCGGAAACAACACCGGTAAAAAGAGGAAAATCTGAGCGGTTTAACCATCTGCTCCTTAACGATCTAAAGGAGGAGATGCGAAATGACCCGTCCGTTGTGTTGGAAACGAATCGTAGATGCAGGAGCAGTACTTCCCATATCGAACTGCCGGTAAAATTACCATAGAAGGCATTTAGGCGGCTAGGGTCCAGAAAAGAACCCTAGTCGCCCAACTTTTAACCACATGATTAGCTTGCTTTGATAAAAAAATATTATACATCGAAGTGTTATAGTAATACCGAAGATTTTTTTGTTTCAACCTTCAGACTTCACAGACAAGAAGTGAATCATGGTGTCGAAATATAGTCTGGTCCAGTGTTATTAAAACGTCTGCACCAATTGGTTCAATCAGTTTTACCGCGAACCAGTTATGACTATGGTACGGTTCAACTTAAAATGATAATAAAAAAAAGACTATGGCAACACCTAGAGCAAAAGATTAAATAAAGTTGCAAAAGATCAAGAAAGCGCTGCAAAAGACCTAATAAGGGTCGCAACAGCCACTAAAAACACGCATAAGCTTTCAAAAACCCTCTGACAACATGTAGAAGCGTCGTTAAAAAGCGTTACAATAGTCACTGAAAATCTTAAATAATTTATATTCTTTTAAAAATAAAAATCTATAAACCACAAATTATACCGATTATATCAATAATACTCCGATTCGATATTGATTACATTGGTCTGGACTATAAAAGAGTATAAAATACCATGTATCAAAGTTTAATACCGATAAAAATAGATATATTGTTATTATTTTACTTGTAACTAAAACTTTTTGCATTAAGAGATTGCCAAAAGAATATTGTGGTAACTGTTATATACAATCATTTACATATGAATTTTTTTTTCAACTAGTACAAATTATTTGCAATGATGCTACACATTTATTGGATTGTATACATCATTGATATATTAGATAAAAAATGTATATACTTTATAATATTAATATCATGCAATTTAAATGTAACATTTCAATGATTTATTTTTTAGTACATATTTTTTTATTTATTAATTTCTTGAATCATATTGCTTGTTGCCCTAGTGATTATTGAAACCGGTAGGGGAACACCTATCAACAACTAATTGCTTATGTGATTCATAGCACTGGTATATTGATACAAATGTCGGTCAAGAAGCACATATTATGTTAGCTTATAATGCATAATGCATAATGCATAATGCATTATACTTAACAGGTAAACTGGTGAAGTGTACCGAGACCGTAAATCTCCACCGCGTGACAAATATATTACTATGTTTGCGAGGGAATAAACAAATAATAAAATGTAACTCAATATAGGAAGTGGTTTAGAAAATGCATTAATGTGGTAAAAACCAGTGGTAAATAAATGCACACCAGTGAAACAACAGAAGTCAAATGTTTTTAAGAAAAAGTAACTGAACCCAGCCATCTTCCAACAGTGCTAAAGCAAGCCTAATAATGTCTCTAACAAACCAAGGGCCACTTTGATTTTGCAGTCCCCATATTTTTCAAAAAAAAATTAGTGACATTATATATTTTTATCGAGAAATCAACAGTTATAAGACTGAAAAAAAAGAATTAAAATTCTCCTAAAATAAGTTGATGATAAAGTTAAAATTAAGATTTATGGTCCGTAGAGTCCGTAATTATATTAAATATCAACGATTTAAATTTAATAAATAATTGAAATTTTAAACTTTACTAAATTCCAACTCTGAAAATGTTCTAGGTGTAAGGCTCTGTTTTCTTCAATCCATAAGTAGCTGTATTGAACTGAACTAAAATGTATTTATTTCAGTGTAAAATTATATGTATTCATATAGTATTTATAGATACTGAATTAAATGAATTATAAGTTAAAAATCAGCTATCCAACTGTCACAATGCCATTCAATTCACTGAATTTAAAGAAACACCAACCTGATTTTATGGCAAGCCATCAAAATAAACAATTCTTATGTGTCCATAAAGGGAAAAAGGAATCAAAAAAATAATTCAAATTATGTGAACATGTGATGCTTCTCTCTTGTATTAATTTATATATATAAGCACTAGCATCCTAAGTGAGGCTATAGTGGTGGTGGAGGTGGTGCAGTTCGCCGATCTCTAGGCAGTGGTTTCTTCCATTTCTTTAATCTCTTTTGGGTTCTTGTTAAAACAGTGCTAAACACTATAACTTGGTTTTTGAGTTCAATAGAAGCAACAAATATGCTAGTTATGCAAATCCCACAAGAAATTCTTGGAAATTGAGGCCAATGTCGAGCTTTTTCTCCCCTTGTTCAGTTTTTATTCTAATTTCTCTTCTTCCAATTCTTGTTTTTGCTGCTCAAAACCATGAAGCTTCAATTCTTTATTCATGGCTACATTCTTCCCCTTCTTTATTGCCCTCTAATTGGAATTGGAACAGTCTTGATTCCACCCCTTGCAAATGGACCGCCATTTCTTGTTCTCCTCAAGGCTTTGTTACCCAAATAAAAATCCAATCTTTTCCTCTTCAAATTCCATTACCTTCAAATCTTTCCTCCTTTCTCTCTCTTACCCACCTTGTAATTTCTGATGCTAATCTCACTGGGATTATTCCGGCTGAAATTGGTGACTTGAGTTCTCTTCAAGTTCTTGACTTGAGTTCCAATAGTCTTGTCGGAACAATTCCTGGAAAAATTGGAAACCTTCAGAATCTTCAAGATTTGATCTTGAACTCCAATCAGTTAACTGGGAAAATCCCAGTTGAGATTAGTGGCTTGATTAGGTTGAAAAGTTTGCTGCTTTATGATAATAGGCTAAGTGGGTATTTACCGGGTGAGATTGGTGAATTGGGGAATCTTGAAGTTCTTAGAGCAGGAGGGAACAAAGACATTATCGGTGAAATCCCTAATGAGATTGGGGATTGCAGTAATTTGACTGTTTTGGGCCTTGCTGATACAAGAATTTCAGGTTCTTTGCCTGTTTCATTGGGTAAGCTAAAAAAGCTTCAAACTTTATCAATCTATACAACAATGCTGTCTGGTCAAATTCCTGCTGATATAGGTAACTGTTCTGAGCTTGTAAACTTGTTTCTTTATGAGAATAGTCTTTCCGGTTCAATTCCACCGGAGATTGGAAACCTTAAAAAACTCGAACGGTTGTTGTTATGGCAAAATAGCCTTGTTGGAGTCATCCCTGATGAGATAGGGAACTGTACTAGTCTTAAAATGATTGATCTTTCTTTGAATTCTTTATCTGGGTCAATTCCGGCTTCAATTGGAAATCTTGTAGAGCTTGAAGACTTTATGATTAGTAATAACAATGTGTCCGGTTCAATTCCAGCTAGTCTTTCAAATTGTACTAATCTCTTGCAATTACAACTCGACACAAATCAAATCTCGGGTTTAATCCCACCTGAGCTTGGATTATTGTCAAAGCTAAATGTGTTCTTTGCCTGGCAAAACCAGCTTGAAGGAAGTATTCCTTCTAATTTAGAACAATGCAAAAACCTTCAGGCATTAGATTTATCGCATAATTCACTCACTGGAACTATCCCTTCAGGATTGTTTCAGCTTCAGAATCTCACAAAACTGCTTTTAATCTCCAATGATATCTCTGGTTCAATACCAGCAGAGATCGGTAACTGTAGCTCTCTTGTTCGGCTGAGACTCGGTAACAACAGGATTAATGGCGCTATTCCTAGCGAAATTGGGAGTCTTAAGAGCCTGAATTTCCTCGATTTGTCGAGCAACCGCCTCTCGAGCCATGTCCCTGATGAAATTGGGAGTCTTTTAGAGTTGCAAATGATAGATCTCAGCAATAATAAACTCGAGGGCCCCCTGCCTAACTCGTTGTCTTCGATTACCGGGTTACAGGTCTTAGATGTCTCTGGAAATCAGCTTTCAGGGGAGATTCCGGCGAGTTTGGGCTGCCTTGTATCACTAAGCAAGCTCATTTTAAGCAGGAATTCGTTCTCTGGTTCGATGCCTTCATCAATTAGCCTGTGTTCAAGTCTTCAGTTGCTTGACCTTGGCAGCAATGAGCTTACAGGAAGTATCCCATTGGAATTAGGTCGAATCGAGTCGCTTGAAATCGCCCTTAATCTGAGCTACAATGGACTCACCGGACCAATTCCAGCTGAAATATCTGCGCTTTCTAAGCTTTCGATATTAGATATTTCGCATAACAACCTCGAAGGGGACTTAAATCCACTTTCGGGACTCAACAACCTTGTTTCTCTCAATGTTTCTTACAACAACTTCAGCGGCTATCTTCCTGACAGTAAGTTGTTCAGACAGCTAACAACAGAAGACTTGGCGGGTAACCTAGGGCTATGTTCTTCTCCTAAGGACTCGTGTTTCTTGACTAGTTTAGGCAGGAAAGGACTATCAGGAAATGGAAATAACACAACGCAATCGAAAAGGCTGAAACTTGCTCTTGCTTTGTTAATCACAGTGACAGTTGTAATGGTGATTGGGGGGACAATTGCAATAATTCGAATTCGAAGGAGCATTAGCAACGATGATGAGTCTGAATCGGGGGACACGTGGCCATGGCAATTAACTCCTTTTCAGAAGCTGAATTTCCAAGTGGATCAAATCCTGAGATGCCTTGTAGATTCCAATGTGATTGGAAAAGGGTGTTCGGGTATTGTTTATCGAGCAGATATGGAAGATGGGGAAGTTATTGCAGTTAAAAAGCTCTGGCCTTTAACAACTACAGCCAACGCCGAAAAAGCCCCAATTCGCGATTCATTTTCAACCGAGGTTAAAACCCTAGGGTCTATTCGGCACAAGAACATTGTGAGATTCCTAGGTTGCTGTTGGAACAGAAGTACGAGGTTGCTAATGTATGATTATATGCCTAACGGGAGTTTGGGCAGTTTACTCCATGAAAGAACAGGAGATTCCTTGGAATGGGATCTTAGATACCGGATTCTATTGGGAGCAGCTGAAGGATTGGCTTACTTACACCATGATTGTGTTCCCCCAATTGTTCACAGGGATATCAAGGCCAATAACATCTTAATTGGCCTCGATTTCGAGCCTTATATCGCGGATTTCGGCCTTGCTAAGCTCGTTGATGACGGGGATTTCAATCGTTCTTCCAATACAGTTGCTGGCTCTTATGGATATATTGCCCCAGGTTTGTTCTTCCAAGCACTTTTCTTGTATAAAATTCTGTGTTTCCTTTAGACTTGCTCACGGGCCGAGGTACCGCTCGGCCTAGCCCGATCCCGTTCAAATAGGCTGAATACTTATTTTCTGTAAAATGTCCGGTCTGAACCCATAAAGCCCGGAACTGTGGGTCGGACTGGATTTATATATAAGTACCCAAACCCGATCCAAAGAATAATTATTCTATATATTAAATATTTATATATTATATAATAATTGTTTTGAATTATGTTACTATTTATTATTATTTCAGTAAAGAACGAAAATATATGTAAGATTTGGATATATTTGTATAAAATTTATCTTATCTACTCTTTTTAATTTACTCAAAAAATTTCAAGGAAAAACTAATTATGGGCCTTAGGCCGGACTTGGGAATGACCTCTTAAGCCTGACCCGAGCCCGATGTTTTAAAGTGTGGACTGGGCTGGATTTGAATTCATGTTTTTAGTTAAAAGCTCGACGAGACCCGGTACTAACCCGGCCAAGCTCGCACGACGAACATGTCTAGTTTTTTTTTGGGTATTTTGATCTAACTTGACTATTGTATTTCAGAATATGGCTATATGATGAAAATTACAGAGAAGAGCGATGTTTATAGCTATGGAGTGGTGGTACTAGAGGTGTTAACAGGGAAGCAACCGATCGATCCAACTATACCCGATGGGCAGCATTTAGTGGATTGGGTTAGGCAAAAGAGGGAAAGAATGGAAGTGCTTGAACCGAGCTTGAAATCTCGGCCCGGACCCGAAATTGAAGAAATGATGCAAGCTTTAGGGATCGGTTTACTGTGTGTGAATTCGTCCCCTGGCGAAAGACCGACAATGAAAGATGTCGCGGCTATGCTTAAAGAGATTAAACATGAGAAAGAAGAGTATGCAAAAGTTGATATGCTACTTAAAGGATCACCAAGAGCTACTAATGGAGACAATAACATGAGTGTTAACAATGGTGTTCAAGAAAGTACCGAATCGTCGAAGAAATTGTATCAGAAAAGCAATAATTCTAGTTTCTCGGCTTCTTCGTTACTTTATTCGGACTCTAAAATGGGGTTTAAGTGATCAATTTTGTAGTCATGTATGGGAAACTTGTTTTTCTGTTTATGTTATCTTATAATGTTTTGTGGGCTTTGTAATGTAAAGGAAAAAGGATGATGTAATTTGTTACAACTAAATAGACCCAGTAATAAAACTATAGTTTACCCATCTGTTTGACTTGCTGTGTTGCATACTCTAGTTGTACTTAATTAGTGAGTCTTGAATTATGTTCAAGATCGCCAATAATATAAACTTTGAGTTGTTTTTTTTAACTTGTGGGGATACTTTATTAATTGACAATCCAAACTTTGTGAATAGTGGACATAGTCTGATCATATGATTTGGTTTAATTTCATATAATTATTAGAATAAAACATTTAAAATCTTAAACTTAAAAATATTATTAAATTTTAGTCCATTGAAAATATTATCAAATTTTGGTCTACAATCTATCAAATGTTTATAAATAGCAAATTGGCATTAAGGATAAATACACATGTTCTCGGGACGGACTACCTATCGGGCCTGAGCCTGCTTACAAGAGCCAGGTTTGAACACCTATTTCTTTTATTAAGTCCGACTTGAGTCCGCTAAAGCCCGAAGCTTTATGGATCGAGCTTAATTTTTATATAAATACTCGAGCTCGATTCGACAGATAATAATTTTATTTATTCTATCTATTATAATTAATTATTTTCAACTTTTATATTTTATACTAATGAATTTTTAAATTTAATTTCAAAAAGTTCTATGATATATTAAGGGCTTCAAGTAATGTAATTATACATAATTATTTTATTTTTTGAAAATTCAAAAAAATTCATAAATCGAACTTAAAAATAATCTCTTAAGCCCAACCCAAATCTAAAATTTTGAAGTGTAGATTAGATCGAATTTAAATTAATACTTTTAATAAAAAAAATCCAATAAAATCTGGCCGTCAAAGAAGTCGTAGGATAAAAAATACAATGTTATGAAATATGAAGTAAAGAAATAGGGCCCATTAAAAGGTTAACTTGATGACTGTATAAAAGTGGGGAGGAGGAAAAGGGTGGTGAGGTTGCATATTTGCAGAACTTTTTCTTTAAATCTCAATTCCCAATGATATGATTGTATCGATTTGGGCTAAAGATTAAGAGAGAATTGGATTCCATATTTGCATATGATATGATATGAAATGATATGAATGTACTTTTCCAAGGTATATATATATATATATATCTTTGACTGCTGTGCTGTACTTTAGAAAAGGTAAGCACTTTCTTCTGTTGTTTCATCAGTGACTGCATGTGTCTCTTCTCTTGTGTACTCATTTTGTAAATGTGAATTTATTGATTGCATTCTTTGTTTTCAAGCTCACGTTTTTAGTCTTACTTGTTTGTTGTAACTTTTAATGATGTAAAAGCAGCAAGACAAATACTACATTTTAGACCTGGGCATGGGTGGGGCTTACTCGGACTTGACTAAAAAAATACTGACCCAAACCCGGCTCAATTAGTATTAAAAAAACTCGGGCTCGGGCCGAGTCGGGCCATAGTTAAAATATCAAAACTCAGGCCCAGCCTGCAAGCCCATCAATTGATTTTTTTATAAGATTAAATTTTTTTGATTATTAAAATTAATTAATTGTTATGATAAATTTCAATGATCAATAGCACAAATAGGGTTAATAAATTGTTATTTCCAACAATCTCCGTCAAAAAATTCTCCCAAACATTAATTAGTTTTTTGTTTTCAATTACTATTTAAAGCTGCACTAATGAATTTCTCCAAACGTCATTTCATTTTCCAACAAACATTAATTATTTTCTAAGTTAAAAAATCGATCAATTATTTACAGATTTTATATAATAAATTATCTACAAATTGTGCTTATAATGCATATATTCGTACTGTAATATATAATTACATATACATAATTTATTACTTCGGGCCGGGCGGGCCGGGCACGGGTTTTTGTATTAAACCCAAGCCCATTCAATAAATTAATCAGGGCAACTGCGGGTTTCGGCTGGACCGGGCTTGTAGTTCAACTTTCTTGTCCAAACCCGTCATTTCAAGGACGGGTTCGGGCGAGCCTAACGGGCTAACTTGCCCATGTCCAGGTCTACTACAATTACATGCCCAATTACACTTTATCGTTCGAATGCTTGATTACATCTTCGCAACACAGCGAACCAGTACTTTAAGGCTTTCATTATGTGAGATTTGGGGATACGTACGTAGTCGACTTAAATATGGAATATGTTAGGTACTAAATAGGTAAAAAGTCAATTTCAACAGATCAGACAACAAAAAGGTATTTAAATTATAAGACGCAATCTAGAAAGGTATTTAAGTCATACGCTCTTACTGCCTGCCACATTTTGTTCGTGGAGAGGTTGGAAATAGTCTTGAAACTCGTATTTCGATCGTTTCTTCACCGAAGTCTTGTAAAAGTTATGAACAATGACTTAATTCTAACATGCCGTGGGTTAGTCAATGACTTAGCACTCAAATGATTTCAACGCGGCATTCTTCGATCTCGGGCACATAAAAAGGCACGAATTCGATCCGTTCTATTTCGATTTCTGTCAGCCTACATCAGGTTGTTTTCAAGATTTGAAACCGTGACCTCGAGGTTACAAAGCAATAACCTTACCGTTGTGCTAAGGCTCACTCTCCATCTTCACAGCACATATTTAAATATATTCCAATGAACGAATTAATAAAACTCAACGGATCATAAATTCATGCATTGAGTTCCGCTAAAATTCAAAAATAATGTTTTCCAATTGACTATAATAATGTTTTAAAAAGCGTTAGGTGCTAGTCGGACGGCTGAAGCTTTAAGAGGCCTGAATGGGGCCTACGTGAAACCTAGGCAGATTTGTATTTTTTATTTTTAAATATTATATATATATATATATAAATATAAATTTAACTTAAAAGTAAATTATAATAATATAAAAAAATAATTTAGACCATGTTTTAAAAATCACTAAGTACTAATTGAACGGTAGAGACCTCCTTATTAGTGGCATAGTGTTGGGAACTGACAGTTAAATTGAACATGCATAGGAGGCATGACGGAAATTCAAAATTTTGTCCCTGTCCCAGGAACTCCTATTAGTTGCATATAAATTAAATAAAGCCTTAACTAAATAATTCTCTACCTAGGTTAGCATGCTAAAGGACTAGGCATACCATAATTCTAAATTATATCCTAGCATATTTATTTTATACTAAGCATGTTATAACTCTAAGTTATAACCTAAGCATAAAATAAACTAAGCATGCAAAAATAACCTAAGCATAATTATTAAGTCTAAAAACACTTAAAGAAAAAGACTTAATAATTAAAAGAGAAAGAAAAAAAACTTACCAGTTGAAGCGTGTTTTTGCAGGACCTTCTTGCACAAGCCTCCAGTCGTAGGATAACCTCTATCAGTATCCACACGAACCCCACCAACCAAAACCTCCCCAGGAGGAAGAACTAAGAAGCCTCGAGTAGTTGCTAGACCACTCTAGAAGCCTCACCCAAAAATATAAACTGGCGGTGCCCGAATAAATTCAGGCTCCACAAAAATAACTTGCTCAAGTACCCGAGAGATTAATTATCTCGCTTAGGATTTATGCTTTGAGCTTGGTACAATTTAAAAGGAAAGGAAATAGCCTATATATAGGCTTGGGGGAGCAAAAATGCTCCCCCTTTCATTGATGTGGGATGGGAGTATTACTCCCATCCCACTAATTAATCAATTAATATATATATATATATATATATTAATTGAGCCGCCACTTATCATGAGCTGCCTTTGTGCAGCCCATGAATAAGGGCTGCGCATTTTTTGGCAACCGAACTTTGTACGAAATATTTTATACTTTTCGGTTTCAATTTACCAATGCAAAATTCCTTATAAATCCTTTCAAATAAATTTTTATTTTTGACTCTAATAAATTAGTTACCAGTCAAAATAAATAATTTGGTCCAACCAAAATTGATCTAATCAATTATGATTTATTTATAACTCTAATTAATTAGTTATCGGTCAAAATAAATTCCTTGGTCTATCCAAAATTGATCTAATCAATTTTAACCAATTAAACAATAATCCAATTATTATTCATGTTATATTTTTGTAATAGAATAAATCTATTAGTTCTTTACTTAGTCCGATGAAGGTCCAATGTGTGTGACCTTATAGGATCCCGAAGTATTGAGCTGTTAAGGCTTAACCAACCCGTGTTCTAATGGAACCATTGGCTCGATGTTCTAGACCATGAATAGAACTTGATTACCTTAAACGACTGTAGTACGCCTCTAGCAAGGGTCTACCATCCCCCATTACTCGGAACGTTATTTATGCTTATGACTTAATCCCGGTTAATGCAATAATTATCCAGTGCGATAAATTCCTTCCATTCTTTAATATTAGTACCATCTGGTTTATTGGGTTCGGTTAAAGTGTTAACCCACTAATAGCAAGGTTGCTCCAAGCTATCCCAGTTATTTACTTGTTACCGAAATATATTGCCTTTTACCGTAGTGTGTTTGACTAGAAACCATTTCTATCAAACACATACTCTGATCAGAGGTTTATGGCAATCATCACTTCAACAAGTGGCCAGGTACAACTCCTTAATATATCCGGAGCGATGGATTCTTTCCGACTACTCAGCCTACCAACGTGCTGTCATCACTATACCCGTAATCACCCGTAGCACCCTAAATTAATGAGTGCATAGCAATGACCCAAAGTATAGCAATAGTACCACACAAGGCAACTAGCATCTCAAGTATGAGGACATTCGCAAAGCTTATTGCATGAAGATAAACACTAACACATTGATATTTATACCAAGTGTTTATCTTGTTGCGGTCTCCAATATATCTCCTAGATATATCCATGTGTCAAGCTTAAGGCACCACCTTCAGTCTTTAGGAGATTAATTGCTTGGACCCTTTCCAAGAAAGTTGACCACATGCTAGTCTTTCCGTTTCATCAATATCCTTTCTTGATGACACTGTGACTAGGGACAGTTTAGACATAATCATAATTGCACATGAAGTAGGTTCCACCAAATATAGTCCAACTATAATTTCTCTGACTTCATGCTATGATATGTCAAGGACTTTTGTATACATACATCAATGAATATATTTTAACCAGCTATAATATATATGTATAGAAACACATTGATATAAACAAAAGAACAAATGCCTTTATTGATTAAATAAATTATTCGTACTATTACATAATTAAGATATATCGCCCTAATTGCCTTAAGGGCATACATCATATCCAACAAACTCCCACTTGCACTAAGGCCAATTAGCCATATGTTTTAATCCATATGCTTTAACATGCTGGTCATGTTTGACTTGAGTCAATGACTTTGTCAGACCATCCGCGAGGTTCTAATCAGTGGGTACATATTCTAATCTTATTATCTTAGCATCAACAATCTCCCTGATTATATGATACTTTCTGGATACATGTCTGTTTTTATGATGAGACCGTGGTTCCTTTGCCTGAGCTATGGCACCATTGTTATCATAATATAAAGTAATTGGATCAATAGCCTCAGGCACCACACCGAGATCACCAATAAATCCCTTCAACCAGACAGCTTCTTTTGCTGCTTCGCATGCAGCAATGTATTTAGATTTCGTGGTTGAATCAGCAGTAGTTTCTTGCTTGGAACTCTTCCAGCATACTGCCCCTCCATTTAACACATACACAAAACCTGGCTGAGACTTAAAGTCATCCTTGTCAGATTGAAAGCTTGCGTCAGTGTAACCTTTGATAGTGAGATCACCTTCTCCATAAATCAAGAACTCATCCTTAGTCCTTCTCAAGTACTTAAGGATTGCCTTGACGGCCATCCAGTGTTTTTCACCTGGATCTGACTGATATATGCTCGTAAAGCTCAAAGCCTGAGAGACATCCGGCCTAGTACATATCATAGCATACATGATGGATCCTATCGCGGATGCATAGGGTATATCCTTCATGCGCATTCTCTCTTGATATGTCTTCGGACACTCAGCTTTAGATAGGTTAATCCCCTTTGTCATTGGGAGATAACCTTTCTTAGAATGCTCAAGGTTGAACCTATTTAACACCTTGTCTATATATGTACTTTGAGAAAGACCTAACAGCCTCTTGGATCTATCCCTGTAGATCTTTATACCTAGTATAAATGCTGCTTCACCAAGGTCTTTCATGGAGAACTTTCTTGACAACCATACTTTAACATTTTGAAGAAGAGAAATGTCATTTCCTATTAGCAGAATGTCATCAACATACAATACTAGAAAAACGACTGCACTCCCACTAACCTTCTTGTAAACACAAGGCTCATTTGCATTTGGGCAGAAATCCAGTTCCCGGATTGTCTGATCAAACCTTATATTCCAACTCCTTGATGCCTGCTTAAGTCCATAAATGGATCTTTGTAGCTTGCATACCTTCGAGCCATTCTGAGATGTAAAACCCTCAGGTTGTGTCATATACACATCCCTATCTAAATCCCCATTCAGGAATGCTGTTTTTACGTCCATCTGCCAGATCTCATAATTGTAATGAGCAGCAATGGCGAGGAGTATCCTTATGGATTTGAGCATGGCTACCGGTGAGAAGGTTTCATCATAGTCAATACCTTCCCGTTGACTATAACCTTTCGCAACCAACCTTGCTTTATAGGTAATTATATTACCATCCATGTCTGTCTTCTTCTTGAAGACCCATTTACACCCAATTGGTCTAACCTCTTGCGGTGCATCAACCAAATTCCAAACTTGGTTCTCGTACATGGAATCCATTTCTGATTTCATGGCCTTTTGCCATTTATCAAAATCTGAGCTTTTTATTGCCTCATCATATGTCCTTGGTTCATCATCCTCCATAAGATATAGTTCCTTATCATTAGTGATAATAAACCCATATCTATCGGGACCCTTATGAACACGACTTGATCTTCGCAATGATTGTGTTTCGACAGTTTGTTCTTGGATCACACTCTCTTATGTATCTAGAACGGGGTTAATCAGTTGATCGTCTGTTTCTTCCTGTTGAACTTCCAGTTCAATATTGCTCCCACTGACCTTTTCAAGTAAGTGTTCCTTTTCCAAAAAGTGAGCATTCCGAGACACAAATACCTTTTGTGCTTCGGGTTGGTAAAACAGATATCCAATTGTTTCCTTTGGATATCCAATGAACAGACATTTGTCAGCCTTGGCATTTAGCTTATCTGACGCTATCCTCTTCACCATAGCAGGACAACCCCATACTCTTAAGTGATTTAGAGATGGCTTTTTGTTACACCATCTTTCATAAGGTGTAAAATCAACTGATTTAGAGGGCACTCTATTTAAGACATAAACCGCGCTCTCAAGTGCATATCCCCAAAAGGATTTACTAAGAACGGCATAGCTCATCATAGACCTAACCATATCTAATAAAGTCCGATTCCTCCTTTCTGACACTCCATTATGTTGGGGTGTATAAAGAGGGGTCCACTGGGGAACTATCCCATTTTCCTTTAGATAATCCTGAAACTCCTGACTTAAGTATTCTCCACCTCGATCCGATCGAAGTGTTTTAATACTTTTCTCAAGCTATTTCTCTACTTCAGCTCTGAATAGTTTGAATTTTTCAAAACTTTCAGACTTGTGCTTCATCAAGTACAAATAACCGTATTGTGAGTAATCATCAATAAAGGTTATGAAGTAGGAGTATCCTCCTAGTGCCTGAACACTCATTGGACCACACACATCAGTGTGTATAAGTTCTAATGTACTCGTGGCTTGTTCACCCTTCCCTATAAAGGGTAACTTTGTCATTTTTCCTTTTAAACAAGGTTCGCAATCACCATAAGACTCTAAGTCTATTGAGCCCAAGTCTCCACGCTTATGCAACTTGGTTAAGCGATCTTTGTTTATGTGGCCTAAACGGCAATGCCATAAGTAAAAGGAATTCTCATTATCTAATTTAACTTTCTTCACATTGTTTATATTGAAAACTTCTGTTTTAGTATCAAGAATATAAATGCCACCTTTCAACATTCCATAACCATAAAGAATATTATTCAAACGAATCTGACAATTATTATTCGAAAATAAAATTTCAAATCCCTCTGTTGCTAAACACGCAACAGATACAATATTCTTAGTAACACTTGGAATGTAATAACAATTATTCAAAACTAAAACAAGTCCACTTGGCAAAACAAGACTAAAGCTCCCTACGGCTAATGCAGCAACACTGGCTCCATTTCCCACACGTAGGTCCATCTCCCCTTTTGCAAGTTTTCTACAGTTCCTTAGTCCCTGCACAGAAGTACAGATATGAGAACCACAACCAGTATCTAATATCCAAGTGGATTCTTGTGGAAAAGTAGCAAAGTTTTCAATTACAAATATACCTGAAGTAGATGCCTCTGTAGGCTTCTTCTTCAAATGCTCAGAAGCAGGAGCTTTGCAATCCCTCTTCCAATGTCCCGGTTTCCCACATTGGAAGCAGACATACTTAGATGCCTTCTTTTCATTCTTCTTCTTACTGATTCTTTTCTTGGCACCCAGTGCCTGCTTCTTTTTCTTAGAAGCCTTGCCTTTTTCAACCAACAGTAGAGGTTTCTGATCTTTCTTGATCTGAGGTTCTACTATTTTCAGCATGTTAATTAATTCAGGGATAGTTGAATTAATCCTATTCATATAATAGTTAGTTATGAAACCTGAGTATCTATCTGTCAAGGACATCAACACAAGGTCAATGCTCAAGTCATGATTCATCTCGAATCCCAATCGATTCAGCTTCTCAAGGTATCCCAAGAGTTTCAGTAGATGCTGAGAGGCAGAGGTGCCAGCCTGCATCTTGGTCCCAAAAAGGAGCTTAGAGGTCTCATACCTCTCTGTCCTCTCGCTCTTCGAAAAGAGTTCTTCAAGATGGAGAACCATATCCTCCAAGGGCATGTTCTCATGTTGTTTCTGAAGCTCAGAATTCATGGACCCCAACATAATACACATGGCAGTCTCACGATCTTTCCTGTGCTTCAATCAGGCATCATGTTCCACATGATCCTCAACATCAGGTTCTACAGGAAAAATTTCACTTAGGACATAGGCAATTCCCTCAGATCTGAGAACTATTCTCACTGCTCGGAACCAATCAGAAAAGTTCGAGCCATTCAATTTGGTGTCAAGTAACATACGGAGATTAAAATTGGAAGCCATTTTCAACCTAAGACATAAGAAAAGAAAAGTGTTTAGATATTAGTTTAAGTACATGTATTTAATATGAGGACTTTTAATTAAATACATTTTCCTACTATTTTCTTCGAAATTTACAATAGCCCATTCTATTGAATTCGTGAATTTTAGCGCAGCTAAATTTCCTAGTAGGTAGCATCTATAACTAGTCTATTACAACCCCCAATTTTATGAGTCAAGTCATAATAGTCAGTCATAGTTGGAATCCAATTCCATTTGCATCGCATGCAATTGCTAATTCATTCAAGTTCCCTAATCCCAAGGGACGTGTGCTCTTATATTAGCATCTCCTTGAATATGTCTCAGATCTGGGCCTAGCCCCCAATTTTATGGTGGACTACCCCAGCTCTGTTAAGGCAGACCCTATCTCAAACTTTACAACCAATCAATGTAGACTAGAAGGAACGCTTTGCGTAGCACTTTGATAGCCCAAAAAGACCGTATTATAAATTTGAGTAAGGAAGACTATAACTTGCCTTAACATATTTACTTTGGGATTTTATTGGTGTTAAACGTCTCACCCAATCTAGGATTTTATCAGATGGACAAAATTATAATTACTTGTATTAATTCAGGGAATTTTAGAATTAATTTATAAGGTCTAACCTTAGGTGGGTTCAGCTCTTTATTATAATTATTCCATCAACCTAGATTATATGCAAAATAATGAACGCTTTAATTTGTTATATTTATATTGCATTTCCTTTAAGCTTTTATTCAATAATTTTAATTTTTTACTTTGTTGTAGAAACACATATAAGCACCATCTTATATACTAGAAATAAATTAGTTCATATTAATCCCCCGATTGGTCAATTCAAATTGCACCGATATAGGTTCCCAGGTAGGAGAGGTGCCCTATGAGGAGTAGACACCAAGTCCAATCCTTAGCCAGAACAAATACGGGCACAAACTTGAAGACCAATGGATTCTCTTGAACTAATAAATTTCGTTCTTCCAATTCATGTAAATTGGGAGCATCTATAACCCATGTAATTTAAATAAATTATTGACATTTGTATAATTTGAGTAAGTTGAGCAAGCTTATTCAAAATTATTCATAACTAATTTCTAACCTTGAAATGAAAGACAGAAGTTTATATATATTGTTCCAAACAATTAAATAAACAAATTATTTCATTTAGAAAATAATATTTAGTTTGCTTCTAACTTAATTATGCACTAAATAGGCTTGCTCTGATACCACTGTTGGGAACTGACAGTTAAATTGAACATGCATAGGAGGCATGACGGAAATTCAAAATTTTGTCCCTGTCCCAGGAACTCCTGTTAGTTGCATATAAATTAAATAAAGCCTTAACTAAATAATTCTCTACCTAGGTTAGCATGCTAAAGGACTAGGCATACCATAATTCTAAATTATATCCTAGCATATTTATTTTATACTAAGCATGTTATAACTCTAAGTTATAACCTAAGCATAAAATAAACTAAGCATGCAAAAATAACCTAAGCATAATTATTAAGTCTAAAAACACTTAAAGAAAAAGACTTAATAATTAAAAGAGAAAGAAAAAAAACTTACCAGTTGAAGCGTGCTTTTGCAGGACCTTCTTGCACAAGCCTCCAGTCGTAGGATAGCCTCTATCAGTATCCACACGAACCCCACCAACCAAAACCTCCCCAGGAGGAAGAACTAAGAAGCCTCAAGTAGTTGTTAGACCACTCTAGAAGCCTCACCCAAAAATATAAACTAGCGGTGCCCGAATAAATTCAGGCTCCACAAAAATAAATTGCTCAAGTACCCGAGAGATTAATTATCTCGCTTAGGATTTATGCTTTGAGCTTGGTACAATTTAAAAGGAAAGGAAATAGCCTATATATAGGCTTGGGGGAGCAAAAATGCTCCCACTTTCATCGATGTGGGATGGGAGTATTACTCCCATCCCACTAATTAATCAATTAATATATATATATATATATATATATATTAATTGAGCCGCCACTTATCATGGGCTGCCTTTGTGCAGCCCATGAATAAGGGCTGCGCATTTTTTGGCAACCGAACTTTATACAAAATATTTTATACTTTTCGGTTTCAATTTACCAATGCAAAATTCCTTATAAATCCTTTCAAATAAATTTTTATTTTTGACTCTAATAAATTAGTTACCAGTCAAAATAAATAATTTGGTCCAACCAAAATTGATCTAATCAATTATGATTTATTTATGACTCTAATTAATTAGTTATCGGTCAAAATAAATTCCTTGGTCTATCCAAAATTGATCTAATCAATTTTAACCAATTAAACAATAATCCAATTATTATTCATGTTATATTTTTGTAATAGAATAAATCTATTAGTTCTTTACTTAGTCCGATGAAGGTCCAATGTGTGTGACCTTATAGGATCCCGAAGTATTGAGCTGTTAAGGCTTAACCAACCCGTGTTCTAATGGAACCATTAGCTCGATGTTCTAGACCGTGAATAGAACTTGATTACCTTAAACGACTGTAGTACGCCTCTAGCAAGGGTCTACCATCCTCCATTACTCGGAACGTTATTTATGCTTATGACTTAATCCCGGTTAATGCAATAATTATCCAGTGCGATAAATTCCTTCCATTCTTTAATATTAGTACCATCTGGTTTATTGGGTTCGGTTAAAGTGTTAACCCACTAATAGCAAGGTTGCTCCAAGCTATCCCAGTTATTTACTTGTTACCGAAATATATTGCCTTTTACTATAGTGTGTTTGACTAGAAACCATTTCTATCAAACACATACTCTGATCAGAGGTTTATGGCAATCATCACTTCAACAAGTGGCCAGGTACAACTCCTTAATATATCCGGAGCGATGGATTCTTTCCGACTACTCAGCCTACCAACGTGCTGTCATCACTATACCCGTAATCACCCGTAGCACCCTAAATTAATGAGTGCATAGCAATGACCCAAAGTATAGCAATAGTACCACACAAGGCAACTAGCATCTCAAGTATGAGGACATTCGCAAAGCTTATTGCATGAAGATAAACACTAACACATTGATATTTATACCAAGTGTTTATCTTGCTGCGGTCTCCAATATATCTCCCAGATATATCCATGTGTCAAGCTTAAGGCACCACCTTCAGTCTTTAGGAGATTAACTGCTTGGACCCTTTCCAAGAAAGTTGACCACATGCTAGTCTTTCCGTTTCATCAATATCCTTTCTTGATGACACTGTGACTAGGGACAGTTTAGACATAATCATAATTGCACATGAAGTAGGTTCCACCAAATATAGTCCAACTATAATTTCTCTGACTTCATGCTATGATATGTCAAGGACTTTTGTATACATACATCAATGAATATATTTTAACCAGCTATAATATATATGTATAGAAACACATTGATATAAACAAAAGAACAAATGCCTTTATTGATTAAATAAATTATTCGTACTATTACATAATTAAGATATATCGCCCTAATTGCCTTAAGGGCATACATCATATCCAACACATAGAGCATATTGTTTCTCGGTTTGAGACTCAAAATGACAATTTTATTGTAAGAACAATTTAATGTACTTTAGTTTTACAAATTAAATTACTTTTTGTCGGTAAACTATGATTATTATAAATAATAGTATCATGAAAAATCAAAATTAGGCACCGCATAGGTGGAAAAAATCAGATAGGCGATGCTTAGGCAACAATGAATCGGCCGAACGCCTGATAGCGCCCTAGGAATGAAAAGTCGGATGGCGAGCCCAAAAATAGCGCCTGGGCAGGACTAGGCGGGGATATTTAAAACAGTGACTATAGATGAATTTGTCAATATTTAAGTTTCCGTTTATTTTCAATTATACTAATATTGTCATGTACTAAAATTGAATACATATTAAATTGTACTTTTTAATATGTCAAATATCAAATAGATATTAAAGTTGTCCAACATGAGACAAAAATTTATCTAAATAAAAAATTTATCTAAATCCGATGTCTATTATGATATTCTTTGAATTCCCAAATCTAACATGTAGGTCACACTTAGTTTATATCTTCAGTTGAAAACAAGAGGAAATATTTAGATTAACAGCATACATAAGAAAAAGTGACCCGTACTCACAAGAAACCAGGCTCTAAATCTTCAATTTCCATCTCAAATTTGGAATTATCAACTTCCCAATAATAGCAATTTTAGTTCACTTCACATAGACAAAAAGATGTCATGTGTACTGTCTATGCATACGTTTTCTGTTACGAGGGGGGCTGAATTCATGTATATCTTGCGCACTTCTCAGTAGCTATTGTCTAACAATTAATATGTCAAGTTCAATGCATAAATGATAAAATAATTAATCTTATAACTTGGGATCAAAATCAAGTTGTAAACAATCTAAACAAAAGAATGGTTTACGTAATAAAAAGGGAAGCAAAATTAGAATAGCATGGATCAAACTTATTTGAATTTGACATAATTCCAAAAAATTAAAAAAAAATTCATGCAATTCACTTCACTTGCCAATAATCTTGTCCTTAATAATTTCAGTGGTGTTCTTGGCAGTTCCCAAAACGCCAGACACAGAAGTCTTTGCCTTATCCGTCATTGCTTCTGCTGTTTCCGTCACTTTATCCGTCACTTCTTTTGTCATTTTTGTTACCTGGATTTTGTTTTGTTCATAACAATTACGATATATAAACTCTTTTAACATAAAACTAAGGGCAAACTTCAAGAAATATTTGCCCTATTCAATAAATTATCACTAATGTGTATTGCGTTTTTATTAACCAATCCACAAAATTTCGGATGAAAACTGATAAGATTATCTATTGTCGTGATAGAATTTAATATTAAAAATCCTCTTTTTTTATCTATTTTTAAAAACTGACAAGATTTTAGACTCGACTATTTTTTTTTTAAAAAAAAAATTATCTTATTGGGCTTATAACAATAACAATATGCTCGATAAAATGTCAAGAATCTTACGGAATCAGCAGCGGTAGAAGCAGTATCGCGAATAAATTCGCTGGTTTTCCTAACTTCTTTAGCTCCATCTTTAACTGCCTCAGCTGCATCTTTCACATTCTGGCAATTCTCTTCATCGTTCTTTTTGCCCTGTGTTTCAATCTTCATAAATTGTTGTAATGATAATTAAAAGACATTAATTAATTTTAGGAATTTGAAACTCACTTGCAATGGTCTAGGGGAAGCAGTCACGAAGGCTCTACATCTCGAAGCGTAAACAAGTTTTGAAAGCTCTGAAGAATGCTTCAAGATTGACATCTTTCTCTTAAAAATATTCTTAGGCTATGTTTCAAATTATTCGTATTATTTCCTTAAAAATACATTTGATGTTTTGGCATAGTGATAAAAGGGAATGGATGAAATTGATTAATAATTTTTTTGTTTAGTGGTTAACTGCCTAGTGCTAATTTATGCATGTATTACCGGGTCTATTGACACCTTGCATTTTAGCATTGGTCTTAAATTTTGTATAATACATTTTTTTCTCCGGAATTGTTGTATTTCAATGTGTGAATCTTTTATTTATATTTTTTTCACAATTCTAAATATGTTAATTAAAATTCAGTCAAAAAATATGTTAATTAGAAGCATAAGGAGGACGATATTTTATACTCAATCATTAAAAAAAAAGGTAGCATTATGACTATGAAATCATAAACTACACTATACAAATTTCACAATGCATTTTCAATTTGTGAGAAGGTATTTCATCTTTGATTTCTAATAATTATATTTTTGCATGGAATAGCAAGCAATATTTTATATGAGCAAGTGACTGAAATTTTAATAAACTCATTTAATTGGAATACTTGTAATTTTGTAAGAAAAAGTAAAATAGAAGAAAAACAGAGCCTTTAGATAAATGATATTGGAAAACTATTGATGAGGAAACCAAGACAAATCCAATAAGATAGAGGCCAAATTTAGGCCCCATGGGCCACCCATGATGACATTGCCACTATTAAAATCCAAGAAATCACATCCATTACAAAATACACACGGTACTCTAAGGGTTAGTTTGGCATTTCTATTTAACCTACTTTTAAAATAAGTTATTTTTATAAAATTTTAATAGTGTTATATATTTTAATTTTGAACAATACATTTTGAACTTTCTTACTAACTAATTATGAACTGTACGATTAATTTTTTTTCAAAATTAAATCTGTAACTTTAAAAAAAGCTTGAAAGTGAAATTTTTCAGAAAAGTTGCTGATAAAAACTGTAAAAACTCACGGCCAAATTGACCATAATCGGTTATGGTTATGTGGTTAGGATAGCATAGAATGTTGAATTCGAGAAAGATGCCATGCATAAAATTAACAAAAAGAAGCATAGCTCTTTTTATTTAAGGTGCATTTTAGGATGAGTTCCGCGCAATTGGCTATCTTCAAAGTCAATTTGTCAGTACCAAAGTGGAGTATTTATCTATCATTTTTTGTAATTATACTGTACTGGGCTTAAATCATTTTATTCAAAAGTTTAAGTTGATATATAGACTCAATTAATATATTTTTATTATTTATGACACTTCTTCACACGCGAATGTCTTGTGGGCTTAAAGCAAGTATAATATAGACTCATTCTACTATGTGTTGCAATATAATTCTATAAATAGAGTTGCCAGAATTCGAACCCTCAACCTTTAGGTCTAAACTTCTCTAGTACCATGCCATGAAACTGTTTTATCCAAAAGGTTAAGCTGACTAATTAGGCCGAATCATACTATTTTTTATCACTCATAACATTTACATCTACAGTCCTCATGAGTGAGGGTATTGAGTGAGAGAGGTCGTAATGGTATGCGAATCAAAAGTCATTTTAAGATATGGTGAAACCTATGGTGACTTTGTATTTAACAAAATAAAAATTACTTTACCTTTCATCCCATTAAATTAGTAGAATAAAATTCAATCTAATTATATTAATAATAAAATAAGAAAAAAAATAAAATCAGTAATAATAAAATAAGAAAAAAAAATAAAATCACCGTACAATAAAGGTTTAGATATTCGTACAATTTACCATAAAATCATTTAACCTAATTAATCAAGTTTCATTGTGTTACCGAATCTATTTGAAATCTTAATTTTATGATCTAAGAAGCTCTATGACTATGACAAAAAGCTATACAACCAAAATTAATTAATTGTAAGGTCAAGTCCAACCATTCCCAGGGAATGAGTATGGGGATTGATTGAGTCCTATCATTTTCTATATAATATTCTCTAAAATGGGAGTTTTTCACATACGGGGAATGGATCTATTCCCTAATTTGGGGAATTTATTAAAATAATTACTTTTTATATTTTTATTATTTTTAGTTTTTATTTGTTATTTTTTTTGTTAGTTTAATAATAAAGTATTATTATTTTAAAGGAAATTTGAATTGGGGAATGTAAAATGAGAAAGATGGGTGAGCAAAAAATACTATAAATCCCTCAAAATGAGTTTGGGGAATAGAAAATAGGGAATATGATTGGACTTTCTCTAACATACTTAAAAATAAACACTCTTGTATATAAACAGATTGTGTTATTAGTATTATATATCCATATCTCAATTTTTGAATAAGAGGTGGAGTCGGTAATCTGAGCCCGAATATAGAGGCCAAATTTAGGCCCCATGGGCCACCCATGATGACATTGCCATTATTAAAATCCAAGAAATCACATCCATTACAAAATATATATACAGTGCTTTAAGGTTAGTTTGATATTTTTATTTGAGTTACTTTTAAAATAAGTTATTTTTATAAATTTTTAATAGTACTACATATTTTAATTTTGAATAATACATTTTAAACTTTCTTACTAATTAATTATGAACTGTATGATTAATTTTTTTCAAAATTAATTTTTTAAAAAAGCTGCCGATAAAAATCGTAAAAACTCACTATCAAATTGACCCTAATTGGTTATGGTTATATGGTTAGGATAGCATAGAATGTTGAATTCGAGAAAGATGCCATGCATAAAATTAACAAAAGAAGCATAGCTCTTTTTATTTAAGGTGCATTGTAGGATGAATTCCGCGTAATTGGCTACCTTCAAAGTCAATTTGTCAGTACCAAATTGGAGTATTTATCTATATTTTAGATTTCATTTTTGTAATTTTATAGTATTGCCATGGAATCGTTTTATCCAAAAATTTAAGCTAACATATAGGTCTAATTATAGTATTTGTATTATTTCTGACACTTCCTCGCATGCGAATGCAAGTGAGTACAACATAGACTCATTCTACTATGTGTTGCAATATAATTTTATAAATGGAGCTGTCAGAATTCGAACCATCGACCTTCAGGTCTAAGCTTCTCTAATACCATGTCATGAAACTATTTTACCTAAAAGGTTAAGCTGACAGGTTAGGCCCACTCATAATATTTATAGTATTCCTAACATTTTCATCTATAACCCTCATGAGTAATGGAACTAGCCCGTGAGGGTATTGAGTGGGGGAAGTTGTAATAGTATGCGAACGAAAAGCTATTTTAAGATATGGTGAAGGCTCTAGTGACTTTGTATTTAGCAAAGTAAAAATTACTTTGCTGTTCATCATCAATGGATTAGTGGGATTAAATTCAATCCAACGGTAATAATAGAAAAGTAAAAAAAAAATCATTGTAGAATAACCCTTAAGATATTGGTACCATATACCATAAAATTTTTTAACCTAAATAATCAAGTTTAATTGTGTTATCAAATCTATTTGAAATCTTAATTTTATGATCTAAGTAGCTCTATGACTATGACAAAAACCCATACAACCAAAATCAATTAATTGTAATATAATTAAAAATACACACTCTTGTATATAAACAGATTGTGTTATTAGTATTATATACCCATGTCTCATTTGAGTACACAATGCACACCACAAAATATTTGACAACTTATGGTAGTGACACAGACACTGACATTAACAATTAATACAACTTACTTCAAAATCAATTTACACAACTGATACTAATTTCAAAGAGTTTATTTTCTCAAGATTTTGACAGCAAAGTCTCATAATCAACAAATTTTCACCCTTCTTAATTGCAACACTCAACTGTTACCTACCCCCCAAATTTCCCCTCTATATATACCCTATTTCCCATGCATGCAATTCTATCACCACATTTCTCAATTACTTAAAAATGGGTAAGAGTTGTTTAATTTCAATTATGTTGTTTTTGGCAATGACTTTGCATTCAAAGGCACGTACTTTACCTTCTGATCATGCTGAGGAAATTAAGAATTCTCATACCAAGCTAACATTTGCTAATGTTAATGCACCTGCCGAGACCCCTGCGAGCACTGCCCTTGAAGACAAGAAGAATTTCATCTACGGCGGTGTAGGTGGCTTTGCCGGAATGGGTGGTTACGCCGGTATGGTCGGTGGTATGCCGGTTCTCGGTGGTGGTGGTGGGATTGGTAAGTATGGTGGCTTAGGAGGTCTTGGTGGGCTTGGAGGATATAGTGGGCTAGGTGGGCTCGGCCGTGGGGCTGGTGGCGGTGGTCTTGGTGGTGAACCTGGTGGTGCTAAAGGTGGTTCTGGTGGGCTTTTTCCTATTCCTTAGTTAATTAAGATATTAGTTACTGCTTTGTTAATGGGTTAATTAAGCTATGTTTTGGTACTTTAAGGGGTTGATTAGAGTTGAGTGTCTACTGTTTGTAGACAGCCTAATAGATGTGTATCTGCTTTAGCTGTGTGTGTTTCATGTTTTATTGTTTACTTAATTCCTCTTGGTTCCATGTATGCAGTTTAATTAATTTTTTTTATTTTGAAATGTTCCTAATGTTGATTAATTTGTTTAATATGATAAAGTAACGGTTACATAATGGAAACCATTTGATATATGAGTTTGAGAAAACAATAATAGTGCATTAAGCGGAGAGAAAATCAGTAGCAAGCCAACAAGTATAGGTTATTCAGAATCCCACATCGGCGGCATTATATGCAAGCTATTACATTAATATGAGTGAACTTATTGGATAAGCATTGGGTAGTAAACTTAGGATGTAGTTGCTTGTTTAGAAATCTTTTATTCAATGCATGCTTGAGGTTATGTATGAAGTGAGGCTCAAAGCTTTAAATATTTGTATAGATAATTATTTTTTACATCAAATAAGTTGGTTGATTATATATGTGAGACAGTTTAATAACTAGTTTCGGTCCGGTTTTCCTCGTCTCTTTCTTGTTATACATCTTCAATGAACTTTTCCCCACATCTTCCCCAGTTACATAGGATAAAATGTTATTTTTTTCTTCCAAAAATGAAAGCACAAATATGTAATGTAATGCTTGATTGAACAATCAGGCCCTCAAAACCATAAACAAATATGACATGCAAAACTGCACTCTGTCTCTGTTTGGGTTTGAATTCGGGTGATAGAGAACCGATATAGATTTAGGGAAACAGAAAAGAAGAATTTCTTTTACTAGATTAAAATAAGAAAACAAGGATTCCAACCTAAATAAAAGAGAAAGAACTAAGGACAAGATACTAGAAAAGAAACCCAGAGCTCTCTTGCTCCCACAGGCTAAGCCCTTCTCAACAGTGGTGAGACCCAAATACAAAATACCCAAAAGCTGTCCTTCCCCTCTCTATTGCATCTATTTATATATCTCCTAAAACCCTAAACCCATATCTACTTATTCAGTTACTATTTTATCCCTAACTATAACCATATTTCTAACATTGCTCACCCCTTCAAATAGTCTTGTCCTCAAGACTGGAGGAAGATATTGTCTGCAGAATAGGAGATGCTCCTTTAATTCAACTCCTAATGAATGGCTTGAAGTTGATAGCAACGAATCCATCTCTTGAACCAAAACAATCCTAACTTTCAGTTGTTGCTCCTCCTTTAGGAATATAGTTTGCTGATCAGCCCCATGTTGTTCCTGCAACTTGAGAATTTGCCAATCTTTTTCTTGAATATGTTCTTGAAGGTCACACATTTGTTGAATAAGTTGTGCCCTTTTAGCTCCAGAATGAGTGCTCACTCTTCCCAATGTTGCCAATTCTTCATTTTGTACATTAATTAGTTTTTCTCTATCCCAAGCCAATTCCTTATCCTGTTTAATGACCTCTCTATCTTTCTCTTCAATTCTCCTTCCCAAGTCATGATTAGTGCATTGCCATTCACCAAGTCGTTTCAGAAGTATTGTTGCAGCATCTTCATGGACTTCAGTTTGATCATTAAGGTTGTTTCGAATTTCAATAGTTCCCGTTCTAGCGTTCCCTTGCACTTCAAACTCAAACTCTATCAAATGGGGCTCTTCTCTTTGTATTTTGATGCCAACAATTTGCAGTTGTAAAATATCACCGTCCAAGCTACAATCCACAATGATGGGACATAATTTGATATCAACATATTCTCTTACATGAGTGACTAAAATTTGATCCTTCCAGTATCTCTTTATTTTGAGTAGATGATGGTCAGAATAAACAAGGCCCAACTTCTTCGAAGATGGCAGCGGCGGAGAAATACCATGTAAGGCTACAACACTGGTCATGGCCTCGGTTAGAGAGAGAAGTTGGCCGCTGAAACTTCTCCAACTCATCTCTAGTATCAAAGTGGAAAATATTAAAGTGTTTTACAGGGGCATAGAGTGGAAAGAGTGATAAACTGAAATTTGAGAGAGAAAGGGGAGGAAAGAGAGAGATAATTCGACCTTTCTCTGTCTTTGGGAACGAAGAGAAGAGGTCTTGATAACAACAGTAGAAATTCCCCCCAATAGGACATACACAGAAGGATTCAATTGAAATCCAATAAGATTTACCTCTAGGCAAAAGCTGAGATTGATATCTTTGTGTTCGTTGTTTACCCGTAAGAATTGGAGATTTTTTGGAATGCCAATAAAGTTTAAATTCCATTCTTTTGGTGAAAGAAGAAACTTGCCTTCTTTCTCCATGAAGGAAGAGTTTGTCCCAATTTGTATTTTAACTCAAGTGACCACGAACTTTTTGGTGAACCTTGAAATGATGATGACTTTTTGCTCTAATCTTTTACGGTTTAGTTATTTCATTATTTTAGAATCAAATCACGTTTGACAAGTTCTTTGTTGACGATTTTGAGATCTTTGACCCCGATTAAATAATTGGATCGCTTTTAAGATGTTAACCGCTTCCTTTCCCCTCACGCGTAGTAAATTATTTCGCGATTTTTTCCTTAAAAATCCGGACATTTTCAGCGAGTCTCGTTTGCATCTTTGGATTCTTCGCTCTCCGAGCTTTCCGGAATGTCAAGCATCGCCCCGGTCGAATGCCCCGTGTAGTTGTTCGCGTTTTGGGCCCTGTAGCCGGGCCCCTTTTTGCCTTTTTCCCCCGATGTCCCCGGTCCGGCGGCGGCGCCACGCGCGGGCAGCGTGGACCATGCGGTGGGCCGTGTGGCTCACGCGGCTGTCTAGGCCGCATCACGTGACGCGACCTCGGCCCGGCCGAGTCGCTGACGCGGCCTTTGCGCAGGGTTCCTTCTGTCGGCATTTTTTTCGGATTTTCTTGGCCACTAAGTCGGGTTTTGGGATTTTTCCGTCAAATCTTGACATTTGGGGATTAATTCCGGGATTTTACACTTCGAGAGTCTACAAATACCAATAAAAAAATCTGATTTAAGGACTTTTTGGCTGATTTTTAAGAGAATAAAAAATTCTTAGAATTTTCTAGGCTTTAGGGAAAAAAGTTTAATAATATTGGGAAAATCTTAGCCAATATACTTGGTTCTTGATTTCTAAGTCTTATTAGACTTAATCTCCTAGGTTAAATCATTAAAATTTATTAGAAATCTTAGGTAAAAATTTGTTTAAATAGGATCTAAGGACTTTTTTTTCCTCAAAAATCATTGAATCCTTTGCTAAATCGGTTGTTTCGTCAGGTTTTCATCTCAAATCCCTCACAAAGCTTGACAAACGTCCAGTTCGAGTCTCGTGAGTGGATTCACGGCCTTTAGGTAACTTTCTGAGTTCCAATCTATTTCTTTCTGTTATTTATTTCTGATACTGTGTTTTTGGTTGTTTTTCCGGGCGTTTGGCCCTTTTCTTCATCCTTTTTGTGATTTCTTGCCAAAACTTCGGCTGACTGTTCCGGCGAACGTCAGACCGACTGAACGTCACCTAGGCCACCTCGCTGAGTCAGCCTACCACTTCGTTCAGTCGGCCTACGGGTCGCTCAAGCGGCCAATCGTTGTTTTGTCGGATTTTCTGAGTTCTTTTCTCCCCAAACTGAAAAACCAAAGTTATTTAAGCATTTTAAGTCCGAATCTACTGTAACAGTATAGGAAACGACTTGAAATTTTGGTAATCTCGGGTTTTTAGGTGCAAAAAAGTCGATTCCGGCTTGTTTAGACACTTTTTCCGACAGGTCACTTCAATGAGACGAAGGCCGACTGAGTGTCATCTAGGCCACTTCATTGAGTCAGCCTACCATGTCAATAAGGATTATCCCTTAGCACGCTTCACAGCACTCATTGTTTCTCCGCCCCACGCCAAAGAGCATTAAAGCCTACCTTACGAACGGGGGATCGAGGGTTGTCGGCTCACACCCCACTTGCTATTAAGCCCAATAATCTGACCTGTGTCCACGTAAATTGGGGCCAAACCCAATGAATCCCTTTTAGTCAAAATCATATGAGTAGTTGTCCTTTTAATTTGTCCCCATTCATAAAGCCCAATACCTTGAGCTGTATCTACGTAAATTAGGCCGAGTAGTTCTTTTCTAAATAAAATTAGACAAGCAGTACCTTTTGTACCCCATAAGCCTCTTTTGATTAAAATCATAATAGTGGTACCTTTCACTTTTTGTACGAAACATTGCCCCCATTGTTGCAGAGATGGTGCTACCAATTCCACAAAGGACAAGCCACTGACAGCTCCTGCTCAACGCCAAAACCTTCAACCTCACTCCTCTATCTTTTGTACGACCATCTCATTATCACACCGTGAGCAAGATAACCACTTTATCCATCGGAGTAGAAATTCCAGTGAATGTAGTTCCAACGGATACGGCGGTGACTGAATGTAGCGGTAATCAATTTGGGGTCCAACCCCTTCATTCTGAGATTTTTTTAATGAAATGTCGACTTGCTCTTCAACAATGATATCTGCCCTTGGACTTCGCTGAGTTGGTTGCTTCTTTTCCTCTGGTATTTCAAAAACCCCTTCTTGATGATGACTCTGAGAAATAATGGCGTCTGATGAACCCAGACCACCATCTTCTATTGATGCCTTTTGGGGCTTCACCTTGTTGCTTTCAGCCGTCCAATCTTCAGCCTCTCTCTCAGCCTCCCTTTTAGTTTCTCTCTTTTCCTCTGCATCAATGGACAAATTTTCCAATTTTTCAAAACTCTTGTTTTGATTTTCCTTCAAATACTCATCTTCATATGGCTTCAGACCCCTTCTTCTCATTAAAAGAGACAACTGAGCTTGAATCCCTTTCAGCTCGTATCTCCTCCACAGAGCCTCCTATCTTAGCCATTTCTTGTTCTATCTTGGTTAGCCTTTAGTCATGAGATCCATTTCTCCGGTGGTGTTTGTCATCCGGCAGGTCAGACCAATTGATAGAGAACCGACATAGATTTAGGGAAACAGAAAAGAAGAACTTCTTTTACTAGATTAAAATAAGAACACAAGGATTACAACCTAAATAAAAGAAAAAGAACTAAGAACAAGATACTAGAAAAGAAACCTAGAGCTCTCTTGCTCCTTCAGGCTAAGCCACTAGTGTTGAGACCCAAATACAAAATACCCAAAAGTTGTCCTTCCCCTCTCTATTCCATCTATTTATATATCTCCTAAAATCCTAAACTCATATTTACTTATTTAATTACTATTTTATCCCTAACTATAACCATATTTCTAGTGGCAATGCTGGTGGTCCTATAGGTGCTGGAGCTATTGCTTACCATGGCTAGATTAAAGTTCACTAGGCTTTCCTAATCAACCTGTACTAGACTGTTATGAAAATGGCTTGCAGTTGGATGCATAACGCTACGTGTTATATATTGTATTTAATACGGACCAAAATTTATTATAAAAAAACACGGATTAAGATTTTCTAAAGTTAGAATTCAGTAAAGTTGTATAACTTTACCGATTTCTTGCTAATATTAAAGAATCCAACCCAACTTAATACCTAGTGATTGGTGATTTACGAGAACTGTGTTACTTTTAATTTTTACTCTCTCCATCTTTTTAAAATAGGTATTCTGATCACTTTTTAAAATATCTTTTTACTTGTCATTTTTAAATTTTTAGGCACTTTTTGAATTATTTTTCTAATTATACCCTATTTGTCCTATTATCATTAATTGTAATGAAGTGGAAAACTAAACATTAATTAGAGAGCAAACTAGTATTTTCCTGCCTTAATTAATTAATTCCTTAAAAAGTATGAAATGTATTAGAAGACAAGTAAAAAAAGATGAAGGGAGTAGTAATGATAATCTAATTTAATTGTAGTGACGAGGTAATTTTATTTAATATGTTTTATTTTTGAAATTTGAACATATTCTATAAAAAAGATATTGGAAGAAAAAAACTTAGCCCACAATCTTTGATCACTTCATAATATTTACTCTGGGGACTAAAAAGATACTCTTTTGAGCGTTATTTGAAAGTTTCACTGTTGAGTTGTTGGCCATTCATTTTTAGTCAAATATATATGTCTAGTTTCATCTTAAGTACCCAAATGTATCTCCTTAAAGCAAGATCGTTCCAGATCAACTATGGCGACAAGGCAATGATTTCGACTTATGCAAGTATGGCGAGTACATCGAGATGAGTATTCGGAGGCAGGAGGTATGTTTATATGCCCATTCTCTGATCCAGCACATTCATACCTCCATTGTATATGCTTCAGTGAGCAACTAAAAAAATTAAAATCTACTTCTTTGTTACTGTATTATAGTACCCCAGAAAGGCCTTTCTCTGTAATAGAAGCAAAAGTAATGTAACTGTGGTGATTTAATTAGATATTACAATCCATGGAATTACAGAATTCATTGGGTGGATGCATAGTTTTGTAGCAGCTTTTCGATTTTCCTACTGCGCCCAATTCAAACAGGCGATAAATGGAAACCGCTTTTTTTTTTTTTGATGAAAAATGGAAAAAGCTTTTGAATTTAAAAGTGGAACATAAAAAAAAAATGCGACTACGTTTTCAAAAATATTGCAAAATAACGCCGTTGCCGGGGATCGAACCCGGGTCACCCGCGTGACAGGCGGGAATACTTACCACTATACTACAACGACTTGTTGAGTTATGATTTCGCATTTATATTTATAAAACGTAAAATAGAATTAATATTTCGGCTCATTTTTTAACAATCAGATTTTCCTTAGTTAATTCTTTTACACATTAAAAAATTGATCTTTCCATACTGGGAATTGGATTCTCTAAACTTTAAACTCTCTAAAATTGTATATTTCAATCAATTTCAGTTATTTATTAAATTTTAATGGTCTAAATTCAGTTTTAGTGGTTTGTGTGGTCCACAATGTAATAAAATCTAGACTACTAAAACTCAATGAATGACTCAGATTAAATAAAATATACAACTTTAAAGAGTTTGAATTTTAGAGAATTCAAATCCTTTCATACTCATATCATTAGCTTCAAAATCGATTTTTTTTTCTTGTGGTTTGTATGTTAAGTAGTGTGACCGATACTACTTTAATTAGAAAAGTACATGTAAAAGTATAAGACATATCAGATGTGCTACCCACAAAATATAAGACTTCGGAACTATGGTTTTGAAACTGGATCGGACCGGCTGGTCGGACCTAATTCGATTGGAATCGGTGTTTGATCCGGTCTGGTTTGGCTGGATTTTTGATATAGTTAAGAATCGGTCAACGATCGGTTGAATCGGTCGGTTTGATTGAGAATTGACCCGTTCAACCGATAACTGATTTTCGGTTCTCTTAAATCATGTTTTTTTAAAAATTATTGGTGGTAGGAATTGAACACAAAACCTCCAACATATGTTTCAATACATGCTCTACCAACTGAGCTACTACACACGAGTGGTAACATTTTCTCCTTATATACTTTTATATTATATATTATTAATTTTTAAATTATTTTAATAATATTTTATTATAAAAAACCATAATAAATATTCTTTTATTTCATATACTACACGTTTTATTAAATTTAAAATATTTCTTTCAATAATAGCTTTGAATGTTTTTATAACGAAATAACATATAAATTTTTTAAATAACGCTACTCTAAGTTTTTTGATTAAATTTATATTAAATGGATATATAATTTTTTTATTTTACATATTGTGTATAAATTTTAATTCTTTTAATGCGTAATTTTTATATATTATAAGTCAAATTTATTAACTTTTTTTTATCCAATCTATACAATATAGAATTCGGTTTGAATTCTTTCATTAGATTATATTAGTTATCATCTTGTGTTTTATTTTTATTTAAAATATAACTTTAAATTATAGAATATGTTATTTAATATTATTAATTTTTATATGAGTATAACTTATATTGCATGTTTAATATCAAATTATATAAAATATTTAGTATTTTTACATGTTTTAAGAAAATTCGGTTCGATCACCAATTTAATCCGATTGAACCTTAAATCCATGAACTACTGCTTTCACCGATTCGGTGGCCGTTCCGATTCTGAAAACCATACTAATAATAATATATAAAAGACAACGAAGATTAAGGTGTATGTTGTCTTGCTAAGGTAAAATAAAAATCAACTTCATACATCTCTTAAATTAGTGTGTGCCAAGAATCACAAATAATTTATCAGGAACCAAACAAATATGTTGTTCCATGTTGTCTTGTATTACATTTTCCCCCCTTGCCCATTACCTATCCTAGAATTAACCATATCATTCCTAAAAATACATGACAAAGAGGGTTTTTTTTTCATACACTCTCTGTCACAACGTTAAAAAATATAAAACACAAAAACTGCTTCTCTCATTTTTTTTATTATCATGACAGAAAGATAAGTAAAAAAAATTCAATGGAACTGAAAAACACAAACTGGCCCAAAAAAACTATTGATGATCTGCAGCAGAAATTCTACTCAAGAGACTAGAACTCCTCTCAAGTTTCTTCTTCCAGCATTGATGCTTTGAACACAAACACCTCCTCACTTCATCTTCTTCTTCAACCTCTTCATTCTTCTTCTTCTTCTTCTTCTTCTCTCTGAACAACTCCCTCATCCTCTCCTTAATCCTGCAGCACTTTTCCTCATGCAACCCTCCACAAAACCCACATTTCACTTCCTTCACCCCACTAACCCTCTTCACCTTCTCAAAACTAAAAGCCATACCCAACGCCTCATTAAGCGAATCCGGTTTTTGCCCAACTATCCATTCTTTAAAATCTTCCATTAATCCCCCCACAAAAATACCCTTAAGAACACCGTCCGTTAGCCCATGATCCGGCCACTTTTTCAAAATCAATTGCATCCTTAAAAAATATGACCGAATCGATTCCTCGTTTCTTTGTTTTAACGTCATTAGATCCGACTTTAACTCTTCGATTGCTTTGGTGTTACTATAAGCTTCTAAAAATGATGCCTTTATTTCGTCCCAATATAGCGACGGGTACGGTTCGATGTTGAGATCGTACCAAATGGCGGCTTCGCTCTCAAGCGTGACGGGGAAAATTCTCGTCATTGAATCGGTTGCAAAAGCGTTGTTGGCTCTGCAGACTTTGATGAAACGGCTTATATGTGACGCTGCACATTCGTCGCGATTTCCGTGGAAGATTGGTAACGGTGCGACGTTGATGTAGGGAATTGTGGGCGGGTGATGGGGTGATTGTGGATTTGAAATTGGGGTTTTGCTGTAATTGGATGATAATTGAGAAGTTGAATGGGATATTGAATTAAAATCGTCTTCGTTTGATTCGTAAGGGGATTGAGAATTTTCGTCGCCATTGTAATGGTTGCGTGATTTGGGTGAGTTTTTTTGCCTGCGACTTCGTGGCATCGTCGCTAATGCAAAAGGTTGAGGAAGATTCAGATTAAGATGGAATGGAATTGGTAAGTTTAATGGTGACGGTTGCAGTTGGATCCTTCGCTAATAGTAACGGTTGGGAGAAAAGTCAAGTCAAATTTGGGAATTGTAAGTTCAATATTTACACATTTGAACATATGGTTTTGCAATTGCACATTGATTATTTGGATCTCACCACTGCACGATGAGAAAATGTAACTTTGATTAAAGGTCAGGGTTGAAACTGATTATGTTACTAGAATTGACGGAAATAATCCAAACATCCGATCCAATTGATTAAATGGACTTACTTGAAAATTATGTAAGTTAACTGATTTAGATAAAATGATGTAAGGACCTAAAAGTAAGAATTTATTTCATAAGGACCACCCGTTTTATTTTTTTTTATAAATACGTTATTTTAGATTAATGAAATTTTTTTAACAGTTCCATAATTATATCTTTGGTTTTTCTTACTATATATCTATTTCACAAATCATTCGTTATCAATTTTCTACTCATGTAAAAGTTGTGAAAACTGTATATCCGATGTGTCGTGAAATAATATCGACTTTGGCATACATTTCAATTTTACAATCTCTATCAGACAGTTTAATATGTTCTTATTTCAATTTCCATCTTATTTAATAGACTTGTGTTGTGAATTAAGGTTATCAAAAGTTGGGATCCGGTAAAATTGTAAATTTTAACATATTTCAATAATATATCAAATTTAAATAGTTGAAATGTAGTGTAAACAACAACTAAAAATTTAGATATTTAATTTTATGGTGCATTCTATGGTTACTTTATTTTTTATAAAGTATCAATTACTTTGCACGTTTCCACCATATGATGAGTGTTGGTTATTTTAATCCAATAATGAAAAAGATAAAGTAATAATTAAGTAAAGTAACCATAGAATATGTCTTTAACTTTACTACTAATTTAACTTTAAAGAATTTAAATCAGTAACATTGCATGTAATTTTATTATTTGTAATTAGGGTTAGCTATTAAAGGGAGCAGAATAAGGGACTACTCAGAACTCGGACGGAGACCCCAAATTTTAGTTTCGTATAATACAATTGTTATAGAAAATATTTATAAACATGAAACTAAGAGAGGAATGCATAGATGATAATGCGTTCGTTTGACTGGAGCATGTCACTAAACATTGAACTGCCCAGGTTTGATTCCTAGGGCGGGGCTCCTTTTTCTTCTTCTTCTTCTTCTTTTTTAATTCTCTCACTTATTCCTTCAAAAAGTTATTCTAAAAATTCATCAATGCGTTTTCAAAATTTATTTTATTTTCTTCCCAATTTTTTAAAGTCTTTAATATAATACTAAAAAGTACAATTCAATTATTAATTATTTACATATTAACATTAAAAACGAAATTATATTAACTTTTAAATAGAGTTTAACTGTGTTTTACTAGGTTAGTTTTTTAAATTATCTAAAGTAAAAAAAACTACAATAATCGTTAACTTTTATTTTTTTAATATTAGTTAGTTTTGAGTTAAAATTAACTTTTTATTTTTTCAATTTGGTATTAGTACTTTAAGCTTATTTAAGATTTGACTGATCTATTAATCATACTCCCTCATTTTCAAAAGTTTATCACTCTAACCGAATCATCAAAATCAATGAAATATTTATTATACTGTTAAAATGACTAATTTAACCTTTATATTTTATACAAAAGTTATATTTCTTCTTAATTATTATTCGTAATCAATTATCTCCCCCATAATTAATACAAGGGTAAATTGGGGAAAATATGATAAAAAATGCAGTGATATTTCAAAATAACAAACTTTTTTAAAAATAAAAAAAATCTAAAACGTCAAACTTTTAAAAATGAAGGGAGTATTAATTTTCTTACATCAAACAAATTTTGTATTCAATTTATGCTTACTATTTTGACTATAAATGGAGAAGTTGGTGGCACATATTGAGAGTAAAGTTTTGATAGATATTTTTTATTTTAAAAAATAAAATTTAATGATTATTGTAATTTTTTTACTTTGATAATTTTAAAAACAACCTAGTAAAACACATCTAAACTCTATTTCAAATAATTTTTGTATTTTACTATTTTGATTACGAATACAGAAGTTACTATCATATATTGAGAATAAAATTTTAATAGATACTTTTGTATTAAAAAAAATAACAACTATTTGTTAAATCGAATTTTTATATATTATACCATATTCTAAAAGTAGGAATTTTATTAAACACATTTCTTATAGAAATAATGAGTTTTGTAGATTAGGAGATTTAACTCACAACCTGCACTTCTTTATTTTTTATAAGAATTGAGGTGGTGGCCATCATGAATAACAAACAAATTTTAAAGCAGGTTCATCATTATATATTTCAAATTTAGCAATAAAATTAAGAATGTAATTTTAGTTAAAAAAATTGTGTACGTTTCAATTGAAATTTTTATGATAATATGCGTGTGAGTGTAACATCTCATAACTATAATCACCTAATAAATAACTCTACTCCACTATATAAAGTTTAATATTTATAAATTTAATATATACAAATACAAATATAATGTTTCAAACTCCAAATTATTCTCTAAATATTTCTCAATGCCACTTTACATTTCTCACACTATATAGTATATGCCATTATTCTACAAACCATAATATTACATTAAATTACAAATCCACCTCGAGTCTTTCCTTATATGCTCTTCAAGCTGATCCACTTATACCACTTTGGTCCAAGCTATCTACAAATCTCCACCTACGTGTAGAAAAACAACTACACGCTAAGCAATTTGCTTAGTGGTGTCCATAAAAGAAATACAACTTTGAACATTTTTAACATTTTAAAATAGAAACAAAGTATATTCATAAGTCAAAATAAATTAAACAACTTTATAAAACCAAATCACAAAACTTATATAGTAATCCTTTCAAAGTACAATCAAATTTATATCCAATTTTTCCAAACACATTAACCATATATTGCCCAAAGTAAACAAGTCCTGAATAACGGTAAAATGGATACGGGAGCGGACAAGCCCCGAAGCCAAGCCCCGAAGCCGAAGCTTCAATATCAATATATATATATATATATATATATATATATATAGGCCAAAGTCCGAAGCCAAAATTTTAATTATTTGTACAGTACTGTACCCCCCTTTATTGGCGCCAATCTACCCTGACCCGTATTCTACTCGTTTAATAAGGGCAATAAATCAGAGTAACATATTAAAAATTCCAGTATAAACCATCAATCATAATTCAACATAACTTCAGAAATTAGGAAATTCAAATCCTAAATTTTTAAGCATAAAACTTCAATTAAAACTCAATAAAATCAATATTCATACTTTCCAGAAATTTCCAGATTCTGTGATATGACTTCTCTTGCATTTTTCACTATCAAAACATCACCCAATCGAAGAACTTTCTTCTAAATATAATTAGCCACATGTCTCCGCTTTCCAAAACCACCAAAATCACGGAAATCCATATTGTATAACCAAAGTTATGATCAAAATACTAAACAGTGTACAAAGCTGAGATTTTTCGATAACAGATTTCTTGACTCAACTTCAAACAAAAATTTCACAATGAAAACGAACGAAATTCAACAAGGTTTTTTCTGAACATATATTCCTTACTTTCTGTAGATATCAATAGAATCAATAATCATTCAAATCAGATTTATATAACAAGAGAAAATATTAAAACAAAATAGGGATATAAATCTGAAAATTTTTCCGAAAAAACCGAGAAATCGAAATTTGAGACACAAACCTTTTTCTAAGCTCTTTTTTGCTCTCTTCTACCTCTTTTACCTTTGATTTGCTTGCATTAGCTTCCTCTATAACAGCCATATATAATTCTATCAAGATATTGTATAAATAAATTTCCTAATACCATAAATATGCTTAATCTACCATGAATTCTACTAATTAAGCTTTAATTTCACCAAAAATCACTCACCTCAAATTCGGGTTACTATTTATCTGAATTTTAAAATCTAAAATCCTCTTCTTCTAACCTTCATTCACTGAAATTGATGATAATAGAGTGCTTAAGGATCAATTTCTAATAAAAATTTGAAGTTGAATCGAAGAAATCGAAAGTTTTTAGATTATGGAAATTTTTGATAAAGGATGAGGGAAATATGTGCAGGAGAAGAAGATGATGGAGAAGAAGAGAGGATGGATATATGTTTTTTTTTTAATTTTTCAATAATGCCCTTAACAAATAATTAAATGTTCAATTCATCTCTCTAACTTAAGTAACTCTTATTTCCTCATGTCTTATATTCAATAATAATAATAATAATTACTAAATAATTTTTATAATATTTTAATACCATAATAAGTTATTATAAGTAAATTTTGAATTTTCAGGTCGTTACAGTGAGTGTGTGTATATATATCAGAATTTAACAATTTTCATTGTTGTTAGAAGTGAAATATGGATTTTGTATTTTCTTAACACACTTTCATTGAATATGGGTCCATGTCTCATTTTTACTTAGGATCCCGAAAATCTCCGAGACGACCTTATTTGAATATACACACCAACAATTTCTTTATATTTACTCGAATATTAGGTTTTTTACAACTAAACTTTTTTTGCTACAATTTTTTTATCACCAAATCTAACAGGGGTTTTGTATGATAAAAATTACAAGTATTATTCATAAATTTATATACCTGGACCGATAAGTAGGTAAAGAAAGTATATATTCATATATATTCATAAAAAAAACTTTTTTATAAATTAAGTTTTATTTCCTTATACTGTATTTAGGATTCTTATTAATATGTATCATTGATATAAATCCATTGCCTTGAAAATTTCATCACATATCCTCAAAAGGAGGAAAAAAAAGATCATTCTCTATCCAAATAATAATTCACATCATTTTCTATGGTTAGGTACATTTTGAAGGGGACTAAAATATTTATATTTTGATAAGTTCAAATTATGGGCCATTGTTTTTCTTATGGGCTCAAATATTCTTTTTTACATAGTTTTTGAATATTTATTGTGCAATTTGAAATTTATTCTTTCTATGTAGAAACATCTTAATGCACACACCACGTAAATGACAAAAGAAATCAAATATTAAGCGTTTCACGTATTATTTTTTAAGTTATTATTAAAATAAGTTATTTTTATAAATTTTTAATAAAATTATATATTTTATTGTTAAATAATATATTTTAATCCTTCATACTAGTTAATTAAGAATTGTCTGATTTATCTTTTTTTCAAAATCAAATCTGCTGCTTTAAGAAAAGCTTGAAAATGGAGTGCCATAGGGCCAGTTTAAGATTATTTTCTAAAGCTGCTTATTTTAAAAACTCAATTTTCAAGCTTTTCCTATAAATAATAAATTTAATTTTGAAAAAATAAATAAGGCAATTTATGTTTTTTTAAGCTAAATATGTACTTCTATTAAAAATTTGTAAGAACAATTTATTAAGAAAATAACTTGAAAAAGCAATAATAAACTGTCCGTCATCGTATTAATTATTTTGTAACTTTTTTTATCATCAAATTCAAAATTTACTTAAGTGCCTAACACTTGGATGTGTTATATAGTTTTGGACTTATTCAAAACAAATTAACTAATATATTAAGGTGAAAAAAATATTTGGCAACTTTTATTATGTGGTTACTATTTGGACACAACTTGAATAAACTTGTTTATATAAAAGAAGAACCAAATCTAGAATTACATATAAAATTACGAAGTTTATCCAAAGCTTCAAAATAGTACTAATTAAGTACAAAAATCTTAGTATAAACAAAAGCAATAGACAGTACTAATCAAGCACATATTCGATATTATAAATTAATAACAACAAACAATATAAGAAACAAAAATAGGAAAGATCTACACAGATTCTTCAATTATTATGATACGGAAAACAGCACACACTATTATAGTAAGCTTTTATGATTAAATCTGAAAATATGATTTTAATTTGTAATTTCCGAATAAATATTTATTTAATAGTACAGCCCAGTATAAAAAGCACGTGCAGCATTCAAAAAATACCATCTTCTTCCTCTGCTCCAAAAAAATGAAGAAATTAAGGATTAAAACACAAATTTTATTAATACTCTGTTTTGCAAGTTTAATTGTGTATCTTTCAGTACAAAAACCAGAGAGATTTGCCGGGCTGGAATTCGAAGTTCGGGTAATCAATGGCTTCACGAACAACTCATCTCTGCCATTAGTGATTTGGTGCAGCGCCGATGGGGCGGAGCTGGGGGGCCGGGCCCTTCAAGAAGGCGAAGATTTCGGCTGGAATATTCAGATGAGTATTTGGGGGATTGCTGATTATTTGTGTACGATGAAATGGGAAGAAAAGAGAAGGAAATTTGATGCATTCAAGTTTCCCAGGGATGTTTATCGTTGCAGTTTATTCAGGAAATGTTCTTGGTTAGTTAGAGAAGATGGCTTTTATTTTAGTAATGATGAGGTTAATTGGAAAAAAGATTTCCCTTGGTTTTAATTTTTCATTTCTGTTTCGTAAATACCTTGGTTTTTGCCATCCCGATTAGTTTATGCGGGATTGTTGTGGAGTAAATTTTTGGTAATATATTTTATGGGAAGATCTTGTTCGGTTGATATTACTGCTGCTGTCAAAATAAGTTGTTCTCATTAATTTTGAATAGAACTACATATTTTAGTTTTGAACGATATATTTTAATCCTTCATACTAATTAATTAAGAACCGTCTGATTTATTTTTTTAAATAAAATTTATTACTTATAAAAAAAGCTTTAAAACGGAACTTTAAAAAATACTGATGCCCTAAATCATATCAACGAGAATTAAATGATTTCCTTTTGGTCTAATGCATCAGTACGTACCTATATTTGTCTCTAAAAATTCGTCACCTCCCTAAACTTTTAAAGTGATCCCATAACTTCCTTAATTTTTAAAAAGTGCACTATTTTACTCATTGAATGCCACGTATTAATTTCTAATTGGAGAAAAAAAACTAGAAAACTGATATATTTAAAAAGTCAAACTAATTAAAAACTGACACGTAATGTTTAAAGGACAAAATAGTATACTTTTTAAAAATTAAGGGAGCAACAAAATCATTTTAAAAATTTAAGAAAATAATAAATTTTTAAAGATAAATATAAATATATACCGGCCTTTTAATTTTAATAAATACTATTGGTTGATTAACCCGATAATAGTTTGTCGGACTATGATTTAATGATTTTGATATACACTTTTATCAAGTGTATATCATTATAGTTTTTTTCTTAATGATTTTGTTTGATTACATTTTGATGTTAGAAACTTTTAAGGAAATATATAATTATAAGGTTAGGTAGTTTAATTATCTAAAAAAAAATTACACAAAGAAAATTATGCATTTCAATTTCTGACTGATCAAGAAGATTCTAGTTCCAACACCTCTAATTTTCTGTTGTTTTCAATTTATATTTATTCTATTTTAATTTAATATTATTTAATATTATATGTATATAAATTTAAATTAAAATAAATACTTATCAGTTTAGTTTAATATTACTACTTATAAATTAAAAAGTATAAAATTTAAATAGTAAAATAAAATAAATAGAGGATATTAACGGTGTTAGTTTGACTAATAAAATTACCATATATTATAATATTTCTATCAAATAATCACATAAAAAAGTTAAAAATTGTGTCACATAAATTAGTGTCAATATACTGTGAAATGGCTAAATACATCATTTGTCCTCCGAATCTTGCATAAAAAATCAAATATTACTCTAAACTTTTAAAAGTTCCTACCTGCCCCTGTATTTGGTAAAAGTGAATCAGTTTATTCGCTGAACTTGGTAAAATACACCAATTTGCCTTATCATTTTCTCGTGTTAGCTTTCGACTATAGAAAAAAATCAGAAAAATAACATCTTTGAAAAATTAAACCAATCAGAAGCTGACACATAGCATTGAAGGGCAAACTGATGCACTTTTGCCAAGTTTAGGAGGTAAACTAGTTCACTTTTGCCAAGTTCAGAGGGGAAGTTAAAACTTTTAAAAGTTCAGGGTGACATATAACTTTCCGTGCCAAGTTTAAGAGGCAAATAACCTTTTAAATACTCATTTTTTTGGTAAACAGGGAAAATACAAAGAGCTAAGAAATTGGAAAAAAAAACAAAGAGAACTACTGCACTCTATGCAGTAATATGGGAAGAACAAAAAGGGGTACAACACTATCCCTACTATCCAAATCCAGAAGCTCCTTAAGCTCAGGTGGGGGCAATTCCAGACAATGAAGGCCAAAGGGAGATGTGAGGGCTAGTTTTGCCAAAAGGTCCGCACATGAATTGGCCTCCCTGTAGCAGTGCATCACCTGAAAATTATCAAAGCTTCGCATATGCTGGAAAATAAAAAACAACAGGTTAGAAGCTGGGTGTGGTATTCTGTTGGGATTGTTAATCAAAGTCACCAAAGTCTAGTGGATGCAACATGTCCAAGTGTAACACATTAACCCACAAAAAAAGAAGAAAGTTAGAAAGTGGTCCACTGGTCATGCCAGGAAATCCCACTTGTAAAAATGAAGGCTATGCCTATACTTCCTCTGACCAGACAAGCCTGCTTTTTACTTCCAAGTATAGTTCTCCATCGTACTTCTTAATGCTTCTCTCTTATACAAATCCTATTATATAGTAACCACCATGTTGCTTTATTCATCAAGTTCAAATTTATATGGTTGAAATACTAATTTTTGTAAAATTGTGCCGTTACACTTATATTAAATATGAAGAAAAAATTTTACTTCTCTCAACGTGACTTGAATCTATAACTTCTAAGAGTTACTCTCTCCTTCCCCTATTAATTGACGTTTTACTCTAAATTTCATTTCCCTTTTTATTAGACGTTTCTACAATTCCAAGAACTTTATTCCTCCCTTTTCCATTTTTACCCATATTGATATCACCCCGAATCCCAAGCCCATTTGATGAACAGGTTACAGTACCTAACAAAATATGAAGAGTCTCTTCCAATCAGTGTTTAAAGTAGAAAAATGTTGCATGGAGTTTCAATTTTACAAAGGATGGAGAATTTGAAGGATACAACTAAGGTAGAAGAGAGCAAAAGTAATTGTGGAAAGAATTTTATGGACAAGGAGAATGAGCTTCATTTAAGGATGGGGAATTTGAATGATAGAACTGAGTTAGGATATCAGAGCAAATGCAATGGCGAACATAAGCTTATGGACAAGAAGAATGAGTTTCATTCAGTGGTTATGGAATTCGACTTGAATTTTCTAGCTGATCGTCAATTCGACTTGAACAAGTTTCCTATGGATGAGGAAGATGAACAGAAATTAAAAAGATGATTTGGGTAATGTTGAAGATTTTCTTACCCCATTCGTATTAAGAGCTAATCAGATGTAAGCTTTTAAATTGATATCTTTAGTTAAGAAAACTTCTTTATTTTATGAATTCGTAGAATTTTAAGTGATTTGGGCGGATAGATAGTTTTTTGGTTCAATCAGTTTTCTCAATCTTGTAATCCTCAAGGGAATCTATCTGTTAACTTACATATTGCCATATTTGAATGTGGTTAATTGGTTTTGTGGTTCATCAATCAATTTTTTCTAGTCTATATTAAAGTAGCTTATGAGTATGTTGGATCCATGAAAATCAAATTTTCTTAACAGCAAGTAAATCAAGTGTATAATTTTTCATTGAATGCATCGTGTAACGAACCGAAATTTCCAAAATTTTGCTTATAATAAATTACTATGGTATTAAAAATATCATAGAAATTATTTTTATTGTTATTGTTGTTATTGGATAAAAGGCATGAGGAAATAAGAGCTAATTATAGTAAGAAGGATGAATTGGACATTTAATTATTTGTCCAAGGGCAATATTGGAAATTGAAAAAAAAAATCAAACAAACAAATACATTACTTAGAGCCTCTTCTCTTCCCTTATCCATCATTCATCATTTCTCCTTCTCCATTTCCCTTTTTTTTACCACAATTTTCCATTATCCAAAAACTTCCGATTTCTTCGATTCAACTTCGAATTCTTATTAGAAATCGATCCTTAAACCCCCTGTCATCATCAATTTCAGTCAATCAAGACTAGAAGAGGAGTATTTCAGATTTTAAGGTTCGGATGAATAGTAACCCGGGTTTGAGGTGAGTATTTTTGGTGAAATTAAAGCTTAATTAGTAGAATTCATGGTAGATTAAGCATATTTATGGTATTAGGAAGTTTATTTATGTAATATCTTGATAGAATTATATATGGCTGTTGTAGAGGAAGCTATTGCAAATAAATCAAAGGCAAAAGAGGTTGAAGAGAGCTAGAAAGAGCATAGAAAAAGGTTTGTGTCCCGAATTTCGATTTCTCGGTTTTTCGGGAAAATTTTCCAAATTGTATACCTGTTTTGTTTTAATGTTTTCTCTCATTATATAAATCCGATTTGAACGATTCTTAATTCTATTGATATCTACAGAAAGTTAGGAATATATGTTCAGAAGGAACCTTGTTGAATTTCGTTCTTTTTCAATGTGAAATTTTCATTTGAAATTGAGTCATGAAATCTGTTTTTCGGAAAATCTCAGCTTTGTTCATGGTTTAGTATTTTGATCATAACTTTGGTTATAAAATTTGGATTTCTGTGATTCTAGTGGTTTTGGAAAGCTGAGACATGTGGCTAATTATGTTTAGAAGAAAGTTCTTCGATTGGATGATGTTTTGATAGTGAAAAATGCAGGGGAAGTCAGGTTACGAAACCTGGAAAAATTCTGGAAAGTATGAATATTGATTTTATTGAGTTTTAATTGAAATTTGATGCTTAAAAATTTGGGATTTGGATTTCTTAATTACTGAAGTTATGTTGAATTATGATTGACGGTTTATACTGGAATTTTTAAGATGTTACTTTGATTTATTGCCCTTATTAAATGAGTAGAATACGGGTCAGGGTAGATTGGCGCTAATAAAGGGGGGTACAGTACTGTACAAACAATTGAAGCTTTGGCTTCGGGCTTTGGCCGATATTATGATATATATATATATATATATATATATATATATATATATATATATATATATATATATATATATATATATATATATATATATTGATATTGAAGCTTCGGCTTCGGGCTTGACCGGTATATTGATTTTTGAAGCTTCGGCTTTGGGCTTGACCGATATAAATTGATTTTGAAGCTTCGGCTTCGGGCTTGTCCGCTCCCGTATCCATTTTACCGTTATTCAGGACTTGTTTACTTTGGGCAATATATGGTTAAAGTGTTTGGAAAAATTGGATATAAATTTGATTGTACTTTGAAAGGATTACTATATAAGTTTTGTGATTTGGTTCTATAAAGTTGGTTAATTTATTTTTAACTTATAAATATACTTTGTTTCTATTTTAAAAATATTCAAAGTTGTTATATTTTTTATGGACACCACTAAGCAAATTGCTTAGCGTGTAGTTGATTTTCTACACGTAGGTGGAGAACTTATTGATAGCTTGGACCAAAGTGGTACAGGTGGATCAGCTTAAAGAGCAATTAAGGAAAGATTCGAGATGGATTTATATTTTAATGTAATATTATGGTTTGTAGAATAATGGTATGTACTAGAGAGTGAGAAATGTAAAGTGACATTGAGAAATATTTGGAGAATAATTAGCATTTGGAGAATAATTTGGAGTTTTAAAACTTTATATTGGTATTTGTACGTATTAAATCTATAAGTATTGAACTCTATATAGTGGAGTAGAGTTGTTTATTGGGTGTTTATAGTTACCGTGACACCCCTATAGGGGGGGCGTTACATTTGTTGGTATCAGAGCTGAGGTTTAGGCGATTCTAGGACTAGTATGTACATGCCATTTAGAATATAAATATGATGTGTTAGTTGTTGATCCACTTTGATCCGATTTTCAGGAATAAGAATGGCTAGTAGTAGTCACAACCAGAGTGAGGAAGAGGATGCTGAGAGTACGGTCCGTATTAGACAAGGGGATGAACAAAGACATGAACCACCACCAGTTCATGGCTTTCCTGAACAACCTACTCCAGCACAAGTTGCTTTACTTCAGCATATGACTACTGAAGTAATCACACAAGTACTAGAAAACATACAAATCCCTCACGTTCCTGTTGTACCTCACATCGAAAGAAGAGAGGAGAGAACTCTTGAAAGAATCAAGAAGCTTCCGGCTGATGATTTCAAAGGGGACACAGTGAATCCTGCAATTGCAGAAGATTGGCTTGATCATACTAAATGGTGTATCACTAGGCTTCATTTTACAGATGAAGAGAGATTAGACTGTGTGCAAGGTCTACTCAAAGAACAAGCTAGGAGGTGGTGGGATAATATTGTGAGAGAAAGGCGACCCGGAGAAATCACCTGGGGTCTTTTCTTGAAACAATTTGATAAGAAGTACGTTAGTGAACGATTTAAGGATGAGCAGAGGAAATTGTTCCTGTCTTTGAGACAGGGATGAATGACTGTATCAGAATATGAAGTTCAATTCCTCAAACTCGAGAGGTATGCTCGTGATATTGTTGACAGTGAAGTAAGGCGATGTAAGAGATTCGAGGATGGGCTGAATGATGAAATTAGAGTGCATTTACTTGCACAAAGGATTAGGGTGTTCAATGACTTAGTTGATGCTGCTATGGGCATTGAGAAGATTAATTCAGAAAGACAACAAAGAATGGCTAAAAGGTCTGGATTTCAAAAGGGATCACAGGGTCCAGCTAGTTCAGAATCTCCAAGTAAGAAACAGAAGGGAACATCAGAACAAACACAATCTCATTTTAGAGGGTTTTCACCGAGACAAACCATAAGTACGGGGTCAGCGGCTAGTGTACCTTCAGGTCGAGGCAGAGGAAATATTCCACAATGTTCTAATTGTGGAAGGATGCATACAGGGGAATGTTGGGGAAAAGGTAGAGTCTGCTTTAAATGTGGCTCGAGGGAACATTTGATTGCAAATTATCCTCAAAAACAGATAAGTACATCTGCACCTGCAGTAGTTCCTACTCCTATAATGCAAGGTGGAAGAGGAAGGGGAAGAGGAAATGCTAGTGGTTCAAGTGGGCATGATGTGGCTCAACAAGCACCGTAGAGTGGTAGACCGGGAGGAATGGCGCGAAGTTATGCAATCCGAGGGCCTGAGACTAGAGAATCTACCGAAGTTATTGTCGGTAAATTTTAATTCTTTAATCATGATGTTTATGCTTTGATAGATCCTGGTTCATCTCATTCATATATATGTACTGCATTAGCACAAGAGAAAGGATTGCATGTAGAAGAATTAGGAGAAAATATTGAAGTGACTAATCCTTTAGGACACAGTGTGATAGTAAACAAAGTGTACATGAATTGCCCTATTATGACTCAACATCAACTTTTCAATGCAAATTTAATTGAGTTACCTTTCCGAGATTACGATGTTATCTTGGGAATGGATTGGTTATCGGAACATCGAGCTATGGTGGATTGCAAAAACAAAAGAATGTCACTTCAAGTTTCTGATGGAGAAGAAATAGTTATCGTGGGGGAAAGATCAGATTATCTCTGTAACATAATTTCTTTTATGAAGACTAAAAGGTTGGTTAGGAAGGGATGTCAGGCCTACCTAATCTTCGCTCTAGAATTGAAGGAGGGTGAGTTGGAATTACAGAATATTCCTATGGTATGTGATTTTCCTGATGTATTTCCAAAAGAACTACCGGGGTTGCCATCAAAAAGAGAGGTAGAATTCACAATTGATGTATTGCCGGGTACCGCACCAGTATCCAAAGCACCATACAGAATGGCGCCTGCTGAACTAAAAGAGTTGAAGATTCAGTTGCAAGAATTGTTAGACAAAGGATTCATACGCCCGAGTATATCCCCATGGGGTGCACCAGTGTTGTTTGTTAAGAAGAAAGATGGATCGCTCCGATTGTGTATTGATTACCGAGAGTTGAATAAATTGACAGTGAAAAACAAGTATCCATTACCGAGGATTAAAGACTTATTTGATCAACTCAAGGGTGCCAAATACTTCTCCAAGATTGATTTGAGATCGGGCCACTATCAGATGAGAGTGAAAGATGATGATATTGTAAAGACGGCTTTCCGAACCAGATATGGGCACTATGAATTTTTGGTGATGCCATTTGGTCTAACTAATGCACCAGCAGCATTTATGGACCTTATGAATCGTGTCTTTTACTTATATTTAGACAGGTTTGTAGTGGTTTTCATTGATGATATTTTGGTGTATTCTAAGTCACGGGAAGAGCATGATCAACATTTGCGGATAGTCTTCCAAACTTTGAGGGAAAATAAATTGTATGCCAAACTTAGCAAATGTGAGTTTTGGCTTGAAGAAGTTTCTTTCTTAGGCCATGTTGTTTCTGCAGACGGAATTAAAGTGGATCCTAAGAAGATAGAAGCAGTTGTTGAATGGAAACCACCAAAGAACCCTACGGAAGTCAGAAGTTTCCTTGGCTTAGCAGGATATTATAGAAGATTTGTGAAGGGATTTTCAGTCATTGCTGCCCCACTGACGAAACTACTTCAAAAGAATGCAAAATTTGAGTGGAGTCACAAGTGTCAAGAAAGTTTTGAGAAATTAAAGGCGATGTTAACAAAGGCACCCATCCTTACCCAACCAGAACCTGGAAAAGAATTTGTAATCTATAGTGATGCTTCACATAGTGGTCTTGGGTGTGTTTTGATGCAAGAAGGAAAAGTGATTGCCTATGCTTCCAGGCAATTGAAGAATCATGAAAGGAATTATCCTACTCATGATTTGGAATTGGCTGCAATAGTCTTTGCCTTGAAAATTTGGCGACATTATCTTTATGGAGAAAAATGTTATATTTATACAGATCACAAAAGTTTGAAATATTTGCCAACATAGAAAGAGTTGAATTTAAGGCAAAGAAGGTGGATGGAATTCATTAAAGATTACGATTGTCTTATTGATTACCATCCAGGAAAGGCTAATGTAGTGGCAGATGCTCTCAGTAGAAAGACAATGAGGGCACTAAGGGCTATGAATACGGGGTTAGCTCTTACCAGTAGTGGAGCCTTAATTGCAGAATTGAAGATTCAACTTGTACTACTACAACAGGTTAAGCAAGCACAAAATGAAGATGATGACTTAAAGATTATTCGAGCACGGACACAAGTGGGTATCGTAGACGACTATATGGTTCGAGAAGATGGGTGTCTATATTTTAAAGATAGACTATGTGTGCTAAACAATGAAGAATTAAAGAAGAATATCTTACAAGAGGGGCATAGTAGTCCTTATGCGATGCATCCTGGAGCAAACAAGATGTACCAAAATTTGAAGAGCCATTATTGGTGGAATGGGATGAAGAAAGACATTACTAACTATGTTGCTCAATGTCTAACTTGTCAACAGGTGAAAGCAGAACATCAAGTTCCTTCTGGATTGTTGCAACCTATAACAATTCCAGAATGGAAATGGGAAAGAATCACAATGGACTTCGTGACGTCTTTACCACTTACACAGAAGAAACATGATGCAATGTGGGTTGTTGTAGATAGATTGACAAAGTCTGCCCACTTTCTTCCAGTTAGGATGGATTATTCACTTGATAGGTTGGCTCAGTTATATATAGATGAGATAGTAAGGCTACACGGAGTGCCTATTTCAATCATTTCTGACCGAGATCCAAGATTTACTTCGAGATTTTGGAAGAAGTTGCAAGAGGCCTTAGGTAGCAAACTTCATTTCAGTACTTCATTTCATCCTCAAACAGATGGTCAATCTGAAAGAGTAATTCAGGTGTTGGAAGACATGATGAGAAGTTGTATCATTGAATTTGAAGGAAGTTGGGATAAGTATTTGTCCCTCATGGAGTTTGCCTATAATAACAGCTATCAGTCAAGCATACAAATGGCGCCATATGAAGCATTGTACGGAAGGAAATGTCGAACTCCATTATATTGGACCGAACTTAGTGAAAACAAGATTGTGGGTGTGGATTTGATTCTGGAGACAAAAGAGAAGGTAAAACTTGTTCAAGAAAGATTGAAGGCTACATCGGATAGACAAAAATCTTATGTTGATCTAAAAAGAAAAGACATTACTTATGAAGTGGGAGATAAAGTGTTTCTCAAAGTATCTCCTTGGAAGAAAGTCCTGCGATTTGGCAAGAAAGGCAAGCTCAGTCCGAGATTCATTGGCCCATATGAGGTTATAGAGAAGGTTGGACCGGTAGCTTATCGGTTGGCACTACCCCCAACACTCGACAAAATTCATAATGTGTTCCATGTGTCAATGTTAAGGAGATACAGATCCATCACATATCTTATCTCCTGATGTCGTAGAAATCGAACCCGACCTAACTTATGAAGAGGAACCGGTACAAATCTTAGCGAGAGAGGTTAAACAATTGAGAAACAAGTCTATACCTTTGGTAAAAGTACTTTGGAGGAATCATAAGGTTGAAGAAGCAACTTGGGAACCGGAGGATACAATGAAAACTCAATATCCGCAATTGTTTTCAGGAAATTTTCGGGACGAAAATTCATAAGCGGGGGAGAATTGTAACGAACCGAAATTTCCAAAATTTTGCTTATAATAAATTACTATAGTATTAAAAATATCATAGAAATTATTTTTATTGTTATTGTTGTTATTGGATATAAGGCATGAGGAAATAAGAGCTAATTATAGTAAGAAGGATGAATTGGACATTTAATTATTTGTCCAAGGGCAATATTGGAAATTGAAAAAAAAAATCAAACAAACAAATACATTACTTAGAGCCTCTTCTCTTCCCTTATCCATCATTCATCATTCATCATTCATCATTCATCATTTCTCCTTCTCCATTTCCCTTTTTTTTACCAAAATTTTTCATTATCCAAAAACTTCCGATTTCTTCGATTCAACTTCGAATTCTTATTAGAAATCGATCCTTAAACCCCCTATCATCATCAATTTCAGTCAATCAAGACTAGAAGAGGAGTATTTCAGATTTTAAGGTTCAGATGAATAGTAACCCGAGTTTGAGGTGAGTGATTTTTGGTGAAATTAAAGCTTAATTAGTAGAATTCATGGTAGATTAAGCATATTTATGGTATTAGGAAGTTTATTTATGCAATATCTTGATAGAATTATATATGGCTGTTGTAGAGGAAGCTATTGCAAATAAATCAAAGGCAAAAGAGGTTGAAGAGAGCTAGAAAGAGCATAGAAAAAGGTTTGTGTCCCGAATTTCGATTTCTCGGTTTTTCGGGAAAATTTTCCAAATTGTATACCTGTTTTGTTTTAATGTTTTCTATCATTATATAAATCCGATTTGAACGATTCTTGATTCTATTGATATCTACAGAAAGTAAGGAATATATGTTCAGAAGGAACCTTGTTGAATTTCGTTCGTTTTCAATGTGAAATTTTCATTTGAAGTTGAGTCATGAAATCTGTTTTTCAGAAAATCTCAGCTTTAAACATGGTTTAGTATTTTGATCATAACTTTGGTTATAAAATTTGGATTTCTGTGATTCTGGTGGTTTTGGAAAGCTGAGACATGTGGATAATTATGTTTAGAAGAAAGTTCTTCGATTGGATGATGTTTTGATAGTGAAAAATGCAGAGGAAGTCAGGTTACGAAACCTGGAAAAATTCTGGAAAGTATGAATATTGATTTTATTGAGTTTTAATTGAAATTTGATGCTTAAAAATTTGGGATTTGGATTTCTTAATTACTGAAGTTATGTTGAATTATGATTGATGGTTTATACTGGAATTTTTAAGATGTTACTTTGATTTATTGCCCTTATTAAATGAGTAGAATACGGGTCAGGGTAGATTGGCGCCAATAAAGGGGGGTACAGTACTGTACAAACAATTGAAGCTTTGGCTTCGGGCTTTGGCCGATATTATGATATATATATATATATATATATATTGATATTGAAGCTTCGGCTTCGGGCTTGACCGGTATATTGATTTTTGAAACTTCGGCTTTGGGCTTGACCGATATATATTGATTTTGAAGCTTCGGCTTCGGGCTTGACCGATATATTGATTTTGAAGCTTCAGCTTCGGGCTTGTCCGCTCCCGTATCCATTTTACCGTTATTCAGGACTTGTTTACTTTGGGCAATATATGGTTAAAGTGTTTGGAAAAATTGGATATAAATTTGATTCTACTTTGAAAGGATTACTATATAAGTTTTGTGATTTGGTTCTATAAAGTTGGTTAATTTGTTTTTAACTTATAAATATACTTTGTTTCTATTTTAAAAATATTCAAAGTTGTTATATTTTTTATGGACACCACTAAGCAAATTGCTTAGCGTGTAGTTGATTTTCTACGCGTAGGTGGAGAACTTGTAGATAGCTTGGACCAAAGTGGTACAGGTGGATCAGCTTAAAGAGCAATTAAGGAAATATTCGAGGTGGATTTATATTTTAATGTAATATTATGGTTTGTAGAATAATGGTATGTACTAGAGAGTGAGAAATGTAAAGTGATATTAAGAAATATTTGGAGAATAATTAGCATTTGGAGAATAATTTGGAGTTTTAAAACTTTATATTGGTATTTGTACGTATTAAATCTATAAGTATTGAACTCTATATAGTGGAGTAGAGTTGTTTATTGGGTGTTTATAGTTACCGTGACGCTCCCTATAGGGGGCGTTACACATCAAAACAAGAAAATGATAAGAAGAATAATCCAACTTTTCTGTTTTGTTAATTCCATTCACCATCAGTACAGAATGTTGGTTGTAATTGTTTGTTGATTTAAATGTGTCATACCCAACTTCATAGATAGATCAGTACTTCTGGCATCTTAATTGGAATTGGAGAAATTGTTTTTCTAAATATGATGATGATACGGTTTGGATCTAAAATGGATTGTGAACAGTTTGGGTAATCGCAATTTCAACATATTGAGATTTGAATAAAGATATTAACACAAAATACATTATTATAGGATGGAGTTTTTTGCAAGCCACAATAAAGTGAAGTCTGCAGGTTCAGTATATATGAATTCAATATACTCACAATGCATCACCTGAGACGTTTGAATACTGTTTGTGGGAGGCCAATTTATGCAATTTTTAAGTAGACACAAATTATAGCAGACACAATAACCATATTTTTGTGCTGTGGATTAGTTCTAAAATAAAACATACATAAACAACACAACAAACTTTTCTAATGAAACTAATCTAACTTAAAAGCTGTAAAACATCTTGCAATAAAGTAGCATCACATTCCAATTGAATTGGAAGCTTCCCTTCCCTCTCCAGCTTTGCTTTGTTTATATGTTGCATTTTGTAATCATGCCCACCTCTTTTTTTTCATGATTTCAATCATGCATTGTTGTAAAGTCAGAAAAATATGGTTAGACTAGACTATGGGAAACTCTTCATACGACTTCAAAACAGCATTCACAAGCTCGTCAACTGTTTTACAAGGCTCCTTATATTGCACTGCCTGAATGGCATTAAAAAAGCCAAGATCCAAAACATTCAAATCTGGAGAATTGGGAGGTTGACACACTAGTCGGATATCAAAGCCATCTTTTTTGGCTGCTTCACAAAATTCATAGTCATGAGGATCAACGTGAGTCCTAGCATTGTCTTGCTGAATAAAGATTGGTTGCATTCGATCCTCCATTGGCCATTTGTCTTTTATGGCAGGTATAACTTTTTCAATCAAGTAGAATCGTATATCTTCTCTCTTCACAGAATTTATCGGTTTAGTTTCCATTGTACCCGCAACTCTATTAGCACTACTCCTTTTTGCCCGTTCTCGTTTCACAAATGGAAATATACCAATTTTTCCTGAAAATATTTCATTTCCATGTTCATCGAATCTCGGACGAGCTATAGCGGCAAAAAACATAACCTTTCCGATAAATTTTTTGCTCTTGCATGTGGGTAAAGGGTCTTCTTCCTTGGGTAATAAGTAGTAAGTCTCTTTCTTTTTGGTCATGTAGAACCACTTCTCGTCAATGTGAACCACATTGTACATGCTTTTGAAAACTGGACCACTCGATAAGCTATTTTCTTCAAGCATGTATAGACAAAATTGTAGTCGCGATCTTTTGTGTTCTTCTTTTAGAAAAGGTTTTATTGCATTTGAATGGCGTCTTATGACTCCTTTATTCAATCGTCTAGCTACCACACTTTTGCTCATATTTAACGAACAAGCTATAGAGGCAATAGTAGTTCGTTGATGCAAAGGAAGTGCACGAAACTGATCACGGTCAAACGGTGCCTCTTTGCGACCACAATTTTTTCTTCTATTTGTTACATCACCATTTGGAGACTCTTTAGCCCGTTCCCATATTCGTTGAACAGTACGTATACCAATCGAAAAATTTAATGCAACCTCCCTTGACGTTTTTTGCTTTAGCTTTCCATCATTACTCTTTTGAAGCAACATCTGATATACAGCTATTCGTTCTTCATCACCCAAACATTTTTTGCGTCTATTGATTTCATTCCCTGTTTGCAGAATGTGTAAAAAATTAAACAAATGTAAAGAAACTAATTATATGAGCTCATACAGCTAACTAAAGTATGACAGTAAGTAAATGTAGAAAAAACATTTCTGAAATATAACTCCATGAATCTGTCTTGTGAATTTGTCATGATCAGTATTTTAAGCAGTAAGAGAATAAAAATATGAAAAATTTAGCACAACCATGATTTGTTGAGTGCACATACAAATTAGGTAATGACTACTCAATTAAATAAAGCGTGCAACATATTTCAAGCTACTTCGGTTTAGGAGTATATACAAATTACAGTGACCACAATCCATTATGATCGTACACAGAGTTTCATGAAATCAAAATAGTTTTAATTAAGATAGTTTTAATTAAGAAATTCATTTACTTGAAAGTTTAACAGAAAATTGAAAGATATACTGCTACTACGTAAGCTAAAAATGCCATTATAAGCATTGAAAATTGTTTATCAATGAAATAAATAATGAAAAATTACCATTGTCAATTATTGTTACATGTTGCAATCCTTCTTCCCATTGAATATCATTATTCACATTAATATTATGAGGACCACCACCTTCAACATCTGTAATGTAAGTATTGCTTTGTCTATTTGCAAATTGTATATCAGGTTCCATTTTCATTGTGACTGTACCTCTTCCATTTCATTAGTACTCTTTAAATAGTCCAAGAATCTGAGGAATTTGAATATATGAAAATTTTGAAATGAAAAATTGGTGAATTGCTTTTTCGTGAAAATGAAAATTATGGCGCCATCAAAGTGTAGACATTTAGAGTTTTTCTTCTGTTACTTTAGATTGCTTTGAAAATTAGGAATGATTAGGATACATACTGTGTAGATAAAAAAAAGAGTATTTAAGATGAGAGAGAATTCTATAATAATTAAAATTTGAGATACTCCATATAAAGGTTAATATGATCTTTTACCTCTTCAATTAATTACTTTCTTAATCCATGTGCACTTATCTAAAACGTCATTTAAATAGGGAAGGCGGGAGTATAAATTTAGGGAGCGTTTGGTTGGGGGTTTCAGGAAATGGAAAAGGAAATCAAAATATGTGATTCTCTTTGTTATTGTTTGTTTGAACAAGGGAATCAAATTCATTACCCATTTTGGGTAGTGGGAGTATCCCTTTCAAGGTCTTTCCATTCCCCCCCACTCTACTAGGTATTAGCATTCCCTTTCTTTGTTTTTCTCCAATACTATTATCTTATAATTAAATTATTATTATTATTATTTATTATAAATATATAAAATAATAATAATAAATATTATTATAATATTATTGTATATTAATTAACATTAATATTATATAATTAATAATAATAATAATAATAATAAATAATATTATTATTCTTTTTCATCAATGATATTATTATTCTATAATGATATTATTATTCTATACAATATTATTTTTAATTAATATACAATAATATTATAATAATATTTATTATTAGTATTTTATATAATAATAATAATAATAATAATAATTGATATTATTATTCTATATAACCAATAATAATATATAAAAATAATTATCAATTATTTTTTATGTCTTGATAATATTGTTATAATTATAAAATACATATAGTATTATTATTAAATAATAATATTTATTTAATAATAATTATTATTATATAATATTTATTTAATAATTTTATTATTTTTTAAGTAATAATATTATTAAATATTATTAATAATATTATTTATTATTAAAAATCTTCTCAAACAATATTTATTTAACAATATTAAATAATAATAAATATTATTAACATTAATATTATTTATATAATTATTATAAATACAAATAATAATAATAATAATTAATAAATTATATTTTTATTTATTGTAATTAATTAATTAAGATTATATATAATTATTGTTATTATACTATAATTAAATAATTAATTTTCTTTAATCTGAAAAATAATAAATAAAATTAGGAGCAATTTCATTGTCTTTCTAAACCATATCAAATACATAAGCCAATCAAAGGGAATTACATTCATTTCCTTACCTTTCTCTCTCTTAATTCCCTTTCCTGATGCGAACCAAACGCCCCCTTAGTGTCATTCCCTAAGCTAAAACGTTCACGGCATACTATTGAAATACTTAATACTATGAGAATAGGGAAAATAAAAATTATGTGTAACTAAATTTGGACTAGTTGTCACTTATTAAATACCTTTTGATTTATATACTAGCAGAAACAAGCCTCTAATTACGAGCACAAGAGCCTTGTTTAGCTCTAATACCACTAAAGACTAGGAGTTTTGAGCACGAGAGTATGTTATTATAAATAGATATATATGTAAAGTTGAATCCATATAACAAAAAACTAACTGAATGAGAATCCAATTGTACATTTAGACCCATAGTCTTAGGGCCAGTTGACATTGCTTTCCTATACTGTTTTTTTGAAAAGCTTCATTTTTAAGTTTTTTCAAGTTGCTGTCACGAAAAGTTCTAGAAATCAATAACAGATAATTCCTAATTAATTAATATTAAGATTCAAATCTTTTGTCCAATGTCAAAATATGTTATTTTATTAGAAGTTTGTAAGTGGAGCTTTTCGTGACAGTAGCTCTGACAGCAATGCCAAATAAATCCTTAAAGTCAAAGTCTTTTTCAAAACGAAATCTCTGAATCAAATAGATATGCATTGAACTAAATAAAACGGATTTGAAGTATAAAGCGTTTTTGAGAAGCATCGCACATTGTATCACAATGAAGAAAATTCTAGCAAATTTTTCACAAACATAACTATTTGAACTAAAAAGAATTAAACTGGATATAAATTTCGTTATAAAGAGCACTGCCAGGTCGAGAAAGAAAATAAAGACAGCATGCAAATATAATAATATGTAAATGGTTAAATATATTATCTACTAATTTTTCGTGAGTGAATATATTGATTAAAGAATATATATGTCGTCTAATAGGACAAAGTAACACATTAAAAGAGATATCAACAAAAGCTCATAATGTAGCACATGGGAGAGATGAAAATGGTGTATGTTTTGGGTGGAGGATATAATTATTAATTGGACTATTTAATGTATTGACTGGCACCTAGAAAATAAACATTAGTGGGTAAAGTTCCTTATCCAATAAATCAGTTAAATTTTAAGTGCAAATGGCTCACTGTAGAGCATATCTGTAAATCAAGTTGCAACTATATCTGTAATATTATAAGCAGATAATATTTAAAAATTATTTAGATAATTAGGATGGATAGATCCACCTGTATAAATAAACCACTTCTTATATAGAAACCAAGTTTTCAGATGGGAAAAATATTCAGTATAAGCTAAATATATCTTCAGCCGACGTTTATATTTTTCATAAAAATTTTGCTGTTCTCTTTGAATTTTTAAAAGTTTCTCTGAGCATATTAAATTTGGTAGAAGCGTTTTAATTTGCCTTCTAGCTTAATAAAAGTGTATCAGTTTGCTCCATGAATGCTACGTGTCAGGTTCTGATTGATTTGACCTTTCAAATTTATCTTTTATCTTTTCAATCAAAAGCTAACAAGTGACATTCAATAGACAAAATAATATACTTTTAACAAGTTCAATGAATTGAGAGAATTTTCTCAAAATTTAAGAGTACAGTAATTTTTTCATACTAAATTTAAATAGGTAAAAATACATTTAACCTTTTGTATGGATTCTTTTATATATGTACATGGAAATAGTACAAATTGAATCCCTTTAAAATACATAAGAAAACTCATTATTCCGAGGAAGAATACTTTGTGTGTTATGTATATATAATTTCAGGTATAAAATATATTTTGAGCAGCGTGTCCTCGCTGTCTAATGATTTGAAAAATGTAGTGCGCCTTTGCAGGTGGACTGATTAAGATGAACCTGCTCTTATTACTTTTTTAATGTTTGGTCAAGCTCAAGCCATTGCCTTGATGGTTGGTCAACTCTTTCTTTTATTTCTTTTATTATTTTTCCTTTTCTTTTATTTTTTTAAATTTTTTTAATTTTTCTTTAATAATATTCAAACTCAACGAATTCCGTACTCCATTTTATTAAAAAAAGCAAAAGCCTTTAAAATTTTATAAACAAACAATATCTGGTAGAAAAAAAAACTACTAGTTAAAGCAAATGATTAGTCGTCTACCTAAACCAAATAAAAAAAGAATAGATAGATAGTGTCTGTTAAGCATTATAAATTCAATGATATTGCATCTGTCGTGTAAGATGGGGACAAATGAGAAAAACCCTCAACAATATCAGGTCTTTTTCTTTAGTACATGGAAAATGGAAATAAAGTTGATATTTTCCTTTTTTTTCTTAATATTCACAACTATCTTTAAAAAAATTTTATTTAAAATTTAATAATAATTAAACCTTTTCAATCCTTTCAATAAATATATTTAATAAAATTTAAATTTTATTCTTCCTAACTTACCAGGATACTTAATAATAATAAATAGAGAATATTTTGATATATATCTTGGAAGCACTGTGGTACAGCATTGGAATGGCTGTACTGCTCCGAATGTGGGTGGCATTTATCACTCTTCTGCTCTATTCTATCTTGCTTTCGCCATTCTATTCTAACCACAGATATCTCCTTTCAATAATAAATTAATCAATTAGGATATTTTGAATTGAATAAAATTAGACTACATTGATTAAAAGACAAAAACTGTCTTCTTTCCTTCTTGTTTATCCTAACAGAAAGACAATAAAATAAAAAACGTTGAATAGAACTGAAAACAAAAACTCGAACACAAAATTAAAAAAACTATTGATGATCTGCAGAAGAAATTCTACTGAAGAGACTAGAACTCCTCTCAAATTTCTTCTTCCAGCATTGATGCTTTGAACACAGACACCTCCTCACTTCATCTTCTTCTTCAACCCCTTCATTCTTCTTCTTCTTCTTCTTCTTCTTCTTCTTCTTCTTCTTCTTCTCCTTCTTCTTCTTCTTCTCCTTCTTCTCCTTCTTCTCCTTCTTCTCCTTCTTCTCCTTCTCCTTCTCCTTCTTCTTCTCCTTCTCCTTCTCCTTCTTCTTCTTCTTCTCTCTAAACAACTCACTCATCCTCTCCTTAATTCTGCTACACTTTTCCTCGTGCAACCCTCCACAAAACGCACATTTCACTTCCTTCTTAACCCTCTTCACCTTCTCAAAACTAAAAGCCATACCCAACGCATCATTAAGCGAATCGGGTTGTTTTTCAACTACCCATTCTTTAAAATCTTCCATTAATCCCCCCACAAAAATCCCCTTTAGAACACCATCCTTCAGCCCATGATCCGGCCATCTTTTAAAAATCAATTGCATCCTCAAGAAATAAGATCGAATCGGTTCATCGATACTTTGTTTTAACGTCATTAGATCCGACTTTAACTCTTCAATTGCTTCGGTGTTACTATAGGCTTCCAAAAATGATGCCTTTATTTCGTCCCAAGATAGCGACGGGTACGGTTCGATGTTGAGATCGTACCAAATGGCGGCTTCGCTTTCAAGCGTGACGGGGAAAATTCTCGTCATTGATTCGGTAGCAAAAGCGTTGTTGGCTCTGCAGACTTTGATAAAACGGCTTAAATGTGACGCTGCACATTCGTCGGTATTTCCGTGGAATATGGGTAGCGGTGCGACGTTTATGTAGGGAATTATTGACGGGTGATGGGGTGATTGTGGATTTGAAATTGGCGTTTTGCTGTAGTTGGATGATAATTGGGAATTTGAATGGGATATTGAATTAAAATCGTCCTCGTTTGATTGGCAAGGGGATTGAGAATTTTAGTCGCTATTGTAATGATTGTATGATTTGGGTGATTTTTTTTGCCTGCAACTGCGAGGCATCGTCGCTAAAGCAAAGGGTTGATGAAGATCCAGGTTAAGATGGGATCGAATTGATAAGTTAATTGGTGACGGTTGCAGTTGGATTCTTCGCCAATAGTAACCGTTGAGGGGAGAAAAGTCAAGTCAAAATTTCGGATTTGTAAGTTCAAAATCAATATTAACACATTTGGCCCTATTCTTTGCAATTGCATATTGATTATTTGGATCTCACTACTGTATGATGAGAAAATGTGACTATGATTAAAGGACAAAGTTGAAACTGATTATGTCACTAGGATTGACGGAAATAATGCTAGGTGAATAATCGAGTGAAAAGATTTGATCTAATTAATCAAATGGACCTAATTGAATATTACTCGTATATAAGTTAAATGATTTAAATAAAATTATTTGAGGACCTAAAAATAAGAACTTATTTCACAAGGACCATCCCAAAATTTTACTGTTTTATTTATTTATAAATAAGTTATTTTAGAGTAATGAAACTCTTTGGTAAGAGTTCCATGATTATCTCTTCCGGTTTTTCGAACTACATATTCGTTTTGTAAGTCATTTGTTATCAATTTTTCAATTGATATAAAAGTTCTAAAAACTCTATTGTCATCCGATATACTGTGAAATAATTTTCACTTTGGCGTATATTTTAGTTTTACAATTTTGATCACAAAATAATGTACACAATTCATTATGTTCTTATGTCAGTTTCCATCTTTTTTAAATACACTTGTGGCCGGGATTAAGTTTATCAAATGTTGGGATTTTGTAAAATCGTAAAGTTTGACAAATCTCAATAATCTATTAAATTTAAATGGTCTAAATTTAGTGAAGTAGATTTTATAAATAATTAAATGTACAACTAAACAACTAATTTAACTTTTTAAGTAAAGATTGAGTTCGATAAAAAATCGGCTTCATTTATTAAAAAAGAAAAGAAAAAGAACAACAAAAAAGAAAAATTAATAAAGTTAATTGTAACCTAGTGCAATAATAATGAACTAAAGATCACAATTACAATAGAGTATGAACCTAATGATCGAAAGATCCATTGCAGAAGTGAACGACGGAAAGAAGATTCTCGTGGTGCACCATAGTCAATCCTGCCGAGGCTGAGATGATAAGTCCTAAAGGAAGCGATGAATAACATCGCCTAGCAATCACTACTATCTGAAAAGGCACCACCTGTGCAACGCTGCAGGCAACGATGAACTCCAAAGAATAGAAAAACCTGATATCCTTGTTGAAAACTGCCGGCCAAACCGCCGGTGAAAGCAAGCAAAAGGGGTGGAGTGCCTGGACCCTCCAAGGACTTCCGGAACGACGCCGGTATAAGAAATCCGAGAAATAAACTGTCGACCCCCAGTCGAAACGCCGGCTAAACCGAACCCTAGCCACCAATTACCCTCCTGTCGAAAAACTGATATGCGAAAAGCCGGCCAAACGCCGGTGTAAGCCGCCTAATCCCCCAACTATCAAAAGGAGAAGCCATGTCAAAAATGCTGGCAAACGCCAGTGGAGAAAAACTGGGCGGCTAGGATTTAGGAGAACCTAACCATCTAATCACCAGAGCTATTAAAGGAAAAACGCCGGTAGAAGCCATCTGCTCGCCCTCCTATTAAACAGTAGAGAGAGAGCCGTACAGCCTTGACAAAACTGCAGGCTAAATAATGGTGAAAAAAATCTGAACGATTAGAGTTCAGAAAAAAAACCCTAGCCACCTTATGAGAGAGAGCTTTACTATCAACAACTAATTTAACTCTAAACGATTCTAAATCATTAAATTACTATATAGAAATTTTGCAATAACATTGTATGTAATTTATTGGAAAATAATCACATGGCTCTTAATTAGGTGTTTTCTTTCATGTCTCTCATTTATTTTTTAACATGTAATAAATTTGTTAGTGGAATGCGATAAAAAGTAAGATATTAAATTAGAAAAATAATAAAATAATAACAAAACTTGTCACGCATTGAAAAATAAATTAAGAATATGAAAGGGGATACTGAACTGGAGATCTGTGATTTTTTTCCTAATTTTTTATAAAATAATAATAATAAGTTTTTTTTTATGAAATAATGAATTTAATAGCTCAAAAACCATGATGTTTTACAGGGAATGAAAAGCCTGACAAAACCAGGCACATACAACCATATACAAACAAGCTATCGAAAAACAAATTATCCGCGGGAGATTTGATTCTCTTCGTATAAATGTTAGCTCTCCACCTTACTAAAATCTGAATCCGTGTAAAACAAGACTTTACAGTAAAGCAAGTGTGTGAAAATATACATCAATTCATGTTCTGCCATATCATATAAACAACGGCTTCTTTGTATAATAAGTTTATCCAAGACGGTTAATGGTTTTTTTAATACTCTTATTTTTTTTATTTTTTTAAAATAGATATTTTAGTAACTTTTAAAAATATTTTATTATTTGTTATTCTTAAATTTTTAGGCACATTTTGAATTATTTTTTCAATTATACCTTATTTGTCTCATTATCATTAATTGCAATGAAGTGGAAAACTAAACATTAATTAGAGGGCAAACTAATATTTTTCTGCTTTAATTAATTAATTCCTTAAAAAGTGTGAAATGTGTTAAAAGACAAGTAAAAAAAATGGAGGGAGTAATTATTTCCTTATTATATTCCACAAAATTAATTATCATTAATCATTTTCTTATTTAAAACTTTTTATATGTAGTGTTTCATTCTTTTGAATTTATTATGAATTTATTAGAGCATATTAGTAGTTAGTCTATTCTATTAATAATCTTGATATATAGGTGAAAATAGACAATTAACTAAAAAAAGGCTCTATACTAGCTCTTGTATTTTCTCTTTCATATATGATGTGTCACAATAAATGTTGAACATTGTTTATTTAATTTTCACATGTAGATAATCAAATAAATTAATATTTTAATGTTGAACATTAAAACATTTTATTTAGTTTGTAATTATATCTTTTTTTATTATACAATTCACAATGAAATAGACAATTTAGTGGATTTCTATTTCACATGCTACATAATTCTAGAATCTACTATCTACTAAAAATGCTCTTATTCCTCCAATTTATTAATTAAATATTCTTATGTAATTTGACACATAAATTAAGAAATTAAAACAAGTGGGCACATAACTAACAAAATTTGCCTCTTGTATGTTTATTGTTGATTGCAAGTGATTTTGTTTGAAATTGAGATTTGGTTCTTGTATCAACACATATAATACATATAAAATTATAATCAATCCAAATTATCAACATAAAATTATGAATGAACTACGTTCACTTTTTCATAATGTCCTTGAAGAATCTTAAGGCTCAAAGAAAAGTGCAGCAAGACTATTGACCATATCATTATCATTGATTTTTTTTTAAAAAATATTCGCCTCAGAGAACTTACAATAATAACAAAGAAGAAAGACTGAATGGAATGTGGTAACAATAAGGCGAATCCCCCAAGCAAAAAGATAACGGCGCTGGGTGGGAGAAGATGAACTGAATGAAGGCGATGGAAACACAAAGAGAGATACACGAGAAAAAAAAAAAGGAAGGAAATTTAATTGTTTTAATCATTTCAAATAAAAAAGAAACTATAATTAGTGGGTTTAGATAAGAGAAACATAGCAGTTTAAACAAGGTTTACGACTGCATACTGTATCCTCATTGTGGTAATACACGCACACCAAAAATTTCTTTAGTATATACTGGGTTATTAGTTTTTTTACAACTAAACTTATTTGGCCTCAATTTTTTATTACCAAATCTAACGGTGTTTTGTATGATAAAAATTACAAGATATGCTATGATTCACAAAATTGATATACCTGCCAAGTAGGTACAGAATATAAGAAAATAGAAAAATATATATTAATAGATATCCATTATAAACTTTTTTAATGAATATGTTTTATTTCCTTACTGTATTTAGGACTCTTATTAATATGTCGCCTTCAAAATTTCATCATATATCCTCAAAAACAGGAAAAAAAAGATCATTCACTATCCAAAAAATAATTCACATCATTTTCTATGGTTAGCTACACTTTGAAGGGGACTAAAATATTAAATTTTGATAAGTTCAAATTATGGGCCATTGTTTTTCTTATGACTCAAATAATCTTTTTACATAGTTTTTGAATACCTATTTGTGCAATCTGAAACTTATGCACACTAGGGTAAATGACAAAAGAATTTGAATATTAAGCGTTTGAAACATATGTGCTTAATGTATTAATTAATTTATTTTAAACTTTTTTTATCATCAAATTCAAAATTTACTTAGAGTGCCTAACACTTGGATGTGTTACGAAGTTTTGGACTTATTCAAACAAATGAACTAATTTATTAAGGTGGAAAAAAAAATATTTGGACAACTTTTCATTTTTGGTCACTATTTGGACACGACTTTAATAAACTTGTTTATATAAAACAAGAACCAACTCTAGAATTAAATATAAAAAATTATCAAGTTTATCCAAAGCTTCAAAATAGTACTAATTAAGTACAAAAATCATATTACGAACAAAAGCTATAAAGCAAATCACTTAGTTAGGTTTGGAGACAGTACTAATCAAGCATATATTCGATATTATTATAAGTTAATAACAACAAACATCATAAGAAACAAAAATAGGAAAGATCTACACGGATTCTTCAATTATTATGATACGGAAAACAGCACACACTATTATAGTAAGCTTTTATGATTAAATTTCAAAAAAATATTTTTAATTATAATTTCCTCATGAATAAATAAATAAAGGTTAAATATATTATTTATCTCTTAAATTTAGTATAAAAAGCTAAATGTCACTATGAACTTTCAAATATTCTAACTAGCCCCTTGAATTTGGCAGAAGAATATCAGTTTGCCTCTTCGTAGTCATGTGTCAGCTTCTGATTGCAGAAGAAAAATCAGAAAAGAAATAATATTTTTGAAAAGTAAAATCAACCAGAAACTGACATGTGGCATTAGAGAGGCAAACTGGTGCACTTTTGCCATGTTCTGCGAGCTTATTGAAACATTTGAAAGTTCAAATGTTCCAACTAGCCTATTGAACTTGACAGAAGTGTACTTGTTTACCTTCTTATTGTCATGTGTCGGTTTCTAATTGGGGAAGAAAAATTAGAAAAAATACTATTTTTAAAAAGTCAATCAATTAAAAATTGATACATGACATTAAGCGACTAAATTACTGCACTTTTTCATGTTTAAGGGGTTTATTAAAACGTTTAAAAAGTTCAGACAATATTCAACTTTTCATGCCAAATTTAAAAGTATATGGATAGATTTAGTGGTAAATAAAAAAATAGTAGAGGCCAGTATAAAACGCACATGCAGCATTCAAAAAAACCATCATCTTTCTTCCTGTTGCTCTAAAAAAATGAAGAAATTAAGTACTAAAACACAGATTTCATTAATACTTTGTTTTGCAAGTTTAATTATTTTTCTTTCAGTACAAAAACCAGAGAGATTTGCAGGGCTGGAATTTGAAGTTAGGGTTATCAATGGCTTCACGAACAACTCATCTCTGCCGTTAGTGATTTGGTGCACCGCCGATGGGGCGGAGCTGGGCGGCCGGGCCCTTCAAGAAGGCGAGGATTTCAGCTGGAATATTCAGACAAGTATTTGGGGGATTGCTGACTATTTGTGTACGATGAAATGGGAAGAAAAGAGAAGGAAATTTGATGCATTCAAATTTCCCAGGGATATTTATCGTTGCAGTTTGTTCAGGAAATGTTCTTGGTTAGTTAGAGAAGATGGCTTTTATTTTAGTAATGATGAGATTAATTGGAAAAAAGATTTCCCATGGTTCTAATAAATACCTTGGTTTTTTGGCCGTCCCGTAGATGAAAAATTATGTCATGAAAAATTAGTTTGTTAGAGGAGCGACTCGGATCGAATCTGAATGTAGTCGAAGTAAAGTTTCAACAACACAGATGAGCAAAAAAAAAATTAGTCTCCTCTACGAAACAAATAAAATACCCAAAATACTCTAAAGGCATTATTAGATACAAAGTGGATGTAACAACATGTACAAGTGTAACACATTACAAAAAAAAAAAGGAAAGTTCGGAAGCAGTGGTGCCAGGAAATCCCACTTGTAAAAATGTAGGCTATACTCCCCTAATCAGACAGGCCTGCTTTTTAGTTCCATCATAATTCTTAATGCTTCTTTTATGCATATCCTATGATATAATAGCAAACACCACCCTGCTTTATTTATTTTTGTTACAGTATTCTTTTCTGCGCTATTTTAATAATATTGGTGTCAATAATCCTTTGCAAAAGGTGAATTCTTTTTGTTGCCGATCTGGTTCACCGAAGTTTTACTCTTGTTACATTCAAATCTGACCTGGATCGCACACCTGATTATGCTGGGTGAGTCTCTTACCGAGGATTTTCTACATTTACAAGCCAAAGGAGAATTTTATACTAATCAAATAAGCAAATATTATAACTTATAAAACTAGAGATTAAGAAATTGGTGATTTAAACACTTCTTAAGCTATGATGGTAGCGCGCAGCTTCATATGAGCGAACATATAAGATTCTTTCGGTTGGTAAATAAGTGCAGAGTGAAGTACAATAAGTCATGTTCAGCCATTGATATATAAGGTTCAATATAGTTGGTTAACAAGTACAGAGTAGAGTTCAGCAAGTCCTGGCTAACCATTGATTTTCACTCTGCATTTGGTAGACAACCTCAGAGATTCATTTTCGTATAGATAAAGTTGACCTCATGCATACAAAACTAACTTGTATTAGTTCCTTCAATTTTGTTCTCTGTTTTTATTTATATTAAGTGTGATTTCACTGCTTTCCCTCAAGTTTAATTATACTTGTCACTTATCAAATATTTTATTGGCTTGTTTTATTTTGGTCGTATGCTTTAGAGGATAACTCTAAAAGCCTTTAATTCATGATCTTGTTGGTTGTTAGGCCTTGTTCGGCTATAATAGCATTAGAGACTTTTTTTTTTTTTTTTAATCTTTGAGGGTGATAATCTTCACACCGTAAATAAATAATGTACATATAATATGATAGTTTGAAGTTTGAGAACATTTAATGCACAGCCAACACCAAATGTGATTTCATTTGAGGTTGTGCTATTTTTAATTTTTGAAAGTTAAACTGAACTGAAATAAAGTTGTCTGAACTAAATTCAATGAGCTGAATTGAATTTATTTTAATATAAATATATTATAATTATGCATAACTGAACTATAATGGACTGAATTGAATTGAACCGAAATAAATTATAGAATAAGAGAAAGGCACTAGTCCTGCTCATTCAAAGTCCAACAAGTCTAGCATAGATAAAGAGAAAACGAAAACAAAGACAACATGCAAATATAATAATAATATGTAAATGATTAAATATATTATCCTACTAATTTGATGAGTGAAAATATTGATTAAAGAATATATATGTCGCCAAATACGACAAAGTAACACAATAAATAAAGAGATATCAACAAAAGCTCATTATATGGCATATAGAAAACAAAATGGAGTAATTTTTGGGTGGAGGATATAATTATTTATTTGAATTTTCAATGTATTGACTGGCAACTAGAAAAGAAACATCAGTGGGATTAAGTTTCTTATCCAATAAATCAGTTCAATTTCAAGGGCAAATGGCTCACGATAAACCATATCTGTAAATCAAGTGGTAACTATATCTGCAACTATTATAATAATCAGATAATAATTAAAAAGTTATATGGATAATTAGGATGTTTGGATCCCACTTGTATAATATGACATTTTAAAACAATGGGATATTTTAACGTGAAAAAATATCTTGTACTATATGCACCGATGAGTTTCAAAATAGCATAAATTTGAATCTTATTGACCACGAAAACTATAAAAAAAAAAGCTTTTGTATATATTTATAATTTGAGGTGTAGTATGTATTTTCAGCAGCGTTTGGTCGCTGTCAAATGATTTTTAAAATCTAATGGCGCGACTTTGCAGATGGGCTTATCAAGATTAACCTATTCTTATTACTTTTAATGTTTGGTCAAGCTCAAGCCCTTGCCAGGATAATGATTATCTTAATTTATACTTAATTTCTGTTTCCTAATTTTTCTTGATTTGAATTGTTAGAGGTGATGTTCGGATAAAGTTTATTATTGCAGTTTTAATAGTTTTTGTATTATTGCAATTTTATGCATGTAGGGATTCAAGTAATTCTTGAAGCATGTGTAACAAAGGATTTATTGAATTTTTATCGGTAAATCTAGGAAATGGAGTTGTCATTGGAACCTTTGACCCTTAATTTCAAGAATCTATGGTGCCATGTCAATTAAGCTATTCACTCAAAAATTTAAGTTAACAGGTAACGTTCATTATTAGTATTTAAATTATTTTATATGGTAACAATAAAAAAAAAGTATAATTAATTCACCATATTAGTTTAAACTTGAGGGTTCAAATTCATATGCTCGCTTAATCACAAGTACTTTAAGGTACCCCTTCCTATAAATAAATATAATTAATAAGAGTTTATTTTGATATGATGGGCATGCTTTGCTAACTGAATCTCACATTGTAGATTAAGTTTGAATTCTCTTTGCAGCATTTCAATGAGATTCTGTGGGTGCTTTCATGTATTTGTTCACTAGTCCAACTACATATAAAATATCGGGCCTAGCGCATGTCAGGTATTTCAGACTTCCGATAAGACTTCGGAATATGGTTGGGTTCATGTCTTTTCCATCTTCATCTTTTGTCAGTTTCAAGTTGCATTCAACGGGAGTGTTAACAGGGTTGCAGTTTTCCATCTTGAACTTCTTCAAGATTTCCTTAGCAAAGCCACTTTGAGAAATAACAATTCCGTCAGCATTCTGCTTCACTTCAATGCCAAGGTAATATGACATCAACCCAATGTCAGTCATCTGAAATTAACGAGCCATTGTCCTCTTGAAATCGTCAAACATCTGAGGATTATTCCCGGTGAAAATGAGATCATCCACATACAAGCAAACAAGCAGCATGTCTCTATTTTTCACCTTCACATACAAGGCATATTCATGTGGGCATTTGACAGATCCATTTTCTTGAAAATATTTACCAATGTGAGTGTTCCAGGCTCTCGGTGCTTGCTTGAGTTCGTACAAAGTCTTCTTCAATTTCAACACATTTTCTTCTCGACCTTTGACAACGTAACCAGGCGGTTGTTATACATAAATATCCTCCTAAGTATCCATTCAAAAATGCTGATTTGACATTCATTTGATGGATCTTCCATCCATTTTGAGCAGCAACTAAGATTACCATTCTGATACTTTCCATTCTCGCGACTGGTGCAAAAACTTTATCATAGTCAATACCAGGTTTTTGACTATATCCCTCTGCTACTAGTCTCGCCTTATGTCGCACAATATCGCCGCTCGCATCTTTCTTTGCCTTGAACACCCACTTAACACCAATGGGCTTTTGTCTGCTGAAAGTTTGGCTAACTCCCAATTCTTATTCTTCTCAATTGCTTGGATCTCCTCCTCCATGGCTCTTCTCCATCTCTCGTCTTTCATAGCTTCTTCAGCATCAATGGGTTCACTATCAATCAGATGATAGTAAAGAGTTAATTCTTCGCTGAGATCTCTTGTCACATCATAAAGTTCTTCAACACTTCTGAACTTTCTTGGCCTTTCTCTAGAACTTCCACTAGAGCTTTCTCCTTATTCAAGAGATGCACCAGAAATCGGACTATTCATCATCGATGTTGTGGCTTGCTCCTCTGGCTCTTTCTCATTTTCATCCATTGTGAAAGGATAAAAATAGTAGTTTTTCTCCTTGTGATTGCTCCAATCTCATATTGCTTCTTCATCAATAGTCGCACCTCTACTGATGATTGTCTTTCCTGTATCAGGATCAAACATCCCGTAACCTTTAGAAAATTCTGAATATCCCACGAACAAGTATTTTCTACTTTTATCATCAAGTTTTCTCCTTTCTTCGTCAGCTACATGTACATATCCTGCACTCCCAAAAATGCGAAGGTGGGAGATATTGGGCTTTCTCCTACTCCATGCTTCTTTGGGTGTCATGTCAGAAACACTTGCTGTCGGGGACCGATTCAAGATATACACAGAACAATCGACGGCTTCTACCCATAGCTCCTTGGGCAAATTCTTGTTTTTCAATATGCTTCTGACCATGTCCATCACCGTTCTATTCTTTCTTTTCACAACTCCGTTTGCTGAGGTGATCTCGCAACTGACAAGAAATGGCAGATTCCATGGTTCTTGCAAAATCTATTGAATTCATTAGATGTGAATTCTCCCCCTCTGTCTGATCTTAAGGCATTGATTAATAGTTGTTTTCTTTCTCCAAGAGCACTTTAAATTTCTTAAATGCTCCAAAAACTTGTATTTTTCCTTCAAGAAATACACCCACATCTTTCTGCTATAATCATCGATAAATAGCAAGAAATATTTATTGCCTCCCAATGAAACTGGTGTCATCGGTCTGCAAACATCAGTATGAATGAGCTCAAGTGGTCTCTTTGCTCTTGACATAGACTCTTTTGGAAAACTGGTTCTCGATTATTTTCCAATAAGACATCCTTTACAAAGTTAGAGGGGGAGGGGGTTATCAATAGGGGGAAGACTATGTACCATCTTCTTTTGGCTCATCAACTTTAGTCCTCTGAAGTTGAGATGTTCGAACCTCAAATGCCACAACCAATTAGTATCCTTCACACAAGTCTTCAAGCACTTGGCCACATCTGTCTTGATGTTGGGAGTAAACATCTAATTCTTTGACATTAGCACACTTGCCAACATCTCCTTCTTATCATTCTGCAACAACAACTTTCGATTCACCATTTGAACTTGATATTTTTTGTCCAGCAACTGTCCCAAACTCAAAATGTTGCTTTTCATATTTGGAACATAATAAACGCTGCTGATGAATTGGTGATCCCCATTTTTCAAATGAATAAGAATGGTTCATTTGCCTTTGATGGGCACTTTTGTCGAATCCCCAAATACAACATTCCCGCTGAAAGACTGGTCCAGCTCAACAAACAACTTCTTGTCTCCACACATATGATTGCTTACACCATTGTCAAGATACCATATGTTATTATCTGGGTAATGTTCACCTTCACAGGTTAGTAATACCACGTCGGTGGCATCCTCTTCTTGTATGTTATTAGCATTTTCGGCCAGTTATATAGGAGGACTCCTACATTCGGATACATAGTGGCCATAATTTGAGCAATTATAACATTGCACATTGGACTTCTCTCGTCCGTCATTTTGTCCCCAGTTGCCTCTTCCTCTTCCTCGTCCATGTCCATGGCCTCTTCCTCTTGTTTACTGATTATTTCCATCATTATTGTCAGCTCTTGGGAATTGCTGACTTCTGCCACATCCTCTTCCTCTACCATTTCCTCCTCGACCTCTACCGTGTCCTCTTCTAGATTGGCTAGAATCTCGGCTTTCATTTTCTCGCAATAAAGCCTTTGCCTCTAGGACTTGTTCTATAGACTCTTCTTTTTGTCTATTTAATCTCTCCTCACGTGCTTGCAATGATCCAACAACTTTGTCAACTGCCATTGCACTCGTATCTCTTGACTCTTCAATGGCTACTTTGCACTCGTATCTCTTGACTCTTCAATGGCTACTACTATATAATCAAACTTTGGTAGTAACGATCGTAGAATCTTTTCAACGATTCTCCACTCTTCAATTTTTTCACCGTACTGCCACATTTGATTAACGACAGATTTTACTCATGAGGAATAATCAACAATTGCTTCTGTCTCCTTCATTTTCATCATCTCGAACTCACCCCGCAACATCTACAATTGCACCTTCTGTACTTTCTCTTCTCCTTGAAGAGAAGCTCGTAAAATGTCCCAAGCTTACTTGGGGTAGTTGCTTCTGCTACCTTCTCAAACATTACATCATCCAAACCTTGATAGATTAAACTGAGCGCCTTCTGGTCACTCCTATGATTATTATGCAAACTATCTCTTTCCGCCTGAGATAATTGTGTATTTTCTGCTGGGACACAGACTACGTAGCCATTTTCAATAAAGTCCCAAACGTCTTGAGCTCCTAGAATGACCTTCATTTTGATGCACTAATTTTTATAATTGATTTTGGTGAGCTGGGGAAAATTGAAGGGAAAATTATTGGTATTCATTTTATCTTTTTTTGATAGGGTCTCTCAAACACTCAAGAATTGGTAACTTGGCTTTAATACCACTTTGTTAGAAGAAAGTGAGGAAGTTGACTTTACTTTAAGTAATATAAACTAACAAAGTATTATACTACTATAAATAAAGCTTAAAAAAAACTCAACAAATACTTAAACTCTTTATTCTTTTTCTCTTATTTCTTTTTCTGGTGATGAATACAAATGTTGAACCAAACTCTTTATATAGAGTTCTACAAGTGAAAACTTAAAAAAAAATAAATAAATAAAATCTTAATTAAGTTTTACAAACTGAAGGTAAAATATAAATACTGTAGCTTAACTAAACATCTATTCTTGCCACAAAATGTAAAACTTCTATTCTGTAATTATCTTACTTGTCAATTTTATCCGATAATTTTCTTCTCTTTATCACTATTAAAATGGAGTTTAATATTTCAACAATCTAATAAGCCAAACCAAATTAATAAAAGAATAGATATAGTGTATGATATATTATAAATTCAATGATATTGCAGATCTGTCGTGTAAGATGGGGACAAATGTGAGAAACCCACAACACTATTAGGTCTTTTTCTTAATTAGAACATGAGAAAACGAAATATAATAATTTTATATAGTAATTTTGATACATATCTTGGAAGCACTGTTGCACAGCAATGGAATGGTTGTACTGCTCCCAATGTGGGTGGCATGTTCTTATCACTCTTCTGCTCAATTTTATCTTGCTTTCCATTGCATTATGCTGTTCCAATAGTAACCACATATATCACCTTTCCATAATAATATATAAATTCACATTATAAGTAGCTTGGAAATTGGGGTTTAGGAATAGTTCTAGCCAATGTCATCAACACCGTATCGGGCCTTATACCGGTGAGATCAATGGTACGCGGTATAGCTGGTATTTTTGGTGACTTTATCGATTTTTTATTTTTTAACGAATATATATTATTTATGGTTTTTAGTGGCTACTGCAACGCTTTTGCATGTTGCTAGAGGGGTTTTGGAAAGAAATATATATTATTTAGGGTTTTCAGTAGCTAATGCAACTCCTTTCTAGGTCTCTAGCAACGCTTTTGTGTCTTTAGCAACGCTTTTTTGAATCTTTAGCAACACTTTTTATTATTTTCAGAAGGATTTTAAGAAAACCGAATTTGAACCGGTACATCGGCTTACCAATTTTTCCGGTTCAACCTAATTTTCTACGATTTTTTACTAAAATCAATTTTTATCCATACCGTACTATAGCCACAGTCGATTTACGGTAAAATCGATTGAACCAACCAATTTTGATAACATTGGTTCTAGTGTATGAAAGTGGATGAAATTAAAATGAACTAAATAGTAGTTGAAATAGACTAGGCATAGTATTAGTGTCTTAGCGAATTCGTTTTAGCTGAAATGGGTTTAGTCTATGTTTGGGTTTTTTCATAATATTAGAGTACATAATATTCGTTAATGCTATATTGATAACTTATATATTGATAATTTTTGACACCTTTAATCTCCACCCTCCATCTTATTATTATCTAACGGTGGGTATCACTTTAATAAAAATAAAAAAAAAATATTATTTTCCCTTCCTTTTCTAACTCTAAAACTCGCAAGACATTTTTATCTTCTTTCCTAATCAATTATCTTCTTCCTCTCTGCCTATTTTCTAGCTACCCTTACCAATTTAAAATTTATATTTTTTAGCTACCCTTATCAATTTAAAATCCCTATTTTCTAACTACCCTTACCAATTTGAAATCCCTATTTTATAGCTGCATGACAATACTAAAATCCTAGGGTAGGCAAAATGAATCATTTTAGTAACGACATACAGTATAGGCGCATGTCCTTAAAAGATACTGTACACGCATCCCCCTATGTTCATGCGTTCATAGTATCTTTTAGGGGCATGCGCCTATACTGTACACCGTTATCAAAAGGGTGCATTTTGCCCACCCTTGGGTTTTAGTATTATCATGCAGCTAGAAAATATGGATTTTAAATTGGTAAGGGTAGCTAGAAAATAGGGTGAGAGGAAGAAGATAATTGATTAGGAAAGAAGATAAAAATGTCTTGCGAGTTTTAGAGTTAGAAAAGGAAGGGAAAGCAGTATTATTTTTTATTAAAGTGATACCCACCGTTAGATGATATTAAGATGAAGATTGGAGATTAAATATGTCAAAAGTTATCAATATGTAAATTGTCAATATAGTATTACCGTAAAATATTTGGCTAAGTTTAAGCTAATAGATAATGTTTGACTAATTAGTATTTACAACTCATTTTAAGCAATTTGCACTTTTATTTTCAAAGAGTGCCGAAGAATAAATAATATAATTACCTAAAATGATATATATGTTGTGTGTATTTTTTTATTTAAAGATTACCTAGAAAGAGGGAAAAGGAGAGAGGAGGTTTTGCAACGCCCTATCACCGTTAAAAATCCAATCCTAGGCTCGTTTTATTAAAAAAGAAAAAAGAAAAAAATGCAAGAAAGCGAATAAACCATTACGGCAAACAAAAATCTATCAATTATGGAGTAAATTTTGATGGAGGTTTACGCTCCCGTTTAGATAGCTCCTTGCTCTCCTGTTTAGCTTGCTCCCGCTCTTGCTTAGCTCGTTCTTTTGCGGCGACTGAAACCCTTGGTTTCCTTGGAAGTTGGATATTGTACCCCTCCTCAATCTCACACTGATAACTGTCATCGTAGGTAGCAAACGAAAAACTTTGCCTAACGGGTGTCGACTGCTTGGCTTTCATTTTAGCCTCTTCTCGTCCCGCAGAATCCGCCCAAGAGCCCGGGACACCTTTCTTCAGTTGTGAGAAATCTGATTCAAAGCCCTCTTGATCCTCCGAGGCTTGAAATCATCTAAAACTTCTGTAATGTGTCCATCAATCGGCTTTTGAACTTCAGTTTCCTTATCTCCGAGCTCTAAGTTAACTGTTTCCAAAGAATTAGCAGAGATAGAATTTTTCGGCTCCTTATCAAACACCTCTTTAGCCACAGCCTCATTCACCGCCTCAAAAACCACAGCCTCAATGTCAACTTCTTTAGACTTGGAAGCCTTCTGTGCCAAATTAACCTTTTCTTGATTGGTATTCTTGGTCTGATCTGAATGGTTAACCGCATCCTTCATGACCGGACTTTGCGGTCTTTCATTTTTCCTACTTTTCACTAGATTCTGGCACCTTGCTTAAATCAGATGATTTCCCTTGAGGTTGATTACATCGATAGGTTATCGAATAATGTCCAATCGAATGATATATGGGGCAGAAGGCTGGCTGATTTTCGTACTCAATGGTAACCCAAAAAATATTTCTTTCCGTATCAACTGTGACCTGGTCCACAAGGAGTTTCGCCAAATCGACATCAACCAAAATTCTGGCATAATGGTCGAATTCTCCTTCAATGGTATTTCGATCAAATTTGATAAGAATGCCAATCCCTTATGCTACACTAGAGAGAAGCCTTCGATCCTAAAATTCTAAGGGTAGATTGTATAGACGAATCCAAACTTGGTATGTCGTTTGTTTGTGTGTGGTGGGATCAAATGCAACCTTCCAAATCGAGAATCTCATAATACCCGGTTTTATTTAAATTTCCAACATTCCAAATCTTAGCGCTGCATCCGACGATGGCATAACAATATGAAAAAAGCCCTTACCCAAAGATATGAGCTTCCAATCTATCTTTCGGTTCTAAATTGAGTTCATTTTCATCTTCAGATCGGCGTGAGTCCACGGTTTATCCCCCTTGATTAGGGTTAGTAGTCCTATCACCGAGTTCTTACATGAGGAAATTCGTTCCTCATAAAATTTAGCCGAAATTTTGACTACTTTATATCCGTCACCTGCATCTGAGATCATTGTCGATATACCCCCAGTAGCTAGTGATGTATTGATATCACGATTCAAGATTGCCGTATAAGAGATGGCTTTCTTGACTGAGATGGGGTTTTCAGAATCCGCAAGGTTAGATGATTTGGGATTAGCAGATTGAGGTTGAGTGGCTTTCAAGAAGCTCTCACGGCTAAAAATATTAGTTATTGCAAAGTCACAAGGAGGGGACGAAATACCTGTTTGGTGGCCAGCGGCCATGATGGTCGGCGAGGAAGGTCAAAACGGCGGAGGACTCAAAACCCTAGTAAAGACTCCATCGCCAAATAATTCTCCCAAATGTATCAGTCCTATAATGTGCAAGTTCTATGTTGTGTGGTTTAAATCCTAATTAATTAGTATAAATCATTTGCTAGGAGCCTAGGACCTTCTACTACTCTGGGAGCTCAATTTCCTTAAATAAAATTTCCGATTTGAGTATTGTGTATGAAACAAACAATTAACTTCATTGGAAGACTCACCCACCACAGTCAGGTGCGTGACTTGAGTCGGATCCGAACGTAGTCGGAGCTCAGATGGGCAACCAAAACTTCATTGCGTTTATTTCTTCTCGAATAAAAAATGTAATATTTTGAGCTAGAATATTAAATTTTCAAATTTCATTTGAAGATTCACTTTTGAGTGGATCGAGTTATGCTTGAGCCTGTTCAAAAAGGCTAGGAGGATTAGGGCTGTAAATGAGCCGAACTACTCGTGAACTATTCGATGCTTGGGTCGGTTAAAGCTCGTTCGAGCTCGATTCGTTAATAAATGAGCTTGTTTGTGAATAAAATTTCAGGCTCGTTATCGTAAACGAACCAAGCTTGAATAAGGGGATACTGGGCTCAAAAGCTCGTGAGCATGCTCGATAAGAGGCTCGCGAACTAGTTCGCTTACAGGCTCGTGAACAGGCTCGTGAACATATTTGAAAACTTTATACATTATATTTATGAAATAGATAGATTATGAATAAGTATAAAATAGTGTAGGTGAAAATGGATATAAAAATATATAAATAAAAATATAAAAATATAAAATAAACAGTAAAGAAAAAATATGTATAAAAGTGATATATAAAATATCGATAAAAAAAGAGAAAAGATGGATATAAAGCCTAATAAAAGCAATTCGGATCCAATTCAATCCCCACTATATATATTCATCAATCGCTATATGCTCAGTAAAACTCTAATCTCATTTTCGTCTTAAAAAATGCAGCCGCCAATACAACACTCATCCTCTTCCTCTTCTTAGTACAATGAAAATCATTTGTGTGTTTAGATCCTTCATCTCTGATTCTTCATCTTACGGATTCTATTTTTTTCATAAGCTGAGCTCTCGATTAAAACAAAGCTCGAGATAGGCTCGAAGCTTAGCTCGAGCTCGATTTGACCAAGCTTGACCTCAGCTCAGACTCAATTCATGTTCATTAAAATTTAAATGAACAGAGCTTAAACAATTAGTGTTCAAGCTCGATTTATTTTCAGCCCTGGGAGGATCCAAAAGGTAAAAAAAAATCAAATGCACATATTCAAAATTTTGGTACCCGAGTCAATATACATTGCATATATTGAAATTTATTTATTTTTTGTATTTTTATATTTATTTGACAGATGTTCTGCATAGTTAAAAAAAAATTAAATTAAATCACATCCTCATCGGAGTGGTTAGAAACGGTGATTTAAAAACCGCAGCCTATCCCTGCTTAGGAGCGGCTTGTCGCCCGATTTTTCATTCCTCAGACACTATCAGGCGTAAGATCGATATATTGCTGTTTATGCACCGCTAAGTCTGATTTTTTCTGCCTATACACCGCCTAATCCAATTTTTCCGCAATTTTTAAGATACCGATACCTATTACAATTATAGCTCGATTTTTTTAATTCAAAATAGGTGGCTTGAGTGGTGAAACAAATATACAACAAAATATTCTCACAGTACAATTCTCATTTTAGATCTCAAACTGAGAAATAATACGCTATAAAGCACAAAAAATTTGTGAAGACGTGTTTGGAATTGATTTTAAAGTTAACATATTTTTATGTAAGAATTAGTTAATACTTATATTTTTATATACTAAACTATATTTTTATAATATATTTTTATATTATAATATATTTTTTAGTTAAATTTATACATTTATCTATTCATAAATATAAAAAATAAAGAAATACGAATTCACATAAACACCGCTTAGACGCCAACCAGGTCCTACCAAAATATTAAAACCTTTAACCATCCAACTAGCGCTTAGCGCTTTTTAAAACATTGGTTAGAGCTCATAATTTTTTTGTTTAGGCTAATTTATAGGTGTATTTATACATTGAAGATACAAAAGTCAATAGATGTGATGGTTTCCAATGTGAATTTTAGTCTCAATTGAACCGACACTATTCGAACTGAAATCCGAAATATAAAAAATATAAAACCTAAAATCGATTTGAATAAAATTTATTTTAGTGTAAACTAAATTGAATATAATTTGATTTGGTTTGATTTATAATTGAATTGTTTAAATTTTATAATTATAAAATAATTAGTAATTTATTTTTTTAGGGTTATATATATATGAGAGAGATTTAAAGTAATTTTATTTTGATATGTGTTAAATTTGATGGTAATTAGGCTTTGAAATATAAATTTACAACAAATATAAATATTACTCCCTCAATCTACTTTTTATTTTCTTTTTAGCTCTTTTTTAGTTCTCTTTTTAGCTGTCAATTTATATTATTAATGCATTTTTATCACTTATTCTCTAATTTTCCCTTGTATTAATGATTAAAAAGATTGTGTATGAATGAAAATTATAAGTTGGTAATTAAGAAGAAAGATAATATTTATATAATAATGTAAGGGATAAATTAATTATTTTAACAATGTAATAAATGTTTTATTGGTATTAATAATTCGGTTAAATGGACAATAAAAAGTAGATGAAGGAAGTAATATAAGTTGTAAGTTATACATATGTATTGAATTACTGAATATTATGATAAATTCTTAAAATCTTCCATTTGTTATTATTATTTACTAATTAGTATACCGCATACCATAATTACAATTAGTTAATATAAATATACATTTGAATATAATATTTATAATTAATTTATCCAGTTCGGTTTAGTTTTGAATTTTATATATCAAAACTGATATGAAATAAATTAAGTTTAGTTTAGTTCAGTTACTTTTATTCGATTTCAGTTTTGGTTCCGTTCTACACACCCCTAGATGTGAATGGGACGGTTTGGTCTAGGTAATGCAATCTCCACTCCGCACTCGATACTTTTTGAGTGCGGTTTTAAAGATTCCTCATTTAGTGTTTCAGAGATTTTTTGAGTCCATTTCGCACCTGTGTTTGTTCCAGCAGTTTTTGGTGAATCTCTGCCCTCCAATAAATTACATATAATTTTGAGTTGTGTTCTTATATTTGTTAATTATTGGATCGCACATTCAAACGTATATTAGTAAATTTTAGCTATAAAAAATTGAATATTAATGCATACTAAAATGTGAATGAAGATATGTTTAAAATTATTAATTCAAAAAATTAATAATTTTTATAGTTTATTTATTTATATTCATAGAATTTTTAAATTTGAGAAACTTTAGTTATTATTATTTTATGATTTTCTCATTTTAAAACTTAAATATGTAATTGTTTGAAAAATATTTTTTAATGAATCATATGTGTTATTCAATTATAAGCAATTATGTAATATAATTGGGTATTTATAAAGTGATTCGGTAGGAGGGCAGGTTTCCAATGATTTGGGATGGTTACACCCACAATTATAATAATAATAATAATAGTTTAAAACCTTAATATATATTAAAAAAATAATACTTAAAATATTAAAATATATTATAATAAAAAATTGTTAATAACTACTAATTTTAGCAATATTTATAATTATCTCTGTAAATTATAATTATTGTATTATTTGTTTATTATAATTATTATAATGACTATAATTGTTGTGATCTCAGTTTTAGGTTTTGAAGGTGATAAATAATTATTAAAATTAATATAAACCTCTAGTTTGTTACGGTGATTCTTGTATTATAGTACTTGATATTTTTAGCTCTACATATTTATTGCATGTCATGAGATATTATTTCTTGAGAAAGCATTATATAATTTTTAGGGAATTTATCATAATTGAGTACTTTTTCCAAATTAATTACAGATTTGTTAAAAATATCTATAAGATTATCATGCTTGTTAAATATATTTTAACTTCCTCCTTTTTTCAGTTCTATTTACACAATCACTAGTACAAAAAGGACCAATGGGGTCGCACCTTTCCAAACGTTCCAGTCGGTTTATAAAAAAACCGTTTGGAAAAGTGTTTTAAAAAATGCGGAGGAGACATTATGGACGGTTAAAAGTTAATAACCGTCCATATTGTCCGATGGTAAATGTAAATAGCACAATACGAACGGTTATTAACTTTAACCGTCCGAATTGTGCAAGCGGAAATACTTTTTTCGGACGGTTAAAAGTAAATAACCATCCGTATTAGGGTACGGTAGTAAAATTGACAATACGGACGGTTATTTACATTTAACCGTCCGAATTGTGGCTGAGTAATTACGTATTTCGGACGGTTAAAAAGAAATAACCGTCCGAATTACCTTAAAATTACAGCTTTAACAATAACCTTCTCACTCACCCCCGCGCCATCTCCAAATCGCAAAACCCCCCGCCTGAAAACCTCTCGTCGTGTTGCTCCCCCGCCATCTCTCTCACCCTCATTCCGCCGTCTCTCGCCGTCGTCTCACTCACCCTCCTTCCCTGTCCATCTTAAACTCACAAAACCCCCGCGCCTAAAAACCTGTCCTCGTCTTGCTCCGCCGCCGTCTCCCGCCGCCTCTCCTTTTCGCTGCTGTCTCGCCGCCCCCAAACCCCCCCTCAAAATCCATTTAATTAGAGGTTAGTATTTCAGATTTAAACTTCCTTTCTTAAATTTGGGATCCAGACCCTTATTTTTTTTATTTCTTATAATTACAGGAAAAAGCATTTGATGTTCCCCTGCTGGTAAGTTGAAGATATTTTTTTTGTGCTCATGTCTCATAGTAGCGCATCTTAGGTTGTTGGATAATAAGCACTTTTTAAGTTATAAGTTGGGTGATGAAGTGTTTCATTAGTTATGAGCTTTTGCTTATAGCTTATTTCGGAGCAGCTTATAACCATTGAAAAGTTACAAAAAAGAGGTCATACATAATCTCATTTGGGGTTACCTTTATAAGCACTTAAAATTGACTTAAAAGTGAAAAATACAAATGCTCCTTTTAGTTGTTGAACATATTCTGCAACATGCAAACTATTTAAGTTAGTTCTACTTCCATAGCTCCTGCAATATCCCCATCAATAAGGCAACTCAACATATGAAACAAAATTATGTAATTTACAAGCACTTGTAAATGTTTATATAAAAGAAAGAAACAAAACCTTGAAGTATCGGTAGGAGCCATAACAATAGCAAAGGCCTCGGATACCATTGCCTTAATGTATAGCATAGAGCATAGCATAGAAAATGATTAAAATTAATCAATTTTAATAGTGTTCTATTCTCATATGAACTAAATGATGTTGAGTAATAACCTGATATGAGTATTGTTTATGTAAATCTATTGATGAAATGAAACAACTTTGAGATGGATGAGTCTGAAAAAAAAATAATTATTAGCCCAAATAGTAAGTTGAGTGCACAAAAGCATACTATATGTTTAAGATCTACTGCATCATTAGCTTTGCTGTTGCCCCATTAACTTTGAAAAGGTAGTTGGAGGCTCCACTAGCTTTATTATTATAACTTTATTATACCTAGCTTAACATGTACGACTATAGTTTAATTAGATGTGCTTCTTTTAGATATATTATCTAGATAATGGATCAGAGTTGGATGTATATGAAATGGCCTTCCATTAAGTACTTGCAAGGTGTTAATGAGTTCGTTGCCGCTGCCGTTGAACATAAGTCAAAAATTGGGCTTGGTATTCGGTGTCCTTGTTACGATTGCTATAACACAAGGATTTCAGAGAGCGTAGATTATTGAAAAATCACTTAATTCATTGGGGATTCACGAAAAATTATACAAGGCGGACCTGGCATGGTGAAGTGTAAGATATTGCAGAGAGCTCAACTACTCCAGTTACTGAGACAATAGTTGATTCTTTTTTTGGAGATGAAGATGTAGGAGATGAAGAAGATAGAATTGATGAAATGTTGCATCATGTAGAAGGCAACTTCATGGAGACCCCCAACATGTTTGAAAGTATTCTCACAACATCAAAGATGGATCTATTTCCGGGTTTTGTCACATACACAACACTATCAGTCATCCTCATATTATTCAATTTGAAGACAAGGCATAATATGACCGACGAATATTACAAGGATTTGTTGGAAGTGCTGGCAAACATGTTTCTTGATGGGAACACACTCCCGAACAACTTGTACAAGGCAAAGAAACTCATGTGCCCTATGGGCTTGGAGTACGAGAGGATTCATGCATGTGTAAAAGATTGTATCTTGTTTCAAAATGAGTATGTGAATCTAGAAGCTTATCCGAGGTGTGGTTCTAGTCGGTACAAGAAAAAAGATTCAGGTACGAAAAAGAAACGTGCACCAGCAAAGGTATTGTGGTACCTTCCAATTATACCGAGACTTAAACGTCTTTTCTCATATGAAAGAACTGCACAGCTCTTGAGATGGCATTACAATGCTAAGAAGGACGATAACCTTATGAGGCATCTTGCTGATTCTCTCCAATGGAGAAGAATTGATGATAGGTTCCCAGAATTCGGTAGTGATTCCCGAAACTTACGTCTTGGTCTATGTACGGATGGGATGAATCCATTTGGAAATTTAAGTTCCTAATTCAGCAGCTGGCCTATTATTCTAACTATATACAATTTGCCTCCATGATTGTGTATGAAACGCAAGTACCTTATGTTATCACTTCTCATCTCCGGGCCAAAACAACCTGGTAATGACATTGATGTATATCTCGCTCCTTTAATTAACGATTTGAAGTTGCTTTGGGAAAAAGGCGTGACGGTGTTCGATGCATGTAGTAGATCTTATTTTACCCTTCGTGCCATGGTCTTCTGTACTATAAATGACTTTTCAGCTTATGGAAATTTGTCTGGATACACAGTGAAGGGGAAAAAACCATGTACAATTTATGAGGATTATACGGAATCGATTCGTCTAGAAAACTGTAAGAAACATGTATATATAAATCATCAAAGGTTTCTCCCTACAACTCATCCTTTTTGAAAGAAAAGGAAAGCTTCTAATGAAGAGATGGAGTTGATTAAGGCGCAAGTGCCTTTGACAGGAATACATGTTTATAAGAGGGTGAAAGACATTAAAACAGAGTATGGTAAACCTTATAAGGGTAAGACTGACGGCGGATATAAGAAGAGGTTAATCTTTTAGGATCTACCATATTGGAGAGATTTAGAGGTAAGGCATTGCCTTGATGTCATGCATATTGAAAAAAATGTCTGTGATGCTATTGTTGGAACACTTCTAAACATGCCTGGGAAAACAAAGGATGGTTTAAATGCTTGAGAAGACATGCTTGCAATGGGTAGAAAAGAGTTAGCTCCAGATTATCGAGGCAAGCGCGTTTACCTTCCACCAGCTTGCTACACTTTGTCTAAAGTAGAAAAAACCAGCTTCTGGGAGTCTTTTTATAGTTTAAAAGTACCTTCATGTTATTGTTCAAATTTCAGGTCGATTGTTTCCATGAGTGACTTGAAACTAGTAGGTAATGAAATCACATGACAGTCATGTTCTTATGCAACACTTCTTACCAGCCACACTTCGAGGGATTTTACCAAGTAAAGTTAGGTATACTATCACCCGATTGTGCATGTTTTTTCACACTATTAGCAGCAAGATCATCAACCTAGAGAAGTTACAAAATGTGCAGAACAATGTTGTTCAAACACTATGTGCGATTGAAATATATTTTCCACCGTCATTCTTTAACATAATGCCTCATCTTATCGTACATTTGGTTCGTGAAATTAGATGGTGTGGACCCATTTACTTAAGGTATATGTATCCTTTTGAACGAGTAATGGGAATGCTAAAAGGGATGGTAATGAATCTGTCTAGACCAGAAGCTAGTATTGTCTAGAGATATGTGTCTGAAGAAGTTATTTCATGGTGTTCAGAGTACCTTGCAAATGTTGAAACTGTTGGAATGCCTGAATCTCGACGTTTTGATAGTCTCCTAGGCAAGGGTACTATTGGCGCTAAATATTTACATATCAACCCATCGATGTTCCGTGAGGCAGAATTGTATGTGCTCCAAAGTCTCTTAGAAGTTCATCCATACATTGAAGAACATATTTCAATTCTAAGAGATGAAAATCCTGAAAAAAATGAAGTTGAGTTGACTCATATGCATGATCAATCATTCTTAGCATGGTTCAAGGAAGGGGTGATATCTGAACTAAGGAGTAATCTTGAATTATCCCCGACGTTGAGATGGCTAGCATATGGATGTAATAATGTTGTCCAAACTTATGAGGGGTATGACATCAACAGTTTTTCCTTTTACACGAGGCGACAAGATGAAAAATCCATAATGCAGAACAATGAGGTTTCAGTTGTTGCATTGTCACTGGAATATGTAAGCAAAAAGAACAAAACATTGGTCGAAAAGAGGAGGATGGTTTATAGATTCATTGATAATATATTGGAGTTGCATTATACAAAAAAAATGAAGATTGCTTTGTTCCAATGCCAATGGGTTGATAGTCTTCACGACATCATGAATGATGAACATGATTTTTTAAGACTAGTCAACTTAAACAAACTTGGCCATCAAGAAGATCCATTCATTTTGACTTCTCAAGCAAAACAAGTTTTTTACATGTCTGATCTTGCAGATAAGAGGTTCTCAATCATTTTTTAAGGAAAGAATCGTATACTACGCATTGATGACGTGGTTGATGAACAAGAGTATGACAAGCAATTTCATGAAATGCCTTCGTCTTTGTTCGGTGCACCTATAATTGACATGGTACTAGATCCTACTGCAACATCAACTCGACAAGATCACAATGAAGGCTATTATGTCTAATTAATATGGTATGTGTATGTGTATATATTTGTCGTCTACTTTTTTATTTGATTGATTGTCTATTTAATGTGCTATGTGTATACAACTATATTTGTTGTTTACTTTTTTATTTCTTTGATTGTCTAATTAATGTGGTATGTGTATGCAAATATATTTGTCGTTTACTTTTTTATTTGTTTGATTATCTAATTAATGTGGTATGCCTGCAGGTACATCATAGAAATGTCAACATCTCAAAATAGCAAGAGATCAAGAGGCCCATCAAAGGGAATGAACCCTAAATTCAATGGCCAAAGATATATTATATGGGATGATCTTGGCAACCCAGGTGGTAAATGGGCCGATGATTTTATGAAACACATCAGACAAATTGGAAGATATAGGGTTTCCATTACTTATAGGACATGGTTTGAGGTTTCTCGTTCCCTTAAAGATATGCTATGGCAAGATATGAAGGTAAATAATTAAAATAAGTTATATAAAGTTTCGGATTCAAATGAGATGATCACTGAAAATATATAAACTTGACTTATGTTTATTTTTTTTATGACAGGAACAAGTTCGACTTGAAGATGATAGGAGATCTTTTATTTTGCAAAAAGTTGATAAAGTATGGCGTCGGCAAAAATCAGAATGGAATAGAGAGTTCATTATAAATGGAAATCCTAAAGGCAAGCCATTACCATATGAAACGAGCAGATGTTGGATACGTTTATAAAACATCAAAATAGCGTAGAGCAACTGGTAAATTAAATATTAATAATTACAACTAGCACTTTAAATTATGCTATACTAACATTTGATAATGGTGAGTAAGAAACAAGATACGGGTGTTCCTAATACCATGGGCTCTCGGTCGTATAGAAAAAATCAAGTATTATGGGGGAATCAAGGTGATTATATGAAGTTAATTGGCATAGATCATACTACTGCTACTCTTCACGAGCTAAGTTCTGCAAACTATGTGCTTGGAAGAACTACAACAGATGGAGAGGGAAATAGGGTAATTCCCGATGAAGCAACAAGAACCGTGCACTGTGCAATTGTGAGTTAATAATAATAATAATAATAATAGTGTTTCTCACTATCACATTTACTTTTATGGGTTCAAGTGTTTTTATTCTTCAATATATATATGCGATTTTGTAGATGGATTTGCAAGAGAAGGCTAAGCGTGGTGAGTTCACCCCAACCAGGACTAACTCTTTCCTTAATGAAGTGCTTCAAAACAAAGAACATCCAAGCCGTACACGTGGAATAAGTTCTCAAATTAGCTTTTCTGAAGTGTATGGATGCTCAACAGAGTATCGAAATAGATATGTACCATATATAGCTAAAATTAAAGAGATGATCGAGCGGCGTGTGAAAGAGGGTGTGCAAGCTGAAGTTCAAGGAGTTTATGAGGTATACAATAAACCGAAATTATTTAAGGGTGTTTGCGTAATTCTTTTATTAACATTGACTGACATGATGATTTATTGACATTTCTTGTAGAAATTTAGAGCGTTGAAAGAGAGTATGGGTATTCTAAGTTTGACGAATTCCAATAATGTTGATGTCTCCACTGCTTCAAAAGAGGACAGTCAATCAAGAAGTGTGGATCATCTTGCTGACCTAAAGGTAAATAATTATGTGATATTACAACAATTCTCAACCATTGTCATCTATGTGGTTGAAATATTGAACAATTACTATAAAAATGATTTTGTTATTTCATAGGGACCACCAAATGTAACTTACTCTTAAGTATTAATGGAAATACGGTGAAAGTTGCGGATGGTGTTGTCTATCCTAACAGGCATATTATGCACGAAACTTCCGTTCTAATAGAAAATGTGAGCGTTTGCGTAGACTCGGTTGAGCAGATGTACACCAATGAGAACCTTCCTTTTCCAACTGATGATTTTGATACTACTGAGAGAGCGGCATCTTCTTTTGTGCAATGGCCAAGGAATCTTATAATACTTAAAGAGGTGAGTGACTCAAACTATATATGCGCATATGTCTTATTTAGCATTCTCAGTATGTGATTAATTATAATATCTATGTAGGGTGGGAAGACGATTTCTTCCTTTAACAATTCTGCCATTGAAATCCCAAAAAATCCAAATCCTAGAAATCCAATTCCCAACAAAACAGATCCCCAAAATCCTATTCCCCAAAAAGCAAATCCCCAAAATCCAAAATCTAAAATTCCAAATTCAAAAAAACCATTTGCCAAGCAACCCATTCCCGAAAATCCAAGTGCCAATAAACCCAATATCGAAAATGCAATGCAATTGAGTTATAGATGTGGATTATTGCGCGATGCAATGCGGTCGAAGAATGATTTCGAACAAATTATAATTCTAGATACCAATAAAGCTTTAATCCGTGCTAGCAACACTGATGGAGGTGTTTTGATTTTCCCAACCGCTATAAAGGAGTTGCTTGATGGAGAAAACATCGAATCTAATATCATTGAGATCTATTTGCTGTAAGTTATATACTCGGGTTATTTTACTTAGTTTAATGTGTTTAAATATGGTTGATATATCTTTGTTTGCTATTTTGATTGACTTTAATTTACTTTAAGTGGTTTTTTTTATATTTTTACAGTGCACTGATATATGGTTATAAGGAAGTGAACAATTTTGGATTTGTGAATCCAACTTTGGTATCTCAACCAATATGGGCAAGCAAAAGTAAAGATGATTCCTCATTATACCTAACTCATACTATATCAGAGAACAGATCGAAGAGATTCATTTTCTTGCCATATAATGAAAGGTACTGATTCCTTTTCATTTGTGTTGTCAGTGGTACACTAAGTTATAAATTGTAACGATTTGCAACATAATAATCCTACAGTGATCATTGGACTCTTTTAGTCATTTGTATAAGAAAGAGAGAGGTGTACATATATGATCCTCTTTGGCATCTGAAACCAGACCGAGATCTTCTTGTTAAGCCATATTTGGATAAGTTACGTATTTTTACTTTCATCATACAATTTGTTTTGTACACTCTGATCTATCCTAATATTAAAAGTAATGCTTTATTTGTATATGTAGAGCATTGTTGTCATGCTGTGTGGATGAGGAAAGTTCGAAGCTGATGAGTGCCAAAGCAACAACCTTTAACTATATCCAGGGACTGGTAAGATTGTTATCCACTTTCTTGTCATGTTTAGACATTGCAATATTGCACTTGTCACTTTGTTTAATACAATTGGTATTTATAGTGTGCAAAGCAACCCGGCTCAGTTGAGTGCGGGTATTATGTTATGCGGTTCGTGTATGATATACTTCTGAATCACGGTGATGCAGAATCTTTGTCGGAGGTATACTTAAATTGTATATAGTTTATTTAGAATTGAACTTTTATTTTGGCATATACATGTTTTTCGAATGAAAATTTTGGCATATACGTGACTTTTGATTTTATAATGCATATAGAAAAATGAATATGTGATCTTACATTAATAATTATTACCATATTTTTGTTATCTGCAGTCTTATGCAAGAAGCATTACTTACACACAGTGCGAGATAGATGAAGTTTTGGACATTTTTGCTTCTCATATCTTGGCAAGTCTATTAAATTTTAAGTGTAGTTAGTTGGAGTAAGTATTTTGTTTATTACCTTACTTCTTAAGGTTTTAAATTTCTTATAGGTAGCTAATAGGCTTGAAAATCGATAGTATTTTGCTTGGCGTATTATACATAGGTAGCTATGCTTTTCAAGTGTTTTCTTTGGAGAGATCGATTTCATTGTTTTTGGAGAAATATGAAGTTGAGTTTGGAATATAATCGATTATTGTTTTTTTATATTGGTTCTGCTACTTAGTTTTGGGTTTACTGGAAATCAATTGTATTATATTGGGTTTACTAGAACTGCTGCTGTTTACTGGTTCACTGAATATGTAGAATTGGAAAACACTGCAAAAAAAATCATGTTATTTCGGACGGTTGTTTACAAGAACCGTCCGAAATAGTTAATGTTCAGGCGGCCATTTTATCGGTGTATTGCGGACGGTTCTTCTTAAAAAATCGTCCGCAATGATCCTTATTACGGACGGTTCAAAACCGTCCCAATAAGCCCGATCATTCGCGTCGCGACCTTTACGGATGGTTTTAAACCGTCCGAATAGGCCTAAAATAACCGTTCGCAATGACCTTTTTTGTACTAGTGAATTGCCATGTTGCTTTTTTTTCTTATTTTTCATTGCCTCTCAAACCGTTTATTTTTTCGACATGCCGCTTTAGAGTTTTTTTGTTCGTCTTATTTTTATCTTTGAAATGACATCCACTGTGATTTTTCGTCATTGTTTTATCCAATAGATTTCCTATAGATCAGCTATAAATATCCAATATATTACTAGAAATTTCGTTGTATCCATCGTTATGCGATTACTTTATAAACTGCTACCATTGAGACCATTGCTAATAATTTATAGGTATATTTTAGGAGTTCTCTACCTTTAACAATTGGGCATTCATGTATTATTTAAAGGTCTTCTAGTTTTACCGATTTCTATTGGAGTTCTATTAGATATCTATTGGATATCTGACAGTTAAAAAAACTTGATAAAAATATATTATCATGGATCTACTTTCGAAGATAAAAAAAGAGACGAACAAAAAACTCTAGAGCGGCATGTCAAAAAATAAATAGTTTGAAAGATATAGGTAAAACAAATCAAAAAATTAAAAAAGAAAACGAAAGAGTGGTGTGTATTGGGCGAGGGAGGTGTGGGGGATTGTAATTATTTTATAAGCATGGTACATTTGAAATTATTTTGCCCTTATTGTGGCATTTGACCCAAATTATTTTATTTTTTTTCATTTATGTAAAAGCCTCTAATTTTTATTGCCTAATGCCATTTACGTGCCTTTACTTATTTGAATATATCTTAGAAAATAATTAAACTTTCATTGGCAATCATGGTCGAACTCGGTCCGGTCCGAGTTTCAAAACCATGGTTATTACTATTAGTATTGTTTAAAAATATGGGTAAACTTAAAAAAATGTGGTTGCACTCATTTGTAAAATGTAGTCTGAGGATTTTTTTTTAAAACGGGGTATGTGGTTAAAAAAATTTAAAAAACGAGCCTATGATTTTAAAATAATGGTGCTACATTGAATATTTTAAATAATTCATCATTCTAATAATTTAAGCTTATTATTTAAAAATTATACATCAAGATTTGAGTAATTTTCGGAAATTTTTTATTTGCTATGATTTTTTAAAGTTTGTTATCATAATTTAATTAAGAAAACATTTTCATATTCAAAAGATTTCAAAATTTTTCACAAGATTACCCATTTTTGTGATATAATTTAATATTGAGGATCATTTATTTGTAAATTTTTTGAAATTACATACTACACTTTGCAAAAAAAATTTTCTGAAAACCCATTTTACATATGAGAAAAAAACCACACAATGCTTTTTTGAAGTTTGCACTAAAAATATTGGAAATAATGTGAAACAATACTAAGGCCGTGTTCTTTTTAACTTATTTTCTGTTCAATTTAGTTCAATTCGATTCAGCTATGTTCAGTTTCAGTTTAGTATTTAATATCAGTATTTAGCATTCAATATTAAGTTTCAGTTTATAGTAGACATGTTCGCGGCCGGCGCTACCCGCCGGGACGGCCCCAAGCTCGCCCCTATGGGCCGGGCTTGGACAATTATTCTTTAACTAAGCCGGACCCGAGCCCGAGCACGGAAAAGCCCATAATTTTATAAGACGGGCTTGAGATTTATATAATTACCCGAGTTTAGCTCGAGCTCGGCCCCGGCAAATAAAATAATAATGATTCTAATTATATATAAATTATTTTTAATCTCCTAAGTATAGTTGAAATTCTATGGAAATTTTCTAAAAAATAGCTATGTTATTTGGACATATAGAGTGAGATAATATAAAACATTTTCTTTAAAAAAATCTATTGATAAACTAATAAAGAAAGTGGGCCAAAATTTTAAATTGAAAAAAGTTGGAGGAGAGGCTATATTTTTTTAACAACAGGGAAAGGTAGCAAAGATTGTGATGTTTAATTGAATAAAATCTGATAGAGATAAGACGAGATTCAGAGTGAATACGTTCTATTCATGCGGGTCTTCTTTGGGCTGGACTTGGTAATGCCGGCTTGAGCCCGGTCTGATCCGGTCTCGAGGTTTTAAAGAATGGATTAGGTTGAATTAGATTTGAGTTAATGATTTTAATGAAAAGTCCGATCAAATCTAGCCCGAGTTCGGATCATCATGTCCGATGAACGGGTGTAATTTATACACTATATTAATATTATTAGTAATTACAAATAACAGCAAAGAAAAAATAACTAATGATAATTTTTTAAAAATTATTAATTATTATTTTTTAAATAAATAATTTTATAAAAAAAAAAATAAAATGATAATATTTTATAAATATTATTAATAATTAAAATAATAAGATAATATTTATATTTATAATCATAATTATAATAAAATAAAATATATAATAATAGTAATAATATTGTTATTATTATTATTATTTATAATAATTAATAAATTTTATTAGAATATGTAGTATTATTTAAAGTATTATTAATTATTTTATTAATAAATTTTAATATTTTAAAATATTATTTATATTATTAATTATAATTTAATTTCAGCATTATTCAATTAAATATTATTCAATTAAATATTATTCAATTTAATTTTAATATTATTTAATTTAATTTAATATCATTCAATTCAATACAACTAGAAATAAAAAAGAATATGACCTAAATTGAAACCCATTTGCAACGGTCTAGTATTTGATGTTGTGGATTCTCGATTGCCGTTGTTGCTAGTAGCTTTATCTTTGAAATAATTAGAGCAATTGTAATAAGACAAAACTAAAAATGTTATTTGAAAAATAAAAATACAAAAAGTAGAAGTAGAAGAAGTTTCGAGTAGGTCAACCAGTAGGGTTGAAAGTGTGATTTATTGATGGGAAATGTATTTTTCATCCTTATCCACCTTAAGGTTTTGAAATAAAATCTGCCCCATTCTCATTTTCATTATGAATTTGAGAAAATTTTTTCCCCGTTCCTTATCAGAGAATCAGGGAATCTCCATTTCCTATCGGGGATTCTATATTAAACAAAAACATTAGGCAATTTTCTTTTATCAAAATAACATATAACGAAAGGTATTTCATATTAATACATAAAAAAATTAATATAAAATAAATAATTAGTAAGAATAATTATATAACTAAATACAAAACAATATAATTAATATAAATTCAATTGTTAAAGGCTTAATTCATATCTAGCTACCTGAATTTGTTTCAAAAAATCTTTTGCCCACCTGAACATTTAAAGTGACTCTGTAGCTCCCTCGGCTTTCAAAAAGTGCTCTACTTAGCTCCCTAAATTCCACATGTCAGCTTCTGATAGGTTTGGCTTTTCAAAGATGTCATTTTTCTAATTTTTTCTCTCCAATCAGGATCTGACACGTGGCACTCAGGAGTTAAGTAGAGGACTTTCTGAAAGTTGACGGAGCTATGTGGTCTCTTTAAAAATTCATGAAGGAAGTATATTTTTTGGGATAAATTCAAGTAGCTAAATATACATTAGACCATTGTAAAATCTATTTGATAATTAATAAATAGTTTAATGGTGTTAAACGTTATTTTTTAAGTACAGTATTACTTTTTAATACTAATATATATAACGATAATAAGCATTATGTTATTACATTTTACAATAAATCGTTTATACATATTCTAAAAATTTGTTAAAGTTAAATGTTAACACTTATTATAAAGTAATAACTAATAATTCGTATTGGATTCAGGGATTTTTCGGGTTAGAAAATGATGTCCCAATTCACATCCCCTCTAAAAATTCGGGGATAAAAAAATCTCCAACCCCACCCTATAAAAATTCTTATCAAAAATCTCCATATCCATCACAATAAATCCTTATTAAATTCGGAGAATTCCCTGATCTCACCCCATTTTCAACCCTGTCAACCAATAAAGACATTTAATCATATCTCATACTTATGTACACATGATTTTTTTACACGTCTTGATACTAACTGTACATATCTGTTATTTATGGTAATTATCTTCGTAGTTTGAAGGACTATAATAACCAAAAAATTTGCTGGTCACATAAATATGTCGAAATTCAAATTTCAAAAGTCAGTTTTTTTATTAGAAAAAAATCTGATGGGAGTCCAGCAATATTGAGTGCTGATTATTATAACGACTATTATAATTTGTTAGTCCTTTTTATTGAAAATTGTGGTTAAGAAACAGAAAGAAGGCATATATAGGATATTGAAGTCATGCATCACATGAAACACGGTACTCTCTTCATCTATTTTTTTATTATTTATTTAATTAAATTATTAAAATTAATAAAATATTTATTTTATTATTTAAATAATTAAATTATCCCTTATATTTTTATATTAATATTTTCTTTCTTTTTAAATATTTACTTATAATTTTCATTAATACATCATATCTCTCTTTATTAATATAAAGATAAATTAAAAAAAAATAAAATACATTAATAATTTAAATGAATAACTAAAAAAAATTTAAAAAAGAATTAAATAAACAATAAAAACTAGATAGATAGAGTATTATATATCGAACACAACAAGACAAGAAAAAGGCAAAGTATATAAAAGAATTGATAGACAAAACAGAAAGAATCCTTGCGTTTCACGACATAGCTTCTGCTTTAACTTTAAGCTTAAGCCTCCATTACCAATCCCTCAAAATATGCCTCAATTATATTTTTATAAGCCATTTGTTTTTTTTTTCAAACTTAAAAAAAGTTCTTTATAGTTTCACTAATTTGTAAAAGGGGTCTGATAAAATTTTTTTGGCAAAATGGGGTCCGTGATTTTAAAAAATTACAAAAATGGGCTCATGGATTCAGAATAGTGATGTTACATTGAATATTTTTAACAATTTAACATTCTAATAGTTTAAAACTTATTATTTAAAAATTATACATAATAATTTGATTAATTTTAGGAGATTTTTTATTTTTTTTATGATTTTTTAAAGTTTGTTATCATAATTTAATTAAAAAAATATTTGTATTATTCAAAAAATTTCAAAATTTTTCACCGATGTGTATTGTATACAAGTGCAAAAAAGGTCATTGCAGACGGTTATTTTAGGCCTATTCGGACGGTTTCAAACCGTCCGTAAAGGTCGCGATGGGAATGATCGGGCTTATTGCGGACGGTTTTGAACCGTCCGTAGTAAGGATCATTGCCGACGGTTTTTTAAGAAGAACTGTCCGCAATACACCGACAGAATGGCCGCCTGAACATTAACTATTTCGGACGGTTCTTGTAAACAACCATCCGAAATAACATGATTTTTTTAGCAGTATGCTACTTATTTCGGAAAGTTCTTGGAAACAACCGTCCGAAATAACATGAATTTTTTTTACAGTGTTTTTCAATTCTACATATTCAGTGAACCTGTAAACAGCAGCAGTTCTAGTAAACCCAAAATAATGCAATCGATTTCCAGTAAACCCAAAACTCAATAGCAGAACCAATATAAAAAAAAATAATACAATCGATTATATTCCAAACTCAACTTCATATTTCTCCAAACAAAATACTTCAAAATACATGTACAATATGAGAAGTAAAATACTATTGATTTTCAAGCCTAGCTACCTATAAGAAATTAAAAACCTTCAGAAGCTAGGTAATAAATAAAATACGTACTCCAACTAACTACACTTAAAATTTAATAGACAAGCCAACATATGAGAAGCAAAAATGTCCAAAACTTCATCTATCTCGCATGCTTCTTGCATAAGACTACAGATAATAAAAATATGGTAATAATTATTAATGTAAGATCACATATTCATTTTCCTATATGCATTATAAAGTCACATAAATGCTAAAATTTTCATTCGAAAAATACATATATGCCAAAATAAAAGTTCAATTCTAAATAACTATATATAATTTAAGTATACCTCTGACAAACGTTCTGCATCACCGTGATTCAGAAGTATATCATACACGAACCGCATAACATAGTACCCGCACTCAACTGAGCCGGGTTGCTTTGCACACTACAAATACCAATTGTATTAAACAAAGTGACAAGTGCAATATTGCAATGTCTAAACATGACAAGAAAGTGGATAGCAATCTTACCAGTCCCTGGATATAGTTAAAGGTTGTTGCTCTGGCACTCATCAGCTTCGAACTTTCCTCATCCACACAACACGAAAACAATGCTCTACATATACAAATAAATCATTAATTTTAATATTAGGATAGATCAAAGTGCACAAAACAAATTGTATGATGAAAGTAAAAATACGTAACTTATACAAATATGGCTTAATAAGAAATCTCGGTCTGGTTTCAGGCGCCGGAGAGGATCATATATGTATATCTCTCTCTTTCTCATACAAATGACCAAAAGAGTCCAATGATCACTGTAGGATTATTATGTTGCAAATTGTTACAATTTATAACTTAGTGTACTCCTGACAAAACAAATGAAAAGGAATCAGCACCTTTCATTATATGGCAAGAAAATGAATCTCTTCGATCTATTCTCTAATATAGTATGAGTTAGGTATAATGAGGAATCATCTTTGCTTTTGCTTGCCCACATTGCTTGAGATACCAAAGTTGGATTCACAAATCCAAAATTTTTCGCTTCCTTATAACCATATATCAGTGCACTGTAAAAATATACAAAAAACCACTTAAAGTAAATTAAAGTCAATCAAAATGGCAAAGAAAGATATATAAGCCATATTTAAACACATTAAACTAACTAAAACAACCCGAGTATATAACTTACAGCAAATAGATCTCAATGATATTCGATTCGATCTTTTCTCCATCAAGCAACTCCTTTATAGCGATTGGGAAAATCGAAACACCTCCATCAGTGTTGCTAGCATGGACTAAAGCTTTATTGGTATCTGGAATGATAATTTGTTCGAAATCATTCTTCAACCGCATCGCGCAATAATCCACATCTAAAACTCAATTGCATTGGTTTTTCGATATTGGGTTTATTGGCACTTGGATTTTCAGGAATGGGTTGCTTGGCAAATGGTTTTTTCGAATTTAGAATTTTGGATTTTGGATTTTGGGGATTTGCTTTTTGGGGAATTGGATTTTAGGGATTTGTTTTTTTGGGAATTAGACTTCTGGGATTTGGATTTTTTGGGATTTGAATGGCAGAATTGTTAAAGGAAGAAATCGTCTTCCCGCCCTACATAAATATTTTACAACAATTAATCACATACTGAGAATGCTAAATAAGACATATGTGCATATATGGGTTGAGTCACTCACATCTTTAAGTATTACAATATTCCTTAGCCATTGCACAAAAGAAGCTGCTGCTCTCCCGATTGTATCAAAATCATCAGTTGGAAAAGGAAGGTTCTCATTGGTGTGCATCTGCTCAATCGAGTCTACGCAAACACTCACATTTTCTATTAGAACAGAAGTTCCGTGCATAATACGCCTGTTAGGATAAACAACCCCATCCGCAACTTTCACCGTATTTCGATTAATACTTAAGAGTAAGTTGCATTTGGTGGGTCCCTATGAAATAACAAAATTATTTTTACAGTAATTGTTCAATATTTGAACCACGTAGATGACAATGGTTGAGAATTGTTGTAATATGGACATAATTATTTACCTTTAGGTTTGCAAGATGATCTACGCTTCTTGATTGACTGTCCCCTTTTGAAGCAGTGGAGACATCAACATTGTTGGAATTCGTCGAACTTAGAATATCCACACTCTCTTTTAATGCTCTAAGTTCCTACAAGAAATGTCAATAAATCATCATTTCAGTCAATGTTAATAAAAGAATTACACAAACACCCGTAAATAATTTCAGTTTATTGTATCCCTCATGAACTCCCTGAACTTCCGCTTTCACACCCTCTTTCATACGCCGCTTGATCATCTCTTCGATTTCAGCTATATCTGGTACATATCTATTTCGATACTCTGTTGAGCGTCCATACACTTTAGAATAGCCTGTTTGAGAACTTATTCCACGTGTACGGCCTGGATGTTCTTTTTTTGAAGCACTTCATTAAGGAAAGAGTTAGTCCCGGTTGGGGTGAAATCACCACACTTAGCCTTCTCTTGCAAATCCGTCTACAAATTCGCATATATATATCGAATAATAAAAACACTTGAAACCACAAAAGTAAATATGATAATGAGAAACACTATTATTATTATTAACTCACAATTGCACTGTGCACGATTCTTGTTGCTTCATCGGGAATCACCCTATTTCCCTCTCCATCGATTTTAGTTCTTCCAAGCATATAGTTTACAGAAATTAGCTCGTGAGGTGTAGCAGTAGTATGATCTATGCCCATTAACTTCATATAATCACCTCGATTCCCCCATAATACTTGATTTTTTCCATATGACCGAAAGCCCAAGGTATGAGGAACACCCGTATTTTGTTTCTTGCTCTCCGCCGCCTTCCTGTTTTTTCCTACATGTGTATATAGCCTTGTCAAATGTTAGTATAGCACAATTTAAAGTGTCTAGTGGTAAGTATTAATATTTAATTTACCAGTTGCTCTTCACTAGTTTGATGTTTTACAAATGTATCCCACTCCACCTTTATACATCTGCCTGTTTCATATGGTAATGGCTTGCCCTTAGGATTTCCATTTATAATGAACTCTCTATTCTATTCTGATTTTTGCCGACGATATACTTTATCAATTTTTTACAAAATAAAAGATCTCGTATCATCTTCAAGTTGGAATTGTTCCTGTCACACAAAAGATAAACATAAGTCCTGTTTATATATTTTCAATGAGCATCTCATTTGAATCCGAAATTTTATATAACTTATTTTAATTATTTACCTTCATATCTTGCCATAGCATATCTTTAAGGGAATGAGGAACCTCAAACCATGTCTTGTAAGTAATGGAAACCCTATATCTTCCAAGTTGTCCGATGTGTTTCGTAAAGTCATCGGCCCATTTACCACCTGGGTTGACAAGATCATCCCATATAATATATCTTTGGCCATTGAAGTTAGGGTTCATACCCTTTGATGGGACTCTTGATCTCTTGCTATTTTGAGATGTTGATGTTTCTATGATGTACCTACATGCATATATTATTAGTTATATAGTAGACGACATATATATACAAATACACATACCACATTAATAAGACAATCAAACAAATAAAAAAGTAAACTACAAATATATACACATACACAAGACAATCAAACAAATAAAAAAGTAAACGATAAATATATTTACACACACATACCACATTAATTAGACAATTAAACAAATAAAAAAGTAAATGATAAATATAGTTGCATACACATACCACATTAATTTGACAATCATCCAAATAAAAAAAGTAAACTACAAATATATACACATACACATACCACATTAATTAGACATAATAGCCTTCATTGTGATCTTTTCGAGTTGATGTTGCAGTAGGATCTAGTACCATGTCAATTACAGGTGCACCGAACAAAGAGGAAGGCATTTCATAAAATTGCTCATCAACCATGTCATCAATGCCTAGTATGCATCTCTTTCTTAAAAAATGATTGAGAACCTCTTATCTGCAGGATTAGACATGTAAAAAACTTTTTTTTGCTTAAGAAGCCAAAATGAATGAATCTTCTTGATGGCCAAGTTTGTTTAAGTTGACTAGTCTTAAGAAATCATGTTCATCGTTCATGATGCCGTGAGGACTATCAACCCATTGGCATATGAACAAAGCAATCTTCATTTTTTCCGTATAATGCAACTCCAATATATTATCAATGAATCCATAAAACATCCTCCTCTTTTCGACCAATGTTTTGTTCTTTTTGCTTACATATTCCGGTGAGATTGCAACAACTGAAACCCCGCTATTCTACATTGTAGATTTTTCATCTTGTCGCCTCGTGTAAAATGAAAAATCGTTGATGTCATACCCTTCATAAATTTGGACAACACTATTACATCCATATGCTAGCCATCTCAACATTGGGGATAATTCAGGATTACTGCTTAGTTCAGATTTCACCCGTTCCTTGAACCATGCTAAGAGCGATTAGTCATGCATATAAGTCAACTCGACTTCATTTTTTTAGGATTTTCATCTCTTAGAATTGAAATATGTTCTTCAATGTATGGATGAACTTCTAAGAGACTTTGGAGCACATACAATTCTGCCTTATGCAACATCGATGGGTTGATATGTAAATATTTGGTGCTAATAGTACCCTTGCCTAGGAGCCTATCAAAATGTCAAGATTTAGGCAATCCAACGGTTTTAACATTTGCCAAGTACTCTGAACACCATGAAATAACTTCTTCAGACACATATCTCTAGACAATACTAGCTTTTGGTCTTGACAGATTCATTACCATCCCCTTTAGCATTCCCATTACTCATTCAAAAGGATACATATACCTTCAGTAAATGGGTCCATACCATTAAATTTCACGAACCAAATGTACCATAAGATGAGGCATTATGTCGAAGAATGACGGCGAAAAATATATTTGAAGCGCACATAGTGTTTGAACAACATCGTTCTGCACATTTTGTAACTTCTCTGGGTCGATGATCTTGCTACTAATAGTGTGAAAAAACATGCACAATCAGGTGATAGTATACCTAACTTTACTTGGTAAAATCCCTCAAAGTGCGGCTGGTAAGAAGTGTTGAATAAGAACATCACTGTCATGTGATTTCATACCTACTAGTTTCAAGTCACTCATGGAAATAATCAACCTAAAATTTGAACAATAACATGAAGGCACTTTTAAACTATGTAAAGACTCATAAAAGCTGGTTTTTTCTGCTTTAGACAAAGTGTAGCAAGCTGGTGGAAGGTAAACGCGCTTGCCTCGATAATCTGGAGCTAACTCTTTTCTACCCATTGCAAGCATGTCTTCTCTAGAATTTAAACCATCCTTTGTTTTTCCAGGCATGTTTAGAAGTGTCCCAACAATAGCATCACAGACATTTTTTTCAATATGCATGACATCAAGGCAATGCCTTACCTCTAAATCTCTCCAATATGGTAGATCCTAAAAGATTGACCTCTTCTTATATCCGCTGTCAGTCTTACCCTTATAAGGTTTACCATGCTCTATTGTAATGTCTTTGACCCTTTGGAAAACCTATATTCCTGTCAAAGGCACTCGCGCCTTACTCGACTCCATCTCTTCATTAGAAGCTTTCCTTTTCTTTCGAAAAGGATAAGTCGTAGGGAGAAACCTTCGATGATTCATATATACCTGTTTCTTGCAGTTTTCTAGATGAATCACTTCCGTATCATCCTCAGAAATTGGACATGCTTTTTTCCCCTTCACTGCGTATCCAGTCAATTTTCCATAAGCTGGAAGGTCATTTATAGTACAGAAGACCATGGCACGAAGGGTAAAATAAGATCTACTACATGCATTGAACACCGTCATGCATTTTTCCCAAAGTAACTTCAAATCATCAATTAAAGGAGCGAGATATACATCAATGTCATTATCGGGTTGTTTTGGCCCGGAGATGAGAAGAGATAATAAGGTACTTGGGCTTCATACACAACCATGGGGGCAAATTGTATATAGTTAGAATAATAAGCCGGGTGCTGAATTGGGAACTTAAAGTTCCAAATGGATTCATCCTATCCGTACATAGACCAAGACGTAACTTTCGGGAAACACTATTGAATTTTAGGAACCTATCATCGATTCTTCTCCATTGGGGAGAATCAGCAGGATGCCTCATGAGGTTATCGTCCTTCTTAGCGTCATAATGCCATCTCAAGAGTTGTGCAGTTTTTTCATCTGAGAAAAGACGTTTAAATCTCGGTATAATTGGAAGGTACCACAATACCTTTGCTGGTGCACGTTTCTTTTTCGTACCTGAATCTTTTTTCTTGTACCGACTAGAACCATACCTCGGACAATCTTCTAAATTCACATACTCATTTTGAAACAAGATATAATCTTTTACACATGCATGAATCCTCTCGTACTCCAAGCCCATGGGGCACATGAGTTTCTTTGCCTTGTACAAGTTGTTCGGGAGTGTGTTCCCATCAGGAAACATGTCTGCTAGCACTTCCAACAAATCCTTGAAATATTCGTCAATCACATTGTGCCTTGTCTTCAAATTGAATAATATGAGGACGGCCGATAGTGTTGTGTATCTAACAGAACCTGGAAATAGCTCCGTCTTCGATGCTGTGAGAATACTTTCAAACATGTTGGGATTCTCCGTGAAGTTATCTTCTACGTCATGCAATATTTCATCAATTCTATCTTTTTCATCTCCCACATATTCATCTCCAAAAAAAGAATCAACCACTGTCTCAGTAACTGGAGTAGCTGAGCTCTCTGCAATATCTGACACTTCACCATGCCAGGTCCACCTTGTATAATATTCCGTGAATCCCCGATGAATTAAGTGCTTTTTCAATAAATCTAAGCTCTCTGAAATCCCTGTGCTATAGCAATCGTAACAAGGACACCGAATAATAAGCCCAGTTTTTGACTTGTGTTCAACGGCAGTGGCAATGAACTCATTAACACCTTGCAAGTACTTAATGGAAAGCCATTTTATATACATCCAACTCCGGTCCATTATCCAGATAATATATCTAAGAGAAGCACATCTAATTAAACTATAATCATACATGTTAAGCTAGGTATAATTTAATAATAAAGTTATATACTATAGTCATATAATCATACATTTTTTAAGACCGTTTATTACCTTAACTGCCTCCAAGTTTTATTGAGAATTCCAACTTATCTTCTTTTCTTCACATAGGTAATACAAGTCCAGAAAATGTAGTTTTTCTACCAAAAAATATATTTGAAACTGTGTGGCATTTGTTTATAAGGTAAGTTGGCATACTTATTAATATAATTCCATATTAGACTTTGGGGTATTTCTCATTATTATTGTTTTTTAAACCTATTGCTTATAGGTTATTTTTAACGTCAAACTAAACAACAATAAACAATGCCATGAAACAACTAAAAGGAAGACACAATAGAGGAGCAAATTGGTTGTTTTTTGCCAATTTTAAGTGGCACTAGAAAAATGGGAAAGATCATAGTGACAATAGGTGTTTAACTTGTGTATTTAGCCTTTATTAAAGGCCAAATGCATCACCAGCTACCTCAACTTGTCACATTCCACGGCTTATTACCCTCTAAAGTTTAAAAAAGTCACCGTAGCCCCCTAAACTTATAAAAAGTGCATCAGTCTGGCCCTTAAACTCCACGTGTTAACTTCTGGTTGAAGAGAGAAAAATCAGGAGAATGACATCTTTTAAAAGTCAAACCAACCAAAAAATAATAGTGGAATTCAATGGGCAAACTAGTGGAGCCTACGACGACCTTTTCAAAGTTAATGGGGCAACAACAAAGCTAATGATGCAGTAGATCTTAAATATATAGTATGCTTTTGTGCACTCAACTTATTATTTGGGCTAATAATTATTTTTTTTCAGACTCATCCATCTCAAAGTTGTTTCATGTCATCAATAGATTTACATACACAATACTCATATCAGGTTATTACTCAACATCATTTGGTTCGTATGAGAATAAAATACTATTAAAATTTGACTAATTTTAATCATTTTCTATGCTATGCTCTATGTAATGCATTAAGGCAATGGTACCCAAGGCCTTTGCTTTTGATATGGCTTCTACCGATACTTCAAGGTTTTGTTTCTTTCTTTTATATAAACATTTACAAGTGCTTGTAATTTACATAATTTTGTTTCATATGTTGAGTTGCCTTATTGATAAGGATATTGCAGGAGCTATAGAAGTAGAACTAACTTAAATAGTTTGCAAGTTGCAGAATATGTTCAACAACTAAAAGGATAATTTGTAATTTTTTTTACTTTTAAGTAAATTTTAAGTGCTTATAAGCTAACCCCAAATGAGATTATGTATGTCCTTTTTTTTTAACTCTTCAATGGTTATAAGCTGCTCCGAAATAAGCTATAAGCCAAAGCTCATAACTCATGAAACACTTCATCACCCAACTTATAAATTAAAAAGTGCTTATTATCCAACAACCTAAGATGCGCTACTATGAGACATGAGCAAAAAAAAAATAGCTTCAACTTACCAATGATCTTGTACAATGTCTTAGTGGACGGTTAACAGCAGGGGAACATCAAAATGTTGTTTAAGATTTCGGTACTGAACACGACACAACACGAGGCCACTTGACAAATCTAGTCAACTTCTTCGGTGGCACTTCTCAAACAAAGGGTTCACAATTTCTTCCTGTAATTATAAGAAACAAAAAACAATAAAGGTTTGGATCTTGAATTTAAGAAAGGAAGTTTAAATCTGAAATACTAACCATAGATAAACGGATTTTGAGGTGGGTTTGGGGGCGGCGAGACAAAAGCAAAAAAGGAGAGGCGGCTGAAGACGGCGGCGGAGCAAAACGATGACAGGTTTTGAGGTGCGGGGGTTTTGCGAGTTGGAGATGGACAGGGAAGTAGGGTGAGCGAGACGGCGGCGGGAGATGGCAAAATGAGGGTGAGAGAGACAGCGGGGGAGCAACACGATGGGAGGTTTTGAGGTGGGGGGTTTTGCGATTTTGAGATGGTGCGGGGGTGAGTGAGAAGGTTATTGTAAAAGTTGAATTTTAAGGTAATTCGGACGGTTATTTCTTTTTAACCGTTTGAAATACGTAATTACTCTAGCACAATTCGAACGGTTAAAAGTAAATAACCGTCCGTATTGTCAATTTTACTATCGTAGCATAATATAGACGGTTGTTAACTTTTAACCATCTGAAATACGTATTTTGGCTTGCACAATTCGGACGATTAAAGTTAATAACCATCCGTATTGTGCTATTTACAAATACCGTTGGACAATACGGATGGTTATTAACTTTTAACCGTCCATAATGCCTCCTCCGCTTTTTTTAAAACACTTTTCCAAACGGTTTTTTCATAAATCGGCTAGAAAGGTGCGACCCTACTGGCCCTTTTTGTACTAGTGGTATATTTAATAACCATCCTGAAAAAATTCAGATAGAAATGAATAAGATTATCCATTTTTGTAACATAATTTAATATTGAGAATCCTTTATTTGCAAATTTTTTGAAACCACAGACCCCATTTTATAAAAAAAAAATTCCTTAGACCGCATTTTGCAAATGAGTAAAACCACAAGGTACTTTTTTTTAAGTTAACCCTTGTTCTTTTATGTTATATGAATATGATTCAAACTTTTTTCTATATATAATGTAGTAAAATCGTATATCTATTCAATTCCACGGTTATAACATATCCAATTGTAGCAATAAAACTCTCGAAACATGCATTCGAAATAAACTTGCAGAAATTGTAAAGAACATAAAAGATTTGTACGTAGGTCCCCCTCATTCAGATTTATACCTACTGAATATTAGGGTACGTCTACAGATCTAAAGGAGAATGCTTTATTAAGTTGCAAATTAGTGCAAGAACAAAGTACATAAACCATAGAACATAAAACAAATAAACCTAAAAAACTCATACATACCCAAATACAAGCAAAAGAGAAAACCGTTGAAAGTAACTGCCACAAGGATCACTGTTGATCATCAAGGAATCATCAAACACAAGAGATGAGCCTGAAAGAAATTTTCCTGAAACCGAAGAAGTCATGATCGATTCATGTTAATTCATTGAGAAAACTTAAACGGAAGTGTACCTTAATCTTAATTTGAATAAATTGTGATTACTGATTGCCTGAAGGTCGAATGATCTTCCAGAAGATTTGATCGAAGAACCGAAGGAAAGCGTTGTATCTCTAAAAAGTAACGAACGTTCTTCTGGGGACTAACCACCTATTTATAGAAAACTGATTTGAAATTTCTGTTTTGGTCCTTCAACAAAATAGAATTTACATAACAATTCTACACTTTTTTTCCCTACGATCACTTTGACACTTTAATGTTCAAGATTTCTGAATTTGACCACAAACCTATTTTGACTATTTATTATAACTACTATACACATTTAAAATTTACATATTCATCCCATATTAAATGAAACACCCTTATCATATAATAACTATAGAAAAATACCATAAATTTTTTTTACATAAAGATTCATATATTAACACAACAATATTATTTCACATTAACTCTAATATCATTCGTTTATATTACAAACCATAATTATGTTTTATTAGCAAAACCAAAACTCGACCACTTTCTATTCTATATGCTTGTCATGTGAGGAGAGAGAGCGACATGGACTCAACCGACAGACCTTTCTTCTATGACAGCTACGGGTAAGGACCTTCTAGTACAATACTTTATCTGCAACTTCAACAACTAAAAAATATAGCGATTTATATGAGTCGCCACTCAGTGAATATAAACAATCAATGAATTTGACAATCACATACAGTCACGCCTTCAAAATAAACATACAGTCATTCATATATACTATTGGATGATTCATTTATTTAATTGTTGTGACATTTTCGGCCAAACTATTGCCCCGGGATACATGTAATATTTGTAACAGATAACAATTGATTTGTTGGCCAGCTATATAACAATTGGTTGACCTTTCGATCTAGATAAACAATTGGTTGACCTTTCGGTCCATTTGTCAAATATTGCAATTGGTTGACCATATAGGTCCAGATAACAGAACATGTATTGCAATGTTTGATCGGCTATATCACAACGTCTCTGATGGGTGTCGAATCCATAAAAATAATCCGATTATTCCGGTTTGATAAAAACTTGTAGTATCAGGTAAATAGGGTCGAATCCATAGAGACTAACAAAATCAGTGATATTTAAATTAATGACAAAAAACTTAAAACTAAAATAAAATGGGGGTTTGAATGTTTTGATTTTCAGAAAGTAAACTAAAAATATAAAATAAAAATATGAAATTGAAAATTCTCTCAATTAAGGATTTTCGCAGCTTAGTTGCAATTGATCATCCGCAAAAAGATAACTCTTAAAATATCAATTCATTGGCTTTAACTATGAAATAGCACAGTTAATTCTTTTTCTAAAACTGGGTTGATTGTAGATAGCTAAATCAATTCCCTCGATTATCCGACGCACTTGTAGAAATAGCTGACAAGATTTAGTCTTCAAAAAGCATTAAGATCTTAAGAACCAATTTTGGCTCAATAAATCATAATAACACGAATAATTAAATCAAACCGAATAAAACCACGATAACATAGGGAATCGTTTGTTACTAACTTTCCATTATATTATGATAGCATGAACAAAATGAAAATAACCATATGTTGAAATTTTAAAAACACCGATTGATCTGTTCGAAGTAAATAAAAAGACAACAATTAGAAGCAAATCCGATTTTATTCGAAAATTGAGATTCAAGAACGAATTAAGAACATATCTCACAAGATGCAACTAACATTGATAATTCCTTATTCTAAAGATAATAGCTAGCTAAACATAACTAAAGAAAATAAAAATTTCATTAAATTAAAAATAAGAAAAGAAGAAGCCAAAGAATGTTGGTCTCAAAGGACCAAACAAGAGATGTCCTTAAAGCTGGAAATTATCCTTATTTATGCTAAAAACTGTCCCTAAACAATTAGGAAAGATATCTTGTAATCAAACACAATGACTAATTAAGAAATTGAGTTTTCCTAAATAACTAATAAGGAAAAGATAAAATAGGGAATCAGATGTCATGTAAATCTGGAAGTCTTTGTCTTCAAATAGGAAATCTCAGCTATTTAATTCCAATTTTTATTGCAAAACCCGAAATTGACAGCTCAACCCGTTACTCCTTAGCCTGGACTCCAGGGTAACTGCCAAAACAGCTCCAAAACATGCCAAAATGGTCCAAACTTGCCAAATCAGTCCCAACACGTCATTATCTCCTAAATAAACATAATTTCACCACAAATTAGTAGTATACCATCAAAATGCTCAGTTAAAGTAATACTAATATGTGTAAAAAATACGTGTTATCAGTCTCTCTTTATTTCATTTGTTCCTGTATAATTGCGTATATCATGAATAATTCAATTATTTCATGTTTCACCAAATAAACATAGGTTCATATAATTCAAATTCTCCAAATAACGTATAATCATTCAATTCACAACAATTCACCAAACATTCAAATATCACATATCAAAACATTTCACCCATTCATATCATGTTTATACTCACATAGTATCAAGCTAATTCCCTCGGAAGCGACTTGAATCTTCCTCTGGAATACCTTCACGATTTTGAGCTCCTATAAAAATAATTTCAATATCATATACACATAATTATCATATTTCCTTTCCTATAAGCAAATGTTCACAAAACAGAATTACTTCCCTTATGACCTTATTCTACTTAAAAATTCATAACTTTCAATTCACTTCATCAAATGATCTGATTCTTCTTTTATTCTATCCCTAATACACAAAGCTATAACATACTAAAACGTCAAAAATTTTAGACTCTTATATGATTTATAGGGAATTTCCCATCAAAACCTGTTTCAGTCCCCGCTTTACCTGGACAGCAACATAATAAAATGAGTATAACTCTCTCTACACAACATGAATTGACTTGATTCTTTTTCCTACTTAAACTATACACATAAGGGAATAACATATCAGAAAATCAGAATTTTCTAAGAAGTATAACAATCCCAGATTAATTTTGAAACTCACCCTTGATCATCCAATTCTGCACACTTCATCTTATAAAAATCATAGATATTGATCTACTAGTCTAAAAATTCCCAACTTTTGCAGACTAAATCCTAACATATAGAGGAACAATTCACCTTCTTATGACAACTTCTAATTCTATTTATAATATAACAAAAATCGCATCACAAAGTTATCAAAATACCTGATTCTTCTACCTTTCCTTCCTCTCTGTTTCTCTTCTTCTTTGTCTATTGGGTTTTAGTCTATGAACAAATTTAGAGGTTTCTAGTAACTGAATCTGATCCTCATCCCACCTCCTTATATGTATCTATTAATTTGGGGCAAAAGATTAACTTTACCCTTATGAATTTTCTTAATACCAAAATAATAATAATAATAATTTTTAATGACAAAACATATAATCTCTTTGTCTTATATATAATAAACATAATAATATTATTAATATAATAATTATCATATCTTAATCTTAGTTATACAAATACTAAAACAATACTAAAATATTAGAATTTCAAGATTTTGCAACTAAGTACCTATATACTTAGATGACTATCATTTACCTAATCAAATATCATATAGCTATAACATGTATAATTCAAAATATATTTTATCTAATGTCATTTCATGGCATGTATATATGGATATGATCAAATGCAAATATAATATATGATATGAAATATTATATTAAATAATTTATTCAAAAATAATTCCAACAGAGCCTTCAAGCCACAAAGAGAAAATATCACTAGAGAAGAAAGAAAGAGGAGGCCGCATAAAAAAAATGAAACCCTAAGCCATAAAACGCGCCTTAAATAGGTCCCCTAAATTGCCAAGTACAAAACATAGAGTTTTACTCAAAGGGCTTACAACAGTGACGGTATCAGAAAATCAAATGGGATGCAGCACTACGATTGGTGAACTTTGACCATTGACTATAAGTTTCGGCCGGTAAATAAATTCAATCGGACATATGGGAAAATATCTATCTTCAATTCAATTTTACAAACTGAAAATAAATAATATTAAAAACATTACTTAAAAAAAGTATAAGATAACAAAAAACAATCTTTTAGAATTCAATTGATTTAGATAGTAGTTTGGATTAAATTTGCAAACAATTTTTATTTAATTTGATTTGCATAGAAGTTAGTTTTAAAATAAATTTACTTAATTGTTTAATATTTTTGACAAAAATAAATGCTCAATAACCATAAATTTACTTTATTATTATATTTATGTATACATGTATTTGGTATAATAAAAAAAGGCTAAAACATTAAGATCCCTGAACTTGTCCCTATACATTCATTTACCCTCTGAATTCTTAAAAATTTTAAATAGCCCTTTAAACTTGTAAAAAAGTTTTAAACAACTCATAAACTTGTAAAAAGTGAACTAATTTTCCTTATAAATGCCACATATTAGATTTTGGTTGGATTGACTTTTCAAATATGTGATTTTTCACTCTTCAATTAAAAGTCAACACGTGGTATTGAAGGACAAATTGGCTCACTTTTTACAAATTTAAGGGGTTATTTTAAACAATTTCTAAGTTCAGGGAGCCATTGAAAACTTTTAAAAGTTTAGGGGATAAACAGATATTTAAGGACAAGTTCAAGGCATTCTTAATGTACTAACTCTAAAATAAAAGGTAGTAATTATTAAATAAAACATGATAATAAAATTTCCATAATTAAAATAAAAAGGTAAGAAACTGAACTGTTTAATAAATGCTGTAGGACCCACTAATTATAATAAATTAAAACACTCATCTCTCCCTCTCCTTCCTTTCTTCCACGCTTTGCTTTTTCCAGTACTGCTTTTCCAGTACTGCTTTAATTGGAGTAAGTTTTATAAAAATTATAAAAGAAAGGAAATAAAAGGTTGACAAAATAAAGGATGGTATTAAAGGAAACCTAAAAAATTTGATAAAATTGTATTTAAGAAGAATGTATGAAATTTTAAAATAAAATAAATGGATAATTATAAAAATATTCTCTGATGGTAATATAAATTAAAAGAACAGTGTAAAATGATTTATTAAAAAAGGATAAAATTGGACACTAACATGGCATCTCCTGAGATTCCACCAATTCGGTGGGATGCAACACGCGTATATTGAGGATAAATAAGAGGAAGCAGCTTCCATGAGATCCCACCAAACTATTTACTCTTCTTAATCTTAAGCAGGGGAAATCAGAATTCATTCTTTACTTTACACTGAAATTCCTTCTCCCAAGCAAAGCCTAAATGGCCATTATTTCAGGCGGTTGTTGGGGTGTGGCACTACCGGAGGGTTTATGAGTTCTCCAGCGGTTGGGGTGTGGCCGGTGCCATACTCTGCCGCCGTCCCTGGCTTACAACAAAACCAGGTATATGCAAATAAATGGGCTTATTACAAAATTTGGCTTATGCTAGGCAAATGGACATTAACATGGGAAAAACACATAAATATACTAAACTCCGATAATAATTTCAATTAAAAGTTTGGTCACAACGCAAGAGTCCAAATCAGATAACATCATCCACATTCATACATTCCACAACATTACATACGTTCCACATGTTTCTTTTTAATTTTTTAACTTATTTTACATTTATCTCTCAAACCGTTCATTTTTTTGGCATGTCACTGTAAACTTTTTTGTTTGTCTCATTTTTATCTTTGAAATGCCATTCATTGTGATATATTGTTCTAAAATTTTTTCCAAACTTTTCGTCACCTGGTATAATGCGGGTAAAATGTTTATATAATGCTTGTATAATGCTGGTAAAATGCTGGTATAAAGTAGTTTTTGTTTGATTTCTTTCATAAAATAAATTCTTATGAATTTGGTTCTTCACACCTGATATAATGCTGGTATAATGCTACTATAAATGTGGTTTTTGTTTGATTTTATTTTTAACACCAAGTAAAATGATGGTAAAATGCTAGTAAAATGCTTGTATAATGCTGGTAAAATGATGGTAAATTACTAGTAAAGTGCTCGTATAATGCTGGTAAAATGTTGATATAGTGTTGGTAAAATGCCCGTATAATGCTAGTATAACATCTGTTACATATCTTAGAAAATAAAAACTCGAAAAAAGTATAAAAATGAGACGAACAAAAAACTGTAAAGCGGCATATCAAACAAATCAACGGTTTGCGAGATATATCCAAAATAAAGTAAAAAAATAAAATAAAAAAAGAAAGAGAAAGATTTTGTTTTTTGGTTGCTGTAAAGGATGAACGTATGATATTAAAAAAAACTTTTAAAAACTGACCAAATGGTTAGTTATGAAAGTAGAGATAATTATGTAAATATTTTATCCAACCCTTACTAGGGCTGTAAACGAATCGAGTCGAGCTCGAATACTGACTGTTTAAGCTCTGTTCATTTAAATTTTCACGAACACGAACCGAGATCAGGCTTGTCAAACCGAGCCCGAGCCGAGCTCGAGCTTGGTCAAACTGAGCTCGAGTTGAGCTTCGAGCTTTGTTTAAATCGAGAGCTCAACTTATAAAAAAGACAGAATCTGTAAGATGAAGAATCATAGATGAAGAATCTAAACACCACAAATGATTTTCACTGTACTAAGAAGAGGAAGTGGAGGAGTGTTGCGTTGGCGGCTGCGTTTTTTTAGAGGAAAATGAGATTGGAGTTTTACTGAGCATATAGAGATTGATAAATATAGTAGGGATTGGAATGGATCCAAATTGCCTTTATTAGGCTTTATATCCATATTTTCTCTTTTTTTTTACTTATTTTATCTATCACTTTATACATATCTTTCCTTTACCCTTTATCTTATATTTTATATTTTTCTTTATACATTTTTATATCCAATTTACACATAGACTATTTTATATTTATTCATAATCTATCTATTTCATAAATATATTGTATAAAGTTTTCAAATATGTTAACGAGCCTAATAACGAGCTTGTTGGCGAACTAGTTCTCAAGCCTCTTATCGAACATGTTCACGAGCTTTCGAGCCGAGTATCCCATTGCTCAAGCTTGGTTCGTTTACGATAACGAGCTTGAAATTTTGTTCACAAACAAGCTTATTTATTAATGAACCGAGCTCCAACTAGCTTTGACCGAGCCGAGCGCCGAGTAGTTCACGAGTAGTTCGGCTTGTTTACAGCCCTAACCTCTACATTCGTTACAATTTTCCCATTAACAGCATCGGGCTTTATATCCACTTCAAACTTGACACCAATGCTAATTGATGTCCAAATAAGGTAAGGGTTGGACTCTGTTCTACTAGGTTGATGAGGACCGACCTCTGTTCTTAGTGTTTGGCTTTAGTTTTCTTGCAAAACAAGGCTTGACCAAGTGTTCTGCTTAAGTTAGGAGAAGGGAATTAGTTGTCGAGAGTAATAAATGAGAGATTTAATGTACTTGAGATGTGGAAAAAAAACATAATTTATATAGGGATTTGTGTAATGATGGCCTAGTGGGCCCCAACCGTGCTAGTCTAGACTGTGGCAAGCAGCTGAGCCATGAGTGGGTTGACTGACGCTGCTTTGATTGGTTGAGTCATTATTAATACACATCATTGTAGCTGACGTGGGAAAAAAAATACAAGAACCTCTCCAAGAGCCGAACCGGCAAGTCCCCCTGCACTCAGCTAAGGTCGGTCACCTATGTGTGTCGCTGCACCGGCCCACGAGTTTAGTCTATCCCATGGGTCAGCTGAGCCGGGGGATGTGGTACCTTGTTATCACTAATATATGAAGAGATTAATATGTTCACTATAACCCATATAAAAAAGTTTAGAAAATCTATAGAGAAATTAAAAAAAAAAAGAACTACTATAAAATTATAACTTTATCTTTTCTTTGAATTTATCTATATTTTTGACTATTCTATATGATCTTTTGATATACTAATTTTGAATATTTTGGACACTCAATAGATAATTTTAATGAATTAGACACCTAAAATACATTTGAATTATAGATAAAGATTTATAAGCAATTTTTTGAGAAATTCAACATGTGTGTTCAATTAAATGATAACCGAACATTTGTTATTAATTTCTTATTCATATATTACAAAAAAGGAAAGGAAAGCCAGCATTTAATGATATTTATTCGACCACAAAGTGTATCATTAGTTATTTATATCCATTTTCATTATATAGTTATAAAAAGAGGATAGGTGGCAATAGGCAATTAGACAAAGTCGCGAAGACAATGAAAACATGGAAAACGCAGCAGCAGCTTCTCTTGTTGAGTATTGCAATAATATTTACGACTTTGTCAACAAGATCAACAGCAGTAACAGTGCATATAAAGAGTGGATTGCCTAATAACACAGAAGCCATGCAATTAAGGTGCGGTTCAGAATCAACGAGTCAGGATGCTCATCGGCTAAGTGCAGGCCAAGGCTACGAGTGGACGGTGAAAACACGAGAAATGCAGCGATGCTCTTCGATTTGGGGCCGCTATTTCCAGAGCTGGCATGCTTTTCAGCCACAGAGAGATGGTGTACATAGAGATGTGTATTGGTTAGTTAAGGAAGATGGATTCTATCTTAGCTGGGATTTTCCTCCTAATTGGACCCGTAAAGCTGTTTGGGAATCCGATTGAATTGCAAATTATTTATTTGCTTTAACTTTTCATACTGAACTTTAATAATAATAATAATAATAAAAATACCTTCTTTTGATTTTCTGTTCCCAAATTGATAGGTCTATATCAATTAGAGTCATTCTCTGGATGATTTTTCTATCAAAAATAAAAGAAGACCAGTGACGTTGCTAATAATGTACTTTTTGAGAGTTTGGGATGTTATAGTGACCTTGTCGAAGTCCAGGGAGGTAGAGACAAAATAAAACGAATCGATGGAACTAATTATGAATTTGGCCATTTAAATGTCAAATTGGAATAACAGAGGAAATAAATCTGTATTGTTTAGGCGAGTGTAATCACATATATCTTCCTAAAATGGATTTGATTTGATTTGATTTGATATGATTTTGGGATTGCATAATTGAATTATTTACCAACCCTAAATATTACTATTTGTTAAGATTTTGATTTCTTTTGTTTATTTTACCTTAGTACCGAATATTAGACCTGTTCAAGCAGTTCGTGGTCCATCCAGCTCGTTCAAGCCCGACTTTTATTGGTCGGATTTGGATAAATAAATTTTACTATTGATCCAGCCCGACCCTCAAATATGTTTTATATATATATATATATATATATATATATATATATATATATATATATATATATATATATAAAAAAATACTCAAAAACCAAGGAAACATTCTGCAGAAGAATCCTCCCTATGTAGAGATAGCCCGCAAATACAGTTTGCAAACCGAAGTTTCTGCTAGCAGGGATCTTAATATAACAGTATATGTTAATGAATGTACAAGTTAAAATTACAATCTGTATTTTCTTTAGAAGAAAATTTTAATGGAAAAAAAATATTGACCATATTTTTAGTTAAAATTTAATTTTTATCTTAATAAAATTTTTATTTATAAAAAATTAAAAATTAATATTTATTTGATGGACGGGCTGGGCCGGGCTTGAAAATGAACTTTTAAGTCGAAGCTCGTCCCAATCCAGGCTCGTATATTATTATTGTGGGTTGGGTTGGGCCTGAACATAATAATTTTTTCTTTGGCCTGACTAGGCCCTGCCCGAACCCGGCCCCACCCATTTAACAGGTCTTCCGAATGGAGTTGTACTGAAATTATTAGGATGAATTGATATGGGTAGCAACCCATATTAGCATAATCCAAATTTTTTATTTTGAAACTTTTCATTTAATTTATTTTGTTGTCAAAAATATGTACTTGTTATAAAATCCGGTTCGTATGCCGCGATAAAAATGTGTTCTCAGCCCTTAAGGCCCATAATTTATAAGTCCTTTTTATGCTTACTTTATTTTTAATAAAGTATATATTACCTTATTTTTTATTATCATTGGATCAATAATCACATTACTCATTCAATATAAAAAAAGATAAAATAATGATTAGAAAAGCCCTAATTTGTAATATCATGAATTCTAACATAAAGTAATTTTTCTTACAAAAGAGAAGTATATACTTAAAAAAGGTGAAGCATAATATCATGAAACATCTTTTATAAGCTATAACTAATCTTAATTCAATCGGTACATTTATCAATATAATCATATCAATAACATTAATTTGTTCCGATTTAAAAGGTAAATTACAATTTTTTATAAAATTTATCACACAGACAGTAGCAAATAATTGATGAAAATTAACATTTATTATAAATAAAAATTCAAATAAGTAAAGGCAAGTATTCGAGAATAGGGTGCCGGTTATATCAAATTGCCTTCGGTTGTTATGAAAAGCCATGAAAGAAGTCGAGTTCTTTCGTGTAACACTAAAAGTGCCAACGACTTTAGGGCCTTAAAGCAATTGGGTTTTAAGACTCACCCAAATAAGGCAGAGAGGATTATACAAGTTTTGTGATAGCCACCGAGTGGGACTTTCATGAAAGTTAATGTTGACGATTCGGCTCTTGGGTGTCCGGAAATTGCAGGATACGGTGGCATTTTTTGTAATGCACGTGGATTTCCCCATGGCGCGTTCTCGAGGAGATTAGATTTAGCTTTTGCTTTTGAAGTAGAATTATTGGCTACCATTGTTGCGATTAAAAGGGCTTTCGAGATGGGGTGGAGGAACTTGTGGATTGAGATTGACTCGTGTTATGTGGTTTACGTTTTCAAAAATAGACCGAGAAGAATTCCTTGGTGCTTACGGCTTAAATAAGAGGCGTCGGTTATCCTTCAAAATCAAATATAGGTGATTGTTTCGCATATCTACCATGAGGGTAATCGAGTTGCAGATGCCTTGGCCCGAAATGGCGTCAATAATGGTGATGAATGGTGGTGCTCTAACCCAGCTTTTGTTGCTAATTTTATTAAGGAAGATTACGACCTCTGTTCCCGGTTCGTCCCTTAATAGGATGGAAGATTACAATAACTTTTATGCCTTTAATTTCTTTGTAGGCCACTTTTTAAGCTTGTTTACTTATAAATATGTTTTTGCCATTCCTTTTAGCTTTTTACTAATTCCTTTTGTAATTCTCATTTTTATTTTATTAATAAAAATTCTTGAAGAGAATTTTTAACGGCGGTGGAACCTTTTCCATCTATTTTTTCCCTCTTTCAGATAATTTATATAAAAATAGGAAAGTATAATAAATTTGGCATATCCAACTAAATCAACAAATTAAAGGATAAAAAAATATTAATCATCTAAAGAAAGTAATACAGTAAATAATAACCTATTTAGGCCAAGAGGTCCAGATCTTCATCACTGGCCTCCAATTCAGCTATATATGTAACTGCCTAAACATTACAAAAACTTACAGACAAGACCAAATTCCAAGACACAAACATGAATCTCACTGTCAAAAACATCGTAATATTATTTATTCTGTCAATTATAACTACACAAGCAGCAGGATTTCCAGGATTAAAGAATTTTTCATTGTTTTTTTAAAAATTATTTATAAATTTAGGGTGGTTTTGAAACTAATGAAGAGTTTGGGTATTTTTTTTCCATCCGACTTTTTAAAGCTCGTATAGACCAGTCTACAGGAAAAAAGGGACTTTTTAAAAAATTTCTTGGAATCCGACTTTCATAAAGTCGGACAGATGTATCCGACTTTCATAAAGTCGGATAGCTGCCCAAGAAATATTACGGACAAGACTACTCCTGTAATATTATGCATTGTAAATTCAAAACTTTAATCACCTTCTACCCAACTTCAAATTTCAGTTCATCTGTAAAATTTTCTCCATCACCGTCCTCTGATGCAACACAACCTCCACGTAGAAATGCACTTCAAAATTTTCGTGATGCTTGAACTGTATGCAACTATATTTTTATTTGTGACTATTTAATATTTTTAAGAGTACTTTGTGTAATGTTTGAACTATATTTGATTTTTTAATTATGTAATTTTGGAGTAGAGGGTTGTATTAAAGTAACAAGAAAAACACAAATAAAAAGGACAGACAAAATAATAATAGAGTTAGAAAAATAAAAAAAAATCAAATAATATAAATAAGGTAATTGAATTTTTATTAGATCCAAAAATTAAATAATTACATAATTTAGTGAAGGATTGAACTAAATTAAACTAAATTGTAAAGATGGTTTGATTTTGTTTACTTTAATGACATGTCCGACATTGTAAAAGTCGGATAACTTCTATCCGACTTTTACAAAGTCGGATTCTGTCCGACTTTGTAAAAGTCGGATTGGATAACTTCTATCCGACTTTTACAAAGTCGGATAGCTTCTGTCCGACTTTGTAAAAGTCGGATTGTTTTTATCCGACTTTTATAGTTTCGGACAGATTAGGAATAGTTTGACTGCACTTGTACGATTTTTTAAAAGTCGGATAGACTTAAAAAGTTGGCTTGTGCAATCTTTTAAAAATCGGACAGAAAAAAATACCCAAAACTCTTCATTAATTTCAAAACCACCCTAAATTTATAAATAATTTAAAAAAAACAATAAAAAATTCTTTAATCCGGATTTCCACCATTGGTAAGAATCCGACTTACTATCATCAACAACTTGGAAAATAATACAGAGTTGACCCCTCATTGTAAATCGGAGAACGATGATCTAGGCATTAAACGACTGAGTTTCAATGCCTCATACGAGTTTGGGTTTAAAGTAAATTTTTGGGACACAACACTCTACTATTGTAGCTTTAAATGGCCTGGAAACCTTCGTTATTACAACGGTATTTGATGCAGAGAATGATGGATGTAGGACTTGTACCTGGCAAGTATTAGCAAAGGGTCCATGTCGATTTAATTCTGACACTGGTAAATTTGACGAGTGTTTTGAATGGAAAACTCTTAGCTTATTGTCTTAGTACTTATATTATTCATTTTTGTGTGGTATGATTGGTTCAGCGATTTTACCGGATTATTAATTTAATGTAAAATTACATTCACAATAAATGTATTTATGTCATCTCATATCGATATATTTATGTGATAGATTTGTGTTTCAGAATATTAGCGTTATTTCAATACAATTATATATTTCAAATATTAGCGTTATATTATGTTTAGTATTACTTATATTTAGTCAAATATATATATATATATATATAAGTAATATTTTTATGTAATATTTTTGAATGTCATTTTTTCGGTTTTTTTTAATTTGAACTAGTTAAGCTCAATTTTTTTCTATCCACTAGTTTGGATGGAGATGACCAGAGATTGAAGGCTCCTACAAAAATCTTACTTCTTAAAAAAAACTCGATTTTTTTTCATGTCGTTATTTCGTATCAATTGCACCGAAACTAAGTGGATTCACCGTATGATTTGCCTGTCTAGTATTTATTTGATCCCAATCAAATTATATTTTATATTCTTTTAAATATTTTATTTAATTTCGAGTGAGTTGAGGTTAAAAATTTAGTGTAAGACGAGATTTTTGGGCTTCCCTAGCAATCCATCAATCGATGTGAACTCATAATTATCTTTTTCTCTCCAACTATGATATATTTCCTCGTCATGCCCGTTCCTAGTTTTTTTTAAGGCATATGTGTGAGGTAAAATATTAGGACTTTTTTTTATAAGGAAATCTGATGTTAACATTTTATAGTATTAAAAAAATAAATATAGAAAGTATTAAAAAAATCTTCAATTTTGAACATTATAACAAAATATTAATATTTTGATGAAGTTATGAATTGAACTTATAACATTTGTATTAGAAATATCATTTGATCTAAATTTAATTAATGTTTACATTTTAAATTACAAATTAAGAAGATAACAAATTTTATTTTAGGCCCCTTTTTATTTAGGGCCCTGGGCGATCACCCCTATTAGAGATTTTATACCATGCTCGGGAGCATACTCCCTATCCCCTGCATGCCTGACAAGTGTCCCAAAAATCACTTTATGCTATTATTTTTTATTATTTTATTTATTTTTAGGACACTTGTCACTCATACAGGGAGTAAAAAGCATGCTTCCAGAGTATAGTATAAAATCCCCCTATATAGTATAAAATCCCCCTATTACCCTCCCTCGTGAATGGCATGTTCCTCGTATATCTAGAGTAGCATAAATTTGCTACAGTATTATTATGTTTTAATTGACTTATTGCTATATGTTATTGCCATGAATATACATAAAATACAATACAAGGAATGCAAACAATTTATATGTATGTGTAAAACCTAGAGAATTTTGGGGACGAAGTGAACAGGATAAATAAAATTAAAAGCATATATAGTAAGAATTAAATTTTTTTTACGAAAGGGATTTAAATAATATTAAAATGTAATTTCATCTGGGAAAGAACAGTGAGCTTATGATGGGACATATATACAATTAAAGGAGGATATTATATGGTTATATTCATGGGATGGATATATTTACATATCAATGAAATGTCGATCACCTTATTGAGTAAATAAAATCAAACGTTGATTAAATTTCCTAACAAGGCTTCCTATAGAAAAAATTGTGAATAATGTATTTAACCAATTTTAATGAATAGGTACAGATCTAAATAATTTAGCTGAAAAACTACTAGAAGGCCATAATAGAAGACACTATTACATAAAGATTAAATTGAAAAAAATAAAAAAAATAAATTATTAAAAGATATGGTATTGCTTATTTACTGAGTTAAGAACTAAAGATGTTATACAGTCAACGTTATATAGGATTCTAGTCAAGGCTCTGTTCTTTTATACTCAAAATCAATTTTTATTCATTTATACATTAGCAAGAATTTTAAACCTTGGCCTTAACATAATTCTTTAGACTATTTCAAAGTGTGATAATCATATTTTTGCGAAACAACGTATATTTCAAAGTATAATAATCATGTTTTGACGAAAAAACACAAGTTATTATCACTACAAGAAAACCAGCGATTTGCAACGGAATCTGCAACGGAATTTCCGTTGCATAAGGTGTTTTGAACTGAATTGCAACGGAACTGATTCCGTTACAATACATGTGCTTGCAGATTGATTGCAAGTGGATTCCATTCCGTTGTAAAACTGCAACGGATGAGTTTTTAGTTGCAAATTCCGTTGCAAATCTGCAATTACATTTCAGTTGCAAGCTTTCATTGCAGATTTGCAAGTAAAATATCCCTTGCAAAATAGCTTCTTGCAGATTTGCAAGTATCATTTCCGTTGCAATTTCCCTTGCTAATTTATAAGTGCAAATTTCTTGAAAATCAAAATGCATTTATTAATACATTATTATTTGGATTGAAGGAAGCTATACTATAAATATTATTATTTTAAATGTATTCAAATCATCTGTCATTTATAATCCAATGAGTGACCCTGGCTTTGCTCTATAGTTTATCAACAAATGTTAGATTATGGTTTACTATCTAATCTTTGGAGCTACCCAGAGTTGTAGCATGGTATTTGTCATTCAGATAAATAAAAAAATCCTACTCTCAGTCAAATCTCAGAGGAATGAACACAATAATAAGGCCAAAACATGCTTAACGTCTTCTAAACTCAAAACTTCAAAAAATACCTCATGAGAATGAAAGGTGATCAGGAATTCATTTAAGTTAACAAGTTAGAAGTATAATGAAATAAATATTTAGTAGTGTAAATTATATTATCAATCCAATTAAAACACTCCAAAAACCAATGAAAAAGTAGCAACTATAAAACAAAATCAGCATAGATGCATACAGTATAACAACAATGATAAATACATACCCTAGTACTGTTAGTTTGTTCCAGTAACTTCATAGATAGTCATGTATTGATTCAATGAAAACAATAGAGCCTATAAAATAAAATCAGGATAGAGAACAAAAGTTAATTGTGAAGTTGAATGCTAGGCTTTATCAAAACATTGGACACTTACAAGCATTGATATCTCTCCCCTAAAAAAATAAACAACATAATGATCAATTTAGCACGAGAAGTTGTCAGAGGAGATAGAGCTATTAGAAGTTGAGCTCAAGTTGATCGATTAATAAAAAAAACTCAGTTTCAAAAACCTAATCTATAGCTTCATTAATTGAAAAGGAGAATATGCAAAAACACAAAAAAAAGTACAATAATGTAAAGAAAATCGTCCATAAGAGTAGAAGGGTGAAGCTCAAAACATGAGAAGTGATCAGATGAGGTTTAGCACACTATTATTCAACAAGTTGAACATAAAAATCAAATTAAAAATATTATCTATGTTATATATTAAACAAAATCAATAACTAAGCCCAAAGATCCAACACTAAAGCTGATTCCAACATATATACTATACAGACACAGGGAAGAAAGTAAATTAGTAAAGAAACAGTAGGAATGTAATGATCACTGAGAGCATAGAAAAAGTGGCAACAATGCTAGAAGCAGAAACAAATAGACCTGTTCGTCGAGTGGGCCGGGTCTGGGCCGGACATTGTCGGGCTTTTTGTTTAAAACGTCAACCCAAGCCCGGCCTAGCCAACATTTTTAAACTTCGGACCGGGCTTACAAGGTTATTTTCAAGCCCGGACCAGACCCATAAATTAAATTTTTCTTTTAATGTTTGGATTGACTTAATAGAAACAAAAACACAAAGTGTAATATTAAAAATAGCTAAACTAAACAGTTAAAGAGTGAAGTAAAAAATTAAATATAAAGTAAAAAAGTAGGAAAGGAAATCTCATAATCAGCAAACAATAAAAAACAACTAAAGGCCAATACAGAGAACATTAGTCCCAAAAACTACAGCACTTATCCAACTTGCCCAGAATGCAGGCGTGGACTAGCAGCACACTTACAATCCAAATCCAACACCCCAAGAATCCCCAGAGGAAGCAAATCTATATATTTAAGACCATTACCTATAATATATAATATAATGTAATAAACAAAGTTATTATCAAATTCTTTTTGTTGTAACAGGCAAATAATCCTACACTACTGTAATAAAAAAAAACAACCATGACTGAAATAAATTCAAGCTCATATCGTAACAACAAGAGTAACTTCAGATTCTAAAAAAGATCTCAGTTTGATCATACTACACTAGATGAATTTTCTTCCTTCAATTGCAAGATCTCAAATAGATGAGACATGCATTTATTCATTACTTAAATGTCAGATTCTATACAAGTCGAGTAAATCCAACAACTAGTGTCCCAACCTTCAAATAGCATTTTAATACCCAGGCTGTAAAATGCAGCAATTCATTTTCACTTAGGCATATATCATATAAGTCAAATTTCTATTGAAACTTTGAATATGAAAATACATTCATTTTATATCTTTTCTTCTCATAATAAGATAAATGATTATGAGAAGAAAAGACATAAAATGATGTTTGAGTTCCAGCATAATAAGATAAATGATGACAATGAAAAACAAGCAGGCAATATTGAAGTAGACCAAACATTAAAACACATAATGAGACCACAAAGAAGATGACATCACAGTATTAATAGTGTCTATCTCTCACTCAATATCTGCAACTACTAGTACTACTTTGCATTGATTATTTATACTCCAACAAATACCAAAGGGTAATAGTACCTTAGAAAAAAATAATTTACATTAATGGTCAAATTTGATGATGGCAAAGGATAAGGAATAACAGACATTATTGGAGCAACAAAACAAGGCCATCTATTCTTAGGTGCAATGTAATGCATAAAAAACACAAACACATAAAAAAAACCATAATTGTGTCAATAAGTAAATCACCAAATCAAAATACCCTATGGCCAATACTCCATAACAAGCCATGAAATACCAAAATCATTGAATATAAGGAAATAAGTCTACCTCTTGACCAACCAACAGCTATGTAGCACGGAAACGGAAACGGATACGGAAACGGGGAAATGCCATTTCTAAAAAATAGAGATTCGGGAACCATGGGGAAATGTGTAAATAATAAAATTATAGTTTTATATTTATAAATATAAAAAATTACATATAATTTTAATCTAAGAATATACACTAAAAATAAATTTATAAATTATAAATTATACTAAAAATAAATTTATAAATTATAAATTATCTTATAAATTAACATAATATAAATTCATTCAGAATTAAAAAAGTGACTTAATTTTAGCATGAGATGGAGTTCAATCATCAATAGTCCAAGACACGTCAATAGCCCATGCAGATCATTACTTCTTTGTGAAAAAAATAAAAAAAATGATCAAACAATATATTTATGCTTTTCAAATTGCCATTATCAATAATAGAGACTAGAAAAGAGTAAAAGAATAGAGTAATTATCAAGATTCAAGAACAGAGACAAGAAAAGAGTACAAGAACAGAGTAATAAACTATCAAGAAGCAAATCAAGCTAGAAGAAACACTTGTCTTAATTGAAGGACTCTAATCTTTTCGTATAAACTTTCTTCTCCTCAAATTCTTTCGTCTAACTAAACCCTTTGTATTGCTTCTGCGGTGAGGTCTCTGATGTTGTTTCTATTTATAAATAATTATAAAATTGGAAGACATGAATTTAAGATTGAACAGGAAGCGATGGGAGAGTTACAGATTGATTAGGAATAAACTGAAAAAGGAAGAGATTGAACGGGAACCAAATTGAAGGTCGGTTATTGCAAAACGGCTTCACAAATTAAGGGAAACGCATGTCATACTTTTGGTAATTACAGAAACGTCCCGTAGGACTTTTTGGCCGTTTCAGTTTCTGAAACGTTTCAGAAACGAGGAAACAATGGTGAACTGCCGTTTATGTGCATCATAGGCCAGCAGTAATGTAAACTGAAGGTTATCTAATTGCACAAATATGAGGAACAAATCATAAGGGTATTTCAAAGCAAATAATTACATCAATACATCCACAAAAATGTAAATGGGCATACAAGGTCACGACATTGACAGGCCTGGAGTTAGGTAGAACACTGATGTTCAACTCAAAATTGATAACGATGAAATTAAGGCTTTTTGTAGTTCATGACTTAATTCAACTTATTACAATCAATAACATGAGGAAAAATTAAAAATTCGGTCAAATTTGATAGAGAAAATCATCAAAATTACATATATAGAACCAAAAGGACGAATTGTGAGGTCAATACTTTTTCCATTTACAGATCTATATAGTTATACCAATATCATTAACTCAATTAAATAATGAACAGTACACATTAGGCAAATCAAAACAAGATAATAAAATACATACTGAGAGGGAAGTAATTAGCAGTAGAAAATTGGAAACGAAACCCTAAGTTAAATTCAAACTTTAAAATGAGAAGAAAAGTCTTCAAATGGGTACCCATAAACACGAATAGAGAGAAAAAGTTAATAAGATTTACCTTAGATTTGTGGGTTTAGGGTTACTGCTCAAATTGAAATTGAGAGGAGATAAGGTATGAGAAGGAGAGAAGTTCGTTAGACGTGGTTGAAAGGGACAACTAGTCACTCCGGCGAACTAATGGAGAATGATCAAGAACCCTTCATTATGTGGTCATCGAGCAGGAGGCAGCTGTGAGAAAGAAGACGAGAGTAAAGTAAGGGTGAGCCTTGTAAACCTAATTTATTATTTATATTATTTTATTTTATGGTTGTGATCTTTATTTTATTTTTTAATTATTACCATACTATATGTAACGAGACATTGCAATTATTTTCTTCTCATTCCATTGCACATCCATTGCAACGGAACTTTAAAACACTTGCAAATTCCGTTGTAAATTTTCCCTTCATCTTTTCCCACTCAATTATTGCAACGGGCATAAAAAACACTTGCAATTTCACTTGGAAATATATTCAGTATTTTAATTTTAGCAATTCTGCAACGGAATGTATTTTACCTTGCAATTTCCGTTGCAAGATGAAGAGTTTGCAACGGACAATTTTCCGTTGCAATAATTCCGTTGCAAAACGTGAATTTTCTTGCAGTGATATTGTGACGAAATTTTTAAACCTTAACCTTAAAACAACTCTTTATTCATTTTCAAAGTGTGACAATCATGTTTTTGCGAAAAAATGCATGTGTCAAATGTGTCATAAACAGCGGTCTTTAGTAACGGAAAAAACGCATGACATCATTTTCAGAAGAAATTTCTTAACGATGACCATAAAATACTCTTTAGGCTATTTCAAAGTGTGAAAATCATTTTTTGACGTTTTTTCTGTTACTAAATACCGATGTTTATGTCACGTTTGACACATGCATTTTTTCGTCAATATGTCATAAACATGATTATCACACTTTGAAATAGCATAAAGAGTTATTTTAAGGTCAAGGGTTTAAAAAAATGACATGTGTTTTTTCGTAAAAACAAGATTATCACACTTTGAAATAGCCTAAAGAGTGATTTTAAGGTCAAGGTTTAAAATTTTTGTCACAATATGATAACTTGCATTTTTTCGTCAAAACATGATTTTTACACTTTGAAATAGCATCAAGAGTAGTATTAAGGTCAAAGTTAAAAAAGTTCATCACAAAATGATGTCATGCGTTTTTTCTGTTACTAAATACTAATATTTATGACACATGTGTTTTTTCACAAAAACATAATTATCACACTTTAAAATAGCCTAAACAGTGATTTTAAGTTCAATGTTTAAAGCTTTTATCACAATGTGATAAAAAAAAAATTTTCCCCAAAAAAATGATTTTCACACTTTAAAATAGCCTAAAAAGTGATTTTAACATGATTGTGAAAATCGGACCGATCGGTCAAACCCAATTCAACCGAAATCGGTGGCATGTTTGATCAATTTTCAAACGATTTTGTGTCTGGTCAAAACTCGGTCAAATCCTAATTGAATCGGTTGGTCAGAAAAAAACCTCCCGATTCAGTAAAAAAATCGGTTTGACAGACGTATCTTTATTTTATCTGATAAATTTGTAAGCTTTTATAGCTGTACTTTATCTAGGTACTGTACCATTTACTGTTTCTACCCCACTTTTCCATTTACTTTTTACTGTATTTTTATTTTACCAAAGTAATATTTATTCATATTTATTTATTTTCATGTGGAAACAAAAGGACTTACTAATTACACTTACACATGTAGCATCTACTTTTTGTACAACATAAAAAGCATTCACAAAGTAATTAAACATGTAACACTACGTATAATTTTTCTATTTTAAAAATTAGATTATAATTTTATATTTATCAGATAAATTTTCATTTTTTTAATTTAATTAACTTTAAAGTGTTAGCTTAAAAGGTATTATAAGTGTATTTATATTTTTAATTAATATATTATGTTTATAATTCTTAATTTTAACACACTTATTTTATAAATGTATAATTTTTATAACTAAATATAATATTTATTAAATTTTTTTCCTCTAATTTATAAAATTCGGCTCAATCCGAACTAAATTCGATTTAATCCAAAATTAGTGAATTTGTTCCTTCATCGGTTCAGTGGTCGGTCCGAGTCTGAAAACCATAGATTTTAAGGTCATAGTTAAGAAATTTCTTCATAAAATAATATCTTGCGTTTTTTCGTTACCAAATACCGATATTTATGACACATTTGACACATTTTTTTTTGTCAAAACATGAATATCACACTTTGAAATAGCATAAAGAGTTATTTTAAGGTCAATGTTTAAAAATTTTATCAATACGATAACTTGCGTTTTTTCCGTGACTATAGATCGATGTTTTTGTCACATTTGACACATGAGTTTTTTCATCAAAAAATGATTTTCACACTTTGAAATATCCTAAAGAGTGATTTTATTGTCATAGTTAAGAAATTTCTTCACAAAATGATGTCATGCGTTTTTTCCGTTATTAAAGACCGATGTTTATGATACATTTGAGATATGCATTTTTTCACAAAAACATGATTATCACACTTTGAAAACGAATAAAGAGTTGTTTTAAGGTCAAGATTTAAAATTGTCACGATATGATACCTTTCGTTTTTTCGTCAAAATATAATTATCACACTTTAAAATATGCGTTATTTTTCACAAAAATATGATTATTATACTTTGAAATAGCCTAAAAAATTATTTTAATATCAAGGTTTAAAATTTTTATTATAGTTATTTTAAGGTCAAGATTTAAAATTTAGCAAGAAAATTAATATAAAGGCACAGCTCGGTCCGAGGCTATTCCAGCCGGACGAAAGTATAAAGAATTATGTCTTTTCACATGGAAAAGACTTTTTTATATATACTTCCATTGTGTTAGATTCCACCAACACATAAAGCTGTGCCAGGTCATCAAACTTAAACTGTGCCAGCTCATCAATCCGAATTCATCACCTTCAGCAGTCACACTGTCTCAAACTACACCCACCTCACTTGATCTCATCACTAAAAAAAATCTGTTAGCTTTCTGTCATGGAGCGGTCCGGACCTAACTGATAATTTAGGAGCCCTAAATAAATTAATATTGAAACTAATAAAATAGAATTTTTAAGAAAAAATAATGTATTAAAAATATATTTTTTGTAAAAAAAACTAGGATTTGAACCTTTACCTCCACAATTTTAATAACTATCTTACCAACTCTATTAACATTAATTTATATCTATTTTTATCTTTTATATAATAACAACTAAATATTTAAAAGAAATATTTTTATGCCCCTTCCAGCTATAGGCCCTCGACGATCGCACCCATCGCTTACCCAGAGCCGGGCCTGGTTACGATGTAGCTGTTATATAAACTGGATTTCAGCTCACTGTAAAACTTGAACTGAATGAAATAGATCTTGAATTCCATTTTTCTCTGATTTTCCTTTGATAAGTTTCCTGCGATTACAATTTCCAGAAAAAGAACCTAATAAATGATTTTTTTTTATTTTCGTTAATGCACGTGTTAAAATATGTATTGAGTGTCTACCTAGCATTGTAGTCCCTCGTATAGAAGCCCCAAACAATGGATGAAACATCAATTACTTTTATAACAACAACAACATTACTCTAATGGCTCCCGCATAAATAGTGTAGGGGTCAGATGTACGCAATCTTACCTCTGTAATTATAGAGAGGTTGTTTCCAATTAACCCTAAAGTTGAGTTGCAAACAGCTATCCGTGACATCATAATAAAAGAAGCTCAGACAGTTTAATGAATCATTTTACTTTAATCTATTATAATCTAAAGCTAAAGAATAGTAAATTTTTTGTCCCATCAAAATAATGGAAAATAAACACTAGTCACGTAATTAAATAAAATGAATCCAAATTATTGGTTTCGCACAAGTAGGGACTCTTAATAAAATTACAAGTCATAACCTACCTCCAGTTTTACCTATAAACATTACAAGATCTATTAGAAACAAAACAAGGCATAAACATGAGTTGTGCTGTGAAAATATTGGGGCTAATATCACTTTCTTGTCTCACCAATTAGTAGACTCGGGCAGATTCAAATCTGTTATCTCCAAATTGATATTCTCTTTCATGTCCGCCATTTAAATATTGACAGGTGTTTGTTTTTTATTATTATTTTATTATTTTTCAGTTTATCTCTCCTATAAATATAATAAATGTCAAATGATGAATGAAAGGACATGAAGGGGAACAGCAGATTTGAATCCGACTTGGGCATGGCCCAGCTGATATTTGTGGACTTCTTCCTGAGCATTGTATGAAATGTAGATTCAAACAATAAACCAAATTTAATTGTATGCTATAGCTTCAGATAAGTCCAAACAATAAATAAATTCAATTACAGTTTAATTTTTTAACATCTTATCTTCCAAATAACATTGATTCTTTTTCTTATGGAACTGGTATATGGTATGATGTATGCTGTTGTCGAGGAAAAAAAAACCAAATACATTGACCTTTTTATGTTGATTAATTTGTAAAGCCTAAATAATATACTACTTTGCAAGAAAAATAAAAAAACTTTAAATATAAGCATTTCTAAACAAATCCTGTATGATAGGCTATTGTAGTGTGTAGCGCAACTTTAGGGCAATTTTTTATTAACTAGAAGCATGAGATCTTCAATTATTAAACATTTTCTACACCTCATATGATATAAATGCCAATAAAATAAAAGATTTCCATGCTAAGAACAAACACAATATTTTCAGAGCACCGTATCCATAGTACATGAATTTCAGACACTTTGGAGATGAACTTGAACAAACACAAGTCTTTTAATTTTAAGAACACAGATATATCAGTTGAAACACTCCTCTTTATGCAACATGATGGAGAAATTTTGTCGGAAAGGGAGGACTAACTACCTCCTTGAGTGATGTTCCGACGGTTTGCCCGGTCTTCATGGGCTTTTCTAATTTAGGATATATTGTGATGGGAAGGAAGAGATAACTACCTTTCCTCGGGCTCTTCCGGTTTCCAAATATCTAAAAGCTTCGATTATGTCTGTAAATTTATATGGCCCTGTAGGATCAATAATAGCCTTCAACTGTCCGGTTTCCAGAAGTGGCTTCACCTCCTCCAGGATTTCTCCAAATCGGCACAACGTCGAAATATTAAACTGTCGACTCAGATCAAAACCGAGATCCAAGGCAATAAACAAATTCTCTTTCCGAGGAGAACCTTAGCTGGCCATGGAAGAACATCATAAAGTTGTGTCCACTTTGAAGATCCAAGCCGATAATCAAAACCACTTCAAGGGTAAGGTCTTCAAGTAGTACCGTCCGAAGAGAGCCGTTGCAGTTGCCCGATAAGGAACCAAAGCTCCGGCAAGTCCCAAACTGCCCAACTCATGCGATGGGCTGCAGTCAAAGGAATCACAACTGTCGAAGGATTCACAATCACTACTGCGCGAGAAAAGGAACCACCAACTGTCGAAGGATTCGCAATCACTACTGCCCGAGAAAAGGCACCACCTGCGCAACACACCGCAGGCAACAAGGAACCGCCAAAGGCCAACGTTGGCAAAGAAAAAGGAAGGGGTGCCTAGACCCTCCTTAAAGAACTGCTGGTACGTCACCAGTGAGAAGAGAAAACCTGAGCGGCTAAAGATTAGATGAGAGCCCTAGCCGCCTGCTCCTTAACGCTCCGAAGGAGGAGTTGCGAGGCTATCCCCTTGTCGAAATGCCGGCCAAAACGCCGGTGAAACTAGACATTAGATTTGTGTTGCTTCCAAAATGAACAACCTAGCAAGTGCATTGTTGGAAATTTTATTTATATTATTTCAAAGAAAGTAATTATTATTATTATTATTATTATTATTATTATTATTATTATTATTATTATTATTATTGATAATGAGTATTAATGTTCATTCAAGGGGCATTATGCATGTCAATTATATATGGCTTTAATTTTATTTATTATAAGTTTTATACTAAATTAAATTGGCTAATTTAGTGCAATTAACATGTGTTTTAAATTCAATTTATAATCCATTTATTAACAGAGATATTTAGCCATATTTACAACCATGTTTTCCTACAAAAGGTTGCTACATGCGGCCTTTGTGTTAGAGCTAATTAACATTTTTACTTCCCTATTTTTGGTTTCACTATTTAGTTTGTTTATAGAAGGATGTTCTTTATCACTTTCAAAATACAACTATGATTCCTCCCTAAAACTATTTTGTTGTTCTTTCTTAATCTTTATTCTAGATATGAATCACATTTATGTTCCTAATCCAACCAATCGGTTGAAGAAGCTGTTTAATCCTGGAAGGAACTACAAGTAATCTTTAAGGACAGTGCTCTGTACGACTCAGCTTATCGGTGTTTACTTTCCTTTAACTTGTTTATAATTCCTATTATATTTTTTTGTTATTCTATTAATTACATGTATCTTTTGATGCAAGGTGGAGATCGGAAAACACTTTATGAGAGGGACATCGTGACGAATTTGGCATCCTCAAATCCAATAGAGAAAACCGAGATTGAAGATTTATTTGTTTTTATTTATTTTGTAATTATTTTCCAACATGCACTAGGGTCAATGTAGAGTGGTAAGCACAAGGTCGTATCCCACAAGGAGCAATCTTAAAACAGTTCGAGGTTTTTCTGGTAGACTGGTTCAAGAAGATCTTCTTAATTTTTAAAGTTTGTTTAAAATAGCAATGAAACAAAAGCAATAAAGTAAATAAAGGTTGTAAACAATGATAGAAAAGCACAAGCTTCACCTACCCATAAACAGCGTAAGATTTCCTCCTAGCAAAACCTGTAAATCTACTTGATTATATGCATAGATCTAAGGTCTCTTAACCAGATTTTCCCAAGCTTACCCCTAGGCTTCACTTGGTTTCTAAGATTACTAATTTAAGTCTCCCCTAGGTACTTGTTAAATCAGTAAACTTGCATTAAGATCAGTTAAGCATTCAATCAAAATTAAAACCCTTAGCACACACACAATCCCTCTTAGGTTTCTTGTAATATGTGTGTGTGTTTGTGATTCTAACTATAACAAATCTCCCCTAGGTACTTATTGTTATAGCATGTATGAGTCGGGCCCTAACTCAATCAAATTATTACTCAAACACAGCAATCATGAAGAGATTCAAAATAAAATTATAAGGTTGCACCGGAGGAAGATCTTACGCTGCTTGCTTGGGTAGGATTAGCTTGCAAGGAGATTACTCACTCATAATGAAGAGAATGTTGAACTCCATTAAAAATAAAAGAACAATTTTATTCGAAATCTTATTGATGGATTGTCTGATGCTTTATCAATGGAGAAGAGGTATATTTATACCCACCAATTGATAAAGATGAAAATAAATATAAATCCGAAAAGATAATATCCTATTTAGTCTTTATCTAAAAGGGAAAACAAACTCTAAACAAAAAAGGACTCTAAGGTAAATGATAAGCTTGAAAATATTAAAAGATAAAATCTCTCTTTTTCTTCTTTTTTAGTCCACGCCACATCTGCCTTCTAATTAGGTTGTCCAACTCTTCCATGATTCTTTTCCTTTTTATCCTCTTTTTGTTGAGATTTCCTACTTTGACAATATGCTGGCGAGATCTTCCTAATTCGGCAGATTGAGCCAAAAATCAATAAAAACTTATTTTATTTAAATCAATTAAGCACATTAATGACACAATATTTCACTACTAAATTTCACTTATCAATTCCCCCTTACTTGAACATTTGCTTGTCCTCAAGCAATTTACTTTAGACAAAGAAAATAATACAAACTCCATAGCAAAACTGGGAAAGGCTCCTGCAATTTGAAAAGTCAAAGAGCTTTAAACAAGTTTAGAACTCAATTTCAACGCAAGGAAAACCTTAGTAGAGAAATCTCATATTTCCATATAAACATGCAAAGAAAGAGAAATTAGACTTCTTACTTCAATGAAATAGCAATAAAATCAAGATACCCTACCAAAGGATGCACTCACTTTAATGTGTTTAGGGTGATTTTAAGAATTCCCTCATTCAACAAAACCTTAAAATTTGTAGACCATAAGCTTGCCAATCTGTCAAATGTCTACCCCAAAGTATTGAATGAATATATCATCAAAAGGTCTTTAAAGGGTTGTAATGTTAGGCTTAGGTAAGGGTATGGAAAAAGGAAATTTTGTGCGTAATGAGTTTCCAAAAGAAATTATGTTGATGAACCTGTAACTTCGTATAAGATAGGAAATCCTTGTTCAGAAGCGGATTATCTTCAAGCACATGAAACCTTTCGACATCATTGTTTACAAAAGCTTTCTTCATAAGCACATTTCTTCTAAGCACAGCAACCTTGAGAAACTTTTATTTATGCCTCAAACATAAGTAAAAATTAAAAAACATAAACATTCCTTTTTTTTATTTTTTTCATTTTTTCATTTTTTTATTTTATTTTTTCATTTTTTCTTTCTTTCTTTTTTTGAACTTTTTTTTCTTGAATTAGTACAAACAAAAGATAAAGAAGCAGTCTAAGGTTGTGTTGATCTTCGAGGTCTTCTGGTTTTAACAGTTTCGTTGATGAGATCTTCTAAATTGGGAAGGTCTTCCTTGATTGATATTTTTGTTGCATTGAGTGATGATAATCTCTTTAGAAAACTCAGGGTGTTTTGGGAAATCAAAGTGAAGGTTTTCTGGTTTGTAATGTGTATAAGAAAGAAAAGGCTTAGGCTCAAAGGGGGTAATCTAAGGACAAAATGTTGAAAAGGGTAGGCTTTTTGGCTAGAGAGGGTAAATCCTAATGCCTTAATCATTTAATATAAGCATTCAATGGTGGTCTTGATAAGTACTAGCACACAATAACAAGTATAAGCATGCATTTCCCATGGCAAATTCTAGCTAAAAATAGAAAGGTCGCCTATAAGGGTTGTGTATCCGATTTAAGCTATAAAATTGAATTAAAAATTAAAATTTCAAAAACTTAAACATGTTTATGGGTACTACAAGATCAATTTACTAATTTTTTCAAAGTCCTCAAATTTCGTTCTGAATCTTTGCTAAAAACTATCCAATTTCCACTTTACATAGACTTCACAAGTTTTGTTATTCAGTAAGGTAATTCATCAATGAACACAAAGCAAATTCAATTAGACATGCAAAGTCAAGCAGGAGCAATCTTAAGGTTTTTCAGCAACAATTAAGCATAGGCAGTGATAATAAAAAATCAGAAGTTGAAAAATCATGCATGAAAATCTTAATCCCTCCCCCACACTTAAATTATGTTTTGCCCTCAAAGCATTAAAGAATGAAATACAAAAAGGGTAAGGAAAGACTTCCTGAGATGACCAAATAAGAAGAGGCTAGATATTACCGTTCACCATTGGGAGAAAAGAAGAGAGATTGAGAAAACCTCAAGGTTTCCTCCAGAATTGCTTCACTTGGTGCGTGAAGCGGGCACTACTGCAAGACTTTGTTAGGGTGGTTCAAAGAGGAAGGCTCTCTCCTCCTCCTTAGCATGTTTCGATGATAAGTGATGTGTCAGCCTTTATCTATCCGCCTTCAAGCTTTACCCCATCTGATTTCTAATTTCAATAGAGCCATGAGGAAGGACTTTTACCATAGAATATGGACCAGTCCAAAGAGACGTAAGCTTTCCTGGTGAAAGTTCAAAGCAATAATTAAACAATAATACTTTTTCACCAGGATGGACTTCCTTAAATTCAAAATTTCCAGGCCAAGGTTTTAGTTCAAAGGTTGACTGGTTATTTTCTGACGCACCAATCTCATGTTTAGGGCAATCTGTCGAAGGTTCCGTTTGCTACCTGCCTTTCAAGGTTGTCTGGCATCCAGTTTCAGCTTGCTTCTCAACAAGATCTGCCTCTTTTTTTAATTCTTTTTGATGAAGTTCCTGAAGAAAATGTGGATTTAAATGCTCATCAGTAACATCCAAGAGATAACATTGATCATCACAAGAAGGAGGAAATCTCACAGCTTCATTCATTTTAAAGATAACTTCCTCATCATGTATTTTTATGATTAATTTTCCATTATGTACATCTATGAGGGCTGTACCGGTAGCAAGGAAAGGTCTTCCTAAAATGATAGGCACATATATGTCCTCATCCATAACCATAACTATGAAATCAACCGGCAAAATAAATTTTCCCACTTTAACTTAAACATCCTCAACCATTCCCCTAGGATATCTAACCGTTCTATCCACTAATTGAATGAACATCAAAGTAGGTTGAGGTTCCCCTAAACTAAGTCGCTTATACAAATGATATGGCATTAAGTTAGTACTAGCTCCTAAATCACACAGAGCATTGTCAATTTCAAGATTGCCCATAGAATAAGGAATGGAAAAACTCCCTGGATCTTTAAGCTTAGCCGGTAAAGGTTTCCTGCTTTGTAGAATGGAGGAGCAATCTCAATTAAGTTGCACCATGGCCACACTTTCCAGCTTTGTTTTATTTTCTAAGAGATCTCTCATAAATTTTGCATACTTTGGCATTTGGACAAGAGCTTCTGCAAAAGGAATATTGATGTGCAATTTTCTAAAAACATCAAGAAATTTATCAAATTGCTTATCTATATCATGTTACTTTGCCTTTTGAGGATAAGGAATCCTTGGTTGATATGATGGAATGATAGGTTTCTCTACCTCAACAATCTTCTCCATGAGAACAGATTGCTCTATCTTTTAGGAGGTCTTCTCAGTTGGAGCAATCTCATCAGGTTTCCTCTTCTCAACTTCTTTCTCTTTGGTTCCTACATTTCCAACAACATCAAGTATCATAGGTAATTGAATTCACAATCGTACCATTTTAGAGTGTGATTGCCTTGCATTCCTACCTTGGATTTGTCACGATATTGCTAGGGAGAGTTCCCTTGCTTCTAGGAGAAATAACTTGCAATCTGGTGAACATGAGTCTCTAATTTTTTTATGGAAGATTGGCTTTATGTCATGAATTGAACCATCACGTCCCTCATCTCTTCTATTTCAGACTTCTTGGTAGGTTGGGAAGGTCCTGCTTGTGGGGCAACCTGAGATTGATAAGGTTGTTGGAAGCAGTTTTATTGTTGAAATTGAGGCTGAGATTGCCCCCATGCAAAGTTTGGATGATTTCTCCAACCTGGATTGTAAGTATTAGAGAAGGGGTTTCCCCTACGAGAGTTTCCCAGTATGAAATCACATTGCTCTTGGGTAAGGGCAATGTCACAAGTAGCACTTCTATGGTTGCCTCTACAATACTCACAACAGCTCGGTCGAGAGCTTGTGATGGCTGAAACATTTCTCTTGGTAAGATGTTTGAGTAACATATTAAACTTATTGGAAAGGTCAGTGACAGCTTGAGAATCATGACACTTTGACCTTTCTTCATTCACAGAGTGCCATTTAGAACTTGTGTTGACAAGCTTTTCTATGATTTAGAAGATCTCCTCCGGAGTATAGTCTTCCAAGTCTCCATTGGCAACGGACTCAATTTGCATCTTGTGAGTTATGGTTAAACCATTGTAGAAATTCTGAACTTGTATCCAAGCTAGGATACCATGGTTAGGAACCTTCCTCAATATATCTTTGAACCTTTCCCAAGCCTCTGACAAAGACTCATCAGATTGCTGGGAAAATCTTGTGATCTCGTTCCTCAGTTTCAAGGCTTTCTTAGGTGGGAAGTATTTGTTCAAGAAAGCCTTCGCCATATCACTCCTGGTTTATGATGGAACCTGGTTGCAAAGTCTTCGGCCACATCTTAGCTTTGTCCCTCAAAGAGAATGGGAAAAGCTTAAGTCTTATCACATCATCCGAGATTGCCCTATCAGATTGGAAGTTGTTGCACATGGTAACGAAGTCTTGGATGTGTGAGTTTAGATTCTTTAGGGAGACCTCCATATTGGACGACTACCTGTGAGCACGGGATTTTACAATCCTTCTCGCGAGACGATGATGACGTGTACCCGATTTTAATTCCTTAAAATAAAAGTTCTCTTTAGAATTTTTATTACCAAAATAATATTCCTCACAAATTTTATACTTGGTAGAATCCAGCTCGGCGTGGCCAATAACGCGTCTGGTAGGAGCTTGAACCGATGATTTGCACCCAAATAATAAATACCCATTGGAATATTATTAAAAATCAAAAAGATGCCTTTCCACCCACTATTAAACCTCTTTTGACGACTTTTTAGGCTCCTAGGCCCGCTGCCTATCGGTATGCTGGAGGCTGATGCCACCAACGGCATCAACCATATCGCTGATGATATCACCATGTCCCTGCACAGATAGCCTTTCGGCCACTTTCGGCGGAATTAGTCAAAAAGGCCTAAAAAACACCCCATTTCACCATAAAAGCACACCTTGAGCTATAATTTAGGGGGGCAATCATCTAATGTTAGAATTTTAATGTTGGAATGAGAAAATAGATTTTAGTGAGATAAGAATTAGATAAGACAGTAAATCTCTTAGTTAAAATCAGTAAATCTTTTATAAGTTTAAAATCGATCCATTTTTCCTGGTTTTTCTTCTTTGAATTCTCTGATTATAAGTTTAAAATCAGTAAATCTTTTAGTTAAAATCAACTTAATTGGATTTAGAAACCAGAAGCACTTAAATTTACTGCTAAATCATCGAAATAAACTCCCCGGAAGTGTTTCTTTCGGTTCACGAAGAGGTGGATTCACGGCCTCGAGGTAAAAATGATGAGTCTCATAGCTCTTTGGCAATAATATTACTGACTTGTGTTAATTTTTATTGACTTATATTCAATTTTAGGTTTTCGGTCATTTTTTACTGTCACCACTGCTGCTGCAAGAAATTGAAGTCGCCGGAGACATGTAATGTCGCCGGCAGTATCACCCATGTCGCCAGAGACATCACTGATACTAAAACACCCTTATCATTTAATAACTACAAAAAAAATACCATAACATTTTTTTTGTACAAAAATATTCATATATTAAAACAACCATAATATCTCACATCAACTCTAATATCATTCGTTTATATTACAAACCATAATTATGTTTGATTAGAAAAACCAAAACCCGACCACTTTCTATTCTATATGCTTGTCATGTGAGGAGAGAGAGCGAGATGGACATAGCCGACAGACCTTTCTTCCATGACAGCTACAGGTAAGGACCTTATAGTACAATACTCTATCTACAACTTCAACAACTGAAAAATATAGCGATTTATATGAGTCGTCACTCAGTGAATATAAACAATTAATACATACAGTCACACCTTCAAAATAAACATACAGCCATTCTTATATACTATTGGATGATTCATTTATTTAATTATTATGACACTTCCGGCCAAACTATTGCCCCGGGATACATGTAACATTTGTAACAGATAACAATTGATTTGCTGGCCAGCTATATAACAATTGGTTAACCTTTCGGTCCAGATAAATAATTGATTGAACTTTCGGTCCATTTGCCAAATATTGCAATTGGTTGACCATATAGGTCCAGATAACAGAACATGCATTACAATGTTTGATCGGCTATGTCACAACGTCTTTCTTTATTTCATTTATTCCTGTATAATTGCGTATATCATGAATAATTCAATTATCTCATGCTTCACCAAATAAACACATGTTCATATAATTCAAATTCTCCAAATAACATATAATCATTCAATTCACAACAATTCACCAAACATTCAAATATCACATATCAAAACATTTCACCCATTCATATCATGTTTATACTCACAGATGGAATGCTAATTTCCACAAAATCGACTTGTTTCCTCCTCTTGAACACTTTCACAACCTCGTGTTCCTATAAGCATAAATTCACATCAATACATTTCACCTTGTGTTGTTTTCTATTTATAAAGTTTTCATGACTTAAACCATTGTTGCTTGTATACTTGTTCATATGACCTTGCTCTACTTAAAAATTCATAACTTTCAATTCACTTCTCCAAATGATCTGATTTTTTTTATTCTATCCCTAATACAGAAGGCAAGAACATAATAAAACCTCAAAAATTTTAGAGTCTTATACGATTTATAGGGAATTTCCCATCAAAACTTGTTTCAGTCCTGCTTTACCTGGATAACAACGTAATAAAACGGGTATAACTCTCTCTACACAACATGAATCGACCTGATTATTTTTCCTACTTAAACTATACATATAAGGAAATAACATATAAAAAAATCAGAATTTTCTAAGTAGTATAACAATCCCAGATTAATTTTGAAACTCACCCTATCTCTTTGATCATCCAATTCTGCACACTTCATCTTATAAAAATCATAACTATTGATCTACTCGTCTAAAAATTCCAAAATTTTGCACGATAACCTTGACATAAAGAGGAACAATTCATCTTCTTACTAAAACTGCTAATGCTAACTTTAACCTAATAAAAATTGTACTACAAAGTTACTAAAATACCTGATTCCTTCCTTCTAGCTCTCTTCTTCTCTTCTTCCTTATGCTTTGTTCTTTGCTTTGTGTTTTAGGAGATGAAAAACTGATCTAATTCTTATCAGTTCATACAAAGATCTAAGGGGAAAAAGACCAGTTTGCCCTTAAATTCTTTATTTAATACAAATACTAACTATACTAGATACATATACGTATATCTATACCATACTAATACTAATTCTAATACTAATTCTTATACTTAAATCCTTATGATATATCACAATTTTATTCAACTTTATATGTTTAAATAATCATTTTATATCTATAACATAACTATACTCCACTTATTCCTTAAAATTCTATAGCCATATAATTCGGTACCTAGATATTAAATATCGTATTTTGTATGGTTAAAATAACTATTATTTTCACTAACCAATTTTAAAAAATATAACATGTAAAATTTAAATATAATGACATGTAACAGATGTGGACAAATGCAAATATAATGCATGAAATGGGATATTATAATTCCCCCCCTTAAAGAATTTCGTCCTCGAAATTAAATACCTGAATCAGAAAACAAATAAGGATAGTCCTTTCTCATTCGATCTTCTGTTTCCCAAGTGGCTTCTTCTATTGAATGACTTTTCCAAAGTACTTTTACCAATGGTATTTCTTTGTTTCGTAATTGTTTGGTCTTATACCCGATAATTGCTACCGGTTCTTCTACATAACTCAAATTATCAGTAATCTCTATCTCTTGGTCCTTCAATACATGAGTAGGGTCTGACCGATACTTCCTTAGCATGCTCACATGAAAGACATTGCGAATTTGAGCTAACTCTGGTGGTAATGCCAATTTATAAGCAAGCGGACCAATTCTTTCAAGAATTTCATAAGGCCCTGTGTACCGCGGACTAAGCTTCCCTTTCTTCTTAAACCTTAGCACGCCTTTCCAAGGTGATACGCAAAGAAAAACTTTGTCCCCTACTTCATATTTCTTTTCCCTTCTATGTTGATCAGCAAAACTTTTCTGTCTATCTTGTGCTGCCTTGATTCTTTCTCTTACTATCTTCACCTTTTCAACTGTGTCTTGTACTATTTCTAGACCCTCCAAAACTCTCATCCCTTCTTCATCCCAAAAAATAGGACTTCTGCATTTTCTTCCATCAAGAGCCTCATACGGTGCCATTCCAATGCTACTATGATAGTGATTATTATAAGCGAATTCCATTAGAGCAACATATTCATCCCACGCACCTTTGAATTCCATAGCACAAGCTCGAAGCATTTCTTCCAAAGTCTGAATTATTCTTTCTGATTGACCATCTGTTTGAGGATGAAAAGCAGTACTAAAGTTCAATTTTATGCCCAATTCCTGCTGTAAACTTCTCCCAAATCGAGATGTAAATCGAGGATCTCTATCTGATACAATACACATAGGTATTCCATGTAATCTGACAATTTCATTCACATACTTCTTCGCCAAGTTCTCCAATGAACAACCCCATTGTATGGGCAAAAAGTGGGCTGATTTCGTCAATCTATCAAAAATAACCCAAATAGCATCATTCTTTCTTGGAGTTTTCAGAAACCCGTACACAAAATCCATAGTAACCATCTCCCATTTCTAAACTGGTATAGTTAATGGTCGTAAATTCCTTGTTGGAGCTTGATGTTCAATCTTTACTTATTGACATATCAAACACTTTGAAATGTATTCAGTAATACCCTACTTCATTCCAGACCACAAAAAATGAGAGCGCAAGGCATGATACATTTTTGTCATTCCCGGATGCATAGCATATGGAGCAGTATGAGCGTCTTCTAAAATTTCCTTCTTCAAATTATCAACATCAGGCACGCAAATTCTTTGTCCCAACATCAAAGTATCATTTTCTACTATAAAATCAGTGCTTTTTCCTTGCTTGACATTTTCCATAATCTCTTTTAATTGAGGATCTCGAACCTGAGCTTCCTTAATTCTGTCATGTAACACTGGTCTTACCTTGAAGTTAGCTAATAATGCACCATTTTTGCCCAATTCTAAGTCAGCATCCATTACTCGTAACTAAACTAAATATGGGAGTTTAGAAACTTGAACATTAGCCATTACACTACTGGATTTTCTACTGGCATCAGCTACAACATTGGCTTTTCCTGGATGATATTCTATCGTGAAATCATAACCTTTTAACAATTCTAGCCATCTCCTCTGCCTTATATTCAATTCTTTCTGACTTAACAAATATTTCAAACTCTTATGATCAGTGAAAATCTGAAAAGTTTCTCCGTACAAATAATGCCTCCAAATTTTCAAAGCAAACACAATAGCAGCTAGTTCTAAATCAGGCACTGGATAAGATAATTTATATGGTGTTAATTGTCTAGATGCATACGCAATTACCATCCTGTGTTGCATTACAACACAACCCAAACGTTGGTGAGAAGCATCGCTGTAAACAACAAATCCACCAGTGCCAGTCGGAATTATCAAAATAGGAGCTGTAGTCAATCGTTTCTTTAATTCATCAAAAATTTTCTGGCAATCATCAGTCCACTAGAACTGTACATTCTTTCGTAGTAATTTTGTCATTGGAGCAGCAATAAGAGAAAACCCATCACCGAATCATCGATAATACCCTGCTAATCCCAGAAAACTTCTTACTTCTGCTACCTTTTTCGGAGCTTCCTATTGAACCATAGCTTCGATCTTTTTAGGATCAACCTGAATGCCTTGACCAGAAACCACATGTCCTAAAAATAAAACATGATCCAACCAGAATTTACATTTGCTAAACTTCGCATATAGCTGTTTTTCTCTCAAAATCTGAAGCACAATTCTCAAATGTTGCTCGTGTTCTTCATTGCTTTTCGAGTACACAAGTATGTCATTAATGAAAATAATGACAAACTTGTCAAGATACTATTGAAAAACCTTGTCCATGAAAGCTGCAGGTGCATTCGTCAAACCAAACGGCATCACCAGAAATTCATAATGTCCGTATCGAGTTCTGAAAGCTATTTTTGGGACATCTTGCGCTGAAATTTCGAGTTGATAATACCCTGACCTCAAGTCAATTTTAGAAAATACACGTGCTCCTTACAATTGATCTAATAAATCATCAATACGAGGTAAAGGATATTTATTCTTCGCAGTTACTCGATTCAACTGTCTGTAATCAATGCAAAGTCGTATAGTGCCATCCTTTTTCTTAACAAACAATACCGGAGTGCCCCAAAGAGACATACTAGGTCTAATAAATCTCTTATCAAGTAACTCTTGTAACTGCTTTTTCAACTCTTTTAATTCCACTGGAGCCATTCTATATGGAGGAATAGAAATCGGTGCAGTTCCTGGAACTAAATCAATGGTAAATTCTGCTTCTCTATCAGGTGGCAATCCTGGTAAGTCCGTAGGAAATACATCTGGAAATTCTTTAACAAGAGGAATATCATCAAGTGATACATCTGATACTTTGGTGTCAATAACATGTGCTAAATATGCCTCATATCCACTCTTGATTAACCGAAAAGTATTAATTGCAGAAATTAAATAAGTCGGTACTATCTAACGTTCATCCTGAAAAATGACTTTTAGCTTATCTGATGTCTCTTAAATAACTTCCTTGGTGAAACAATTTACTACTGCATGATGTTTTTCCAACCAATCCATGCCCAAAATCACATCAAACTCTCTAATAGTCAATCTAATCAAATCTGCACTTAATATAACCTTGTCAATTTGAATCAAATAATTTCTGTAAACCTGATTTGCAATCACCAATTCAGCCAAAGGAGTTCTCACATATAGATCAAATCCCAAAGGTTCACAAGCCGTATGCAATTGTGTGCCAAGTTTGATGATATAAATGAATGAGTTGATCCAGGATCAATTAATGCACAAACATCCATGTTTTGAACAATCTTACCGGTAACGACTTCTGGTGCGTTAAAAGCTTCTTATCGAGTCATGGCAAAAATGCGATCCTATGTTGGAGGCCTAGAACTCTGATCCTCAGATCTGCCAATATTGCTTGTTGTTATTCCTCTACCCCTACCTCTACCTGCTACTATACCAGCTCACCTGCCTCTGGTATTCTGAACTGTAGCCTCCGATTAAGCTCTTTCAGTTGCTTCTATTCATTTTGGACAATCACATATTAAATGTTTAAAAGAGCCACATAAGTAACAGGCTCCAGTCAGTTTCCTGCATTCGCCTTCAAGCAATTTACCATATAGCATACATTGAGGTTTTTGTCCCGAGCTTTGTCCCTGACTTTGTCTCGAATGAGTTTGCACATTCGTTCTTCCTCCTCTATTCCCAGAATATCCTCCTCTAGCTATAAACTATGATGGAGAAGAATTTGTTTGATGTTTAGCAGACTTTTTACTTTAGTCACCACTAAAATCACTATAACCTCTTCTAGCTTTATAATCTGCTTTCTCTTTTTCTAGTCTTTCAGCCCTAACTGCAGCATTTTTCAACTTTAGGAAACTTTCAAGTTCAAATAATGATATCTTGGTTCAAATTTCATATCTAAGCCCATCCTCAAATTTCCTACATCTATCCTTTTCATTCGCCACTAATGTTGGTACATAACTAGAAAGCTTATTGAACTTAACTTCATACTCGGCCACTGTCATCCTCCCTTGTCTTAAGTTTAAAAATTATTTTCTTTTATCATCAATGTACATATCAGGCATATAATTACTTTTGAATTCCCGCACAAAATCATCCCAAGTCAAGATAGGAGGCTGAACAGTGCTCCCCGGGATAGTCTCCCACCAGTCATAAGCATTATCTTGAAGTGGAAATACCGCATAATTGAACTTCTCATCAGGAGTACAATGCATCATATTGAAAACTCTTTCCAACCTTTTTAACCATCTTTCCGGTATTGTAGGATCTGTAGTTCCCTTAAATTCTTCTGCACCTTGTTTCTTCAATTTATCGAACCTTCTTTCTCTTTGGACAAATATTGCAGGTGCTTGCACCACAGGTATTTCCTGATGATGCTGTAAATTTGATGCATGAGAATGCATAGGTGATGCAGATGTAATAGGTTAGATTTCTACTGGTTGATTTACGGCTGGTCCCTCTCTCCTCGGGTTAACATTTTGGTTCTCATCAACCCTATATGAATATGATAACAAGTTATGAGATAACATATACTAATCTCACATTATGTATGCATTTGTATATCCCTATGACCATATCCCCGCTCTGATACCAACTAAAACATCCTTATCATATAATAACTATAGAAAAATACCATAAAATTTTTTTTGTACAAAAATATTCATATATTAACACAACCATAATATTTCACATCAACTCTAATATCATTCGTTTATATTACAAACCATAATTATGTTTGATAAGAAAAACCAAAACCCGACCACTTTCTATTCTATATGCTTGTCATGTGAGGAGATAGAGCGAGATGGACACAGCCGACAGACCTTTCTTCCATGATAGCTACAGGTAAGGACCTTCTAGTACAATACTTTATCTACACTTCAACAACTGTAAAATATAGCGATTTATATGAGTCGCCACTCAGTGAATATAAACAATCAATGAATTTAAACATCACATTCAGTCACACCTTCAAAATAAACATACAGTCATTCTTATATACTATTGGATGATTCATTTGTTCAATTGTTGTGACACTTTCGGCCAAACTATTGCCCCGGGATACATATAACATTTGTAACATATAACAATTAATTTGCTGGCCAGCTATATAACAATTGGTTGACCTTTCGGTCTAGATAAACAATTGGTTGACCTTTTGGTCCATTTTCAAATATTGCAATTGGTTGACCATATAGGTCCAGATAACAGAACATGTATTGCAATGTTTGATCGGTTATGTCACAACGTCTCTATTTATTTAATTTGCTCCTGTATAATTGCGTATATCATGAATAATTCAATTATCTCATGTTTCACCAAATAAACATATGTTCATATAATTCAAATTCTCCAAATAACATATAATCATTTAATTCACAACAATTCACCAAACATTCAAATATCACATATCAAAACATTTCACCCTTTCATATCATGTTCATACTCACAGATGAAATGCCAATTTCCATGAAATCGACTTGTTTCCTCCTCTTGAACACTTTAACGACCTCGTGTTCCTATAAGCGTAAATTCACATCAATACATTTCACCTTGTGTTGTTTTCTATTTATAAAGTTTTCATGACTTAAACCATTGTTACTTGTATACTTGTTCATATGACCTTGCTCTACTTAAAAATTCATAACTTTCAATTCACTTCTCCAAATCATCTGATTATTTTTTTATACTATCCCTAATACACAAGGCTATATCATAATAAAACCTCAAAAATTTTAGAGTCTTATACGATTTATAGGGAATTTCCCATCAAAACCTATTTCAGTCCCGCTTTACCTCGACAGCAACATAATAAAATGGTCATAACTCTCTCTCTGCACAACATGAATCGACCTGATTATTTTTCCTACTGAAACTATACTCATAAGGGAATAATATATCAAAAAATCAGAATTTTATAAGCAGTATTACAATCGCAGATTAATTTTGAAACTCACCATATCTCTTTGATCAACCAATTCTGCACACTTCATCTTATAAAAATCATAACTATTGATATACTTGTCTAAAAATTCCAAATTTTGCAGGACGAACCTTGACATAAAGAGGAACAATTCATATTCTTACAAAAACTGCTAATTCTAACTTTAACCTAAAAAAATCGCACTACAAAGTTACTAAAATACCTGATTCCTTCCTTCTAGCTCTCTTCTTCTCTTCTACCTTATGCTTTGTTCTTTGCTTTGTGTTTTAGGAGAAGAAGAACTGATCTAATTCTTATCAGTTCATACAAAGATCTAAGGGGCAAAAGACCAATTTGCCCTCAAATTCTTTATTTAATACAAATACTAACTATACTAGATACATATATGTATATCTATACCATACTAATACTAATTCTTATACTTAAATCCTTATGATATTATGATATATCACAATTGTTTTCAACTTTATATGTTCAAATAATCATTTTATATCTATAACATAACTATACTCCACTTATTCCTTAAAATTCTGTAGCCATTTAATTCGGTATCTAGATATTAAATATCTTATTTTGTATGATTAAAGTAACTATTATTTTCACTAACCAATTTTAATAAATATAACATGTAAAATTTAAATATAATAACATGTAACAGATGTGGACAAATGCAAATATAATGCATGAAATGGGATATTATAATTCTCCCCCCCTTAAAGAATTTCGTCCTCGAAATTAAATACCATAATCAGAAAACAAATAAGGATAGTCCTTTCTTATTCAATCTTCTGTTTTCCAAGTGGCTTCTTCTACTGAATGACTTTTCCAAAGTACTTTTACCAATGGTATTTCTTTGTTACGTAATTGTTTGATCTTATACCCGATAATTGCTACTGGTTCTTCTACATAACTCAAATTATCAGCAATCTCCATCTCTTGGTCTTTCAATACATGAGTAGGTCTGACCGATACTTCCTTAGCATGGTCACATGAAAGACATTGTGAATGTAAGCTAACTCTGGTGGTAAGGCCAATTTATAAGCAAGCGGACCAATTCTTTCAAGAATTTCATAAGGCCCTATGTACCGCGGACTAAGCTTCCCTTTCTTCTTAAACCTTAGCACGCCTTTCCAAGGTGATACGCGAAGAAAAACTTTGTCCCCTACTTCATATTCCTTTTCCCTACTATGTTGATCAGCATAACTTTTTTGTCTATCTTGTGCTGCCTTGATTCTTTCTCTTACTATCTTCACCTTTTCAACTCTGTCTTGTACTATTTCTAGACCCTCCAAAACTCCCATCCCTTCTTCATCCTAAAAAATAGGACTTCTGCATTTTCTTCCATAAAGAGCCTCATACGGTGTCATTCCAATGCTACTATGATAGTGATTATTATAAGCGAATCCCATTGGAGCAACATATTCATCCCACGCACCTTTGAATTCCATAGCACAAGCTCGAAGCATTTCTTCCAAAGTATGAATTGTTCTTTCTGATTGACCATCTATTTGAGGATGAAAAGCAGTACTAAAGTTCAATTTTGTGCCCAATGCCTGCTGTAAACTTCTCCAAAATCAAGATGTAAATCGAGGATCTCTATCTGATACAATAGACACAAGTATTCCGTGTAATCTGACAATTTTATTCACATACTTCTTCGCCAAATTCTCCAATGAACAACCCCATTATATGGGCAAAAAGTGGGCTGATTTCGTCAATCTATCAAAAATAACCCAAATAGCATCATTCTTTCTTGGAGTTTTCGAAAACCCGTACATAAAATCCATAGTAACCATCTCCCATTTCTAAATTGGTATAGGTAATGGTCGTAATTTCCCTGCTGGAGCTTGATGTTCAATCTTTACTTGTTGACATATCAAACACTTTGAAATGTATTCAGCAATATCCTTCTTCATTCCAGACCACCAAAAATGAGAGCGCAAGGTATGATACATTTTTGTCATTCCCGGATGCAGAGCATATGGAGCAGTATGAGCTTCTTCTAAAATTTTCTTCTTCTAATTATCAACATCAGGCACACAAATTCTTTGTCCCAACATCAAAGTATCATTTTCTACTGTAAAATCAGTGCTTTTTCCTTGCTTGACATTTTCCATAATCTCTTTTAATTGAGCATCTCAAACCTGAGCTTCCTTAATTCGGTCATGTAACACTGGTCTTACCTTGAAGTTAGCTAATAATGCACCATTTTCGCCCAATTCTAAGTCAACATCCATTGCTCGTAATTGAACTAAGTATGGGAGTTTAGAAACTTGAACATTAGCCATTACACTACTGGATTTTCTACTTAAGGCATCAGCTACAACATTCGCTTTTCCTGGATGATATTCTATCGTGAAATTATAATCTTTTAACAATTCTAGCCATCTCCTCTACCTCATATTCAATTCTTTCTAACTCAATAAATATTTCAAACTCTTATGATCAGTGAAAATCTAAAAAGTTTCTCCATACAAATAATGCCTCCAAATTTTTAAAGCAAACACAATAGCAACCAGTTCTAAATCATGCACTGGATAAGAAAATTCATATGGTTTTAATTGTCTAGATGCATACGCAATTACCTTCTCATGTTGCATTAGAACGTAACCCAAACCTTGGTGAGAAGCATCACTGTAAACAACAAATCCACCAGTGCCAGTCGAAATTGTCAAAATTAGTGCTGTAGTCAATCGTTTCTTTATTTCATCAAAACTTTTCTGGAAATCATCTGTCCACTGGAACTGTACTTTCTTTTATAGTAATTTTGTCATTGGAGCAGCAATAAGAGAAAACCCATCAACAAATCATCGATAATACCCTGCTAATCCCAGAAAACTTCTTACTTCTGCTACATTTTTCGGAGCTTCTCATTGAACCACAGCTTCGATCTTTTTAGGATCAACCTGAATGCCCTGACTAGAAACCACATGTCCCAAAAATAAAATATGATCCAACCAGAATTCACATTTGCTAAACTTTGCATATAGCTATTTTTCTCTCAAAATCTGAAGCACAATTCTCAAATGTTGCTCGTGTTCTTCATTGCTTTTCGAGTACACAAGTATGTCATCAATGAAAACAATGAAACTTGTCAAGATACTGTTGAAATACCTTGTTCATCAAAGCCATGAAAGCTGCAGGTGCATTCATCAAACCAAACGGCATCACCAGAAATTCATAATGTCCATATCGAGTTCTGAAAGTTGTTTTTTAAACATCTTGAGCTGAAATTCCGAGTTGATAATACCCTGACCTCAAATCAATTTTAGAAAATACACGTGCTCCATGCAATTGATTGAATAAATTATCAATACGAGGTAAAGGATATTTATTCTTCACAGTTACTCGATTCAACTGTCTGTAATCAATACAAAGTCGCATAGTGCCATCCTTTTTCTTAACAAATAATATCGGAGCACCCCAATGAGACACACTAGGTCTAATAAATCCCTTATCAAGTAACTCTTGTAATTGCTTTTTCAACTCTTTCAATTCCACTGGAGCCATTCTATATGGTGAAATAGAAATCGGTGCAGTTCCTGGAACTAAATCAATGGTAAATTCTACTTCTCTATCAGGTGGCAATCTTGGTAAGTCCGCAGGAAATACATCGAGAAATACTTTAACAATAGGAAAATCATCAAGTGATACATCTGATACTTTGGTGTCAATAACATGTGCTAAATATGCCTCACATCCACCCTCGATTAACCGAAAAGTATTAATTGTAGAAATTAAACAAGTCGGTACTATCTGACGTTCACCCTGAAAAATGACTTTTAGCTTATCTGATGTCTCTAAAATAACTTCCTTGGTGAAATAATTTACTACTGCATGATGTTTTTCCAACCAATCCATACCCAAAATCACATCAAACTCTCTAATAGTCAATCTAATCAAATCCGCACTTAATATAACCTTGTCAATTTGAATCAAACAATTTCTATACACCTGATTTGCAATCATCAATTCAGCCAAAGGAGTTCTCACATATAGATCAAATCCCAAAGGTTCACAAGCCATATGCAATTGTGATGCCAAGTTTGATGATATAAATGAATGAGTTGATCCAGGATCAAATAATGAACAAACATCCATGTTGTAAATAGAAATCTTACCGGTAACAACTTCTAGTGCGTCAATAGCTTGTTATCAGTCATGGCAAAAATGCGAGCCTGTGTTGGAGGCCTAGAACTCTAAGCCTCAGATCTACCAATATTACTTGTTGTTGTTCCTCTATCCCTACCTCTACCTGCTACTACACCAGCTCCCCTGCCTCTAGTATTCTGAACTGTAGCCTCTGATTGAGCTCTTTTAGTTGCTTCTATTCATTTTGGACAATCACATATTAAATGTTCAAAAGAGCCACATAAGTAATAGGCTCCAGACAGTTTCCTGCATTCGCCTTCATGCAATTTACCACATAGCATACACTGAGGTTTTTGTCCCGAGCTTTATCCCTGACTTTGTCTCGAATAAGTTTGCACATTCGTTCTTCCTCCTCTATTCCCAGAATATCCTCCTCTAGCTATAAACTATGATGGAGAAGAATTTGTTTGATGTTTAGCAGACTTTTTACTTTGGTCACCACTAAAATCACTGTAACCTCTTCTAGCTTTATAATCTGCTTTCTCTTTTTCTAGTCTTTGAGCCCTAACTGCAGCATTTTTCAACTTTAGGTAACTTTCAAGTTCAAATGATGATATCTTGGTTCGAATTTCATATCTAAGCCCATCTTCAAATTTCTTGCATCTGTCCTTTTCTGTCGCCACTAATGTTGGTACATAACTGGATAGCTAATTGAACTTAACTCCATACTCGGCCACTGTCATCCTCCCTTGTCTTAAGTTTAAAAATTGTTTTCTTTTATCATCAATGTACACATCATGCATCTAATTACTTTTGAATTCCCACACAAAATCATCCCAAGTCAAGATAGGAGGCTGAACAGTGCTCCCCGGTATAGTCTCCCACCGGTCGTAAGCATCATCTTGGAGTAAAAATACCATATAATCGAACTTCTCATCAGGAGTATAATGCATCATATTGAAAACTCTTTCCAACCTTTTTAACCATCTTTCCGCTATTGTAGGATCTGTAGTTCCCTTGAATTCTTCTACACCTTGTTTCTTAAATTTATCGAATCTTCTTTCTTTTTGGACAAATGTTGCAGGTGCTTGCACCACAGGCATTTCCTGAGGATGCTGCAAATTTGATGCATGAGAATGCATAGGTGATGCAGATGTAATAGGTTGGATTTCTACTAGTTGATTTACGGCTAGTCCCTCTCTCCTCAGGTTAATATTTTGGTTCTCATCAACCCTATATGAATATGATAACAAGTTCTAAGATAACATATACGAATCTCATATTATGTATACATTTGTATGTCCCTATGACCATATCCCCGCTCTGATACCAACTAAAACACCCTTATCATATAATAATTATAGAAAAATACCATAAAAAAATTTTTTTGTACAAAAATATTCATATATTAACACAACCACAATATTTCACATCAACTCTAATATCATTCGTTTATATTACAAACCATAATTATATTTGATTAGAAAAACCAAAACCCGACCACTTTCTATTCTATATGCTTGTCATGTGAGGAGAGAGAGCGAGATGGACACAGCCGACAGACCTTTCTTCCATAACAGCTACAGGTAAGGACCTTCTAGTACAATACTTTATCTACAACTTCAACAACTGAAAAATGTAGCGATATATATGAGTCGCCACTCAGTGAATATAAATAATCAATGAATTTAACAATCACATACAGTCACACCTTTAAATAAACATACAGTCATTCTTCTATACTATTGGATGATTCATTTATTCAATTGTTGTGACACTTCCGGCCAAACTATTACCCCGGGATACATGTAACATTTGTAACAGATAACAATTGATTTGCTGGCCAGCTATATAACAATTGGTTGACCTTTCGGTCCAGATAAACAATTGTTGACCTTTTGGTCCATTTGTCAAATATTGCAATTGGTTGACCATATAGGTCTAGATAACAGAACATGTATTGCAATATTTGATCGGCTATGTCACAACGTCTCTCTTCATTTCATTTGTTCCTGTATAATTACGTATATCATGAATAATTCAATTATCTCATGTTTCACCAAATAAACATATGTTCATATAATTCAAATTCTCCAAATAACATATAATCATTCAATTCACAATAATTCACCAAACATTCAAATATCACATATCAAAACATTTCACTCATTCATATCATGTTTATACTCACAAATGGAATGCTAATTTCCACGAAATCGACTTGTTTCCTCCTCTTGAACACTTTCACGGCCTCGTGTTCCTATAAGCATAAATTCACATCAATACATTTCACCTTGTGTTGTTTTCTATTTATAAAGTTTTCATGACTTAAACCATTGTTACTTGTATATTTGTTCATATGACCTTGCTCTACTTAAAAATTCATAACTTTCAATTCACTTCTCCAAATGATCTGATTCTTTTTTTATTATATCCCTAATACACAAGGCTATAACATAATAGAACCTCAAAGATTTTAGAGTCTTATACGATTTATAGGGAATTTCCCATCAAAACTTGTTTTAGTCCCGCTTTACCTGGATAGCAACATAATAAAATGGGTATAACTCTCTCTACACAACATGAATCAACCTGATCCTTTATCCTACTTAAACTATACACATAAGGGAATAACATATCAAAAAATTAGAATTTTATAAGGAGTATAACAATTGCAGATTAATTTTGAACTCACCCTATCTCTTTGATCATCCAATTCTGCACACTTCATCTTATAAAACTCATAACTATTGATATACTCGTCTAAAAATTCCAAATTTTGTCGGATGAACCTTGACATAAATAGGAATAATTCATCTTCTTACTAAAACTGCTAATTCTAAATTTAACCTAACAAAAATCGCATTACAAAGTTACTAAAGTACTTGATTCCTTCCTTCTAGCTCTCTTCTTCTCTTCTTCCTTATGCTTTGTTCTTTACTTTGTGTTTTAGGAGATGAAGAACTGATCTAATTCTTATCAGTTCATGCAAAGATCTAAGGGGAAAAAGACCAATTTGCCCTCAAATTCTTTATTTAATACAAATACTAACTATACTAGATACATATACGTATATCTATACCATACTAATACTAATTCTTATACTTAAATCCTTATGATATATCACAAGTTTATTCAACTTTATATGTTCAAATAATCATTTTATATCTATAACATAACTATACTCCACTTATTCCTTAAAATTCTAAAGCCATATAATTCGGTACCTAGATATTAAATATCGCATTTTGTATGGTTAAAATAACTATTATTTTTACTAACCAATTCTAATAAATATAACATGTAAAATTTAAATATAATGACATATAACAGATGTGGACAAATGCAAATATAATGCATGAAATGGGATATTATAGATTCCGCCGGTGGCGTCACGTTCCCTAAAAACTTCACTTTCTTGGGGGACCCTTTCTTTATAGTACTCAGAAAGCCATGTTGCCTGCCTAGAAATTGATGTCGGTAATGACATAATTGATGTCGCCGGCGGCATCAACCATGTCGCCGGCGGCATCAGTTGTATCGTCGGTGATGTGACTTTCTGGACATCAGTTTTATTTTCATTTGTTCCCGGACTAGCTCATTTTTCGAAGCTAGAACATATAATGCGATGATGGAAGTTCAAAACTTCTTGAAAATAGACCCCACCCCATAACGTGTGGCTTTTTCACTTATAATCCGGCTAGAGCAACGACTGAACCTAAAATTTGATTAAAAATGAAATTTCCCCGCAAACGCCATTCAAATCTCATTTTAGCCATTCAACCAGGCTTTATAATACTGTAAATAAAATATACAATATCCGTGCTAATAATCTTCAGCAGGTAGACGTATATCAGACATTCAGGTATTTTATTTATTGCATAGAAAAATGTACAGGACTTGGAAGCCTTGTAATAATTTTATTTTCTGCACTTATTTTTTTTAACGGTTGTAAATATTTTATTCATCGCTTCAATTGCTTGATAAATGCGAAAATAACAAAATAACTTAAAACACGAATAAATAGGATGGATTAAATCGATTAAGAAAGAATGGAGTATCTTAACTTGGCCTAATGAAAAATAGATAACAACATCCGAACTCGGAATCTCTACTTAAGGTATGGTCCAACCACCCGGTGGGAAAATCATACCAAAAATTTCCCGGTTGAGCTGAACCAGGTGGCGACTCTATTTTAAGTACGGGATTTCGATCTCGTATCTTTTGAGCATTTAAACATGCAAAACCATTTTCCAATCACATCACTCGCATCTCCCCCATTATTTCAAGAGGCCTGCCCACCTGTTCGGCCTCGCAGCCGCCGTGTAAAACGTCGTCCGCTCACACTGCCTGAAGCATCTGAATCATTGAGGCTTTAATTTCGAAAAGGTTGCTCCCTTCTTAAGGTGTAACAATACAGGAAGAGTTTCCCTCTATGTCAGGTTGCATATACTCCCGAAGTCTCTGCCTAGGAGGTGTTGGATTGACCTCGTCCTCCTCATCTTGTAAGATCTCATCATTCCGAGGTATTTTATCATCAGCCATTCTTTCTCTAGCACGAGCTCTTCTATCAGCACCACTTAGTCTACGACAAGTTCTTTCTATTTCCAAATTTAGTGGAAAAAAGAGGTGGCAAACTAGCTCTGCACATGCAATCAAAAAGATCCTCTGAAAACACCTGTTCCTGAACATCTAAGAATACACAAGGTAAAAAGCACCAATCTATAGTTAAAGTAATCAAACTATTAAAATGTTTCTCCCCGGCAACGGTGCCAAAAACTTGTTACTACCAAAATGGACAACCTACCAAGTGCACTAGGGTCAATGTAGAGTGGTAAGCACAAGGTCGTATCCCCACAAGGAGCAATCTTAAAATTGTTCGAGATTTCCCTAGTAGACTGGTTCAGGAAGATCTTCTTAATTTTGAAAGTTTGTTTGTTTGTTTAAAATAGCAATGAAACAAAAGCAATAAAGTAAATAAAGGTTGTAAACAATGATAGAAAAGCTCAAGCTTCACCTACCTATAAACAACGTAAGATTTCCTCCTAGCAAAACCTTTGAATGTACTTGATTATATGCATAGATCTAAGGTCTCTTAACCAGATTTCCCCATGCTTACCCCTAGGCTTCACTTGATTTCTAAGATTACTAATTTAAGTCTCCCCTAGGTTCTTGTTAAATCAGTAAACTTGCTTTAAGATTAGTTAAGCATTTAATTAAAATTAAAACCCTTAGCACATACACAATCCCCCTAGGTTTCTTGTAATATGTGTGTGTGTTTGTGATTCTAACTATAACAAATCTCCCCTAGGTACTTATTGTTATCGCATGTATGAGTTGGGCCCTAACTCAATCAAATTATCACTCAAACACAGCAATCATGAAGAGAGTCAAAATAAAATTACAAGGTTGCGTTGGAGGAAGATCTTACTCTGCTTGCTGGGCAGGATTGGCTTGCAAGGAGATTACTCACTCATAATGAAGAGAATGCTGAACTCCATTAAAAATAAAAGAACAATTGTATTCTAAATATTATTGATGGATTGTCTGATGCTTTATTAATGGAGAAGAGGTATATTTATACCCACCAATTGATAAAGATGAAAATAAATAAAAATCCCAAAAGATAACTATCCTAGTTTAGTCTTTATCTAAAAGGGAAAACAAACTCTAAACAAGAAAGAACTCTAAGGTAAATGATAAACTTGAAAATATTAAAAGATAAAATCTCTCTTTTTCTTCTTCTTTAGTTCACGCCACATCAGCCTTCTAATTAGGTGGTCCAACTCTTCCATGATTCTTTTCCTATTTATCCTCTTTTTGTTGAGATTGGCGAGATCTTCCTAATCCGGCAGAATACCTGAGATTATGCTAGAAATCAATAAAAACTTATTTTATTTAAATCAATTAAGCACATTAATGACACAATATTTCACTATTAAATTTTACTTATCAGAGGGGCGCCTGGACCCCCCTTGAAGAGCTGCCGGAACGACGCTTGTAAGAAGAGAAAACCTGAGCGGCTAGGGATTGGATAGAGCCCTAGCCGATTGCTCCTAACGATCCGAAGGATGAGAAACGAACCGTCCGTTGTGTTGGCAACAATCTATGGAGGAATTGCCAACCCCTTGTCGAACTGCCGGCCAAAACGTCGGTGAAAGAATGCATCTGGGCGTCTAGGGCTCAGGAGAGGACCCTAGCCGCCTCCTTGAAGAACTATATAATTACCTAAAATGATATATATGTTGTGTGAATTAAGGTCATGTTCTTTTCAACTTATAAGTAGCAATACTGAATTGAACTGAACTTATTTCAGTGTAAATTTATATATATGCAGTACTGAACCAAACCGAACTGAACTGAACTGAACTGAATTGAACTGAATATAAGTTAAAAAGAACATGGCATAAATCCTTAATTAGTATAAACCATTTGCTAGGACCTTCTACTACCCAGGAAGCTCATTTCCGATTTTAGCATTGTGAATGGAACAAACAATCAACTTCACCGCGTTTATTTTCTTTTTGCGGCTTGAATAAAAAATGTAATATTTTGAGCTAGAATATTAAATTTTCAAATTTCATTTGAAAATTCTCGTACTTGAGTTGTTGAGTGAATGGAGTTATGCTTGAGCCAGTTCAAAAAGGCTGAGAGGATGCAAAAAGTAAAAAATCAAATGCACATATTCAAAATTTTGGTATCTGTTTTGGTATAACCAAACTTAATCTCTAAATTTCTAGTTAATATACATTGCATATATTGAAATTTTTATGTACATTTATATTAATTTGACAAATATCGTGCATAGTTACAAAAATTTTAAATAACATCACATCCTTATCGGAGTGTGCTTAGAAGTTAGAACCCATAATTTTTTGTTCAGGATAATTTATTGGTGTAGTTATACATTGAATATATACAAAAAAAAGTTCGATAGATATGAGGGTTTTTTATATGAATTTAGGGTAATGATATATTAACACTCCAATATTGATACTCCATGACACTTGATCAATCTCTACCATTCATCTAATTAGATGAAAAGGAGATGAAGGGTGGAGATGGTCTGGGTGTTAATGAGTGTCAATTCTTGGGCGTTAGTATAGCATCTGATCCAAAATGGAAATAGGTCAAATTTAAATTAAATCCGAGTGCCATTCTGAACTCGACTCAAGTCTAGGGATGTGAATGGGATGGTTTGGTGAGGGCAATGCATTCTCCACTCCACAATCAATACTTTTCGAGTGCAATTTTAGAGAGTTCCCATTTAATGTTTCGGAGATTTTTTTCGTCCACTTCGCACCCGCGCGGGTTCTGGCAGTTTTTGTGAAACTCCGCCTTTCAATAAATTACACATAACTTTGAGTTGTATTCTCATATTTATTAATTATTGAGCTCAAAATCGAACATATAATAGTAAATTTTAGCTATAGAAAATTGAATATTAATATATACGAAAATGTGAATGAAAATATTAAAAATTATTAATTCAAAATTTTAGCAATTTTTATAGTTTATTATTTTATATATTAGTAGAATTTAATTTAAAGAAACTTTAATTTACTGTATTATTATTATTATGGTTTTTTCATCAATAAAATTTGAATATGAAACTGTTTTAATAAATTTTTTTATTAACTATACGTGTTATTTAATTATATGCAATTGTGTATGTGTATAATGTATTTGGGTATTTGTAAAGCGATTTGGTGGTAGTGGGAGTATCCAACGGTGCGGGTATGATTACACCTACAATCATAATAATAATAGTTTAAAACATTAGTATATATTAAAAATAATACTTTAAAATATTAACATATATTATAATAAAAATTGTTGATAGTTACTAATTTTAATTATACTTATAATTATCTCTGCAAATTATGATTATTGTATTATTTATAGATTATAATTATTATGATAACTATAGTTTTTTATTTTGCAAATTTTTTAAGAAATGGAGGTTGGAATCTCGAAAGGATGCATAATCCAACTATGTGGAATTATGAATCCACGAACAACTTTCCTCATATATTATTAAAAAAAAGTTCTATACAATACAATACAAGTAAAGGAAACCTATACTAAATTAAAATCAGAACCGACCATTATGTAGAGCGAGTGGAGATCAAGCCCCAAGCTTTTTGATGGATCAAATTATAGTCTGAGTATAGAAAACAAATTAGTAAAGTGGAGAGGATCCCTTAACAGAGATTTTATCCTGGCGGTAGAGACATGGTTACAATACCCTAGCGTGCATGGTTTCAAATCTTCAATATCCCTTTTTTTTCAATGTCCCTTTTCCATGATAAAATTGTTGTTGCTTTTTTCTTAATTGAAAGTTGAAGTCGGGAATCTGGCCTCTATTTATTAAAATAGAAAAAGAAAAAGTGCAACATAAAAAAGGAAAAAAAAGGAAAGCATTAGAAAAAGGAAAACAAAAGGGAAAAGACAGTAAAACTATTAGTGCGAATGGCGTCGATCTCATTGAGCTTGCTTTCACGTACCTAACGAGAAATTCCGCTTGTGTGGCATATGAAATGCATGTCTTGGATAAATATCTCCTTCCTGCTCTTCATAACTATGGCTTATAGGGGAAGGAGGGGTAGGAAATCCGCTCACGATGAGGACAAACTATGATATCTTTAGTTCCTTCAGCATCACCCTCTAAAGTTCCTTCAAATAATTGTACCTCCAAATTTATTCCTTCCATATTTAGGACATGATCTTGGACAACTGGAGGACGATGGATATGTTCCTCTAAATTGATTCCTTCAATATTTACAATTCTTTTCAGTACCATCGGTGTTTGGATATTGTCTTCAGTGACATGATTATCATGCGAAATATCTTTCAAATGTTGGCTTTCCTCTTCACTACTGATTTACACATCGGTATTGAGTGGTGGCTTGTCCGTCGCCTTTAGCAAACTATTCTTGATATTTTTGAAAACATTAATCGTCGGAACAACAAATACTGAATGAATCCTCTTTTCCATGCCTCGCCGTCTCGGTTTGCTTCTAGTAAAGAGATCCAAGTTTGGCTCAAAATTTCCTTGCTTTTGTTAGGTCGCAGAAGCCAATTTATTTATTTCTGCCCTAGTTGGCTTTCTGACGTTTCTATCCCTGGCAGGTTGACGTTGAACATCTTCAGATATCTTGTTCCTACGACACTCATATGCTTGATGTCCCACGGAAGTACAAACGTTACAAAATGCAGAAATATTTTCATACATTAAGTCGATCCATAATCCACGTCCTTCCCACTCCACGCCCACCATTCACGGCAAGGATGTGGATAATCCACATCAACTAAAACCCGGGCATAGTGCCCGAAAGAACCATCAAATGTTGCTTTATCTATCCGTGGAAGGACCCCAAAGCAACTGACAATCTCATGCATATAAACTTTTAATAAAACTTTAATATTTTATTTTCAATTCAATCTTATAAAGTCTCTGATACAATGATAAAAAAAAAGTGAAATTTAATCATTTTATGTACATAAAAAAGATCTATACTATTATTAAAATAAAAACGTCACTATAGTAATATTTAATATAATTTTTTAACTAAAAAACTTATATATCGACTTTATTTATCTTTTTAGCTTTATCTCAACAAACTCTTAAAATAAAGTAAAATTAAGAAGAGCTTTAAGTATTTATTATTTTAAAAAATAATTTAACATTAACTATTTTAGGAACTTTTTAAAATTTTGGTATTATTTTAAGCTATTATAAAGTTTGATTGGTTTGTTATGTGAATACTATAATTTTCTCACAAACAATCAATTTGGTATTTAATTTTTATATGGCTTCTTTAATATAGTTTTACATTTCAAAAAGAAACAAATATTAGTTTACTGGTTTCAACATATATTTTCTAAATTTTGATATCGTAATTTAGTTAAAGCTATTGTATTTTTACATCTTTTAAAAATATTAATGATCAATGAAATCGAGAATATGGTTTTAGATAAAACTTCTTGTCAAAAAAATCAATTGAAATTTCAAAAAAATATTATTTTTGTTTCTAAAAATATTTAAACATATTTTTATTCTACAAGGGTCCCTATTTCATTTTTGCTCAGGACCTCAAAAGTTTTCAAGGTAAACCTGATTAAAATAAATGTAAGCAAAACAAATTTTTTCTCTAGTATCTAAATCATAAGAGTAAGAGTCTACACAAAAAGGAGGGATAATGTTCCACGGAAGTTCCGAAGTTGATAATCTGCCGCGATTAGCAAGAGAATGTATAATCATTGAATAAAACAAACAATTTTTATTTATTGATGAAAATAAAAAAAATAAATTTTATTTATTCATTATTTTTATTTTATTTATTAGGCATGGATGAACGTTTGACTTTTGTTAAAACTTTATAGTGTTGGTGTCAAAACATTCATGTAGTTGACTCCACCTAACGTCAGATTTAAGGCTTAATTAGTTGGTTGGTATACATAAATTGTATTTTGAATAAAACTTTTGATATTTACAATAATTAAAGATAAACAAAATAATAAATCAATATCTCCATTTTCTAAAATAAATTAAAAAATAAAGCATAATATTCTACTAATAATAATAATAATAATAATTAAGGACTAAATTTTATTATTAATTATTTTTATTATTTATAATTTAAGCTAATTTTGATAATATTGCTTGGAATAAAATGTGTTATACTCCCCACGTGTCCCCAACTATTTACTGCAACTACTATAATAATTTTGATTTTCTTCCCATCTATTAACATTAAAATCTCCCGTTTAATTTCAACTCGATCTCAGAATTCTTTTTCCATTATCTACTTATGTGAGTGATTACGAAAATTCCAATTGCTTCTATTTTCTTTCAAATTCCACCATCTTCTCTTAATTTGCTTTTGTCCACTTAACTCTTTCTTAGGTTTGTGTATGGTGGAATTGGGTCTCTGCCAGATTTTAATTTTCTGAAAACAGAGGGAGAGGAGGTAATAAATGGAATTTGGGAGAGAGCCCCTTTTGTTTGGTGTTAAATTACTATGATCAATAATCTGAAATTCATCTATTAATTGTTGATTTTGATAATAAAAACGTTGGTGAGGTGGTGAAATTTGGAAGAATATATGAGGAATTGGGATTGAAATTTTACAGAACAATTCAAATCACGAGAGAAATTGAGATTTAGGGAAGACGAAGAACTCTGAAATGGTGTTAAAACAGGAGTGCCAGTTAATAGTTAGGAGATTTAACGTCCGGGGGTGTTAGCTGATTAGGATTATATTTTGCCTAATGTCAAAAATTGAATGGCGTACATAGGGGATGCCAAATTTTATTCCTTATTACTAATATCTTATTTTAAAATTAATTATTATTGATTTAATGCTCATTTGTTACTATGCATCGTTAATTATACTTTAACAAATATAATTATATTATTATTATTATTATTATTGCTAATTTGTAATTAGAACTTAATAATTATTATTGTTCATTGTTATTTTTTTTAAATAATAGGAATTTTTGGAAGCTAGGAATTAATCATGAGTCATTCTGGTCCACATTTTATGAATCTATCAATCATATCAAGTCAAATTGGTATTCTTCATTATTGTTAGTATTGTTTAAAAATATTGATAATAATGAACTGAATAGATATTTGAAAGAATCTGATCTTAATTGGTCTAGTATAAGATATTGTCTATTGCTAGTAACTTTATCTTCCAAATAATTAAGAGCAATTGTAATAAAACAATTAAAAACTTCATTTAAAAAATAAAAATACAAAAGTAGAAGAAGTTTCCAGTAGCTCAACCAACAAAGACATTTAAGCATATCAACTGTGAATATCTGTTTTCTATGGTAATTATTTTTGTAATTTGAAGGACTAATAACCAAAAAATTTGCTGGTCACATAGATAAGTCAAGGATCTGAAAATCAAATTTCAAAAGTCAGTTTGTTATTGAAAAAAAAATCTGATGGAGTCCAGCAATTATGAGTGCTGATTGTAACGACTATTTTAATTTGTTAGCCCTCTTAAGAAACAGAAAGAAAGCATGCATAGCATATTGAAGTCATATATATCACATGAAATATGACATTATTGAAACAAAACAAGACAAGAAAAAGGCAAAGTATATAAAAGAATTGATAGACAAAACAGAAAGAATCCTTGTGTTTCACGACATAGCTTCTGCTTTAACTTTAAGCTTAAGCCTCCAGTACCAATCCCTCAAAATATGCCTTAATTATATTTTTACAAACCACTTGTTTTTTTTAATGTTATATGCTTCAAACTTTTTTCCATATTTAATATATTAAAATCGCATATCTATTTAATTTCTGAGGTATATAACATATCCAGTGCTATTTGATGCCCAATTAAGGCAAGGGTCGGACTCTATTTTTCTGAATTGACGAGGACCGATCTTTGTTTAGTGTTTGACTCCGGTTTTCGTGTAAATTAAGACTCGATCGAGGGTTCAGCGAAGCCCCTCCGTTGCTTAAGTTAGCAAAAGGGGATTAGTGGTAGGGAAAATGAATGTGATAGTTAATTTACTTGAGTTGTGGAAAAAACATGGTTTATACAGGTATTTATGTAATTATGGCCTAGTGGCCCCACCCGAGCTAGTCTAAACTACGGTCGGTGGATGAGCCATGAGTGTGTTTATTGGTGCTGCTTTGATGGGTTGAATCACTATTAATTAATGCGCATCACTGCAGCCAGGCTCGGCTTTGGAGGGTGGACAACGGGTGCCATCGTCTAGGGCCCATAGCCGAAAGGGGTCTGAAAATATTTTTTTTAAAATATTTAGTTGTTATTATTTAAAAAATAAAAATAAACATAAACTAATATTAGTAGAGTTGATAAAACGCTTATAAAAGTTGTGATATGGCAAGATTTCAATTCATAATTTTTACAAAAAATTACGTTTTATTACATTATTTTTTGTTGAGGGCCCTATGTTACTACTTTTAATATTAATTTGCCTAGGGCTTCCAAATTATCAGGGCCGGGCCTAACTGTAGCCGACGTGGGAAAGATTACCAGAGCCCGGACATATGTCCCCAAACCCGATAAATTCCCGAACCCGATAAGAAAAACTAATTTTTAATTTTTTATAAGTACTATCAATAATCTTACAAAAGTTCTTGATTAAGTTTAAGAATAGTTTGTAAAGTATAATAATATAATATTTACAACTATTAATTTCTATATATTAATATTAAAAAGTGATAATATACTTTGAAAACTAATGTTCTAACACCATTTCATTAATCATCTAACTGATTTTACAATTGAATTCATATTAATTATATTGTATTGTTGTTAGTTTTGTTTAATTATTTTCACTAATTATATAACTTGTATCAATTTTTTCGACGTATGAATATAAAGTAATTTTAGTTTATGTTACTTTGGTAAAAAAATTAGCATTTTTTTGTTAATGGGGAATTCGGGAATCCCCGATTTGTAAACGGGGAAAAAAATTTTCCCGAATCCTTAATGGGGATGGAGATGGAGAAATTTTTTTTCCGAAACCTTAATAGAGATGGGAAATATATTCCCTATCCCAATAAGCCCCACCTTCAACCCTAATTACCAAAAGGAAAGAAAAGCCAGCATTTAATGATGTTTATTCGACCACAAAATCCACATACATAAATCCTAACATATTTTCATTACCATAAAGTGTATCATTAGTTATTTATATCCATTTTCATTATATAGTTACAAAAAGCGGATAGGTGGCAATAGGCAATTAGACAAACACAATGAAAACATACAAATTGCAGCAGCTTCTTGTCTTGATTGGTATTGGAACAATAATTATGAGCTTATTAATAAGGTCAACGACAGAATACAGAAGTGTAACAGTGCATATAAAGAGTGGATTGCCTAATAACACAGAAGCCATGCAAATAAGGTGCGGTTCAGAATCAACGAGTCAGGATGCTCATCGGCTAAGTGCAGGCCAAGGCTACGAGTGGACAGTGAAAACACGAGAAATGCAGCGATGCTCTTTGATTTGGGGCCGATATTTCCAGAGCTGGCATGCTTTTCAGCCTCAGAGAGATGGAGTTCGTAGAGATGTGTATTGGTTAGTTAAGGAAGATGGGTTCTATCTTAGCTGGGATTTTCCTCTTAATTGGACCCGTAAAGCTGTTTGGGAATCCGATTGAATTGGAAAATATTTATTTGCTTTTACTTTTCATACTGAAATTTATTGATAATAATAAAATAAATATCTTCTTTTGATTTGTGTTCCCAAATTGATAGGTCTATATTAATTAGAGTCATTCTCCGAGTTAAGATAGTTAGCTAGTATCAAAGTTAGTTAGTTAGTTAGTTATATGACAGTTAAGGATTTAGTTAGCAGAATAATGTTAGCCTACACCAATGCCTATTGTAAAATGCTACACTCATAACAGCTAGTATAAAGCTGCTTGTGCTTATTGTAACTGAATAAGTTCATATAATTGAATTACTTTTCTCCAGATTTTCTTCTCTTTCTCTCGAATTCTTGTATGGTATTACAGTGTTATGTTTAAAGATTCATTCAACAAAATCATTGAGAGAATTGAGAGCTGTTACGAATCGATTTCTGAGTAATAGCGAATGAAAGAACTACAGAAGTAACCGCAGATTAGCGAAATGGGGGAGGGAGAAACAACAGGCAAAATCAGCCAGATTATGAAGCACATCCATGGAACTTGCAAGGGTCTGAAAATCCTAGCACTAGTCTTGTTTCAACAATCCTAATCGTAGAAAACTAAATCGATTGGAGCAGGGCTATCAAGATTTCTCTGTCAGCTAAAGTAAAGCTTGATTTCATGATTGGCCCTAGCAATAAGCCAGCTACAAACTATCCAAGGTACAAAAAGTGGAAAAGATGTGATAGTATGGTATTAGCTTGGTTGATTAACTCGATTTTGAAGAAATTATCGCAATGGTTTTTGTAGATTCAGAAAACAAGAAATGTGAGTACTGTAACAAAACCAAGCATACAAAGGAAGAGTGCTGGAAACTCGATGGATATCCACAGTGGATAAAACAGAAGCAAGAACAAAGGAACAAGAAAGGAAAAAGGGCAAGAAAAAGATTTACAATCAAGCCAATTTGGCTGGACAAAAGGACATAAATACACCTTTCGACTCTGATGGAAATAGCACAGATGAAGAATTCGATGTGAAGCAACTAATTAAAATGGAAGTGCAAAAATATTTCCAAGGGAAGAACAACTATGAGGCAGGCTGCAGTGCTGTATACGCTGGATTCACAGGTAATGTGATTGATTCATTAGATAATACAAGCACACAGGATAAATGGATCATAGATTTAGGTGCAACTTCTCACATGTATGCCAAGTTAACATGTTTCACACATTACACTGCTAAAAGGATTACAAGAACAGTTTTATTGCTGGATGGCACACTACAAAGCATTAAACACATAGACACAGTATGCTTCAATGATAAATTCAGTATCAGAAATGTGTTACACGTACCCACTTTTAAGTTCAATTTATTATCAGTGGGTTAATTACTTTAAGAGTCAGAAATTGGCATTTTGCAGGACCTGAGGACTAAAACACCTACTGCAGTGGGATTCATGGAGAGATGGTTATATCAACTAACCAGAAGATCCTTTGATCCTGTTATTTTGTCAAGATTTGTAGATAGCCAAAATATTTCTTTAGTTTCTCTTGTAAAAGAACAAAATGAGAAGATGCTATGGCACTTTTGTTTGGGTCATGTATCATGGTAGAAAATGAGCCATGTACCAGCTATTAAGAAAAATAAAATTCTGCAACCTTGTAACATTTGTCCTTTGTCAAAGCAGCACAGACACATGTTTCCACATAATTTTTCTTCTGAAAGTAAAATTCTAGCATTGATCCACATGGATGTGTGGGGGCCTTATCACAGGGCTTCCATGAGTGGGGCAAAGTATGTGTTAACAGTGGTTGATGATTACTCAAGGGCACTTTGGGTTATTTTTGTACAGACAAAAGCACAGTTACCACTTGCAATACAATAGCTAGTTACAAGGCTAGAAAACCAGTTTGATGAAAAAGTAAAGAAAGTGAGGACTGACAATGGCATGGAATTTGTCAATTCAAGTTGTCAAAACTACTTTGCAGAGAAGGGAATACAACATGAAAACAGTTGTACTTACACACCACAGCAGAATGGTGTCATTGAAGTTGCAAGGGCTTTGTTTTTTCAATCTGGATTACGGAATGAGTTTTGGGGGGAAGCCATAGCAGTAGCGACACACATAATCAACTTATTGCTAGTACAGGAGCTGAAATAGGAAAGTCCATTTAGAAGGTTATATGGGAGAGAACTAGATTATGGACATTTAAAAGCATTTGGCTGCCAATGTTATTACACTAATTTGGCACAACACAAAGAAAAATTTGTAGAAAGGGCTACTGAGGCAATTTTCATTGGATATCTAGCAGGTCAAAAGGGACATATGGTGCTCAACCCTGTTACAAAGAAAGTGATTGTTACAAGGGAGTAACTTTTACTGAACACACATTCCCTTGCTTAAATAGAGATGTTGCCTCGAAATATTTCTGTAACACCCCCCTATAGGGAGTACTACAGTAACTATAAACACCTAATAAATAACTCTACTCCATTATATGAAATTCAATACTTGTAGATTTAATATGTGCAAATACAAATATAATGTTTCCAACTCCAAATATTTCTCAATGCCACTTCATTCTCCAAATATTCCTCAATACCACTTTATATTTCTCACACTATCTAGTACATGTCATTATTCTACAAACCATAATATTACATTAAAATACATATCCACCTCGAGTCTTTCCTTCTTTGCTCTTCAAGCTGATCCACTTATTCCACTTTAGTCCAAGCTATCTACAAGTTCTCCACCTACGTGTAGAAAAGAAAAACTACACGCTAAGCAATTTGCTTAGTAGTGTCCATAAAGGAAATACAATAACTTTGAACATTTTTAACACTTTAAAATAGAAACCAAGATTGTTCATTAGTCAAAAATAAATTAACCAACTTTATGAAACCAAATCACAAAACTTATATAGTAATCCTTTCAAAGTACAATCAAATTTGAATCCAATTTTTTCAAACACTTTAACCACATATTGCCCAAAGTAAACAAGTCCTGAATAACGGTAAAATGGATACGGGAGCGGACAAGCCCGAAGCCGAAGCTTCAAAATCAATATATCGGTCAACCCGAAGCCGAAGCTTCAATATATATATATATATATATATATATCAGCCAAAGCCCGAAGCCAAAGCTTCAATTGTTTGTACAGTACTGTACCCCCTTTATTGGCGCTAATCTATCCTGACCCGTATTCTACTCGTTTAATAAGGGCAATAAATCAAAGTAACATCTTAAAAATTCCAGTATAAACCATCAATCATAATTCAACATAACTTCAGTAATTAAGAAATCCAAATCCCAAATTTTTAAGCATCAAACTTCAATTAAAACTCAATAAAATCAATATTCATACTTTCCAGAATTTTTCCAGGTTTCATAACCTGATTCCCCTGCATTTTTCACTATTAAAGTCATCCAATCGAAGAACTTTCTTCTAAACATAATTAGCCACATGTCTCAGCTTTCTAAAACCACCAGAATCACAGAATTCCAAATTGTATAACCAAAGTTATGATCAAAATACTAAACAGTGTACAAAGCTGAGATTTTCCGAAAACAGATTTCATGACTCAACTTCAAACGAAAATTTCACATTGAAAACGAACGAAATTCAACATGGTTTCTTTTGATCATATATTCCTTACTTTTTGTAGATATCAATAAAATCAAGAATCATTCAAATTGGATTTATATAATGAGAGAAAACATTAAAACAAAACAGGTATACAATCTGAAAAATTTTCCGAAAAACCGAGAAATCGAAATTCGAGACACAAACCTTTTTCTATGCTCTTTCTAGTTCTCTTCTACCTCTTTTGCCTTTGATTTGCTTGCACTAGCTTCCTCTACAACAACCATATATAATTCTATCAAGATATTGTATAAATAAACTTCCTAATACCATAAATATGCTTAATCTACCATAAATTCTACTAATTAAGCTTTAATTTCACCAAAAATCACTCACCTCAAACTCGGGTTACTATTCATTCAAATCTTAATATCTGAAATCCTCCTCTTCTAGTCTTGATTCACTGAAATTGATGATGATAGAGGGCTTAAGGATCGATTTCTAACAAGAATTCAAAGTTGAATCGAAGAAATCGGAAGTTTTTGGATTAGGGAGAATTTGTTAAAGGAAAGAGGAAGAATGGAGAAGGAAATGAAGAAATGATGGAGAAGGGAAGAGGCTATATATATATTTTTTTTTTCAATTTCTAATATTGCCCCTGGATAAATAATTAAATGCTCAATTCATCCCTCTTATTTAATTAGCTCTTATTTCCTCATGCCTTATATCCAATAACAATAATAATAACTACAAAAATAATTTCCATGATATTTTAATACCATAGTAATTTATTATAAGCAAATTTTTGAAAATTTCGGTTCGTTACAATTTCTGTGAAAACAATCCAGTTTTGCCACTTGTTGATGTTGACTATGACCCCTTCCAAACATTAATAACCAAACCAATATCATAGGACCAAATGAAACAGAATCAAACAACCAACCTGAACCAAACAACCAACCTGAAACAAATGACAGTCCTGAACCAAACATCCCAAATAATCAATCAAACCAAACACAAAAAAGCCAAGTTTTGCCTTAACTAAACCAAAATGCCAGAAAACAACTAGACAAACCAAAAAACCAAGTTGGATGTCTGATTTTGTCTCAAACGTAACCACAGCCTTTTCTGTCAACCACACAGCCTTTTTAGCAAACTTTTTTGCAAAAAAAAAGAACCCAAAACCTACCAAGAAGCCAAAAACCAACCAAAATGGATTGAAGCAATGCAACAAGAACTGGATGCTCTTGAAACCAACTCAACATGGGTGTTAACAGAATTGCTAGAAAAGAAAAAGGCAATAGATTCTAAATGGGTTTTTAGGATAAAATACAAACCCAATGGAGAGGTAGAGAGATACAAGGTAAGGTTGGTGGCAAAGGGGTATAACCAAACCTATGGTATTGACTACACAGAGTCATTCTCACCTGTGGCAAAGGTGGTTACGGTTAGGCTTGTTTTGGCTATTGCGGCTGCTAAAAATTGGGCAGTGCATCAAATAGACATAAACAATGCTTGTTTACATGGTTATGTTGATGAAGAAATATATATGCACCCACCTGAAGGATACATAAAGGCAAAGAGTGGACAGGTGTGCAAATTAGTGAAGTCACTATATGGACTAAAACAAGCAAGAAAGATGCGGAATAAGGAACTAGTAGGAAAACTCTTAGAGTTTGGATTTCAAAAGGCTAGCCATGACCACTGCCTATATACAAGGGGATCAGTTGATGCGGAATTCATGGCACTTGTGTTGTATGTAGATGATCTACTTATAATTGGAACAAATGAGGGACAAATCTGTCAGTCAAAATAGTTCATGCACAATGCCTTACCATCAAAGTTATGGGCCATGCCAAATATTTTTTGGGCATTGAAATGGCTAGATGAGAAAATGGTATGTTGTTGACCCAATGAAAATACATTTTGGATCTCCTGAACGATGCTAAACTAGAGGATGCGAAAGCTGTACACACACCTCTACCGTCAGGCTTCATACCAACACAGTCAAGCAAGCGATTAGAAAATCCTGATCAATACAGGAAGCTCATTGGAAGATTCCTATACTTGAATTTCACCAGGCCAGATATATCCTTTGCTACACAACATCTCAGCCAGTTTATGTCTAAGCCTACTGAAATTCACCACAATGAAGCCATGCACTTGCTAATTATCTGAAAGGCACACAGGAATATAGGTTGTTCTATCCAGTCTAAAATAACTTCAGATTGACCGCATATTCAGATGCTGCCTGGGCTGGCAAAGAGACAAGGAGATCAATCATAGGTTACTGCATATACATTGGCAATTCACTCATTACTGGAAAACTAAGAAGCAGAACATAGTTTCCAGGTCATATGCAAAAGCAGAATACTGCAGCATGACCACAACAGCCTGTGAATTGAAGTGGTTATCCTATTTGTTCGCAGATTTGAAGTTAAAATTGCAAACCCCAATCACTCTTCACTGTGACAACAAATCTGCCATAGCCATCGTAGCAAACCCAGTTGATCACGAATGCACAAAACACTTTGACATAGACTGCCATCTAATAAGGGAATATGTGGACAAGGGGTTCATTACAACACCACACATTGACTCAAAATTGCAGCTTGTTGACTCTTTTACAAAGCCAATTCCTAGCACCCAATTATCCCAGTTATTATCCAAGTTTGGAACTAAAACTAATTCCTAACTTGAGGGGGGAGTGTTAAGATAGTTAGCTAGTATCAAAGTTAGTTAGTTAGCTATATGGCAGTTAAGGATTTAGTTAGCAGAATAATGTTAGCCTACACCAAGGCCTATTGTAAAATGCTACACTATAACAACTAGTATATAAAGTTGCTTGTGCTCATTGTAACTAAATAAGTTCATATAATTGAATTATTTTTCTCCAGATTTTCTTCTCTTTCTCTCAAATTCTTATACTCCAGAAGATTTTTTTATCACAAATAAAAGATGACGAACGACATTCATAAGTTAACTGATACATTTTTTGAAAGTTTAGGTGTCACAGTGATATTATCAAAGTCCAGGGAGCTAGAGACAAAATAAAACGAATCATGGGAACTAATTATGTATTTGGCCATTTAAATGTCAAATTGGAATGATAAAGGAAATAAATCTGTATTTTTTAGGTGAGTGTAATCAAATATATCTTCCTAAAATGGATTTGATTTGATTTGATTTTGGGATTGCATAATTGAATTATTTACCAACTCTAAATATTACTATTTGTTAAGATTTTGATTTCGTTTGTTTATTTTACCTAAGTACAGACTAGATATCTAATGAATGTAAAAAAAATTTATTAAAAGACTCATCCACTACAGTTAGGTACGTGACCCAAATTAAATTTAGATGTAATCAGAATAAAATTTCGGTGAATTAAATAGGTGAAAAAAAATAACAGAGATTTAGTTTGACTGCACGATAGGGAGTTGTACTAAAATTATTCGGTTTAATTGACATGGGTAGCAACCCATGTAGCATAATCCAAAATTTTGATTTTGGTCCTTTTCATTTACTTTATTGTCAAAAATATGAACTCATTATAAAATCCGGTACGTTTGCCGCGGTAAATATGCATCCTCGGCTCACAAGGCCCATAATTTGTAATATTATGGAATGTTGTTTTAATTCAATTTAATTTAATATTGTATATATATAAATTTATATTGAAATAAATTTAATTTATTTTAATTTAATATTATTACTTATAAGTTAAAAAGAACATGATCTATAAAATCTAACATAAAGTAATTTTTTACAAAATAGAAATATATACTTAAAAATGTGAAACATAATATCATGAAACATCTTTTATAAGCTATAACCGATCTTAATTCAATCGGATCAACATACATTTATCAATATAATCATATCAATAACCAATAAGGGTTGGTCCAAGTTACAAGCGATTTGGTATCACTTAAACAAGGTCTCGAGTTCGAGTCCTAATAAATGTAAAAAATCCTTATTTAAAAACTCACCCACCACAGTCATATACTTGACCCGAATTGGATCCAAATGTAGTCGGAGCAAAGCTCCGTTGAACAAGATGAGAAAAAAAAAATAATCATATCAATAACATTAATTTGTTCGGATTTAAAAGGCCAATTAGTTGCAAATAATTGATGAAAATTAACATTTATTATATAAAAAAATCAAATAAGTATAATAAATTCCGCGTATCCAACTAAATCAACAAATTAAATGAAAAAAATATCAATCATCTAAAGGAAGTAATACAGTAAATAATAACCTATTTAGGCCAATATGTCCAGATCTTTATCACTGGCCACCAATTCAGCTATATATTACTGCCTAAACATTACACAAACTTACAGACAAAACTAAATTCCAAGACACAAACATGAATTTCATTATCAAAAACATTGTAATATTATTTATTCTGTCGATTATAACTACACAAGCAGCAGGATTTCCACCATTGGTAAGAATCTGACTTACTATCATCAACGATGTAGAAAATAATACCGAGTTGACCCTTCATTGTAAATCGGAGAACGATGATCTAGGCATTAAACGACTGAGTTTCAATGCGTCATACGAGTTCGGGTTTAAAGTAAATTTTTGGGACACAACACTCTACTATTGTAGCTTTAAATGGCCTGGAAACTTGCGTTATTACAACGTATTTGATGCAGAGAATGATGGATGTAGAACTTGTACCTGGCAAGTATTAGCAAAGGGTCCGTGTCGGTTTAATTCTGATACTGGTAAATTTGACGAGTGTTTTGAATGGAAAACTCCGAGCTTATTGTCTTAGAACTTGTATTATTTACTTTTCGGTGGTACAATTGATTCAGCAGTTTTACTGAATTATTAATTTAATGTATAATTACATTTACAGTATGAGTAAAAAAAATGTATTTGTGTCACTTGGTATCAATAAATTTATATGGTACATTTGTGTTTCAAATTATTAACCTTAATTCAATGCATTTATAATATTTTCAAATATAAGTGTTATATCATGTTTAGTATTACTTGTAAAAACAATATTATTTAGTCAAGTCTATAAATAAAAAAGGTAATATTTCTATATAATATTTTAGAATGGGGATGTCATTTTTTCAGTTTTTTTTTTAAATTGAATCAGTCACGCTCGATTTTATTACATGTAACCATTGTTAGAATTTTAGTTTAATTGGATCAACTAGTTTGATCAATGCGATCGTAGCATTTCATTTAATAAGTCGGGAGAATACGGAGTGCATATTTATTCGGGTTTTGTTACAATTTGGGGGGTCCGAGGGCAGCGCCCTCGGGTGCAGGGTCCAAGGGGCAGCAGCCCTTGGCGGGGTCCAGGGGCAAAGCCCTTGGCGGGGTCCAGGGGCAACGCCCCTCGGTAGGGTCCGAGGGGCGGCAGCCCCTGGCTGGATCCCGGGGCAGTTCCTCTAGCTGGGGTCGAGCTTTGGACCCGAAAAAGCATATCATTTGAACACAGCTGAAACTCGAAAAAGCATGTCTTTTAGACATAGCTGCTATCCGAAATGACTTGTCTTTTAGACATGTCTGTTGACGTTTTGGCTATATATATGACCAAAATCAAAATTAGCATACACAAAAAATTTTCGGCTGAATATTTTTATAATAAATTTAATTATTATTCTAGATTCAGTTTCTAATTTTATCCAATTATAAAATTAATTAATCGATCAAATAAATTTTAATCATTAAAATTATTCAAATAATCCTTTTTTTTCAAAAAGCACGTCGTTATTTCTTATCATTTATCATTTGTACCAAAATTAATATGATAGGACATGCGTGTCTAATAATAATTTGACCCCAATTAAAATATGTTTTATATTTTTTAAATGCTTTTTTAATATTTTGAGGTACTTGAGGTTAGAAATTTAAGATGTGTTGTTTTTAATTTTTAAAAATTGAATTAGATTAGATTAGATTGAAATAAATTTATTTTAGTGTAAATTTATAATTACGTATGATTAAATTGAATTGGACTGAATTAAATTAAATTGAATTGAACTGAATTGTAAAAAAAAAAACCGGAGGTTTAGCGTAAGAAGAGATGTTTGCAATTCCTTAGCAGTTCATCAATCGATGTCAATTTATAATTATCTTTTTCCCTCACACTGTTGTATATTTCCTCTTAAATCTAGATTAGCATAAACACGCTACAGTACTGTTATTTTTAATTGACTTACTGCTATATATTATTTCCATGAATATACAAAAAATACAATACAATGAATGCGAACAATCTTTATTTGTGTGCTTACTATCTTAATGCGTAAAGCATAGAGAAATTTAGGGAAGAAGTGAACACGATAAATAAAAACATATATAGTAGGAATATATTAAAAACATTTTAGAGAAATATTTTTTTACAAAAGGGATTTAAATAAGGGTAATGCTATACTGACATTCAATAAATAATATCCAATAACATCTAGTTCATCTCCACATTTAATCCCCTTCTTAATTTAAGATGAAATTTAATTCTCTTTAATTAAGAATTTATCGCCTAAATTGGAGATTCCCTAAATGTGGTGTCATACTGACTGGCATCAATGCAGGCAATTAATAACGCAGGAAAAGACCGGACAATGTGTTCGCAATTTTGATCAAGCATCTAATCACGCAAGTGATCAAACACGCCTGTCCTACCATAGAGAAGCATGAGGGGGGTTGTGAATTTTCATCAAAAGAAATTTGAGGAAGTTGTAGGTGGAAAATATTAAGGCTTTATTCTGATTTTGATCGGAAGAAAATAGAGATTAAAGAGGATTAGATCTCATCAATTAAATTGAGAAGGAGATTAAAGGTGGAGATGAACTAGGTGTTATTTGGTGTTATTTGTTGGGTGTTAATTTCTTCTGGAAAAATAGATCAGTGAGTTTAATATGGGACATGTATACATTAAAGAAGGATACAACATGGTTATATTCATGGGATGGATATATTTACATATCAATGAAATATCAATCATCTTGATAAGTAAATAATATCAAACGTTGATTGAAATTCCCAACAAAGCTTCCTGTAAAAAAATTCTGAATAACGTATTTAACCAAATTTTAATGAATAGTGGCACAGTTGGTCTGTCAACGGAAGGTGATTTGGCTTATCTGTACCAAGTTGTATTGGGAATGGTAGGTAAGAGATGTTAGAGAGAATTAGATTATGTTCGAGGTCCCCTTTTATGGGGTGTGGGAATGGTTTGTGGGCCTTCTGGGCTTTGTTTGGAAGGTGGAATATGAGCTTTGTACACAGGGTCCATGCCACATGTCCCCCCTAATAAATTAAGATATATATTCATATATTTAATAGTTACTTGTACTTTAATGATGACTAATAATTTTTGCATTAATTGATACCGTATATGACAAGTTTGTTGAGGCAAGTGTCTGTGTTAGTTGGTAATATTTTTTTATTTTTTTGTTTTTATTTTTTGCAACAATGATTTGGTGTCGTGGATCTCGTTGTATTAGATTTGCGTTGAGATAGGGGTATTGCTATTTGAGTCCAACCTGATTTTGTGTTGGGGAGGGTGTTGTGAACTTTGTTGGTAATTTTCTCGTGTTGGCTTGATTTATTAACATGTAGAAATAATCCTATTGGGTGTTCTCTTTAGTAAATGCGATATTTTCTCTGTTGGGTGTCTTCTTGTTGGTTATGGTGAGGTTGTTGGACATAACTGGTTACGAATGTGATTGCTTTCATTTTGCAATCTCTCCCTCTAAAGGGTTTTGGTGAGCACTTATTTTTTAATGTTATATTTGAATGTTCCGTTCATCATGTTTCAGGCCTTGTTAGATGTATCCCGGGGCAATAGTTTGGCCCGAAATGTCACAATAATTAAATAAATGAATCATCCAATAGTATATATGAATGACTGTATGTTTATTTTGAAGGTGTGACTGTATGTGATTGTTAAATTCATTGATTGTTTATATTCACTGAGTGGCTACTCATATAAATCGCTATATTTTTCAGTTGTTGAAGTTGTAGATAAAGTATTGTACTAGAAGGTCCTTACCCGTAGCTGTCATGGAAGAAAGGTCTGTCGGCTGTGTCCATCTCGCTCTCTCTCCTCACATGACAAGCATATAGAATAGAAAGTAGTCGGGATTTTGGTTTTGCTAATCAAACATAATTATGGTTTGTAATATAAACGAATGATATTAGAATTAATGTGAAATATTAATGGATGTGTTAATATATGAATATTTTTGTAAGAAAAAAAATTTTATGGTATTTTTCTATAGTTATTATATGATAAGGGTGTTTCAGTTGGTATCAGAGCGGGGATATGGTCATAGGGACATATATAAATGCATACATAATATGAGATTAGTATATGTTATCTTATAACATGTTATCATATTCATATAGGGCCGACGAGAACCAAAATGTTAACCCGGGGAGAGAGGGACCAGCCGTAAATCAAACTATAGAAGTCTAACCTATTACATCTACATAACCTCTCCATTCTAATGCATCAAATTTGCAGCATCATCAGGAAATACCTGTAGTGCAAGCACCTGCAACATTTGTCCAAAGAGAAAGAAGGTTCGATAAATTGAAGAAACAAGGTGCAGAAGAATTCAAGGGAACTACAGATCCTACAATAGCGGAAAGATGGTTAAAAAGGCTAGAAAGAGTTTTCAATATGATGCATTGTACTCCTGATGAGAAGTTCAATTACGCGGTAATTTTACTTCAAGATGATGCTTATGACTGGTGGGACATTATCCCGGGGAGCACTATTTAGCCTCCTTTCTTGACTTAGGATGATTTTGTGCGAGAATTCAAAAGAAGATAATTTTTGAACTTGAGACAAGGGAGGATGACAGTGGCTGAGTATAAAGTTAAGTTTAATCAGCTATCTAGTTATGTACCAACATTAGTGGCGACTGAAAAAGATAGATGCAGGAAATTTGAGGATGGGCTTGGGTATGAAATTTGAACCAAGATATCATCATTTAAACTTGAAAGTTACCTAAAGTTGAAAAATGTTGTCGTTAGGGCTGAAAGACTAGAAAAAGAGAAAGTAGATTATAAAGCTAGAAGAGGTTACAGTGATTTTGGTGGTGACCAAAGTAAAAAGTCTGCTAAACATCAAACAAATTCTTCTCCGTCATAGTTTATAGCTAGAGAAGGATATTCTAGGAATAGAGGAGGAAGAACGAATACGCATACTCATTCAAGACAAAGTTAGGGACAAAGCTTGGGACAAAAACCTCAGAGTATACTTTGTGGTAAATTGCATGAAGGCGAATGCAGAAAACTGATTGAAGCATGTTACTTATGTACCTCTTTTAAACATTTAATACGTGATTGTCCAAAATGAATAGAAGCAACTGAAAGAGCTCAATCAGAGGCTACAGTTCAGAATACCAGAGGTAGGGGAGCTGGTGTAGTAGCAGGTAGAGGTAGGGGTAGAGGAACAACAACAAGTAATATTGGTAGATCTGAGGTTCAGAGTTCTAGGCCTCCAACACAGGCTCGCATTTTTGCCATGACTCGACAAGAAGCTATTGACGCACCAGAAGATGTTACCGGTAAGATTTCTATTTGCAATATGGATGTTTGTGCATTAATTGATCCTGGATCAACTCATTCATTTATATCATCAAACTTGGCATCACAATTGCATATGGCTTGTGAACCTTTGGGATTTGATCTATATGTGGGAACTTCTTTGGGTGAATTGGTGATTGCAAATCATGTGTACCAAAATTGTTTGATTCAAATTAACAAAGTTATATTAAGTGCGGATTTGATTAGATTGACTATTAGAGAGTTTGATGTGATTTTGGGTATGGATTGGTTGGAAAAATATCAAGTAGTAGTAAATTGTTTAACCAAGGAAGTTATTTTAGAGACATCAGATAAGCTAAAAGTCATTTTTCAGGGTGAACGTCAGATAGTGTCGACTTGTTTAATTTCTGCAATTAGTACTTTTTGGTTAATCAAGGGTGGATGTGAGGCATATGTAGCACATGTTATTGACACTAAAGTATCAGATGTATCACTTGACGTTATTCCTATTGTCAAAGAATTTCCCGATGTATTTCATGCTGACTTGCCGGGATTGCCACCTAATAGAGAAGCAGAATTCACCACTGATTTAGTTCCAAGAACTGCACCGATTTCTATTTCTCCATATAGAATGGCTCCAGTGGAATTAAAAGAGTTGAAAAAGCAGTTGCAAGAATTACTTGATAAGGGATTTATTAGACCTAGTGTGTCTCCTTGGGGCGCTCCGGTATTGTTTATTAAGAAAAAAGATGGTACTATACGACGTTACATTGATTACAGACAGTTGAATCGGGTAACTGTGAAGAATAAATATCCTTTACCTCGTATTGATGATTTATTCGATCAATTGTAAGGAGCACATGTATTTTCTAATATTGATTTGAGGTCAGGGTATTATCAACTCGGAATTTCAGCGCAAGATGTCCTAAAAACAGCTTTCAGAACTCAATATAGACATTATAAATCTCTGGTGATGCCGTTTGGTTTGACGAATGCACCTGCAGCTTTCATGGCTTTGATGAATAAGGTATTTCAACAGTATCTTGACAAGTTTGTTATTGTTTTCATTGATGACAGACTTGTGTACTCGAAAAATAATGAAGAACACGAGCAACATTTGAGAATTGTGCTTCAGATTTTGAGAGAAAAACAGTTGTATGCAAAGTTTAGCAAATGTGAATTATGGTTGGATCATGTTTTACTTTTGGGACATGTGGTTTCTGGTCAAGGCATTCAGGTTGATCCTAAAAAGATCGAAGCTGGGGTTCAATGGGAAGCTCTGAAAAATGTAGCAGAAGTAGGAAGTTTTCTGGGATTCGCAGGATATTATCGATGATTTGTTGATGGGTTTTCTCTTATTGCTGCTCCAACGATAAAATTACTATGAAAGAATGTACAGTTCCAGTGGACAGTTGATTCCCAGAAAAGTTTTAATGAATTAAAGAAACGATTGACTACAGCTCCGATTTTGACAATTCCGACTGGCACTGGTGGATTTGTTGTTTATAGTGATGCTTCTCACCAAGGTTTGGGTTATGTTCTAATGCGACACGGGAAGGTAATTGCGTATGCATCCAGACAATTAAAACCAAATGAATTATCTTATCCAGTGCATGATTTAGACTGGCTGCTATTGTGTTTGCTTTGAAAATTTGGAGGCATTATTTGTATGGAGAAACTTTTCAGATTTTCACTCATTATAACAGTTTGAAATATTTGTTGAGTCAGAAAGAATTGAATATGAGGCAGAGGAGACGGCTAGAATTGTTGAAAGATTATGATTTCACGATAGAATATCATCAGGGAAAAGTGAATGCTGTAGCTGATGCCTTAAGTAGAAAATCCAGTAGTGTAATGGCTAATGTTCAAGTTTCTAAACTCCTATACTTAGTTCAATTGTGAGCAATGAATGTTGACTTTTAATTGGGCAAAAATGGTGCATTATTAGCTAACTTCAAGGTAAGACCACTGTTACATGACAGAATTTAGGAAGCACAGGTTCGAGATCCTCAATTAAAAGAGATTATGGAAAATGTCAAGCGAGGAAAGGGCACTGATTTTATAATAGAAAATGATACTTTGATGTTTGGACAAAGAATTTGTGTGCCTGATGTTGATAATTTGAAGAAGGAAATTTTAGAAGAAGCTCATACTGCTCCATATGCTATGCATCCGGGAATGACAAAAATGATTCATACCTTGCGCTCTCATTTTTTGTGGTCTAGAATGAAGAAGGATATTGCTGAATACATTTTAAAGTGTTTGATATGTCAACAAGTAAAGATTGAACATCAAGCTCCAGCAGGGAAATTACGACCATTGCCTATACTAGTTTGGAAATGAGAGATGGTTACTATAGATTTTGTGTACGGGTTTTCAAAAACTCGAAGAAAGAATGATGCTATTTGGGTCATTGTTGATAGATTGACGAAATTAGCCTACTTTTTGCCCAAACATTGCGGTTGTTCATTAGAGAATTTGGCGAAGAAGTATGAGAATGAAATTGTTAGGTTACGTGGAATACCTGTGTCTATTGTATCAGATAGAGATCCTCGATTTGCATCTCGATATTGGAGAAGTTTACAACAGGCATTGGGCACGAAATTGAACTTTAGTACTACTTTTCATCGTCAAACAGATGGTCAATCAGAAAGAACAATTCAGACTTTGGAAGAAATGCTTCGAGCTTGTGCTATAGAATTCAAACGTGTGTGGGACGAATATGTTGCTCTAATGGAATTCGCTTATAATAATCACTATTATAGTAGTATTGGAATGGCACCGTATGAGGCTCTTTCTAGAAGAAAATGCAGAAGTCCTATTTATTGGGATGAAGAAGGGATGAGAGTTTTAGAGGGTCCAGAAATAGTACAAGACACAGTTGAAAATGTGAAGATAGTAAGAGAAAGAATCAAGACAGCACATAGACAGAAAAGTTATGTTGATCAACATAGAAGGGAAAAGGAATATGAAGTAGGGGACAAAGTTTTTCTTCGTGTATCACCTTGGAAAGGCGTGTTAAGGTTTAAGAAGAAAGGGAAGCTTAGTCCGCGGTACATAGGGCCTTATGAAATTCTTGAAAGAATTGGTCCACTTGCTTATAAATTAGCATTACCACCACAGTTAGCTCAAATTCACAATGTCTTTCATGTGAGCATGCTAAGGAAGTATCGGTCAGACCCTACTCATGTATTGAAGGACCAAGAGATAGAGATTACTGATAATTTGAGCTATATAGATTAACCAGTAGCAATTATCGGGTATAAGACCAAACGATTGTGAAACAAAGAAATACCATTGGTAAAAGTACTTTGGAAAAGTAATTCAGTAGAAGAAGCCACTTGGGAAATAGAAGATCGAATGGGAAAGAATTATCCTTATTTGTTTTCTAATTCAGGTATTTAATTTCGAGGACGAAATTCTTTAAAAGGGGAAGAATTATAATATCCCATTTCATGCATTATATTTGCATTTGTCCACATCTATTACATGTCATTATAATTAATATTTTACATGTTATATTTATTATAATTGGTTAGTTAAAATAATAGCTATTTTAACCATACAAAATACGATATTTGTTATCTAGGTATTGAATTATATAGCTATAGAATTTTAAGGAATAACTGGAGTATAGTTATGTAATAGATATAAAATGATTATTTGAAAATATGAAGTTGAATAAAATTGTGATATATCATAAGGATTTAAGTATAAGCATTAGTATTAGAATTAGTATTAGTATGGTATAGATATACATATATGTATTTAGTATAGTTAGTATTTATATTAAATAAAGAATTTGAAGGCAAATTGATCTTTTGCCCCTTAGATTTTTGTTTAGCCTGATAAGAATTAGATCAGTTCTTCATCTCCCAAAAACAAAGCAAAGAACAAAGTATAAGGAAGAAGAGAAGAACAGATCTAGAAGGAAGGAATTAGGTATTTTAGTAACTTTGTAGTGCAATTTTTATTAGGTTAAAGTTAGAATTAGCGGTTTTAGTAAGAAGATGAATTGTTCCTTTTTATGTCAAGGTTCATCCTGCAAAATTTGGGAATTTTTAGACGAGTAGATCAATAGATATGATTTTTTATAAGATGAAGTGTGCAGAATTAGAAGATCAAAGAGATAGGGTAAGTTTTGAAATTAATCTGGGATTTTTATACGACTTAGAAAATTCTGAGTTTTTGATATGTTATTCCCTTATGTGTATAGTTTAAGTAGAAAAAAGAATCAGGTCGATTGTCTTGTCGAGAGAGTTATGCTCGTTTTATTACGCTGCTGTCCAGGTTAAGCGGGACTGAAACAGGTTTTGAATGAAAATTCCCTATAAATCGTATAAGACTCTGAAGTTTTTGAGGTTTTAGTATGTTACAGCTTTGTGTATTAGAGATAGAATAAAAGAAGAATCAGATCATTTGGTGAAGTGAATTGAAAGTTATGAATATTTAAGTAGAGCAAGGTCATATGAACAAGTATACAAGTAACAATAGTCTAAGTCATGAAAACTTTATAAATAGAAAATGAAAGAAGGTGAAATGTATTGATGTGAATTCATCCTTATAGGAACACGAAGTCGTGAAGGTATTCAAGAGGAGGAAACAAGTCGATTTCGTGGAAATTAGCATTTTTTCTGTGAGTATAAACATGATATGAATTTATGGGTGAAATGCTTTGTTATGTGATATTTGAATGTCTGGTGAATTATTGTGAATTGAATGATTATATGTTATTTGATGAATTTGAATTATATGCACATATGTTTATTTGGTGAAACATGAGTTAAATGAATTATACACGATATACATATTTGTACAGGAACAAATGAAATAAAGAGAGACGTTGTGACATAGCCGATCAAACATTGTAATACATTATCTGTTATCTGGACCTATATGGTCAACCAATTGCAATATTTGACAAATGGACCGAAAGGTCAACCAATTGTTTATCTGGACCGAAAGGTCAACCAATTGTTATATAGCTGGCTAGCAAATCAATTGTTATCTGTTACATATGTTACATGTATTCCCGGGGCAATAGTTTGGCCGAAAATGTCATAACAATTAAATAAATGAATCATCCAACAGTATATATGAATGAGTGTATGTTTATTTTGAAGGTGTGACTGTATGTGATTGTTAAATTCTTTGATTTTTTATATTCACTGAGTGGCGACTCATATAAATCACTATATTTTTCAGTTGTTGAAGTTGTAGATAAAGTATTATACTAGAAGGTCCTTACCGTAGCTGTCATGGAAGAAAGGTCTGTCGGCTGTGTCCATCTCGCTCTCTCTCCTCACATGACAAGCATATAGAAGAGAAAGCGGTCGAGATTTTGGTTTTGGTAATCAAACATAATTATGGTTTGTAATATAAACAAATGATATTAGAGTTAATGTGAAATATTAATGGATGTGTTAATATATGAATATTTTTGTAAGAAAAATAAAATTTATGGTATTTTTCTATAGTTATTATATAATAAGGATGTTTCATAGTTGGCTCTAATGAGAGGGGTCATTTGAACTTTACTTTGGTAGATGTATTTTGGTCTCGATTGGATCCGATTTTATGGAAGTATGTCAGGCGTTCTTTCATGTAACAAATTTATTGGTGATCATTTCTTAGGCATGGTATTGGAAGCAATAACAACCGTATAACTGAAGATATTCTCTTTGAATATATGGCATTTGTGTTTGAGCGTATCCCCTTGATAAGTTATACTGATATATTTTATCTCTTAGGGGACTTAGTACTTGGGAGGTATTGTTGGACTGATTTTGTAGTCTAATATGTTTTGTTAGTGTTTTGGCTGCGAACCAACCTAATCACGTTTGATTGGATGGGGGCTTCAATTTTATTGGTTAGATCTTCAATTAGATTGAAGGATGCTAGTATTCCAAATAAAATAACCTTTGAAGAGTATCTAATAGAGGTTTCAATTGAATTGAATTTGATTAGAACTTCAATTAGATTGGACGATGTCAATGTTCCAGTGAGAATAGCTCTCAGAGAGTTTCTATGATTTTGTATTATGGAATCATCCAATAGGGATGTTCCCCTTTGTGTCTTTGACTCTTTATGATGTACATCGACTGAATAGTCAACTTATGACGAGTGTCTTACTGTAGTGAGGTCTTTTGTTAAATATATCATCCGCTAGTTTTGATATATTTTTATTATGCTTGCTAATGCCAACGGGTTGTGGTGTTGAAAGGCTATATTCTTGCAGATACCAACTAGTTATTACATTGGAAAGCTTTATGCTTTGGAAAATGCCAATAAGATGTGGCGTTAATAGGCTCTATGCTTTATACTTGGGAAATTCCAACTGGTTGCGACATTGGTAGGCTTTATGCTTGCGAATTCCAATGGGTCGTGGCGTTAGAAAGCTTTATACTTGGGAAATTTCAACTGGTTGCGGCGTTGGTAGGCTCTTTGCTTGCCAATGCTAATAGTTGTAGCATTGGTAGGCTTTATGCTTGCGAAAGCCAATGGGTTATGGCATTGGAAATCTTTATTCTTTGGAAAATGCCAACTAGTTGAAGTGTTGGTAGGCTCTATACTTGCAAATTCCAATGGGCCATGGCATTGGAAAGTTATATACTTGGTAAATTCCAATTGGTCGCGGCATCGGTAGGCTCTTTGCTTGCCAATGCTCACAGTTGTAGTGTTGGTAGGCTCTACGCTTGCGAAAGTCAATGGGTTGTGGCATTGAAAATCTTTATTCTTTGGAAAATGCCAACTAGTTGAAGTGTTGGTAGGCTCTATGCTTGTGGATACTAATAAGTTATGGCATTGGAGAGTCTCTTCTCGGGAATGCCAACTAAGCAAGAAGCTTTCCAACTATTTAGGGACAAGTTTGAGTTGTCGAACAATGAAGTTATAATGCCATTGAGTGAATTCATTGGTCAAATATCTTTAAGTTGTCGGACGAAGTAGAAAGTTGCCAATGTTACTTTGCATTTGGGCAGTATTTTTGGAATACTTAATAAGGGTGACTTATTGGATTGATAAAATTGTTTGGATGGTTGGTTGGTTTTTTGTTGAACCATCATTTATAAGACCAATGCCACTGAGTAAATGCAATGTCATTGGGATAGCTAATTGATTGAACTGATTGTCAAATAGCTTTGGATAGATTAGCGAATTGTTATTCCATCTAACTTTGGGCAAACTAATTAGAGTAATTGACTAATAACTTCACACCAATCCGTTAAACGGATGGTTGAGTAGCTTTGTTGAGCGAATGACCTATAGTAATGGCACCGTTGGTCGAATCTGTTAGACCGATGGTCGGATCCATTGAACCAATGGTCAAATAGATTTATTGAGAGAATGTCCCATAGTAATGAGAATGTTGGTCAGATCCTCTAGACAGATGGTTGAAATAAGCTTAGGCAGAAGTGAGAATGACTGTTGCTTAATTTAACCATTTTGAAATGCTTTTGGCAAAAGGGCTTTGGCGGAGTGATAGAGGCCTATGTGAAACCTTTAAATATGACCGAAGTTTATGTAAAGACCTTGGACATGGTTGTTGATATTATAGAGCACATAGATGCATTCGCCACTTTCCACTAACTTGTCTAAATTACAAAAAGCAAAAGGTCGATGTTATGGTGTCTTTGGTTGAGTCCAATAAACCAGTGGTTGAATTTGTTAGACTGTTGGTCAAAACTGTTAGACCGATGAATAACTTTGGTGGGCGAAAGAGCGAATAATTTATGTTGTTGAGGTCGTTGGTCAGATTTATTAGGCTAATGGTTGAATTTATTGGTCATTGGTCAAATCCATTTGACCGATGGTTAAAACCATTTTATCAATATTCTTGAGTTATTGAATAAGCCAGCAAAACACAATTTTTTGTTACCCTTAGGAAAATTTATTAGACTGTTGGTCAAATGGCTTATTATTTGTTAGGCGAAAAAGCGAATGGCCAATATGATGGTGCCAATAAATGCACCCATGGGGCAATTTCATTGTTGGAACAGTTTTTTTGGATCAACAGATCAATGGCCAATGTCATGCCTACGTTCGATGAATCCGTAAGGGACTTGGCAAATAGCCAATGTCATGCCACTGATGAGTAAATTCATTAGGGAAAGGCTAATATCCAATGTTAGGATGTAGTTGGGGGAACTTATTAGGGAAAAGGTAATAGCCAATGTTATGCCTCCTTTGGACGAATATGATGGGGAATAGGTGAATAGGCAATCTTATTTTTTGAAATAAACGATTTTCCATTTGACAAGGGTGTTATGCCCATCTTGTATTCTTTAATTTTGTGTCGGATAAGGGTGCTAAGCCTGATTCTAAAAATATTTATTGTGTATTGGATAAGGGTGTTACACCTAATTCTTTTAACCTTCAATTAGTGTTAGATGGGTGATATGCCTAAGTTTTTTAACCTTCAACCATTGATGGAGGGGTGTTTTACCCGATTGTTTTAATCTTCAACATGATGTTATGGAAATTATAGGAATTTTTGCTGGATGAGTGTTGTGTCTAAATTATTATTAGATAAGAGTGTTATGCCCAACTATTATGATTTACTATTTCTTTTATGTTATGCCCAATCTCTGATGGTTGGAGGTTATGCCCAATCTTTAATTAATGTCGGATAAGGGTGCTATGTCCAATTTTACTCTTCAACTTTTCATGTCGGATAAGGGTGCTATGCCTAATTATAGTAATCTTTATTTCATGTTGGATGAGGGTGTTATACCCAATTGAAATATAAACTTTTCATGTTGGATAAGGGTGCTACGCCCATTTTGTCAAGTAATATTGGTTGGGTGTTATGCCCAATTCTTAATTAACGTTGGATAAGGGTTCTATGCCCAATTCTCACTTAATGTCAGATAAGGGTGTTATGCCCAATTTTACTCTTCAAATTTTTCGTGTTGGATAAGGGTTCTACTCCCAATTTTGTATCAGTTAATGTTGGTTGGGTGTTATGCTCAATTTAAGTAATCTTTGCTTCGTGTTGGGTGAGGGTGTTATGCCCAATTTAAATATACACTTCTCATGTTGGATAAGGGTGCTACGCCCATTTTTGTCAACTAATATTGGTTAGGTGCTAAGCCCAATTCTAGTAATCTTTATTTTGTGTTGGATGAGGCTACTATGCCCAATTAGAATATACACTTTTCGTGTTGGATAAGGGTGCTACGTCCATTTTTGTCAACTAATGTTGGTTGGGTTCTATGCCCAATTCTATTAATCTTTATTTCATGTCGGATGAGTATCTTATGCACATCTTCAATTAATGTTGGATAAGGGTGCTATGCCCCATAGAAATATACAATTTTTATGGGTGCTACGCCCATTTTATAGTAATGTGAAGATCTTCCTTCGAATTAGGCAACTTCCTGTTATTAGGTCATCCGGTGTATTAGCATTCACCGGGCTTCCATACTAATCTTTATTTCGTGTTGGGTGAGGGTGTTATGCCCAATCTTCAACTAATGTTGGATAAGGGTGTCATGCCCAATAGAAATATACAATTTTCATAGGTGCCACGCCCAATTTGTAGTAATGTGAAGATCTTTCTTCAGATCATGTCATTCCATGCGATTATGTCATCCGGCGTATTAGCATTTATCGGGATTCCATACGGGTGATCACTTTAAGGCACTATTTTTTATCATCCAATAAATACAATGTGCATCCATATATACCAACATCCGATAGGGGTGAACATGTCGAGTCAATATAGAATTTGAAGCTAAGTGTATTCGGCTTTGGCTATAAAATAGTCATTGGTCATGACGAAATGGCTTTCAAAGCATAATGTATTTGATTTCGACGATGAAATAGCGTTAGAAGCTGGTTGTAATTGTTCGACATTCTGAATTTTGTAAAACAGTTTGACATTGGATTTAATGATCCTGACGAATGCCATAGACTTCTTGCATTTTCCTTTGGCATAATGACAAAGTGAAAGTATACTTCCAATACTCCAATACAAATTGTTAGCATTAAATCATAACATAAAGTGCATATTTCTAAGGTATATTCTCAATATTCTAGTATGATAATACTAATGAAAGGAAAAAGAAAACATATGAGTGTTACCCATGGTTTTTGAGGTGGTGACACGTTGGAAGGATTTTCCCGATTCAAATTGGAACTAGTAAATTTATAGCTCAAGTGTAGTAGCCTTTTGATTTGATCAACATTTCCGTGGCATTTGAAATCCTCATTGGGATGATCGACAGGTTGGAATCTCTGTTGGAGTGATTTGAATGACCTAAGGCCCCTTACCGGTTTGATTCAAACAGGCCAAGACTCTCATTGGTATGGTGGTTGATCCAGATGAATTAAGATCCCATGATTTTGGAAGCTTATGTTGGAGTTGTCATTGAATCGGGCATTATTGCTTCATGTAAATCTCCGACATACAGATGTCACCAAAGCTAGCATGGTTGTTAGATGTTTTGAATTTTTTTTATTAAATGGCATCCGAAGGTAAATGTAAAGGTCCCAACATATATCTTTCCATTCATGGAATCATTTCCAATCAAGATAGTAGTAGGTTCAAATCTTCTTTCCAATGGGGAAGCGAATCAATCCATTAGAATATATTCCAACCGAACAACTCTTTACACACTATGAATAGAGGCAGCAAATCCTACCCTATTAATTCTTTGGAAGCGTTTCCAACCAAATTTCAATGAAATTTCTAGCATTCCAATTATGAAAGCATTGTTGTCCTTTTCCAACCAAATATGCCTTCCAATTAAGAAAGCATTATTGTTCGTTTCCAACCAAATTTCCAATAAAACTTCTAGCCTTCCAGTTAAGAAAACATCTTTGTCCATTTACTATTCTCATCTGAACGCTTCAACAAATTTGGTATTAAATGTTGTTGTCTTTCCATCACTTTCCCAAAAATCTGAAGTACCAATATATTTGTTTTTCCTTGTCATGTTTGAAAATCTTTCCAATTAGGAAGTGAATCAATCCATTGGAATCCTTTCAAACCGAATTTGCATACTATGAATACAACCGATTTGATATTCATTTTGAAGGAAGTCATGTATTGGACATAAAAATTATTTATTTCTATATCCATTACTTTTGAGAAGTGATCTTGAGTGTGGTCTAAGGGAAGAAATTGGGTTCGATTCCTACAGACGGCGCCAATTGCACAGTTGGTCTGCAAAAGGGAGGTGATTTGGCCTATCTGTACCAAGTTGTGTTGGGAATAGTGAGTAAGAGCTATTAGAGAGAATTAGATTATGTTCCCTCCTCTTGTAGCGTGAGGAGATCCCCTTTTATAGTGATATGGAAATGGTTGTGAGCCTTATGGGCCTTGTTTGAGTGTGAGATATGAGCTTTGTGCCATAGGATCCATGCGAAATGGTATAGATTTAAATAATTTAGCTTAAAAACTACTAGAAGGCCATAATAGAAGTCACTATTACATAGAGATTAAATTAAAATAATAAAAAAATCAAATATATAAAGAAACGGTATTGCTTATTTACTGAGTTAAGACTTAAGATGTTATACAGTCAACATTAAGTTTTAGGAGCAAATTATAGGATTCTAGTTAAGGCTCGGTTCTTTCTGACTCAAAATCAATTTATGTTCACCTCTCCCTTAGTTATAAATTTATTTTTGAAATAAGTTCATTTTAATTTACATAAGTTCAAGACTACGTGAACTTAACACTTAAATATAATAATGGATCGATTTAAGACATATAAAACATAAAATGTTTGAGTTGTCAGGGAAGCATTATCTTGGTCATTCCTAAGTTCGGCCCAAAGCCCATACATAAATTTCTTTTAATTTTTTTATACTAAAAGAGTAAAAAAATAAAATTTTATACAAATATATTTAAATTTTACATATAATTACATTCTCTATTTGAATAATTTAATAAATACATAGCATTATTGTAAAAATTTAATAAATTAAAATGGAAAAATTCAAAACAATTATCAAATATACTATATAAATATTTAATAAATATAATAATTATTCATCGGACCTAGCTCGGTATTTATTTAAAAATCAAGCCCGGCCTATAAAACATCGGACTTTAACGAACTCAGGCTCTGGCTAACTTTAAAGAAAAATGAGAGCCCAAAGCCTACACATTTGAGCGGGCTAGAGCCGGAGCTAACGGGTATCCGGGCCCGTGAATAGGTGGATAAATGGATGCAATATGTGATTGTATATGGATTCAGTAAATAATGTGTATTTCTGATATCATAACGTTGTTTTACATTCCCCGTTAGTTTGGTTTTAGATTAGTATTGTGATTTGGCTACTAAAGTTTTGGTTAAATCAATTATTGCAAAAAACAAAAAAAACAAAAAACAAAATGATCGACCAAATTAAAGAGTTTCTTATAGAAAATGAGAAAGAACTTGGAATGAAGAATTTAAAAAAGAATATACACAGAATTAAAATTCATTTTAAGAGTTCCGATTCTGCAATGTTGTGAAATACACATTCACCAACAAATTGATCTGGACACGTGCTTGCTAGTCCGCAAAACCAGTCCAAACCCACACTAAATGAATGAGTTTACGCAAGAAAATTAATATTAAGTCTCAGCTCAACCCGAGCCTACTCTAGCCCGACTAAAGTATGAAGAATTATGTCTTTTCACATGGAAGAGTTTTTATATATACTTCCACATGTTTGTAGGAAAGAACCTAATTAGTGAATTTTAATTCTAGTTAATACACATATTAAAATGTGTATTGAGAGTATCCACCTAACATAGTAGTCCCCTATATATATAGAAGCCCCAAGTAATGAATGAATCAATATCTTAATTAAATAAAGTGAAAATAACAAGGTGTAGCTCACATTACCTCTTGGTCATAAGCCCTACACATTTTATTTTATTTTCTTTTGAAATTTTAAAACTTCTTTTCTTTTTTGTGTGTTAACCATTACTTTATAGATAGCGTTTCATAATGTTTTCCAGATTGAATAGCATCACGGAAGATTTCGGTTGGTAACTACGCAAAATCTTAAATAGATATGTACAATAATATCTACAATAAAAAAAATAACTTCTAATTTAGATTATTGTTTTTCCCTAGGGCTTGCGCCACTTAGGGTCTGAGATTTCCCTCCGATTTTGGTATGGCTCTGTTTTTTCTTTTCTTCTGATTTTTGTGATTTCGATTCGTCTATGTTGTTTGTTTGTCCTACTCGATGAGTATGGCGACCGCTGATGATTTAATTAAGAAGTGTGCCAAAGTTTCAATCGTAGATGAGGGATGGGATGAAGATGACGAATTGATCATTGATGAGAGCGATGCAATTGCACCAGAGTCTGAACCGGGTACGTTTCTAATGGCAAAACTGACAGCTGACAGACCTTTCAATATCAAATCCTTCAAAGATGTTATGGAAGGTGTTTGGAATCCGGTTAAGGGGATGGAGATAAAGGAATTATAGTCTCCCCTCTTTTGTCTACAATTGTACCATGAATATGATGTTGATAGGATTTTACACGAGGGCCCATGGTCGTATGAACAGAAACTGGTTGTTATCAATAAATTGGAGATGGGGGTCTCACCTATGACTATTCCTATGCACTGGGCAGAATTCTGGGTTCACGTTTATGATCTGGCAAGATGTTTCTGGACTGAAAAAATGGCCCAAAATATTGGTAACCATATTGATTTTTTCTGAACACTGATTCAAATACTTTTGATAGTTCGTGGAGGGAATATATGAGACTCAAGGTACGTATAGACATTCGGGTGCCATCGAAGAGAAGGATGTGTATCAAAACACAATCTAGGGAGTGGAATTATATTAGATTCCAATACGATCGACTACCTAATTTTTGTTTCTTCTGTGGTATTATTGGACATTCTAATAAATTTTGCGCTCTTCGGTATGACGCTCCTGCTGATGATTTGGCTTTAAAATATGATTAGTCACCAACAGTTAGTAGGAAGCCTTTTGCCCTGAAGAATATTGATAGACGGTCTCGTTCAAATATACATAATGATTCAAATGGGATAATGAAACAAACAAAGAGTAATGCTTTAGGAGGAACAGGCGAATCTGTGGATACTACAAGTGACCCGAGACGACAGGTGGTGGTGAGGAGAAAAATCGAGAGTGAGCACGGTCAGCAATCTGGAAACTAGCAGACCGGGAATGAATTTAAAAAATTATTAAAGGCTTCGGAGAAAGGTAGTCAGGAGGATATGGAGGTTGGCCTTGATTTGAAAAGGAAAAGATTGATGGGTGATAGTAGTCTGCCTGCTTCAATTTAATAGTCACCGGTGATTTTGGGTAGGTCTTTTTTTTATCATTGGAGGTGGGTGCTGGCATGGACCAGACCCGCCGACAGCCATGAGTGTGGTTAGTTAGAATTGTTGTGACTTGGGGCCCTCCACAATAATTCGTGATTTGAAGGTGTTAGTGGCTCAAACGAGCCCTATTTTGATTTTTTTTGTCTGAAACTCGTTGTTCTAGGCGGCATATTGAGGATTTATGTCAGCAAATGGGATATTCTAATTCCTTCTCTATTATAGGTAACAATTCGTGGGGTGGTCTAGCTTTGATTTGGGATTCATCCACAGTTGTGTCACTTCGGAATTACAGTGTTTCCCATATCGATGTTGATATTACTTACAATGGTGTTATATGGAGATTTACGAGATTTTATAGCAATCTAAGAAGACATTTGAGGCATCTCTCATGGACATTACTTCAAAGTTTGGCTGAAAATAACAACTCACCTTGTGTTATGGATGATTTTAACAAGATTCTTGATGTCAGTGAGCTGCAAGGAGGTACTCCTCATCCTCCTAACTTGATTCGAAACTTCCAAGATGCCTTATTTGATTGCTTTCTTTTGGATATGGGATATAGAGGAGTTCCATTCATATAGGAAAGAACCCATAACGGCGAAGTAATATTGAGAGAGAGGCTAGAGAGAGGTGTGGCAAATGATTTATGGTTTGCTAGTTTTCCGAATTATGTTATTCGACATGAATTACTAGCAGGCAGTGACCATGATGCATTGTTGCTGATTTTAAAACGTGAGAATCATAGTGACGGGATGAAATTCAAATTCAATAACGAGTGGAAATATAAGCAGGAATGTAGAGATATAGTACAATGCATCTGGGTGGCGGATGATGAGATAAATGGCAGATTGAGTCTAATCTCGAATGAGCTTAGTAATTGGCACATGAAATATAGAGATGAATATGAGGAGAAAATAAAGGAATGCAAGCAGCGGGTTCAATGTAGTAAACAAATTTTTGATCCGGCTTCTACTTGTGAGTATGTTTTAGCTAAATCGGAATTGGCAGCCCTGTATAGAGAAAAGGAAATCTTTTAGAAACGACGTTCAAAGATAACCTGGCTTCGAGGTGGGGATAACAACACAAAATTCTTTCATAACTATGCCTCCCAAGGAAAAGGAAGAATAAGATCGATTTCTTGATTGATCAATCAAGCAACAGGTTAGAGTGGCGCGGTGGATTGCAAGATCATATTATGTCATACTACCAATCCTTATTCTCTAGGTTGGCTAATTTAGATTTGGGAATTATGGAGCATATCCAAAACTGTGTTTCTCAAGAGCAGACTAGTGAGCTGGTTAGGCAAGTATAGAAAGAAGAAGTTAGAAATGTAGCTTTTGGGATGCACCCGGATAAAGCGCCTGGTCCTAATGGCTTCAATCCAGGCTTTTATCAGTTTTATTAGGATATTCTTGGTGATGATGTTTATCAGTATGTTCGGCGTGTTCTTTCTTATGATGTGTTACCTATTGATTTACATCATACATAGATTGTGCTTATCTCTAAGTGTAAAAATGCCAAGAAAATTTTTGATTATAGGCCTATTGCCCTTTGTAATATTCTTTATCGGGTTATCTCTAAGATTTTAGCTAACAAGTTGAAATGTGTCTTGCATGGTCGAGTCTCTAAAAACCAAAGTGCATTTATTCCTGGTAGACTTATCACTGATAATGTGTTAATTGCGTATGAGGTTGGTTATTGTTTGCATCAAAAAAAATTGGGGGATGATGGTTTCGTGGCTTTGAAACTTGATATGGCTAAGGCCTATGATCGTATTGAATGGCTGTATTTGAAGGCTGTTCTAAGTTGTATGGGGTTTTTCTGATGTTTGGATCTCTTGGATGTCTATGTGTGTTTCTTCAATTAACTACTCTATATGTACTAGTGGAAAGCTTTTTAGCTCTATTATACCGGAACGGGGTCTTCGTCAGGGAGATCCTCTGTCGCCTTACCTTTTGATCATTTGTGCTCAAGGCTTGTCTGCAACCTTAACTAGCTTAGAGCAGAGGGGACTAATTCATGGTTGTCAGGTGGCGAGGAATGCACCCTTGATATCTCATTTATTCTTTGCCGACGATTCTTATATCTTTTTCCGATCTCACCTCTCGGAATGTAGTTAAATCCAGGAGTGTCTTAAAGCTTATGAAAATGCCTCAGGTCAGATGATTAATCTCAATAAGTCATCTCTTGCTTTTAGTAATAACCTCGATGGGTATTACCAATAAGTGATTTGTGACTTTTTCAATATCTCAATGACTACTTCTCACAGTACGTATTTGGGTATGCCGATGGAGGTGGGACGAAGTAAGATTGCCTCTTTTGGTTTTATCCGGGATAAAATTTGGAAGCGTATTAATTCTTGACGGAATAAATTTCTTAGTTCGGGTGGGTGTCAAATTCTTATTAAATCCGTTTTACAATCTATCCCTTCTTACCTTATGTCGTTGTTTCGGTTGCCTTATTCCTTATGCGATTCTATACATAAAATTCTTAATTCCTTTTAGTGGGCATCAAACAATGGGGATCGGAGAAGAATCCATTGGCAACGGTAGAAGTTACTTTATCGACCATAGAAGTCTGGGGGTATGGGTTTTTGACATTTGGAAGACTTTAATACGGCCTTGTTAACGAAGCAAATTTAGAGATTTCTTTTATATCCCAACTCCTTGGCTAGTAGAGTTTATAGTGCCCAATATTTCAAATCTGGCTCGGTCTTGAGTGATGAATTATCCTCAACACCAAGCTATATATGGACGAGTATATTTTCTTCTCTACCTTTATTTAAGGAAAATGTTGGGTGAAGAGTTGGAAACAGGGCCTTGATTAATGTCGTGAGTGATAGTTGTGTGAGTGGTGTAAATAGATCAATTCTTCAGGAACGCTGACCTAGGAAACACTAAGGTGCAATATCTCATTATTGATAATGAGTGGAATTTGGGTCTAATTAACACTCTTTTTGAATAAGAGGAAGCAACAATGATTTTACGCACTCCACTGCCTAATGTGCCAAGAAACGACAATCCCTTTTGGCCTCATGAAACTTCTAGAAATTTCACAGTGAAATCAGCTTATCAAACTCTATCTATAACCTGTTTTGGCAATTTGTCCATTCCAAGTTTCCTTTGGAATAAATTATGGCATCTAAATTTACCTTAAAATTGCGTACTTTTATTTGGCATATGGCAAGTAATGTTTTGCCCCTCAAAAAGAATTTGCAGCGACGCCATGTTGTTGACCATGGCTTGTGTCCGATGTGCAATCTGGTAGATGAATCAGAATATCATGTATTCATTAGGTGTTCGTTTGCCTGTAATCTGTGGAATATTTTCCATCCTTGTCTTACTTTACCTGATTGTGATTCGATGGATGAAATTTTGAATGCTTGGTTGCGGGATAAGTCTCTTTGATTCTTGCATCAGGTCATCTATCTGCTATGGAGCTTATGGACCGCCAGAAACAAGATAGTTTGGCAAAGGATGCATATACAACCAAGATCTGTGGTCAGGCTTGCCCGTGCCTCTTTCACTCAATGGTCTGTTGTTGGCGTTGGTTTAGGAGCTGTGGGCAGTTCTCGATTTACTCATATACAAGGCCAATGAGGACAGCAACAAGGCACCAGCTCAAACGCTTCACTGCTTGTGCAGCCACTTACTGATGGTCCAGGTGCTCTAAATGACATTGATTTATAGGTTATACAGTGGGAGCAATCACATATCCCTTATATCAGGTGTAACACTGATGCCGCTATTTTTCAAAACAGAGAATATGCCTGTTATGGTTTAATCGTGAGGAATGCAGGGGGCTTTTTTATTTGTGCCAAGGCGAGAATTCTATTGCCTCATATTTCAATTCCAGATGCTGAAGCTCTATTTATTCGAGAAGTTTTGTCTTGGGTGAAGAATTTAGGATATCTCCAAGTAATTGTTGAAACTGGCAATTTTGTTCTTTATAATGCTCTTAGTGAGCACGATGTGGGTTTTTCCTATTTTGATTCTATTGTTAGGGAGTGTAAAGAATTATCTCGACTTTTCAAGTCATGTGTCTTTAGTCTTGTGTCAAGAGATGCTAATAATTTAGCTCATATTTTGGCTCATAGAGTCATGTCTGATGAGGGAACGGGGGTTTGGATAGGTACACCACCCCAATGTGTTTCCCATCTTGAACACTATTAAATAAAATACACTCCTTAAACCTCAAAAAATTAAGGTGTAGCTTAGTTGGCAATGCAGGCTGAGTAAGTTGGAGGAGAACAAGGTTCGAATCCTACTAAATACACTTGTTGAGAGGGGTGAGGAGCCTTAACTGTAACTAAGCCCCGAATAAAATTATCTCAATAAAAATACTTATAAATATTAAAACAAATAACGTGAATCCAAATTATTCATTTCGCACAAGTAGAGATTCTTAATAAAATCACAAGTCATAACCTACTTCCAATTTATCAAGATCAATTAGAAACAAAAAGGGTCATAAACATGAGTTGTGATGTGAAAATATTGGTGTTAAGCCTTAAGATTATTGGACTTTATAGCTTGAGTGAGCATATAAGTGGGGTTGAGTTTATCTAACATAAAATTAATTGGTTTATGTTAAGGCTCGATCTACTCCACTTATATACCACTAAATCATTCTCTTATATTTCTAATGTGTAACCTCACATCTCCAACACTCCCCCTCAAGTGCAATGGATCTGGACCAATTGTCACTTGCCAAACACTCATTAGCCTATTTCTCTTAGGCTCAAGGTCAACAACGAGCCTAGTCTTCTATGTTACCCCAAACTCCACAAGACTGTAAACATGAATCCATGATTATTTCGGCTGTCAAGCCTTCTTCTGCTCTGATACCATGTTATGAACAATTTTACCTAAAAGTAAAAGTTATTAGGTAAGGCCCAATCATAGTATTTATATTATTCCTAACACTTTCCTGCACGCAAATACCCCAGGACTTGAAGCAGGTACAACACAAACCCATTCCGCTATGTGTTGCAATATAATTCTACAAATGGACTTGTCAGGATTCGAACTCTCGACTTTTAGGTTTAAACTGCTCTGATATTATATCATGGAACCGTCTCACCCAATCTACTCTTATATCTCCAATGTGGGATATAACATTATATCTCCAACAAATATCACTTTCTTGTCTCACTAATTAGTAGATTCGGGAATGACTGGGCCTAATTAGGCCTAGCTAAATATTTAGTAGCCAAGCTAAAACTAGTGAAGCAAGCGTATATCCGAAGGAATAAAAGTAACAGTATACTAGTATAACTTTCTGGCCAATGAAAAGTAAGATATTATCGTTACATATGTAAACTTAAAGGGTAAACTTTAAAAACATGCCTTGTGGTTTGGCCATTTCGTAAAAAGGTCTTTGTGGAATTTTTTTTTTTTAAAATGGTGCATGTGGTTTCAAAAGTTAGCAAAAACATGCTTCTCAAAATGTTAAAACCACATTTAGAATGGTAATCTCAATTATTTCAATAAATTCAACTCCTATATTTAAACTATATTATTTGTGAATTATTTATCAAGATCTGAGTAAATTTCAGAAAATTTTCATTTTGTTATGATTTTTTAAAATTATCGGCAATTTTTAGGTTGTACTTCTCAAAAAATTCTAAAATTTATCACTAATGTGTATTGTATTTTTATAAACAAAGCTGCAAAATTTCACTTCAAAATGAACTAGATTACCCTTCCAAATGTAATTTTAAAATTTTGAGATGCGTGTTTTTCTAACTTTTAAAACCACAAGGACCTTTTTACAAAATGATCAAACCACATAACATATTTTTGAAGTTTACCCAAAATTAAATGCTCCAAGAAGGGTAAATTTAGATCATCTTTAGTAGACAGTGGATTCCATGATTATGTGGTATGTGAAATAAAAGTTCGCATTTATGATATATCAATTATTTTAAAAATAGACAATATCTATAAAAAAATGAGTTATACTGACACATGAGATTTTGACACAAATGACACAATTCTATTTTAAACCATTGGATTAAATGCAATTGGACGATTATTGATTTTTCTCTCTTCTATGCCACTTACACTTAAGTCTTCTTCTATGCCCAGCACCACCATTATCGCCATCTCTCCCTATCCCTAGCTCATTTGGATTATATGTTTTTGGAGTCTCTAGCTCCATAATATGGAATCAAAGGGCATCTGGTTATTTGTAATTTTTGTTACGAAATCAGATTCTATCCTTTTCAGATCTTCAGTTTAGGCAACAGAGGTGGTGATATTGGTTGTAAAGATGGCACGTACTAGAGATCAAATGGAAGACGAGAGGGTAACCGTCAGATTGGGTTTAATCCAATGGTTTAAAATAGAATTGTATCCTTTGTGTCAAAATCTCATGTGTTAGTATAGTGCACCCCATAAAAAAAGAGCCACACTAGATTGTCTATTTCATTTAGGATTATACAATTAAATAATAAAAAATACTCAACTATAATATTATTTTAATGTTAAATATTAAAATATTAATTAATTTAATGAGTTGGTAATCCATTTGTTGTCTACATATAGTGATCAAATAGACCATGTCCAACATTTATTATGTCACATCATATACGAAAGATAAAATAAATAAGCTAGTGCAGTATAATTTTTTAATTAATTATCTATTTTTATCCATATAACAAGACTATTGATGAAATAGACTATTAAAGATGCTCTTTACATCTCCAAAAATCATTAATTGCAATTTAACTCGGGCAAGGAAAACTAATATGGAAATTAATTAAGTCAAATATTTAAAATGATAATGCTAAACATATTAAGGAAACGTATATAATGTATATAATTAAAACGATATTTGCATTGTAGTGATTAGTTTGCACCACCAAATTATGGTACAAATATTACCAATTAAGGTAAAATACTTGTAAAAGGAAATTAAATCAAGATAATTAATTTATATACAAATGTCTAGGTCCTGCTTGTATTAGCCATTATTGTTTAACGTTACGGTTATTGTTAGTATTATCGATAATTATTTACTATTATATATAACTTTTTGTGGTCGGTTAAAAGAGTAAAAAGGAAAAATAAATTTTTAATTTTTATAATGAAACACTTAATTATTTAGGTGTCATTTAGTTTGTGGAGTTGATATAATAAAATATAATATAATAAGTATATCTTAAAATATTTTTAAGGACGGAATTTAATTTATAGAGCTATATATTTTATGAACCATTTAACATATTAAGGCTTAATTCAATTCAATTCATTATATTTTATTTATAACCTATAAAAAATTTGATAATTTACCGAGTAAATGATATTACAGAAAAGTCAAAAGACAACTATTAAATAATTTTTCAAACAAGCAACTAATGGGAAACAAAACATCCTTATCCAAATCTCCATCTAACACAACATATAAATAGCCCAAGAAACAGTTGTTTCAGCAACAAATTGAAAGAACAAAAAAAACAAAGACACCATGAAAGTGTGGGCAGTAACAGCAGCCATAACAACGTTGTTGGTACTGATACATGGAAGCGAACCACCAGCAACAACAACAACAAGTGCCAAATTCTCATTATTTCCGAAGAAGGCGACTGTTATTATTACAAACAATTTAGACAGCAAGAAAGACCTTTCTGTAAACTGCAAATCAAAGGACGATAATCTCGGTATTCATAATCTTCGTTTTAACGAGTCCTACTCGTTTCGGTTTAAGCCCCAGTTTTTCCAGAAAACACTGTTTTTCTGCAAGTTCAAATGGGAGAACACAGCAAAGTGGTTCGATATTTACATTGATAAAAGAGATTCCTCGTATTGTAGTGTCTGTCATTGGAATATTCAAGCTAAGGAACCTTGTCGGTATCAAGACAACACTAAGAAGTTCGATTTCTGTATGCCGTGGAATCCGTAGCTAATTTGTGACGGATTTCTGTGACAGCATTATATGCCCCTTAAATAAAAATTAATCTATAAAGATTATGTTGCATGTAATTACTAATTATGCACTTTGTTTTGATACACTTTTCTTGTTTGCACTTATGATGTTCTTATGTTCTCGTATTCTTAGGGCTCTATTTGGGATTGCCGTTGGAGTTGTTGTCATGAAAAGTTTCACTTACAAACTTTTAATAAAACAACATATTTTTTACATCGGACTAAAGATTTTGATTCTTAATACTAATTCATTAGAAACTGTTTGCTTTTGATTTTCAGAACTTTTTGAAACAGCAGCTTAAAAATTGAGCTTTTAAAATAAGTAATCTGGAAAAGCAATTTCAAATTGGCCTTAGAACGAAGAACAATATATTGTCGCTCTCAAATTTGAAACTACTCTTACATTACACACATTTGTTCAGTAATTATCTATTATTTTTTCCAAAGATTCAGCTGTTTGTTAATAACATAAATTATGGAATGATTAAGATCATATTAATGTTTAATAGACTATATTATAAATATTTGCAAGGAAATCTGAGAATACAAAAAAACAATGACAGGAAGTGAATATAGTCATCAAAATAGTCTGATTTTTTGAAGAATAGTATTTTTATTTTTTCTAAATATCTAATTTAGCTCTCATAAGAAAATAAATCTATAACCAATTGGGTGTAGCTCAATTGATATACCATTCAATATTAGTGGTGGGAAGTCTTAGGTTCAACACCTAACCTCTTTAAAAATAATTCTTAAAAAAAAAACAAATCTATAGAACTTTTAACTGTTACAGACTTGTTAATAAAGAGTTAATTTGCGGTGATGAAAATAGGAGTTAGAATATGTAATAAATGAGAGTTGAGTGGGTAATGAAATATGTTTAAAGCTGAAAAATTAATTTTGCATTTGAAAACATTTCCCTATTTGTATCTTACTTAACTCCCGCAAAATCAGAAATTAATTCTTTATAATATTATATGCGTTTTCATCTTCTTTTCGATTTTTTTTAATTTCTTTCCTCATTTAATTTTATTAAAGTAGACAGTAGTAACAAGGAAAAACTATAAATCATTTAACGCAAAATCCTATCTTCCAGAACACATATTGATTGTGACAAGAGGTAAAAAATATTACTTCCTTCCGTTTTAAATAAATAACCTTTTAATTTTTTTTATTTTGATTTCAAATAAGTGAATATTTAGATTATCAATATAATATTTATTATTTTTTCTTTAATTTACCCTTGCATTAATTAAGAAAGAGATTAAATATTGTTGAGATTATAAGTTGGTAATTATGAAGAAAGAGAATTTTATGAAGGATAAATTAGTCTTTTTAATTGCTTAATTATCTTCTTAGCTTTAATGAAAAGTCTAAAAGGTCTTTTATTTAAAACCGGAGGGAGTAATGAAGGAAAACATGTGAAATTGAATACCCCTTTTAAAACAAGTCAAACTTTGGGAAAATTTTACATGGGTCTCGGCATTTTCCCATAAAAAAATATTACTCCATATAATAATTGACACATATCTTATTATATAGCAAAAGTAAAGTGTAAAAAGGCGTTGTTTTATATAAGTCCGTGTATTTAATACCCTCTCCGTTAGATGAATGACACGTAACGATTATTTATACTCCATCCGGTGCAAAATGTATGTCATTTTAGAAAATATTTTATTTTCCCTTTTATTTATTATTTTAAAATTTTAATGGAGCATTCAACACTTTTTTCTAATTTACCCTTATAGAAAGAGATTAACCTTAAATAAAGTTATAACGTAATAATTAAGAAGAAAGAGAATTTTATAATAAAGTTAACGGATAAATTAGTTATTTATTATTGTAATAAATGCTTTATGGTCTTAGTAAAAATCCTAAAATGACATATATTTGGAATCGGATGGGGTATTATACTCCCTCCGGTTCTGAAAACTAGTCGCTTTAGAGAAATTCACAAATTTTAAGCACTTAATGAAGGGCATAAAATTACTTGTTTACCCTTAAATTAGCATTAATTGAGTAGTATGTGAATTGAGATTGATCTATAATTAATAAGGGCATAATAGGGAGAAATGAGTAAAAGCTTATATTGAAAATAGAGAATGACAAGTAAAAGGAGCAAATAAGAGGTGTGTAGAGTGACTACTTTTTAGAACTGGAGGGAGTAAGTAATATAAAGTGACAATGTGTCAAACATCCAACGAAAAGGGTAATAATGACCCATGTAAAATTTCCTGTGAAAAGAATGAAAAAGTGGATATAATGAAACATGTACTAATTGCTATATAGAGTGTCACTAAATACCGAAAATTTGCAAAACAACTCCAAACTTTATCCCAATTTAGTTATCGAGATCTAGATACTTCAGTCAGAAGTTGGGTACGTGATAATTTAATTAATTTCTAACAAATCACAACAACACAAACAATCATATTACAAGCTTAAATTCGTCCATGGATTGTGGAGAGAATCTTGAAGCTGTTGATGTTTTCAAAAAAAAATTGTAGATATACTTTTTTTTGGTAGATGATTTTTTCAAAATTTTACTATTACATTTCTAATGTTTCTATTTAATACATTAACTCTCGATTACAATACAAATAGCTCGGTCAGTCAATAAAAACAACAGCATCATTAAAATGGCATATATCTAGCTTTTAGTCAATGGTGCAATAAATATAAATCTTACTAAGTTCTTATGAAAACATTTAAAAATTAAATGCTCTTGTTTTATTTATATTTTTAATTTATATGAAATGTCCTGTTAGCCCATTAATTTGAATTGGACACTTTTGTAAATTTGGAGTCAATGAATTTAGTCAACAAAAAGTCAGAATGCATCTAGACTTCATTTTATATTTCATACTAATATTCATTAAACTCAAACCCTATATATATATGATCAAATTCCAATACTGTGAATTACAAAAAAAAATGGCGAAGCCGCTAGTGGTAATGACATTGGTGTTGGTGGCAGCAATAAGTTCAAGTTTAGCCTCCAAAATGCTAGGGCTCGGAAGTGACGACAAGACGGTAGTGAGCATCACGAACAACGTGGGAAGCGATCTGGCTGTTCATTGCAAATCAGGCGACGATGATTTAGGTATACACAAATTGGCAGTGAAAGGGTCTTACAGCTTCAGTTTCAAACCGAACCTTTTCGGGTCGACGTTGTATTATTGTTCATTTATTTGGAACGGTAAGAAGAAATGGTTTAATGTGTTTGATGGAGACAGGGATCGAGACCTTACTTTATATTACTATGGCTACATCATAAAGCCAACGGGTCCATGTAGATTGAATAATGATACTGGTCTTTATAATTTGTGTTTTCCTTGGAATTCCAATCGTCTACCTTAATGTTTCTCAACCCTCCATTGCTATTATTGTATTTCTAATGTGTTATCTTACAATTTAAATAAAATGGGATATTGATATTTGTTTATTTATCCATTTGTACATCTAAATCATTTTTAAAAATAAATAATTCAGTTGTAGGATCGCTCGTTGAACACATTAAACTGGGAGTATACGAGTAATTTCTCTAATTTAATGTCTAATGCGGTCACTGATTAAAATTGTACAAATTTTTAAATGATAAAAGTGATTCAGTTTGCATGATAAGTTATAAAGCAACTTTTATATTAAAGAAAAATAAAGTAACCATGTCATTCACGGCAACTTATGCAAATATTTTTTAAAATATATACGTTTCTTGGATAACGAAGAGAATAGACTTTTAATAATTAGAGTTTGGTAGTTTATGAAATACCCCATTTACCAATCCTATTCACTATAAGGCCCATCAAGCCCAAGACCATTGTTTCCATGAGGCATCGTGCTTTTTTTTTTGTAAATATTCTCATCGTGCTTTTTACTAAAGTAGTTATTATACCTTATGTACATTTCATTAGTTTATTACTTATACAATCTAATTCATTAACAGTTTGTTTATATTTTATTTATACATCACTCATACCTTTTTGGACGTTATTTTATAGCACATCAAAAAAATATGTACATATCGTTGTAGATCAAATGTCAGAAAAAAAATAAATAAAATATTCTAAATATTCACATGAAAAAAAATTAAACGTTAACCATTTGAGAGATAAATATTTAATGAGAATAAAAATATAGAAAGTAATAAAGGGAAACGTGAGATAGCAAAAGATTGGGAATCATGTATATAGGAAATTTTGAAATGAATCCGACTCGGGTCGTGTACTTAGCTGTGTTGGGTGAGTCTCCTAATAAGGATTTTTTGCTCTCACTAGGACTCGAACTCGAGACATTGCTTAAGCGATATCAAGTCGCTTACCATTTGAACCAACTCTTACTAATTTTGAAGTTGAAATAGTTGAGAAACCCTAAAATGATTCTTTTTTATATATTTTCACCTACTTATATGGAATAAATATATTTAAAAGAATTTGATTCATTTCAAAAAAAAAAAATTTTAAAATTTGTAAACTTTCTGGATAAAATTAATTGAATAAAAAACCCTACTTCTTTTCCTAAGATTTCTAATAGTTATGTACCTTATAAATTTAAACAAATGACTGACTAGATACTTTGCCGTGAAAAGGTAATCATAGAATACATTTTGGCATATGTAGGTGGCTTTCAAATTTGTAAATGTTTGAATCCCATCTACACAAATATTAAAATATGTACTCCCTTCGATTTTAAAAATCAGTTGCCGTAGAAAAATTCATAAATTTTAAGAAGTAATTGATGGAGGGTACATAATTACTTATTTATCTTAAATTAGCATTAATTAAATAATATGTGTATTGGGATTGTGCTACAATTAATAAGAGTATAATAGGGAGAAAGGAATAAAAATTTACATTAAAAATAAAGAATAACAAGTAAAATAAGTAAAAAAAATATATAAAAAGACTAATTTTCAAAACTAGAGAACCTTAAAGACTTTTTTCCACATAAAATAATATGATTCTCCATATAAAAAAAGCATAAATTTTCTTGTTATAGTTTATAATAAATGGCAAGATATCAATCCCATTTAATATTATAATTATTTTTTTTTATATTAATGATGTAAATTTATGTTTTTCGACATCATAATTTTGGTAATTTAGCCAGCAACACATTTCATCAGGTAATTAAGGAGTCACATTGATTACCAAATGCAATCGACTTAATGAAATTAATCCATTAATTCATCAGTCAACGCACGTAGTACAATAAACAGTTAATATATTAAAAATCCTATCTCTTTTTAGCTGAGGATGATATCATCCTTTACGTCATTTATTATGATAAGTTGAAAAGCTTCATTTTTAAATTTAACCTATAATCACCATATTTAATTTTGAAAAGAATAAATCAGACGTCTCTTTTAATTAGTATGTAAAATTAAAATATATTATTTAATGTTAAAATATATAATTCTATTAAAAGTTTATGAGGATAATTTATTGGGACAACAACTTAAAAAATAATACAAACATGTCCAATTAATTTTTTCCTTAAATTTATGTGAAATGTCCAATTAAACCTGAATTTGGATAAACTGCACTTTGCCCTTCCAAAATAATCTCTTTCAATCCGCCAACTACCACCTTGAACAATTATAATTTTCTATTTCTACCATGAACCAGCAAAAACGATCAATTCGGCATTAAATTAATTTGAAATGTCCTATTAACTCCATCAATTTGGATAAACAAAACTATATAACTACGTTTAGATGCATTTGTCATTAATTTGACAATTACACCAAAATTAAGATGAGATCAACATTAATACTACATGAAAGTATTAAAGGAAACAATTTAATGACTCAATATAATGAATTATACCTATAATAAACCGGACCCTATGTGAAACTAATCAAATTGCACCATAAGAACAAAAAAGAAAGAGAAAATGAAAACCCTAGTGGTGCTAACGTTGATGATAATGGCGGCAATAGGTACAAGTGAAGCAATTTCAATACTTCCCCACAAGATATGGGTGAACATGACTAACAACGTGGGAACCGATCTTACCGTTCATTGCCACTCGGGTGACAACGATCTCGGCACACACAAATTGGCCGTGAAAGGGTTTTTTAGCTTCAGATTCCGACCAAACTTTTTCGGTACAACTTTGTTTTACTGCTCATTTAGTTGGAAAGGTAACGTCAAACATTTTGATTTATATAGTACTGAAAGGGATACAACATGTGATTATTTGTTTAAGTGTGATTGGATGATAAATCCAACGGCTGCATGTAAATGGAATCCTGATAAAAATGTTTATAACTGGTGTCTTCCCTTTAATTCTAAGTGATGTGGTAATGTGGTTTCTTATTATTTGAATAAAATGGGACTGTTATAGTTTATCTTCTTTATTTGGTTACTTGCATGGTTTTTTCTTTTTTTTTTAATTAAATTGAGAATTAATTAGTTGTTTGAGTTGTGTATGCTCAAATTATTTATTGTAAGAGTCATTTTTTACTTCCATTACTAACTTTTGATAAGAGTTAGGTCATTTTCTTTTCAATGTATGATTCATTTAAGTTCAGTATTGTTCAGTACTGTTCAATACTACATACATATAAATTTACAATGAAATAAGTAGATATCGATTCAGTTCAGTACTACTACTTATAAGTTGAAAAGAACGTGACCCTAGATTTCATTACCTTTTAAGTTAATTTTGTCAAGCATAATTAGACATATTCAAGGCAGGTTGAGGCCGGGCCTGATTGATCTTTTGACTAAAAACATCAACCCAAGTCCGGTCCGGCCCACACTTTAAAACTTCAGGCTCAAGTCAGGCTTTAGAAGTCATTCCCAAGTTCGGCCCAAAGTCTATAAATAAATTTCTTTTAATTTTGTTGGTATACTAAAAGAGTAAAAAAGATAAAATTTTATACAAATATATCCAGGGTACATATAATTACATTTTTTACTTAAATAATTTAATAAATATATAGTATTATTGTAAAAATTCAATAGAATTAGAATATAAAAATTTAAAATAATTATTAAATATACTATATAAATATTTATTAAATATAACAATTATTCATCGGATCGAATTTGGGCTGAGCTAGGGTATTTATAAAAAATCAAGCCCAGCCTATAAAATATTGAACTTTAGCAGGCTCAGGTCGGGCTTTAATAAAAAATGAGAGCACAAATCTGGTATATTTGAGTGGACTCCGGTCGGATCGATACCTGAGGACAAGTCTAAGCATGATGAACTGTGTGAGTTTGCTAGGCCCAATAAACCCAAGCCCACTATTTGGAAGAGTATAAATGTAAACACAACGCTAAGGGCAGATATGTAACACACAAGCATTTAATTGATAACATTTCCAATAGGGAGAGCATATTGTTATTCTTGTTTTTTATACCTAAAAAATATTTTATCAGGTTTGAATTTTAATTCAATGATAATGAAGGCAATAGGGAGAGTATATTGTTATTCTTGTTTTTTATACCTAAAAAATATTTTATCAGGTTTGAATTTTAATTCAATGATAATGAAGGATAAAGTAATGGATACTTAAAAAAAAAAAAGTATGGCAACAATAGAAGAACCCTTTCAATTAGCGGTTACAACAATTAAGTAAATATAGGATTATAAGGGAAAAAACTATTTGTTACACCAAACAGCAACTTCAACGTTAAGTAAAATAAATACTACATATTGATACTTAATATTGAGGAAAACAACAACTGATATGTATTGAATATTTACCTCTGTAATGCGCACAACACATATTGCCCCCACTGGGGGCTGGAAACCCTGTAGAGGACTTTCCTGCAGTGTTATTAAAATCGTACCGTATCGAGCAGTTCGACCAGTTTTATCACGAATCGGCTATGGTACGTTTAACTTAAAAATAGTTTTTTAAAAAAGGCTATGGCGACACTTTAAGGTGTTGCAAAAGACCTACAAAGCGTTGCAAAAGACCAAGAGAGGGTTGCAAGATCCAGAAAGCGTTGTAAAAGACCGGTTTGAACTATTAATTATACTGATAATACCGTGTACCAAAATCTTCACCGATATGACGTCCGGTACAATTTTCATAACATTGCTTAGCCGTCGATCGATGGAAGGGTTTGAAGAAAAAAAAGAATTTGAAATTCTAGCTCGCATTGACTCCGAATTTCAGGATGGAAAAATAAAAATGTCCAGAAAAGTGAAAAACGTGATTGAATGCAGCGCTGGTGAAACAAAATTCCAACTTTAAAAGAAGGGAATTCATCAACGCTGCACTCAATGATGTTTCTCTTCTCTGGATTGGATTGCCTTCAATTTAATTCCACTGATTTCTATATATAGAAATTCTTTATATTTATAAAACTAAACTATAGTACTGTACTATTATGCATTTCTGCTACCTTTCATTGTTTTGCATTTGCATTGGACTTTGTTTGTACTTTTGTACTGCTTACTAGTTTGTACTTTGGACTAATTTTGTACTACCATTCTATTTTATATATTTACCATTTCCATCGTTTTAATTCTTAGTTGTTTTATTTAATTACTGCTGTAGTGAACTTTTTTTTTCTTTTTTTGTACTAATTCAATGTACATCCGTTGTACCGAATTTTAGATATTTGTCGGTAAATGAATGTCAGCATTATATTTTTATGTCCAACTTACTTGCCGCCCATTGTAATATTTTGCAGCAAAATATGGAAGAAATGGTATCATATATATTTACTGTTAATGTTTCAACGTTGCTTAACAAGTTGGAGATTAAGTGGCTTATAAGTGTAGACAATATCTCCAATAATTGAAGACCTTTTGGGGTAAAACCCAAAAGCATATCCAGAGGACCTAGACTCAAAGTAGACAATATCATACCGTGTATGAGGATACGTCGTGTCCTTAAGCTTCCGTTGACCGCTACAACTGGTATCAAAGCCATGCTCCAAAATTAATCATGTAGATGAATCCTCGAAAAGTCAAACATAGGTGGTTCACCCAGTTGATCACCAATGTTTTGTGAAACCGCCAGTACTCTATATAAGACGTGTCCTCACATAACTTGTCCTCCAACGCATGCGTTAGTAGACAAATGAATGATCAATTGTTTGAAGGATTGTTAGAGTGCTTGATCAACATGTTGGAGATTAAGTGATTTATAAGTATAGACAATATCCCCAATGGTATGAGCTTTTTGAGGTAAAACCCAAAAGCAAATCCATGAAGGCTTAAACCCAAAGTAGACAATATCATACCATCTGTGAGGATACGTCGTGCTTCCGCTGATATTCAATTTTGCCACTTTAGTGTGGGTAGTTTTCCACTGAATAGTGAACCAAACAACAAAAACTCTATTGCCAATTTTTCAAATCTTACACTAAAAACTTCGTTCGGAACATTTTCTCAATCTGACATGGTGGTTTTATATACCAGAAAGCATACAAACCTAAATGTAAATTCAGGTAAAGCATGGATGACTCCATTCGCAATTGGCATCTCCATAGGAAAATATAGCAGTTAAAAACGAATCTGTAAGAGGAGCTAAATGCCTAAACCCAATCCACAAGTTAAAGCTATATCTGCAATAAAGTATAACAAATGTGATCCAGTTTGGTGATAGAAGTTCCGTCAAGAAACGCTTTTGACATTTCAGTTACTCCCGTCACAAAATACGACATCCATTGCATTCACACGATCCGCATCTACTCCTGAAAGTAAAGAATAAATAAGAAAGTTGCAATATGCTGAAGACTTGGAAACAAAAATATAAATATAGCAGTAAAAGGAGATACTGTTAAAATAATGGAAAAAAAGTACCAACTAGAAAGAACGTGGTTTTTCTGTTGAAAAAATATGTATATAAATCATAGTGGTCAAGGGGCTAGGCGCGAGGCGCAAGGTGAGGCACGCGCATGAGGTACGTCAGGTGCAGAAAATTTGCAAAAAATATTTTCTTGAAAAGTGAAGTTAAATGCAATAACAATACTAGAAAAAGAACTAAGAGAATTGTTAGATGTACATATGTATGTAAAATTAACATTTTGCAATTTGCATTAGGAATATCTAGCCTTGAGTTAATCTAGCCTTAATAGAAATTGAATTAGGAATATCTAGCCTTGAATTATTGTTAAAACTCTTAAAAATAGATGGATAACGCATATTAAAGTAAGTTAAAACCTTAAAAAATTAAAGTGTCACTAAGGCGCACGCCCGAGGTATGCTACCTAGCCTAACGTAAGGCAACGCGCGCCTTTAACAACTATGATGTAAATTTACATTAATCAAGCAACATCACTTCATTAGCAATATAGTAAATTCCCAAGACACAAGCACTATTAAACACTAACATTAACTAACTATCAAACAGACTTGACCAGCAGGAATCATTTAAGAATGGATTTGCTGCAGTTCTTTGATCCTCTATTTTTCTTTCTTATTGAAATGAGAACATAAATGAATAGCGACCAACAGTAATCTCTGACACGAAACCAATTTTGTCTGAGAGAAAGAAAAATGACCCTATAGGAGCCTAATTGCCACAATCTGCCCATTTGGTAACTTACTGATTCTGTTCATATGTTACCTGACCTACAGAAATCAAGAACATTTCACACATGAACGGTGGCAAAGGTCTTAGCCTAGTGGTTGAGCCTTGATGCTGTGGTCCTAGAGGTCATAGGTTCCACATAAGGGTGGAGTGGGATGAGATTTTTATTTGTTATTATTGTAAGCCCAATAAGGCAAATTTTATAAAAAAAAATTGAAATGGAAGATATTGTTGATATAGAGAATAGTAGAGGAGAGCCATAAAGATATATTATTACAATCACAGTGAATATGAGAGTTAATCCAATGAACTGATGATTGCCTAAGGACCATACATTCTCACAGAACAAAATCAGTAAGTAGTCTAGGTACTAAATGTGGGATCTGTTAAAACTTTCCCATAGCAAATTCTTGCTCGGAAATATTTAAGGGCAAAAATACATGACCTTGATACCATCAGGTTCTACTTCAAACGATTAAGTTTCCATGTTTGATACCATACCACTTGGGACAAAAAATTGAACAAAATTTTACAAACTTGTACTCGGATTGAACAAAAAATTACAATAAAAAATAATAATATTTTGTAAATTTCTCATCTTTAATATAGTTGCTATGTGAATTTTGCAAAATTGATTTGCAAAGTTCTACCTATTCAAGCAGAATTTGCTTTAGAATTCACTCAGTTCCATGGAATGGACTTCTAGCCATGAAAATTGGAAAAAAACAAAATACTCTGTTCACTCCAGACAAAAATTGAAATTGCAACCGGTCCCTTAGTTTTGTAAAAATCAATGATTTAGAGGAGGGCATTGACCAAACAAGACTATAACGAGAGAGTCGTGCTATGAACAAACCAAAAAGCAAAACATGTATAGAAGGGAATCCTAATTAACAAGAATGATGAGGCCAATCTACATTATTCCTATCCCCACAACATACCAAACGATCTGTTCTTGTATATCTTCTTTAATTATTTTATTGGGTAAACTTCAAAAACATGCCATGTGGTTTGGCCATTTTGCAAAAAGGTCCTTGTGGATTATTATTATTCAAATGGGTGTTTGTGGTTTCAAAAGTTAGCAAACAAAGATCAACCACATGATCTGTTTTTGAAAATTAGCTTTTTTGTTAACGGTACACCAGTTATTGTAATAAATTCAACATTTTATATTTTAACTATATTATTTAAGAATTATATATCAAAATTTGAGTAAGCTTCGGAAATTTTTCATTTTATTATGATTTTTTGAGGTTATCATCAATTTTAATTAAAAAATATATTTGTACATCTCAAAAAATTCTAAAATTTATCACTAAGTTGTATTGTATTTTTATCAACTAAGTTGCAAAATTTCACTTCATAATGAACAATTTTACCCTTCCAAATGTGGTTTCAAAATTATGGGAATCCTTTTTTTGCCAACTTTTGAAACCACAAGCACCCATTTGTGGCAAAGGCTTGGTCTAGTGGTTGAGCTTAAAGTTGTGATCCCAGAGGTCGCATGTTCGAGTCCACATTCGAGCGGGGTGGGATAAGGTTTTCCTTTATTATAGTTGTAAGCCCATACGAGGCAAAAAAAAATTTTAAAAAAAACACCCATTTGAAAAAAAAATCCACAAGAACCTTTTCATAAAACAATCAAAGCACGGGGCATGTTTTTGAAGTTCACCCTACTTTATTTTGATGCCAGAAGATCTGAATTTCATTCAATGTCATGTCTATGTATCCAAAGACTTACAAAATAAAAGGCACAAGATATATGAAATGGAAAGATATATTGATTATTTTACAGAAAAGGCGTGATCTTTTAAATGTGAAGTCAGAAATTATTAACTTACCATTATAAGAAATGTTTTACTCGACTAAATCATCTAAGCGATAATTTCATAAACATTATCAAACACTCCTAAATATAATAAGCACTTAATTTTTTTAATTTAAGTTAACCCTCTCTATGCATCCTCTTAAAAAGGCTTCACTTGATAAGAAGCTAAAAACATTTTTTGAATCCAACACATTTATTTATGATGTTGTTACCTCATTGAATCAATCCAAAAGCTGTATACATTACTGATCTTCCCTTTAAAACAGTAATCCAGAAAACATAGTTCCAGAAATATAGCATTCACAAGGATGATACCTGTTCCATGGGTTCAGCATCAGTGTCATCCACATTATCACTCATTTTGTCATCATTTCCCGCAGCAACATTAGACCCAGGATTAGTTTCAAATATCTTCAGATCAGCAGGAATCTGGCCAGAACTTAGTGCCTGTCATCCAAAGTCCATTTGGAAGTCTGCTTTATTAGCATCAATAAAAGAATTATGAAAAATTTCAACTTTCAGACAGCAAAAACAACTACCTTTTCAAGTCTGGCAACCTCTTCAAGAGTTTGAGAATTGACAATAGCTGCCTGTACACCAAACAAAGAGAAATAACCCAAAAGGATCTAGATCCACGCAATTGCAAATGATAAAGTAGACATAAACTTAGTTCAACCATCAGTATCTAACAACCCAGCTAGAACACACACACACACACACAGAGAAGAATAACCTATTATCTAAATTCATAAAAGAAAACAACCACGGGATACCATACCTCATACATTACTTTAAAGTTCAAGAATCATGATTTCAGTTGGTGAAAACAAACACCAATTTAAGCAAGATATTACTGTAAAAGAAATCTATTAATCCTTAGTTTTGCTAATATGTATAGCACTAGGTACCTTTGAGGCGGGTTTTATGACATAACAAAGACATAAGACACATTAATAAAAGTACGGTTAATGCTATACATAACATAAGACTCCAATATAAAAAGCTATTAGATGATTTCTTCTCAATATTGGGCTATTGGCCATATGTACATCTAAAAGCTTCTATACAGGGCCGACACAAAGAATTAAGAAAAAAACAAAAATCAGTGAGTACAAGTAATACTTTATAGTTTTCTGTTCGGTAGTTCAAGTTTAATAAGGTTTTCTAAGACTCCGCAGAAAATAGCTATGAAAAAAAAAAATAATAAGATACAATAAGAATCATTAAGAAAGTTCCACAGGCTAAGCACTTAGCTGTACTTAGTGCAGTACCTTAATTGCAATGATTTGTTCAGGTGTGGGTGTGACCATCTTTGGATTCTGCTTTTCTTCTGCAACTTCTTTCACATTTACAACTTCATCTGGAGTGAATGTCTTGGCAGATTGTTTTTTAGCCTCTTCTTCAACTTCTTTGGATGCAAACAGTTTTTCAGCTTCCGCCCTCTCCTATCATTATTAACAATAGGGACAGCCAATTTCAAAGATGAGAAAGGTGCATGACAAAATAAAAAGTAGAAATCGTATATTATTAAAACAAAAGAACACAGAAACTGCTACCCGAAGGCATTTAGCTAAAAGCAATTGAATTTGCAAAAGAAGAAGAAGCACAACTTGAAAAGAAGGCATGCATAAAGAAAGGTAAAAGTAACTGCACAGAATGCCATACGGTGTCATGCACTGAATTTCTAAAATATTAAGCCATAAAAAACAAATCGGGATTTGTGCATCATATTTTCTAGGCCAAAAACCATCACCAGATCATTCTAACTTTACGTACATGTTAGAGGATTGTGTTAAGAACTGAAAGGAGCAAAAAGCATGCATATCACACTACATAAATTATTAATTTTATCATGTCCATATAAATCATGAAACCAACTAAATGTTGTCCTCCAAGCGAATGCCCAAATCTTAAGCATATCCACAGCAACAAAATCTCCTTGCAACAGTTTTGTTATACATGATAAAATTATAAAAAGATTTTATAGTGCACATTAGCTTCACAAATAATACAGGAAGACAATCTACAGCTGATGGAATGATGGACAGAAAGTTCATACAACTCTCACCTTGCTTTTCACTTTCTTGAAATCGAGAACCCGGAGAGACTTCAATTTGAAGATCACATATAGTCTATAGTTCGGTTTTTTGGTGATATTATTATCCAAAAGACTAAGGAACTGCAGCTTCGGAAGAGAAGCTAGTGGATCAATCTCGACCAAATTAACAAGCCTATTGTTTGTGAGTATCAAAGTGTGTAATTTTGGCAAGAACTCTGACGAAGAAAAAACAAGGAACAGTCATAAGAGAAAGGAATCGTATGACTTAGGATCAATAGAGTGCTACTCAACATCTAAAACGTACCTCCAATATTTGGATTGATACGAGTAATTCTGTTGTTGTTGATGAGAAGAGTTCCCAATCGATTAAGATATGGCATGTTTTCCAGTTTGACAATCTCATTGTCAGACAAATCAATGGTATCAAATTGGTCCTGTGAAAAAAGCCAATAAACAATGTTGACAAGTTTAATCACTACGACAGCAAACAAAAACAGATAAACATAGAAGTGCATATAAAAAAAACAATATAAGAGAAGCACCTCAGTAGCACCTAAATTTTCTATCACAGGGATTTTGTTACCTGCAACCAAAGGGGAAAGAGACAAATAATACAAATCAATGATTAACACATGAACTATTTTAGAAGGAAAGCAAGTATTAGGGTTTGAGAAGAGATGATAGCCATGAAACTCACCTCGAAGATCCAATTCGCGCTCTTTAATGGCATTGAAGAAATGAGGACTTTTCCAAATCAAGTCGGCAGTGAGTCTAACCATTTTAACGCTACAAAGATGCTGAGAAGAGGAAACTTCTTAACCTAATACTTAAACACAATGGTGAAACTTGCAATTCAAAAGTAATTGTAAAATGTGCTGATAACAGCTAACTTCTCTTCTATAGAAGCTCTGGCTGGCAGCGAGCGGGAGGCCTGTGATGGCTGAGGGATTGGGTTGGGTGGGGCGATGTAGGAGAAGAGAGAAGAAGGGAGCGGGGAGCAGGTTACGGGTTATGGAAGAAATAACTATGGTTTGGGAATTTTGGGGTCTAGCTAGAAGGCAAATTGTTAAAAATATATTAAGTTTGATATTCACATCTTTGTTACTTGTTTATTTTAAATATTTTTTAATTAATTTTAAGTTTTAATACGAAAGAATATGCTACACTATTATTTATGTTATTGTTTATTTATAATTTATTTTTTTATTTTATTTTGATATTATTTTTTAAATCATTTATTTTCTTACATGTCATTTTAATTTATTTATTCGTCTTATTTTTATCTTCAAAACGTCATCCATTGCGATATACTTTTTCAAAAAAAATTCGGTTATTCGATATCTGGTAAGTAACTAGTAGATATCAGGTTTCTAACAAATATTGAATAATTATAAAAAAAATTTTGAATGAATCTGGTAGGAAACTGGTAAGTACCTGGTAGAATGTAGAATAAACTTGGTTAATTGAAAAACTTCCAATGAAATATAAGATTCATACCATATGTTTACCAAGTTTCTATCGTATGTAGAATAATTAAAAAAAAGTTTCAAAAAAGTATATCACAATGAATGAGATTTCGAAAATAAAAAAGAGATGAATAAAAACCTCTTGAGCGACATATAAAAAAATAAATGATTTAAAAGATAATGATAAGATAAAATAAAAAATTTAAAAAATATAAATAATGCATGAATAATACACTTTTAATTAAAAAAAGTTGTGACTCTAATATTATCATAAAAAAATTTTAATTTTTTTACATATTTATAAAGAGACCATGAGAAAAAGGAAAAGGGGCAATGGGAATTTGCAAATATGAACTTTGGTACGGTATAATTATAAAAATCTCTTATTTGTAAGTATTGTCTTTTTGGTGGCACGAGTTTTTCCATAGTTCTAACAATGAAATAGAATTATATGGTGTTGTGGTTCTTACTTATTAATTACGCGGTAAAAATATAGTGTATTACAACAATAAAATCAATAAAATTAATGAAATAGAATTATGAATTTATTAATTCTCCACACTTCTACATTAAATTAAACTAATTTTTTTATAAAGATGTATAATTATTTATACTAATTATCTAAATAAAAAATTTTAAAAAATTATATTATATGACATTCTATCCTACCGCATCATATTTTAATGAGCCATGAATAGCCATCTTTCAATTAAAGACTAAATATTTTTTTTATAATTTTTTTAACATTTTCACCTCCACTACTCACTTCTCTTGAAATAGCCGAAAAATATTTGTGATTTTATTTATTTTGCTAGTTACTTATGTTTGTACTTATGTTTGTACTTAAGTTGAATGATGTATTAACTCATACTACTCGAGAATTTGATCCTCTAATGAATTAATCCTTGAGATTTTTTGAACGATAGGCTCTATAGTTGCTTTATAATTATATTTTACTATTTTTATAGTTACATTTTAGTTGCTTATTTGCTCTTATAGGTTTCTTTTGGACTTGAACTTACATTATATTAGTTACATTCTACTACTTTTTAGTTACTTATAGTTACCTCATAATTTAAGTATACTAACTTATATTTACATTTTAGTTGCCTTATGCTACTCTATAGCTAGTTCACAAAATCTTGGTATAAAGTAGAAGTGAAAAGCAAACATGAAAAATATGGACTGCAACTAGCAAATTGCAATACTTCTCAATAAATATGAAAGATTATTTATCATTTTTTTTAATAATTACAACTATCTTCATTGAGATAATCTTGTTCAGGCCTTAATAACAATTAAGGCTTCTCACCCTCCTAACAAGTGTATTTATCATGATGAGTCGTAATTTGCAAACTATTTACAAGAATCCTACGACATGAATATGTTCATTAACTCTTCCCTTTTTAAATTCTATTTACACAAATTACATGTTCCTTTTCTTTTAATTTTTTTTTTTATTTTTCATTTATATCTCAAACCGTTTATTTTTTCGACATGCCGCTCTAGAGTCTTTTGTTTGTCTTATTTTTATCTTTGAAATGATATCTACCGTGAATTTTTGTACTTTTTAAACCAATAGACATCTGATAGATGTTTAATAGATATCTAGTAGATGTCCAATATATATATATAAAATATCTTAGTTTTGACGGCTTTTTTATGGAATCGTTATATTAGTTTGAGCTGCTATTTATTTGATTGAATTTGGTGTTGCTTTGGGTTTCAGGTGTCAGATTTTGCTTGACTTGTTGCTCAAATTGAGAAGTTTTGTTGTTCTTTATTTAGGTTTTACAAGTTTAGCACTAAATCTTTTGTTGATGTAGACTTTGCACTAATCCTTGATAATTTGAATCAAATCAGCTGCAAAAGATCATACAATATCAGGGTATATTTATTTGGGAATTTAGCAATTCTAGCCTTAGGCTACTAGATATCTACTAGACATCTACTAGACTTATATTAGAAAATCTATTTTGAAGTTGATATTAGACATATGTAAAGCTCTATTTAAAGTTTTGATCTATTACAAATCTATCTAGTGCTTTATATCCAACTCCTTCTACGTTTATTGATTTATATTGGACTTATAATAGAAATCTACGATAATACAAATTAAAATTTGGAAAAAAATATCATAGGGATATGTTTCGAAGATAAAAAAAAAGAGAAGAACAAAATGAAAAAATGAAGGGTGTTGAACCAAGCACGAGTTTGGACTGATTCAGTAGATGACTCAGTAGTGCTTAAGTTTTTATCATAACAATTAAGTTCAGTTTGAGATAATTAAATCAATAATGATGTTAAAATAAATAGTCCATGGTTTTCAGGGAGTTAGTAAATTCAAGGGTAGAATTTCGAGTCTCCACTAACCTGCTATTTAGTTTAACTCTGAGTGGTTTCTGGGCTGAGTACTTACTTAGTCGCTGACTTAGTGTTACTTACTCAGCACTTGATATTTAGATTTTGTTTCAACTGTGTGCATTTCATTTTATCGTTTCAACTGAGTTACTTTAAGTTTGTCAACGCTGTTGACCTTACCATTTAAAGTAAAAAGGTATCTTTGCTTTAGTGTTGCTTTTTGCAGGAACATTAATGAGACAAAGATAAAAAGAATTAATGCCTTGACAAGACTCAGAATTATAAAGAAAATGACAAAGTCTTCCAATGCGAAGCTACAACAAGTCAATTGCCACTTTGGGTAATTCTGCAGATCCACGAACCTTGTATCGCGCACTCTGCAACATGTCAGAAAATCAGAGGGAATAGGTGAAGACATATGGCAAGTCACGACGAGCTCTCTCTAACGGAAGACTGACATCAAACGATAAAGAATTCAAATTGGAGCTCGAATCTCAATATAACGGATTGAGTATTTCACAATGGTGCAATTCTATCTCTTAACGGATTGATTTTAAGAAGCAAATGGGTGAATTACTAAACTGTCAATTTTAGAAGATGCCAAGACAAGTTCAACGCTACTTTCTCAATCCAACTATAAAAGGAGCAAGAAGGCAAGCGTTAGAACTTGGTGATTACACCTGAATTTCCTAGAAGCAAAGACTCTATCAATTTACAAGCTTTAAAGGAATTCTAGCAATAAAAGCACAACTCAGCGAGAATCTTCTTAGAAAAAGAGAGGATAGACTACATCAATCAATTGTAATATTAGATCATTTGTAACTAGATCAACATTTCCATAAGTTGAATCCAGCTCTTATTTAGACTCATTTTGAGTTACAGATATAAGAGGGTATTCTAGTCAGCGGGTGAATGATTGTAGTTTGGAGGGTACTTACTGTGATTGGGAAATTTGTGAAAGGGTTCTCCACCTAGGGTAAAGGAGTTGAGATTAGTGAATTAAAGCTGAGACACTCTCTCGGGACTGGATGTAAGCACAAGTTGTCGAACTAGTATAAAAATCTCTATGTCATTTACTTAATCACATTTTCCAGTCCTTTCAATCAGTCAGCTGACCTCACTCAGCGCAGCCGTTATTATCACAAAAAAGTTTTATAAGTTTTTTTTGAGTCATTCACCCCCCTTCGACTTAGTGAGTGTATGCATAGGGACCAACAAGTGGTATCAAAGCAGTTCTCATTTCACAGATTTCACAATCTTTGAGACAAAGACCGTGGCGTACAAAGAAGAATCCAGTGGAAGGGCTCAAGCTTACATTCTGCCCGAAGGCATGTCAGTTACTAGGCCTCCAATGTTCAATGGAGAACGTCATACTTATTGGAAGAATAGAATGACTAATTTCATTCAGTCCTAGAGTATGCATGCTTGGATGGCTATTGTAGAAGGGCCGTATGTTCCATCACATGTGAAGAATGGAATATGTGTTGACAAGTATTCTACTGAATCGGATAATAATGATTTGGCCAGACTTAAAGAGAATGCAACTGCTATCAACTATCTTCATTATGCTCTTGATGCTACTGAGTTTAATCATGTTTCAGGATGCGAGACAGCCAAAGAGATATAGAAAAAGTTAGAAGTTACTTATGAAGGTACTGACAAGGTGAAAGAGTCCAAAATCAATATCCTTATGAGGGATTATGATTGGTTTCATATGAAGCCCGAGGAGGATATTTCCAACATGAACACTAGGTTCATGAATATAGTCAATAAGCTAAAAAGACTTGGCAAGACCTTCACAGAAGAAGAGACTGTCAAGAAGATTCTTAAAAGCTTGACACAAGATTGGAAAGCCAAGAAGAGTGCTATTGAAGAGGCTCATGATTTGAAGACCTACAAGTTTGATGAGTTGATTAGAACTCTGCTGACTCATGAGATGTCTTTGAAGCAATATGAAGATGAGTTAAAGAAGCACAGGCCTAAAGAGAAAGAGAGCTCAAGCAGGTCTATTGTTTTGAAAGCTGATGATGATAAAGAAGAAGAAGATTCCTCTGAGGAAAGATATCCAAAGGACAGAAAAGAAGAGGTAGCTCTAATGACCAAGAATTTCAGGAGATATCTGGATAAAGACAAGAACTTTCAAAAGTTTATAAAGACAGATAAGTATAAGAAAGGAGCATTTAATAGACCATAAAAAGAATTCATTAAAGAGCATAACAAAGACATCAAATGCTTTGAATGTGGTGAGAAGGGGCATATTCAGTCGAGCTATCCTCAGGCTAAGAAGGACAAGTTTAAGAAGAAGAAGAGTAAGAAAGCCCTTGCTGCTACCTGAAGTGACTCTAAATAAAAGTCATCATCCTCAGACGAAGAGATACATGATTCTGCCAATGTGTGTCTCATGGCTAAGGATGACCGAGTTCACTCAGAGTCAGCTGACCAACCAACTACTTTCGCTGCCAAACAATCAGCTGACCAAAGTAAAGACAAAGGAAATAACTCTAAGGTAGTTTTTGAACCCCTTTTATCTTCTGATGAGCTTGGCACAGTACTAAATGATGTTATTAATGTGACTAAGAAGTCAACCAAATACATCAGATTACTTCAGAGGAGGTGTGATGATATAGAAGATGTCAACTCTTCTACATCACTTGACATCTTATACCCGATGGAAAAAGCTGAGTACCAAAAAGGATATAACAGCAAACTCACTAAGAGATTGGATGAGCTAGCTGCCGAATTAACAGCTTTGTAAAAGGTATGGGTCCCTCCTCAACCTAGCAGGAATACTCAGAGTAACCACACTCACCAGTCTGAGAAGGTTTCTCAAAAGAGTAAAGTGAGCAGGCCTGATCCTAAGGCCGCTTATAGTTTTTATGGTAAGCTAAGACATGCTACAGTCATGTGTAGGCACAAAAATGGTTACTATGATGAGTATGACTAATCAAAGATGACCACCACTAACAAGGGAGGACCCATCCAGAAAAAGGCATGGGTACCTAAGAAAACTTAATTGTTTTGCTGGTGAGCCTGAGATCTAATGATGACAACAGAATGTGGTATTTGGATAGTGGATGCTCGAGGCATATGACAGGTGATGAAAAGCAATTCATCACATTGGAGTGAAGAAGAAATGGAAGTGTCAGTTTTGGAGACAAAAAGAAAGGAAAGATTGTTGGCAATGGCGATGTGCGAGTCAAGCGTTCAATTGATAATGTGTCTCTAGTGAAAGACCTAAAGTTCAACTTGCTAAGCATTGCTCAACTGTGTGACAAAGGCAGGAAAGTAATATTTGACTCTGTTGGCTGCTCGGTCATTGATGGTAACTCAGACCAAACTATTCTTTATACTCCTAGAATTAATAATGTTTATATGATTAATTTATCCCCCGGCTCCATTGATATATGCTTAGTTTCTAAGGAGGAAAACTCATGGCTATGGCACAGAAGGTTAGGATATATCAATATGACCAATCTATCCAAATTAGCCAGAAATAAACTTGTTGAGGGATTACCCAATCTAGCCTTTGATAAAGATAGACTCTGCTCAGCATGCCAACTTGGAAAACAATTTAGGAAGACCTTTAAATCTATAGCTGATATATCTTCTTCTCATCCCCTTGACCTTCCACACATGGATTTATTTGGGCCTGTTGTGCCTACAAGTCTAGGTGGAGTGAAATACACCCTTTGTGGTTGTAGATGATCTGACCAGGTTCACTTGGATTATCTTGCTTTCTAGCAAAAATGAAACATTTGAATCATTCTCTAGGTTGGCTATATTGGATATGATGTATGCCCTTAAGGCAATTAGGGCGATATATCTTAATTATGTAATAGTACGAATAATTTATTTAATCAATAAAGGCATTTGTTCTTTTGTTTATATCAATGTGTTTCTATACATATATATTATAGCTGGTTAAAATATATTCATTTATGTATGTATACAAAAGTCCTTGACATATCATAGCATGAAGTCAGAGAAATTATAGTTGGACTATATTTGGTGGAACCTGCTTCATGTGTAATTATGATTATTTCTAAACTATCCCTAGTTACAGTTTCATCAAGAAAGGATATTGATGAAACGGAAAGACAGGCATGTGGTCAACTTTCTTGGAAAGGGTCCAAGCAGTTAATCTCCTAAAGACTGAAGGTGGTGCCTTAAGCTTGACACATGGATATATCTGGGAGATATATTGGAGACCGCAGCAAGATAAACACTTGGTACAAATATCAATGTGTTAGTATTTATCTTCATGCAATAAGCTTTGCGAATGTCCTCATACTTGAGATGCTAGTTGCCTTGTGTGGTACTTTTGCTATACTTTGGATAATTACTATGCACTCATTAATTTAGGGTGGTACGGGTGATTACGGGTATGGTGATGACAGCACGTTGGTAGGCTGAGTAGTCGGAAAGAATCCATCGCTCCAGATATATTAAGGAGTTGTACTTGGCCACTTGTTGAAGTGATGATTGCCATAAACCTTTGATTAGAGTATGTGTTTGATAGAAATGGTTTCTAGTCAAACACACTATAGTAAAAGGCAATATACTTCGGTAATAAGTAAATAACTAGGATAGCTTGGAGCAACCTTGCTATTAGTGGGTTAACACTTTAACCTAACCCAATAAACCAGATGGTACTAATATTAAAGAATAGAAGGAATTTATCGCACTGGATAACTATTGCATTAACCGTGATTAAGTCATAAGCATAAATAATGTTCCGAGTAATGGGGGATGGTAGACCCTTGCTAGAGGCGTACTACAGTCGTTTAAGGTAATCGAGTTCTATTCACGGTTTAGAGCATCGAGCCAATGGTTCCATTAGAACAAGGGTTGGTTAAGCCTTAACAGCTCAATACTTCGGGATCCTATAAGGTCACATACATTGGACCTTCATCGGATTAAGTAAAGAACTAATAGATTTATTCTATTACAAAATATATAACTTAAGTAATAATTGGATTATTATTTGATTGGTTAAAATTGATTAGATCAATTTTGGATAAACCAAAGTATTTATTTTGACCAGTAACTAATTAATTAGAGTCATATATAAATTATAATTGATTAGATCAATTTTGGTTAGATCAAGAAATTTATTTTGACTGGTAACTAATTTATTAGGGTCAGAAAATAAATATTTGAAAAAGGATAAAAATGAAAATTTTGCATTAACGAGTTTAATTGGACCGAGAGTATAAAAGTATTTTATACAGGCTCGAGTGCACGGGGAGTACACCGAAAGGTGGCATTGCTCGCGGCAGCCCATGAAAATTGGCTGCACATGTGCAGCCCAGCTTGACTCGTGGCACACGGCGTGTACACGCTGTGTGCACATGGGATGGGAGTAATTAATTACTCCCATCCCACACCACCTAAGGGGGAGCAATTTTGCTCCCCCCAAGCCTATATATAGGCTATTCCCTTTTCTTTCAAATTGTACCAAACTCAAAGTATAAATCCTAAGCGAGATAATTAATCTCTCAGATAATTGAGCAAGTTATTTTTGTGGAGCCTGAATTTATTCGGGCACCACTAGTTTATATTTTTTTGGTGAGGCTTCTGGAGTGGTCTAGCAACTACTCCAGGCTTCTTAGTTCTTCCTCCTGGGGAGGTTTTGGTTGGTGGGGTTCGTGTGGATACTGATAGAGGCTGGAGGCTTGTGCAAAAAGGTTCTGCAAAAGCACGCTTCAACTGGTAAGTTCTTTCTCTTTTAATTATTAAGTCTTTTCTTTAATTGTTTTTAGACTTAGTAATTATGCTTAGGTTATTTTTGCATGCTTAGTTTATTTTATGCTTAGGTTATAACTTAGAGTTATAACACGCTTAGTATAAAATAAATATGCTAGGATATAATTTGGAATTATGGTATGCCTAGTCCTTTAGCATGCTAACCTAGGTAGGGAATTATTTAGTTAAGGCTTTATTTAATTTATATGCATTTAATAGGAGTTCCTAGGGACATGGACAAAATTTTGAATTTCCGCCATGCCTCTTATGCATGTTTAATCTGACTGTCAGTTTCTAATAATGGTATCAGAGCCTGCATATTTAGTGCGTAATTAAGTTAGAAGCAAACTAAATATTATTTTCTAAATGAAATGATTTGTTTATTTAATTATTTGGAACAATATATATAAACTTGTGCCTTTCATTTCAAGGTTAGAAAATGGTTATAAATAATTTTGAATAAGCCTACTCAACTTACTCAAATTATATAAGTGTCAATAATTTATTTAAATTACATGGGTTATAGATGCTCCCAATTTACATGAATTGGAAGAACGAAATTTATTAGTTCAAGAGAATCCATTGGTCTTCAAGTTTGTGCCCGTTGTTCTGGCTAAGGATTGGACTTGGTGTCTACTCCTCATAGGGCACCTCTCCTACCTGGGAACCTATATCGGTGCAATTTGAATTGACCAACCGGGGGATTAATATGAACTAATTTATTTCTCGTATATAAGATGGTGCTTATATATGTTTCTATAACAAAGTAAAAAAATTAAAATTATTGTATAAAAGCTTAAGGGAAATGCAATATAAATATAACAAATAAAAGTGTTAATTATTTTGCATATAATCTAGGTTGATGGAATAATTATAATAAAGAGCTGAAGCCACCTAAGGTTAGACCTTATAAATTAATTCTAAAATTCCCTGAATTAATACAAGTTATTATAATTTTGTCCATATGATAAAATCCTAGATTGGGTGAGACGTTTAACACCAATAAAATCCCAAAGTAAATATATTAAGGCAAGTTATAGTCTTCCTTACTCAAATTTATAATACGATCTCTTTGGACTATCAAAGTGCTACGCAAAGCATTTCTTTTAGTCCACATTGATTGGATGTAAAGTTTGAGATAGGGTCTGCCTTAACAGAGCTGGGGTAGTCCACCATAAAATTGGGGGCTAGGCCCAGATCTGAGACATATTCAAGGATATGCTAATATAAGAGCACACGTCCCTTGGGATCAGGAAACTTGAATGAATTAGCAATTGCATGCGATGCAAATGGAATGGGATTCCAACTATGACTTACTATTATGACTTGAATCATAAAATTGGGGGTTGTAATAGACTAGTTATAGATGCTACCTACTAGGAAATTTAGCCGGGCTAAAATTCACGAATTCAATAGAATGGGCTATTGTAAATTTCGAAGAAAATAGTAGGAAAATGTATTTAATTAAAAGTCCTCATATTAAATATATGTACTTAAACTAATGTCTAAACACTTCTCTTTTCTTATATCTTAGATTGAAAATGGCTTCCAATTTTAATCTCCGTATGTTACTTGACACCAAATTAAATGGCTCGAACTTTTCTGATTGGTTCCAAGTAGTGAGAATAGTTCTCAGATTCGAGGGACTTGCCTATGTCCTAAGTGAAATTTTCCCTATAGAACCTGGTGTTGAGGATCATGTGGAATATGATGCCTAGTTGAAGCACATGAAAGATCGTGAGACTGCCATGTGTATTATGTTGGGGTCCATGAATCCTGAGCTTCAGAAACAACATGAGAACATGCCCTTGGAGGATATGGTTCTCCATCTTGAAGAACTCTTTTTGGAGAGAGAGAGAGAGGACAGAGAGGTATGAGACCTCCAAGCTCCCTTTTAGAACCAAGATGCAGGCTAGCACCTCTGCCTCTCAGCATGTACTGAAACTCTTGGGATACCTTGAGAAGCTGAATCAATTTTGATTCTAGATGAATCATGACTTAAGCATTGACCTTGTGTTGATGTCCTTGACAGATAGTTACTCAGGCTTCGTGACTAACTATTACATGAACAGGATTAATTCTACTATCCCTGAATTAATCAACATGCTAAAGTAGAACCTCATATCAAAAAGGATCAGAAACCTTTACTGTTGGTTGAAAAGGGCAAGGCTTCTAAGAAGAAGAAGCAGGCACTGGGTGCCAAGAAAAGAATCAATAAGAATAAGAATGAAAAGAAGGCATCTAAGTATGTCTGATTCCAATGTGGGAAACTGAGACATTGGAAAAGGGATTGCAAAGCTCCTGCTTCTGAGCATTTGAAGAAGAAGCCTACAGAGGCATCTACTTCAGGTATGTTTGTAATTGAAAACTTTGCTACTTTTCCGCTAGAATCCATTTAGGTATTGGATACTGGTTGTGGTTCTCATATCTGTAATTCTGTGTAGGGACTAAGGAACTGTAGAAAACTTGTAAAAGGGGAGATGGATCTATGCATGGGAAATGGAGCCAGAGTTACTGCATTAGCCGTAGGGAGCTTTAGTCTTATTTTGCCAAGTGGACTTGTTTTAGCTTTGAATAATTATTACTACACTCCAAGTGTTACTAAGAATATTGTATCTGTTGCATGTTTAGCAGCAAAAGGATTTGAAATTTTATTTTTGAATAATAATTGTCAGATTCATTTGAATAATATTCTTTATGGTTATGGAATGTTGAAAAGTGGCATTTATGTTCTTGATACTAAAACAGAAGTTTTCAATATAAACAATGTGAAGAAAGTTAAATTAGATAATGAGAATTCCTTCTACTTATGGCATTGCCATTTAGGCTACATAAACAAAGATCGCTTAACCAAGTTGCATAAGTATGGAGACTTGGGCCTAATAGACTTAGAGTCTTATGGTGATTGTGAACCTTGTTTAAAAGGAAAAATGAGTGTTCAGGCACTAGGAGGGTACTCCTACTTCATAACCTTTATTGATGATTACTCACGATACGGTTATTTGTACTTGATGAAGCACAAGTCTGAAAGTTTTGAAAAATTCAAACTATTCAGAGCTGAAGTAGAGAAACAGCTTGAGAAAAGTATTAAAACACTTCATTCGGATCGAGGTAGAGAATACTTAAGTCAGGAGTTTCAGGATTATCTAAAGGAAAATGGGATAGTTCCCCAATGGACCCCTCCTTATACACCCCAACACAATGGAGTGTCAGAAAGGAGGAATAGGACTTTATTAGATATGGTCAGGTACATGATGAGCTATGCAGTTCTTAGTAAATCCTTTTGGGGATATGCACTGGAGAGCGCGGTTTATATCTTGAATAGAGTGCCCTCTAAATCAGTTAATTTTACACCTTATGAAAGATGGTGTAATAAAAAGCCATCTCTAAGTCACTTAAGAGTATGGGGCTGTCCTGCTATGGTAAAGAGGATAGCGTCAGATAAGCTAAATGCCAAGGCTGACAAATGTCTGTTCATTGGATATCCAAAGGAAATAATTGGATATCTGTTTTACCAATCCAAAGCATAAAAGGTATTTGTGTCTCGGAATCCTCACTTTTTGGAAAAGGAACACTTACTTACAAAAGTCAGTAGGAGCAATATTGAACTGGAAGTTTAAGAGTAAGAGACAGACAATCAACTGATTGACCCCGTTCTAGAAACACAAGAGAGTGTGATCCAAGAACAACCTGTTGAAACACAATCATTGCGAAGATCAGGTCGTGTTCATAAGGGTCTCGATAGATATGGGTTTATCATCACTAATGATAAGGACCTATATCTTACGGAGGTTGATGAACCAAGGACGTATGATGAGGCAATGAAAAACTCAGATTCTGATAAATGGCAAAAGGCCATGAAATCAGAAATGGATTCCATGTACGAGAACCAAGTATGGAATTTGGTTGATGCACCGCAAGAGGTTAGACTAATTGGGTGCAAATGGGTCTTCAAGAAGAAGACAGATATGCACGGTAATGTAATTACCTATAAAGCAAGGTTGGTTGCGAAAGGTTATAGTCAACAGGAAGGTATTGACTATGATGAAACCTTCTCACCGGTAGCCATGCTCAAATCCATAAGGATACTCCTCACCATTGCTGCTCATTACAATTATGAGATCTGGCAGATGGATGTAAAAATAGCATTCCTGAATGAGGATTTAGACCGAGATGTGTATGACACAACCTGAGGGTTTTACATCTTAGAATGGCTCGAAGGTATGGAAGCTATAAAGATCCATTTATGGACTTAAGCAGTCATCCAGGAGTTGGAATATAAGGTTTGATCAGACAATCCGGGAACTAGATTTCTGCCCAAATGCAAATAAGCCTTGTGTTTACAAGAAGGTTAATGGGAGTGCAGTCATTTTTCTAGTATTGTATGTTGATGACATTCTGCTAATAGGAAACGACATTTCTTTTCTTCAAAATGTTAAAGTATGGTTGTTAAGAAAGTTCTCTATGAAAGACCTTGGTGAAGCAGCATTTATACTAGGTATAAAGATCTACAGGGATAGATTCAAGAGGCTGTTAGGTCTTTCTCAAAGTACATATATAGACAAGGTATTGAATAGCTTCTACCTTGAGCATTCTAAGAAAGGTTATCTCCCAATGACAAAGGGGATTAAGTTACCTAAGGCTGAGTGTCCGAAGACAGCTCAGGAGAGAATGTGTGAGCGGACGGCTGTTTGCGCGGCTGCTGCGCGGGGCCGGACCCTGTCGGGCCGGCCCGCTTTTCGATGCGTCGGGGAGACGAGTGTGATGTGGTTGAAAAGAAAATGATTTTGTGTATTGTAATGCTTAAGAGATACGAGATCGAAACCCAGTACTTAGAATAGAGTCGCTACCCGGTTCAGCTCAACCGGGAAATTTTCGGTACGATTTTCCCACCGGGTGGTTGGACCATACCTTAAGTAGAGATTCCGAGTTCGGATGATGTTATGTACTTTTCATTAGGCCAAGTTAGGATACTTCATTCTTTCTTAATCGGTTTAATCCACCCTATTTATTCGTATTTTCAGTTATTTTGTGGTTTTCGCGTTTATCAAGCAATTGAAGCGATAAATAAAACATTTACAAATGTAAGGAAAAATAAGTGCGGAAAATAGAATTATTACAAGATTTTCCAGTCCTGTACATTTTCTACGTAACAAATGTAATACCCGGATGTCCGATATACATCTACCTACAGAGGATAGTTGACACAGATATGGCATATTTTATTTATAACATCATAAAGCCCGATTGGATGGCTAAAACGAGATTTGAATGGCGTTTGCGGGGAAATTCCATTTTTATCCAAATTTTAGATTCGGTCGTTGCTTTAATCAGATTACAAGTGAATATACCACTCATCGAGGGGCGGGTCTATTTTCAGGAGGTTTTGAACCTCCATCGTTGCACTATAGGTCCTACCTTCAGAAAATAAATTAATTGGGAAACAAACGAAGGCAATACTACTGTTCAGAAAGCCATGCCGCCGTCGGGCATCTGATGCCGCCGATGACATAGGTGATGTCGCTGGCGGCATGAATGATGCCGCCGGTGACATCGACTATGTCATGGGCGACATCAGCATGCAGACAGGCACAGGGCTTTCTGAGTACCGTAAAAAAAAGGGTTTCCGTGAGAAAACGAGATCTTCGGGGAATGCGACGCTAACGGCCGTATCCACGATGTCTCTCGCGACATGGGTGATACAGTCGGCAACATCACCTGTCTCCGGCGACTTCAATTTCTCGCAGCAGCAGCGGTTTACGGTTAAAATAACCGAAAACTTAAAGCAAATACAAATCAACAAAAAAAATGGTGCAAAACAATAATAATAAAGCCGAAGAGCTATGAGACTCAGGATTTTCACCTCGGGGTAGTGAATCCAACTCTTCGTGAACTGAACAATAACGCCTCCGGGGAGCTTAGAACGATAATTTGATTGTTAATTTAAAGGTTTTAGGTCTCTAAATTCTATTCAGTTGATTTAACCCAAAGACCCACCGATTTAAGCTCACAATCAGAGAGTTCGAAGAAGAAAAACCGGGAAAAGTGGATTAGAATCCTTTTTCCTACCTTTTCTAGTTCTTATCTCACTAAAATCTACTCTTGATTTCAGCTCTTAATTGCCCAATTTAGCTCCTTCCTTCTATAATTTCAGTCCCCCCTTAAATGCAGTTTTTGGGTGCCTTTTATAGGCAAATTGGGGTATTTTTCGAGACCTTTTTGACTTATTCCGCCGAAAGTGGCCGACATGCTGCCTGGGGAGAACCCATTTTCGTTCCATATCGCCGGCGACATGATGATGTCGCCGGCGGTATGGTTCATGCCGCCGGCGGTATGGTGATGCCGGCGGCGGCATGAATGATGTCGGTGGCGACATCATTCTCCAGCATACCGATAAACAACGGGTTAAAAAGCCTAAAAGGTCGGGAAAAGTGGTTTATTAGTGGAAAAAGGCATCTTTATGGCTCTTAACAATATTTTAATGGACATTATTTAATTTGGGTGTAAATCATCGGTTCAAGCTCCTATCGAACGCGTTATCGGCCACACCGAACTGGATTCTACCAATTATAAAATTCACAAGGAATATTATTTTGGTAATAAAAATTCTGAAGAGAACTTTTATTTTGAGGTATTGAAATTGGGTACACGTCATCATCGTCTCGCGAGAGGGACTGCAAAATCCCGTGCTCACAGAATGCGTATGAAGGATATACCCCATGTATCTGTAATAGGATCCATCATGTATACTATGATATGTACTAGGCTGGATGTCTCTCGGGCTTTGAGCTTTATGAGCAGATACCAATCAGATCTAGGTGAAAAGCACTGGATGGACGTCAAGGTAATCCTTAAGTACTTAAGAAGGATTAAGGATGAGTTCTTGATTTATAGAGAAGGCGACCTCACTATCAAAGGTTACAGTGATGTGAGTTTTCAGTCTGATAAGGATGACTTTAAGTCTCAGTCAGATTTTGTGTATGTGTTAAATGAAGGGGCAAAATGCTGGAAGAGTTCCAAGCAAGAAACTACTATTGATTCAACCATAAAATTTAAATACATTACGGTATACGAAGCAGCAAATAAAGCTATCTAGTTAAAGGGATTTATTGGTGATCTCGGTGTGGTGCCTGAGGCTGTTGATCCAATTACTTTATATTGTGATAACAATGGTGCCATAGCTCAGGCAAAGGAACCACGGTCTCATCAGAAAAATAGACATGTATCCAGAAAGTATCATATAATCAGGGAGATTATTAATGCTAAGATAATAAGATTAGAATATGTACCCACTGATCAGAACCTCGCGGATGGTCTCACAAATCCATTGACTCAAGTCAAACATGACCAGCATGTTAAAGCATATAGATTAAAACATATGGCTAATTGGCCTTAGTGCAAGTGGGAGTTTGTTGGATATGATGTATGCCCTTAAGGTAATTAGGGCGATATATCTTAATTATATAATAGTACGAATAATTTATTTAATCAATAAAGGCATTTGTTCTTTTATTTATATCAATGTGTTTCTATACATATATATTATAGCTGGTTAAAATATATTCATTTATGTATGTATACAAAAGTCCTTGACATATCATACTATGAAGTCAGAGAAATTATAGTTGGACTATATTTGGTGGAACCTGCTTCATGTGCAATTATGATTATATCTAAACTATCCATAGTCATAATTTCATCAAGAAAGGATATTGATGAAACAGAAAGACTGGCATGTGGTCAACTTTCTTAGAAAGGGTCCAAGCAGTTAATCTCCTAAAGACTGAAGGTGGTGCCTTAAGCTTGACACATGGATATATCTGGGAGATATATTGGAAACCGCATCAAGATAAACACTTGGTATAAATATCAATGTGTTAGTGTTTATCTTCATGCAATAAGCTTTGCGAATGTCCTCATACTTGAGATGATAGTTGCCTTGTGTGGTACTTTTGCTATACTTTGGGTCATTATTATGCACTCATTAATTTAGGGTGCTACGGGTGATTACGGGTATAGCGATGACAGCACGTTGGTAGGCTAAATAGTCGGAAAGAATCCATCGCTCCGGATATATTAAGGAGTTGTACCTGGCCACTTGTTGAAGTGATGATTGCCATAAACCTCTGATCAGAGTATGTGTTTGATAGAAATGGTTTCTAGTCAAACACACTATTCGAAAACAAGTAAATAACTAGGATAGCTTGGAGCAACCTTGCTATTAGTGGGTTAACACTTTAACCTAACCCAATAAACCAGATGGTACTAATATTAAAGAATGGAAGGAATTTATCGCACTGGATAACTATTGCATTAACCGGGATTAAGTCATAAGCATAAATGATGTTCTGAGTAATGGGGGATGGTAGACCCTTGCTAGAGGCGTACTACAGTCGTTTAAGGTAATTGAGTTCTATTCATGGTCTAGAGCATCGAGCCAATGGTTCCATTAGAACAAGGGTTGGTTAAGCCTTAACAGCTCAATACTTCGGAATCCTATAAGATCACACATATTTGACCTTTATCGGACTAAGTAAAGAACTAATAGATTTATTCTATCACAAAATATATAACTTAAATAATAATTCGATTATTATTTGATTGGTTAAAATTGATTAGATCAATTTTGGATAAGATAAAGTATTTATTTTGATCGGTAACTAATTAATTAGAGTCATAAATAAATTATAATTGATTAGATCAATTTTGGTTGGACCAAGAAATTTATTTTGACTGGTGACTAATTTATTAGGGTCAGAAAATAAATATTTGAAAAAGGATTAAAAGGGGAATTTTGCATTGACGAGTTTAATTGGACCGAGAGTATAAAAGTATTTTGTACAGGCTCGAGTGCGCGGGAGTACACCGAAAGGTGTGCGAGCAATGCTGGGCATTGCTCGCGGCAGCCTATGAAAATGGGCTGCACATGCGCAGCCCATCTTGACTTGTGGCACACAACGTGTACATGCTGTGTGCACATGGGATGGGAGTAATTAATTACTCCCATCCCACATCGCCTAAGGGGGAGGAATTTTGCTCCCCCCAAGCCTATATAATGGCTATTCCCTTTCCTTTCAAATTGTACCAAGCTCAAAGTATAAATCCTAAGCGAGATAATTAATCTCTCGGGTAATTGAGCAAGTTATTTTTGTGGAGCTTGAATTTATTCGGACACCGCTAGTTTATATTTTTTGGGTGAGGCTTCTGGAGTGGTCTAGCAACTACTCGAGGCTTCTTAGTTCTTCCTCCTGGGGAGGTTTTGGTTGGTGGGTTTCGTGTGGATACTGATAGAGGCTATCCTACGATTGGAGGCTTGTGCAAAAAGGTTCTGCAAAAGCATGCTTCAACTGGTAAGTTCTTTCTCTTTCTCTTTTAATTATTAAGTCTTTTTCTTTAAGTGTTTTTAGACTTAGTAATTATGCTTAGGTTATTTTTGCATGCTTAGTTTATTTTATACTTAGATTATAACTTAGAGTTATAACATGCTTAGTATAAAACAAATATGCCAGGATATAGTTTGGAATTATGGTATGCCTAGTCCTTTAGCATGCTAACCTAGGTAGAGAATTATTTAGTTAAGGCTTTATTTAATTTATATGCAACTAATAGGAGTTCCTAGGGACAGGGACAAAATTTTGAATTTCCGCCATATCTCTTATGCATGTTCAATCTTACTGTCAGTTCCCAACAGGCTACCCAAATTATAAATGAAAAAGACCTTAAAATTAATAGAATCAATAGTGACCATAGAAGAGAATTCAAAAACAGGCAGTTTGAGGAATTCTATTCTAAGTATGGGATTGACCACAATTTTTCTGCCCCTCATACACCTCAGCAGAATGGGGTTATTAAGAGAAAGAATCGCACTATTGCGGAGATGGGTCATTCTATGCTGAGTGATAACAAACTACCAAACTATTTCTGGGGAGAAGCTGTTAACACAGCTTGTTACATTCTAAACAGGGTTTTAATTCGCCCAATTTTGAACAAAACTCCTTATGAACTTTAGAAGGGGCGCAAGCCTAAGGTTGGTCATCTCAAGGCCTTTGGTTGTTGATGCTTCATATTAAACACTAAAGACCAATTGGCTAAATTTGACCCTATGGTTGATGAAGGAATCTTTTTAGGTTACTCAACACACAGTAGGGCATACATAGTGTATGTCAAGAGGAGTGGCATCTTAGAGGAGTCCATGCATGAAGATTTCGATAAAACTAACAATACAGGTAGACAAGCCAGTGATGATGAAATAGAAAAGGAATAAGTCAACGGATTAGTCAGTTAACCCATTATTATTCCTGATCCAGTTCTAAAAAAAGAAAATGAAGAAGTTCACTTGAACCAATCAATCAATTTTGGTGATGATGTAGATGCTCAACCAATGATAGTAGCTCAGTGAGCTGATCCTGATCTACCAAAAGAAGTCAGAGCAAAGAGAGATCACCCGGTTGATAAGATTCTTGATAGTGTGCAAAATCCAATGCTAACTAGAGGTCAGCCGAATAAAATGATTAGCCAGTCAATATTTGTATCATTGATTGAACCAAAGCATTTTAAAGATAATGAGTTTGATGACAAGTGGATGATTGCAATGCAAGAAGAGCTAGACCAATTCAGAAGGAATGAAGTTTGGGATTTGGTGGAGAAAACCAAAGGAAAGTCAATAATAGGCACCAAATGGGTTTTCAAGAACAAGCTAGATGAAGCTAGTAATGTTGTCAGAAATAAAGCCAGATTAATTGCTCAAGGCTACAATCAACAAGAAGGCATTGACTATGGAGAAACATTTGCACCAGTAGCAAGACTTGAAGCCATAAGAATTCTCTGTGCTTTTGCATCCCATATGAATTTCAAGTTATTTTAAATGGATGTAAAGAGTGCATTTCTTAATGGTTACATTCAAGAAGAAGTCTATGTCAGATAGCCCCCAGGCTTTGAAGACCCTAAATATCCAAATCATGTCTTCAAGCTGAAGAAAACTCTATATAGACTGAAACAAGCTCCAAGAGCTTGGTACGAGAGACTGAATAACTTTTTAATCAGCAAAGGTTATATCAAAGGAAAAGCAGATACAACTCTATTTATCAAGAAGAAGCATCAAGATATGTTGCTAGTCCAAATATATGTGGATGACATCATTTTTGGAGCAACTGATGAAAAGCCATGCAAAGAGTTCAGCCAACAGATGAAGAAATAATTTGAAATGTCAATGATGGGAGAGCTTAATTTCTTTCTTGGATTGTAAATCAAGCAAGGTGATGATGGGATCTTCATCAGCCAACCTAAGTATGCCAAGGAAGTACTCAAAAAGTTTGACATGGTTAAAGCCAAGCCAATGTCAACACCCAGTGCCACTAATACAATTCTAAGTAAAGATGAGGAAGGTAAACTTGTAGAGAGTAAGATCTATAGAGGTATTATTGGTTCTCTACTCTACTTAACTGCTAGTAGGCCTGACATTTAATATGTTGTATGTTATTGTGCAAGATATCAAGCTAACCATGTTATTGTGCAAGATATCAAGCTAACCCAAGAGAATCTCACTTAGCTACTGTTAAGAGAATTCTTAGGTATTTACTAGGCTCTATTGATGCAAGTTTGTAGTATCCAAGTAATGCAAACTTTACACTGAGAGGATACTCTAATGCTGATTATGGAAGAGACAAACTTGAAAGGAAAAGCACCAGAGGAGGATGTCATTTCCTTGGTGATTGTCTAGTAACATGGTTCAACAAGAAGCAAAATTTTATGGCTCTGAGTATAGCTGAGGCTGAGTACATGGCTACAAGAAGTTGTGTAGTATAACTGCTATGTATCAAGCAACAACTGGAGGATTATGGTATAAAGTCAAATTATCTTGAAGTCATGTGTGACAACAAGAGTGCAATTGACCTATCCAAGAATCCAGTTCAACATGGCAGGATGAAGTATGTCAATATCAAACATCACTTCATAAGGGCTCATGTACTAAAAGGAGAAGTCAAGTTCACATACATTCCAACTAAAGAACAGCAAGCTGACATATATACAAAGCCTAATGGAAAGGATCAATTTAATACACTCAGACAACTAATCGAAATGTCCAATCTAATTTAAAGAAATACATCTCACTCTGACCTATTCTAGAGCTGACCAAATTAGGGCACACTCTGAGCTTCTGCGAATTAGGTTAAGTATTTCTTTTGCCGCTTGAATTTTGGACATGTCATTAATTGTCACCGGTTATCTTTCAAATTTAAACTTGATAGAAATGGTAGCAAGCTATGAAATGATCCATATTCAGAGCAGTTATCGCGTATATTTCGCTTTCATTAATCCTATAGTATATGTTATATAATCTAACCATTGAATCTTTAGACCATGGATTATGAGTCATACACATAGCTTTGCAGGTTTATGCGAAGAGTTTTTAGCTATTTAAGGAGAAATACAGAAAGAGGAAAGGTTACTTTACCAAAATTCCTTTCTTCGCAATTTTCTTCCTAAAGCCCTAAAAATCTTTACTTTTCTCAAAGCAAAGTCACTATGACGAGCACATCATGAAGGAATTCTGATCTTTTTATGAGGAACAAGAAGGATGCTCATTGGGTCACTACCAGAGATCATATGGCTTAGTTGGCAATTAGCATAGATAAAATTGAAGAACTTAGAATTCCTGCAGGAACCAAGTATACTCCAACACCTTGGTGTTTCATGGAGAAAATAGAGGTGGATAAACCAATTATAGTAGACATACTGAGTTTCTATAGTGATGAGAAGTTTAGGAAGCGGGCGTGTCAGCACCACTTGAGAGGATTCTTTGAACTCCCAAATGGTTGTTATGAGGAGACTATAGATAGATTCTATAATGGAATCCATTTAGTGGAAGGTCAGAAGGACCTGTTTGTAACCACTATGATGGGAAGAAAATTATGCCACTCCCAAGCTTATTGCAGGTCTACTGGGAATGAAGGAAAGAGGACTAAGGCTGCGAGTTGTCAATGATAAAGATCATGTTGATATTCCCATAGACTATGAAGTTCTAGCAGATTATAAGGCAAGAGAGCTTATAGCTGCCATATTCATAAAAGAAGGGAAACAAGCACATGAGTTAGTGACCAAGGTGTTGCTGCCCAAGACAGTCTCTACAGGGAGCTGTTCTAAGTTTGAAAGAGTATTTATTTATACGCTGACCCATGGCATGAGCATCAAATGGCCCATGGCAATTCTTTATAGATTCTTTAAGGTCAGCAAGCATAAGGTGTATGGACAGCTGGTTATGGAGATATGCAGGGTCAATGAGATTGATATGGAAGGATGGGCTATCAAGAGTAATATTTAGATGAAGGTAAATGAGTCTAGAATCTTAAGCAATGCTCACTTTTATGGACTCAAAGCTAATGAGAGGACTGCTAACACAAAGTACATAAAGCTGAAAAGAGGGAAAGTCAGAGTAAAGGACCCTAAGGCCATCATGGAAATGAAGCCTATTCAGCCTCATGAGGAGGACCTGACCTTGGATGCCTTTGTGGCTAAAGATCTTGAGAGGATTACCAAGATCAAAGCTGAGAGAGCAGAAGACATGTCTGACAATCAAGTAGTGAAGAAGGAGATCGGGAAGGGCTCTAAGAAGGAAAAGAAAGTGAACTCAGCGAGCTCAGTACCAGCTGTTATCCCAAAGAAGAAAAGATCTGCTAAGGAAGTTGGAGAAGATAAGAGGAGAGAGCTGACTCCTCAGGAGATTAAGGAAGAGAAGAAAGCTGAAGAAGAATTGAGAGAGGAGATGCCTCTAAAAAGGGAGAGAAAGAGAAAGGTAAAAGCTGCTCAGTTAGATGAGGTGACTACTAAGGGAAAGGAAGCTACATCAGTTCCTGTTCCCCAAGTAGGTCAGCTAAAGAAGAAGTTGATGGTAAAGAAAGGGACATGAGTTATCCAAGATGTAGTAGAAGTTGAGAAAGTTAGAGCTATTGAAGAAGAGAGAATAAAAAAGAAGTAGGAGGAGATAGAAGCCACTATTAGGAGAAAAGCTGAGGAAGCAGCAGCAGCTATGGCTAAGGCTAAGGCTATCACTGAGCAAATCTTGTACAAGGCTCTAGCTAGCATGGATGAGAGAGAATTGCCAGAAGTTGTTGAAGAAATGATAGGAGCTCTGGATAGAATATATAATCAAGAAGAGCAGGAGGAGGAAGATGATGTGATTGAAGTGGATGCTGTTAAATTCAATGTGCTGAACTCTGACCAGCAGGTCACTCTGACTGCTGAGGAAGTCAAGGAGGCTAGGATGGAAAGGAAGAGGGGTTTATTAAAGAGAATAAAGATAGTAATTGACGAGGAAGAGGGAGATCTGAAAGACAAGAAGGAAGAAGTGATAGTTGAGCACGGAGCTCAGCTGACTGAGAATTCTTTAACTCAGGTCAGTGAGTCCGTTGTTGAAGGCGTTGTAAAGGAAAAGGAGAAGGAACTTGAAGAATTCTTTACTTTTCCAATCACAACCACCCAAACACCACTCTCACCTACACCAATCTCTGCCTTACCCTTACCAGAAAGCTAAACATCATCCACATTAAATTCGAACCAAGCCTCTGACCTAAATGACCAAACCTTTGACCAAACAACCATCATTCCATACCTTTCCCCAGCAGGATCTCAAGTGCGAGAAATTTTATATTTAGAAGGACCTCCACTAGTCAGAGGACCTCCAATCATTGAGGACATTCCTAAACACTAACAACAATAACCACCCCAACAACCTCAACCTCAACCCTAATTCAATCCAAATGCTGAATTATTAGGAGACATAAGGAGGATGGGAAGAGAAAGGTCTCCAGGACTGAGGACAGATACTGAGATCGATGCTAAGATAGGAAAATCATTGATGTTTGAGGAAGTTCTGAGGAAGAGTACAAAGGCTGTGGAGCTAGTGCAAGGTTTTATGGAGGTTGTTGAGGAGATAAAGGCCCATTTCAAATCAGTACCTACCCAATTTTCCCTGATGAAGGCCATAGTATCCTATACTTTGCCTTTATCATCTATTTCAGATAGGCAGGCAGTTGGTTTGAAGATGAAAGTTGCAAAACTCAAGAAGCAGATGTCTAAGATCTATGGGAGCAACTCCAAAGTGCTTAGTGAAGAAAGGGATTTTTGCAATTCAATGATAGAAAAATTCAATCCCTTACTTGAGGCTATGTTCAAGGTACTAGATGGTTATAGCATTCTGAGTAAGGAGAATGATGAGAACACAACTCGGTTGAATGCAGTTGTAGAAGGATTGAATGCTCTGATCACAGTGGTAACCAAGCATCATAGGTTACACACTGAGCTAAGGAAAGTGAAGAAGGAGATGCTACAAGGAGTTAAGGACTCAGAGGGAGCTGTGCTATATACCTTGAAGAGGCTTAACATTTTAGATGCTCTGAGCAGTGAGATTGTGATGACAATCTTCATCGAAAACTTGGTCATATCAGAGACCAAATCAAGCAAGTTTAAGCTCATATTATTAATGATAGAGAAGCCCTAGATAAGATTTACAATGAAGTTACTATTAGGAACTAATAGTCAAATTGAACATACATAACAGACATGGTGGAAATTCAACATTTTGTCCCTATCCCTAGGAACTCCTAATAGACGTATATAAATTGAATAAAGCCTTAACTAAATAATTCTCTACCTAGGTTAGCATGCAAAGGCTAGACATACCATAATTCTAAATCATATTCTAGCACATATATTTTATACTAAGCATGTTATAACTCTAAGCTATAACCTAAACATGTTATAACTCTAAGCTATAACCTAAGCATGTTATAACTCTAAGCTATAACCTAAGCGTAAAATAAACTAAGCATGCAAAACAACCTAAGCATAATTATTAAGTCTAAAAACGCTTAAAGAAAAAGACCTAATAATTAAAAGAGAAAGAAAGAAAACTTACCAGTTGAAGCGTGCTTTACCAAAACCTCCTTGCATAAGCCTCCAAGCGTAGGATAGCCTCTATGAGTATCCACACAAATCCCACCAACCAAAATCTCCCCGAGAGGAAGAACTAAGGAGCCTTGAGTAGTTGGTAGACCACTCCAGAAGCCCCACCTAAAAATATAAACTAGAGGTACTCGAATAAAATCAAGCTCCTCAAAAATAACTTGTTCAAGTAACCTTTATCGTAGGAATTATTCTTGAATTTGGTGAACCTTGAAAGGGGTGAGGGGAAGCCTACTTATAGGCTATTTCCCTATCAGCAAATACTTTTTTTCCATAAGGGATCATGATTTCTTTCTATGGGATTGTTGGTCTATTTATTAGTTGTTATTTGTGATGCACAATTTTATGCATACGAATTCGATAGAAATCGAAATAAGAAATCCAGGGCTTGTTATTAAATAGTATAACATGACTTATATACCCGTGTCAACCAATATCAATATTCATGCATATATCCAAAAACCAATGTGGGATAGGGTGAAAAACCCTATCCCACGCGGGTCATACACGGGGATCCAAAGGATCCGCGTACTGACCCACACGCTTATAGCATGCAGCGTACGCTGTGTGCCGTAAGACAAGCCCTTACGGGCTTGCCTTGAGCGCGAGCTGGGCCTCACGACCCATGCCGCGAACCCAGCTCGTGGTGTTCCTCATGGGCTGCCTTTGTGTAGTCCATTTTAATGGGCTGCTGCGAACACTACCCAGCAGTGTTCGCGTACCTTTCGATGTACTCCATGCAACCGAACCTGTACAAAATATATTTCATATTTTTCGGTTTAACTCGCTAAAGCAAAATTTCCTTTTAATCCCTTTCAAATAAATATTTATTTTTCGACCCTAATAAATTAGTTACCGATCAAAAATAAATTCCTTGGTCTATCAAAATGATCTAATCATTTTTAACTAATTAAATAATAATCCAATTATTATTTATATTATATTTTCGTAATAGAATAAATCTATTAGTTCTTTACTTAGTCCGATGAAGGTCTAAAGTGTGTGACCTTATAGGATCCCGAAGTATTGAGCTGTTAAGGCTTAACCAACCCTTTTTCTAATGGAACCATTGACTTGAGGTTCTAGACCGTGAATAGAACTTGATTACCTTAAACGACTGTAGTGCACATCTAGCAAGGGTCAACCATCCCCCATTTCTCGAAACGTCATTTATGCTTATGACTTAATCTCGGTTAATGCAATAGTTGTCCAATGCGATGAACTCCTTCCATTCTTTACTATTAGTACCATCTAGTTTATAGGGTTCGTTTAAAGTGTTAACCCACTAATAGCAAGGTTGCTCCAAGCTATCCCAGTTATTAACTTGTTACCGAAGTATATTGCCTTTTACTATAGTATGTTTGACTAGAAATCAATTCTATCAAACACATACTTTAGTCAGAGGTTTATGGCAATCATCACTTCAACAAGTGGCCAGGTACAACTCCTTAATATATCTAGAGCGATGGATTCTTTATGACTACTCAGCTTACCAACATGCTGTCATCACTATACCCGTAATCACCTATGACACCCTAAATTAATGAGTGTGTAGGAATGACCCAAAGTATAGCAATAGTACCATATAAGGTAACTAGTATCTCAAGTATGAGGATATTCACAAAGCTTATTGCATGAAGATAAACACTAACACATTGATATATACACCAAGTTTTTATCTTGTTGCAGTCTCCAATATATCTCCCAAATATATCCATGTGTCAAACTTAAGGCACCACCTTCAGTCCTTAGGAGATTGACTGCTTGGACATTTTCCAAGAAAGTTGACCATATGCTAGTCTTTCTGCTTCATCAATATCCTTTCTTGATGAAACTATGACTAGGGATAGTTTAGGCATAATCATAATTACACATGAAGCAGGTTCCACCAAATATAGTCCAACTATAATTTCTCTGACTTCATGCTATGATATGTCAAGGACTTTTGTATACATCCATCAATGAATATATTTTAACCAGCTATAATATATATACAAACACATTGATATAAACAAAAATTAAATGCCTTTACTGATTAAACAAAATATTCGTACTATTACATAATTAAGATATATCGCCCTAATTGCCTTAAGGACATACATCATATCTAACAGTTATTACCCATATCAGGAGCACTCAAATGCTAGAGCAAATTCTCAGAGAGAATAATCAAGCTAAAGCAATAGCAAGTCTCACCCAGATATCCAAAGAAGGTTTAAATGCTCAATATCATGTCAATCTGTCTCAATCCCCCACTATAGTAGGATTATTTGCCTTTCTCAGAGAACAAGAAGATATATCACAGGAAATATATGAGCTGCTTGTGCAAAATTTTTCATTAACTGTCTATGATCAGCTAGAAACCTTTGAAGAGTCTCTGAGCTAGTTTGATCATCACACTCAAGCCATTTTGGGTGCAGTGGCAATGGGGGAGAAGGATCCCAAGAAGCGTGAAAAGGAAGAAAATGAATGAGAACAGAGGATTGCTGAATTTTCTTATAACCTGTCTAAGGATCTAGAGCGCATTCAGAGAGAATATACTGAGACAAGAAAGAGGAAAGGCAAGGAGACAGCGCTGCCCAAACAAAATAAATCCAGATGGGATCAGCAGGCTTATGAGGAGAGAAGAGCCAACTTAGGAGCCTTGCCTATGCCAAAGGATTAGAATAAAATTTTTATAATCGCTAGTGCTGAATTGTAAAACTTAGTATAGACTAACTCATTGTTATTTGTACTTAAGTTATTATTTAATGAAAGATTACATTTTCTGTTCTAAGTTAAGATCTTCTTAACTTCATATATCTTCTGCCATATATATATATATATATATATATATATATATATATATATATATGCTCTGATCTTTTGTAGAAATATATGAGAAGTACTGAGGAATGCTGAACTCAGAGGATTCATATATATATATATATATATATATATATATATATATATATATATATATATATATATATATATATATATATATATATATATATATATGCTCTGATCTTTTGTAGAAATATATGAGAAGTACTGAGGAATGCTGAACTCAGAGGATTCAAGAATTATGGGGGAGTTAGCATTCACTCTCAGCAGATTAAAGATGCTGAATAAAAGACATATCAAGCATGAGTATAAAGTAACTCTGATCTAGATATCTTATTGATTTAATTCTCGCTCAAGTTAATTGTCATTGATCAAAATGGGGGAGATTGTTGAACCAAGCACGAGTTTGGACTGACTCAGTGGATGACTCAGTGGATGACTCAGTAGTGCTTATATTTTTATCATAAAAATTAAGTTTAGTTTGAGATAATTAAATCAATAATGATGTTAAAATAAATAGTCTATGGTTTTAAGGGAGTTAGTAAATTCAAGGATAGAATTTTGAGTCTCCACTGACCTAGCAATTTACTTTAACTCTGAGTGGTTTTTGGGCTGAGTACTTACTTAGTCGCTGACTTAGTGTTACTCACTCAGCACTTGATATTTAGATTTTATTTCAGCTATATGCATTTCGTTTTATCATTTCAGCTGAGTTACTTTAAGTCTGTCAACACTGCTGACCTTACCATTTAAGGTAAAAAGGTATCTTTGCGTTAGTGTTGCTTTTTGTAGGAACATCAATGAGACAAAGATAAAAAGAATTAATGCCTTGACAAGACACAGAATTATAAAGAAAATGACAAAGTCTTTCAATGCAAAGCTGTAATAAGTCAATTGCTACTTTGGGTAATTCTACAGATCTACCAATCTTGTATCGCGCACTTTGTAACATGTCAGAAAATAAGAGGGAATAGGATGAAGACACATGGCAAGTCAGTGCTAGCTCTCTCTAACGGAAGACTAGCATCAAACGATAAAGAATTCAAATTGGAGCTCGAATCTCAATCTAACTGATTGAAATGTATTTCATAATGGTGCAATTCTATCTCTTAACGGATCGATTTGAAGAAGCAACGGGTGAATTACTGAGCTGTCAATTTCAGAAGATGCCAAGACAAGTTCAGTGGCTACTTTCTCAATCTAACTATAAAAGGAGCAAGAAGGCAAGGTTTAGAACTTGGTGATTACACCTGAATTTCCTAGAAGCAAAGACTCTGTTAATTTACAAGCTTTAAAAGAATTCTAGCAAGAAAAGCACAACGCAGCGAGAATCTGCTTAGAACAAGAGAGAATATACTAGATCAATCAATTGTAATATTAGATCATTTGTAACTGGATCAACGTTTCTATAAGTTGAATCCAACTCTTGTTTAGACTCATTTTGAGTTGCTGATAGAAGAGGGTATTCTAGTCAGTGGGTGAACGATTGCAGTTTGGAGGGTACTCACTGTAATTGGGGAATTTGTGAAAGGCTTCTCCACCTAGGGTAAAGGAGTTGAGATTAGTGAATTAAAGCCGAGACTCTCTCTCGGGACTAGATGTAAACACAGGTTGCCGAACCAGTATAAAAATCTCTGTGTCCTTTACTTAATTGCATTTTGCAATCCTTTCACTCAGTCAATTGACCTTACTCAACGGAGCCGTTATTATAGCGAAAAAGTTTTATAAGTTTTTTTAGTGAGTCATTCACCCCCCCTCTCTAACTCGGTGAGTGTACGCATAGGGACCAATAAAGGGTTTGAGATATAAATTTAAAAAAAAATTAAAACGTGAACAATAAATTTTGGAGGGAAAGTTTGGAATTATTTTACAAGTACAATAAGCTTGTAATTATTTTTCCTTGTTTATGACATTTGACCAAATTTATTTTATAAAATAAGGCCATGTTCTTTTCAACTTATAATCCATTCAGTTTAGTACTATTCAGTAATTATCAGTATTGCATACATATAAATTTACACTGAAATAAATACTTATCAGTTCAGTACTACTACTTATAAGTTGAAAAGAACATGGCTTAAGTCCCTTTTTATAAAAGGAAATACAGGGAAATACTATGTTTATAAGATTTTAATTATGTTTACCTAACTCACTTTTTCTTTAATTTTTTTTACCATTTTTTAGGTTTTTATTTTTCTCTTTAACATACTTCTCTATTCCACTTGTAACAATCCTATCTCTTATATTTAATTTCATTTTTGAAACTTAAAACGACTATATCTCATAAATTGTTAATTTTTTTAACATGAGCCTTTAGAATATTTTGTTTACCTTACTTTTATGTGTAAAACGATATCCATTGTGAATATTTTTGGAGCACAAAAATTACTGCAGTCTTATACCAGTGTTTTACTACTTTTATACGAAGTATAAGAGCTTTTTTTCTTTAAAAAGAGCAATGTTGCTCATGTTTTATGTTATCTACCTAGAAATAGATGGAAAATTGACGCTATAAAGAAATAATACCACTCTTATACCAGGTATAAAAATTTATGGAAATGTATTAAAACTGGTATAAGACTGCGATAACTTTTTTTTGCTAAAAAAGTATTCAATATGAATTTCGTTTTTAAGATAAAAATAAAACGAACAAAATATTCTAACTGCCCGTGTCAAAAAAATTAACGATTTCTGAGATATAGTCGTTTTAAGTTGCAAAAATTAAATTAATTAGGAGAGAGAGTTGTTACAATGAAAGTTCTTATATTTAGGTAAAAGCAAAATTCAATAGTTAAATGTTGTAATTAAGAAAGAGCACATGTAGCTAATAAGAGCAAGTCCAACCATTCCCCCTTTTGAAGAATTCATTTTGGGGAATGAATATGAGGAATGGGTCAATCCAACCATTCTCCATATAGTGTTTCCAAAAATGGGATTCCCCATATACGAGGAATTGATCCATTCCTCATTTTGGGAATATATTAAAATAATATTACTTTTTGTATTTTTATTGTTTTGAGTTTTGTTTTGTTATTTTTTTGTTAGTTTAATAGTAAAATATTATTATTTTAAAGGGAATTTGAATTGGGGAATGTAAAATGGGAAAGATGGTTGGAGCAAAAACACTGTAGATCCTCCAAAATGGGGGTTTTATATAATGGTTCCGGTCCTTTTGACCCTCCTCTCTGCATGAATGACAAGTGTTACAGAAACTACTTTATGCTATTACTTTTTATTATTTTATTCATTTATGAGATACTTTGCATTCATGCAAGGAGGAGGGACTAAAGGACCCGATCCATTATATAATTTCCCTCTAAAATAGGGTTTCAGGAATAGAAATGGAGAATATGGATGGACTTGGTCTAAGAGAAGTGAAGTTTTTATGATGGTATTTATAAAAGGGTAAAGCATGCAACTGTGCAAGATTTGCAAAGTAATTACCTCCATGCCTAAAAAAACATGTATAACCAACCTAACTTTTCTTAACTTATTGCTAACCTTTATACACCCTATATCAACACACCACAATCACAACGGACCGCGTTTTGCATATCCTCTTCTCAATTCTCTCTTGTAATCGATTCAACGATGTAGTCCAGGTTTTATTTTGCTTTTCGATTCAATCTTTGTTCTTCATTCTCAATTTCAGATTTGATTTTAGATTTAAATCAAATCGATTCATCTGTGTTCTTCATTCTCAATTTCATATTTGATTTCTGATTCAAATCTGTTCTTCATTCGCGATTTCTTTGCTCTACTACGATCCGGATTTGGAATCGAATTTCAGTATTCTAATTTCATCCATGTTCTTCGTTCTCTATTTCATCTGTGTTCTTCGGCCTTAATTTCAAATTTGATTTTTGATTCGAATCTGTTCTTCATTTGCAAGTGTTTGGCAAGCTGATTTGCATGTTTTTTTCTACCTGTTAAGCATATAATACAAACCTACTACATACCTATGACATGTGTTATATATATGCTACAAGTCTAATACAAATGTTTGGTGATGATATAACGGACTTGTAATATTATTGTATCAGAAGGGAAATATGAATGAAGTGTTTCTTTGAATTTGTTACATATCTAATACAAACCTAATACATATATGTTTATATTTGCTACAAGTCTAATACAAGTGTTTGATAAATATATAACAGGAATATAACAATATTGAATTAGATAGAATTATTAATAAAGTGTTTGACATAATCTTTATGACTAATATATGTTACAATTCTACTACAAACCTGTTACAAGGCTGCTATATATGTGTTATAAGTGTTTAATAAATAAAATAGTAAATTTTCATTAGTTTTGATTTACATTGGATTATTATTGAAGGGTTTGTCATTATTTGTAAGGCATTAATCTTTTACAATTCTATTATATATCTGTTACAAACCTAATACAAGTCTAATACATGTCTGTTACAAGTCTGTTACAAAGCTGTTATATATCTGTTACAAATCTGCTACAAACCTAGTATAATCTGGAGTTCTACAAGAGCGTAAGAAAGTTATGAACAGTGTATGAAAGACATGTAGGGCATATGAAGGTTTTTAAAAAAATATGTCAGAGCCTTTAGGTAATTGAGCTAAACTTGAGTTAAAATTATTTTACTCAAATGAGCCGAATTTGATAATTTACCATATAAAATTGAAGGTAAAAAATCTTGTATTTAGCTAAGTTGAAAAGGGCAACTTAGTTAAATATAAGATTTTTTACCTTCAATTTTATAAATACCAACCCCAGCATTTTTTAAATTCCACCATAAAAACTTACTTCTCTTATTTACCTAAATTCTTTCTTAATTACAATATTTTAACTTTTGAATTTTGCTTTTATTTAAATACAAGAACTCTCATTGTAACAACTTCATCTCTCCTAATTAATTTGATTTTTGCAACTTAAAATCAACTATGTCTCACAAACCGTTAATTTTTTCGACACGAGCCTTTAGAATATTTTGTTCGTCTTATTTTTATCTTTAAAATAAAATCCATATTGAATATTTTTTGAGCAAAAAATTTTTTTCGCATCTTATACCAAAATTACCAATGTTTCATAAATTCTTATACCTGGTATAAGAGTGGTATAATGTCTTTATAGAGCCAGTTTTTCATTTTTTTCAGGTAGATAACATAAAATATTAGCAACATTGTTCTATTTAAAGCAAAAAATACTCTTATACCTGGTATAAAGGTAGTAAGAAACTGGTATAAGACTGCAAAATTTTTTTTTGCTCCAAAAATATTTAATATGGATTTCGTTTCAAAGATAAAAGACGAACAAAATATTCTAAAGGCTCATGTCGAAAAAATTAACGGTTTGTGAGATATAGTCATTTTAAGTTATGAAAATCAAATTAAATATGAGAGAAAAGATTGTGATAAAAAAAAATAATAACCTTAAAAATAATAATAAGCTAAAAAAACTAGATACATAAAAAAATATTCTATAAAAATAATATTTACTTGTATTTCTCTCGTAAAAATCCCGTAGTAATAAAATTTCCCAGATATATTTGTAAAAGTACAACCCATGAAAAGCGGGCCTAAATGGGATTGGGCCATTTGGATAGTTAGTCCAAATGGAATGTGGTCAAAGTAGAGAAAGAAAGAAGACTGCCTTGGATGTCAAAGGCGTGAATATACGCACGAAGCCTAGTATGAGCAGGAGTAGGTGGCGAGGTATTTCATAAATACCATCCACATCTACCTCTTTTGTTTGTTCCATTTCATTTTTTTGGGGTCGCCGGCGGCTGCGTAAAGCATTACAATGGCTCTTTCAACCACCGCCGCCTCTCTCTCAAAGCCAGTGATCTTCCCATTCTCATCGTCATCATCATCTGAGTTGAGCGGCTCCAGTACTATTAGTTTTGACTTCGGACGGAATTCTGGCCGGCCAAATTTGCGGCTTCTGTGCGCCGTTAATGGAAGCAATAACAATCACGCTAACAGCAGTAGCAAGGGAAGCGATGGCGACAAGAAGAAAGGCGTTCCGAATTCCAATTATGTGGTTCCCTTGGACAAATCGTTCTCTTCCTCTTATATCACTCGTCCGCTTGTCGAGATCTTGCGCGATCTCAACAAGAGGATTCCTGATAACATCATCAATTCATCGTCCCCTGCCACCACCTCGATCCCTTGGTACTGTCTTCCTATTATTGATCATTGCCTTTTGTTTTGTCAAATTCGATTATCTGTTTTCAAATTTTAAGCCTCTGTTGATCTGTTTCTGAGATTGACAATTGATGTTTTTGTTCTTCTAGGTATCATGCCAACCGTATGCTGAGCTTCTACGCTCCTGGTTTGTTTGTTAATTCTTTTTCTTGATTTTTTTTGTTATTTTCATCTCCATCTCATCCTCATTACTGTAGTCTAGAGTGAAGACATGGTGATTTGATTTGATTCAAGAATTTTGATATTTTTTAGAACACTGAAATGATTTATTTGGTGGATTCATCAATAGTGAAAATTAAATAGAAAGGAAGTGTAAGATTTGTCAATATTGTAGATCTTAACTTGTGCAATTTGAAGACTAAGTCTCAATTCTTTAGGGGTATTAGGTCCTATTTTCGTAATATGCCTATATATTTTTGTGAGAATTTTGCAAATCAAATCGAAGTTCGACTATCTGTTCCACTGCGCTGGATCTTTTGTTATTGTCACCCAATTTCGGCCATCACTTTGTCCCCTCTTCTCTATCTGTGATCTTCCAAAATACCGTAAGTGTCATCTATGATGCTTGCTTGGCTTTCTATTGGACATAAATGTTCCTGTGTATTGGATGAGTTACAAATCCAACTTGAATCTCGTGAAGATAAATAGGATTCATCAAATGCCACGACTGCCAGCTAATTTATAATGCGACTGCTACGTTATTAGACTGTGCAGAAATCACCTTGAACTTGTGCATAATTTTCTATCTTTACATGATCATCTTTTTCCTTTAATAATTGTTATGCGTGTTTCATTTCTATATGGCAGGATGGTGTGGTGAAATACGCGATGTGATATTCTCAGACAATGGAAGTGTGTCTGTGGTGTATCGTGTTACCATACGAGCATCAGATGGAGAGGTGTGTCTCATGATCTATCTACTTAAGTTTTTAATAGTTGTTTTTAGGCACGCCTTCTACCTGCTGTTGTTGAATTATGAATTCAATAATTCATTGTACTCAATTATTAGTTTGTGCCAAGATTTAGTAAAGATCCAGCTCTGCTTCCTTTTAGTGTGCTCATACTTTTTGAATTAACATAATGCTTAGACATTTCATCTAAGGGGAAAAAACCCAGCTAATTAATTATAGTTTTCTTGGTTCTTTGAAAAAATTTTAACTGAATAAAATTCATTAGTTACCAATATTTTGACCATAGTTGTCAAATCGGGATTCGAATCGAGAATCGAAATCTAAATTTTGTGAATCGACAATCGTGAATCGAATCGAATCGTAAGATTCGGGTTCGTGTTCATAAAATAATAAAATAACATTTAAAATGTTTAACTTAAAGATACTATTAAATTTTAGTCTAAATATGCTAGTTTAGAATTCAAAGAGACTTATTTTCTACTTTTCCTAAATTAAAGACTAAATATAGACACGATCTGTTTCATTGCACAACTACTCCAACGCTTAGTCGTGGCTAGAAGTCATTTGTTGGCAGCCTGGCGTTGGGTTCCTCCATTCGAGGACTAATTGGTGGAGCAATCGACTTTGGCTACGTTGAGTCAAATCTTTAATTTTATCATCTTCAAAATAATATGCTTTTATGCTTTAATTTATTATAGTTCATGAATCAACCGAATTGGTAGAATCGTAAGATTCGGCTGATTCGCCCATGAATCGGTATTGAATCGTAAGATTCAGGGTGAATTTAGATTCACCCCATAGATTCGAATCGATTTGGGGTTGAATCGAATCAAATCGTAAGATTCGTATCGAGAATCGTAAGATTCTAATAACTATGATTTTGACTAATTATTAATACAGAAAAAATGAATACTTGCAGTGCAAATACATTGATATGTCTATCGAATATATAGTTGAATTTGATTTTGCTTATGTTTTTTTGTATGGATGCTTAAGTTTCTTATTAGTTTGTATGATTCAATCATATAGACTTGCTTACTTGAGTTGGGGCCTTTAATGCTCCATATTTTTATGTTTAATCTGAATTGTTTTCAAAAGTTTCACCTGTTGATCTGGTTGTAAGTGTGACAGTTTGTCCTTTCTTATTTTTTTCTAATTTTCTGGATCAAAATTCACTTTGATAGGGTCTAGGATGAAGATTGAGAAAATATTATGAATAGTTCTTATGTGTTTTTCATAAGTTCTATGCAAATTTGCATATGTTACTTTGACTTACCTTTGAAGAAAACTAACATGCCTCTGTTGCATGGGGTATAAATAACTGATCTAGAAGACTAGAATCCCCGTTTTCAAGCCTCTCATCCTGAACCAAGAACATGGTAAACTAATGATATAAAAGTATATGCATGCCAGTGAATTGAGGAAGTTTCTCTAGAAGTATTTAAAGCATTTTCCAGCCAAATTCCCATCATCTTTCTCTAATTCCTTGATTGTCAAGTATCCTCTTGTATTGAAGTTCCATAATATGAATATCAAATTCATAGAGAAGGTTCATACAAGTAGCAAGTCTGTTTCAAGCTAATCATTTGATGGACAAAAAGCTTGGCATGTTTACTCTAGAATCTAGACAATATAAGTGGACATGTGAAATGCAGGGTAAGCTGGAAATGGTTATTCTTCATAGGGAGTGTAAGGCTGCTAGTTATAAATACACGTGTTATTGATGGGAGAGGCAACTGAACCTTAAATAAGTGTTCTTTACATGTATGTTTTATGTGAGATTAAGATGTTGGACTGCATTTCTAGGATATGTTATAGACATAAATTCGGAGCAATTAGTTTTATAGCTTCTAGTGACAGAGCTGAGCTGAACTTGACTGAATAGAACTGAATTAATTTTAAGTTCAAGAGAACAGGATGTCAGCTGCATTCTAACTTCTAGTTATGTCTGTTTTTGTGTCTATGTAGACTCTTTGTAGATAAAATCAAATATCCCAATGCTGGCTGCCTACAATATTCTTGGCTCGTAACCTATTTTGCAAATCTCTTGGCCTTTTCCGGTGGAAACCTTATTTGCAATTTCTGTTTTAATTTTAACCCTTGAGAGAAATCATTGCTCCTATAACTGCTTTCTGTGTGCATATGTGTCTTAAAATTTTGAGTATTGCACTCAGAGCTCACTGATATGAGATACCAATGGCAGGCACATCGTGAGTCAATTGGGACGGTATCATCCAGTGATGGTAATATTGAGGACCCTGTTGCTGCTGCAGAGGAAATAGCTTTTTGCAGGGCTTGTGCCCGGTTCGGCCTTGGCCTGTATCTATATCATGAAGATTAGACCCTACGGATGAAATAACCGTTACAAATATGTGATAGTTGCCTGTCTTATGAGAAAATAGAAGTTTGCTGTGCTTATTGTATCTGCCTTTCAACTGATGTAAATATGCAGTATTCTCAAGTAATTTAATTTGGTCTGGCGAAATTGCGAGGGAGATGTCTTAGTAGTTGCTGTCAGCATAGGACTCATTAAATTCAAATAAAAATAAAACAAATTGAAATAAATTACTTGTTTATTCGATTATACTTCCCATAAATGCGAATAGCTCTATATTCTATAAGTTGTAATGTTATAATTTTGAAGTTTAGAATGAGGCAGGTTAATGGCATTGTGAGATGCTAGATTCTAAGAGCATTTTAGTAGATTGTGGATTTTAGGATTATGTGTCATGTAGAATAGAAGATAATATTGATGATGTGGTAAAATAAAGACATTTTAAAAAGTAGCAATAGTAGATTATCTATTTGATCTTCTATTATAATTTTTTTAAATAAAATAATAACAAAAAATTAAATAATTTGTTAAATAGTCTCTTTTATCAATAAAATAATATATAATTAATTATGCAAGCTTTTATTTAATTGTCTACGTGTAGAAGATTAAATAGACACTGTACAATATTTATTGTGTCATGTCATATTGGAAAGAGTAAATAAAAGATTTAAGTCATTTTTTAGTTGATTATCTATTTTCGCTTATGTGTCAAGACAATTGATAGAATAAACTATCTACATATGTACTAGTTAAAAAAACAACTGGTGTGGAGCATGCGAGGAAGAATTTTCATTGCAGGGTACATATCAGAAGAAGAATCAATTCAAAATATACCCAAAGGGCTAATTTGTGATTGCATTTTCAGACTGCTTTTTCGAAAAGCTTTGTTTTTCAAGCTTTTTTTAGAAGCACCAGATTTTAGTTTTGAAAAGGCAAATTAGACAGTTTCTTAATTAATTGGTATGAAGGACCAAAACGTGTTATTCATAGCGTTGTTTTATGAAAAGTTTTTGAGATGAACTTACTGGGACAACTCCAGGGAAAGCAAATACCAAATAGACCATTCAACATTTCCTTTTGATGGATGGCTAAACTTAACGGAGAGACTGTAATTGATAGATGAGTGTTTTTTTTTGTTGATTTTGTTCATATCAGGGCAGTGGTCGAATATTTATCCTATGGTAAAAGCTTCGCAAAAAAATTTTATCACCGTATTCAGCGATTTTTGAAGCCGATGGTCCAGTGCTAGCCCAAGCACTGGTTCATATAAATCCATTATGTATATGAAGTTGAAATCAGAATTATAGTTCTTAGGGCTGTTGTTTTCAACTTATATGGGAGAGTAGTAAGTACTGCTACTTATAGGTTGAAAAAAACATGGCGTTAGGAGAGCAGTAAATGTAAGAAATAAATGAAATGCCAATCTTTTCTGAGCTACTACCTACCAGTATCATAAGATTCATAACTAATTTGCAGGCAGCAAATTCAATGTCTCATCGAAATATTTATATGGCATTCATTGTCCGAGCCTAATCATGTTTATTATTTGCTGCCATTATCCACTTGCTTCGAACAAGAGAATGAGAGTAAAAAAGCCACTGAAATTAGGACTAGTTCTGGTGTTATGTACTGCAGTTTATGCAATCTTTGGATCAATTGTGAACAAAAAACCTGTAAAATTAGAAACCAGGCACAGTTTTGTTCCTGCTCCTGTTCTTGTTCCGCCAACAACCAGCAAATGGAAAAAGGAAAACGAGCCCTATCACAATTGGGAGCTCTTCAATGCCGATTACAGAGAAATGATTCAAAATCTGAAGATCTTTGTATACCCAGACGTGTTCAACAAAACCAGCTCCTTGGCGAACATTTTCCTTCCCCTTGAATACCCTTTCCATCATCCAAAACTGGGGAATTACTGGAGCGAGTACATGTTCAAAATCGCTCTTCTCAACAGTCCTCTTCATACAACTGCTCCACAACATGCTCAATTCTTCTTCCTTCCTTTCTCGATCAATAGACTCAGAAATGATCCTCGATTCCATTCGGAAGCTTCGATTTCGAGATTTGTCGCTGAATATACCGCCGCCATTGCGCGGCGATTTCGTTTTTGGAATGCGTCTCAAGGTGCTGATCATTTCTATGTTTGCTGTCATTCGATTGGGCGCGACGCTGCCTCCGGCCACCGTGGATTGCTGAATTCTGCGATTCAGATTTGTTGTTCTTCGTCTTATTTCCACCGGTTTTTTGTTTCACATAAGGATTTGGGGCTTCCTCAAGTTTGGCCTCGCCCTCCTCTACTAGTCTCGGACTTGACTCCCCCGTTGGCCAGGTATAACTATAAACTAACAACAATGTTATCCAAACCGGACCGGCATCCAACCAATGAGGGCAATGGTTCACAATTTTTATGATTCAACCGTGATTAAATCAATTTTAATCATGATTCAACCCCGGTTTAATTATAGTTCAACCACAATTTTTTTTGTTGAACCGGTCGATTCGGTCACCCCTTTGTCTATCACAATCGTGAAAACTTCGCCTTATTTTTCATTATGATCCCCAATTCCATTCAATGTCAAATTTCAAATATTGTGCAGGCATAGACTAGTGTACTTTGCAGGGCGTGTTCGAAATTCCAAAGTTCGTCAAGAGCTGGTAAATCTATGGCAAAACGACACTGAGATGGATATATTCAATGGAAGTCAATCAAATTCGAGTTACGAAGACGGGTTTAAGAGGAGTAAATATTGTCTCCATGTCAAAGGCTATGAGGTGAACACTGCTAGGATCAGTGATGCCATTCACTACGGATGTATTCCTGTTATAGTTTCCAATTACTATGACCTTCCTTTTGCCAATGTCTTGGACTGGACCAAGTTTTCTGTGATCATTAATCACCGCGATATTGCCTATTTGAAACTGATTTTGCTGGCAATAACGAGGAAAACGTACTTGAGCATGTTCCGTAATCTCGTGAAAGTTAGGAAGCATTTCCAATGGCATTCAACGCCGCGAGGATATGATTCCTTCTACATGACTGCTTACCAGTTATGGTTGAGAAGGGGCATCCAAAGGTTACAGTACTGAAATTTGGTATATATCTAATCTAATTTTATGCTCATATTTACTTGTGTTTTTCATTAGTCACAGAATGTTGTGTTGTATCTAAGCTCTTACATGACATTGTATTTAATGTTTGCACAATTGTGCATAATTAAAAAAATTATGACTTTGCTTTTAAATATTAGTAGAAGGGAAGAGCTTCATTTTTCTGATTATAACACCTCCAAATTAACTATACATTATTGTATTCATTTTTTAAAGATTATTTATTGGCGCACTGCAAAAATTTATATATAAAATGAATCCAAAACTCCGTAAGCATGTAAATTAATATCAAACCCAATTTTTTCAATATAAGTTCTATTATATGTATTAGTAAAATGGAAATACATGTAACACAATTTATACAGTAACTCGTTTTTCAAACAATTCATAAAGTGTGGGCTAGATATGTAATTGTCAGATGTGTATGGTAGTCATAATAAGTAGTCAAAATAAGTTTATGGTCAAATACATAAATATTGACTATTCAGGTGTTAAACTGATCGTAAGAACAAAGTGTAGGGCCATTGTGCAAATACCGTTTTGTTGAGGGGCCGAAACGATAATTTGCCAATTCTGTTTTCTATATATAGATGGTTGGTCCCCCAGAAGAATGTACGTTATTCTCCTACCGTTTCCCCTTCAAGTTTCCGTACGAATCTTCTGGAAGATCCAAACATCCATAACCATTCGAGATATCGTGCGTTCGTGAATCAAAGAACGAGATTGACTACATCAGGTGCGCTTCCGTTTATGATTCTTTCTTGATAAATTAACATTATTCGATCCTGGATTCTTTCAGCTTAAGAATTCTTTCAATTGATATCCGAGCGGTTCATGTTTGATTCATTATTTTTTTTTTTTTTTGATTACGTTCTACATAAGTCAATTTGCCATAATCTGTAATTTGACTTCTTTGTGGAATTGCAATGTATTGATCAATGGTTCAAGTTTTTCTTTTGGATTGATTGCTAATCAATTGGTTTTGTCCCGCATGTAAATTCATATGAAACAAAACACAAATTATATGGTTCTGTGCTTCAATTTGTTTAACGATTAAATGGGGAAATTATTATTAATCTTACTTCTACTTTGTATAGAATTGGATTTATCAAAGTTTTCATAATTGTAAATACAAGTTTTATGTTAATTATTATTTATTGGTTGTCGTATGGTTATAGAACTGTATTATTAATGAAATTCAAATTGGCTTTTGCAATTCAATCTCTTTGAGAAGTATCCACTGTCATCAATTAATAGTTTTACTATTTGATGGAATTGGGTTTCTTTATATTTTATCACTGGTTTCACGTAATTAACATCTATATATTCATATAATTTCATGTTTTGATTAATTTACAAAACAAATTAAGTTTCATGTTATATAATGCGTTCCGGGTTTGAAAATCAAAGCAAGTTATATGAAAATTCACTGAATTTGCGGTTCTCTGTTTTCTGCCGGAATTACCGTCAGAAAATTATTCCGTCGGTAAATCCGACGGAAATTTATGTGCTTGATCGTTGGGTCGATCACAACCGTCGCCAATGGTCACGATCTTTGGCGACTTTTCTGACCGTTACCATAGGGTCAGGAGACGTATTCCTTGGGAACCTATGGCAACGCTTTCTAGAGTTGCCAGAAACAGACAACGTGAATTCTTGCAACACTTTTATAAATGGTCGCTTTTTATCTGAATTATTTTTAGTTTTAATTTATTTACTTATTTATTTTTTTTAATTCCTTGGACCAAAATAAATTTTTAAGGTTCCTAAATTAATTCTTGGTCCAAAATAAATGTATAATAAAATTTTATGGCCAATTTTAAGTTATCTCTCATATATATTAAAATAATTATTTTATCAAGTGAAATTAGTTTAAACAACATCCCGTTAAACTGGGCTATTTTGTTGAAATTAATTTTAACTTATCAAATTATTTGTTTAGTATATTTATTATTTATGCGTTTGGTAATCGGTCCAAAGGAAGGTTTTCACTTGGCCAAATAATAAATATACCTTTGGTAATAAATATGACAATTATTTAGTTTAACCATGTAAATAATAAATCGGTCCAAAGGAAGTATTATTATTTGACAGGATTTATCGTTAATATTTGATAACTACATTGAGATGCCGTTAACAAGTTAATTTATTTCTGTCCAAAGGTGGAAAATATTAATGTTGTGTTAGGTATTTTTATTTATGTAAGAGATGTGCATTATTATTGTGATGTGGATTGTGAGCTTATTATTTTATATTTTTGGTTCAGTTAACATGCCGTACAACACAAATGTTGTCCTTATGCTTGAAGGGTCAAACTTTAGTTCATGGAAATCAAGCATGATGATTTATCTGGGATGCATGGATCTAGACCTTGCACTAAGGTTAGATGAACCTGTTCCTCTTACTGAAGAGAGCACTGAAGCTCAGAGGGTTGAGTATGAGAAATGGGAACGATCTAATCGCTTAGGTCTAATGATTTTGCAGCAGGGAATTCCAGAGAACGTTCGAGGTGCCATTTCTGTTGATGAAAGAAATGCTAAAAATTACCTTGCTAAACTTGAAAAAGTTTATGTTAAGAATGATAAGGCTGAGGTAGGGACGCTTTAAGCAAAACTGACCTCTATAAGGTATTCTGGCAAAGGTAGTGTTAGGGAGCATATACTGAGCATATCACAAATTACTGAGAAACTAAAGGTCCTAGTTTGGCTTTATCAGTTGACCTTGTGGTTCATTTGGCATTGAATTCTCTTCCACCTCAATATGGGCAGATTAGGACTTCATATAACTGCCAACCACACCAATGGACTCTTAATAAGCTCATTGCACATTGTGTGGATGAGGAGGAAAAATGCTGACTAATGTGAAGGAAAGTGCTCATTTGGCAACATCAACAAGTAAGGGCAAGAAAAGAAAAAGGACTACTGGTAAGGGTCCAGAACACAAGAAGCCTAAGGTGAATAAATGCTTCTTCTGTAACAAGCCCGGACATCAGAAAAAGGAATGTACTAAATATGTTGTATGGCGTGTTAAGAAAGGTATGTTCTTTACTTTGGTCTGTTATGAAGTTAATTTATTTTCAGTGTCTAGAAACACTTGGTGGATAGATTCTGGTGCTACTACTCTAGTAAGTGTTTCGATACAGGGCTGCCTGATATACCGAAAGCCAAGTGATGGTGAAAGATACATCTATGTGGGAGATGGCAAATCGGTGAAGGTGGAAGCAATAGGACATTTTAGATTATTATTAGGAACTGGTTATTATTCGGATCTTATAGACACATTTGTTGTACCGTCTTTTAGGCGGAATTTAGTTTCGGTTTCTATTTTGGACAAATCTGGATATTGTTGTTCATTTAGAAATATCACATTTACTATATCTATTAATTCAAATATTATTGGTACTGGTTTCTTGAATGCTAGTGATAATCTATATATGTTAAATACTAATGCTTCATATCATGAAAACCTGCATACTACATCTCGAGGTACCAAAAGGAAGTTGAATAAAGATAACTAAGTTGCCCTTTGGCATAGACGTTTGGGTGATATATCCAAATCTAGAATAGAGCGTCTAGTGTCAGATGGTATCTTGGATACACTTGACTACACAGATTTAGATACTTGTGTTGAGTGTATAAAAGGCAAACGGACCAAACAAAGGAGATTGGGTGCCAATAGGTCTAAAGACATCTTAGAGTTGATACATACAGATATCTGCGGACCATTCCCTACAACTTCTAGGAACGGTCAAAGATACTTTATATCATTCATAGATGATTACTCGCGTTTTGAGTACCTCAATCTCATTCATGATAAATCTGAGTCCTTGGATACATTTAAATCTTATAAAGCTGAAGTTGAAAATTAACTCAGAAAGAAGATAAAATGTGTCAGATCTGACCGTGGTGGTGAGTACTATGGTAGACATGATGGCTCAGGTGCACAACGTCCAGGACCTTTCGCTAAATTCCTAGAGGAATGTGGTATAGTCCCTCAGTATACAATGCCTGGTACACCCATCATGAATGGTGTTGCTGAGAGACGTAATAGAACTCTTTTGGATATGGTAAGGAGTATGATTAGTCATTACCCGAGTCACTCTAGGGAGAAGCACTGAAAACAGCAGTTTATCTTCTCAAAAGAGTACCAACGAAAGCAGTTGAAAAGACACCTTATGAACTTTGGTTAGGGCATAAACCCAGTCTAAATCACCTTCATGTGTGGGGTTGTCCAGCTGAGGCTAGGCCATATAGGCCTAATGAATCAAAATTGGACAACAAGACTGTCAGCAGCTACTTTATTGGATACTCTGAAAGATCTAGGAGTTTTAAGTTTTATAATCCCACCACAAAATCAATTTTTGAGACTGGAATTGCAACTTTCTTTGAGGATATAGAGTACGAGGGGAGAGATAAGGCTAAAAATATTTTGAGGAAGAATCGAGTCAGGAGCAATCCTTATCAATTCATCCAGATCCAACACAAGACAATGTTGAACAACTTCCCCATCAAGATGATGAAGTCATTCGTCATGAAGAACAAACTCAACAACCTCAAGAGAATGTGCCTTTAAGGAAATCTACTAGAAATGCTATTCCAGACGATTATGTAGTATATCTCCAAGAACATGAGAATACTGAAGGTGTGATGAATGATGACCTTATCAGCGTTCGTCATGCCATGCAGGATTCTAACTCTCATAAATTGATTGAGGCAATGAATGATGAGTACAAGTCTACGCAAGATAATCAAGTTTGGGATCTTGTCCTATTACCTGAAGGAAAGAAACCTATTGGTTGCAAATGGATATTTAAAAGCAAGAGGGATTCTAAAGGTAATGTGGAGATATAGGGCTCGACTTGTAGCTAAAGGCTTTAATCAAAAAGAAGGGATTGACTATAAAGAGACCTTTTCTCCAGTTTCATTAAAGGACTCTTTTAGAACAATCAAGCCGTTAGTTGCACATTTTGATCTTGAGTTACATCAAATGGATGTTAAGACTGCATTTCTCAATGGCAATATTAACGAAACCATCTATATGGTGCAACCACAAAACTTTGTATCAGGTGACCCACAACAATTGGTTTGCAAATTAAAGAATTCCATTTATGGACTCAAACAAGCTTCTCGTCAGTGGTACTTCAAGTTCCAGGAAGTAGTTGTTTCTTTCGGTTTTGAAACAAATACTGTTGAGGACTGCGTGTATCATAAGTTCAATGGGAGTAAATTTATCTTTCTGGTTTTATATGTGGATGACATTCTTCTTGCTGCCAATTGTAAGGACTTATTGCACGAGACTAAAGCTTTCCTTTCAAAGAATTTTGAAATGAAAGATTTAGGTGAAGCATCTTTTGTATTAGGAATCCATATTCATCATCGTTCTCAAGGTATTCTAGGATTGTTACAAAAGGGCTACATTGAGAAAGTGCTTAAGAGGTTTGGTATGGAAGATTGTAAACCAAGAACTACCCCGATCTCTAAAGGAGATAAGTTTAGCCTCGAACAATGTCCTAAAAATAAGCTTGAAATTGAGGAGATGCAAAAGATTCCTTATGCATCAGCTACTGGGAGTCTAATGTATGCTCAAGTCTGTACCCGTCCAGATATTGCATTTGTTTTTAGCATGCTCGAGCGATATCTCAGTAATCCTGGAATGGATCATTGGAAAGCAGCCAAGAGAGTAATGAGATATCTACAGAAAATAAAAGACCACATGCTCACATATAGGAGGTCAGATCATTTAGAGATCGTTGGGTATTCAGATTCTAACTTTGCTGTATGCCAAGACAGTAGAAAATCCACATCGGGCTACATTTTTCTTTTGGTTGGAGGCGCTATTTCCTGGAAGAGTACAAAACAAACTCTTACGGCAACCTCTACTATAGAAGCGGAATCTGTAGCATGTTATGGGGCATCAAACAATGGACTGTGGTTGAACAATTTTGTCAATGGGTTAAAAATTGCTAATGGCATTGAAAGACCATTGAAGATATATTGTGACAATAACTCAGCAGTCCTATTCTCCAATAACAACAGGAGCTCTTCTCGATCAAAACAAATTGAGATAAAGTTTCTGGCTGTGAGGGAGAGAGTTTAGAGTGGACAAATATCGATAGAGCATATTGGGACAAACTCCATGATTGTGGATCCACTTACTAAAGGAGTGATACCTAAAGTGTTTCTCGAGCACACTGCTCATATGGGTGTCATTTTATTTTAGTATATTCAGTTTTAGTGGGAGTTTCTTTATGTAATTTCTTTTGTATTGGTTGCTCTATTGTACACATATATGTTTATGTTAAATAAAGCTTCTGCAGAAAATAAAGTTTTCGGTTTTCAGTATATTTGTTCACAATTATATACATTATGTTTGATCTCAATAAAGTAGGACCTAGTTGAATACAGACATGACAGATCACATTGCATGTAGTTTCAACACTACACTCCTATGATTGATCTATGTCATTTAGGGATATAGCTGAATGTGATTAATGGTGGATTGACTTACAATGACTGTGATGACTATCCCTTCAGTTCTTCATCTATATGACTAATGGACGAAATTGTTTGGGATACCTTATCTATGACTACAATTTTGAGCTCATAAAGATATACACATTTCCTTATATAACATATGTTAGCCCAAGTGGGAGATTGTTGGATTTAATTTTAAACAATTCATAAAGTGTGGGCAAAATATGTAATTGTCAAATATGTATGGTAGTCATAATAAATAGTCAAAATAAGTTTGTGGTCAAATACATAAATATTGACTATTAAGGTGTTAAACTGATAGTAGGAACAAAGTGTAGGGCCATTGTGCAAATATTATTTTATTGAGGGGCCAAAACGATAATTTGTCGATTCTGTTTTCTATATATAGATGGTTCGTCCCCAGAGGAACGCACGTTATTCTCCTACCGTTTCCCTTTCAAGTTTCCATACGAATCTTCTGGAAGATCCATACATCCTTAACCATTCGAGATATCGTGCGTTCGTGAATCAAAGAACGAGAATGACGACATCAGGCACGCTTCCGTTTATGATTCTTTCTTGATGAATTAACATGATTCGATCCTAGATTCTTTCGGTTTAAGAATTCTTTCATGGGCTTGTGTAGTTTTTGTTTGTTGAAGTATTAGTGACTTTGTATGATGAATGTTTTATCCTGATAGTTGAGATTGAATATGTGATCCTATAGATTACAAGTTCGAGTCACACTAGAGTGAGATAGAGTTTTTACTTTATTTTATATTTACTATAAGTATAATTGTACAATTTTTCTAAAAAATATCCAGATTATTCTACTATAACTTTATTTTTTTTCTTCTATTTTACAACTATCATCACTGAATTAAATTTTACACTATTAATTCAATAATAATTAATAATAAAGGATAAAATAACTTTTACTTGAAAGTCATCTTAACCTTCGTTAGATTATCACTGGCCTGATCACTTATTAACAATTATCAAACGGTTAGTTTGAAATTATTTTTCCAAGCTGCTTATTTTAAAAATTCCATTTTTAAGATTTTTCTATAAACAACAGATTTGATTTTAGAAAAAATAAGTGAGATAATTTTTAATTAATTAACATAAATAATTAAAATATTTTATTTAAAGTTATAATATATAATTTTATTCAGAATTTGTATTATCAGCTTCTTTTAACACCGACTTTAACAAATGGCGCCCATAATCATAAGAAACAATTCAACAAACCGCGCAGAGGAGACGCCTATCTATAACCAACTAGCGTTGTTTTAAAAGTGAAATTGAGAAATACAAATTCTGATAAGAAACCACTATACGAATCGATAAGAGATGGCTTTGAATCCTCAACTCTTCGATAATGGAATGCCTATTCCATTTGTCAATGAAATCTTTGTTTTGACCAGAGATGGAGTCGGCTTCGAGGTTGATAAAATCCCTGGGTTAGTTTTTCCTCTTCCTTCCTCATCTACCTTTCTGTTCAACCGATGCCCTAGAATTTTTCATATTATTATTCTAGTGTAGTTATCCAATTTGAATTCGAATTCGAATTCGCGAACTTCTTTTGAATTGAAGATGATTTAAGCTTCACAAAATTATGATTCCTGGTAGTTTGGCCAATTCAATTTCAACCGAATAAAGTCTAATTTCCAATTTTCTGATCGTTGTCTGTTCAAGGCTATATTCTTGTTAATTTGTTGTTTCTGAAGTTCTAGATCTTTTTGAAATATTACAGAAATATAAGAATGCATGACGCAACTGAAGGCTGTAGTTTAGTGACAATACGCGGTAAAATGCTTAGTTGTTTGGTCTAGAGTACTTTGTGAAATGATCTTAGTAATAGATAGTGAGATGTGAATCTAATTTTTAAGCATGCACTTGTGTGTGTGTGTGTTCATTCATTTCTTAGTTTCTTTAGTCTCTCCTTTTCATTTCTACTCTATGTAACAGGTTTACTTCATCAATTGACCCGTCCACTATTTCGATATTTCTAGATGGGGCCAAAGATTCACCATTCTTTGGCTTTAGATTATAATAAAATGATTCATCAAACCGTTTGAGCTTCTTTTATTGTGAAGTCACGGATAGCTGTTGCAACTCCACTTCAGTTTCAATTGGAAACAACCTCTCTGTAATTACAGGGACAAGGATGTGTACGCCCGGCCCCCTTACCCCGCTTGTGCGGGAGCCTTGTTAGGCACCGGGTAATGTTGTTGTTGTTATTGTTGTTGTATAAATGCTAAATGTTTTACTTGACCCGCCTTTTATTCTACAATTAACACTTGAGTATTAGTTGCCAGTATATTGAACTTGTTGGCGAAAAATATTTGGATCGTATTTACTTTTTGATTCAATGATCCAAATGATTTTATGTTAATGACTACTACAATATACCAAGGACTAGTTACAAGGAGAATTTAGATTTTTTTTACTTAAAAAAGGCTTCTAGATGTGATTATTGGTGATGAGCAGATGTAAAAGATTCAGGGCTTTGAACCACTAGTAGTTTTAACAGGAATGTTTGGATTTAAAATCTTAAGTTAGAGAATTGTGTTTGAATTGAAAACTTCACAAATTTTCTCATGTTCTAATTGCAGAAGTCAGGGAGGCCACGTAAAAGCTAAGGGAATAATCTACTTGTCAAATATAAGGATGGTCTTTGTGGCAAACAAGCCTGTTGGTAACTTCTATGCCTTTGATATGCCCCTGGTAAGTTTTCTGTTTTTTGCTCTATTATACTGTTTAGCTCAGTGCTCTCCCTATGTTTGTGGTTGCTACAAAAAGACCTCTTTCTTTCCTTCCATCCTTTTTGCCTTTCCATTTCTTATATATACATCAATAGTTGTATGGCGTGAAGTCCTCATAACCGCCAGCAATCATATTCTCGATGTGTGGCCTATGCTGTTATCTGTGAATAGCATATTATATTACTTTTTTTGTTTTCCTTTTTCAGTAATAAGTTGGATATTTCTACTTGAACTCGTTTTCTAGGAAAAAATTAATGATGAACGAAAGATGAAAGTTGAAACTAAAAGAAATGGAATACTTGGTCAAATGAAAGTAGACCTTAAGTTTTTTTTTTGAATTGGGATGGCCTGATGGTCGTTATGCCGATCATTTCAAGAACATAGCACATAGTGATAAGAAAACGTGAATTTTTTAAAAGGATCTCAATCAGATTTGTTTTTATTGATAATAAATGGAAGCTCATGTAATCCCCGAAATTTGCAAGAATATAAGATTAAAGGCGAAAGATCATTATAACATAGCAGGATAATTTTCTGAGGCCTAATGCATATCTAGCTACCGGAACTTATGCCAACAAACCTGCTGCCTCCTTGAACTTTCAAAGTGACCCCTAGCTCCCTCAACTTTCAAAAAGTGCTCCACTTTGCTCCCTGAATGCCACGCATCAGATTCTGATTGGAGAGAAAAAAAATCAGAAAAATGACATATTTGAAAAGTCAAACCTATCAAAAGAAGCTGACATGTGGGATTAAAAGTGGTGCACTTTTTTAAAGTTGAGGGAGCTACGAGGTCACTTTGAAAGTTCAGGGTGGCAATAGGTTTTTTGGGACAAGTTTAGGTAGCTAGATATGTATTAAGCCATTTTCTAATTACGTTTCTGAGGATCTTGGATTGGTTCTTTATGCAGCTTTACATCCATGGTGAAAAGTTCAACCAACCTATTTTCTTTTGCAACAATATCTCTGGTCTTGTGGAACCGGTAAGTGCAGCAACGAGGAGTTATTTAATCACAACTTTTTTTATCGGTAAAATTTAACCGTCCGCTCGACTCTTCAGGTAGTTCCTGAAAACGAGAACCGTGCTCTGTATTCCATCCATTCCTATAAGATTTTGTTCAAGGAAGGTGGGTGCGGAACCTTCGTTCCGCTGTTTTTCAGTTTGGTCTCTTCAGTGAGGCAATACAATCAACGAACTACACCTGACATGGGGCCTCAGATCAATCCCTTACAAGCATCACAGACGCCAGTTGATGAAATGATGAGACATGCGTAAGTTGCATAATTTATTGTATAATTCTGAGTTTGGTCTGATTATTTTGTAAACTGAATGTTTAAAACTGGTGCTCGTTTTGCAGATACATGGATCCCAATGATCCAACTAAGATATTCTTGCAGCAACCTACTTCTCAGTCCGAGTTGAGAAGGCGCACGTACCAAGTGTCTCCATCTGAACGCTCCATTTGATACGGTGAGATAACGAAACAAGTAGCCAATACTTATGATTTGCTTGTGTGCCTATAAAAAATGTTCCGATATATTGATGTTATAACTTTACAGCGATTAACTGGCTATGTATATAAAGGATGTTTGTTATTTTACGTATCATTACAGTAGTATTATCATTACTATATGTTGAGAAGTTCAGAGGGCGCTGCTCTCGTATTTAAGTGATTACAGTTTGCAGCAAGAATATGGGAAATTATACAATGGACTTTCTTTGGTCTGACATGTGTTCCAGAAATTACTTTATGCTATTACTTACTATTATTTTATTCATTTTAGAGATGCATGTCATTTATGCAGAGAGAAGGAAACAAGAGACTCGGTCCATTGTATAATTTCCCTGAGAATACACTACGGCCAATCAGAACATGCTACATCAACATTGGTGCTAATGTGGTATCATCCTGTGTACCTCCGGTATACAATACATTTCAATGTTCCTAGACAGTCCACTTCTACAAAATGAAGAGCATATAATTGATCTTGATCGAATAAAATCCACTGATATTGAGAAGTTCATCATAATATTATTGTTGTCACTCTTAAATTTGTAATTTTTCATTCAGAATTTGTTTTTTTCTATTTATTGGGTTAAAAAAATTGTTCCTATGTTTTGACTTATTTAATATATGTTTAAGTCAAGGATCAAAATAATGGAAATAAAATTTAAAATGACATACCTTTAAAATCTATTTAACAATAAATATAACATCATTTGTTCGATGCAATCTAATACATTAAGAAAAACATGATTTCAATATTTTAAAACATAAAACTCAATAAGAAACTACAGTGATGTTGAGAAATCAGTTTAAATAGTATGTGACATTGAAAGAAGGTGCATTTGACGAGGATTATGTTTACAAATTGAAGTTTACTCAACCTTCATCACTGTAGGGCAAAATTTAATCTAATGGTTATAAAAGAGAAATTACTATTTTGTACAATAACAAAGTCAGGTATAAAAACCCTTCAATTAAATATATGATAACAAATCATACTCATCATTAAGAAATTATTGAATTGATGAAAAAAACAACAAACTAAATGGAAACCACAAATGAATGTAGTGTAATTTTGATTTCAATGAAAATTGTGCAAATACAAATACAAAGAAAACACCTCAATCCACTCCAGCCTATATGAATCCAGCCAGCTTTAAAATCACATATTCCATTTCGCCACATGTTATTTGGAGTTTCTTTTAATTGAAGGTTTTATACGAATTGCATCATTTAAATTTCGAACTCTGAATATCTATGGAAGTTAAAAGTCAATTATTACGTACTCGTACTTATTTGAAAATTTGTTTCTCACAGTAACATTTTTTTCTTGTTATTACTTCCATCGACTTAAAGCTATAAAATCTAATATAAAAAAACTATGTAATTGATTTTTAAAGAAATGAACACTTGGTATAATAAATAACTTGAAGGAGAACAAAGTTGACCTACTTTGTTAATTCTCAGCAACTAACATCCATTTCCAGCTAATTCTCGGCTTTTCAGTTGTAGTGGGGGATTATATGACCTCATCTTTAATTATAAATGCACTGTTGTTTTGGAAGAACAAAAACATTTCACAAGATTTAGCAATCAATGAACTAATTCTAGGAAAAAAGGCACATGACTGGTGTAAGATCTAATGATAAGCTGTCTACTCTACAAGGACTAGCAAGCATACTCGATATTTGTTCGATTACCCATCATTCACTAACACAATAATTAAGCAACTCAGCCAACTACTGCAAGCAAAGCAGCCCAAAACCAAATATAAAACACAAACAAGCAGCAGCAACAAATAACACAAACGATGTTTCATTCATCAAAAGACAAGTAACTCCATAAAGGTTCTAAACATGAATAATCCAATACCATAAAAAATAATTCTTCAAATAAGAAAAAGATGGCAGCTAAAATCTGCTGTCAACACCCAAGCAGATCATTAACTTATTCTTGGACTTGGACACACCTTACAAGTGTACCGATACGGGGGGGGGGGGGGGGAATTTGTCACTTCCACGAACTCCAGCTGCTCCATTATCCAAACTATGCATCATCATCATATCTAAATCTCCTATCACAAGGAAAAAGAAAAAAAAAAACTTCAATATCGATTAGAAGCTGAGACATGTCAAGGAAAGTATTATAAGCCATAAATAAATTTCAGGGGATCAAACCTCAATTAGAAACAGCAACAGAAAATTTTAAGTATCGAGCAACCAAGACGTAACACTCGGCGAGCTCTGCTGGCTGGTGCAGGCATTTTGTGCCCCCCATAATTCTGCACCAGCAGTGGGGTTAAGTAGGCTGATTGCTATTCAGACTCGTAAACTTCATCAGAAAGATCATCGAAATCTCGCATATCCAGCTGATAGCGTAGAATACCACCAATACCGCCGAACCCTCGGCAAAATTGAGATCCTTCTTGGGATTTGTTCGTAACGAACTCGAGAGTGCAGCCAAATTTCTTGTATTCATTAGCAAACCACTCAAGCAGTGGCATCTTTTCTTGAACTTCTAATTCAGCACCACTAGTGGCATCCCTGAAGTTACTCTGATTAGCTTCCTGCTCCTTGTTAAAATGTTTTATGATTATTTCACCAGTAGTGCTGTTTTTCAACTCATACCTACTGATATCCAGATTTTCCCATACTATCAGAGTTTCGACAGCACCCATCTCTAAGGCTTTCAGAGTGTCATCCACACCAAAGACATATTTCCCAGTGTCCTGGCTGATTTCCTCGAAGTACTTGCCTATCAGTCGTTTTTCTTGTATAAACTTCACATTGGATAATATTTCAGCAGACAACTCTATTGCCTGATTAAACCCATTCTCCCCTCCATATGAAACGTCAACCACATTCAGAATTTTAGCTTGAAGACGAGGGTCAAACATGTCAGATTGACTAAGTTCGGTCTTGAAATCAGCAGATCCAGCAAGGATAAGTCCGGAAACGTTAGGCTGGCTGGTGGCAGGATTAATATAGAACTGGGTGGCAAGCTCTGCTGTCTTCCTCACATAGTTGTGGCGTTTTTCCATGCGAAGACGAGCAAAACGAAGCGCTGATTGCCCTCCTCTACCATGCTTCTTTGGCAAGTCAACAGTAAATTTATGCAAAATCTCTCGAGTATTACCGCTTAGTGTACCAAAAAGAGTCCCATTACCATCCATTACAATAAAGCCAAACTTGTCATCAGATTCCAAAAGCTCATTTAGAGCTTCTGTATGAAACTTGTTATCACACAAGTAGAGAGATGCATTTATGGGCCTAAAAGGCTCAAAATCAATTGTTACCTTCTTTTCCTTGCCATCATCAGTTACAATTGTTCCAGTGTAAAGGACAAGTCCATTGGGAGGAACCTTGTTGTAAAGTTTGAGCCTTTGCTGAGCAGATGTAATTGCACCCAAGACAGATTGTCGATTAACCCTGCTCTTGATGTTAGAAGCAGTTCCAAACTCATCTCCAAGCATTTTCGTGACTCGAGATATCTGATCACGAGGGGGCATGATCAGAGAAATCATGCTTGTCCCATTGCCTCGAGCAGCTTCCAGAGCTTTGATAAGCTTCTTGATCTTCCATATCTCAATGTTTTTGTCGGTCTCGTGACCGTCAGACATTTTGCAGCTACTTAAAAGAGAGAAAAAAACTACCTGTAAATATAGCATCACAGACCATAATCATCGCAACTTAATATAATAGGCACTAAAATTTTGTACGAGGGAAAGAAACTTGAAAGTTAACTAAGAATTGCAGTCACTTAAATTAAAATTTATAAATTTCTGAATGGAAGTATCCAATAATTAAGTCAAAAAAATCAGAACATTCTTGCAAAACAAGAAAATATAACAAATATTCAAAGTTCAAACCCAACCTAAAAAGACCCATGAACATAATTACAAAGCAGTCTCTGTTTACTCCTACATACAGACATATGGCTAAAATATGATGGTATAATGGTATTATTACTTAAAATATATGAAACAAATTAAATTGCACTGATGCACATAGCTTTAGTTGACCACTAATACAATAATTTAAATCTCAATAGATTCGTATAAAATTAAAATTGTTATCCACGTAACTTGAAACCTGAACCAGATAAGTACAAGATAGTAATATCAGCCAAGAAAAAGTATTCCAACAAAAAAATGTGAAAATATAAAATCATCATTTGGACTTGTTAATTGCAAAACTCAAATCCTGCCTAACTCTAAAACCCACAAACTCCTGTGCAGCCCAAGTTAATGACAAGTTACGAGGAAAGCTAAACTCCAAGCCTGGCCCATCCCACCTCAGTAAAAAGAAAGAAATACCCCACTAACTAGCAATGAACTGAAATACAATCAAAATAGGGAAGTTTCAAAAGTTTCTTCATGAATCAAAATCAAAATCAAAATTGAGTTGTTTTTAGTAAAGTTAAAAGTTAAAACATCAGTAACATATAAGTTTACAGTCAGGAAATTAAAATTTTTACCCCAATGATAAATTTTATTTCAATGAATTCATGGTCTTGGAGGCTCATATAGTCGACCCAGGTATTAAGGGTAAAACATAGAAGTCATATAGTAATAAAACGTCTATACAAATGCAAAAGCTAATAAGCTATAACACATCCATAATCACAACTCGAACAAATAAGAAATACAGCAAGTGAAAAAGAGTAGCTACTGATTATGAGATACTACAATAAGAATTGTGATCATCATGATTCATATAATATTTTCAAAAAAATGTTTAACTCTAAATGCGATGAACATCTGTAAAATTTAACACAATCAGAACAATACTTGGATAACGATAATGGGAAATTTTTTTATCATAAAACACAAGGAAAAAGGCCTCCATCCAAACAACGAGATCTGTAACTAACCAGATAACAAATCAAGATTGACAGAGGAAAATCAATACGCCATACACCTATATAACTAATCAGATTCGAAATCAAATTTGACAGTGTACGCAAGTCGGATTCAAAATCAAACTACATCAATCCACAGAAATCGGAAATCGAATTCCGCAACTAACATGATCGCCATTAAATTCCTAACACTCCGAAAACTAAACAAAAAAAACGAAAAAGAAAAAGGAAGAAACCTTACAGAGTTAGCGAGGCGGCCTGGTGTGTAGACCGCAAGGACGAGGTCTGATTGAGGCCTGGCGGAGGCGAAGATCGACAGACGGCGGAAGAGAAGAGCTGAAGCCGGCGAGGATATTGGGGATCGCCTTGTAGCTAAGCAAGAAGCGGTTGTAAACGCAATTCATGCATATATATATATATATATATATATATATATATATATATATATATATATATATATATATATATATATATATATATATGTAACCAACCCTACCTGAAAGGAATACTAGTTCTATTCCAATTCTACTTCGTTCGCTTGCTCATCACGATCTGTATTCAACCTCACAGATCCAGCCCAGTTGAAATTGGGCCCAGTCCCATGACGACACTAGCAACAAAAAGTAAAAACATAGTACTTCTTTTTAACTTATAATTTGTTTGGTTGAACTAATAAGGCGTAGTTTGGTTAGCAGCATAGATGGTGTATATTGGAAGAGAATAATATTTGAATTTTATTAAATATAATTATTAAGAGGGGGAGGAGCCTTAATTATGACTAAACCTCAAACAAGGCTATCTCGACGAAGATATTTGTAAATATTAAAAAAAATAATTTATTTAGTTTAGTTCAATTTCAAATAAATTTCAGTTTAATTTCAGTAATCAATAATTAATCATTAATTTTATTATAATATGATAGTATCTAAATATTATAAATTATTGTTATTATTAATATAATAATATTTTAATTTATTATTATTTATATTGTTAATTATTTTTAAATTTAGTTTCTATATTATTTTCACTTTTTGCACGGTTCAATTTTAACATATTTAGTTTCTAGTTGTTGAAATACGTGGGTTATTTGGTTGATTATAAAGTCACGAATATATTATTAGATCAAAATTTATTTAATTAATTTATCAATCTTTCAATCGGATAAAATTAAAAATTATATTAAGAACAAAAATTAAATTTACCTAAAAAAATATGAATCAAAATTTTAAAGGAAAAATTGGAACTGGAACTTAGCGAGATTTATTAATATTAGATGTTGAATAAATCTACGTGAGTGGGCCTATAAATGTACTGTAGGACAGTACAAATATAGGGCATGGGCACAAGCCACACGACAACCCCGTTTGGAATGGTGCTGTGAGTGGCCTATAGGGCACGCGATGCACAGCGTAATCCCAAAGGGCTGCGCAGTTGCGCAACCCTTATGGGCCTATGCGGCGTATAGCGCAATCCATTATGGGCTGCGCTACATGCGGGCCTACCCATGATGCACAGGCCCTCGCGAATGGCTCAAGCCTTGTGGGCTTGCGCTCTCGCACAAGCCCATAATGGACTGCTGGTCGAACGACCAACAATCTCCCGATCTATCTGGGAGCTTGCTCCCTAAGCAAGCTCCCAGTGTTTGAGTTGTTTTCCAACTCTGCTAGGGTTAATTAACTAACCTATTTGCCCTTTTTATTTTATTTATGATTGGTTGAGGTTAGGGACTTTATTATCCTTTGAATAATTCCTAACCACTATAAATAGAGGCCTCCTCCTTCATTATTTTCCATCCTTAATTTCATACTCCTTCTCTTGCTCTCTTATTCTCTTAGTTGTCCTGGTTCCTAAAAGTAATCCGTCGAAAGACGTATTTACTTAGAATAGAAACTAAGGGGATTTCTTCTAGAATAAATTAGTAGGGAAGATCTAGCTATCTTCCCCTTATTTATTGGTACTCCCTTTCTAGAAGGTTTTGGTCGGTGGTGCTCGTGTGGACTATTTATAGAGGGCTTCTACTTTAGAGTTTGTGTACGTATCTAAGGGGTCTTTCTACTGACTACGGGATTCACACTTCAACTGGTAAGTGATTAAATTATTATTAGGTCCTTTTAATAAGTGTTTATGACCTACAATAATTTAAGACTAGCACTATTATCAATCATGCCATACTTAGGAGATCTTGGACACTAGATTAAATTTTGAATTTTCGCTATGCCTGTTTTACTTGCTAAAACCCTTAATCTAGACCAACAGTGGTATCAGAGCCTGCCTAATACGATTGTACGATTGACTAGAAATATGCTAGGTCTGATTTTCTATGAAATATTTTTGAGTATGCTATGCCATGCCTAGGAATTTATTTTTTGCAATAGAAAATGTTGTGATAACTAGATTAAGTGTTGCTCAAACTTAATCATGGTAGTTATCTAAGAATTAATAATGTTTTACTTGAAATTGTAAATGCTTTAATTTTTGAATTACATGGAATAATTCTTAAATTAGAAAAGAACAAAATCTTTAATTTAATTAGTCTATGGTTAATTGAGTTAGAAGGGCCCGTGTTTATTCTGGCAAGGATTAGACAAGGCTACTCATTCACTTCAAGGAGGCCTCTCCTACTTGGGAATTTTCATCGGTTCTAGATTCTAGTTACCAAAGAGACTTTTTGAATTAGTTGATTTCTAGTATAATGAATTTGATTCATTATATGGTTTTACAAATGAAAGTTTAAATTGTTAAATTAAAACTTATAAACATAGGTGCAAGAACTTGAACAATGAACCCCCTTGTTTGTTTTGCATGCTATGTAGAGTCTTGGCATGATGGAATGATTATAAATTACCAATTGAGGATGACCCTAGGTTGGACCTACTAATTCCTTTTAGCCCAAAAATTAGTTATAGTTTCATAATCATGTCCATGTATAAGTCCTAGATTAGGCGAGACCTGTTGCACCAATTAATCCCCATTAAAATATTAAGACAAAATTAGCCTTCCTAATAATTGAAGTGTGATTCTAGGCCTTTTCATTGAATGAATAGCTCACGCACATCGTGCCTTCTTCTTTAACATTGGTTGTTCACATGATTCGAATTAGGGTTAAGTCTTAACCGGATTGAGTTAGTTGTCTGTAATATCGGAACTAATGCCGGGTTGGAGGCATCATTTGGGGAGTCATATAATTGGTTATGCACATCAATTGGTTGGAACTCAAATGGATTAGCAGTTGCATTAGATGCAAATGGACTAGATCCTCCTATAGCTGTTTAATTTAGATTGACTCGTGATAGCGGGGGTTAACTTAAATGAGTTATAGATGCTACCTACTAAGGAGAATGGTTATACCATGTTTCGTAAAATAGTAGGAATATTTATTTAATTAAAAGACCTTAAATTAAATGCATGTACAAGAACTAAGTCTAAAGCAATAATTCTTTTCTTACAATTAGGTTGAGTATGTATCCTCTTAACAAAACAATCAATAATAATCCCTTGACAAAATCAAATTTAAAGGCTGGAACTTCATGGAGTGGTTCTGGTGGTAAAGGTGGTTCTTGAGAACAATGCTTTGAGTTATGTTCTTAATAACCCACCGCCTGAACATCCCGATACAAATGCTTTCACTTGTGAAATTGATGAATATTGGAGGCATCAAAGAGATTGTAAGTTAGTAAAATACTTGATAGTTGATGGTATGCTACCTAAATACTAGGATTTATACTTAGAAGCAGACCTGGAGTCATTGCTTCAGAATCTCCCAAAACTTGATGAACTGGAATGTTTCATGCATTATGTGGGAATGGGAAATGACTCTTCAGTAGCTAAACTCATTATACGAGTGTATGACACTTCAGAGGAGCTAAAGAAATTTGGAATTAACTATAGTCTGGATGACTTGAAAGGAATAGTTTCGAAAGGTCTGCCTGAGAGGTATGATGCGTTTAAATCAGAATTTGCCTTTAAGAGTCGTGACTGTGGGTTATCTCAAATGATTAATATGCTCGAGCTGGTTGATATTCAATATTAAAATGATTTGGAGGATCGACTTGTTGCTGAAGACCTCAAGATCAAAAGGATGAGTGGTTTAAAGGTCAAAAGAAAACTCATGAAGGAGGTAGAATGTAAGAGAAATCGTGTTGAGCCTAAGTCCCTCTCTGAAGTGATAGTGGAACGGCTGATGGCTGCATTTTCTGGGCACGAGAAGACAAAGCTTAAAGGTGCTTATACTTCAGGTATGTTCATGATTGAAAATTTCACTACAATTCCTTATAAGTCTACATGGGTATTAGATACTGAATGTGGTACTCATATTTGTACTTCTGTGAAGGGGTTGCGGAATCGTAGAAGGCTGGCTAAAGGAGAATTGGACCTATGAGTTGGAAATGGAGCATGGGTTGCTGCATAAGCTATAAGAACATATAGTCTCAAGTTGCCAAGTGGCCTAATTTTAGAATTAAATAAATACTATTATATTCCAGTTGTTACTAAGAATATTATTTTTGTTGCATGTTTAGCAGTAGAAGAATTTAAAGTTTTATTTAATAACAAAGATTGTCAAATTCATAAAAATAGTGTTCTTTACGGCAATGGAATTTTGAGTGATGGCATATATGTTTCAAATACTAAAGCTGAAATTTTTAATATGAATGATGCTAAGAGATTGAAATTAGATAAAGACAAATCATCCTACTTATGGCATTGTCGTTTAGGCTATATAAACGAAACTCGCTTAACTAAGTTACATATAGGTGGTGACTTAGGCCCAATAGACTGAGAGTCTTATGGGGCATGTGAACCTTATTTATCAGGCAAAATGACAAAGAAACCCTTTAAAGCTAAAGGGCAACGTACCACAAGTACACTGGAAATAATACACACAGATGTATGTTGTCCAATAAATATGCAAGCACATGGAGGATTCGTCTACTTTATATCTTTTATCGATGATTACTCACAATATGGGTATTTGTACCTTATGAGGCACAAATCAAATAGTTTTCAAAGATTCAAAGACTATAAGAATGAAGTTGAGAAACAACTTGGAAAGAATATTAAGGCACTACGTCAGACCGAGGTGGAGAATATTTAAGCCAAGAGTTTCAAGATTATCTAAGGGATAATGGAATATCACCCCAATGGACCCCTCCATATACTCCTCAGTACAATGGTGTGTCTGAGAGGAGGAATAGAACTTTGTTAGACATGGTTCAGTCAATGATGAGCCAAGCAAGTCTCAGCAAATCCTTTTGGGGATACGCACTTGAGAGTGCAGTTTATATACTAAACCGTGTGCCCTCAAAATCAGTTGCTACAACACCATATGAAAGGTGGTATGGTAATAAACCCTCTCTTTCTCACCTGAGAGTTTGGGAATGTCCTACCTATATTAAAAGAATGATGTCAGACAAGCTAAGAGCTAGGGCTGACAAATGGTTGTTCATAGGTTATCCTAAACAGACAGTAGGATATACCTTTAATAATCCTAATGAACAAAAGGTGTTTGTTTCTAGGACTGCTCTGTTCCTTGAGAAGGAACACTTTCTTGCAAAAGCTAGTAGGAGCAACCTTGAACTTAAGGTCCAAGTAGGCGAACAAGATGATCAACTGATAATTCCTATGCCTGATACACAACATGGTGTGATTGAGGAACAACTTGTTACACAAAAACCATTATGTAGATCTGGTAGGGTTCCTAACACTTCTGAAAGATATAGATTTTTCATTATGAATGATAAAAAAATCTTTCTAATGGAGGATGATGAACCTATGACCTACATGGAAGCAATGGAGCGCTCAGAATCTAATAAATGGTTAAAAGCCATGAAATCAGAAATGGATTTCATGTATGAAAACCAAGTATGGGAATTGGTCAATGCACCTGATGAGGTTAGACCCATAGGTTGCAAATGGGTTTTCAAGAAGAAATCCAACCTGGATGGTAATGTGATTACCTATAAGGCAAGGTTGGTGACAAAAGGTTATAGTTTAAGAGAAGGTATTGACTATGACGAAACCTTTTCACTAGTAGCCATGCTTAAATCCATAAGGATAATCTTGGCCATTTTTTCTCATTATGATTATGAGATCTGGAAGATGGATGTGAAAACCACTTTCCTAAATGGAAACTTGAATCAGGATGTATACATGATACAACCTGAGGGTTTTACATCTTAGAATGGCTCAAAGGTATGCAAGGTACAAAGATCCATTTATGGACTTAAGCAGGCATCCATGAGTTGGAATATAAGGTTTGATGATACGATAAAAAAGTTAGATTTTATATCAAATGCTTATGAGCCTTATGTGTACAAGAAAGTTAGTGAGAGTGCAGTCATTTTTCTTGTGCTATATGTTGATGACATACTGCTAAGAGGAAATGCCATTTCTCATCTTCAAATGGTTAAGTCGTGGTTGTCAAGAAAGTTCTCCATGAAAGACCTTGGAGAAGCAGCATTTATACTAGGTATAAAGATCTACAGAGATAGATCTAAGAGGCTGCCAGGTTTTTCATAAGATACATACATAGACAAGGTATTGACTAGGTTCAACCCCGAGCAATTAAGAAAGGGTTTTCTTCCAATGTCTCATGGAATCAACCTTTCTAAATCTGAGTGTCTGGGGACACAAGAGGAGAGATTGCGCATGAATAGAATTCCCTATACATCCGTAATAGGATCTATCATATATGCTATGGTATGTACATGGCCAGATGTCTCACACGCGTTGAGCATCACGAGCAGATTTTAATCTGATCCAAGTGAGAAGCATTGGAAGGCTATTAAGAATATCTTTAAGTACTAGAGAAGGACTAAGGAAATGTTCTTGGTATATGGAGGAGGTGATCTCATAGCAAAGGGATTCACTGATGCGAGTTTTTAATCTGATAAAGATGACTGCAAGCCACAGTCAGGTTACCTGTTTATGTTAAATGGTGGGGCGGCTGTTTGGAAAAGTTCTAAACAAGATACAACTGCCAATTCAACCACTAAATCTAAGTACATTACTGCTTCAGAAGTAGTAAAACAAGCTGTCTAGATAAAGAGATTTATTGGTGATCTCGGCGTGGTGTCTAACACTGAGGATCCAATAGTATTATATTGTGATAACACTGAGGCTATTGCTCAGGCAAAAGAGCCACGGTCTCGGCAGATAAACGGACATGTACATAAAAAATATCATGAAGTTCAAGATATGATAAGGGATAAGGATATACAGATGGAATATGTACCCACAGATCAGAATGTGGCTGGTCTGACTAAGCCTTTGACACAAATTAAGCATGACCAACATGTTAATAGTTATAGCTTATGGCACGTAGCTAATTGGCTCTAGTACAAGTGGGAGATTATTAGATATGATGTATGCCCTAGAGCCAATTAGGGCGATATATCTTAGTTAGTTTTATTTGTACGAACAAAGTTATATTAATAAAGGCATTATTTTGTTATATCAATGATTGTGAAAATATATTATGACTGGTTTAGAATATATTAAATGATGTGTTTGCAAAAGTCCATGACATAATCATAGCACGTATTGCAAGGGCATAGTGGGACTATGTCGGTGAGAACTAGTTCGTGTGCAATTATGATTTGTCTAAATATCCCTATTCATAGTGTTAAACCAAGCATGAGTTTGACTGAATCAGTGGACTGACTCAGTAGTGCTTAAGTTTTGATCATAATAATTAAGTTCAGTTTGAGTTAATTAAATCAATAATGATGTTAAAATAAATAGTCTATGATTATTTGAGGAGTTAGTAAATTCAAGGGTAGAATTTCGAGTTTCCGTTGACCTAGCTATTTAGTTTAACTCTGAGTGTTCTGGGCTGAGTATCTAGTTTAGTCACTGAGTAAGTTATATTCACTCAGCATTTGATATTTAGATGTTGTTTCAGCTGTGTGCTTTACGATACATTATTTTGCTGAGTCACTTTAAGTCTGTCAAAGCTGCTGACTTTACCATTTAAGGTAAAAAGGGTTTCTTTACTTTTAGTGTTGCTTTTTACAGAACACTAATGAGACAAAGACAAAAAGAGTTAATGCCTTGACAAGACTTAGATTAATGAAGAAAAAGACAAAGTCTTCCATGTTCAAGCTGCAAAATGTCATTTGCTATTTTAGGCAATTTTACAGAGCAACAACTTAGTATAGCACGGTCTGTAACATGTCAGAATACCAAAGGGAATGGGAAGAAGAAACGTGTCAAGTCAGCGCGAGTTCTCTCTAACTGAAGACTGACATCAAACTATAAAGGATTCAAATTGAAGCTCAAATCTAAATCTTAATGGATTGATTTTCTATCTCACAACGGTGCAATTCTATCCCTTAACGGATTGATTTGAAGAAGCAACAAGTGGATAGATGAGCTGTTAGTTTCAGAAGATGCCAAAGTAAGTTCAACTGCTACTTCCCCAATCCATCTATAAAAGGAGTAAAAAGGAAAGCTTTAGAACTTGGTGATTACACCTGATTTCTCAGAACCAAAATTTCTATCAAATTACAGGCTTTAAAGAAGTTCAAGCGAGAAAGCACTACTCAGCGAGATATCTGCTTTACAATAAGAGAGAATAGAATAGATCATAGAATTGTATAATCTGATTATTATAACTGGATCAATGTTGTTATAAGTTGAATCCAGCTCTTATTTAGAAGAGGGTATTCTACTCAGCGGGTGAGCAATTACAGTTTGGAGGGTACTTACTGTAGTTGAGAAATTTATGAAAGGCTTCTCTACCTAGGGTAAAGGAGTTGAGATTAGTGAATTAAAGCCGAGACACTCTCTCGGGACTAGATGTAAGCATAGGTTGCCGAACTAGTATAAAAATACCTGTTTCCTTTACCTTAAAGCATTTTTTCCAGAATTTTACTCAGCCAGCTGACCTCACTATTATTTATCAAGAAGTCGTTCACCCCCTCTGACTTAGTGAGTGTACGTATAGGGACCAATAAGTAGTATCAGAGCAGTTCTCATTTCTAAGATTTCACAATCTTGAGACAAAGACCATGTCATACAAAGGAGGAATCTAGTGGAAGGCATGTCAGTCACCAGGTCTCCTATGTTTAGTGGAGAGCATTATACTTACTGGAAGAATAGAATGGAGAATTTCATCCAGTCTTAAAGTATGCATGCTTGGATGGCTATTGTTGAAGGGCCATATGTTCCCATCATTATGAAGAATGGAGTGAAAGTTGAAAAGTACTCTGATGAGTGGGACAGTCAGGACTTCATCAGACTGAAAGAAAATGTCGCTACTATCAACTATCTTCATTGTGCTCTTGATGCAACTGAGTTCAATCACGTTTTATGATGCAAAACTGCCAAAGAGATATGGAAGAAATTGGAAGTAACTTATGAAGGTAGTGATAAGCTGAAAGAGTCCAAGCTCAATATCCTAATGAGGGATTATGAGTGGTTCCACATAAAACCCAAGGAGGATATTTCCAATATAAACACCAGATTCATGAATATAGTCAATGAGCTGAGAAGACTTGGCAAGACCTTCACAGAAGAAGAGACTATCAAAAAGATCCTTCGAAGCTTGACTCAAGAATGGGAAGCAAAGAAGAGTGCTATTGAAGAAGCTCATGATTTGAAGACTTATAAGTTTGATGAGCTGATTGGAACCTTATTGACTCATGAGATGTCCTTGAAGTAATATGAAGATGAGTCTAAGAAGCATAAGAACAAGGAAAGAGAGAGATCAAGCAGATATATTGTTCTGAGAGCTGATGATGAAGAAGATTCCTCTGAGGAAGAATATCCAGAGGAAAGAAAAGAAGAAATAGCACTGATGACCAAGAATTTCAGAAGATACTTGGGAAAAGACAAGAACTTTCAAAATTTCAGAAAGACATGCAAGTATAAGAAGGATGCAGATGATAGACCACGAAAGGAGTTTAACATAGACCATAACAAAGATATCAAATGCTTTGGATGTGGTGAGAAAGGGCATATTCAGTCTAGCTGTCCTAAGGCTAAGAAGGACAAATTCAAGAAGAACAAGAGTAAGAAAGCTCTTGCTGCTACCTGGAGTGACTATGAATAAGAGTCATCATCCTCAAATGAAGAGGCACAAGATTCCATAAATGTATGTGTCATGGCTAAGGATGATATACCCAACTTAGAGTCAGCTGACCAACCATCAACTTTCGCTGCCAATCAATCAGCTAACCAAAGTAGAGATAGAGGAAATCACACTGAGGTAATTTCTGAACGCCCTTTCTCTTTAGTTGAGCTTACCACATTATTTAATGATGTCATTAATGTGACTAAGAAGTCAACCAAATATTACTTCAAAGGAGGTGTGATGATCTAGAAGATGTCAATTCTTCTACCTCACTTGACTTCCTATACCTGATGGAAAAAGCTGAGTACCAAAATTGATATAACAGCAAACTCACTAAGAAATTAGATGAGCTAGCTGCTGAATTAACATATTTAAAAAAAGGTATGGGTCCCTCCTCAACCTAGCAGGAATACTCAGAGTAACCGCACTCACCACTCTGAGAAGGTTTCTAAAAAAGTAAAGTGAGCAGGCCTAATCCTAAGGCCACTTGTAATTTTTGTGGAAAGTCAAGACATGCTACAGTCATGTGTAGACATAAAAAAGGTTACTATAATGAGTATGACTGGTCAAGGATGACCACCACTAACAAGGGAGGACCCAGCTAGAAAAAGGCATGGGTACCTAAGAAAACTTAATTGTTTTGTAGGTGAGCCTGAGATCCACTGATGACAGAAGAATGTGGTATTTGGATAGTGGATGCTTGAGGCATATGATAGGTGATGAAAAGTAATTCATCACATTGGAGCGAAGAAGGAATGAAAGTGTCAGTTTTGGAGACAATAAAAAGGGAAAGATTGTTGGAAATGGAATGTAGGAGTGAAGCCTTCAATTGATAATGTGTCTTTGGTGAAAGGCCTAAAGTTCAACTTGCTAAGCATTGCTCAGCTATATGACAAAGGCAGGAAAGTGATATTTGACTCAGTAGGTTGCTCAGTCATTGATGGTAACTTTGACCAAACTATTCTTTATGCTCCTAGAATTAATAATGTTTATATGTTTGATTTATCCCGTTGCTCCAATGATATATGCTTAGTTTTAAAGGAGGAAAACTCATGGCTATAGTACAGAAGGTTAGAACATATCAATATGACCAATATGTCTAAATTAGCCCGAAATGAACTTGTTGAGGGATTACCCAATCTAGCCTTTGAAAAAGATAGACTCTGCTTAACATGCCAACTTGGAAAATAATTTAGGAAGACCTTTAAATCATTAGCTGATATATGTTATTCTCGTCCCCTTGATCTTCTACACATGGATTTATTTGGACCAGTTGTGCCAACAAGTCTAGGTGGAATGAAATACACCCTTGTGATTGAAGATGATCTGACCAGGCTCACTTGAATTGTCTTGCTAGCAAGTAAAAAAAAACATTTGAATGATTCTCTAGGTTGGATACCCGGATCATGAATGAAAAAGACCTTAAAATTAATAGAATCCACAGTGACCATGGAAGAGAATTCTAAAATAGGCAGTTTTTGAGGAATTATGTTCTAAGCATGGTATTGACCATAATTTTTCGGCCCCTTATACACCTCAGCAGAATGGGGTTGTTAAGAGAAAGAATCGCACTATTGCGAACTTGGGTGGTTCTATGCTGAGTAATAACAATCTACCAAAGTATTTCTGGGGAGAGGCTGTTAACACACCTTGATATATTCTAAATAGGGTTTTAATTCGCCCAATTTTGAATAAAACTCCTTATGAACTTTGGAAGGGGTGCACGCCCAAGGTTGGTCATCTCAAGGCCTTTGGTTGTAAATGCTTCATATTAAACACTAAAGACCAATTGTCTAAATTTGATTCCAAGGCTGATGAAGGTATCTTTCGGGGTTACTCAACACACAGTAGGGCATACAAAGTGTATGTCAAGAGAACTGGTATCTTAGAGGAGTCCATGCATGTAGATTTCGATGAAACTAATAGTGTAGGTAAAGAAGCTAGTGATGATGAAAGAGAAAAGGATCAAGTCAGCGGATCAGTCAGTTAGCCCATTATTATTTTGATCTAGTACCAAAAAAAAAGAAGATAATGAAGTTATCTTGGACCAATCCATCAACTTTGGTGATGATACATGTTGGTCCCTATGCGTACACTCAATGAATCAGAGGGGGGGGGGTGAGTGACTCACTCAATAATTTATAGAACTTTTTCGCCATAATTATAGCCCAACTGAGTGAGATCAGCTGGCTGAGTGAAATATCTTGAAAATGCGATTAAGTAAATAACACACAGATTTTATACCGATTTGGCAACCTGTGCTTACATCCAGTCCCGAGAGAGTGTCTCGGCTTTAATCCACTAATATCAACTCCTTTACCCTAGGCGGAGAATCCTTTCACAAATTCCCCAATTACAGTAAGTACCCTCCAAACTGCAATCGCTCACCCACTGACTAGAATAGTGTCTTCCATCAGCAACTCATAAAGAGTTTAAACAAGGGCTGGACTCAACTTATAAAAATGTTGATCCAGTTACAAATGATCTAATATTACAATTGATTGATCTAATCTATTCTCTCTTGTTCTAAGCATATTATCGCTGAGTTGTGCTTTTTTTGGTAGAATTCCTTTAAAGCTTGTGAATTGACAGAGTCTTTGCTTCTAGGAAATTCAAGTGTTATCACCAAGTTCTAACGCTTGCCTTCTTGCTCCTTTTATAGTTGGATTAAGAAAGTAGCCATTGAACTTATCTTGGCATCTTCTAAATTTGACAGCTCAGTAATTCACCTATTGCTTCTTTAAATCGAGCCGTTAAAAGATAGAATTACACCGTTGTGAAATACATTTCAATCCGTTAGACTGAAATTCAAGGTCCAACTTAAAATCTTTATCATTTGATGCCAGTCTTCCGTTAGAGAGAACTCGCATTAACTTGCCACATGTCTTCATCCCATTCCCTCTAGTTTTCTGACATGTTGTAGAGTGCGCGGTACAAGGTTGGTAGATCTGCAGAATTAACTAAAGTGGCAATTACCTTGTTGCAGCTTTGCATTAGAAGACTTTGGCATTTTATTCATAATTCTATGTCTTGTTAAGGCATTAATTCTTTTTATCTTTATCTCATTAATATTCCTGCAAAAAGCAACATTAAAAGCAAAGACACCTTTTTACCTTAAAAGGTAGGTAAGGTCAGCAACATTAATAGACTTAAAGTAACTCAGCCGAAAGATAAAACAAAATGCACACCGCTGAAATAAAATCTAAATATCAAGTGTTGAGTGAATAATACTAAGTCAGCGACTAAGTAAGTACTCAGCCCAGAAACCACTAAGAGTTAAACTAAATAGCTAGGTCAGCGGAGACTCGAAATTCTACCCTTGAATTTACTAACTCCCTTAAACCACAGACTATTTATTTTAACACCATTATTGATTTAATTATCTCACACTAAACTTAATTGTTATGATCCAAACTTAAGCACTACTGAGTCATCCACTGATCCAGTTCAAACTCGTGCTTAGTTCAATAGTCTCCCCTATTTTGATCAATGGCAATTAACTTGAGCGAGAATTAAATCAATAAGATATCTAGATCAGAGTTACCTTATACTCATACTTGATATGACTTTTGTTCAACATCTTTAATCTGCTCAGAGTGAATGCTAACTCCCCCATAATTCTTGAATCTTCTGAGTTCAGCATCCCATAAAACTTCTCACGTATTTTTGCAATTGATCAGAGCATATATATATATCAAAATAATATATGAAGTTAAGAAGATCTTAACTTAGAATAGAAATTTTAATCTTTCTTCAATTAATAACTTGAGAACAGGTAACAAAGTGTTAGTCTATACTAAGTTTTACAATTCAGTACTAGCGATTGCAAAACTTCTATTCTAATCCTTTGGCATAGGCAGGGCTCCTAAGTTGGCTATTCTCTCCTCATAAACTTGCTGATCCCATCAGGATTTCTTTTCTTTGAGCAGCGCTATCTCGTTGCCTTTCCTTTTTCCTGTCTCAAGATATTCTCTCTAAATGCGCTCCAGATCCTTAAACAGATTATAAGAAAATTCAGCAATCCTCTGTTCTCTCTCCTTTTTCTCATTTTCATGCTTCTCACGATTCTTATCCCTCATTGCCATTGCATCTAAAATGGCTTGAGTTTGATGGTCAAACGAGCACAAAGACTCCTCAAATGTTTCTAGCTGACCATAGATAGTTGATGTAAAATTCTGCACAAGTAGCTCATAGATTTCTTGCGATATAGCTTCTTGTTCTCTAAGGAAGGTGAATAATCCTACCAAAGTATGGGATTAACATAGATTGACCCGATTTTGATCATTTAAACCTTCTTTGGATATTTGGGTGAGACATGCGATTGCTTTAGCTTGGTTGTTTTCTCTAAGAATGCGCTCTAGCATTAGAGTGCTCCTGATATGGGTAGTAACTTCATTGCGAATCTTATCCAGGGCATCTCCATCATTGAGGACATGAGCTTGAACTTGCTTGATTTGGTCTCTGATGTGACCAAGTTTCTGATGAAGGTTAGGCTCTAGTTCAGCATTTGTCATCACAATGTCACTACTTGGAGCATCAGAAATATTAAGCCTCTTTAAGGCATTAAGCACAGCCCCCTCTGAGTTCTTGACTCCTTCCCGAATCTCTTCCTCACTTTCCTTAACTCAGTGTGTAACTCATTATGCTTGGTTACCACTGTGATTAGAGCATCTAGTCCATCTACAACTGCATTCAAGTGAGTTGTGTTCTCATCATTTTCCTTGCTCAGAATGCTATAACCATCCAGCACCTTTAACATAGCCTCAAGTAAGGGATTGAATTTGTCTATCATTGAATTACGAAAATCCCTTTCATCATTAAGTACTTTGCAGTTGCTTTCATATGTCTTAGCCATTTGCATTTTGAGCTCTGTAACTTCCATCTTCAAACTAGCTGCCCGCCTACCTGCAATAGATAGCAAGGGCAAAGTATGGGATACTATTTCCTTGACCAAAGAAAACTAGGTAGGTACTGATCTGATATGGGCCTTCATCTCCTCAATAGCCTCCATGAAACCTTACATTGGCTCAACAGCCTTTGCGATCTTCCTCAGAACTTCCTTAGACATTAATGATTTTGCTATCTCAACATCAATCTCAGCATCATTCCTGGAAACCTTTCTCTTCCCAACCTCCTTATGTCTCCCAATAATGCATCATTTGGATTGAAACGAGGTTGAGGTTGTGATTGTTGAGGTGGTTGTTGTTCAAGAATCTCCTCAATGATTGGAGGTCCTCTGACTAGTTGAGGTCCTTCCAAATATAATACTTCTCGCACTGGAGATCCTGCAGGGGAAAGATATGGGATAATGGCTGTTTGGTCAGAGACTGGGTTATTTTGGTTAGAGGGTTAGTTGATTTGGCTAGAACTGGATGTGGATGGTGTTTGGTTATTTGGTAGGGGTAAGGCAGAGATTGGTGTAGGTGAGAGTGGTGTTTCGGTGGATGTGTTTGGGAAAGTAAAAAAATCTTCAGCTTCCTTCTCCTTCTCCTCTTCAACACCTTTAGCAACTGACTCGCTGACATGAGTTAGAGAAACCTCAGTCAGGTGAGCTCCATGCTCAACTACAATAGCTTCCTCATCTTCCTTGTCCTCCAAATCTCCCTCATCCTCATCAATGACAATCTTCATTCTCTTTAACAAGCCCCTCTTTCTCTCCATCCTAGCCTCATTTACTTCGTCAGCAGTCAGAGTGACCTACTGGTCAGAGTTCAACACATTGAATTCAACTGCTTCCACTTCAATCACATCATCTTCCTCCTCCTGCTCTAATTGATTATCAATTCCATCCAGAGCTCCTATTACTTCATCAATAACTTTTGGTACCTCCTTCTCAGCCAAGCTAGCTATGCCTTTTGCAAGATTTGCTCTGCGCTAGCCTTTTCCTTAGCCGTAGCTGCTACTGCTACTTCCTCAGCCTTTCTCCTTATAGTGGGTTCAATCTCCTCCTGCTTCTTTCTAATTCTTTCTTCTTCAGCAGCTCTAACTTTTTCAAGCTCTTTTACATTTTGGACAACTCTTATCCCTCTCTTCACCATCAATTTCTTCTTTGGCTGACCTACTTGGGGAATAGGAACTGATGTAGCTTCCTTTCCCTTTGTAGTCACAACATCTAGCTGACCAATATCTGCCTTCCTCTTTTTTTCTCTCTTTAAGGGCATTTCTTCTCTCAGCTCATCCTCTGCCCTTTTCTCTTCTTCAATTTCCTTAGGATTCAACTCTCTCCTCTTGTCTTCTCTAACTTCCTTAGTAGATCTTGACTTCTTTGGAACAACTATTAGAACTAAGCTCGCTGAGCTCCATTCTTTTCCTTCTTGGAGTCCTTCCTAACCTCCTTCTTTACTTCATATTTGTCAGTCATGTCTTCTCCTCTCTTAGCTCTGAGCTTGGTAGTTCTTTTCAGCTCACTTGCCACAAAGGCATCCAAGGTCAGATCCTCTTCTTGGGGCTGAATAGGCTTCATTTCCATGATAGCCTTTGGGTCCTTTAGTGTTACCCATGGCATGAGCATCCATATACGTGTACAACTCATAATCCATGGTCTTAAGATTCAACGGTTAGATTCTATAACATATACCGTAGGATCAATGAGGGCGAAAAACACGGGATAACTTCTCTAAATATGGATCGTTTCATAACTTGCTACCATTTCTATCAAGTTTAAATTTAAAAGATAATCGGTGACAATTAATGATGTGTCTAAAATTCAAGCTGCAATAAAAATACTTAACCTGATTTACTGAAGCTCAGAGTGTGCCCTAGTTTGGTCAGCTTCAGAATAGGTCATAGTGAGATGTATTTCTTCAAATTGGATTGGACATTTCGATCAGCTGTTTGAGTGTGTTGAATTAATCCTTTCCAATAGGCTTTGTGAATATGTCAGCTCACTATTCTTTAGTTGGAATGTATGTGAGCTTGACTTCTCCTTTTAGCACATGATCCCTTATAAAGTGATGTCTAATACTGACATGCTTTATCCTGCCATGTTGAACAGGATTCTTGGATAGGTCAATTGCACTCTTGTTGTCACACATGACTTCAAGACTGTTTGACTTTATACCGTAATCCTATAGTTGCTGCTTGATCCATAGCAGTTATGCTACATAACTTCCTGTAGCTACGTACTTAGCCTCAACTGTACTCAGAGCCGTAGAAGTCTGCTTCTTGCTGTACCATGTAACTAGACAATCACCAAGGAAATGATAACCTCCTATGGTGCTTTTCCTTTCAAGTTTGTCTGTTCCATAGTCAGCATCAGTGTATCCTCTCAGAGTGAAGTCTGCATTACTTGGATACCATAAACCTGCATCAATAGAGCCTAGCAAATACCTGAGAGTTCTTTTAACAATAGCTATATGAGATTCTCTGGGGTCAAATTGATAACTTGCACAATAACATACAACATATTGAATGTCAGGCCTACCGACGGTTAAGTAAAGTAGAGAACTAATAATACCTCCGTAGAGCTTACTCTCTACAGGTTCACCTTCCTTATCTTTACTCAAAATAGTATCAGTGGCCATGGGTGTTAACATTGGCTTTGCTTTATCCTTGTCAAACTTCTTGAGAACTTCTTTGGCATACTTAGCTTGGTTGATAAAGATCCCATCATTACCTTGCTTGATTTGCAAACCAAGAAAGAAATTAAGCTCTCCTATCATTGACATTTCAAATTCTTTCTACATCTGCTGGCGAAATTGATTGCATAGCTTTTCATTAGTTGCTCCAAAAATGATATCATCCACATAGATTTGGACTAGCAACACATATTGATGCGTCTTCTTGATAAATAGAGTTGTATCTGCTTTCCCTCTCACATAACCTTTGCTGATCAAAAAGTTAGTCAGTCTCTCATACGAAGCTCTTGGAGCTTGTTACAGTCCATTCTAATCCTTAGAACATAAATTGTAATCTTTCTTTAATTAATAACTTGAGTACAAGTAACAAAGTGTTAGTCTATACTAAGTTTTACAATTCAGCACTAGCGATTGCAAAACTTCTATTCTAATCCTTTGGCATAGGCGGGGCTCCTAAGTTGGCTATTCTCTCCTCATAAACTTGCTGATCCCATCAGGATTTCTTTTCTTTGGGCAGCGCTATCTCGTTGCCTTTCCTTTTTTTTTGTCTCAAGATATTCTCTCTGAATGCGCTCCAGATCCTTAAACAGATTATAAGAAAATTCAACAATCCTCTATTCTCTCTCCTTTTTCTCCTTTTCACGCTTCTCACGATTCTTATCCCTTATTGCCATTGCATCTAAAATGGCTTGAGTTTGATGGTCAAACGAGCTCAAAGAATCCTCAAATGTTTCTAGCTGACTATAGATAGTTGATGTAAAATTCTGCACAAGCAGCTCATAGATTTCTTACGATATAACTTCTTGTTCTCTGAGGAAGGTGAATAATCATACTAAAGCGCGGGATTGAGATAGATTGACCCAATTTTGAGCATTTAAACCTTCTTTGGATATTTGGGCGAGACATGCGATTGCTTTAGCTTGGTTGTTTTCTCTGAGAATGCGCTCTAGCATTGGAATGCTCCTGATATGGGTAGTAACTTCATTGCGAATCTTATCCAGGGCATCTCCATCATTGAGGATATGAGCTTGAACTTGCTTGATTTGGCCTCTAATGTGACTAAGTTTTTTATGAAGGTTAGGCTCTAGTTCAACATTTGTCATCACAATGTCACTACTTGGAGCATCAGAAATATTAAGCCTCTTTAAGGCATTAAGCACAGCCCCCTCTGAGTTCTTGACTCCTTCCAGAATCTCTTCCTTACTTTCCTTAACTTAGTGTGTAACTCATGATGCTTGGTTACCACTGTGATTAGAGCATCCAGTCCATCTACAACTGTATTCAAGTGAGTTGTGTTCTCATCATTTTCCTTGCTCAGAATCTATAACCATCTAGCACCTTTAACATAGCCTCAAGTAAGGGATTGAATTTATCTATCATTGAAATGCAAAAATCCCTTTCATCATTAAGTACTTTGCAGTTGCTTTCACATATCTTAGCCATTTGTATTTTGAGCTCTATAACTTCCATCTTTAAACTAGTTGCCCGCCTACCTGTAATAGATAGCAAGGGCAAAGTATGGGATACTATTTCCTTGACCAAAGAAAACTGGGTAGGTATTGATCTGATATGGGCCTTCATCTCCTCAATAGCCTCCATGCAACCATACATTGGCTCAACAACCTTTGCGATCTTCCTCAGAACTTCCTCAGACATTAATGATTTTGCTATCTCAGCATCAATCTCAGCGTCATTCATGGAAACCTTTCTCTTACCAACCTCCTTATATCTCCCAATAATGCATCATTTGGATTGAAGCGAGGTTGAGGTTGTGATTGTTGAGGTGGTTGTTGTTCAAGAATCTCCTCAATGATTGGAGGTCCTCTGACTGGTTGAGGTCCTTCCAAATATAATACTTCTCGCACTAGAGATCCTGCAGGGGAAAGATATGGGATAATGGTTGTTTGGTCAAAGACTGGGTTATTTTGGTTAGAGGGTTAGTTGATTTGGCTTGAACTGGATGTGGATGGTGTTTGGTTATTTGGTAGGGGTAAGGCAGAGATTGGTGTAGGTGAGAGTGGTGTTTCGGTGGATGTGTTTAGGAAAGTAAAAAAATCTCCAGCTTCCTTCTCCTTCTCCTCTTCAACACCTTCAACAACTGACTTGCTGACATGAGTTAGAGAAACCTCAGTCAGGTGAGCTCCATGCCCAACTAAAATAGCTTCCTCATCTTCCTTGTCCTCTAAATCTCCCTCATCCTCATCAATGACAATCTTCATTCTCTTTAACAAGCCCCTCTTTCTCTCCTTCCTAGCCTCGTTTACTTCGTCAGCAGTCAGAGTGACCTACTGGTCAGAGTTCAACACATTGAATTCAACTGCTTCCACTTCAATCACATCATCTTCCTCCTCCTGCTCTACTTGATTATCAATTCCATCTAGAGCTCCTATTACTTCATCAACAACTTTTGGTACCTCCTTCTCAGCCAAGCTAGCTATAGCCTTTTGCAAGATTTGCTCTGTGCTAGCCTTTTCCTTAGCCGTAGCTGCTACTGCTACTTCCTTAGCCTTTCTCCTCATAGTGGCTTCAATCTCCTCCTACTTCTTTCTAATTCTTTCTTCTTCAACAGCTCTAACTTTTTCAGCCTCTTTCACATTTTGGACAACTCTTGTCCTTCTCTTCACCATCAATTTCTTCTTTGGCTGACCTACTTGGGGAATAGCAACTGATGTAGCTTCATTTCCCTTTGTAGTCACAACACCTAGCTAAGCAGCATCTGCCTTCCTCTTCTTTTCTCTCTTTAGGGGCATTTCTTCTCTCAGCTCATCCTCTGCCCTTTTCTCTTCTTCAATTTCCTTAGGATTCAACTCTCTCCTCTTATCTTCCCTAACTTCCTTAGTAGATCTTGTCTTCTTTGGAACAACTATTAGAACTAAGCTCGCTGAGCTCCATTCTTTTCCTTCTTAGAGTCCTTTCTAACCTCCTTCTTTACTTCTTATTTATCAGTTATGTCTTCTCCTCTCTCAGTTCTGAGCTTGGTAGTTCTTTCCAGCTCACTTACCATAAAGGCAGCCAAGGTCAGATCCTCTTCTTGGGGCTGAATAGGCTTCATTTCCATGATAGCCTTTGGGTCCTTTAGTCTTACCCATGGCATGAGCGTCCATATACGTGTACAACTCACAATCCATGGTCTTAAGATTCAACGGTTAGATTCTATAACGTATACCATAGGATTAATGAGGGCGAAAAACACGGGATAACTTCTCTGAATATGGATCGTTTCATAATTTGATACCATTTCTATCAAGTTTAAATTTTAAAGATAATCAGTGACAATTAATGACGTGTCTAAAATTTAAGCTGCAAAAGAAATACTTAACCTGATTTACTGAAGCTCAAAGTGTGCCCTAGTTTGGTAAGCTTCAGAATAGGTCATAGTGAGATGTATTTCTTCAAATTGGATTGGACATTCCGATCAGCTGTCTGAGTGTGTTGAATTAATCCTTTCCAATAGGCTTTGTGAATATGTCAGCTCGCTATTCTTCAGTTGGAATGTATGTGAGCTTGACTTCTCCTTTTAGCACATGATCCCTTATGAAGTGATGTCTAATATTGACATGCTTCATCCTTCCATGTTGAACTGGATTCTTGGATAGGTCAATTGCACTCTTGTTATCACACATGACTTCAAGACAGTTTGACTTTATACCATAATCCTATAGTTGCTGCTTGATCCATAGCAGTTGTGCTACATAACTTCCTGTAGCTATGTACTTAGCCTCAGCTATACTCAGAGCCATAGAAGTCTGCTTCTTACTGTACCATGTAACTAGACAATCACCAAGGAAATGATAACCTCCTGTGGTGCTTTTCCTTTCAAGTTTGTCTGTTCCATAGTCAGCATCAGTGTATCCTCTCAGAGTGAAGTCTGCATTACTTGGATACCACAAACTTGCATCAATAGAGCCTAGCAAATACCCGAGAGTTCTTTTAACAATAGCTATATAAGATTCTCTGGGGTCAGCTTGATATCTTGCACAATAACATATAACATATTGAATGTCAGGCCTACCGACAGTTAAGTAAAGTAGAGAACTAATAATACCTCCTTAGAGCTTACTCTCTACAGGTTCACCTTCCTTATCTTTACTCAAAATAGTATCAGTGGCCATGGGTGTTGACATTGGCTTAGCTTTATCAATGTCAAACTTCTTGAGAACTTCTTTGGCATACTTAGCATGGCTGATAAAGATCCCATCATTACCTTGCTTGATTTGCAAACCAAGAAAGAAATTAAGCTCTCCTATCATTAACATTTCAAATTCTTTCTTCATCTGCTGGCTAAATTCATTGCATAGCTTTTCATCAGTTGCTCCAAAAATGATGTCGTCTACATAGATTTGGACTAGCAACACATATTGATGCCTCTTCTTGATAAACAGAGTTGTATCTGCTTTCCCTCTGACATGACCTTTGCTGATCCAAAAGTTAGTTAGTCTTTCATACCAAGCTCTTGGAGCCTGTTACAGTCCATATAGAGCTTTCTTCAACTTGAAGACATGCTTTGGATATTTAGGGTCTTCAAAGCTTGGGGGCTAGATGAAATAGACTTCTTCTTGAATATAACCATTAAGAAATGCACTCTTCACATCCATTTGAAATAACTTGAAGTTCATATGGGATGCAAAAGCACAGAGAATTCTTATGGCTTTAAGTCTTGCTACTGGTGCAAATGTTTCTCCATAATCAATGCCTTTTTTATTAATTGTAGCCTTGAGCAACTAGTCTGGCCTTATTTCTGACAACATTACCAACTTCATCTAGCTTGTTCTTGAAAACCCATTTGGTGTCTATGATTGACTTCCCTTTGGGTTTCTCCACCAAATCCCAAAGTTCATCCCTTGTGAATTGGTCTAGCTCTTCTTGCATTGCAATCATCCAGTTGTCATCGAATTAAACATCTTTAAACTTCTTTGGTTCAATCAATGATACAAATGTTGAATGGCTTATCATTCTGTTCAACTGACCTCTAGTCTGCACTAGATTTTGCACACTGTCAAGAATCTTATCTACTGGGTGATCTCTCCTAGCTCTGACTTCTTTAGGTAGATCAGGATCAGCTTGCTGAGCTACTATCATTGGTTGAGTATCCATATCATCACCAAAGTTGACTGATTGGTCCAAGTCAACTTCTTCATTTTCTTCTTTCCCTTGTACTGGATCAGGAATAATAATGGGCTGACTGACTGGACAGATTAGTCATATTGATATCTCCTAACCTTCTGTGCCAAAGCCATGAGTTTTTCTCCTTTGAAACTAAGCATATATCATTGGTGCTGGAGGATAAATCAAACATATGAACATTATTAATTCTAGGAGCGTAACGAATAGTTTGGTCAGAGTTAGCATAAAGAATAGTTTGGTCAGAGTTACCATCAATGACTGAGCTGCCTGCTGAGTCAAATATTACTTTCCTGCCTTTGTCACACAGCTGAGCAACGCTTTGCAAGTTAAACTTTAGGCCTTTCACTAGAGACACATTATAAATTGAAGGCTTGACTCCCACTGTGCCATTGCTAACAATCTTTCCTTTCTTATTGTCTCCAAAGCTAACACTTTTATTACTTCTTCATTCCAATGTGATGAATTGCTTTTATTCACCTGTCATATGCCCCAAGCATCCACTATCGAAATACCACATTCTGCTATCATTAGTGGATCTCAGGCTCATCTATAAAATAGTTAAGTTTTCTTAGGTACCCATGCCTTTTTCTGGTTAGGTCCTCCCTTGTTAGTGGCTGTCATCCTTGACCAGTCATGCTCATTATAGTAACCATTTTTATGCCTACACCTGACTGTAGCATGTCCTAGCTTACCATAAAAATTACAGCGGCCTTAGGACTAGGCATGCTCACTTTACTCTTTTAAGAAACCTTCTCAGAGTGGTGAGTGTGGTTACTCTGAGTGTACCTGCTAGGTTGACGAGGGACCCGCACCGTTTTCAAAGATGTTAATTCGGGAGCTAGCTCATCCAATCTCTTAGTGAGTTTGCTGTTATATCCATTTTGGTATTCAACTTTTTCCATTAGATATAGGATGTCAAGTGATTTAGAAGAGTTGACATGTTCTATATCATCACACCTCCTCTGAAGTACTCTGATGTACTTAGTTGACTTCTTAGTCATATTAATAACATCATTAAGTACTGCAGCAAGCTCATCAAAAGACAAAGGGGTTTAGAATTTGCCTCAGAGTTGTTTCCTTTGTCTTTGCTTTGGTCAGCTAATTTTCTGGCAGCGGAAGTAGTTGGTTGGTCAACTAACTCATAGTGAACTCGATCATCCTTAGCCATGAGACACACAATAGCAGAATCATGTGGCTCTTCATCTGAGGATGATGACTCTTGTTCAGAGTCACTTTAGGTAGTAGCAAGGGCATTCTTACTCTTTTTCTTCTTGAACTTGAAATTCTTGACTTTAGGACAGCTCGATTGAATATGCCTCTTCTCACCACATTTAAAGCATTTAATGTCTTGTTATGCTCTTTGTTGAATTCCTTTCGTGGTATTTCAACTGCTTCCTTCTTATACTTGTCCGTCTTTCTGAACTTTTGAAAGTTCTTCTCTTTACCCAGATATCTTCAGAAATTATTGGTCATTAGAGCTATCACTTCTTTTCTGACCTCTGGATATCCTCCCTTAGAGGAATCTTCTTCTTCTTCATCATCATTAGCTTTTAGAACAACAGCTCTACTTGAACTTTCTTTCTCTTTAGACCTATGCTTCTTGGACTCATCTTCATATTGCTTTAAGGACATCTCATGAGTCAGCAGAGTTCCAATCAACTCATCAAACTTTTAGGTCGTCAGATCATGAGCCTCTTCAATAACACTCTTCTTGGCTTCCCAATCTTGGGTCAAACTCCTCAAGATCTTCTTGATAGTCTCTTCTTTTGTGAAGGTCTTGCCAAGTATTTTCAGCATATTTACAATATTTATGAATCTGGTGTTCATGTTAGAAATATCCTCCTTGGGCTTCATATGAAACCACTCATAATCCCTCGTAAGGATATTGATCTTGGACTCTTTCAATTTATCAGTACCTTCATAAGTTACTTCCAACTTCTTCCAAATCTCTTTGGCTATCTCGCATCCAGAAACGTGATTAAACTCATCAGCATCAAGAGCACAATGAATATAGTTGATAGCAGCTGCATTCTCTTTAAGTCTGGCCAAATCATTACTATCCCATTCAGTAGAGTTCTTATCAATAGTAACTCCATTCTTCACATGTGATGGAATATATGACCCTTCTATAATGGCCATCCAAGCATGAATACTCTAGGACTGAATGAAATTAGTCATTCTGCTCTTCCGGCAAGTATAATGCTCTCCATTAAACATTGGAGGCCTAGTAACTAACATGCCTTCGGGCAGAATATAAGCTTGAGCCCTTTCACTAGATTCTCCTTTATCCTCCATGATCTTTGTCTGAAAGATTGTGAAATCTATGAAATGAGAACCGCTCTGATACCACTTGTTGGTCCCTATGCATACACTCAATGAGTCAGAGGGGGGGTGAATGACTCAGTCAATAATTTATGGAACTTTTTCGAGATAATTATGGCTTCACTGAGTAAGGTCAGCTGGTTGAGTGAAATATCCGGAAAATGCGATTAAGTAAAGAACACAAAGATTTTATACTAGTTCAGCAACCTGTGCTTACATCCAGTCTCGAGAGAGTGTCTCAGCTTTAATCCAATAATCTCAACTCCTTTACCCTAGAAGCCTTTCATAAATTCCCAAATTATAGTAAGTACCCTCCAAACTGCAATCGATCACCGGCTAACTAGAATACCCTCTTCTATCAACAACTCACAAAGAGTTTAACTCAACTTATAAAAACGTTGATCCATTTATAAATGATCTAATATTAAAATTGATTGATCTAATCTATTCTCTCTTGTTCTAAGAAGATTCTCGTTGAGTTGTGCTTTTCTTACTAGAATTCCTTTAAAGCTTGTGAATTGACAGAGTCTTTGCTTCTAGAAAATTCAGGTGTAATCACCAAGTTCTAACACTTGCCTTCTTGCTCCTTTTATAGTTTGATTGAGAAAGGAGATGTTGAACTTATCTTGGCATCTTTTAAAATTGACAGCTCAGCAATTCACCCATTGCTTCTTCAAATCGATCCATTAAGAGATAGAATTGCACCGTTGTGAAATACATTTCAATCCGTTAGATTGAAATTCGAGCTCCAATTTAAAATCTTTGTCATTTGATGCCAGTCTTTCATTAGAGAGAAATCGCGCTGACTTGCCACATGTCTTCATCCTATTCCCTCTGGTTTTCTGACATGTTGCAGAGTGTGTGATACAAGGTTGGTAGATCAGCAGAATTACTTAAAGTAGCAATTGACTTGTTGAAGCTTTGCATTGGAAGACTTTAGCATTTTCTTCATAATTCTGCGTCTTGTCACGGTATTAATTCTTTTTGTCTTTATCTCATTAATGTTCCTGTAAAAAGCAACATTAAAAACAAAGATAACCTTAAAAGGTAAGGTCAGCAGCATTGACAGACTTAAAGTAACTCAGTCGAAAGATAAAACAAAACACAGATAGCTGAAATAAAATCTAAATATAAAGTGCTGAGTGAATAATACTAGGTCAGCGATTAAGTAAGTACTCAGCCCTCAACGGAGACTCAAAATTCTACCCTTGAATTTACTAACTCCCTTAAACCACAGACTATTTATTTTAACATCATTATTGATTTAATTATCTCACACTGAACTTAATTGTTATGATCAAAGCTTAAGCGCTACTGAGTCATCCACTAATCCAATCTAAACTCGTGCTTGGTTCAACAATGCAGATGTGCAACTAATGACAGTAGCTCGGCAAGCTGATCCTGATCTACCAAAAGAAGCTAGAGCAAGGAGATATCACTCAGTTGAGAAGATTTTTGGTAGTGTGCAAAATCTAGTGTTGACTAGAGGTTAGCTAAATAGAATGATGAGTCATTCAGCATTTGTCTCATTGATTGAACCAATGAAGTTTGAAGATGCTGAGTTTGATGACAAATGGATGAATGCAATGCAAGAGAAGTTACACCAATTCAGAAGAAATGAAGTGTGGGATTTGGTGGAGAAACCCAAAGGCAAGTCAATAATTAGCACCTAATAGGTTTTCAAAAACAAGTTAGATGAAGCCATAAGAAATCTCTGTGCTTTTGCATCCTATATGAACTTCAAGTTGTTTCAAATGGATGTGAAGAGCGTATTTTTTAATGGTTATATTCAAGAAGGAGTCTACATTAGACACTCCCTAGGCTTTGAAGATCCAAAGTATCCAGATCATGTTTTTAAGCTGAAGAAGGTTGTATATAGACTGAAATAGGCTCCAAGAGCTTGGTACGAGAGACTGACTAACTTTTTACTCAACAAAGGTTATGTTAGAGGATAAGCAGACACAATTCTATTTATCAAGAAGAAGCACTAAGATGTGTTCCTAGTCCAAATATAAGTTGATGATATCATATATGGAGCAACTGATGAAAAGCTATGCAAAGATTTTAGCCAGCAGATGAAGAAAGAGTTTGAAATGTCAATGATAGGAGAGCTTAATTTCTTTCTTTGTTTGCAAATCAAACAAGGCAAAGATGGAATCTTTATCAGCAAAGCTAAGTATTCCAAGGAAGTACTCAAGAAGTTTGACATAGATAAAGCCAAGCCAATGTCAACACCCATGGCCACTGATACTATTCTGAGTAAAGATGAGGAAGGTAAACCTGTAGAGAGTAAGCGCTATAGAGGTATTATTGGTTCTCTACTTTACTTAACTACTAGTAGACCTGACATTCAGAATGCTGTATGTTATTATGCAAGATATCAAGCTGACCCCAGATAATCTTACTTAGTTGCTGTTAAGAGATTCTCAAGTATTTGCTAGGCTCTGTTGATATAGGTTTATGGTATCTAAGTAATGCAGATTTCACTCTGAGAGGATACACAGATGTTGAATATGGAAGAGAAAAACTTGAAAGGAAAAGCACCATAGGAGGATGTCATTTCCTTGGTGATTGTCCAATAATATGGTATAGCAAGAAGCAGACTTCTGTGGCTCTGAGTATAGTTGAGGCTGAGTACACGACTACAGGAAGTTGTGTAGCACAACTGCTATAGATCAAGCAGCAATTTGAGGATTATGGTATAAAGTCTAAGTGTCTTGAAGTCATGTGTGAGAACAAGAGTGCAATTGAGCTATCCAAGAACCCAATTCAACATAGTAGGATGAAGCATGTCAATATTAGACATCACTTTATAAGGGATCATGTGCTAAAAGGAGAAATCAAGCTCACATACATTCCTACTGAAGAATAATGAGCTGACATATTCATAAAACCCATTAGAAAGGATCAATTCAATGCTTTGAGAGAGCTGATCGGGATGCCTAATACAATTTGAAGAAATACATTCCACTCTAACCTATTTTGAAGCTACCAAACTAGGGCACAATCTGAGCTTCTGCAAATTAGGTTGGCGCTTGAATTTTGGACACGTCATTAAATTGCCACCGATTTATTTTCAAATTCAAACTTGGTAGAAATGGTAGCAAGTTATGAAATGATCCATATTCAGTAGCAGTTATCCCGTGTTTCTTGCCTTTATTAATTCTATGCAATCTCACCATTTAATATATAACCACGGATTGTGAATCATACACGTAGCATTGCAGGGATTAACGAAGAGTTTGTGTCTATTTAAGGAGAATTTCAAAAGAAGAAAGGTTACTTTACCAAAATTCTCTTTTGCAAATTTCTCTCAAAAATTTCCAAAATTCTCTAAGTTTCTTCAAGCAATTTCTATGGCGAGTTCATCAGGGAGATCTTCTGAACCCACTACTGAGAATCCTTTATTTGTAAGAAATGATAAGAATACTTGCTAGGTTACTACAAGGGATCATGTTGCTCTTGTGGTGATTGGAATCAACACAAAGAGAGAAGCTGTTCATTCCCGCAGGAACAAAATATACCCAGTTAAAATGGTGTGCTATGGAAGGTACTAAAGTAGAGCCACCAAATACTGTTGATATGCTGAGTTTCTCCAGTGATTAAAGATTTAGGAAATGGATGCACTAACAAGATCTCAGAGGATTTTTTAAAATACCCAGTAGATGCTATAAGCAGATAGTGGTAAGATTCTTTCATGAAATTCACTTTGTTGAATCACAGAAAGATATTTTATAACTACTCTATTAGGGAGAAAAGTGTATGTTACCCCTAAATTATTGGTTGGATTGCTGGGATTACGCGAGAGAGGGCTCAGAATGCGTGTGATAAAAGATGAAGATCATGTGGATATTCCCATTGATTATGAAGTGCTAGAAGATTATAAAGTAGGTGAACTGGTAGCTTCAATGTTCGCAAAGGAAGGGAAGCAAGCATATGAGCTTGTAACCAAAGTGCTGCTGCCAAAGACTGCCTCAACTGGAAGCTGTTTCAAGTTTGAGAGAGTATTTATCTATGCTCTGACTCATGGAATGAGTATAAATTGGCCCTTAGCTATCTTGCACAGGTTGTTGAAGGTGTTAAAGCTTTTGGTGTATGGACACCTAGTAATGGAAATTTACAGGGCTTATGAGCTAGACTTAGATGGATCGGCACTGAGGAGTAGAATCAATCTGGTAGTAATCGAATCCAGGATTTTAAGCAATGCTCGTTTTCATGGGCTAAGATGTAATGAGAGACTTGCCAATACTAAGTATATAAAGCTAAAGAAAGGAGAAGTAAGGGTGAAGGATCTAAAGGCTATTATGATAATGAAGCCTATTAAGCCAGAAGAAGAGGATCTGACCTTGGATGCCTTTGTGGCTAGTGAGATTGAGAGGATTACCAAGCTTAGAGCTGAGATAGGAGAAGATGTAGCTAGAAAGAAGGGTAGTAAGAAGGAGGTCAGGAAAGACTCCCAGAAGGAAAAGAAAGAAACCTCAGCGAGCTCAGTTTCTACTGCACCCTTTCCTAAAAAGATAAGATCATCAAAGGGAACTAAGGAAGAGAAGGTTAGAGACATGGCCCCAAAGGAAATTGAAGAAGAGAAATAGGTTGAGGAAGAGTTGAGTTAAGAAATGCCCTTGAAAAGAGAGAAGTAGAGGAAGGTAGATGAAGCTAAGCCAGATGTGGTGACTACAAAAGGACAGGAAGCTACATCAGTTCCTGTACCCCAAGTATGTCAGCCAAAAAAGAAATTAATGGTGAAGAAAGGGACTGTTATAGTCCAAGATCTTAAGGAAGCTGAAAGAATAAAGGACGCTGAAGAAGAAAGGATAAGAAAAAGGCAGGAGGAGTTGGAAGTTGAAATCAGGAGAAAGGCTGAGGGAGAGACAATTAGAGCTAAGGCTAGTACTGAGAAAATTCTTCAATCTATAGTAGCCAACTTAGCTGAGAAGGAATTTCCTGAAGTTGTAGAAGAAATGATTGGAGCCTTGGAAGGAATGGAAAAGCAGGAGTAGGAGGAAGATGAAGTAGTGGAGGTTGATGCTGTTGAATTCCATGTGCTTAACTCTGAGTAGCAGGTCAGTTTGACTGTTGAAGAAGCTAAAGAAGCTAGGAAGGAGAGGAAAAGAGGTTTGTTGAAGAGGATAAAAGTAGTAATAGATGAAGATGAAGATGATTTAGAGGATGAGGAGGAAGATGGTTTAGTTGACCACGGAGCTCAGCTGACTGGACAATCTCAAACTCAGGTCAGCGAGTCCGCTATTGAAGGTGCTGAGGAGAAGGAGAAGGAGAACCATGAGCCATTCTTATTCCAAAACCTATCACCCAAAACACCACTCCCACCTACACCCATCTCTGCCATGCCTTTACCAGAAATCCAAACACCTTCCACATCAACCACTGACCAACCAAAAACCTCACACTTTGACCAAACAACCATCATTCCATGTCTTTCACCAATTGGATCTCTTGTAAATGAACCTTTACTATTGGAAGGACCCATTATCAAAGGGCCTCCAATCATTGAAGAGATATCAGTGCAACCTCAACAACAGAAACCACCTCAACAACCACAACCACAACCATAATATAACCCCCAAGCAGAGCTGTTGGGTGATATAAGGAGGATGGGGAGAGAAAGATTTCCAGGAATTAGGATAAATGCTGAAATTGGTAGTGAAATAGCTAAATCTTTACTATTTGAGGATGTCCTAAGGAGAATTGCAAAGGCTGTAGAGCCAGTGCAAGGTTTTGTTGAAGCTATTGAGGAGATGAATGCCCACTTCAGATAAGTCCCTACTCAATTTTCCTTAGTCAAAGAAATTGTGTCCCGCATATTGCCTTTGTTATCTATTGCAGGTAGGAAGGCTGACTATCCGAAGGTGGAAGATGCAGAACTCAAGAAGAAGATAGAGAAGATCTTTGAGAGTAACTGCAAGGTGTTGAATGATGAGAGGGATTTCAAGAACTCAATGATAGACAAATTCAATCCCTTATTGGAATCTAAGTAGCAGTTCTAGATGGCTACAATATATTGAGCAAGGAGAATGGTGATAACACAACTTGGTTAGATGCAGTTGTTAATGCTGTCAATGCATTGATAACATTTGTTACTTAACACCAAGGTATACATACTGAGTTGAGGGTTGCAAAGGAAGAAATGTTGAAAGGAGTCAAGGACTCAGAGGGAGAAGTGCTTAAAGCCTTGAAGAGGCTTAATATGTTATATGCTCTGAATAGTGACATTATTATGGCAGAAGTTGAGCAAAGCCCATCGCTCCATCAGAAACTTGGTCACATCCGTGATCAGATAAAAAAGGTTCACTCAGTCGTCATAAATGATGGTCAAGAAATTGACCAAATCGATGAAGAAGTCATTACTCATATAAGGAGCACTCCCATGCTAGAGCGCCCCCTCAGAGAAAACAATCAAGCAAAGGCTCTTGCAAGTCTCACCCAGATTTCCAAGGAAGGACTAAGTGCTCAGTACCATGTCAATCTATCTCAATCCCGCGCTTTAGTAGGCTTGTTCACCTTTCTCAGAGAACAAGAAGCTATATCGTAAGAAATCTATGAGCTGTTGGTGTAGAACTTTTCAACCAATATTTATGGCTAGCTTGAGACATTTGAAGACTCTCTGAGCTTGTTTGATCATTAAGCCTAAGTCATTTTGGATGCAATGGCAATAGGGGAGAAAGATCACAAGAAGCGTGAGCAAGAGGAAAGAGAAAGAGATCAGAGGGTAGCTGAATTCTCCTATAACTTATCCAAGGATCTAGAACGCATTCAGAGAGAATATCATGAGACAAGGAAGAGGAAAGGCAAGGAAATTACACTGCCCAAAGAGAGCAAGTCAAGATGGGATCAACATGTCTATGAAAATATAAGAGCTAATCTTCGAGGACCACCTATGCCAAAATAGAATAGAATATAATAGAATAATTGTAATCGTTAGAGCTGATTGTAAAACTTAATATAGATTAACTCATCGTTGTCCGTACTCAAGTTTTATTTTAATGAAAGATTACTTATTATGTTCTAAGTTAAGATCTTCTTAGCTTCTTATATCTTCTACTGCATATATATGTGTTGATCTTTTTGCAGAAATATAAGAGAAGTGTTGACGAATGCTAAACTAAAAAATGTCAAGGATTGTGGGGGAGTTAACATTCACTCTGAGCAAATTGAAGAGGTGAACAAAAGGCATATCAAGCATAAGTATAAGGTAACTCTAATCTAGATATCTTATTGATTTGATTCTCGCTCAAGTTGATTGTCATTGATCAAAATGGTGGAGATTGTTGAACCAAGCACGAAGTTTGACTGACACAGTGGACTGACTCAGTAGTGCTTAAGTTTTGATCACAACAATTAAGTTCAATTTGAGTTAATTAAATCAATAATGATGTTAAAATAAACAGTCTCTGGTTGTTTGAGGAGTTTAGTAAATTCAATGGTAGAATTTCAAGTCTCCGTTGATCTAGCTATTTAGTTTAACTCTAAGTGTTCTAGGCTGAGTATCTAGTTTAGTCGCTGACTAAGTTATATTCACTCAGCATTTGATATTTAGATTTTGTTTCAGCTTTGTGCTTTACAATACATTACTTCGTTGAGTTACTTTAAGTCTGTCAAAGCTGCTGACTTTACCATTAAGGTAAAAAGGGATCTTTGCTTTTTGCAGGACATTAATGAGACAAAGACAAAAAGAATTAATGCCTTGACAAGACTCAGATTAATGAAGAAAAAGTCAAAAAATTCCATGTTCAAGGTGAAAAATTCAGTTGCCATTTTTGGCAATTATGTAGATCAATAACTTAGTATCGCACACTCTACAATACGTCAGAATACCAGAGGGAATAGGAAGAAGACATGTGGCAAGTCAGTGTGAGTTTTCTCTAACGGAAGACTGGCATCAAATGACAAAGGATTCAAATTGAAGCTCGAATTTAAATCTTAATGGATTTATTTTCTACCTCACAATGGTGCAATTCTATCCCTTAACGGATAGATATGAAGAAGCAATGGGTGGATAGATGAGCTGTCAATTTCAGAAGATGCCAAAGTAAGTTTAGCAACTACTTTCTCAATCCATCTATAAAAGGAGCAAGAAGGCAAGCGTTAGAACTTGGTGGTTACACCTGAGTTTCTCAGAAGCAAAATACCTATCAAATTACAAATTTTAAAGAAGTTCAAGCGAGAAAGCACTACTCATCAAGAAATCTACTTTAAAATATGAGAGAATAGAATAGATCATAGAATTGTATAATCTGATTATTGTAACTAGATCAACGTTGTTATAAGTTGAATCTAGCTCTTGTTTAGATTCTTAGTGAGTTATTGGCAGAAGAGTGTATTCTACTCAGGGGGTGAGCAATTGCAGTTTGGAGGGTACTTACTGTAATTAGGAAAATTGTGAAAGGTTTCTCCGCCTAGGGTAAAGGAGTTAAGATTAGTGAATTGAAGCCGAGACACTCTCTCGGGACTGGATGTAAGCACAGGTTGCCGAACCAGTATAAAAATCTCGGTGTCCTTTACTTTGAAGCACTTTTCAGAATTTCACTCAGCCAGCTGACCTCACTCAGCGGAGCTATTATTTATCACAAAAAAGTTTCATAAGTTTATGAGTGAGTCATCCACCCCCCCTATGACTCAGTGAGTGTACGCATAGGGACCAACATATAGTATCATTAAGACTAGACATTGATGATACGGATAGACTAGCATGTGTCGTCATACCTCTTGAATTTGATTCAAAGTAGCATATCTCCAGTGCTAGAGGGTGGTACCTTGGGTTAACACATGAATGTATTTAGAGAGATACATTGGAGACCGCTATGAGACAACACTCAGTAATGTATATTATGTGTTGGTGTTTAATTGTCTCATTACAATAGCAATACAAATATCCCTAGACCTGAGATACTAGTTACCTTGTTCAGATGTTGCTATACTTTGGGTCATACCTAAGCATTCCATAGACTGGGTGATACGGGTGATTATGGGTATAATTGATGTCTGTACGTTGGCAAGATGAGTAGTCAAGATGGAATCTATCACTCCATTATAGCAATATAAGGGAGATGTACCTTGGCCACTTGTTATAAGTGAGAATCGTAAACCTCTGATCAGAGTATGAGTTGATAGGATGAGATCTTGATCAACACATTAAAATGGTTAAGTAGTGTACTTTGGTAGCAAGACTAAATACTGGGGTAGCTATTATAGCTACTAGTGGACTAACACTTAAACCGAGTCCTACCAACCAGATGGTACTTAACAGTTGATAGAAGGAGTGAATTGTATTGATACTTTTGCAGAATCGGGATTAAGTCACAATTCACGTGACGTTCCGAATATTGGGGGGGTCATATGCCCTTTGCTAGAGAGCCACTATGACCGATCAAAGTAATCAGAGTCCACAACGGTATGGAGCTCCGAGCCAGTCAATTCCTAAAAGAAATTGAGCTAGGTTAAACTTTTGACGGCTCAATATTACGAGATCCTATAAGGTCATACACTTTGAGTTAAAACCAAGCTATGTAAAGAACCGTTAGACCGGATCTAATCTAGAAGAGCAAGGAAATAAGGTTAGACCATAATATTGGTTAGACCAGTATTCATTGGTTGGACCAATGAACCTGTTAAATAATAAGTATAAAGTAAACAAAGGGAAAATTGGAATTAGAACTTAGTGAGATTTATTAATATTAGATGTTGAATAAATCTGCGCAAGTGGGCCTATAAATGTACTGTAGGATAGTACAAATATAAGGCCTGCGCACATTCCACATGACAACACCGTTTGGAATGGTGTTACGTGTGGCCCTTTGGGCATGCAGTGCTCTGCGCAGCATGTAGCGTAACCCATTATGGGCTGGGCTACATGTGGGCCTATGCATAGTGTGCAGGCCTGCATGCATGGCGCAAGCCTTGTTGGAGCGCAAGCCCACAAGGGACTGCTGGCTAAATGGCCAGCAGTCTTCCAGTCCAATTGGGAGCCTGCTCTTAAAGCAAGCTCCTAGTGTTTGAGTTGTTTTCCAACTTTGCCAGGGTTAATTAAATAACCTATTTGCCCTTTTTATTTTATTTCCGATTGGTTGAGGTTAGGGACTTTATTGTCCTTTGAATAATTCCTAACCACCATAAGTAGATGCCTCCTCCTTCATTATTTTTCGTCCTTAATTTCATACTTCTTCTCTTGCTCTCATATTCTTTTAGTTGTTTTGGTTCATAAAAGTAATCCGTCGAAAGACATATTTACTTTGAATAGAAAACTAAGGGAATTTCTTCTAGAATAAATTAGTAGGGAAGATCTAGCTATCTTCCACTTATTTATCGGTACTCCCTTTCTAGAAGGTTTTGGTCGGTGGTGCTCGTGTGGACTATTTATAGAGGGCTTCTACTTTGGAGTCTGTGCATGTAGCTGAGGGGTCTTTCTACCGACTACAGGATTCACGCTTCAACTGGTAAGTGGTTAAATTATTGTTAGGTCCTTTTAATAAGTGTCTATGACTTAGAATAATTTAAGACTAGCACTATTATCAATCATGTCATACTTAGGAGATCTTGGACACTAGATTATTGAATTTCCACTGCGCCTGTTTTACTTGTTAAAACCCTTAATCTATACCAACAGAAAAACATAAAGTCGAGTTCCCCTACATGTCGAAGAATCAATTGCTCTAGCTAACAATTGTGCAAAATGATTCGCAGACCGATAAACATAGACAAGCCTAAAAATACTAAAAATAATTTATCGGAGTTAAAACACCGGACAAAACACAAATAGAACACACACATGCCCTTAGGCAAGCCTTATACTAAAAATAAAAGATAATATGTTGTAACCTATATTTCCTTATCCCTGGCTAATGATTTCGAATATCCATAACCTTAACATGCTTACGCCATAACATCAACAAATATCTTGTCTAAAGGCGGATGGAGTCCAACCTAGTTGTAAAACTATCAAGATTGATGTATGTTGCAACAAATTTGTGTTTGACGAAGACAATCGTGTCGTGGATGATAAGAAAATAGTTGATGCAGATTATTCTCATAAAATACATCGAAAATAAAATGAAGAAAAAAAGACAAGAAAATAAAGGATAAGAGGGAAAAAAAGCCTAGTTAAACTTTTTCTCTCTCCTTTACAAATAAACTTACAAGCGGAGAAGGAAAGTATGCTCAAATCAATGGCGGCTAGGGTTTTAAGTTTATAGTTAGTTTATTTAATGTAATGAATGCCATAAATAGCTCAATGTTATATCGTTAAAAACAAATTAAATTTTTCTTGAGTTTATAAAGATTACTTAATTACGTTGATATGACATATAAATTAATTAGTAATCACTTTGTTCATCACTACAAGTAATATTGCATGTACATGAAATTTTGAATCAGTGGTTTAAAGCGTACGATCCATTGGATCTGTCCATATATTGGCAACGGGCTTCACCTATAGAATGTAAGCGGATTTTAACAAACCATTATAGCCCCCAATTGAGATAGAATACAGTTGTCAATTGAAGATATTGAACCCAATAGTTATCTCACAATATCCCTTGCCAGGTGATATCGATACAATGAACAATGGACATGATCATGTCACCCATTATATCTTTCATTATATTTCTTGATCGAGAATAAAATGATTCTTTCAAATGAGCTGTCTACTTATTTGGACATGTCAATAATCCATTTTATTCATCAAGTGGTCGGTGATTCATTTTAAGCTTATTAGGCTGAAGGGTAATCCTATCTTTTCAACACTACTACCAACGTGTTCATGGAATAACCCGAGCATACCCGTACTTGTAATCCATATTCAAGGACCCGTTAGGTGCATACCACAGATTACCCAATTCCAAATTAATAGCAATTTGAAATCAAGTCTAAGGACATTTGAGACCTACCTAGCAAAACGTTCGTGACACATAACCATGTAACTTTTTCTAAGCGGATCAGTCCAGCCTCATGTTCTCAACATGTGCCTATGTTCATAACTTAATTCTCAAATAAGCTAACTAACATACAAACCTTTTGTTTTATTCATTCACATGACTAAAACAGACTCGAGACATTTATAATTATTAAATCAATGGATACTCTAATCTAAATACAAGACAAGATATATAATAGAAAAGATTAATGCCTTTATTAATATAACATAAAATATAAATATTTAATTACATCCTAATAACATATGTCTAGAAGTAGGGCACACCTAACACCCCTCCTACCTTAATTATTTGTGTTATAAACAATTTGAACAATATTATTCACTTTAGCGCTGTTTACGGTCAACATCAAGGCTTCAAAAGACGTCGTTCAAGATGTGGCCTCCAATACCCTGTCTATATACAAGCTTAGTAGATCATTCAAAAGTAATGTAAGATTCATTCTTAACACACCCCTCATCGATATCGTGCTGATAACGTGTTATAAACAACTTGAGCGATATTGTCTGCTTAGGTGCCGTTTACAACCAACCTCACGACTTTAAAAAACACCGTATAAGTTAACGCATTCATGGCCCTATTTATATACAAGCTCAATAGATCATCCGATATAGAATTCATTCTTAACAATTTATTTTTTATTTAATCAAATTTTAAGTGTTTTACAACAAACAACAAATAACAAACAACAAACAACAAACAACAAAAACTAACTTTTATTTATAAATTACTTATAAGTAAAAAAAATGCTTATAAAATGATGGTCATGATTTACAAGCAATGAGAAACACCCTTTAAACATGTTAAAACATTTAAGACCCATGACCGTGTCCAAATTGAAATTGATCCCTTAACTTAACCTATTGCTTCGAAGTTATTTAATGTAAACACAATTTTTCTTTAAATACACATTCTTTATATGTCTCTTAGATCTTTATACTTGCTAACGTTTATCTTTTTCTTTATATATATATAATCAAAACATTGACTTAACACACATTAAGTACTGTAACTTATTTTATCATATATTCTATTACAAAAGCCAGATGTTAGAAACCTTTGGTTTTTACCCTTTGGTGTTTCTTCATTAAAAAACACTATTGGCCAATATCACCTAACATCAAAATAATAAAATTTCACCTAGACTAAATTTATAATAAATATTTGTTTGGTAAGTAATCGACCTTTTGGTCTTTAAATATTAACTTAACTACCATAAGGTCTCCTCTCATTAAATATGATATAGTGTTAAAATATTTTATTAATCTCATTTACGGGTTTTTATATATGGTATAGGGTATTAATATCCTTCTCCAATCCAACGGTTGAATATTCATGAGGAATCATTTCATTAAGATGAGATAATATATAAATACACTCTCATAAATACTCAACCGTTAAAATGAAAAAGTATATTAAATACCCGATATCAGATATAATTTTCCCTTACTTACACATTCAATTGTTTTAGTTAAATAATTTATGGTTAATTAATTATTTGAGCTTCATTCAATTAATTTTTGAAGACTTCCTACATTCATCTATAATTCACACTTTTTTTAATTTAGGCTATTGTGTTTTCATTACTTAATAGAAATAAAAAATATCTACCTAATATCGAATGTGACTTGAATTTAACACGTATAAAAGTCACAATCTCAATCTTAATTATTGAATTAAGACATTCAGTACACTTAAGGTAGCATATCTAGCTCATAATTCACACGAGATAATGTAAATATATTATGTATAAGCTTAAAGTCCTCTCAATCATTTTCCCCAACTAACGTGCACATTCGTGTTAGCTTTCCTAACAAATAAACTGACCACATTATGGCAGTTAAAAAAATAAATAAATGAAAGATTATAGAACTTCAACTATATTGAGAAAACTAGAAATTTTTTTTTATCTCACATCAATTAACGTGACCTTTGAAATTTCATATTCAACCTCAACTTAGACTAAGACAATCGCATGCACCATTGCCCAATTTTTTTCTTAAGAAAAAGGATTTCATTAATTCAAGAATGATGTTCAACACAAGCGGGAGGATAATCTAACCAAATCCCCGCTACCTCAGTTAAATGAACCGCTCTAGCAAGAAAATAAGCAGCTTTGTTTGAATCCCGATTAACCCAAAAAAAAATACATGAAACGAAATTACGGGAAAGGAATTTACAATCCTCAACAATTGAATAAAAACGCCCAATCTCAGAATTGATTAAAAAATCAAACAAAAGCTTATTGCCCAATTAATATCATTAAACTTGAAAAGGTTAGTCTATAAGTAATTGCTATTTAAAGATAAAAGGCAATAAAGCCCAATTAATATCATTAAACTTGAAAAGGTTAGTCTATAAGTAATTGATATTTAAAGATAAAAGGCAATATATATATATATATATATATATATATATATATATATATATATATATATAAAAGGATTGAGGTTTAAAAAAGAAAGAGTTTTTTTGAGTTTTTTTTAACAGAGTTTCACTAGGTTAAATTTTGGACTCTCAATGCAAAATTTGGCAACTATCTCATTTAATCATAAAATTGAAATTTTTGGTTGTTGAGGAGACACTTGTTGATGATCCAAAATTCACCTACGTAAAACTTCGACTTAAATACATGATTTATAATTCAAATGTCGGATTTATTGAAATTTACAATATTTATCATAATGTCAAACCTATTCAATTTTTTCTTATTTCGTTCTTGACATCCAATTTTTAACTATTTGTTGCATAACATATTCAATTTAGTTAGTATAACTGTTAATTTTACAACACAAAAAACGTGAAATATCAATATTGTCCCTTAGAGCATAAATATGATTTGGTTGTCATGTATACGGACTTGTCAATCTTCAATCGTTCGCTTAGTTTCCGTACTAATTAGAAATGTTAGAGACTACATAGACAAAATTTGAAGGGGTGATGCACCAAATAAGTAGTTTCAATAGACGGGGCATTAAAAAAGCATTTAAGTTGTATGTTGGAATCCTACGTTACATGAGTATGAACAAGAAATGCTCCTTATAATGAAGAAGCAATCATAACCACCGCAGTAGATATCTTTAGAAGTTATATGTGGATGATTATAGTTTAGCACAAGATCCAAAACAGTATTTTTATATTAAAAGTTCCCAAAAAGATAATATACAATGACTTTTATGCAAGTTTAGGAAATATTGTTTTACATTCTCTCCGAGAATCATGGCTTGGGATTTTTACTCAATATTGTATTTATGGGTAAAAATAATAAATGGTATATGTCAATTTTGGTACCTTAACCATTTTATTTGAAATAGTATGATATAATGTCATGGAGTCATTTCACATGTAAACTTATATGTGCCAAAGGTTTTTTTATTATCTTTATTGAAAACATTGTAAGGGCTCAAACAGCAAGTAAAATGCAGAAAATAGACTGAATAGAGGAGCTAAACATATATTAGGAATTGAAATTAGTATTGCTCCAGTTTACTAACAGTAAAAAAATAATTCATTGTGGAGGTTCTGACTAACGTTAATCAACACATACTCTATAGGTCAAAAGAACAAGAGAGTTTAAGAATAAAAATAAAGCACAATGTCAATAATGAAGCATTCAACATTCAAGAACACATAAACATTCCATAGCTAATAACAGAGTAAATTTAAGTTGAGGCTTGAGAGTCAGGGCAGCTCAATAGGAGGTGTACGGAATGCGATCGTCTAGGGCTATAGTCATGAGGGGTCAAAAAATATTTTTTTGTTTAAGCATTTAGTAGTTAAAGTGAGGAGTGTAAATATAAATATTAATTAATGTTAGTTTGATTAGTAAAGTACTAATAGTTCTAACCCACAGGTCATGTGTTTAATTCCCCACAAACACATCTTTTTTTTTTATCAAAAGTCCTATTTTATTATTTTTATATAATTTTTGCCTATGACACCCATATTTTCAGGACCGGGAGAGGTTAATGTTGAAAAAAGCAAACTTGGTCATTTGTCCTAGTTTTGAAACAACCTCCAATTAGATAAGGTTGGGCACACCCGACCCACCCCTTTCTTACTTGTGCGGGAGCCTTGTTAAGCATTTGTCCTAGTTTGGCATTTCGCGTGGAGCCTTATTGGTACATTCCTTTGAGTTTTAATTAATCCAGTACCAAGACTCAGTTCTTTTCAACTTATACGTAGCAGTGCTGTACTGAATTGAATTGAATTGATAAGTACTTATTTCAGTATAAATTTATATGTATGCAGAACTGATAAGTACTGAACTGAATGAATTATAAGTTGAAAAAAATAAGGCCTATGTTGAGAATATTAATTCCAATATTAGTATTGAATTATTCCTGTATTAGATTATTCTTAATTAGTCAAAATTAGGAATATTATCACTAATTAGGAATAATGGTAATTAAAAAGATTATTTATAATTAATTATATTTATGTACATTCATTTCTTTTAATTTCTCACATGTATTGTACACTATAAATACCTTTGATGTAATTGGTTATATGCAATGGGAACTATAATAATATCTCATTCACCATTTTTTGTTCTTATTCATTTTTCACATGGTACCAGAGCATCGCTCCAGTGACTCAAAATTTCAGTATTCCGCTCATATTTTTCATACAGCCCCCATGGACAAAGATTATCGATTATCAGTTATCCATATCAACATTATGACTTATTTGACTTAGCCATGTTCTTATTCATGAAGATTCTTTATTCTCTATATCAACATCATGACTTATTTGACTCAACTATGTTACTCTTGATGATCATCAATTGTTTATATCATGGCTTATTTGACTCAATCATGTTCTTACTCGATCGTCGATTGCCTATATCAACATTATGGCTTTGACCCAGCCAAGTCCCAATGCCAACACCAATATTATTACAAACGTAGCATGTCTTCAACTCCTGATGCTTTATTCAATTATACTTTCACATCTCAATTTGATTCACAAATAGTCTTATCAAATATGGTTCTTGACATGCCAAATCATACTTTACAAATCACACCTATCATATCAGAATTTTCAGAAATTTAGAATCAGGAAATTCAAAATTCAGTACATCAACGCATGACCAACTTGCAAACATTTTTATGATCAATTCTTAACATTGTAATACAAGTTGGGAGTTCATGATATTCATTCACCAACTTAAGGGGAAGTGTTTGAGAATATTAATTCCAATATTGCTATTGAATTATTCCTATATTAGATTATTCTTAATTAGTCAAAATTAGGAATATTATCACTAATTAGGAATAATGGTAATTAGGAAGATTATTTACAATCAATTATATTTATATACATTTATGTCTTTTCATTTCTCACATATATTGTACACTGTAAATATCTTTAATGTAATTAATTATATGCAATGAAAACTACAACAATATCTCATTCACCATTTTCTATTCATATTCATTTTTCACGGCCTAAGAATTCCTTCAAAATGTTGAATTTAAGACTTCTTACAACTTAATTACTTTATTTTTCACTTGATAAAGTTTCCTATTTTCCAAGCTTAAATACAATTAGCTCAGCACTCTCTCGATTTACTAAATATAGATGTATTTATGTAGATTTGTTACAACATATGAGCTCAAAAGAAAATCTCTCAGTGAATTTCTTCTAAAGCGATTACATAAAAAACCGGTAGATCTTTAGCTTGTCTACATTCTATTGAACTTTGAATATAAGTTGCTGTATTTTCTCACTCGTTTTAATTTGTATGTGTATATCGTGAATAAAATCAAAGCTTAAGTATATAGGCTTTTCCAAGAAGTAGTCATTGAAGTGTCCGTTGATATCATAAGAGACAATGGGCCCTTATAGTCCAGTACCTGAGCTAGCCCATTCAACCTATCCACCAAAGGGCATGCCAATCCCCAATCTCCTCCTGCCACGTAGCCAGGCGATTATTACACTCATTAGTACGTCCCCTATACAAGACGCACTCACTACGAGGTAACAAATTTTCTATCTCTCATTTTCATACCCATTTCCCACTGTTACAGTAACTAACTTAGGCATCGGAGTAGCTTCATCAGACCACCTACCAGGCCAATCTAACGCCCTTTCTATCTTGCAGATTGCTCCTTGGTAGCTTCTAAGGACATCATCTGTTAAACACATATTTCAGCAGTTGTGAAACATCTCATGAAAATCTGGAGGTAGTTTTGTTTATTAAATTGGAGTTCGGAAAAAATTTACTCATTAATTGTTAACAATAATGTCTTCAAAATGAGTTTTGATCTTACATTGATTCACCGAGAGAGTGATCGAGTATGACTCACTTCAGCGTTTTCTAGAAATGATGGATTATCTAAAGTTCAAACTCTCTAAAGTTGTAATTTTTCGTCAATCTTAACCATCCATTGAGTTTTAATGGTCTAGATTTTATTACAATGTGGACCCCACAAACCACTAAAACTAAATCTGGACCATTAAAACTGTTGAGTGAAATGTACTAACTTTAGAGAGTTTGAACTTTAGAGAATCCAAATCCATTTTGTTGAGTGTCTGTGCATTTTGTCTTTATGGTTTTAAGTGTAGAGAATTAGTAAGACACAGAATCAATTAGCTTGTGTTAATGCTTAATGTACACCACTTAACACTTATCATTTTTGTATAATTTTAATGTCGGATTCTAAACATATCTCCAACACTCCCCCTCAAGTGCAACTGGGTCTGGACCAGTTGCCACTTATCAAACATTCCTTGGCCTATTTCCCCGAGGCCTAAGGTTATCAATGAATCTAGTCTTCTCCGCTAGCCCAAATCCACCAGGACCTTAATATGAACACATGATCTCCTTACTGTCTTCATTTGCTTTGATAGCATGTAGATAATATGTTAGCCTTGAGAGTGTTAAACTCGATGGTTTGAGTGATCATACAAGTGGAGTTGAGCTCATCTAACACAAAATCAATTGGCTTGTGTTAAAGACCAATGTACACCACTTAGATATCACTTATCATTCTTATATATTTTCAATGTAGGATTCTCCACCTATCTCTAACAATCAGTAGTTAATAGTTGTTGGTGTGTTTGGACACATTTCCCTTGAATCAAATTATTTTTATATATAAATTTTCTGAATCTTTTGTGTAAAATAATTTCAGATAAATCGAATTTCTTGCAAAAGAATTTTTCCAAACATAAACTATCCTCAATTTTGTGATCGCTAGATCGAATTTCTTGCAAAAGAATTTTTCCAAACATAAACTATCCTCAATTTTATGATCGCTAGATACTTTCTCCGGCTTGAATAGAATAATAAACCATTGTTACTTATTACTTTTTCACGGTATTTTTAGGTAGAAAACACCGACATAAATATACAACTCAAATCAATAAATAAGTTTCAATTATTAAAATTAAACATAATAAATATGTATATATGCACAAAAAAATGACTAATGAATCAATATTTTCATATACAAATTAAAATGAGATTTCAACCTTGTCCATTTGCAAATTTTTAAGAAACAATAAAAAAAAAAGACTTGGTGAAACTTTTGGCACCACAACAGACATGTAGAAATAGTTAATTAAATAAAAATTATATAGCAATAAATAATGTAATGTTAGAGGTGATGGTGATTGCTATAAAAAGGGTGGCAAATGAAGTGATGTGCACAACCCAATTCAGAAGAGAATTTAGATTATATACTATCTGTTTGTTGTTCTAACAATGGAAGTTCCTAAGCAAGTGTTGACCATTAAAGAATCAGGGTTCATCTCTGCAGATTATGGTTCAATCTTGTCCAAGATTGTAAGGGGCCGTCGCAATCGTTCTTTTAGCCTCTTTGATGTCAACAACTTGTTCTCTCTAGTCAAGAACATCTTGCTCCGCGACAATACCAGTGCTAAACCCGTATCTACTCTATGCTCCTTTCTCCAAAAACTAATGAATCTATATACATACTACTAACGTGTGGATTTTATACTCAGCTGTTGTAAATCTTTTACCTGTTGTAAATCTTTTGGCAGGTAAATGTTGATATCACTACGGCCGAAGTCATTAGGAAACTCTCCTGCAAGGTTAAAATTACTGTCCCAAAACTAATAAATTATTTATAGCAAGATTTTTATATTGTCACATAAATTATTTTTGTGAAAATAAATTTTTTAATAACTTTTGAATTATAGATTATAAATATTAGTTACAATCTTAAAAAATTGTCATAAAAATATCTATTATGTGTGACAATTGTAGAACAAAATTTCACAATATTATTTTTTGAATTGGTAAAAATTTATTGTAACATATTATAGCCTTTTTGTGGAAAAAAGTTGTTGTCACATATTAATTGAAATCTTGGAGTGAATGGTGTAGAATATTTCTTTTTGGGTAATATTTACAAGTATCTTTATTGAGATAATCTTGTTCGGGGCTTAGTTACAGTCAATACTCCTCACCCCTTTCATCTAGTGTATTTAATAGGATTTAAACCGTGTACTCCTCCTATTTGCTTAGCCTGTGGTGCAAACTGAGCCACACCTTGTTAGCAAATGGTGTAAAATATGCATTAACATGTTTTGTGGGGAATTCAAAATTGTGCCACTAAAAGGTATATTTTTGTGGCCAAATTTAAACCTTCGCCTCTAAAAGGTATACTTTGTGACAAAATTTAGTTCACCAATGTAACCTATTTTTGGTGGCGAATTTTTCAGATCACCTGATTTTCTAATCCTGTGGCAAAACCAATTTTGCCACTAAGTTTTCACCACTAAAAGTATGTTTTCTTATAGTGACATGAGCCAATATGTTATAAGTTGAACTAATTAACCATGTTTGTGTTGCAGTTGGCTTGCAATTGCTCGATAAAAAATGTACAAGGAATAGTTGAGGAGATACTAGGAAACAATAATTACCTTTCGAAATATGATTGGGAAGCAATGATGGTTACGGCACTAGCAGCTTTTGCAACCAACTATGGCGAATTTCGCATATTTGTGGAGTCTTGTGCTAACAATAATCAAGTGTTCCAGAATATATCACTCCTCAAACAACTGCCAAAAATCGAGTTTACTCGCAAACTAGTTGGAGAAATTGATAAGGTTGTGGTGGTAGCTATGGAAATGATTGAATCTTCTCTCAAACTCATGGAACTTCGTAGGGCGAATATTGCACAGATCTCTACTACTCTGGGATCATCAGTTGACTATGTTGCTCAAGCTGCTTGTTATGCAATTCATACAGTTGTGATTTGTGCCTCACTCATTACTGCCCCTGCAGATGGGTATGTAAATGCGTAACTAACAGACTTTTTCTAAAAACATTAACCCATTTCTGGTCCGACCGACACTTAAAAACTTTGGGCTCATGCCGGGCTTAGGAGGTCATTCTCAAGCCTGACCCAAGACCCACAAATACTTTTTTAAACTAAAAGGTGTAAAAATAAACAAATTCTGACAAATATATCTAAATTCTACATATAATTACACATATTACTTGAATGATTTAATAAAAAAATGCTAAGATATACTGTAAAAGTTAAATAGATTAAGATATAAAAATCCGTGGCAAAGGCTTGATCTAGTGGTTGATCCTTGAAGCTGTGATCCTAAATGTCGCAGATTTGAGTCCACACTCGGGTGGGGTGGGATAAGATTTTCCTTTGTTATAATTGTAAGCCCATATGAGGCAAATTTTAAAAAAATATAAAAATCCAAAACGATCGTTAAATATAATGTATAAATACTTAATAAATAGAATTATTATTCGTTGGGCCAAATTTGAGTATTTATATAAAAGTCAAGCCCAGCCCATAACATTTCGGGCATTAGTAGGCTCTGGCCGGACTTTGTAACAAAATATCCAAGTTAGCCCATTTGAGCGGGCCAACAAGTACCCCGTTCCATGAACACGTCTACATCTAAAAAATTTATAATTGACTCATTGGCTATCATGAATGTACATCACGGTTATTTCAGGTTCGTTGTTCATAAGGTTGAGTCGATGTTGTTACACCTGACCAATGATGTGATCAGAACTACTATCCAAGCTTTGCATGCTGAAATAGAGGCTACCTCTCTACAAGTTGGTAAGAAACTCGGCCGTTAAAACAGCTTTCACTTTATATCCACGATAAGATAGTAAACTAACCCAAGTACCAATATTACATGAAGATGAATGGCAGATACTTGTAGACGTGTTTTTTAATACGGACATGCCAAACATAGCAGCTATACTGAAGGCCTTGATCAAACCTGACGCAAATGGGAAGTCAGCACTTGTAATAGGCAACAATTCCAAAAATGAGGTTAATTTCTTGTTTACCTATATTTAGAATTACAATTATTATTCTTTAATGTATGTGAATGACACTAAATAATTATATAACTAAAATCACAGGTGAGCTTTGAGCAAATAAAGGGTGAAAACATATACCTACTAATATCTGGTGGTTATATTAGTGAAAAGGAGATCATGGGTATTGTTGAGCTAATGAAGAAGGAGACAAAGTATCAACTAGTTTGGATTCCAATCTCCATGGAATTCAAAAGGTTCACAAAAATACAATGTCTCATGAATTGGTACACTGTACAACATCCATCACATATCAAACCTGTTGCTATTAAATTTATCAAAGAGACATGGATGTTTCAAGGCCATACCATTTTAGTTCCAATGGGTAAGAAAGAACCTGAATTTTATCCTATTGATTGGCTATGGACTAGGGGAAGTTTCCCCAGAGCTGCCTCGCCACCCACACCACTCCCACAACTATCCCTAAGTTATCTGCTTTCTGATATCTATTATCTAAAAAATATGGTAACTATATCCTTGTTTCTTTTTAGGACTAAGCATCTCTACGCACCTAAACTGAACTTATCCCATAAAATCTACTCTCCCTGAACTTTTAAAGTGACCTCGTAGCTCCCTCAAATTTTAAAAAGTGCACCTCCTTGCCCCTGAACATCATGTGTCAGCTTCCGGTTGGTTTAACTTTTCAAAGATGCAATATTTCTGATTTTCTCTCTCCAATCAGAAGAGTGATGTTCAAGAATAAAAGTGATGCACTTTTTAAAAATTGAGGAAGCAACGGGGTCACTTTTAAAGTTTAGGGTAAATAGATTTTTAGGGGCAAATTCAGGGATTTGGAGATGCATTAAGCTTTTCTTTTATGTAATTTAGTTGCAAAATGTATATTTTTTCCTTGCTAATCTAGCTATTCTAAATGCTACATTGTTTGGTTTTGTGTATAATAAACAGTCTAAGACATCATCACCGCCAATCATATGCCTTTTCGGAGGAGAAGACTTGGTTTGGATTAAGAGCTTCAGCAGGTTGTTGGATGAAGTTAGCAAACTTTTCAACTCAAAATTCCAAATCAACATGGAGTTTATTTATGTTAGCAAGAGTGAAGGTATTGACACTGAAAACGCCGAAATCTTCGACTACATTAATACAAAAAATTTTGGGTGCTCCTGGAAGGCTGATGGAGCTGAATGTTGGCGTTTTTGGGTTCGAGTAGAGAGCTTTTTTCTCCAACAAATACGGATTGAAACCGACATTAAAAATAATGTCATCAAAGAGGCCTTAACTTTACTAAGCTACAATGCCAACCATAAAGGTTGGGTTGTATTTGGTCAGTATGGAACCAACTTTAAACTAGCCCAAGCTACTGGAAATGTTGCTGAAATAGTATTGAAGCAAATAAGTAAACTATATATAAACCAGGGCACCAGCACTGCGCTTATTGAAGCACTTAGCGCTGAGTTCAATGCACAAGCCAAAAAGCTATCACATCATTGCAGCCACATTATATTGCCAGCTAGTGTTGGAGACCTTGGAGATTGTATTGTATGCCCAATATGCGATAAAACTATGACTAAGTATAGTTTCTATCGTTGTTGTGTTTAGGCAACACGGAAGTTAGGCTAGCTAGTACTAGTCTTGATACTTGTGTTGTTTTTGTTATTTGTGATTTTGTTTGTGTGGCAATAAGGTCTTTGACTAGATTATATATCGACTAGCTTTGGACACAGTGCATGGGGTAGTCATGTCTAGCAATTGACGATTGTGGTTCTTTTTTGTTCAATGATATGTGTTATGATAAAACCTGGAATGGTTTAATAAGCAGAAGTTTGTTATAAAGAATATGTGAAACTTAAATTTTTATTACAGGTATAAGCCATTTTTATTCTAACACCTGCCAAAAGCTAAAAGTTTAATTATACTACACATGCACCGAAAATGAATGCAAACTTATCTGCTTTCAAAAAAAATTTTTGAAGAAAAAGGAATGTATTAAGAATTATAATAAATGGGTAACACAATCTGGATAACCAAATCCCTGTTACCTCATTCTAAAATGCTGCTCTTGCTAAAACATGGGACGCCGCGTTATGATCACGACTCACCCAACTAAAAAGACATGTGACAAAGAGTCTAGCTAAAGAAATATAATCCTGAACAATTGTAAGAACTCAAAAGCTGTAATATAGGAATAACCAAAATCTGAATATATATATATATATATATAAAAGCCAATTTTATTTTTAGTGATATATGTACCAAAAAAACTCAATCAACATGTGTAAAAGACATGTTAATTCAGAAATCAGCTACTTCTAAAACACAAGTTTTTATGAAAATTTTCGGATGAATTTGTCAAGCGTTTATTCCGGAATAAAAAATTTTCTTCCGACTAAAATACTAACACCGGGAAAGCATTTGAGGCGTCGGCATCTGAGGAAACAATGGCATGGCGAGGACAACTTTCGAAGAATCTCAAGGAGCTTAGGATTCTGCTGTGCCAATCTTCACCTGAAAGTTCATCGGCTAGGTATTAGTCTCTGTTCCGAATCTGTTTCCTGTTTCTTAGTAGTTATATTGATTATTGTTCCATTCATTGATAGAGCATTTGTGGAGAATAATTACAAGAATCTAAAGACTTTGAACCCTAAATTTCCAATCCTAATCCGTGAGTGCAGTGGAACCGAACCCCAGTTATGGGCTAGATATGGTGCGTTGTTCCTCTACTACTTCCAGTAATTCGCACAATTTTTTGAAGCTCCTAATTTAGTGATGCTTCCCTGCTTGAATTCTTTTTTCCCTTGAGGTTTAACACCTTTTCTCAAAGCAAAATTGGGGTTTCCTGTCATAAATATTTTTAGCGCTGTTAACATATTATTGTGAAGTTCTAACATGATATAGAATGTGCACATATTCTTCTGCATAATCAATTCGTGGAAACATTAGATTTTTCGTAGGCATTGAGAAATAAGTAATAATAGATTTGTATGCCTTTAAATCTTCTACCAAGTAATTCAGAATCTATGCAATCTCAGTGGTGCATTTGTGGCTCAACAATAACATGAGCTGCTTAGCTAAGTGGTTAGGAGAGTCCCATATGTTTCTAGTAACTAGTCATCGTGAATGTCACTGAATTTCTTTGAAATGCTTTGCTCAAGCATCTAATCTACAAGTGGGAGCAGAGAGATCTAGTTAGTATAAAGGTTGATACTAATACCATTTTCTACAATCAGATGAAGTGCTTCCACTCTAATTGTTAATGGAAGTTAATTATTTTTTTATCCAATTAAATTAAATTAAAGTACATGAATTTAATGTTGACGCTTGATTGATCTTAATTTAAGTATTTGATTTTATTAACTTAGTCAACATGTTTAAAAAATTACAGAATAAGCCAATTGAAGTTTAGAGGAATGATTCTGCTTTAATCTCTTCTAGATTGTGGCTCATCGCTTTGGATCTAGTTGAGTGTGTTTGTGTGTTTGGTATCTAGTTTCAGATATGTTTTAGTCAAATGCTTTTGCCTAGCAGAGTTTAGAACTTGTATAAGCCAACGGTATTTCTATAATTTTTTTCTGACTGTAATGACTATTTGGTGTCTAATTTGCAAGATATGACTGGAACCACCTACTTGCAATTGGGAGTATATTGTGCCAGTAACTACCATTTTCAATGGTGGCCTGACCCCTTGTTTGTCAAAATTTATCTCGACATACGGTGTTAGTTGTTTGAGTACTATCAGTGATGGCAAAATGTTATTCTTTTCCTCCCATCTATAAAATTAATAGCCAGCACATCTGTTTCCTTTTTTAACAGATGGTCATGAAGATGGGAGGTATAGTGTTAGAATATCTTTTTATGTGTTTGAATTTGAACTTTGATTAGGCAGCAGAAATTAAGATGCTGCATTTTTTGTTTGCAACATACTTTAAATATGCAGATAAGGGTGTTGAGATGGGCGTTCAGTTGGAAGGTATGAGTGAGGCACAGATCTCTAAGGTTCTCGAAGACCTCGTGAAAGCCGGGGCAGGCCTTAAAGCTTGATGTGGCAGTTGTTTTGTTTAAGTTAATCGAATGCAATAAGTTGGGAGGTCTTCCAAACACATTGTAGTCATTGATGCATTGTATTCTACATTTTCGTTGACCAGCATTACTTTAATTAACAAGTATCTTCAGTTTTGCTTCCACCACTCTTAGCATTCGAATTTGATGGTTGTTAGTAGAAAGCCATTTGCATTTACAAACCGTTTTGGCTTTCCAGGTACAACTTACAGATAACTTATATATATTTATCTCCCAATAATTGATATAAATTTGGAGGATAATTTTCCTAATAGGGTATAATTGCTTCTAAGAACGCAGCCCTGCAAACTAAATATTCGATGCATAGCACCCGATTTAACAAAGCTCATAAGCGGATTTTAAATATTTATTCTTTCATACTTCGGAAGACAAATGGCTACAACTATTCTTGTATTGGCAAAACACTACTATGGTATACAACTTCAATTATTTTAGAACTTCATTTTTTAAACTTGAAATGTCTGCTAGAGAAATAGCCAAGCATTGAGTGATTTACTCAAAAAATTTATACTCAGAGAGAGAGTCACACAGTGTTCCATAGTTTCCATTAATAACATTTGATCTCAATTAAGGTGTATTTAGAACCCTTGAAATCAATTCATTTCATTTGTATATCAATTCTAAGACAAAAACCAGAAGGAATCCACATTTGTTATTTAGAATGTGCAAAGGTACAAAGTTTGTGTGTATCTTCAGCTAACCATTTGCTAGATTAGTCATTGTTAAAGTAATTGGATTCATGCTTCACAGCATTGAGTTATTAAAGTGAGTTAGGTAAGTTAGTTGGGAAGACTGTAAATAAAAGAGACCCAAAACTATGCCAAATAGGCAACACTTATTGGGCATAGTCTGATCCACAGATCCAAAAAATATAAGATAAGGTGATAAGCCTAGCTCGCAAAAACACTCACTTCCCTAGTTTGTTCTTGTTCTGTCCAGAACTTGAAACACTCTTCTCACCCTCTCACTTGCAGCAAAAAATAAAAAACATCCATGGCATCATCAACACTAGTATCCAAACCCATACCCCTCTCTTCAACCAAAACCCGATCCAAAGCCTTGATCATCTCTGCAATAACCCCTCTGCCACCTCAGCAACGGCCCCTTCGCCGCCACTTGCTGTCATTGGCCACCACTATTCTGGCTCCCACAGCGCTGCTTTCGGCGGCTCCAGCATTCAGTGCAACCGATGAGGAGTATGTGAAAGAGACGGAGCAAGTTATAAGCAAGATAAGGAGCACAATAAGCTTGGACAAGAGTAACCCTAATGTAGCTGATGCAGTGGCTGAGTTAAGAGAGACATCCAATTCTTGGGTGGCCAAGTATAGAAGAGAGAAAGCGTTGCTCGGCCGAGCTTCGTTTAGGGATATTTATTCCGCGGTTAATGCGATTTCTGGGCATTATATTAGCTTTGGACCTACTGCTCCTATTCCGAGTAAACGGAAGACCAGGATTCTTGAAGAGATGGACACAGCTGAGAAGGCTTTGTTGAGGGGCAGATAAGATTATTTCTCGTCATTTTTTTTATTTTGACCTTTCGAATTTTTACTTTGTTTTGCGTCATGAGAGTTCCTATTATTCAATTAACCAGTACTTAAATTTCCCCTTTTTTGGTATTTAGTGGTGGTAATACTCTCGATTTCTTCCACTATTAGTGTACTGAGCATCATTAATGGTATTTTAGATTGATCACTACTAAATTCGAGCATTTGCGCACACTGGGTCTTTTATGTGAAAAACGGCATTTGTGATCAATAGGGTCCAAAGTAGTATGCATTGTATAATTCATACTAGTTTTTTTCACGTTAAAGGACACAACCCTTTGTATAAATTTCAAAGCAGAGAGTTAAATTTGTTAAAAAGATCATTTGCTTGTCAATTTGAAGTTCCTAACCAAACATTGATCAATTCTCAACATTTGAAGTTCAATTCTTGTGCCAAAATGGCATGGTCAATTCTAATGCCTTGCTTAGCCCAGTCTTTTTCCTTAAATCTCAGCTATCCATTACGTGATCTAACTTAAGCATTGAGAAGAAAAATGTTCACAGAAATACGAAAAATGACCGCCAAACAGCCTGAACCTGGTAACATGATGTGTTCTATTCCTAATTGGCAGCCTAATACTCGTTAGGCTCTCAGATTTTATTACATCTTTTCCATGGTTAAAAGAACAAAAATCTCCCAGTCTACAATGGAATTAGTCACATCACTACACTGATTACAAACTTCTTTAACTAGAAACTATAAACTAATAACAATAAAAGATTAATCACAGACTCTTAGCAAAAAGGGGGGGTATCAAGATAATGGAACGGCAGCTAATAATTCTTGAGATGCAGCTCCAACTCCAAGTTGTCGCGGAACATGCTGTCTTATCTCTTCAAATGCGCATAAAGTTTCTGAATCAAGACCTCCCGCAAACTGCACACACAAAAACATCGCATCATATTCCAGCCCCATGTCCAATTCAATAACATGACTATGCATTTTTGTGTATATTATAGAATCTTGTGCACAATAATCTCACCTGGTGAGCCCTATACGCAAACTGCACGCCTTGAAGCACCAATGCTTCTTGATTGCATTCCCTATCTGAATTTCGTCCCACTTCAAGCTCCATTTTCACTCTCTTTATGTACATCTTTACCAACTTCATGGAGCCCTCCTTTATCTGCACCATTAGTTAGCATAATAACTTGCATTCTATTTCATTATCCACACTATTATGAAAATACCTATGAAAAAAACCATACCTTGCTCACAATTCCTGAGTCAAGCATCCAATTGGTTGGAATTTTCCAGTCCTGATAAGTGCGTAATACTGAGGTTCTAAGTTTGATCAGCCGTCCAATTCGTCTCTCCGACCTTCAAAATCACAAGAAAGGTCAACAATGTAGAAATGTTTACAGCTTACAGTGTGATGCACAAAATGAGAAAACTTTGTGATGCTTACTTGTCAAGCAAGAGAGCCATCTTTTTCAGGGCCATTCCACATGGAATGGTAGTATCATCCTTGAAGGAAGTTACCTCCCTTTCTAACTCTTTAAGACCACGGTACTCAATGGCAGCTTCTCTAATGGCATCAGCTTTCCTCTCTGGCCAATTAAAATGCTTCAGCACAGCTCGTTCGTCTGCCTGTCAAACAAAATGTATAAACAAATTATGGTTAAAAGAAAAAAGTTAAGATCACGAATAACATTTACAGCAGCAATTACAACTCTCTTCTCCATTAAAATGATAAGAAACGCCTTAATTATCTTCCCTGATCACAAAATATATACCAACTTGCAGCAAAGCAGACAATAAAAAGACGAACAAGAATTAAGAGAGGAAAAAGAGTAGAGGTGACTCCCCTACTCCTTTGCGCTTATAGAAACTTGGCTTATTTTGTCATGGTCCATGGTCACCGAATCCTCTTGGAAGCGATGAAGATATAATTCGATAGCTCAAATCCAGTCGATTAGAGAAAGGGTTGGTTCTGGAGTATAAACTTTTAGCATATATATAGCTACAGCCTATTGAAGCTTCGCCTTCAGTTAAAAAGAATAGGATCCCAATGTCTACAATCTAGAAAGCATATCAAATTCACATATAAAATTTCTTTACTAAGAGTTGGCATCCAGTGGTTTCCCATTAAGGTGTGCAGTGCACAGGACCTAGACCTTACTACTGTATAATATGTTAACTATGACAATAAGCGGCATTAGGGATTTAACAGGACAAAATTGTTGCTACTTGCTACCATTTGTCGGAATATAGTAAAATGGTAAAAGTGGAGACTTGAGAAGTAATTTCTGTTGAACTATAAAAAATGTTCAAGACAAAGAGTGTTAAAAGTGATTTAATGGTCCTATGAAGAGTTAGATTTGGTTTTCACAGAACAGAGTTTCACAGTATCCCATCATATCAGCAGTAGAACTAGGGGAGTCAGAATCACACTGCAAGAAATTGATAAACAAAAAAATTTTGCCCAGGTGCAGAGAAAATGCAGGCAATAAGATGCATGGAGCTGGAATCACATTGAGAGAAAGTGATAACAGGTAGGCTCTAGTTAAAATGTTCAACCTTATATGGCCAATATCTTTCTCTTTTCTGTTTTAGTAGTAAATTATCAAATCAACAGCTCAGATCATAGTAAAATAATTAACCAGCATGAAATAACCAGAAAACAGTATCTTTTGAAACAAAGAAAAATTATATGAATTATTAGTCTCCACAAGAAGAAGAATTTACCCATAAATTCAGCCATATATGTATGTTTAAGCACCTTACAGCAGATATTGTCTACTCAAATTATATAACGTTGAGGTCCGCAGAGAGATGAATAGAGGATTTGAAGGAAAAAGAAATTCTTTAAATTGGCACATATTGCTTACTGCTAGCCCTGCTGTTTATAATTAATTATGCCTAGCATTAAAAGTAGAAGTTCATAAGATTAGCCAATGTAGTTACCAGGGTCGAGAGCTCATCATCAAGCCAATCCACAAATTTCAAGACATCTTCAATGTCTGTATAGGCTAAAGCTATCACTTTTTGGATAAGACCATTGATGAAATCTCCTTTTGTTTCAACATCAGCTTTTATCTGCAAAGTTGAATCACTAATTATGATACAGGCAAAAAAAGTAAATAAGAATCAGCAGACACGGATTTAGTAAACCACCATATCATACGGTGAAAACCTAAAAATCGTGATGGTGCTTACAGCTAACAGATGTGTTGAACGATTTTGAATCTCTCCAACTATGCTATTGTGAACACTCGAGGCGGTTGATTTAAAATGATTTCCTGCCCCCTGAATATCTCTCTTATCCTCCTGTTTCGTCAAGGAGCGATAGAATTCAACAATTGCAGGAGTTTTCGGAGCGGAGGTTGCTCTAGCCACAGGTCTCATTGGGGGTGGAGGTGGCGGAGGAGGCAAAGAGGAATTTAATTGAGTTTGAGTTTGTCCGGGAGCTAATTTAGGGAGGAGACGCACCGGCGGCGGCGGCGGCGGAGGACACGGTGCTTTAACGGCTAACTCTTCCAATTTGATTGCAGTATTGTTCAATTTCAAACTCCGATCCTTCTCAATTGACTGCACAAATCAGAATAAAAAAATTTGATAACACATTGATTGAATTAGAGAAGAGTATGGAGTGTGACCTGGTGAAGAGAGGCAAGATCCTGAGCAAGCTTCTTATTGCGAGAGTCTAATTCTCTGTTCAGAGAATTGGCCTTATCCAGCTCCGCCTTAAGAGACGAAACTTGTGACTGCAACTCCTTGATCAAGCACTCTTTCTCCTGCAAAACCTTGGCAGCATCATCTTCATTTCTCCTGGAAATCGAATCCGCCACCCTCGGCCGTCTAGGCCTAGAAAATTGGTCGACAGATGAGGCGGAGGAGCGACCAACGAGTGTCGCACTGTCAGCGGATTTAGGTTTGTTGAGCAAGAGAGACCTCCTGAGCTTGGAATCTTTCTTTGAATCAGGGGGTCCATTAGCAATGTCAGGTTTAGGTTTGGGGATGATTTTGGAGCGGGAAGGGGTAGAGAGGGGATGCGACATAGCTTATGGCGATAGAATCAGAAATTGCAGCATATCAATGGAGTTTTGGATGTATAAAGCGTGAAAGTACAAGTGAAGAAGAAGGTGAGTGAATGGAAACCCGTGTGAATGCAGTGCTTTCATCACCATCATCATCACTCTAACCTGTCCATTAAATAGATACTGTCTTTACCGTCTTTTTCTGATAAAGGTATCCATTTATTTCCCTTTGCTTTTACAAAAATTTAATTAAATTTGATATTTTTTTTATAGAAAATGTGATACAGTATTTTTCAACGCTATAGAAAATTCGTGTGATTAACTTTCCTGCTTCAATCCCATTCAATTCCACTAAAATCATTTTATTTCAATTCAATTTAATTATATATAATTATAAATTTATATTAAAATAAATTTAATTTAATTTATTATAATTTAATTAATTTAATTTAATTTTTAAAAATTGAAAACAACATTCCAAGCTTAAAATCAATCTGAAAGTAAACTTGTTTTAACAACCGTTCACTTCCGCCGCCACATCAATACTGAAATTAAATGGGCAATACATTAGTTCAAGTGTGATATTATTTAATCAACATTAAAGTGGTTTTTGAGTACCAAATAACCTCATTTATTAAAATACTTTTTAATAATTTTTTTTTATTTTTTTTTTTTTAATTTGATTGATTATTTATTATTTTGAGTGTGATAAAAATATATAAAATAATAATATTTTTATTTTAAAATAAAAAGTTTACACTGTAAAAAAGACATAAATGCATTTATATCATCTATAGGGTACTAAATGAATTAAGCCATTTGTGAATAATTCGGTGTTCGACTTGATAAAAGTTCGATTCGGCTCAACTCGATATATAAATGAACAGTTCGTAAACATGATTTTATGGCTCGAATTATAAATGAACTGAACATGAACAAGCTAAAGCTCGGCTTGTTAACTCGTGAAAGAACTCGATTAGAGGTTTGCAAACAAGTTAAAAAATTGACTCAATAAATGTTCTTAAATCAACTCGATTATTATTATAACATATCAAAAACAAGATTTTATAGAATTAAAATAAAATATGACTATATAAAATTAAACTAATACACAAGTATATGTATAACATTACCCAGCTTAATTTTATGGCTCACTTTAAATTATATATTAACTTGGAAATGTTGTTCGTGAACAAAAGTAGACAGCTCGTGAACAAAATAAATAGGATGTTCGTGAACAGCTCGAGAACAAATGAGCACTTAAACAAACCGAACACGAACAAAAATTTGAGCTCGAATTCGGCTCGGATCGGTTCAGTTAAAAATCAAATGAACGAACACGGACATGCTCAAACTCGACCCGACTCGACTCATTTACAACCCTAATCATTTATTCGCATAAGAGCATCTTTAGTAGATAGTCTATTCCAAAAAAAGTATTGACACATAAGCAAGAATAGACAATGAACTAAAAAATAGTTCTACACTAGCTCTTTTATTTTCTCTTTCCTATATGATGCGGCACAATAAATGTTAGACATTGTCTATTTAATCTTTTACATGTAGACAATTAAATATAAAGCCAACTCATTAAATTAATTAATATTTTAATATTAAACATTAAAACACTCCCATTTAATTTAAAATTATTTCTTTTTTGATTATTTTATTATATAAAACTAAATGAAATAGACAATATAGTGTAGTTATTTTTATAAAAGAAATTGTCTATTTTTAATGTGGATTGGATTAGGATTCTCTAAAGTTGAAAAATAAATTTAGAGTAAAGTTGATCAATATCTAACCATTTATCATATTTTAAATGACTAAGATTGATTACACAACTCCCAATAAAATTCTTCTCTTACTTCTTTTATCTCTATCTTTCTTTAATTTTATTCTGAAATTACTTTAAAAAAATTATTTTTTATATAAATTTCTATTCTACGTATCACATATTCATAAAATTCACTACCAACTAATATTGTAACATGGCAATAAACAAAACAACTTTTTAAAAGGTCAAAAAAGACTTGGTATTTATTGTGGTGAACATTTGTGCCTTTTAATTAAGGTTAATAGAGTAATCATTAAAATTAAAGTTATTGTTCAGGAGTATTTCTTGGGTTGACCAATGTCCGTTTTCAGCATTAATTGTTATGGTTGATTAAATGGACTTAAGTCTGGTAGGGGTCCAATTTGCGTACGTCACATGTAATGTGACTAAATCACATGGACGACTCCTCTTAATGCCAAAAACTCCTTTTCTTCTTTCCTCGTTGCTTTTCTCAAATTTCAATATTCAGGCCAGCTCAATCAATTTTAAATTCAAATTCCCACAGAATTGGTTTCATAGTATTGTCATTTGAGTAGTGTTATCAATATCGGATCAGATCTTATATTGATAAAGTTATTAGTATGCGGTTCAATCGATATTATTGATATAATCAATGATTTATCGGTTTTTTATATTTTAAAGAATATTTATTATTTATAGTTTTTAATGACTATTGCAATACATTTGGATCTATTGCAACGCTTCTGCATGTCATCATAGGAATTTTGAAAAGAATATATATGATTTAGGTTTTTCAATGATTATTGCAACGATTTCTAAGTCTTTAGTTCTGAGTTATTAGCAATATTTTGGTCTTTCGCAACGCTTTTACTTATTGCTATAATTGGGAGAATCGGGTTCGAACCACTACGTCGGATTAGCGGTTTTTTTCGATTCAACCCGATTTTCTCTGGTTTTTTACTGGAACCATATTTAAATATACCATACCATAACCATGACCGATTCACGATAAAACCGGTCAAATCGACCAGTACGGTATTGATATGAGATTATTTTGTTCGAAATATACTCACAATTGGAACTTTCTATATATTCTCACGAATGTATTTGATGTTCAATGTTATAGGATTAACATGTGGATCCTAGTCAGACTCGTTCCTAACTTGTTGGAGACCTATAGGTAAGATAAAATGGGATCATTTTTATTAGGAGGTTTGGTCTTAACATTTTAGAGCACTAGTCGCATAAATATAGAAAGTAGTAAAAAAATCTTCAATTTACAACACTATAATAAAAATATTAATATTTTGAAGAAGTTATGAATCGAAGTTATAACATTTAACCAAATTCTTAAATTCAATTAATGTTTACATTTCAAACTATAATTAAAAAGTTAACAAATTTTATTTTAAACCCCTTTTTACTCTGAGCCTCCATCGACCGCCCCTATTATCTACTCTAAAGAATGACCTCATCCTAGTATAAGACATTTGTTACTAAATCGCTATTACATAAAGTTCAAATGTTAAATTTGTTGGTACTCTCCAACTCCAAAGATATAAAGATCATGAGGAGGTGGTGAAAAGTAGTAATAGATGATAAGTTGGGTCCTTATATTGGTTGCATAATGAGACAACACAAACACATATTTTATGTTGGAAAAATTACCTGACTCCTTTATTTAATCCTTGAAAAAGTGCCTATACGTGGATTTCCATTACAACAAATCCTAGCTAGCTCTAGGTCTCCTAACTTAACTCAAGTTTTGTTTTCTTAGCTAATTATCTTTTTCTTGTTTCTAAGTCACGTTACTTAATTTGGCTAGGAAGAGCTATTTTTGCCTATAATTTCTCATAAAATTCCTCCATTTCTGAAAAATGGAAAGGCTATAGCAAGAGCATGCTTAGTTTTTCACAACAAGGCTTCTTAAGCCTAAAAGGCCATAAAGTCTTAGAGCCCATATCACGATCAGCCCGAGTGATATGGCATAGGTGGTTCAATTGTGAGTAACAACGGCTTCAACATTAATTATTTCAACATACAATTATCAAATAATGGATATATTATTGTAATTGGGCTATCAATTTTATAATTGCATCAATTACACTCATTTTAATCGAGCAATTATATTGCAATAAAACAATTAAATATCATAAATACTAACAATCAAGTAATAGTTTGGTAATCACCACCTTTTTAAGAAAAGTTAAAGAAGTGTGAGTGCGGTTGTAGATTCAATTCTCATAATCTACAATATTGACAAATGTCACTTCCTTCTCAAAAAAATATAAGATTATTCACATTACCTTACGAAAAGGCTAATTTAATCATCTGATAGACGTTATTAGAAATTCGAACACCCTTTTAAATCTTAAATTTTACAAGCATATGATGACGTGAATTGTGTCTCACATCGGTTTTCACCGTTGATTGTTACCATTTATGACAATGGTTTGCTTTCACGGATCCAATTCCATAGCATGTCAATATCTAGTTAGATGTATGAACCCTCCTTTTTTTTATATGCCTATTTGGATAATCAATTCTTTTTTATGAAAATAATTGTTTATTTCTGGAAAACATTCTACTAATTAAAATTCGTACGCAATTTAATTCTTTTATGAATAATAAATGTAAACCATAAGCATATGAGAAGGCTAGAAAGTGGATAGTGGTTGCAAACCCAATAAATGTTAGTGGCCACAAATCCCAAAGAAAAAGATAATATTCTTAATCTTATGAAAAGTGAGGATTAAACACATGATGTATAGGATCCCAATAAACTTACTGTATTTAAAATTGGCATAAAAACACCCAAAATAAGATACTGTAGTTTTCATTTTTTATACATACAACTACAATCCCATAACCATCTATGTAACCTAATTAACCCCATAATGCCGATAACTTTATTTTAAAAAAAGTTGCCACTCATGCTTAAATTATATAGAAAGGAAAATTTCCACTTTTGAACGTATCAGATCTAAATTCAACCTTAATTAATAAATTAAAATATTCATCACTTCAGTCTTAACTATAATGCAGATAACTTAAAATCTAATATATCATCATTTATTCTGCTCATCATTTATATACAGTAAAAACCAAAGAAAGCTCAACTAAACAATTTCAAGTACAATTTCGACAAGTTGTGAGATGAATACTTTCGGATAATAGCTTTTGAGGTTTCGAAAAATAATCTCAAATTGACTGAAAGTGTATAACAAAATAACTCCAACTAAAATCATAACAATAATAAAGAAAACATCTTGCATTCTAAACACAATAATGGAATGAAATTTAATTTACAAAACTCATAATCCATAGAGTACCTGGTGGAGGTGGAGAGTGCCTGTGAAAGAAGAAACAATTGAAAATCCATCAATCTGGGGTTCAATTTGTGCTTATGAGCTAACCAATATCCAGCCCCTTGTTTTTTCTTCTAGGGATAATGAGAATGTGCTTAATTCTACGATATAAATAAGTGGAAAAAAGGTTGGATGACTTCCTTTGAAGTAACACTTTAATATATTTATATACATACACACACACATACTAATACTTATTCATTAAACTTGTTTTATGTTGCTTCATCATTGGAATAACTTTAGTCTCTTTTGCTTTTCACTATTTCATTGTGATTTGGGTCAATGTTCTTCTTTTCCTTTTGCTAGCTAGTAGTTCCAATTCTGTTTAATTTACTTATATTTATTGGTCTGTATATCAGACAGCTGAATTTACTCGCAGGCTCCAGGTAAAAAATCTTCGACACAGTTTCATTGTCTATCTATTATTAGTAGGAATGTAATTGTTGTTGATATCTGTTACTAATGAGTAATCTTTTTCAATAAAAATAATACTTTCATATCTCTGATAATTACAAATTACCGCATCGTCGTATCTCTCATTTTTTATGGTCCATACTGCACAAATTCTAAATGCTCTTAGAAGGGCTTGAATCTTTAAACCGAGACATTCCTAATGGTAATACCCTGACGCACAATAATTTTACCAACTAAGCTAACCAGTAATTTGACCACTCAGTCATAAAATTCTTTAACAAAGAAAGATTAGCTAGAGAATTAGAATTTGTTATTTCATTTCATGTTGGTATTAATTATTAACAAAAACAAATGCTTACTATAGCTAGGCAGTGTGTGAACCATCTAGAAGAAAGACGGCCATAGTTTGCAAATCATCAATACATAATCATAATATACTAAATTAAGGCTTCTAAGACAAGAAATGTTACTTGATTTGTAGAGTAATAGTCAATCTACTTTTTCTCCTTCATCATCTTCTAAAGGAAACAAAGAACAAAGTTATCAAGTGGTTAAAAGGTAATTTTCAGATGCTGACTTCCCAACCCATTCTTCCATTTTACAACCAATGAACAGTCCATTAAATTATCAAAAAGAAAAATCAATTGATGTCCAAATGAGTTCTGGACCCGACTATGATCTTCTGGGTTGATGGAAACCGACTACTGTTCTTTGTGCCGGATCCGGTTTCCTGCAAGGCTCGATCGAGAGTTCGGCGATTCTCTTCCGATTCCTGAGTCAGCCGAGATGATTGGTGGTTGCGGTTCATAAATATGGGAGTTTAATGTGTTACCTGAAACGAGGCGTGAGATTATGACTTATATATGGATTTATATAAGGTTGACCTAGTGGGTCCCATAAGTGCTAGTCTATCCTATGGCGTGTAGCCTATGCTAGCTTGTGGCAGGCGGCGGAGCCATGCTTAGTTGGGCTGGCGTGTCTTGATTAGCTAAATCACCATTAATGCTCCCAGTATAGCTGTCGTAGCGGGTCATAGACCGAACTCCATTTGGAGGGCCAAAGACGTGGTGCTCTCTTGTCCGCTCTTTTGGTTTAAGGACATGTAGCTTGGCGGCGGTGTTCCGAGCTTCGGTTTGATAGAGGGGAGTGGTATACTTAGTCTATTATCATCAATTAAATTTACCCAATTCTCAAAAATTAAATGTTCCGCATAGTCGATTCTAAAAAAAAGATATAATTCACATATATAAAAAAATGTCTTTTTTATCGACACAAATGTACTAACTGGAACTTTATACTATGTGCAATGCAACCAAGGAAGCATAAACACCATCCTTAACATTGATGAGTTTATCATGTTTTCCTTTCTCAACAATGACTCCATTTTTAACAACCGCTATTAAATCAGCACTCCTTATAGTCGATAACCGATGAGCCACAACCACCGTTGTTCGGTTAACCATGGCTCTATCTAGTGCATCTTGTACTAGTCTCTCAGATTCTGTGTCCAAAGCGCTCGTGGCTTCGTCTAGAAGTAAGATTTTTGGTTCCTTCACAATTGCTCTCGCGATTGCCACTCTTTGCTTCTGCCCACCGGACAACTGGATCCCCCGTTCCCCTACATTCGTGTCGTATCCCTCGTTTAAGCTACTGATGAAAGTATGTGCATTTGCCAGTTCTGAAGCCAATACAATTTCTGCTTCGGTCGCTTTTCCTTCCTTCCCATAGGCTATGTTGGCTCTAATAGTGTCATTGAATAGCACTGGCTCTTGTCCAACTAGCCCCATTTGTTGTCTTAACCATTTGAGTTGGAGTTTTCGTATTTCGATCCCATCAATCGTTATGTGTCCTGAATTTGGCTCGTTGAATCTATGCAGCAATGATATCACTGTCGATTTCCCACATCCACTTTCGCCAACCAGAGCAACTGTCTGATTAACAAAACAAAACATAATTATTATTTTGTTGTTGAGACTGTAATGTATGTGATAATATTATAGTACCTTGCCAGCATTAATAGCTAGAGAAAGGTCCTTGAAAATTTCAATGTCGGGTCTCATGGGGTATCGAAAACTAACATGCCGAAGCTCGATTTCGCCTTTGAGGTTTTCTAGTACTGTCCCGGATTCATCACTGGAGTCTATTTTGGATTTCTGGTCAAGAATCTTGAAAACCGAAGCAGCTGCGTTTCTCGCCTTTCCAGCATCAGGAACAAAGGTGGATGTTTGAGCCAGTGCAAGAGCCGACATACTCAGACAACAAAACACCTTAAACAAACAAATAAAATCATTTACAACCCGGAAATTTAAAACATAACAGAATCACATTCACATATGTTTGTCCAACAGAACAGCATTCTTGACTTACTCGAAAAACCTTATCGTAAGTTGTTTTACCGTCTTCTACAAGTCGAGCTCCAGCGTAGAAGCTTGTACCGTACACCGAGTAGAGCAAGAAAAAAGCGAATCCAAATCCAAAACCGCTTACTAAACCTTCTCGAATTCCTTTCTTCATCGGGCCTATGCATTTCTTCTCGTAAAGTTCCATCACCTTCTCTTCGGCACAAAACGAAGCAACAGTTCTAATACTCCCAACAGCATCACTTGCTACTTGACTAGCTTCCTCGTACATTTTCTGCTACCACTTGAAAACAAATCAATAACCGAAAAACAGATTGCAAAAAAAAAAAAAGAAACTGCTTGGATACTAACATTTCCATCTGCACTGAAACCTTGGAGGAATTTATTCTGAACATAACCATTGATTCCTAAAAGAGGTATCATGACAAGGATGATGAGAGATAGTTGCCAATTTGCTTCGAAAGCGAGAGACAAACCAGCTACCACTGTTGCGAGATTTTGGACTACTAACCCGAGTACATCCCCAACTAAGCCTCTCACTGAAGCTGCGTCGCTAGAGAGCTTTGCTCCAATGGCACCACTAGAGTGGTCAGCTTCATCGAACCAGCTTACTTCCATGTAAACAACTTTTTCAAAGCACATTGATCTTATCCTTTTAATCAGTTTACAACCGGCCACTGCAAAAAAATAGGACCTCGATGGATATGCTAATAGAGAGAGAGAGGCTAGACCAAGGAACAATAGTGAGTAAAGTTTGGAGTCTTTTCGGAGTTGATGTGGTGGCTCGAATAAAAGCTTGATCATACTTGAGAGCAGTACGCCGAAGAAGGGTAATACTACACCATTGGCTGCTGATGCTAGACAACCTAGCAGTATTACTGGGATCTCTGGTTTGTTAAGAGAGGCTAATCGTTGAAGCGGGAACTTGTTTTGAGTAGGCGATAATGGCGGGGAGCTGATACTTGCTTTTTCTTGAAGGGAGAATGAGTGGCGACTACTGTTTCCAGTTCCGGATGATCCATGGCTTAAGCTTCTGAGGAAAGAGAACCGTTGACTGGAATGTCTGCCGGAATCCACAATGATTTCCGGCCTCTCTGTGGTGTTTTCTGACTCTGTATTAATCTCCTGGGTTTTTATAAGCTGGCAATATGCTCCATCAGGGCTACTGGTAAGCTCAGCGTGTGAACCTGCTCAGTGAAATGGATCAGAACTGAAAGAACAGATTCCAGATTCCGCAATTAATTGTCTTACCTTTTTCAACGATTTTCCCGCGGTGTATAACAGCAATTGTGTCAGCATTTCGTATAGTGCTCAAGCGATGGGCAACAATCACTGTAGTTCGATTAATCATGACATTGTCTAACGCTTCTTGAACAATTCGTTCAGATTCTGTATCTAGAGCGCTCGTGGCTTCATCGAGAAGAAGAATCTTCGGATCTTTGAGAATTGCCCGAGCTATAGCGATTCTTTGCTTTTGGCCTCCAGACAGCTGAGTACCGTGCTCTCCTACCATTGTGTCCATCCCCTAAACACACAATTGAACAATACATTACAATCTGAATTAACAGTTGCTGATTTCAGTTATGGAAATTAACTAGACCTGAGGCAAACTGTCTATGAATTTCAAAGCATTGGCAAGTTCGGCAGCAGCTCTGATTTCTTTGGTAGTTGCGCCTTCCTTTCCATAGGCAATATTCTCTTTAATGCTGCAAGTGAACAAAGCCGGTTCTTGACTTACAAGGCCGATTTTTTGTCTGATCCATTTGAGCTGCAAATTTTTAAGGCTAACACCATCGATTAGAACATCTCCAGCCTGTGGATCATAAAATCTCTCAATCAAACTGATAACCGTCGATTTTCCACTCCCACTCTCTCCAACCAATGCTGTCGTTGTACCACTCAGTATTGAGAGCGAAAATCCGCTGAAAATTCGCTCTTCTGGTCTAGCAGGATAGCTAAAATGGATGTCTTTTAGTTCTATATCGCCACGAATATCGGCTAACAAAACCTGTGAAGTGGTGTCGTTATCATAAGCATCGATTTCGGGCTTTCTGCTGATTACCTCAAACATTTTGAATGCTGCAGCTTGTCCAGCTGCAAATGAAGTCAAGCAAGGGGATGCTTGTCCTAGACCCCTACAGAATGATTTAAAAGAACAAACATGAAAAGATTATCAAATAAAAGATTAAAAAAGCTGTTGAATTTTTTGTTTCGACTTACATAGATCCGGTCAATATCACGAAAACGATATTAAGAACGTCCCCGCCATTATATCCTTGGTTGGCTACAAGCTTTGCTCCATACCATGTGGCTAAAGCGTAATTGGAGTATACAATGAAAGTAATAACTCCGAAACCCAATCCTGCTATCAAGCTCTCTTGCACACCCGATTTGTAAGCTCGGCTCAACGATTGTTGGTATTTAGCTATAGCCTGTTTCTCCCCAGTGAAAGATGCAACCTGTAAATTGACCATATGACCATCATCATAGTTCTAACCAAATATTGAACTTGATGAAAGAAATTCATACTGTTTTGATTGACCCGATTGTCTGCTCTACTGTAGTGGCTGCAGCTGAATAAGCGGTTTGTCCACGAGACGCCAGCTTTGACATAGAAATGGCCATGACTGCCCCCGAAATAACGAGAAGAGGAATTGAAGATAACATTACAAGGGTTAGTTTCCATCCCTTGATAAATGCTATGATGAAACTCGAAATAAACGATACGATCAGCTGAATGAACTTTCCAACCTGCAATAAAAACTAACATAAGACAATATCACAGATTTCGTAAGTCAAGATCTAGAACTTAGTTTCAGAATACCTTCTCGCCCATGGCATCTTGAATAAGAACAGCGTGTCCTGACATCCTCTCGATAATTTCTCCAGTACTAGCCTCCTTATCGAAGAAGCCGATTTCTTGTCTTAGAATAGTTTTTAAGTATAAACTCCTGATTCTCGCCGCCTGCCTCTCTCCAGTAACCACCCAGCATGCCACCTCTTGTACAATAAAATTAGCAGGAAAGTTTAGTATTCAGCACGAAAAACGAAATCTTTAGTCGATGAGTATTTAATACTTACGAAGGAATCCGGCAATACATGATCCTAGAGCCAAGTACAAAAAGTTTAGAGAAACCTAACAATATTAGAGCTGGTCATATCATTGAAAACAAAACAACAATAGGTGACAGATTTTAAATTTACAATTCAATTTTTTTTACCTTGGAGACTTCATCAACTACTTGTGTGGTGTTTATACTGTTATTACCGAATGCATTGATTGCATCCCCGAATGCTACAGTCATAAGTGGCATACAGACTCCATTTCCAGCAGCACCGATTGTTCCCAACACCATTAATAGGTAATCTATAGGGTCGGCAAAGGCGAAAAGCTTCCAATATGGAAATCTTTTACTGTTTTCCTCTGTATTTTTCTTCCTTTGCTCCAATTCAGATTCTTCCTCCATATCATGGCTTGCTTCAGCTTGACTAACGGTTTCGTCAGCCATTATATTTCAACACGATATCAGAACCAATACAAAAACATCAAAGTTGACAAGTGTCTGAATATATCTAATTGTCCACACATATATATAGACTTGCTTCCATTATAGGTGTCGCAGAACGAGTTTCAACTACTAGACTAAGACCTTTGCCAATGTGAAAGCTTTCTCCTTTATTTATTAGCCAAAACAGCGAGTGATTTAGAGACAAATGTCGTGTATAGACACCATTGCTTTCACCATATCAATATCCATGAATATTATTTACTGGAAAAATGTACTCATCAAACATAATGACAATTGACTAACATGACAGAAGAATAAAATAGTAAACCATGTCCCATGAAGGAGAAATGTTGAGGAATATGTAGCACGGAAGTGGGAAAGGAAACGTTTCCGGAAACGCACAATGGAAACACCAAAAATAAAGTAATTTTAGGTTTCCGAGACGGAAACGGGAACGTTAGTGTTTTGGAGTTTCCGTGCTTCATAGGTTGAGGAATTGTCATGTTTCTGTTTGTCTTACAGTAAGGAATCTTGCTGTTAAAACAATATATATACAGATTTTGTATGGGCCAGCTTGGGATTGCTTTCCCAAACAGCTTTTCCAAAAAACTCCATTTTCAAGCTTTTCTAATCTGCTGTCTCGAAGAGTTCTGAAAATCAATAGCAAACAGTTCCTGATAAATTAGTATTAAGAGTCAAAATATTTTGTCCAACGTCAAAACACGTTGTTCTGTTTAAAGTTTGTAAGTGGAGCTTTTCGTGACAGCAGCTCTAACAGCAATCCCCAAACATGCCTGTGTGGGAAGTTTAATTGATCTTATCAACCAAACACATAAAATAATATGTTTTTATCTAATTAGTACTAGAACAATATGAGATTTGGTTCTTTTGACTACATCATCTTTCATCAGCTGGGTGTATTATTGTACGAAGACATTATTAAACTTGTGATTTCATACATATGCATATGGCATTTTCTTTCAAATCTCTTTTATATTACAGAAAATCAACTCTGACACATCAGGAACAGTACGATGTGGTCCTGAAATGAATGAGCAGAAACACTCCCAGAAATTGCCAAAAACATTAGGAACAAAGAAAAGAAGTAGCAGGTATGTAATTAGACATTATTTACCTAATTCATATTCTGCCTTTTCAGGATCTAAAAGCCCAGCAGCAACACAGGAGCTCATTTAGACTTTGGGCAAGTGCCAAATGGGCTAAATTATATACAATGTTTTAAAAAGCGCTACGCTCTAGTCGGACGGTCAGGGCTTCAAAACGCCTGGGCGGAGCCTAGGCGAAATCTGGGCGGATTTGTATTTTTTATTTTTTAAAATATTTATTGATATCTAAAAATATAAATTCAAATAAAATATAAATTATAATAATATAAAAAATCAAAAACATAATTTAGATCATGTTTTAAAAATCACTATGTGCTAGTCGAACGATAGGGGCTTCCATACTCAAAACGACAATTTTATTGTGAAAACACTTTAATATACTTTAGTTTTACAAATCAAACTATTTTTTGATAGTAAACTAGGATTATTATAAATATTGGTATCATAAAAAATCAAATTTATGGGTTGCCTAGGCGGAAAAAATCGGACTAGACGGTGCCTAGGCGGTAATAAATCAGCCGAACGCATGATAGCACCCTAAGAATGAAAAATCGAACGACAAGCCTCAAAATAGCGCTTAGGCGGGACTAGGCTGAGATTTTTAAAACCGTGATTATATGCACGCTGCTACCCGCTTTGTAAAGATTACTTTATCGGGCCTTTTACAACAAAAAAAAATTACTTATTTCATAAAATAATTCCGGTGAAATGTGGACAAAATAATTACAAGTATATTCTACTTGCAAAATAATTCGTAACTTCCCCTCTATTGACATTTTTCACGTTTTTTTCAATTTTTTAACTTATTTTGCACTTATCTTTCAAACCGTTCATTTTTTCGATATATTGTTTTAGAGTTTTTTGTTCGTCTGTTTTTTTTATCTTCGAAATGACATCTACTATAATTTTTTTTAAAATTTTTTTTGAACTATCAGATATGCAATAGATTCTAATGAAATTCCAATAGAAATCAGTAAATATAGAAAATTTTGGATTTCAATAGATCAAAACTTTAAAAATAGACATTTATATATGTCTAATATCAACTTCAAAATAGATTTTCTAATATAAATCTAGTAGATGTCTGGTAGATATCCAATCGCCTAAGGCTAGAATTGCTAAGTTCCACATAATTATATGCCGATATCGTATGATCTTCTGCAACTGATTTGCTTCAAATTATCAAGGATCAGTGCAGAATCTACATCAATAAAAGATTTAGAGCTAAAATTGGAAAACTCAAATGAAGAACAACGAAAAACTTCTCAATTTTAGCAATAAATAAAGCAAAATCTCACACCCGAAACCCAAAGCAGCACTAGATCCAATCAAAGAAATAGCAGCACAAACTAACATAATGATTCCATAAAAACATTGTCAAAACTAAGATATGTCACATATCTATTGGATACCTATCATATGTCTACCGGACATCTACCGGGCATCTTCATAGTGGATATCATTTTGAAGATACAAATATGCCAGAAAAAAGTCTAAAGCAACATTAGGGGTGTTCAAAACCAGAACCTAACCGAAATAATCGACCGAACCTATGAAATTCGGTTTATTTGATTCGGTTGTCGGTTTAAATGGTTTTGGTTTCGGTTGTAAGTTTTATAGATTTTTTGTTAATTCAATCGGTTCGATTTGAACTGAAAAAGCCGATATAACCGAAACGACCGACTAATTCAAATATCTATAAAAAATGATTATATATAATAGAATTTTTTTGACTTTATAAATGGATTGTACACCCCGTTCCCTTTTTGGGCAGAATACGAGCTTGCTGTGGTTCTTAGACTGCTTCTTTTTGCTGCAGTTTTTGTTGGATATGATGTATGCCCTTAAGGCAATTAGGGCGATATATCTTAATTATGTAATAGTACAAATAATTTATTTAATCAATAAAGGCATTTGTTCTTTTATTTATATCAATGTGTTTCTATACATATATATTATAGCTGGTTAAAATATATTCATTGATGTATGTATACAAAAGTCCTTGACATATCATAGCATGAAGTCAGAGAAATTATAGTTGGACTATATTTGGTTGAACCTGCTTGATGTGCAATTATGATTATGTCTAAACTATCCCTAGTCACAGTTTCATCAAGAAAAGATATTGATGAAATGGAAAGACTAGAATGTGGAAAGGCCAAGCAGTTAATCTCCTAAAGACTGAAGGTGGTGCCTTAAGGTTGACACATGGATATATCTGGGAGATATGTTGGAGACCGCAGCAAGATAAACACTTGGTATAAATATCAATGTGTTAGTGTTTATCATCATGCAATAAGCTTTGCAAATGTCCTCATACAATAAGCTTTGCAAATGTCCTCATACTTGAGATGCTAGTTTCCTTGTGTGGTACTATTGCTATACTTTGGGTCATTACTATGCACTCATTAATTTAGGGTGCTACGGGTGATTATGGGTATAGTGATGACAACACGTTGGTAGGCTGACTAGTCGAAAAGAATCCATCGCTTCGGATATATTAAGGAGTTGTACCTGGCCACTTGTTGAAGTGATGATTGCCATAAACCTCTTATCAGAGTAAGTGTTTGATAGAAATGGTTTCTAGTCAAACACACTATGGTAAAAGGCAATATACTTCGGTAACAAGTAAATAACTGGGATAGCTTGGAGCAACCTCGCTATTAGTGGGTTAACACTTTAACCGAACTCAATAAACCAGATGGTACTAATATTAAAGGATGGAAGGAATTTATCGCACTGGATAACTATTGCATTAACCGGGATTAAGTCATAAGCATAAATGACGTTCCGAGTAATGGGGGATGGTAGACCCTTGCTAGAGGCGTACTACGGTCGTTTAAGGTAATCGAGTTCTATTCACGGTCTAGAGCATCGAGCCAATGGTTCCATTAGAACAAGGGTTGGTTAAGCCTTAACAGCTCAATACTTCGGGATCCTATAAGTTCACACACATTGGACCTTCATCGGACTAAGTAAAGAACTAATAGATTTATTCTATTACGAAAATATAACATAAATAATAATTGGATTATTATTTGATTGGTTAAAATTGATTAGATCAATTTTGAATAGACCAAGGAATTTATTTTGACCTGTAACTAATTAATTAGAGTCATAAATAAATTATAATTGATTAGATCAATTTTGGTTGGACCAAGAAATTTATTTTGACTGGTGACTAATTTACTAGGGTCGGAAAATAAATATTTGAAAAAGGATTAAAAAGGGAAATTTTGCATTGGCGAGTTTAATTGGACCGAGAATATAAAAGTATTTTGTACAGGCTCGAGTGCGCAGGAGTACACTGAAAGCCTATAAAAATGGGCTACACATGCGCAGCCCAAGGGCTTTGCCTTGCATGTGCACACAACGTGCACACGCTGCGTTCACATGGGATGGGAGTAATTAATTACTCCCATCCCACATCGAATAAGGGGGAGCAGTTTTGCTCCCCCAAGTCTATATATAGGCTATCCCCTTTTCTTTCAAATTATACCAAGCTCAAAGCATAAATCCTAAGTGAGATAATTAATCTCTCGGGTAATTGAGGAAGTTATTTTTGTGGAGCCTGAATTTATTCAGGCACCGCTAGTTTATATTTTTGGGTGAGGCTTCTAGAGTGGTCTAGCAACTACTCGAGTCTTCTTAGTTCTTGCTCCTGGGGAGGTTTTGGTTGGTGGGTTTCGTGTGGATACTGATAGAGGCTATCCTATGATTGGAGGCTTGTGCAAGAAGGTTCTGTAAAAGCACGCTTCAACTGGTAAGTTTTTTTTTCTTTCTCTTTTAATTATTAAGTCTTTTTCTTTAAGTATTTTTAGACTTAATAATTATGCTTTGGTTATTTTTGCATGCTTAGTTTATTTTATGCTTAGGTTATAACTTAGAGTTATAACATGTTTAGTATAAAATAAATATGCTAGAATATAATTTAGAATGAATTATGGTATGCCTAGTCCTTTAGCATGCTAACCTAGGTAGAGAATTATTTAGTTAAGGCTTTATTTAATTTATATGCAACTAATAGGAGTTCCTGGGGACAGGGACAAAATTTTGAATTTCATCCATGCCTCTTATGCATGTTCAATTTGACTGTCAGTTCCCAACAGTGGTATCAGAGCCTGCCTATTTAGTGCATAATTAAGTTAGAAGCAAACTAAATATTATTTTCTAAATAAAATGATTTATTTATTTAATTATTTGGAACAATAAATATAAACTTATGCCTTTCATTTCAAGGTTAGAAAATGGTCATGAATAATTTTGAATAAGCCTGCTCAACTTACTCAAATTATATAAGTGTCAATAATTTATTTAAATTAGGGTAAACTTTAAAAACATACTCTGTGGTTTCAGCGTTTTGCAAAAAGATGTCTGTGGAATTTTTTTTTCAAAAGGGTGCATGTGGTTTTAAAAGTTTGCAAAAAGAGGATTTCCAAAATTTTAAAACCACATTTTAAAGGGTAATCTTGTCCAGTTTGAAGTGAAATTTTACAACTTAGTTAATAAAAATATAATACACATATTTGATAAATTTTAGAATTTTTTGATGAGTATTAATATTTTTTTCAATTAAAAGTTGATTATAACTTTAAAAAATCAAAACAAAATGAAAAATTTCCGAATCTTACTCAAATCTTGATATATAATTCTTGAATAATATAGTTAAAATATAGGAATGTTGAATTTATTAAAATAAATGGTGTAACATTGTAATTCCCAAACCACAGGCACCCTTTTGAAAACTTTTAAAACCACAGACATCCTTTTGAAAAAAAAATTTCACAGACATCTTTTTGCAAAACGTTGAAACCACATGGCATGTTTTTTAAGTTTACCCTTTAAATTACATGGGTTATAGATGCTCCCAATTTACATGAATTGAAAGAACGAAATTTATTAGTTCAAGAGAATCCATTGGTTTTCAAGTTTGTGCCCGTATTTGTTCTGGCTAAGGATTGGACTTGGTGTCTACTCCTCATAGGGCACCTCTCCTACCTAGGAACCTATATCAGTGCAATTTGAATTGACCAACCGGGGGATTAATATGAACTAATTTATTTCTAGTATATAAGATGGTGCTTATATATGTTTCTATAACAAAGTAAAAAAATTAAATTTATTGAATAAAAGCTTAAAGGAAATGCAATAAAAATATAACAAATAAAAGTGTTAATTATTTTGCATATAATCTAGGTTGATGGAATAATTATAATAAAGAGTTGAAGCCACCTAAGGTTAGACCTTATAAATTAATTCTAAAATTCCCTGAATTAATACAAGTTAGTATAATTTTGTCCATCTGATAAAATCCTAGATTGGGTGAGACGTTTAACACCAATAAAATCCCAAAGTAAATATATTAAGGCAAGTTGTAGTCTTCCTTACTCAAATTTATAATACGGTCTCTTTGTGCTATCAAAGTGCTACGCAAAGCGTTCCTTCTAGTCCACATTGATTGGTTGTAAAGTTTGAGATGGGGTCTGCCTTAATAGAGCTGGGGTAGTCCACCATAAAATTAGGGGCTAGGCCCATATCTGAGACATATTCAAGCAGATGCTAACATAAGAGCACACGTCCTTTAAGATTAGGGAACTTGAATGAATTAGCAATTGCATGCGATGCAAATGGAATGGGATTCCAACTATGACTTACTATTATGACTTGACTCATAAAATTAGGGGTTGTAATATACTAGTTATAGATGCTACCTACTAGGAAATTTAGCTGGGCTAAAATTCACAAATTCAATAGAATGAGCTATTGTAAATTTCGAAGAAAATAGTAGGAAAATGTATTTAATTAAAAGTCCTCATATTAAATACATGTACTTAAACTAATATCTAAACACTTTTCTTTTCTTATATCTTAGGTTGAAAATGGCTTCAAATTTAAATCTCCGTATGTTACTTGACACTAAATTGAATGGCTCAAACTTTTCTGATTGATTTCGAGCAGAGAGAATAGTTCTCAGATCCGAGGGAATTGCCTATGTCCTAAGTGGAATTTTCCCTGTAGAACCTGATGTTGAGGATCATATGGAACTTGATGTTTGGTTGAAGCACAGGAAAGATCGTGAGACTGCCATGTGTATTATGTTGGGGTCCATGAATCCTGAGCTTAAAAAACAACATGAGAACATGTCCTTGGAGGATATGGTTCTCCATCTTGAAGAACTCTTTTCGGAGAGGGAGAGGACAGAGAGGTATGAGACTTCCAAGCTCCTTTTCAGGACTAAGATGCAGGATGGCACCTCTGCCTCTCAGCATGTACTGAAACTCTTGGGATACCTTGAGAAGCTGAATTGATTGGGATTCGAGATGAATCATGACTTGAGCATTGACCTTGTGTTGATGTCTTTAATAAACATGATTAATTCAACTATGCCTAAATTAATCAACATGCTGAAAATAGTAGAACCTCAGATCAAGAAGGATCATAAACCTCTACTGTTGGTTAAAAAAGGCAAGGCTTCCAAGAAGAAGAAGCAGGCACTGGGTGCCAAGAAAAGAATCAGTGAGAAGAAGAATGAAAAGAAGGCATCTAAGTATGTCTGCTTCCAATGTGGGAAACCGGGACATTGGAAGAGGGATTGTAAAGCTCATGCTTTTGAGCATTTGAAGAAGAAGCCTATAGAGGCATCTACTATAGGTATGTTTGTAATTGAAAACTTTGATACTTTTCCGCGAGAATACACTTGGGTATTGGATACTACTTATGGTTCTCATATCTGTACTTCTGTGCAGGGACTAAGGAACTGTAGAAAACTTACAAAAGGGGAGATGGACCTACGAATGGGAAATGGAGCCAGAGTTGCTGCATTAGCTGTAGGGAGCTTTAGTCTTGTTTTGCCAAGTGGAGTTGTTTTAGTTTTGAATAATTGTTACTACATTCCAAGTGTTACTAAGAATATTGTATCTGTTGCATGTTTAGCAGCAGAAGGATTTGAAATTTTATTTTTGAATAATAATTGTTAGATTCGTTTGAATAATATTCTTTATGGTTATGGAATTTTGAAAAGTTGCATTTATGTTCTTGATACTAAAATAGAAGTTTTCAATATAAACAATGTGAAGAAAGTTAAATTAGATAATGAGAATTCCTTCTACTTATGGCATTGCCGTTTAGGCAACATAAACAAAGATCGCTTAACCAAGTTGCATAAGCATGGAGACTTGGGCCCAATAGACTTAGAGTCTTATGGTGATTGCGAACCTTGTTTAAAAGGAAAAATGACAAAGTTACCCTTTCAAGGAAATGGTGAGCGGGCCACAAGTACATTAGAACTTATACATACTGATGTATGTGGTCCAATGAGTGTTCAGGCACTAGGAGGATACTCCTACTTCATAACCTTTATTGATGATTACTCACGATACAGTTATTTGTACTTGATGAAGTACAAGTCTGAAAGTTTTGAAAAATTCAAACTATTCAGAGCTGAAGTAGAGAAACAACTTGAGAAAAGCATTAAAACACTTCTATCGGATCGAGGTGAAGAATACTTAAGTCAGGAGTTTCAGGATTATCTAAAGGAAAACGGGATAGTTCCCCAGTGGACCCCTCCTTATACACCCTAACATAATAGAGTGTTAGAAAGGAGGAATTGGACTTTATTAGATATGGTCAGGTCCATGATGAGCCATGCAGTTCTTATTAAATCCTTTTGGGGATATGCACTGGAGAGCGCGGTTCATCTCTTAAACAGAGTGCCCTCTAAATTAGTTGATTTTACACCTTATTAAAGATGATGTAACAAAAAGCCATCTCTAAGTCACTTGAGAGTATGGGGTTTTCCTGCTATGGTAAAGAGGATAGCGTCAGATAAGCTAAATGCCAAGGCTGACAAATGTCTGTTCATTGGATATCCAAAGGAAATAATTGGATATCTGTTTTACCAACCCGAAGCATAAAAGGTATTTGTATCTCGGAATGCTCACTTTTTGGAAAAAGGAACCCTTACTTGCAAAAGTCAGTGGGAGCAATATTGAACTGGAAGTTCAAAAGAAAGAGACAGACAATCAACTGATTGACCCCGTTCTAGATACACAAGAGAGTGTGATCCAAGAACAACCTATCGAAATACAATCATTGCAGAGATCAGGTTGTGTTCATAAAGGTCCTGATAAATATGGGTTTATCATCACTAATGATAAGGAACTATATCTTATGGAGGATGATGAACCAAGGACATATGATGAGGCAATGAAAAGCTCAGATTCTGATAAATGGCAAAAGGCCATGAAATCCAAAATGGATTCCATGTGCGAGAACCAAGTTTAGAATTTGGTTGATGCACCGCAAGAGGTTAGACCAATTGGGTGCAAATGGGTCTTCAAGAAGAAGACAGACATGGACGGTAATGTAATTACTATAAAGCAAGGTTGGTTACGAAAGGTTATAGTCAATGGAAAGGTATTGACTATAATGAAACCTTCTCACCGGTAGCGATGCTCAAATCCATAAGGATACTCCTCGCCATTACTGCTCATTTCTATTATGAGATCTGGCAGATGGATGTAAAAATAGCATTCCTGAATGGGGATTTAGACCGAGATGTGTATATGACACAACCTAAGGGTTTTACATCTCATAATGGCTCGAAGGTATGCAAGCTACAAAGATCCATTTATGAACTTAAGCAGGCATCCGGGAGTTGGAATATAAGGTTTGATCAAACAATCTGGGAACTGGATTTCTGCCCAAATGCAAATGAGCCTTGTGTTTACAAGAAGGTTAGTGGGAGTGCAGTCGTTTTTCTAGTATTGTATGTTGATGACATTCTGCTAATAGGAAATGACATTTCTCTTCTTTAAAATGTTAAAGTATGGTTGTTAAGAAAGTTCTCCATGAAAGACCTTGGTGAAGCAGCATTTATACTAGGTATAAAGATCTACAGGGATAGATCCAAGAAGCTGTTAGGTCTTTCTCAAAGTACATATATAGACAAGGTATTGAATAGGTTCAACCTTGAGCATTCTACGAAAGGTTATCTCCCGATGATAAAGGGGATTAACCTATCTAAGGCTGAGTGTCCAAAGACAGCTCAGGAGAGAATGCGCTTGAAGGATATACCCTATGCATCCGCGATAGGATCCATCATGTATGCTATGATATATACTAGGCCGGATGTCTCTCAGGCTTTGAGATTTACGAGCAGATATCAATCAGATCCAAGTGAAAAACACTGGATGGCCGTCAAGGGAATCCTTAAGTACTTGAGAAGGACTAAGGATGAGTTCTTGATTTATGGAGAAGGTGACCTCACTATCAAAGGTTACACTGACCCGAGTTTTCAATCTGATAAGGATGACTTTAAGTCTCAGTCAGGTTTTGTGTATGTGTTAAATGGAGGGGCAGTATGCTGGAAGAGTTCCAAGCAAGAAACTACTGCCGATTCAACCACGAAATCTGAATACATTGCTGCATGCAAAGAAGCAAAAAAAGCTGTCTGGTTAAAGGGATTTATTGGTGATCTCGGTGTGGTGCCTGAGGCTGTTGATCCAATTACTTTATATTGTAATAACAATGGTGCCATAGCTTAGGCAAAGGAACCACGGTCTCATCAGAAAAACAGACATGTATCCAGAAAGTATTATATAATCAAGGAGATTGTTGATGCTAAGATAATAAGATTAGAATATGTACCCACTGATCAGAACCTCGCGGATGGTCTGACAAAGCCATTGACTCAAGTCAAACATGACTAGCATGTTAAAGCATATGGATTAAAACATATGGCTAATTGGCCTTAGTGCAAGCGAGAGTTTGTTGGATATGATGTATGCCCTTAAGGCAATTAGGGCGATATATCTTAATTATGTAATATTACGAATAATTTATTTAATCAATAAAGGCATTTGTTCTTTTGTTTATATCAATGTGTTTCTATACATATATATATTATAGCTGGTTAAAATATATTCATTGATGTATGTATAAAAAAGTCCTTGACATATCATAGCATGAAGTCAGAGAAATTATAGTTGGACTATATCTGGTGGAACCTGCTTCATGTGTAATTATGATTATGTCTAAACTATTCTTAGTCACAATTTCATCAAGAAAGGATATTGATAAAACGGAAAGACTAGCATGTGGTCAACTTTCTTGGAAAGGGTCCAAGCAGTTAATCTCCTAAAGACTGAAGGTGGTGCCTCAAGCTTGACACATGGATATATCTGGGAGATATATTGGAGACCGCAGTAAGATAAACACTTGGTATATATATCAATGTGTTAGTGTTTATCTTCATGCAATAAGCTTTGCGAATGTCCTCATACTTGAGATGCTAGTTGCCTTGTGTGGTACTATTACTATACTTTGGGTCATTACTATGCACTCATTAATTTAGGGTGCTCCGGGAGATTACGGGTATAGTGATGACAGCACATTGGTAGGCTGAGTAGTCGGAAAGAATCCATCCCTCCGGATATATTAAGGAGTTGTACCTGGCCACTTGTTGAAGTGATGATTGCCATAAACCTCTGATCAGAGTGAGTGTTTGATAGAAATGGTTTCTAGTCAAACACACTATGCTAAAAAGGCAATATACTTCGGTAACAAGTAAATAACTGGGATAGCTTGGAGCAACCTTGCTATTAGTGGGTTAACACTTTAACCGAACCCAATAAACCAGACGGTACTAATATTAAAGAATGGAAGGAATTTATTGCACTGGATAACTATTGCATTAACCGGGATTAAGTCATAAGCATAAATGACGTTCTAAGTAATGGGGGATGGTAGACCCTTGCTAGAGGTGTACTACAATCGTTTAAGGTAATCGAGTTCTATTCACGGTCTAGAGCATCGAGCCAATGGTTCCATTAGAACAAGGGTTGGTTAAGCCTTAACAGCTCAATACTTCGGGATCCTATAAGGTCACACACATTGGACCTTCATCGGACTAAGTAAAGAACTAATAGATTTATTCTATTACGAAAATATAACATAAATAATAATTGGATTATTATTTGATTGGTTAAAATTGATTAGATCAATTTTGGATAGACCAAGGAATTTATTTTGACCGGTAACTAATTAATTAGAGTCATAAATAAATTATAATTGATTAGATCAATTTTGGTTGGACTAAAAAATTTATTTTGATTGGTGACTAATTTATTAGGGTCAGAAAATAAATATTTGAAAAATGATTAAAAAGGGGAATTCTTCATTGGCGAGTTTAATTGGACCGAAAATACAAAGGTATTTTGTATATGCTCGAATGCACGAGAGTACACCGAAAGGTGTGCGAGCAATGTAGCCCATAAAAATGGGTTGCATGCGTTGCATGTGCACACAGCCTGCACACTCTATGTGCACATGGAATGGAGTAATTAATTACTCCCATTCAAGCCTATATATAGGCTATCCCCTTTCCTTTCAAATTGTATCAAGCTCAAAGCATAAATCCTAACCGAGATAATTAATCTCTCGGGTAATTGAGCAAGTTATTTTTGTGGAGCCTGAATTTATTCGGGCACCGCTAGTTTATATTTTTAGATGAGGCTTCTAGAATGGTCTAGCAACTACTCGAGGCTTCTTAGTTCTTCCTCCTGGGGAGGTTTTGGTTGGTGGGGTTCGTGTGGATACTGATAGAGGCTATCCTACGATTGGAGGCTTGTACAAGAAGGTTCTGTAAAAGCACGCTTCAACTTGTAAGTTTTTTTTTTCTTTCTCTTTTAATTATTAAGTCTTTTTCTTTAAGTATTTTTAGACTTAATAATAATGCTTAGGTTATTTTTGCATGCTTAGTTTATTTTATGCTTAGGTTATAACTTAGAGTTATAACATGCTTAGTATAAAATAAATATGCTAAGATATAATTTGAAATTATGGTATGCTAAGTCCTTTAGCATGATAACCTATGTAGAGAATTATTTAGTTAAGGCTTTATTTAAGTTATATGCAACTAATAGGAGTTACTGAGGACAGAGACAAAATTTTAAATTTCCACTATGCCTATTATACATATTCAATTTAACTGTCAGTTTCCAATAATTTTTTTATTATTTTTTATGTTGCTGTACTTGTCTTTTATTTCCTCTTATCTACCAAAAAAATATCATTCATTTAATTATTTCAACTTAAATGTTATAACGATATCATTAGAGTTTATTGGAAAATAAGAATATAATATATCAATCTATGTAAAAGATGAAAGTGGTGAGTGAAGAACACAAAATTATTCTAAAAAAATTAGGATAAACTTAAAAAAAAATACCTTATGATTTCATTCATTTATAAAATGGGATCTGAGAATTTTTTTTTACAAAATGTGCTCGGAGGTTTCGTGCCGTTAGCAAATAAGGGTTTTTTGCCTAATACCGTCAACAGTGATGACGTGGCAAGGGTGATTTTGGAAAAACTTTTTTTCTTTCCTTGTTTTTTTTGAATCCTTCCATGGAAAACCTTGCAAAAACAAGAAAATTTCTCAGTGTTGTGGGTATATAAACAATAATTGCCATCAGCCAATGGTTTTGCTAACTTCATCTTCACCGGCGGTTGTGTTACCGACGTTTTCTGGCTGAGTAAAATTTGTTCGATTTTAGGTGCGGTGGGATGTGTTGGAAGTTTCTACACATGGGCTGACTTTCTCACGGCAAGAGATGCTACAATTTTAGGGTATTAGGGATTTTAGGAAATTTAGTCAAGCCGTCAAGTGAATGGTTTAGGTAGAGCTAAGAGATTCAGATTTGCTCTTTGGGTTCACTAATTAGAAACAATCAATGCCATTCTTATTTGATCCTTGTTTCTCTGATTCTTATTTCTCAAATTAAGAATGTGGGATTTTGATTTTTTGCTTCTATTTTTGCTATTCTTTCCAATTTGCAGCTCGATAGTTGTGTGTCCTGAAAATGCTTATGGAAGATGTCGGTTTGCAAGTTGATGATTTGGGTTTCTTTTGAAAAGGAGTTCCCTCCCAGAAAAGAGACCATATTCAGCTGGGTTGTTCTTATGTCGAAACATGCCATACCAATAATGGAATCAAATTGGGTTTATGTTGTACAAAAAAAATGGAGAAGGGATGAGGAAGATGAAGACTTCATGGTACCTAGGTTTGAGTAAGGAAGGAGACAAAAAAAATTAGGTTTATCCCATATTACCCCTTGCCACGTCATTACGGTTGATGGTGTTAGGCAAAAAACCCTTATTTGCTAATGACACGAAACCTCCGACCCCATTTTGCAAAAAAAATTTCTCAGATCCCATTTTACAAATGAGTGAAACCACAAGGTACATTTTTAAAGTTTATCCAAAAAATTAAAAGCAAACAAAAGAAATAATTCGATTAAATTAATCGAACGAACCGAACCGAAGATTTACTTATTTACTTCGGTTTGATTACGGTTCTCATTTTTTTATGGGTAAATTAGGGGAATGCCTCTATAGGAGATACATATTTAAATAATAGAAATACCTAATTAACAAAAAACACTTTAAGGGATACTTATTTATAAAATACCACATTATAATAGATTAGGAATATATTTGAAATTCCTACTTTGTAGGTAACCTTACCAATTTGAAAATACCCAAAATGCAAAATCTCTTACCTTCTTAAACTGGAAAATCAAGCACCACCACCTCCCACTATTCCGGCATCCAACAATAGTCGAAACCGTCGCCAATGGCTCCTACCACCGCCGTTTCTACCAATTACTGCCCTTTCAAAACTCAGAACCGCTCCTTACCTTCTATAATTTGCCGTTTCTAACAGTTGTCTCCTCCGACAAATCATTGCTAGGCAAAATCGGTGCCTGATTAGCGTCTTTAGGCAATCTCAACCTCCTCAACCCTATAATCTGTCGCCGGAGCTCCTTAGGCGTCAAATTGGAAAACTGAGTGACTCCATGGGTCGTCGATTAAACTTGCTCTTAAAAAGTGAGAAGTGATGTTCTGCTCCGGAGTTCGACAGCGGCTCTATCGCGGCAACGACAGAGACGAAGAGGAGAGAGAGAATAACGAAGGAGGAGAGTGAAGGAGTCATTGTTGATAATTAGGTGAAGGTAAAGAAGAAGAAAAGTAGAGTGGGATATTTATACAGAAATAGGAGATACAATGTATTAATATCATTTGTATATTGTCATATATATACTGTATACATTTATTAACTCATCTATATATTGCTAATATACAGTTTCCAAAGAAATGTATATTAATGAAAACTGTATAACTCATTCCGAATAAAATTATATTGAAATTCGCGACATGTTTAATATTGTATATTATTATGTAGACAGTGTGTATACTGATATACATTACTTGCAGCTAGTATACAGTAAAAATGAAACTGTATAAATATACAGTGCCAATGAAACTGTATCTAGCCTATAATCAATTGTATACAGTACACAGCCAGCTGTATGTTGGGAACTGACAGTCAAATTGAACATGCATAAGAGGCATGACGGAAATTCAAAATTTTGTCCCTGTCCCAGGAACCCCTATTAGTTGCATATAAATTAAATAAAGCCTTAACTAAATAATTCTCTACCTAGGTTAGCATGCTAAAGGGCTAGGCATACCATAATTCCAAATTATATCCTAGCATATTTATTTTATACTAAGCATGTTATAATTCTAAGTTATAACCTAAGCATAAAATAAACTAAGCATGCAAAAATAACCTAAGCATAATTATTAAGTCTAAAAACACTTAAAGAAAAAGACTTAATAATTAAAAGAGAAAGAAAAAGAACTTACCAGTTGAAGCGTGCTTTTGCAGGACCTTCTTGCACAAGCCTCCAGTCGTAGGATAGCCTCTATCAGTATCCACACGAACCCCTCCAACCAAAACCTCCCCAGGAGGAAGAACTAAGAAGCCTCGAGTAGTTGATAGACCACTCTAGAAGCCTCACCCAAAAATATAAACTAGCGGTGCCCGAATAAAATCAGGCTCCATAAAAATAACTTGCTCAAGTACCTGAGAGATTAATTATCTCGCCTAGGATTTATGCTTTGAGCTTGGTACAATTTGAAAGGAAAGGAAAGGAAATAGCCTATATATAGGCTTGGGGGAGCAAAAATGCTCCCCCTTTCATCGATGTGGGATTAATTAACATATATATATATATATATATATATATATATATATATATATATATATATATATATATATATATATATATATATATATATATATATATATATATATATATATATATATGTTAATTCACATCCCACACCGCCACTTTTCATGGGCTGCCTTTGTGCAGCCCATGAATAAGGGTTGCGCATTTTTGGCAACCGAACTTTGTACAAAATATTTTATATTTTTCGGTTCCAACTTACCAATGCAAAATTCCTTATAAATCCTTTCAAATAAATTTTTATTTTTGACTCTAATAAATTAGTTACCAGTCAAAATAAATAATTTGGTCCAACCAAAATTGATCTAATCAATTATAATTTATTTATGACTCTAATTAATTAGTTATCGGTCAAAATAAATTGCTTGGTCTATCCAAAATTGATCTAATCAATTTTAACCAATTAAACAATAATCCAATTATTATTCATGTTATATATATTTTGTAATAGAATAAATCTATTAGTTTTTTACTTAGTCCGATGAAGGTCCAATGTGTGTGACCTTATAGGATCCCGAAGTATTGAGCTGTTAAGGCTTAACCAACCCGTGTTCTAATGGAACCATTGGCTCGATGTTCTAGATCGTGAATAGAACTTGATTACCTTAAACGACTGTAGTACGCCTCTAGCAAGGGTCTACCATCCCCCATTACTCGGAACGTCATTTATGCTTATGACTTAATCCCGGTTAATGCAATAATTATCCAGTGCGATAAATTCCTTCCATTCTTTAATATTAGTACCATCTGGTTTATTGGGTTCGGTTAAAGTGTTAACCCATTAATAGCAAGGTTGCTCCAAGCTATCCCAGTTATTTACTTGTTACCGAAGTATATTGCCTTTTACCATAGTGTGTTTGACTAGAAACCGTTTCTATCAAACACATACTCTGATCAGAGGTTTATGGCAATCATCACTTCAACAAGTGGCCAGGTACAACTCCTTAATATATCCGGAGCGATGGATTCTTTCCGACTACTCAGCCTACCAACGTGCTGTCATCACTATACCCGTAATCACCCGTAGCACCCTAAATTAATGAGTGCATAGCAATGACCCAAAGTATAGCAATAGTACCACACAAGGCAACTAGCATCTCAAGTATGAGGACATTCGCAAAGCTTTTTGCATGAAGATAAACATTAACACATTGATATTTATACCAAGTGTTTATCTTGCTGCGGTTTCCAATATATCTCCCAGATATATCCATGTGTCAAGCTTAAGGCACCACCTTCAGTCTTTAGGAGATTAACTGCTTGGACCCTTTCCAAGAAAGTTGACCACATGCTAGTCTTTCCGTTTCATCAATATCCTTTCTTGATGACACTGTGACTAGGGACAGTTTAGACATAATCATAATTGCACATGAAGTAGGTTCCACCAAATATAGTCCAACTATAATTTCTCTGACTTCATGCTATGATATGTCAAGGACTTTTGTATACATACATCAATGAATATATTTTAACCAGCTATAATATATATGTATAGAAACACATTGATATAAACAAAAGAACAAATGCCTTTATTGATTAAATAAATTATTCGTACTATTACATAATTAAGATATATCGCCCTAATTGCCTTAAGGGCATACATCATATCCAACAAACTCCCACTTGCACTAAGGCCAATTAGCCATATGTTTTAATCCATATGCTTTAACATGCTGGTCATGTTTGACTTGAGTCAATGGCTTTGTCAGACCATCCGCGAGGTTCTGATCAGTGGGTACATATTCTAATCTTATTATCTTAGCATCAACAATCTCCCTGATTATATGATACTTTATGGATACATGTCTGTTTTTCTGATGAGACCGTGGTTCCTTTGCCTGAGCTATGGCACCATTGTTATCACAATATAAAGTAATTGGATCAATAGCCTCAGGCACCACACCGAGATCACCAATAAATCCCTTTAACCAGACAGCTTCTTTTGCTGCTTCGCATGCAGCAATGTATTCAGATTCCGTGGTTGAATCAGCAGTAGTTTCTTGCTTGGAACTCTTTCAGCATACTGCCCCTCCATTTAACACATACACAAAACCTGACTGAGACTTAAAGTCATCCTTGTCAGATTGAAATCTTGCGTCAATGTAACCTTTGATAGTGAGATCACCTTCTCCATAAATCAAGAACTCATCCTTAGTCCTTCTCAAGTACTTAAGGATTGCCTTGACGGCCATCCAGTGTTTTTCACCTGGATCTGACTGAAATCTGCTCGTAAAGCTCAAAGCCTGAGAGACATCCGGCCTAGTACATATCATAGCATACATGATGGATCCTATCGCGGATGCATAGGGTATATCCTTCATGCGCATTCTCTCTTGAGCTGTCTTCGGACACTCAGCTTTAGATAGGTTAATCCCCTTTGTCATTGGGAGATAATCTTTCTTAGAATGCTCAAGGTTGAACCTATTTAACACCTTGTCTATATATGTACTTTGAGAAAGACCTAACAGCCTCTTGGATCTATCCCTGTAGATCTTTATACCGAGTATAAATGCTGCTTCACCAAGGTCTTTCATGGAGAACTTTCTTGACAACCATACTTTAACATTTTGAAGAAGAGAAATGTCATTTCCTATTAGCAGAATGTCATCAACATACAATACTAGAAAAACGACTGCACTCCCACTAACCTTCTTGTAAACACAAGGCTCATTTGCATTTGGGCAGAAATCTAGTTCCCGGATTGTCTGATCAAACCTTATATTCCAACTCCTTGATGCCTGCTTAAGTCCATAAATGGATCTTTGTAGCTTGCATACCTTCGAGCCATTCTGAGATGTAAAACCCTCAGGTTGTGTCATATACACATCCCGATCTAAATCCCCGTTGAGGAATGCTGTTTTTACATCCATCTGCCAGATCTCATAATCGTAATGAGCAGCAATGGCGAGGAGTATCCTTATGGATTTGAGCATGGCTACCGGTGAGAATGTTTCATCATAGTCAATACCTTCCCGTTAACTATAACCTTTCGCAACCAACCTTGCTTTATAGGTAATTACATTACCATCCATGTCTGTCTTCTTCTTGAAGACCCATTTGCACCCAATTGGTCTAACCTCTTGCGGTGCATCAACCAAATTCCAAACTTGGTTCTCGTACATGGAATCCATTTCTGATTTCATGGCCTTTTGCCATTTATCAGAATCTGAGCCTTTTATTGCCTCATCATATGTCCTTGGTTCATCATCCTCTACAAGATATAGTTCCTTATCATTAGTGATAATAAACCCATATCTATCGGGACCCTTATAAACACGACTTGATCTTCGCAATGATTGTGTTTCGACAGTTTGTTCTTGGATCACACTCTCTTGTGTATCTAGAACGGGGTCAATCAGTTGATCGTCTGTTTCTTCCTCTTGAACTTTCAGTTCAATATTGCTCCCACTGACCTTTTCAAGTAAGTGTTCCTTTTCCAAAAAGTGAGCATTCCGAGACACAAATACCTTTTATGCTTCGGGTTGGTAAAACAGATATCCAATTGTTTCCTTTGGATATCCAATGAACAGACATTTGTCAGCCTTGGCATTTAGCTTATCTGACGCTATCCTCTTTACCATGGCAGGACAACCCCATACTCTTAAGTGATTTAGAGATGGCTTTTTATTACACCATCTTTCATAAGGTGTAAAATTAACTGATTTAGAGGGCACTCTGTTTAAGATATAAACCGCGCTCTCAATTGCATATCCCTAAAAGGATTTACTAAGAACTGCATGGCTCATCATGGACCTGACCATATCTAATAAAGTCTGATTCCTCCTTTCTGACACTCCATTGTGTTGGGGTGTATAAGGAGGGGTCCACTGGGGAACTATCCCATTTTCCTTTAGATAATCCTGAAACTCCTGACTTAAGTATTCTCCACCTCGATCCGATCGAAGTGTTTTAATACTTTTCTCAAGCTGTTTCTCTACTTCAGCTCTAAATAGTTTGGATTTTTCAAAACTTTCAGACTTGTGCTTCATCAAGTACAAATAACCGTATCGTGAGTAATCATCAATAAAGGTTATGAAGTAGGAGTATCCTCCTAGTGCCTGAACACTCATTGGACCACACACATCAGTGTGTATAAGTTCCAATGTACTCGTGGCTCGTTCACCCTTTCCTTTAAAGGGTAACTTTGTCATTTTTCCTTTTAAACAAGGTTCGCAATCACCATAAGACTCCAAGTCTATTGGGTCCAAGTCTCCACGCTTATGCAACTTGGTTAAGCGATCTTTATTTATGTGGCCTAAACGGCAATGCCATAAGTAGAAGGAATTCTCATTACCTAATTTAACTTTCTTCACATTATTTATATTGAAAACTTCTGTTTTAGTATCAAGAATATAAATGCCACCTTTCAACATTCCATAACCATAAAGAATATTATTCAAACGAATCTGACAATTATTATTCAAAAATAAAATTTCAAATCCCTCTGTTGCTAAACACGCAACAGATACAATATTCTTAGTAACACTTGGAATGTAATAACAATTATTCAAAACTAAAACAAGTCCACTTGGCAAAACAAGACTAAAGCTCCCTACGGCTAATGCAGCAACTCTGGCTCCATTTCCCACGCGTAGGTCCATCTCCCCTTTTGCAAGTTTTCTACAGTTCCTTAGTCCCTGCACAGAAGTACAGATATGAGAACCACAACCAGTATCTAATACCCAAGTGGATTCTTGCGGAAAAGTAGCAAAGTTTTCAATTACAAATATACCTGAAGTAGATGCCTCTGTAGGCTTCTTCTTCAAATGCTCAGAAGCAGGAGCTTTGCAATCCCTCTTCTAATGTCCCGGTTTCCCACATTAGAAGCAGACATACTTAGATGCCTTCTTTTCATTCTTCTTCTTACCGATTCTTTTCTTGGCACCCAGTGCCTGCTTCTTCTTCTTAGAAGCCTTGCCTTTTTCAACCAACAGTAGAGGTTTCTGATCTTTCTTGATCTGAGGTTCTACTGTTTTCAGCATGTTAATTAATTCAGGGATAGTTGAATTAATCCTGTTCATGGTATAGTTAGTTACGAAGCCTGAGTAACTATCTGTCAAGGACATCAACACAAGGTCAATGCTCAAGTCATGATTCATCTCGAATCCCAATCGATTCAGCTTCTCAAGGTATCCCAAGAGTTTTAGTACATGCTGAGAGGCAGAGGTGCCAGCCTGCATCTTGGTCCTGAAAAGGAGCTTAGAGGTCTCATACCTCTCTATCCTCTCCCTCTCCGAAAAGAGTTCTTCAAGATGGAGAACCATATCCTCTAAGGGCATGTTCTCATGTTGTTTCTGAAGCTCAGAATTCATGGACCCCAACATAATACACATGGCAGTCTCACGATCTTTCCTGTGCTTCAACCAGGCATCATGTTCCACATGATCCTCAACATCAGGTTCTACAGGGAAAATTTCACTTAGGATATAGGCAATTCCCTCAGATCTGAGAACTATTCTCACTGCTCGAAACCAATCAGAAAAGTTCGAGCCATTCAATTTGGTGTCAAGTAACATACGGAGATTAAAATTGGAAGCCATTTTCAACCTAAGACATAAGAAAAGAAAAGTGTTTAGATATTAGTTTAAGTACATGTATTTAATATGAGGACTTTTAATTAAATACATTTTCCTACTATTTTCTTCGAAATTTACAATAGCCCATTCTATTGAATTCGTGAATTTTAGCCTAGCTAAATTTCCTAGTAGGTAGCATCTATAACTAGTCTATTACAACCCCCAATTTTATGAGTCAAGTTATAATAGTCAGTTATAGTTGGAATCCAATTCCATTTGCATCGCATGCAATTGCTAATTCATTCAAGTTCCCTAATCCCAAGGGACGTGTGCTCTTATATTAGCATCTCCTTGAATATGTCTCAGATCTGGGCCTAGCCCCCAATTTTATGGTGGACTACCCCAGCTCTGTTAAGGCAGACCCTATCTCAAACTTTACAACCAATCAATGTGGACTAGAAGGAACGCTTTGCATAGTACTTTGATAGCCCAAAAAGACCGTATTATAAATTTGAGTCAGGAAGACTATAACTTGCCTTAATATATTTACTTTGGAATTTATTGGTGTTAAACGTCTCACCCAATCTAGGATTTTATCAGATGGACAAAATTATAATTACTTGTATTAATTCAGGGAATTTTAGAATTAATTTATAAGGTCTAACCTTAGGTGGGTTCAGCTCTTTATTATAATTATTCCATCAACCTAGATTATATGCAAAATAATTAACGCTTTAATTTGTTATATTTATATTGCATTTCCTTTAAGCTTTTATTCAATAATTTTAATTTTTTACTTTGTTATAGAAACACATATAAGCACCATCTTATATACTAGAAATAAATTAGTTCATATTAATCCCCCGATTGGTCAATTCAAATTGCACTGATATAGGTTCACAGGTAGGAGAGGTGCCCTATGAGGAGTAGACACCAAGTCCAATCCTTAGCCAGAACAAATACGGGCACAAACTTGAAGACCAATGGATTCTCTTGAACTAATAAATTTCGTTCTTCCAATTCATGTAAATTAGGAGCATCTATAACCCATGTAATTTAAATAAATTATTGACACTTGTATAATTTGAGTAAGTTGAGCAAGCTTATTCAAAATTATTCATAACTAATTTCTAACCTTGAAATGAAAGACAGAAGTTTATATATATTGTTCCAAACAATTAAATAAACAAATCATTTCATTTAGAAAATAATATTTAGTTTGCTTCTAACTTAATTATGCACTAAATAGGCAGGCTCTGATACCACTGTTGGGAACTGACAGTCAAATTGAACATGCATAAGAGGCATGACGGAAATTCAAAATTTTGTCCCTGTCCCAGGAACCCCTATTAGTTGCATATAAATTAAATAAAGCCTTAACTAAATAATTCTCTACCTAGGTTAGCATGCTAAAGGACTAGGCATACCATAATTCCAAATTATATCCTAGCATATTTATTTTATACTAAACATGTTATAACTCTAAGTTATAACCTAAGCATAAAATAAACTAAGCATGCAAAAATAACCTAAGCATAATTATTAAGTCTAAAAACACTTAAAGAAAAAGACTTAATAATTAAAAGAGAAAGAAAAAGAACTTACCAGTTGAAGCGTGCTTTTGCAGGACCTTATTGCACAAGCCTCCAGTCGTAGGATAGCCTCTATCAGTATCCACACGAACCCCACCAACCAAAACCTCCCCAGGAGGAAGAACTAAGAAGCCTCGAGTAGTTGCTAGACCACTCTAGAAGCCTCACCCAAAAATATAAACTAGCGGTGCCCGAATAAAATCAGGCTCCACAAAAATAACTTGCTCAAGTATCCGAGAGATTAATTATCTCGCTTAGGATTTATGCTTTGAGCTTGGTACAATTTGAAAGGAAAGGAAAGGAAATAGCCTATATATAGGCTTGGGGGAGCAAAAATGCTCCCCCTTTCATCGATGTGGGATTAATTAACATATATATATATATATATATATATATATATATATATATATATATATATATATGTTAATTCACATCCCACACCGCCACTTTTCATGGGCTGCCTTTGTGCAGCCCATGAATAAGGGTTGCGCATTTTTGGCAACCGAACTTTGTACAAAATATTTTATATTTTTCGGTTCCAACTTACCAATGCAAAATTCCTTATAAATCCTTTCAAATAAATTTTTATTTTTGACTCTAATAAATTAGTTACCAGTCAAAATAAATAATTTGGTCCAACCAAAATTGATCTAATCAATTATAATTTATTTATGACTCTAATTAATTAGTTATCGGTCAAAATAAATTCCTTGATCTATCCAAAATTGATCTAATCAATTTTAACCAATTAAACAATAATCCAATTATTATTCATGTTATATATATATTTTGTAATAGAATAAATCTATTAGTTCTTTACTTAGTCCGATGAAGGTCCAATGTGTATGACCTTATAGGATCCCGAAGTATTGAGCTGTTAAGGCTTAACCAACCCGTGTTCTAATGGAACCATTGGCTCGATGTTCTAGATCGTGAATAGAACTTGATTACCTTAAACGACTGTAGTACGCCTCTAGCAAGGGTCTACCATCCCCCATTACTCGGAACGTCATTTATGCTTATGACTTAATCCCGGTTAATGCAATAATTATCCAGTGCGATAAATTCCTTCCATTCTTTAATATTAGTACCATCTGGTTTATTGGGTTCGGTTAAAGTGTTAACCCACTAATAGCAAGGTTGCTCCAAGCTATCCTAGTTATTTACTTGTTACCGAAGTATATTGCCTTTTACCATAGTGTGTTTGACTAGAAACCATTTCTATCAAACACATACCCTGATCAGAGGTTTATGGCAATCATCACTTCAACAAGTGGCCAGGTACAACTCCTTAATATATCCGGAGCGATGGATTCTTTCCGACTACTCAGCCTACCAACGTGCTGTCATCACTATACCCGTAATCACCCGTAGCACCCTAAATTAATGAGTGCATAGCAATGACCCAAAGTATAGCAATAGTACCACACAAGGCAACTAGCATCTCAAGTATGAGGACATTCGCAAAGCTTTTTGCATGAAGATAAACATTAACACATTGATATTTATACCAAGTGTTTATCTTGCTGCGGTTTCCAATATATCTCCCAGATATATCCATGTGTCAAGCTTAAGGCACCACCTTCAGTCTTTAGGAGATTAACTGCTTGGACCCTTTCCAAGAAAGTTGACCACATGCTAGTCTTTCCGTTTCATCAATATCCTTTCTTGATGACACTGTGACTAGGGACAGTTTAGACATAATCATAATTGCACATGAAGTAGGTTCCACCAAATATAGTCCAACTATAATTTCTCTGACTTCATGCTATGATATGTCAAGGACTTTTGTATACATACATCAATGAATATATTTTAACCAGCTATAATATATATGTATAGAAACACATTGATATAAACAAAAGAACAAATGCCTTTATTGATTAAATAAATTATTCGTACTATTACATAATTAAGATATATCGCCCTAATTGCCTTAGGGGCATACATCATATCCAACACTGTATACGATAAGGGAACCAAAAGTTTTGTAGAAAGCACATCATTAATTGTGCATAAACTGAAAATATATGCAACAACACAGAAGCGTATACAATATACGGTTGTCCATATACAGTACGGCATATGAGAAAATATCAGAATTCCATAAAATGCTATAAAACAAACCTTGTAAAGTTACTTCTCTAATGATAGAAATAGATATGTAAACAATATTGATGCATGACGATACTAAAATCCTAGGTTGGGCAAAATGAACCCTTTTGCTAACAGTGTACATTATAGATGCCTACCCCTAAAAGATACTGTGCACACATGAACAATGTTGATGCATGACGGTACTAAAACCCTAGGTTGGGCAACCTGAACCCTTTTGGTAGCAGCGAACCGTATATTTCGCAACAAATTAGGGTAATAGCTGCAATTCATACACCGACAGTTTTAAAGAGCTAACCTCATTAATATTAGAAGAATTGTATATCAATATGCGGTTGACAGTATACAGTTTCATTTATGAAAGTATTGTATATTAGTATAGATAATATTTACAAAATAATGTATAGAAGTGAACAATTATTTATCAGGTATTGTATATCAATATACAGAATATTTACATAATAATATACAAGATTAAACAATTGTGTAACAAGTTCTATATATTAATATACGATTGACAGTATCGATTGTGTACACAATGGGCACCACCGACGTTGATTCCGATTTCCTTTAAACCAATGGCCGCAAAAACTGAAAACCCCTCCTTTTAAAATTGGAAAAATTCTCGACCACTCACACCGTCGCCTGAACTGCTGCCGTCGAAACCGTCAAAACTGTCATTCCGATTCCCTTTGAAACTGTCGTCCTCGCCTGAACTGAATACCGTCGCCGATTCCCTCTGTAATTCCATAAATGAAAACCGATTCAATTATGATTGAAATAAAAAAAAATGGAAGAAATTGACATTGAGATAGGAAAAATGGATGAAATCGGAAAAGATCATATTTGATTCAATTATGAACAAACCCAAAAATATTGGATAATGATTTCTAAGAAAGGGGGAAAGAGAAATTGAATAGGAATAAAAAAGGATTAAATGAAAATTAAAATTTAGATAGAAAGAAATCAAAATTTGAAAATTGAGTGGGATGAAATCTATAACTCCTTTAATTTTAGAATTTCCATAAAAACAGATAATTGGAGTGGATATTTATTAAATATGTTTAATAAAAATTGGGCATATAATAAATATATTTGTAATGTGAGCATTTTAAGAATAAGCATGTTATTGATGTGCATTTCTAATAATTCCCTTTTTTATCTATTCAATTCAATTCAATTCAATTCAATTATTTAATCGAATCAACCGATGAAAACCGATGAATATTGTTAAAAATTATGATAGCATAATATAAATACCCTCTCTAGCACATAAAATCCCAATTTTACAAATTCATATGTCACCCTAGAGGAGACGTTGGTTGACTGGTAAAAGACGCGACATAAACATAATCAATAAATAAAATAAAATCATTGCCAAGACAGCAACAGAAAAATACACTGCACTCAAAATCACGACTGTATTTCCAAGATCCCATTTTTATTCATTCTTGGTATATTTCTTTTCTGTTTCCTATTCTTACGGTAGTCCTTCGCCTCTTGCCCATAGTCACCTCGTGCTAGCTATGTCTGTGCTGCCTCTGCGCACTTATCTGCTGTATAATAGCAGTTCCCTTGCTATGGCTGCTGCCTCTCTTCCACTTCCCCCTCTCTTCCGTATCGCCGCCAGACCTCCGTCGACCGCCTTGTTTTGCCGCTGCTCGGTCGATTCCAAGTCTCCTGCGGTCGTCGGAGAAGAGCTTTTCTCTCTGGCTTCCTCGTCCAGTAGTCAATTTGATTATTTGGGTCAGAGTACCAAAGGGGATTTGAATCTTAATTTCGACCATCTTCATTCCATTGGTAATTCCCTTTTCTTTCTTGTTATTTGCTGTTTCTAGTTTGTGATTGCTGATGCCTAATCTTGTTTCCTCATAGGGATGGGTAAGCAGGAAACTTTACAAGGCCCGATTGAGGAGGTTGCTAGAATGGAAGCTGAAGAAGCTCAGAATTTGCTTCAAAAGTTGGGCATACCGGTGTGTTGAGTTATCCTTGTTTTTTTCACATTTTGTCTTTTGTCTTGTTTTTATTGCTTGTTTTGGCCACTGCTACAGTGTGCTTTACAACTTGCCACTTGGGTATTGAGGGTGTTTCCCGGAGCTTATAAGCAGATTATAAGTTAGTTTTAACTTTTAAGCTCTTGGCTTAAGTGTTTCTTAATGGTTTTAAGTGGTTTTTGAGCTAAAAGAAAAAAGCTCCAAGTTGGAGCTTTTTAAAGCCAAATTATAAGCCCCAAAAGCCAAAAAGCCAAAGCTTTGAGAAACACCCCATTGTCATATTCAATTCACACCCTTTTGGACCAAAAGAGGGGAAATTATACCATGCACCTAGTGCACTGCTCCCTACTCCCTGAATGACAAGTGTCCCAGATATGAATAAAATAATGAAAAGTAATAGCATAAAGTATTTTATGGGACACTTGTCATTCATGTAGGGGGTAGGGAGCAATGCACCGGATGCGTGGTATAAGCTCTCCCAAAAGAGACAGACGAATGCGATTGTAACGAATTGAATATCACAAGTTACTAGGTTGTATCAATGGTACTGCATTGTGGAAAAGAGCAAACACGCTGTAGCAAGGGTCCAAAGAGTTCTTTAGGCTGATGAGCTGATGTTCAACCTCTTGTTTAGATGTTGCGCTTGTAAAGTCTCCATGAGATATGCCCCATTCTTTCAAGTTCCACATATGCTACCTGAAATGCTTTTTAGATGACTAAACTACTTTACATCGAGGATATATAAAGCATAGTTGTCAAAGGCACGCCTTACGCTCCAGCCTCATCACCTAGGCGCTTGCCAGGCTCCTCATATGTAAAAGGCGCGCTCCTAGGCGCACTAGGCTCTAGGGACTATAGGTGTGCGCTTAGGCGCGCCTGACACTAATATTAGGTCTTTTTAGGAATGTAACAGTATGTTTAGATTTCGGGAAAGAGAATATATTAGAAAAAATATTAATTATTATAACGTTGCCATTTTTATGCATCGATACGTGTTTTTTTTTGTGAGATTTGGTTATCTCCTTATCTAATATAGGGCATTGGGGCCAGGGCTAGCCCTAAGGGGTAGTTGGCAGGTGCGACCGCCTAGGGCCCATAGTCGGAAGGGCCCAAAAATATATTTTTTCATTTAAAGTTTTAGTTTTTATTATTAAACAGATAAAGCTAAACATTACTAAATGTTTGATCAACTAGTAAAGCACTTGGTAATTTATTGAGAGGTCAAGAGTTCAATTGCTACTTTTACCAAAAAGCAAGTTTTTATTACATTATTTTTTATTGAGGGCCCATTTTACCACCTTTTTATATTATTTTGCCTAGGGCCCCAAATTCTCAGGATCGGGCCTGATTGGGGCAATTATTGCTTCTCAGTCCCTGTGCTGCCCTAGTTTTCCATTGTAATATATTGTTGGTTGAATGTGATGTTGAGATGAGGGTCCAACAGTTTGAATCAATTAAATTATTTTATCAAGTACTTCTCTTTCTTGCTGAAAATGACTATGACTGTGTTCTCTGTTCTGACAACACTCAACACTCGTATGCAGAGTCCATCTTCTACTAGAAATTCCCCTCGTGGTGTATTTTGTAGCCGTACCTTGAATTTGCGGTCTATTAGCGCCATTGGATACGACATGGACTACACTTTGATGCATTACAATGTGATGGTAAATATTTTTTTATTTGATTATATTTTTATTGACCCCAGAGAAGCCAGTTTATGTAGTGAAGATCCATTGCCAAAGTCACTAGATGTGTAACCCAAAAACAGACTTATCCAATGGTGATTATTAGATACTGATAGGAGTAATGATTCATGCTATCAATCAAATTCATATTGTGGCAGGCTTGGGAAGGACGGGCTTACGATTATTGCATGGAAAATCTACGGAACATGGGTTTTCCTGTTGATGGACTTGCTTTTGATCCAGACCTGGTGATTAGAGGTTTGGTCATAGACAAAGAAAAAGGCAATCTGGTTAAAGCTGACCGTTTTGGCTATGTAAAGCGGGCAATGCATGGCACAAAGATGCTCTCTACTCAAGCACTCAGGTATGGGCTGAACTACATATCTCTGCATTTTGATATCTGATAATCATATATATTTGAGTTTGTGCTCTATGTCATCCTCGGACCATTCCATAGTAACAAGCAAAACACAAGACATTAATGCAAATGTCCCATATAAACATGTATAACAAGAGAAATGCATGAGTACCACAATGAATATCCTCTCCATTTCAATTCAATATTTTTTTAAATGCAAAATCCTTGTTTTATTTATATCCAGACACCTGATTTTATTTTTATCGAAACTTTTTTTTCACCTGGTGTTTGTGTCAAAGCTGGGGTAAAATTTTGTAAAGTAGTGCTTAACTTTCTTTGCTTGGAAGTGAGATATATGGGAGGGAACTGGTAGACCTGCGGAAGGAGAGTCGATGGGAGTTCTTGAATACACTGTTTTCTGTATCAGAAGCTGTGGCTTACATGCAGGTAGGCTACGCCATTGTACCAGCTACAAGAATTTGTGCTATATCTTGTCACTGTTTGCATTATGTAACTATTTACCATGAAGTGTTTTGACTCCATGATTTCCTTGTTTTATTGAGTTACATTTCTTCCATGTATACATATGGATTCTAGGTACATCAAGCAAGGCAGTGTACTTAAACATATGAAACAAATCTCCAAAACTAATTCTAAAACACTACTAGGTGTAAAAAGTATTACTTGTAGTAACATGTCACCAAAAGCAATGAGATTTAGTGACAAACAACTCAATATCTTCAGCCTTTCTAAACATATCGATTTCTTAGCCTAGTGGTTGAGACTGAATCTGTGATTCTAGAGGTCATAGGTTCGAACCACATCCAGGGTGGGTTGGGGGTTTTCCTTTTCATTTAATAATATAAGCGCATTTGCGCAAATTTAAAAAAATGTACATGAAGAATGCCTGAATCAGTTTTTGTTGCACTAGGTTATGTTGTGCATTTATACGACTTGCCTTGCTTTGCTGAGTAGTGTGTAAGAATATGGTATTCCTTTTCTATTAAGCTAGTACATTAAGATATATAAGCTCTTTGTTTAGCATTAAAACTATTTGTTTGCTCCCAAACTGAACATTTCTCGTGATTTTTCTCTTAGATGGTTGACCGGTTAGACGAAGGAGCTATAGCACCAGGAATTGGCCCACTTGACTATAAAGGACTTTACAAGGCATCGTGCTCTGCAGATTGTTTAAATGAATAGATATTGTTGATATTATATCTATCTGTTTCTCTTTGTCACTTGGCTTATTTTTCAGGCTGTTGGGAAAGCTCTGTTTCGAGCACATGTTGAAGGCCAGCTTAAGGTAGCTTTATGCCAGGGAATGTATTTTGTGCATTATAGTTAGGTTCATAAGATTTGCTTATATTGATGTCTTTCATTACAGAGTGAGATAATGTCAAAGCCCGAATTGTTTGTTGAACCAGATCCCGACTTGCCTTTGACACTTCTAGATCAAAAAGAGGTATAAGTCTAAGCTTATAAGTTCGTACCATTCCTTCAATTGCTATAGTCATCTTGACTCAGAATTTTTTTTGTGATAGGCAGGTAAAAAGCTTCTGCTTATAACAAACTCGGACTATCATTATACAGACAAAATGATGAAACATTCATTTAATAGATTCCTCCCAAACGATATGGGCTGGCGTGATCTATTTGGCATGGTGAGTATAACTCATTTATCTATTTTGTTGAAACTTTAAAGTAAGCCTAGCTGGTGTTCTTAGTTTTTGTGACTTCCTATAGGTGATAGTATCAGCTAGGAAGCCCGAGTTCTTTCAAATGTCACACCCATTGTATGAGGTGGTGACTGGAGAAGGCTTGATGCGTCCTTGTTTCAAGGCTCAAACAGGTAATTTACGCTTTGCACCTCTTCTTGTTGCCATGCCTATTTCTTTTTTTTTGGCTAAATACATCTTTACTCGTCTGAACTTGACCCAAATTGCCTACTGCTCCCTTGAACTTTCAAAGTTTCTCTTATCCTCATGAACTTGGCAAAAGTGCATCAGTCGGCCACATGAATGCCACGTGTCAGCTTCTGATTGGAGAGAGAAAAATCCGGAAAATGATGTATTTGAAAAGTCAAACCAATCAAAAATTGACACGTGACATTCAAGGCCAAACTAGTGCACGTTTTCCAAGTTCAAAGTTCAAAGGGATATAAAAACTTTGAAAGGTTCAGGCGGGGAAAGATGTATTTTGGCCAAGTTCAGGCGGGTAAAGATGTATTTTGGCCTTTGTTTTTGCCTTGCATGTATCCTACAATTTTTATTTCGTTTAATTTGTTCATTTTCGTCTGCAGGAGGATTATACTCTGGAGGAAGTGCTCAGATGATTGAGAAATCCTTGAATCTCCATGGAGATGAAATATTGTATGTTGGTGACCATATCTATACTGATGTAAGTGTTTCCAAAGTCCATTTACGATGGCGAACAGCATTGATTTGTAGGGAACTGGAAGACGAGGTAAGTAATTTTCAACTTTCTTGGTGTTTTCGGTTTATATCATCTTAGTATTTCACGCAACAAGTACTCCTAAAGTTTTTTGAAATCCACTAAAATCAGTGTTCTCCATAGACCAGCATTACTAGTTAGAGTAAAAAACAGATTGAGATTGGTTACAGTATGCAATTAATATATTATTGTATTCTGTCTTTTCTTTCAAAAATTTGCGGCCTTTTTTGTTAATGGTATTGAATTCTGGAACTGCAGTATACTGCTTTGATTCATAGTCGAGATCACCGAGATGCTCTGGTTGATCTTATTAATCGAAAGGAGACTGCTGGGGATCTTTTTAATCAACTTCGGTTAGCTCTACAAAGACGAATAAAGGACCGTCCTGCACAAGTAAGCTCGATTTTATACGTTTTTTCCTTCACTTCTTTTAAGTTCTTCTATTGACTTTCTAACATAAAATAAAAGAAATTATCGATCTATGAAATTTCAGACACTTGCTGCAACTAACATGGATGACGAAGAACTAACCGAAAGCATGAAAAAGCTACTAATCGTGATGCAGAGGCTCGACGAGAAAATCGCTCCCATGCTAGAAGCAGATGGTGAGCTTTTCAATAAAAGGTAAGACCATGGAATTTCTTTTTAGACGCGTTGTAAATTATGAAATAATTTGGTACAATGATTTGGAAACAGGTGGGGATTTCTTTCGCGAGCTGGTCTATGGGATAAAAGCCACTTGATGAGACAGATCGAGAAGTACAACTCATCTGCCTTTTCTTTGTTTTCAATTCGAATTGGATACTTTGTTATGTCTTTAATGTAAATCTTTATGCAGGTATGCTGACATATACACATCTAGGGTCTCGAATTTCTTGTACTATACACCGTTCATTTACTTCAACTCACAGGAACAGGTGATGTGATGACTTTCATCTGTTATTCTTCAGTTTGGGGTAGAGGGGATTTAATTGAGGATGTTGTGCTTAATTTTTTTTTTGCAGAACCTAGCTCATGATTCATATTCGTACTACCCGTCCGAGTTTGGTAGGCAGACCCAGTTGGAAGAGGAAAGATGAGATTTTGACAAGGACCATGTAATTTGGAAACTAAGATGATCCATAGCTAAATCCTGCAACTGTGGTGCTAGAGCTTTTAATTTAATGGTTGGTTACTTGCTGGGTTAGTTCCAAAATGGATCATTGTAGAGGGAATAACTCTAGTAAAGTTTTGGTCTGTATTTCTGTACACATGTATGAGCCAGACTCATTTTTGTTGTATTCCAAAAGTTACCATTTGTTATCTATCTATATAAGTTAGGTTCAAATGAAATCACTTGAATATATAAAAGGCCTAGTACATCATGAAGCCCTTGAACTTGTCTTTAAGCACTTATTTGCCTTATGAGCTTTCAGAAGTTTCAAACGACCCCTTGAACTTGCAAAAAAAGTTCCAAATAACCCCTTGAACTTGCAAAAAAAGTTCCAAATAACCCCTTGAACTTGCAAAAAAAGTTTCAAATAACCCCTTGAACTTGCAAAAAGTGAACCAATTTGCTCCGCTCAATGTCACGTGTCAAATTTTGATCGAAGAGAGAAAAATGACATATTTGAAAAGTCAAACCAACTAAAATCTGACACGTGGCATTTAGGGGTAAATGAGTTTACTTTTTACAAGTTCAAGAGGTTATTTGAAACTTTTAATAGTTCAGGGGTAAATGGGTATTTTAGAACAAGTTCAAGGGGGTCTTGATGTATTAGGCCTATATAAAATAAATAAAAGGCTTAATACGTAACTTGAAGTTAACTCTAACCGTCCTTGGTCACCTCAAGCTTTCAAATGTGACACTTACCCCCTAAAGTTGGCAAAACTGATACAGTTTGCCCCCTTCATGGCACGTGTCAGCATGTGTCAGCTTCTGATTGTAGAGAAAAAAATCAGAAAAATTTCATTTTTGAAAAGTCAAACCAACCAACAAGATATGTGGCATTGAGGAGGAAAACTGTATCAGTTTTGCTAACTTTAAAGGGTAAAGTGTCATAGTTGAAAGTTCGGCGTAGCCATAAAAGGTCAAAGCCAACTTTAAAGAGATCCGTTTGTATTCGGACTAAATAAACTGCATGTAGTTTCCTTTCTTGGTTTTATACGTTGTATATAGGCCTTAACCTAGAAGTTGTACATAATCCTTCAATTTAAAGGTATTTGAATCAAAATTGAATAATTTAATTTGACAAGTAGATTACTTAGTTGTGTTGAGTTAGGACCCAAAAATAGATTCGTCGCCTGTGAGATTCGAACTCACGCGGGGAAACCCCACTTACTTAGCAGGCAAGCGCCTTAACCACTCGGCCAAAGCGACGGTCTGCTACTCGCACATTGAACAAAACTATATACCGATTTTAATCCTCGCATTATTAATACAATATTTTGAACGGATTCCATAGTTAGAAGTTAGTAGCATCCCATGCGTATGGCGACGTTGCACGTCGCCGGAAACCTGACCGCTCATGATCGGCAAATTCTGACGTCGGTGAACGCCGGGGCATCTACTCTTTCGTTTCTTGGTTCCAGCTTTATTGTGCTTTGTTATGTCCTCTTCAAAGAGCTTCGCAAGTTCTCCTTCAAGCTCGTCTTCTACCTTGCCCTCTCTGTATGCTCTTTTCATCTTATTTTTTATCTAATTACTTCATCTGCAACTTTTTTCACTATGATCATATTCTTCTTATTATTGTTGTAATGTGCTGATTCCAAATGATTGCCTCTTTCTTTTGGAGAGTGATTTTCAACTGTCTTGCCAACGGATCTTACTCTTAATTTGCTTTTGATCATCATGTTTCCTGCTTCTTTGCTTGGATCTAAGTTCACATTTCCCCTTGTTCAGCTGGCAACCTGTAATTTTTACTTACCAGACATAATTTTGAACTACAAATTGCAAGTAAATTAATCTTATCTGTTTTGTTTGAAACTTGAATGGCATTCCAGTGAAGTGGAGTTTTTTCATTTTAGCAGCTTTGTAATTTTCTTTTATATGTTATTGTGAATTTCATTGTCTTGGCCCTTGGGTGCAGGACATGCTTTGCAGTTTCTTCGGCATAGTTGGGTATGTGTCCCATGTCTCTACTTATCCTGCCTCTTGTGCTTTTTCTTCCTCTTTAAAACTAAATTTGGTTCTTGAAAACCAGGGATCCATCGAAGGGGTTCTTTTGCATTGCCCAAGGCTACACCACACATTTTTTCTGTGTGGCATCTTTTCTTTGGACTACAACTATTGCTTTCACTCTTCATCGCACTGTTGTTAAACACAAAACAGATGTTGAAGACCTTGAGGGCATGTTTCACTTGTATGTTTGGGGTATGTATTAGTGTAAATTTTTAAAATTTCTAATATGAAGTTTTAGCTTCTATGTAAAAGTAGTTGTTTATTTCAAATATCTACATGCCCCCTTCTTACTCTTCAAACATGTCTAGGTCAAATATTTCTTTGAATTCAACTGAGATTTTCTTTTTTTTCTCTACATGGAATATGATTTGATATTACATATGTTACTTCTTGCAGGAACTTCATTGGTTATGACTGTCATACGCTCTATCGGTAATGAACACGGACATTTGGGTGCATGGTGTTGGACCGAAGTTGGGAGAACAAGGAAGGTAGGCACATAGTAGTTACCTACCAGTGGTAACTAGTTTGTAAATATATTTTACCGTTTACTTTTGAAGAGCTCAGAGGATATCTTGCCTTCTTGATGTTTAATTGCATTTAACTAGCATGTTTTTGACGCCTTGTTAAAAAATTTGAATAGATACTTACTATGATTTTCACCTTCCTTGTGAAATGAAGGCACACTTTCTGTTGTATGTTTGTATTCTTGTTCAAACTTTAGTTACTTAATTTATCGGTGAGCCTGCAAATCACTTGTTGAACCACTTTCACATTTGAACTGGGCCTTTCATGAAGGAATTCACAGTACCATTACTTTTCAAGCATGAAAAGTTTTCTGCAAAGATATTTTAAAAAATTTCAATAAGAACTATCACTTGTGAAGCTTTATACTTAAGGCATACTTAAACTTGAATTCTCAAATAGGCTATGTGCTCACAAACGTATATAAATTATGCATATCATGATGGGTGCAGGTATATGTGTAAATATCTGAATATTAAATCGCTGATTGAAAGTGCCATACTCATCTTTGTCTATTTATTATGCAGGCCGTTCATTTTATAACATTTTATGCACCATTGTGGGGTGCAATACTTTACAATGGATTTACATACTTCCAGGTCATACGCATGCTAAATAATGCAACACGAGTATGAATTTCACACCCTCGTTTTCAAATAATTTGTTCTTTTCTATTTCATGTATATGTCTTGAGGAAGTACTTACACTACTTTGAAATACCAGATGGCTGTTGGCATGTCAGACCGCCCATATCAATTTGATGTAAGGCCAGACTTGAAGGTATTGACAAGAGCATGAATTTATGATTAAATTCCCAATTATATGTAGCGGTAGGATTTGGAGATTGGATGCCTCAAACACAGGCATATATCATGTTTCTTTAATATATGGATTTTAGATGATAGGAAGAATTCATGATATTCATATATGTGCTTTAATTCCTGTTACATACTCATTAGTTTGGCTAGCTTTATAATGTATAAAACATTTGAACTTTTGTTTGCACGACTGCTGTAATGGAATGCCCTACTTCAGAGCTTCCCGTTATGATCTGACTCTGTTTGGATCTTAAAAAATGAATATCATAGTGGTCAATTTATACTCATTACTTCAGAACTTGCTTATGGATTTCTATTATGAAGGATGCTAAATTACAGGTAGCAAATGAGTGGTCGTCTTAACTTTTTTCCTTTGTTTTCTTAAATTGCATAGGCTTTGAACCGATGGGGGTACTATCCGCTAATCCTAATAGGATCATGGGCATTTGGCACAATTAATCGCATTCATGACTTCATTGCACCAGGCCACACAATCCTTTGGCTCTCAGTTCTTGATGTTGGAACAGCAGCATTGATGGTATGACCATAACAATTCTTTTCTCATTTAGTTTATTATGAAATATCCAAGCAACTGAAAATTGTTTATGGGTCATCTTTGATTGATAATTGTAAATTGTAAAAACTCTTAGTTTACTTGAGTTGAGTGCTTATATACTAACAAGACACAAGTTTTAGTACGTTAACTTAACAACATGGAAAGAATTTATCAGTTTGGTAACTTCTAGTCAGATGAGGAATGGTTATATTATGTTCTCGCTGTATTTATTGGGGGGAGATATTTTAGCCTGAGAAGATAATTGGTGTAGCTAACTTTGGCTTATGCCAGCGAATAATACATGACTTTTGGTCCTTAAGAGAATAGAGTGCTTGTAATAATTAAAAATATATTATCTTGTGGAAAAATGGATCCGAATTAGTCACAGTGACTAGCTTTTTGTTGCTATAATTATAACGACTGATCTATGATTTGAACTCTATGAATTCTAGTTAATTAGCTTTTCTTCTTCATACAGGGTCTTTTCAACTCTATAGCATATGGGCTGAACTCATCTGTGCGCCGGGCTATACATGAAAGATTGGATCTGTAAGTCACATTAACCTGACATCTTTTTTATTGTGAAAATATCGAAACATTTGCTAGTAACTTGTCCATCGTCTTGTTACATCTACTACAGTTAGAATCTAAAATTTCCTGATATACTATACTGAACTGTTGATCTTGTTCACTTTCTGGAATGTCTAGTCATCACTCAAAATGTGCTACATTGTTTATTAAAGGCTATCATTGATGGTAAATGACTCATTAGATTGTCCAAGCTTCTTTTATCGTGAAGTCACGGATAGCTGTTGCAACTCCACTTAGGGTCAAGTGGAGACAACCTCTCTGTAATTACAGGGGTAAGGCTGCATACACCCGACCCCCCCTTACCCCGCTTGTGCGGGAGCCTTGTTAGGCATTGGGGTAATGTAGTTGTTGTTGTATGAGACCCTACTTTTGTATGTTTCTCGGTTGGTTTAGTGCATTACCCGCGCTCCATGCTATATTTGCAATGGAACCAAAATTTACATATAAAGAAATTATGATGGTAAAATTCTACATTTATAAATACTAATGGAACTATGATGGTATAACCTTGAACATGCTATGCAAAAGCTGTTATGACTCGTAATTATTTTTCAGTATAAATGGACTTTTCAGGGTATCCTTAATCCTTGAACATGTTATACTAGAGATGTCAATCATTTTGAGAAACATGCTATAATCATCTTATCTTCGTCCATCGTAGACTTCATGGATCTTCTGTTACTAGAGATGTCATAATTATTTTGAGAAACATATGTTACTTTGTCTTGTTTTCTATTCTGAGGGGTGCAAATAAACAAGGTTTCTTCGACTGCTAATGATTTTGAGCCACAAATGGTGTAATACTTTGACACATGCCTTCCATTTTACAGGTTCTGGCCTGATAGACTTAAAAGATTCTTCCCTGGTGGCTTGAAATTGAGAAATCACGCGCAAGAGAGTGAATTAGTCTCCTTGAAAATTCAAGATCAACATTAACGGATCATTGTTATCTTCTTTGCTATAGGTTCTACAACATTTTTTTGTTTGTTCCTTTTTTACTTTTTCAGCAAAGACATTCTGACTTTTTAGGCTTAATTAGCATGATGTAATTCGTTAAAGCTGGTGTTATTAGCATAGAAGCTGCCATCTTTGATTGGTGTGATGAAGGTGGATGACTCCGAGTGGCTGCAGTTAATAGTAGTCTTTTTCTTTTGTAACTTGTTTAAAACCTGAACTACCCTTTAGGTTTGTTCATTGGGTAGATATGTGTATATATTGTGATTGACTTCCATTAATTTTTGGGAAAAGGTTTTATGTCCCAATCAATTCTGTTAAACTGTTTGTATATATATGTTTTTCACTTTCAAGTGAAAGTAGCAATTCTTGTTTGAAGCTGCATCTTGTTTTCAATTTTGGGGTCACATTTTTTATTTGCTATTGTTTTCAACAATTTGAATACATATTGTAGCCTAAACAAGTTATCATTTCGTCCCAAAATGAAAACGACTTCATTAGGCCTTGTTCTTTTCAACTTTTGAGAGATGAACTGAACTGAAGTTCGTTGAATTGGACTGAACTTATTTTGAACAGGGCCTTAGTTGAAGGTTGTTGGACCTTTCAGTTTTAGAATGGATACATATTGAAACTCCTTGGAATAACAAATAGAGGCATATTAATGTGCATGAATTGTAGTAAGAAAATTTGCGGTGGAGTTATGTAATCAAAACAATGGAACCTTACACTTCCTTATACTGTGGTACCTACCAAAGCTAATGTTAGGGCAACCCGAGGGAAGCCTAAGGTGATCTTGATCATAGTTGACAGATACAAGGCATAGCCCATGGGGTGGGGTTGCCATGGTGTATTTTGCCAGCTCTCTTCGGTTGCGAGTTGCTAATATCTCGAGAACTATCTCTGGAGGAACTGCTTCCATCCCGATTTTCATAAGCAAACCAACCTACAACAATGACCACCAGACGGTTGTGGTAATTTCAGCAGCAGTCCCAAAAGCTTGGAAGAAATTTGTGGTTACATCACAATAAAATTTAATTTGACTAGGAGGTGAAAATCATTTACCATGTTTCGCACTTGTCTATACATGAAACCTGTTCCATCAACTTCCAGTTGTAGCAGAGAACCCTAAATAACAAAACCAATGCAATTTTGAGTTTCAACAGCAACCTATTCGAACAAATTAGAGGAAAAAGGATGTTTTGGAAATTGACAATTACCGTTTCAGTGACATCACAACGGAAAATAGTCTTCACTGGATTCACAACACGATCACCACGAGAGACATTGGCAAAAGCAGAGAAATCATGAGTTCCAACAAAAAACTTTGCAGCTTTTCTCATAACAGCAGCATTAAGCTTATAACCGCCATGGTATGCATAATGGCGAAGAAACGGATCCATGAAGGCATCATTATATATCTTGTAGTTATAAACCTTGCTTGTAACCGAAAACCGAGCATGGAATTCAGGTAGTGCAGGGCTAACTTCTCTTACTCGAATATCAGGAGGAAGGATGCCATTTAGAGCTGCATGAACCGAATCCAAGCAGTCATAATTGAAAGGGGTAACAAAGTGTGCCACCTGCGAGCCTAACTGATTGTAAATTGGTCCTGGATGGACGAATATTCTGTCGAATAGCCTATTAGAGTAACAAAGTCAGACCTGACCCCAAGCATGAACCCCTGTATCTGTCCTACTCGCTCCAACTAAAAGAAGATCCTTCCTTTCTACTTTTGTAACACGAACTAAAGCTTTTTCAACAAAACACTGTACGGTTGGAGGGGTTGGCTGATATTGCCAGCCTGAAAAAAGCTCCACAATAAACACTGGCATGAATTAGGGTATGGGTAAAGATGGGTAAAGATGAATTTATGCATATGAAAAGCTTAAAGACATCAATATGAGCTAACTGTGGCATCATTAGTAGAACAGCAGGGTAGTAAATGAGCCGAATCGTTTAGCTCAATAAAAGCTAGTCTCGACTCAGCTCAATTTGTAAATGAGTCTTTGTGAATAAGATTTTGGGCTCAGTCTGTAAACGAGACAAGCTACAACATGCTAAAGTTCGGCTCAAAATTTCAGGACTCGATTAGGGGCTCGTGAACAAATTCATGAGCTGCCTCGATAAAAACTTGGATTAAGGACTGGTAAACAAGTTCAGGAACAAACTAAACCTTGTATATTCTAAGAATGTAAACATAATATAATTTGATATACTAAATTCACTTTAGTTAGCTAACAAACCAAATGACTTGTATGGTGAACTTGGCTCGGCTCGTGGCCAAACAAACAGAAATTGGAGCTCAAGCAGAGTTCGAAGCTCTGCTCATGCTCTAGCAGAGCTTGAAAAGGCCAAAACTAGGCTAAACTCATTTACAACCCTAAAAACCATTAGCAAGGGAATTCTAAAATACTAAGGCCCTGTTCTTTTCAACTTTTGAAAGCTGAACTGAACTGAAGTTGGCTGCACTGAACTTATTTTAGTGTAATTTATAACTACGCATAACTTAACTGAAATGAGTATGTTAAGTATCAAAGAAGGGAAAGAAGGTATAATATGGAGCAGAAGAAGAATTATGGCAGTGGCGGTTAAAACAATTAATTGGATTATTCCAGCTAAGTAATTTAGTTTTCAATTGTTAATTATAATTACTGCTTTTGGTAGTTAAATAGTTTTAATTAAGTCTTTGAATTCCCTAAGAGCTATGTGGGCCAATTAGTTATTCAAATTAGTAACTGATACTAAGCACTTAGTAACTCCTAGTAAGCACGTCATATGCAGTTTCTGTAATCAGCATAATCATTTAATGAAAATATTCAAGTTATCTCTCTTTCTTATTCTATTCCCTCTAATTTCTTTCTAGTTTCCCTCTTATTTCTTCTCCTTTACCTAAACAATTCTTCTAATTCTAGTTACAGAAGTCCTGTCAGTTTCCATACCTGACATGGTATGAACTGTGTACTGAATCGAATTGCCGTCAAAGAGAACAGGGCCTAAACCTCCAACAACACTACTGGTCGATATCCCATAGAGCATGATTTAGTTACCATTCCACTAATCTAAAAGCAGAACTTGGTAGACTCAAGTACTGAAGACTATAACAGAAGCCAACAAGAGGAAGGACAAGATAGATAATGAGTGAGATTAGATCCTCTTATAAAATGTCATGTAAATAGATGGAAAAAGAGAAGAGAAAGAGAAAGAGGAACCTGCATAACGAGTGCCATCATAAGCTATAACCAAACGCCACTTAAATCCATCGAAGCCGGACTTGAGCAAGTGGTTAGGTTGCTCAGGCTGTGAAGGAGGAGCTACGAAATGATGAATTAATCTATCATCTGAGGCAGGGTCTGTGGAAATCGGACTAACTATGCCAATATCGGATGGAGTTAGAGCAGAATGCAGGGCCAGCATCCCTAAATTGGATAAACCTGCAAATAGAATTCTTCTCCATTGATATGATATAATAAAGAGAACATAAACGAGCAAAACTGTGGTTTTACCTGCTTGATTCACTTGTGGTACTAGTTAAGCTGCAACGCCAATCAAGAAAGGAAGAAGATGATGCAACTGATTCTGAAAGCGCTCAACTTTCATCCAAATCCCCAAAAGGGCCCATTTGATCCATTCCACGTTTGCAATATAAAGCCCATTTTGCAAACTTCTTACGTAAAATGTAAAAACTTATAAACCATATCGTCCGTTTTGGCGCCGTTTACGGCTAATTTTGAGGCTTTAAAATATATTATATATATTAAAGGTTTTTAAGGTCATGTTTATATATAAGTTTAGTAGATCAATTAAGAGCGATGTGGGATTCGTTCCTAACACACCCATCACAATCGTGATGCTAACGTGTTATAAACAGCTTAAACGATATTGTCTACTTTAGTATCGTTTACGGCCAACCTTACGACTTTAAAACGCGTCATTTATATCAAAAACTGTCAGAACCATATTTATATATAAGTTCAGTAAATTATCAGAGTCCAATGTAACACTCATTCGTCTTGAACGGTTTTTTAGTCCAAATTCAACTTGGTAAGTTCTGTTTTTCATTTTATATATGCTATACATTTTCGTCAAAAATATGGCCTAAGGGGGTCAGCCACGTAGACCCAGTGTCGAAGTTTGGAAAAAAAAGCAAAAATGAAATCCCAACTGCTGGCTTTAATACGGCAGCGTTTTGCTCTTCCAGTTCCAACTTCCCGGGGTGCTTGGCTTCACAGCATCACTCTCCCCCTATTTTGCCATTCAGCTTGGTTCTGGTTTGTCTTTTGTACGAGTCAAGAAGACGTATCGCCACAAAGTTCCTTCTTTTCGGTCTGGCTTCCAAGGTATCTGACTTCCTTCTTTCTCTAGGGTTTCTCTTCTCAATCCTGTCAATTCAATTTTAATTCATTCTTTTACATTCAAGATTAGGTTTTCTTTATCCTGTCTGCACCCAAGAATCGCCAATCCTTCCATTTTTCATCGCTTTCACCTTAATTTTGTAATTGCGTCTGTTAGAATCTCTTCTCTGGTTTGATATGTTAATTCGAGATGTTTTCAGTCCCCCAATTGGCTAAGACATGAATTTAACCCTTCTCAAATACAATAAGTAGCTGCGCTCAGCTTGTTGTGATTGGGCTTTTCGTTATTAGGTCAATAAATATTTGAAATTTCTGGTTTTCTATACATTTTATATGAATGTGATTAGATTTTCACTTATTTATCCACTAATAGAACAACATATTTTGAGATTGGACAAAATATTTTGACTCTTATTACTAATTAATTAGGAACGGTTTGCTAAGAATTTCCAGAACTTTTTCGGGACAGCAGCTTGGAAAAGCTTGAAAATGGAGCTTTTCAGGAAAGCTGTCTGGGAAAGCATCCAAACTAGCCCTCGGTTGCGTTCTGCTGATTTTTTTCTTTGTAGTGTATCATTTATTTTCCTTCCAATTGGTGTTACGTCTGTATCCTTTTATTTATTTCGAAATTTCGTTGTTTGGGTAGGCCATGGCTGCAAAGAAAATAATAGCTATATGCCAGTCAGGTGGTGAGTTTGTAGCAAACAAAGATGGGACATTGTCATATGATGGCGGTGATGCCTATGCAATTGACATTGATCAGCAAACCAAGTTGAGTGATTTTAAGTCCGAGGTTGCTGACATGTTCAACTGTAGTGTCGACACGATGTCTATCAAATACTTCCTCCCGGGAAATAAAAAAACCCTAATCACTATCTCCAAAGACAAGGATTTACAACGAATGATTAATTTCCTTGGGGATACAATGACAGTTGATATCTTCATCATGTCAGAGGAGAATGCTGCAAGAAACGTATCGAACATGCTTGCTAGTCGATCAAGTAGGACAACTGTATCAGAAGCCGGGGTTGTACTGGCCGATGCGACCCCTGTTAATGTTCATGTTGGTGGTATTGATGGAGAAAATTTCGGTGTGACTGAAGGAAATCTAGTCTCCAGTATTCCTGTTGGAATCATAGATGATAATCATCGTAAAGCTGCAATACAGTGGGAAAACACTATTACTGGCGTTGATCAAAGGTTTAATAGTTTTACGGAATTCAGAGATGCTTTGCATAAGTACTCTATTGCACATGGGTTTGCTTACCGATACAAGAAAAACGACAGTCATCGAGTTACTGTTAAATGCAAGTCCCCTGGATGTCCATGGCGCATATATGCTTCGAGGCTGTCAACCACTCAATTGATTTGTATTAAGAAAATGAATGCAGAACATACATGTGAAGGAGCTGCTGTGAAAGCCGGCTATCGAGCTACTAGGGGATGGGTCGGAAGCATAATAAAGGAAAAACTAAAAGTTTCTCCAAATTACAGGCCGAAAGATATTGTTGACGACATTAAACGGGAGTATGGGATTCAACTAAACTATTCCCAAGCATGGCGAGCAAAAGAGATAGCAAGGGAACAGCTTCAAGGCTCGTATAAAGAGGCATATAACCAGCTACCTTTTTTCTGTGAGAAAATAAAGGAAACTAATCCCGGCAGTTTTGCTTCATTCTCCACTAAGGAGGACTCAAGTTTTCATCGTCTCTTTGTCTCGTTTCACGCTTCGATTACTGGTTTTGAGCAAGGGTGCCGTCCTTTAATTTTTCTCGATAGCACTCCTTTAAATTCAAAATACCAAGGGATGTTGTTTGCAGCGATTTCGATCGATGGGGATGATGGAATTTTTCCCGTTGCTTTTGCTGTGGTGGATGCTGAAACCGAGGACAACTGGCACTGGTTTCTACTGGAACTGAAATCTACTTTCTCTGTATCACGGGAGATCACCTTCGTTGCAGATTTTGAAAACGGGATAAAGGAATCGTTAGCAGAGGTATTCGAGAAATCGTTCCACGCCTATTGTCTTCGTCATCTCGCAGAAAAGCTCAATCGAGACTTGAAGGGGCAATTTTCTCATGAAGCGAGACGCTTCATGATTAACGACTTTTACGCTGCTGCATATGCACCTAGACTTGAGACCTTCCAGCGATCGGCAGAGAACATAAAAAGCATTTCACTCGAAGCATACAACTGGGTCCTACAGAGCGAGCCGGAGCACTGGGCAAATGCGTTTTTCGGGGGTGCACGTTATAACCACATGACATCGAATTTCGGGCAGCAGTTCTACAGTTGGGTATCAGAAGCACACGAAATGCCGATAACACAGTTGATCGACTCACTACGAGGAAAAATTATGGAATCTATGTATACCCGTCGGGTGGAATCCAACGAATGGATGACAAAGTTAACACCGTCAAGAGAGGAAAAACTGCAGAAGGAAACATCGGTAGCAAGGTCACTTCAAGTTTTACTTTCCCATAGTAGCACGTTTGAAGTCCGAGGGGATTCAGTGGAAATGGTCGACATCGAGCAATGGGATTGTAGTTGCAAGGGATGGCAATTGACGGGTTTGCCCTGCTGTCACGCCATTGCGGTTTTTGAATGTATGGGGAGAAATCCTTATGATTATTGCTCGAGATACTTTACAGCTGAGGTTTATCGGCTAACTTACTCTGAGTCGATTCACCCTGTGCCGAATGTCGATTGGCCGGTGGTTCAAGGGGAATCGAACGAGGTGGGGGTTTTTGTAACGCCTCCACCAACAAAACGGCCGCCTGGTAGACCGAAGATGAAGCAGATGGATTCGATCGACATTATAAAACGGCAGCTTCAGTGTAGCAAGTGCAAGGGGCTTGGACATAATAAAAAGACGTGCAAAAGCTCCTAGTGTAGATAATTGAACCAGGTAACTAATCTTGATTTTGTTTTTTCCTGCGTTGTAAGAATTGACAGTTTTGATTGGGAATGAGAGGTATGGTTATTTGAGGGAAGGGATGTAAGTTGCATTTTTGTGTTGATAAATGTCAGTATGCGCTTTTATTAAGTGTTGTTGTTGGAGTTAGTATTGTTTCTCCCCATTATAGCTTGCCGTTTTGTTGAATTCATCTGCAGGTTTAGTGTTCATGTTGGTAGTACACAATCAAGCATTTATGCTTATATGCATCGTTGTTTACTGGTGTCATTATGGGATATGGATAGGGGTGAGCAAATATCGGTTCGGTCCATAGTTGTCACGGGCACGCCTAAGGCGCACAAGGCTCCAGCCTCAACGCCTTAGAGCTTTCTAGGCGACGCATATGCCTAGAATGCGCCCGGGCGTGTTAGGTGCTAGGCTCCAGGCGCAAGTTAGGCGCAAATATGGTTTTTTTAAATAGTTTTTATTTAGTTTTTTAAAAAAAAATAATGGGATTTTGAAGAGGCTAGTTATTGAACCTAGGACCTCCCACCACTTTCATAGAGTGGTGTACCAATTGAGCTACACCCAATTGGTAAGTAGTTTTTATTTACTTATTTAACATTTATTTTGTTGAAAGATAGTATTAATAGTATTTGATATGTATTAGAAGTCTAAACATCTATTTTACGTTTTAGTATTTTTAATAAAAATCTAAACTAACTAATTAGTTTCTAACCCTGATTAGTTTTCTTTTATTATAAAAGAATATATTAACCTAATTTATTTTAACCCAATTTAAGAATTGTTCATAAGTAACGATTATAAAGTCTAAGGAAGTTTAAAGACAATAGTACACATAAAGAATCCCTATCATACTAGGGGGCAATTTAAAGGGTTAGGCAAATGTGTTAGCACGGATGTGGAAACAACCAAATTTCGACAAAAAGGAAAAGCATCACAATCTCGTGAAAGATTAACTATTTTCATTTGTGATGAGGACGAAGATGAAGCTCAACAAGATTCAATGGAGGAGGATAAGCTAATATTGGACGAAGAATTTGAGTGATTCTATCGAAGATGATGAATGATTGATGAATCGAGTGTCCCATAGATTTACATCAATAGGAATAATAACTATAAGATTTAGATTAATGAACTTTCTATTGGAATGATGTACTTTTTATATTGTTTTTATGATAATAAAACATAGCATATTTTATATATTTTTAGTTGGTGCCCCTAGCTTGCTCCTAGAGTGCACCTTGCACCTAGGCTTCAGAACCCTTGGCACCTGGGGTGCTAGCGCCTTGACAACTATGGTTTGGTCCAGAAACCGAACTGATCCGACCTAAAATTCGAATTAGTAAAAATATAAAAACTGAAACTGAACCGAATATAGTTCAGTTCATTGTAAACCGAGCCGATATAAATTTCTTTATAACCGAATTACTCAAACTCTATTATTTACAAAATAATTTGTAATTTTTTTTTAGGGATATATAAAGTAATTTTATATCGATGTGTTAAATTTGATGGTCACTAAAGTATAAACTTAAGAATTTATATTTACAACAACAAATATAAATATAATTTTACAAGTAGTATGATATATATATATATATAATGAATGAATTATATTCCTAATAGAATTATGATTTCCCGAGTTGTAAGGGAAAATAATTATTTTTTAATTAGAATTACACAAATTAAAATCCTCTAGTTGTTATTACTAAAAACTAATTAGTGTACCCCTACTCTAAATATGATTAGGATTTTAAATAATATTTATAATTTGTTCGGTTCGATTTTATTTTGATTTTACTATAAAAATCAGAATCGAAGTGAAATCAATTTTTAAGAACTTTAAAAATTAAAATTAAAATAAAATAATTTTTATTTAATTTAATTTAATTTATTTTAATTTAAATTTTGGTCCTGTTCGATTTTGCACACCGCACGGAGAAACATTTCATCTTGTGTCCCACATAGCTTGACCCTTAACATCTTCTAATTACATGAAGAATATTAACCACTAGCTAAAATAGTTGGGACGATTATGACATAAATCCAAATTGACAATCAAATTGATTTCATATTCGTATAACTAAATAATATTGATTATCAACCGAATTTACTTTAAAATTATTGTTATAAATATTTTAGTATATAATATAATAAATTTTAATGACTAATAATAGATTATCGATGAAATAATGTTAACTTATCGATAAATTATTTTGTTGATAAAAGCAAATTGTAGAAAATTTGGACATATGAATCTATGAAACTCTAATCGGTAAGTTGGTATGCTTTCTTAATTAATTTCATTGAAAAAATTTAAAATAATATAAGCGCATTAGTGCAATTTAAAAAAATTATTTTAGCATTCTTGAATATTTGGTAGAACGTTTTTAAGTCTCAATTGAATTGTAAAATAACTCGAAGTTTGGAATGATAAATTTTTTATTTTTATAAGAAATGAAGTATCTTGCTTACTAAATTTATTTGTTTCTTTTACATTATTATATATTCATTAGATAACTTATTATTTCTTTTTTTTGTCGGAATTTTTAATTACAATAGTGCAACAAAAATCAAATGGAAAATATTGGAAGTGTGGTTATTATTTAATCTAACCTTATATTAAGTGGCAAATATATTGGCTTAGTGATTAATAATGAGTTTATGATATATGTGGTCACAGGTTTGAGTTATATCTAGGGTGACGTGAATTTTTTTTATATTTAATAACGTAGCCACAACTATAAAAATATAAGAAAAATACAAAGCTGAAATTAATATCAATTTGCAAATAAAATTTATTTAAGAAGTTAATATTTAATTATTACTAATTACTATCAGTAAATTAATAATTAATTAAAGTTATTATTAATTATTCTTTATTTAAAAAAATTTAGTGAAAATTAAAAGTAATGCTTACCACAATCAGTATTAATTAATTTATAAACTGTTAATTTTATTTTAGTAGCATAAAGAGTACATTAACAACAAAGTTATATTGAGTGAATAGTGAGAATGTGAGAACAAAAAAAATTAGGGCGTGTGAGAATCAATCCCAGACCTATGGATCAGCTAATGCACCACTCAACCACCTACATTACTAACCTTTCATGAAGATTAATTACGCTTAATAAATTTTATTATATATTTTTATTCCAATTCATTTATTATAGGGTTCTGAACGATCGCTCCTTTTTATAGCAGACCCGATTTTACTTAATGGATTATATCACAATTTCATGTCAATTAATTAATTATATACAAATTATCCATACGATTGGTGCTTTAGTACAGGTAAATGATAGCTTCTACTCTACCCAGTTTATTGTTTTTAATTTTTCTTTTCTGTCTTTTCCCTCTTAAATATAGTATATGCCTAAATTGCAACTATAAAAATTTCGACTTCTCTAAATTAGGGTTGTAAACAAGTCAAATCGAGTTGAACTTCGGCCTAATCCTATTTATGTCCATTTACTAAATTTTTATCGAGCTCGAGTCAAGTTTTAAACTTAAAATTTATGTTTACGAACGGTGCATCTAACAATTCGTTTGTTCATGTGTTGTTCACGAACATTAACGAACTCATTTATTTTGTTTATAAATAAAACTGATAATGTCAAATTTATTACATTTGATTTCATATTTGTAATACTGTGTAGTTATTACATAATAAATTGTTAAATCGAGATTTTTAAAATTAAATGATAAATAGATAGAATTAAAATTATAAATATTTTAAAGTGTATAAAGTTAGAATAATATTTAATTATTATTAAAGTTTGATTTTTAATGTGTAAAAATAATAATGAATGTAGTTCAGAAGCTTTTAATGAGTCAGTTCATGAACTTATTCACGAGCCTTTAATCGAGTTTGCTCACGAGCTTTCGAGCCAAGCTTAGGCTTGTTCATGCTCGATTCATTTATAAACCGAACTCAAAAATTATATTCACAAACAATTCATTAATAAATTAAATCGACCCGAATCAAACTTTTATCAAACTAAACATTAAATTATTCATGAATAGCTAGGTTAATTTACAGCTCCGTCTAAATAAATAAATGTAAGGCCAATTTTAAAATTATTGTGTTATTGAATAATTTTTTAGTAATTTAACATTTCCAATTTATACGGGGTTATAATAAAAGATTTGTAAAAACAAAAATAAATGATGAGATAGTAATAAAAGATTTTTTTCCATCTACTCTGTCAAAATTTTACTTTAATTATGTCTAAAAACTTAAATTTAAAATCTTACTTAATTGATATTAAACTATTTCTCACTATAGATCAAACTCATAAAACTTTAATGTGCTTTCATCAATCCTCGATAAGGAGGAATCCTCGGTGAAAGGGTGATGTCAATGCACGGGTGAAAGGAGAGTTGCTTTATTGAGATAGGACACGGAAGACCACGATAAAGAAATTACACAGAGTTACAGTAAAAAAATAGAGAACTAAGATCCAAGCCTCAAAAACAGCCAAGAACTCTAAAAGCTTTTGTAGAGAAATCACAAAAGCAACAATCGCAAAATACAACTCGTAATCGAAACAGTAAACAAAGACCTCTTTAAATAGCCTTCAAAAGGAATCTTCAGGTAACCATTTTCCAATGCCAGAAATAACTGCAAAACGGCTAGTTCACTGACTTCAATCTCACAGATTACAAAGGTTTTGAGAGAAAAGAAAGGAAACATAAGAGGCGGCAGAAGGTGAGAAAATGAGAGAAGTGAAATTAGGTTTAGCTTTAGGTTTAATACCTAAACTTTATAAAATGCAGTGTTTTAGCAAAATAGAAGTGTGCTTCTGAAAATCGGGCTTAAATTCTGAAGTAAGGGACAACACCATAAAGTCCAACAATCTCTACCTTTGGCCCTTAGTACTAGCTAATCTCAATAATACCATCTCATCCTTTATACACCATTATAAACTGGGTAATCACCAAAAATACTTAGTGGTACAATTTTGACATAAAGTCAAAACTACACAACACCAAGTAGCTACCTGAAAAGGAAAAATAAAATAATGAGTAAAAAAGGAAACAAATGACTAATATCAATTCAGATTTTCTAGGCACAAACAAAACCAACAATAGGCAAATTACAATGCTAAGATTACAAGCTTAGTTCTTTTGTGATCTACTACATTTCTACACAAATGCATATCATCCTTGAAAACATATTGAATATTAATCGTATTTCTTTCCAAACCAAATTCAGGCATAAAAACTTCCAACAATTGAATACTAGACTTTAAAGCAACCAATTTTCCTCCAAAAATGAAACAACAGTTTATCACTGACTTTTCCATAAAATCAGTAGTATTAACCAAGTCACAATACTCATTTATTGTGATATCACCAACAACACTATTACAGAACAAACTAGGAGAATCAAACCACTTAAAACATATAACAAAATTTTCATTAGCTAACCAATGAAATTTCTGAAATTTACAGATACACTCACTGACAACATTCACACAATAAGGAAAATCAATTCTAATACAGGCCAAAGCATACATCTTAAAATCTACCAAATTTTGATAAAACTTTAAGGGCATATACCCTGATTCTTCTGCAGTAAAGGGGAGTGCACTAGTAATGAACTTAAAGTGTGTGTCAATAGGTGAGAAAACTTCCTTAGTTTTATTTGACCAAAAGGTTTCAAACAAATTTCCAATCCAATCCTTTTGAAGTAAAAACAGTGAGCCATTGATTAAAACATGTTTCATTATTAAAGAGAAAATATTATGCAAAACTACTCTATCAACTTAGTATAAAAATTAGCAATTAGTCTAGTTTCATTCCTAAAATTGAGACTTAAATCTAACTTAAATAAACAACAACTAAATTTGTTCAAATCTGTGCAAACATATGAAATACTAGATGCAAAATCGAAACTGTCAGTATGTAATTTATCCATATCAACTGATTCCAAAGTTTCAATTTTATTAGAGTTAGTTGTATTTAAGATCTCATAATTTTGCACACGACCATGGCTTCTAGCACTATCGTGCTCAGGCCTTTTATGCTATAATTCAGCCTTGTTATGGCTGATTCTGGCACTCACAGAATTAACATAAACTGAATCATCAAGATAATACAAGCCATTCACAAGTTTACCACTCAAAACGCACCTATCTCCCTTGGTTACCCTCGAAACTCCACCTTGAGCATTATAACCTAGGTCTTTACTATCTAGGTGAGTAAGAGAAATTAAATTCCTATTCATATTAGGAACATACCTAACCTCACTTAAACTTATTTTCCTACCATCATCACAAATAAACTGCACCTTTCCTATACTTAGAATATCACTAGAAGAACCATTACCCATGAGCACTTTTCCTCCCTCAAAAGACTCAAAATTAGTGAACCATTCTAACCTAGGTGTCATATGAAACGTGCAACCTGAATCTAAAATCCAAGATTCAATATCAGTAGACTGACTGATGGTTAGGGCTTCTATATCTTCAAATTCAGCTATGTTATTAACAGAATCAGTTTTAAAAGTATCATTAGGTGATCGTTGGCCGCTAATCCTTAACCTACAAAACCTTTTAACATGACCCTTTTTATTACAATAGTGACAAATGTACTCTTTTATGGGTTTACTAACTTCATTTTGATTAGGTTGATTAGTGTTCCCATTATTACCATTACTATTTTGATTATTTTCAGCCTTGGACTTAAACTTACCTTTACCATTCTTTTTACCTTTCACAAACAGACCTTCACCATTTTTCCCATTTGACTTAGTTTCAGATATTACTTCTAGTTCTTTCATTTTCAAAGCATTGATTATATCACTGACACTTAGAGACTCCCTACCATATTTTAAGGCATTTTTTATTTCTCTATAAGAGTCAGGAATGGAATTTAGAAGAATTATACTTTGATTTTCATCTGAAAATTTTTCACCAGTACTTTCCATGTCCATTATCAATTTCTCAAACTCATCAAAATCATCATCAATACTTTTAGTTGAATTCATCTTAAAACTAAACAGCTTTTCTTTTAAAAAGGACACTTTAGAAAGGTCTTTAGTCTTATAAAGAGACTCTAATTTGGTCTAGAGTTGAGGGGCTTCATCATAGTCCCTCACTCTCGTTAAAACAGAATCGGACAAGTTTAAAATTATATTTGAAAAAGCCAATTCCATTATATCTTGTTTTTCTTAAGGTGTGAGATCAGTAGACAAAGAATCTATGTCATTCAAGGCCCTATGACACTTTTGTTGAACTAGGACAACTTTCATTTTATTTTTATCAAACTTCTCTAGATTGACTTTAGCTATTGACATGATGCCTAAAAGAGAGGAATAGACCTTAAAGAAAGAAATTCTAATGAAGGATATAGAATGAAAAACAGAAAAAATTCTAAGACAGTTTAAAGAAAGAAAGATTGCTAGTTAAAAACTATCACACCCACTAATGCAGATGCGAAGGTAAGAAAAAGACTATTAAAATCTAATAGAAAAAGGAACTAGCAATGCACACAATCTGAACTTAGAATGATTCAAAAGCATGCAAGACTGGAATAATAACACTTGATATAGAAACAATACAAGATTAATTTCCTTTAAGGTTAATTATTTCATAAATAAAGCATGGAAAATGACTTATATAAAGGACAACACTTATATGATTGGCAAAAAAAAACATTACTTATATATGCCAATAAACAAAGATGTCAATTATACATTGAACAACTTCTATACCCAATATATTTCAAGATCTTTAAGAAGAAAAACACTTGTAGTGGATTTATAAACTCTAATTACTTGGAGACCTTCTTTTAACAGAGTATAATAAAAGAAATTTACACACGAAGAGTGGAGTTTGAATTTTACCTTAAACACGACTACAAGACTCGAAAAACCCAGCTAGTTTCATTCCTAAAATTGAGACTTAAATCTAACTTAAATAAACAACAACTAAATTTGTTCAAATCTGTGCAAACATATGAAATACTAGATGCAAAATCGAAACTGTCAGTATGTAATTTATCCATATCAACTGATTCCAAAGTTTCAATTTTATTAGAGTTAGTTGTATTTAAGATCTCATAATTTTGCACACGACCATGGCTTCTAGCACTATCGTGCTCAGGCCTTTTATGCTATAATTCAGCCTTGTTATGGCTGATTCTGGCACTCACAGAATTAACATAAACTGAATCATCAAGATAATACAAGCCATTCACAAGTTTACCACTCAAAACGCACCTATCTCCCTTGGTTACCCTCGAAACTCCACCTTGAGCATTATAACCTAGGTCTTTACTATCTAGGTGAGTAAGAGAAATTAAATTCCTATTCATATTAGGAACATACCTAACCTCACTTAAACTTATTTTCCTACCATCATCACAAATAAACTGCACCTTTCCTATACTTAGAATATCACTAGAAGAACCATTACCCATGAGCACTTTTCCTCCCTCAAAAGACTCAAAATTAGTGAACCATTCTAACCTAGGTGTCATATGAAACGTGCAACCTGAATCTAAAATCCAAGATTCAATATCAGTAGACTGACTGATGGTTAGGGCTTCTATATCTTCAAATTCAGCTATGTTATTAACAGAATCAGTTTTAAAAGTATCATTAGGTGATCGTTGGCCGCTAATCCTTAACCTACAAAACCTTTTAACATGACCCTTTTTATTACAATAGTGACAAATGTACTCTTTTATGGGTTTACTAACTTCATTTTGATTAGGTTGATTAGTGTTCCCATTATTACCATTACTATTTTGATTATTTTCAGCCTTGGACTTAAACTTACCTTTACCATTCTTTTTACCTTTCACAAACAGACCTTCACCATTTTTCCCATTTGACTTAGTTTCAGATATTACTTCTAGTTCTTTCATTTTCAAAGCATTGATTATATCACTGACACTTAGAGACTCCCTACCATATTTTAAGGCATTTTTTATTTCTCTATAAGAGTCAGGAATGGAATTTAGAAGAATTATACTTTGATTTTCATCTGAAAATTTTTCACCAGTACTTTCCATGTCCATTATCAATTTCTCAAACTCATCAAAATCATCATCAATACTTTTAGTTGAATTCATCTTAAAACTAAACAGCTTTTCTTTTAAAAAGGACACTTTAGAAAGGTCTTTAGTCTTATAAAGAGACTCTAATTTGGTCTAGAGTTGAGGGGCTTCATCATAGTCCCTCACTCTCGTTAAAACAGAATCGGACAAGTTTAAAATTATATTTGAAAAAGCCAATTCCATTATATCTTGTTTTTCTTAAGGTGTGAGATCAGTAGACAAAGAATCTATGTCATTCAAGGCCCTATGACACTTTTGTTGAACTAGGACAACTTTCATTTTATTTTTATCAAACTTCTCTAGATTGACTTTAGCTATTGACATGATGCCTAAAAGAGAGGAATAGACCTTAAAGAAAGAAATTCTAATGAAGGATATAGAATGAAAAACAGAAAAAATTCTAAGACAGTTTAAAGAAAGAAAGATTGCTAGTTAAAAACTATCACACCCACTAATGCAGATGCGAAGGTAAGAAAAAGACTATTAAAATCTAATAGAAAAAGGAACTAGCAATGCACACAATCTGAACTTAGAATGATTCAAAAGCATGCAAGACTGGAATAATAACACTTGATATAGAAACAATACAAGATTAATTTCCTTTAAGGTTAATTATTTCATAAATAAAGCATGGAAAATGACTTATATAAAGGACAACACTTATATGATTGGCAAAAAAAAACATTACTTATATATGCCAATAAACAAAGATGTCAATTATACATTGAACAACTTCTATACCCAATATATTTCAAGATCTTTAAGAAGAAAAACACTTGTAGTGGATTTATAAACTCTAATTACTTGGAGACCTTCTTTTAACAGAGTATAATAAAAGAAATTTACACACGAAGAGTGGAGTTTGAATTTTACCTTAAACACGACTACAAGACTCGAAAAACCCAGCTATTACCTTGATTCCTTCAGAGAATTCCGTCAAAAGAAAAAGAAAATTCAAAAAACAAACAAACAAAGTTAGTGTGTAAATAAGAAACTACCAAGTTAAAAGAAGAAAAGAGATATCCAGTAAGTAAAAAAAATCTAGCACCCAATCAATAATGTCAATATTTAAGAAAGAGAGAAACATGTGACGAAATATGTAGAACTTTAATAATAGGGACGCAACTTAGAATCTTACATACAAATTTATTGAACTGTAATTCTTTTAATCGTCCAAACAAATATCAAAACAATAAAAAATATCAATTGACATGAAACTTCAATTTACAAGAATTAAACTTCATCTTTTAGAAATTATCAATAAAATCCAACAGAAAAAAAATCAGAGTAACATGTCAATTCAGATCAGTATAGTACCAAAATATAGCATGCAAAATATAGATTGATAAAGACTTTGAGAGTTAAACTCACAGAAAAACGCAAATCTCAAACAACAGAGATTAAAAAACACAATATATTAAAGAAACCCTAAATCAAAAGATTCAAGAGGCATACAAAGAGATTCAGTTAAAGATCTGAACAAACAAATAACATGCAACCCAAAAACCGAACCCTAAAGGCTCTGGTACCACATGTTCATGCTAGAACTCATATTCATACAGATTTCAGAATATAAATTGCGGAAAAACTATATCAAACCCACAAGATTTTAAAGTGCTTTCATCAATCCTCGGTAAGGAGGAATCCCCGGTGAAAGGGTGATGCCAATGCACAGGTGAAAGGAGAGTTGTTTTATTGAGATAGGGCACTGAAGACCACGGCAAAGAAATTACACAGAGTTATAGCAAAAAAATAGAGAACTAAGATCCAAGCCTCTAAAACAGCCAAGAACTCTAAAAGCTTTTACAAAGAAATCACAAAGCAACAATCGCAAAATATAACTCATAACCGAAACAGTAAACAAAGACCTCTTTATATAGCCTTCAAAAGGAATCTTCAGGTAACCGTTTTCCGGTGCCAGAAATAACTACAAAACGGCTAGTTCATCGACTTTAATCTCACAGATTACAAAGGTTTTGACAGAAAAGAAAGGAAACGTAAGAGGCGGCAGAAGGTGAGAAAATGAGAGAAGTGAAATTAGGTTTAGCTTTAGGTTTAATACCCAAACTTTATAAAATGCAGTGTTTTAGCAAAATAAAAGTGTGCTTCTGAAAACCGGGCTTAAATTCTGAAGCAAGGAACAACACCATAAAGCCTAACAATTGCTCTATTTAAAATGGGAAATAATAAATAAAATGAATTTTATCTTCTTTATTTACTGCTGAGCAGGGGTGTTTAAAAATCAAACCGAATCGATGTAATTCGATTTTTTGGTTTAAACAGTTCGGTGTCGGTTATAGATTTTACATATTTTCGGTTATATTGGCCGGTTCGATTTTAAATAAGAAAAAATCGATATAACTGAACCCATCGAATAATGATATATTTCTTGAAAAAATTAATTATATGCTAGTTTTAATCTAACATCAATTAAATTTATGGGATATTTACTAAGAATTCTATTAGTATTTGGTGCGAAATCCAACTCCAAGGCTTGTAAACCTGTGATCTGCACAAGTGAAAGAAGACAAGGGGTGGGTTGGTTGAAACCCCTCCGATGACTAAGTCTGTATATTTGCCTTAGAGAGAGTATAAAGAAGTAGAGAGAGAGAGTAGTAGAAGATGAAAAACTTACCTTTGGGGTGTGAGGATGTCCCCTTTTATAGGGGTCTTGGGTGTGGATTGTGGGCCTTTAGGCCTCATCTGCGTAATGGGTTTGGGTAGGATTTTCTATGGCCCATGCCAAGTTGTCCCCCCCAAATTTGATGGGAAAATACATTGATGTATTTGTTAAGAGTACACATTCAAACTAATTAGTAGAGAACCTTCGCATGGTGCAAATAGATGAGACTTTGCATGGTGTAAAGGGTATTCGAAAGTGTTTTCGCATGGTGCAAAGAGGTGAGACTTTGCATGGTGCAAAAGGGTCTTCGAAAGAGTTTTCACATGGCACGAAGAGGTGAGACTTTGCATGGCGGAAAAGGGTCTTCAAAAGAGTTTTCGCATGGTGCAAAGGGGTGAGACTTTACATGGTGTAAAGAGAAATGGTCTTCAAAAGAGTTTTCGCATGGTGCGAAGAGGTGAGACTATGTGTGGCACAACAGAATGCGACACGTTGATGATTTATATATCTTTAAAGAAGAGGGCTTTTATTGCGTTAATGATATAAAAGCTTTGGATATGAGTTTCTGTTGATTGATACATCTTTGGAGGTGCTTTTGTAGGCTTAGGATGAATGCCTATTGATATAAAGGCTTTAATTGTTTTGAAAAAGTAAGGATTTTTGTAATGTGTATCTTTGTTTTAGACGTTGTCTTTGGAATGGGATCATTGGAGATCCAAAGTTAGCAAGGAGCTTGTTGTCATAACTTAAGCAATCGGTGATACATTGGAGTTGATGAGGAGCTAGCTATCATGAATTGACTCATTAGCGATGCCTTGGAGCTGGTAAGGAGCTAGTTTTGATGAATTGACTCATTAGCGATGCATTGAAGTTTGTGAGGGGCTAGAACTTGATAGCATGTAAACGTAAAGCTCTTAAGCTAGTTGAGAAAGATGTTGATTCTGATGCAAAAGCTCAAAGTTGGATGTTGGGGAGCCCAATTCTTAAAGAATCAAAGTTGAATATTGCTCACGCTTGTGGGGGGGGCTAGAACTTGATAGCGCGTAAGCGTAAAGCTCCTGAGCTAGTTGAGAAAGATGTTGATTTTGATGTGAAAGCTCAAAGTTGGATGTTGGGGAGCCCAATTCTTAAAGCATCAAAGTTGAATATTGCTCATACGCTCAAAGTTGAGTGCTAGTTGGATGTTTTGTATGAAAGCTTGACCGTTGGTAGGGAGAGTTTTGTCCAATCCAATAGCTTGATACCTTTTATGTCGGTAGGGGTTCCAAATTTGACCGAACAGATTCTTGGATGTTTGGTGAATGGGACGAGATGTATTCTAATATATGTATTGTGAAATAATGTGGAATGGAATGCGTTCCAATTAGTTATGATTCATATTGGTATTAATCAAGTTAGACTAATGATTGGGATTATGTGAATATTTCCTTATATCCATCGGTCAATAAAGTAAACGAATACAATGGTGTTATGTTTAATAGCAAGTGCTTCGTGCTTTGTACGATATCATTCTTGGCTGAGGTGGAGGTCTTCATTTGTGATTATTATATATCCTTTTGAAGAGTTCATATTAGCTCGACGACCAAAGCATTAAATTATTCGAGTGCTTGCATTATGGATGCATGACATTATTAATGTGTTGGAGAATTATCAGGGTTGTCTTCATTCGGGTTTCGAATGAGTTAAGAAATTTGTATAATGAATGCTTTTCATATTGGATGAGTTGAAGAATCTTTGGTGTTAGGCCCTTGCCTACTTACCCTACAAGGTAGGGAAGTACAATGCATTTATGCATTAGAGACTTTGAATGGCTAGTCAATCTAATGTATGAATACTCATGGAAAATATATTAATTCGGGTTGGATGCACCAAAGAATAAATGTGTGATCATCCACTCGAGCATGCATTGATCATGAGTGGAGTAAGTTGTAACTTGAATAGGTTGTTAGTAGAACTTGACCACTAATTTGAATTGCCTTGGCGTTTCTTGATATTTCTAGAAGTTATTTTGTTGGATTGACTTCTCCATATGTGTTAAATGGTCTCTTCAATTTTCACTGATATTGTTATGACTGAGTAGTCATTTTTGCTATACCTTCCCTTTTAATTCTAGGGACTTTACTGCCACTGAGTCTTTATATTGAACCTCGACTGAGTAGTCGGTTCATAATGAATACCTTATCACAATAATAGCTTTTGTCAAATATATCATCCGCTAAAGCAGGCTTTTTCCAAATGCTCTTATGGTTGCTTTAGAAAGTTCTGATACCTTTTTTACTTGCTTAAACTTTATGGATTTGGCTTCGTGAGCTTAATTATGTGCTTTCCAACTGATTGTGGTATTGGATGGCTTCATGCTTTGGTAATGTCAATTGATCATTGAATTGGAAGGATATGTGCTTATGAACTCCAACAGAACATAGCATTGGAAGGCTCTGTGCCTACGAATGCCAATTGATCGTGGCATTGGAAGGCTCCGTGTTTGCGATGTGTTGGCAGTTCACATTATTGAAATGACGAAGATGATGGTGCATATTTCATGTATTGTTATAATCCGGACCAATATCCTGTGGAGGAACTTGAGTGTAAAATGATTGAAAAAATAATAAGAAAGGTATATTCCCCGTATTGTGATTGTCGTTCGTTTGACCGATTTAGATGTGTATCACATAACTGGTATATTGGGGATTGTAGGAAGCATAAATTATACAAAGTGGAGAATGTTTGATCAGTCGTCAAACCATGGTTATGTAAATTTGGGATTGAGCGAAGCTTGGATTGCACAAATATTTGCAAGGTTATGATGATGCGAACTATAGATTACGCCAAGCATGGAATGTGAAATTACTTTTCAGGTAGTGATTTTACGGATAGTAGATTAAGTGAAGCATGAATTGTGTGAATAGTTATAAATTCATGATCATGTGAATCGAAGATTAAGTGAAGCATGAATTATGTGAATAGTTATAAGGTCATGATCATCTGAATTGAAGATTAAGTGAAGTGTGGATTACGCGAATAGTTGCAATGTCATGATCATGCGAACTGAGGATTAAGCAAATCATGGATTGTACATTGTGATCATTTGGATGGATACATTTGAAGATTCAGTAAGCGATGTATAGCTTGTTGAACTGATTAGAAATAAGTTTATATGTCAATGAATACAAAGACACTTCATAATATTCTTATGCATAAAGTGGTGATGCAACTGATCCAATGGATATATTGTTGTAGAGATTCACCTTATGAAGATGTTGAAAGTGTAATGATTTTGTAAGTAGAATAATATGTTGGAGGCATCATATGATTATTTGTCGAGCCATTTGAATACTGGTCGAACTATTGTATTTGTATTCGCATGACTTGAATCCTTTATTTATTAAATGCCTTAGCTGAGTAAGGGCTTTTGAATGTATAAGCAAGTAAGGGTTTTCACGCATTAATGATATAAGGGCTTCATGCTTGCTTTCGAATATGAATGTCTAGTATATTCTAGGCGAATATAGTATTCCCTTATAATGTAAAGTATATAGATACGTCGAATGGTGTGATGTTTTGTCATCTTCTGAATAATATGTACTCGTTTTTATTAGGCTTTGATGAGGTTGGTCATTCCATTGTAAGTTTTACCAATCAGTGCATTCGATCTATTTGTATTCAGTAGACTTTGATAAATGATCATTTCGAGATGTTGATATGTCATCCGGTGAATAACATGTAGTCATATCTGTTGGGCTTTGGTAAGGCTGATCACTCTAAGGTGATGTATAATCATCCGACGAATATGATGTGTTCGTATTTACCAAGCTTTGACAAGGTTGATCATTCAAAGGTGACGTTCTGCCATCCAGTGAATAGCATGTATTCCTTGAACTTTAATAAGGATGATCATTTTAAGATGATGTTTTGTCATCCAGCGAATATGACGTGTTCGTATTTACCAGGCTTTGATAAATTTAATCATTCGAAGGTGATGTTTTCTCAATTCCCTTGATGAAAGAAATGGCTACGTAAGCTCATTGTTTTCGATTCCCATTATGAAATAACGTTGGATGTGTAACACCCCGGGTTCGACCGACTGCCCCCACAAACCAACACGAGTCTTTCCAGTGAGCTTTGTCCTCACTCGCTCACTTCCTGGAAATTACTTCCCAGGAGGTCACCCATCCTGAGATTGCTCCAAGTCAAGCACGCTCAACTTTGGAGTTCTCCCGGATAGGCTCCCGAAAAGAAGGTGCACCTTGTTGGTATAGGTAGTACCAATCAAATCTCTTAAGTCTCTCTCAATTGTAATGTCTCATACCATTATAACCTCGAAATCCTTAACCGTTCTCAGTTCTGCTGTCTCATACCAGCACAATCTCGAAACTCTCTCTTTCGGGTGTGGATTCGGTTCATTCCTGTCCCCATCGACATCCTTCATGGCCGCTCTTTGCTCAGGTCTTCTACCCCGGCGCCACCCCTCTTAGGACCGGGTCGTTACAGGCCCACCAGCTTCCGCCTGGTTCGTCCCCGAACCACACCGTACTGGGAGAGAGCTGGCTCTGATACCAAACTGTAACACCCCGGGTTCGACCGACTGCCCCCACAAACCAACACGAGTCTTTCCAGTGAGCTTTGTCCTCACTCGCTCACTTCCTGGAAATTACTTCCCAGGAGGTCACCCATCCTGAGATTGCTCCAAGTCAAGCACGCTCAACTTTGGAGTTCTCCCGGATAGGCTCCCGAAAAGAAGGTGCACCTTGTTGGTATAGGTAGTACCAATCAAATCTCTTAAGTCTCTCTCAATTGTAATGTCTCATACCATTATAACCTCGAAATCCTTAACCGTTCTCAGTTCTGCTGTCTCATACCAGCACAATCTCGAAACTCTCTCTTTCGGGTGTGGATTCGGTTCATTCCTGTCCCCATCGACATCCTTCATGGCCGCTCTTTGCTCAGGTCTTCTACCCCGGCGCCACCCCTCTTAGGACCGGGTCGTTACAGGATGGATTGAACATAATCCTACATGATTTGGATTGATCAATTGAGTGCTTTTCTTTCATGTATACTTAATGAGTATTGTTTTGATAATAAGCTTTCGACATTAATATGTTGGACGATTTCTTCAATTTGTTTGATTCTTCGATTCATATATTCACCGGTCTGCATTTAGAAATGACGTGTTCATTGATTCTTTGTATGAAAATATTTGTGAGATCAATTTGTAATTGGCTCTTATGAAGAATAATATGCATGGAGTGTTCACATACTATATTGGCACGTCATGTCTTTAATAGATATTTTGGTTGGTGTTTCGACGAAACACTTGGATTGTTGAATAGTCAATTTTATCATGCATTCCCTTGTATTGTAAGGGACTTTAGTGCCTTTTAAAGAAAAGTTTTGTAATGTGAGAAGGCTAAAAAGTTAGTTCCAAACCTTAGCGTCATCTTGATTTAAGGGCTTTGAATGCCATAATGCTATGAGGTGTTATTGCCTTAGTGAGATAGGAGCTTTAAGTGACATATTGATATAAGTTTTTTCCATAGTGAGATAAGAGCTTCTAGTGCCATAATGATAAAGAGTACTTTTGCCTTAGAGAGATAAGAGCTTTTAGTGCCTTAGCGAGATAAGAGCTTTGAGTGCCATAGTGGTATGGGCTTTTGCCTTAGTGAGATAAGGCCTTTTGGTGCCTTAGTGAGATAAGGGCTTTGAATGCCATAGTGTAATGGGCTTTTGCCTTACTAAGATAAGGACTTTTGTTGCCTTTGTGAGATGAGGGCTTTTAGTGCCTTAGTGAGATAAGGGCTTTTAGTGCCATAGTAAAATGGGCTTTTGCTTACTGAGATAAGGGCTTTTGTTGCCTTAGTGAGATAAGGGCTTTTAGTGCCATAGTGGTATGGGCTTTTGCGTTAGTGAGATAAGGGCTTTTGGTGCCTTAGTGAGATAAGGGCTTTGAATGCCATAATGAAATGGGCTTTTGCCTTACTGAGATAAGAGCTTTTGTTGCCTTAGTGAGATAAGGGCTTTTAGTGCCTTAGTAAGATAAGGGCTTTGCTTTTGAATTTTGTAATGTATGTTGAATAAGGGAAGCGAATCTAGTAGTTCGATAACGCGAATATGGGAAGCAAATCTTCTTTCCATATTGCGATTATGGGAAACGAATCCTTTTTTCAATTATGCGAATAAGGGAAGTGAATCTAGCTCTTTCAGTTCATTGGCAGCCTTTCCATCCAGCAGATACGGTCACTAGTTTAAGTGGATCCAATCGAACAACTCTTTTGATAACATGAATATAAGGAGCAAATCCTCTTTCAATAACTCAAGTAGGGGAAGCAAATTCTCTTTTGATGAAGCGAATAGGGGAATCAAATTATTACGATCACACGAATAGGGGAAGCAAATTACTGTGATAACATGAATAAGGGAAGCGAGATAGAGGCTTTGTTAATCACATCCTTCACAACATCATGTCGCTTTTAGCATTCTTGTGTAGGTCTTGGAAGCTTCGATAGTTTTGATGGAGCGAATAGGGGAATCAAATCATTACGATCACGCGAATAGGGGAAGCAAATCACTACGATAACACGAATAAGGGAAGTGAGATAGAGACTTTGTTAATCACGCTCTTCACAATATCATGTCACTTCTAGTGTTCTTATGTAGGTCTTGGAAGCTTCGATAATTTTGATGAAGTGAATAGGGGAATCAAATCATTATGATCATACGAATAGGGGAAGCAAATCATTGCGATAACGCGAATAAGGGAAGTGAGATAGAGGCTTTGTTAATCACATCCTTCACAATATCATGTCGCTTCTAGCGTTCTTGTGTAGGTCTTGGAAGCTTCGATACTTTTGCTTTTACATGGATCAATTTAGAATCAACCGGTGAAGATGGACGTGATTCAAATGAAAAAGAAGAGAATATATGTTGATTGATCGTGGGTTCACGGTTTGTTTCCCACGGCCGGCGCCAATTGGTGCGGAATCCAACTCCCAGGCTTGTGAACCTGTGATCTGCACAAGTGAAAGAAGACAAGGGGGTGGGTTGATTGAAACCCCTCTGATGCCTAAGTCAGTATATTTGCCTTAGATATAGTATGAAGAAGTAGAGAGAGAGAGTAGTAGAAGATGAAAAACTTACCTTTGGGGTGTGAGGATGTCCCCTTTTACAGGGGTCTTGGGTGTGGATTGTGGGCCTTTGGGCCTCATCTGCGTAATGGGCTTGGGTTGAATTTTCGATGGCCCATGCCAGTATTTTAGTGTAGTTGGATCGACTAGTTGACCAATGCGATCGTGACAATTCAACGAATAAGTCTAGAGAGTGGGGAGTGCACGCTTTGTTCGATATCTGTTATGATTTGCGGGGTCAAGGGGGAGGGCCTCTTGGCAGGGTCAGAGGGGCGGCAGCCCCTGGCGGGGTCCCGGGACAGCACCTCGGGCTGGGGTCGAGCTGCCATGTCAGCTCAAAAATTTTTATTCCTGAATAAACGCATCCTTTGGAAAATTCATCCGAGAATGAATTTTTGGACTCGAAACAGCCTATTTTTGGACAGCTATGAAACCCGAAAAATCATGTCTTTTAGACATGTTTGCTATCCTAAATAACATGTCTCTTGGACATATCTGTTGATATTTTTTGGCTATTTATATCACCAAAAATGAATTGACAACATGCAGAAAATTTCGGTTGATATTTTCACAACAAATATAATTCTCGTTTTTTATTTAATTTCTGATTTTATCCGATTAAAAGTTTAGTGAACCAACCAAATAAATTTCAATCTAAAAGCTTATTTACGACTGCAACAACATCTAATTAATCCCCATTTTCTAACAAATTCTACAGTTATACAATCACAATTTACCAACTATATTTTTAATAGAACTCTACAACAAGCAGCTCACCAAAACTAAGCTCACTTTCTCCATTGATAATTTAATAACAAAACAACATTATTTATTTGCCGTTACTATCACTTATCTTTTTTGCATTTGGTGAATACAAAATATAATTTAATTATATATATATATATATAAAAGTAACATTTATTTAACATAAACTAAATATTAATGTAAGATTACTACTATGTTTTAAATATACAGCTAATTTATGCAATGCTACATATGAAAAAGGAAAAGAGCCATTAACTCTTCAAATAGAATTTTTCAATAACAGTAATATATTACAAAACAATAGTAAAAACAAACGTAATAACTGCCCGAATCAACTAAACTAAATTAATTTAGTTTGATTCGGTTATATTTTTATTTCAGTTCGATTTGATTTATATTTTTTAAGTTAATTATTTTTTATTTATTCGATTCCGTTTGATTATTCAACTAAATTGATTGATAAAGACCCGTACTTCTATATACAAAAATAAAAAAATAGTATCTAAAATTTAATATTTTTAATTATTTAATAATTCACTTAACGAAGAAAGTAGATTATTTTTAAAAAGGCAGGTACAATAATTTAACATAATAATCACTAATTTGATTTTTATTTTATTTTATTTTATCTTTTGATGCTCATAAGTGCCTGGGTTCTAAGTAAATTATTTGCAATCAAAATGTATGAAAGTTAATAAAGCATCATATATAATTCACTATTATAACAAACGACAAGTCAGATAAAATAAATACCTACAACTCTATAGGTCTACATATTTATTATAATTAAATATTGTTGTTATCAATTGAATTTAGTTAAAGGGCCACTGTTGCACTTGATTTTTTTGGTAAAGTGTTGCATTTAATTATATATACCACTGGTACCTTTAAAATTAATATAATTAAAAAGTAGTAGTAGTAATTATTTATGGGGCCATTGTTGGACTTATTTTAGTATCATGTTGTCAGAAGTTTGTTTTTTTAAGTAATTTAAGATGGAATTAGATAGAAATGCACATGGTTAATAATAGTAAAATTATATTTTATAATTATTTTATTTAATTATTATTTTATTTTATTTATTATTAAATTAAAATAACTAATACTTATTTTATGATAGAAAAGTGTAAAATAATGAATACTTTAAAAAAATAAAGTAATTATAAAATATATCAATAGTAAATAGTATAACAAATCCAACTATATTCTCCAATTTTCATTCCCTACACTTTATCTTACGGGATCTAAAATATTTTAGTTTCAATTATCTTCTTCCATTCCTTATATTAAATTTCCTCAAAATAATAATTTTAGTTTATTTACATCACATCTATCAATAAAAACTAACAAAATATTAAAAAAACAAAAAATAAAAAATACCAATATTATAGTAATTTTCAGTATCGGAGAATCCTCATATATAATATGAGAAATAGTTACATCGTTCCTTATATTTATTCCTCCATTTTTTAAAATTCTCCAAAATAGAAATATTTGGACTTACTTTTAAAACTTTAATTTCATCCATCTCTTCAAACTCTATTTACGATAAATGCTCAAATTTCAACTCATTTAAAAAAGGAGAATGAAGCTTTACCTTACTTCCTTTTTCCTCATCCGCCTCCCTTCAACTCTTTTTAGCTTTCACTTTTATTATGTTTTTCGTGTTTGTTTGTTTTAGGGCACCTTCTTGCTCGATTTTTACAATCAGATGGTTCTCCTTCAAAGATCTTTTCACCATCTTCCTCAATTATTTTTCTGATTTACTTTTTTTCAACCTTTATGAACAAGATAGTAGCGATATACTCTCACATAAGCTGTGGCAAAGGTTGGTGAGGTGTAGACTTCCAGATTTACATTTTTTTGAAAAGATCTTTTTAGATCCATGTATTAGAAATGTATTTTGGAAATTATGTTGTTTAAGTTGGGTAGATATTCTTCTTTGGGATGCTTGTCTCCAAATATGTAGATTTAGGTTTGGTTGGGGTTTTGTGTTTGTATTATTATATGCTACCTGTAGGTTAGACCGTTTTGCCCTTTGTGGTATTTTTATTCCAATTTTTTGAAATTGTTCATTATTTCATGTGATGTATTTGCTTGGATTAGTTCAAAGCTTGTTTCTTGATGTATGTCGTGTTGTATTTCTAATACTTTAGTCTAACGAAAATGCTTTAATTATTAGAAAAAAATAACAGTAAAATATAAGAGGTTTCAGTACTTTGGTGTAGATTTGGGCATGAGCCGGATTCGGATCAAACTTAATTGAGTTTGACTAAAAAATTAATAGCCCCCGGTCCAATTTATAAAAAAAATTCATTCTCTTGGGTCGGGCTTTTAAAAATAATTAAAATCTAAATTTGACCTACGGACTACTATTAATTTTTTTTTAAAAAAAATAATAAAAATTTATTAAAAAAATTCCTGTATGTATATTATTTTAAAGATAAAAAAAAGGAGAAACTATATTTTTAACGTAAACTACATCATCAAATTTGACTTAATAATCTAAACTTTAAAGTAACAACTCCAAAATTTATATAGCTTTCAACTTTCAAATAAGAAAAGATAAATGAATCATTAATTTGTGCTACTTATTAGATATCCAAGTAAATAAGTCAGAACACAACTTTCAATGATAACATTAATCACTAATTGTATTGAGAACTGAGACACTCAATAACTAAAATTATTGAATCACGCCATTTGGTAATATATAGCACTAAATAATTTTTGTCGTTACGTTGATAATTAATAATTGCATCGATAATCCCTAGTTACAAATTATTAATTACTTTTATAATAAATTTAACATATATTATTAATTTAATACGGCCCGGCTTGTGTTTTATATATAAAATCAAGTCCAATTCATAATTTAATTGGATTAATGTAGGTTCGGATTGGATCATGACTTTATACTAAATTGCTTGTTCAAGTTCATGCCATTTAAAGCGGGTATGGCGGACTTCACGAGCCTGCGTGATCGTGTTCAAATCTATTTTGGTGTACCTATTAAACTCGTCATAAAAAATTTTTAGTACAAAAGACGAATATCTTTATTAAAACAATCTTATTCTTTATATCTCTCCGTGAAAACGTATTTAAGGAGAGTGTCTTCCCACATACCCGATCTTTATTGTTCAGTGATTGATACCTTATATGTTTTTTTATATATGTGCTAAAACCTAAGTTATATTTATACATGTTATGAAACTAACGTTATCGGTATGATCGTGATGAGGGGGTGTGTTAGGAATGAATCCCACATTAATCTCGGAGGATACATTAAACTTATATATAAATAGGGCCCTAAAAAATTTAACTTAAATGACGCATTTTAAAATCATAAAATTAATCATAAATGTTGTCAAAACTAACAATATTATTCAAACTGATTATAAGAATTCAGATGTGAGGTGATAACAATATATAAAAAATCCAAAATGCAAAAGTACCGGGATTTTAGTGAAAAAGCAGTGTTTGAGATGTGCTTCCACCTCCAATAGATGAGGTGGCCAACGGAGGCACCACCCTTTATGCTTATCAGATATAGGGTGTTTCTTAAAATTTTTATTTATTTTTTTAATTTAAAATAAATAAAAATTAAAAATAAATATTTATTATTTTTATAATTTTAATTTATAAATTATAAATAAAATAAGAAAAATATTTCATAAACTTCTTATAAATTAAAAACTATTGAGCAATCTAATAATAATTAATACTTTAATATTACGACATTAGTTTGTTCAAGGAGCACTCTTCTCCCATGTGACATAACACTTTTTCGTTAGAAAAAATTTACTTTCATAACTGATTTGGTATGGTTAATTAAATATATAAATTTTGAAGTCAGCTATCTTGCCCTTCGAGATATCTGTAAATTGATGATAAAAAATTAGTTTGAATGTGAACATAATTTAAATATATCATCCACAGTTGAGATCTATCAAGACCACCTCATGATAAAAAAAGTGTAATGACATAACACTTTTTTCTAACACTTTTTCGTTAGAAAAAAATTTACTTTCATAATTGATTTGGTATGCTTAATTAAATATATAACACACGACCGTAAGTCAAATTTTTATATAAATCAAGAACTGGTAAACAAAACCGAAGACTTTTAAACCTAATAATTAGATACTTAAAAATTTCTGTATTAGATTCCGTTTATGCATTATTTTAAGGTTTGTTATTCGACTTTTTATTTCTATGATGCTATTAAGTGCTCGATCAATTTATTGACGCCTAGGTACCGTTTAGTCCGATTTTTTTCACCTAGGCGGCGCCTAATTTAGATTTTTAATGGTACAATTATTTATAATAATCATAGTTTTCTAATAAAAAGTAGTTTAATTGGTAAAACTAAAGTGTTCTCATAATAAAATTGTCATTTTGAATGTCACAGCAAGAAATAATATGTTCTATATCACTTAGTGATTTTTAAAATATGATCTAAATTATATTTTTTGATACTTCATATTATTATAATTTATTTTTTAGTTGAATTTATATTATTATATATATAATAAATATTTAAAAATAAAAATTATAAATCCGTCCTGCTCCCGTCTAGGCCCTGCCCAAGCGTTTTCAAACTCCGGCCACCCGACTAGCGCTTAGCTCTTTTTAAAACATTGAATACAATTAATAAAAATGAACTAAGAAAAAGTCTGATAAAAACTTAGTATTATACATGCTCCATTTTATAACAACTACAGGCAAGTAGTCTATGCATACGAGCCGTATCAGAAGAATGAAATAAAATATGAGTGTATAGGAGATTAATTACCAACCAAACAACTCTACCAATTACACAAAAAAAGGACTTGTAGAATTCGCACTTTGATTTTACCAGTTTTATGACGTTGGAAGTTTCGTTAGGAGGCAACTTTAAGGGTATGGTTTAGCGGTAGAAAATAGTTTATTTTTTAAGTATTCATCAATTTGAGATGTGTATGGATTAACCTTAAATTTTAAAGTCAGCTATCTTGCCCTTCGAGACACCTGCAAATTGACGATAAAAAATTAGTTTGAACGCGAATATGACTTAAATATATCATCCACAGTTGAGATCCATCAAGACCACCTCATGATAAAAAAAAAAAAGTTATGTTCCTAGGCAAACTTGTTCCACTATCCTGTTCCACGATCTTGTTTTATGTACTTTCAAGTCCTATTTGCTATAATTTGACGGATAGTCATTCTAATAAGTATTGTTATGAATTAATTAGTTAGTAAAAGAAAATATAATTTTTTTGATTTGGTTTATTGAATAAATTGAAATGGAGTTTGATAAGCATATACATTGTCAATGGTACCCAATTTTCTTACAACCAATGATTCTAAAACTACGTAAATTGGTCGACAAAGTTAGAAGCTACTCTACTATATATATTAGATACAAAAAATGATGATAAGATGGAAATATTAATTAAGTAATCTGAAGAAATCCCGGAAATTGAAGCAATGTAATTAAAAAATGAAAAAAAATATGAAAGAGTTAGAGGATTATAAGTTTCAACTTCTCCTATAGTTTTCTTTATACAATTCTAAATGATTGATTACTCAGTTTTTAAAACTGGGTAAATAATGATTTTTCTGTGTTTTTTAAACTATTTATATATGTCTTGTATTTTTTTATTACTACTTACATCTTTTATATGTTACTATGTCATTTTTTTACTAAAATTTACATATACATACATTTATATCAGAATAACTCTTCCTTATAATATTTTTATATTTAATTTTCTTTTTATTTATCCATTATGCTTTTTTTTCTAATGCATCTATAAAAATGAATGTAATAAAAATATAAAATGTTAAAAAGTATGTAAAAAAATTTGTTTAGTGAATACCTTCAAAATTCAGCAGTTATGATTAATAATTAACCAAATATTGTAAAAAAAATATACTCAATATTGGAATGAAAAGACATAATGATAGATTCAGGGATGTAGTAATGTAGAACATATGAAAATATAAATTAGTGTTGTTAAATAAAGGGACGTGATAATGTACTAAGTTAAATCTGACATAATTAATAATCATTTACCCATTTACATTCGAATGTAAAAAATTAGCAATAATAATAAAATATTTAATAAAAAATAATAATAACTGCAGTAAGTAATAATAACAAGGATTTTAAACCCAAAAAATGCATAATGCAAAAAAAATTACATTATAGGTGCATGGTTAAAGAATAAATACTTGAAAGGAGTAAATTTAATCAAAAAATTTTTTTTTTTAATTTGAAATAAAAACGGGCTTTGTCAGCCCGTTTTCAGACAAAACGGGCTGACAAAGCCCCTTTTTGTCTGAAAACGGGCTGACAAAGCCCGTTTTTGTCTGAAAAGGGGCTGATAAAGCCCGTTTTCAGACGGTATGCCAAATGGTGAGACCAAACCGGTTTCACCTATTTTAGTGGGTGAATTTATTTTCACCTACTTCATTTATTTCCCCACCTAAAAATTTTTACTCCATTTTATTTCCCACACTTTTCTCTCTTAATTTCAAATTTTACACTTTCATTTCTCTCAACTTTCATCATTTCCATCTCACAAAACTAAAATAATAGCAAAAATATGTTCATACACGCAAATAACTATAAATTTTGTATCAAAACTAAAATTTAAAGATTTGAGTTACATACCTCTATTTTTCTGTGGTAAATATCCTGAAAAAAATTGACAATAAGTTCAACATTATCATTTACAATAATAAATTCAATAAACAAAAAATAACAACCATTATTACCTTGAATTTAGCTTATACAAGTAAAATTTAGTAGATTAAAAATACAAATTGAGGGAAATTTGTGAGATGGAAATGAAGAGAGTTGAGAGAAATGAAAGAGTGAAATTTGAAATTGAAGACAGATGAAAGTGTGGGGAGTGAAATTGAGTAAAAAATTTTAGATGCCAAATCCGGAGTAAATAGGAGTGGATTGAATACCTGGAACACGTCTGAAAACGGGCTGACAAAGCCCGTTTTTACTTCAAATTAAAAAAAAAATTTTTTTTTAATTAAATTTACTCATTTCAAATATTTATTCTTTAACCATGCATTGGATTTGAATCCCATAATAACAACTACACCACCATCGGGTCCCGAAAAAGTTAAGGTCAATGCGTCAACTCTATCCTCTTAATCCACAATCAATGGACATTACGTGCGGGATTTAACCCAAATGGATAAAATTAATTACCTCATTTTAGTTATTAAAATAATCATTTTTAGGATTATTAAAATCGTGTATATATTGACAAGTTTGGTGAACCAGGCAGAAATAGAAGGGCGAAAATCTCAGATCAGATTACGGTTTCAACTTCCAATTTCCCGTTTCTTAACAAATCAATATCGGTTTCTATATAAATATTTTACTGCCGAGATTAGATATTTGGCGAGCCGTTAGCCTGTAACTGATTCCAAATTTGGTGATCTGAAAGTGTTGTTGTGAATGGTGAGTGGGAAGGTGGAGGAGTACGGCGGATTTGGAATGCGACTTGGTAAATACGAGCTCGGAAGGACTCTCGGAGAAGGCAATTTCGGTAAAGTTAAATTAGCGAAGAACATCGATTCCGGCCTCCATTTCGCCGTCAAAATCCTCGAGAAAAACAGAATCGTCGATCTCAACATCTCCGATCAGGTTCTTCCTTTTCATTTCCTTCCGTTTTCCCTCTTTTTTCTCTGTTTCAACGCAACGCGCTATGCTCGAAACGATAACTGTTAACGTTTTTGTTTGGAATTCGAAATCGATTACGCAGATAAAGAGAGAAATCGGCACCCTGAAGCTTCTTAAGCATCCTAATGTTGTCAGATTATATGAGGTAGTTGATTCCTTGCCCTTGTTTCATTTGTTCTTTTTATTATGTTCAAGTAATTCCCAGAAAGCATAGATAGCAGAGAATAGATGCCAACAAATTATTTTAAATTCGTAGTCACTTTAATTGACTTGGCTGTGGTTGGACGGTTGTTGTTATTATTTGACTAGTAGTATGCAAATCTGAAACAAATTAAGATAATTTTGCAAATAAATTGTGGAGCAGTGAATATGAGTGGTGATTATACAATGAGTCAATTGTTTTATGAAGTTGAATACTAGAAACTTGTTAATTGAGTTTTTGAGATAACACCCACAACAGGTTAAACTTTAACATTTATATTCCATGTTTTTCATTTTTTTTATTTTCCAAATTTTATTTTACACGATTTATTATATTTTTACTTTAATCATCTTTCCGATTTTTCATTCTTTGTATTACATTTTCTTAAAATAATACTTTCTTCGGTTCCGAAAACTAGTCGCTTTAGAAAAATTCACAAATTTTAAGAATCAATTAATAAAGGGTATAAATTATTTATTTACCTTTAAATTAGCATTAATTAATCAATATGTATATTGAGATTGAGCTACAATTAATAAGTGTATAATAGGGAGAAAGGCGTAAAAGTTTACATTAAAAATAGAGAGTGACAAGTAAAAGGAGAAAAAAAGTATATAGAGTGATTAGTTTTATTATATTATTATTATAGTAATTTTTTTATATTATTTTTATTTTAATTAATAAAATAATTAAAAAATAAAAAATAAAAATAAATAATAATTTAATATATTCATCTGTGATCACTACTTTAAAAATATACTATATAAAGTGAATTTAACAGTTTACTGTATCCATTCCTTATACCTTAAATTAGAGAATGATTAGATATGCTTTTAGAAAATTAATATCAAACTATTTTCGTTTTTCATCTTTTACTTTATCTTCTATTCGATTTCCATTTCGTTGCGATTCCATTTGTTTTTACTGTAATAACACATAATAATATGAATGTAAAAACTTAAGAAATCAGTGATGGTGTTTGTTTTTTTTCCGTTTCACTTAATAATTTTTTAAAAAGTGTTAGAAGCTAGTTAAATGATTAAGGCTTTAAAAAGTTTAGATGAGGTTTGAGTGGGGACTAGGAGGGGTATGACGGGGCTTAGGCGTATTTATATTTTTTTATTTTTTATTATTTATACATAAAAATATAATTTTAATTAAAATATAAATTATGAAATATTAATAAAATATAATTTAGAGCATGTTTTAAAATTGGAAGTGAGACTTTTATTGCGAAAATACTTTTATGTACTTTTATTTTACCAATTAAGCTATTTTTATTAGGTTAAAAATATCAAACTATAATTATTATAGATATCGATATTTTAAAAAATAAAATTTAGACGTCGTTTAAAAAAAATTTTAAATTAAACAGTATTTAATCAACAATAAATCAATTAAAAATATGATAGCTCTAAAAAAAAATAAAAAAACGAGCGATAATAAAATTTTTTTTGAGAGCGGTTAAGTCGTCGTCTATTTTTTTAAGTCTATTTGTGGCCACAGAAAATTAAGACGTGATTACATCCATAACATAGGGATCAGTGGGTCCCGTTCGGATGTGAAATTCGACGCCTTTGTTGAATACTTTTGGATCTGAAATTATTATATAAATTATTTAGGTCCCTCGTTTCCAATTATAGAAAGTTATGGTCCCTCTGTTCATTGGCAATTGGGCAATTTGGCAATTTGGCATCTTGCATTTTCTTTTCCCCACAACAATTTATTAACGTCTTACACATGTAACTCACTCAATGTTAAATAAATTGAAGGAGAATAAGGTTTGAATTCTATTAAATATACTTATTGAGAGGAGTAAGGAGCCTTAGTTATTACTAAGCCACGAATAAGATTATCTTAATAAAAATACTTGTAAATATTTAAAAAAAAAGTCCAAAAACTATTTCTCTTTAAATATTTGTGGTATGATCTTGTGTGTTGATAATATCGTTAGTTATAAGAAACTTAGTGGTTGTCTGGGTATGTCTTTGGCAATCATGCAACCGCTAGTGGCTGGTTGTGTAATTAAAAACTAGTTTGAACTACATTAAGATTATTCAAACATCCTTATCGAATAAGAGAAATATTCTTCCATCTATGATGTTTTTGTCACAACTCGTGAGGTTTTCTAAGCCTTGCACCAATGGAAAATATCAATTCCGTGCACCTTTCTTAACTAACTATGTCATTTCTTGTGAAAATAAGTGCTTTAACCCTTATTTGGCTTTGGTTCTCCGTGTTTGATTAAGTATGGTACAACATAGTATAATTATTTTAAATTGTTGTTTGAATATATATAGTATGATATAATATGGTTTTTTATCATATGAAAAAACCATGAAACCTAAGTAACTGGAACGAGCAACATCTGAAACATGTTGCTTGTATGATAAATAACTTTACTTTTTACACTTTTGATTAGGTTATAAATGTATCAAAAAAATTGTTTTTTTTTATGGCAAATATGCAGGTCTTGGCAAGCAAATCAAAGATTTACATGGTTCTAGAATACGTAAATGGAGGAGAACTGTTTGACAGAATAGTAAGAATTTTTACTCACCTGATCAGTCTTTTATATATGAGATCCATGTTAAGTTGTTGACATTTTTTTCACTGATTTTATCTTGCAGGCATCCAAGGGGAAACTTACAGAAGCTGATGGTAGGAAGCTCTTTCAGCAGTTGATCGATGGCGTAAGTTATTGCCACAACAAAGGAGTTTTCCACAGGGATCTTAAGGTCACTTTCCATAATTCGTGCCTCCCGTAATATCTATTTCGAATATGGGCATTTTTTTGAAGTTTTGACGGATATATATTATTTGCAGCTAGAGAATGTTCTTATTGATGCGAAAGGGAATATAAAGATATCTGATTTTGGACTCAGTGCCTTACCCCAACATTTTAGGGTATGTTTCCTTTCTAAAGATGTCGTGAAAATGTTCTCGGTTCTTTGCTAAACTTGTCTGAACCCTTAGGACGATGGTTTGCTGCATACAACCTGTGGAAGTCCTAACTATGTTGCTCCTGAGATTCTCTTAAATCGAGGTTACGATGGTGCGACATCCGATATATGGTCATGTGGTGTTATTTTATACGTTATTCTCACAGGCTATCTCCCATTCGATGATAGAAACCTCGCAGTATTATACCAAAAGGTACCGATAAATTTTCTTTTTCTTTGATGTGAAACATTCTGATTCGGGAAAAGATGTATTAATTGTTTAAATATTTTGTCAGATACTTAAGGGAGACACCCAGATTCCTAAATGGCTGTCTCGGGGTGCCCAAAACATGATAAGGAGAATCCTCGACCCAAATCCGGTAACTAGAATAACAATGGAAGGTATTAAAGCTGATGAATGGTTTAGGCAGCAGTATATCCCTGCTGATCCTGTAGAAGAAGAAGATATATGCCATGATAACAAATCCTTGTCAATTCAAGATATGGTACGAAATATTTTATTTTTATGAACCGCCTTTTAGTGCTTAATAGCAAATTACATGAAGATGTTGACTTTTTTCCTGGTATAGCCATTGGATGGTGAGAGAAGTCCAGGATCACCTCCACTCATAAATGCCTTTCAGTTGATTGGGATGTCCTCATGTCTAGATCTCTCCGGTTTCTTCGAAAAAGAGGTGATGTAACATATATATATATATATATATATATATATATATATATATATATATATATATATATATATATATCGGTTTGTTCGAGTATTTACAAGATCACAAGTTTGAAGTTACTAATGCTGGTTGTTTTCAACCAATATAGGATGTTTCTGAGAGGAAGATTAGATTTACGTCCAATCATTCCTTGAAAGATTTGCTTGAGAAGATAGAAATCACAGTCACCGAGATGGGATATCGGATACAGAAGAAAAATGGACGGGTTGGTATTTTTATCTTAAAATGACATAAGACGGAATGAAATTCATTTTTCTCATATGTTCTTATTGATCAATCCAGTTAAAAGTGGTGCAAGAGAATAAGGAGCAGAGAAGTTCGGGTAGACTGTCCGTAGCTGCAGAGGTGACTATGTCAAGTTTGTTTACAGCACATAATAATAATCTGTTTCAAATAAAATATAATGTTTGACTTGTTGATGTGTTATGAAATGTTGCAGGTGTTTGAAATTAGTCCCTATCTGCATGTAGTTGAACTCCAGAAATCATATGGAGATTCTTCTGTTTATAGACAAGTACTTAATTACCGCCCTATCCTTTTCTATGTCTCTGCACATATTTTATATGCAATTAGCTATCTCTTAAATACTTATTTTCTGTAAATGCAGCTGTGCAAAAAGATATCGAATGATCTGAGTGTGCCGTCTTGTCAAGGATTGTTGACTTCCTAAGTATGAAGATTAGTTATTTGCGACCTTCAAGGGGAGCAGGAAATTAGTCTAAACTCTGTTTATATTGTAGTTCTTCAGTAAGTATATGATTCATAAATCATTATATATTTGTAGACTCGAGGAATGAAGTTAAATCTTGTTTTCCTCGCTCTAGTTATATGTATACTTTTTCATCTATAAAAAAAGTTGGTAGTATTTTAGAATTTTGTTGTACTGGAATTACTCCTGGAAATTGGGGCATTTAAGGCATAAATAATGCTTCAAAGTAAAAAATTATATGACTATAATGTCTGGTTAATATAAATGTACATCAATGAAGCGTTGTTAACCATGGTAGAATCGGAAACTTGGTTTCCAATATCAAAATGAATGAGTATCTCAGGCTCAGTTGAGTTTCTGATATTACATCATTAATGGGCTCACAAGCCAATCTCGGAAACTCATCCTCCGATATTTATTCATTTTGATATTGAAAACCGAGTTTTCGATTCTTGTACATTTATGTTAACTAGACATATAATCATATATTTTTTCTTCTGAAGCATTATTGGGGAAGCAATATTTTTGTTTATAGAAAAAGCTTTGTCTACGAATATGGAAGCTAAAGGTATTGCAAGTACATTATATGGATGTATTATGTGGTGAAAGTCAACCAGATGTTGTCAACCTCAAGAAAATAGGCCTACCAAATTCATTTGATTTCTATTTATTAGATGATTATGAGTTCAAGTCTTCAAGAATTGATTACACTACAAGATTGCTCATTTGAAGATTTTATTGAATGCTTCTCAATTGGTATGGTTCAGCTCAAGATGGCTTTGTGGAGTACTGAAATTTTTTGAACGATCAATTGAGTGCAGTTTAATTAGTACACCATTTAGAATAAAGGTGGGAGGTCGTGGGTTCTATATCCAATATTTGTAAAATTCATATATTTTAAGAAAAATTTTGAATGAGTTATTGAGTCGTGATAATTTAAGAACAACAAACTCGTTTTTCCATTCCATGCAAACTAACTACAATTGTCCGAGACTAAAGATTGTTTGCCACAACCAAGCGTTTGACTCTTTTACTTCCTTTTTTCTCTATGTAATTTTACGACCGTTAAATGAGATGGATTTGAATTCTTTAAAGTTGGTAGGTGGTGAAGTTATACATTCTGATTAATTTTAGTCATTAATTGAGTTACAATGGTTCAAATTTAGTTTTAGTGGTTTGTGGGGTCCACAGTACAATCAAATCTGAACCATTAAAACTTAATGGATGGTTGAGATTAACTGAAATATAAGCTTTATCACCTTTTCAACTTCAAAAAATCCAAATCCATACGAGACAAATTTAAATAGAACCTTATAAGTTTGACTAATCTCCAATATTTTCTAGATTGAATTTAATTTGACTCAACGTTTATTAAATTTGGTACTTTTTTTAACTCGACTAAAATTTATGACAAATTCGAATTTACAAAGTCCATAACTTATATCTTTGTCCAAGCTTTAAATTAGCTAAATTTGAAAATTGAAATTTAACATATTATTATTTAAATACTGCTCTTGTGATACGTTAACTTAGTATATGAAACCCAATAAGATCAAATCAAACTCTTGTTAGCAATATATATTATGAAAATAATAGCGACAAATATGTAAACTAATTAAAATTAATAACGTATAGTTTTAAATTTTTTTTATAAAGTTATACATTTCACTTATGTCTTAATTTTTTTAATTTTTAAAAATTAAATTGAACTGAATTGAAGTTGATTGAAGTGAACTGAAATGAGTTGAATTAAACTGAACTTATTTCAATATAAATTTATAACTACTAATAGCTGAAGTGGATTGAATTGTCGTTCAACAGAGCAGATCCTTAATCTCAACTGTTCATTGAGTTTAAATGATTAAAATTTAACTGCAGTGAAATTCCACAAACTAAAATATCAACCATTAAAACTAAGTGAAGATTGAGATTAACAGAAATTTACAATTTCACCATTTCTTATTTCTAGATAATCCAAATCCTAAATAAAACATTAAAATTTCGGTTTGATTCCACCCTTTCTACAACATTTGGACAATTCTTTTCCTTATTCAAACCAGGGAAGGGTTACAAAAAATAACAGTGTGTAGGTCAACATTATACAGAAAAATTGAGAGTGGAGTTGAGCTTCGAATCAAATCGCCAAAACTTGGGACTCGCGATTCCAACACAGCCGATCCCTCATCTCGTTCTCCCCCCTTCTCCATTTTCCCCCCATTTCCCCAACCATTTCTCCGGCTAAGCTCCAATCCCTCCTTTTCCCTTTTTCAATCGTATATATCTCTGATGCAGAAATCCCTAGCCAAAGTACGAATCCACAGTATCGAATTCGATTATGTTGAGCCACAATCCTAATTATGTGTTCCCCTCTTTTCAATTCTTCAGGTATGCAGTACTTCACTGATCCTCCATTTATATCTGTGTATTTTTCAGCTTTGCAATTGATGTTTAGCCATCCACCATAATCCTCAATTTCTGCTACCCTAAATTACTAAACTTCGCAACAATTTCTACGAGACAGTAGTGCTTTCATGGTACTATGCTCCTGCTATAGGTACATTTGCGGAAAAATTTGAATGCTTACTTTGTGAACTCATTCTGCAGCAAAATCTCTTGAATGGTTGGAATGATGGCGCCACTCCGCACCTCTGCTATTGTTGACCCGGGATGGGAGCATGGTGTGGCTCAAGATGAGAGGAAGAAGAAGGTGAAGTGTAACTATTGTGGGAAGGTAGTTAGTGGTGGGATATACAGGTTAAAGCAACATCTAGCACGAGTATCGGGGGAAGTAACCTACTGTGATAAGGCCCCCGAGGAGGTATACCTTAGAATGAAAGAAAATTTGGAGGGGAGTCGTTCCAGTAAGAAAGCGAAACAGTCGCAAGATGACGCGCAATCATATTTGACTTTCCAGTATGATGATGAAGATGAGCCTGTTGGGTTCAGAAGCAAAGGGAAGCAAATATTGGGGGATGGTAATTTGGTTGTAAATCTGGCATCTGTTAGGTCATTAGGATATGTTGACCCGGGTTGGGAACATGGTGTTGCCCAGGATGAGAAGAAGAAAAAGGTCAAGTGTAATTATTGTGAGAAAGTAGTTAGTGGAGGTATTAACCGGTTTAAACAACATTTAGCTAGGATTCCTGGAGAAGTAGCACCCTGTAAAAATGCTCCTGAAGATGTTTACCTTAAAATAAAAGAAAATATGAAATGGCACCGTACTGGTAGGAGACCTAGACAACCTGATTCAAAGCCAGTATTGGCACTATGTAAACTTTCTGATGAGGAAGATGAAGAAGACGAGCAAGCCGAAATCGACATGCTTCATAAGAGCAAGGAAAGGCTTGTTATTGGCGATAGACGATTGGGAAAAGATTTGAGAATGAGTTATAAGGGGATGAGTTCCAGCAGTGGCTCAGAACCATTATTAAAGAAATCAAGGCTGGACTCTGTTTTTTTGAATAGTGCACAGCATAGTTTTACACCATTATCTTGCAAACAATCAAAAGTGAGATCCAAATCGAGCAGAAAGTCTCGTAAGGAAGTTATTTCTGCGATTTGTAAATTCTTTTATCATGCAGGAGTTCCATTACAAGCTGCAAACTCTCTATACTTCCATAAGATGCTGGATTTGGTTGGTCAATATGGGCAGGGTTTGGTTGGCCCTCAGAGCCAGGTGATGTCTGGTCGCTTTTTACAAGAGGAAATCACGAATATAAAAAACTACCTACTCGAGTATAAGGCATCCTGGGCAATCACTGGTTGTTCTATAATGGCTGATACTTGGGTTAATGTTGAGGGAAGAACACTTATGAATCTTTTAGTTTCTTGTCCACATGGTGTATACTTTGTTGGTTCAGTTGATGCTAGTGAAATTCTGGAAGATGCTGTGAGTCTCTTTAAACTGTTGGACAAAGTCGTTGAAGAGATGGGTGAGGAAAATGTGGTGCAGGTAGGTAGCAGCTGTGCTGTTTCTCAAGTAGTTTAACCAAATACAGCTGTGCAGGTAGGTTGCGCCTCATGCAGGGCACTGTATCCTGCGCCTCGCCATATCTCAGGCGAGAGAGCGTACCCCAGGCTCGCTTTGGGCGCCTAGACACACCTTTTGGTGCGCTCCTTGGTGACACTTTTTTTTAAGGTTTTAACTTTAGTATGTGTTGTTATTTTTAAGAGTCTTTTTAATAATTCAAGGCTAGAAATTCCTAATTCAATTTCTATTATATCTAGATTAACTCAAGGCTAGATATTCGTAATATGTAAAATTTACATATATATATATATATGTACATCTAACAATTCTCTAAGTTCTTTTTTCTGATACTGTTATTGCATTTAACTTCACTTTTCAGGCAAATATGTTTTGCAAATTTTTTGCGTCTAGCTCTTCAGCCTCGCTTGGGCCCCCTTGCGCCTCTAACAACTAAGATGTTATCTCGTGTTGTAGGTTATCACCGAGAATACTCCTACCTACAAGGCTGCTGGAAAGATGCTTCAAGAAAAAAGAACCAATTTGTTCTGGACACCATGTGCTTCCTATTGCATTGATCAAATGCTTGAAGATTTTCTGAAAATAAAATGTGTATCAGAATGTGTGATAAAGGGCCAAAAAATTACCAAACTGGTTTACAACTGCATTTGGTTACTGAGTCTTATGAAAGAATTTACACAGGGGCAGGAACTTCTGAAGGCAGGCACCACTCGATGCACCTCTAGCTTCGCAACTTTACAAAGCTTGCTTGATCATAGAACTAATTTGAGAAGAATGTTCCAATCGAATAAATGGACTTCTTCTCGGTTCTCGAAATCAGACGAGGGAAAAGAAGTGGAAAAGATAGTAGCAAATACTACATTTTGGAAGAAAGTTCAGTATGTCAGCAAATCAGTAGCTCCAGTAATGGAAGTACTTCAAAAAGTCGATAGCGGTGAACTTCCATCTATGCCATATATATATAATGACATGTGTAGGGCAAAGTTTGCAATTAAATCTATTCATGGGGATGATGGTCGGAAATATGGCCCATTCTGGAGTGTGCTGGAGAAACATTGGAACTCATGGTTGCTTCACCCTTTATACATGGCTGCTTATTATCTGAATCCATCATATAGATACCGCTCTGACTTTGTGGCGGTATGAGATACACAGCAATAAACATTTGAAATTACTTATGCAAATGTTTGACTGACTGGTTGGTAATGTGTAATTGCAGCATTCAGAGGTCATGCGTGGACTTAACGAATGCATCCATCGACTGGAGCCAGAAAACATGAGAAAGATTTCTGCATCCAAACAGGTAACAACTTCAAATTAAAAAAAAATTTGCTAAATACATCTTTACTGCTTAACTTGGCTCAAATGGCCTACTGCCCCTCTGAACTTTTCAAAGTCTCTCCTAGCCCCCTACTTGACAAAAGTGCATCAGATTACCTCATGAATTTCACGTGTCAAAAAGAAATCAGGAAAATGGCATCTTGTAAAGTCAAACCAACCATAAATTGACACGTCACATTCAGGGGCAAATTGGTGCACTTTTGCCAAGTTAAGGGAGCTAAGAGAAACTTTGAAAAGCTTATGGGGCAGTAGACCATCGCCAAGTTCAGGCGGATAAAGATGTATTTGGCCTAGAAAATTTTCTTAATTCAATGGCTAAATATTTTGCTTAACTATGCTTTTTCATATAATTTATCAGATTTCTGATTACAATTCTGCAAAAGGGGATTTTGGAACTGAATTGGCAATTAGTACAAGAACAGAGCTTGACCCAGGTGATACATTTGACTGGCATATTAGAATATTGGTCATTGAGAAACTTATTCTTGGTCCTTGAATCATAAATGTGATGCTTTGGTCATGTAATTTAGACTGTTTTTTAAAAAAAATAATGTGGCATATATCAGCTGCATGGTGGCAACAACATGGGATAAGCTGTTTAGAGCTGCAACGAATAGCGGTGCGTTTGTTAAGCCAAACATGCTCCACTTTCGCTTGTGAACATTCTTGGAGCATATATGATCACATCCATAACCAAATGCACAATCGGTTCAGTAAGAAAAAACTAGAAGATCTAGTGTATGTGCACTACAACTTGCGACTCAGGGAATGCCAACTAAAGAAAAGGTCAGGTAGCACAATCTCGGTTGATGGTCCATTGCCTGAACGCTTGTTAAGCGACTGGATTATAGAAACCGAGAAGCATTCCTTCCAAGATGACGAGGTATCTACTATCTATCTTTCAATTCCAAATTCTTGATGTTGGTAACGAAAGTCGAGTTGCTTATTATTATTTATTAATCTTTTTGTAGTTAAAGGAATGCCTATATAGCGAAAATGGAGGGACATATGAAGAGAGATGTGAGGATGATTATATTGATTATCATGATGGATTTGTGGATCCTCAAAAGGGTAGTGGTCTTGATATGGCGGATATGGCGGATATTGAACCGTTGGATATTAACCCTGCTAATGCTGGTGGAACTACGGAGGACGAGGAGGAGGAAGAAGAAGACGATGATCACAACTTTTTTGATGATAGAGTGAGTGATTAGATTTGAAAGCGAAACGAATATAGGCATTGAATGGAGTTGATGTTGATAGATAGCTATGTTTTGCTTGGGAGGCTGTTGTAGAAAAATTGTGGGTAGTTCACCCTTTTGTACTGTCCCGTATTATGTATTTCCTTTTTACTCCCTTCATATTGTGTAATCACAAGCTTTAGCATTGTATAAGCAATTCCGATTTCCATGCATTAGGTTTAGATGATAGCCCAAAAACAAGAGTACTTTGGGGGATGAATCATGAGTTAAAAAAGGGCTTTTCACGGAAATGGTCATAAAGACCAAAATAATTTGAGTCCATAATTATAAAAATATCATGTAGTAGCTATTTAATAAATATTTAGTAGATCGGTATCAGATATGTAGTAGATATTTAATAAATATCTAGTAGATCGGTATTAAATATGTAGTAGATATCTAGTAAATATCTAGTAGATCGGTATTAGATATGCCATCGATATCTAGTAGATTGATTACTAGATATTTACCATATTACTACTACATGATATTTATGTAATTATTTTTTCCTGTTTTTATTAATTTGTAAATTGTTTATGTTTTTTGTATATACGTAATTAATTTGACTTAATAGCGAATTTTATAAATATTTTAGTAAGACATGTATATTTTTAATAATTTCTCTTAAAAAAAAGGTCAGTCTGGTGCATGAAATATTTCGCTTATATTTCAATATAAACATGTTATAGTACTAATTAGCAAATGTAATTTACACAACTTGAAAAGGTGAGAAACTAGATATAAACTTACAAATTATGGAACAATTTGCGGCGAAAACGACGTAGTTTCATAGTAGTGGCAAAACGACGTAGTTTCATGCATATTTGAGTTCATATATATAGCAAAATCAATTCCTTGCGTCGAAGACCTAATTGTCATCTCTTCTCTTTTAACTAAAATCGAATCTCTTTCAAGCGGCCACTCTGAGGAGTCGTCGTTTTCCTCCACTCGCCGTTCCGGTCACCGTTTCCGTTCGAAGATTCACTTCCGGTTTCCATCACCGTTTTCAGCTTCTTCAGAGGCTGATTTGGGATAGTTATGGTAGAAAAAAAGGCAGTAATTGGGCTTTCATGGAATCCTAAATTACCAGTTCTATCATCGTCGAAAAAAATCAACAATATCCACTCTGAAGGCCAATCTGAGACTAGTGCACTGTGGAAATCCAACACAGAGCTTGTTAATGGGCTGTATGTGCCTCCTAATGATCCGAAAAAGCTGAACAAATTACTTAAAAAACAAGCCAAAGATACTCTTGGGAAGGATTGGTATGTTCTTTACTATTTGTTATTTGTTGTTTGTTGTTCGTTCCTGTTTGGTCTTCATTCTAACGGCATTGATCATTTGTGTAGGTTTGATATGCCTGCCCCGACTATCACTCCTGAGTTGAAGAAGGATTTGCAGCTGCTTAAGGTTTGATATGTTTTCTGTTTACTCTTTTCTTTGGGTCTCAGCAATGTCTTTGTTTATTCCTTGCTGATTCGCGTGTGAACTTCAGAGAAATTGGGTACTAGTCTAGTCTATTTTTGTTAAAAGAACATTTTTTTTGCTTGTAATTTTCGATAGGCTGGTTTGTTCCTTTCATGAACCAGTGTTTCATAGCTCCTAAACTTTCGAGCTATCTTTGTCAATTTTTTGTTAGTCGTTTGGCTTTCTGTTTTTCTCAAGAACATGGAAATTGGGACCTCCTCATTAGCTTGTGAAGCAGATGCCATAAAAGGGTGACCCAATGTACTAAGTCTCCCACTACGTGGGGTCTGGGGAGGGTGTATGTACGCAGGTTGCAGCCTTACCTTCACATTTTTTTTGTGGAGAGGCTATTTCCAAGATTTAAACCCACGACCTCCAGGTCACAAAGCGACAACCTTACCGTTGTTGTGGCAAGGCTGATGCTATCAGAAAATAAAATTATTAATAATAGTAAGGAAAGGACATTTGGAAACCAGAATCGTGAATGAGAGCTGTAAATTCAAAATCCCACTTTTAGATAATGATATACTGGCTTGTTTGAAATGTATCGAATTATAATAGTCATTTGGACAGAACATTTCACCTGCAAATAGATTGTTAATACTTAATACATGAGACCTTGAGAAATTTTTAGCTATATATATTTTGGAATTTTATAGATGAATCTCTTCAAAAAAAATTGTGCTGGATTTCCATGAAATTTGGTGATGGATATAAGGGAATCAGGGACTTGCCATCAAAATAGATCTATTGCAGTAGAGTCTGTGACTTGAGTTGGTTGTTTCTGCCTTTTAAGAATCACAGCAGTATTGAGTTTGATTTTTTTTATGGTACAGCTGAGGAATGCTCTTGATCCAAAGAGACACTACAAGAAGAGTGATTCAAAGTCAAAATCGCTGCCCAAGTATTTTCAGGTAAGCAAAGGGTGCTCATTTCAGTGCAAGCTTAATTAATAAGAGCCTATGATATGCTATAAACTTACTATAATCTCTACTTTGTTGTTCATAATCAGCTTTACTGGCCTAAATGGTTAAACATATTGTTCTTGGACTTTTTTTATCAGGTTGGCACAGTTGTTGAGTCAGCAACAGATTTCTATACAGGCAGGCTTACTAAGAAGGAGAGGAAGCCAACTCTCGCAGATGAAGTGCTTTCTGACCGTAATCTTGCAGCTTACAGGTGAGGCCAACATTCTCTATATTCGACTGAACATATGTGATAATGACAGAAACATCAATTACAAAACACAGCAAAGTAGTTTTAGCATTTCCTTAAATTTTTCTTTTGAGAAAGCAGTAATCTATTATATTGTCCTATCATTGCATCATGTCATCAACGAATAGGTGAATAACAGATTAACATATTGGAGGGCATGGTTTCAAAATTATCAACAAAACTTTATTTCTAACTGTTAAATTTTCAATAAAAGTAAACAGTAATAGACATTGTGGCTGAGAAGCATGAAATAGTAGGTTTAATAATTTACAGTAAGGCAGACATTGACATGTTTTTTTACAAACGGTTGCTGTGTATTACAGGAAGCGCAAGGTTCGAGAGATAGAAGAGCAAAATCGGCCAGCAGGAAATGATAAGTGGAAGATAAAGGGTCGGCAGTCTAGGCAACGAGCCAAGCAAAGAAGGCACTGATAAATTGCTGGTTTGCCAGATGGCTAGCTGGCTGTGTTTTTTTGGCTGTCTCAGTTCATATGAGATTAATATTTTTATTTTAAAGCATTGTGGTCTTTCAGTTTTATTACATATACAAAATCAAGTCTCTGCTTTCACCAAAAACCTAGTGAACTCATCTACTTAAGTTGATTCCTGCTCTGTAATTGATGTATTCAGTTGAAATTCTGAAAAATTTTAGTCTCGCCAATTCATTTTATTCCTGGCGCGGTTTGGTGGACATTGCATTTATAGGCTCTTTAACGTTATTGTCCTTGTTCAACTTGTTAACTATAGTTCTAATTATAGCAATAAGTCTTCAGTAATTAAAAGTGAAGAAACAGAGCTTGCAATTTGAACCCTTCTATAAAGTGAACAAGTTGCCACTGAAAAACACGTACATTCGGAACGTTAGTAACATCTGCTACTTTGTTAGACAGAACTAACAGGGCTGTATCATTTTACATCGTGGTTCAATTTCAAATGTCAATTCTTAGAAATTTCAGTCACAATCATGGCAGAGGCTCCTGTGAATCGCTCACCCGCAGCAAATGAAGATACGCATCAGTCCCTGCATCCACCCAACTCAAATCAGCAAAGTTCCAAGTCACTCTAAATATATAATTTAATTGATACTCACCATATCCCTCGATGGAGAGAATCTGCAGATCGCCTCCAAAATACCGAGCATGCAAACGTCTAATTGGAAGCCCAAACCCATATACAGCCATTGTCACTGTATCAGCAGTGCCAAGATCATGATCCTTGCCCAGTTGATTTTTAGCTTTACTGTAAAGATATGTGAAAATTTTCAGAAGACCACTTCTCGGTATACCACCCCCTTCATCTGAAACCTATGAGGCCAACAATATCGACTAATAACCAATTGATCACAAAATTCATAATTTAAGATAGTTAGACCTTTATAGTGACATCCTCGATTCCTTCGGCAACTATTAGACGCACAGGAGGAGAAACTTTGTCTGAGTTCATGTAACGCTCTTGAACAGCAAGCAATGGGTTTTTGACCAACTCAAACACCATTAGGTGCAAGTGTGCTGGTAACATACCTACAAAAGCAGATGATTTATGACAGCCAGTTTAGAAAAGCACATTAAAACCAATTGTGAGTAAGGCACCGTTCTCTTGGACTACAATTCAATTCAATTCAGTCTAGTTCAACTACCCTCCAGTTATGAATTTACACTGAAATAAGTTCAGTTCAGTTCAGTTCAGCTCACTTCAATTCAGTTCAGTTCAGTTCAGCTTTCAAAAGTTGAAAAGAACAGGGCTTGAAGCAACTTATGGGAATGTAAAACCGGGATCCCCATATATATCAACTTCAGGTGCACGGCCATATTCTCGTAAACACATAGAACGGGCATCCTCACTTGCATTTCGTGCCACCTCAACGGGAGACATTTTTGTATGAATGTAACCAATGCAATGAGGATGGGGATTAGGATTGTGCAACTCCACATGCTGCCCTGAGCAAAATTGAACGAAAACCGATAACAAACTTTACATGACTAAAAACTTACTTTGTCGAAAAACCAGCCAAACATAGGAGGGCAGGACTGACCAATGAGCATTCGGATGCCAATTCTAGACATGTAAAACCGATCCAAAAACTGGTGAATCTCATCGAGATCTTCATACACGATCTTTGAACTGATCCCTATCTTCAATTGTTGAACACCTAAAGCCATTGTAGGAACCACATTGTTGTGCCTGACTTTAATTGCCTTAATCACCTGCGTAAATTCATTCTCGTCGTTTGAATCCTTGATCTCTGGAAAAGATCTCAGATCACGGAAAGAATCCAGGTACCAATCTCGCACCTTGAAAATGAGCACAGTGAGGTTCAATTAGTACATTACACACTAGACATGGCATATCCAGTATGACCTCGAAAATGAGCACCGTTAGGTTCAATTAGTACATTACACACTAGACATGGCATATCCAGTATTAACTATCATTCAAGAATCAGCTCTTCAATGCAGAAATGCCATTTCGGATCAAAAAATTGAAGAATCTTATATAACCATCTCTACCAGTAATAGGGTTGCAATCGAGTTAAGCGGTTCGCGAGGAGTTCGAGATCGGCTTAGTCAAAGCTCGGCTTCATAAGGCTCGACTCGAGTTTAAAATGGGCTCGAGATATGAACGAGTCAAACCGAGCTTTTTAAGGGTCAGCTTGAAAGCTCGAGAGCAGACTCATATAATTTTTTAATTACTTTATAATATTATTAATTTCCCATATATTCATAAAAATATGATAGGTTAATTTTAGTTTTAAATATTCTTACTGAGAAAAAGTTATGTATCGTATTTCCAATTAGTTCTAAAATAAGTTAATACCTATTCTAATTCCATTACTTATAAAAAAAAACCTAATCATTGTCTTTTTTTTAATTTTAATTAAAAAAAAGCATGTATTTAGAAATAATAAGCGATAAATTTATTAGATAAATAAGGCTCGTAAGCTCGCGAACTCAAGCTAAATTTATACATGAGCTCGAACTAAGTTACAATATTTAAGGCTCTATGACCTACGAGCCGAGCTCAATCATTTTTATTTTCAAGCGGGTCAAGCTTAAATTCGGTCCCGGTTCGGGTTTGCATACCTGACCAGTAACAACAGCCATCAATCCTTATCTCTACTGAAGAGGAAAAAGAGAAGATGAAAGGGAATCGAAAAACCTTGAGAAAGGCGGGTTTTTCAGATAACCCGTAAGGAAGAGTCTCGAGTTCAATAGCTCTCCTAGCGATTCAAATCGGCAACTCTTTATGAGGGAACTGAGCAGAAATGAGGAGATTTCTGGGAGTAGAAGTAGATCCAAATTCCATCATGTACCTCAAGCTCACCCCTGTCTGCTTCATAGCACCCCATTTCTGAACTTCCTCAAAGAAGGCTTTGGAAAAAGGTTCGCAGGCCTTCTTAGCCGCCATGCCTCCTTTCAATTCAAGCTACATGAAAATCTACACCAGAATCAAAGGCATATATGAAGATAAAAAGGGGGATTTCGAGCTTTTTCGTATCCAAATCAATTAGGTGATGAATCATCTCTATGAATTATGTGATCAAATCAACTATGTGTCCGGCCTTTCGTATTTAAGGATTTTAGTGGTCAATCGCGGGATTAAAGACAATTATGTGGTTTGTTTGAAAACAATTAACAGATATAGGACATTTTACAAACTATTCGTAAAATTGAGGTAATTTTTTTTGTGTCCGACTTTTAAAATGGTGGAGGGGAAAAAAGTTTTAGTCTAATAAAGAATCCATAATCTATCCGACCTTGTAAGAATCGGACAAAAGGTGTCCGACTTTTACAAAGTCGGACATTGACAAATGGTGTCCGACTTTTATAAAGTCGGACACAATCTATCCGACTTTGTAAAAGTTGGATAGTGGGTATCCGACTTTTACAAAGTCGGATAGATTGTTGACTTACTTACCCCCTTCAATTTCTGCCCCCTTAAATGTGCAACCACCCCTAAGAAAAAAGCACTGAATTCAGTTTCGTCTTCGGCTCAAATTTCATTATATCTCCTTATTTGTAGAATCAGGAACCTTATATTCAGGTAAGTTTGTTTTTTTAAGTGGCGTTTAATTTAATATGAATGCGTATGGGTTTGTGATATGATTTTGTGTAATGAAATTGTAATGGTAGAAAGGTATAATATTATGGGAGTAAAGAATAATTTATGGACACTTACATCTAATATACCTATATATACATAGTTTTGGAGTGATTCCAAGCTTATGGTGATTTGTGAGAGTTTAATGTTTTCAACCCATTAAAGACCCAAAAAGTGAGCTTCTAAAAAAAATTGGATCTTGTCTGCCTCCCATCACCTTATTCCTGACATCGTCTTTCCATTTTTTAAATGAGGAATTTGTTTTAGCAAAAAAGTAATTAAGGGAATTTTAAAAACTTGAGGGGAGTGGAAAACGTAAATGAGGAATTGGGCAACATGAAATTATAAAATTTTTGTACTCCTCGACTGTTGGATTATTTCAAATAATTTAGGCATAAAACAATATTTTGCCCGTGAACTAGACCTGAAGAATAATGTCCGAACGAAATTTCAAAAGTTTGAACTTGTCCCCTAAATACAACGTAAAAGCGAATGTACTTTACTCCAAAGTGTGTGTATTGTAGGTTTCATAGTAAAAAAAATAACAAAATTAAATTTAGTAATGGTAGCAAAGAAAGGGGGACACAAATAGGTTGTGAACTTCAAAGAAATGAGTTGTACTTGCGGTAAATTTCAACAACTGAGAATACCATGTTCTCATGCAATTGCCGGGTGTCTCATTGGGAACCTTGATTATAGAAACTTTGTTCACCATATATACAAATTGGAAAACAACATAAACTCTTGGTCCACATGTTTTGTCCCAATTGGAGATCGTGCGTATTGGCCAACAATAGATGGACCTACAATTATTCCAAATCCAGATTTGATCAAAGAAAAGGGTCGGCCGAAGGTGAAACGTATTCGCAATGAGATGGATTGGAATGATGTTGGAGCTAACACCACAAGTTTCTGTAGTGAATGTGCTTTATCCGGCCACAATACTAGGACATGCAATAGGGGTTATATTAGGAAAATATGAACTGTAAGGCTTTTATATTAATAGTTTTATTTATGAAAATGTTGGGACTTTAGTGTTGCATTTCAGTAAAAATTGTATGTTTTCGTTAATATTTTAATTATTAAATTTTTGGACGTAATAGAAATTCAATTACCTTGTTTATATTATTTGATTTTTTATTTCATTTTTGTAACGTAAATATTATTTTGTATGTCCTCTTTATTTGTGATTTTTTGGTTAATATAATACAACCCTCAACTCCAAAATAACATACTTAAAAAGTCAAATACAGTTCAAACATTACACAAAGTACTCGTACACACATTAAATAGTCACAAATAAAATGTCATTGCATAGAGTTCAAGCATCACGAAAATTTCATCGGGCATTTCTACGTGGAGGTTGTGGAGGTTGTGTTGCTTCAGAGGAAGGTGATGGATCAAATTGAACTGTTGGCATTGTCCTATAATTGTGGTGCATGAATGTGGGTTGTGGATAATCTGGCATACTAGACATGCCAAAACATTGCTCTACTGAAGATGGTCTTGCAAAAGACGGAAACATGTTAGGTGTTGATGGAGTAACCATGCTACCCATGTTCCAAGCTGATTGGCTTTGTGAACACCATTGGGAAAAACCCATATAGGAGGGGTTTTGAGAAGTATGAAACCCATGCTATGATGTGCTAGGCGCAAATGAACCAGCAACCCACGGTGCGCTACCTCCATAAGATTCCTGTGAATGATAAGATATAGGATGAGGTACAATATTAGCAGACCGAGTAGTAGATGGTCGTGTTACTTCTTCCCTACGTGTCACCTCTTTCCGTTTTGTTCTTCGGCCACGTCTTGTCATTGTCGAAGTGGCCGGCTCATCTACATCATCATCCAGATCCACATTAGGATAAGTAGGATTCGGACATGGATCTGGAGGTAGCGACTCACTGAAATAACGCCTTTGCTCTCTAAGTGCAGCACACAAACTAGACCTTATTTGTTGTATAGTGTCAATATCTCTAACAACTGACATCTTCTCTAATCCATCTACCTGCACACACGTGTAATGTTAAACAATACCATAACGATGGAACTATATAAGAAATAAAATAAGCAATTTTATTTACGCACTACTACACAATGAGCAGCCCCCGTGACAGAAATCCATCTCCTAGTGTTGCGTCTGTACCATTCCATGTATTGAGAATGATAATGTAGTGGTCTTGAAAAAGGTTGTGCAGAGAAAATTAAATTAGCCCTATTGTTCCATAATGCAATCCATTTTTCTTGTTTTTGCATTATTTCCCGCTTCATTGGTAAGAGTTCAAGTTTATGCAACTCCTCTGTCTGATGAGCTGCGCGAGGAATGTGTTGCTGTAACCCAAATTGGCGAAGAACTCTATCTGGCTGATGCCATTCCACAATATGCATGCAAATCAAGGGGACCACAGATGTCCACAACTGGTTTCCTTCAAAGCAATATTCCGGTAATTGCTCTTGGATATCAGCAGTGTATGGCTCCCAGATGAACTACAATGAATAAATTGTAACATACATAAATAATTTATAACCCAATCAAATAATAATTTTATTAGGGGTGTTCATCCATTTATATTATGAAATCTTATGCAATTCTTATCTGCCATATCGAGTGCATTTCGTATATGTCTGAGAGTATGTGTTGGTGTTTTCGTGATCTCCCTACGCGTGCTCCATTTGATATAATACAAGTATTCAATTTACATACTGAATTGATATCATAATTTTAATTCATTACACATACCTTTGAGCAAGAGGTAAATATGGTATAATAGCTCCGCTTTCTCGATTCGGTGATACCACTCGAAGTCTATCCCATGCCCATACTTGTAATATAATCATACATCCGGATTCGTGGCTTTGCATAATTCTCTATATAAGAATGCCAAACATCCGGCCCCCCAACTATATTGACGAATTTCACCAATGTTTGCCAAGAGAGGCAAGTACACCAAGTTTAAATAACCTGCACTTTTCCCACAGAATAATACACCTGATATGATGCGTAACAAGTAAGCACGCGAATGAAATACAATTGTATTTTGATCAGCATTTCCTGGCAACTCTCCAAACGTGTCATTTAGCCATGTCACATTCAATAAATTACTCTTCAAGGCACTTGATGGAGGACGAACTCCTAACAAGTCTAGGCATGCATTTTCCCAACTCTCGGGGAAGTGGACAAACAAGTGCATCACCATCAATTGGTAATCCAGTCTGTATCGCCACATCTTGTAATGTAACAGTGGCTTCTCCCTCCGGTAGATGAAATGTATGAGTTTCCGGTCTCCATCGCTCAACTAAAGCTGTAATAAGATGATGATCCAGTTGAAAAAATCCCAATTTTGCAACTCCGTAAAAACCGGTTTGCCTCAATACATTTTCTATTCTTTCGTCAATATTTTGACCTTTCAAGACTGATGCAGTTCTCCTACAGTGGATTTCATGTAAACTATCTTCCTCCTGTAAAATTAATAAATGCAATCCAAGAATGCGTTTCAGAAATACGCTTTTAGAATATATTTAAATTCTAGTTTTGTACCTAACTCCACCAAATAGATTCTGATCGATGAGATTTTTGCTTCCATAGTACACTTGAATCAATTGCACCAGGATCTATATACGATTGTTGTGCACTTTCACCAGTCATATCTACATTTACACAAAAAATGAATATTAGTACTTTAATGGGTTAAATATATTTCATCATCCCCACTTTACAAATTACTAACATAATGGTCTACGTTACCATTTAACACTCCAAATTACTGCGATTATCGATATTTTTAAAACCGGTTGTTAGCTACATTCAAATTAATGTAATATTAATACGAATTCTTCCTATTTTAGCATTACCAAAACTCATACTAATCATTTTAATTACTTACTTTCTCAACACGTACATTAATTACAATAAAATTAAAATTTGTCCGGCGCTACACATACTTCTATGACAACAAAAAAAATTTGTCCGGTCCTACACATACCCTTTTTTTTCCCATTTTTTCCTTTCCGATTTTTATAATTTCGAACCCCTACAACACTACCCTAAATTTATAAGGAATTTCATAACTCCCGTATATTGGATTAATATTTTATACTCGTATAACATAACTTAAACCAACGTCCCTATCTCATTTACCGTCAACCTAAATTTACTTAAATCAATTACAAAATAAAGCATTTTCTAAGCCAAATTACTCCTAAGTCAAGCTATAAAATTTTGGCCACCCTTCACCCATCTCAATTAAATTTCCACAACATAACAGCAGTATGGGTCTCACTTAAATTATATTTGGGTACAAAATATAACAACATAATAATAATTTATCTGACAGAGAAAATTTAATTTGTATTATCACTTGAATTAAAAAGACATTTCTAAGTATTTCTATGTACATTTTTTATATATTGCAAGTAAAAATTAAATTCGTACCTTTGAATTTGTGGAAGGCCAAATAAACTTCAATAATTTTAGGAAGCTTAGATCTCACTTTCACTAAATGCTGCAAATATCAGGGAGAGAGGAGAGAGCAGGGGCGAAAATGGCGGATGCAAATTGGGGTCTGTCCGACTTTTATACAGTCGGACAACTATATCCGACTTCAATAAAGTCGGACAGATGTGTCCGACTTTATAAAAATCGGGTACCAAAAAAATTTGGTTTGACCATTCTATTCAAGCTTTAAAAAGTCGGATAAAAAAAAATACCCCAACTTCTTTATTACTTTCAAATCCACCCCACATTTGTAATTACTTTGACAAATTGCCATAAAAATATCTTTAATCCTCAATCGCATCTCTATTTCCCACTTTCATATCCAAATTATTTATCATTTCCATTTCTAAGCTTTTTCCTGTGTGCTGATCTTTCATTTTCGTAATACACGAAAAGTTAGAAATAGACAAAAATTAAAAAATAAATTAAAGAAGTACTATTAGGTGTCGCCCCGTCAAAAGTTAAAGTTTATAAAAAAAAGTCCCCTTCGATTCATTTGCGATTTAAATTTCAGATTTAATTTTTTTTCCCTAAATAATTAATTTAAATTTTAAAATTAATTTTTTTAAATTATAATTTTTTGAGACTTGTCGATTGAAATTCGGTCGATCAATTCCAATATATTTTACGCGTCCATCGTAAACGCCAACCATTTTTAGGTGGCCATCCACAGTGGACGGCCACCATGAAATGGTAGGCGCCCACTGTGGACGCCCACCATTTGATGTTAGGTGTCCATGGTGGACGCTTGCATGCAATTCAAATTAAAAAGTTGAATTGAATGTAGGCGTTCACCTAGGACGCCTCTATGAAATGGTGGGCATCCACCGTGGATGCCTACCATGACACGGTGGGCTTTCAAGGTGGACGACCACCATGAAATTATAGGCGTTCCAGTAGGACGCTCGCATGTATTTTTTTTTTAAAAAAATTTCTTAAAAAATTAAAAAATAGTTATCCGAATTGATGATTTGTCACGTTGTCCATTCATTGAGCTCGATTGAGTCGGAAAGTGAAATTTATAAGATGTTATATAGAGAATTTGGAATTTAGAAGTTGAAAATAACCGGTCCACCTGTGAGCGGATCAATCGGGTCAAAAGATCCGATCTAATTGGTCAATTCGGCTTAATTAAAAACTAATTAAGTTAAATGACTTAATTGAATTATTTTAGGACCTAATTGAAATAAGTTTTCTCCATAAGTGCCTAATTGACATTTTTCCATTTTCCACCTCTATAAATAGACGTTCGTAGGAACATTTTTAGATTGATGAAAAATTCATTTTTTCTCTCTACAATTTCTCTCTCCCGAGTTTCTTCTTACAACGAGGAAATCTCGCACGATCGTTATTGATCTTCCATCGTTGCAGAAGTTGTGAACAACGACTTAATCCCGACATACCGTGGGTTAGTCAATGACTTAGGATGCGTAGGGATTCAATGCGGCGTTCTTTGATCTCGGGCACGAAAAAGGTACGAATTTGATCCGTTCTATTTGTTTGTTGACGAGTTAATAAGATGAGTTGGGATAATTTGAAACTTAAAAGTTGAAATTTGAAATGAGTGAATGAGATGAGTTAGGATGATTTAAAATTTAAAAGTTTAATTTTACATTAATGATGTTGGGGAGTTAATGAGGTTATTTGGTGGTTTTTAATGAGAAAGGCAAAAAGATAAAGTTTGGGGGCGACGCGTAGCAATTCAGATAAAAAAATATGATAATTAATATTTTCTTAAAGGTAAACTTAAAAAAAGTATCATATTGGAATATCACTAAATATTGGGAAATTTGCTCTTTAAAGCTAGTTTCGGAGTTGGTTCCGGACAGAGGCAACGCTTTTCTGAAAATAGTTGAGCTCAAATACTAGATCAGAGGCAACACTTCTAGATCTAAATTTATCGCGGAAGCTTAGAAGCTGGACCAAAGGCAACGCTTTTTTTTCTGAAGCACTTGCTTAAAACTGAAATTTTGGGCAGGAATTCAGTAAATAATTCTGAACTCGGAGGCTAAATCTGAGACACAAAAATAGCAGAAAAAATGGGTTAATGGTTAGCATGAGTTGAGTCGAGTAGGAGACTCTGTCCTTAAAGGATACTTCGTAGTTCCTCCGAAGATTAAACAACTCTTTCAAACTCGATTTGAGTTGGGGTACATGAATCAGAAATGCTTATCATATCCAGAAAAGAGGGAGAGAGAAGAGAGTAAAAATTGGATCCTTCACAAAAGAAAACCCGCTCTACTTTTTATGGGTAAATAAAAGAGTTTATGGTCATAAAAGTTTTGCTATTACAAAAATTAATAAAATAGCCGTTTAGTGTTTTAATTACAATTAAAACAATTAATCAAAACCATAACCACAGGAGTTACAAACACTTAAAAACTATAATTACAATATTTATGAAAATATAGTTGTTAGAGTTTTAAATACAAATGAAACTCCGATTTATTAAGGAATTAAAATTAGTAACAGCCCAATTAAAATAATTGACCAAAGATATTTTTCTTAACACAAAATATCATAAAACTTATTCTTTTGAAAGTAACATAAAACTCTCATTTTTCCAACAATCCCTCACAACTTTCAAAAGAAGTTTAAATAAAAAGAATTTTCTGGATATCTCGAGTTTGACATATAATGCATGGAACTGGTGTCTTGTGGACTATGAACCAGAACTTGATAGATAAAATTTAACTTACGGAATATTTGGTGAAACATATAGTTTCTATGAACCAAATAAGCGCTATTGTGAGATAGAGATTTTACCATATCGCATTATACCAAGTACATTTTTGTTTATCATGGTTTTACGCGAATAGGCCATGCGCGTGCTTGGTCTTTGATGAGTGCTCTAGAGATATTGCCAATATTATATCTCATAGAAGCGGCCCCACTTCACACTCACATAGGTGATAGCATCAAGTGTATATTGCATTTTATACACCACTTATAAGAGCTATGAAATCTCAGTAAGAGTCCTTTTAACTCAACCTCTCAAGATATGCAACATAGCACTTTTCACACATATAGGATTTGGGACAATATTTATAGTGCTAGCAGAACTAACGGAAGGCTTGTTAGTACCCCTATGAACCTATTTCGTGGGATCTCCATTCATGTAGGTTGGGTTTCCACCCTTCATTAATTTCAAATTGCCTTAAGTCCCATCCTCTTTGATGCATCAAAAATAAATTTCTTTTTCAAAAATTTATTTCTCAAATATTAGTTAGACGATTTGATCGGAATCACTCTAAACTTAAATGGATATAATTCCATCTCAATTATATTTCTCAAATGTATACGTTTTATTTTGCCATTATAGGTCTTATATCTCAATATATGTTGTCATTTTGCAATAATAATAATGTATATATATTGAATGTGTTAACTTTAAAGTTACACTTACTCAAATGGTATTTCCAACCACTTAGTCTCATTTCATTCCAACTCTCAAGCAACTAACTCTTAACATAGCTTGCTTATTTAGTTTTCATGTTATTCTTCTACCACCAAATGTGAGAATTATTGGTCCATGTGAGGGTCTGAGTTTGTGACGGGGGAGTGAATGACCCTTTTTTGCGGAATAATAGACTCTAAAAGTCTAAGTGTAGCGTGTTTGATTATGATCCGGGGGATGGATTCGGATCATGCAGATATGACAATATAATGCAATAAATAAAGAGTTAGAAAATCAAACACAAGGATTTATACTGGTTCAACCCCGCCTACGTCCAGTCTCCGGAGTTTCCTTCCTCTGAGCTTTTCCACTAGTGAATTCCTTTCCAATTGGCAGGAATCAAGCCTTACAGATTGTCTCTGGATGGTAACCCCTTCCGGATGTAGGATATACCTCTAGAAGCACCAACTCCTTGCTGAGTCCTCTTGTCTTTAGCAGGATATACCACTTAGATTTCTACCCAAACCTAAGTTGAGTCATCCAGGGAGATCCCACTCAAAGTACCTACTTTAAGCTGTATCCCAATCTCACAACTCACCCACGTTGGAGATCTTTACACTTTAGTTTTCTCAAAGGTTTTGGTTTTGGACTTCCTCAAGTTTATAACTCACTTGGGAATCCTTACAACTGATTATTGGAGGGATGTGTTTTCTGATTGTTTTTTTACGAGTTCTCTTGTTAATTGCTTTCTCAAGTCAACCAACACCTTCTTAACATGTGAAGCTTCCCTTTTATAGGCTTCCATCATAAATATAGCCGTTGTGGGTTGTTGAACTTGTGTTTAATCTTCACCATTGATTAGGTAAGATGTGACACTTTTAGGGCCGTTGATCAATCCAATAGATAGAGATTTTGACCCGTTTGAATCCTTAGGATTGAGGCTGAAAAGTTGTCAGTGATCGTTTTCCTTGTATTTTAGTGATTCACCAACTTTTACACCAGTGGCTTTTTGGTGTGAGCTCCACGCGCCTTCTTATTGGTCTAGGTGAAAAAGGTTGTTATCTTTTTCTGTCCGGTGTTAGTCCTTTATCCTTTTTCTGAAAAAGTGCTAGCTGTCACTTTTATCTTGCTTTAGGAAAAAGGATCTTTAACTTGGAGACCAAAAGAATGAAGGGAATGGAATTTTTGAATCATTCCCTTTGTCTAGATAATTAAGTCTTCCGGATGTCTTCAGATTAATATATCCGGATTTGTCTTCTTCCGGATGCTTCTGCAATCAGTTCTTCTCGATGCTGTTTTGGACGGTTCAAAGTTTGTTTCTTTTCCAAACTTTAACCTGATGCTTCCATTTATGCTTAGGTAATTATCTTCACTTGTCTTGGACTTTGGATGTTTTGAATATAAGTCCTGATAAGTGACTTGGTCTTTTTATACTTAGGTGTTTTGTTTACTTCAAACCTGATCCGAATTATTTGTGTTTCGGATCCTTATTTCCCAACAATCTCCCCCATTTGATGAAAACAAAAACCTAAGATATCTAAGCATAAGGAAAGGAGTTTTTATGAACTAAGTATGATTCTTGATACTTAGTCATTTACATTTTTTTACTCCACCATAATTCTTGCATCCCTTTACTCCCCCAACAGTTTTCAATTCTAGCTTCTAATATTTATCTTGTACAATAGCAGATTGTACTTTAGAAGTAATTTTTTAAGAAATCAGATATTCACTATATACTTCTGCTATTAACAATAGTTAACATCAATGAAGTTTTTGATTTACAGGATACAGAAATATATAAGTGAATCTAGCTATTACAAAAAATTTTACAAGATATATAGCTAGTTTGATTCCTTCCGGATGCTCTAGATGCTCCTCCTTCCTTTTCTTTGCCTTTTCCCTTCTTTACACCTTTCTCCCCTTTTTGTTTCCAGTAGGGGGATTAATCACCATATATGTATTTTCGTCCCATTTTTCCTGCCAGGCTTTAGAGTAGATAGAGTAGTCTGAGTTTTCTTGCCTTCTCTGCTCTAGGATGTGATCTACAGTTGCCAGAGATAGATGTAGAGACCAAAATGGAGCTGGGTGTAAGATCCGGTGATGTAAGGATGCATCTTTAGTACATAGTCCCTATCATTCTTATTAAATAACAGAAAGAGTGCCTTGAGAAGAGTAGTGATGCCCTTATGTCTGAAGAATCCTGTATCCCCAATATGCTAGACTAGGTCTTGGAAGACTGGAAGTAATTAGCACTCTGAGATTGATAAAGAGGAGGAGGATCCGGAGATAGATAAATTGGATAGTCGGGACTGAAGTTTCTCAAGGTCTTTGCCCAGATCCTTGCGGATGCTTGAGTTAACTGTGCTTAGGTCCTTGTGAAGATCATCCCTTATTCTTTCAATGACTGAATCCTGACCATTGAACTGTCCAGTAAGTTGTTCTCCAATATCGGCTATTTGTTTTACAAGCAGCTTTGGTAGATCTTCCTCTATGAACTTGGTCACCGTATTTAGAAATGCTTGCTGGTTTTTCTTAAGTTTGGGGAGAGCTGCCTTTTCTTCTTTTTCGGTGATGAATTTTGACAAGTTTTTAAACTTGGTATCAATATACTCCTTAAGCTCTGTGGACATATCTGTGGAAAAGGAAGTGATCTTGTCCATGACTGTAGTGCAGCTATTTGTGGCTACTGTATTAGCCTGATCTGCTGATCTATTAGCTTTGGTAATGCTGGTGTTTATTTGTTCCAGGATTGGTTTTACCTTGGCAAGGGAGACTTCTACAACCAGGTCTATAGTGGGAAAGTCCTCCACTTTTTCTTCTATTTTCTTGACACTCCCTTTTAGCTCCCTGATTTCATCTTTTAAGTTCGGAGGAGAGAATTGTGCAATTAGTACTTTCTCCAAGAATTTTAGGTGTTTGCAGATGTTTAGGAGACTTTATTTTATATAGCTTTCCTCATGCTCCTCATGGGTAGCTTCTTGTAGGATTTTTAGAGCGGTTGTGATCTTGTTGACTCTAGTTTGATTTACACTAGTAGCTGGTATTCTGACTGGGCTTGCAAGAGGGGTCTCAGATCCGGAGCTACTGCTGGTTTCCTTAGATTCGGATGATTCTACTTCAACATATTCCTCTTCTTCTTCTCTCTTCTCTTCTTCCAATCGTTCCCTCGAATTAGCCTTGCCCTTGAGTCCACTCTAGGAGTGTGCCCCTGGGAACCCAGACTTTATTTTTCTTCCAAAATGGTGTCTTTCGAGTTGGACTCTCGGCCCATAGATACACTTGGAGAATGTGTACCTAAGTTTTCCTCCTTTTTCTCTTCTGTATCAATAGTAGTAGTAGAAGAATTAGTGTTAACATCAAACAAAACGGTGTTAGGGATTACCTTAAGGATTGGTGTTTGATCCTGAACATCATTATCCTCTCTTCTTTCATCGTTGATCTCCACCACCCCCGGATGACTGGAAATGTCCTCAGTCACCCCTACAGATGCATTTTCAGGACTTTTAATCTCTCCCCTAAGTGCATTGGAGTGTCCTTAATACCCTCTCCAGTTGCCTTTACAAGACTTACATTAATTTAGATCTTAGCTTCCAGATTAAGCAGATTGTCTGGAAGTGGTCCGGATCTAGGTAGGAAAGGAAAATGATCAGCTTTCGGATCTTTGGATATAGTGGCCATGTCCGCTGGATCAATAAGGATAGGTTGAGCACCGGAAGAGCCTCCGGGTCCTTCCATTGTAAGCTTCTTATTGATCACATCATTTTCCTTTATGGCTTATCTTATCTCTTCAAATTAAGGATCATCTGGATTGACTTCCTCATTGAAACCTAGTATAATTTTCCCTTTCATGATTCTTGCCTCAGTCAATTTCTCTTCCTCTGCCCTCATCCTTGCTTCTTCATCGATTAATATGCCAACAGATTTCTTAGGTTTCTTTTTCTGAGCTTTATAGGCTTTCTTAGCTTCATCAAATGTACACCCTTTCCTTGTTAACTGCTTCTTGGATATAGGATTCTCATCTTCTGTCTCCTCATCATCGACTAAATATTTCGGAAGTTTTTCAGATTTTCTCTTTTTATCTGTGGCTTTAATCAATCACCCCCTTGGCTTGGGTTTTACTGGACTCTTCTTTAGTAAGTGGCAGATGGTTTGGGCATCTTTATTAACCTCTTCTACAGGAATGATAGCTAGTGATTTCTGTCCTTTAGGCTTTGTTGTTCTAGCCCTTTTGGGAATGGGAGTCTCTTCATCCAGATTCACAGCCTTCCTGGCCCTTGTCTTCTTCTCATCCCTTAGCTTTTTAGCCTTCTCCTCATTCCACTTTTCTCTAAAGCTAAGCTTTCTAGAGTTTTTCTCCAGAATTTCCTTTCCTTTGACAGATTGAAATTTGGTCAGATTGACTTCATTTGCGAGGAGGATCCTAGTGATCTGGGCACCATGAGAATTTTTGTGTTGCCTTAGGTAATGAATGATAAGCACCAGTATATTCACGACCCTGCTCTCCACCTAATGTTGTAGTATACAGTGCTGAAAAGATGACACTGTAGTAAGAGATCCCTTCCGGATCAAAACCAGTTTGGCGAGAGCATGTTGGAGGAATCATGGTAGCTCTGGAAAGTAGTGGAGAATTTATCTCCAAAATAGTTTGGATGTAGCCACATTTTGGGTTCATACTTCACTTGTTGTTCATCTCCATCGCTTCTCAGTTGAACGCCATCATTTTTCATGTTTAGATAATTTCCAAAAAATTCTAGAGTGGTGGTTATGATTTTTCCCTGAACCTTTGTACTCAAAGCGTCATGGAAGGAGTGGGATCTAAGATTATCGTAGAATTCTCTCACTAAATCTGGGTACGTTGGACATTTGATTTTGAGGAAGTCATTCAGGTGTTGATCCTCAATCTGTTTGGAGTATGGGTTTGTCTGAAACAAAAAATTATCGCCCAAGAAATCTATGGGAATAATAGAGTCATTTGTTTTGAATTTTAGGGGTTGGAAATCTGCATCTTTAAGATCAAACTCTGTAAAGACATTTTTGGTAGGAAGCATTTAAATTCCTTCGCTTGTCATGATGGAAGCCATTTGAGAGGTTGAAATGAATTAGGGTTTGAGATTGGATTTTTGCAGAGTAACAGTAGATAAGTTGCTCGGGTGAGGAGGAAGAGGAAATTTTGAGGGTTTATATAGATTTTCCAAAGCGAGGGTATTTGGGTAATCCGAATGCCGTTAATTTTGATGGATTGATGATATGGCAGGTGAGTTTTTAAGAGAGAGGTAAATTCTATTTAATCAGAGAATGGGAACGGTTTATTTTGAATTCCAGCTGTTTAATTTACCTCGCATGTAACTCCCAATAGACGTTTGAAATTAAAAAAGGAACAGTTACTTTTCAGTGCCTTTACTGCCATGTGTCCTTTTTGTCTGCTGATGTGGAAATATTCACTCCAGAGTAGAGCTTTCTTCAATTCTTCTTCTCTTCCAAATTCCTTGTCTTGCCAAGGATTTAAATTAATTTTGGACTGTCTTCTAGATTTTTGTTCAAATTGGATTAGACATCCCAATTGACTCCCTTAGCTTGCCAAATTGATCTTTACTTAATGGCTTAGTAAAGATATCTGCTCTTTGTTCATGGTTGGAATGTACACCAATGCAACATCCTTTTTTATCACATGATCCCGGATGAAGTGATGCCTTATGTTAACATGTTTCATCCTGCTATGAAGTACTAGATTCTTTGATACATCAATGGCACTTTTGTTGTCACACATTACATCTACACATCCGAATTGAACTCCATAATCTTCTAGATGTTGCTTGATCCAAAGGAGTTGAGCTACACAACTTCCAGCTGCCATATATTCTACTTCTGTGGTTGATAAAGCAACTGAAGTTGGCTTCTTGTTGTAGATACTATGCAATCTCCTAGGAAATGGCAACCTCTGGATTTACTCTTTCTTTCAAGAGTATCTCTGCCATAGTCTTTATCTGTGAAGCCTTGAAGTGTGAATTCTCTATTACTAGGTTACCATAACCCAACTTCAGTGGTTCGTAGGAGGTATCTAAAGATCCTCTTTACTGCCTTTAGATGAGAGTCCTTAGGATTGGATTGATATCTTGCACAGTAGCAGACTAGATAGTGTATGTTAGGTCTGGTAGCAGTCAAGTATAGAAGTGAACCAATCATGCCTCAATATAGCTTCTGGTCAACATCTTTTCCCTCACAATCCTTAGATAGGACTGTATCTGATCCCATTGGAGTAGACATTGGTTTGCTCTTGTCCATTTCAAACTTCTTCAAAATCTCCTTGGTATACTTGGATTGATTAATGAAAATCCCATTCGCACTTTGCTTGATTTGCAAACCAAGGAAGAAATTTAGTTCTCCCATCATGGACATCCCAAATCCCTTCTGCACCTGAGAGTTGAATTCCTCACATATCTTCTCATCTGTTGCCCCAAATATGATGTCATCCACATGTACTTGGACTAGAATGATATCATCCTTCTTTTTCTTGATGAAAAGAGTTGTATCTGCTTTACCCTAGATATATCCCTTGGATATGAGAAATGTAGTGAGTCTATCATACCAAGCTCTAGGTGCTTGCTTCAATCCATAAAGGGCTTTTTTCAGTTTGTAGACATATTCCGGATGCTTTGAGTCTTTAAATCTAGGTGGCTGCTTCACATAGACTTATTTTTAGATAACTCCATTGAGAAATGCACTCTTGACATCCATTTGGCATAGTGTAAATCCCGTGAATGATGCAAAAGCATATACAATCCGAATTGCCTCCAGTCTTGCTACAAGGGCAAATGTTTCTTCAAAGTTAATCCCTTTCTATTGATTGTAGCCTTGGGCAACCAGTCTTACCTTGTTTCTCACCACTACTCCGGATTCGTCCAGCTTGTTCTGTAATACCCATTTGGTGCCAATGATTGACTTTCCTTTTGGAGGTGCCTCTAGATCCCACACATCATTCCTAGTGAATTGATCTAGTTCTTCTTGCATTGCCATCATCCAGCTTTCATCTCCGTCAGCATCTTGAAATTTCTTTGGCTCAATAATAAAGACAAAAGCAACATGGCTCATCATCCGGTTGAGTTGACCTCTAGTTCTGACTGGATTTTGGACATTGTCCAAAATGACTGTAACTAGATGATCTCTGCAAGTCCGAACTTCCCTTGGTAGATCTTCATGTTGAATTGGGGCTTGTTCCAATTCTGCCTCAACTTCTTCTCGACCTTCATTGAAGTTTATCTCATGTGGATTGAGATCAACTTGTTGCACTTCTAGATCAAAGGATATTCCTTCATCTTCTTCTTTGTACTTCTTGATTTGGAAAGAATCATGAATTTGGACTTATTTCTTTTCCCCAGAGTTTTCAGCTTCTAAAATGGGATCTTCTAGAGCGGAACTTCTTTTGCCTGCATAGTTAGTCTCATCGAAATTTACATGTATTTACTCTACCACAGTTTGGGTTCGTTTGTTAAAGACTCTGTAAGCCTTGCTATGTGTTGAGTAGCCAAGGAAAATTGCTTCATCAGATTTGGGATCAAATTTTCCTAATTGCTCTCTATCATTCAGGATGTAGTACTTATATCCAAATGCCTTGAAGTACCCAGTTTTGGGTTTTCTTCCCTTCTAGATTTTATAGGGAGTCTTTTCTATGGTCTTTCTAATGAAAGCTCTATTTATAATATAACATGATGTGTTTACGGCCTCATCCCAAAAATATTTTGGCAAACAATTCTCATTTAGCATTGTTCTAGCCATTTCAACCATAGTCCTATTTTTTCTCTCAACCACTCCATTCTGTTGAGGAGTATGAGGGGTAGAGAAGTAATGTTCAATCCTCTTGGAGTCACAAAATTCAGCAAAGTGCTTATTTTTGAACTCATCACCATTATCGCTCCGGATGCGTGCAATGCTTATGCCATGTTCTACTTCTATCCGGATGAATGTTTTTGAGAATTGGTCAAAGGCTTCATCTTTGATTGTTAGCAAGAGAACCCAGGTATAGCGAGAATAATCATCCATAATGACCATGATGAATTCTCTTCTACCTAAACTCAATGGTTTGATTGGACCAAAGAGATCAATATGCAAGAGCTCAAGTACTCTTTTGGAAGGAATGTAAGAGATGGAAGGGAAACTTTTCTTATGTTGTTTACCTAATTGACATACAGTGCATAGATGATCCGTATCAAAAGCAACCTTAGGCAAACCCACAACTAATTCCTTTTTGGCTAGTTTAGACAGGAGGTTCATACTAACATGTCCCAACCTCCGGTGCCATAGCCATGATTTTTCTTCTTTACACACCAAATAGATATTCTTTTTTATCATTTTTAATGTTAACAGAATAGACATTGTTTACTCTTAGTGCATAAAGAATGAGTTGATTATACTTATTATCATAGATTAAGCAGCCTCCGGAATCAAAGGTGACTTTTCTTCCTTTGTCGCAGAGTTGGGCTACACTTAGCAAGTTGAACTTTAGTCCATCAACCAGTGAGACAACTTCTATCTTTAATTTAGATCCAATGGTTCCATGTCCAATGATCTGGCCCTTCTGATTGGCTCCTAAGCTTACTTTGCCTCCCTTCCTCCGGGTTAATGTGATGAAGGCCTTCTCATCACTTGTCATGTGCCTTGAACATCCACTATCAATATACCAAGTGTGTTGATCTACTGTGGATCAAAGGTATACCTGCAAAATAGATCAAGTGGGTTTGAGTACCCAATCAGATTTGGGTCCTCTCAGGTTATCAACCATTTCAGGTCAAGGATCAGCATCATAATAATCATTTTTCAAATTTGCATAATTTAGTAATATGATTGTTTCTCTCACAAAACCTACATCCTGAGATGGGTCTGTTGTGCTCCTGCTTCTTTTTGATCTTTTTAAGATCCTCCTTTCTATAGTTCCCTCTAAATCCAGCTTCTTGTACACTTGTAGATGGTCTGGGGTGTATCCGAAAGCTGGTTTAGGGTGCAACTTCAGCTGTATAATTCCTTCTTTGTTTGGCACGTTGCTGATTGTATACGACCCTAGCTTTTCCTTTTTGTGCAGCAATATTTCTTTGGGCTTGTGGTTGCATGCTAACCTCCTTTACTTTCTAGTTGGAAGGCTTTGGATTTCCTTTAGCAGCTTGATGTTGATTTCTTTGTGTATTCTGCCTTGGATTCCTTCTTGGTTGTGAAGTACATGATCTCCTTTTGGATGCTTCCTTCATCAGAGTTAGCTCCCTATCTAACCCCATCAAGTTAGCACTTAATATCTGCACTTGATTTCTTAGGAAGTTTTCTCCAACCACATCAATGTGCTTGGCGGCTCTTATCAAATTGACATCTTGTGCCAATGCTCCACCATCTTCAGCAAGCTCTATCACTTGTATTCTTAGGGATCTGATGGCTTTTGTGTTCTTCCTCACATTCTTGATCACAATAGCTAAAGCTCTAGCAAGTTCAAGGTTAGAAACAGAATTAGAGTGAGAGTTTACCTCAGTACTGGTTATTTCTGATTTTGATTCTTCAATTTGCACTGTATCTTGCTTAGAGGCATTTCTTCCAGATTGCTCTACTTTTGGATCAGTTAGTGCCATAAATTCATAGTTAACAGTCTCCTCTTCTTCTTCTTCTATTAAAGATGAGCTGTTGCTCTCCTCACTATTGCTCTAGGTGGCCACCATTGCCTTTTTCTTGTACTTCTTGGTTCTTTTAAGCTTAGGGCATTTGGTTCTGAAGTGGTCTTTCTCCCCACATTCAAAGTAGGTAGCTTCCTTTTCCGGATCCCTCTTTTCTTCCAAATTCTTTCTAGGCATGTCTCTTCTAGATGTGCCTTCTCTTGTTCTTCTGGATTCATATTTTCTGGAATTCCTTCTTTCTTTCTTTTGTAAAAATCTACCAAATTATTTGGTGAGTAGAGCCATTTGCTCTTTGTTACTTTGAGACTCCTTGAGTTGCTTTTCTTCTCCGAATGAAGTTGATCCGGTGGATTCTGCCTTAAGTGTAATGACTTTCTTCTTCTCTTCTGGCTTCTTCTCTTATTAGCTGTATCTCTTCAAGGATAGTTCTTGAGTCAAGAGATTACCAATGAGCTCATCATAACTATAGAAGTTTAAGTCATGAGCTTCCTCAATGACAGTCTTCTTGTTGTCTCATTCCTTGACGAGACTCCGGAGCACCTTCTTTACCATATCTACTTTAGATATTTCCTTTTCGAGCCTTTTCATCTCATTTGCTAGATTGGTATATCTAGTGTTCATGCTGGAGATTGACTCTTTTAGCCCTATCTTGAAGGATTCAAGCTTTTGCTGAAGTAGATCAAGCTTGGCTTCTCTTACTTTGTTGGTTCCTTCATAGGTTACTTTCAGCTTCTGCCAAATCTCCTGTGCAGTCTCATATCTGGATATCCTATTAAATTCAGCTGCACTAAGAGCACAATGAAGCATGTTAATAGCATTTGCATTTTCACACAACTTTTTAAAATCGTTCTCATCCCATAAAGTTGAGGGCTTTCGGGTAGTTATACCCTTTACTTTATGAGTAAGCTCATCTGGGCCATCTTTAATGACCAACCATGCTTGCATGCTTTATGTTTGAATGAAGTTCTTCATCCGGTTTTTCCAGAACGTGTAGTGTTCACCGGTGAAGAGTGGAGGATGGGTAATGGACATACCCTTGGGAGGGAGTTGTGAGTTTTAGAAACTCCTTTTGATATTTGAATCAAAATATGGACCTTTAGCTCGAGATTGTTAGATCGCTAGTTTTGAGCACTAGCTCTGATATCACTTGTTGGTCCTTCTGAGGGTCTGAGTTTGGTCAGAAGGGGGTGAATGACCCTTTTTTATGGAATTAATAGACTCTAAAAAGTCTAAGTGTAGCATATTTGATTATAATCCGGGGATGGATCCGGATGATACAGATATAACAATATAATGCGATAAATAAAGAGTTATAAAATCAAACACAAGGATTTATACTGGCTCGGCCCTGCCTATATCCAGTCCCTGGAGTTTCATTGCTTCGAGATTTTCCACTAGTGAATTCCTTTCCAAATGGCAGGAATTAAGCCTTACTGATTGTCTTCGGATGGTAATCCCTTCCGGATGTATGATATACCACTAGAAGCACCAACTCCTAGCTGAGTCCTCTTGTCTTTAGCAAGATATACCACTTAGATTTCTACCCAAACCTAAGCTGAGTCCTACAGGAAGATCCCACTCAAAGCACCTACTTTAAGCTGTATCCCAATCTCACAACTCACCCAAGTTGGAGATCTTTACACTTTGGTTTTCTCAAAGGTTTTGGTTTTAGACTTCCTCAAGTTTATAACTCACTTGGGAATCCTTACAACTGATTTGGAAATATTTGATTCTTAGAGGGATGTGTTTTCTGATTGCTTTTTATGAGTTCTCTTGTTAATTGCTTTCTCAAGTCAACTAGCACCTTCTCAACATGTGAAGCTTCCCTTTTATAGGCTTCCATCATAAATGTAGCTGTTGTGGGTTGTTGAACTTGTGTTTAATCTTCACCATTGATTAGGTAAGACGTGGCACTTCCGGAGTCATTGATCAATCCGTTAGATAGAGATTTTGACCCATTTGAATCCCTGGGATTGAGGCTGAAAAGTTGTCAGTGATCGTTTTCCTTGTATTTTAGTGATTCACCAACTTTTACACCAGTGGCTTTTTGGTGTGAGCTCTACGCGCCTTCTTATTGGTCTAGGTGAAAAAGGTTGTTACCTTTTTCTGTCCGATGTCAGTCCTTTGTCCTTTTTCTGAAAAAGTGCTAGCTGTCACTTCTGTCTTGCTTTAGGGAAAAGGATCTTTGATTTGGAGACCAAAAGAATGGAGGGAATGGAATTTTTGAATCATTCCCTTTGTCTAGATAATTAAGTCTTCCGAATGTCTCCAGACTTAATATATCTAAATTTGTCTTCTTCCGGATACTTCTGCAATCAGTTCTTTTGGATGTTGTTTTGGGCGGTTCAAAGTTTGTTTCTTTTCCAAACTTTAACCGGATGCTTCCATTTATGCTTAGGTAATTATCTTCACTTGTCTTGGACTTTGGATGTTTTGAATATGAGTCCTGATAAGTGACTTAGGTGTTTTTATACTTAGGTGTTTTGTTTACTTCAAACCTGATCATGATTGTTTGTGTTCCAGATCCTTGTTTCCTAACAAGAACATAACCACTAATGAAAGTATTCCCATATGAATTAAAAATTCACTCGACCTCATTGATCCCCTCAAGAACAATGGGAAATTCACTAATGAATTTCTTCTCATTTGAATCAAAGATTCACTCAACATCATTGTTCCTCTCTAGAACAAATGGGAAATTCATTATATAGAATACCATATTTAATGGTTTTTCTCAAATATTTCTTAAGCCTCAATATGGCTTCTCTATAATCAATGATTGGATTATGTGTATACTTGCTCACATACCATATGCTATGTCTCAATGTGTGAAACTCATCAAGTACAAATGCATACTTGGATTTATCCACTAGATCACGATTATCTTCCCTTGAGTATTGGAATCATAAAGGGTACTCACATGATTTTGATCATGGAACTCAAACTTCTTCAGAAGTTTCTCAACATAGTGTTCTTGTATTAGCAAGACACTCTCATTCATCCTTATGATTCACATACCCAATATCACATTGGCTTCTCTTATGTCTTTTATAACAAATATTTATAATAAGATTATCTTTATTCAATTGATAACATCAATATTCGGAATAAAGATAGTCATATCATCCATGTATAATCACACATATACCATTAATCATTTTAGTATAAACACATATATCCGTCTCAAATGATCAAACTTCTCAATTCATTATTTAGGGGCTTGTCACTAAACCATATAAAGACTTCATCAACTTATTTATCCATGTCCAGGCTCTACATACCCCTCAAGTTGCACCATATAAAAAACTTTATTTTGAAAGACAATTTTAACTCCTATGCGGTGAACTCAATTGTAAAAAGAAGATATAGCAAAAATCATAGAAGAACCATAATCCAAAACACAAGTTCTATATTCCAAAGAATAGAAACAAACTCAAACTATAAGAACCTTCATTCAAAACCTTTGATTCAAAAGGTGAAATAGTTTTGCCAACAATAAAAGTTCATCTTCAATCAAACACATACAAAAAATTTTACCAAAACTTTCTTTTCAAAGTTCTCTTTCCTTTCCTCAAATTATCATTTTCAAGCTCAATTTGAAAAATAGGTGCAATTGGGTCAACATCCGGAACAATACTTAAAAATGGAAATCTCTCTAGTCTTTATTGAAAACATTCACAAAGAATTTGTGTTCTTTGTCTTAAAAATATTATTTCCAAGCACATCAATATGTTCAACAAATCTATGAACATACAAACATAAAATTTTGTACTCATTTCTCTTTATATAGGTTCAAAAATAATAACCTTAATAAGACACCCCCACACTTTTGAATATTTTAAATTAGGATGATAATCCTCACATTTCTCAAATGGTGTCTTATCGGTTTCTCATGTGAAATTTCATTTGTATAAAAATTTTAACAAATAGTTCCACCAACAAATATATATCTAACATACTAAATATGAAACTCATATATATACTTAATAATAATTCACAACATGTTCTCATATGCCTCAAGTTTACTAGAAATTATAAACTATCAAATTTTAAGGTAAACGCACCAAAATTATACTCATATAATCACACACGGTTACTAATAATTTTGCAAACCTGAAATCTGCCCAGTTCCAGATTTCGTGAGTCTACTTCAACTCATATTTTGAACATGTAAACAAAGTTATTTGAAAAAACTTTATTCCACTCATAACAACATATATGTCTTAAGTTTCCAACGCCACTGAAAACATGTAAAACCGATTTGTATAACTGAAGTTATTCCACAAACAATCAGCTCCGCTCAAAGATGAAATTAAAAAAAAATGAGATTCTTATCCCAACTTCAATAAATATTTCAACTTACTAAACAAAAGAATTTGAAAAACATTCCTTCTAAACATAACTTAATCTATGTCTCATAAAACCATACAAACAAGAATTTCTCAAAACAGAGTTTTAAAACTCAATAAAACTTATAAACAACCAAGAATGTTCAAAGCTGAAATTTTTAGCAAATATAAAACAAGAGTTTTATCACAAATTGTATATCCACAAAACTCCCATAACATTTAAAACAAGATGTCTCAAAATAACTTAATTCAAAACATATTGATCCACATAAAACATATCAAAACCTCATTTATTTCTCAACAAATAAAAATTTTGATTCAACACAATTTTCACCCTTCAAAACTTTGAAATTTCGAACTTATGAAATAAAACTACTCAAATTCATAACCCTTAACCACCACCACGCAAATCTCACGATTCAACCAAATTGGTAAAGAAAAGCAAACATATAAATTAATAATCTCAAAAATATTCTATGGTTCATATAGTTCATTCCGACAACACAATATATTTGGTCATCATAACCTTGTCAGACTCAAAAGTTACATTCACTCCATTTTTGCCTAAAAGGCTCACTAAAACCAATTTGGTTCAAATATTGAGAACATATAGCACCTCATTATATGCTAAAGATGTGAGCTTGAGGAGAACCTTTATTCTCCACTTCCAACTTGGGTGTATATGACTAGGGGGCATTTCTATTTATTCTCACAAATGTGTCTCGTTACTCCATAGTCAATAACTCACTCATTCACATCAATTACCATGTTTACTTGTGAAATGACTACAAAAGTAATATCATCTACTTAACTATAAGTTGAGTAGGATTGTCACATTTCACAACTTTTTTCCTCCATTTAGGAGCATCCTGATCATATTATAAAATTTCCCCTTTTATATTATTGAAGGTTGTATTACTTTTGAGCTGTATAAATTAACCATAGAGAAATTCGTACCTTTTTCCTTAGCGAGGATTGGTCTCCATGGTGTTTGCCTTTGAGACTATCTCATTCTCTTTAGTTATTCCGATTTCCTTCCAATTGACTTTATTTAGGCCAATGCAACTTTTGCTTATGAGCACCCTCATAATTGTATTTGGAAATCAAATATTTTCAAATCTCATTAGCTTCAACTTTCAAAAAATAGCACCAAATTTAATTTATGTAAATAAACAACTTAGCTTATAGTGGAGGAACAACTGCTTTCATTTTCTCAAAGGAATTGGATCTCGTAGGAGCAGCATAATTTTCCATTACAGGATGTCCTTTAAGATTGTTGGAAAATTTGCTCTAAATTTGCTCTTTAAGATTGTTGGAATTGGATCCCGTAGGAGTAGCATAGTTTCGGAGTTGGTTTCAGACAGAGGCAACGCTTTTCTAGAAAACAGTTGCAGATGCTCAAATACTGGATCAGACGCAACACTTCTAATCTGTCGCCGAAGCTCAGAAGCTGGACCAAAGGCAACACTTTTTTCTCTGAAGTAGTTGCTTAAAACTGAAATTCTGGGCAGGAATTCAGCAGATGATTTTGAACTCGGAGGCTAAATCTGAGACACAAAAATAGCAGAAAAAAATGGGTTAATGGTTAGGATGAGTTGAGTCGAGTAGGAAACTTTGTCCTTAAAGGATACTTCGTAGTTTCTCCCAAGATTAAACAACTCCTTCAAACTTGATTTGAGTTTGGGTACATGAATTAGAAATGCTTATCATATCCAGAAAAGAGGGAGAGAGAAGAGAGTAAAAATTGGATCCTTCACAAAAGAAAACCCGCTCTACTTTTTATAAGTAAACAAAAGAGTTTATGGCAATAAAAATTTTGTTGTTACAAAAATTAATAAAATAGTCGTTTAGTGTTTTAATTACAATTAAAACACTTAATTAAAACCATAACCGCAAGAGTTACAAACACTTAAAAACTGTAATCACAATATTTATGAAAATATAGTTGTTACAGTTTTAAATACATATAAACTCAGATTTATTAAAGAATTAAAATCAGTAACAGCTATAGTTAAAACAATTAATCAAAAATATTTTCTCAATACAAAATATCATAAACTTATTCTTTTGAAAGTAACATAAAACTCTCATTTTTTCAACACTAAATACTTTTTTTGGAGAGGTGGGGAGCGTTAAATGTGACTAAGCCTTGAACATAATTATCTCAATGGATACTTATAAATGTTACCAAACAAATAATAAACCACAGCTCGATCATCCATTGCGATTACTACATAGCATATTCCTTAGTCTTTCAACCAACTTAAAGTCTCTCTACAACTTATCACCTCGACTATTCAAGATTATCACTACTTGAGAAAGAGAACTTCGAATTATAGTAATAACTCTTTCCTTCGTCTTCAATTCCACCTCAATTTCACCGTAAAAAACACTAGCATCAATACTACAACAATACCGATTGGTTCTTGCAGTCTTGTGATTTTCATTTGTAAACTTGAGGCCCCGCCGTTTCTGTCTTGTTGAAATCTTCTTCCTCAATCCATCAAGAAAAAAAAATCTTCTTCCTCAATAAGTAAAAAATTATTATAAAAGAGTAGAACTGATATTAATTAGTTTTTTCCAAATTATGAACAATTTTTTGGTTATTTTTATATGATTTTAAAAAAAATATGTAAATGTTATTATATTATGTTTTGATTTGCAAGTATAATTTTGTAAGCTTTCCCTCAAATTATTGAATTGGAGATTAATAAGGGTTGGTTCAAGTGGTAAGCGACTTAGTATCACTTAAGTAAGGTCTCGAGTTTGAGTCTTTATAAATGCAGAAAATTTTTATTAAAAGACTCATCCACCACAGTCAAATGCACAATTTAAATTAAATCTGAACGTAATCGAAGAAATGTTCAGATAAATCAAATAGACAAAAAAAAAAAAAATTATTGAATTGGAGACAATCATATATAATAAAGAAGTACTTACATATTTATCCAAATCGAGAACTGCATTCAATTAAGTACGACATTTCAACTAGATTGGTTAACAAGTACTTCCTCTATCTATTTTTTTATTATTCATTTAATTAAATTATTAAAATTAATAAAATATTTATTACATTATTTAAATAATTAATTTATTTCTTAAAAATTTTATCTGAGAAGTAGTTCTCATACATTTAGAATTTCAGAATATGATTTGAATTAGAATCAAACATAAACTAGCAAACAATCAAAATAAAAGGATCGGAGCTTGTTCCTGGAGAACCTTCGATGCTAAAGTCAGTGATTTGAATATATAAAGCAAACGACAGAGTTTAAGGGAAAAGGTGGAAGAATACAATTACCTCTTTTCTGCCAATTATTTTCTTATTTATAGGCGCAAATTTCCCTAACTGATTAGAGATACGGTAGTTTTTGAATAAGAGAGGAAATTCCTATTTTGTACAGAGAATCAAGCAATAATTTTCTTTTATCCGTTAGTTTCTAATTCTTAGGAACAATAAATGTTGTAGCTTGAATTAGTGGTTATGTTTTCTAGATTAGTGATGATTCTTCCCAATATCTCGCTCCTGAAGCGGCGAGCTGGTTACCTAAGCGGCTTGACCGAGCCGAAATGATGGTTACTTAAGTAGTATGATGAGACGGTGGGCCGATTGCTCAAATAATACATTCGAAGGTGGGGAACGGTTATTCACATCATGCGCGGAGTGCTAGTATGATTGAGGCGATGTTGAGGATAGTGCATGCTAGAAACGATGTTGAGTACGCGCCTCAATCATATGTTCAGTTATCATCCCTTATACTTTTATATTAATATTTTCAATCTTCTTAATTATCTATTTATATTTTTATTAATACGTCGTCTCTCCTCATTAATATAAGGGTAAATTAAATAAAAAAAATGATAAAAAATGTATTAATAATTTAAATTGACAACTAAAAAGATAACTTAAAAAATAGCTAAATGGACTACAAAAACTAGATAGAGGGAGTATTTTCTTCGGTTTAGAAATTAGCCATTTTAACTTTTTATCTTGTTTTCTTTTATTTATCAATTTAAAATATCAATACAACTTTCGTAATTTTTTCCCTAATTTACTCTTGTATAATTAGGAAAGAGATTGTGTAATTTATCAAGGATGCATTAGTCATTTTAATGGTGTATTAAATTTTTATCGGTTTTGATGGAAAAGCTAAAAACAACTACTCCCTCTGGTTTTGAAAAGTAGTCGTTCTACAAATTTTTCATTTGCTCCTTTTACTTGTTGTTCTCTATTTTTAATATAAACTTTTACTCTATCCCTATTATACTCTTATTAATTTTAGCTCAATCTCAATACATTTATTACTCAATTAATGTTTATTTAAGGGTAAATAAATAATTTATACCCTCAATTAATTGCTTCTTAATATTTATAAATTTCTCTAAAGGGACTAATTTTTAGAATCGGAGAGAGTAGTTTTTTTGAATTAGAGGGAGTAATTAATTATAAAGAAGACAATTTTAACATGAAAATGTGTTAATATTTCATTTATCTTAGTAAAACCTTGGACTTGTTAGAGATAAATTATGAGTTGATGATTTTGGGCTTAATTTTATATACAATACATCCATTATCACCTTTTTTTTTATTTCTTATATGAACTTTAATTTTTTAATTACGTGAATCGCCATTTATTTTATTAACTATCATTATTTCACAATTTCATACATAAATTTTAATTTTTTTAACTGTTATAAATGAATTGGATGAATTGTTATGCATATCACATTTTATCTAAATCGTTTGTTTTACATCTCTACATTTTATCAATTTCTCATTCTACCTTTTATTCAAATTTCTAAACTCATATTTCAAAAGTACAATAATATTGACAATTAGAAGATTACTCGTTAAAAAATTATGAAGATATGAATCTTACTTTATTGTAGAAAGATGTATATAATTTTTTCATTAGATATATTTTACTTTAATTTTTACTTTTAATTATTCATATTATTGTTTTATTTTTTGGAAAATGAGAAATGAATTTTGAACAGATGGTAAAGCATAAAATTGTCAGTAAGTGGAGCCTGAAGATTTATTTGACTTTACTCAAAATAGAGATTTTAGTGAGTTCATAAATGATAGTAGACATAAATTAAAGTTTTAATTTGAAAAAAATAAGTGGTAATTGATGTATTATAGGTAAAATTAAGCCTATAAAAAACCCATAATTTCATGTCATATGTACTAAAATAAAGAATAAATGTATAAGTTTATATATAATAATAAAAAAATAAACTTATGCATGAAATTAAGAAAATAATGATAGTCGATGAATTACGACAAAATTGAGTTATAATTTTTTTATAGCTGTTATAATGATTTTCAAGTTGATTGTTAGAATTGAGCTTCACAAAAAGAAACAGAAATTTTAGAAAATCAACTTTTATTATAGCCTACGTATTATTAGATAACAATTTTATTAATTAGGTGTAGCTTAATTGATACACCATTTTATAAAAGTGGTGTGAGATCCTAAATTTAATATCTAGCATCTTCAAAATTTTATTAATTTCAAAAATAAAATAGATAACTTTTATTAAAGCATTCCTAATTAGATGACAACATAGTCGTTCCATTAATTATAATGTATGATTGCCTACTTTGTTGGATTTGCCTAAAACTACTTGGTACTATAAAGTATACAAGAAACGAGTCCTCAAATCAAATATATATATATATATATATATATATATATATATATATATATATATATATATATATATATATATATATATATATATATATATACACACGAAATTTATACCAACTGGGATATTTAGTCATTTTAGGATTAGATTATCTTATACATGACAATAGAATGGCAGTCATAACAAAAGACTATATAAGTTTTAGTTTTAATAACTTTTCTATACCTATTACTCCTAAAACTTTTTTCGACGGGAGTAGAGGATTAATAGAAGATAAAATACCTAATACAAATACACAAACAGATAATAATGAAGAATATCTAGAGAATCAGCTAGACTTTTATGAAATAGAATCAGACTATATATACTCAAACCAACTAAATAATATAATTTTAGACAATGAAATTCTACAATACCAATCCAGACTTGAGAAATTGGAAATAATAGGAGAAGATCCTCAAAAATACTGGAATAGAAATCCTACTGAATATAAATTAGAGATTATAAACCCTGATATCACTATACGAGCTAAAGCTATACCTGCTAATAATCAAGAATTAGAATGGTATAAAGAAGCTTTAAGAGAACTTATAAAAAATAAATTTATTAGAAGATCAGAATCTAGACATAGATCACCTAGTTTCTTTGTTAATAATAATGCAGAAAAGAAAAGAGGAAAGCCTAGAATGGTTATAAACTATAAACAACTGAATGATAATACTGAAAATAATGGATATGATATACCTAATAAAGAAATGCTTATAAATAAAATACAAGGATCAAAATTCATGAGTAAATTTGATCTAAAATCGGGATACTATCAAATAAGAATGCATAAAGACTCTATAGAATGGACCGCATTTATTTGCCCAAACCCTATAGGACACTGGGAATGGACAGTAATGCCATTAGGTCTTAAGAATGCACCTGCAGTTTTTCAGAAAAGAATGGATAAAATCTTTGAGAAACTTACAGACTTTACTGCAGTATACATAGATGATATACTAGTCTTTAGTAAAACAGCTAAAGATCATAATAGACATCTTAAAGAAGTTTTTAAGAAATTTGAAGAGAATGGATTAATAATATCTAAGAAAAAGATAGAATTAGGAAGAACAAAAATAAATTTCTTAGGAGTTGTAATCGGAGAAGGGCAGATAGAATTACAACCTCATATAACTACTAAAATACTAGATTTCCCAGAAAATATAAAAGAAAAGAAACAACTTCAGCAATTTTTAGGATTGTTGAATTATGCTAGACCCTTTATAAAAGACTTATCTAAATACTTAAAGCCATTATACTTAAAAACTGGCAAAGAGATTTTCGAGAAATTAAATTATAAAGACCATGAAATAATTAGAACTCTAAAAGAAGGAGTGAAGAAATTACCAAAATTAGAAATACCATTAGATACAAACTATTTAATAATAGAAACAGATGGTTCAGCATCTGGATGGGGAGTTGTTTTAATAAGTAAACCCCATAAGACTTCTAATAAGACTGAAGAAAGAATATGTAGATATACTAGTGGATCCTTTAAGGAAAAAGGAGAAATTAGTACCATAGACTCAGAACTATTAGCAATATACTATGCATTAGAATCCTTTGAATTCTTTATAATTGGTAAAACTGAATTCACAATTAGAACAGACTGTATTGCTATAGTCAAATACTATAATAATTTGAAAAAAGAAAAGAAAAGATCTTCTTATAAAAGATGGCATAAATTAACATCACTTTTATTACAGAAAGGATATAAGCCTACATTAGAATATATACAAGGCGATCATAATAATATTGCTGATATACTATCTAGACTCTTACAATTTGATAATTTATTTTTACAGGAAATACATAATACAGGAAGAAAAGACAAATAAGATGAGATCTTCAGACAGAGGAAGAGGAAAGCTTCCTCGATATCAAGGAAATACTTCCTCAAGACCAACAATAGACGAGCTAATAAATACTCCAGTTATACCAGAAAATAGACTCTTACCAGAAGACCTAGCCATAATCAATAGAAATCAACCAAAGACTAAGGCATTAGTCTTTTCAGAGAAATTAAACTTTTCAGACTTTGGAGAAACCTCTTGGGCATTTAACTATCCCAAAGGAACAATACTGAATGATACTGAAAGAATCCTACTAGATAATTTATGGGTAGCAGTCAAGAGAAAAGATGATAAGCATGCCATCGCTGCCATAAATGGATTTAGTTTATACTTTACACAAAGAAATAATAATAATATTGCTTATGTTATATACACTGGCCCTCAACCAGGAATATACAAGACATGGGAACAGGTAATACAAAATACCAAGCACAAAGACCCCAAATACAAGAAATACCTATCTATACAAGAGGCTTACACAGAAGCAAAGAAATACTTGACTTCCTTTTATACTAGCCCTGAAATAACAGGACAAACCTTAAATACTTCAGACATACAATCTCCACAAGAAGAAATACCTAAGGATATACAGCAAGAAATAATAACTATGAAAAGAAGAATACATGAGTTAGAAGGTCAGATACTTAATAAAGAGGAACAAGAGAACCTCTTAAAGAAAAAGATACTAGACTTAGAGACCAGATTAGAACACAGTAAGAATCAAACTTCTTATGCAGGAGTTATAAGTCAACAAGGAAAGACTAAAGAAGATTTGATACTAGAAAAAATAGAAATGTTGTACGAAAACTCAGAGATAAATAAGGAAATATCTTATGAAATAAAAGAGACAACTGAGAAGATAGATAAAGGACAAAGCGATATAAAAGAAGGTCTAGAATCATATACTCAACCATCAGAAGGATGGGCCGAGTGGTTTAATAAAATATTTGAGATGCCCAACCTACTACCAAAGAAGTTACAAAGGCCCAATATAAATTTTAATGAGAATCAGAATATGGAATTAGAATTTGGGCAGAAAGATGAAACTCTTGAAGTCTCTAACAAAGAAGCCCAACAAGAAGCCCAAAAAGAAGGCAGTTCAGCCTCCAGTACGAAAAGCCAGCACATCCCTCTCTAGAAGAATCGAGAGTAAACCAGAAAGACAGCTGGATAATTTAGAATAGAATAATTAATACAGATAGTGGGTATATGTCCCCACCGTTAGATGATATAAATAAGAAGAAATCAGAATAAGAACGGAGGATTCAAAATCTCAGAGAGAAGAATTATAACTTCGATCTGGTTTTGAACCTCAACTTTTTCTATAATTCAGTTATACTTTTGTATAATATGTAATATTTTATATAGTTTGATTATGTTTTGTATAAATTTTTTATATACATTTTCAGAATAATAATACTATCTTATATTTTTCTTGTTGGCTCGATCTTAAATTAAAATTTTACAGAAAGTTTTTCTTCAAACTTAGAGTTTTCAATTCAGAATAAGCAAAAGGCCTTGGGAAATTTTTTGGGCAGAAGATGTAAGTCCCGTTTTCAAAAAGTACCAGTTGGATGAGCTAAATTTATACAGAAAGTTTTAAGTTTAAGAGAATCTGGAAGTAATAAAAACAGTTAAATTTTAAATGATAGGATTCAATTTTAAAAGAAGTTTTTGGTTGAAATTTAAATTTCCTTATTAAAAAATCTATTAATAGATTATCTGAATAAGAGAAATCCAGGTTAGGTGTTTTCAACAGAAACTCTCTTTTAAAATTTCTTTCTAGCATTTAATTTCAGCAAAGTTAGCCATAAGAAATTATAATACCTTATAATAATTCAGATATACTTGCAAAACGTAATCAGACTCTATAATAATTCAAACAGACTAAAATTGTAATAACCACTGATACATAAGCAATAACTTCAAATTCAATAATAAATTATACATAGTTGCAATAATTATCAAACACATAAGCAATGACGTCAGCCAACATAATTATTAAACGCTGAGTCATACTTGCACTAATACGTAAGCAATGACATCATAATCCATAATAACTCATACAGTCATAACTGCAATAATTTCCAAATACGTAAGCAGTGACGTCATATAAAGATCCGGTAATCTAATAGGTAGCCGGTATACTCGCCTTTTTTCAGCTATAAATTAGAAGGTTTCTCTGCGAAATATACACACTACAACTCTCTCTCTCTCTCTCTTTCTCTCTTTCTCCTTCTCTCTATAAGCATAAGCCTGCAGAAAATCACCATAGAAGATCATAAGCTCAAAAGGTATACTTTAAATACTTAGCTTTGTTTTTAAATACTTAGTTTTTATACAATCAAATAAGTATCCTCTCCTTTCTGAATAGCACCTAGTGTGATCTATTCAGTTAAGTGACGAGAAAATTTTTGTCATGTTTAGAATTTTAAGAATTAAAGAAAGATTAGAAAGGAAAGATATAGAAATAAATAGAAGAAAACAATTAATACTTTTTTATTCAAATCAAATAAATTCATATAATAGACAAGTAAGATTAGAAACTGCTAGTTTAAGCAGAGCCGGACTTCATAGACATATTCATACTTTAATAGGCTGAAAAGTTCGATTCATAACTAGATATACTGAAGAATTAAAACGTTATACTAAAGAATTAGCAGATATTGAAGCAGAAATAAAAGAATTAAATTTAGAATTAACTTCTATAGTTCTATCAGAAAGCTCAGATACTACTTTTAGATTTTAAATGAATAGAATTTTAGAACTCAAAGATAGACTAGAAAGAAAAGAATTAGAACTAAGACGAAGTAGAATAATAGTAAGATTTTATACTGATAGAATAAGAATACATACTGAAGAACTAAGAACAGAAAATTCAAGACTTTATAGATTTTGTCATATATTAGTAGAATGGATGAGAAAAACCTTAGAACGATATACAAGAGAATTAGCTCTTTATAATGAAAGAATACCAAATTTAGAAAGGGAAATACGAGAACTAAATTTAGAATTAACTTCTTTAGTTCTTTTAGAAAGTGCTGATACTTCTTTTAGAATTTAGATGAATAGAATTCTTAGAATTCAACAAAGTTTAGAATACTTAACCGATAGGTTAAGGAGAATAAATTATAACTTAGAATTTTATCAAAACAGTTTAGAAATTTGTAATACTGATTTAATAAATTATAAAGGATATTTTGATTTATATAACTAGCATAGAAAACATATAAAAGAATATATTAATCAAATTTATCATCTCAGAATTGCTAAAGAAAACTTAGAAGCTGAAATAAAATTTTATAATCTTGAATTAACTTCTATTATTTTAGAAGAATCTAATGATTTTAATATACGTTTCTAATAGAAGCCGTAATTCAGGACACCTACCCCAAATCCTGGTATATATATATATATATATATATATATATATATATATATATATATATATATATATATATATATATAACACGTGTCATTCCCACACAAACATCTATTATATAGTTCATTTTCTCTTTTTTTAAAGCTACTTATGATGACTATGTCCACTTAATTAAATTTCACATTATTAATTTAATGATGATGAAATATAAAGTAATATTTATTTAAATAAAATAAATTTAATATAACATTCAATTAACCTATATTTACAGGTTGCTTATGTACTCCTTCAACTACATTTTCTTTGGATATTTGATTGTATTGATTTGTTCAAACATGATAATTTAACTAGTTAAATTTAATATTTGTATGGACAATTTAGCTAAATACCATAAAAGGAGTCATAAATCTTAAATATATGGTTCTTTAATTAATGTAATTTCCTTTACATCCTTTTTAATTTATTTTTTTCCTTTTAGGGTTTTTTAATTTCTTTCTTTCTTTATTGTCATTTTATCTTCCAAACCTTTATTTTCTCTTCTTCCTCCTTCTCCATCACTCTCTCTCTCTCTCTTGCACAAATCATAGTCTGACGTCAGTGATCGTTGCTCCATCTTCATAGCCAATCTCTCCGATCACGGCCAATCATTACACCTCCTCTACTTGTCGATCTGTCTGCTCTCTTTATGACTCCACTACTTCTCTGATAATCTTATGTTCTCCATGTTTCTTTTTCTACCACTTATACTTGTTAGATCTGTTTGTTTTTCATTCTATTCTTTGGTTCTGTACTTTTATCTTTCTCCTTCAACATCATCCTTATCTTCAATAATAGAAGGTCCTTGAATTTCTCCATCATCAATCTCACCAAAAGGAGCCTTGACAGTTTCTATTTTGTAGATCAACGAAAGGGACCGCCAGAGTCCGACGTATCTCCGCTTGATCTTGAAAGAGGTGAACTCGATCGGCGATCTGAATTTAATATGTATCTCTATAATGGCTTTGGCGGTTGATAGTTTAGTAGGTTTTTAATTGATTTTTATTTGATTCGATTTCATTGTAACTCAGATATATGTGGAACTAAATCGTAAATTTAAATTCATTTGGATAATATTGTGTGCTATGTTTCTGTTTGAACTTCAGATCTGTATTGTTTTAGTATATGTTGATAGATGCTTAACTTTGTGTTATTAAGAACATGCACATTAAGTGTTTGTTGAAATGCATGTGAATAATGAACCGAAACAAAGGCCTTATACCTCTCTTATACCGGGTATAAGACCTTTATATTATGGTTTTATTCTGAGAAAATGATTGATCGACCTGATAATGTTATTGATATTGAAGTTGTGTTATTGAGAACATGCATGTTAGGTGTCATGATTGTCATATGGGGAATCGTCATATACTAGGTATAGTTCTTCGAACGATAGTTTTTGCGGACATTTTAAAAGTAAATTGTGAAAATTAATGGATTAATAATTTGTATAAAGTTCTTACACTAATATTATACAAGGTATAGAAGCTCTTATACCAGGTATAAGGCCTTTGAACAATGGGTTTACATATATTTTAAAAGTAAAATATAAGTAAATTACGAAAGTTGAAGGAAAATAAGTAGCATGAAGGACTTATACCTAAAGTAAATAAAAAGTATGTAAAAATAAAATTTCAAAACCTAAAGGAATATAAAAGCATAATTAATTTTTATTTTTCCCGTAAACACATGAATATAATTCTTTTGGCAAAAATCTTTTTTTTGGTGGTATTTTCTTGTAATTCCCTGTTTATAAAGACATATGAACGAGGCCCAATTAATATATATTAACATATTTAGCTATTATAAACTTTTTAATTACCCCACCCCCCTCCCCCCCTTAATTACATTTACTCCCTCCATCTATTTTTATAAGTCGTTTTAGGTTTTTTATAATTTTTTTTATATATCAATTTAGATTATCGATGTATTTTTATATTAATTTTTTAAAAATTTTCTCTTGTATTGATCACGAGAGAGATTATGTATTGATAAAACTCTAAGTTGGTAATTAAGTTGAGAGAGATTTTAGTAAAAAAATCTAAAGAATAAATTAGTTTTCTAACCATATAATAAATTTTATTATTAATATTGATGATTCGGTTAAAAAAAGTTATAAAAGTAGACGGAGTGAGTATGTGATTTATTGCAACATTGATCACCTTTTAAAAATTCATTCCCTAAATATGCATCTCTTTTGCATTTTGAGCTTAGAACTTACACCCCCCTCAAGTGGACATTCGAGAAATATCTCTGACTCAAATATAATTTGTTTGTTTCGAGAAGTTTTTTAATGGGTAAATTTAAAAAAAGTACTATGTAGTTTCATTCATTTTTAAAATAAGGTTTGAGTAATTTTTTATTTTTGCAAAATGAGGTTTGTGGTTTTAAAAAATTGATAGAGAAGGATAAAAATATTTTTTTATTCAGAATAGTGATGTTACATGGTATATTTCAATCAATTCAACATTCTCATAATTTAACCTTATTATTTATAAATTATACATTATGATTTGAATAAGTTTCGGAGATTTAGTCTATTTTTTATGATTTTTTGAAGTTTATAATCATATTTTAATTAAAAAAGATATATTTACATAACTAAAAAATTCCAAAAATTATCAACTATGTGTATTGAATTTTTATGGATAAATTTCAAAAGTACCTTATGGTTTCACTCATTTGCAAAATGGGGCCTGAGAATTTTTTTTTTGTAAAATAGGGTATGTGGTTTCAAAAAATTGGCAAAAAGAGGATAAAAAATATTTTTTTATTCAAACTAGTGATGTTATAGAGTATATTTCAATAAATTCAACATTCTCATAATTTAACCTTATTATTTATAAATTATATATTACGACTTGAGTAAGTTTGGGAGATTTTTTCTATTTTTTATGATTTTTTGAAGTTTATAATTATATTTTAGTTAAAAAAATATTTACACATTAAAAAAAATTTCAAAAATTATTAACCATGTGTATTGAATTTTTATTAACCAATCCAAAAAAATTTCAGATAAAAACAAAAAAGATTACCCATTGCCGTGATATAATTTAATATTGAGAATCATTTTTTTGCTAATTTTTTTGGAACCGCTACCCTGTTTTACAAAAAAAAATTCTCAGACTCCGTTTTACAAATGATTGAAACCACAAGATACTTTTTGAAGTTTACCCAATTTTTATTAACCAATCAAAAAAATTCGAATAAAAACAAAAAAGATTAGCCATTGTAGTGACATAATTTAACACTGAGAATCCTCTTTTTACTAATTTTTTGAAGCCACATACCTCATTTTATAAAAAAATATTTTTCAAATTCCATTTTATAAATGATTGAAATCACATTGTACTTTTTTTTAATTTACTAGAAAATAAGAGAATGAAGTCAACAATAGAGCAATAAATTCATAAACTTTACACCTCATTTTAAGGTGGTATTTTCCAGTGTTATCAATACCGTACTGTATCGTATCGGTCGGTTCCATCGGTTTTATCGTGAATTGGTCATGGCTACGGTACGGTATGTGTAGAAACCGGTTTTAATAGAAAATCGGAGAAAATTGGATTGAACTGTAAAAACCGGTAAACCGATGTACCGGTTCAAACCGGTTTTCTTAAAATACATTTGGCAATAAATAACGTGTTGCTAAAGATATAGAAAAGTGTTGCTAAATAATTAAAAGCGTTGCTAAAGATATAGATAAGCGTTGCTAAAAACTTAAAAGCGTTGCTAAAGACATAAACAAGTTGCTAAAGACCCAGAAAGGAGTTGCAATACCCACTGAAAATCCTAAATAATATATATTTCTTTCCAAAACTTCTATGGCGACACATAAAAGCGTTGCAAAAGACCTAAAAAGCGTTGTCATAGTCATTAAAAATTATAAATAATATATATTATTTAAAAACTAAAAAACCGGTAAAACCACAAATAATACCAATAATACTAGTTATACCACATACCATTAGTCTCACCGATATATGGTCTAGTACGATATTAATAACATTGGTATTTTCTCAACTATATCGATCACTAAACTCTTTTTTGTATAAATATCAATCATTAAACTTTAATTCTTCTGGCTTAAGATTTTTAACTTGGGAAATTGTCTAATTTGATACATTTGTACAGAATAAATACCAAAATAATCTAAGAGAAAAAATATCAAAATACTTTAAATTAAAATGTCACAAATTTAATTATCTTTTTTTATTACTTTGATGTGCTCATGCCACAGGGGAAGAAGGCCTTTTTTTTTACTTGTTTTGCATTTATTTCTCAAACCATTCATTTTTTCGATATGTCACTTTAGATTTTTTTATTCGTCCCATTTTTATATTCAAAAGGTCATCTATTGTGATATATTTTTTCTAAATTTTTTTCAACTTGTTACAAACCTATTACGAATCTGTTATAAACCTCATAATAGACTTATATTAGATATATAACAGTTCAATGGACATATTGCAAATATAAAGAGACTTATATTAGATATATAATACTTCAATAAGAATTGCAAATACAAAAGACTTATATTAAACTTTTAACAGACTTATATTAGACTTGTAACAGATATATAACAGTCAATGAACATTGCAAATACAAAGAGACTTATATTAGACTTATATTAAACTTATAACAGATATATAACAGTCAATGAACATTGCAAATACAAAGAAACTTATATTAGACTTATAATAGATTCATAACATATGTATATTAGATATGTAATAGTTTAATAAGCATGATAAATACAAAAGACTTACATTAGATATATACTAGATATGGAAAAGTTAATCGAGCATTGTAAATAGGGTTAAAAGAATTTGGATTCTCTAAGTTGAAAATAAACTTTAGAGTATATTTGAGTAAATCACATCAATCCATTCAATTTTGGACGGCTAGGATGTAATGCACATTTTCTTAAATATTCCTTCTCTCTCTGTCTTTCACCCTATATCTCTCTAACTTTAGAGTAAAATTACTTTAGAGAATCCTAATCCACAGGTTAAAATCATCAAAAGTACATGAACTTTACCTATACTAACATAATGGTACATGAACTTTAAAACTTGACATAAGGGTACACGAATTTTACATTTTACTGGTTAAATGTTACCTTTGACTCCAGGTAATATTTTAATATCTCACAATTTTTATTCTTTTTCTTCCTGCCCTTAACTAATTCCTCCATTTTTGTATTCCTTCCCCTGTAATTTCGTAAACTCATCCCTACTGCTTTATATACGATTTCAAAAACACCTAAACTTAGCTGTGACAGAATCCATTAGGGAAAAGAAACAGAGAGAGAAAAACATAGGTCTACTACTGAATATTCGATTGATGTGTCATCGTCCGACAACCATTGGAGATGGACAACTGAAATTGGGAATAATAATATCAAAAATGATTTACCACTATACACCCCCGAAAACTACGACAAGTATTTATTGCCGTTACCAATCGTAAATTTCTATGCTGGCGTAAGTGAAGAAGAAGACTGGTTCTTATTCTCAATTTCATTAACACCATTAAACTCCTCTCCTAGAATGGGAATTAACCTTAATTACCTAAAAGTTCCAGTCTTGTTCCACTCATAATCGTTTAATTAAAACCCAAAAAACACTTTTCAAGCTTTTATGAATTTGGGTGAGTTTTCAAGCTTGTTTTTCAAGCTTTTATGATTACGGGTTAGGTTATCAAGCTTTTTTTTCAAGCTTTCTTCAATATCGGTTTGTTTTCAAGCCTATTTTTCAAGCTCTCCCTCCCCCACCGGTTTTTATGTAAATTTTTGAAGCAAGGGAAGGGCGGATCTGTCGGGAACAAGTTTTGAATGTCGCCGAATCTACCAGTAGCAACAACTTGCGCCAACAACACCGGAGTCATACCGGAAAAATGACTCATCTCAATACAACATGGGTCATCAACCAAATCTTTTCTCAAGCTTCTTTCTTCCTTGTTCTGGGAAGATAGTTTGCTCTGGTTTACCACCAAGCGGCACCTCCTGCCGGAGAACGTTCACCGAGAGGTAGCACGATAGGTGTGGTTTCCTTTAGTGGGTGGTTCTATTTCCATTTTTGTAACTTGTTTTATGATTTTTCTTCTTTTAAGCACTGTATTTAGCTTTCTGTAAGCTTCTTTTTCTTTTTTCTTTATATTTTTGTACTCCTTAAGTTTTCTTTTAATAATATTCGTGATCGGATTACCAGCCTCAACTTTTAATTAAAAAAAATTATTCCCACAAGTCTCCATTAATTAATAACCTAATTTCAAATTTGATTTAGAGAGACTAAACAAAAAGATAAGAAAATGAGAAGAGAGAAATGTAATAATGAGCGTTTTGCAAACCTAACTCAACGATCCTAAACAGGGAATACATAAGGGCGATTAGTTTTATCATATGGATTTTCTTCTTCGTAATTGTATTAAAACTTCAGATTTAATAGGAATTAGCTAGGAAGTTCAAAGTTGATTAAAATAAATTAAAAGGGCGATGAAGTAGAACAAAGAAAAGCGTAGGGTAAACTCGATAAAAATAGGAAATATAAAAATATTACATGTAGTCATAGGTAATTTTATGGTCAAAGGTAACATTTAACTATAATGTTAGTAATATGTAAAGTCTGTGTATCTTTATGTTAAGTTTTAAAGTTTATGTACTATTATGTTAGTAAATGTAAAGTTTGTGTACCTTTGATTATTTTAAGCCTTGTAAATACAAAGAGACTTGTATTAGACTTGTTACAGATATGTTAGATTTGTAACAATTTTGTAATAGGCTTGCAACAATATTGTAATAGGTTTGTAGTAAGTCGAAGAAAAATTGAATTAAAAAATCATAATGGATGGTGTTTTAAAAATAAAAATGAGACAAATAAAAAATTCTTAAACGACATGTAGAAAAAAGAACAGTTTAAAAGATAAATGCTAAATAAGCAAAATAAAATTAAAAAAAACTTTCAGGTAAGAGAAAAGATAATTAAGTTTCTATCATCTTTTTAAAGTATTTTAATATTTTAATAAAAATTTATACATAATTATATAATTATATTATTTTTACCAAACTAATACATTTTGGCGTTTTTCCCTTCAATGTTACATATCCTTTCCTATTTTAGTTAATTAAAGTAATAATCTTCAATTTCATGCACTCCTACTATCGCATATACTAAAATTATAATTTGTAACGTTTTTAACGAACATTTATGATCTACCTTTGATTAAAAGTGTGTAACTCATTATGTAAATTAAATTATGTTGTTCTCCACGTTGGGAAAAAAGAAGAATATTTACATTTTTCTTTAATCACACTATATAATAATATAAATAAAAATATCTAACCTGAATTGCAATGTTTAAGAATTAATCTTCTTAATTTGTTACTTCGATCTTCGGTTGAAGTTTGTACAAAAGAGACATAAGCGTGGGGGTGATCGGGATTGCCCCTAGGGGTATCTCCGATATTTAAGTCGGTAAATAGAAAAAATAGAGAGAAAACATATAAGAATAGAAGCTCAAGTTAAAGCTCGTGTACCTTTGAGCTATTCCTAACTAGATTTGGAGTATAAGTTATGGTTGGATAATGATTATATTTGACATTCTTTTGGATAATCCATGTAGACTTAGATCTCTATCTTGTTGAGAGATTTTCGGGATTGCTATGTTCGATAAGATTTATTTTTCAAGTTATCAATAAATAAAAGAGTTCAAGTTTAATTCTAATGTACATTAATTGAATGAATCACATTGTTTGAACTTAGATATGATTTTGGTTGGAAAGCTCAAAAGAATCTTCTATAACTCGGATTGGAATCTGGGTTCATCACTTTAAATATTGTGAGCCCGGGATTTTACAGTCCCCCTCGCAAAACGATGATGACGTATATTCGAATTTTAATCCTCATTAAAAATTTATTTCAAATTTTTATTAACGTTTGAATTCAGTTCAGCGTGTTCGACTACGCGTCTGTGGAAGCTCGAACCGATGATTCTCACCCAAAGTATCTCATCATACCTTAAAATATCTCAAAATATCCCAAAATGTATTCAAATACCCTAAAAAATCCAAAAAATCAGCTTTTGACTGTTTTCCCCCTTTTTCAGGTTATGGGCCCCGTTTGGCAGCCTGCCAGCAAGGGCCTGAAGCCGCCGTCGGCATCATCCATGCCGCCGACGGTATGAGCCCCTGCAGTCAGTGTAACATCCCATTTAACACATCATTTTAGTCATTTATGCATACATGTTAGAAATTATTAGATGAAGTATAAATATATAATAAATATGTTAATTTTGGTATATTTGGTTTAAAATATATTAGATATATACATATATATACTTAAATATATAAAAGGGATTTGAAATTTTGTGAAGATAAAAGTAGAAATTATAGTTGGTAACTAAATTAGTACTTGAATTGTTTATTATTGGTATAAGTATAGTATAGTATAAGTGTAAGTATTATATAATGAAAAAAGGGCAAAATGGTCATTTTAGCCTATAGATAATTGTGGAAGTGATAAGTATCTGAAATCAACCATGAAACAAAGAAAAAATTCAGAATATGAAAGGGTAGGAGTAGAAGAGAAGAAGAAGAAAAAAGAGAGATGAAGAATCAGGAATGTATATGATTTTGTAATATGATTTTCAAGATGTTAGAGATAGAATTTGAGGTTATGAAAAAAAGATGAATTGATTCTCTACATCTCCAGATTTCTTCTGTAAAATTTGGGGATTTTTAGATGAGTAGATCAATAGCTATGATTTTTATAAGATGAAGTGTGCAGAATTAGATGATCAAAGAGATAGGGTGAGTTTCAAAATTAATCTGGTATTGTTATACTGCTTAGAAAATTCTGAGTTTTTGATATGTTATTCCCTTATGTGTATAGTTTAAGCAGGAAAAAGAATCAGGTCAATTCATGTTGTGTAGAGAGAGTTATACTCGTTTTATTACGCTGTTGTCCAAGTAAAGCGGGACTGAAACAGGTTTTGATGGGAAATTCCCTATAAATCGTATAAGGCTTTGAAAATTTTGAGGATTTAGTATGTTATGGAATTGTGTAATAGAAATTGAACAAAATAAGGATCATCACATTTGAGTAAGTGAGTTGAAAGTTATGAATTTTGAAGTGATGTGAGGTCATAAGAACACTAGTTCTAAGTGCAGAAAACAGGACAGATTTAGAGTTTAAAATACAAAATTCATAACAAATGGAAAAGTGATCTGAAAATTATAAAATTTTGGTATGTTATAAAGCTATGAGTTAAGAGTAAAATGAAACTAGAATCAGATCATTTGGTTGAGTACTTTGAGAGATATGATTCATTAAAGTCAGTAAGGTCATATATATAGAAATTCTAGTTTATGTTAATCTTTGTGTGTGTGTGTGTGTGTGTGTGTGTATATATATATATATATATATATATGATGTATATATGTATGTTTGATATATGAATATGTATGTTATAGGAGCTCAAAACAGTGAAGGGATTCCGGAGAAAGGTTCAAGTCGTTCCGAGAGAACTAGCTCGGATAAATTTGTGAGTATAAACATGATATGAATATATGGGTGAAATGTGTTGATGTGTTAATTGTATGAATATGTGAATGTGATATGAATTGTATGAGAAATATGTTGATATGTGACATTTGAATATGATAATGGATTGAATTCTTAAGTGAAGTGAATTGGTGCATATATGAATTATTGGATACGTTTATAATGAGAATTATATTTGATAAGCTGGATTTATACAATATATGTATGTGGAATATATGTTCATTTGTGCTAATATATGCTAATTGTAAGTTCAATAGTTAGTAAAACAGACATTTGAACTTGAATATATGAAAAGTAAAAGAGACGTTGTGACATAGCCGATCAAGCATTGCAATACATGTTCTGTTCAACTGGACCTATATGGTCAACCAATTGCAATATCTGACAAATGGACCGAAAGGTCAACCAATTGTTTGTCTGGACTGAAAGGTCAACCAATTGTTACATAGCTGGCCAGCAAATCAATTGATAATTGTTACAAATGTTACATGTATCCCGGGGCAATAATTTGGCTGCTGTTGTCACAATAATTAAATAACCGGTTCATTCATTCTCATATAAGTGTGACTGTATATTGAATTTATTCATGTATATATGTGATTTGCTATTGAATTTGTAATGTGTGTATACGTGTGATTTGCTAAATTCATAGATTGTTTATATTCACTGAGTTGTGCCTCATATAAAGCGCTAAATTTTTTAGAGTTGATAAAGTTTGTACTAGAAGCTCATTATATGTAGATATCATGGACGAAAGATTGGTTGGCTGTGTTCCATCTCACTCTCTCTCCTCACATGACAAGCATATAGTATAGAAAGTGGTCGGGTTTTGGTTTTTGTTTTGTACATTTATAATACGATATGATGCTATAAGTATTATAAACCGAATGTTAAGTTTTGTTAGTATATCATTTATATAAATGAAGTACAAGTACAAAAAAAATTTTATATGTTGTGATTACGATTTTGGTGATTTAGTATAAGGTATAGGTTGTTTCAGTCAGACTGCACTTTTTGCTTTTTCTCGAAACCTGTCGGATAATCTCCAAAAGTTGGTTTTTGGCTCTTTTTTCAGCCTTAAAACACCAGGAAGAGGAGTTTTGAAGGAGGAAAACATCAGTAGGGAAACTTGTGAGGTTTTAGAGTGAGAAAGAGTGATTTTAGAGAGAGAAAGGGAAGAAAATGTAAGAAAATGGATTCAATTCGTATTTTCTTGGTTTTTCTTCATCTAATCTCTTCGGATAAATCCTAGGTTAAAATTAATGTTTTAGGATTTTGAGAGACAAACATTGTTCAATCTTTAAATCAGTACCCAAATTGTCATTTTGAGCTTCCTAGAGGCGTCTTTGGAACACGAAGAGGTGGATTCACGGCCCTGAAGTAAATTCCTGAGTCTTAAGAGCTCTTTAGCATTTATTCATGCTGTTTGTTGTGCTATTTGTTGTTTCGGGTTCATTTTTGGAGTTTTCGGTCGTTTCCGACCTTCTGAATCTGTTTTTGCATATTTCAAAACCGCTGGCGGTATCACCCATGCCGCCGCCAGCTCCATTGAAACTGCCGACATGTGAAGCCATCGGCGGCCTCACTCAGGCCGGTGGTGGCATGGGCTTCTGGGCAGCAGCCCCGCATGCTGCCCTTTGGCATAGATTTCTCGTTTTTTTCGTTTTTCGAATGTACAGTATCACGACAGGAATTCAAAATTCCCCGAAAATGGTCCAAACCCCATAACATGTGGCATTTTCACTAATAATTTGTTTTAAATAATAATCATGTTCAAAATGGACTTTTCCCTAAAATTTGTTCGGAAAATGAATTTTTCAAAGGGAACTTATATTCAAAAATCAAAAATTTTTGAGCTAACCCGGTAGCTCGACCCAAGCCAGGGGCTCTGCCCCAGAACCTCACGAGGAGCTACCGCCCCTCGACCCTGCAAGGGGCGCTGCCCTCGGACCCCGCTGCCGAGGGCGCCGCTTTGTGTGATATATCTCGTACAACGTGCCGTATCTGTGCTAACCTTTTCATGGAGGTAGATTTAGATTAGATGTATGTTGGGCCTTAAAGTATTTTATTTATTGTATAGACAAATGTATAGGATTAAAATCGAAAATACAATAGATATGGTGGATTAAAATCGAATAAAAATAGAATGAAACCTTTGATTTGGTCAATGTAAAATAGATAACATCATCTGATATCGGAATCTCTACTTAAGGTATGATCTACTACCCGATGGAGAAATCGTACCTAAAATTTTTGGTTGAACTGAACCAGGTGGCGATTCCATTTTAAATACGTGATTTCAATATCGTATCTTTTAAACACTAAAATATACAAAATCATTTTCTATTACGATCACACCATTATTTTCATGAGATAGATTCTTCGATACAATTTTACGATACGTCTGAAATATCGTCGTATGCGAACATTTTTGGTCTAGTAGTTATATTAATTTACACAGTAGAAAAATTGAATGTATTTGAGTGGGTGTATACGTGGATCAAATTGATAGTCAAATCATGAACCAATAATGAAATTAATTTGTTTTTTCAACTTTATTTATGGCCACTTTGCTAAACTTTTTTTAACAAGAAAAAATCAATTTTTTATTTTTTTTAAAATTACAGAGTTTATTTAAAAAAAATAAATTAAATAATTTTTAATTAATTAATGTAAAGAATTGAAATAATTTTTTTTAAAAAATAAAATATATAATTTTATTAAAGAGAATTTATCATAATTAAATATATTTTTTTTAAATTAATTATAAATTTATTAAAATATCTATAAAATAACTTTCTCCTTTTTTTCAATTTTATTTATATAATTATTATATTGTTTTTTTTTCTTTATTTTTTATTTATCTCTCAAATCATTCATTTTTTTGACATGTCGCTTTAGAATTTTTTATTCGTCTTATTTTTATCTATGAAATGACATTCATTGTGATTTTTCGTCATTTTTTATCCAATAGATTTCCTATAGATAATCTATAGATATCCAATAGATCACTGGAAATTTCGTTGTATCCATCGTTATACGGTTACTTTATAAATTGCTACCATTGATACATTGCTAATATTTTACAGATATACTTTAGGAGTCCTCTACCTTTTAAATGTGTTATTTAAAGGTCTTCTAGTTTTACCGATTTCTATTAGACTTCTATTAGATATCTATTGGATATCTGACAGTTAAAAACGACTCGATAAAATTATATCATCATGTATCTACTTTTGAAGATAAAAAAGAGACGAACAAAAAATCCAAAGCGACATGTGGAAAAAATAAACGATTTAAAAGATATAAGCAAAATAAATTAAAAAATAAAAAAAATGAGAACAGTAGCGTGTATTGAGTGGCGAGGTGTGGGGATTATAATTATTTTATAAGTATGATATATTTAAAACTTTTTAATTTTATTATGATATTTAATTTAAATTATTTTATTTTTTTAATTATTTATATAAAAGTTCTCTTGTTAAAAATTTATGGAGATAATTTATTTTGACAAACATCTTTACAAACCAATGTCAAAGTGGGGCTTGGTACGTCCAAATAATTTCATCTTACAATTAGAATTATAATTCTAATAAAGATTAACAGAAAGCATCACTGGAACTATAATCTCTATAAACACAAAGTGCACCTAACGCACCACACCAAACCAAACAACATATTAAATCGGAAAAATAGATTAATAAATTTAAAATCGTCTAAATTGTTGTTTTAATATAGGGGAGAGCAAGAAATCTAAAGAATCGAACTGAACCTAAGAATTGAATCGAACTGAATCTAACCGGACTGGACCTAACTTATTAGGTTCAGTCTTTGGTTCTAATATTTTTCTTATTTGGTATTCGGTTCGGTTCTCAGTTCTAGGAAAAAAAATTAAAAAAATTGAGAACCGAAACTAATTAGGATAATATATAAATATATAAAAAAATGTAGGAAATTTCATACTAGAAGCCTAACTAATAATGAACATTAGAATTTTTTATTTATATTTTTTTAAGTATTAATATTATAAGTATTATATAAAAAAACATAGAGAATTTCATATTAAAATTCAAGACGAACATTGAAATGTTATTATTAATTTTTATTGATTTTTATTATTTGTTATATTTTATAAGATACAAATAAACTCATTAATTGAATCTTGATTGAATTAGTGTTTTTTACTATATTTTACTATCAATATATTAATTTAATTTAGCAAGTTATCAAATTTCATAATAAGTAATTCAAACAATAATTACATCTTTAACATGAAAAGAAAATTTTGGTTCTATACTAAATTGAGCCGAACCGAACCTACATATTTAGGTTCGGTCCGGACCGAACCGAATTTAATTAGGTTCGGTATTAGGTTCCTAATTTTCTTATTATTCGGTTTTCGGTTTAATTGGTTCGATTCGGTTCTTGGACCGAACCGATCAATACTCTCCCCTACTTTAATCAAATTGGCTTAACTTGTAATTCATTTAGTTTAATTCAATACAGTTCAGTATTATAATTACTACATACATATAAATTTATATTGAAGTAAATACATTTCAATTCTATTCAATTTAATTTAATTTATCACAATTATTTATAAATTAAAATTTTATAAATTAGAAATAAAAGGTTTATTTCTAGACCTAGCAACCTCCAAGATACTATACTATCATCATGTTCAAGAAATTAATTAATATATTGGTTGATAAAAAAAAAAAGAAATTAATATATTGGGTTAGCTGCACCTTTCCTTGAAACCGACAAACCCATTTAATCCTCTTTCCATTATTTTATACTTAAATAATAATTCAAGTGTTTGATGTCTATAATAATTTATAATATGGATCCTTGTTATTACCCTCCATTTGTATATGTATATATCTAAAAAAAGAAACAGAGCACTGCATGAACATCTTATGGATTCTGAACACATATATGTCTGTCTGTTGGATTAGAGGCTTAAGCTTAATTAATTTAATTTAACAGCATCAAAGTCTTATCCTAGTAGTTAGTTGTGATTCTAGAGGTGACAGTAACAGGTTCGAGTCTATATAAAGATAGAGGAAAGTGAAGTTTTTATTTATTATTATTCTAACTCCTAAGACCAATAAGACAATTTAAAAAAAAAAAAATTTGACAACAACTACTCAATTGGAGATTGTTTATTTGTTGCTTATTTGCAACCGATGTTTACTTTTGATTAAAAATGAAGGTAGCTGACAATTACAATATTAACTAATTGGTACATGAATCATGACATTAGCATGTGTGTTTGTTTAAAGTTGCTAATCAAGTTTAGTTTGTTGATATTTTTTTGTCACTTATTTTATTTTGTAACAGATAAATAATTGTTTAATAGCCATGCTCAAACACTTTTTACTTCCAACTCCTTTCTATAAAATAGAAAAACATGATTAAAATGTTATCAAACACCCACTTAATAGACCCATATATTCAACTTTAAATTTAGAATTAGACATATTACATACATGTAATAAAAAGACGATACCATTTCTAAATTGAAATGTATCATAAATATATTAGTATTTTTCATTTATTTATAAAATAAAGTTTGAGAAATTATTCTTTTTAAAATGGATGTAGAAGTTTTAAAAAATTAATAAAAAAATATTTTTTATATTAAATTATATTACAATAATAAAAAATTTTATTTATTTTTATCTGAAATTTTATAATAATGTCTGCACAAGAATGGCATCAAATCCTTGTTTAACTTCTTATGACTCAACTCACCCTCTTCATCCTCTTTCTATTTTCCCCAATTGCGCCCCTCTCAACCAACTCAAGCAAATTCATGCCTTCTCCATTGTAAAATCATGTACTGAAAACCCCACACCTTACTCCATGGCTTACGCCCACCAACTGTTCGACGAAATTCCCCAACCAGACATTGTCCGTTTCAACACCATGGCTCGCGGCTATTCCCGGTCCACCACTCCTCTCAAAGCCATCCCTCTCTTCATTCAAGCTATCTCTAGCAGTCTTTGACCTGATAACTACACTTTCCCTTCTCTGCCCAAAGCCTATGCCATTGCTAAAGCTCTGCAAGAATGTAATCAATTACATTGCTTTGCTATCAAATTGGGGCTAAATAACAATGTTTATGCATCTCCTATGCTTATAAACATGTACACTGGATGTCATGATGTGGATTCTGCTCGGCGGGTGTTTGATAAGATATTGGATCCTTGTGTTGTTTGTTATAATGCTATTATATCAGGCTATTCAAAAAACAGCAGGCCAAATGAGGCACTATCGTTGTTTCGCGAATTGCAAAGTAAGCAACTTGACCCTGGTGGTTTTACTATGTTGTCTGTTTTATCACCGTGTGCTCTTGTCGAAGCCTTAGATTTAGGGAAGCGGATTCATGAAAATGTCAAAAAAAAGGTTTTGATATATGTTAATTAAATATTGCACTTATAGACATGTATGCCAAATGTGGTAGCTTGGATGATTCGGTATGTGTTTGCACTAAAATGGCTTTGAGAGGTACACAGGCTTGGTCAGCTATGATCATGGCTTATGCTATTCATGGCCAAGGCCAAAAAGCTATATCTCTGTCTTGAGAAATGGAGAAGACAGGAATAGAACCAGATGATTTCACGTTTTTGGGACCGTTATACGCGTGTAGTCACAACGGGTTAGTAGAGGAACGATGTTGTTACTTCTAGAGTATGAATACCGAATATGGAATTACTCCTACGACCAAGCATTATGGGTGTATGGTCGATTTGCTAGGCCAAGCTAGTCGATTGGAAGAAGCTTATAACTTGATAGAGGAATCAACAATCGACCCTACGCCTATACTCTGGCGAACATCGTTGTCTGCTTGTAGTAGTCACATCTCTTACGCTGATCAAGAGATCCGGTCTGCTTGTAAAGGATCCTGGATGTAGTAGCTCTATAGAATTGAATAACAAAGTACACGATTTCTTCTCGGGAGAGGGAGTATATTATAGGGCAGCCGATGAGTTGATAAACGAGCAAAAAATGTTTAGTGCTGAGATGAATGATCAAGAGAAAGAAATTGCTTTGAGATATCATAGTGAGAAATTGGCCATTGCTTTTGGTCTCCTTAACACTGCTCCTGGGACAATAATTCGGGTTGTGAAGAATCTTCGGGTTTTTGGAGATTGCCATTCTGTTGCGGAACTTCATATCCTTGTAATTTGATAGGCAAATAATAATTAGAGATGTTTAGATATTTCATCATTTCAAAGATGGGAGATGTTCTTGTGGGGATTATTGGTAGTAAATTTGTGACATAGAATTTACAAGTACAAAAGTACAAATTGTTATATGTGTATTGTATTTTTATTATGGGTTTTTTTTTTGAAAATGAATGAAAATGGGGCATTAATTTAGGGCAACCCCAAAAATTAGATGCATTTTTTACGATTTTTCATTTTCACAGGAAAATTTGGTATAAAATCAATTAAACGGCGTTATACCGCATTTAAGGTATAATTGATCTTATACCCTTTTTTTTATTTTTAGAGTATTTTGGTATACTAGTTTTATATTTGTTTTATACCAGTTATAAAAACAGTATAAAATGTTTATACAAAAAATGTAAACTTAGCAAACGAGTTTAATACCAAAAATACAAACTCTTATACCAAAACATACAAAATGGTATAAGATATATTATACCCTTTTTTCATGTATTTTGTGAAACCAAAATTCAAAATCACATATTTTTACAAATAAATGTTGTTTAAGGTATTTTTCGCTTTAAAATAAATAAAATTACCCTTCAAAATGTGATTTTAAAATGTTAAAAATTTATTTTTGTTAACTTTTGAAAATACGAGAATCAGAATTATGGGGAGTCCGTGATGGTTTGGTGTGCCCTTGGAAACTGGGATTAGGTTTTGTGATTCTTGAAGTGGATAGCTCTTCAGTTTTGAAGGTACTGCAAAATGAGGAAGTGGTTCTAATTGAGTGTAATTGGTTGGTTAATGAGATCAAGTTGTCATTGGAAAGGGAGTGGAATGCCTCTCATGTATTAAAAAAGTATAAATCTTCAATTTTATGCACTCGTAACTCGGTCAATTTATATCTCATACACTAAAATCCTAATTTGTCACGTTTTAAAGAACATCGCCCCCATTAAAATTGTTACTTGTTATGTATATTAAATTATGTTTTTCTCCAAATTAAAAAAAAATATTTTGATAATATTGCTCAGTTGCGCTTACATTATATAGAAAAAAATTCTCGACCCACCATAAATTCAATTTTAAACATTAGGTTAAGATTTTACCACATTTACATTTTTTCTTTTAGTCACACTATATAAATAAAAGAGTTCACGTTTAATTTGAATGTGCATTAATGGAATGAATAACATTCTTTAAACTTAGATATAATATTAGTTGGAAAACTCAAAAAAAGACACTTAGATAGCTCGGATTCCTTAACATTTACTCAGTTCTTTACAATTTTTCGTTAAGGAGGAAGGAGAAAGTTTTAGCTTTCTTCTTTCTCCTTCGCTTCATGGATTTATAGTATTTTTCTTTTGTGGGTGAATAATGTTAGAAATATGGCATATTAGATAATGTTATGTATTATCTACTTTAGGCTAAATTATAAAATGTAAAAGCTAATATTTGAATAACATGAAATATGTCATTGTATTCTACGCTTCAAGAGCTTTCCAACGATATATTATACGCCTAAAACGGATTAACGGTGAATGAGAAATTATTGTTTAAAGTTTGGACATCTGTCAAATTTAGACGAACTAAATCGGTGATTCGGTATTGAAAAAATATTACCATGTAATATTTTTTTTCACCAGATCTTTTATGAGATTAATGGGTGTTTAATCCTTTAATCAATTGTATTTCTCATAACATCCGTGATTAATGACTATAAAGGTGTGATTACAAAAGTTAATGACTATAAAGGTGTTGCTATAGGGGTTAATGCCCTTTGAACCAATTTAATCCATGTTAATGTCATTTGTCCTATAAATACCCTATTCTTGTAGCCTTCTCAAAAAACACATTTCTTCACTCTTTTACTCTTGAAAAATCCAGCTGGTATTTGTGCTTGTTTACTTTGTGATTTATTTTCTATTTTTCATACTCAAAATATCTCTCAAAGTTATCATTCCTTCATAAGAAGGCTACTTAATATTAGGTTCTTGTGAATTGCTCTTCACACGATTAGAGTTCACCTACGATTGCGGTTGTATCCTGGGAGATAAATTCATCGGTAGTGGACGAATAATTGTCTTAAGGAAACTGAGTTTCAGACCTCCGCAATAAACTTCTACTTCGGTAAAAAGGTTGAATTTTTCTTTTATATTTATTTGTAATAAATCTTCATTGTAATTTGTACTTATTCTTATTGAAATATAGTATTATTCATTTATTTTAATGCCATTACTAACAATCTTACGACAATTATGGCTATATTTTTTTTAAGTTAAGTGCAGGTTACACTGGATTTCTTGAAGACTATTTTTTGGACAAAACGTTATTCATATAAAAAAAATAGTAAATTGTTTTTCATAAAAAAAATTCTCTTTCTTCTTTTTCTTGGTTTTTCTCATTTACAAGTATCTGACTTACTCTGTAGTATTTCAGATTGTGAATTGAGAAAATTATGGACATTATTTTACTGATTGGAGGTAATTGTTCTAAAACGGTTTCAGGCCAGAATAGCCAAAATGGACAAATTGGTCCAATTGGTGCTGGACCTAATGAAAATGAACTTTCGAGTTTAACGATTGTTATGCCTAATGATCATGAGGTTGCTTTGGGATTATATCTTATTTTAACTCTTAAAAGATCAGAGAAATTTTGTGGATCAAATTTTAAAGTTTCACAATATAAAATATTTTTCTATTTAACAAACATGAGACACCATAATATATTGAAATATGACGCTCATGTTGGAGTGGTTAACGCTTCTTTTTAATTATTTATGGATGGTCGGAATCATATGGATTTTATTTGCAAAAATCTTATCTTAAAGACTTAGTCATTGACCTATATGAGGTGCGTACTGTTAAACGTATTGCAAAAGAATTGTGGGATTCCTTAGATAGAAAATTTTCTATCGCTAATCAAGTTTTGGCGAAAGCTAACGTGGTGGAGGTCCTTAGAGACTCCAAAAAGGGCAAACAACATGTTAAACGTAAGTTTAAAATTGGACAAAATGGAAGCATATCCAAGAGACAAATGTTAAATGAAAAATGCTTAAATTGCAAAAAGATGAGACAAAAATCATTTATTTATAAATTGACAAAAATGGTTAATAATATTGAGGTAAACATTATGAAAAAAATTTACAAAAGATATATATGACATCAGCGTATGTGTAATTTCTGAGGTCAATATGACTGACTCAAACCCAACGGAGTTGTGGCTTGACACTAGTGTTACTCGTCACGTGTGTTATGACAAAGAGTCTTTTACTGGATTAACTCTTATTGATAATGGGGAGAAACGCTTCTTGGGAAATTTTGCTACTTCTAATGTCAAAGGACATGGAACAGTGATTCTGAAAATGACTTCCGGCAAAGAAGTAAAACTGTAAAATGTCTTGTACGTACATGACATGAGAAAGAATTTGATTTCTGGGAGCTTATTGAGTGCGTACGGCTTCAAGATGGTATTTGGATCTCAGAAATTTATTTTGTCTGAGGGAGACGTGCATGTGGGAAAGGAATACGAATGTAATGGAATGTTTAAATTTTGTTGAATCTCTTGTAAGCAAAATTTTATTAATGAGAATAACGTTGTTGCTTATATGATTGAGTCTTCTAATTTATGGTATAGTAGACTTGGACACGTTAATTTTGATACGTTATGATGCTTAATTAACTTGAATCATATACCCATATTTCATATTGATAAATCATATAAATGTGGAACATGTGTTGAGACAAAATTGACAAGATGTTCATTTCAATTCGTTGAAAGAAATTCAGAATTACTTGGTCTAATATATACTGATATTTGTGACTTGAAATACATTCAATCAAGAGGAGGAAATAAATATTTTATTGCCTTTATTGATGATAGCACAAAACATTGTTATGTGTATTTGCTAAAAAGCAACATGAAGCTTTAGAAAAATTTGTACTCTACAAGCAAGAAGTAGAAAACCAACTTAATAAGAAAATTAAGAAGGTTAGAAGTGATTGTGGTGAATATGTTGCACCATTTGGCGAGTTTTGCTCCCAAAATAGAATTATTCATGAAGTAACACCACCTTACTGTCCACTATCAAATGGTGTACCTGAACGCAAAAATCGTACTCTAATAGAGATGATAAATGCAATGTTAACCAGTTCTGATTTACCATAAAACATGTGGGGTGATGTTGTTTTGTCAGCAAATTATCTTTTAAATAAGATACCACATGAGAAATAAGACAAAACTCCTTATGAATTATTGAAGGATGGAAAGCCTTCTTATAACTACTTGAAAGTATGGGCTGTCTTGCCAAGGTAATTGCACCATTACCTAAATGTATGAAAACAGGTCCAAAAACGGTGGATTGTATTTTCATTGGCTATGCTAGTAATAGCAACGCATATCGGTTTCTTGTGCATAAATCTTAAAACCCGGATATACATAAGAACACTTTGATAAAGTCAAAGGACGCTTCATTTTTTGAAGATGTATTTCCATGTAAGGGAAAGGGTGAAGGGTGGGGAACTAAAAGGTCTTGTGAACTTATTGTAAGTGACGGTCAAGTTGATCAACAACGCGTTGATAATTATGATAATCGTCAATCAATAATTGAAGAAGATGATCAAAATTCTCAAGAAGAGAATAATAAGGATCAAGAGGTATTAAGAGGTAGAACCTAGAAGAAGTAAATGGGCAAGGGTTGAAAAATCCTTTGGTTTAGATTTCTTAATGTATATGGTTGAAGCGGAGCCTCAAATGTACAAAGAAGCTATAAGCTCTATTGAAAGTCCTTTATGGAAAGAGACCATAATGAGTGAGATTGATTCCATTTTGCAATATCATATGTGGGAACTAATGGACCTTCCTCCTGAAAATAAGCCACTAAGTTCTAAATGGATTTTCAAATGTAAGCTAAAAGCTGATGTAACAATTGATAAGTACAAGGCTCGTTTAGCCATAAGAGGCTATAGACAAAAAGAAGGCCTTGATTACTTTGATACGTATTCTCCCTTATCGAGAATAACTTCCATTAGGATGATACATGCAACTACCGCTTTTCAAAATCTTGAAGTACATCAAATGGATGTGAAAACAGTTTTTCTAAACGGAGAACCTGAAGAAGAAATCTACATGGAACAACTCAAGGGTTGTGTAGTTTTTGGTCAAGAAAGGAAAGTATGTAAGTTGGTGAAGTCTTTATAAGGTTTAAAGCAAGAACCAAAACAATGGCATAAGAAATTTGATGATGCCATGATGGCAAGTGGCTATCGCATAAATGAGTGTGACAAATGTATATATGTCAAAACTACAAATGAAGGATATGTTATTCTATATTTTTAGATTGACTACATACTCATTGTTGGAAGCAATGAGAGAATGGTAAAACGTACCAAGGATATGATAAATTCTAAATTTGACATGAAAGATATGGGACTAGCTGATGTAATTTTAGGCATCAAATTCAACGCTCACCTAACGGTCTCATATTGAGGCAGTCACACTATGTGGATAAGATACTTGACAAGTTTGACAAAGGTGATATTGATATAGCCAAAACACATTTATCCAAGAACAAAGGTGAATGCATAAACCAAGTGGAATATGTAAGGGTTATAGGCAGTCTAATGTACCTTATAAGTTGTACAAGGCCTAATACTGCTTATACTATAAGTAGTTTAAGCAGATTTATGAGTAACCCAGGCAAAAGCCATTGGGATGCAATCGTAATAATACTAAGGTATTTGCGATATACTCGTAATTATAGACTGCACTATACGAGAGAACCTATTGTACTAGAAGCGTATTCTGATGCTAGTTAGATAGTTGACATCAAGAATTCTAAAGGTACAAGTGGGTATGTGTTCACTCTAGGAGGAGGAGCAGTGTCTTGGAAATCCTTAAGGCAAACGATTATAACTCGTTCCACAATAGAAGCTGAGTTTGTGGCCTTAGATAAAATGGGAAAAGAAGCCGAATGGCTATGTAATTGCTTAGAGGATATTCCAGAATGGCCTAAGCCTATGCCTGTAATTTGTGTACATTATGATAATCAAGCATCGATTAAAAAAGCACAAAACATAATGTATAATGGTAAGTCGAGACACATTCATCGTCGATATAATACCGTAAGACAACTGATCTCAACGTCGGTTATCTTTATTGATTTTGTAGGATCAAAGGATAACATTATGGATCCGCTAACTATAGGGTTAAATCTAGATCAAGTTGAAAAGACATCTAAAGGAATGGGACTAAAGTCCATGAATATTTAAGGTGCTATGTGAAGGAAAACCAAACCATGTTTGACTGGAGATCCCAAGATCTTGGTTCAATGGGACAACCCAATTGCATAGACCTTGTGTGGTCATTGTGGGAGTCACCCCGTGTCCATTCATGTGATGTAAATAGTGATAAAATGGGTTAAGGTTAAGCTACATGCTTTCAATGATCCTTTATGCATCAATGGTTGAGCAAAAGAGATCACCTATGTGAGAGTGAAGTGGGGTCGCTTCAAATGATACTATTGGGGCATAGTAGTCTAAAACTCTTGCAGAACCAGGAAATGTTCATGACCATAACGAATATAACCATGAGAACCAAAAATCGTGATGTGTTGGTATTTTGTGTGGGGTATATCATCATTTGCACAAACGGCAGAATAGTTCAAGGACATCGCGTCTACTAGTCAGCCAGTAAATTACATTTACTTTCACAAGGGAAGGTTCAAAGGTTGTAGCCTACCTATTGATAACTTACTAAGCATATCTTGCCCATCTCGTTCTAGAGATCGGGTCAGCAAAGATCCGCGTGGCTCGCCCTCTTGGCTAAACCTAAAATTGGCTGGATTCTTATCCTAGCCGGCGAACATGCAAAGCTAGAGACCACGGGCAGCCTTATTCGATCATGATCTCTAGACAGTTCATGACCAGCTCAAAGGCATCTTCGTATCCTATAAGAAAGGAGAATCTAGGTCTAACTATAATCCGTATATTCTCTCCTTTATCCTTATCCTAATCTACTTGGGGTACAAGGATCAGATATACATAAAGAGTCCTAAACTCATCACAATTCGGACTCCTTATTTCACCAGAAATAGGGTAGCTCCTACGCCTATAAATAGGCCCCTAGGTCAGTTCGACAGGTATCTTAACACTCTCACACCTACTTTTATTATATTCCTCAAAACCCTTTACTGACTTAGGCATCGGAGGGTCCTCCACGGGGTAGCATCGATCGCCCCCAAGTTGTGTGTTGTTTTGCAGGAATTATATTGTATATTCAAGCAAGTTCATAGTAATTCAATTCTAAAATATCAAATCCAAGTACGGTATTTTCAGTGATGTGGTTAGCGTGGATTTCATTTACTTGTTCAGGCAAGAATCGTTGTTCATCGGAAGAAACACATCAATTCAGACTTTTTAGGAGCTCTCATCATAATCATGTCGCACGAGAACTCTAATCCAATCATCAACTCTAGTGTGGAAATTGCCCAAGGCGGTGTTAGAAACACTAACTCCAAAGGGAAAGCGCCGATTACGATGGATCTAGCGGCCAAGACACTATTAGCTGCAGAAAGTTCAGGAACTAAAGAAGTGGAGGAACGCTCCTCTAACCCTTCGAAGGAACTGGACCCATTTATAGAGATTGCTTGGCAGGCGGCACTTATGCTAGAGCATCAAGAACTAATGATGCGATCGGTCTATAACCACTTTGTGTCCATAGGCCGTCTGGGAGGAGAAGCACATGAAGACATGGTGGTTCCTTCGGAAACAACTGTCAACCGAAACCTCCTCCCTCAATTTAATTCAGTTACTAGCATACTGATGCCCACATCCCAGATAACAGAAAGATTTAGACAGACGATAATATCCCAGCCGTTAGTGGCCCAGCCGGTTGTACCAATAGCCAAAGGACAGGCTCCGAGTTAAACACCCCTAGGTGGTTTTACGGAGGCATATCTCACAACGTTACGAGGAATTCTTATGATGGTGCAAGAAGGAAAGGAGATTTCGGCTGGAATACCGTTACAACATGGAGCTCCCAGACTCAAAGTAGTAGCCATCAACTCCACGGTGGTCACCATGGAGCGAGATGAAGCAGATAAAACTAGGTTGTGTCATAAGACGAGAGCAAGGAAAGGAAAAAGGAAAAAGCACAAATCTCCCACTACCTTTCCGTCTGAATCTTCCTCCCATTCCTCCCAGTCCAAGTCAGGAAGCTCAGAAGATTTGATACCAAATTCAAGAGACGGCTGAAGAAATATGCTATCTCATTCCAAGAGCCAATTAGTGAGAAGACCCTCTCCCCATTCAAGAAGAACATCCTGAATGAAAAGCTGCCCGAATACGTCTTCCCGCCTGTCTTGGGTATAGTGGGAAGGATGACCCAAAATTACATATGATAGACTACATCGACCGGATGGATTTGGTTAATGCCCTAAAGGCTTTCGGTGTAGGTATTTCCCCACTACTTTAACTAGGGCAGCAAAGCACTAGCTCCTCCGCCTAGTGGCTAATTCGATAAAAGATTTTGAGACACTAAGAGGAAAATTCCAGAAAGCACTTTTTGAGGTTGGCTCAACCAGATAATGTTAATCGAGACCTTCACAACGTAGTACAAAGATCGGGTGAATCCTTAGGGACTATCTAAAGAGGTTCAATGAAGCCTGCATAGGCATTGCTGATTTAGATTTTGGGACGGCCAAGGAGGCCTTCATAAAGGAAACCCGTAACAACCTCCTTAAATAGGAGATCATTACTCGAAAGCCAACCCACTTCCCCCAGATGATTGGCATGACCTAAAACTTGGTAGAGGTAGACGAGGTGAGTCGCTCTAGCAAATGGAACTCTGACGACACTGACCATCCCAGGCAGGATGACAAAAAGGGAAAGAGAAAGAGGGACCAAAGTCGAGGAGGTGGTCGTAGGTCCAGTCAGTATAACAGAGAGGAAGATAAGCTAAAATTGAATACGTCGTTGAGCAAAATTTTAGTAGCCATCAAGAACGGGCCAGAGAGGAGGAGCGTTCTTTTTCCAAATGTCCTAGAAGGCAAGACCTTGGGAAGAGATTACGATAAATACTATGAATTTCACAAGGTTAGAGGACATCATACAGATGACTGTAGAGTCCTAGCTGAGGAAGTGCAAGCCCTAATCAAGGCAGGAAAGTTCAATCAATTTGTCATGGGTGTGATAAAAAGATCTGGGCAGGATGAATAGGATGATTTGAAAGAAAAACCCAAAGAAACTAAGAAAACTGGCGCACGACAGTGGAGATAGAGAGCCGCCTTCTAAGAATGCGAGACATTCTTCTAAGCGACAGCTCGGAAGTAAATAAATCCTACAAGAATGCAACCATGGTAACCAAGCCCCACTCGGACCCACTCAACATCGAAGCTATGGTAGAAAATTATACAGTGTACCAGGTACTGTTGACATAGAAAGCTCTGTCAATTTGATTACAAGATCGGCATTTGAATAGTTGAAAGTAAATAATCGCAGGGTCTAACTGGGTTATACCACAATGTCTAATTTAAACGGACACACCACCATTTCCTTAGAAGAAGTTAGGTTAAATGTGGAAGTAGGGGATAAAGAGCATGTATACCGTATGGAGGTAGACTTCGCCATTGCTGAAATTTCAGTAGGATTCAATATCATATTGGGACATCCCTTCTTATATGAATTGTTTGCTTCAATATCTCCCGCTTACTTGGTATTATAAATACCAAGTAAAAAGGGGACGGCAATGGCAATAGGAAACCCCATGGTGGCTCATGAAACATATATAGCCTCATTGAAAGGAGATAAAAACCATCTCAACATGAAAGATTGGAGGAAATTAGAGAAGATATGAGCTCAGACGGTAATAGTTCGATAGCCTAGTCGATAAATGAATAAGAAGTATTGATGGTAGGACCTGGTAGAGCGTTGAAGGTGTCTAAAGACTTAAAGGTAGACACAAAGGCTAGCATCAACACGGTCCTGATCGGACAACAACACTCATTCTCATGGAGTTACGATGACTTGTTGGGAGTCTGGCCAGAAATAATACAGCATAGTCTCATCCTTGACTCAAAGGCGACCCCAGTGGTACAGAAGAAAAGAAAGCATGCCCCGAAAAGACAGAAAGCCATAGAAGAAGAGATAGATAAGCTGCTCAAAGCCAAGCATATCAAGGAAGTAAATTACCCTAGATGGCTAGCAAATGTCGTGTTGGTTAAGAAACTAAATGGGAACTACAGTATGTGTGTAGATTTCACAGACTTAAACAAGGTAACCCTGAAAGACAGTTATCCCTTACCAAGCATTCACCAGTTGGTGGATTCTACAGCCGGCTATACCGTTTACTCATTTTTAGATACGAAGGCCGGATATCACCAAACCCCTATGGACCCAGTATATGAGGAAAAAGTGTCCTTCGTTACTCATAAAGGGAAGTATTGTTACACGGTCATGCCGTTTGGACTAAAAAATCATGGAACAACTTACCAAAGGCTGGTGAATAAGATGTTCAAGGATATGATCTGTGAAACGGTTGAAGTCTATGTAGATGGTATGATAGTGAAGAGCAAAAATGAAGAATCACATGCAGATGACCTAGAAAAAGTTTTCAAAATATTGCAGGCCTGTTGACTAAAGCTCAACACGGAGAAATGTGTCTTTGGGGTTAAAAGTGAAAAGTTTTTAGGGTTTATGATTTCAGAGAGAGGCATCAAGGCAAACCTTGAAAAAATAGAGGCCATCATCCGGATGGAGCCGCCTCAAATAGTGAATGAAGTGCAGTGTCTCAATGGGAGGATCAATGCCTTGGGACGGTTCATCTCTTTCTCAGCCGAGAGGTGCATGCCATTTTATAAAGCCATCAAGAAGGATCGGGATTTCAAGTGGGATAAAGATTGTCAAGAGGCTTTTGATAGACTAAAAAATTTCTTGGCCAAACCTCCTATCATCTGCCGCAATGTTGGGGACACACTTTATCTTTACTTAGCAGCAACAGATGAGGCGATAGGAACCGTCCTAATTCAAGAAGATCAAGAAGAATAGTATCTCATCTATTACACCAGCAAAGTGTTAAGAAACATGGAACTGAGATACCCAAAGATAGAAAAACTAGCTTTAGCCCCTATTCACTCAATTGAGAGGCTTAGACCCTATTTTTAGGCACAAGCCATTATAGTAAGGACCAGTGTTCCTCTCAAAAAAGTATTGCAGCAGCCAGATACTTCTGGCCGCCTGACCGAGTGGGCCATTAGGCTGGGAGAATATGATATACGATTTAAGGCAAGGAAGGCTTTAAAGGCTAAAGCGCTAGCCGACTTCGTGGTGGAATTCACGGGCATTGAGCCGGAATGGACCATTCCCTCTGAAACTTGGACAATTTATATGGATGGCTCCTCCTGTTCAGAAGGAGTCGACATTAGAGTTTATATTCAGGGTCCCGAAAGGATCAGATTGTCATACACCGCCAAGCTGGCTTCCCCCTCTACCAATAATGAGGCAGAATACGAAGCAGTGATCAAAGGATTAGAGCTAGCTAATGAGATTACACCCGATGTAGTGGTTCTTAAAAGTGATTCGAGGCTGGTAGCAAATTAGATCAATAGGATGTATGGAACCAAACGGGCCGAAATGATTAAATACTTACCTAAAGTAGGAAAGCTATTGGAAAAACTCGAGACCAAGGGAACCGAGTGGAAGATTGAGTATATTTCTCAGGCCTAGAATGATAAAGCTGATGAATTGGCAAAGGCGACCGCAGGAAAGGACTCATGGAAAAAGCTAAGTTGCCCTTATGAGGTCTTGACTCGGCCAACCTGTGAAGAGCAGGGTGAAAACCTATGGATCCAAAAGAAGTCGCTTGGGTGGATGCAACCTTTATACAACTATTTAGCTTGTGATAAGCTACCCGAGGACAAAATCAAGGCGGAGAAAATAACTCGAAAGTCTATGCATTTTGCTGTGGTGGGCGATGAATTGTATAAGAAATCCTACTCGGATGTATGGCTTAAATGCGTTACCCCCGAGCTAGGAAAGCTTATTATAGAAGAAATCCACGAAGGGAGCTGTGGATCCCACTAGGAGGCAGAAACACTACTTAGGAGAATCACTCTAGCTGGATATTATTGGGAAACCATCAAAGCCGACACAGAAGAGTACGTAAGAACTTGCCACCAATGCCAAATACATGCAAGGAAATCACACATTCTAAAATCTAATCAAAAGCCAGTAATGACCGGCTGGCCATTTGCATCTTGGGGTATCGATATCGTAGGACCAAAGCCAGAAGCGTCTGGCTAAAGAAAGTGGATATTAGTGGCAATCAACCATTTTTCCAAATGGGTCCAGGCAGAAGCACTTAGCTCGGTCACATCCGAGAGGATTATTGACTTTGTTTGGAAGCACATAATCACTTGGTTTGGAGTACCAAAGAGGATAATAGTATACAATGGCTCGCAGTTCATCTCGGAAAAATTCAAAGATTTTTGTAAATAATGGAAGATAAAGAATCAATATTCCTCCGTTGCTCACCCATAGACGAATGGCCAAACGGAAGTCACTAATAGAAACCTAGGAGAAGGATTGAAGAAAAGAGTGCTAGAATGCAAGGGAAGATGGCTGGATGAATTGATCAAAGTCCTTTGGTCCTACAGAACCACTCCTTATGGAACGACCGGCTAAACCCCTTACTCTCTAGTATATGGAGTTAAAGCTATCATCCCGGTTGAGATCGGAGCCCCATCAGATTGAGTGGCATACTACACAGAGGAAGAGAACAATATCAACATGAAATACCACTTGGATAACTTGGATGAAAGAAGAGAGCTAGCTTGGATTCTTATATCAGCCTACACAGCAAAGATCGCTAGATACCATGGCAGGGGCGTGCGAGAAGTCTGCCTAAAAGAAGGAGACCTAGTTCTCAAAGACTCGGCCACTTCACATGCCCGAGAAGGCAAAGGGAAAATGGGCGCCAATTGGGAAGGCCCCTACAAGATCACCAAAGTCATTAGATCGGCCACCTATAAACTAGGGACTATAAAAGGCAAAGAGCTTCCTCGTAAATGGAACATTGCTAATCTTAGACCCTACTACACAATCAATACTTAGGGATCCCAGCAGCCGCACTCTTTTTCCTTCCTTGAGGATTTTTCCCACTGGGTTTTCCCTTAAGGGGGTTTTTAACAAAGCGCTCCCCTTAAGTCGATATCCAGATGCGTAGAATTCCCGAACTTATATTCAATTTATTAATAAAAGCATTCTTTCAATTATGCATTTGATTCAATAAGTATTGATCAAACTTTATGGCATACCCCCGGCATAAAATAACACCGGCTCAAATATCATACGCGCATAAGACCTAGTTGAAACTACGACAAACAATTTTAGGTCGACACACCCCTAGAACATATTTAAAACTGATGTCTAAATGGCTAGAGTACTTGATGAAAGAAAAGGATATGAGTAAGACCTAAACAATCATCTAAACGGCGATAAAATGTAAGATCGAATTAAATAAAGGCACAAAAATAAGACCTTGCGAAAGTAAAAATATGCCTCAAAAGGCTTAAATAAAATAATGTACTTACAAAACATTAAAAGTTGAAAATTGGCTAAGTACAAGACAAGATAAAAATCCTATACAATAATGGAATCATTAGTGGCAGGCGGCTCTAATTCCCCCTCTGGAAGGACCCCGGCCTCACCAACCTTCTCATTTGGAGTGTCATCCTTCATCTGATCATTTGAGGTGCCATCTCCTTCTCCGTATTGGTCCTCTCCACATCCACTCGATGGAACATATCGACCGCTCAGGATATAGACTATACAAAACCGTGTAGGGTTAAGCGAGAAACACAACTTTTAAGTGGGATTACGACGAAGGAAGAAATACCTGAGTAACCAACTCGAATAGCCGAGCTGCCACTATGTAAAAATCCTCTTAGTCGTATAGACAGTCCTCTTCCTCCAATGGAAAAGCCTGGAGAAGAGACTACTGGACAACTTACATATTGAGGGAAGGCTTACTACCAACAATGTAAACCAAGGCGTCCTTCAGTAGGGTAAGAGGAATCTTGGATTTCTCAACCTGTGTATCATCAATCGCCTGCCACCGATCATGTTAGTGAATCAAACCATGTGGAAGCAAACTAAAGTACTAGATGGGATAATAACGTACCGCATGAACAACCTTGGCTTTTTTCTTCTTATCTTTAACGGACGCCTCGGCTGCATCTGCACTTCCCCTCTTGGCTCCCTACTTGGGTGCCATCTCCCCGCTTTTACCTAACAAAACTGTATAAGTAGTTTTGTTAGAAGTGCCATCAATGACCTCTGGAGCCTGGCGGTTGTTCACTTATTGCAGGTTTTTCAGCCGCTTGGCTATAGCATTAGAAACTGCATTCTTAACTCCTGACATAGCTAAAAAACATAAACAAAAGTAAATAAGGTAGAAAATAAACTCACCCGGAGGTGGAGGGCTAACATAATATTCATAGCCATCGGCGCAGTCTAAGTTGTAGTCGATAACTCTATGATTATGAACAAAAGCATAAGAAACATCAGCCAAAGACCACATCCCCCTCTTTAAACGTTCAAAGATCTCCACTTGGACATTCGTGTCATTCTTGGGAACTTTGAAGGGAGGCGGCACAACGAATGACCACCGAGTGGCAAATTAAGGGGTCCCATCTTTCAGCTCAATAAAGACAAAGAATTGCTTGAAATTCTTCACTAAATTAGCTCTACAGGTGAAGGAATAGAAACCGTTCTTATACAAAAGATGTAGGTGGTCCTCGCCTTTATTCATCTTACAGGAGGCAATCCGTTTGAAGAACTTCTCATCAAATCCTAGACCCAGGTTCTCGCATAAGTGATAATGACCGACTATGTCACCCCAATAGTTAGGGTGAATTTGAGTCGGGCACACCTTTCAATAATTGAGAAGGTCGCATATGCCTTGGGGGAGAGGATAGACAAAGCCAAACCAAGCATGCTCTAAGTATAGGTTGAACCATCCTTCAGGTGGCTGATGGACCCGTTGTTTTTCAGACGGTAGGATCACTCTACAACTTCGCATCCAAGGGAGGTGGCCCTCTTAAAGTCTACATCCACCGGATGAGTTATTGACACCATATCCTCATTATAAGGAGTCACCTTTTTATCCTTTAAAACTGCCCCGGACGGTCCCATCACTCCCTTCGCCTTAACCTTCTTAGCGGCTCTCATCTTCCTATACTCCTTGGGTCCATAGTGGGGGCGTTCAAGAGGTGTCGGCTTCTCTACCCCGTCGCCTTTGCCGCCGCTACCTACCCACGCTGGGTCAGAAGAGTGTGTTTATGAGCTGGAGGTGGCCTGATCAGATGCCACCCTCTCGTCATTACCCTCTACTCGGTCCATCCTCCCGGCTATTCTTTTAATCCTAATGTTAGAATGAATGTTAGATGGGTCAATACTAACATAGCACCTTGACATTGAATTAGGAAACTCGGCACAATATTCATCAAACAACCTATCGACATAGCCAGTATTTATAGAGGTGGTGGAGGACATGATCGCCTAGAAAGAAAGCAAAAATCCTAGAACAAGTTAGAGGCAGATCTAGCCACTCTATCAAGATCTATGGTCATTTTTTCAGCCGGGAGGGGTTCAACCTTAAGCATATGTTCATCATATTCATCACAGTTCATGCACAAACCTATAATCTAGTCCAAAGAAACCCAGATTATGGCAATGCTAAATTAAAACCATTCCCCTTAGCAAAGGCACACAAAATTGCAAGGAATTCTAACCTAAGAGCTCGGGATGCATTACAACTTTTTAAAAAGATAAACAAGTGTTTCAACTAAGCTAATTACATCATAGAATTAAAGTTAAACACAGCGATTCAGGACATAGCAGCAATAAGCATGAAATTCTCAAAGAAGGAGGAAAAGTACTTACTTGCAAGAGATAAGAAGTCTGAGGAAGCAGATGTCGCCGGAAAAAGAAAAGTTGGGAAGTAAAAATTCACCGAAGAGAAGCAGAGAAAATCAGGCAAGCGAAAGTAAAGGGGTGCGTGAAAAAATGTTTAAATAGGAAGAAGAACAGAAATGAAGAGTCACGATTATTAAAGATCAGAAGCGCAGTGCCATGTGTCAATTAAGGTTAGGCTGGTTTCGAATTTTAAAAATTCACCTCTACCGCTAGAAGATGCGAAAAGACTCAAACTTCCCTTGGAAGCTTCGAGAATGCTTGAACGACAATTGGCCACATAGCCCTGGACATCAGGCCGCTTGAAATCAAGCTAGCTCACACCGTCAGAAGCCCTAAAGAACTTCTCACACTTGTGGAGGGGCTTCTGATAACTTACTTAGTATATCTTGCCCATCTCGCCCCGGAGATCGGATCAGCAAAGAGCCGCGTGGCTCGCCCTCTCGGGTAAACCTAAAATCGGCTGGATTCTCATCCTAGCCGGCGAACATGCAAATCTAGAGACCATGGGCAGCCTTGTTCGATCATGATCTCTAGATGGTTCATGACCGGCTCAAAGGCATCTTTGTGTCCTACAAGAAAGGAGAATCTAGGTCTAACTCTAATCCCTATATTCTCTCCTCTATCCTTATCCTAATCTACTTGGGGTACAAGGATCGGATATACATGAAGAGTCCTAAACGCATCACAATTCGGACTCCTTATTTCACCAGAAATAGGGCAGCTCCTGCACATATAAATAGGCCTCTAGGTCAGTTCAATAGGTATCTTAACACTCTCACACTTACTTTCATTGTATTCCTCAGAACCCTTTACTGACTTAGGCATCGGAGGGTCCCCCACGGGGTAGCACCGATCGCCCCCAAGTTGTGTGTTGTTTTGCAGGAATTCCATCATAGATTCAAGCAAGTTCGTAATAATTCAATTCTGAAATATCGAATCCAGGTACGGTATTTTCACCTATCCTATGCAAATATTGGCCGAAGAGCATTCTCACCCTTCGTATTTTGGAAAATGTCCGTGTTGTTTTCAATTTTCATTCATGTGGGGGATTGTTGGAAATATGGTATATTAGATAATGTTATGCATTATCTATTTTAGGCTAAATTATAAAATGGAAAATCTATGATTTGAATAACATGAAATATGTCATTGTATTCTACGCTTCGAGAGGTTTCCAACGATATATTATACGCCTAAAACGGATTAACGGTGAATGAGAAATTATAGTTTAAAGTTTGGACATCTGTCAAATTTAGATCCACTAAATCGGTGATTCGGTACTGAAAAAATATTGCCATATAATATTTTTTTTCACCACATTTTTTATTAGATTAATGGGTGTTTAATCGATTAAACAATTGTATTTCTCATAACATCCATGATTAATGACCATAAAGGTATGGTTACAAAAGTTAATGACCATAAAGGTGTGGTTACAAGGGTGAATGCCCTTTAAACCAATTTAATCCATGTTATTGTCATTTGTTTTATAAATACCCTATTCTTGTAGACTTCTCAAAAAACACTTTTCTTCACTCTTTTACTCTTGAAAAATCTAGCTGGTATTTGTGCTTGTTTACTTTGTAATTTATTTTCTATTTTTCATACTAAAAATATCTCTCAAATTTTTCATTCGTTTTACAAGAAAGCTACTTAGTATTAGGTTCTTGGGAATTTCTCTTCACACGGTTAGAGTTCGCCTACGATTGCAGTTGTATCCTGGGAAACAAATTCGCTGGTAGCGGACGAATAATTGTTTTAAGGAAACTGAGTTTCAAGCCTCTGCGATAAATTTCTACTTCGATAAAAATGTTGAATTTTTCTTTTATATTCATTTGTAATAAATCTCCGTTGTAATTTGTACTAGTTCTTATTGAAATATAGTATTATTCATTGCTTTTAATACCGCTACTAACAAATAATTCGTTACTATTGTTTTTAGTTTCAACAAAAGGATTGGTTTCTTCAATCATGGATCCAATGATACACATCTCAGTCTTGATAGTTTATCATTAGGTCGGACTTAATCTGCGTTTGGACAAGGTACTTGCATGATCTTTCACAGTAGACACCCAGATTTATCTTCTTTATGCAAGATCATTCTTGTTCAGCAACAATGGTTGATGTTATGGCATACGCAAGAGCTCTTATGGTTGTGGATCGAAAACGTTAGTTGAGATTAAGGAAATATAGGTTGCAACGTTCTTTTTTTTTTGTTTTTTAATAAGTCTTGCCATATCGCTTGTTTGTCTTGTGTAAAAGTAAGTTTAGTATGTTTGTTTGATTGTGTCCGTCCAGTGTCTTAACTCCGGTTTTATGTTTAAAGTACTTTTGAAATTATCTATGTTAATCGACCTGCGAATCATGGTGCATAATACTAAACGATTCTTCG